>OY728156.1:437973543-442973543 GCA_963277665.1 Viscum album | reverse complement strand
GATTTCTGAAGATGTGTCACCTCCTACGAATCAGGATGTTTCAATGCCTAATCGGATCACCCAGAATGAAGAGTCATTGAAGTCAGTACCTCTATTTCTTGAGCCCAAGGTCAAGGATGTTTTCAACAGGTTGATCATATATCTTAATGGTGTGAAACACCAAATGGTAGTGACTTCTTAGTGAAATGCAATGGGTATTTTCATTGATTCTGGTTTAAATGGTACCCATTCTGGGATGGAAAGGGATATTGATGAAAATCATGTGGGAGTTCACATAACTCTTAGTTTCGCTTCTTATGCGGAGGCAGTCCGGGCACCTGTTGGATGACAGGTTGCAGCCACTAATATTCCAACCAGATCAGGTCCTAGAAAGGAAGTGGGGGATATTGAGATCAACAACAGTTTTGATGGTTTTAAAAATGAAGTTCCAGTTCCGGAGGTTGAATCCGATCAATGTAGATACACTATGGATGAGAAGTAGGCCTAGGGGAGCGTGGCTAGTGGTGGGGACAAGAAGGGCATCCGTAAAGAGTGAAAAGAGTACTCATATTTTCTACCTCCCATGGAGACACGTTCGGGGAAAAAATTAAATTCCAAGATGATATACGTTGATACCCTCGATCAACCATTATATTTACTAATGATTTCGGATAAAGAAACGGTTGAACAAGTTTTGTTTCATAACGCTACTAAAGAAGAAGAAGCTAGAGCGACGGGAAGGTCTTTGAGGATGAATCTTAAAGAGGAACAGTATAACCGGATCGACATACAGGACTTGATTTTAGTTTGGGGTTTCAATAATGAAAAGGTTATCCTTGAGGAGTTCGTTCAGACATGGGATAAATTGACATTAAGACTTGAATATCTCTTAATGGATGAACCAGAAAATCAGGTGCACAATATCTCATGGAAACTATTCAGGGAGCCAATTTTTTGGTAGTTTTAAATTTTATTTTAATGTTTTGTTTATTTCCTTTTGTGTCTAAACGATGGGTTCTCACTTTTTCCCAATATTTGTTTGGACATATAATTAATTAATTTTTAGTCAGTTCTCTTGAATTTTTTTTACTACCTACACCACAAACAGATGAGATCAATTCTTCATTTTATTATGACATAAATGGAAATAAAGATGAATTTGATAAAAATATATGATTAAAATTATATAATAATGATTATATAATGGTAAATTATTATTTAAATTTATTTCGGTCCGCTTATCAAAAAAACAGAAACAACATTCATGTGTATATATGACCTTCCTTCTCTTTGAACGGTGTAATGAATTTTTTTAACTCTATATTTCATGGATGGTTATAAATTTTTATATAATAAATTCATATAAATTACATATAATTATTATAATTTTTGGGACAATATATCCATAATAAATTTAAAACAACCATTACTGTTGAACCCAAACATATACGAAAATAAAGCAGTTATCTCTCGAGACAATGATTTTAATAAAGAATTGTTAATAAACTGGTTGTAAATGGGTATAAGAAAATTAAATATAGTATTACATATATGATAATTGTTATTTTATATATTTAGAATAAATCCATATTTATTATAAATGTAGTTCTAACACATACAAAGGAAATTGTTCCTGAGGTAAATAATTTTTTCCTCACTTTTATTTCTATGAGACACAAGACATATTAACTACTTGTGTCATTTTGGTAGTGAATATAATGAAAATGAATTTATTTTTTGATTATTATTTATAATTTTAAGGGGAATTTAATATACATCTATGGTTATTTAATTCCTCAAGATTATGATTTTAAATGGAAAAAATCTCTATGGGTTTTTTGTTAAATTCTCAATTTTTTATCGAGATTATTTATGACTATGTTTTTATGATGAAATATTATGATCAATCGATGAATAAATCCAATAATTTTATTATAATCTATTTATATCTAGATAATGAATTTTTTCCTTTTATTTTTATCTCTTTATTTACTCACGATAAAAAATTATTATTTTTATAGTAAACTGACTTTATTTCACGATACAGTGTAAAATCATTTCTCATCCATGTCCATTTTTTTAAAATTCATCAATGTTTTTACTAATATATAAAGATCTGTTAAATTTATTTTTACCAATATTTGAAAATTTTACAAAAATGTTTAAAATAAATATTCTCTTAATTTTAAAAAATAAGGGTTTTTCAATTTTAATAGAAATTGTGAAACAAATAATTATATCATCATACACAACATGATAAGAATTAACTCATTTCATGATAACTCAATTAATTAAAGCTAAATTTAAATGTTTTCATGTTTATTTTAAAGAATTTTTTCCATTAATATTAGGAATAATTTTAGTTCTTAAACTAGTTATTTCATATTTGAAAGGCTTCTTTCCATGAATGTTTTAATGACATTTTAATGGTATTTATATTCATTTATGATAATAACCTTAGATATTTCAAATTGTAATGCCCCGACCCCAGTTACCGAGAGTTGGTGCATTATTACATAACATTGGCATGATCAGAAAAGATCAAGTCTCGAAAGACCGATTAGTTTAGTATCGATGGAAACACTAGATATATTCACAAAGTTTTACATTACATCATAAAAATGAAAACTACAACAGCATAGTCTTCATAGTCCACACTATTATCCCCTCATACTATCCCTGCAGTTCGTTCATAATTTAATTCTTCACATCCTGGGAAAAAATAAAAGATAGAAAAGGGGTGAGCTCAAATGCCCAATAATGATATCAATATAGCGGAAACTTTTATAAATAATAATAAAAATTTAAGGCAATATATAACTAAAACAAAAGCCTTTTAAACTTGAATTTCAACATAGTATGGAAAAAATAAAATAAAATAATGCCATTTACTTATTCACATGGATATTCTACTAATTGAAAAATCACATGCAATACCAATAACCACTTTCATAAGGATGGAATGCATAATGCCAGACTATCATAACCACATATCCAAGGCCTCGTGCCAAGACTACAAATAAGATTTTTCCAAGGCCCTATGCCAAGACACTAGTTTGTCTCATGAGACCTACCAATGCATCAGGGAGCTATAGCGGGCTCCACCCGTCACATATTAAGTCCAATGCAATCCCATATGAAAAGGTTCAAACATAACATAAACATTCGTATTAAAACTAGCATACGAAATGTAAATACTTTTTCCATAAACCACGAATGGTATAAGAATAACACATCCACAGTCAAACACATCACAAAAACATCAAAACAATATGGAAGTTTTTTATCATAATAAATCAACTTCAAATAAACCTAAAATCCATCAAAGGATGTTGACATAGATGAAATCAAATCTATTTTAGAGAAATATCTCTTTTTTTGAAATCATTTAAAAGTCACACATTTATTAAGGAAGTAAGTTAAAAGAGATTTTTGGATCAAAGTGTCCCATACCACTTCAAAACCTTTGAAAAGAAATATCATTTCAAAACATTAATGTCCATATAAATAAATCCTTAAAATCATTTTGAAAACATGGACATTAATTAAAAATATTTGGAATGATAAATCATTAAAACATTTAAAATTCTGCTTTTGATAAAGGGTACCTTTCAGAAATTCTTAAAATATTCATTTTGAAATCATTTAAAAGTCACATAATAATAAAAAATTTACTTTGAAAATATATTTATAAGTTTTTAAGGGAATCTTTGAAGATTTTATAACGGCGGAAAATAGCCACACCCGCCATATAAGTTAAAAAAATTCTTACCTTAATTTTGTCGAAAGGATAAAAAGCACCTTCTTTGGAAAACAACAGAAAGATTCCTTTATAAACTTCTTATAAAAATTCAAACAAGGGTATAAATGACTTTTACCCATATTATGTAAAATGGTAATAATGTTTTGAAATATATTTTTAAGAATCATGGATGTGGATGATAAAGAGATCCCAGTAGATTATTACGTATAAACAACCTCGAATAATGAAGAGATTGCGAAATAAAGCCTTACCTTGTACTTGTCCTTGGTTGAGGGTAGGTTAACCTCATTTATAATGGTTAAATAATTGTTATTAAATTCCAAAAGAATCATATACATTAATATGATATCATATATAATCTTTTAACATTGATTTGTTATTAATATCTTAGTATTATCATTGTTTCGGGTGTTAACTTACTCCTTTTCTTTTATATGTTTTGTTATGTAAGTCATGTTTGTCATGGATAGGTTGTATCTTAATCATATCCAGAATTATATCAAGTCTTTATATACTATTATTAATCATCAAATGAGAATTAGACTTGAATGGGTATGATAGAGCATGAATCTCATCTCATTCGTGGAGACGGTAGTCCGTATGTACGCACGAGCGACAATATCATTCTTTTGATATTATAATAATATTTAATTGTATGGTATATATTATATAAAGAATCATTATCATGTTATATTTATTATTTACATTAATTAAACATCATTATTATACCCATCCAAATAATAATATATTGAATAACAATTACACCACGACGTGGAGACGGTAAGCCGTACGTACGCACGTATGATGACATGTCATTCAAAGGATGGATAGAATACTTAATATGGTTGTACAATATATATAATAATATTACAGTATATAAGAGATACTGGATTAATTATTTTATAATGGGAATAACAATGAAAGAAGAAGTTGAAGAAGAAATGAATTTGAAAAAGGGTGGTGAAAACATTACCTCTTCTTCGGGATCTTCCTTTTGATTTCATCAAAAGGGCTCCATAGGATGGATTTCTGATCAAACTAAGGCCTATAATTTTTATTGGGGGACGTTGAGAGAGTATTTGGGCAGGGTTTTTCCAATCCAAAAGGCTTTTAAGGTATGAATTAATGAGACGGGGGAGTGCCTTTTTATAAGAGGGGTGAGGGGCACCTTTGGAAAAGCTAGAAATATTATTTTATAAAAAATTCATATTCGGTTTCTAATGGCTAAAAAGTAGATTATTTAGAGGTTAATGTGGGGATGGGTCAAAAACCACTCAACCAATAGAGTTTAGACAGGTTTGGGTTATTAAATTAACCTTATCTTTAAGTATTAACTCTTAGTTAATTTGTTTCACTTTTACAATGTCTCTTTGTATTTTTATATTATATGGTTAATAAACTTACTATATACATCCAAGAGACCCCCAAGTGGTCCATTTATGATACACCTATCATTATATAAGTCTCCTGGCCGAACCTTAGATTTTTAGGAATTTAATATCAATTAAAAATATAATAGTTGTTTTAAAAACTCTTTTATGTCAATTTTGACACTATTTGGAAAATTGATTTTTATGAAAATCATAACAGAATGATTACTTCATAAAAAATTTAATTAAATAAATCCTAACATGCCATATTAACCTATAAAATTATTGATAATTATTAAAAGTCTCAAATTACATTTATTTTGGTATCTATAATATCAATTATCCTAATTTTTCATTAATTAGGTAATTACTGCATCACCATTGTGTCATAAATAAATTAAATTATTTAATGACTAAAAATTATAAATTAAATACCATTATGTAGGAACTCTTTTTATCTTTATAATGAATATTTATAATCGAATGTATCATATGTTTAACCCTACATTAAAAATGTTTTAGTAAATAAACTTTGATTTTTACTCTTTTAACTCTTCTTTGAATTAAATAATAATAAATGTCCTAATCTAATCCAAGTGGACCTAAATTATAATATTTTATTCATAAGGCTTTTTTGGTCGAGATAAACTTGTCCAATAGAATTAGGACATGTGTTAGGGTAATATTAATATCATTTGTACCCTTAATTACCCTATTTACTTTTAACCGTGGTAAATAAAAGTAAAAAGTTACCATTCACCAAAAATTATATTCATCTCATTGAACCACATTTTACTCTTTGATATTAACCGTATCTCTCGGATTTTCGAAATTCCACTCATATAAGTGGTAAAATTATGTTTTATGAAAAATTCAGTTTTTCAACTACCACTTAGTGGTTTCAATATTCATCAAAAAATGAAAGTTTCAAGAAAAATACCAAAACTTAGGCCTAAGCTATATTTGATATTATGAATTCAAAAATTATTTCTATTTTACCAAATTCAAAACAAATTAGTTGCATTAATTAAATTAAAAATTAATTCCCATCGTCAAAACAAATAGCGTGTTTTTTTGAGATAATAACTATCAAAATATTGACACTTGTTTATGTGCGGTTTAATTGTGAAATTATGTACAATGAACAACATTGTATTAAATTGTAAAAATATATTCTAAATATACTTTAAAACCACTAAATTTCATAATTTATCAATATAAGTTATTTTGATTGAAAAAGTTGTTTTTAACTAAAATTTAGTAATTTTCACTATTCATCAAAATATAAATGTTATCCGAAAAGTTCCAAAATCTCAACTTAGGAAAAATTCGATACTCCAAATACAAAAATGAATTCTATTTTGAGATATAAAATTTATAAAATTTCAAAAAGTAGGTATTACTATTCATAACGGCTAGTTTGATTGGTTGTGGTGTGTGTTAGAACTCGAAGTTGCGTACAACACACGCTACTGTATTATTCAAAGGAAAGCATACCGTGGAAGCTTGGGATGTTTCATTGTAAATTTTTGATGTCCCCATTCTAAAAAGTAAATTTATTTAGTCAAATTTAATATATAAAAGTTTAAAATATTGGATTTAAAAAGGGTTCACTATTAAAAGTTGGTAAAAGTGCAATACTGAAAATGAATTTGTTCTTACATTAAGTCTAAGAAACTCATAATATGGATTATAAAATTATAAGGACTATATCAAGTTTAAAATTTAGTTAATAATATTAATAACCTCTTTTGAACGGCTTGTTTGGGTTGTCATGGTGCGCTTGAACTCTGTGTTGTGTGTAGTGAAAGTTATTGAATTATTTTGAAGAAATAACACACTATGAAATCTTGGGGTGTTACATTCTCCCCTCCTTCAATAAATTGCATCCTCGCAATTTGAAATTATTCTTCTAAAATAAAAGGTTGAATATAGAAAATATCTTTGGGTGAAAACCCACATCGGAAATTGGGTTGATAAAATTTAGTCTTAATAAGAGGAAAAGAGAAATGAAAGGGTCACCACCAAATTATGATCTCTATTCGGAGAACATTGGTGGAAATTAAAGACATATAATTGGAGGAAAATGTAAATATTTATAAGTAGTGATTGAGTTCATCAATCACAAACAAGTGTAAAATTGAGGGCCTTAAATTCATCAATCTATGGTGATTTAAAATACCATCGGTTCAGCAAAACATATGGTATTAGGATAACACATTTTTTTGTTTTAAGATCCCTTCACTAAAGTATAAGAATTAATTTCTTCATTGAATAATATAAGAAGAAAAATATATACTTGAAAAGTAGAGTCTCAACCTTTAACTAAGTTCTACCACAAACTCATCTTTCACTCTAAAAGATAATAGAACTTAAAAATAATATTCTATTTATCCTATTCGTATAGGGTTAAAAAAATGAATTTATATTTAATCTAGAAGAACCATTAAAAAATGACATTATTCAAACCAGGACATCATTTGGGTCAGTGGTAGAGGATACACCCTTGTCGCCCTTCGGTTGTGGGTTCAAGTCTTGTGGCCTTGTCGGACGCAACGGGTTGCGCCCGACCTCCGAGTTGTCCTTTTATGGCAATCCAAAATAATCCAAACTAGAATTATCCAAAATAAATCAGTCCAAAATTTATAAGGAAGGTAAACACAATGAAGATCCTTTCTTTCCGTGTAATAACATGTGATCACCTTCATCATGTATTCTTTTAAAACACTGCAACATCCTGAATTACCATAAAACCTTATTGATTACAATTGTGATCCCTTATTACCTAAAGAGTATTAGATATACTCCTTCAATCTAAAAATATTGTAAACCCCAACAATGACGGAATATACACATCATTAATCAGTTTCAAGTTAGTCAATAATATCCAATATAATTTATCCAAATCAATCATGTATTATTCTAGAATAACTACCTCGGTATCAGAACCATATTATGGTTTATCTTTCTCTCAACCATATATTTTCCAAAAATTTAACCTGCAATTGAGTCACTGTTCTTTGTTCCACACAATCTCAAGTCCTTAATGAAATAGTACTGCAGTACAATCCTTATATAGTCTATAATTATTATAACAAGTACATTGTTGATACAACACTCAAAATGACATAATAAACATAAGAACTCTAATCATTCCTCTTCATCTGTGTTAGTATCATAACTTTATTATTATCCAATAGCATCATTTGCAGCATATCTGATGACTGGGACATAGGTTCGCGTAGTGTCCAAACTCCTTGAAAATGAAGCATTGTACATTTGAAACCATTTTGTTACCCTTTCAGTCACGTACTTTGTGCCATTTTCCTCTACACTTATAACAAACTTCCATTCCTTTCAGGCAAGTTCCAGTGTGTTTCTTTACATTGTTATCACATATGGGAAAATTCTTTGTTTCCCTCTTCCCTTTATCCAACTTTCTCTCTTCCATCCTTTTCTTCTCTTACTTCCCTTCAAAGCCATATGACTCAACAACTTTTTACTTATCTTATCAACACATGATATTATTTCTTCTAATGATGATAATAAATGCGAGATTATTTCTCTTATAAATTCTGTCTTAAGACCATGAAAGATATGATCCTTCTTTCTATTTGTATCATGTGCATTGCTGGAGTTCTCATTATTTCTACTGGGCTCCATTTCTAAATAAATGCATACATTAGATTAGTTTATGAATAACAATACCTAATCCCAAACTTGTAAAACACATAACATAAATTAAATAGTTTATGTATAAAATCCATAATAATAAAAATGTCTCCTTTGAGGATGTATATACTCATAAACCATTCATAATGGTTTGTAAAGAAAATGAGAATTATCCTAAGCATATCCCCCGAGAGTGTCGTAACCAAGAGTGCAGCAAGGCCCGTTGTCGTGCACCAGTTCCCGTTCGAGTCTAGCTCAAAGTAGTGTTTTCGGGTTTTACCCCTAGGTACATATGTGCCAGAGCCGCCTCTACCTGCTTGTACCCAGACAGGGATGTATTGCTCAGAAAACTCACAAAACCCTACAATACCAAAATTCTAGGAAGTTATTCTATACTAATCCTCAAAGTACATCTTAAATCTTTGCGCTCTAATCAAGTTTTATCTAAATCTAGCTTCCATGGTTTGTACTAAACTTCCTCTGATACCAACTGAAATGCCCCGACCCCAGTTACCCAGAGTCGGTGCATTATTAGATAACATTGGCATGATCACAATAGATCAAGTCTCGGAAGACCGATTAGTTTAGTAGCCTTGGAAACACTAGATATATTCATAAAGTTTTACATTACATCATAAAAATGAAAACTACAAAAAACATAGTCTCCATAGTCCACACTATTATCCCCTCACAATATCCCTGCAGGTCATTCAAAATTTACTTCTTCACATCCTCTGAAAAAATAAAACATAGAAAAGGGGTGAGCTCAAATGCCCAGTAAGGATAACAATATAGCAGAAACTTTCATAAATAAGAATAAACATTTAAGGCAATGTATAACTAAAACAAAATCTTTTAAAACTTGAACTTCAACATAGTATGGAAGAAATAAAATAAAATAATTCTGTTTACTTATTCACATGGATATTCTACTAATAGAATAATCACATGCAATATCAATAACCACTTTCATACTGATGGAATGAATAATGCCAGACTATCATAACCACATATCCAAGGCCTCGTGCCAATACTACAAATAATATTTTTCCAAGGCCATGTGCCAAGACACTAGTTTGTCTCATGAGACCTACCGATGCATCGAGGATCTATAGCGGGCTCCACCCGTCACATATTTAGTCCAATGCATTTCCATATGAAAAGGTTCAAACATAACATAAACATTCATATTAAAACTAGCATAAAAAATGTAAATACTTCTTCCATAAACCATGAATGGTATAAGAATAATACATCCATAGTCAAACACATCACAGAAACATCAAAACAATATAGAAGTTTTGTATCATAATAAATCAACTTCAAATAAACTTAAAATCCATCAAAGGATATTGAAATAGATGAAATCATAACTATTTGGGAGAAATATCTCTTTTTTTTGAAATCATTTAAAAGTCACACATTTATTAAGGAAGTAAGTTAAAAGAGATTATTGGATCAAAGTGTCCCATACCACTTCGAAACTTTTGAAAAGAAATATCATTTCAAAACATTCATTTCAATATAAATAAATCCTTAAAATCATTTTGAAAACATGGACATTAATTAAAAAGATTTAGAAAGATAAATCTTTAAATCATTTAAAATTCTGATTTTGATAAAGGGTACCTTTCAGAAATTCTTAAAATATTCATTTTGAAATCATTTAAAATACACATAATAATAAAACATTTACCTTGAAAATATCTTTTTAATCTTTTAAGGGAATCTTTGAAGATTTTATAATGGCGGAAAATGGCCTCACCCGCTGTATAAGTTAAAAAAACATTCTTACCTTAATTTTGTCAAAAAGGATAAAAAGCACCTTGTTTGGAAAACGACAAGAAGATTCCTTTATAAAATTCTTATAAAATGTAAAAAAAGGGTATAAATTACTTTAACCCATATTCTGTAAAATAGTAAGAATGTTTTGAAATACATTTTAAGAAAAACAATGATGTGGATGATAAAGAGATCCCAGTAGATTATTACTTCTAAACAACCTCGAATAATGAAGAGATTGAGAAACAAACCCTTACCTTGTAATTTTACTTGGTTGAGAGTAGGTTAAACTCATGTATAATGGTGAAATAATTGATATTTAATTATAAATGAATCATATACATTAATATGATATCATATATGATCTTTTAACATTGATTTGTTAATAATATCTTAGTATTATCATTGTTTCGAGTGTTAACTTACTCGTTTTCTTTTATATGTATTATTACATAAGACATGTTTTTCATTGATAGGTTGTATCTTAATCATATCTAGAATTATATCAAGTCCTTATATAATATTATTAATCCTCAAATTCGAATTATACTTGAATGGAAACGATGGAGAATGAATCTCCTCACGTTCGTGGAGACGGTAGTCTGTACGTATGCACAGGCGACATTATCATTCTTTTGATATTAAACTAATATTTAATTGGATGGTATATCTTACATACAGAATCATTATCATGTTATATTTATTATTTAAATGAATTACACATCATTATTATACCCATCCAAATAACAATATATTGAATAACAATTACACCACGCCGTGGAGACGGTAAGCCGTACATACGCACGTATGGTGACATGTCATTCAAAGGATGGATAGAATACTGAATATGGTTGTACCATATTTATAATAATATTACAGTATATAGGATATACTGTATTAATAATTTTATAATGGGAATAACAAAGAAAGAAGATGTTGAAGAAGAAATGAATTTGAAAAGAGGTGGTGAAAACATTATCTCTTCTTCGGGTTCTTTCTTTTGATTTGGTCAAAAGGGCTCCGTAGGTTGACTTTCTGATCAAAATAAGGCCTCTAGGTTGTAGTGGGGGAATTTGAGAGAGTATTTGGTCAGGGGTTGGCCGAAACAAAAGGCTTTTAAGGTGTTAATTAATGAGAAGGGGGAGTGCCCTTTTATAAGAGGGGTGAGGGGCACCTTTGGAAAAGCTAGAAATATTATTTTATAATAATTTCATATTCGGTTTCTAATGGCTAAAAAGTGTATTATTTAAAGGATAAGGTGGGTATGGGTCGAAAACCACTCAACCAATATAATTTAGACATGTTTGGGTCATTATATTAACCTTATCTTTAAGTATTAACTCTTAGTTAATTAGTTTCACTTTTACAATGTCTCTTTGTATTTTTATATTATATGGTTAATAAACATACTATATAAATCCAAGAGACCCCCAAGTGGTCCATTAATGATACACATATCATGATATAAGTCTCTTGGCCGAACATTAGATTTTTAAGAATTTAATATCAATTAATAATATAATATTTGTTTTAAAAACTCTTTTATGTCAATTTTGACACTATTTGGAAAATTAATTTTTGCGAAAATCATGACAGAATGATTAATTTAAAAAAAGTTAATAAAATAAATCCAAACATGTCATATTAACCTATAAAATTATTTATATTTATAAAAAGTCTCAAATTACATTTATTTCGGTATTTATAATATCAATTATTCTAATTTTTCATTAATTAGGTAATTACTGCATCACCATTGTGTCATAAATAAATTAACTTATTTAATGTCTAAAAATTATAAATAAAATACCATTATGTATGAAATAATTTTTTATTTTTAATGAATATTTAAAATCTAATTTATCTTATGTGTAACCCTATATTAAAAATGTTTTAGAAAATAAACATTGATTTTAACTCTTTTAACTCTTATTTAAATTAAATAATAATAAACGTCCTAATCTAATCCAAGTGGACCTAAATGATAATATTTTATTCCTAAGATTGTTTTAGGTCGAGATACACTTGTCCAATAGAATTAGGACATGTGTTAGGGAAATATTAATATCATTTTTACCCTTAATTACCCTATTTACTTTTAACTGTGGTAAATCAAAGTAAAAAGTTACTATTCACCAAAAATTAATTTCATCTCATTGAACCACATTTTACTCCTTGATATTAACCGTGTCTCTTGGACTTTCGAAATTCCACTCACAGAAGCGGTAAAATTATGTTTTATGAAAAATTCAGTTTTTTAACTACCACTTAGTGGTTTCACTATTCATCAAAAAATGAAAGTTTCCAGAAAAATACCAAAAATTAGGCCTAAGCTATATTTGATATTATGAATTCAAAAATGATGTCTATTTTAAAAAATTCAAAACATATCAGTTGCATTAATTAATTTAAAAATTAATTCCCATCATCAAAACAAATAGCGTGTTTTTTAGAGATAATAACTATCAAAAGATTGACACTTGTTTATATGCGGTTTAATTGTTAAAATTATGTACAATGACCAAAATTGAATTAAATGGTAAAAATATATTCTAAATATACTTTAAAACCACTCAATTTCATAATTTATCAATATAATTTTTTTTATTAAAACAGTTGTTTTTAATTAAAATTTAGTAATTTTCACTATTCATCAAAATATAAATGTTATCCGATAAGTTCCAAAATTTCACCTTAGGCTAAATTTGATACTCTGAATACAAAAATGAAGTACATTTTGAGAGATAAAATTTATAAAATTTCAAAAAGTAGGTATTACCATTCATAACGGCTAGTTTGATTGGTTGTGGTGTGTGTTAGAACTCGAAGTTGCGTACAACACACACTACTGTATTATTCAAAGGAAAGCCTACAGTGGAAGCTTGGGATGTTTCGTTGTAAATTTTTGATGTCCCCATTATAAAAAGTAAATTTATCTAGTCAAATTGAATATATAAAAGTTTAAAATATTGGATTTAAAAAGGGTTCACTATTAAAAGTGGTAAAAGTGCAATACTAAAAATGAATTTGTTTTTAGATTATGTCTAGGAAACTCATAATATGGATTCTAAAATTATAAGGATTATATAATGTTTAAAATTTAGTTAATACTATTCATAACCTCTTTTGAACGGCTTGTTTGGTATGTCATGGTGCGCTTGAACTCGGTGTTGCGTGTAGTGAACGTTATTGAATTATTTTGAAGAAATAACACACTATGAAATCTTGGCGTGTCACACAAATGATTTAATCAGGATATGATCTACCTTTACATTATATATCCTTTTTATTGATGGTTTATCATTATAATAAAAATTGTTTATGTAACCCATTTGTTACCCTTGAGTTATGTTATGATGTAATATTTATGAAAGAAGTTCCCTATTCCTGGGTTATGAAATGATGAATTAATTAAATATTTATGAAGCACATTTATTTTACATGTGTTATTCCATGAGGAAATTCTTATGAAACAATTTTTTTGTCCTAGGGATATGCTCTGACGAAATTCTTATGAAACCCTATCCAATTTAATGGATTATCATATGATGAATGTTTTATGATCATTTCAAACACATCGTTATTATTTTTATTATGTGAATGGTGGGAAAATATTTTATATCCCTATAATGAATAGGGTAAATATTGATATATAATGAGATAAAAATGATTGGAATTGGGATTGAACCTAATTCAACAAAGGATATTGTCTCCTATGATAGTCATCTGGGAGAATCGTGAAAACTATAAGGGATTGGGTTGTAAACCCATTCCACTATGAGGCTCTCAACAATGATCCTTGACTACAAATAAAATAATTTTATATAACTCTGTGTATTCCATTAGTCTACATCTTATGCCAAAATGTTTCTTGCATGGCTTTTGTTTATTGATTTCTCTATGATTTGAGTCTTTTGAACTCCCTAGATTTATGTCCTGACTCAATTTTCTAGTCTAAGATATTATGGGTGTAGTTTTTAGATTTTATTATCATGTTTTCATACCCGTATACTCATGTTATATTGATATATCTCTTGTTTACCCATACTGAGTATTTGAGCTCACCCTTTCTTATTTTCCCTTTTCCTAGGTTGTAAATAATGGTGTTGTGTATGATATGTCTAAGATTGGTTATAGTTGTGATGAACTTAGTGGGAGTTGATGTTGTACACATATTGAAATATTGTTTGTGTTTATAGGTTTCCAAATATATATATCTTATATAATTCTAGCCCAGATCATTATGTTATGAAATGAATACTCATCTAATAAAATGTAATATCTATGTATGAAATGTGTGGGTCTCTATATACACCCATAATATCAAAACTTTCTTATGACGAACCCCTACACCCAATGAAATTAAATTTATTAATATTTAAATATCTTTTATTTGAAATAATTATTTGAATATATTATTTACATTATATAAAAACATCTCTCGTGGTCACCCATCCTTATAAAGCATTTAACTAATCTCATTAAACTCTTCAAGCACTTACCGCTCTACTAAATGTATTTACGTGTAATTAATTAATGTTTTCATCAATAGAAAAAATTATATTCATTATATAAAAAACATATGGATAAAATTAAAAAATCAAAACAAATTAGTAAAATGAACTATTATTGTTTACGAAAAAGTAATTAGTTATTTATTTAATCAATTCTTAATTATAATTTCAATTCATTAATAATAATTATGAAATAAAAATTAATTAATAATTAATAAAAATAATAATAATTTATGTACAATTGAAACATTAAACAACATATAAATAAAAATAAAAATTAATAAAAATTTAACAATAAATAATTACTGACAAATAAAAAATAATTATTAATTATTAATTTGTAATAATAAATTAATAATAAAAAATATGTAATAATTTATGATTAATGAATATTAATTTATAATAATTTATAATTAAAAATTTCTATTAATTAGTGAATTATATTTAATAATAAAGAAATAATACTAATTAACACGTTTTTTATTATTTAATATATAATAATTATAAATAATTTTTAATTGAAATTGATTTATTAAAAGTTAATTAAATTTTTAAATAAATTTAATATATTATTATAGTTAACAAATAATAAATAATATATCATAAATCATAAATAATTATTAATTAGTCATTTAAATTTTAATAACATCTAAATAATAATAAAAATTTATTAATAATATTTTCACTGTGGTTTTTAAAATCCGAAAATAATATTAAATAAATAAAAAAAAGAAAATTTCTGATTTAAAAATTAATTATATAATTTTTATTAATAATTTCATTTTATAGGTTGTAATTATTTATTAAATATTCATTAATAATAAAAAATCAATATAAGTAAATAAAAAATAAAAAATGACTACATTTATACTTTATGACAATATATAATTAAAAATTAATTATATGTAATTATTAATTAATAATTGACATGTAATAGTTGAAAACAAAAAACGTAAAATTAGTAATTACTTATTTATATTTTATAATAAATTTTAAATTAATTATTATTTATTACTAATAAATATTTATTAATAATTATTTATAATTATTAATTATTATTTCTTGTATAATAATCACTAATCACTAATTACTAAATAATAATTTATAATTTATTTATTTTTAAAATATTTTTTAACTAATAATTATAAATAAATAAAAATTAATATTTATTAGCGAATTAGAGTTTCAAATAATAAATAATTATTAATTATTAACAAGTAATAAATATTTTAGTTAATTATAAATTATAAATATTAATTATTAATAATTTCATAGGTCTCCCTTTTTGATTTAAGACAAATTTCATTATCTGAGATTTTCTTATATATTTATTGGAGATTCATAAAATTTTCCTCACTATTAGTCGATGGGACCATCTACATGTGCAGAGGTTTTACTTCTTTTTATTAGAGATTGACTACTCTATAGATTAAAGTCGAACATATATGCACTCCAGAATTTATCATAAATGAGAACACAATTGGGGATTACACATAGTGGGAGACCCATATAGAAGTAACCCAACAGCGGATTGAATCAAGAAAAAGTGCACCAGGTATGCCATTTTAAAAATTTATTATCCCAATTGGGATTCCTGAGTGAAGGAGGAATCATTATGGGACTCATGATATTGGGTTCCGAATTGGGTATAAGTTTTGTGATTAGCACCAGTTTATGGTCATATGATAAGGGCATATTTAGAGTAGTCTAATATTATACAAAATGGGTTCCTAAGTGAAAGTGGCCTAGAAATTGGTTTTCTACAACTTATGCATGAGAGACACTTTCTAGTTCAACCTAACCATTAGAAATTAAAAAGTAGAAATTATTAATTGTGTTTAGATATAGTAAGTGGCCTATATTGATCATGGATTACTGATAAGTCACATGGATGAGATAATTAATAAAGATATTGTTGATGTTTACATATGGTAGGATGCCTATATTATTTTTGGATCAATATTAGGTCATTAGGTCAATATCATCAATGAGGACATGGTAGGGGATTAAAACATGTTGGAGGGCTAGATAGATATAACTCAATAGAAGGTCGATTTGGGATAAATATTATTGACAATCCCATTTGGGTAATTTTATTTTCCAAAATAGGGGACCAAAACCAATGAGGAATCAGTATTTGACTCATTTTATTGGATGAAATAATTCTTTTAAGATGACCAAATATAGATTGTTAGTGGTCATACGTAAATGATCAATTATTTATAGTTCACCATCATGTGAAATGTTCTTTTATTCTACGAGGGCATTGAAATGATTTGAGGTGGAAAAATGAATTGGTGAACCTTTCTGTTTATCCCTTAAATTATTAATTAAAGAGGGTAATGTATGGTTGGGGATAACACCTTGTATGATGCATATAGTAGTTATTCCATAATGAAATGTTATTGGGATTAAATCATTAATAAGGACATGGTTAGAGATTATAACACACTGATATTTTTAATACATTTCTCTTCAAATATTTTAATTTTTTATAGCTTCTGTTATAAGAAACACCTTGTTTAATGTAGCCATGACATACTATTTAAATATAATGGGACATTTTTCTCCTATATATTAGATCAATGGTCATAAATATTACTAACACTATTATGAACTTTTTTTTGGTAATTCATAAAATAAATTCATTGGTTACTAAATGATTTGAAATTGAAATAAAATCATTTGAAAGTAGAAGTGATTCCAGGAATGACATGGGGCATGGATTTAAAAACCATGGTCCTAGAAGATTTGTTGAAAAATAGATTAAAAGTATAAAAAGACAATGGAGTTTTCGCATTAAATGTGAAACATATGGTACCACCATATAAAATAGGGCTAACCTACTAGAAATTTCATTCTTTTTATGCGCAAACCACCCCTTAACCGTGAGACTCAAAAGGATTTCAAGTGTTTATTGCACCTCTATTATTTTGTTCCATGCCAAGTACCACACTGGTCATATGTAAATAATGATTCATCATTATCCCTATTATATTCAACATCTTTACCTCTGTTAGTGTCCTCTTTCAAAACCAAAACATGATATAATTTATCGACATCGTCAAATATATCCTTTTTGTAGTAGTATCCCAAGGCATGGAATTATTTATATGAGGATTATCTCTATTCTTGTCTTGATTGGATTCATTTACATTCATTGGGGGCTCTCTGCTATTAGAATAAAAGTCCACCTGTAGATCCTCACTTGCATCCTAAATATTCAAAAAAGGAGATGTATAGTCATCAAGTATTTTTACAGTATTTAGACCACATCCCTTATCCTTATATTTTTTATGCCTTTCCTATTAAGTCACTCAATATATAACACATCAAATTATAGATTATTGTCAAATTCATACCTAAAATTGAAATTGGGTGTAGAAGAACCCCCATTTTTTACATTTTCTAGTATTAGAATCTACTTTTATGTAATAATGGGGAGTGAGGAAAAAGATATTGAGGTTTCAGACTATATATTAGGGTATAAACATCATGTAGAGTGTGTATCATCTTATGTTATAGTGAAATAATTGAAAAAAGATACTTCTTTGACATCCATGAGCATAGAATTAGAACCCAGGGTATTGAGAGAGGGTTGGAAATATACCTAAACATAATTGTACTCTAATTTTATCTATTACTCGGATTGAAGGACCCCAGAGATAGACTTTTAATCCTTCCCATTGTATAAATATAATCCTCCCTCATTTATACGTTAATGTATCACGTAAGAGTATTATGCTCTCAACTCTTACAATTTGTTAGGATAAGAGAATATACTTGATATGAATCACTCAAGTGAGTTGCTCGGTCTTTATGATGGCAGATACATCACTCATAACATCCTTCTCATCATCCTTTCTAGTGGACGTCCAAGAAGTTTTAATTTTTTTGGGATAAAATCTTGTATGAGCCTCTATTATTTATCTATTACCTGAAATATGAAAGGTTTGAATTATTTAAATTATTATTTTATTCATAAAAGAATCACCCGTATGGTAAATAAAAAAATATCAAATCATCTACAGATTCATGTTGATAAAAATTATCATCTTCAAGGATTGAATACATAATATAATCATTGCGGAAAGCCTACACTTGTGCTTGCATAGGTTACTCAGAATTATCCCCTACATTAGTGGGAGACATAATTGTAAAATGTGATGAAATAACAATTTATTTGTAGAAAATATTTTGTGTCTCATTTATAATTAGGTAACCTCTTCATAGTATATCTATATAATAACATATATTCATTGTATTATAGTTAAATGTAGATACACATATATCCAAAAATGAATCCTTATTATTGGCCCAAGTGTTGGGATTGAATAAAGAATAATCTTCTCCAGTATTCGATGGATTTTCCATATAGCACTGTCAATATTATTTTCTTAATTTGCAACTCTCAATTTGATTTACATAAATCCATTAATTTTTACACTCCAGATGCGTTTATCAATTTTCAACCAAATAACCAATTTCTAAATGATGCACAAATTATCCGCCTTTTATATTCCACAATAAGATCATGCCTAACATCAACAGTGACCATGTATATAGTTTTAAAATGAACGGAACATAGGGAAAAGTCAAACAGGACCCTAAAAATAACCATAATAGGAACACTCAGTTTCCTTATCAAAATTTATGGGAATTAGAATGGTTGAGGAAATGCACCATATGATTTTTGGGTTCTAGAATAACCAATTTTGTCCACTGATTTGAACTGAACCCCATGCAACCGAGTTGTTAACAAAATTTGGATAAAAAAGGGGTCTCATTCCTATATTCAATAAAAATATATTAATAGGCACCAATAAAATTATTATTCCATTCAACATTAAATTTCTATTGGGGGAAACCGTGTGGAAAAATCCTTTACTAGTCCTGGTTAACCTCCATGAATCAAATCCCCAAACCAAGAAAATCTGGTTCGTAATGTATTCAATCGTCTGGGAAAACCTATATTGTACCTGAGGGACCTAAGTTATAATTGATTGATTTAATTTTTTAATATGTTCCTTGATTTTTTTGGTATTTTCTTTAAACAAATCCAAGGATCTGTTATTTGTGAATTTCTTATTAGAAGTAAAGGAATCAATAATAGTGTTAGAGAAGAACTGATTAACCAAAACATTTTCCAAACACAAGGATTGATTACTAATCAAGGATTATATTTTAATTATATTAAACTATCCCCATATCTCATGAAGTCATGATCTATGTGCATCAGCTAATCTCTTAGAGCCGTTAGGGCCATAAGCGCTTCATGGATCCCCAATCCATGATCAATTTGTATAGGCATTAAAAACATGATTAAATATAGGATTTGTGAAAAAAATAATTCAAAAATAATAATGTTTACATATCAACAACCATAACATTAATTCTCTAGAATATATCATTTTGTAGGGATATAATACCTTGGTTTTTTAATTGCACCATCAATGTAAATCTATTATTTATCATGAAAATTGTTTTTATACACACAATTTTTTTATATTACTAAATTTAATATATAACTTTTTGTTTAATTATTTTAATGTAAAGTATATTTTATACTTTTAATAATTTTTTACATTTTTTTAATAATTTTGATATTAACAGAATAATAATAAAATACTATTTAATACTTAAAAATATATTTTTTTATAAAATACCATTTTCATCACATGATTGGAACCTATTTTAAAATTAAAATAAAAAAATATAGAAATTGAATTTAGGAAAATTTATCCCATATAGGGAATTAGAAGTTCCATATTTCAAAAAGTGGCAGCTTTTTTTTCTGTATGAGTAGTGACTGTGGTAAAATTTATCACCTTGATAAACATTAGGTCTGGTTTATGAAGGTTTAAAAGAATTGATAAGGCTATGATTTCCATAATTATTGTTATTAGATTAAGATAATTATATCCTTAAAACCTCAGTTATATAATTAACTCATTTAAGGGAGGCTTTTACAAAAAAGGATCTATATAATAATAAATAAAATAAAGATACAAAATGACATCATGTTTGGTTTATATATATCATACGTTTAAAAATAATGAAAAATTAAGTGATTAATGAATATAAATGTCAATTATTACCTTAATTAAATAATTTCAATGGTATAATTTTGTTTAATGTTTATAAAATATGTAATTACCATAAATGTTTATGCAAATCCAATATTCTTTTTATAAACTTTTTAGATAAATAAATTAAATGAATTTAGAAATATTAAAAGTAATTTATTTTGATTAAGTTATAGTGTTCCATGATTTTTTTGATAATTTTGAAATATTTTAGTTGTGTGAAATGATAGGATTAAAATTCCAATTTTTTTTACATTAAGTCAAATTATATTAATAGTGTCTATATTGGCAATAATAGAATTTTACCAAGGTAATATTTTATTAAATTACATAAAACTCTAAAAAAATATAAAGAGGAAAAGGGGGATAATATGTGGTCTCGATTTTCTTGAATTTCCCTTTTATAGTCCATATTTACCCATTTTTCATGATAATTACTTTAACATATCTTATTCATTTATGAAATTCCAAGTGTTACCCCTCAAATACAAATAAGAACCCCTCCTTTCTCTTCTCTACACATCATTGAGTATTCTAGCATGACTAAAATCTACTAAATTATATTGTAAACTCACCTATTCACATTATATTGGGGATGGACTTACCAAAAGACCAATCCTATATTTATTAAGAGGTGGTATGAAGGGGTTCTTTCAAAGAATAGTTAATATCATAAATTGATCAATTTATTTTTAATTCTTATTTTACCTCTTATAAACCGGTAATATTCTTCATAAAATATTATCATAAGTATCCTAAATATACAAACATGTTATTATTATTATAAAATTATAATTACATACCCTATTTCTATCAAGTGATAATTGAAATAATTGCTCATGCATACATACAAATTATTGTTTCCACATGGAGATACAATTAATTATCAATAACAATATTAAATAGATGGTATTTTTGGTTGATTTAACTTTTGTTTGTTATATGTATTAAATTTTTTCCCCTATTAAATTGTAATATCATACCTAACTTTTTACCTACCAAACCTTCATAAAATAGCAATGTCATTCTTGTGTATGTGTGGACTACCACATCTAGAAAGTGTTGTGACTTGTTTTCATTTAGGTTTTATGATTATGGTCACAAGTGTGGATTTAATGAATATGCATTATAAATATTATATAATATTTTCTTCGTAATGCTTAGTTATTTTTTTACATTATTAAATTCCATCCATTAAAAAATGGAAACAACATTCATGTATACGTATGACCTATCATCTCCATGAATAGTGAAATTCAAATTTCTATCCCTAAAATATATGGATGGTGATTAATATTTTGATATTGAATATATATAGTTTTTAATTAGTTAATGTAATTCTAGAGATGATGGAAACACTATCAATGAATAATTACTAAAACAACCGAACCAAAACATAGATGAAAAATGTTCTAGTTATTACCCATAATAGTGATTTAATAATGAATTGTTATAGAACAGGTGGTAAAAGTTTATTTGTATATAATAAATGATGTTATATATATCATTATGGTTCTGGATTATTTGTAGAATAAATTTAAATTTATTACATAGGAGGTTCAAACATGTATTAAGGAAGTCGAGCCTGAGGTAAGAGATTTATGTTTTAATCCCATTCTAATCTAGATTTTTTATGCTTGAATTTACATTAAAAAAATTATATAATCCATATTATATAAAAATTTTTCATTTTCTTCTCATACATTTAATTTTTGAGAATAAAAATTTCCATTCATTTTCCTCACTTTATGTACTTTAGAGACAGAAAGAGTATTTTTTAGGAAAATTGAATTTATTAATCTTTTTGATAGGTTTTTTTTATCTTCTATATCCATGTTTTCAAAAAATAATTAAAAATTGATTTAATTTCCAACTATGATATTTTAAAATCAATTTTACCTATTATTTAATTTTTATAATTTTTTTATAATGAGTATTCTTGTAGTATTTAGAATGAGTTTTCTTATCTAGTTTTTTACAAAAAATGTGAAAGGAATGTTTTTTAACTTGAATAACATGAACAGAATTTCACACCACCCTAAAAAATCAATGATTTGAAACCTAATTTATCCTTTTCCATGTGTATTTTATATTAAAATATTTTCCATAATATTTTGAAATAATATGTATTTTTAAATTGATTTTCAAACAAGAATGGTTATTTTCCTCAAGAGATATTTTAGTGACCTTTTAATGTAAGTTTCATATATGATAACACCCATTGATGTTAATGATGATTTACTAGGGATATAATAAAATTATACAATCATTAATCTTTTATTTTTTGGTTAATGTTAATGTTGATGATATTTTTATGAAAACCAATTATTGTCCATGGATTGTGCTATGATGAATTGATAAAATGTTTATGAGACCCCCTTTTCATTACACCGGTTATGTCACGATAATATGATGAATGTTTCATGATCGTGTTGAACACATATGTATGTTATTCATTATGATACAAGTTTTTATTTTATAAACCAATGATAATGGTTAAAATATAACCATGAGTGGTGGTTATGTTATAAGATAAGGATGATTAATACATTATTACCAAAGATAGATGTCGCCAAAATTATATAGCCCTATAATGAATTGGGAAATGATTGATATCTCACGATATTAACTATTCATGAATTGTGAGTGAACATGGTTAAGTAAGGGACTTTTTACACTTTGATTGTATTGGTATTAAACCTTGACTTCTATGATTGAATGTTGATTTAACCTAGTCCACTATGATAGTCTTGCCAATGATCCAAGGCTACTAAAGAAATGAAATTATATTCTTATGTCTAGGATATAATTCCATGTCTTATACTAATAGTATAATCCAAAATATTATTTTATTAAATTCCTTTATGATTCATATCTTTTGAAATTACAGGTTTTATTCCAGGAATCGGGATTATGATATTTGATTTGTAGGGAATTTTTTTGAAATATTATTCTCATGTTACCATAAGAGTATGATCATGTTACGTTTAAGTGATTATTAGTACCCCCTTATTTACCCATACAAATCACCTGAGATCAGGATTATTTATTTTTCTATTCCCCAGGTTATGAAAATTGTATTAAATTTGATATGTTTTAGAAGTTTTCTAGTTATAGAAAATATATTTGGAAGAACTTTTGAAACGAATTTTTATGTGTCCATGTTTTAAATGAAAAAAAAGCTATACTATTTTTTTCATAGATTGTAATTCTATGTGATCAATATTAATCAATAAGATTAAATATATATGTATGAAAGGGATTTTTTTCTATGCTTGGTATCATTGAATGCTTTAGTTAACCATCATAATCATGGGTGATAAAACACTAGTGAGATACATATGGATATTTTTAAGTATATAATTTCTTTTAATTCTTTGGTGAAGATCATGGATAACCTAGATTAATCCTATGTTACTATAGATTGAGATGATGGTTTCATTATTTTGAAATCCTGTGAAAGATATTTTTAGTATTTATCACTTTCACTGATGATTCTTGTTGGTCGCATATACAATATATGGTTTTAGTATGGTATAGATAATAAATTAATGATGTGGATGTGGTAATAGATATGATGAAATAACTAATCTCCCCATTACAAATTAGTTATATGAATTAAAATATATTAACAAATTTAAATAGAAATTCTAATTGTTATCCTCAAGGAATATATATCATGCTAGCGATGAAGAAACCCTATTGTACATCGGTTAAATCGCTATAAAATATCTCCTATCTAATTTATGTTAGTGGGAATGTGATTCTTGTAAATATTTTAATTCACCCTTAGGGTAAATTAGATGTGATTCTAGGTAATGATTGAAATTATATATATATATATATTACATATAAATTTCCTATGAATAAAAGTAACATTTTATATTCCAAATGAACCGATAGTCATTACATAGTTTGTGTGTGAATAAGAACATATAATGGAAATTACTTCTAGTTTGTTCGTATTAATTTATGTCCAAGAAGGATATTTATCATAGATGGTTAGAGAGAAACTCCATAAAAAAGTTATTTATATTATTTAGGATTTTTTGTATCTTTTTCATGATGAACTATAGGGTATTCCTCCAAATTCTACAAGTGTGTTTTCAATATATTTCATAACTGGTGTTACACATATTTCAAAGACTCCTTATAAAGTACCCCAATTGAGTTGTAGGAATTGAAGAAGGTACTCGTGGTGAATATTTCTAATGGAATAATTTGGAAAAGTACATCACTTAGGAGTGAAATTATTTCTTTTTAATAGTAATTAATGATCAATGTAAATCATCATTGATTATCGACAATATAACAAGACCACTATCAAGAATAGGTATCATCTTCCCCATATCGATGATTTTATAGATATAGTACATGAAGATCAATACTTATCATATATTGGTCTTTGATCTGGTTACTTTAAATAGATGGTCATGAATTCAGACATACCCCAAGGCAGCCTTCTATACAAGGTATAAACAATATAAATTTATAGTGACCTCATTTTTTTACCGATTCCCAAACTATCTTTATGGATTTAAAGAATATATTTTTTAGATATTACCATGATCAATTTATTTTAGTATTTAATATGATATTCCTATTTATAAAAATATCAATGAGGATCATTAAGATCAATTGAGGAATTTATTAAATTAATAATGGAAGGAGTAGCTATATGAAAAATGTACCATGTGAGAATTTTGGCTAACAATTTTCATTTCACTATCATACAATCTAAAGTGATGGAATATATCTGGATAATTTAAAGTTTGATGTTATTGATAAATAGACTATACCAACCATAGTTATAGAGTTCATATATTTTATTTTTTATGGATATTATCGGTTCTTTGTGGAAAATTTTTCAATTTAATCTAATGCACAATGAAATTTAACTATGAAGGGAGGTAGGTTCCTTTGGATAGTTGAATGTTAGAAATTCTTCATGGAAATTAAGAGAAGTGCATTAATAGAATATTTTCTTACAGCACCTCCTAGTGGAAAAGGGTTCTTAATCTATAATAATTCTCCCAATATAGGATAAGATATTGATATCATGAATAAAAATATGGTGATAGATTATAACTCATTCCAATTTAAGGTTTAGGGGAAAAATTATGCAACACATGAATTGGAGTTAGCAAAAATAATTTTTTTAAAGATATGGAGGAATTATCTTCATAGATAATAGAGTGAAATATATAGTAATAATAAATGTTTAATTATTGTTTTCACATAGATAGAAATTAATATCCACAAGAGAATATGGTTAAACATTATTAATGATTATGAATGCTCAATACATTACCACCATGGGAAGTAAAATGTTGTTTTAGATGCACTAATTTGAGGGGATGATGGAATGTTTTTAATAATGAGGATCATGAATGATCTGATATTTCTTAATTTTCAAAGGGTGTTTATTGAAATATTGAGTGATGGTGAAATAAATTCTATTTATCAAATGTTTGTTAAACCATATATTAATGTGGCGTTTAATTTGATTTATAAAATAAGATGTGTTAGTTTAAAAGGAGTGTAATTTTCCTGAGTTTGAACTTTTTTTGGAATGATAATGTTTAAAAAATGTGTATGTTTTATATCCATTCCAAATTTTATCAATGTTCTATTATATGAATATCATAGTTATTCATTTGGTATTTATATTTTTAGTTTAAAAATTTATATAGATATAAAAATGTTTTTTTACTATGATGGCATGAATATAGATACTAAAGAGTATATTTATTGGTAATTGGTAAATCATAATGTTAATAACAATAGAAAAAATTGTTAGGAGTTATTACAACCATTACTCATAATATAATAAAAATGTAAAAACATCGTCGTGGTTAAGATAAAAAACATCCCCTAGTCAAGTTTTCCAATAAAAATAACTTTCACTTAATCATTCAGATAGATCTTTATAAAGTTCAATATGGGTAGAATTGTAGAACTTCATTCTTTTGGGATGACATTGGATAGATAATTCTATTAGGACCTGATATAGGTGACGAAATGGGAGAAAATTCTAAATAATTTAAATTTTACATGAGGGATATTGATAATCATTACTAAGATCTAGAGTCCAAAGATACAGACAAGTAATTCTTATGGATATATCCTTAGAATAATGTTATGAGGATTGGAAAGAGAAGAATTTTGAACCGAATATATAGTTTTCAATTTGAAATTATTGATCATATTTGAACATTAGCATGTTTTTACTGTTTCCACTGTAGCGGGGAGGCACTGTAGCAGCGAAGGAACTGTAGAAGACCGGGTACTATAGTAGTACTATTCACTAATGGGCTCTTTGAGAAAAAAAGGGATTTCAAGCCTAGTATTCAGGCCAATTGGCCTTGGTCCTACGAGCTATGTAATGGGTCTGCCTCTACCCGGTCTAAAGAGGACTTTGATTTAAATAATAAAATGAGGCTTTGGCCCCAACCTTTTAAAATATAAAACTAAAGAATCTCGATAGAAGAATTAGGTTGTTATGAGGAATAAGTATCCACGTTTTTTATTTTCATACTGAAGTATTTTTTGGGTGAAATTAATTTTATGGGTATAGAATTTAACACATTGAGATTTTATAACATATTTCTATTTAAATAATTTATTACTTTGATATCTATATTGCACGAAAAACCCTATTTTAATGAACATAGTTAAACAATTAAAATATTATTTGAGAGTTATCGCACAACCAATGAATTAGAATGTATAAATAATGACAACTAAATTATGAAAAATTTACATTCTATTAATATATAAAATAAATTAATTGGTTATTAATTGATTATAAATGAAACTAGAATCATTTGTAGTATGGTAATATTTTTTTTGAAAATTATTTTTATGTGCATAAACTTGTTTCATATTAATAAATTAAATAAATCAGATTTGAGGAATAAATTTAATTAAATTTATATATTATTCATTTAATTTAATTTCTTAATATTAATATATATTTTTATTCATGTAATAAGAGTAAAATATCATTTAATTATTTTAAATCTAATTTTTTAGAAAGTCAGTTTTCATCATTTGTTGTAATTATTTCAAAAATTAATTTTTAATAATTTTAAAAATGTAATTTAAGAAAATAGATTCCATATTTTGAATTTGGATGTCCAATATTTTTAAATAGATACTTTATATTTTTATGTAATATGAATAAGAAACATGGTAAAACTTATCCCCATAGTATAGGGTACAACAGGTTAATATTGGTTAATTCAAATTTATAGGGAAATAATATTTCACCATAATTTTTATCATAAAATGGAAAATAGACCATTATCATCTTATTCGAATTTTTTAATGTATATTTGTCCAGGAAAATGACCTATATATTATTTAAATTAATGAATGTTACAAATGAAACTCTATTAGTTTTAAATATCTTTTATGAATCCACATGGGGGAAAAATAATGTTATGAAAATATATAAATTTCAATTTTGAGATTAATCAAATTGTTCTAATAATTTTTCTTTTTTCTTTTTTAGATATTAAATTATTACCATAAATTATTATGAATCACCGAAACAATATATATTCAACTATTTGAAAAAAAGAAATTATTGCAATAATTTTAAAAAAAATCCGTGAGTGAGTTATAGTGTTACAAAATTTTTATGGATTATTATGACATATGTTATAGGTTTTAAAGTATTGTATTTGAATTCTAATGGTTTATACATGTCTTTTAAATTGAATTAAATGAATTTTTTCATAATTAGAAATAAGTATATTTTATGAATGTAATATTTAATTAAATTACATAAAAATCATTAAAATATTACAATTGGGCTAGAGAATAAGATATGATCTAAAATTTTACACCTTTACCATTTATGGTCTATTTTTAACAATGTGTCTTGATAATGACTTTAATATATTTTAATCTATAAAAAATTCCAAGAGTGCCCCTATCATAAATTATAAAAGGGAACCCATCCTTTCCTTTTTTCAGACACATTTTATCATTTTATCTCCTACAAACTATTCCAAATTATATTCTAAACTCCCCTTTAAACATTATATAGGTGATGGTATTCTCAAAATACTGACCCTAGATATCTTAAGAAGATATATAAAGGAGTTGTTTCGAATAATTGGTAATTCCTTTACTGATCACTTTATTTTAATTATTATTTTGTCACCATTAAATCATATATATTCTTTATAAAATAATAAATTTAGTATCATAAATATAATTTAATGTTCTTGTAATTATTAAACCACCTTTATTCATTCTTTTTCCATCAAAAATGAATATGAAAGTATCACCTGTGTGTATGTACTACTTATCATCACCACTTAGCGATACAATTCATTATCCATCTCCATCATTAACAGATGGTAATTATAATGGGTGTAATATTATTAAATCGTATTGATGACATAATTATGCTTCTATAATGATAATATAATACCTAACTTCTTTCTTTATAAACAATTGGAAAATCATAAGGTCATTTATGTGTATGTATGGACTAACACCTCTATGAAGCGATATGATTTTTTTCATTAACATTTTATTATAATGGTGATAAAGATTGATTTGATGAATATATATGATATATATAATATAAATACTTCATGTAATGTAACTTATATTTTACCTTTCTTTTGTTACATCCATCAAAAAATGGAAATAGTGTTCACGTGTATGTATGACCTACCGTCTCCCAAAATGGTGAAATTCATTTTTCTATATCTAAAATTTATGGAATAATATAAATATTTATTGAATGAATATATTAAATATTTAAGTCATAATTAAAAAAATTTAGGTCCTTAAATCTTGATAAAATTACAAGGGCTGAAACTGTTGAACAAAAACTTGCATTAAAAAGAATATTGTTATCACCATTAATATAGATTTTTTTTAAAAAAATTAATGAATCAAAGAAAATTGTTTTTAAGTAACTCATATTTGGTATGATATATATGATTATGTTTCTGAATATATTTATAGTAAATACATATTTATTAAAATATTGGATCGAACATACATAAAGGAAGTCAGACCTGAGGGAAGACATTTATCTTTCAATTCTATTTTAATAATGATTGTTTAGGTGTGAATTTAAAATAAAGAAATTTTATAATCCATATTTTATAAAACCATTTAATTTTATTTTGATCAATTTATTTTGGGATAAAACTTTTTTTATGTTTATTTTCCTCACTTTAAGTACAATAGAAATTTATATCCTATTTTTAAGGAACACAGAATTTATTTTTATTTTCAGTCAAAAATGATTTTCTATTCCATATACATATTTTCCTAAAATGGTATAATTTTTTTAATATACTACTTTTATCATTTAAATTAATTTTATCCATGCTTTTAGATTTTATTAAATGGTTTCAAATAAAGATATTTTTTGATTTTTAAATTAGGTATTTTTGAAATTTTAAAAAATAGTTGAATGGGATATCTTCTTGACATGAGTAAAACAACCCACCACCATGATTGATAAATGTTTTGAATGTTTATTCACATGTTTCATAGGTTCTTTTAAATTAATATTTATTCAAAAATATTTATGAAATATTTTTAATTTAGAAGTTATTTTTAATGTGAAAATGTTATTTTCCTCAGGACATATTTCAGTGGCATTCGATATATATGGTATTTTTTCATATTTTATTACAAAATTATCATATGCTTATGATAGTTTTATTATTATTCTATAATTTATATATCCCTTATTTAAAAACTATTCTTTTATTCCAAACATCCACTAGAATGTAATACATCTCACAAACCAAAATAAAATGTTCAATCAAAAATAAGAAATATGACATTTAGCTCCTGGTTTCTTACAAAACACATGAAATAGATATTCTTCCACTAGGATCCTAGATAAATCGTACTTATCTATATCCATCTTTTAAGATCATTGAATACTGATAATCATTTTCAAAATAATCATCATTTTTCTATGTCTTATGATTATTAATATACTGATTATTCCATAGAAATCACCGAAAACTAGAGCATTCTACTCATATTCCCCTATATAAGAACTCCCAACATTAGACCCCTCTATCTTTCTATTATTATCTTCTCTATCTTGTGCTACATAAAACTTCTTCACTCAACCAAATCCCATTTTTATTGATAGTATAAATTCGTGAATAATGTTTTTAATTCTTATTCATATGGATCTAACCACATGAAATTGTGATACACTACACTTTACATAAAAATTCATTCACATAGGATAATATATAAATCATCCACTTATCATAAAAAAAATATTCAAAAATAAAATTTTCATAAGCATTTTCTTCACATCCTAATTTTATAACAATAACCCCTCAAATCGCATAGTGATGCAAAGAATATGGCCATTAATTTTCTTGATGAACATGTGAGTCTGGGAAAAATATATTTAATATTTCATTTGTCACATCTCAAAATCATTAACATTATTAATGTGGAGTTAAGGGGGGGTATTTATAGTATTGAGTGAATGGTCTTAACAAATATATCCCTCAATAAATTTGGAAAACCATTCATCACTTATGGTGAAATTAATAATTCCACCTTATATTCACAAAAGGCATGTTCGTTTAAAACCTTCTCATAGATCCCAAAAATCATGAATATCATGAACTAAATTTAATATCAAAAACTAAATATTCAACATGATTTTATACATAAAATAATGGATAGTTTATGATGGATTTTTTCAGATCATAGGCCCTATCGCAAACTACCTAAACATTACAAATAAATTATTATGCACTCTCTTCATTTGGTCATGTAAACATATACCACTTTATGAACTTGAACTAACTATTCATCATCATATAGAAATCGTCACACACTGCATGCTCGAATCACATAGTGTGTGTGTTTCAAATGACATATTCTTGATTTTCAAGGTCACTTCATGATCTATAGGATGAAAACAAAATATTTAGGTAAACTCCCACAGAATAACCCTTCAAATAAACCGTTCTAACTCACCATTGCATGTAGTTTTCAAATATTGACCTCATTGCTTCACAATATTTTATGAAAGTTGCTTGAATTTTTTTAATTGACCTATTTTCTTCCCTAATTCATTATTTTTGTGGTTTCTTTTTGTGTTTTTGATGGTTTTATGTTCTTCATAAACCTATAAGAACTTCAATGGATTTTTATAAACCCTATATACTTTTTGTGTGAGAGATGATTTAAATTTAACTATTTATTTCACACATGGATTATATTTTAATAAGTTGATCATTTCCCACAGAGGGGTTTCTGCATATAAAACATCAACACCAATGGGCACTCTTTAATTACCACATGTTCTTCTCAATAGATCAAATAATACCCATGCCACTAAACCAATATCTGACCCTTTCTATTGTGCCTCCCGAAATGGTGGAACTATCATTTACACCACGACACATATATATTCCATTCACTATATAATGATTTTATTAACATTTATACCACGCAATTATCTACCATTCTTTAAAATTTATGCATGGCTAGGTATACATTATAATTGCTAGCTTGGGTTCCTAGTTAAGGTTGAAAAATTTTTATTAACGAAAAATTAGAAAAATACTTATCCCCATTATATGAATGTATTACCATTTTATTAAAAAATAATATAGGCTTCTTATCGATGTATTATATTCATCTTACTCATACCTCATTCATCAAATATTTTTCATTCTAATTCATAAAATGATGGAACTCTCATATAGTAAATCTTTATTCTTCTCTTTCTATAGTTATCATCCAAGAAATCACATTCTTCATGTAATAAACAATGTCTTCTCTTAAAATCTCATCATCGCATGTCTTAGTCAATAAGATAATTTGTAATAACCCAAAATTTTAACACTAGAGATTCACTACCTATAATTGTTACATATTTACTAATGTAAAATAAAGAAAATAAACTATAAGATAAAACACAATAAAAATATTAAATTTAGTGAATAATGTGGCCATTAGAATTAATATAATTACAATGTTGAAAAAGAGAAATTAATATAATGATAATAGAAAAATGTAAATCTATTCAATCCCCTAGAAAAATCACACTCACAAACAACAATATAGAAATGAAAAAGAATATTTGTAATGTAATATGAATTTTAAAAATTAAAATATATAACCATTAGAGAAATGTTTGGGAATTAATAATGAATGAAATTTTAAGTATTGATAGAAATTAAGAAACTTACATGATTGCAAAAAATTGGATTGTTGTAAGAGAAATATGTCTATAGGAATAGTAATATAACTCTTGGAATAGTAATCTGACCATAAGAAATATTAACCAAATCATTAAAATAGTATCCTCACCCATGGATGTGTAAAATAATATCTTGGTAACTTATAAAAAGAAAATACGATAAATTAACACCATTGTATGAGTAAATAAATATATTAAAATGATATATTAATTGTTTGCGTTTTTTTAAAAAAATTATTTAAATTCCCTTTTATTATAATTATAATTATTTAAAAGAAGTTTTATTTTCATAAAATGGATTTATGAATAAATATTAATTTCTATTAAAAGGATAATAATGTAATTGATTTTTCAGAGGGTCTGAAAATTTATCATAATTTCAAAATTAATATTTCTTAGATAAATGAGGATTTTACTTGAAAAATATAATTTTCATATATATAACGTTATTTTAAAAAAATGTATTTCATTTTTGGAATCCCCATGTAAAAAAATGGTCACGCAAAATTATTTGTTTTTATAAAAAATAACGGAATTTTTAGTTAATGGTGAAGTACAGTAAATTAATGTATTTAACATTATAAGATAAATACCTGAATTTTTGGCTCATGGGTGTCATAAGATCACTTTTTTTGAAATAGAATTCACTATTTTCTATAGTTACTCGCAGTATTCCATCCTAATGATAGTCATAAAAATATAATAAACTAATGGATATAACATTCGAAAACATCTCTTCATTCCCCATATAAATTTAAACCTCGCCTTTCACTTTCCTCAAAAATTATAAATCATGAAGAAGTACAAATTTCTTCTCAAATAAATTTGATATACACTACCACACATCCTATTTCTACTAGTATCATCCAAATACTATTTCAAGGATCCCCCTAGAGTTACTTAAAATGTTACATCTAAAGGAAGAGGTGTGATTCTCGACTAATTTATTTATATTTTATCCTTCTTATAAAACCCCAATATTTATGATATCAATAAAAAATAGTGACATATTTATACTAAATATACTATTATGTTATTATTATAGTGTAATATATTTTTTCAACTCTACCTTCTTTTGTTCAAAAAATGGTAACTTTTTTTATAATATGGTTGGTACAATGCTTCTATGAAAAATGTATTTTCATTCCCATTTCCATCTTCAAGTATAGTTATAAAAAATTATTATTGAAAAATAAGATGATAATAATTAAATTATAAATTATTTAATGTCCTCAAATTAATATGTAGACATAACATTAAATAAAAAGAAACTAGTTGGTGATGATTGGTAAAAAAACCTAAATGAATGATGAATGTATTTCATGAAAACTTTTTAGGATGTATTATTATATTAATTTTTATATTTAAATGTTATTATTTTAATTTGGTAATTATTTTATTGTGTTTTTATTTTATGGTAGGAACAACTGATTTATGAAAATGGAATAAAATAAGGTAAATTTCAGTTATTAAAGACACTTCATGCCAACTCACTTCAATTATGGCACAACACAATATTTATAAGGATGCAACAGAGATGTAAAACTAGAAGAGAGAATTTACATGTCATGTATTACATTTACAAGATGTGTGATTTTTTTCTGGTTGAGATTTTTGAGAATATACATTGAAATTCATGATGCCTGAAATTAAATGATCACACAAGATGTCAAATTATCACATCATGTAACTGACGGTGAGAAGAAAATTAAATGTTCCACAACAAGGGTTTGATGAAGAACACGTTATATACACCACCTCATCCACTCCATTGGGTTCACTCCAGATGGAGCTCATATAGGGACTACTTGCAGATCTATAAGCACCGTCGTGAAGCCATAACGCTATCGCTTTCTGTAGGTTTTTTCTTTATTATTTTTCTCCACCCTCTTATTCCTTGAAAGCGTGGGTGATTTATATTTTTTCATGGAATGTGTTATTAATGTTAATTGAATGTATGAGGTTATGACATACCTCAGGATATGCTCCAGGAAAACTTCTTGATTGAATATTTGTGAAAAGGTTTCGAGGAGGAAGGAATTCACCTGCGTATGGATGGTGTACTGATGCCCATCCTCAATGAATCATGCAGATGAAAGCTCCTCACCAACTAAAAGTGTTGAAAAGCACTGAAACTCCATGAAATGTGACGAATACTCCATGAATTATATAGAACCCTTCTTGGGATGCATGAACTCTCTGGCTCTGTCATCTCTCAACATATGAGTAAAGAACTTATCATAGGTTTCATTCTTGAAATCAACCCATAACATGCCTTGATGATGACAAGCCTAAGTAATCACATTCTACCGGTGCTTGGCTGAATCAGGAAGCATGTATGTAGAAAGCATGAACCTCCAATCTAGAGGCATATCTAGATTTTCAATGATATATTGGATTACTTCTAGCCAAGAATTAGTAGCATGTGGACCACTATCCCCTGCGAATATAGGGGGGGTTTGTGGCTGGAAATCATGAGTAAGATCAACCATCATAGGTGTATGTTATAGAGCACCATGCTTGGATTGTATCAGATGTAGTAAACTATTAGGAACTTTGGCATCAGTGCCCAATTTAAGTATAGTAAGTGGTGCGTTGAGTGGCACTCAAGGAGTTAAGATTGGTAGCTCAAGGCCCAACTTGTCTAGAGCATGGTCTTTGACCCCCTCATGGCATATGATATGGGGACATCATGGTGGAATTGGCGTCAAAATGATAAATACACAAGTTAATCCAAGCTTATATATAAATATAACATCACTAATGGTAGCATAACGTAAGAAAACTCACTACCCAAGGTATACTACCCAAACTAACCATTTTTACGACTAGGTATTGGTAGGTGCTCAAGTATATGTTCCATTTAATTTTACATTTAATTACCAAGTTCACTCTTTTACCTTATATAAATATAAAAAGGTGAGATAAGGATGTGAAACCAATTAATTTTAGAATACATGGTTCATATTATAATGGAAATCCATTCTGGCGAATCAGTTCCTATACAAATATCACTTGAAAAGAAACCCATTTATTCGTTTCATAATGACTTGAATAAGTAAATCACTCATCTCGTTCCATGAGGGACCATTCACCTCATGAATTTAGACAAACAACCAGTCGATCACAACCAAGATTAAAATAAGAACATGATAACTATCAAAAAATCACATAACAATAATAGGAATATAAAGCAATGAGAACCAGTTAATGGCACCTATATAGCTAGGAAATATGCATAACATGTGACTTATAATTTCTATTAATGATGCATGTAACAATTCACTTTTCCCTCATATCATCAGGCCTAGGATGAAATAAAATACTCAATTGGAGTAAAAAATCAGCAACACCACACAACATGTGCATCACCCAATGGTGAAAGAATATCAACTATAATAGAGAAAAGTAGAATAAAAATTATAATTTAGGAAACATGGTTTTTAACTAGAACGTGGGTTCGTGATGCCTAAGAATAGATTATAAAAAAGTCCAAAGAGTTCCTAATATCAAATATACTGTCTTAAAATAGTAATATAAGAATGGAACCATCCTTTGATACATATTTGTGACATAACAAAATCAGATGCTACTTGATGTGTTCCCCGAGCTCAGGGGGAGACATGTCCTCAAGTGCATCTCTCCAAACGCTAGAGGTTGCTGGCTACTAGAGAGGGCCTTGGGTGTGTCTATGGGGAGACTATTCCCTCATTAACAAATTTATGTATAGTTGATGAATGTAAATATAGATAAATAGTCGAAGGAATATAAGTAAATGGAAGGCATAACAGAAAATAAATAAAATTATAAAAATAACTGAAACAAATGGAATAACATTCCTCAAATGATGATAATATGTCATGTCACTAGAAAATTGGAAAATATGGATATAATAAAACAATCATAACATGTTTCAAAAAAGTATAAACGAAATTAATGACTATCCTCTGAATCCTAATCTCTATCTGATTCATATTCTCTAAAAATCCATACTAAATAGTATGCAACCAAGTGTTTGGAGCTATATGCTTCCATTTATCAACTCCAACAACAATGTAATGTACTCAAAGTACCAAAAAATTCTTAGATAGGGTATGAGATAAATCTTAGTGGGACACCACCAATAATGTCTATAATATTTGACATGTATAATAGAAATGTGACAGTGTGGAAGTAATGATATATAATGTAATGATGAACAATGTAACTAAATACCCATGTACCTGATTTAGCCCTAGAAGGGTGTCTGAATAGGTAACCAAATCATTATTTCATTATTAACTATTTATACCAAATCACATGTCAATAATATTTATGGTTCTTAGGAATAATAAAGAATCTAATAAGGATATTTAATAGTGAAGATTAAAGGTAATAACCAAGGCAACATAGACCTCAAGGTTCAAAATATCAGAAATAAATTTATATTTTCATGGGGAAAGATTGTAATGCAAGGATCATTGTACATGTTTTTCCATAATGAGACACCTACCAAGTCAAAGTAGTTCACCTAAGGTAAAACAGGGCAAATGAACATCTGGTCACGATGGGCTTTTACCATGGAACCTACATGTCAATGATGGATATATGGAGTGTCTCTAAGGAATCCAATGATAATTTGTAAGGGATCTTATGGGGTCATACCAAGTATCCAAATAATTGAGAACGATTCAGACCTTGGTGGTTCCTAACCTATGCAATTAGTATCCTTGAACCAGAATGGGGTTCCCGAGAAATCATGGTGGTCTCAGATTAGAATCCAAGTTGAGCTAGAGTTAGAAAACACTTATTTGATATTGAAGTAATGTAATATTTCATTGGTTTCAAGCCTTTCCGCTCATTAGTGAGATAAGGAAAAGTTTCCTGAAAACATTTAATTAATTCATTTCATTCATGCCTTGCCATTCATTAGTGTGACAAGGCCAGGTATCATGAACACCATTAATCAAGTCATTTGGTTCAAGCCTTTACTTTCATTAGTATGACAACATGACAGAATTTATTTATTCATTTTTAAAAATATTCCAAATCAAAGTTTCATTCTGCTGTAATCCATTAATGTTGTATGGGGTTCTACGAATATGAAATCTATCATTCATTTACATGTATGGCCCAGTCTTAAACTTAGTATACCTTCACATTTACATTTAATATTTTATTGTAAAAACAAATCACTTACCTTATGAGGGTTTAGTGTTGTGCATTCAAGGGGATTTCTATTATGAAATTATCATTATAAAAAATCCATTTAATATATAAATTCTTACCCTTAGTAAGGTAAAACCATGGCACACTTGAACGGTGGCTCAAATGTGTCAAAACACTAACACAACAATTATGGTATAGCATCCTACATGGGATGAATGAATTTTTGGGAATAACCACCAATAATTAATCACATATTTTGAAAGATAATTACCTTACGGTTAAAATGATTATAATCATGGAATTTTAATTCAATAAATGACTCCCAATGAAATGTGTGGACCCCATAGGACAATTCCAAAATAAACGAAATTTATGGATGAGTTATAGAACACCCACAGAAGAGTTGTACGACTCTTGTCCTATGGTACTGGACCTTAATTTGTCTTAGATCAGAAAAGATATTATATAATAGTAAAAAATCTCAATCCATGATAACATTATTGAGAGAAAAATAAAAGTATAAATGAATAAATAAACTTGATTACTTATCATTCTGCATCCAACAGGATGAACGAAAGCTCTATCAGATCCCTAATGAAGGAGATCTCTTTATTATTACATTCTGTCTCAAAAAAACCAAAAATGGTATCCTTGGAGGTAAATCATACATAAACTCAAATTATAGAAGAAGGAGGGTAAAAATAGATCATTAGTGAAAATTTTATAAATTACAGAAAAATTAGAATGTGTACGGGTTGTCCACACGGGTGGACAAACTGTGTGGAAACCATGCATGGTTACCATGGCAGAAGGGGCACATTCATGGTTAGGCGTCACATACATGTGTAATTCCCCAACCCTAAAAGCCTGGAGCTAGAGCATTATTTTAATACATCAGATTTCTTACAAGGAATCAAGTCCTGAAGGACCGATCAATTTAGTATTCTTGGAAAATAGATTACATACACAAACTTTACATTACACATTCAAACATAAAACACGAACATTAATAATCCATTGAGAATTACATTATTCCCCTATCTTAATCCCTCATATCAAACATAATAGACTTATTGGAATCCTAGGAAAACAAAACATAAGAAAGTTGTGAGCTCAGGTGCTGCGTAAGGGTAAATAATTTTGCGGAAGTTATAATCTTTTAAGGCTAGATGTATAATAAAAACAACAGCCTTTAAAACATAAACTTGAACATAATATAGTAAAAATAAATCAAACATTACCACAAAAACATGCACATAGATATTCTACTAGTCGAATAATCAAATGTAATAATTAATTTCATAATTAGGGAATGCCTAACACTAAACATCATTACCACATAGTCAAGGCCTTGTGCCAAGACAAAAAATTATTTTTTTTGAAGTTCTAGTGATAATACATTAGTTTCTCTCATGAGACCTACCTATGAATCAAGGGGATATATCAGGTCCCACCCATCACATACTATGTCCACTTCATTCCTCATATGAAAACATTGAAACATAACATAAACATTCGTATTAAAACTATAATACGAATTTCCAATACTTCATCAATAAACCATGAAGGGTATAAAATATCACATCCAAAATAAAAAATATCATTACTTATTCAATAAAATATAGAATATTTTATTATAATAAATCATCATTAATCAAGACTAATATCTAGAAAAGAATGTTGACATAGTTGAAAATGATCAGTAAACATTTTTGAGAGAAATATCACTTTTTGTGAAATCATTTAAATGTCACACATTTACATTGGAAGTAATTTAAAATACATTTAAGAATAAAAATTTCCCAAACCACATTAAAAAAATTTAATGGAACTAACATTTTAAAACAATAATGTCCATATAAAAAAATCTTGGAAGCCATTTTGAAAATATGGACTTTAATGAGAAAGATTTAGAAGAATAAATATTTAAAACATTCAAAATAATGTTTTAGTTAAGGGGTACCTCAAAATAATCCTTTATAAATGTATTTTATGAAGCATGGACAATGATAAAATATATTTCCCAGAAAATACTTACACAAAAACAATCTCAAATAATAATGAGATTGAGTAATTAACCCTTACCTTGAACTTTCCTTAGGTCAATGGTACACTTAACCTCCTGTATAATGAAAATTGTATGTTATTAAATTAAAACATAATCATATTAATATTTATTATATCATAAAGTATTTATTTATGACTTTATACTACACATTTAATAATGATTTCCATGTTAAATTAACATTTTGGGTAATAAACGCTTTTTTTATCGTACGTGTTTTAACTTGTTATTCTTGATCATATCATTTAGATCATGATTTAAATACATAAAAAATAAATATATGATTTATATACAACATATATCTACAAAATAAATATGTACAATAGATATATATATGAAATGGAAAACACGATTTATTGAGATGGTAGGTCGTACGTATGCAGAAACGTTGTTTATGTTTTCATATTGTATTGAAGAGATGTAAGTGAATAAGATATATGTAAGAACATACATACATACATACATAAGTTTATATATATACCACAAATATCATTATTTTTTCATATATTACATACTTATTTATAATATTTATTTTTATATTCATCGTTGAATGGTGAACCTAGAAATAAATATCATCGCGTCATGGAGATGGTACGCCATACGTGCCCACGAGCGACGATATCATATTATTTAATGATTAAAAAGTGTGGAATTGGATGGAATATTAACTATAAACAGTACTTATCATGTTATTTTCATTATTTATATAAATATTACTCATCATTATATCCCTCCATATAAAATAGTGTTGAATAACAAATTACACCACAATGTGGAGATGGTAAGCCGTACGTACGCACGCATGGTGATATTATCCCTCATAGTATTTATAGAATAATGATTATGGTTGTTCCATATTCATTATAACATCATATTATGAATAAAGTAATGGATTTATTATCTTGGTATACAAATAATATAGAATGATAAAGTGTAAGAAGAAAGGAACTTTGAAAGAGGTGATAAAATAATTATCTCTTCATTGGGTGTTTCAAATTTATTTGAACAAAAGGGCTCCTTAGGATTGCATTCTGCTCATGTGAAGGACTCTAGGTTGATTTGAGGGATGTTGGGAGGAGATTTGGGTAGCTTTTGGCTGAGAAAAATGGCTTTGGAGGTGTGATTTTGATATAAGGATAAATACTCTTTTATAAGAGAGGTGAGGGTCAATTTTGGAAATGTTTAAAATATTATTTTATGGTAAAATAATTTTCAGTTTATAATCGCTCAAAATTGATTAATTTTGAATCTACAGTTGTTATGGGTCAAAATATTATCAACCAATAGGTTTTCAAAAAATTTAGGTTACCATGCAAACCCTATCTTTTAGTTTTAACTCTTTGTTAAATAGTTTAACTTTTACTATGTCCCCTTTTATTATTATAATAAATGGTTAATAAACGTACTATAATACTCCCATAGAACTCCAAGTGGTTCATTAATGACATATTTATCATTATATAAGTCATTTTTTGAGAATCATATATTTTTAAGACTATTATATCATTTAATAATATGGTACTTGTATTAGAAACTCATTTATGTCATTTTTTACACTATTTAGGATTTGGTTTTTGTGAAATTCAAAACCACATGATTACTTCAAACACAATTCATTGAATCAGCCCTAACATTTCATATTAATCTATAGAATTAGTGGATGGAATCAAAAGCCTCAATTTACATTTAGATTTATATATATAATATCAATTATTTTAATCATTCATTGATAAAGTAATTAAAACATCATCGTTGTGTCATAAATAAATTTAGTTATTTAATATTTAAAAATTATAAATAAAATACTATTATGTATGAAATAATTTTATATTTCTAATGAAAATTTATAGTCGAATTTATTATATGTATAACCCTATATTAAAAATGGTTTTGTTATTAAACATTGAATTTAACACTTTTAATGCTTCTCTAAATAAAATAATAATAAATATCCTAATCTCATACAAGTGGACCAAAAGGATCATATTTTATTCCTAAGGTTGTTTTTGGTCTAAATAAACTTATCCAATATAATTAGGACATTTGTTGGGGTAATTATAATATCATATTTACCTTTAATTGCCCTATTTACTTTTAATTGGGGTAAATAAAAGTCAACTGTTACTATTCACCAAAAATTATTTTCATCTTATTGAACCACATTTACTTACTGATATCAACTGTGTCTCTCATATTTTTTAAATTAAATTCACAGAAGCGGTAAAATTACATTTTATACATATTTGTAAATGTCCCTAGAAGGTGAGTAAAAGAAGTTTAAAAGTTCAATAAAAATTTATACATCACATTTTATTATAAGATGACTCCAATGAAATATATTAATCCTATATAGGTATTATATATATATATATATCTATTTTGACTTAAAATAAATTTAAATAAAATAAATAATTATGTAAATAAAATGTTTCATTTAAACAATAACGTAGTGTTTTTCACTATTCATCAAAAATTGAATGTTTTTAGAAGAATACCAAACAATTAACCTAAGATATTGTTGATATTATGAATTCCAAAATGAATTCTATTTTAAAAAATTCAAAAAATAGATGTTTCATTTATTAATTTAAAATTAATTCCTGTTGTCAAAACCAAAAAAGTGGGTTTTTAAAAGTAAAAACTATCAAAATATTGATATGCGTATATGTTAAATTTAAATGTGAATTAACTTATAATGACCAAATTTTATTAAATGATAAAAATATAATCTAATTATACTTCCAAACCATTCAAATTCATAATTTAACACTATAAATTATTTTTATTAAAAAAGCATTTTTCAATTAAAATTTAGTATTTTTCACTATTCACCAAAATATGAAAGTAATTATAAATTCAACAAAAATTTATCAAAACTAAATTTTTATGTACCGATTATGAATTAGAAGTTTATTTTGTCAAATAGAATATATAAAAGTGTCAAATATTTGATTTAAAAAGGGTTCACCATTAAAAGGAAGTAAAATAACATTTTCGGAAAAATACTTCCTTTATCTGAAAAATTGAATTTTTTGTTATATTATGTATAATAAATACATAATATGGAATTTAAAATTATTTTGATTATATAAAATTCAATATTCAGTTAATTTTGTTCATAACCACTTTTTGAACGGCTAGTTTGTTAAGTTGTTTTGTGCTCAAACTCAGTGTTGCGTGTATCGCATGTTATTGAATTACTTTGAAGAGAGGACGTAGCATGAAATCATGTTGTGTTACTTTATCCGCTACTTTAATAAATTTAATCATCGCAATTTGAAATTTTTATTCTAAAATAAAAGGCTAAATATATAAAAATACCTTTTTGGAAAACCTATATCGAAAATTGTGTTAATAAAATTTAGTCTTAATAAGAGGGAAAGTAAAATGAAAAACGCCACCACCAAATTATGATCTCATTTAAGAGAACATTGGTGTCAAATAAAGACACATAAGTATAGGAAAAATTAAATATTTATAGGGAGTGATTGAAGTCATCAATCACAAACAAGTGTAAAATTGAGGGCCTCAAAACCATCAATCTATAAAGATTTTAAATATAAATAGTTCAAAAAAATAAGGTATGAGGATAAAGAAAATTGTTTTTAAGATCCCTACCCTAATGTTTAAGAATTAATTTATTCATATAATAAGAGGAAAAAAATATACCTGACAAGTATAGTTTCGTTCAACAACTAATTCCTACCACAAACTCATATTTCACTCCAAATTATAATGGAATTCAAAAATATTCTATTTATCCTAATTGTAAAGGTTTCCAAAAATAATGAATTTATGATTAGTTTTATAGAAACTTAAAAAAACTACATTATACAAACCAGGACATCACCTAGGCCAGTGGTAGGTGATGCACCCTTGTTGCCCTTCGGTTTCAGGTTCAAGTCTTGCTTCCTTCCTGAACGCGACGGATTGTCACCCGACCTCCGGGTAGTCCTTTTTATAACAATCCAAAAATAATCTTAAGAAATTATTTACCCTTAAAAATAGTATCCAGAATCAATCATATTCCATTCCATCCTTTAAACTTATCCAAAATACTTCAATCCAAACTCACATACCAAAATTTATAAGGAAGGTAAACACAATGAATATCTTGTTTTACACGTAATAACAAGTTAATACCTTCATCATGCATTCTTTTAAAACATGGTAACACCCTAAAATATCATAAATCTTTATTTATTACTTTCATGCAGCCCTTATTCCTTACAGAATACAGGATTTACTCCTTATGTAAAAAAATGTTGTATACTCCAACAATAATGGAATAAACAAACAATTAATTACTTCCCAAGTTGTCAATAATATCGAATATAATTTATCCAAATAAATCATATCTTATTCCAAAATCACTACCTCAGTATGAAAATCATATTAAGGTTTATCTTTCATTCAACCATTTAATTTACCAAATGTTTAACTTTCTATTGAGTCACTTTTCATAGAACCATATAATCTCAAATCCTCAATGAAATAGTACTCCAGTTCACTCCTTATTTATTTCCATAATTCATATAACCAATACATCGTCGACACAACTATCAAATGAAATAATTATTTACTAACAAAACGAGAACACTAGTCATTCCTCTTCATCAGTGGTAGAATAATTAATTGAATATTATCCAATAGCATCATTTGGGGCTTACTCTGAGGACTTGGAAATTGATTCGCTTAGTGTCCCAACTCTTTGAAGATGAAGCATTGTATATTTGAAACCTTTTTCTTACCCTTGAAATCACATAATTGGTGTCCTTTTTCTCCACACTTATTACAAACTCTCATTCCCTTCAATCATTTACTAAGGTTATCCATTCCACAGTTATCACATATGGGAAAAATTTTCATTCCCTTCTTCCCTTTATCCATCTTTCTCTATACCATCTTTTTATTCTCTTTCTTCCCATCAAAGTCATAGGACTCAAAAAAATTCTTTACTTATCTTATTAACACATGATTCTATTGCATCATATGATGGGAATATGTGGGGTCTATTTCCCTTCTAAATGTTGGCTTAATACCAGGAATGATATGAACCTTCATACTCTTTGGATCATTTGTATTGCTCGAGTTCTCATTCCTTCTACTGAACACCATTTCTATACAATGTCATACACTAGGTTAGTTTATGAATCACATTGCATAATTCCAAACATTTAAATTACCTAACATACATTGAAATGATTACACATACAATCTATAATCATAAAAAAATGTTTTCTTTGAGGAAGTATTTTCTCTTAAAACCTACATAATGGATTGAAAAAAATGTGAATTATCATAAGCATATCCCCTGGGAGTGTCCAAACCAAGAGTGCAGGAAAAACCCATTTTCATGTACCAATATACCATGTGTCAATCCCGAAACTCCTTGTTGGAGTTTTCACACCGAGGTACATATCTGAAAGAGCCACCTCTACCAGCTCATATCTAGACATATATGCATTTCTTAGAAAATACACAAAATCTCTACATTACCAAAATTCTAAGAATTTTTTCTATTATAATCCCCAAAGTCTATATTAGGGAAAAGTTCTCTAATCATATTTTTCCTAAATCTTGTTTCCATGGTTTTTACTAAACTTCCTGTGATACCAACTGTAAAGTCCAAACCTCAGAAGCCCGGATCCTGTTCATTATTTTATTACATTGGCATGATTACAAGGAATCAAATCTCGAAGGACCAATCAGATTTGTAGTCTTTGAAATTTGATTACATAAATGAAAGTTATGTTACACATTAAAATATATAATACAACATAAATAATTCATTGATAATTCCATTATTACCCTAGATTAACCCTGCATATCAAACATTATACACTTCTTGGAATCTTAGGAAAACAAAGCATAAGAAATAGGTGAGCTCAAATGCCTCGTAAGGGTAAATAATTTAAAGGAAGCTATAAACTTTTATGGATAGATGTGTAATAAAAAACTTCCTTTTAAACAAAAAATGAACATAATATGGGGAAAATAAATTAAAACTTACCTTATAAACACAAACATAGATATTCAACGAGTTGGATAATCACCTTTAATAATTAATTTATAATTAGAGAATGCCTAGCATCGGACATCATTTCCACATAATCAATGACTCATGCCAAGAAAAAAAATAAAACATTTTTAAGGCATTGTTACAAGACAGTAGTTTATTTCATGAATCCTACCGATGCATCAACTGGATATAGTGGGCCCTACTCATCACTTACTAATTCCACTGCATTCCTCATAGGAAAATGTTGAAACATAACATAAACATTCGTATTAAAACAAGCATAAGAAAAGTCAATACTTAAAAAATAAAACATAATGGGTATAAAAATATAACATCCATAGTCTAACATATCATAACTTATTCAATACAATATTGAATATTGTATTATAATAAATCAACCTTAATCAAGAATACTATCCAGTAAAGAATGTTCACATAGTTGAAAATGATCAGTATATTTTCTTGAGTGAAATATCCCTTTTTGTGAAATAATTTAAAAGTCCAACATTTATATAGGATGTCATTTAAAATATATTTTTTAATCAATGTTTCCCAAACCAATTTGAAACATTTGATAGGAATTAGCATTTAAAAACAATCATGTCCATATAAATAAATCCTTAAAATCATTTTGAAAACATTGACATTAATGATAAATATTTAGAAGAATAAATATTTAAAACATTAAAATGTTTTTTTAGTTAAATAGTACATTAAAATAATTATTTTGAAATTTATTTTATGAATTATGGACATGGATAATAAATATTTCCTAGAAAATACTTATACAGAAACAATCTTGGATAATAATGCTATTTAGGAATTAATCCTTACCTTGCACCTTCCTTTCGTCGAGGGTACGTTTAACCTTATGTATAACAACCATAGTATGTTATTAAATTATACCTGAACTATTTTCATATTTATTATCTCATAAATTCTTCATTTATGACTTTATACTACCCTTTGAAAATTTATTTCCAGGTTAAATTATCATTTTGGGAAGTAATCGCTTTCTTTATCGTACGTGTTTTAACTTGTTATTCTTGATCGTATCATTTTGATCATGATTTAAATTATTCCAAAATATAAAACATGATTTATATATAATATATATTTTATATATAAATATGTATAATAGATAGATATATGAAATGAAAAACACAGTTTATGGAGACTGTAGGCCGTACATACGCATAAACGCAGTTTCTGTTTTCATATCGTATTGAACGAATGTAAGTGAATAAGATATATAGAAGTACATAATTACATATATATATATATATATCACTAGTATCATTATTATGTCATATATTATATACATATTAAAAATATATATTGTTATAATCATCATTGAATGGAGAACCTGTAAATGAATCTCATAGCATCATGGAGATAGAAAGTCGTACGTACAAATGAGCGACGATATCATTTCCTTAATGATTAAAAGGTGTGGAATTCGATGGTATATAAATTATACAGATACATTAGCATGATATTTTCATTATCTATATAAATATTAGTCATCATTATATCCATCCAAATAATATAGTGTTTAATAACAAATTACACTATGGCGTGGTGACGGTAGGCTGAACGTACACACACATGGTGACATTATCAGTCATAGGATGGATAGAATAATGAGTATGGCTGTACCATATTTATAATAACATCAAATTATGTAGAAGGTACTGGTGTTAATATTTTGGTATGGAAATAACGAAGAAAGATAATGTGGAAGAAGAAACAATCTTTGAGAGAGGTGATAATATAATTACCTATTCTTTGAGTGATTCCTTTTGATTTGAACAAAATGGATCCTTAGGTTGGATTTAATCTCAAGGGAAGGATTCTATGTTGAAGTGAGGGAAGTTGGTAGGGGATTTTGGTAGGGTTTGGTAGATTCTAATTCCTTTGAAGGTTTGATTTTGAGAGAAGGGGAACTACCCTTTTATAGGAGAGGTGACGGTCACTTTAGGAAAAGTTTGAAATATTATTTGGTTATAAAATTATTTTCGATTTCTAATGGTTCAAAATTACTTTATTTTAAAGAAAAGGTCGAGATGGGTTGAAATCCTATCAGCTAATATGTTTTAGACATGTTTAGGTCAGCACAATAACCCTATCTTTTCAATTTAACTCTTAGTTTGATAGCTTAACTTTTACTATGTCTTCATGCTTTATTATAATAAATGGTTAATAAACATACTATATAAATCCAATAGACCCAATAGTGGTTCGTTAATGACATATTTAAACATCATATAAGTCATTTGGGAAAACCCTAGATATTATGGAATATTATATCATTTAATAATATAGTATTTGTTTCAAAAACTCATTTATGTCAATTTTGACACTATTTAATATTTGGTTTTTTTGAAAGTCATAAAATATGATTACATTGAAAACAATACATTGAATCAACCCTAACCTTTAATATTAATATATAAAATTCATGTATGGCATCAAAATTTTCAATTTACATTTATTTTTATATTTATAATATCAATTATTTTAATCATTCATTGATAAAGTAATTACTGCATCCTCATTGTGTCATAAATAAGTTTAATTATTTAATCTCTAAAAATAATAAATAAGATACCATTATGTAGAAAATATTTTTATTTTTATAACTAATATTTATAGTCGAATTTATCTTATGTATTACCCTCTATTAAAAATGGTTTAATTATTAAACTTTGAATTTAACACTTTTAACTCCTCTTTAAATAAAATAATAATAAACGTCCTAATCTAATACAAGTGGATCAAAAGGATCCTATTTTATTCTTAAGGTTGGTTTTTTTTGAAATAAACTTATCCAATATATTTAGGACAAGTGTTAGGGTAATTATAATTTCATTTTTACCTTCAATGACCCTATTTACTATTAACCATGATAAATAAAAGTCAAATGTTACTATTCATCCAAATTATTTTCATATTATTGAACCAAATTTTACTTTCTAATGTCAATGGTGTTTCTTAGATTTTTGAAATTCAATTCACAAAAGCAGTAAAATTATATTTTATGCAAATTTAAAAATTTTCCAAGAAGGTGGGTAAAATACATTAAAAAGATCAATAAAATTTTATACATCTAATTTTATTATAATATCACTTCAATGAAATATAGTGAACATATAAAGGTATTATATATATATATTATGAATTAAAATTAATTTTGAAAAAAATACATAATTATTTAAAGAAAAAGTCAGTTTTAAACAATAACTCAGTGTTTTCCATTTTTAATAAAAAATTGAATGTTTTCATAAAAATAAAAAAATCACCCTAAGATAATTTTGATATTATGAATTCAAAAATAAATTCTAATTTGCTAAATAAAAACCTTAAAAGTTTCATTAGTTAATTTAAATTTAATTTATGCCGTCAAAACCAAGAAAATACAGATTTTAAAAAAGTTAAAACTATCAAAAGATTGACAATTGTTTTTGTCAAATTTAAATGTGAAATTATTTATAATGACCAAAATTGTATTAAATGAAAAAAATATAATCTAATTATACTTCCAAAACATTCAAATGTATAATTTAACTCTATAAATTTTTTTTATTAAAAAAGCTGTTTTCAATTAAATTTTTTTATTTTTCACTGTTCACCAAAATATGAAAGTTATCAAAAAAACACCAAAATTTTATCAAAACTAAATTTTTATGTCCTGATTATAAATAATAAATTTATTTTTTCAAATTGAATATATTAAAGTGTCAAATATTGGATAAAAAAAGGTTTCACCATTAAAATGTGGTAAAGTATCATTTTCTGATAAATAATCCCCTTATCTGAAAAATTGAATTAGTTCTTATATTATGTCTAAGAAACACATAATATTGAAGTTAAAATTTTATATAGTATATATAAAATTTAAAATTCAGTTAATACTATTCATAATATCTTTTTGAAAGGCTAGTTTGGTAAGTCGTTGTGTGCTTGAAATCGGTGTTCTGTGAAGCGGAAGTTATTGAATTATTTTGAAGAGATAACGTAATACGAAAACTTGGGGTGTTAGACCATGTGCCAACTATGAAAATTGTTTTTTCCCTGTATTTTCATCTATATAGTTAGCCATATCATGTGCCAAACATGTAGTAATCATACAACATGTCCTTTTTTCCCCAAAAGAAGGTTTCTAGGCTCTGAAAATTATTCAAAAACTACTGAGTCCTTTTCTAACTAATTAGGCATCCAAATTTGGTCCAATAAAAAGACTTATAACAAAATTTAATGGATCCATTCTTGAGGGAAAACCGGGTTATTATAAAGTTATTTCATGTTTACTTGAAATTTATTTCAGGATTTAATGTTTGTTCTGCATTTGGGTCTAATTCTTAATTATTTTTTCATGACCATTGTGAGTTAGTTTTAGGAATTGGTTAAATTTTTTCTTTTCTTAAGCATGACCACTATCTGATTTGATTGAATGATTTTGTTTAAAGTGAAATATTTTGTTTTGAATTCTACCATGACCATTGGATTTCTCTTTTTCCTCTATTTGAATTTCTTTTGGTTACCTATTCTTTGTAATCAAAATTACTTAACCTCGAGAAAAGGATAACATTAGATAGAGATCATTTTAAATGACTCTTATACTCTCCTGGACCTGATTATGAAAACCTCATGATTTTTAATTAATCGTTCTAAACCTTTTCATACCATGATCCTAGACTCATTTCTTCACCTAACCATTTTATATTTTCTTCTCCCACATTATTATCCTTTCTAATGATCAGTTACTTAGATTCAATTTATTGAAATAAAAAATAATAAGAATTATTTTATTTAAAATATAATTTTTCCAACCCAATCCTTATGGGTTAGACCTCAAAATTTCATATCCCATACTACACTGTAATTTGGTGATTTGTTTGATTCATGTAAATAAATTTATAGATTCAGTAACCCTATTGAAATTAACGATGACCATGGGGATATCAAAATTTGGCCCCATTGCTGGGTATATGGGATGGGATTTTATTGTTATTATAATTTTGAAAATTTTATTTCCCATATTTTCTATTTTTTTTATAGTATAGAATTTGTATTTATTTAATTTTTAATACATTTTACAACACTGGGTATTTTTGGTTGTGATGGTAGGACTACGTAGTGAAATTAATACTACGGAAAGGTTTACATTACTACTTGATCATTTAGATGAATTAATCAATGAATATAAAATGAAGATAAGTAAATCCAATGAGAACCCTCAATTGTAGCCAGGTTTGGAGGACACCACACCCCATATCCTGGAGAAAAAATTATATCATGTACATCAAAATCAAGGAACCATGGAAAACTATGTAGAGGTAAGTTCCTCTTCTAATTATTATATTTATGCTAATCCCGATTCTTATGATTTTGGTGGTTCATAAAATGTAGATTAGAGTGACCTTACTCTAGATCTCAAGTTTACTAAAATGAATTTCCAAAAACAACACCCAGAAGAAGAATAAAATGATGAAGAAGAGACCATGGATGCTAAGATATTAAAAATATTTCTTGAAAAATTATGACCGTAACTGATGGAAAATGATGCAAAAGAAGAGTAATAATAAGAGGATTTGACAACATCGACATTTTTTCCATTGTTTTTAGAAAATTTATCTGTTCCTGAAGAAGATTAATAATAAGTAAATGCTTTATGTGCTGACTCCACAAATAATCAAAAAGAAATAGAAACAAATGGAGAAATTAAATAGTCGGATGATGAAAATAAATAAATCATTGAAGAAATTAAACACATGTAGAAAAAATATAATAAATGATAATTTTAATGATTCTGGACCAATTTGGAGATCATTATATTTACATTCATGCAATATAGACTCTGGTCACCACATCTGATTTCCACACAAATTTCAGTGAGGATAATTCAAGCTCACCTGGGAGAATTTCAAATCCCTAACTAGGTAAACACAATATAGATAACCCTATACCACAATCGAAATAGCTAACTCCGACATGTTCATATTAAAGACCATTAAAAACTATAGATTTTAGGTGGCGGCCTTATTTTCATCACATTCTATGAATTTAAATTTATTTATTTCATAGGATTTAATATTATATTCAAATATAATTTAGTAATATTTTTATTTTTTATAATATTTCAAGGGCATGTACTTTCACATTATTTTATTAATTTTTCATGTCCATCAATGGACCAGGTAGAAACAAGTAGTTAGAATAATAATAAAATTATTTAGGACAACATAACATGATGAAATCAATAAAATAAATCTTTTGTAACTAATACACGTACTGAATAATGTGCTGTACGTAACTACAAAACTAAATTTTAAGATTCAATTAAAATAGGGTAATAAGTGTTTAAATTCCTAATTTAATCATTGCATTCTCCTCATTTTAATTTATTTTTAAACATTCATTTTCATTCCTGCACTTGATTATAGATTTAATCAACTGAACAAGGAAACATAAACAACCAAGGGAAATTATCTTTCCATGAAATTTATTTATTTTTAGATAAACATGAATGGGATAAATGGGAAAAGGAATTAATAAAGACAATCATGTGGACTAGGATTTTCCAAATCAAGATTTTGGGGAACATTTTGATCAATGTAATTAAAATTTATGTGATATTTATCCAAGTTCTTAAATTTTTGAAATTTTCAATAATTGGTTGAATTATTCGTATTAATTTCCAGGAGTAGTTGTCCCAAACATTAATAAAAAAAATTATTCATCTTCTGAGCCAATATTTTCTATAAATTCATTCATATATTTATTGAGAAACTCAGGCATGACTTCATCTAGAACATTCTTTGTATCTTATTGATGTTATAAATGAATAGAATCACTTTTAAAATGATTAATGAATTTTTTATACCTTATCCCTGGACTCACCATATATTAATATTTTTCCATTCCATAGAATCCCAGAACTAAATTTTTATTAAATGAGATGTATTATAATCCCACATTATCTGTTCATACATTCCTCTAAATATTTTGCATGACATTGAAACATAAGAGTGGGGGAAATGGAAACTCGTTGAAGGATTATACTCTTTGAAATGAAATTTTTTTTGTGATATTTCATGGGATTTGGGTGAGTAATATTCATTGAATTTTTTTCACACCGTCTTGAATTAAAATTGTATTATAAAAGAATAAAAATAGGGGAATAGAGAAAAAATAGGATGCGTATGGTGAAATTCCAAAAACACTATTTCATGAACAGTGGTCATATTATAACTATTAAAAAATGGTTTTGAGGAAATAATTAGGGGTTGTGATATGGATGTGATATTTTTACCAAAAAACATTTAAAAATAAATAAATAATAATAATAGGGGGTTCATTTATTGCATTTTATCTCATTATTGCCATGATCTGAGATACTAAGAGATTAGAAGAATTTTATTGAGTTGTTTTTTATTATTATGAAATATAATTTAGAGTTAAATAAAAAATTTGATCCTTACTTTATTTACACCATATACCTAACTTCTCTAATCCACAGAGTCATTTGATCCGAAACAGTGAAGACCAAATGATTAATTATGATTCTTTCATTACATGTTGTAGATGATAAATGCCTCACAAGCCTACGGTAAGTGACATACTTTTGAGGTATGTGATGATTTATATTTCCACTTTCACCTTGATGATGAGTGGAATAATACAAGAGAGGAAAATTAAAACTAGAATGAATATTAATTAGGATTTGAAAAGTGAAAATGAATGATTAAAAAGGTATGGATATTTCAAAAGAGATAAAGTAAAATAATGGGTTCTTATTTTCATTGAAAATTGGGTAGTTGAATAATATAAATATTTTATTCTTGAACATTAATTTCATATTTTATCAATTAATTTTTTCGAAGTAGAATTCTATGCGAGGTAAACTAAACATCCTTTATAATATTTTTAAATTTCATCATTGAGGACAACTCAAAATTCATGTGTGGTGGTGTTTGATGACTAAATTTCATGCATACATTTCATGATGTTTTATTTTATTAATATTATTATTAAAATAATTTTCTTTGACATTCATGAATTATGTTGTTTTTTTATTCTTGGAACAACTAATTTATGAAAAATTAATGAAAAGAGTTGAATTTTAGAGATAAAGGTAACTTCACGCCGCTTCCCTTTTCTTTTGGCACATCAAATTTTTTTGTGGATATAGAGGAGATGGAAAATTGAAGTAGATCCTTTAAACATTGTTAATTCCTTGTACAAGATATGCTATTTTTTCAAGATACGTTTTTTGAAAGGATATGCATAAATTCCTAACGCCTAAATATTAAAAGATTACATGACATGTACATTTTAAATGTCATGTATGTGTTAGGGAGAAGAAAATTAAATGCCCCATTTCTGATTTTATGGTCCAAAAATAATTATATACCCCACATTTTAGGATCTTTTGGGGTCATTATGGAGGGATCCCAACAAAGGGTGACTACAAGATCAATGTGCACCAATGTGGAGCCCTACTACTACGGCTTTTTGTAGGATTTTTCATTATTATTTGTATTCACCCTCTCATTGATAGAAATAGTTGTGATTTATTTATGTTGTACCCTTAATGATGAAATAAAATTAAATTTATGTCTTATTTCATTTCTAATTTCAATTTTTGTATGGATTTCATGTTCATTATTAATTGATTTATCTTTCTTGATTCTTCTTGTCTGTCTATTATGTGTGGGGATGGTGAATGAGTTTAATTTCATTCATTATTTGAGCACGACCATCCCTTCAGTTGATTGAATTATTATTTTTTAATTTTTGGTTTATTTTTTATACTTCCACCCAAACTATTGGTTTTTTTCTCATCCCTATATATAAATTAGGTTTTGGGTTACCCATTCTTTGTAATCTGAAATACCTGACCATGAGAAAAGTATAACATTGGATGGAGAGCATTTTACATGACCATTATAATTTCTATAACCCTATTTTGATGACTACATGATTATTAAATAATTTTTTCATACCTTATCAACCCATGAACCATGATTAATTAATGATCGACACCCATTTTATATTTTATTATCCCTCATTATTCCACAATCCAATGCTCAATAGTTTATAATCATTTACCTAAAATCAAAATTTTCTTTGGTTTATTTTCTTTTATTTATATTTTCTCTAACCCTATATATGTGGGATAAAACTCTAACTTGAATATCCTATACTACCTTGAACTATAATATTTTTTTATTTGTGTTTATATGTTTCTAAATTCAGTAACTCTATGATAATTAATGACAATGATTGGACTATCAATGAACTAACCACATAACATTAACATTTATATTAAGTGAATAATTTATACGATAAAAATCATAAGGGTTTTTTGAGAACATATAATTTATAACAATACATAAATAACATTTCATTAATGTTATGGAGTTTTAGTTCTATTTGAAAAGAACACCAGTTATTATCCATAATTAATCTAATAATTGATCCATTAAAATAACAATTTTAGTGACTAAAAATAAAACATTAACTCTCATTTAAATGGTTATAAAGGACCATCATAAATTTTATTAAAATATATATATATAATATTTTTATATTTAATTAATCAATTAATCTAATTTTGTCATCCAATACATTATGGGAAAGTGTATTTTGATTCTAGATTTCAATGTGAGGGATATTTCTGTACCACCATTTTTCATTTGGTTATAACCTTCATATCTATAACTCACATTCTCCCATACTATGTTTCAGTAAATTGGGTATTTTTTTTACATGGTACATTACATATGAGTTTATATAGTAATCTAAATCCAAGATGGGACTTTGTTCACCATGTCATGTTGATTCATAGGTTATCCTTTACTTGGGATTATGTCATGTTATATATTTCTTCCACCATCCTTCATTTCCATGATCTTATGAATCAATGATTTTTTTATGCCTCCATATGTTTAATGGTGGGAATTGTCTTTATGATATAATGTTATACTATTTTAACCACATGTTATTCATCATTATTGTTTCTACTTCCTTATTAGTAAATTTTTAACACCCATTTCCTTTAAATATCTTTAATGTTATCTTATATAATTTTAGCTGATCATAGGGATTTAGGATCTCATTATATAGAAAAAAAATATAAATTTAATCTATTTTTTGTATTATGATCCTAATATTCCAAAGACACTTGGACTCATTATCCTAATTTTATATTTGGTGGATATTAATGTTAAACACTGTAATAATATGTGTAGAAGTTTTATGTCACAATTTTTTGTATCATAGTATGGTATAGTTGTCATTGAGGATTAGGAAAAGAAAATTATAGTGTAAACCAAAAATATATGCCTCGGTAAATCAAAATATCCTTGAATTTATGTGAAGTATTGTGTGTGTGATTTCCAAGTAATTACATCCCTATCAGGATACTGAAAGTAGTTTTTTACGAAATTTTGTAACTAGTGGTCATAAACCCAGTAGGAAACATTGGGTACTAAATCAATCACCGCCTAGTTCAAAAAAATGGCCTTTCTGTATACATAGAATGACAATATCTAGGGATATGATTTGAAAAATTCACAGAGTCATTAATAATCACTTTAGAGGACTTCAGTATATTGTTAGGTTAGAAAATGTAATAGGAAGACTTGTGTAAATAATCTTTAATGAATCCTAGATAATAGTAAGTCAAAATATAATTTTTGATGTGTTATTCATTATAAGTTCATAGTTTACTTTTTATACACTAGTTAGAAAAGTATTATCATCATGGAGTTAAATTTACATATTAAAAATGACTAGAAACAAAATCAAATAGTGAATGGTGAACTCGTTATACATGCATGGGAATAAACTATATTATATTATAATAGTTTTAAACCATTATTCATTTATTGAATTCGTAGTTGAAATATACAACAACCACCTCAAAACCTGGGGGTCGAGCTATCCTTGAGAATAAAAAAAGACCAATTATTGTGTCCTTAGTGTAAAACTCATCCGCATTCAACATTTTCAGACCAAACCTTCATGAAAATATAATATTATTAACTTTATTTTTACTTGATTATATAATGGTCATGGATTGGTTATTATAAATCCAAAATCTACTATTAGAAGATGGAGATCACTCTTTATAGCTCTAGTTATCCTCCGATTATGTTCAATTTTAAGGAGGATGAATCTTGATTGGAATATTCATGTATTGTGTGGATATTATTTACTTATTATAATGAATATATTTCTCAAATGATAGATAAAAGGAGGTAATCATACATGAATAATTTCCCATTATTATGGATTATAATGATTTATTCCCAAATATTTTCCGATACTTCCTGCTGACTGAGAAGTTAAATTCTGAATTGAATATATTCCAAGATCTCTACCAATATCCAAGACCCCTTATATAATGTAAACCATGAATTTATAATAACTGATGAAATAGTTACAAGAGAATCTATAAAAGGGTTTTATATTCCATATTTCTTCAACATTTTGTACACCAACAATATTTATTAAAAAGAATGATGGGTTAATATTGCTTTTTTTTACTATGAAATCAACAAAATAATGATAAAGAACATGTTTCCCTACCGTATATTGATGAATTATTTGATCAACTAGTTGGGTTATAGTATTTATCTTATGTAGAACATTGGTTGGGGTATCACCAATTAAATTTAAAGAATGAAGATATTCCCAAGACTACCATTTGAATACGACAATGACACTATGAGTTCATAGTGATACCCTTCAGACTCAATAATATCTAAAAATATCCCCAAAATCACTTAATAGAGTCTTTATAGATGACATTGATGAATTATTGTTAGTGTCGGAAGAAGACATTTTGATATACATTAAATGATAGAAGTAGAATGAGGACCATTTTAATTCTATGCTTTAGAAATTGTAAAAGGAGAACTTATATGAATGTATAGAAAATTTGACTTTTTAATGGATGGAGTAATAGTCTATGGGAATGTTATAACCTATAAAGGGATATATTTGGAGCCTTCTTGTACTAAGAAAATTTAGGAGTGTCCTAGACTAATATTTTTAATAGAGATTCATGGTTTCATTAGACTAGTTGCGTATTACAAATGATTTCTGAAAAAACATATCAGAATGGTCAAACACACTAACTGTGATGTCCCAAAAGGGATAAATGTTTCTGTATACTGATTCATGAAAATTGATATCCTGGGATTTGAAAAATAGTCATATCACTACCATAGGCCTCACACTACAAACCGGTGGGGAACTTATGAAGGTATAATTTGACGCTTTAATAAAGGTATTAGGTTGTGTACTGATATAAAATTGAAAAATGATATCCTATGACTAAAGTTAGTTAAAATTTAATGAACATAAAAATCTAATGTATGATATAGAGTTCTATATAGTGATATTTACATTGATAAATTTGCAGCATAATCTCTATGGGGAGACTTTTTAAATATATATATTTATATCATAAGAGCCTCAAATATATATTCAAATAGAAGGAGATTAATATGTGACGTCGAAGGTGGTCTGATATGATCAAGGATTATGAATGAATAATACACTACCATAATGGAAAAGAAAATAAAGTGGACTATAATATATTTTGAGAGGATCTTAATACCATATTAGTGAAACAAATCGATAAGGGCCTAATTTTTATAGACATTCGTAGGATGGATATGGGAATCATAATGGAATAAACATAATCATTCGTTTCATAGTTGACTAGTCTAACACACCTTCAAGGGAAGAGAGAAATTTTCAAAGAGATTATTTGGAAATTCATAAGTATGTGGATGCTATAATAAAATGGGAATTTTTGATGTTGAAAATTAATAAAGGAGATTTATGATTTGGGTCATTATTTTATGTTCCATAAAATCCTATCATAAATAAGGATTTATTGAATGATGCACATTGCTCGACCATTTGTATCCACCCATAGAGCATAAAGACATGTTAAGCTCCCTAAGATCACTATTGGTGGGATAATAAGAAGAAGGATACCACATAATATACATAAAAGTGTCGGTATACTAGAATTTTAAGGCTAAAAGAAAAATTCCATAGAGGTGGTGGAACCATTACCCACATGTATATGGAAATGTTATAAAATTATGATAAAATTTTACTTTTTTATTCTAAATTCATCTAAAGGAAATAATACTACATGGTTTTTTGGTGGATCATCTTACAAATACAAATCACTTTATTGAAATTCGATATGAGTTATCCCTTGATCAGATTCTAATGATATAAATCATAGAAGTGATGAAGCCATAGGGGAAACCATTATCAATTGTATAGGAAATTGATCTTGGAAATAAATCTTTACTATCAAAGAGTCCCCAAAATTATCAAAATAATGATTTGAACACTAGTACTTCCTATCACTCCAGAAATTGGTATCCAATCCAAGATGTTTTTCCACACACTTGAGGATATATTGAGAGTATGGATGATAGAATTTAGAATGTGGAAGAATTCAATATCATCCCACATGTATGTTTTTATAGAGATCTCGACTTAACATTCATGGATATTACATCATTATAGCTGAATATTCATCATATTGCAAAAAATACATGCCCAAGGACCATAATAATTTAGAGTCTTCAGAAACATGGAAAAAGAATATTCTAACACGGGGGAATTTATTCAACATGTACCATAATGATCTTCCCATTTAGTACTCATACATAAAACTTTTCTCCATAACATAGGGAAAGAAAACATTAGAAAGGGGTGATCTCAGATGCTCAGTGAGGGTAGACAAGGGAGATATGTAACCATAACAAGAGGATAAGGGTATGAAAACTTGGTCATAATATTAGAATATCATACCCTACCTGTCAAGCAACATAATAAACAGTCGTGGAATAATGAATTATAGGTCATAATACATTAATAATAAGGAATCCAAAGAGAATAAGTTATGATAGCATAACATATGCATAATACATAGACGTGTAGAATAAAAATCAGCTTATAACATTGGGAACATGTGTAAATAGAAACAGGTTCAATAATATAGTAATGGACCTGAAATTAGGCCCTTATATAAAAATATGGACAAGTAACTTTTCCACACATAACATTTTGAACATGTAATCAGGTTAATGAAAAACAATCATTCCCTACATGTCAAGACTCATTACCAAAACATATTAGAGAACTTCATGGGGAATAAATCTAATTGGCGGGACACACCACAATCCATAGTAACAATCATTTCCTTATAAAGGATATGTTTTCCCATTCACCGCATTGTGGATTCATATTCCCAATTATTTCATAGTGATCGGGTTTCCCCATCTTCTCATGGTGGATCGAAAAAGACCTATTTCTTATTTTTTTAGTAGAACACCCCAGTTTCCCATCACGGATCAAGCCCATCAGGTTTTTGTTATCACTATCTCGTGATATATAAATCTTTACCTAATGAATGATATAGATATATAGGTCTCACCCATCACTTAAATAAATTCATACATACATGTGTGATAATATAATAATACTTTCATCTTATCATGAACTATAAAAAGTTATGGGTGTCAATAACATCAAATCATTACCCATGAAATGAAATGAGTGTCATAAAAATTTCACCAGATCATTTCCTATATAAATTTGATAGGTCACACGGTAATTTCATCATATCATGACCCTCGATGAAATGTAGGTTTCAAAACCATATAACCCATGGAAGAGAAAAACTTGTCCTAAAAATAATTCCATAAAAACATAAACCATTAAATAAAGAATATGGACAGTATTACAAAATCATATCCGCATTAAATAAGAAAAAATACCAATGTATTTCATCTTATATGGAGAAGTATTTTGAAGGGTCATTAAAAATATTTCTTATGAAAAATAGAATTTAATTTAACATACATTACACAAAACCATATCAAAAAATCCTTTTTATAAAAATGAAATATTTTCAATTTTATTTAAAACATTTAATAAGGAAAATAGCATTTCCATATTGAAAAAAATTATTTTTTAAACATTAAGAATATTGATTTTTTTTATAAATGTTTTTTCAATAATTATAAAGGAAGATTGAATATATTTTTGAAAACTATTATCTTTGAAAATACATTTAAAACATAGAAAGAAGGAATTAAATAGATTTGAAAATATTTTTCTAGAAAAATAATTTGAAAACCTATAATTAAATCATGAAATCATTTAAATAATGTTCTTTGAAAATAATCTTTTGAAAACATATAAAGGAAACCTTAACAATCAATTAAAACACATTTAATCAAAAAATAGTTTTTAAAAGCTTTTCATTGAAAGCTAATATAAAAACAACAAACTTATATAAAATTAGTAGAACTTTTTCTATAAAAATAATCATCTAAACATTAAATGGAAGACTCAAAGAAATTATTTTCATGAAGGCGAGTATGTTATTATATAGTAAAAATTTCATTTTTCACCTTAAAAGGTTTAAGAAAGTTCATGGATTGAAATATGACTAGACTTTTACTTTTAAAAATATTTTTTAAAAATGTAAAACATGCATAACATCTTATTTTAAATACCATAGGATAATATTAAAACATTTTTAGAAAACACAGTTCTGAAATAACACAAATTTCTAATCAAAAGGAGAAATAAAATCATATATTCACATTTTTTTTAATTATCTTAACTACCAAATTTAGTGAAAATGGTACCATTACATGGATATAACATGAATAAAAATAAGAGAATATAATTTATGAGTGTTCATGAGATATTTATCATAATAATTTTTCGATGGAAGAATAATCCTTAATAATCCCAATAAATGACGAGATTATAAAAATAAAATATTACCACATAGGTAACAATGAATTATAATCCCCAAAAAATAATAACATTACAGGAGTATAAAAATACCATGAAAATAAGTATATTAATGATATAACTTTTTAGATGGAATTCTATACACCTCATATATAGATATGGGTGCATAACATCACATGTATCTCAAAGTGGAAAATTGAGACCGACTTACTTCACATAGTTTGTAACATGAGAACCATAAATAAAATGAAAAGGAGTTAAACTATTATATATTTAAATTCTCATAAAATTAATTATAATAATCATATAACAAATTCATTATTAATATATAAACCAAACAATATAAATGAGTGGTGAATATGGAATAAGTCTCACCAAAATAAAAGTGAGGCAAGAAAACCCTTCCCTTAAGTATTGACTTTCATTGTACACATAAAAACTCATGTATAATTAAAATAAGTTTAAAATATATTTACTAAATAGATATATTATTATATTTAACACCATATGTTATTTATTAGGACTTTATATTACTTTTTTACTAACAATTCTAAGTTACTATTATGTCTTGAGTAATATCCGATTTGTTTTTCGTATATGCTCTGACTCGTTATTATTGATCCTTTTACATAGATCATGACATATAATTTTAAATAATATAAAACATCATATAAATTGAGGATATATTCATTATATAAATATTTGTAATAATAAATCACTGATCAAAATATGAAATGGAATAAACTGTTCATTGAGAAGGAAGGTCGTATGTACGAATAATCTTTGTTTCCATTCTCTGGTTGTTTTGAAATAATGAATTTAAATGATATTAATTATATAAATTATAATTAAAGTAAAATTATTATAGATAAATATCATATATATATATTCTAAACACATCCTTAATACATTCCATCCAATGTGTGAATGAATCCCATCGCTTTGAGGAGGCGTAGTCCACAGGTACACAAACGATGTTATTGAATTTAAAAAAAATGAAAAGCACGAAGGTATGTTTTATATACTAATTACAGAAGAAAATAGAAATCATAAATATAATTTATATCATATAAAAGTTTAAATTATATCATTAATTTTTACCTTGAATGGTGGAAATGGAAGAATGAGTGACATTGGTTGGTGAGGTGGTAGTCTGACGTACACATGAAGGATACTTACATATCCAATTTGATGGAAATTTGTATAGGTGTAGGTGTAACATCAAACATAACAATATATAATTATATTTAGGATAATTGTATTATTATATTACAATTTTATTTCAATAATTTAGGGGATCTAGAATCAAAATTAAAAAAAGAGCTTGTAGAAGGATTTTAACTATTTATTGTGTAAATCCTTTTGGATTGAACCAATTGGATTCCTTGGTGAGATTTATGAAGAATTTTAGGATAGAAGGGTGATGGAACTAAATTATGGATCTTATTTTCAATGATTTTGGATGATTCAATCTGTATAGAGAGGTGTACGGAAGTGAGGGGGTGAGTTCTCTTTTATAGTGGAGGAGTAGTGCTATTCTTGTAAACATAAAAAAGATAAACACTATTGAGAGTTATATCATACGCCTTGTGACTCCAATAATTGTCAATTGTTGATAAAATATTGTAATTGGTTTAAATAATTCACTCAAATTCCATTTTAAATGTTTCTTGGTCATTTATTCATGTAAGATTAATGTTTAACCATTAAGTAAACTTGTTTTACCTTAATCTCTATTATTTGTTTTAATTTTATTAACTTGTAGTTCTGAAAAAAAACTATGTTTACCTAAAATGAAATTATAAATTATTATTATTCCAAATATTTAATCCATTTTTAAAAATTATAATAATAGTAGTGTCATAAATTAATTTCATATTAATCCCATATACTGGATGAGACAGTAAGATTTTAAAGTGAAAAGTCCAATGGTTTGATATGTTTTTATGTCTAATTTAAAAATGAAATTGGTTCTAATAACCAATATTGAATTATTTTATGTATAATTAATCTAATTATACATTAAAAGTCAATTCAAATATATTAATATATATAAATGAATTAGTTGAAAAAGTAGTTATGAATTAAATGTCAATGTTGTTAACTATTCATCAAATTATAAAACTTCTCTAAAAGATAGAAAAATTCTCCTAAATAAAAAAATGAAATTATGATTTCAAAATATAAGACTATTTTTTCAAATAAATATTTAAAAGGTATCCAATGTTATATTTAAAATGGGTTCTTCGTTATATTACATCAAATTTTTTTTCTAAAATATATCTTCTTATTCTTTAAATAGGATTTGTTTTATTATTATTCCTATCAAATAAAATGTTTGATTGTCAAGAAAATTGATAAAATATAAAATATATAAATTTTATTAAAAACATTAATCAAAATTTTTCTATTTAATTTATTGAGATAATATGGTTTTTTAAATAAAAAATTGTTTTATTATAAAAATAATTTCTTCATTATCAAATAGTTTTTAATTTAATTTCCAACTAATTGATAACTAAAGGATTAATTTTAGGTACATGTTTAGATCATATTTTCACAATTTAGTTAAAATTATTATTAAATTCCATTCCAATGTCTTTGTGGTAAGTATTATAATATTTTAAAAATAATATTAATACTATATTTTAATTTGATAAAACTCGGCCTTACATGTAGCATAAGTTATTAAAGGAACTCGATATTCTGTGTAACACTAGAAAAAAATAGTGTTATGTGTAACATAATCTAATCTCTTTTTTGTGTGTAGTTCAATATTAACATGTTTTTTCTTGATCCATAAGAGAAATTTATTTCATTAATGTTTCCAAATCTATATTAATTGTTGCATGAAATAGAAAATATCAAAAATATTAAATTAATTTTAGAAAAAAATATATCATGAAATCTTAGTATGTTAAATTCTACCCCCATTAAATTAATTTAGACCACAAAATGATTTTGGGTTATCAAATATTTAACACTTCAAATTTACTTTATTTGAAACCCATATTAAAAAAATGAATACTAAAAATTCATTTAAAAAGGGAATGCCGGAACCATACCAGTTACCCAAAGTAACTGATAATTAATTTTACATGTAGGAAAACATAAGTTGTGAGTGGATATTGTAAATATAATAAACAAATAAATAATTATAGAAAGTTATAAATATCATTGAGCACTAGTAACTGAGTCATCAATGGAAAGTTAAGGGCCTCAAAACCCTGAATTTTTAATGATTAGACTAACAGTTCAATAGAAATGAAGGTATTAAGATATATATTTTTCAAAATCAATTTCCTTATGTTGAGGAATCATTTTACCATCTATGAACATAATGAAATATTTTTAATTGATTTTATTCTATTTCATAATTATAATATCACTCTTTTTTGTGCCTTTCTCAATTTCCACTTCATCTCTTACTCTATAAAAGGAAGGTAAATTTTTCATCCCTGAATTACTAAAAGATCATGAGGTGGAATTATAAGTCATCATATATGTCCTTAGTTAGCATTAAAAAATGTTTTCCACAAGTAATCCCATATGAATAAATCCTCTTATGGGGATATAATACATTAATCTCACACACTTTATATGAATTTTAACATAAATATTCCAGAAATGTATAACCTTATAACCATTCTGAAAGATAAAAATACAAAACACATTAAGGAAGATCAGTTGACTTTTCCAAATAATATAGGCATTGATGACACTTGAATATAAATATATGACACCATATTCTTATCCAATGAGACATCTATAGAAATATACTCATAAATATAACTATGGATCACCCTGAAGTTTTTTCATCATTGTCTCCAAAATGTTGACTAAACCTTTCCTTTGATACCAACTATAGAAACCCAGTCATAGAAAACATGGATGTTACATAATTTAATATAAATATTCCTCAAATTAAAAAAGAAATATATTCCTGATGACCATAATAGTTTAGTGTTTTCTGAAATTAGGGAATATAATATTCTATCTTTGAAAAATATTTTCAAAGTCTCCATTAATGATCATCCCCTTTAGTACTCCTAATAAAAACATTATTCATATCTAGGGAAAGGAAACATAAGTAAGGGGTGAGGTAAGATTCTTAGTAAGTGTGGTTAAGGGTGGTATGTAAGCATAACAAGAACATAAGGGTATGAAAACATGGTCTTAACATTAAAAGATCATACCATGCATATAAAAGATCATAATATAGGGACATGGGATAAATATCGGCATTTCCTAAGAAATATATCATAATGGAGTAAAATATCATATGTCATGAAAAATTAGAAAAGGAATAAGACATATAAATGTGTCACAAAAATAATCTTATAACATTGTGAACTTTTGTAAATATAAATAGGATTAATTATTAATGAATTTCATCCCTCACATAATCTTATGGACTTTAGACAAGGTCTACATATATCATTATGTACATATAATAAGTATCTTACAAAAAAATAATCCTCTAGATATCAAGGATCATTTTCAAAAGTTATTACAGAAATTCGTCGTGAGGAAACCTACAAGGTGGTAAACACCACCATCTTTAGTCACCGTACTATCCTTATAAGGGACTGGGTATCCCCTTATTCCTCGAGTGGATCTGGTTTCCCCATGACCACATAGTGGATCGAATTTCCTAATATTCTCATAGTGGATCTGGACACACCTATTTCTCATTTAGGCGTAGGACACACATGTTTCCCATTATGAACCAAGCCAATCGATTTGTTTCTTATCATTATATCATGATATATAAATATTTACCCAATTCATTAGTGGGGGATATAGGTCCCACCTAATACATAAAATCTTCATACATACATTTGAAATGAGATAATGAAAAGTCCATCATATCATTTCCCATAAAAAGGGATGGGTTTCAAAATCTTCATATCATAACCCATGAAATAAAAGAGGTACCATATGAATTCATTATACCATTTACTATGGAAATGATATTGGTCTAATAATCAATTCCTCAAATTATACCGCATGAAAAGAAGAAGGTCTCAAAATCAAATAACTCACGGAAGTGAAAAGAGTGTCGTAAACATAATTCCATAGAAACATAAAACATTTAAGAAATAAAATGAATCTTATTCTTAGATCGTATCCTCTATAAAGCATAAACTATTCCTAAGTATGTCATATTATATGGAAAAGGATTTTTATGGATCACAGAGAAATTTTTTTAAGGAAAATACCCATTATTTGAAAATACAATTCATGAAATCATTTCCAAACAACTTTTACAAGAAATAAATATTTTCAATTTAATTTATATCATTAATAGAGGAAAATATAATGTCTGCTTTGAAAAAAATATGTTCATTAACACATCAATCATTTGGAAAATTTATTTCATTATAAAATATATTTGAAAATCTAAAAAAGAAGCGAAAAGATATTTTGAAAACCTTTTTCTTCGAATATACAATAAAAACCCAAAATGAATGATTGAAATAATATTGAAACCTATTATATATATTTGTTTGAAAACATCTAAATAGATATTGAAATAAAGGGATTTTTTTTTGAAAACAACCAGTTGATAACATATTAAAAGGTATTTGAGCAAAATTTAATAAACATTTAAAAAGGAAAAAATTTTGAAAATATTTTTATATGAAAAACCAATTAAAACAATAGATCAATATGATATTTTGGAAATATTTTATTTGAAAATAAACATTTAAACATAAAAATAATTCCTTAATAAAATGACAGTCATAACGGCGGGTAATTCCACACATAATGAACATTTCTTTTTGATCCACACAAGGTTTAGAAAATTTTTTTGACTAGAAAATAACAAGAATATACCATTTAAGAACATTATGTGACATGGTAAAACATGAGTAGAAATGTATTTTAATAAAAATGGGGTAATAGTAAAATATTTTTGAAAACATTTTAATAAAACACCAATTACTGATTGAAAGAGGAAATAAAATTTGATTTTACTAAACTTTTTTATTAAATTTTTACCAAAGAGTGGAAATGGTACCATCACATTGAAATATTATTAATAATTAGTGTATAATATTATTAATGAGATCTATGGAGATAAATATCTTAATATTTTTTCAATGGAAGCTTGATTATAAAAAATATCAATAAACGATGTGGTCGTGGTAATTAATTGTACCATATTGGTAATATTAAATTATAATCCCTAGGAAATAATAAATATAAATGAAGATTAAAATATCGTTAAATAAATTATATTAATTATATAACATGTCAAATAGTAGCATATATACTACATAAAATAATATATGTGTATAACATGTCTTGTATCTCAAATAACAAAAATTGAGACCAAATTACTTTACCGATTTGGTAACAATTGAACCATAATACTCCCAAAATACAAATCCTCAAATGGATTTGAAAATAACCATAAACTGAAGGATAATATTCATATGATACATTAATTGTTATTATATACACCTCAAAAAATAAATGAGTGGTGAATAAGGAATAAGTCTAACAGAAAGAAAAGTGGGATGAGAAAATCCTCACATTAAATCATGAATTTCATTGTACCCATTGAAACCACCTATATAATAAATATAAGTTCATTATAAATTTTCCATATAAACCTATTATTTTATATATTTCCATTTTTTTATTTTGTATGACTTTAAATCACCCTTTTATTTACAATTCCTTGTAAATGTTACGATTCGTGTAATATCCTATTTGATTTTCATATATGTTTTTACTCGTTCTTCATGATCCTATTAAATAGATAATTATTTACATATTTAAATAATCTAAAACATGTATAAATATCATATATATTATGTATATAAATATTTATAATAATCTATAATTGATTGAAATATGTAATGGAATACATTGTTTATAGAGATGGTTTGTCATACGTACGCAAGAACACTGTTTCTGTTTTCATGTCTTATTGAAATACGGGAAGTAAAATACCCACACACACACACACAGATATATATATATATATATATTATAATTAAATTAGAATTATTATTTCATACATATTAAATACATTTACTAAACCCATACATAATACATTAGACACAATTTGTAAACGAATCACATAGATTTGAGGAAGCGGTAGTCCACACGTCCGCAAACAAAGAAAACATACTTACACATAATGGATGGCATGAAGGTATGTTTTATATAATAATTACATAAGCATAATTAAATCATATATATCATTTATATCATATTAATAAATAACTTAAATCATTATTTCTAACCTTGAATTGTTGAAATGAATGAATAAGGGACCTTGGTTCGTGAGTCGGTAGTCCATCGTACTAACAAATGATGATTGTGTATCCAATTTAATGGATGTTTGTGTAAGTGTAGGTTGAAATATTCACATAAAAATATAAAAATATATATTTTAAATTTTTTTGTTATATAATTGTGGAATAATTATAATTTATGGGGTGGAGAATTAAAATAAAATGAAAGATGTTGTTGAAGGATGTTACCTCTTATTTTGGTTACTTATTTTGGTTTGCACCAAATGGATTCCTTAGATGGATTTGTGACTGATTTCAGGCATCTTTGATGTGATGAGGGATTTTGAGAGAATATTTGGGTGGGTTTTCATTGAGCCCATGTGGATTGATATGTTTGTGTAAGTGAGGGTGTGAGTACCCTTTTTTAGTGGAGTAGTGACATTCTTATAAATATAAAAATCCCTACACTATTGATGTGTATCCCTTACTTCATGTGACTCCATTTTTTGTCAATTTTTATTTAAAAAATAGGGTTTTTGGTCTATACATTTCCAAAAAAAGTTTTTGAACCTATATCTAGGTCATTTATCATTTTATGATTATAGTATAACTGTTAAGTAAATACATTTTAGCCTTAACCGAAATAATTAATTTTAATTATATTCTGCAATATTATTGGTAAAAACAAAATTTAACTTACATGAAATTAATATTTATTTTAAATCTGTTTAGGGAATATATTTTTAAAAATTCCATTCATATAATTTACAAAAATATTTTTAATACTATTACCTCGGACGGGATGAAACGATGAGTTTTTAATGTCAAAAAGTCCTAAAGTTTGAAATAATTTTTTGTCCATTTTTCATTGTGAAATTTGTTCCAATGGATAATATTGGATTAATTTATATATAATTTATCTAATTATACTTTGTAAAAAATTAATGATATTGTAAATCTATAAATAAATTAGAAGAAAAAAAGTATGGAATTAAAAGTAAGTATTGTTCACTATTCATAAAATATAAAACATCTCTAAAAAATAAAAACAATCTCCCAAAGTAAAATTTGAAAAGATAATTTTATAAATGATGTTTATTTTAATAAATAATAATTATAAAACTTTTGAAAATTAAATTTATAATGGTTTCGTGCTTGAAAGGTTATAAAATTACCTTTTTGAATAAATACATATTTTTATTCATAAAATTGGATTTATTATAATATTATGCACATCAGGTCCATTAGATGAGTGAAAAAAATTGTACAATATATAATACATATTATTTATTAAAAAAATAAAAAAATCTTTAGTTTTTATATATATAGTTTTCTTTGTACGTAAAAAAATCGATATACTACAAAGTAATTTTTTTCATTGTCAAATTGTTCTTAACTTCATTTCAAACTAATTGATTACCGAAGGATTTATTTTATATACATGTGTAGATAATATTTTCACAATCAATTTAATACTGTTCATAATATCCACTACAATGTCTTGATGTTTCTTGTAATAATATTTTAATAAGAATATTAATAGTATATTTTTGTTCTGTAAAACTCGGCCATACGTGTAACACAATTTCTCAAAGGAACATGACATTCTTTATATCACTACCCAAACATTTGTTTGCTTTTACTTCAAGATAATATATGTGTTGCAAATTTTTCATGATTAAATTAGTGTTTCATGATCCAAAATAAAAACTTATTGCTTTCATATAAGAGAATATATAATAAGTGTTCTATGTAATTAAAAATATATAAAATATTAAATTAATTTAACAAAAATGTTTCAGAAAATTTTCTGATGATATAGTTTTAATATAACAATAACTTCCACTAAATAATATAAATCGATCCATTTGAATACCTTTATCATATAATACGAAGAAAACTTGTATATTGAAATGAATTTGGTTAACAGAAGATTCTAGGATATGAAATGATCAAGGAAATGGTAGAAAATGTCTGGAAAATTTATCATCAAATTAGGGATACAAAAAGTTGACAGTAGAGCTATGTTCATAATCATCAATGGGAACTAGAGTAATAGGATTGATATAATGTTTTCCTCTATATATATCCATTGAAAAAAACATGATATTTGGTAAGAAGGGAACACTATATCCTAGGTGCATAAGCCCATTTGAGATTCTTGATCACATCCGAGCTGTGACCTTTTGATTGGTACTCCAATAGAGCTTATCTCAATTACATTGGGATTTTGATTCGTAGAGTAAGGTTCTACGCAATATGAAAACACATATTGTCAAACTAATATACAAAAACAACAAGTATGTGCAGGATACCATCAAAATAGAGTAATCCATATTACCAAAGTACCATCATATTTTTTTTATCAAAGTAGATAAAATGAAATATTGGGGAAAAAATATCATTAGGGTGGAATAATGTAACAACCCAAATGATCTTAACATTGGAATTACCCTAATAATTTAGTTATATTTAGTTATAAATTATAATTATTATTCACCACTTGATAATGGGAAAAAGTTATTATTAAAATTATATAATTGAAATGGTTATAGGAATTGAATGTATTGCAATTGGGAAAAAATATAAAATAATATAATAATAGTTGAAAAAATTGGAAATGATTGATCCGCCAAAGTAATATCACTCATGAACAACACTGTAGAAATAAAGTATATTATTAATGAAATGTGAATTTTGAAAATAAAAATATATAACCCCTGAGAGAAATAGAATTGAATGCACAATGAAAAGAATATGATGTTTTTATATAAATTATGACACCAAATGACCGGTAAAAATCTGATCGTTGGAAGCGTAATTTGACAACTAGAATAGTAACCTTAACATTTGAATAGTAATCAGAGCTTTGGTTACCATAACCTGACAATTTTAACAATATCCTCACATATTGAAGTGTAATAATATTTTTTGGTATTGTATTGAATGAAAATATGAGATATTTATATCATTATACAAGTAAATAAATGTTTTTAAAAATTGTAAATTAATTGTTTTCATTTTTTTAATATGTAAATTTTTTATTTTAACATTTAAAATATAAATCATTATTTGAATGAAATTCTATTTCCCTAAAATGTAATTCTAATTTAATATTATGTGGTATTATAATGATAATATTATAAATTAATTTTCATAGGTTCAGATATATGATCTTAATATAAAAATTAATATTTCTCAAATACATGAATATTTTAATGAAATATATATATTTATCATATATAGAAATTTTTTATAATATGGAGTTCATTTTGTGAATCTACAAATAAATAAAATGGATGTGGTGATATTTTGGTGTTTTGTAAAATTGTTGAATTCTTAGTGAATACTGAAATATGGTAAAATATTGTCTGTAAAATTATTAGTTAAATGTATAATTTTTGTCATGGATGATGTTAGGATGGTGACCCACTTGCACGATGGATCTCATTTTCACTATCGACTTTTATACTCTTTTTTTAATTTCGTCCCCCCTGGGTGGCAATGGTTATCCACCTTTTTTCCTATTCTTCGTCCTTCCTCTTTTACACCCTTGTTCTTCAATCCCGTCTTCTCCTTCTTTATGGTGGCTCTGGGTTTTTTCTCAAGAGCTTGCTGCCATGGGTTTTCTTTTGTTTTTCTTCTTACCTTCCCATCAATGGTTGTGTATTGGGGAAGATCTTAGCCATTCGAACAGTTATATATCCTCAAGATCCTTTCTGTCTCTCCATTTCTGAGCAAGAGCGCTATGAAAAAGGAGATTATGTATTAGGTGGTCGAGGGATAATTGGTTTCCCAGTGATACCATGGTTGGTTTTTTATGGAAGATTATGGATATCTATTTCGAATATGCAGGCATCGTTCAAATCCCACCGTTGTTCAGAAGTTTTCTCTGACCTCGTGTTCCCCTATGTCTCTCAAAGTCGGACCTGCTGTAAAGGTAACTATGTGGTTTTAGATGTTGTGTTCAGTGCGTTTTGGTGCTTCAGGAGAGCCTTGAGTCAGTTATCTCCTATAATGATGGTCACTGATTTGTTAGGTCTACATTGTGTTTATTCCTCAAAATCATCGGTGATTGTTTGCTAGGTTTTTCTGTGTGTGATTGTTCTATTTGATACACATTTGATGTTGAATTTTAGTTGCATATCTGGATTTATTGTTTTTTCTAGTGTAATGATGGTTCTTAGTGTCGATTGTCGATGAAGGTGAAATGAAGATGACATATATTCTTTTTGCAATAAAAGTTGTTTTAGGAGTTCTATGGAAGGATCATCGCCGATGTTGTGGCAACATAATGGTACGCGACTCTAGGCATACCACAGATCGTGATTATGAGATATGAAGATGGGAATCGTGGAACTACCTTCTGAATTTCATATTGGTTTAAGTGGTATTACAGTATGATGAATAGGGATGGGCAGTTTGGGTGTTATTTTATTGTTTCATGGTTTTGGAATTATGTATTTGTGGTGAGGATTTTTTGAACCTTGTTGGATTTTGCGAGGTTCCCCCAACCTTATAGTGGATTCTGAAAATAAAGAAAATAGATTTTGAGATGTGGAAGGATGTTAGCACATATTTGTTTGAAATAATAGGCACCATTTACATTATATAGTTATAATAATCAATATTGTTGACATTCTTGAGGGAAATTAATAAATTAACAAATATAATATTTGAAAACACCCCTCTCCTCCACTTATAAATACCACCCTCACCACTCCATATCCTCACAACATTTGACCAATGGATATTTCGCAATTTCTATTCAATTATCTTGTTAATCATATCCCCCACATCCTAGTTCTACTAGTATCATTCAAATACTTTTTCAAGGACCCTTAAGGAGTAACATAATAGGAGACAACCAAAGGAAGAGATAAGATTCAAAACTAATTTCTTTTAATATTATTGTACTTATACCACACCCATATGTATTCTATCCACATAATAATAGTAACACTAATATCCTAAATATATTTTTATGTTTCTTTTAAAGCTGAATATCCATCTTTTACACTCCAATTTTTTTTCCAAAACAAAATTGTTGTTTAAAGTTTGGATGGTTCATTACCTCTATGAACAACCCATTTTTACCATTATATCCCTCAAAGATGGTCAAAAAAATAATATTATGGACAAATAATATGATAATAATTAAATTAAAACTTATTTAATGTTCTTTAATTCATATCAAAATATAACACTACATAAAACCGAACTAGTTCGTGGTGGTTAGTAAAACCACCTTATTGTACTAATCACTTTACTTTAACATTTATACTAAGTGAATAATACCTATATCAAAACACAAATGGTAATTTTAGAAAATTTAATTTTATATAATTACATGAATATTATTTCATATAACTTTTGGATTTTTAGTCCCATTTTAAATGAAATCCAATAATTATGATAAACTGATCAGATCTTGGAACTATGTAATGAATGGTCTCAAAAAAGTGATATTAATGAATATATCTCATTAAAATGGTTTTAAATATTTATAATAAAATTATAATATTTCAAAAATATATAAAATTATCTAAATTATGTAATTAATTATTTTATTATTATTCATAATGTTATGTGCTGGTGAAGAGCGATTGAGGTTGGGGAACATAAGGTATGTGATAACTCCAAACCACCCATTTCATTGGGTTATTATTTCTCTCTATACAAATAAATTTATCAATTATATAATGATATAGAATGATTAAAAATTTATTATATATTCCATTCATATATATACCTATCTTATTATCACTACCTTTTATTTGACAATATACACCTTTTGATCATTTTGTTTTTCAAATTCATTCTTTCTAAAATCACTTCTGATTGTGATATAAGGAATTTTTTTAAAACCATTTATTTATAGGGTTATTTCTTATTCTTATTCCATGTGGTTTATTTTCTTTTTTGGATCATAAAATCTCATAAATTTTTTGAAGGGTGTGCCTAGATAGTTTATAAATGCATTGGGTACTATTTTTTTTATCATGGAACATTATGTGTTGGATTATAAAGAATACCTAATCCAAGAAGGGACTCATTCCACAATGTGATGTTGTCATAGAGGTTACCCTTGACTTATAATTTATTCATGTTTTATTTTATAGAAAAATAACTATGAATCGATGATCTCATGATACTATTATTATGTTATACATCCATATTTTTATACTTGAGCCTTGTCTTTATGATACCATGGTATACTGTTTGACTCACTTGTTATTCTTAATTATCACATTTATTCCCTTTCTAAGATTTTAGCTCACCAGTTTATTTTTTGTAATATTTATATTATCTTATGAATTATTTAGAGATTAAATGGATTTATGATCTCTTTATGTAGAATAAAACAACTAGGTTGTGTTTTTTAGTCATTTGATCTATTATGAAACTTGTCTTCCAATGAACCGTGGCTGCATGATCCTTTTGTTGTATCTAATAAAGACTTATTTTAAAAATGAAGTAATACTTTGTGTAAAAGTATTTGTTTTTTATACAGCCATTCAAATTATATGAAATATTTTATTCTCAAAATATAGATACATTCGAAATTACTTTTTTAATATTTTATACACTAGTGATCTGTAAAACAATCGATAAATTTTACCACCTCCAATATTATCCATTAATGTACATTATTCAAGAATAATACAATGGTAGGAATCTCCTTCACCACCTTTTATTACTACATTTCTCAATTTTATATGAAAAACACATCATCTCTACCAAATACATATTGATTGATCTTTCCTGATGACAGTGTTCCTTATTGGTAATAAATGCAACCCACACTCGAGTTCTTTAATACACTATTTGTGTTTGTTTGAAATATCTCAAAATATTCATGTAAATATGTATGACTTTTTAATATCTTTTTTTTATAATAAATAAAAATAAAATATAATTGTTGGGATTCTCATCTTCAACTATTAAATAATTCATTGAATAATACTTCTTCTCACATTTAAATTCTAAATCATAGCCACCTCAAATATTTATTGAGAAGGATGACATATCATGTGCCTCAAAAATGATACATCATTCAATAATCTCTATGTCTACATTGGATATCTGATAATAAAAAACAAGGGTGTGTAAACCATTACATCAAGGTTATCCATTTACCAGTTTAGAATGTGATTGCACTTTAAATTTCTAATTCTAGGAGATGTACATATAGATTCATCAAGAGAATAATAAATTTCACTCATCTTCTCCAAATAAATTAGAAACATTTATGCGTAAAATATATGAATCTTCTACTGTCATATATGTCCTATCAACCATCACTCCCCCTTTATTAACATTCTTATCTTAATCACACCATGAGTATAAACCTAGGATTAGTATACCTAACCTCCCAAATTTTGTATATGGAGAAAATTTATAGATACATATATAAGGACTTTTCTCAGATATTTTCATTCAAATGTATCCTCCCTTTTATGGGATGTAGTCCATTACAATTTATGGAAATTTGGAAATTCCATGATGATCACCTCTTGTTGTTGTATAATTAATTCAACACCCATAAATCCTTTTTTTATTTCATATAACCCAATACCCATCATGTGAGTACTAATATAATAAATAAGGGAATAAGGAAGAATATTTTAATTATAGAGTTAAAATGTAATGATGGGAGTTGTCCTTAAACCAAAGTTTTTTATTCCGTTTAATACCTTCCTAGAGATAATTATTCATGATTACTTTATTTTCATGAGTCTTCCATGGTTGTATGATCATTTTATTTTTCTAAATTGATTCCTTCTATGAAGTTGTATTCTAATCACCATATATCAAGGAAAATGAATTACATGGTGATTGAATCATATTTATCATCGAATATTCTTGAGATGGTAAGATAATCATACAGTACTTCAGGCCATATAATCATTTACTACCCATTACACACAGATTATCTTATATAATTATGTTATAATTTTTTACTACCTCTGATGAAATATTATATATTCATGTGTGATTACTTATTTACCTTTTTCAATGATAGTAAATGATTATTTCTATATATTTCGTTTGAATTATAATTGTGACGAAAAATAATCTGGAAATTATTTTTACCATTATTTTCATTCTTGGGGTTTCCATATGGTTTCATGGTAGCTTCATAAAAAATTAATTATTTTCATTTAACTTAATAATTTTCATCCCTTCTAAACCATATTTAATATATTTTAATCGGTTAGTCATGAATACCCGAACACTGTAACCATAATGGTCACATTTAGAATATATTTCATACAATCGATCATTTATTTTTTTGTATTACAATCTTAGATGATGTACTTGTCTCAATTTTCTTTCTTTGGAAATCTATTCTCATACTCTCATAATTTCTACCTCAAGGTTTGTGGATATTTTTACTAGTGGAGTTTTATACCAGCATAAATATAAATTGTTCCCAAACAAAATGAAACACTAGTTTTATCCTCTTAACATTAATCCATCATAATTATAATTAACTGAACCTAAACATTATTTCTCTTGTCTTATCATAAAATGGTGTTTTCATTTCTCTTTGAGAGATGATATTTGTGAGTAATTCCAGGATATTTACTAGTAATGATCAATGTATCAATGAGGGTCATGGGGGTGAATATGTAATTTCTTTTTTCTTTTACAATTCCATTTAATTAAAAAAACTTCAACTCCTGTAAAATATGTATCACTTTTATAAAAAACAATTTCACATCCAGAGGGAAAAAAATCCTCTAGAAAACAATCCTTTTCTGTGGATAAAAAAATTTTGATACACCCTTGAAATCTTACATCCCAATGTCAAATATAATAATTCATGTGATTTAAGTAGAACATAATGATATAATACATATTTTTTAACAAGATAAGAGCCATTAATCAGATACATGAAAACATTTTACTGAGATACCTTATCATTATTCAAAAATAAAATCCTTAGAAAAATTCTTCATTTTCCTATCTATTAGTTGGAAAAAACATATCTAGAATTTTTAATGGTTCTCACATTGATACCCTAGTCTGATTCTCCAGTTCTGTTTCTTATTTTGATAATATAACTCTTCTATAAAACCATTAAATGTATTCTGAACTTCTTTTAACATAGTCAAAAAATCCATGTCTGATTACTAAGTCTGATCTAGTAAACACTAAATATGATCTTCATTTATCTTCTTATATCTTGAAATATTCACAATCAAATATCAAATATGAAACCACTACTCTCTAAAAACATTCATCACTCAACCTTATATCTTCTTGTATGAAAATTTTCATTGTCAAAAAGTAAAATGTAAAATCCTACTTTTCTATGTGTTCTATAATTGGTTTAGTTGGGAATGTGAAATATTTACCTCCTAACCAAATATATTGAAAATTCAATTTCCCTTAATGTTTTGATACATTTTGAATTCTTCAATTCTACCCACTGATTATTTACTCTTATATAACCTTTTCATATATTATCACATATATAGATAGTATCATAATTTCTGAACATTATTCTATCCAATAATGATTGTAATTAATTTTTTTTTAATTATAATGAATACATATATACAATATTAAATTATTCACTATTAATGCTACCTCAAAACATTATATATTTTCATCTTTTTTTTCTCAAACTGGTGATATTGGATAAAATAAAGCTATCTATACCATCTTTAATCAGATATATTAGTCTCTTTTTCACTCGGATAGATTAGATCCACCAACAAGATGATTGCTGACATTACATTTTTTTCTATTCACTATTGATCAAATTGAATACAGTGAATATATCAAATTTCTTATATCATTTATTTCCTAATATAAAAACTACAATTTATCCATATGACAATGGTTATTGAAATTATTGATTTTTTTTCTAATCCCATACTTCATGGGTAACAAAAACTTTTATTTTTTCTTCTTCTAAAACAATTTTTTATGCCTATGTTTCCATTTTTCATCCATCACTTTGTTAGATGATTGATGCCAGGATTACTCTGACGATCGATGGAACACCACATCCAATGAATTTGTGCCAGTTGCAACTACTCTACGTCCAACATTTTTCTTCAATGATTTTTATATTGTAGATTATTGGTCTAATATAAATCTAAAATTGTTTACTTATCACGCATTAAAAAAACTTCACAACCTATAAAGAATCCCATTTTGGGTGATCTTGCACCATTGAACTAATAAAAGAAATCATTGACATCTGCAACATCATTCTTCCACAAACTTTTACTTGTACCATGAGTTCTTCATCACTTTAATAATATTTTTAATTGGGATAGCATCATCTAACTTACAATATAACTTATTGTAACATCACATTGTTTTATTCTAAATTTATTTTTCCTTCATCAACATCCTCTTCCCTTTCTCTTGATTTCTGTGTTCTATTTTAGAAAATATTCTATGAAATTTATTTCACGTATTCCAACTTATGTTTTTCTCCATCATCACATATTTATGTTTCAATTCCCTTTTTAATATGAGATCTAAAATTGACTTCATCCTATGATTGGATACATAACAAAGAGTAAAATTGTTCTTATTTCTTGATCATGATTCATCATTTTCTACTACTGTACATCTATTTCATTCATCTAGAATATACTAAATCTATGGAAATATTACCCAAATTATTCATATAAGGTTTCTCATCATATTGTTTCTAATCATATTCTGGAACATTATTATTTGGGAAATTTATCGAAAAGTGTCGAATGCAATTAAGATTATTTAAAAATAGTGGTTTCTCTCCTTCTTTTACCAAAGTTTCATGTTGGATTGTTTTTGAATGATTGAAAATAATTCTATTGATTTTTTATCATTTTCCTCATTTTCAAAATCACTTCATTTTGAAACATTGTGATCTTATATTTTCAATGTTCTCATGTTCAAAAGTTGTTTCTTCTTTAATGTTATTCATTTAAACTATATTTTTTATCATTTATTATGTAATTACAATGTAATGGAATTCATATAGGGTGATATAATTTATTTCTACTATATATGAAACATTAAGATCAAACCTATCTTGAAAGTTTCTTATCCTCTATTTCACAAATATAAAATCATCCATTTTTTCTCCAAATACCGAAATATTATAGAAAAACACATTGAATTTAAAAAATATATCATTAATATTGTTTTCCTTAACCATCTTAATATCTTGAAACCATTTTCTCTGAATGTTTCATTTTGACACCTTGGAATGCATATTTCTATGATAACTGGTCTCTAGTTTCTAAAAAATTTATTTAAAAGTTTAATTGCCATGATAATTATGTATAAATTTTTTAAAAGAGACCTCAAATTGGAATTTCTAACATTTCCATCAACTACCATATTTTACTTATCAAAGGGTTATATAGGAGAATGCTCATCCTAAAGTTGAAATCCAAATTTAGCTTCATATCTTACATCAAGAAAAAAAAGATAATAGGAAACTAAATGACATATTATTCTAACAATGATAATTATTTCTATGAAATGTTGGAACACATATATTATTAAATGAATTCATACTCACCATTATCAATGATACATTATTTTGATGTAGGGAACTCATGTATTCTCTAATACAAACTATAGCGCACATATATGGTAAGATCAGTAGGAGGGGTGAATCAGTGATCACTCTTTACAAAATAGTTATTTTATTAATAATTTTCAACGAGTTAATATTTGTATCATATATTATGATTTATAATTGCCTCACCGAAATGTTTTTGATTGAAAATATAACAAGGAACAATTGGTTTTATAAAGTTCAACCTTAATGTGAGAATTTAGTCCTTTCTAGGATTGTAGAAACAACCAAATTAAAAAATTCTTTACTATAACCAAATGTGGTTATACCGTGGTACTTCAAGATAAAATTTTTATAGGGACTCGAAATGATCCCAGTCTAATGATTCACTAAAATGTACAACTATTCAAATCCCAATACAACCTGATTGAACTAAAATTATGAAGACCGTATTTAGTTCCAATTTTCTTCTGCATCACTTGATATAGATATTTCTCTAATCTACTAAGGGATCAAATTAATATATTATGATAACTCATTCAAGATATTTTATGTATAAAAATCATCAATAGAAAAATCTTCATCGTTTTGTGTCTATAGAACCTTAATTTCAAGAGTCTTCATCATAATTTTTTGAATGTTTGGGTAAGAAAGTCACATTATCCCCTCCAATAACTTGTAGATTGTGTCTTTTTCAATTTTTCAATATTTCATTTAAAATTGTGGGCATTTTGAAAATACTCTGTGCAGTTTCTCCTCAATGTACTTAATAATAATTATACCTGAAAATGATTTCTTGTTCTTCTTTATGTGTATGTATGTTGAGGAAATTATAGAACATTTCACTTAGGATAGAGAATAATTATTATAAAAAATTATATCATTCAAGAACTTTATGTCATCTTTATTTCTCATAGTACGTTCTCTTATACACAAATTTCAATGGCAGATGTTTGTATTTAAACCCTTCGATTCAGGTTGTGATTCTTTGAATATTGGCACTAATTTTTCATAACCCCTATGTCAATATGTAGAAAATATATTTAATATATGAATAATCTTCCTTTAACATCAAATATATAATAATACTGAGTTTTGGGGGGGGGGGTTTATAGTAAATATTGAAAGCATTTATCCATTGGATAATCCATTATGAACTATTATCAATTAATCTCTTACATCACTGAAAGTAACGCCACCTATTGTTTACAAAAGGGAAGTTATGTCAAACCTCATATGCATCAATAATTGTAAGAATATAATGAAATTTATTTAGTATTAAAAAATGTTTCATGTAATTATATATATATATAAAATAAATTATCCATAAATGATGTGGAATGATCACATGCACTGTGAAAAACTATATTTACATCATGTAAAATTTACAGTATACTCTATTTCTTTTTACATAGAAATATATAACTCATGGAAACAATGAACTATAAGTTCATCACTCTAGAAAAAAAAATTGTAGACTGCATTCATGCATCACATTATGTGTTCTTGTTCCATATACCACATGCATGCATCATGAGCTCACATCATAGTCCAACTACCAAAAACTAAATTCACATGAAAATTAGATCCTTGAATATTCTTAAATCATTTATGAAAATTCATCATTGCATGATTTTTTTAGATAAAAATTTAACATCATTATTGGAAGAGTATAAAACTTTTAGTACATCAGAAATTTCCATCATCACTTCAAGTTGTGTTTTATTTTTATTGAGTTCTAGACGGTTATATATCATTCATAAGCTCATAAAAACTTATCAAAATCCTAGTACACACTAGATTCCAAACAAGAGGGGGATTATTTTAATAGTTTCATTTTACCCTTGCAGATGCATGTTTTCTCTGACCAAATAGATCCTATATAATATTGTATAACATCAAAAATTCTATCCAACATGAGATGCTTAGTTACCTTGTGATATATTTAACATCACTAATAACTTCTATATAGATGATACACTATAGGAATGTTTTAATTGTGCCATTATGATGCCCTATATAGTGGTTCTCTTCAAGGAGGCTCTCTGACTTTCATCACTACATGGACAATATTTTTGTACCAAAACACACTCTTCTTAACCCATGGACCTCACTATTATCCACCAAGCTAGTTTAGATTATTCTTGGAATGGTACAATGTTTTCTAGATTTCAAGGGTTTCTTTTTTTGGTTGTGAAATATTTTTTAATAAAAATTTATAATGATCATTTCTCTCTTTATAAGAACATGTTAACATAGTCCTCAAAAATTGTTTCGTTTTTAGTATATAAAATTTAAAATGTTTACACTTCATTTAATAGATATTTTTTATCCTAATCAACAAATTGAAGTTTTTTAATCTCTTATCTTGAAAATATTCATTCTTTTCTTTTTCCAGTTCATTAAAACAATAAACATAATTTATGTTTAAATAAGATGATATATCTAGGTTTCATTAGCACATTCCATAAACATTATGACGATATTTAAATTAACATGAATTTTTTTCATCTCAAAATTAATCTTGAATCATAAATTATTTTTTAATATTTGATACACATGGTATCGATGTAGTTAGGGTTTGTCTTAGTGGTAAGAACCCATTAATTCTACATAAAAAATGGGGGTTTAAAAACCATTTGGCATAGGTATTGTAGCACTACTGTAGCTACTGTAGCAGTGGTGGTACTGTAGCTACGACATACACTATAGTGGTGATAGGTCACTATAGTGGCAGCAGAGTAATGTAGCAGCGGCTGGGTAATATGTGGTAATGTAGTAGTGTGGGTACTGTAGCAATACTATACACAGAATCGACCATGGACCTATGGTCTAGGTAATGGTCTGAATGACCACTGGGTCTTTAGGTTATGTAATGGGTCTCCCTCTACCTAGTTAAAGAGGTATTTTATTTTATTTAATAATTAACGAGGCTTTGTCCCCAACCTTTCCAAAAAACACATGGTATCAATCCAAGAATTGATTGTTTTTATTTTACAAATATTATCTATGTAAATGCATTATTTAAGAACCCATTAATGATAGGAAACCACATTACCACCTTAAAATACTTCTTTTCTCATTTATATCTTAGAAACAACTAATTTCATTGAAATACATATTGATAGATCTTTCCTAATGGTAATGTTCATTATTAAAAACAAATTGATTCCACACATGGTATCTTCATTGACTATATTGGGTATAATTATTTTTAATAGACATGGTTAAAGGTCATATATTAAAGACCAATCCCTAAGAGTTTAAAATCGTTTGTAATGGTATTTTAGGTGAAAGGGCTTAAGTAATATTTATGTTGGAAATTATTTAATTGTGAACTTTTCTATTTTAGGCATTACATTGGTGATTAAATAGGATAATGAATTGCTGAGGCTCAAAACATGAAGGTTCTATGTAGTTATTATGTCTTTTTGATAGGTCAAATGTATGATATTATAAATGAATATCTGATTGGGTCTTACACCTAGTAATATGCCAATAGTTTTAATATAAAATTGACAGGCCACATGGATGGGATCCTAAATGTGGACATTCTTGAGGCTTTTACCTCATTGGAGGCCTGTATATATATGACTATGTTTCTCTTTGATTTAGGCTTAAGAGTATCAACTAGGTAATTTTGTTTGTTATCTTTAGTCATTCCTGAGAAGAAAGGGCGTGAGGAATCTATATTGCATTAATTTTATTTGGGTCCCTAATGGTTGTATGATGGGTGAATGATTCCATTTTTTGGTTATATGAGGAATTCTTTTTCTATATTGATTAATGTCATACAGAATGAGATTCTGGGTGAAAGGGACCTCAGAATTGTTTGCGAGGGACTTATGCAAGAGAGGCCCCTTTGGGTTCACCCAATCCATTTTTAATTATATATTAAAAGAAACATTATGTTAATACACATAATTGGAGACCTATATTAGTTTAGAAAGTTTGATAGGTCATATATATGAGAATAATAAGGATGACATGGTCGGGTCATAAACCTAGCTGATGGATAACATTATTTATAGATCATTGATATGTTATATGGATGAGACCATCCATTGGAACATGGTTGAGGTGTGCACCATATAGATTCCTATTGTATTTATGAGTCCTTAACATATCATCAGGATGATACAATAAATGAGGAAAAGTATTTTATAATTGAAATATTTTAATTGATGATAAATTATCATCTATCATTCATGGGTGAACACTATATCTTAATACTCCCACAATCACACAAATATTAATATATTATCCAAAACCATATATTTTAATGATAATCATTAATTTGGTAAAACTCAAAGGATTACCTATAAAGGGTTTATTATCGTTCAACTATCATGTTAAAAATATAGGTTACAAAATTAATTATAATGTTGAAAAATACTAATATATAATAACATGAAAAATAAGTATATTTCTATTCATGAATCCTTCAAAATTTCAAGAAGATATAGAAAAATATTATAAATAAGTTTTAATACTATGAAATATTAATAAATAAGGAGTTCAAAAGATATTTTTTTATATTTTGTTGGGGTGGTTAAAATATGTCACATCGACATATAACACTTACAACAAAAAAGTTACATTAGCTACATAAATATGAAGTATTTTGAAAATAAATACATAAAAACCACACATAAATATTTTTTTTGATGGTAGATTTTGGATAATATCATTAGATTGTTGTGATATTATGATTCATAATGCATTTTTTTAACAATTTTCAGTACCCATCCGAAAAAATTTTACACACCATAAAAAATCATGGTTGTAGTTAAATTATACTATTTAGAGTAATAACATATTAGAACTATTTAAAGTTTTCTATGTAAATATTTGAAACAAAATACTTATTTAAGATAAAACAAAATGAAAATAAGAATCAAAATAATTTTTATTAAGTGTATTCCTTTACTAGTGCATCCAAAATTATTTTTAAGTACATAGGGTAATTACCTAATGGATTTTACATACTAATGTAAAAATTGTTAAGAAAAATTCTAAAACCCGTATAAGATTATTAAATATCATTCCCAAAAATAGTATTCAATTATATGAAATATTTTAATACTAATGAAATTGATTAATTTATTTTTCTAATAATTTCTAAAAGCTAAGGCCAAGTCCAAATCTTATATGATGTATATTCAAAAATATATTTGTATAAATATATTATTATAAAAAATATATAATATTTATGAAATAGTATAGATTTTCAAATTTCAATAAATTACCAGATAAACTAATTTTATTTTAATATTTATCAAATATGTATTAATTTTATTATTTCATTATTTTCTCATATTATGTTATGATTTGAATATTATATCACGAATCATGTGATTCATATAAAATTTATTCCATTCTAGAAAGAATAATTTTCTTATTATCTATATCATATTTCATTTTTTTTTTGAATAATGATATAATGAAAAAATATAATAAAACGGCTCAAAAAATCTAAAATTGTCCAAAATGATGTAATTAATATATTCATTTATCCAAAGTAGAATGTTTTTTTTCATATCTCATTCATAATCCATTATGGATCTCCGCCAATTCCCATTCATTTTTGAGTGAATATACCTTTTTTATTAATGTAATTTATAATAAATTTCACACACCTATATAATTAAAACACTATACATATTTACATAACATACTAAAATAGAATCTATTTGATCTCTCCTAAACAATCTTATGATTTAAATGAAATTGAATTCATAATGTCTAATATTTAAAAAATGGAAATTTTACCACAGTTTTGATTTTTAAGAATATTTTGAACTTAAAGATTCACCATGGACTTATTTTTTTCAACTACCTAATTTTTTCCCCATATCATTTTTAAAATCATAATAGAGCTTGTTTATATACTTCATATCTTAAAATTAAATCATAAAAATATTAGGCTTTCTAGATAATGTTTTTTCAACCACAGTCTTGTTATAATTAAAAATGAATTGACTATGTCTATGAAGAAATGATTTCATGATTTATTCTAAGTCAAAGTAAAAATGATGGGTGGTTTCAACCGATATATATCACTCAAACCTATATCTTATTGATTATTTTTATACAAAATTATTTTTTTCTACCCCCTTACAACAAAATTGTACCATTGAAACCTCTTACCTATCCCAGATTTCTTATTCCTAGTAAATTCTCGTTAGTTTTTATATCAACCCCTAAGAATCCATATTTTGTTACCTATTTTTTAATTTAAGATCCATGGACACAAGAATGAGTGTCAATTAATTAATAGAACTATTTTTAATATATCTATTACAATATTTATCATATTCATTGTCTTTATATATTGGTTTCATTTTATGAAATTATTTCTCTAGCATATAAAATTTAACATCTTTAATAGGAATGGTTCTCATGGTCAATGAATAGTAAATAAAACATTAACCATTTAGTTTCTCTCTTTCAAAAAATTATAATAAATATGACTTTTGAATATATATTTATTATATATCTATAAACTAAGAATTTCTGATATTTACATCTTGTTTTAAAAGTTTTCACTACCAAATTTTATTTAATATAACCAAACCCAAATAATGGGACCACTTTGTATTATACATAATAGTGATATTAGATTCATGTTGATTAATTATTTGTTTATACATTGGTATTTTTCATCACTTTTCAATTTTGATAAAAAATCATGTCCATTATATTTTTTATATCTCATAGATTGTTGAAAATAAAAAATAAGCTAACCATTATTATATATTTCCTCTACACCATTAAACTAGGAATGAAATCCTATTATATTATCCTATATAAGTGTATCCTAAGACTTAAAAAATAGATATTTTACTATAAATTGAGTTCTCTTATGAATTTATCTCTTCAGATATCTATTTTATCTTAAAAGTATTTTATCAGATAATCCATGGACACCAATCATTAGCATGAACCAACTGTACTAAAAGAGTATGGTCTTGGATGGTTCCCAAGATAAATGGAATTTATAATTTTGTATTTTAATGTGTTTTTATCTTCTTCTATATAATTATATATAAATATCAGGTTTTTTGTGTCTCATGCCTTCTTTATATGTATGCGCGATTAAAATTGATTATATATTTATATTATGTCAGTCAACTAACTTAATATATTATAATTTTTTTAAATTATAAAGCTTTATAAAATCAATAATTTGTGTTTTTTGAATTATATATATTAAAAACTATTATTACCCACAATCTTTTTTTGTTAAAAATATGATAAAAAACTTTTATGCAATCAATCACCCACATATATATAATAACTACATTATATAAAAATAAAATTGATATAGTTTTTTGGTACCTTTCACTAAAAAAATATATTTCATTACAAAACACCAATACACTGCTAGTCTAAACTATAGATTCATTATCCGAGTCATTGGTATAACTTATATATCCCTTAATTCCATTCATAGATTGTGTCATTACATTTAATATTAGGCCACCTATTAACAATATCAATGTTAATAAATCATCAGATCTACAGCATATAATCTCTTTAAAATAAGTTATAATATTTTTATATGACCATTAATTACCCACATATACTTATTCATAGGATAATGGTTTTTAATGAATTAATTTTTAATGTCATATATGACATATTATGTTTTGTGTTATGCATGTTGTATAGAAGATCCTAATTTATTTACCGACCTACTATTGAATTTATTTTGAATCTATAGATCCAATTTTCACCAAAAATGACTCATTTATAGTTATATTTAAGGAAACTAATTATTTACAATATCGATAAGAAATTCAATACAAAATTATTCCACCTCCATAGAAATATAATTCTTAAAATGATGCATTTTAATCTATTTGTATTTATAAATAACCAAACATATCATACATAGATATTAAATCTTTTTGGGGAACAATCATTAAATTACACAAACTCCATCATGAGGATTATAAAGGTGTAGCGCATTTAGAAACATGTAAAAATATACAACCTGTTAATGAGAGTTAGAAAAACTCAACCTCTTTGAGTTCCCGATCACTAGAACCCTTCTAATACAATTTGACACCAAATATCTATCATCATAACCAAGGGAAATGATTTTTAAAGAACACATGAAACACTTCCTAATGGAAATAAAATTTTAAAATCACTTTTTAAAACAAAAAATTCATAAAATATTTTTGAAGACCCTTTATTTGAAAATAACCTTGAAAAATTATAATGCAACCATTAAAGATCATTTAAATCGTTTGTTGATGAAAGTATCCTTTCTAAATTGAAAAAATCTTTTGAAAGAATACGACGTATTCAAAATCTATTGTCATTAAAATTTAATTTAAAACATATAAAGAAGGGTTAAAATAAAGTAATGGTCATTACAACAGTATTTTTTCATTCTTTACATGTTAAAATAATGATTTCATTCAAAATTTTGGAAAAATCCGAATGGGAATTCCATGGAAAACGACTTGAACATAAATTTTATTTTATTTTTGAAAAATTTAAAACATAGGTTAAATATTCTATAATGAATCATTTGTATAATGTGAATTATTTTTTCCAAAACATTGCATGAAAACATTATTTTGGAAGAAAAAGGGTTTTTAGATGAATAAGGAAATAATGTCAATTTTTCATAAAAAAATTATTTTGAGCTTATGAGTACCCAAATAGAGGTAAAATGAGGGGAAATTTTTTTAATTAAATATCCCTAGTGTAATAATATTTATTGGATTGTTTTGATATAGATCATAATATTTTATCATTGGAAGAGTAATCATAAACAATCCCAATAAATAATGAGATTGTAACAAGAAACTCTAACCACTTTGGTAACATTGAATAATAATATCAATATATAATACGAGTAAATTAAATATAGAATATAATTAAGATAATTTTATTAGTGATATTAAATTTCAATATGGTAGTATATAGACCTCATAGAATAACATAGGTTCATGAAACAATTTTGGTTTCGAAAAAGGTAATTGGATAGAAAATTCCCACACCCCACTGGTAAATTTAAAATATAAATCACAAAAAACATATATCAAAAAATTTATAGGTAAAACCCCAAAACTTTTATGAGAATAATCCTAAAATAATTTAATTGGAAGTATATACACCATATAAAAAAACACGTTGTGAATATGGCTTCTGTTTCACAAAAAATTAATGTGAGTAGGAAATCCATTACTATAAGTCCTGAATTTCATCCTGCATGTTAGAAAATATTGTATAATAAATATAATTTTATTATAAATATAATTATAACCCATACACATTTTTTCGTGCCATATATTATTTACTCATAACATTTTATTGTCAATTTATCAACAATTCAATATTAAAATCACGTTTTGTGTAATAAATTCTTTTATTGTGTGTATGTATTGATTTGTATTTCCATAAAATCAATATTTTTAAACATTATATAAATATCATATATATTATTTATAAATATATTTTTAGTAATCCATAAATTTTAGAGATGTAAAATGAAATTCACCATTCATGGAGACGGCAGGTCGTACGTACACATTAATGTTGTTTCCATTTCCATATGGATTAAAAGAAACAAATTTAAATAATATATTAAAATTAAATAATTATTATTATGTCATATATATCAAATATTTGTATTTAAACATATTTTTATTACCTCCATTTAATGGGAATGTGAAGAAAGAATCACTTCGCATCATGAGTTTATAGTCCGATGTACACATGAGTGACATTATAATATTCCAATGAAAAACAAATATAGATGAATATGTGATATCATAATTAAAAAATTATAAAAATTATAAAAATATTTTAAATATTTTTCTAATTTATCTATTTTACCATCCAAGTAAAATAAAAATGAAAAACACGTCACATCTGTTCGTGAGGGGGTAGTCTTCCTTAAACATGAATGATAATTTCATATCTCATTTGACAGAAGAAGAGATGGATTTATTATATGATATTAAAATAATAAAATATCATTTTTTGGAATGTATTTTTTCCTTTATAACACCATGTTTTATGTATAATTTAAGGATGTTGGGGAAGAAATATAATAAAACTCTCAGTTAGGGACATTAATTGTTTTTTAGACAACTTCTTTTGGTTTGAACCAGATTGATTCTAGGAATGGATTTATATAAGAAAATAATCGAGGAATTGAAAACGGATTTAAGGAAGTTAATGAGGTGGGTATTTCATAAACCAATGTTATTTAGAACTGTGAGGAAGTCAGTGGAGTGTGTGGTCTCATATATGTAAGGTGAGTGGCACACTTATAAATTTCGAAAAAGATAAAGTTATTCTCATGGTTTTCACATTCAAAAAGTATTCAAGATAATACATTATAAATCCTTTGAGGTTATAATGTTGACATACAGATTCCAAATGGTTCTTGTACAATTTTCTAATTTATTCTTCCCCTTATCTATTTAGTTTATCACCTAGTAATCTCGTTTTACAATTAACTATAACTATAGAATTTTTCTGTTTTTTACAATTAATTATGATAAAAAATTAGATTTAACTTATAATATATTATAAATTATTATTATTTCATGTATTGAATCAATTTTTCTGAATTTTATTCTCATATTTAAAAAAATAATATTTAAAATTAATCTTTCAGACATGATGATCAAATGATTTTCCAAAGAAAAAATGTTCAATTGAAAAAAATGATTTTATATAAAACATATATATGAAATTTAATAAAAAAACCTACATTGGATTAATATGGATATTATTAATATAATTTACCTTTAAAACAATTTTAAAATATTATTAATTATTTTAAATTCATTAAAAATGGAAATTTTTCATAAAACTCAGAATTTTCAATATTCATAAAAAATATAAAATTTCTAAGGGTTATTATAAATTAACTAAAATATAATTTTTATATGAAATTTCAAAAAATAATGTATATTTTTTCAAATAAAATTTCCAAAAGTGTAAAAAATATATTTTTAAAAAATATCATAAAAGGTGAAAAAACTATTTTTAAAGAAATAAAATTTTAAGGGAAAAAGTTGGAATAATTCTTTTGTATTATCTAAAAGACAAGTAAGATGAATTCAAAACATTTTATAAATTATAAAAAAATTATAAAATTCATTAAATTTGGTTATCAAAAGTTATTGTTTTAAATTAATGAGGTAAAATTCCTTTATGGGAATAAAATAGTTTTTTTAAAAAAATAATTTCATTTTTTAAAAATAGATTTTATTTTATTTTATAAATACTATGTTGAAAAGGAATTTATTCTATATTAAATGTAGACTATACATTTTCATAACTCTATTAATTCTATTCATACCCACCATTCCAACGGCTAGGTGATAACTATCATTGTAAGGAACTGACCTCATGTGTCATATATTCTTGTGATTTTATACTAGAATTAACATTATTTCAATATCACCGATCTCTTTTATTTAAAGTTATAGTGAATTAAGATATACTCTTTCAATGTAATCTCATAAATTGTAGGTGGAAACTACTATACTGTAACAATTTTCCCATAAAACAAAATTCCTAAAAATAAAAAAATTAATCGTTTCATGATAAATATTAAATATTGTCATCTTGATGATATTTGTGTCCCAACTCTTCCTCATGACACAAGATTTTTTAAAAACTTGGGATGAGAAAAAAATATTCTTAAGGTATAATAAAAAAATAAGAAATATCTTCGTATAGTGAAAAAAATTTAAATCCAATGAAATATTTAACTCTATCTCAATTTTCATTAATAAAATTATATATTTCATTTTTACATAAAATCACACACATTTTATCTCAATGAAAATCATTACAACAATATAAAACAAAAGAAAATAAATTTTGGAAACATAGAGCATCACATTCAAAAAAACGATTTCAAAATGATTAAAATTGGAATAACTTTATAGTTGAAGTCCAATATATTAATCAAACAATATATTTAGAAACTCTTATGGTGATCACCATTCATATAAGTTATAGCAAGATCCCATGTGACAAATAATGGGGATGTGCCCTTCGTATAATCTATATCATGATCACCCATTTTTCAGGAGATATAATAGGGCTTAGCCCTTCGTATAAGATATATCATCCTCACTATGGATCTATAAAATGAAACAAACCTTTTTATATGTTATATTAGGCTCACCCATTTTTTATGAGCTATAATGGGGATGAACTGTTTGCATAAGAAATATCAGGCTCACCCATGAGCTATAATCGTGGTCGTCCATTTTAAAAAATGTAATAACCAATATTATCTTCTTTCATTTCAAGAATACCCAATGAATTGGATGTTGTAATGTTACCACCCATCCTTAGATTATCAAGGAACCACCCCTCATTGGTTAGTAACATTACACCCCATCCTTTCTTTATCACAGAACCACCTGCAATGGGTTAATAAGGTAAGAACACATCCTTGGTTTATGAGGGAACCATCCATAATTTATTTATCATAGAATCACCCATCATAATTGTTCTTGATGGTTTCCATTGGGGAACACCTACCTCAGCATTCTATTGCATGCTGGAACATTGTGTTTTTGTCCTCACATTAAGGCTTTCCAAAGCTGAGAAACATTCATCAATTCTTCAGTGATGTTTGATCCATGACTGAAATAACATGATGGTATTTTAGTCCCTCCTTCTATGGATTCCTTCATTGAATTCATATACTAGTTTGGGTCTCCCTTATAGCTGAAGATGTTGTTCGTGAACCTCATTCCCAGTTCCATCACATCGTGGATGCCAGTTAATTGAAAAACTTTTGTCTTAGAAATCTATAGTGTCATGTCAAGACAGTAACCTTCAATGAGAAGAATATTCCCATTGGGAATATGTGTTATGTTTGGATGGTGGAACATTTGAATACCCATATTCTTTCTTGTAAGGGGGATTCTCAAGGGTGACTAAACTCAAGGTATCCCATGTCAATCACAGGGTATCTTATTCCAAAGGCATTCTATCTATGGTTTTCCTCTATCATCACATGTTTAACATGTAGATGGCCATGAGTTTAATTTTTTGCAATGAATATTATAGAAAATTCATGTCTTTTCAGTTTTTCCTCATGCATATCATGTTCAATACGAGGTAGGAAATGAGGTTATTTTTTTCTAGGGGTGATGGGTAGTGAGTTTGAGATATTTTGGAGATAGGATGTGGTTGATCATAAAATCACATGGATATGGATTATAGTGTTGAATCCCTATTAGGGATAACCTAGAAGCTTTAATAGATGGATTTGTTGGAATGCCTCAAATGAGTAACCAAGGTGATGTGTCCCATAAAGGGAAGATGTCACACTATGAAGGCTGATCTATACACCAATGGGGGTGGATCAAGGAGGTTCACCCATGGAGGGGGACATAGAGTTTTACAATTAGTCGGGATTCAACATCATAGAATGTTCCTCATACCTAGTGTGGAATACAGGGATCAAAAACCAGGTAGTTCAAAGGGGTGGTTTGGGGATTGCATATGGATAACTGCCTTTTGAAAAAGGAGCACTCTTGGTTGGAGGAACATGGATTTTGTGGTACTTATACATGGTTATCAACCCAAGTGATTTTATGAGTAGTGACGATGAGGATGGCATGAATACACTGATATGTGGTGGCCAAAGTAAGAATTATGATGAATATGGAAGAAGTGCTAATGGAATGGATGGAATGTGAGGGGTGATGGGAGTGAACCTAGGATAGGATTTATACGTATCCCAATGGCCAGGAATCAATGTACACATAGTTTGTGAGTGGGGGAAGAGTAACCTAAGGAGGTTACTTTTGACAATGGAATGCATGGATATGGATCTCAAGGAAGTGTAACCTCCGATCTAGCACATGATCCTCCTGAGACATAGTGACATTAGGAAAGGACCAGTATGATAATTAATGATGGGATTGAACCTCTTCGAGACTTCTTATATACCCTATTTAAAATACATAGATCAGAGTCAATGCTGTTTTAGGTGGCATCAGGCCTTACACATTGTTAGTTTCCTTTTGACATGTTGGGTCTTAGGAAAGGTTATCATCACAAACTGATGGATCAGAAAACCATATGAAGGCTGATATTGGGGACATTTCCAATAAAGGGAAGAGGTCGCAACATGAGGATACACTGCTAGGATGGAGCACTAGATATTACTATTGGATGGGACTAAACATCATAGAGGAATCCTACATACCCTGTTTAGAAGACATGGATCCAAACCACTATATTTAAGATGGGTGACTAGGATTATGAACTGAGTTATCCTATATAGAGTCATAGTCACTACTAACCTCTATGACCACATGAGTCAGGCTCAATGTGAGAAACAAGAGGAAGGAGTGGACCGAAAGTTCATTTTGAGAAAAATGTGTTTGCATGGGATGGAGTGGGGCTTACATATAATATAATCATAGATTGATGAAGATTTGAGGATTACACTCGGTGGGATTCCCAAATAGGATCTTGTTACATGCGAGGAGGATTTTATTCCCTTCAAGAATGGTAATAAATATCTCACTCCCATAATGAAAAAATGGTGTGAAGAATGGCTGAGTTGAGACACCCCATGTCTATTGAACAAGGCAAGAGAACAATTTAACATCATTCGTTGAGGACAAAAAAACTTCTCAACTTACCCTCTTGCACCTCAACCATGGAGGATTCACTCAATTCCCTTAAAACATACATAGTTCTATGTTATGCACCTTTGAGTGGTGAAATGACCTATTAATTCCTAAAGGGAAAGGGTTGGTGATAGGTCCCATGTGGGGTTCATGTTAGAATTGGTATGCCAAAAAGCAAGATCCATTACCATACCAATTCTAAAAAACTAGATGTAGGGCATCACAACATGGGATATTAAATTAGTAACCCTGAAATCACTTCTCACAGTCCTGGTGGGCCGCATGGGAGAGGATCTTATGAGGATAGGTTTATTTTTAAAAGCAGCTTCACGCATCTTGGGTGCTTTGAAAAGGGAAGTTTCTTTGTGAAGGAAAAGAAATTCTCAAAGGAAAGGTTCTTTTATAATGAAATTACCAAGATGAGCATTGGGGCTTGGCCTTGTCATAGACTTTATTAAAATAGTTCTCCATGAAGGATTAATTATTTGCGAAACATCGATCTACCACAAGGGGCTCCCTCCTTCACAAAGGGAATCCATATAACAAGTCAGTGATATTAGTAATAAAGGAAAGCATGGACCACAATCCTCAAATACATTGAGTGATCCATTATTAGGTTAGGTTCACAATGCTTGGGAGTTTGGTGATAAGGGATACCAGAAGTTGAAAGGCAAAGGTAGTGATTTTTTTGAGGTGGGGGAGCTGTGTATTTATAGGAAAAAAGGCCCATGATAGTCATGGGGCTTACCACAACAGAAGAAGAATCCTGATAAGCACAAGGGAATTTTTAGAATCACATATGTACATTCAAATAATCTCATATAGATTCAGTGATTTGTAGTCTCCTTTGATGAAATTTAAAGATGTTTGAGTCTGAAATAGCATTGAATCGATAATGGATTTTTCGGTGTCTTTTGTATAATGACATTGGGAAAAAAATACTCCTCATCATAATGATAGCCAATAAGAAAAGAGGGTTGGATTATAAGGTTCCATCACCAAGAAAACACATCTTGTCATGAAATTGGCTCGCTAGGCATGTAGGGAGGGACACACCATGAAGCTCGGGAAGGAGATTTTTTCCATGAAGCATAGCCAAATATCTCCTATAATGAGAGTTTGAGGGGCCAATTTTCTATAATGGACCACTCTAAATGATTTCATTGAATCTCCCCTTTCGTAAAGAGATCCACCCCCTAAATGTGTCTTCGCAAATCGGTTTCAATGATACTTTTCTCTATGAATGATTTTTAGTGAACCTAGCCTCAATATTTGTTTATATTTTGAGATATACACCATTTAGAAGGATACTTATCATACTATTGTACTGTGAAAGAGGTTTCGGATCGACCTCCATGAAAAGAATCAAAAAATTAAATAAATCATAGATTAATGGCTACTCAAAAAGATAATAAAGAGGTTCTTGGTGATGTCACTCGAAGAGAAGCAATGGAGAAGAATATCCTAACATAAGACTATATTGAATGTTATTTTGTTCATGTGTCGCTGATGGAGCTACGGTCAATTGTTTGGAAAGATTACCCAAAATGTAAATTTTTTCATTTCAATTTTTTCAGCCTTTTAGATAATGATTTTAACATGGAGGCAAGTATATATGACCTAGAATACTTATTTAGAGGAACGTTTTAACAACATCTTTTGTATAGGGATACTGATGGCTAGATTTGGATGGACTATAACCCTATTACAGTGGAATTCAATTATAATAGTCTAAAAATGATGATGGAAATCCAATGGAGAAATAAGCATCCCCACCATTGCATAAAACAATCATCATGACAGGGATTGGGAACCCAAAGAATGGGTGGTTAGATAGTTTGGATCTACGTAAGGGTGGAAATTTCACAAAGGAGTGGGTTTGGGATTTCTAGGTTTGCACATATTTCATAGAGTTCAGGATGATTCTGATGAGAGTTGGATTACATATAGTTGAATGTGCTTCCCAATTCCATGTTTCTTAGCCATGGGAAATCATGCTTGAACTATTTAGTTTATGGCCACCAGATGACAAAACATTTCATTTTCACCATTGGGAGGTTGGCATCAACCTATGGGATATCCCTCATATTTTTGAAATCCTAATTCTAGGGGGAATGTATGGCGAGTTCCTCCTCAGTAAGAACTCTTGAGAGGATGAAGAACACATTCCTCCTCTAGAGAATTTATTAATGGATCTTGTTCTAGGACAAACAATGAAAATAATCTGACTACAGACATCCACTTCAAGAAATGGTTTAGTTTTTTATCTTCCTAGTGAGGAAGTCGTCCAAAGGAGAGGAAGTTCCCATGAAATTTCCAATGTGGCCCTAGACCTATCCATGGGGAGCCTAGGGAGGTAAGGGTGAATCCTATTGGGGGATCATGGAGGAAATATTGTGGAAGGTATGGGGATACATTATAAAAAACAACCATTAACTAATTGTCACACTGAAAAGAATCATTTTAGCACTCATCTGTGTGAGGATACTTCCAGTGCGAGATCCATATATGGGACCAAAGTTGAGCATGTTCTTCCTGGTGGGAAAACTATCTATTGGGTAGTGAATCAGTTTGGGGACCCCTGTGCTGGTGAAGTTATACATGATACATTGGCATATTAGTGAGGGGAAGAAGCCATAGTGTGTGTGCATGCCATTTAACTTTGTATATATCCAGGCTAAAAAACATATGGGATGAAATAAATACCTAAATATCATCTCTCCCACTCAAGACAAGCTTTCTCCAAGCAATATTGAACATCATGGGGAGTTTTCTGCTCAAGTTAATTATGTTGGCATCACAGGGAAAGATAGGGTGAGCAGACAGGTTAAAATTTCACTCATTCCTTCTACTGATGGGGAAATTTACTGATGATGGTTAAAAAACATAGATAATTGGTCATATATCATATCCTTTCTGGCTAGAGTACTGGTGGGGAGGGTGGATTGGAAGTCAATATACAAGTCATTCACGCGGCCCAGTTTGTTAGGAAATTATGATGTTTTCAAAGGCTAACTCAAAAGGTATACTAAGGATAATTCCATTATGATAATCCATGTGTGATGAGGTAGATCGAGATGATGTTTACTTTGTGGAGATGGAAAAATGTAGACTGAACTGTCGCTATCCACTCCTACATTTGTGCTAGTCCCTAAATATGCATAGATCATGGAGGCTTCCTATCCTATTGAAATGATGAAGTAGTTGATGTTCTAGGATTGTAAAAGAGTGATCCCTCTATCTTGAGAATATGGTAAAATGGAAGAAAATGAATTTGAGGAGGGTGGTGAAAATTAACATTGTGGTGATGAGGCTGTAGTATCCTGGATGATGGTCCTTGGACTAATATCGAATGAATGTAAAGGAAGAAGAGCATATGTAATCATTCTTATGGTCCCAACCGAGTGGACCCGTGAGTAAGGGGAGACATTGATTGGGTTCCATAGGGAATACTCTTAGGCTCATCGGATAAAATTTCATCTTTTTTCACTTCCTTGTTATGTTTTCTATCCCAATACATGAAAAACCAGTGATAACTGCATATAGTTCCTCAATACTGATGATGTATGGGATTATCTGAAAAGAAATGGGATGCTATTGGATGGGATCTACATTGATAAAGGAAGATTGAACGTGTCCCAGGAAGAGGGTAGGCCAGTCATGGTGGACATAGAAGCCTTATTACACTCCCTATGTGGCACACTTCCAATGAAAAATCTAGTGTGGGAACAACAAAATGTGAAATCTCCCTAGTGTTTTTGGAAACTCAACTAGAATAATGCTTCCCCTTATATGACTATTCATATGTATACTAGGGCAAAGACATTTATGGTGAAAACATTCAATGTTATACCATGTTAGTATACTCAAGGGAATCCTACATGGAAGAATGCGAGGTATCATACTCAGAGGAAACATCCTTGGAAATCATTGTAACATCCCATTCCTGAAGCCACCCATAGGCGCCTCGTGCCCAGTTGGTCACATGGCCTCAAGCGTATTTCCCCAAATTCCAGAAGTTGTTGACTAGTAGCGAGGGCCTTGGATGTGATAGTGGGGAAACTATACCCTCATTGGCAGATTACACAGCAGAAGAAAAATAAACATGCAATACCGGAAGTAGTAAATATCCAATCAATAATAAACAGCGAAAGACTAAACCAACAAACAAATGGTGCACACATGTATATATCAAATGATGCACAATACATATGTCTAGGAAAGAATCCAAACAATTCACAATTCTAGAAACATCACAGTACCAAAAAAAGTACAAAAGGAAATAAAAACAACTCCTCAGCATCACATGCCAAAGCTTGGTCCCTTGCTCTCCTGCTCCAAGCAATCAAGTACTAGAAGTCGAAAGGCGCTTTCCCTTGTCTATACCTGCAACAAAATAGACTGTCTGGGACCAAAATCATGACCCAAACAGGGTGTGAGACAAAATCCCAGTATTTATTCACCCGAAGATCTGTGCCTAATAGTCAGTGAGTATATGGCAGGTAAAAGTACAATAAGAAGTAAATAGTAACAACAAAGTAGTAGGAAGTAACAGTAAGAATTAAAGCAGGATGATACAAAATAGTAATCAATCCACAACCAACAACATCAGTGAAGCAAAGAGTTAACAAGAAGGAAACCCTCTGGGAAGTACTCGCAGCCATCCCCTCTCGTCCAATCCAAGATCTACCACAACCCTCTGGGCAGTGCACTCAGCCTAACCCCTCTGGCATGGTCAAATGAATTTATAAGACTCTCTGGGGAAGCTCACTCTATCAATTCCCCTTATAGTATAGGGTAGTCAGGGACTCTCTGGGGAAGATCACGTAGTCTAACCCTCTTATCCCCAATGTCTAGAGACTCTATGAAGAAGCTATCTTGGTCAATTCCTCCTATAGAGTTAGGTATACCACAAACTCTCTAAGGAATCTCACTCGGTCAATTCCCCCTCTAGCATGGGAAGGTTCTTAAAAAGATTAAAACAAAGCAAGACTCTCTGAGGAAGCTCAATAGGTCTACCCTCCTGTAGTCTATAATATCTTAAGGCACTCTGGGAAGCTCACTCGATCTATCCCCTGTGGCCTGTAATGTCTAAGACTCACTTAGGAATCTCACTCGGTCTACCCTCCTGTAGTCTATAATGTCAATACTCTCTAGAAAGTTCACTCGGTCTATCCCCTATAGTCTATAGTACCAGGTTCTCTCATCCCCATGCCAGTTAGTGTATAATAATGCTATAAGGCCAAAGTACACCTATAGAGCTACTTGTCTTACCAATGTACACCTATGGGGATACTTGGATAAACATTCTACAAGGCGATAAGCATGTAATGAAAAACACTCCATCCTATAGATATAAGGCATGGAAACAGTGATAACGACCTAAGGCTAACAAGACCCAAAGGTTGTAAACAAAGCAAGCGTGGGAAAAAACATCCAAGAAAAACAAATTATCATCTATCATGATAAATTTACCTCTATAGAAGCATACAAGAAAGGCAAGAAAACAACAAGGGAAAAAGGTTAACACACAATACCCTGTTCACAGGTATTGGTTGAATTTATACATAAAACTCAAGGAAATTGAACGGTAAGGCACACACCACCTACCTCGATCCTAGGAGATCTATATATGTGAACCATGACTACAGATACTCCTTATAATGACGAAGATCTGAGAAAACGTCAAAAACACTCAACCTAAGATAACTTGAGAAAAAGGAGGAATTGGAAAGCACGACTCAAACAGAAGGGAGAACTCACCGCTACAATTACAACGCAATTGATAGTGCTTGAGTCGATGAACGGACAGAGGAACAGTGGATCATTGAAGATCCGTGGATCCCCAGCGCTCTCAGATGAACATGACCTAGAAGAAGACGTTTATCGCACCTAGGCGCGACCCCGGTCCATTTAATGAAAAATAAGAAAGTACAGGCCGTGTACTTTTAGAGTACAGGGCGTGTAGTTGATTTTTCTGTACTCTTCCAAAATTGGCCTCCATGTCAACCCTACACACCGTGTGTGTGGCCTGGACACGGCCAACACCTGGTTTCAAGTTGGAAATGAGTACACGGTGTGTAATCGGAAAGTACACGGTGTGTACTTCAAAAATTTCTAGAAACAACATTTTTTCCAAAAACTCCAAAAGAAGGAAGCAATACCGGAAAACGAAGATCCAGGTTCGTAAAAACATCCTCCCTTAAAGAAATTTGTCCCCAAATTTCCCTAGTGAGGCATAGAAGAAGAAACCCCAAACAACTCCGGCCATTGCGATCGTGCATCGGCCTCCCACTCCCAGGACTCGTCCTGTACTCGCTCATGCTGCCATAGCACCCGTACTAGAGGAACAGACCGACCATAGAGGACCTTCGTACTATGATCGCAAATACAGATTGGATGCTCCTCAAATGAAGAATCTGCTTCAAGCTCAACCTCCTCTGGTTGGAATACATGAGACGGGTCTGAAAAGTAACGTCGGAGTAGAGTGACGTGGAAGACGTCGTGCATAACCTGATACCTCTGAGGTAGATGCAACCAATAGGCAACATGCCCAAAACTCTACAACACCTCAAACATCCCAACGTACCGTGGTGAAAGATTACCTTGTCTTCGAATCCTATTGTGTCCCATCCTCGGTGTGACATGCAGGAAAACCTGATCTCTGACCACAAACTCTAGAGGTCACCTCCGCTGATCAGCATAAGACATCTATCGAGACTGTTCTATATACATCCTCTTCCGAATCAACTCTATTTACTCTAAGGTCTCCTGAATAAGACAAGGTCCCAACAGTGTGACCTCTCCTTCCTCCAACCAGCATAAGGGTGATCGGCAGGGCCTACCATAAAAACCCTCACAAGGTGCCATCTGAATGGTCGCCTGAAAACAGTTGTTGTAGGAAAACTCCACGAGAGGAATATGCTTCTCCCAAAAACCGCTGATGTCTATAATGAAAGCTTGGATCATATCTTCATGCACCAGGATCGTGCGCTCAGACTCCCCATCAGTCTGGGGATGGTATGTTGTACTCAAAAGTACCAGTGTACCCAAAGCCTTCTGAAGTCCCTACTAGAACTGAGAGGTAAAGTGTGCATCCCTGTCTGAATCAATGGAGTGTGGAACTCCATGTTGACATACAATCTCTCAGATGTACAGTCATCCCAGATCATCAATGCCGAAGGTATCTTTTATTATCAATAAGTGTTCAGCCTTCGTGATCCTGTAGATGACAACCCAAATAGAATCACTCCCCTGAGGTGACCTCAGTAACACAGTCACGAAGTGCATCGCGACATCGTTCCACTTCCACTCGTGAAAGGTTAACTACTGTAAAAGCCTCACTGGTCGTTGATGCTCTGCTTTCACCTACTGAAAATTAGAACATCTCATGAAAAAACCAGCAACATCTCTCTTCATACATGGCCACCAGTACTAACGATAAAGATTTCAATATATTTTGGTGATTCCAGGATGAACTGCCCAAACTGAGGAATGAAAATCTTGCATCAACTCCTCGCGTATGTCTACTAGGACCCATACGCATCACTAGAAACGCAAGATCTCGTCCTCTCCCACTGTCCATCTAAGAAGAGGGTTCCCTCCTTACACACTCCCTCGCAGGACTAAGGCCTCAAAATCTGATAGCTTCTTCATTCGCACCTAATCAAGAAGTGTAGAGGTAACAGCCACAGATGAAAGGAATGTCTATCCTTGCCTGTCGTGAACCTCCAGGTGCATCTCAGAGAACAAAGCCATAAACTGCCACTCAATGCTTGCCTCATAAATTTCTTGAATCTAAGTTCTCCCTCTCAAAGCATCAGCCATGGCATTTCCCTTTCATGGCGTATGGGTGAGCTCAAACTCAAAGGACTGTAGATACTCAACTCACCTATGTTGTCTCAGATTCTGATCACGCTGAGTGAAGATATACTTGAGACTCTTTTGGTTGGTGAAAACCACAAAGTTCTCTCCCCAGAAGGTAGTGTCTCCAATAGCGTAAGGCATTAACAACTGCTTCCATCTCCAGATCAGGTGGCAGGTAGTTCTTCTCGTGTGGCCTCAACTGCCGAGACCCGTAAGCAACGACCCCATCTCCCGGTATAAGCACAACTCTTAGCCCGATACCTGAAGCATAATAGTAAATAGTACAGCCCTTTCCTGGATCCGGCATGACTAGTATCGGTGCAGACGTCAACCTCCCCTTCATCTCCTGAAAGGATTACTCACAAGAATCTGACCATAAAAACATCGCCCCCTTCTTGGTCAGACCTGTCAACGGTGGTGCTAGGTGCGAAAAGTCCTGTATGAAATTCCTGTAGTATCCAGCTATCCCTAGAAAACTTCGCACCTCAAAGACGTTCTTCGGATCCTCCTAGGAAACTACAGATCTCACTTTCTCTGGGTCTACTGAAACTCCTGTCTTAGAAATAACATGACCCAAGAAGTGAATTTGATCCATCCAAAAGTGGTATTTCGAGAGCTTAGCATATAACTGATTCTCTCTCATTGTAATCAGAATGTTCTCAAGATGTGTGGCATGGTCATGTCGAGTGTGAGAGTACACCAAGATTTCTTCCATGAAAACCACCACAAAGGAGTCTATGTACGGATGGAACACTCGGTTCATGAGTACCATGAAAACGACAGATACATTCATGAGACCGAACGACATGACTGTATACTCGTATAGACCATACCTGCTCCTGAAGGCTGTAAGAGGTATATAAGATGGTCTAACACACAAATTATGATAACCGTACCTGAGGTATATCTTAGAGAACACCAGAGATATTCTATGATGATCAAAAAGGTCCTCAATCCTTAGCAAGGGATATCGGTTCTTGACCGTCAACTAGTTCAGCTTCAGATAATCCACACAAAGCCAAAGGGTACCGTCTTCCTTCTTTGCAAACAAGATAGGAGAACCCCAAGGAGAACTACTGGGTTAGATGAAACCCTTTTCCTGCAACTCCTCCAACTGATTCTTGATCTCCTGAAATTCAGGTATAGCCATCCTATTCGGAGGAATGGACTCCGGTGCCGCTCCTGGAATGAGCTCAATAAAGAAGTATACCTCACGCTCCGGAGGCAAACCAGAAAATTCCTCTGGAAAGACATACCTGAAATGATCCACCACTGGAGGAATGTTTAACTGTGATGTCCCCTGGTCATCTAGATAAAGACTTGAAATCTAGGCTATAACTTCCCCTAGCCTATGATGCTCTAGTCCAGCTCTACCCGCCAGTACATATCACTCGCCTCTATGAAGGAAAGATCTACCCTATGGGGATATGAAACTCAACCTATGGTGATAGAAATCGACGACTTCCTGGAAAGGAACCAACCAGTACATCCCGAGAATGACTTCATAGCCCATCATCTCTAGGACATAGAGGTACCATAATAAGTGACACCCTGCAACCTCATGAGGGAACTCTCTGCATTGACATATGCTATATTTCTTCATTACCAAAGGTATGTCAAGAGTTAACAAGTCAGCATACTAAAAGATACAGAGCCCAAGGCTCTCCACAACCATAACAGAGATAAATCTATGGGAAGCACCAGTATTGAAAAGAGCTGAAGACAGAACTGAGGCTACTAAAATCGTACCTCGAATTGTAGAAGGGTCGGGATCCTAATCCTGATAGGTCTGCTCCACAGCAAAAGACTGGTCTTCACCGCAGCCCTGCGCCCCTGACTGACTGCTCTGATATGATCCACTCTGTTGTCGCTGATGACCTGGTGACTGACTACCATGAGTGCAAATTCCACCACGACCCGAATGGCCGGAAGAACTCCAGTTCCCAGACTGGTGGAAAACTGGAGAAGCATCTCCAAAACGCGGGGACATAGAGGAATCCCTAACTCCAACTGAAGCTAAGAAGATCTAACAAAATCGCTGAAGATGGCCCATCTTGCCATAAGGCCAGCACTCCATTGGATCCCTCTAGCACTGAGGCCTAATATGCCCACTCCTACCGCACTGGTAGCATACAACCTGGCTGCCAGAAGACACACCTAGCGTACCCTGATCTCATTGAGAAGACTCTATGTGACGTTTCCGACTATCCTTAGAAGGGACACCAGCTCTAGATGACCAACCGCCCTGGATCACCGCTCCATAATCCCTCAGATTGCGTTCAGTGTTCAGCGCCTGGTTGACAATGGAGGATATAGAACTCAACTAGAATATATTCACCTGGGAATGGATCTCCTGCCTGAGACCATCCTCGAACATCCTTGCAAGAAACAACTCATCACCTTCTGGGATCGGTGTGAAACACCATAGCTCAGTGAAGTGAGACGAGTACTCCATAACGGAAAGAGTACCCTACTGCAGACTCATAAACTTCCAGGCTCGATCGGCCCTTAGGGTCCCTGTATAGAAGTAGTCATAGAATGTTCATCGAAACTCATCCCATGAAATACCCTACTGGATGCCTGACTGTGATATCACCTCCCACCATATCATGGCGGTGTCTTGGAGCATATAGGTGGCCAGCTTTACCGTCTTCTCTAGCGTTATCTCATGATGATCAAAGATAGTCAGGGTGGCATCGAACCACGACTCTGCAGCCTGGGGTCCTCCATCCCCTGAGAAAGTAGGAGGATGATTCTGTTGAAAAACCCCCGTCAACTCATCCATCCATGGGACGGGAGGTGGAGCTCCCTGAAAATTCTGCATCATCCTCAAGAAATCCTCCATGAACTGTGCATCGGCACATATGACAGGTACAACTGCTAGTGCCAAGGCTGGCACAGCGGGAGGATCTACAGGAGGTCCCTGATCGGCCATATTCGGTGTCTGATCACCATTTGGGAACTGACGTATGATCGGAGGATGTCTCGGAGGCATAGCTCTGAAAGATCAAAAGAACACCCTAGATCATGATTAATAAGGACTGAAAACACTGGAGTAAAAAACTGGAACCGGGGAACGAAACTATCATGTTTTACAGAATAAGACTACATGCCATGTAAAATAACTACACGACATGTCTTCTTTAGCCATTAACATGGGCGTGTACCCATGCCCGAAAGGTCATGTAACACCCTAAGATACACGGTGTGTATAAGGAATACATTGTCTGTACTTAAACTCTAAACCCCTGCCCGAGTCTCCTTACACGGATAACCCACTCGGTCTAACTAACCGTAGACTACACAGTGTGTTCCCCAGGGACACGACGTGTAATAGAGACGGTCTCGGCGGCCCGTGTTGTTAGTTACATAGTCTTCAACACGGTTGGCACTTACACGGCGTGTTCCGAACAAACACGGCGTGTATAGGAGAAGGTGACACCATTCCGTTTTGTTCGTGACACGGCCGGGTACCTGAACAAGACTACACGACGTGTTCCGAAAACAACATGGCGCGTCTAAGAGAAGGTAACGCCAACCTGTGCTGTTCGTGACATGGCCTGATACCTGGACAGGACTACATGGCATGTTCCTTTAAAACACGGCGTGTTCTACTCGAGCTTCCCCGACCCGTATTGTTAGTGACACAGTAGGGTAAACAGCTTCGAACTACACAGCGTGCACCAACCGTACACGGTGTGTTCCTGAAGGCATTCCTACAACACCTTGTTCCAACACACACAGTCAGTAAGACAGCCTGAAAACTACACGTCGTGTAACCAGAAAGTACACACCGTGTATTCTTGGATTTTTTGAGCAGTAGCTCAGAATTGCACTGAATCCCAGAAATACTGAAAACAAGGCAAAGAGGTGCCAAATTCTGATATGTGAGGGCCTATACTCCCCGCGAATCATATATTGGCATATCCTACAGTCATGTACAAGTGGAAACAGGATCATGATCCACCATCTTCCGATTCAAGAGGGCCCATAACACCTCAAAAATTAAACTTTGGCCTTCATTTAAGAAAAGAACAACACAATAAATTTCTCTATCACAACAACATGGATTCTACCAAGAATCTATGACAACAGCATACATAATCTACACAAAGTCTATCACAACAACATGAAATTGCTAATTCCCCCTAGATGAAATGGAAAGAATGCATGGCATGTGATTTCTGACAAGTTCCTATATGATTCATGAGATGGCATACCCTTATCTCATCAGGTTGCGACAGAAATAGAACTGAAATAGTCAAAAAAATAACAACACAAAGCATGTTAATCCCTCTAGGTGAAACTATATCAACCGTAAAATCTCAAAACCAGAAAACTGCAATAAACAAGGTAGTATGGATTTTCCTTGTACACGGGTTATCTAATCTTGGGCACAAATTATTACCATGTACCGAATCTATCCCATCCCTGGATAAAGGCTCCAAACAGTAAATCAAGAGAATATAACTCATCTAGTACCACTTTGTAACGTCCCGGTTTTGGAAACCACCCAGAGCCGCCCCGTACCTGGTTGGTCACATGGACTCAAGCACATTTCCCCAAACTCCAGATGCTGCCGACTAGTAGTGAGGGACTTGGGTGTGATAGTGGGAAAACTATGCCTTCATTGGAATAGGACACAGCTGATGAAAAATAAACATGAAATAACAAAATCAGTAAATAACCAATAAATAATAAACAACGGAAGACTAAACCAACAAAAAACAGGAGCACACTTGTATATATGAAATGATGCATGATACATATGTCTAGGAAAGCAGCCGAACAAATCACGATTCTAGAAACACCACAATACCAAAACTAGTACAAAATAAAAGAAAAGTGGATCCTCAGCATCAAAATCCAAAGCTTGGTCCCTTTCTCTCCTCCTCCAAGCAATAAATTACCAGAAGTCAATGGGCGCTTTCCCATCTCTATACTTGAAACAAAATAGTTTGTTTGGGCCCAAAATCATGACCCAAACAGGGTGTGAGACTAAATCCAAGTAGGCATTCACCCGAAAATCTGTGCCTAATAGTCAGTGAGTATATGGAAGGTAAAAGTACAATAAGCAGTAAACAGTAACAGCAAAGTAGTAGGCATTAACAGTAATCAGTAAAGGAGGATGATACAAACCACTAATCAATCCACAACCTACAACAGTAGTGAAGCAAATGGCTAACAAGTTGGATACCCTCTGTGAAGTACTCACAGCCATCACCTCTGGTCATATCCAAGAAGTACCACAACCCTATGGGAAGTGCACTCAGTCTAACCCCTCTGTCTTAGTCATACAAATTTATAAGACTCTATGGGGATGTTCACTCGGTCAATTCCCTGTATAGTCTAGGGTAGTCAGGGACTCTCTAAGGAAGATCACGCGGTCTAAACCTCTTAGTCCCAAGGTCTAGAGACTCTCTAAGGAAGCTATCTCGGTCAATTCCTCCTATAGCCTCAGGTATACCACATAATCATTGAGGAATCTCACTCGGTCAATTCACCCTCTAGCATGGGAAGGTTCTTAAAATGATTCAAATGATTTAAGACTCTCTGAGGAAGCTCACTCGGTCTACCCTCCTGTAGTCTAAAATATATGAAGGCACTCTGGGAAGCTCACTCTGTCTATCCCCTGTGGCCGATAATGTCTAAGACTCACTGTGGAATCTCACTCGGTCTACCCTCCTATAGTCTATAATGTCAAGACTCTCTGGGAAATTCACTCAGTCTATCCCTTATAGTCTATAGCACCAGGTTCTCTCAGCACTATGCTATTCAGTGCATAATAATGCTATAAGTCCAAAGTACACCTATATAGCTACTTGTCTAACCAAAGTACACCTATGGGGATACTTGGATAAACAGTCTAAAAGGAAACAAGCATGTAATGAAAAACACTCCAACCTATAGACATAAGGCATGACAACGGTGATAACGGCCTAAGGCTAACAAGACCCGAAGGTCGTAAACAGAGCAAAGCATGGGAAAAATATCCAAGAACAACAAATTATCCTATATCATGATAAATTTACCTCTACACAAGAATACACGAAAGGTAGGAAAACTACAAGGGCAAAAAGGTAAACACACAATACCCCGTTCATGGGTATTGGTTGAATTTTCACATAAAAATCAAGGACTTTGAATGGTAAGGCACAAACCACCTACATAGATCCTAGGAGATCAATATATGTGAACCACGATGACAGATTCTCCTTATAACAAAGAAGATCTGAGAAAACGTCAAAAATTATCAACCCACAATTACTTGACAAAAAAGTGTAATTGGAAATCAAGGCTCGAGGAGAAGGGAGAACTCACCGCTGTGATTCCAATGCAATCGACAGTGCTCTAATCGAAGAAAAGATGGAGGAACGATGGCTCATCGAAGATCTGTAGATTCCCAGTTCTCTTAGACAAACAAGACCTAGAAGAAGACATTTATCGCGATTAGGTGCAACCCCGGTCCGTTTAATGGAAAAAAGTACACGGTGTGTACTTTTAGAGTACACGGTGTGTAGTGGATTTTTCCATAATCCACCAAAATCAGCCTCCACGTCACCCCAACACTCCATGTGTGTGGCCCGGACACGGCCAATACCTAGATTCGAGCGGGAAAAGAGTACACAGTGTGTACTCGGAATGTACCCGGTGTGTACTTCAAAAATTACCAAAAACTCCATTTTTTCCAAAAACTCCAGAAGAAGGATGGAATACCTGAAAACGAAGATATGGGTTCTTACAATCTTCATTTGAAGCCTCAATGTACGTGTTGACCCACCTCCTCATGCAATCATCTCTCTTAAACTTTATTTTTCTTCTCAAATAACAGCTATTAAAGATAATATAATTTTTAATGGTGACCCATTCTCATGGGGATGAGGATTAAACTAATGTAGAGAGACTTGTTTTATGGTTTTTTCCTAATGTAGGGGAAGCTGGTATGATGGATAGAGGTTAAGAGGAGGAAAAATCCGACGCATAGACCATAGATCCGCTGTTATAAACTGGGACAAAGCATGGGTGTCCAAAATATAGTAAATTGAAAGAATGTACAACAAAATTTATACCCTTGTAGGTTTATCTCTTCCCAGAGTTATAATTGTTTCTTAACTGACCAGATTGACTGAAATGATCTCTATAAAAATAGTTATGGAAATAGAGGGTTCCCTTCTTATAATAATGGTTAGAGGACCAAGGGATCCCTTCAAGATAGGAGAAACAGTCTATACAAGGATTGGTATCCAAGTAAACTATGTATTGTTATCCTATGAGCAGTCAATTGTGATGATGGGTGATTCCACTAATGGGTTGGAACTTAGAGCTGATAGGGACAACCATATCAAGATAGGATCCAGTGATTGGATCAACCTAATTATAGTGATCCAGACACATCAGACAAGATTCCAGTGGAGGATACTTCTACCAAAATATTGCCAATATTTCAAAAGTATGAAACTTATAATCTATTTCATCTGGATGTGTCTGAATCTGACATGTTTGAGGATAGTCGGGCTTCCTGACGCTGAGTATGGATGTTTATCAAATGATCTTTCCGAAAAACATTCAAATAAAAATCCATAATATGAATGGGATAAAATTTCCACTGTAATCATGATCTATTCACTGGAGGAGTGTTTTTGTGAGGTCCACAATTGATGATCCGAGACTACCTTGTAGATAAAATATAGGAAAGCAGTCACCAAATGGATGTTCCATGGAATCAAGAGAGGTTTTTCAGCACCTAGAAGTTTCAAAAGGATGAATAAAAGATCTAGATCCTAGAAGAACAGTTCTAAGAGTAATTTTCCTTTCCTTCATTTATATTCATTCAAGTCTTTTTTTCACAACTAGGGTCTCTAATAATGGATACCCAAGAGCAGATGTGGAAAGCATCACGCTAGGTGGCTGATCTTTAGATCAAGAAGGCCTGGGAATAAATCAGTTCGGATGAGCTCTGTTTTGAGGCCATCAATGATTAATATGGGATTAGAAGGTGAAAACATGTCTTCTAGGAAATATTTTAGAATATGGAGAAGTTAAAGCACTCCATCTAAGGTGAAGATCCATAAGGTCTATGTTTTGGTTGAACTTATGAAACATAATTTTTTTTCTTGATTTATTGTTTTCAACTATGTGCGTGAGAATATTTATTATTTTTCCATATAATAGAACTCAATCATATCTTTGATGAAACTAATGATAAATCCCTAATCTCACATGAGTCATTCCCGACATTAGAAATAAGGGAAAAAACAGATAACCGTTAACATTGTATGAGAGTTCCAATTAATCATTGAATATACGAGGTCTACTATTATTGAATGGCCACCTAGAGTATTCAAACCAAGAATGGTTGTCAAAGGAGATTAGGGATATGAAAATTGTAAACTTTCCTTTCCCAACATGCTCTATAGAATATATGGGATAACGTATTTAACAATGGATGTAATCCGAACAATGGGGAAATGGGTGCTATCAATCAGGATGCCCAAAATTCAGAATCATGTAGATGATGGCATACAATAATGAGACAACTAAAGTCTGTATTCAAGAAAAAATATTCATCAATTCAACTTAAATAGGTATAAACCAATGAGGTTCAACCGTTGGCCATATCTGGAACATAGGACCTAACTCACAATATCATCTGATATCATCCGGGGGATTGGCCCAGGGCAGTAGGTGAGACAAAGTTGCATAGAAAAGTCATTAGGGGTCCCTTTAGAAATTAATGAGGATGAGTATACAAATAGGGGTCATGAAAATAATTGGGGGGAGTTCCAATATGTTCAAAAAAACATCCAAAACATTTGAAATTATGAAACTACTCCTAAGAGTATGATGGTTTGTGCACATTGGGGTGAAAAAAGATTAAAAATATTCTATAGGAAGGTCCTCACTGGAGAGGTACAAAGATGGAACATAGTTTAACATCATATGAAATAAGGATTTGTATATATTAGTTTGAAATCAAGTGATTTGGATGTGCCTCATAACTTTAAAACATGCGTTAGGGACATTACACATAGTTTGAGGTTATACTGCTCAGACCCAGGAAAATAGTTAAAGGTCATGTCGCATAGACTAAAATATATCTTCCTAGAATGTTTGTGTGGAATGAAGGAAATAAATATGACATGAATATGGCCTATAGAGGCCCAACTACACCCACAAGCTTCAGTGGACAGAAGGGAAATAAGTAGTTGTGATATGAAAAGGGGATAAATAATAGTTACGAATTACTTGAAGGTCGCAAATTTTGGACCGTGAATAGGGATGAGTGGCTCAGAATGTCTAATGAAACTATTGTTGGGCCTTAGATAAAATGTCATGGCACTGCTACATACCACATAAGGAAGTGAATCAATCCACACATAGATCATAATTCCCAACATAGTTGGAGATCAACACTAATAGGGGAAGTCCTCTACGGTGAGGAAGAAGAAACATCGCATACTCATGGGGAATCCAGAACTCACTAATGTATTTCATTGTAAATGATGAGTTCCTAGTATTAGCTCAGAGTTATCGGACTATGATCAAGGGAATATGGGTATGTACCATGTGTTGATATGATAAATCTGACATAAATGAGGCCACATAGGCCCATACCATGAAACCCATACCAAAAGACTATAATGTCCATCATCTCTTAGTTTATGTTCATAAAGTTTCGACCATAACAGGGGGTTCTTCAATAGATATATTCATAATGTATTTTCATTACAAACCCAACATTACTGAGGACCAAGATGCCTACACACACCACATTTTCATTCTAGAGGAAGCTTTAGCATAGTTTTAAAGCCATGCAGCTTGGAATATAAGGCGGTATGCTCATACAAAGGGTAAAAAATTGACACATGAGAGAAAAAACTAAACATGATTGAGGTACAAGAGATCCCACATGTCATATATATTTCATTAGATGAGCTTCATACTGTTTAAGGTCACAGATCTTGGACTATGAAGTTTTTCATAGGGCCCAAGGAGAAATTAATGGGAAGTCACTATATATCCCAAGAGTATGAGAATCATGCCATGTGTAGTTTAAATAATTTGTGAAGTTTAATATCTTATTGTAGGTATGAGTATGATTTGAAAAGGAAAGGGGAAATAATGTTGGGGATGTACCCAAGATCGACGATCCAGGAGTCACTATGTATTCCATAAGTAAGAGAATCAAGCAACATACAGTTATTCAAGATACATGTAGGATTGTCCCTTACATAGAGAGATGAGGAAATATTTATTTATTTTTTTATTTTGTCCTCTTATTTTGAGTGTCTAGATGAGCCTTGAATTTATAGGTCTCACTATAGGAATAAATATATTTTATATATTGATAGGTGCTTGGGAGGATGACCAGTGCCAAGGGTGATTCCCTATCATGCGAGAACACCAAAATTGTATTCCATTTTTCTTCGTGTCTCTAGGATGATGATGTTGAAGTTTAATGTCATATGATAGGACCCATACATTCTTAATAACTCTTGAGGTAAGGATGCCAAAATAGGTGTTACCAGAGTAATTTTCATGGGATGACTACTAGAAACCTCACATGTGTATGGAACAATGAAGTTCACTTTATAACACACAATCCTAAGAAAACCATGGAGGTGTTGTTAGTTTAGGGTTAAAGAGTTTGAACCATATGGGTCCCAGTTAATTGTCGTAGTTTTTGGACCATAAGGATGCAAGGTTTAGGTCATAGAGGTTGGACCATAGGGTTTTACAACTTTTCCATAGAGTTAAAAACCTTGAACAACTTCAAAGACCATGTGAGACATTCTAGGTGTACGAAACAAAGAATGATGTTTGGATTTACTCATCACATGTAAAAGTGTATGATGTGGGATCTTCTCACTCAACATGTGAATATGTATAGAGGAGATACACCAATGGTGTTAGAGTTATACAACAGTATATGGATATGTAAAAGATGTAAATTGATTCTTTTGAGATCGATATTACGAAAATGGCCATAGATGAATTGGATTACCACTAACCAAATTTTCACAAAAGGATCCAAAATACTCAGCAATTTTGGATGTGTCATATTAATGCAAAATACATTATTGACCAATTTTTAGACATAATATTTGATTTTCATTGGTGGGAATCCCTTAGAGAATTGGACCAGGATGGGATGTGATCCAAAGCATCATGAGACCATCACCATTTGGTGGGGGGGGATTTGGATGTTAATTATGGTGTAAATACAAACCTGGGAAGACAAAAAGTGTGGAGATGGGTCAGGAAGATATCCACACAGAACTCGACACTTTCAGACTTGAAAACCAGTTCATTGGGTCTTGTTAGTGGTACGACCCAACTAAACTAGGGAAAAATATTTTATCTCCATATGGCTTAGACCAGGGATACCTTGTTAAACTTCATGTGCATGGGTTGAATCAGCATAGTATAATGTCATGCAATTATGAAGAAAATTCTATGTAGTTTATTGTTGTGCATCTAGGACATATGTATACCAACGGAGAGGTGTATGTTGTAGAAAATGACTTTATGTTAATTAGGACCAAAGGGTTACACACAACAGACAACACAATTGTAAAACATCAAAGAGGGATGCTCTTAGTTATGGTTGAAGATTTTGGACCATGAATACCCAATTTAACATCATGTTAGTGGGATGAATCTATATAGTTTAACATCATGTTGTAAAGAGGAACATTCCATGTAGTTTCTCATTATGTGCCTAAGAAATTATGGAGAAACATGTAACCTAAAGAGTAATTGTGTGGTTTGGAAAAACATACCAAATTTGAATGAGTCCAAAGCGTCCCATACCACACATCATATTCATCATAGAACAACGAATAGGACCTTATTTTATGGTCATATTGTTATAATCTAAGTTCTTGGAAGCTTCTCTTTGTGGTTAAAAACCCTACCAAAAAAAACCTAATCCCATATGAACTATACTCAGTGTGGGAAACAAAGATTGAGGTTAGGATTTCCCCATATAATGGGAGAACAAACCAATAAAAATGAAATTATATGAGGGAATGTCTCAATCACTCTAATATCCCTACTCAACATAAGGGGATATCTGGGGGGAAAACACCAGGGGTGTTAGAGATCCATGGTAATATAATGAGTTGGAATGTGTGAGTCCTGAAGCCAAGTATCTTGAACATGATTATGGTGGTGTGATGATGGAGGGTAACAATTGACCATGTCCGAAACATAGAATACATATCATGTTACCAGGAATAGAGGAAAAAATGAGGGTCGACCATTGACAATGTCTGAGACATGAGACCTAACTCAAAATTTCATCCAATGTCTTCCAGGGATTTGACCCATAATGGTATGTGATACTATGTGGCATTACAAAGCCCTTTGGGGGTCCCTTTGGACATGAAGGAGGTGGGGGAACTAGATAAAGGGAATCATGAAGCATTTAAATGGAATTGGATAATGTCCCTATGGAATACAACACTATAGGTCTCAAACCACCGCAGATTCTTGCAGATTGCTATGGAACATCGGTAAGTGGGATCTAATCTTCTTTCACTGATTGATTTACCTATTGGGGTATTGAAAAAAGTTTAGGTTTTTATTGATTAGATCATAAGATATCAGTTTATGTTCATAGAGTTTCGACCACATGGTCCATGTTTATCATCATGTGCAGGGGATATATTCGTGTAGTTTCATTTCATGAGGTAATGAAAAAAAATTCATGCAGTTTATCATCATGCGATAAGAGAATAAGCATCCGAAAGGAGATGTGTGTGGTGTATAAAATAACCTAACATGAATGAGGACCAATGCCATCCACACAATACCACATTCTATAAAAGGGAAACTTTGTAAGAATGACTAGAATGTTTTTTTATTCTATGGTTATGCCCAAAGACAAAATTTCCTAGTTTCGCTATGTATCCCATAAAGATGGGAATCATTCAATTCACAGTTGTTGAAGATTTTATCATTTTAACATCCTATTGTATGCATGAAATATGGGAGCAGTTTTTCGAAATGAACTTGCATGGTGTGACTACCATAACCTGATGTGAATGAGGAGAATAGTGATCCACACCACACCATACATTCCCAGGGAGGAATCCTAGCACATAAAGCGGTGAAAAGATTCATGATTAAACAATTTGGTTTGGGGAAAACATGTTTTTGCATCTTTATGTATCCAGTAAGGATGGGAGTCAAGCCAAACATAGTTCTAGAAGATGGCATGGAATATGGATAGCGCCTTGGGGAGATATTCTCTCCCACCAGAATATATTGGTTGTCGGGCAATTTATTTATTTGTGACTGAGACCCTAAAATCATAGTTTAATGTCTTATAATTTGGACCGATAATTTTCAATATGGGTAGTGTGTCCCCACAAGGAAACACAATGTGAATGATGGCTAAGGAAGCCTACAATCTAAAACATGCATTCCTAAATGATACTCAGTCTAGGAGGCCAAATGGTTGACATTGGAAATCAATGGCATGACATTGGGACTTGATGTTTAGGCATTGATATGTATCCTGTATGAATGATAATCAACCCATACATATTTCGGGAAAATGGCATGGGAGATGGGAAATGCTAATGGGAAATATTTTCTAAGGTGAGGGAATCACAACAATGTGTTGATTACTCTCACACATCTAGGATGCATGACACATATTTTGACATCATATGATCAGGATGGGGGTTGTTATGTAGTTTTTTATCATGAAACAAGGATTTAGGGGGGCTTATTTTAATTTCATGGAGCTCTGATAATGAAGCAAGGCTTCTAAAAAGAAATATGAATTGTGGCGCAAAGATGAAAACTCACACGAATGAGGACACAAGGGATCCACACGCCACCAAAAATTCCTAAGAAGTACCCATATATAATTTAATATCATGGGGGATAATGATAAATGGTTTGGGTTATTTTATAGTTGGTCCCAAATATTATGTGTCTGGGCATTGCAATGTATCCCAGGAGGTTGAGAATCAAGTCGTACGTAGTTCAAAAGGATCAGTATAGTTTAACGTCATCTCTGGTGGATGTGGGGTATAATTAATGTCATGTAGGATGGATTAATTTAGTGTTATGCAATAGAAGTATAACATTTCTTTTAAGTTCATACAGAAAGGACAATCATTGTTGTGCAGTTTAATATCTTGCAACTATGACATTGTAGTTTTAATGTCATGTAGGATGCTACCACATACAATTAAATTTATGATTCCTAGGCCATGTAGTTGTTTAACATCATGTATGATGATAGGGATATTATTTTAAGGTAATAGAGCTTAGACATATGAAAGAACTATACAATTTATCATCATGCAACCTGGAAACAAATTTTTTACATAATTTAACCTCATTCAATGAGGATGAAATAAATGTTTAATGTCATACGGGATGGGTAACATAGATTAACATCATGTTTCTTAGATGGAATAGATCTTTTTTTATGGTCTTAGTCCCCAGACTGATGGAGACACTATCTAGTTTATCATCATAGAGGACAAGGCTATCCAGTGTCGTGCAGGATTACTATGGGGGAAAAGTTCCAAAATTTATTTTCATGGTGAAGATACTATAACCTAGTGTAAATGAGGAACAAGGATGCCCCATTCCAAACCATACATTTTTTTGATGAAAAATATCTTTTTTTAAGGTAATATATATTATAATTTATTAACATTGTGCAATTTATCATCATGAAATGAGGAAGGAAAAGAAATTTAACATTATGCAGGACTATAGATATCGTAGTTTAGTGTCATAGAGTTTATACCACATGGAAATTTTAACATCATGTGTGAAGAGATAGCAGTTTAATTTCATGTGGGATGAGGAAATATAGTTTAAATTCAAATATCATGGATAAAAAACATCATAGTGTATGGTCATAATACCCAAACTGTGGGTATCCTAGTTTATGTTCATAGATATTAGAATACTCCATACTATTTAACGCCATGTGGTAAGGATGTGTTCTTTATAGTTAAACGTTATGCGGTATAGATGAAGTCGTAGTTTAACATCGGTCTAGATGAATGAGAAATCTCTTGTGAAATATTGTTGGAGGAATGTTGTATGGGTGGGAGGAGTAATATTCTCAACATCCATAGTGGTCAAAGAGTATTCACTATTGGGATAAAATTTTTGAATGATGTAAGGACTTGACCATTTGAGCACTAACATTGGTGGTTTCAGGTAGGGTATCATTAACACATAGATAGCAAAAACTATATCACCTTGAATAACGGAGTAAATACAAACACTCTTATTGATTTCTGTAGATATATTTTTCTAGCGTCTCTCAAGATTATTTAAGGCCTAAATACTCTTTTCATTGAGGGACTTTAGTTCATCTAGATGGAATTTTTCTAATTTTTCTAACGTTTGTTGATCATAGATCATTGTGTTTAGAGAGATAAACTAACTTTCAATTGGGAGAACTTCCACTATTCCATACACTAGGTAATTGGGTATCACCTAGGTGGAATTACGAATCATCATCTAATAAGACCAAAGATAATTTGGTAGATTATATAGACAAATTATTTTGTTATGGCCCACTATATTTAAAAAAAATTAGAGAGGTTCTTTTTAATGAATCAATCATTCAATTTTCTTATTCATGGTATTGAGAAGTGTGATTTTATTGGATAATGTACTTAGTGTACAAATTCTTCAACTCAACCACCTTGAAATTGGTGCTTTATCAGTGACAATGGGGCGAGGACCCCTAAATCGATTGATGATGTTAGGTATCAAAACTTAATAAATTGACTAGTCCATGACTTCCTTGAGAATAATATCAACCTAAAACTTGTGAAAGAAATCCACCATGGTCAGAATAAACCTACACAAGAGAGTTGTTTCCTGTGGGTGTGGTCCCAAAACATTGAGTCACCAAACTGCAATTGGAAAAGAGTACATTATTGTGTAGAGGGCCTCTGGCAGTCTATTCAATAAATTGGCATGGATCTGACACACATGGAATGTCTTGGTGAACTCAATAATGTCATAGACCATGGTGGGCCAAAATTAGCCCAGCCTTTGAATCTGTTGGGAGAGCTTTATCCATACCTGAAGATCCCCACATGACCTAGTGTGAACATCCATCATAACCTGTGGAATCTCATCTTTATGAATGAAATTGGGGATCATTCCATCATACCCACATCTATAGAAAGTATGATCCAAGCGAGGACTACTTTGGAGTGTCAAATGAACCGCATGATGATGGATTCAATCACGTTTGGCTCTGTCCATTGGGGGTTATTGTGATAGAGGTACTCAAAAAAGAACTTTTACAATTGAATTTTTCTTCTACTATCGGGGGATATAGAGGACATGAAATGGAAGCATTGGTGGAAATGTGATTTAGTTGGTGGTTTTCAAAATCATCTGAATTGACATGGGTGGTTATTCTTTAATGTGCTTCATGCATGAATAGATATTCATAGCCAAGATCTACCAGAGAAGTAGCTGGACCTACAAGGGAATCATATTTACCATTTTTTGACTGGGGAACATGAGTCACCTATAGCTAAAAGGGGACTAGTACATCAACTAGAGAGTTCTCTATAATCTGGGCATGAGCTCCGTCTTCCTAATGATGTTGTCACATTTGATCTATTTCATGATTAGATCAGATCCTCCATTCACAAGATAGTAGGGACCATGAATCTTGAGAACCAAATACTGACTAGTTATGGGATCAAAATACTTTTCCTCATTATTGGGGGAATCCTTTGGATAAAAATAATGGATTAAAAAGATATCATGGGAAGGCATGATGAAGATAATCACTAATCTTATTCTACTAATCTTGGGAACATTGATAATTCTGTCTGTGGGACATTGGGAGGTTCCATGGAAGTGAATTTTCTAACCTGGAACAAATTGATCCTCTGAGAAGATAGAACCATATCATAAATCAAGACACATATTGTACTCTATAGATGCTGAATAAGTAGAAAGAAAGTCTACATGTTCCTGGCCCTTGACTGCCTTCTGTTGGAAAAACCTCAGGGAGAACTGATAAAGGATCACTGCCCACCGAGATCATAATCCTATCAAAATGGGTCGGTCCATAATGTACTTAATATGGTCCGAGTATAAATTCAGTTGTATCTCATGATGTTGTAGGCATTTTCAAAACTTCTATGTTGATAAAACGATCTTAAGATATCTCTCCCCAATAGAAGAATATCTAGAATATTTTTTGTGGAGCATGAGACTAAGATAATATAAACCATTCTCTTTCCCATTGTTTTTTTCAAGTAAATAAGGGTGTCGAGGGATCATTCATTGGTATTCATATAGAGGACCAATGGATTTCAAAAGATTGGTGGCAGTAGAAATCACGATAGTAGATGGTAATAATTTATCTCCTCAAAATTTTTCGATCACTCTTCATACAATTAGTATACAACATTTTTATTCATAATTAAGTAAAAGGGGTTACACCTTCCAGCTAGATTCATGGTGAGATGGAGTTTATAGGATATGCGTCCTAGAAATCTTCAAATCCCTCAGAGGATCCTCAAATATGGCATCTGATTGATATCCTTGATGTTCTCTAGGTAAATCTTGATACCTTTATACCTGAAAATGAATCCACGGAACATTCTAGAGGTCACCCCTAAATAACATTTCAAGGTATTCAACTATAGATGTCATGATCATAGGAAGGAAAACACTTTCTAATGATCTATGATAAGGTCCTGACAGAAGAAGGATTTTACCACCAAATTGTCCATGTTGCATTCCACTAGTGTCCTATGAATCTGTTTGATGATTTGGTGAATAACATGATAATATTTGGGTCATGCGTTCTCCAAAATGACATGTATAACCTAAGAACATAAGGTAACCTACAACACTTTGATTTCAATAGAATCATTATTTTTATGGTAAATATGGATCTAATTACACCCAAAATACCCATCCATGAAGGATATATCCATGAATCCAGTAATGGAATCAATCTGCAGCTCCATGACTAGAAAGGAAAAATCATCCATCTGGTAGTGCCAGTTGAGATGCCTAAAGTCTATGAAATCTTGGACCATTAAATTATTATTCATGAAGGGAATGATTTATTACATACATCTTGGATACAAACCTTTCTGGATTTTGTTTTCCTTGATGATCTTGTCAATATCATCCTACACCATAGCACTGTGAGCAAGGTGCATCTTCCTCGGAGGCTTCTCAAACTTGTGATGACTCATATGGAGGCCAAGGTGATGAAAAAATACCTGAGGGTCTAACCTTTTCATCACATCATAACTATAGAAAAAGATATCCAAATGTCATTTGAGGAATTCCACAAACTGTTGTTGATCATCTTTTTTAAAGGATGTACTAAATAGCATTGGACTCAAGTCTATCTCAGTTCCATGATTCACCTGTACGAACTCGTCGATGGTGGTGTAGATTTCCTCTTCTAATGTGGGAGGAGAATCTTACAGATCATCTTCATCATTTGAGGATAGAAGATCATCGAGAGAAGGAAATTAATTCATATTATCTGACCCTATAGGAATGTCGGTGCTGGAATGAGCAGTGGTTGAATCTTCATTGGGAGAGTCATGTATTGTTGAAACCATGGAAACAATGTTTGTCGATCCAATTACAACTTTCTATCAACCAATGGGCCCACACAAGATGATTTCAAAAATTAGTGGAGGGTTTGTCTGTATTGACATATCTAGGACCTATGAAACAAGTAATTATTGCATATGATTATAGCAATGGGGAGAGAATATCAATACCTTATAAGGGTAAGGGGATCTGATATCACTATAGAATAATTGTATAAAAGTACAAGGTAATAAATGTTCCCTATACCTTGTAATATTGCTTCCCCTCTTCTAGGAGGAGATGAAGCAATGTCCCGAATATTTCATTGTGGCCTCCAATTGATGAATCAGTTGGATGAAATTATCATCCATGTCCATATAGGGATGAACCATGGTAGAAATGTGCTCAATCTCATTGACATGAACCCATTTTTCCTTTCTCATAGAACAAAAAACATCCAAATTATGAGCTTCACCTAAGTTGAAGGGATATGAGTCACCTTGAAGCATTCACACTTGACCATTGAGGGAGTAATTGAGGAATTGGTGATATGAGGAAGGAACTTTTTCATGTAGATATAGTTAGGGTCTACCCATCAGTTCATTGCTTGTAGTATCTTGCTAGACCACCATATGATAATTGATTCCAAATAGGACACCGAACTGGGTCATTATGTGGATTATTCCATAGGATTTATTCATCGTCCTATCAAAATGCTAAATTTTCAGGTTTGAGGGACTTATATATGCTTCAGTTAGTCCTAGATTACGAAGCATCCGAGTCAGGATGAGGTTGATCCATGAACTTTTGTCTATAAGACAATAGATTACTACCATGATATTGAGATGGCATGTGATGTTTAGGAGGAAAATGATCCCCTATACTAGAGATCATTAATCATCTCTTGGGAATGAGAAGATGTCATTTCATTATACTATTTGGACTTCTTTGGCATGGAAGGCCTCTAAGACTACTAATTTTGTCTCAAACTGGAGAGGGATTTTCAAATCCACATCAAAGAATTCATGTAGATTCACTAAAAATATGAAGGTCTTGAAGAATTGAGAGTTTATAAGGATGTTGGAAAGATTCTTAAACACATTAGAATTATTTTCTAGGTTCACATTACATACAATGGGAGGTTTCTCTATGGAATGAGGGTTGATGCATGTTTTTAGTCAAACTGAGGGACTCTTGTTGGTTCTATGAATGTCCCACTACCCACAAGATGAATATTGAATTGTTATTACTAGCCGACTAGAAGATGGAAGAGGCTTATACAGAGTGGAGAGCAGATGATCATGATGTAGTCATGGTGGCTCTGCATGATCGAGTTGCCGAAATGGTGGGGGCTATGAATCTTACAAGAAGGGTTGCGAGTTCTGTACCAACAATTCTATATGCGAAGCCTAGTATCTGGTCTCAGTAGTGTGCATGGCTGGACTAGAAGCATTATATTTAGAATTATGATGATTTCCATATCTATGGACTTTTTGATGATGGTGTTGACCGGGAACATTAGTATGAATTTCTTAAATAATCCTCATCATTAGGAACCATGTAAGGGTACACCAGATCGATGATATTTATAGGGGCATATTAATATGTATCACCTGCAGAATCTTCAACTATTGGTCAGACTGTGGGAGTGATTCCCATCATTGGGGGCATGAAATTGATGAGTGAGCGAAATGGTTTCAGCATTGGTGGGGGACGTTTCATTCCCTTCTTCCATAAACATCATATATTTAAGTGATAGAAGGTCGAGATATGTATGAAGAAGAAGAAGTTTGGGGAGGTAACAAAACTTCAAGAAACGAGGGCTGATTCAAATAGACACTGATGACACAATGGATGTGAGTGACTACTCTACTGGCTAACCTATCGTCATACATCTGAGACCCATAGATGGAGACCAAATTCCATTCAATTTTTCTATTTATATCTGGATTCAAAAGAGGTATGATACTTGTGCCAGTTCATAGACAAATCTGATGATATTTTTTTCAACCTGGTGAATGACCCCTTACTTGAATTTAAGGCACTACGTAATGGTAGGTCAATGGACCATGTGATAAGAGAAATATTTGGGTCTATCAATGAGATCAGCCTCCTCAGTTTTTCTACAGTCTCATAGCTTTTGAATCCCTTGAAAAAAATCACTACCAACTCAACTAGTTACCTGATACATATTAAATGAGTAGGTCCAATTTCTCTTATTTGGAAAGGGTACTCTATGAGCATACCCTTGATGATGGGATGAACCCTAGAAATGAGATGAAACATGACTGTCCCACCGAGGTGGTGGTGTTTAATTATGAAGTTACACCTACCGATTAATAATTGTGAGATGCTGATCCAGAGTCTACAACTAAGGCTATTTCCCTCTATAAGGCTATAGATGTGGATCTTAAAGTACCAAATCAAGTACCACGGGTTGCTCAATTTGTGTGATAACAACTTTCTCGACCTTGTTAGATCTTATTTTAGGAGGTGGGGGAAAATCACACCTTCTTAGATGAATAAAAGTATTCCTCTAGGTGATTATCCTTATCAAAAAAAAATCATAAATTCACCTGGGAAATTATTAGTAATGATGGAGGTAACCAATTAATTCTTAACATTCCCCACACACATCATCAGTAGCTATTCCAGAGTTAGAGAAATATTTAGTGAATACGTGAGGCCCTTCCAACTTGTGAAAATGTCTACGATCCACTAATCATGTCATTCCATGAACGTGAAGAGGTAAATAATAATTTTCTTGCATGTGGAAGAGTTTAACTGATAAAGAAAATTCATGTGAAGATATTCACAACCAAAGATATACCCAATTGGTAACTAGATGTACATGATGTATTCATTCCCTTCCAATATTTTTACGAATCATCGGATATTAGTGTTCTCCTACTGTAGTGGACATACCAAAATGGGTCTTCAAATCAATATAATTTGTCCTAGATGTTGTAATGGGTTTCCCATCTCATTTATGGGGTAAAATAGAGGATTATAAAAATATAGGAGCTTCTACATGTTTTTCACCCATGCCGGATACGATATAACATCTGGTGGGATTATCACCTTCAATTTCTCAAGGGCCTTAAGGTGAGAGATGATATTTTCCATTAGGTCTTCTTGGTTTGGGATCTTATTTTGCTGAGGATCCCTGACCATCAGTGCGTTGACAATCTCATCAACATGGGAGACATGCACAATGACTCATGGAATGACAAGGGCTTCATTCAGAACTATATGATGATTGATCTGAACTTGGTCTTGGGGAGGGTTCTGATACATCTAGAGTAGATTCAATGAAAAATATCATGGATTTTTTTCATAGCCTCTAACATGTACCCTATCGGGGTGCACGTGATTATTCAGATCCATGGGAGGCAACATGAAAGTAAGAACCTGTGGCTGCCACTGGCTTCTCAAGTGGGGGAGGAAGATGATTGTATCGAGGATCACTATATATTATATGGAACTCTACAACACACTCAACAAGGATCTCATCAATTAATATCTTATGTTTGGTATGTTTCCAGAGCAAAATGTCCATAGCGATATCAACCTCTGTCTTATGCACTGAATATAATGGGATAGAGGGATCAGAGGCCCCAATCTACTCCTTATCTTTTTTTTATGTTTTTAATAATGTTCATACACTTTAAGGTTAATGAATGGCCAATATTTTACCTTTAATGGAGAGTGAAAACCCCAAATTGGTATATAAAAAGTTTTTATTCCTCAAGGGGTAGTTCTCTTCATCCGAACCTACACTGATTCCCTCATCTAAGTATATCTCGGGGTAAACCATGTTGTCTGCAACAGTTCCCAAAGGGATATCATTGATGTCAGTAATATGTTTTGACTACCATATGATAGAACTGGTGTGTATAGATACATAGTTACCCCAACAACAAATCTAATCATGTGGGGTTTCCTCCTTAATAATTCTACGGAGCACAAAAAAAGTCTGAACACGTTGTTGTTGAAGTATCTAGTGATAGTCAGTTGATTCAGGGTGATAATATATGGATAGTGAAGATAAATCAACCATGATACACTATAGGACAATGTCATCAAATTGTTTTCAGATCTTTGGATAAGACAACCAATACTTGTGATGGTGGGAATGCATCACCCACATTGTCAAATAGAGACAGATGGCCTCATATTTAATGAGAGACTACAAGATATCATAGTCAGGAGTAGGGATTGGGAAAAAAATCATGGAAAACTAATTAGTGGATAGAGCGTACCACATTTTTTCATACTTAGAATCAATGTTTTGATCCTTACTACACAACTCTTTATAGAGGGCCCAACGAGGAACTGGCAGCGACACTAATATGTACCAGTGTGGAGGTGGACTATCTGATGGAGAAAATGCTAAACCATATGACCTTCCGCCACTCACAAGGTCATCTCTCAGAGAAGGTTTTAATTGTATCATCAATTATGGGTAGTGTGGAGTGTTTAAAACCACTTCATGCACGAAGGTAGAGGCTATTGGTGGTAGATATGGCAGATGATCATCATTTACCAAGCCCTTGAAAAGATCTGCATGTTGTCATGTTGAGTTAAAGTATGAAACTCACGATGATAGTGAAGACTTAATGGAAAGGTCCTATAATGGAGAAACATCTTCCACACCATTCATGTTATTACCATCAAATTTAGGGATCTGGTACACTTGACCATTGAAGAGGAAAAAACAAACATGTCAGGCTCCTTTCTAAGACTCGGATGTAGAATATTGGGGGGGGGGGGGGGTAATCAATTAGTGGGTCCCTTTAAAATTCATAATTAGATAAGGTAATGATATTCATGAAAAATTGGGGCCTCTCAGTGTTATTCCATCATTGAGGATAGTTTTCCCTTCTACCATGGGATAGTTCCTCAAGACATGGAACTTTTTGGTCATGGGGATGACCTTCGTGCTATTGAATGATTGCATAGGGAGGACCTATTCTTTGATTTTTTTGGGTACATGGAGGACCTCTATACCTTTTCAATTGATGTGGGGAGTAAATTTACTTATAATACTTTGGGAGTGGAAAAAACACCCACTTTGATGAGCTATGGAGTGAAGAACACCTGGAAATATGTTTATGTGGACATGAGGAGGACCTCTGTATTGAGTAGCATGGGTATGGGGAGGACCTCCATACTGACTGGTGATAAAATGAGGAGGGCCTTTTCAATTAGTGAATGATATTGTGGGGATAACCTCTGATTGAGATGAAAATTTCAATAGGAAGATCTTCACATTGATGGTCTATGACATGTGGAGGACCTCAATGATGGGTATTGATATGTAAGGGAGAACCTTCACTTGGACGGGTGATGAGAACATTGGAAGGACCTACATAATAATAATGAGAGTGGGGAGGACCTCCAATATTACTTTTGATTCTTTTAGGAGGTCATGTATAGTGTATCTCATCATTATGGTTATGACCATAATGACTGCTGGTAGTTTCGATGGCCAATGGAGTCAACCGAACCTTTTTGTGGGGTGGCTGAGGTCTCGATCCTATCTAGGCATTACAGTTACACTTCATTGTAGTATTAGGTTACTGGTAGTATGATTCTACAGTGGAATAGGACATTAAATCTAGGGAAGATAATACCCCCTGATGGGAATCTTCCGGAGCTTGCACCCAACAATGGAATCATTTTATTAAGACCAACACCAATGGGGCAGGGATGTAAACCACATGTTCTTCAGCATGAGGGAGCGATTGCTGGAACTAATGGGGCTTCATGATATCCCTCCTCCTATTATTGATGAAAAATGGTGTCTATAACCATTTTATAGATTATTTAATAGGGTGAGGTGGGGCGTGGGAACCCAGTAGTCGTGGTCACTGGTGATGTCGAGGGGGAGGTGGAATCGTGCAGGATTGATGCATTATCATTTATTCTAGCCCTATGTCTATGGGCGGGGAAATTTGTTCCTAATAGTTGAGATATTACAAAAAAGGAATATTAATCAATAAATATGTATATAATGAAATCAATACCCAATTCCCCAATCTCATTAATCCTTCTGTGGATGGAGAGAGAGATCCGTGCTAATGATGCCACACACCGGAATTCCTACTGATTTACTACCCTAAATTCTTATGAGTTTCATTCCATGAAAACTATTTTCATGGCAGTACCTAGCACTGGATAGATGTATTTGTTTACATGGTCATCTTCTAATTTCAGGATTGCTACTAATACCATATTGATTATTAGAATTAATGTCTGGTTCACCGTTCCTATTTTCAATGTTAACCACCAGGGCGTGCCCACCACCACTTGCTGCTATATGTTGGAAAATCCAATTTGATTACCTACATTACCTCTTTCCAAATGTGGGATACATTCATCACTTTTTTAGGGATGACTAATCCTTCATCAAAAAGGTATGATGGGATATCAGTCCCAACTACCATGGATTCCCCCTCAAAATTCATCCCCTAGTCTAGGTCTCCCTTATAGATGAAGATGTTGATCATGAACCTCATTCCTAGTTACATATCTTCATGGATGCCATGTAATTAAATTTCTACTTTCTGGAAATTTCAATTTGTCAAGTGAGGGCAGAAAACTTCAGTTAGGAGAGTAGTTACATTGGGCATGACTGGAATGTCTGGAAAATGGATCATTGGAACACTTGTATTCCTCCTCATAGGAGGGATTCTCAGGGGCACAGAAACATAACGCATACGACATTGTTCAAGGTGTATATTACGTGATAAAAATGTCTTCCAAGTTTCACATAAGGATTCTCATCTATAACACAAGGCATTATGTGAGTTTTACTTCTTGTGGATATGATTATGCCAGAGGTATGTGTTATGAGGTTTTCCTAATCCAGCTCATGTTTGACATGAGGTAATCCTTGAGTTTAACATCTTAGAGAGGCAATGGGACATGAGTTTAATGTCTTGTGAGATGATATGTGGTTGATCAGAATGCCCCAATGAGATAAATTATATATGTGTATCCCTGGGGGGATCACTCAAAAGGTTTACTAGATGGATGGGTGGGAACGCCTGTAAGGAAGAACCTTGGGGAGGTGTCCTATAAAAGGAAGAGCTCACACTGTGAAGGATGATTTGGGAGCCTTTGAGGGAGGTTTAGGGAGGAGTACCACTTGAAGGGGGACATAAAGGATTACCATTTTTTAGGATTGAACCTCATTGATGATTCCTATGTACCCTGTGAGGAAGATGTGGATCAAAATACAAGATATTCAATGGGATGTTTCGGGGATTACACACGACTATCTTCCCTTCGTAAGAGAAACACCCTCAGTTTGATGGACGTGGATTATGTGGACATATTCATTTTTATCGACGTGAGGGAAGCTAGGTGCAATGATTATGTGGATAGAATGATCTCTCCAGGATATGGTAGTCGAGGTTATGATTCTGGATGGATATGGAGTAAGTGATCATGGAGTTGATGGAAGGGATGAAATGTATGGGGTGATGTGATTAAACTTTCTGGAGGCTTCCTACATATTCTAGTATCTAGGAATCAATGTCCTTGTAGTTCGATAGTGGGTTGATGTGGAACCTAAAAATGTGACACATGAGAATATGACACTTGGACAGGGATCCGAAGGAAGTCCAAACTCCATGATATAGAGAGATCATTCAAAGCCATAGTGTCTTGAGGGAAGGATAGGGATGATAATGGATTATGGTCTTGAAACTCAAGGATTCATCCTATGTACCCTATTTATATGACATGAATCAAAGTCCATTCTTTTTTGGGAGGCATCATTTCTTACACATGATCAGTATCACACTGACATAACGGGGCTTACGCATGGTCTGAAACCTAAACGAATGGATTAGAACACCTTTGGGTGGGGAATCTGAAAGATGTGTCCCATAAATGGAAGAGGTAAAACCATGAAGGTACATACATAGTAGAGATTACCAGTGTTTTCAATTTTTTCGGATTAATCCTTGGAGAGGCTTCATACATACCCTATATAGAAGATAGGGATCAAAACTTATGTAGTTCAGATGTGGAATGAGGATTATGAACTAATGAAAACCTTGATAGAGTCATCCTCACTACAAACCTCTAATCCCATATGGGTCTAGCTTGATGTGAGAAACAAAATTAAGAATTGGATCTGTTAAATATGTCATGAAATATGAATCATTGAGGGATAGAGTGGGGCTTACACATAAAATAGGCCCAAGGCGATAATGATTTGGGGCTTACTCAAGGAGGGATACTCAAAAAGGATCTCGTTCCATGGGAGGAGTATTACATAATTTTCCATTAGGTTTAGGAAGATTTTACTCTAGTAGAGATGAGTGGGAAGGGAGAATGTCTAAGGTGTGACACCTCATGTGAATTTCACGGGGCAAGATAATTGTTTTACATTGTGTGCCGAGGATGATGGAAAATAGAAGTTTAATGCCCTGTATCATGCATAGGTAAGATTCACTGGTTACTACCAATGACATACACAATTTTAATTCATTCACCATTGAATGTTGAATGGCCCAAACAATACTCAAAGGAAAGAAGTAGAGGATTTTTCACATGATTGTTTCAAATTATAGCGCATATGACCAAAACAATGACCCATTTTCATAACTATTCCAAAACAGAAGATGTATGACATTTTAAGAAGGGATACCACATGTGGAACCAAGAAATCACTTTCCACTGGACTAGTGATATGGATGAGAGAGGAGATCATAAAGCTAGTGGGATTGATAAATGAAGATTCCTGAAGATTTACTGCTTTGTGAAGAGAAGGGTCTTCATGAAGGAGAGGTAGTTTGCCAAATAAGTTTTCTTCATGATGGAAATGCCCTCGTAGAGAATAAGGTCATAGCCATATCATAGGGCTTATTAAAAGAGTGACCAATGAAGGAATAATGATTAAAATATCCCTGAGAAACACAAAGGGGATCCCTCCTTTGAAATGGGTGGGGGACATTGCAAAGGGCATCCCTACCATAAGTATGGGCTTTGAGAAACAAAGGAAAGCATGGATTGTGATGCTCAAATACTTTGGGTGACCCATTTTTGGGTTAGGATTGTGTTGGTTGGGATCTTTGTGAGAATGGAGTCTGAAAGAAAAAATTTTAGGTTAACAATCCTTTTTAGGTGGTGGGATACAGGTATTTATAGGAATCACGGCTAACAATGGTCACAGGGCATGCCATGAAGAAGAAATGACACTGAAATGTGGAAGGGATCAATTGGACTCACAGAGGTAATATAAATGATGCTTGCATGGTCATTGTGCTAGTTAGACTCAATGTTTTACTATCATCTCACTTCAAGCATTTGATTGATAAGGATCTCCACAATGGGGCTTTGTGTGGTAGACTCCTTTGATGAATTTTGGGGCTGTTTGGGTCGGAATTTGATTTGAACCAGCCATGAAAATTTTCGTTCTTTTATTATCAAAAATTTTAGTGTAAAAAATTATAAAAAATCCCAAAATATATAAAATAAACATAAATAATGAAATATTTCATCCTAAAAACATACCTATAAGAAAATAAAATTTTAATTATGAAATCAGTCGTTTTGATAAACTATGCACGTAAAATGGAAATAATTTCCTTAGAAATAAACCATATAAACATATAATGTATAATCACCCATAAATAATTTATATATACATGTAAATTTTTTAATAATAATTAATACGTTACACCAAAAAAAGCCCAATGATCATATCAGTTTAGTGCCATTGGAAAGATGGAAACATAAGCACTGGTACATGAGTGAGATACCTTATCCTTCACTAGGTTCACCATGAATACAACCCATCTTAGACATTTCATTCATGAGATATATATTCTTAGATTGTTTAAGGAAAAAATAAAATAGGCAAGCTTAGATGCCCATTAAGGTTAAACAAGGGAGATATGTAAGCGTAAACATGAGCATAAGGGTATGATTATGGGATCATAACATAAGAATATCATACCCCACATATCAATGATCATACACATAAAACATGAAATAATGATTAGAATATCAAATGAAATTAATCATAAGGAATGTAAGAGAATAATATATGATATCATACCATATGAATAATACATGGAATTGTGGCATACACATAAATATGTAATATTATTCCATCTAAGTCAATATGCATTGCTTGAACTTATTAAGGAACATCGTGGTTACAAAACCAACTAGGTGGGACACCCCACCACCCACAATCACAGTAATTTGCTGTTATGGTATATGGTTTCCCAATCATATCGTAGTGGATCGGGATTACCCATATTCCCATAGTCGATCGGGTTTCTCCTTCCTCTAGAGTGGATCAGGTTTCCTTACCTTCCATTATGGATCCTTTTATCTTCCCATAGTGGATTATGTTTCACAATATTACATAGTGGATTAAGCCCATCGACTTGATTCCCATCATTATCCCATGGGATATTATTTTTTACCCAATTCATTGAAGGCATATATATGTCTCAACCCATCACATAATAAAATCATGCAAAATTGTGCCACATGATAATAAAAAATTCTTCATATCATGACCCATAAAAAAGATGATATTCATAAATATCATATAATAACCCTATAAATGAAAGTGTATCACAAATATTTCATCGAATCGTTTACTATGGAAAAAATATAAGAGGCATAATCATTTATTTGAAGCATAACCCATGACAAAATTGGGGTTTAGAAGAAATTAACTAGTGTAAGAGAAATTAGTGACATAAAAATCATTCCTTAAAAACATAATCCATTAATTAAATAACATGAATGTTATTATTAGAACATATCCACAATAAATCACAAACTACTACAAAGTATGCCATATTGGATTAATAATTATTTCAAAAGATCACAAGAAACATTTCTTAAATAAGATATCCTTTATATAAAAATTCATTTTATATAATCATTTAAAATCGTTTTTCTATAATTACTGATTTATAATTCTATTTAAAAAAATTATTTTGGAAAATGAATCTTTCTCTATAAAAAATAATTTTAATGCATAAATTATTTTTAAATATTATTTTTTAAAAATTATCTTTGAAAACATATAAATAAATATTGAAAGTATTCTTGAAACCCATTTTCTTTAAAAAATGCATGAAAAATCATAAATAAATATTCAAAACATTTTAAAAATTCATTTTATTGAAAAAAAATTGGAAACCTATGGATTGAAACCATTTGAAAACCCTTTTCAAAAAACATAACTATTTTATAACATATAAAAAAACATTTAAAATAATTTTAAACACTTATTAAGAGTAAAAATTATTTCAAAAACTTTTTCTAAGAAAAGAAGATAAAATTAAAAAACATTACAGAATATTAGTAAGAAATTTTCCTTAAAAATAACCATGAAAATTCTCAATGGAATCATTAAAGAAATGATGGTCATGTTGGTGGTAAAGTTTATACATGATGAAGCTTTTTTGCATCATTAAATTTTAGAAAAGTGTCTTGGTTGGAAAACAACAACAATATTGAATTTAAAAACATTTTTAAGCAGGTAAAACTTGGGTAAAAATTTTCTTTAAAAATATAGTATAATATTAAAACATTTTTAGCAAATTATGTTTTGAAATAATGCAAATTTCTGACTGAATGGTGAAATTAACTCAGATTTTCATAAATATTTTATTAATTATCTTAGGTATAATAGAGTGGGAAAATGGTATTAATACTAGAATACATCATTAATATTGTGAGAATAAATATCGATGATTTTTCTTGAGAAATGGATCGTATTATTTCATCAATGGATGCATAATCATAAAAAATCTTGAAAAATGATGATATAGTTTTAATAAACTCTTACCACTTGATAAATCATAATTATTCTCCCCATGTAAGAAAATAAAAATACCTAATAATTTAAATATCATCAAAATAAGGGGGTTTAGGATATCACATGTCAAATTACAGTATAAATTCATTGTAAAAGAATATAGGTGAATAACATGGCATATGTCTCAACGAATGAAAATATAAAAAAACTTATTTTACCAATTTGGTAAATTTTGAATCATAAAACCAATGAAATATCATTCATAAATAAGATATTTAAATACGCATAAATTGAGGTATAATAATAATAATACAATACATGTGTGAGTATTAAACTCACCATATATATGATATTGGTGGTGAACATCGATTGGGTCTCATAAAAACTAAAAGCGAGGCAAGAAAACCATTACAACATTAGTTACTTTTGAATCACGATCCCCACGATGTAATGACATAAATATAGTATTTTAAAATCATTAAATAAATAATATAATGATATAAAATTTCATAGGTCATTACATACACCACATAATTGAAGCGAGTGGTGAATTTGGCATGTATCTCCAGAAAATAAAAATTTATATGGAATTCCATTACGTTATGTATCAACTCTCATTGTGATTGTTCAAAAATACTATATAATAAATATAATTTTATTATGAATCTACCAAAGAACAATATTATTAGATATAATACCATATATGACACTACATCACCCACTTATTCTCACTTCCATGTCAAGGTTACGTTTCAGGTAATATTCTCTTTGTCAATCACATTTGTCTTAATTTGTTATATTTTCATTCCACATTATTTTATCATGATTCAAAGAATGTAAACCATGATATAAATATTATTTATATTCAGTTTATATGTATTTGTAATAATATATTATATATATAAATATGAAATGTAATACACCATTCATGGAGATTATACTCCGTACATATTCATGAATGTTGTTTCCGTTTAATTATCACATTGAAATAAAGAAAGTAAATGACACATATGTATAAATATATATAATAACTTGGTATAATTATTATTTAACATGTTATATATAAATTTATGGAATGAATCATTAATAAATTCTATGTATATTGTCAACGAATCACATTCCTTTAAGGAAGTATTATGCCACACTTCCCCAAATGAAATTATCATATTTACGAAAAAGGAAAGAATGATGGTATGTCATACATAATAACTCTCTAATAATAAATACATCAGATATATAATATATATATCATATAAAAACATAGTGACCATCATAGGTCCACACAATAATAGGTGGTAAAGGAAAAAAACAAACAACATCCTTTTGTGAGGTGGTAGTTCAATGTACACAAGAATGGTGAGTTTGTTTCTAATTATACAGAAGTGTGTGAAATTGTAAGAAGAAACCTTATTTTGTAAATATAACATTATATTTATGATACTGAGGTTATTATATAATAATTTAATAGGAACAATTGTGGTATTGGAGAATGAAAATAATACAAAATACCTTTTGAAGGATGTTTCCTCTTTTTTGGGTAACTCCTTTTGGTTTTCACCAAAGGGATTACATTAATTAAATTATTCCCAAATATAGGCTTCTAGTATGAAGGTAGGGATTTTTTGGGAAATAATTTGAGATTATTTTTTTCAAAAAATTATTTATTATACGTTTGAATAAATGGGAGGGGTGAGTGTCTTTTTATAGTGTAGGAAGAGTTTCATTCTAGTAATGTTTTGCAAAGAGAATTCCACCCATGTTTTTTCTAGGTCAAAATGCCCTAATAATAGACCAAATTTCAAAAAATTAAGGATAGGGTAAAAATATTTTCATCAATTAGATTTTGTAAATGGCAATAATTTATTTGATCCTGTAGGTTTATGGTTTAGTTCCTTGTTAAGCTGAATTTTACATCAATCGCTTAATTAATTTTATTAACATTCACTAATATTTTTGGTAAAAAAATATGTTGACGTCATTTGAAAATAAAAAGTATGATGATTAAAATTATAAAATCAATTTTTTTATAAAATTACTATAACATAATTAACATAAAATAATTTATATGTAATATCCATAAAGTAATTCATATTTTTAAAGTAAAAATGGTCAAAAGGTTGAAAAGTGTTATAACTAATTTCAAAGTGATATTTGATTTCAATTTCCTAAATGAGATTAATTATATTATAAATGATATAATTAAACATTAAAACTAAAAAAATATATAATTTAACCTTGTGAATAAGTTATATGGAAAAAGAATATTTGAATTAAAATTATGTGTTCTTCATTATTCATCAAAAAATAAAACTTCTCAAAAAAAACAAATAATTCACCAAAATTAAATTTTGTTATCATTCCATCAATAATGAAGTTAATGTTGTGAAATAATTTTTTCAAAAATTTTAAAAATAATATTTAAAAATTGCTCTCTATTAAATGGTGGTAAAATAACATTTTAATAAAATACATCTTCTAATTCATAAATTTTTATTTTTTCTTATTGTTTCTATATAAAATATATTTGAAAAGGGTAATGATGTTTTAGTAAATATATAATATATTAAAAAAAATTCAATCGTGTTTGGATTAATTTATTGGGCTAAAATGTTGTTTATACATAGAAATTTAGTTTTCTTGGGAAAATAATTTTTTTTGTTTTCAAATAGTTCTTACTTCCATTTCTTGTTAAAATGGTTCATTTTATTCACATTTATAAGTAATATTTTGTTATTAAATCCACCCTAATGGATAGGGAAAAATATAATAATATTTCAACAATAATATTAATATAATACTATAGTTTTGTAAAACTAGTTCATGCATGTAACACAATCTATAAAAGGAAATTGGCATTGTGTGTATCAGAAGAAAAACATTATGTTGTGTGAACCATAAACTAATATTTGTGTTGTGTGTGGTGAATTATTAACTTGGTGTTGCATGAAACTCAAGAAAAAAAATTATTTCATACACCACTAGATATATTTAGAGTTGTGTGAAATGAATAATATCAAAAATACTGATTTAATTTGTAAGAAATAGATCACTAGATATCATGGTGTTATATTATACCCCCATTAAACATTATCCTTCAAAATTCATCTGGGATATTAATGGTTTAGTACTTTAATGTTTCATTTATAGAAACCCACATGATAAAAGTGAATACTAAAACATCATTTTAAAAAATAATAGTTAGAAACATAATGGCTTCTGATAGTAACACATAACTAGTTTTCCACAAAGAATGACAAAGGTGACAAGTAAAAATATATACTTTGAGTAAAAGAAAAAATATTTACAGGTACTGATTGATGTTATAAATCAAAAATATGTGAATTATCGATGTAAATATTTGAATATTTTAAAGGCCACCAATCAATCAAAAATTAATGTATTAAGAAAATAATTTATTTCTTGATTGTTTCCTAAAGTTGTTGAATTTCCATGAAAGTGTGTACATTATTGATTTCAGGATAACCTCACCCTTTTGTGTTCCTTGATCAATTTCAACTTCATATATTATTTTAATAAATAAATTTGAATTTTTTATTCGAAAATCATTACCAGATCATGATATCCATAAATATAATGAAAGGTCATTACATCTATCCCAATAAATTTTTTTTTACATTTTATCATATATGGTTAAATCCATATTCAGTGAGATATTATTTTCATATCTAAAACCACATCCAAAGTTTAAGAAAACCCATTACATAAATGGTTAACCTATTAACCCTTCTAGAAGATGAAAATCAAAAAATTTATAAATAAGGTCACCAAATCACTTGAACATTGATCCCTCATATCATAAAGTATCTCTTGTTTTTCATATTGAAACCACTTAAATACTTTTATCATGCATTCTATTGAAATGTTGTAACAACCTAAAGTAAAATACATCCTCATTGAAAAAATAAATGTTTTTTATTGCAATGTTTATTAAAAATAATGAATGTATCCAAAAAATATATAATCTCCATCCATGATAGAAAAAATATCTTTGTCAATAAATCATTTATCTATTCCCTGGAAATACGTTCCGTCCAATTCAATTATTTATATAAAACACAATATTTATCAAAAAAAATATATTAACATTATGAACATGTGAAGTTTTATATTTAATTTAATCATGTGTTACCCACAAATATAACTTTTCCATTAAATATAATTTATAGTCCATCAGAACCATTCAACATATTTATGTAAATACTTAGAAAAAAATAAAATGTGAAAAATCTATTTATATTTCAGTGCTCATAATTCTTTAATAAAAATACATAATCACTTAATTTTTTCCACTTCATTTATAAAATATTAATGAGTAAAAAACATCCTTTTATATTATACCAATTTCCTTTAACATATCACATGTAGTCTCATCAGCAGTAGCTATATAACCATTACTCGTGCCACCTTACTAACTCTCTTCTTGAGATATATACTATGGGTATATAATTTAAGAATTAAAATTTATTGCACATTTAAATCATTTATACTTTAGTGAGGTATTATGGAGTTAAATATTTCCATCAATATCCATAACCAAACAATTAATGTTTCTATTTACAGTTACTTATTTTATGACCTTATTTTCAATAGTCAAAACATCTCATTGTTCCACTAAGACATTCACTTGGGTGATTCATTCCACATTGTCAACATGTAGGAAATTAAATCTTATTTCCACTTCAGTATCAACAATTAAAACTAACTATAAAATAATTTATTCTCTTATTTGGTGTGTTTTAGTGTTGGTTAAAGAACACATTGTTAATCATGATCCATGAAAACTAATTATACTTGATCATAATATCCTTCACTCAAGTGATCATCCGATCTGGATAACAATTAAAAAATTGTACATCACATTCAAAGTTAAACCAGTTATTTCTAAATTACACCGTTAACTAAAACCATAAATAATAGGGTGAGAAACAATTAACATAATGGAAAACCACATAGTCATTAAAAAAATCACTTATAGGATGCTAAAATCATGGCTCCTACTTTTTTCACAAATGAACCATTAGGTTCATCGTTGGTAATTCATAGTCTTTTAATATATAAATACATCATGATGGTCTATAATTTATTTTCGAATTCAAAAGCATATCCCCTGGGAGTTTCAAACTAAGAGTGCAGAAAGGCCCGTAGTCTTCGACCAGGTAACGCTTCAGCCAGGTCTGAAAAACCATTTCATTATTGTTACCCATAGGCACATCAATTCAAGATCCACATCCATTTGTAATATGTAGTCAGGGATGTTATTCTAAGGAACTACACACTTTATCCTTTTTTAATATTCAAGGTAAGTTTCTTAATTAATAAATTACCGTTGTACTTGTCTTTAGAGACACCGTTATACATATCTTTAGGAATATACCTACAGACCACACAAAAGATTTATTATCCTAGTTTCCAAAGTTCAAATAATGGTTCACTCTCATAACAACTATAATGTGGCAGTCTTAATGTATATAGACAATTCATCATTTTTTATAAATACATAAATTGATACATAATAGATGCCAAAATACCATATTAGTTTAGTTTCTATAGAAGTATGTAAATATAAACATTAATACGTGAGTGAGATACATTATCTGTCACTAGGTTCTCTAAGACTAGAACCCCTCTTAGACATATCAAACATTAAATCACTACTAAAAAAATAACATATACCAAGGGTTTGGAGGACTGTGGCCAAGTAAGCTGTGAGGATAGGTCTATACCAACAGTTCTGGGGAAACCGTTGGTATAGACCTATACCAATGGTTTTGAAAACCGCTGGTATATATAATATGAAAATCTATACAAATGGTTCCATAAAACCGTTGGTATATGTATTTAAAAAAAACCATTTGGGGGGATTTGATACCAGGACCTCTAGTTTATAATTAAACTACCTAACCACTAACCTGACATGACTTTTATGAACATAATTTCATAGATATATATGTATTATAATAATTATTTTAAATTTTGATTTATATAATGTTCTCGGTAAGAAGATTCTATAAAAAATCAAAGGCCCTATACCAACGGTTTTGGACAAACCGTTGGTATAGGGGGGACCTATACCAACGGTTTTGGTCAAACCGTTGGTATAGGGTCTCTATAATTGACCTATACTAACGGTTTGGCCATAACTGTTGGTATAGGTCCTCTATAATGGACATATACCAACGGTTTTTCCAAACCCTTGGTATAGGTCTATATAAGTGACCTATACCAATGGTTTTGGCCTAACCCTTGGTATAGGTCCAAATTAATGAACTATACCAACGGTTTGGACAAAACTATTGGTATAAGTCATATTTCTAGTAGTGAATATATATACATAACCTAGGGAAGGTTAAAATAAAAGGGGTGAGATCACATGCTCAGTAAGGGTAAACAAGGGAGATATGTAACCATAAACATGAGCATTAAAGTATGATAACATGATCATAACACTATAAGATAACAACTTGTATATCAATTTTCATAGTCATAATTCATGGAAAAAAGATTACAAGTTCATAAGAGATGAATCATAAAGAAAACAAGAGCATAAATAATGAAATTTTAACTTTAAAATAAGATGTGGGATTGTTTCACAAACATAAAAACGTAATATCTTTCCTCATATATCAAGATGCATTTCTAGAACTTATAAGGGAACTTCATGGTGACTACACCCTCTAGGAGGCACACATCACCATCCTTAGTTATAGTCCTTTCCTTGTATGGGGTTGGGTTTCCCCATCTTCCCATAGTATACTGACATTCCCACATCTTCCAAGAGTAGATCGGGATTCCCCATCATCCATAGGGGATCAAGTTTCCCCATATTCCGTTGTGGATTTTGTTTCCCCATATTTCTATAGTGATTTGTGTTTCGCAAAATTTCAGATTAGATCAATCCATTAGACATGATTCCCATAATTATCTAATGAGATATAAATCATTACCCAATTTATTGCAGGGATATTTGGGTCTCACCCTTCATTTAAAAAAATCATGCATACATGTTCCCCAAGATAATAAAAATAACATCCTTTCAGGACCCATTAAATGAATATTGACTTCATAAACATCATATTGTAACCCATTAAATGAAATATTTATCAAAAACATTTCATCACATCATTACATATGGAAAATAGATAGGTCTAAAAATAATTTCATCAAAGTTTAACCCATTAAAAGAAACTAGTTTCAAGAGAATATAACCTGTGGAAGAGAAATGCATGTCATAATAATAATTCAATCCAAACATAATCCATTAAATAAAGAATATGAATGTTATTCTTAGATCATATCCCTAGTAATTCATAAGGTATAAAAAAGTATGTAATCATAGAAGGAGAATTATTTTGAAAGATCACACGAATCATTTTATAAGGAAGATAGTCTATCGTTGCATATATATTATTTAAACCATGTAAAAATCCATTTCTTATAATGAAATATTTAAAATTTAATATAAAAAATTATTGAATTAAATATCATTTCCTATATGTAAATTCATTCTAAAACATAATGAATTTGGAAAATCTTTTTTAAATAACTTTGAAACATATAATGGATGCTTGAAACTATTACAGAAACCATTTTCATTAAAACACATTGAAAACTCATAAAAAAGTTTTGAAAAGATTATTAAAACATTTTAATTTTGATAATTATTTGAAAACATAGAAACAATGATTGACATAATTTTAATACCCTTTTATTGAAAAATAACCTTTTTAAAACATATAAATAATGGTTTCAAAATCATTGAAATAAATTTTTAGATATATATATTTTCAAAAAAACCATTTTGTTTAAAAATAAAATAAAATTAAACTAGTTTTGAGAATATTAAGTAAATATTACTTTAAAAAATATACTTGTAAATATAAAAATTAAGCTTTATGGAAATTATGGACATAATGGTGGGTAATTCTTTATAAAACAAACATTCCTTTAGACCTTAAAGTATTAGAAAAATTCATTATTCAGAAAAAAAGAAGATTCACTATAAACCAATTTTTTTTAAATGTCAAAAAATGGGTACATATTCCCTTTAAAAATCATAGTAAAATAGTAAAACGTTTTTTGAAAACATTTTTAGAAAACAATGTTTTGAGAAAACAAGTATTTCCGAACAAATGGGGAAATAATGTCAGGTTTTTATAAAAACATTTTCTTAATTATCTAAAGTAAAAAAAGAGTGGGAAATGTTACTAATTCATGCATAAATCATGAATATATATATTGGGAGAATATTCATGTCTTACATTGATATATGGATCATATTATTTCATCAATGGAATCATAATCATAAATAATCTCAATAAATTATGATTTTATTTCTATAAAATCTTACCACTTTGTAACTCTGAATTAAAAATCATATGTAACAAAATGAAATAAAATAAAGCATAAAATATCATGAAAATAAATAGTTTCATGACACAACATGTAAAATATCAGTATATACACATTTTAAAAGTATATAGGTCCATAACATGGCATGTTTTTCAAAGAAGAGAAATTGAGGAAAATTTATATCACCGATTTATTAACTTTTGAAACATATATTCAATCAAATAATGATCATAAAATAGATATGTTAATACCAATAATTTTAAGTATAACTATCGAATAATAAAACAATGTAAAGTGAACAAACCACATATAAGAAGTTGTTGGGGAACATGGTTTGTGTCTCATTGAAAATAAAAGTGAGACAGGAAAACCCTTACTAGTTGAGAAACATTAAAATCATGATCCCCATGAAAGAATAATATCGATTAAAGATTATAATGTAATTAAGAAAACGAAATTAATTATATAACATTTCAAATTTAATTATATAAATCAAACAGTATAAGAGAGTGGTGACTATGTGATGTGTCTTGTTGAAATAAAAATTGAGATTAAACTCCCATACCTTTTATCTTGAATCTCATTATAATCATTCAAACATCTTATAGAATATATATATGTTTATTATAAAATTTAATCAGAACCATATTATAATATATAATACCATATATATATTTATATGAGAAACTAATTAATAGTTTCATTCTGAGGTTATGTTTCAGGTAATATCCGCTTTGTTCTTCACATGTGTCTTAAACTATTACATTTTTTTCCCTCATACTAATATCATTATTTAATGATTGTAAGAAATGATGTAAATATAATTTATATTAATAATGTATTTATTTATAATAATATATAAATTATATAAATATGAAATTGAATACACCAATCATGGAGACGGTGGGTCACACGTATGTCTGAACGTCGTTTATATATATTTATCACATTGAAAGAAAGAATGTAAATGTCATGTAGATGTGTGAATATATATATATATATATTCAATAACTCCAGTATAATTATTACTTTATATATATCATATATATTTACTTAACCCATACATAATACATTCCATGTAATGTATGAACAAATACATCACTTTGAGGAGGTGGTAATCCCCACTAACACAAACAAAATTATCGTATTTACCAAAAATGGAAATCATAATGTTTGATTTTATACAATAACTACATAATAATAAATAAATAATAAAAATATGTATATTAATATATATCATATAATAATATAGTATTCACACTAATTCCCAACCATGAGAGTTGGTAAAGTAAAAATGAACAACATCATTTCGTGAGGCAGTAGTTCATCGTACACAAGAACAGTAATTTAGCAACCCATTAGATATAAGTGTGTGTTCGGGTAGGTATAAAAATTTAAATAAAAACATATTAGTATATTAATGATAATTGGGATTTTATATAATAATTTAATATGAATAATTGAGGTGATGGAGAATTAACATAAGAAAAAAGTGTTTGAGGAAGGATGTTACATCTTCATTGGGTAACTCTTTTTGGTTTGCACTAAAGGGTTTACTTAGATGGATTTATTCCCATATATAGGATTCTATGATTAAGATAAGGAATTTTGATGCTTATTTGAGTATTTTTTTGGTGATCTAAAAGGATTGAGAGGTGTGAATAAGTTGTAGGTTTGATTTTGTTTTTATATTGCAGGGGAGTGACATTCTTGTAAATTTTTTGAAATGGAATTTGTCACAGATTTTCCCATGTCATGTGGCTGGAATAATGGAAAAATATAGATAAAATGTATTATATTGTCTAAATATATCTATAAATGGATTTTTAAAATTATTATAGGTCATTTTTAGCGTTATGTTTATGGTTTACTCCCCTATTAAGCATAATTTTTCCTTAATCGCTGCAATTAATTTTAATTACATGCACTAATATTTTCAGAAAAATAAACATATTGAATTCATTAGAAACTATAAATTATGATGATTCCAAATGTTTAATATATTATTCCTAATTAGTATCACATAATTGGAATAAATTAATATAAATGTAATCTCGTAGGTGAGACAAATATATTTGTTTTTAATGTAATTTTTTTTGAAGGTTTGCTATGATTTTATGTCAAATTTCAAGATGAAATTAATTATAATGACATAAAATGGATAAATTTATATATAATATATCTAATTAAACATTAAAAACAATAAAAAATATAATTTATCATTATAAATAAAATCTACAGACAACAAGTTTGAATTAAAATTCATTGTTTTTAAGAATTCATCAAAAATGAATCGCCTCAAAAAAATACCAAAAATTCACCCAAAGTTTTTTTTATTCCAATATAAAAATTGATGTGTATTTTTTCAAAAAAAAAATATATAATTTACAAAAAATCGTATTTAAAATGGGTAATCCATTAAAAGGTCTAAATATTTTATTTTAAAAAACCATGTTTGCAGTCATAAATTTTCATTTATTCTTATCACATTCCTAAAAAATCTAATTGATTTATGTATATATATTTTATTGAATATATAATATAATGAAATAATTCATCAATAGTGTTTTTCTAATTTACTGATAAAAATGGTGTTTTCATATAAAAGACGAGTGTTTCTAGAAATGGAAAATATTTATTTTCAAACAGTTCTTACATTCATTTCTAGAAAAAAGAGTTCATTTGTTAAGTGTTTAAATCATATTTCATTAATTACTTACATAATATTATATAGTTTATGACTATAATAATATTTTAATAACAATACTAATAAAATTAATTATTATGGAAAAACTAAGTCTTGTGTGTAACACTGGCTATCAAAAGAAATCAGTATTATGTATAACATAAGCCAAATTTTTTATTGTGTGTACTAAAAGATAATATAAGTGTCATGTTTAGTGAAATATTTAATTGTTTTTTCATGAAATGAAATATATTAATTTTTATTTCTTATCACAAAATAAAAATTAAGAGTTACATGAAGTAATAAACATAAAAAAGAGTAAAGTAATTGGAGAAATATATTTCACAAAATCTCAAGCTGTTACAAAATGTAAGATTAAAAATATTAAGGTGATAGGATGGATTGAATTTTTTTATCTCATATATAATAAAAAATTAATCCATTTTAATTAAAAAAAAATAAACCTTATGATAATATATATTAAAGAAATTCTCTTTTGTAAAACCTTAAAACGAACCCTTTTCTAAAACATTTAAGAAAAATTAGAAAATTAAATTTTTTAAAACATTCATTCGCATAAAATTAAATTCATAATTTTTTTTAAAACATTTAAATTAATTATATATATTTATAAAATAAATCTTTAAGTTGTTTAAAATGTGGCTTTTTAGTTAAAGAGTCCCTCACATTAGGTCCGAAAGTTTTGTAATAGATTTTAATTTCATGTTCAATATCACATTATTGATGGACCTGTTAAAGATCATAGAATTGGTCTTTTGGTGGAACCAAAATAAAATGGGTTTGTGAAGAGTTGGGAGAATAGGAATTGTAATGAATTTTAAGAGCATCAATGATTCGGTGGAGAAAGGGGGTGGTGAGGAGTGGTATGTATACTTAAAGAGAGGTTGTTTAAATGATACTATAATTATTATTTTATGTTTAAAAACAAATTCATTTGGGTGTCATTAATTCAGATGAATTATATTGACAATTAATGTTGGAAAGGAATTTTATTTTCTTGAAACACACTATCCAACCAGTTGAAGTTATTGTTTTTATGTATTTCAAGCCTTTTCCTTTAAACATTAATATATTTTATTATAGTACATATGTGATGGTAAATATTTTATAACCATAGTGACATTCCTATGACTAAAAATAAAAATGAAATTAACAAATAATTTTGAAAATATTATTAAAAATATGGGATCTATTTTCCTAAACTCAACTAAGATAATTATAAAAACTAAATTTAAAACAAAACATATTGATGTGATGAAAAATAATGTTTGCATTAGGTGTAGTTTTCAAGAAAGATGTGATTATATATTAACTATATGAATAATAATAATGAATTAATGAAAATAAATTAATATTTAATGATATATAATCAATAAATTTCATTTCAAACAATCACCATTATTAATAATTTTGATTAATTAAAAAGAAGAATGATTATATACTTTCAAATAGTTTTCAAGAAAATCCCATTTATAAATCGAAAAATAAACATTTTATAAAATACAATATAATGTTAATTATAAATAATTTAGGTTTGATGAAATATAAAAATATAATACTTATGTTACTTTAAATCAAATTCAAAACATAATGGGACTTTTTAATTTTTTTTATTTCCAGAAAAATGACATTTTAAAAAAATCATTATTTTTCACTATTCACTAAAAACCCAATATTTTCCAAAAATTCCCGAAATTCCTCCTAATTTAAATCTATATATTCTTATTTCATAAATTATTTCAATTTTATGAAATTCATTTATAAAATTTTAACAAATTAATTATAATAATCACTCATCAAATGTACGCAAAGCCATTTTTGAAGAAATGAATTTTCAAAAAATATAATGACTTTAATAAATGTTTGGGATATTATTTAAGAAAAATTATTTGATACTTTATTTATGAGTTTGAAAATTATATATTTGATAATTTTTTTAATACTGTTAAGTTTCTCCAATTTAATCAATATATTATGATGGTCACATTTATTTAATATGTTTTTTTGTTTTTTAGGATCGATATTTCCTATGTAATAAAATATTGAACAGAGTATTTACTTTTAAAATATCAGTATAATACATTCTCAACTCATTTTATAAGTTTTATCCATAAAATTTGATCTTAGTGTTGAAAATAAAGTTTTTTACTTCTCAATTTGTTTCTGAATTCTCACATCATAAAAAGGATCACTAAACCATCCACTTGAAATGTGAGACTAGAACGTATGAATGTCACCTAACATTATAAATAATAGGTATACATGTAGTAAAAAATGGACATGGAAGATAAAATATAAACCAATTGAGTGATAGAGAGTGATTGACCACATAATCATGAGATAGTTGGCCATCATAAGACTATAATAGGTTAAAAGGTCATTTAATTCTCTATAAGAAGAAACAAATGTTTTTGTTTCAAAATATTTTTTATCGGGTTGAATATTTTATTCTACTACCTAGACTATGAACATAAGGAAATATACATACTTTAAAAGTAGAATTTTATCATCATATATTCTCTAATATATGAGTACTCAAGATGAATTTTGCTTAACTAATCAATCAATATAAAATTATGAGGATCCAAAAATACACTGAAGTATAACTATATATTCCTCAGATATTTAGGTATTAACCAAAACCAAAATTAAAAGCATTTTCCCTCTAATAACATTTTGAAAATAAAAAAATCAATCATTACATATACCTTAAAATTTATAACTCTTTTATATCTTTTAAATGATATCTATTTCATCTAACATATGTTTTATGATTTATGAAAACAAAAACTACTATATTAATATACATATAAGTTACATGATTACCATAATATTTAGAAAATGCCACAATATCATATATTTAAAAACAATATACATAAATAAATCCTTCATATAACTTTATTCTTAATCCACTGCTTGTGATTATTTTTCTTATTAATCAATACATTATTCTTATAACTAAATATATGATCTTTTTTCATTATAATTAACCAATATAAACTCAAAAATGGTGTATACATTGAAAATCAAAAAATAATTCATACAAAAAATCCAAAAAATAGGGATTTGTTTGACATCTCCCAAATCTTATCCAATGATTCCCAACTTCTAGATAGTAAATGGTCATGTCCTTCAGAGAATTTCCTTTTATTTGAGAGCTTTTAATGTTTCTATTTTTACATAAAATGAAAAGGGTACCATGACCCATAATTTGTTTTGGAGGAAAAAATGTATTAGATAAGTCAAAAGCTTTATTTCAAGGAATATGAATACTAAAAAATATATTAAAATCATTCGAACAATATTTTGAAATAATAGAGAATGTAAAATAACTCAGAAGGCATAAGAAAGATGTGAAATGTCAAATTCCTTCCCTAATGATAAATGATCCTTAATTTAAAAAAACGAAGATCATTAATACATGGAATGAGTTATTACATGTTAAAATGAATATGTCCATTTTAAAGACAATACTGATAGGAACACTATAATACATTAACAATGAATTCATTTATACGTAAATATATTACCTTTATAATTAAAATTTAAAAATTAGAATTAAAATCCTATAAATCAATCATTTTAAAACAAAAAATGGGTGTCTTTGAATTTGAACTTATTGCCATCCTTAATATTTTAAACCCATGATGATGTCCATAACTATTAAGAAAACAATAGTTGAATTGATCCTAATATCCAAAGTGGTTTAAAACCTACTCTAACACAAACTATATGGACCCAATATTAAATGTCGTCAACATTTAGACCAGGATACCACACACTTGTTCCCTGAGCCGGTTTTCCATATGACCTAAAGCCTACCTCCCTATATGCTAGAGGCTACCGACTTGCAGCGAGGGTCTGGTAAGTTAAACATGTGGATATTATTCTATCTTTTATTAGTGTAATACACTGGAGGAAATAAATAAAAAATATCATAAGAATATAAAATTATAAACAAATATCAATCACTCAAGATAGTAAAATCAATAAATAGAATAATAAACTGAAACAGAAAACATGTCATACTATAGTAAGTGTCAAGTATCTAAAATTAATATTGAAAAAATACATCAAAGACTCCCAAGTGAGTCATAAACCACATATGGTTCTGTAACACTCCACGATTTTATGAAAAATATTCTTTTTAATTTCATTGATATCTTGTGGTGTACACTAAACCAAAAAGATCTTGCACTACACGCATCACTGACTCGGCATGCATTACACGCAATCACGACCTTCCATGATAGTGTGTGTTGTACGCAATACCGAGTTTCGCTAAACAACGATATGTTATATAAACTAGCTGTTATGAATAGTAATACCCACTTTTTGAAATTTTATAAATTTTATCTTTCGAAATGGACTTAATTTTTGGATTCAGAGTATCAAAATTATCCTAGGGTGAATTTTTGGTATTTTTCTAAAAACATACAATTTTTTATGAATAGTGAAAACAATAGGTTACTATTTAAAAACCGACTTTTTATTTAAATAAATATTTATTTTATTTAAATTTATTTTATGTAAAAATTGATACATAATACCTATATAAGTTCAATATAATTCATTGGAGTCATTTTATAATAATTTTAGATATATAAAAATTTTATTGAACTTTTCCCTATCTTTTACCCACCTCCGAGGAGAATTGGAAAATTTACATAAAACATAATTTTTCCTCTTATATGAGTGGAATTTCAAAAATCCGAAAGACACGGTTAATATCAAGGAGTAAAATGTGGTTCAATAAGATAAAAATAATTTTTTGTGAATAGTAACTTTTTACTTTTATTTACCACGGTTAAAAGTAAATAGGGTAATTAAGGGTATAATGATATTATTATTACCCTAACACATGTCCTAATTCTATTGAATAAGTATAATTCGACCAAAAAAACATTAGGAATATAATATTATAATTTAGGTCCACTTGGATTAGATTCGGACATTTATTATTATTTTATTTAAAAAAGAGTTAAAATAGTTAAAATCAAAATTTAATAAATAAAACATTTTAAATATAGGGCTATACATAAGATAAATTCGACTATAAATATTCATTAGAATTATAAAAAAATTTCCTACTTAATCGTATTTTATTTATAAATTTAGACTTATATAATTTAATTTATTTATGACACAATGATGATGCATTAATTACCTTATTAATGAAATATTAACATAATTGATGTTATAAATACCCAAATAAATGTAATTTTAGACTTCTTATAAATTAAACTAATTTTCTAGGTTAATATGACATGTTAGTATTGATTTAATTTACTTTTTTCTAACTAATCATGCTGTTATGATTTCCGCAAAAATCAATTACCAAATAGTGTCAAAATTGACATAAATAGTTTTTTTAAAAAATATTATATTATTAAATGTTATTTTATTCCTAAAAATATAAGGTTCGGCCAAATGAATTATATATGGATATATATATATATTAATAATTAACCAATTGGGGTTCTTTTGTCTTGTTATAGTAAGTTTATGAACCATATAGTGTAAGAAAACAAAAAGACACGTTAAAAGTTAAATCTAAATGATAAGGATAAAATAGTAATCTAAACTTGTCTAAAACCTATTGGTTGAAATTATTTTGACCCATCCCCACCTTATCTTAAAACTAAATCAATTTGGAGTTATGAAAAACCTAATATGACATTATTATAAAATAATATTTTAAGTTTGCCTAAGGTTCCCCTCTCCTCCCTTATAAAAAGGGCACCCCTTCCCTCTTCACTTCAAACCCTTTTGAGCCTTGTAGCTCGGCCAACCCCTGCCAATTCCTCTTCTCATCTTTTCTAGTTACGTTAGAGAGGTTCTGGTCTCCTCAAAAGACTAACCCTAGTTCTTTAAGAGGATGTTAAGAAGAGGCACGTCAAAGAAGAGGTAATATCCTTTACCGATTCATTCCAATTTATTTCTTCTTCTACTTCTTCTTCTTTATTTGTTTAATCATAAATTAATAACATCAGTATCCCTCATATACTGATATGTTATTATAAATATGAAACAACCCAATTTCATCTTCTATCCATCATACGGAAAATGAAATCATCGCGCGTCCATACGTACAGAATACCGTCTCCACGCCGTGGTGTAATCTGTTTTCTACCACCACCGTACATGGATGGTTATAATGGTGTAATGAATAACTATATATGATTATTGTAAAGTGATAACTATTCTCTAATAATATACATACACTTCAATACAATTCCACGATCATGGGAATGATATCATCACTCGTCCGTACGTACGGACTACCGTCTCCATGAACACGATGAGATTCATTTTCCATGATTAACCATTCAAGTATGATTATAAAGTATATATAATAAATAATCATGAACTATATTAAATAATAATGATACTGGATTTAAGTACATATATGTTTCATTTACTTAATTTCATTTAATTCAATAAGGAAACGAAAACAGCGTTGATGCGTACGTATGGTCTATCGTCTCCATGAACGGTGTATTTCATTTCATTTATATATCTATTATATATATATACTGAATATATATATGATATATAAATCATGATTAAAATTCTTAAAGTAAGTAAATCAAGATATAAGTAATAATAATATCAAGAACAACAACTCCAAACACGTACGATAAATAAAATGATTTTACCGAAAACGCTGCTTTAACATGGAACTTACAATAGAAAGGGTAATATAAAGTCATAAGTGAACCATAAATGATATCATAACAATGAATATGATTCTGTAATAAGCCAATGACATTATTTAAAACATTATACGGGATGTTCGGATACGTTTGAAGCATATCGGACCTAAGGTAAGGGATAACTATTCCAATCTTGTTCTGATCCGAGATTGTTATTCGTAAGTATTTACTGGGGTTATTGTTATCATCCATGACCATGGTTCCTAAAATTGTTTTCATGTATTTTTAAAGTCCTTTTTACCAATTTTTTGAAATTCACCACATGTTATGAAAGGAATCCTACTTTTTTTACCACATGGGGAACTTTTTGACTTTTTCGGCAAAAGTACGTGGAGAATGTATTTTTAACTTATACGGCACGAATGGATTTTTACGATTTCATAATGCCTAATTTTCATGAAGATTACTCTAAAAAATATCATGAATATTTAAAAAAAATCCCCTTATTTTAAAATTTCATGGCATTTTGTGAAAAGAAAATGATTTTGAATAAGAAATTATATTTTCCTCAAGAATTTATTTCATCTGTTTTATCAAAACCATTTTCCATCTAAGATGAAATTATTTAATATGTGCATGTTTCAATTATAATATCTTTATGATTTACATGGTTTAACTTTTCTTTTGATGAAACGATATCGATCTGATTTATATGGATCATGTTATGATGGGATGATGTTTATAAAACCCATTTTTCTTCTTTGGGTTATGATAAATGATTTATGTTTATGTTGTGGAACAAGTAAGAATGATTTAATTATTAGATAGGTGGGACCTATATCTCCCTAAAATGAATTGTGTAAAGATTTATATCTCATGAGATGGGCATAGCTGGAATGGTAAGTTAATATGGTTCAGTGATACAGGACCGGAACGAGGAGTGAACTCGATTTAGAAAGGGACTTTGTCCACTAAGATGGTCTTGGCAGCAATGCCTTTTCTACTATGAAAATCATAACACGTGCTTAATGGTTTCCACAATTACATGCTTTATTCCCATGCTATTTTATCATGATTGATGTTATTTTATGATATATGCCTCACGTACTTCCAAGATTTTTGTCTTTTCTCAAGACTTTGATGTTTAGATTTTATGTTCAAGTTTTTGCATTCAAATGTTTATGGATTGTTTTGTGTTCTCTATGTTTACCCTTACTGAGAATTGGAGCTCACCCTTTATATGTTTTCTTTTTCCCAAGATATAAATAAAGGTTGTAGGTATGAAAACAAAAAGTAAAATATCTTTATGGGAGATATTGAAGATATTTCACCACGATTAGAAGATTTTGTTCCGAGTTTCCAAAGACACTAAACTATTTAGGTCCTTTGGTTCTGTATTTGTTATGTATTAAGTATTCTGCAAAAGTAATGTACTGTCTATGTACATCAAGCTTTGGGTATCTACAGTTGGTATCGGAGGGAGGTTTATTTAACCTTTGGAAACTAGGATGCGAAAACTTCAGTGAGAGCCCTAGATATTCTTATAAGGTATGTCTAGGGATGTCCCTAAGGTTAAATGTAAGTATAGGTTATAGTCCTAGAATTATGGTAACAATCTTATATTTAACCCTAAGATGTTATATATTGAACTTACTCCCCCTTTATTATGTTGTTTTCCCTAGCATGATTTTTGCCTCTCATGCTATTCTTTTTGGGTTTTAGACGATGGATGGAACCCGAAGGAACCATGTTGATCAATGTAATGGACGATGAAATGATTATCCTCCTGAACAAACCAACGTTATGGGAGATGGAGTGAAAAATCTTATTTCTATACTTACAAAAGCTATGAATCATTCTGTACTTCCAAATGATCAAAGAAGGGAACAATATTTTTATTGAGTCCTTCATGAGGAAACGTCCACCTTCTTTCAATGGGTCTTTTGATCCACTTGTTTCTGGACAATGGATCAGTGCCATTGAAAAGATATTTTCCATACATCACTATTCGGAACATGATAAAGTCATTCTATCTGTTTACGATTTGGAAGGTGAAGCATACCAGTGGTGGACTCTAATTAAGAATACAAGGCCCCAAGATGAAATTGAATCCATGGAATGGGATGAGTCCAAGAACTTGTTTTTCAGTAAGTACTTCCCTCGTATTCTTCAAAAATTATGGAAATGGATTTCCTTGAGCTTAAGCAAAAGGATGTTGAATCTGTTGGTATATACGAAGTGAATTTTACAAGGCTTGCAAGGTATGAATCTGGATTTATCATCCAACTTGAAATTAAACTGGATCAATTATTCAGTGGCTTAAAACCAAGTCTTAAAAAGGAATTAGCTATAAGAGACTTCAATAGATATGAAGAAATTGTGCGTTGTGCTATCAAGGTAGAAATGGAAGTTGGTATTACATATCCATCTCATGGTTTTGACAAGAAACAAAAGATGAAGTTCAAGGAGAAACCTCGTAACAATAGTGAAAAAAGTGAATGTTTATTTATGATCAAAGTGTGGAAAGAAGCATGGTGGAGATTGTCTCAAAGGGACTAGAAAATGTTTTATGTTTGAAAAAGAAGGTCATCGAGCAGCGGAGTCTCTATGTAATGGAAAAAGGGTTTATAATGATATGAATAAAGAAAATTCTATAGAGAACGCACCACCAACACTTTAATGCTTCAAGTGCATGGAAATGGAGCATTATTCTAATCAATGCCCTAATACAAGTGTTAATGATGATCAACGTGAGAAACCTTTTAAGGCAAAGGACAAAGAGAAGTCACATGCGATCACTATTAGCAATTTTGAGTATAACAACAATGTGGTGGAATGATTATGTGTTTATGTAAAGGGATTCCAAAATAATGTTGTGGAATCTCAATTATAGTAATTGTGGAACATTGGAATATCTATGTAATGGTTTACTGTGGTTTTAGATAATTATATGGTACCAGTAACCATGAAAAGTGATTAAAATATTTGTGAAAGCATATGATATGTGCATAATGAAGGGATAAGGAGAAAATGAAGTGTTTGATAGTATTCATGAGCTCATGACTGATATAAGAACAAAGTGTTACCATGGTTTGAGTATATATAAAATTTGGGATTTTGGTGTGTGGAAAGAGTTAACTTATGACATCACTCATGTTTTCACTAAGGTTCTATGGTAATTCATGTTTCCAAAGAATTCATGATAAAGGTATTCACATGTTTGGACTGTGAACAACAAGATATAACTTATGATATATGAGGGATAAATGTTGGTATTCACATGCTCGGTAGATGAAATTTCTAGTAAATGTATTCTTTATACTATGATATTGGACATATGTAAAAGCCTAAATATTGGAATGGATTATGTTGGACATAAGATAGTATTGTTTAAGGAGAGAAATTTTTTTTGATATTATTTCTGGAATGTTATAATAGTTTTGTTTTAGAAAAAGGCCAACCTGCAGGACGGGCGATAACCCGTCGCATCAGACAAGGTTGCGATAATCGAACCCACAACCGAAGTACGACGGGCCTTCATTACCTACCAACAGCCAACAGGTTATCCCTGGTTAGTAGAAACTAGTTTTTTTTATTAAGGTGTATGATATATGAAGTATAAGTTCATTTTTTAATCATATACGATTAACATCACCATAAATAGACTTATGTATATCTGATAACTTTTGCTATGCTTTTGATTGAAACAGATGGAATGACCCATCATTTTATCACATGATATGATAACTCTTCAAGAATAAATAATTCAACTTCATTTATTTAAGATATGAATTATAAATTGTTCAAGGCATGAACAACAGTGAGATTGTACCAAAATCATGTAAGTATTTCTTTTAATCAATCAACTTTAGAGAAATGATCTTGAAAACCAAAAATGTTGTCCTAGTTCCCTCATATCTGATGAATCAGATGGTCCCTTAGATAATCACAAATTTATGACATTGTGACTATTGGATTTATCATAGCCATGTCTTCTACCACTCTCCATCAGAACATGATGGTTGGATTTTTCTTCCATATCCATATTTTCACCTATGTCATCCTATGTGGAAACCTAGTGATTAATTAATTTGGGTAACCTTTATGTTTCATACTTTAGTTTTTAAAGATAAGTTTTGGTATTACTTTTTACGATGTGGGTTTCTATTAAAGAAACTTTTGAGTAGTAAACGATTTATAACCCCGACGAATTTCGAGGGCGAAATTCATTTTAAAGGGGGTCGAATGTAACTCCCCGAGATTTTATGAAAAATATTACTTTTAATTTCATTGATGTCTTGTGTTGTACGCTATACCAAAAATATGCTTCTACTACTTGCATCCCTGAATTGTCTTGCATTATACGCAATCACGACCTTCCATGAAAGCATTTGTTGTACGCAATACCATGTTTCTCTAAACAATGATATGTTATATAAACTAGCCGTTATGAATAGTAATACCCACTTTTTGAAATTTTATAAATTTTATCTCTCTAAATGTTCATCATTTTTGGATTCAGAATATCTAAATTAGCCTAGGGTGAATTTTTGGTATTTTTCTGAATACCTTCAATTTTTTATGAATAGTGAAGACACTAGGTTACTATTTAAAACCGGCTTTTTATTTAAATAATTATTTATTTTATTTAAATTTATTTTAGTTATAAATTGATACATAATACCTATATAAGTTCAATATAATTCATTGGAGTCATTTTATAATAATTATATATATATATATATATCAATTTAATTGAACTTTTCACCGTCTTTTACCCACCTCCTTGGAAAATTTGGAAATTTAAATAAAACTTAATTTTACCGCTCCTGTGTGTGGAATTTCTAAAATCCGAGAGAAACGGTTAATATCAATGAGTAAAATGTGGTTCAATAAGGTAAAAATATTTTTTGGTGAATAGTAACTTCGTACTTTTATTTACCACGGTTAAAAGTAATATGGTAATTAAGGGTAAAAATGATATTATTATTACCCTAACACATGTCCTAATTCTATTGGATAAGTATAATTTTACCAAAAAAACATTAGGAATATAATATTATCATTTAGGTCCACTCGAATTAGATTAGGACATTTATTATTATTTTATTTAAAAAAGAGTTAAAATAGTTAAAATCAAAATTTAATAACTATAACATTTTTAATATATAGGGTTATACATAAGATAAATTTGACTATAAATATTCATTAGAAATATAAAACTATTTCCTACTTAATGGTATTTTATTTATAATTTTTAGACATTATATAATTTAATTTATTTATGACACAATGACGATGCATTAATTACCTTATTAATGAAATATTAACATAATTGATGTTACAAATACCCAAATAAATGTAATTTTAGACTTTTTATGAATTACACGAATTTTCTAGATTAATATGACATGTTAGTATGGATTTCATTAACTTTTTTCGAACTAATCATGCTGTTATGAGTTCTGAAAAAATCAATTACCAAATAGTGTCAAATTGACATAAAATAGTTTTTTTAAAAAAATATTATATTATTAATTGTTAAGTTATTCCTAAAAATATAAGGTTCGGGAAAATGACTTAGATAAGGATATATATATTATTAATTGACCACATGGGGTTCTTTTGGCTTGTTATAGTATGTTTATTAACCATATAGTGTATGAAAACAAAAAGACACGGTAATATTAAAATTATTTAACATGGAGTTAAATCTAAATGATAAGTATAAAATTGTAACCTAAACTTGTCTAAAACCTATTGGTTGAGAAGCTTTATACCCATCCCCACCTTTTCTTAGAAATAAATTCATTTGGAGCTATTAAAACCCGAATATGACTTTATTATAAAAAAAATGTTTTATGTTTTCCTAAGCTGCCCCTCTCCTCCCTTATAAAAAGGGCACCCCTTCCCTCTTCTCTTCACAGCCTTATGAGCCTTGAAGATTAGCCAAACCCTGAAAATTCCTCTTATAAACCTCTCTAGTTACAACATATAGGATCTGGTCTCCTCAAAAGACCAACCCTAGTGCCTTAAGAGGAGGTTAAGAAGAGGCGCGTCAAAGAAGACGTAATATCCTTTACCTATTTTTTCCAATATATTTATTCTTCTACTTCTTCTTCTTTATTTGTTTAATCATAAATTAATAATATCAGAATAACTCATATACTTATATGTTATTATAAATATTAAACAACCCAATTTCATCTTCTATACATTATACGGAAAATGAAATCACCGTGCGTGCGTATGTACGGAATACCATCTCCACACCGTGGTGTAATCTGTTTTCTACCACCGCCTTACTTGGATGGTTATAATGGTGTAAAGAATAACTATATATGATTATTGTAAAGTTATATTTATTCTGAAATAATATACATACACTTCAATACAATTCCACGATCATGTGAATGATATCATCGCTCGTGCGTACGTACGGATTACCGTCTCCACGAACGCGATGCGATTCATTTTCCATGATTAACCATTCAAGTATGACAATAAAGTATATATAATAAATAATCATGAATGATATTACATAATAATTATTCTGTATTTATGTACATAAATTTTTTTTTACTTAATTCCATTTAATTCAATAAAGAAACGAAAACAGCATTCATGCGTACGTACGGTCTACCATCTCCATGAACGGTGTATTTCATTTCATTTATTTATCTATTATATATATATAATGAATATATAAATTATATATAAATCATGATTTAAATTCTTAAAGTAATTAAATCATGATATAATTAATAATTATATCAAGAAAAACAAGTCTAAACATGTAAGATAAATAAAATGATTTTACCCAAAACGCTGCTTTAACATGGAACTTACAAAAAAACGGGTAATATAAAGTCATAAGTGAACCATATATGATATCATAACAATGAATATGATTTTGTAATAATCCAATGACATTATTTAAATCATTATACAGGATGTTTGGATACGTACGAAGCATATCGGACCTAAGGTAAGGGGTAACTATTCCAATCTCGTTCTGATCCGAGATTGTTATTCGTATGTATTTACTGGGGTTATTGTTATCATCCATGCCCATGTTTTCTAAAAATGTTTTCATGTATTTTTAAAGTCCATTTGACCCTTTTTTTGAAATTTACCACATTTTATGAAAGGAATCATACTTTTTTTTACCACACGGGAAACTTTTTGACTTTTTCAGCAAAAGTACGAGGACAATGTTTTTTTAACTTATACAGCACGAATGGATTTTTACGATTTCATAATTCCAAATTTTCATGAATATTACTCTACAAGATTTAATGACTATTTCAAAAAAATACTCTTCTTTTAAAATTTCATGGCATTTTGTGAAAAGAAAATGATTTTAAAGGGAAAGAATATTTTCCTCAAGAATATATTTCATGTGTTTTATCAAAACCATTTTCCATCTAAGATGAAATTATTTCATATGTGCATGTTTCAAGTATAATATCTCTATTATTTACATGGTTTCACTTTTCTTTTGATGAAACAATATCCATTTGTTTTATATGGATCATGTTATGATGGGATGATGTTTATGAAACCCATTTCTCTTCATTGGGTTATTATGAATGATTTATGTTTATGTTGTGGCACAAATAAGAATGATTTCATTATGAGATGGGTGGGACCTATATCTCCCTAAAATGAATAGGGTAAAGATTTATTTCTCATGAGATAGACATGGCTGGAATGGTAAGTTAATATGGTTATGTGATACAGGACTAGAACGAGGAGTAAACTCGATTCAGAAAGGGACTTTGTCCACTAAGATGGTCTTGGCAGCAATGCATTGGCTGCTATAGAAATCATAACATGTGCTTAATGGTTTCCATAATTACATACTTTATTCCCATTCTATTTTATCATGATTGATGTTCATTTATGATATATTCCTCACGTACTTCCAAGATTTATGTCTTTGCTCAAGATTTTGATGTTTAGATTTTATGTACATGTTTTTGCATTCAATTGTTTATGGATTGTTTTGTGTTCTCTATGGTTTCCCTTACCGAGCATTTGAGCTCACCCTTTATATGTTTTCTTTTCCCACGGATATAAAGAAATGTTTTAGGTAATAAAATAAAAGGGGGAAGATATTTTTGGGAGATATTGGAGGTCGTTCACCACAATTAGAAGATTTTTGTCTGAGTTTCCAAAGGCACTAAACTATTACGGTCCTTTGGTGTCTGTTTTTTTATGTATTAAGTATTCCGAAAAAGTAATGTAATGTCTATGTACATCAGGATTTGGGTCTCTACAGGTTCCCTCATCCTATATCCAACACCAATAAAAAATATTCCCGATGGCCTTTCTCTTTACCATACCATGAATAGTAAAGTCTATTCAGGTACTAATTTTGATGCCCAAGTAAGGTGTGAGTACAACTCAGTAGGCCACAACCAATGACATCTAAAACAATATACAGTCATCAGTGTATGTAGTTGAATATAGTAATAAATATAATTTAAAATTAATTTTTTATAACATTATTAAGGTTTTCATTATTAAACCACTTAAACCCCAAGGGTCTCGAGGACACTAAAAACTGAATACCTTGATTATAACATGTTGAAGTTTCAACCATTTACATTATCAATTAACAATTCATTAAATTAATATTCATTCATTGTCCATTTTATTTTAGTTTATAATTTGGTTAATTGGAACCATTGTCTAATTACAACAATTTGGGTCTAGGTCAACATTCACAGGACCTCATGGGCTATGGAAGTAGTAGACTGTGTCCCATACATATTTATCATGACAAGATTCAGAAGTAGTACTTCATGTCCCCCAAATGTGTGATTTGAATCTAGAAGACCATACACCACACATATTACCCATAAGGTATTTGATAATAGCATACCATTTCTCACTCACAAGGGATTTGGAAGAAGCAGACCATATCCCCCCACGTTTATCGAACATTCATATATATGGCACATATATTGATATATATCAATAATATCACAAAAATAAATATATAAACTCAATCAATATTATTCAAATTTAATCCTACTTTCAAAATAATTATCATTAATTAAAATGAAAAGTAAATTACCACACAGATAATGATAATTAATAATTCAATAAATTAATCAAAACCATAATATAAATTAAATCACAATTAATTAAATCTATCTCAATAGTTATGAAATCTCATAATTAATTCCATGATTAATTATCTAATTGAAAATCAAAATATCTCATAATTAATCCAATGATTAATTATTCAATTCACAACATTAATAACTATAACTAATTTCACAATTAATTATTATCAAATCCCACAGTTTCACAATTCCATCCGTAATTAATTATCCCAAATAAATTAATTTAATCAAGAATTTCAATTGTTATGGGACCCTTGAAATTCTATAATTTTTATACTTGAAATCAAAATCCTGATAATGAGATTTGAATATTAGACCACCTACCTCAACTCCTAGATGAACAGTCACCCTATGAAAATTGCCAAAAAATTGAGTGGCATAATGGCATAGGTCTAAAACTAAATCTCAGAACACTAAATTAATATAAATTAAAAATACTTATTTAATTTTAATCCAACATCCATAAACCTAGATCTATATTCAACAAATCTTTATCCATATCTAGTAAAACTGAAGATTACGTTCCACTAATGGAATGATAGAAGGAAGGGGTTGAATGAGAAAGAAACTAAATATGATCCACATACTGGGAGAGGTGAAAATCATAGATATGAGATTCAAATCCTGAATAAAAGATATTGGATAGCCTTGTAATCCCTCCCAAAATTTCAAAAACCATATTAAATCATGTTCGACTGAGTTGGGGCTGAATGGGGGATGTAATAGTGGTTCAAGTGGATTTAAAATTAATTTTTAGACAAAAATACATATCGAGCACAATTTCTTGTGTTGAGGAACAAGATTCACCCTATTTTTTTACTAACTTGTGTGCATAGTTGTTTAAGGGTACATGTTTTCCCTTTTTGGGGCACATTTTTTAACAAACCATGTGTTAGATGTGTAAAATCCCATTATCAAAGGATATATGGTTTGCGGGGATGGGGGGTATGGTTATCTATAACCATGCACCAACTATGCACAACCTTATTTCTGTATTTTTTTTACATAATTTACACATTCACATCATAAGTTATAACCAAAAAAATAAGTACTCAAATAAGTTAAAAAATTGCCTAAAAAATCCTAATTCAACTCTTGAAAAGGTTAGTGTTTTATAATCTCCCCAACTTATAACAACTCATCATCAAGCTACACACCCAAGATTCTCTAAGATTCTAAGTCCAAATGATTTTTCCACGAATCCCTCATATCTATTTATATTTCCTAGATTTCCTCCTACACATTCCCTATTGTCGATAAGAAATAATCTATCAGCACAGTGTCTCCATCAAACACTTTCTTAGTATGATATAACACCTATATCAATTTCTCCTCTGAGGATTCATCTACCTCAAGATCGACATCATCCACCATGATCATAAGATAATGATCAGGGTGATATCACCCTTGTTGTGATACATATAAAACATCATTCATAATACTGTATTTCTATGAAATATCCAATCAATATGACATAGACCCAATTTTCTCCACAACATCAAATAGTCCAACAAACATGGGCGCCAAACTGTATTTCTTCCGTATCTTGTGTTGAACCAATCTAGGTGATGCCTGAGGGAATACGTGATCAACCTTTATAAACTATAAGGGTCATCTCCATCTATCATCATATGAATTTTTCCGACTTTGGTGTCATATCCAAATGATTTTGAATTAGATGTAGCTACTCTGATGTCTCCTGTATGAGTCTAGGTCCCAACAACTTTGACTCACCGTCCTCGATCCAACATAACAGTGATATGTATGGCCTACCATAAAGTCCGTCATCTGGTTTCGTTATACAGTTTCCTAATAAATATTGTTATAGGAAAAATCCACTAAATCCATGTTCTTTTTGAAAGACCCCCCAAATTCAAGATCACATATCTGCATCATATCCTTAAGGGGTTGTATGGTACACTATAACTTCTTATTTTTCTGTGGATGAAAGTATTTACTCAACAATACATGGATACTGAGTGCATTTTGAAAGCCCTACATGAAGTGTCAAGTAATGTGAAACTCATGATATGAAACTATAGTATGTGGCACCCCATGTAGTTTGAACGTATCATGAACATATAAATCCTCTATCTTATTCACTAATAAAGTCTTATCTATAGGAAATAAATGAGCTACTTTCATCAGTCGATCAAAAATAACCTAGATGGAATCATTCTTCCTTGGCATCAATGAGTGAACCACCAAAAATATATTATTATGTCATTTCAAATCCATTATAGAACAGGTAAGTGTTTTAATAAACCTCCAAATCATTGATTCTCAGCCTTCACCTACTAACAGGTGTAGCATCGTGTCGCAAACCCAATTATCTCCATTTCCATGCCCAACCCTAGAAATCTCTATCATAGGTCAACATACATTTTGGTCAAAACAATATGTACTTCCCACTTCCAGGCATAAAATTCCCACATCATCTCCTCTTGAATACTCATAGGCACAAAAACTAGATTCTTAACATAAATGATCTTGTCCTCATCTCTACTATAGTCTGAAGGAATATCCCCACATTTACGGATTTCCCTCATGGTCAAACACTCTGTGTCCCAATACATATAATCATTGAACCATTATAAATGTGTATAATGGATTAAAAAAGAAATGATATTCATCTTCCCCAATCACTCTTAAACCACAATGTGAATATCTATAGGTAAGAACATTATATTCAACTCAACAATAGACACTTGAATCACCTGAGTTTGCATTCTCTTTCTCAAAGCATCATCAAAATAGTACCCCTTTATGAGAGTATATCTCAGCTAAAAATAAAATGAATTTATATGCTTCACTCATATCTACTATCAGATATATAAATCTCTATCTGAAAGGATATATTTTATGCTCTAATGCTCTATATAGACCATTAACTTCTCGTCCAGAAGATAATGCTGCAAAAAATTCAAATTTTAAACCACATCTGCTAGATTGAGGTCATACAGAGGGCAGTTCTATTTGTGTGGACTCAAATTCCATGATCCATATGATACAACTAGATATCCCTACATTAACAATTTTCTGGTCCCGATCCCATAAGCATTACAATACACCAAATACTCCTCACCTAGCTTTTGTAGGATCAATATTGGTGCCAATGTTAAATTATTATTCAAGTCTTGGAATACATTCTCAAAAGATTCTGGCCATTGAATATTTTACAATTTCTTAATCTAGATCGAAAGTTTCAGTTCAAAATGAGAAAAGACGTCGATGAGTCTCTAATAATTTCTACCTAGTCGTAGAAAGCTATGGATATCGAATATGTTCTTAAGAAGATCCTATGAAACCACTACCTAAACCATATATGAATATACTAAAATACCTTCCATAGAGATGATGTGTCCCAAAATGTGTACATGATAAATCCAAATAACAATTCGATATCTTGGGATAAATCTAATTCTCAATCAGGGAACTCAGGGTGAGGTAATGATATTGGGCATGATTGTCATGAGTCTTGGAATACAATTATATTTCATCTATAAACATCATTACAAAATAATCTAGGTAAATATGTAAGATCATTTTCATCATGGAGATAATCATTTTTGGTGGGTTCAACAACCCAATGATGTTATGATGAACTCATATAGGCCATACCTATTTTTAAAAGCAAACCTCGTTATATTAGTAGTCCAAAATCTCAACTGATGTAACCCCGTTATCAAATTGATCATTGATAACACAAAGGTCCCATTAAATTGTTCAAATATATCATCGATATAGGGAAGAGGATACACATTCTTTACAATCATTTTCTTAGTCTACTATTAATTGAGAGATAAACACAAACTCTCATCATCCTTCATTTCTAACAAAATGGGTGATCCAGAGGGTGACGTTCTCATATAGATACATACCTCATCCTCCAACTCCTCCACCAGAGTCTATAGATCATGAAGGATTATCAGTTCCATTCTATATTGTGGAATAGATACTGGCTTAGACGCTAACATGATCTCAATATTGAATTCCACATCTCTCTTAGGTGGAATCCCAGAGAAGTCTTTAGTAAAGAATACTGAAATGGTTTGGTTTCTCATCTTTGTTATCTAGAGAATGACATGAAACCTGAGCTATGAGATATACAAGTTGCTATGTGATTGGGCCATGTTTGACCAACCAGGATATCTGACTCCCCAAAGTGAACATAATTTTCACCCTTAAGTGATGTGAAGATCACTCTCCTAGAGTAAAAAATCAATCTAGGATATGTATACAACTAGCTAGTCCATATCCATAATTTGGTTGAACCATGACATGTAAATAATATATAGATCTCAAAGAAAATCATAATCCTCGATATCAAGAGAACATACCTTTCACATTAAGATGTCTCTAGACCGCACTCATGACGGTGTAACTATAGTCATAACCCCGTTCACAAACTCAAACACCAGGATCAAACCATTAACATGTTATATATATATGAATGAATGAGAGGAACCAATATCAAATAAACAACTAGATAATATTGAAGCTCTAATGATAACACCTCTCATAGTATATGGTTCAGCCTCGCTATGCAAAAGTGCAGGCTTCACTGCTGGTAGTTTTCCTTCCCCTATTCCTTGTGACGCAGTCTGACTCCCCTTAAATACACCACACTTCTAGTATAGATTTTATTTCCTAAAAGAACCACATCTACTACCTCTACTTCCTAGTCTAGTAGAAATATATCTTCCAATATTCAATAATTCATATGTTCTCCTTATTTCACCATTGTTTGGTCTAGCTCATCCATCACTAACTGTCAACTAGAGGAACCTATTGAACCTCTATAGATATTCCATCTCGATGAAACATCAAAATTATTTTGTTAATTAGATAAAATGTTTCTTGAAGTGTCAAATCCTACCACACTAGTGGAAAAGGGTAATCTCCTATACAACTGCTCACTCTGTCTATGTATTCTACTTTTCACAGATCTAGCTAGAATTTTCATAGCAATGCTTCCAGCCCTCATAAGTCGTAGCCCCTGGATGCGCATATAAAACCACATGTCATGCACTGGAAGCCTGCCTTAGGTTCCCACAAGCATTGAGAGCACACTCCACCACCTTAGAAAACATCTTTTACTAAAAAAGGTTATCTTTGGATTCAATCGTGTACTTAAATCCACCATGAAAGCATCTCACTATAGGTATCTTATCCTCTGTTGAATGTAGAGAAATTAATTTCAAATATGTGTAATTCCAAAAATAGTCCATCACTAACATGATCCCCTAAGTCAATCCCATGAACTCAACTGCTCTCTCCTGTATCAATGTCTCTATGTAGATGTGATCTAAGAACTTTTAAAAAAGTACTTCCATAGCATACTACCAGTCTATCATGTCCTCCCATGAATATCTCAATAGTGATTTACTGATACTTATATCGTATAAGTGAAAAACTTAACCTATTCTTAGTAATAGTCTCTTGGTGGTCATGTATTGTCTCAATGGACTCAACCTAGAACATAGCTCCCTTTTTTCCACCCTCTCTAGTAAAAGTAATTGGGCGGTACAACTAAAAATCCATTTTCATACCATATATGATCTTCTCAAGGATCCTTGGGTCTATTAACCATAATTTCATAAAGTGAGTGATTTTCTATCAGAACTTCTCCCCAACTTCTTCACCCAGAACTATTAGGATCCAGCATTGGACGATTATCCACTAATATGTCCTCTGGTGGTCCTCTCAACAAGTGTCATCATAAAGACATAAATCTATAATTCCAAACAAGAACATTAGGAAATAGTTGAAAACATTTAAAAATTTTGGATAACGTAAAGAATCACAATGAGTCACATCAATTATTTTCTCCTAATCTTTCTACACGGTCAAGAACAACGGGCTATCACTACCCTTGCCCATCTTAGACCTAGGTATTGGTTTAAAGAGGTGAAAAAATTATAATTATTCCCACAACAGTAGACAATAAGTTTTTCACCTTTTCTCATCATTTTAATATTTTCAACTTCATATTTGGCCTCATTTTAATTTTAATTTCACAAGAATGGTAAATAGAACATGTTTGACAACTTTCACATAACTCGTGTTATATTCATTTCTAAAATGATGTATTTCAAAATAACCATGACCTCCTTAAATTATGCATGTAAACTCAACTATCATTCCACACTAGGCCATGATTCAAATCACAGAAAATTATTGAAATAGTAATCACATCACACCCCATGTATGACACATGAGGTGAAATATTATTCTAATATAAACTAACATCAAACAATTACCACCCTTAGTACTTGGGTTCTCCAATATAAATGTGTTAGCTACTCCCATGAATGATCTTATAAACAAGACCTAAATCTTCTTAATATTCTTTCTTCCTTTCCGAGACAGTATGAAAAAAATAAATATAAAATAAAACATGGCTCAGATACCACTTTTTACTATTTTTTCCCAGGTTCCATTTACCGGTTCCACAAGTCGGTTCACTACAAGACCTAAAGTATGTCTCCCAGTATAGAAGAGGCTTCTAACTAGTAGTGAGGGTATCTAATTTGATCATTTGGAAAAATTAACCACTTTTTCCAGATTAATTCACCATTAAAAATAAAAAAACAATATAGAAATCCAATATAATCATAAAAAGTACTAATCTCTCAATATATTCATAGAAGGAAATACAATATCCATCTGAAAAAAAACATGCCACGGTAAACTCAGTTTGAAGTGTCTAAAATTAAAACTAAAAATAAAGACCCAAATGACTCTTAAGAAGGTTCCAAACCACATCCATTTACCTAATCCACGATCCATCCCCAATCAGAAATCTAACCCATGGCATTTTCCCTCAACCTATATTTCAATAATAATGTCTATTCGGGTGTCGATTAAGAATCCCAAGTAGGGTGTGAGTACATATTAGTAGGCCACCACAAATGACATCTAATAAAATAGATAGTAAACAATGTATGTAGTTGTATAATGAAATTAATATAAATAATATCTAAACAATTTTCAAATTAATAAATTATTCAATATCTGACCACATAACCCCCGGGTTACCAAGGACAACCAACCCTCAATACATGCTTTTTCCCATGCTATATTTTGAACTATTTCACATTATAAATTCATAATTAAATGAAAAATTGGTATTTACCTATCCATTCAATTTCAATTTATAATATGGATAATATGAACCATATTCTAATGCTAATAATTTGGGTCTATGTCATCGTGACGTGAACCCCATTAGCTTTGGAAGTAGCATACAATTCCACCCACATATTCATCCTAATAGTTTCAAAAGCAGTAGACCATGGCCCACACATGCGAGATTTGGAAGAAATAGACCATATCCCACACATATTTTCCAGTATAGGATTTAGAATTAGTAGACTATGTCCTGCTCGTGTGGTCTTTGGAAGTAGCAGAGCATGTCCCATTCACATTTTTGAAAAATTCAAATATTTATAACACACACACACAATATATATATATATATATATCACCAAAATCACTATATCACATCAATCCATATTAATTAACATTAATCCTATTATTATAATAATTTTCTTTAATTAATCATAAATTTAATAAATCACATTTATACCATTCATTAATTACTAAATTAATTAATTAGATTTATTCTATTAGTTAATTCCTCATTTAATAAATCCATTTCAGCTATTATCGAATCTCATAATTAATTACATGACTAATTATCTAATTTTCAATATTAATGGATCATAATTATTTCACAGATTAATTTTTCCATTTACAACATCAATATCCCATAATTAATTTCACATTTAATTATTCTCAAATACCCTGATTTCACAATTTTTTCATTAATTAATTCTCCCAAATAAATTAATTCAATCAAAAAAATTAAATTTTAAGAAACCCTATAAATTATATATATTTAATACACGATTCAAAATCATGACTATGTTATTTTTATATTAGACCACATACCTCAATTCATTTATGAACGGTCCCCCAATGAAAATCCACAAAAAATTTAGTGGCACAACTTCGTAGATCTAGATTTGAATATCAAATCACTAAATCAAGATAAAAAAACAAGATCCCTTTAATTATAATTATAGATCCATAAGACCAAATGAAAATTCACTAAATCTATATTTTGATCAAAAAAACATAAAATTACATACCACCAAAATAATGAGAAAATTAAGGGGGGTGAATGCAAAAGGAATTAGACAGGATCGACTTATCGGGAGAGGATAAGATCTTTAATCCTAGCTTCAAATTGGGAATAAAATAGGTCATACTACCTTGTAATTCCTATAGAAATCTCTAATATCTTCCAAAATAATTTTTTCCTGGGTTTGGGTTGAATGGCGGATATTTTGGGGGTTCGGGTGGATTTAATATTAATTTTGGGAATTTAAAATTATCATACACAGTTTCCTAATCACGGTTTCATGGAACAACATATCCTTGTGACAACCATGCACCTCTTATTTTAGGGGCACCTAGTTTATCTATTTAGTGTTTATAGTTTAACAAACCATGCTCTATCCATCCAGTATTCCACAATCCAGGAATGCACTGTTTTCATAATTGGGGATATTGTTTCTATAACCATGTGTCATCCATGAAAACCATTCATTCCATCAATTTTCCAATAATTCACCAAACACACCCCATGTTATAACCTAAATGAAAAGAATTCAAATATTCACCATAGAGTAACTAAAAAAATTCCCGATTGAACTTTCAATAAGGTTGGTATTTAACAACATCACATATTATATTAATATTAAACTAAAATTTACATATTACAGTCATAGGGATCTTTTTGGTTTAGTTTTATTTAGAATTAGGAGAAATTCAAACAAAGTAAACCCATAAATATTTACATTTATCTCAATTTCATTTAGAAAATTATATAATTCATTTCTACATAAAAACCAGTAATTTTGAGGTCAAAGAAAGTCATTAAAACTCATAACAAGAAAAAATAAAACCCATTTTGGAAACATTGAACATCACATTCACCAAAATAAATAAAAACTACTTTAATTAGAATAACCATTTAGAAGACACCCTATGTAATCATTAACAAATTTATTGGAGGGATATAATAGGGATCAACCTTTGTATATGCTATATCAGGAACACCAATGATCTATAATGGGGTTAAAACCATAATATAACCTATATTGTGCTCACCCATTTTAAATGAGCTATAATGGGGTCAACACTTCATAGAATCTATTTCAGGATCATTAGGGAGCTATAGTGGGGATCAACACTTGGTATAAGCATCATCAGGAACACCTATTTTTCATGAAAAATATTGGGGCTCAACCCTATATAAAAGCTATATCAGCCTTATACACGAGCTATAATGGGGCTTAACCCTTCTTCAAAATGAAATAAGTATTATGGTCAACATCATTCTTGAGAGTCACCAATGAATTGGAGGTTATAACATAACCACCCATACATAGCATGTCTTGAAACCACCCTTCACTAGTTAATATTGTTACCACTCATCCTTGGTATATCATAAAACCTTCAGTCATTGCCTAATAACTTAACAACCCATCTTTGTTTTATCATAGAACCACCCATCATTGGTTTATAAAATAACCACAATTCATCAAAAATAGAGCACAATAACCATATCATATACAAAAATTGATAATTCATAAATCATAAAAAATATTATTTGATGAAAATAAACTTTTTTTTAAATACAATTTTTGAAATTTTTTCGTATAAAATAGAATAAACACTGTTTGAATATATTTATATTAAAATTTAGGGTAAGATTAAAAATATTTAGTGTGAGGTGATGGAGGGAAATTATGTTCATTCCATATATGTAATATGAAAAAATTCCAGTAGACTTTTTAAAAAGAAACATTAAAAAATATTTTATAAATAAATTTCTCATACTTAAAATCTTCAATATATCCTTTTTGAAAACATTTGATCGAAATTTGAAAGTTATATTTTTAAACCAAACAAGTACAAATAAAAAAATTCCAAAAAAATATTTACTAAACAAGTACACGAAATATAAATATTTATAAGATAAATATTTAAATAATTTAAAACTTGTGTTTTTTAATTATAGAGTCTCTTACATTGTGTTCTAAAATTCAACACTTTTCCTTAATGAATTACTGAATATAACCCCTTGATGTAATGGTTAAGGATCCTAGAATAAGTCTTTTGGTGAGAACAATAACACGTGGATGTGGGGATAGTGGGTAGAAGCAGTTTTGGTAGAGATTTTAAGAGATTTAATACATTGGTTGATAATGGAGGTGGGGTTGGGGGGGAGCAGTATTTATAATCGATGAAGAGTGGCATTATGTGATCAAATAATGATTATTTTATACTTAAATCTAGCCACCATTCGTTTGAATTAATTCTGATGAATTATATTGATATTTAATATTGTAAAATATGGTTAGGGTTTAGAAAAACATCATCCACCCATTTAAGGTTGTAGTTTTTGGTATTCTTTTCTGTTACCTTTTATCTTTTACCAATTTCATTATATTACTAATATGGAGGAAACTCCTGTTTTTCCAATGTAAAATTATTATAAATAAAAATCAAAATGAAATTAATTCAAAATTTGAAACTTTTGATTCCAAATATGGATCCATTTTACAAAATTCAACTAAATGAGTTAGAGAAATTTGAATTTTAAAAAATACCATAGATTCGAAGAAGCGGGTTTTTAAGATGTGTATTTTTCCGGAAAAATGGGATTTTATATTAACTCTATGACTAAAAAATCATTGATTGAAACACTATTAATAATTTTTGATATATAATATATAAATTTCATTCAAAACATTCCCAATTAGGTATTATTTAATTAATTAAAAATGAGAAACATTATGTTCTTTAAAACATATTTCAAAAAAATCTGGGTTTAAACACAAAAATAATATTATTATAAAAACTATATAAAGTTGATTAAAAATAATTTAATTGGTTGAAATATTACTAAATGAAAATTATTTTAATAAAAATGAAATTAAAAACATAATGTCACTTTTAAATTGATTAATATTCTGGGATGAAATAAAATCCTACAAAAAATATGATATTTTTAACCATTCCCCGAAAACCTAATATTTTGTGAAAATCCCCATAAACTTTACCACAAATAAACTTGATATGTTATTTAAAAAATGATTTTTATTTTATTAAATTAAATATCAAAAATTACCAAAAACCTTATTATTATATTCTATTATAAAATGTATGAGAACTCATTTTCTGAGGAGAATGTACTTTTGAAAAATAAAATGACTTTATAAAAAATTGAGTTACTATTTAAAATGAATTAATTAAAAATTTAGGAATGAATATGACCATTTTATATTTTCTAATTTCATTAATAATGTTAATACCATCTAATTTAACAACAATTTTATAGCATTCACATTTAAATAATATTATTTAGTAGTTTGTTTATGATCGATTTAGTGTACCTACTAAGATATAAAACATAGTACTTTCTTTTAAAAGCACATGATTTTAAAATAATTTTAAATAATGATATTTTATTAGTATCTTGCATTTCATTTAAATTTTTTTAGTATGTATTGCATGCTACACTTAGTATTGTGTGTTACGAAAGTTAAACTTATTGTTATGAGTAACACACGATAAACTGAGTCTTGTGTTTAATGAAATATATTGAAAAGATTATATTTATTTTGAAAAAATATTTCAAAAAATATCTTGGTGTTATGTTCTAACAGATAAATTATTTTCATGATTGGAATATTAACAAGTTATTATTAAAAAATGGTTTAATATTTGAAAACCACTTTTTGGGAAACCCTCTTCTTTAAACGGATAATAATTATCATTATTTAAAATAGATAATGGGATGTAAGAAGGTCACATGTCATAACACATATTAGGTTTCATAATATGAGAATGTAGGTGGGATGCAAAAATTTGAACACGGATGTACAGTGTAATGAGAAAATAATGATGGTGACTGAAATAGATCATTGTTCACTAAAAAATTAATGATCATGTGAAAATAAAAACCACAAAAACATATACCAAATAGGTGTAAAAATTTTCCTTTATATCCTTAGAAATTCTGATAATAGGATTAAATTTTATTTCAATATCATTTTCTATATGTTAGGTAATTTTCCCGAGAAGATATACTTACTTGATTTCCTTCTATTTTGTTAATACTATCCCATCCTTTGGTTGTGCATTGATAAATTTCTTCATCAGCTTTTACATTGTGAAATAATGTTGAATTTATTTATTCTTCAGGATCTAGTGGATCATTATATCCATAAAAGAGTGATAATTCATTCATTTTGTCTCTATTTTTTATCAAAAATCTAATTTTTATAACAGGATGTCAAATAAAATGAAATGTTAAACTAAAAGATTTTAGGAGTTGTTAACTATAAGGATTCCCCATTTTTAGATAAAATTAAAATATTTAAATTTATAAATATATTCAATAATGTTTCGAAGTCAACTTATCATTAATCCAAAAAAACATGAATTAGAAATTAATTTCACATAGAAAATTTGTGAACACAATGATAATATATTTTCTTGAAACATGTTTATATCTAGAATCACCATAAATCCATAATGAAAACATACATACTTCCTAGTTCCATGAATAAAATATATATTATTTATATATTTCATAAATCCAACAAGTCTATAATCTTCATCAATGATGACATAAACCACTTTTTCTACAAATCAGTAATTAGTTCCAAGGTCATCAATTCTATTTATTTTACTTTCTTCATATATGACTTCTATTTATCCAAACATCCTTATCATAAAATCCGATACTTACAAAAATTTATCTTCCCTTAATCATGTGTATTATATAAAATATGTCATTTATAATAATTCAATCCTCTAGTTCATCAGTATTTATCAACATATTATTGAAAATATTTAATGAATATTTTAACTAAACAATAATTATATTTTTCATGATTTTTAATTCTTGTATTACAATTAAAAAAAGCACAATCATCACATTTCATTCTTAATATATAAACTAGGATTGAACATCTTATGAATTAATAATATCATTTGATTATTTGAAATATGTATCATGTCATAACATTTGTCAAACTCAATTTAACCATGATCCTCACATTTAACATTAAAAAATGTTAGAATATCTGACACCATGGTAACTTAATCATCAATAGTTCAAATATTTAACATGTCAACACACTGAATCTATTCCCTAACGTCCTCCCTAGACTATCAATTTTCTTAATTACTAGACATACCACATTCAAAAAAATCATTCGTTGATGATACATTAGGGACACCATTATTCTCACCCAGTGTACTAATTTAAATTTTTGTTCTTCCTCTAAAATAACATTCATTGTGTCCTTATCCATACTAAAAAAATCTTCCAATTCCTCTGATATATTCACATGGGTAATTGTTCCAACATTATTAACACATATGAAACAAAATCTTCTTTCCCCTAAGGTTTACACCACAACATGAACTTTATTTTACTATTCTTTGGTGTGTTGAAAAGTTGGTTAATGTGAAATTTGTAAATCATATATAATGATAACCGATTGAGAATAATAAAAATATACCTAACTCCAGTTATAATGACATTTGGTTTCTGATCAATGCATATTCTATCATAATCCATGTTAATCTACTTAAATTTTGTACCTTCCATTAACTACAACCGAAAAGAAAAGTGTGAGTAATAATATTCATTGTGGTAAAAAATCATGAAAAACACTTATATGATGGGTAAATCCAAAAAAAATGTTCTAAATATATAACACCATTGTCTTGAACTAGGCCATTTATGGTTTTTATTTATATGCTTTTGGATGATTCATAAAGAGTTGGTGATTCCTAAACCATATACCTTGGGAATGACAAACTATGTGTGCAGCATGGCCTATTATCATGAATCTGGTCATGATCGATTCAATCTCATTGTTCCTTTTTCGAAGTTATCACCCCTATTTACCTCTATTCCAGAGCCTTGCCAATTTTTTGTATCTATAAAGGGATAAAATTTCTAGGAAACCATTTTCTCCCCTTTACTAAAGTTCTATGATTTTTTCTTATACTTTCACTCATCCTTAGAACTTTCCTTATGAATATTTGTAGATATATCCCAAGGTATTTAACCTAATTTCCAAATACTAGTTTTCAATGGTTAAATAAACCTATACTTTGATACCAATCTTAAGACACAATCTTCTCATTTATAGATATTGTATATTTTTAGTGAATATTCATTAGATTACAGGAAAAAAAATATTTGGGTTCATAAATGTATAGTTCCTTTGGAAACACAAATAAATAGTTAAGAATACTTTTACATCATATCCCACATAGTTCCTCCTAAAAATAACCCTTCTTTGAAATATCAAACATAATAACAATCATCACACCTTGGGGAAAAGAAACATAAAAATGGGAATTCTCAGAGGCTCACTAGGGGTTAATAAGTGTAATATGTTAACATAACGGGTTCATAATGTTAAGATAATGTGAGTATAACAAAAGAAAACTATATCCCATATACCAATTATCAAAATCGTGATTCACAGAATCAATAATAGCATTTCATTAGACATAAATCATAGAAAATAAAAAAATATGATCCATGGGAGTATAACATTAACATAGGTCATGGAAAATTGATATGTGCATAATCCTAGAAAGTCATATCCTTAGTATTATATGATCATTTCCAAAAATATCACAATCTAATGGGTTCACTCCCGAAACCATTATAGTATTAAAGGTCCACACTCATGACTCTAACAGTGTACAATGTCTAATACTGAACTCATTTCACTATATATTTCTGTCTTATTTATCTCATGACATATCAATCTTTTCCCAATACATTTTATGGAGATATAAGTCTCACCCATCATTGGTTATAACGTGACCATAATCCTTGGTCCTAACACAACCCCAATACATATTTATAATGTAACCACCATAACATAATGTGGATCATAAAAATGTGTTCCACAAGATTATAAAACATTCTTAATATTATATCCCATGAAAAAATGAGTATCATTAAAATTTCATGAATAAAAAACCTGTATAAAAGAAACAGGTTTCATAATCATTTCATCATTTCATCAAATCTTAACCCATGAAACAACAAGAGGGTTTTACAATCATTTAATCAGAGTATAAACCATTGAGCAGAAATGGGGTTTATTAACCTGTTATCATCATAATCATAAGCCATCCTGAGAAGGAAAAAGAATGGCATCCTTGTATCATGTCCCCTGTAAAGCATTAGTAACATCAAAGGATGTCATATTTTATAGAAAATAAGTTTGAAATATCACTTGGAAAATTCCATGATGAAAATAAACTTTCCTTGAAAATACCATATTAAAAATAAAAATTCAACAAACTTTAGGGAAAACATTTATTTGAAAATAACATTGAGAAATTTTAAAGGAAGATTTAATGATATTTTTAAACATTTCTATAAGAAAATATATTTTCTCTATGAAAAGAACATTTAAAACCCAAAATTTTTTGAAAAAAATCTATTTTAGAATGACCTTAAAAACTAATAATGAATATTCCTAAGAAAAAAAAGGCCATGACAATCGCAATTTTTGTTATATCATACACATTATAACAAATATTCCCATCACATTTTTAGTAAAATCCAAAATGGAATTGTTTGTGAAAAAAACTGAAGATGCATTTTAAGATATTATATAAATCATATAAAATGGGTAAAATTTACTTGAATAAATAACCTAAATAAATTTTAAAAAAATTTATCTTTTTTTAGAAATCATGCTTTTGGACAATAAATTTTTTTTTATTTAAAATCGATATAAAGTTTTATTTTTATAATAATTTTTTTTGAAAAATTGAGTCTATAAAGAGTATTAAACGAAGAAAAACAGTGTTTTTTATTGAAATAACTATTGGAGAATAAATATAAATTTTCTATTCATATATAGATAAATTTATTTCATCATTGAAAGAATAATAAAACTCATCCCGATAAATTATTATAACGTTTCATAAAACTCTTACAACTTTTCGTAACAATAAATCATAATCCTCATGAAATAATAACATTAAATGAACAAATAATATCTATAAAAATATTATATTAATTATATAATATTTTAAAGGGGTTGTATATACTCCTCATAGAAGAGGATTGGAACATAACATAAGTTATGTCCCCATGTTGGTAATTTAATACAAATTGTGTTACCGATTTGGTAACTTTTGAATCATAAAACTCAAGAAATTGTGATAATAAAATGGATATTTAAATAAAAATATTTTTTGGGATAATAATTTTAAAATAAATTCATGGCCAGTATATTCACCACATAAAAAACCCGAGGATAATATGGCTTGTGTCTCACGTAAAATTAATGTGAGAATTAATACCCTTCCCTTAAGTCCTAAATTCTTTTATACATGTTCCAAAATCGTATATAATGGATATAATTTTCTGAAAATATATTATAAAACAATAATCATATTTATAATACCATATATTATTTACTTATGACTTCTAATTACCCATTAAATAATAGCATCTGGTTAAAATCACAATTAGGTTAATAATGAATTTTTTATGTATGTATTGATTTGTTATTTTTGGTACTATTAGTGTTTAAATAATCTATGTAATGTTATACATGGTAAAGATATAAAATATATTCATTAAATATTTTTTTATACTAATCCAAAAAAGATACAGTTAGAAAAATAAAAACACCATTTATTGAGATGGTGGGTCGTACCTATACGTGAACGTTGTTTCCATTTTCATAATGGTTTCAAAGAAAGAAATGTAAATAAACTATTACTGTTAAAGATTAATTATTTTTTCATATATATATATATATTATTTTTTAAACCTATCCTTATTAACTTCCTTGTAAGTCATATGTGAAGAACGAATCACATCACTTCCCTAGGTGGTCGTATGTTGTACACGGGAGCAACATTATCGTATTCCAACAAAGTGGAGAGTAAGGAAGCCTTTTAAATACAATAATTAAATATGTATAAATATGATATAAATATGATATAAATTTATTTAATATATCATCATTAAAATTCTTGTAAAATAGAAATGAAAAAAACATCAGGTCATTTCACCAGACGGTAGTCAGCTGTACATGTGAATGGTGATTTCATATCCCATTTGATGGAATAGGATATTAACATAGGGTATTAAGTTAAAATAATAGAATATAATGATATGGAATATAATTAAAATATAACATATTCATGGTTTAAAAATAATTATTTATGGTGGTGGAAGAAATAAAATAAAATACTTTGTTTTGGATGTTGCCTCTTCTTCAGAAAACTTCTATCAATTTTCTCCAAAAGGATTCTAAGGTCGGATTTCAGAATAAATTAGTATTATTGTAGGATAGGAGGTAAATAAGTATTTAATTTCCTTATAGTTATTGGATTAAAATGGGTTTTTATGTTTGAATATGATTGGATAATGGGTTCCCTTTAAATGTGAGGTGAGTGGATCACGTGTAATTTTTGAAAAAAATGCATTTCCATGTTTTTCAAATTTAAAAAGGATATAAAAAAGAAATTATATACCTATGAGGGGTTTAGATAGAAATATGTTCACAATATGTGTATAGTTGAATTTTGAATGTCATTTTCCCCTTATCTAATTAGTTTCACCGCTTGGTAAACTCGTTTTAAACTTAACTACATTAATTAATTTTTATGCTTTTTAGCAATAATTATGAAAAAAATTAATTTCAAAATTTTATATAATATATATTATTATGATTCCAAATATGAAATAAATTTTTCATATTTTAGTTCATATATTTTCAGAAGTTAATATAAAATTAATCTAGTAGATATGGCCTAAAATCAATTTTTCAAAGAGAAATGTTTCAGAGGAATTAAAAAAAATTTCTCGAAAATCAACATAAAACTCATTCCAATTACCTAAATTGGATATATATATATATATATTTGAACTAATTTTACATTTAAAAATATATTAAAATAATATATAAATTTTTAATGCATTAAAATAAAGGACATTTCATAATAAAAACTAGCATTTTAACAATTCATCAATAAAAATATAGTTTTAGAAAATTATATAAAATAAAACCATTTTAAATTAAAAATTTCGATTTAAAAATGAATTCAAAGATTTAAAATAAATTTTCAAATATTTGAAAAAAAAATTATTTTATAATATGTTAGTCAAAATATGAAAAAACTGGTTTTTATAGAATAAAAATTTTAATGGAAAAAATTGGATGAATTATGATATATTGTTTATTAAAAACATAAGATGAATTTTATACATTTTATTAAATATATAACATATAAATTTTATTACAATATTCTACCATAAAAAATATTTTAATTTATGGAGTTAAAACATGTTTGTATACAGAAAAAAAAATTCGGAAAAAGATTCCATTTATTTTCATATAGTATTAAATTTCATTTCTCCTTAATTGGTCAACAAAGAATTAAATTTATTTGTAATATTTTTCCATATTTTGTTCTAATTTAGTTAAAACTATTTTTTCCTTCTTTTCCAATGGCTAGGTGATATCTATTATATAATATTATTTTATTTTATTATTATATCATGTTTCAATTAAACTTAGTGTTGTGTGTATCTTAACATAAACTCAATATTTATTACAATAAATTTTAAACTATGTTTTTCACATAACATAATTTAAACTCAGTGTTTCATGTATCATAATATATAAAAAAGATTAAGATTTTGGAATAAAGTATTTCCCAGAATCCGAGGGTGTTATAGTATTCTTATCATTCTGCTTAAATATATTTTTATAATTTTTAGACATGTTAATTTGATGAAACTATATGATTCTTTAGAAAATTATATATCCCACCGAATGAACCATTAAAAGTTCCAAGATATCAAAAAATATTTTGGAGCATAATTTACTCTTTAACATGGTATATTGACCAATTATATCTCTATTTTCTTAAATAAATTCAGAACTATCACTTTATCACAAATGGATTTTCTAAACTAACACAGCATGATGATAGTAAATATTTCATGTAAGGGATATTTTCCATGTAATTGAACAGGTATTATTATTTTTTGATCAAAACATGACAATCAAGTGATTATTTTCTAATTAACTAAAAATATTTTAGTGACACAAAATATATTACATTTTAATTAAAAAATAGAGGCACTGTAAAGAATTAATTTTATCATTATTGTACCATGTATAAAAAAAGATTGGAAATACATTTTGTTTTAAATTTGGAAAGTGGGATAACTCCTATATTAATTTTGTTGGATATAAGTCTAATCCTGCATTTAACCAATACTTTGTGTTTGCTAAAATAAATAACAATAAATCATTCAATCGACCATGTATACTCTTCTGTAAATTCGTGACCTCATTGTAATATTTGAGTTTCTTATATCTCCAATATGAAAGCATAAAAGATATTGATTGTTTAATCCATATATTTTTTGTAATTACTATATACTATTTCCTATCAAAGTTTGGACATAATGTTTTTCACCCTCTCAAAAATAATTATCGATTGTCAAAGGATTTTGAGGGATATCAAATTCTTATGAGCTATTTGAAGGAATTTTTATTCCTAGATGATAGCGATCCATAGATAAAAAACATCACTGATCCATTTATACTATATTATCACATATTTTATTTTATAACATGAGTTTCTTTCTGTAGAAATTTGAAAATATTTAAGCTCCTTAACACTGTATTAAGAAGAATCTCTATATACCTGGTGGTCATTAATATTGAAAATAATCATTGAATTCAACTGAAAATATTTAATTCTATATGAATCATAAAATTAGATACATTCCTCTAATAAGTGTATCAAATCATCAACTAATGGTTACAAGTAATCATTAATATTTTATATATGATATTTTTGAAAAAATCATTAAACATAACATGAGATATATATTTTTCATTAGAAATTTAGACTATAAGTATAAAATTGGCAACCAAATAGTGCATAAATTATCTTTATTCTAGGGATCCGATATGGAATCTTTATATATGTGTATATTCCAATTATGATATTACTAACATTGTTTTTAAATTTTATAAATTATGGATCAATATTCTTTCATTGTGTACAATTAGTTGGAAGGGGTAATTTAATTTTAGATTTTCACTAATATACATATCATAATATCTTTTTTTATATAATTTAAATTTTTTTATAAAATCATCAAATGAGAAATTATATAATATTGAAAATATCATAACCATGGATGATGGTAATTTTAATAATAGATAAATAATACTATTGATTTTCTTTTTTTTCTTGTATCATGATTTCCATGATTTATGACATTATATAAATCCATGATATTCTTTTATATATAACACACATTGTTAGGGAATGTTTTTATTTTATAATGATTCGATTCCATATAGTATATCAATTTTTCAAATTATAATTTGAATATGGATGATAATTATCATTACAATGTATGCATTTATAAAATTTTATAAATTCATTAAAAACATTATCACTCCTCCCATTATTATTTTTAATGTAAACCAATCCTAACAAATTTGTTAAAAAGAATTTTAGAAATTCAATTACACACTATGGAGTACTGCATCTATGGGTAGAGGACTACATTTTGATACATTTTCTAGTTATTTAAATAAAACATGCGCATAAGGTACTACAACCAATTTTGATTATGTATTTAGGGTAGTACATAAATAATAATGTTGGGCCACACCTTGACACATGGGGTAGTGTAAAATCTAGGATTTCACCTAATAATTTCAAAACCCTTATCCCTATCTCTATATTGTTATGATATTAAATTAAAAAAATCCCAAAGAGAAATCTATTATGATAAAATGGATCATATAATTTTATTTCTATGTAGAAAAAACTCGTAATGGTTTATTTTATTCTATTATTATGAAAAATGATTGATAATAAATGACATAAACTAATAATCTTACATTATACAACTTGAATAAATCTTGATAAGTTGTAGGATTATTATAAATAATCTAAGAATTTAATGATTATTTCTTTTTATTTTTCAAATACTTACCTTGTATAACTATTTGGTGACATAGAATATAGGTCGTATGAGTTTGTTAGTCATAAACATCATAGGCCAAGTGTTGTTTCTCTCTATTAAAATATCAATCCAAATCGACTTATATGGTGTGTGTGTGGGGGGGTGGGTGGCTATTGGGATAACTAGGTATGATATCTAGAACCTCATAAGTTAGCTATAAATAAAAAATGGATTTATTGAGGAGGTAATGATAGTTTGATATTTATCTACTCAATGAGACACTTTCTCCCAATTAATGACGACACGCGTTGTGTGATGTGAAGACACATAAAATGTGATACTTAATTCCACTATGAAATCTATATTCATGGATTAGAAATGGCACATGAAATGTTATATAAGATTAAAAATTAGGTATTCATTCATCTTATGAAGATATATTTTCCTCATCATTCTCTCCATTGTCTAGAAAACTAAAATCTATATCACTAACAATTACCACCACCAGTTTTCATCCATCCAACATTACATTCTCTAGAGGTTTCCTTCACTACATGTTTTCACCCACTATTATTCTATGGCCTATGTTTATTCCTGGTGTACTCCATTACTAACCAACCAATACCTTTCTACACTACTGATGTTGAAACGTTCCCCTCCCACATCCATCACTGACCAACCTACTATATTTAGATATCAATGATGAATGGATTAAAGGGAATAAGTAAAATTTTGTTCATTATTTGTTTATGAAAACAAAATCCAATTTATAATAATTATAATTAAATATTTTTCTCAAAATTGGTATAGAAAATATTATGATAAATATGATATCTAATTCTATGAATAATGAGGCACAAATATAACATAACTTTTTCCTATTTGGAAGATCATATGATCTTATTTGATTCAATGTCATTATGCGAGATGATCAGTTCCACAAACAAGAGTTAAAAAATTCCATAAGGATTTATCCATTTCAAATTATAGGGTTTCCAAACAATAAACATCTAAAATAAAATTGAAAAAGGTAAGTTAATATTTTAAGAGAGTTTGAAATTTTTTTGATCAAGCCTAGACTATGCTAGTAACTTCATTAAATTTAACAACTATGTTTGATAAAACCCCATGTGTCAAACACAACCTCAAAGTTAAAATTTCATTTAGGGACCCATCTAAGATATATTATTTATTCACCAAATTCTGATGTAAATTTTTTATAAATAAAATAATCAAATTTCTAAAAAAAATTATGGACCACTATTCTTTAAAATTTGTACCATCAATATTACCTTCTCTATAAAGATTAAAATAATAAAATGAGCTTAAAAAATCATGATAAATAATTATTCCCACCTTCAAATATTTTAAACCTAGAAAGAATAATTCAATGAAATTGTTTAGAGTACTAATATATCATTATATTATCATGCTACGACAATATGTTATGATGATTCATAGGATATCACCAAATACACAACAATGAGACCAATAACCAAAAAATTGTCTTCTCTTACTTGTCTTTGATTTCCACCAACAACTCCACCCAAGTTCTTTTCATCCTCAATATATATTAGACAATAATTGATGACCAATAATTTTTCAAACACAAATTTACATATCCATAGGATATATAAGATGTTTTTATCTAATATAAAAATTTAGTTAACACAATAAAATTGTGAGCTTTCCTAGCCTCTTAAAGATCTAGAATGAACTGAAAAAATATCCGGGGCATATTTATAATATAGTTTATAAATAAATATTATGTTTTATTAAACCTTGATTCATTAATAACCCCATATTTATCATTTCATATAAAACTAATGTTTTTTTAATTTATATGTCAATTGATTTGATAGACTGAATATTTATTAAAGAGGCCAAATTATGTGTTTAATTTACATTCTTGATTTTTTGATGTGTTTTGAATCTCTCGATATTGATTTTCCTTTATCTTACTATTGTGAATGAATTGGATCTTGTAGTTCATAATTAGATGTAATTCATGATAGGACCGCTATGGAAGTAAGTGGTGATTCCTAGATGATTATTATGGATTTATCAAACATGAAGGACTCTTGAAAATTTGACAACGGCACAGGATATGTAGGAATAATTGAACCTCTACATAGGGATCATTTAACCCATGTGCATTCTTCTGAATTCCCCTAAAAACATACATAACCATCATACACAACCTTTGTAAGTATGAGTCCTGGACTAACTGACCGTGATATAGCCATGAAAACAATAAACAATCATTCAAAATTGGTATAATCATGATACTATATTGTATATGCTTCGCTAATTCTATAAAAATATCATGACATATAGTCAAACATACAATCCTATGATGATAAATTATAGGAATGGGTCGATTAACCCTGCCTGATAGATCGACTACAAGAAGAAATATGATCAATTTTGGATGGGAATTTTACAAATACATAGATGAACCACATGTGTATGTTGATCAACATGACAATCATACTGATTTAATGCACATTGAAATGATTGAGTTGAGATGAGTAAAGGTTATCCTTAAATTTGGAGAGAAGTTCAAAGGTAATATTTGTGTTTCACTTACTTACGCAAATGATCCCATGTAATTTTGATAGATATATTAATATTATATGTAAGTAGAAATACCACCATAATGTGTAATGGTAATACTAAATCTTCTTAAGTGTATATATAGATGTGTGTAATCGATATAAAGGTCATTGATGTTTTAGGAATATAAAATTTATACATACATTATAATAATAGAGGAGCTTCCATAATAGTAATTCTGATGAAAAAGATAGTAAAATGAAATGATTATTTTATGATGTTTTCATAGGAATAAACATCATGATCACATGAAATGATCATGATCATAGTTGAATATAATTAAAAATCAAATTAAAGGTTATCCTTTTAGGTTCCTGGAGTTTAAGTCGAGGAATAAATTTAATAAAAGAAGAGAGTCATTCCATTGTGAAGATATTCTTTCAATTTTGGTATGTGTTTCTAGAAAGTTAAATTCATGTGACTGAAAACATTCTAGACTACTACATGTAGACTCAAATGGTTTATAAAGATATAAAATAGATTATTTTGATATTCTAGAAAAATTATCCTAGTGGAAGTGATGCATAATTAATTTCACAAGGAGATTTATAAAGAGTTAATTATTTGGATTTCATAGAGGTCAAATCGAAAATGTAGGGGGAATGATTTAACGAAAAATGTTTGATTCAGTATTTCAAAATAAAGAATCAATCATAGGTTTTACCAAGGATAAATAAAATTAAACAAAATTTTATAATATAAGACAAAGGTGCATTATAGACAAGTTCTATTGAGATATGGATGACATGTTCATGTTTGTGAATATATAGCTATTACATTCCTAATTTTTTCTCTATTTTATTCATCACTAAATCATTATTCATATATAATAATATCTTATACCGCTCTAATCTAGGGATAATTATTGTGTGACTAGGAAAGGGGAGATTTTTTATTTATAAATAATAAAACCTATTTCTCCTTGATTGATTTCATTTCCCAGTGTCTACTTTTTTACTTTTAATGTTAGTTTACTTAAAATTTCAATCATTCTCTATTCATATTTATGGTGATTGGAAGAAATATCCAAGCTCCATTTTTAACTTTGCTTGACGTAGAAGGTTGTATTAAGTAGTTAGTTTCTATTGATCACTAGCACTTATTAGAGGGAAGTGAATGATTTTTTAAATTCCTAGCCGCACAAAAAACTAATTTTGGTTTTCCTATGTAATTTAGGTGTGTCATTATAACTTTTCAAGAGATTATTTTTTTTATTCCAAAAATAGAAAATATTCTACCTAAAAAATATTCCTCTAGATATTTAGTTTTTATCATTAAACACTTTTTACCAATCATCATTTGTACAACCATGAAACTTCATCTCACAATTTATTTTTTATAACAACCCAAGATATTTTGTTCCTTGTAAAAATATTAGAATTGTGTTTTCTTCCAACATTTTTGATTCTTTCATATTAAATAGATACATGGGACAAATATTCACAACATTAAAAAATAGTTGGCATCCATGATGTAAGGTAAATTAGACTTATTATTCATATTAAAAATACTTTTTTGTAATATGTTTACAATGATCATCTTTACTCAAATTCGTCCTCAATGAGAGAGGAGTCAAAATTTCTTTGGATAATTCCATTTTCTACTTTTGTAAAACTTCCACAAAATACATTTCTTGGGATTGGGAAATACATTTTTAATTTTTTTGAACTTTTGAATTTAAAAAAAATCACCTAACATTTACATCTTTATGTACCTTTTTATATCATGTGAAAATTTTTTAAAAAATATTTTCTATCCCCATAAAAATTATATCATCCACATAAACAATTACAATAAGATTTATAGAGTCAAATTATTTAAAATAAATGATTCTACAAAAATTGCATTTAAAAAAAATCTGTATTCTCAAAAAAGATCATGGATATAATACCATTCATATAGATATTATTCCAACTCATAGAAATATTTATTTAATCTAAATACATTGTTTTCATCCTCATCATGTCGTAACCCACAATATTGTTTAATGTGAAATTATTCTTCATTTTTTCATTAAAAAATGATGAATTTACATCATTTTGATATAAATTTTCATTATGGTCTAAAACTACTACCTAAAACATTAAAATTGATTCTAAACTTTCAAAAAGGAATATTATTAAACAAAATAACCACCTTACACCTTTTTATTGGCTTTAAAAACAATCCTTGTATTGTTTATGGAAAATTATACATGTTCATTCAAGTGTTTTCAATAAACCCATATTTTCCAATGAAATTTTTACCTTACGAATGTGGACTATGTTCCGATGTTTTTTTATTTCTAAATTTGATCATATAGTTCATTCATTACATTTAACCATTTCTTTTTGTAAAATTATTTCTGAAATTGATTTTGGTTAAATTTTTGAGATGAGTGAAGTTTTATTTTCAAGTCTCATATTTCTTATTGATGGAAATGGTTACATATGATTTCAATTAATATTTTCAATCTAAAAATGTTTTTATAAATCCATAAATGTTATAGTTCCTCTTTATAATTCACTTTACCTTATCACAAGATTCATCTAAATCATAATTAACATAACTTTTCTCAATTTCATTTTCATTGGAAACATTCAGTTTCCCTTCTAAATATTTTGAAAAAAAATTGGTAAATAAGTTTTTTAATAAAAATGATTAAAAATATCAAAAAATAAAAAACTAATAAACCACATTCATTTTTAAATGTTTTTCCATCATTTGTAACTTCTTACACTGGGTAAAAACCCCAAAAAGTTCTTCCCTAATCTTTATCATCAAACATTCATAGAACAAGATATTTGATTTTATATAAACATGTCCATATAAAAACAATGATGTAGTAAAATAATTTTTTTATACAACATTTAATAATAATTCATGTTGGATTCCTATCTCAAAAAACATGTATTCTAAATATGTACAGCTTTCCTGACAACTTATCTCCTTTAGAACTTTGAAAGTTTATATTCTGCTAACATAATTTCTTCACATTTCAACTAAAATTCTAAACATTCATTATGACACACCATTTTTTGTGCAGTATAGGGTAGAATATACTAATTTTTGATACCATGAATTATCACAAAAGTTTCAAACATATTGAAAGTAAACTCAATTCCATTATCTATTATCATTTTTTATACAATCCCTAATTTCTTCTGTCGACTTCTTTTCTAAAGACTCAAAAAAATTCTACAGCCTCTAACTTTTCTATCATATAAATGATTTTTATTATGCGATTGAAATAATCAATAAAAGTGATAAATTAAAAATCCACATTTTATTATGGATTTATCATTAGCCCACATAAATGTTAATGAATATTTTCAAGAGGGATTTAAGACTAAATCTAAACTCTTTTATGACTTTTGTTAGTCATATTTACTTTCTGAGAAGTCACACAAATATCTTCTATTATTTTAAATTTGAGAATGTTTCAACCATCATCAACCCAATAAAGAGACATCATGTTTTTCATCCCATGGTGTAAAAGTATTTAGTTCCACATCTTATTTTCATCTTCATCACTTATGTAACTGGAGATTTCAAATTCTCGTATTTGGAAGAGATTCCCATTGGGTTCTTATCATTTTGAAAGACCTTTTCCGTATTTTGATACAACATGATAAAAAAATCTATTTTGAAGATAACTTTTTTCCCATTCTCACAATGTTGGATGACACTTAATAAGTTATATCTTATTCCGTCAACAAATAAGAATTCAGTAGATTTTAACTTTTTTGCATCAATATCTACCATTCAGATTCGTATAATTTTTTAGATTACTATTATGACCAAATTTAACATCATATCCTTTATTATATTAAATATGTTTCAATATTTTTAAATCACCTGTAATGTTTAATGAGCACCCACTATCATGTATCCATACTTTTTCCCTTTATACTTTATTTCAAGCCATTCTCCAAAAAAGGGTATTTCTGAAACATTATTCATTCCTTATTTAATTTTCTTTCATGAATAAAACACTTTTCATATAATTATAGTCATAAATTATTCTGAAATATGACATAATTAATCACATATTCTACAAAATTAATCAATTAGTCTAACTGATTCTTTGTTATAATATTTTTAATATCTTAAGGATTCAATATTTCGACTTTCTGTAAGAATGAATCATTACTCATTCCATATTCCTTATTAATTACACTCTTCCAAGGCCTTATTCTGGGTAGATATTATTTGTGCAAAAAATTATAATAATTGTTCCAAAATATTCCACATCATAATAATAGAATAAAATCATTATTTTATATTGAAGTATGATCTATCTCCATAAAAACATTGTTGAGGTTGATACATCTTCAAAATATAAAATTATATGGGTGTGAACCATATTTCCACCTAATTGAGTATTCATAATTTTTAGATGAAATAGTTTTATCACGTCCTTTTTACACCCATTATTTCCCAGAAATATTACAAAAACCTAAATTTTTTGAAAAACTAGATGAAACATTTCTTTTGGTGGATAAGGATTTCACTTGATTATTGATTTGAGATCTCTCAAAAATATTAAAATTATAATCATTTATTTATGAATCTTTTTTTATGTTTTCATTCTTCTTTATTATGGTATTTTCAAAAGTTAAAAGTTTTTATTGAGACTAGTTAGATTCGTCTTCCATGAAAACCAACTATTTTCTAAGGTCTTAAACCATCATTCCCTATCCATAAATTCTCTATTTGTAATATAAGATATTCTATATGTACTCTTAATAAAGTTTAACAACATCCACTTCACCAGTAAAAAATTTTCCACTATTTTTCTTTATAATTCTGATTTCAATCTTGAGAGATATATTTTTCTCAATACATACAACAAGTCCTAACTTGAGTTGACATTCTCTGTAAGATTTTTCACCTCCTCCTCCATCATCACTATCTTAGGAATATATTATTTTTTAAACCTTTTTTATTAATGTTCTGAACGTTTTTAATATTTTATCCCTTGAATAATTTCTTTCATTTGAGTCTGATTTAGATTTATTACAGAGAATACTAATATTTTATATAGTGAACTTTTTCTTTATTTTTTTATTTTCTTTGTTATTTATATTCTCTTCTCTACATCTTCCATTGAATTTTCTAATCAGAATTTTCTTCATTCCCTACAACTTTCTTCATAGGGAAATTCTTATAAAATCATGGATTCTACCACAATAAAGGCATTTTAGAGTAACTTTACCTCTACATATTCCTCTTCCTCTTTGATAGTTCATGGATATATGATACATGATTTTTTATTCAACTCATTTTCCTATTTATCTATTGAGTCATAAGGAAGAACATCTAAATCAACTTGAATTCCAATTTTTCTCACACAATCAAATCTGTATAATTATTGATATTCTTTTTTAAAATTGTATCTTTTCTCATTTCACAAGGAAAAAACAATTTATACAACACATCAAGAGAAAAATCATCTTTATCTATCAAAGATGAAATTTTAGACTAAACCTATCCAGAAAATTAATCATATGCTTCTTCAAAATTTTAAAATATTCCAGGAAATCTCAAAATACTCTATTGTTTAAACAATTTTATTTACTCTAGTGAATTATTCATCAATAATTTCATCATATATCATTATGTCTTTATACTTACTATAAATCCTTTTTTTATCTATTCTTCCATTGAATTAGTTCTACCAATGAAAATACTTTCCATTTTTTCACACATACTATGATGTTTTGAGATTCATCACCAACATATAATAATTATCTGAAAAGGAAAAAAGGACATAATTTCAATATTTTCAATCAATATTTATAATTTTTTTTATCAGAAAAAGTCAGTGGGAATCCTTCTCAATAGGTGGAAACTCAATTGTAGAAGTAATGATAACTTCCATAAAAATGATAGAAGATTAGAAATCATCTTATTTTTTCATCCAAAATAATTTTTCCATTAATGATGGAATTTCTCTCCTTTTGGATGAATTAATATTTACCCCAATTGAAGTTCCTATTGATCAAATAAAAACTAAGACGGTGGGGGGTTGATTCACTTTATCACTTTTTTAAGTTTTAATTAGTTAAAAAAATTAACCCCTACAACCTATTAAAGTTTATATCCCAATTATCATTTATAAAATACTCCAAAACTCAATGGTTGGAATGAAATTAATTTTCATGATAGTCAAATTATTTGACCATAGTACGAGAATTTAAATCCTTGACTGTGCCACTCCCATGGATATAAGGAAATTCACTATAATGAGGAAGTGAATAAAACTTGTTCCAAATTCAATTGTACACCTTCTCTCACTCAATAAGAATTACTATAATTTATTCTATCACATTGCAATGGTTTCCTACAAATAATTGATCTAAAATAATAATAATGAAATTGTAAGAAATTCCCAAAAAATTATCAATTCAGAATCCTCAGTTCGATGTGACTGGGTCCAATTCTCTCTTTCTGATGTGGTTCGGTCCAATGGACTCTTTACAATGAATTTAGTTTGATGGGATTAGTTTTACGAACCCATTATCAATTATATTTATTCAAACTCTACTCAAATTCGATTTCTCATCTTCATTAATATGTTAAAAACATTCAAATGACCAACCTTCTATTGACATCTCTATCTAGAAAGATAACTTTGACATGAAATCTATAATGCCCCTCTTATTACACTCATAGAAAATGATAGGTAAACATGAATTCACTTTTCTTCTATTTATATGAGACTTATAATAGAAAATTCATGAAACTAAAAAATGTTTCCCTCTTAAAAAAATTTAAAAACTCTGATAATCAATCCCATTTACCTCAAACATTTATTTCATCAAATATTCTAAAAAATTATTTTAAATTAGTTTTCGCAAGAAAAATATCTTTTCTTCGTCCTGATGTAACAATATCAGATTCATTCTTATGTAACTTCATTATGATGAAACGTCCACATCTTATTACTGGGGAAATTAATTAGCTTATTATGATGGAACTTCATCAGCTCAATCTATATTGAATATCCTCACCATAGTGAGTCTAATTGTATTTACTCTTTCGAGTCAGTCTGACTGAATATTCTTTTCAAAGTCAATCCAACTGTCTTTCCTCCTGAAATCCAGTGTGATTGTTATTCCTTATTAGATTCAGTTTTATTGAATTTACACCTTAGAGTTAGTCAAATGGAAACCACATAATGATGTAATTCTCATTATTTTCGATATTCCACTATGAAAATTTGAAATTCATCAAAACATGCCAACTATAAATCATTCATGATTCTAAAAACTACTGTTTGTGTTAAATCTTGATCTGATTCACACTTTTTCAAGATCTATGGAACTGTTTCAATAATTAAAATTCTACTACTTCTTTATATGTTTATTTCATGAGAATCACTCTTGATTTATGATAATTCCATTACCAAAAAATAATCGTTTAATTATGATAGGAATGTATTATGACATCACCTACTTTTAGAACCTCCATTATTTCTATCCAAAACTCAATATGATAACAACACTTATTCTCTCCCATCTCATCATAATTATTACATCATATGTTTCAGAGAAAACTTATTATATTTAAAAAAATATAAACTAGAAAATAATATTAGTAATTTATGATAGAATGCTTAAAAAATTTATAACTACTATCATAACTTTATTCATACAACCACTTCAACAACATTTTGAATTTATAACACAAAAACTTATTTCTAACAAAAAATTTGTCCTAACTGATATTGAACTTCATAATGAGGTATCTAAGATTAATGATATGTCTGATCAATAAAATTAAATTTATGATGAAATTTTCGATCAATGTGGGTGAGTTTGATACTCCAACTTTAGTCCTGCAACACATAGTGTCATGAAAAAACCTACTAAAAAAACAAAACTCCCTCCCATTGGAATCAATCACTCCAAAACATTCAATTATTTTTTAGAAAACATTATTTTACCAAAGATTAGTTTTCAACAAATAAAAAAAAATTAAAACAAAACATCACAATGTTTCTTCAATATACCATTTTTGTTTTATGTCCATTATGAAAGAAGTAATTTTGGGAACAATTAATTTTAAATGGTCATGTTCTAAATTAGTACATTGGAAATGTTCCCAAAGATGCAGTTGAAGTACTCACACACCTCTGTACAACTTCTCAATGATAGCACATCATGTTTTACCTATCATTATCATTTAAGTAATACTTTACATCTATTTAAAATCTACTTAAAGAATAAATTATATTTAATTCATTGAGGTAAGATCATATTTTAGTCATGTTTGAGGAAACCATTTTTTTATAACCATTTATATTTTAATAAATTTCAAATATTTATTCCCTTACCATTTTTTGTGTTCAATATTTATTTTTTTTATGTTTTTTATTCTCAATAACTTAATTTGAATTCCATTGAAAACATTGAATCCATAACCATGTTTAGAAACTCATTTCAACCATCTAATTTCATTAAATATATACAGAAATTATTTTTCAAAAAAAATTAATGTGATGGAATTTCATTAAAATCTCAATGATTTTTTATTCTCCTTCCTTGATAAACTATCTCCTATTTTTTAATTCACTTAACTAATTCGATTCTTAAATGACCTTAACCACTTCTGGGTAATTATCACTTCATCAATGGAACCAAAAACATTATTGAATTAAAAAATTAAAGAACAATCCTATAAAAAATTATTTTATTTATGGATATTGTGAAAACTTAATTGGAGAATTATTTTTATTTTAATTACCATTTTTCAATGAAATATATTTATAAACTGTACATGATATTTTATTAGGTTTTTAATCAACATCCATGAATTATTATTTTTTTCAAATCAAATTATAATGCATGTCTCAAAATCTGAACTACCATATATGATGTTTCATAATAAATGATCAATTCAAGTGCAGGTGAAGATAAAAAATGAGCTACCAAAATCTATTTGGAAGAAGATATTTAAATTTAATGAAAAATGTGATAAAAACTTTTTCCTGCTATTTTGGGAATATAATCATTTTGGTAAGAGTGGATAAATTTTCTTATGGTTATCCAAGGCTATCCTTAAAACCACACAACTATTTTAAATAGAAACACTACACTAGTTCACAAAAAATATGATTCTAAAGTTAAATTTATTATTTTAAAAATATGAAAAACCTCTAATAAAAATGGGTAAATTTGAAAAAAAAAACATCGATTCATTAGAAATAGTCTAAGAGTATACAACACATTAAGATAGGGATTAGTTTTTATGGAAACTGGTGTAGTTTAGTAGTTGAAATTGTCTTACAGATGATAATTTTTTTGAATTATTTCGAATATATTTATTAAAAGGAACCATTGTATCTATCTAATGAATATAAAAGAGTAATTCAGAATAAAGTAATATAATTCCTACCATGGGTAAGATAGATCTCATTCCAATAGAAGAAATTTCAATGTCCCTATCCACCATAATGGGATAAACCAATGTAAATAAAAATATAAACTATCAAACATGACGAAGGGAATAGAGAGAGTAATATTTTCCACTAATGGATAGATAAAAGTTATAATATATCCATGGAAAATTCAATGATATGTATCTAATTAAGTGTAAGAGTAATGTTTGGGGTAATATATTCTTATAAGAAACTATAAATCATGTATTTAGCTTCAACTTAGAGCCAAGATTCCCCATTCAACCTTAACAGTTTTACATTGAAATCCTACCAACTATTATACCGTAGATATATCCAGATTATTCTGTTATTATATGGATAAATACTTGTGTCATTGAATGGGATAATGAAATTCATCAAACCTATGGTAAATCTTGTATGAAGATATAATGAGAAAAGTCTTTCTTAACTATCATACTTCAGTGATGAGTGAAATATTTTTTGAAAGGTGGTTATAAGAGTGTATAAGGGAATTCATGAATTATAAATTTATTGAATATACCAATGGGATAAATTGGAATTGAGAAAATTATAGAGTTTTGAATATATTGAGATACATTGTGTTGAAAAAGGATAGACATTGGCTATGTATTAGAATTTTTAATTGGTGAAAATTAAGAATTCACTTTTATGTAGTCTTTGATTTATGTGTTGGGGAATGAAAATATTTCATAAGTGAAATTTTTTTATATTCAATTTATTTTATCCCCACCATTTATCAATTTGTTTTTTTTCTAATGATTAATATAATCTCTATTTTAAATGACTTGGGTGTGTGAATATTGTTTAAAATGTCCATATTTCATGTTTAATTTTTTTTATTTTGTAGGTAATGATAATGGCTTGTTATCAATTATACATTACCTTTTTATTATGATTCCATGGTACATGGAGTGAAACATTTAATTTCGTGTATTAAATGACAATTTTATAAGGATTTGGTGATGTTTGAAGGATATTTAACCTTTTACCTCCTCTAAGGAAGCTTAATGAAGGAGAAAATGAACTAGAAATGTAATAATCATTGAGGGGATCTATAGGGTTTGTTTCCCATGAATACACATTAGGAATGTCTCAAAAAGGCATGGTTATGAATAATTAAAAGACTAAGTAAGAATGAATCATTCACTTTATAACCATTATTCTACCATATATTACAATTGTAAATGATTAAAAATCTACATACTAATGGGAGAATACTATATATGCCACATTTATTATAAAACATTATTCTATGTTGTTGGATAATCTACTACAAGAACTTAGACACCATGAAGGGTCCGAAAGAATATGAATGAATGATCAATTATAAAAAAATCAGTTAACTATGGCTGTAAATTCTATCAAGAATAAATTAATCCACACATTCCTTTTAATCATACATAAATTTATATAGTTTGACCACATTTTCAAATGATCATCCACACATTGAACCAAATTCGTGGTCACATATTTGTAATACATTTGATTCACTTCTTTTAGATGCATAATTAATACCAATAAATTTTGAGATATGGGTAAATGTAATATTCTAGTTGCACTACCTTTACAAGGGATTTCCAATAAAACAGATAGATGCATTAAGGTAGTCTTCTAGTATCAATACTTATATAATGTCCAACCTGTAATTATATGATGTACATAAATGTAACACTAAAATTAATGCCATATATGAAGGTAAATAAAATATTAATCATGTTGAGTAAATTTGTCAATCTATTTGAGTGAGTGTAGGCTAAGAAATATTATACCTATGTAAAAGTCATTAAAGATATTTTTAATGGTATTGTGGACCTAAATAAGGGTAGGGAAGGAAATTCTATAATATTAATTTAATTGAATTACAAATTAAAATTATAGGATAGTTTTGTGATGTTATTTATAGTTTTAAAAATCCCGATCATTTGAAATGAACTTGATCTTTTACATTTGTAATAATTTTATCAAATTATTTGTGATGTAATGAAATTTAATGGGTGTTATTTTTTAGGATAGTCTAGAATATGGGAATTGAACCACACTATAGTGGATATAATATGGTTATTTTTCTTAGTGTTTCAAGAACCATAAGTTATTGGGGGAAACAACTTATGAGGCTATGATATTGAGTTTCCCATGGTGTCTCGGGTGAGATAATTAAACAGATCCTCTACATAGATGGATTATCTATATGAAAGGATTCATGCGGAAATGTATGTGGATTTTATTAATCAATTAAATACATGGACATCATAGAGATCAGAATGATTGAGAAGGAATAAATATCCATGGAAAATGGAAATGTTGAGGATCTAAGCGGGGAGAATTTCCAGAGGTTTGATTGGGGGCTACAGAGAGAAAAAAATTCATTTATAGGAGAATAATAATTCACATTATTATTAGGAACCATTGATATGTGCATCAAGAGTTTGTGTTATAAAATCCACTTCTATATATTTCTTAGTTTTCTTAGTCTAGAAAGCCTTCTTCCTCCCAAATCATATCTTCTACCCTTCTAATATAGGGGTAATTCAATAGAGTTTGGGGAAGGGATGGATTTCCCATATAATATGTAATTCCTTGAGGTTTAAGGAATTAATCAACATTCATTTTGATTGATTTTATTTCTCAATGGATACTTTATACTTTTAACAAAATTATGTATAGAGTTTAAATCTTAGTCGCTATTATTTCTAAAGTTTACCATGAATAATATCCCATGTCCTTGTATGAAATTAATTTATGGAGAAATTTGTATTAGGTTGTGAGTATATAATAATCATTGGAACGTCTGTGAGGGTAGAGATTGAGGTTTTGATTTTGATTTAATACCAATACCAAATTGTTTTTTAATTGGTAATTTAGGATTAGATTTATCATTTTTCATACACATTATAATATAGGATCATCAAACAATAATTATGGTATTGTAAGTCTCCACAGACCCATTTTTCTAAGAATTTTATATAAATAAATAGATAAATCCATGAATAATAAATTAAATATGGATAGTAGTAAAACCATTATAGTAATATGGTTGTATTGTAAGTGGAAATACAATATTTACCCAATCACTCATCCCATATCACTATTTTCAATCTCTTTTATTTATTTTACTATATATTTTTTAAAAACTAAAAACACAAAATAAAACAATCATTCTTTCTAAACTAATCAATTAAATGTGGAAAAACAAATTTTGTGTTCTCATCTCTATGAGATAACCATATCTTTCCACCACCACTACATATTTTTATAATAAATTAACTTTTTTTAAACACCCCATAAATGGAATTTGAATATTAATCCATTATCAAAAAGTCCCAAAGTAGTGTCATAGTTACACCCTCCTGAATATATGGTTTTTCCCCAAAGAAATACAAATGATTTTACGTTTGGAATGTTTGGGACCATTGATGGAACTAAGATATCCTCTTCTTCTCCTGGATAACATTTAACAATTTCATTACCAATAAAAATGTCTTGGGGTACATTTGTAAGGACTCACCAATCTCTATCTAGTATAGGGTTAGCCCATAGGGTCTCAAATATCATACCACAATATGTGACACACTGATGGTGGAGTGGTAGTCATTTTTAGCATAAATAATACCCTATGGTAACTGATAATCTAAAATACTTCCAAAATAAATCATGTAATCAAGAAACATATCCTTGAGAACTTGAGTTGTCCCCATTATATAACCATTTCTCTTATGGTGAAATAATGTACTCAACTCAAACTGAGCCTCAAATACATTATGAAACCTCCAATAAAACTCAGATGTGAACCTAATATATTTATTGGAAATTTTTCTCAATTTTTCTCAATGAAACTATTTGTTCTTATATAATCACACAAAAACCAAAAAAATCACTAAACCCTACTTATTTATAGGGAGAATATTTCATTACACGGTTTTCTGAACAATAACCACTCATCTGATATCATTTACATTAAAAGAACTTGGTAATCTAACCACAAAATCCATGATAATCCTCTCACGTTAGAATTTCAAGCCTAAAGTGATTGGATGATACTATATGGAACCTAGTTCTTATTCATCAATGATAAATAAATGAGGTACTATGTTATGAACACTTTGAAACTATTACTGAAACCTATATATAAAAAATGATTATTACGGTCCTCATATATCCATATCACACATTAATTTAACACCCAAGGAAAGATATGAAAATACCTTAATACATCTTTATAGAGCATAATAGGAACCATTTTTCAACCCTGGAAGATGAAGAAATGATACCCACCAACAAATAAGCATCTAGGTGACACTCTTTATAATTATAGGTATTGTAAACTGTACAAATCAAATTTTCTAGGATGATACTCACTCACTTGGAGAATGAGTAAGGGGAACCCCACCATATACAGATGGTAAAAAAGTCTCATTCTTATACCAAAGTACAATTTACCACAACTACTATCTCAAGTTAATCATGCACTAGCTGAGCATATTATTTCCTAATATGGGTATATTCCAATACAATTCCATTATCCAAAGTATGATCAATTTTTAATTAAAAGTAATTTAATAAGTTTATCAACCACATAATTTATATATTAATATGTTTCTAGGAGAAAATTTACCTGAGATTATTGTGATCCATTAAAACCATGAATCACTCATCCCAAAGTAGTGTCTCTATGTTTCCAATGAAATTCACTAATATTATATATCTAAATCATGGGGTGAAAAGTTATAATCTTGGGATTTAAAATTCCTAGACCTATAATAAATAAAATTTTTCCTCACCATCAATACACATCCAATACAAAATAAAGAGACATTGTGGAATAACATGCACTCAACTCCTTCCTATGAAAATATTAGAACAAAATCACCAGCCTACATCTACTCTTAATACATGAGATCTCACTCAAATCACTCATAAAAAATTAAAGGAATCACTTTTATAATATGGTAATTCATGTGTTTTATAATATCAGATAGGTTCACTAAGATCCTTCAATAATATCTAGAAATCCAAATAAATATATGCATCGAAAACCTCATCTTGGGAGGATCCCAATCAATGAAAACCTCAATATTTATGGGGTTAAATATTACTCTATAATATAAGTTAACATGATTCAAGAATTTCACTACCCTACATAAAAAATATATTTTGAATGTTAACTATACAATTGTTCATCTCAATTAAAGTCAATATCAATCCTCATATGTTTCGTATGATCATTCTCCATATTTGAATAGTTTCGAACATAATCAATAAATAATACCATGAACCTATATATGTATGGAAGAAATATATAGTTCATGAGTACTATAAACAAATTAGAGGGATTCATTAATTTAAATGACAATAAAAAAACTCATAAAAGTCATAATAAAAAGTGAACATTGTATTTTTTGAATCTAAATTGTGAAATCAAAGATGATGATAAATGGACCTAAGATTGATCTTTAAAAACTACTTCACTCCATTCATATTTTCAATGAGTTCATCGATTTTCGGTAGGGGGTATTTTTTCATGACTTTCGCATTTTTTAAATTTTAATAGAAAATATATAGACATAAACTCCCATAAAATATTCTATTAAATTGAATATAAACTTCTAAGGGGGACGTAGTGGTCCTAATGAAGAAAATTTGAAGAAGATCAAATAACTAAAACTTTAACTCCTTGAGAACCACTAGTTTTTCCTAATCGTATATTGTAGATTTGATTGTTCCCTATGATTTAGGTTGATTGCCTAATTCTTTTCTCGATTAAAGGAAAACACTAGGATAACCTATATAAAATAACAATGCACTCCTCAAAACGTAAAAGAAGATAACAACCCAATATTTCTAAAAAATATAAATCCAATCTATCATGTTTCGAGAAATCAACTAGAAATTCATGACTTTTATCACAACTCCTTCCACAATAAAATCAAAGAAACCAATAATGGTGAACTTGAATCAATTTTCAAAACTAATATTCATCATATAATAAAGGTAATACACCAAATTATAGAATTTTAATGACATGTTCATTGAATGTATGATATTAAAAAGGCTCATATCTGATGTGATGGGTTCCTTATAAACCAGCTCTTCAAAAAAAGATAAACTTAATAGAATAAATTTTTTATAGGATGTCTACGTTTTCTATGTGGCATTAGAAAATGTGTTTAGGATATGGGATCCAATGGTATTTGAATCACATAAATCCATCACATGCATCTTCTAATGAAAATTGTTTTATGTACCCAATTACTATAAAGGGTTACCAAAATTAGGTGGTGGGAGTGGATCAAATAATCCTTCAAAAACATGTCCTCATAAAATGAATCATTTACTAATAAAATATATTTTTCTTGAGGGATACCCAATCAAGTTTAACTAGCATTGTTATACAAATTTTGGCTCTAATAGAGATGGCTATCCATGGAATCCAACAAAAAACAATTATTTGAATTACAGAATATAAAATCACTCTTTATTTCATCTACCACCACATGAATAACATAACCTATTTAATTGGTGGTTAAAACTATTATGTGATCTCTCTAATGATGGTCCATTATACTAGGATGAGAAAATCCAATGATTAAAATGTTAGGATTATAACAGTTTTCCTTTGATAACCACTGATAATGACTCAATGTCAAGGACTTTTGAACAACCCCTAGTTTCTAGTGGTTTCTCTCATATGATGATTTTAATTTCAAGGGATCTATCAAGAAATATAGAAAAGGGGGAACGATTATTTTTACATTCATGGATAAAATATCCATTCAAAGTAATCACTTGTAATTTAGTGTTTCTATAAATTCATCACATTCCATGTCTTGGGTGTACTAGGTGAAATTATTTTACCTCTATCTATACTATCCCATGTTTATGATTCCATGCTTAATGAATATCATGTCCTTAATTTTTTACATCATTAAAATCTCTAAATTGTACTCCTCTTTAAATATAATTTCAAATTATTACTATCTTTTAGTGGATATTTCATAAGTCTGAGTTGTCAACCTCCACTAGTGAAAAAATATTCTTTGAAATAGAGTTGATATAGGACTCACTATTTGGTTGGAAGGATTTCAGACCGAATGGAATACATGAGTAACCATATCTGGAAAATCCTTTCCTATATGTGATTCGGGTTATCCTTGAATCCTAGGTAGATTTTTTTCATAGAACTCATTGAGTTCACACAACCTATGGGTAGTCCCATCCATGTTTGGGGGAATTTACATGTAATCCATAATTTAGGGGATTTCTCTCTCTATTATGGTTATAAGATATTCCATTTGAATATGGGATGGTGACTCCTTTTGGTTAGGTTTATAGAATGAAATCTTTGAGGATGTATCATCAATATGGTATTATTACCACCACATTTTTTGAATATAGTAAAGTTTAATAAGTTGTGTAATCCTATATTTTAAAATAATTTCCTTCTTATAATAAATCATCACTTATTGATATGTGTTTAGATGAACATTGGTAAAATCATAAATAACATGTGACATTGTACTTTTTCCATCTTGTTGTACATTATAAAAAATTACATAGAGTTTTTATCCATCATATAGTGACCCTAAATATTCATACATATTAATTACATATTTTATATGAATAGTAAATACATAATATCATTATCCATTATAGAATCATATAATTATGGAACATTTATAAACTTGAAAACATAAACCACTAGTTCAAATGAGTCTTCCATTAATTTATTCCTAACTAGAACTCTTCTTAGAGCTATCATTACTAAATCCTTTCTTATTCTCCTAAGGAATGGAAATAAAATAAATGGTGCGGTCAAATTCTTAGAAAGGGTAAATAATGGAGGTATAATTACATTATTAGAGTAACAAAATTAAAAGTTTATGAGAACGTTATATTAACATTTGAAATCTATACCCATCATTTCATAAATTAAAATCTTGAGTCATGTCATAAATATTCAAAGTTCACGAGACATTAATCATAATTAAATAAAATAATTTGACTTATAAGTGTATAATATCATCAGAAGACATGAGTTTGTTTCATAAACATGATAATATAAAATAATTTCTTTAGTATTCACGGATCACTTCGAAGACTATTTTAGTGGATTGGATTCACTCCCCAAAACTCTTAAGTAGTAATGGTTCACTCTAAAGTCTAACATTGTGGAAATATATACTCACTGAACTAGGTTGAAACCCCATTAGAGTCTAATTTATCTCATGAGGTACCGATATTAACCAAATTAATTACAAGGATATATAATTTTTGTTCCACCCCTTCTCAGTTATAAGGTGACCACCATCGTTTATTATATCGTCTTCATCATCCTATGTTATATCATAACCACCGTCATTGGTTTATAATATATCCAATTATAAAATAATCTAAATAATACATATTTGTGCCATAAGATCATAAAAATTAATTATATAATAAGCCCTGAAAATATATAGTGTTCATAATAATTTCACCATATCATAAGAAATGAAAAAATGAATAGGTTACATAAACATATTGTTAACATAATAGAAAACTATCGAGAGAAAAAATATATATGGTGTCATTAGATAATGTTACAATAAAAGAATAAGTAACATCATAGGATTTATCATAAATGAAAATTTTCTTTAAACTATCCATGAAGAATTTATTAGAGAAAATATCCATTACACGTGGAAATAACACCATTAAAAAAATGTTTTTAAAATTATTAACGATGAAAATTTATTTAAAAATGATCTTGGAAATTTGTAATGGAAGATTGAATGAATTTATTGCTCATAGTGATTGGAAATTTCAATCATTATATATAAATTATAAAGTAAAAATTCTTTTTAAAAGAGTATTTAAAGGGAATCTAACTTGACCCATTTGGAAACTGTTATGAAATATCCTTCATAAAACACTTACTCCTTTGGTAACTTTTGATCAATAAGTCTAATTAAATAAATAACCATGGATGTAAATTTAAATCCCTATTAATTTTATATCATGAATAATAAAATAAATTCATGGGTAGTATATACAACCTATAAAATAAATAAACGGTTAATATGGAATGTGTTCCATAAAAATAAAAGTGAGATGAAAATCCCATAAATTATGTCTAACTTCCTTCATATGCATTGTAAAATCTGGAATAATAAATTTATATTTATTATTAATATATGGAGTTACAATAAAGATATATATATATATATATATATTTCATACCATGTATAATTTACTTAACACATTTTATCACCCTTTTTTTAATAATTCACTATAAAAATCACTCTTCTCGGTGATATCTGCATACCTTTTCATGTATGTTTCATTTTAGATGTTTTGTTCCTTGTAATTTGATAATGGTACCCTTATATTCAGAATTTTAATAATGATATATCTATAATATATGTTCACAATATACATTTTTATTGTCATTAATAAAATCATAGATAGAAAAATGAATTACACTATTCACAAAGACAATAGGTCGTACGTAAGATGAACACTTTTAAATTTTTGAAGGAATGAACAAACTAATATTTAATAATAATTAAAAATTATATAATAATTTTTATATCATATATATAATATATATTAATTGAATCCATTATTATTACCATATAATTAAAATGTAAATGAAAAACGAATCACATCGCTTTAGGTAGGTGGTAGTCTGTACATACACAAAATCTACGTTATCATTTCTAGAAAGACTAGAAAGTAATAATATAGTTATGATATGATCATTAACTAAGAATAATTGTGTCATATATATCATTTATACACATTTTACCTTGAATAATTATTGTGAATCAAAAAGGGTCTTTATAAATGAATTGTATCACTACCTCGAGGCGATAAGCCATACATATGCACAAGAAATTCATTCATATTCCATTTGATGGAGAGTGGGTGAATAAAGGTGACTTAATAATCATAATAAAATTTATGTAAATTTATTATACAGAATTGATTATTTTTTAATAATAGTATAGCATTATAGGATATAAATAAGGATTAATAAGAAAGTTATCACTTAATGTGATTACCTATCCTCTAAAATAACTCCTTTAGATATTCTCTTAAGAATCCATGGGAAGGAATCTTGGGTAATGAATAACCTATTAATTTTTTATTTTTAATTTTCGAATATTTTTAAGGGATGTAAAATCTAGGAGGAATAATGTGGTGTGAATAATTGAATGAAGGTGTGTTCTTTTATAAGGGAGGGAAAAAATTCACATGGAATTTAAATACAAATTTAAATATAAGAAAGTAACTATAAAGACAAATGAATACATTATGATATATATTTAAACCAATTATATCATATTGTTGACATATTAGCATCCAATATTTTTTTATATGTTTATATTATATTTTAATGCTTATCGTTTGGTTTAACCCCTTAGTTATCATATTTAAAACTTATCTTTGGTAAATTATTTTTCACTCATAATAGGTTATAATTAACATATAATGTATCAATTGACACATAAATAGACAAGGGATGAACTATTAAAACTTATATTATCCCCAAAATCCATTTTAAATAATCTAATTATTTTTAAAAAAATTAATAAAATATTAATTTCATAAAATACAATTTATATAAATTTTTATACTATTCATTTAATTGGACTTAAAAGACATAAATAAAAATATTTAATTACATTATAATCCATTTATATATCTATAAAATGTTTTATTGGCATGAAATTTCCATGTAACACATAACATATTCAGATTACATTAATTTTATTCTTTTTAAATAATTTATTTTATCTTTATATTTATTAAATAAATACTACAACAATGTTGTATAAGAATTTAATGGAATTTTATAATTTATAAAAATTAAAAATACAATTATATCATGAAAATAATTTAATTAATCTCAAAATAAATATTTTTTTCATTAATAAATTTATTTTGTCCCTATGGGTAAATATATGAGATATTGAAAACTATGAGAGTGACATTTTGAAACTTTAATTGTTTCTAATATTATATAGGTTATTTTAACGGAATACTTCCAATGAAATAAGTGTGTTTCATTAAACGGTGATATGGTTCAAATTAACATAATCTAATAATAATTTGGATGCAAAAATATGCCTTTATCACTTATTTCTAAAATATATTAACCCAAATTACACATTACTGATGAGACACATTTTTCCACTAAAACTATTCATATTGACCGAAAATAAAACGAACAGATTCGCCAAATTTTTACTTAGTAGTTACAAATATGGAATAATTTTTATTAAATTCAATGACTGAAATTTTCAACAATTAATTCTAATATAATTGCAACATTGCGATGAAACCTTATTTTTAGAAATATATATTTTTAGCATAATGTATGGGTAATTCTTATCCCATGCATAAAATAATATTAGATGAATGAAAAAATATTTTCTTTAATATATAATATTTAAATTTAGTTTAGATAATTATAAAAATTTGTTAAGTTAGATTAATTAATGTAATAACACATTTCATGCATAAAAAGGGTTTTTAGAAAAATTACATTTTTTGTATAAAAATGTTTTAATAACAAATTAAAACATAAAAATGATTCAAATGAATTAAATAGAATTATTTAAAATATAAGGGTACTAATTTTTTTTAAAAAAAAATTAAATGAAAATAGATGGTTTTACAAGCCATAGAAATATTATTTCCAAAATAAAGAAGTATATTTTTACTATTAACTAGAAAATAAATGTTTTCAGAAAATTCTGAAAAAATATTCTAATGAAAATATTAATATAATTATTTAAAAAAATGATGTTGATTTTTTAAAATAATATTTTTAATATTTCAAAAAAAAATCATGATATTTTCTCTCAAAAACCAATAAAAATATTTATTTGAAGGAAATGTGTTTTTGAAGAATAAAATAACTTTACTAAAAATTGACTGATTATTTATTTTGAATTTATAAATACAATTATATTGAGTATTCAATTTATATATTTTTCATAATTCAGTTAATCTTATTCATACCTATTAATTTTATAACTAGGTTAATACTTGGATATTTTAATTATAATATTTCATGTTTCATTTAGGCTTAGGTTTTTATATAACACAATCTATAAAATAATTTAAATTTAATTGAAAAATAAATATTTCATAATATCCCTTGGTGTTAAATTCTCAGAATTTAATATATTTCATTATCAAAATATGTGATTTTTCTTCCTAATCATGGTTTTTATATTTGTAAATTCATTTCATTAACAACCTACAAATTAAAGAGGGTCAATAAAAAGTCTTCTTGAAAAGAGGGAATGGTAATTACAAACGTCATAACAAAACTGGCTTTTAAATTAGGTTTACACTAGTTGGAAGTGAAAATATGGGCATAAATAAGAAACATTATTCCAAAGGACTAATAGAGAGTGATAGATAACATGATCTAATGGAAGTTAACAACCACAAAACCAAAAATAAATGTGGGGTAAAAATAAAATTAATTAATCAGAATTTAAGGTTATAAGAAATTGTTATAAGTAAATATACTTACTTAACATTTACAATTTCATCCTTCAATCAATTTCCTACACTATCTAATTTCTGATCCAAAGGATGAGTATTAAAGATGAATTGTTCATGCATGATGAAATAAAATAAACTTTTAAGATATAAGAATATATATCATGATACTAATCATATAATTAGGCATTAAAAATACAAAAAATGTTATCATATGATAATCATCCAAATGAATTATCCATTAAATGAAGAAAATAAAAAATAACATTCAAATCCTTAATTAACATAATAACCTCAAAATTGAATAATATTTTAATCTCATGTGATATAGCATATCTTTCAACTTACATATTTAAAATATTTAATTTCATTATTTGGAAATAATTTTTCGTGTTAAATTATTTGTTAATCCTAAAGGTTGGATATACCTAAACCCAATAAAACGTCTCCCAAATGAACTTAGTCTCCATGATATTCACTATATAATATTTAAATATAGTAAACATCACCATAAAATCAAGTATAAAATTTAGATACAAACCTAAAATATAGTACTCATGTTGACCATAAAGATTTCAAAATATATCACATTGTCAACAGATAACATTTAGTAATAAATATTATATATATTTTATAATCTAGTAGATCATAATTAACTTAACATAAATTCATATACCACTCCTAAAGGGTTATTTAAACCTCAATATAGAATTATTCCCAATATGAAGTAAAATATTTAAATCAATTCAAAATATCATCGCATAAAACATTAAAATATGGTGTTGATAACTCTTCATTTATGATCAATGATAAACTTATATCCAATTATGTTAACCATGAGATTTATGTTAACCTCACCTGAAGGCATATATTCTCCCAAAAGTAACATAATAATTATTCCTAAAATATTTTAACCAAACATTTAATATACTCCATAAATAAAAAAATGTAATTAACATCATCAAAGATGGGTTAAATACAATTTTCATCAACTACTCAACTTCTAGGTCACAAATAGTATCCTGCCAATTTTAATTTTCTCATTTTAAAAAATAATCATATGTGGTCAAATTAATCTATTTAATAATCTTTAACTGTTTTCTAATCATTATATCCCAAATATTATTAATTTAACACTTTGAAATCGCACTTAATAAAATATAATATATAAAAAACACAAATACATTCAATTAATATACCTTTCTTGAGTTTAAGAGTTAATATTTAGAAGAGGTAATTTACTCAGATAATAGTTTGGTTTCCCACATATAATTCATCAAATTCCATGGAAATTCATTTCCATATAACCATTATTTCAATTTTAAAAACATATTCGCCTCCATTTGCGGTATTATACTATGTTATTTTTTCCACATTCTTGATAAGAGGAAAATTTTTCATTCTTCACTACATGATTACTACCATATGAACTTCCATAAAATTCATTTTTCAACTTGTTTTACTTTTTATGTTGCTTAAATATTTTTCTGTTGTTAATTATATATCAAGATATCTTATTCGGCACAACCATAAAGTTTCACATTCCTACTCCCATTTCATTTTTTCTCATGAGAACAATTATTTCATTCTGCATCTACATTAACATTAATCATATAGGTTGTAACCATTGACTATAATAAAAATAAAATTGTGGGAAATAATAGTAATAGTGAGGAATCATGAAAAGTTATTTATAGGATATTAAAATCGTAGAAATTTCTTTTCAATTTATTCAACATTATGTTTAACCAAGGTTATCCATTATCTTTACAAAAAATATAGGATATTTTCTTATACCTAGACATATATCTAGGTTTCTCACTAAATTTACTCATCCAAGTTTCCAAATATCAATTATACTTTGACCTGATAAAAATTATAGAAACCAACACTTTCCATTCATAGATAATTATTATTTTTAGATTAATATTCATTATAGGACATAATGAACCACCATGAAATTATATAGGTCATGTTACATTGGAAACATATACATATAAATCATTGGTTTATAAGAGTATACTATTGAGATCATAATATCTATAACCCTTATTGTACAAATAATTCCTTAATCGTTTCTAAAAATAGGGGAAAAGGAAACCTAAAAAATGGTGAGCTCAGGTTATATGTTAGTTTTAATATAAGAACCACTGTTTTTTATAGTATCAGGTGGATTGTATTTTTCTGTCTTAGGTTAATCCAAACTGTTCTATTCAATAAATTACAATTCCTAGTCATCTACTGGTGAAAGTGGACTCAATATTTAATAGGGCGTATTTTCCCAGTTTTCCACTTCTTTGGGGTCTAAAATTTTATTTATAGTGATTTTTGTGTTTACGAATGGATAGATTCTAACATAAGTAAAATATTTTCTTGAAAGAGAAAAAAGGTCTCCTAGAGAATCAGTAAAGGGAATATCTTTGGCATCCCATAAAAATAATAAATGTCTTGTGTTTCATGAAATTTATTGAACATTACAAAAGCTATAGTTGAGAGATATATGATATGTTCTATGGACCCAACTAATAGATGTCAAGTTGTGTGAACTAATTCAATTGTGCTCTAAATGAAATGTAAAATCATAATGTTAAGAACCAATGGAATGTTTCTATATTAGTTGAAGTCACACAAAGAATCTACATGAAGGGTCAACAACATTTCTAAATAGGCACATAGATCCTTTATTTTATAAAACTCTATCAATGAATATTTGGGTCCTCCTTTTCATGTAAGAGTTTCCTGAAGTATAATTGCCTAGAAAATTAACTTGTGTCTAAATAAATTAAGTGAGATTCCTAACAAGGTTAGTTTGCATGAATATTAGTGTTTCATTGAAAACCCAAATTTGTATAGAAAATAAGGGTTTTCAAAAAAGGTAGTGTTACGTGACAAAACAAAAGATTTTCAAAACTAAAGTGTTACATGAAGTACAAAAAATGCATGAAAGTAAAATATTTACAGAATTAGTAATTGTTGTGTGATCAAAGGTATTTGAAATTATATTTTTAGTTAATATTTCATTCAATACAATCCATTCCAGACTATGCTGGAATAATATTATCATTATAATTAGGGAAATAGACTTATGTTCACAATCTATTGAGGGAAAATTTAAGATGGTAAAGTGATAAATACATCACCTTTGATGTTAGCAGGGATTCGATGCTAGTGATTTGAGGGAGTTATTGTGATATCCATAAAATTCATGAAAATGTATTGTGCCTAGAATATAGTGACCATGTATGAAAAACTATAATCCATAATTTACAGTGAATATTGGTGGATTCATGTATTACTAGAACACTATCAGCATTTTATACATAGACCCGCCATTAGTGGGGGACCAGTTAAAATTTATTTGATGTGTTTTTTTGTAGTTGGGTGGTTTATAGTTCAACGATTCTATCAGAAAGGTTTAATTACTTCCAACCAGTATGGGTACAAGATCTATATCAGAAATCCAAAAAAATTTGACACCATGATTCACACATCCACTGTTAGGGTTTTATAGGTAATTATAGAAAACAAGGGAGATATGAATGATTAAATAATCATAATATGATGATAATGTTACGTTAACATGAATATAATATTTGAAATACCTTCTGTTCATATCATAGATCACAATATAGAGTCATGTACAAATTATTGGCATTTTATAAAACATACATCACAATAAAATCCAAGAACATGATCCATAAGAGAATAACACTAGATTAAGAAATGACATTTTTTACATACACATAAGCATTGAGAATGATTTATTTTTTAGTTAATTCGCACTACCAAGACTAGAATAGTATATAAGTTCACTCTCCAAACCATCATAGTTGTAAAGTTTGAATCCCAATTCTATGATAGTTGATAAATACACATACTGAATTGGGTTCAATCACTATTCTAGTCTTATATATATTATAAGATATCCATATTTACCCAATTAATAAGATATAAATTTAATTCTTGACCCTCCCATCCCATGTTATAACATGTACATTATCCTTGGTTATAATGTTACCACCATCATCAGTTATAATGTAACCACCAACCATGACTTATGATATAACCTCCACAATATATTTAAAATAATACATTTATGTACCAAAAAATCATAAATATTCATCATATCAGAAACCATTAAATGTATTGGGTTTCATAACCATTTAATCATAGCATAACCCATAGTAAAGGAATAAGATTATCAAACATCTTGTTAATATAATCGTAAACTATGCAAAGAAAGAATAAGGATTCTATTATTGGATAATATCAACAGTAATGAATAAGTAACATCAAATGATGTTTTCATTTATTAAAAATCCATTTATTAGATTACTAGAAAATATCATGAGGAAAATATCCTTTCCACTTTGTGGTATCATTTTAAGGCATAAAAATTAACAAATTTTTAATAAAAAAATCATTGAAAATAATCATGGTAACTTATTGTGCAAGATTCAAAGGCTTGATAATTATTTATAAGAAGAAACTAATTTCATACCTTATAAATTAAAAAATTAACATTATTCTTAAACATAATTTATAGGGATTCAAAAGTGACCCATTTAGAAAACATTAATAAATTTCCAATTTAAATCCATTTCTTCTTCTATAATGCTTTAATAAAAAGACACATGAAAGAATGAAACTTATAAGGATATGTAAATCCATGTATGTCTCATTTGATTAAACCAAAAAAACATTCATGGGTTGTATATACATCACACAAAAGAAAAAATTGGTGATTAGGGAATGTGTCCCACAGAAATGAAGGTGATAATGAAATCTCATACCTTATGTTCAAATTTCATCACACATAGTGGAACATCATCTACATTATATATAGATTTATTATATGTCAATTGCTGATCTATAATAATATATATAATACCATATAAAATTTACAAACAAATTTTTATCACAAGTTTGTTAATAATTATTTATTAAAATCCTAGTTTTAGTTGATATCAACTTCACTTTCCATATATTTTTTGGTTCAATAGTTTTCCTCATTGTAATTTCATCATGTTTTCCAAATTAAATTCATGATAATAAATATATCAGTGTAATTTATATATTCATTTTATACAATTTTATAAAGAATCATGTAATTATATGTAGAAAAATGAATTACACCATTCATGGAGATAATAGGTCTTTCAAATGCAGAAACACTGTTTTCATTTTTCAATAGGTGGAATAAAATATAGGTAACTAAAAACCAAATTAAAATAATCATTAAAATATTATATATATCATAAATAATGATTATTATCATCATTATTATTATATTCCACATAAAATAAAAATGATGATAAACCCACCACTTTGTGAAGGTGGTAGTCCACATGTAAGCATGAATGACGTTATTATTTTCCCACTGAATGGAATTTAATATCATATAAATGATATTATAAATTAAAAAAATTTGTAATATATATCGTAAATAAATGGTATATCCATCAAGATAAGAATGTTTTAAAAATGGTTATGATAAATGATTTGTATTGAAATGTGGAGAAGGAAATTCATACGTACGCACATGCAATACTTTCATTTATCATTTGATGGAAATAATGTGAATAATGTTGGATTCATAATAATAAAATATTTATATATATTTATTATACTAAAGATATTATTTTATGAATTATTTATTATATTTAAAGGAGATAAATGTAAAATAAAGAAGGAAGTTATCAGTTAAGGAGATTACATCTACATTAAAATAAATTCTTTAGATCTCCTATTAAGGATCAAAGGGTTTAAATTTTTATATGTAAAAAACACCAAGAATTTTTTTAAAGAAGTTTTTAATTGGTTTTTTGGGTATTTTTCAAGACATAAGGCATAATGTGGTGTGAAGAAGTGATGTAAGGGGTGTCCTTATAAAAGGGAGGGAATTGAAGCACTAGGAATTGAAAAAAAATGATTAAAATTTAATTAATAAATTCTTAGTTAAAATGATTAAAAATATACATATTTTTGTATATTGTTGAAATATTATAATCCAATAAATTTTTGACAGGTTTATGTGTAATTTTAAATACTATCTTTTGGTTTAACACTTTATTAACCAATTTTATACTTGACCATGATAAAACTTTTTTCCCTCCTAAGATGTTATAATTTTACTTATAACATAGTGACACCATCCCTAGTATCCCAAATATGATTTATAATTTATTACTTTGGTATAACATACAATAAATATAATCACAACAGACTATATTTTTTAGTTGTATTGGTAAACTAGATACATACTTGAAATTCTTATTACAATTGAGATCATAAAATACACAAAAAAAAATTTATTTCTGAATACCATTATTACCCTTACTTCATCCTTAAATATCAATCCCAAAACACTTATTTATATCCTTGTTAAAATAAAACATAATAAAGTGGTTTTCTCAAATACTTAGTAAGTGTATGTGAAAAATGTGAGCTATGAATAAATTTGATGTAATAAATATGTTATAGTAAAAAAATAAAATAGATTACATTAATTAAATAAATTCATCATAACAGAGTGATTAAAAAATATAATCAAATAATTCCATATAAATAATCACATGAGCATAAAATATAATGATTTATACTCTTATTAAATGAATAATCATATGAAATATCAATAACTGAATTCATAATGATTTAATTTTAAATATTATACATCTTAAAAATACTATCGCTAACTTGTTCCATGGAATCTAATAAAATCGAGTCATTGTTCTAGGACATCAATATAAAAGGGTATGGGCTCTGCCAAAAGCCAATATAGTTTCTCTCATGGGACATACCAATGCATCTATGGGTAATAATGGGACCCACCCATCACTTACAAGTCCAATGCATTCTACATATGAATGTGGTGAAACATAATGAATATAAATATTCAAATTTAAACTAGAATAGAAAATGAAAATACATTACTTAATCTATAAATATATTCATAAACCATGAAGAGTAAACAGAATGGTATCAACATTGTATATCCCCAGTCAAACTGATCATAAACCATCTAGATAAATAATAAGTTTGGAATCATTAGAGTATATCACCATTTATGTATAAGTAATATAAAAGTATCCCTTTCTAGAGGGAGCATTTTTCAAAATATCACATAGAACATTCTTTTGGAAAAATAAAAATTGTTTGAAAATCATTATTTTTTCAAATTAAGAAATTAATAAAATATTATCAAAATCATTTTCTTCGTAATTTTATTTTTAAAAGGAATAATTTCTATAATATTTGGGAAATTTTCTTTATTTAAATGTAATCTGGTCAACATCCAAAGGAATCTTCAACTAGCTGATTGTAATGAATGTGGGTACTCCATTAATGTTGTATATACTAAAAACAGAATTTTAACTATAAAAATGATTGAAAAGTGTCTCATTCAAAAAAGCCAAAAGAATATTCGATTAAAACAACTTATAAAAAAATTAAAACATGGGTAAAAATATCTATATAAATCCTTTAGAGAATAATTTTTTTTTGAAAATATGGTTTTAGAAGAAAAAATATTTTCAACTAAAGAGAAGAATGATGAAAGATTTATTAAATGTATTTTTGGAATTATTTTTACATAAAAATAGAGGAAAATTGGTATTATTTTTGAAAATTTTCATTAACAACATGTGGTGAGTAAAATTTATTTAATTAAATCTGTAAATATAAACTAATTCTTGTAAGGGAGACTTAATCAAAAAATCATGAAAATTGATGAGATCATGAAATAAAGCCTTACTACTTTGGTAATTTTTATTCATAATCTCCGTGAAAGAAATAAAATTAAATGAAATATTAAATTACATTAATATTAATCAATTGATGATATATACTACAAAAACAGAAGTTCATAGACCACATAAAATAAATAAGTGGTTAATATAATGTATGTCTTATGGAAGCAAAATTGAGACTAGAAACAACTTACCTTGAGTATGAATCATCTTGTCTGTTCCTCATCATCAAAAATAATAAACTTATACTCAGTATTTAGTTTTTTAAAAACCATTTAATGGTTTATTATTTGTTTAGTTTTACTTTTTACCATTTTAGATGTGATCACTTTGTCAATTAAGTATACGTATGATGTTTCAATTATAATTCCACATGTTGCAAAATTGATTTTGGTAGGTTTTCTATTGAAAAATATTTCTTTAATTAAAAATATAAAAAACTATAATAATTATATATTTATCAAATTTATATATCAATTATAGTTTTCAAACCAATCATGGCTGTTAGTAATGAAAAAATAACTACGTTATAGTCACGAAGACGGTAAGTCGTGCGTATATTTGACTAGCGCTACAATTTTTTAATGATTAATATAAAAGATATGATGTAATGTTTTATATTTTTAGAATGGTCATTATTTAATTTCTATAATATTATTTATTTAAATATACTATTATGTAATATAGATTTTTTGGTGATGATGATGTAGTCACATCACTTCGTGAAGGTGATTGTTCCCACGCACACAAAAGATATTATAAATTTAAAATGTAAGAAAATAAATTATATATATTATATTTTTAGAATGTAAAATATATAATTAATATCATTAATATTTCAGTTCTATCAAATATATTCTTTAACATTACCATTATTACCTTCTATTTAATGTGTTAGTGGAAACTGAATCACACCGCTTCGTGAGGTTGTGGTCTGTTGTACACACAAGGAACGTCATCATTCTCATATTGAAATGGAATGAGAAAAGGTTATTTTTGATATAATTACTCCATATATTTAATTATATTATAAATATCATATATATACTTTATATCCATCATTGTTACCTATAGTGAGAGGTTTTGATGGAAAATGTGTTTAATCCGTTCTTGAGGTGGTAGTGCGTCGTACGCATGAGCAACAACATCATTTCATATTTGCGAGAAGAAGATATGGATATAGGTCATGAAAATAACCAAATAAATTCTAATGATATTGGATATACTAGTGTTATTATATATTCATAAATAAATAATATTTTAATATAGGTTGAATAATAGACAAAATAAAAAAACATAGTTTGGAATTTCCGCTATTCTAAGACCACCCCTTGAGGATTATACATAAATTATTCATAGAAGGTATTTATAACAAAAAAAATAATCCTAGTATATGGGGATAGAATTTGGTTTTTTACTTAGGTAGGTATTTTTTTACCCAAAAGTGTTTTATGATGTAATTAATAGAAGATAGGGACGGCCTTTTATATGTGAGGTGGGCATCACACTGGTATTTTTCTGAAAATAACAAGGGTTACCCACGTTTTTAACAAAAAGTGTCTAAAATGTTTTATTATATATAATTATACATAATGAGGTTCATATATGTCCACAAATCTGTTTTATTTAATTTTTTTATCATTTTGAACCTTATCTATTTATATTTTCCACCATTAAATCAATTTTATCCTTAACCACACAAAATAATTTTTTTTTGTTTTTATAATTCACAGTAGTAAAAAATAATTATGAACATATTATATAACATAAGATATAATAATTCCGAATATATAACAAATTTTTTAAATTTAATTATAATGTGCTTTAAAATTTAATTTTAAATTAATCCCACTAACGTGATGAAAAATACTATCTTTAAAAAGAAAATTTTCAAAATGATACAAAGTTTTATACAAAATTGAATATAACATTATTTCCAATAAATAAGTTTTTAATAATTTAAATATCAGATAATTAATTTTAATTTAGAAAAATTCAAAATATAATTTTACTCTTTAGATAATTTGAATGAAAAGGAATTTTTCAATTAAAATTCAGAATTTTTTAATATTCCTTGAAAATTTAAACAATTTAAAAAAACATTAAAAATTGGCTTTAATATTATTTTGGCATTATAATTTCAAAAATTAAATTAATTTTATCAATTAAATTGTAAAAAATCTGAAAAAATAGTTTTTATATTATATTTATGAAGAGAAACTGAACACCATTTTAAATAACAAACTGGTTTTCAGAAAAAAAAAATTATTTCTATTTTAAAAGTTTATTATTTTATTTATAATCAACAGATAAAGAATGATTTTTTTAATGTGTAATCAATATTTAGTACTATTAAAAACCTTGAATTTGATTACAGATTTATTGTAACATCCCTGACTTGGATGCCAATCGAAACGGTGCCCTGATCTCTGTTGGTCACATGGCCTCAAGCACATCTCCCCAAATTCTAGAGGGTGCCAACTAGGAGCAAGGGACTAAGTGAGTCAGTGGAGAGTCTACGTCATTATTACAAGAGTATAAAAAAATTCAAAAATACAACAAATAGAGGAATCAAAATAACCATTAAACACAATGTAAGATGAGACGAGAATATATATAAATAACAAGAAGTGTCTCACATACAAAGTGATACAAATGGTATAAGTATCTAGAAAGTATCCAAATAAGTTCATGGAAATACATTATAGTACAATTATCCCAAAAATAACAGAAGACCAAAAATATATCCCAATATCACAAGCCACTGCTTGGTATTATGCTTTCCTTCTCCAAAGCCCCAATCAAAAACATGTACTACGTCACTTTCCCCGATCATTAGCTATAACCATATAATCTATTTGGGTCACCAAGGAGGCCCAAAAAGTGTGTGAGATAAACCTCCCAGTAGGAAACCACCAATGTCTATACTTTTTAACAACAATTCTACAAATGTGCTAACAAGTGTGAACAACCTGTAAGTATGTGTGTAATCCCATTGCATAAATCTACTACCATCATAAAACCAAGAAGCCCTCAATGCTACCTGAAAAATAGAGTAAGCTCCTAATTAGGTAGCTATAACTCATAAACAAGCAAGTCACATGGCCATGATGAACAACCATATATATCAAGAAATCCAAATCCACACTATAATGAGAAATCAGTAAATATACAACCACAATGTATTGTGAAGTCAAAAATCTAACGGCCATGATGTATAGTGAATTGTTGACCACAAGGTCTGAATCCGAGGTGTCAGCAGACCATGGAAACCATGTAATAATTCACGACCACAGAGGGCCGGATATAAGGATCTTGTTCAACGTATCCCATTGGGTCCCATGGGTGTCCCTGGTGGAAACTCAGTTAGGCACTGGTTGGGGTCCTATGAGAATGGAAATATATTGTCGTATGTGACCCTAAGCAAGTTGGGTCCACAGGGTAGCGAGACCTGAAGAATCCCACAGAATCAATACCCAAGGGGCAGAGTCAACCCAATGTGCCCACTTCCACATTTCAGATCCATAGAGAGTAGTCTAAGGCATCTATCAAACCATTAATTCAAGCATTGATGCATTCAAATTAAACATTCATAACCATGTGAGTATACCCAATCCCATCAACAATTACAAGCCATGAGTATACCCACTCATGTAGACCACTTATCATTTACTAAGAATATGGGCCTACCCTCCCATATAGTATATTTGACATTCCATTAGTCATTATATTACTTTATACCCACCCATGTTATCCATTTAACATTCCAAACTATCAAAATAGATAAGGCATACATGATATTTATTAAGCGAGGAGGCAATACGTCTCTTAAATAGGTTATTCATGATAAAAAATCATTAACAAGCATCCTCTAAGTAGTAAAGCACAAGAACACACCCCTTTTGTGAATTAAACTCAAATAAATAAGCTATTTCCTTAAGGTGCGCCCCTCAGGTGACCTAGAACCATGAAACGGGTGCCAACACACCAAAACAGAACCTACGGTCAGCCTCATTAACTCCATCTAGAGATACTAAAATATACTGTCTCAAAAATGAGACCTCTCCAGAGAGTCCGATGGATGTATTAAAGGCCTAATTCTTGAAACCCACCAATGAAAAGATGAATGAAAGTATAGAAAACATACCTAGCCTCAATAGTAGATATCTGGTCTAGTATCAAGTCTTGATTCATACTGGTTTGGGAGAAATATGAAGAATGGATAAATAATGGGATATTAGGGTATGTGACCCAAAATACAAATAGCACATTCATTGTTCTAAATAATCAAGAAGGAAAAAAATGAATTTAGGACATACCATTTTGGATCTGATGAGGCAATCAGTGTAACATCCCGACCCGGAAGCCACTAACTAGGTGCTCTGAGCCGGTTCGCCACAAGACCTCAAGCGTGCCTCCCCATACGCCAGAGGCTACCGAATAGCAACAAGTGTGTGAAGTTGGTATAGTGGGGTTAATAAACCCTCATAACAGAGTAGGTCGTGGAAAAAAACTATGTAACATACAGAGTGGAAATAAATTGAGTGTCAACGCAGTGACCACCCAAAAATAGAACATGTTGTAATAGTAAAATTCTATAAAAAATCGAATAACTAGGAAATACAGTACAACACTAGTCACCCACTAGTCCTACCATACAAATAAAAGTATAAAAGGAACTAAAAGTAAATGTAAATGGCTCAACCACTCACTATGAGCCAAACCACACACCTGATCTCCAAGCACCGTCAAACTCCACTAGACCGACCAATAGAACAACTCGAGCAGCTCTGCTCGATTATAAAACACTGGGCCTTATCTCTATACACCATGTGACAAGTTCACAATCTAAAAAGAATACATAAGGTCTACATGTACACCAAGGATCATGTGCAGGTGTCAAAAAAAATCTTAGTAGGTCACCCTGACATGTAACCTATAACCATGATGCTAATGTGTAGGAAAAAGAAACGTGACCAGCCTAGATAAATGTCATCATGAAACCATAGTTTAACCAAGGGTTTTTAATCCCTTTCAACAAGAAAGTTCCACCAAGGATTACTACAACAATATACGTACATATGTATAGTGCCTTACCTATACATATATACATAGATATGAATATTTATTGGTTTGTGTATCAAACTAAATAAAACCACAAAAGCAGTCGATCCTTTGGTCTGTAATACAGATCGACAAAAACATATATCGGCCAGTGGTGGACACATATTTTTAATCAAGCTACATCACCAAACGGATAAACTGTTCCTACACCTGGTTTCACCTGTACTCACCTCTAATCACATATATATTATCGTATATCGACGGTCAACCTTGTAAATAATGATATTGTATACTGACAGTCAGTAATATAATGTAGGATAACCTATACTGACAATCATTCAAGACTAATCCTAAAGATCACAATCATTCCAATCATAAGATGAGGAGAGCGTAATCATCCCCACCACTTGTCACCACCAGGGAAACTATCATGGTCTGAACCACTCAGTTCTAACATAGCACATGACCACCTGGGAAGCTCTCACTGTCTAAACGCCTCAGGTTTAACATAGCATAAGAACTAAATGCTGACAACCTCATGGTGGATATAACAGTCAATACCCCCGTGAAAAGCTCTCGTGGTCTAAACCCATCTGATTATTCAGATACACCAATTATCTCAATGTCTTCTATAAATACATTATAATCCCCCACAACCTTCTTAGTCCAAGGATATGATGGTCCTTTGGAAACAATCAAGAAATACTCAACAACTGGATACTAGGGATCACATCTGGTCATTGCAACAACGTCACCATCATGATAAAAAACACATTTTATCTCAACATCCTACTACTAGGTACTACCTATAGGTATAAAAAATCATAAATAACATGGCTCACAAGATGTATCTTAGGTAACAAACTCTAAGATTTCAAATAAGAAATAAAGATCCCATGAAAAAAATCTAGGCATCCCAAAAGAATGAAATATGCCTCACGTGAGGCTCAATATCCACCAGCCAGGATGCACCGTTGGTAGCCACTATTGCATCAGCAAAGCCAAGTCAGATATAAACAAACAAGTGTGGGTGGCCTGAATTATAAACCAAGGACCACAACCACAACCCCATGGGATTACCAGTTTGGTACAGGTTCTAGGTGACACCCGAACACCATCTCTACCCAATCCGGATGTAATAGATTAGGGTCGGTCAAACCACGGGCACTTGCTAGGTCCCTCAAGTCAAACACTAATTAGGAATCCTACTCAGGATCCTCCAGGTAAACACAATATAATTAATCCTACATGGGATCATATAAAAAAGGGAAGAATCATACATGAAATACATTAATGAATAAAAGTATAGGAATCCTATAACTATGTCCTCTCAAAGGAAAACAGGAGAGAGATCATACAAGGGACTCCCTAGGTGAGCACACAAGAAAAGGCATCCTTCAGGGGATCCTTGGAATCAAATTATCTCATGGCCTCATAAGATATAAGGGTGCATATAACTAGGGAAACATCCTCAAAAGAATAAGTCATGGGAGATAGCTCAAAGATCAACTCAGATCAAAGGTCTCAACTAGGTTGGTCCAAACACCCAACCTATCTTCCATGTCATGTCTCACTCTCCGGTGAAAACTGAACTCAATAACTGTAATATGAACCTATCTATATATATAGAACCCCAAAAAATCATTTATATGACCCCTAAATGTCAAGAGTATTCCACCATTGCAATAAACGTGTAAATATTCTTATAATGGACTACACACACATCCAATTATGACTTCTAGGGCACAAAATACCCCAAAACACTAAGCTGGAAAATGTACGGGGATTGTAATTCTGAGTACACAACGTGTACTCTTATCCACCCCCTAGCAGTGTACATATACATGGCCAGAACCCATGGAAGATTCCTATGTAAAATTACACAATGTGTACTTCAAACTAGCGAGTATGTGCTGTTTAAAAACTAAAAAGCCATGTTATTTCTCACACGGTTGGACACACGACCATGTCGCCACACGAAGTGTACTTAGAATACATGGTATGTACTTAAGAAAAAAATTTCTTCCCCGAATAGGAAGAACACCTGGCATGTTTCCCTAGAACACACGTTGTGTTACCTGGGTTTTCCGATGGAAATCCCTCGGATCGCCTGAAACACTCGTTTCACCCCCGAAATAGAATATCGGGCCACAAGAGGCCACAAGAAAACAAAATATGTCCATAAAACTAAAATACAATTTAAAGGGTATCTATGGAGAAAACATAAAAATTCTTACCTTTCAGAAGAACCCAACAAAGCTTCGTTCTTTTTCACCATCAACAGATGGTGTATGCCGACTCAGCGCGTCGAGGGATCTACAATGGTCCCTCTCATGCATTCCAATCCCTCTGAATCCCTCTCTCCAATCTCTCCTTAGGTCATGGTGAAGTATTAGGTACATGATATGGGTTCAATGAGTAGGATAAAGGAATACAATTGATAAAGAAAAGAAATAAAGAAAATAAATAAAAATAAAAAGGTTCCACGGCCGACCCTAGCACCCGACACGAGTTTAGGCCTTGCTTAGGATGAACTCCCAATTATGGACTCCATAGAGAAGACATAATCTTAATACGATGCTCCATTTTAAAGATACGGTTGAAAAACTTGTGTGAATAATTAAATATTTAATTAAATAAAAAATATATATTAATTATTCCTCAAAAATTCGAACGGTGTGAATTTCCACCAAACTCTTGTCATTGGGTTAACACCCAATTTCAGGACCAACGGAGTAGTAAAAAAATTATCCAGGATCATTTTCTTGGTTGAAAAGGGACATTTTACCCTTTATGAGCATCTGAATGCAAATATTCATATTTCTTCTCCAATCAACAGTCCAATAAATCATGGGTTCTTAAAAACTCTCCACAATAAAACTTCTCTTCACTGAGAAGCCTAGTGATGGGACAAGAAGGAAATCTCCCAACCTTAGAATCGCTGAAACCAAGCTATATGGATATTCCAACGGCCAATCTCATATAACTGACCACTGTCATCTACATAAAATATGTTTAACTGTGACTGAACAGGTACTCCACACAATTAGAACACCATTATCTTCAAATCACAAGAAACCTATGAGCCTAAATACCCACGAAAAACACTAAAGGGAAACTACAAATAACGCACACTACCCTTAAACATACAAGGGTACACTCCCACCATATGGTTTACCTTACGTATCACAGCAAGCGAAACCTCCATAGGTCACCTTCCTCAACAATAAGGAACATTTAGAAATATAGAGAAAAGAAAAAGAAAAAGGAGCCCACCGTAGGGATGTCACTCTCTTAGTATACTCAAGAAGAATCAATATAGAACATGATAATCTCTAATAAGAGCATACTAAAATCCCAAAAATACATATAAAACTCCCTCAGAGCCATGCTCACATCCTATAAACACCTAACTAAGATTCTTCCATGGGTCAACCATTTGGCGGTATACGAACATTTCACAATGTCACCTCTACCACGGAGGGTCATTTCAACAAATCTTGAAGAGTCCAAACCCAAGAAAATTCTTCCAGCATTGGTTCTAGGCTCACACTCTTCCACTCACTAATTCAGATTCAAATGATACCATGTGTAACCAGTAGGCAACTTTATCACCCAACTCATACCAATGGTGTCATTCTAGTCATGAGCATCTACGTATGCTCTATCTACATTAGAAATAGTGAAAAAAATGGTTGACCAAGACTAAAACCCAAACAGTCCTACCCATCGAATCCATTTTCGAAAAACAATCACCCTAGGCACATCATAAAAAGCATAAGGAATTTTCATGCCTAACAAGAAAAACTCACACACCTATCGTGCATCGATCATAAAATGAGCGTAAAACAAAGTTCACAACCAAAAAAATGAATCGAAAAACATGGGACACACTCTCCCAAAGGTTTCCCCAGAACAAATAAGATGTATAAACATAAGGGTTTGACTCTCAATGATGGGTCTATAGTTCATCCAACTAGATTTTAAGGAAAAACATCACAATTGGGTCATATGTTCCAACCACTTAGCCCAAAAATATCCAACCCCTCAAAAGTAGGTAAAGATCACAAAAACCGATGAAGGTCAAAACTGAAACCATAGCCTACAAGGGCCATGATCCTGTCGAAGAATCCATAGAAGGAATTTCTTATATAGATCACATCCAATTCGAAGAAAAAATGAACTAAAACTTATCAATTGGCCATATACATCAATACCACTGATGGTCCTCTTCAATAGAAAAGGCCTGGTATCAATCAGCATTATACCCCACGATCTGACTAGAAAACCACAAACCTAAGAAACAATACCAAAAACAAAAGTCACAAAAAATTCATCATGTTCCATGTTGACCTATATAGGTAACTGCACCATTTGTACATGAGGACTAAGTCATCATTCTCTCGAAAAAAGGCTTTAATGTAGATCCACAGAACCTTCGTTCAGAGTTAAAGTATGTGTATGAAAACCCAAAGGTCTCGATCGTTAGTAAAACAACACACTAGAAGACATGTGTGTAGCGAATCATATTCCCCTAGAATGATGTATGAGATACCTCTTATCCTTACCAAACAAGAGTCAAAATCTATCCTAGGAATCTTACCATTGGCCAAGAGCAAGATATCCACAATAATTTAAATTACTGATACACAACATGTGTGTCACTCAAGGAGAAACTCATATACAACTATCAGATCGCAAAATTAGAGTAACAATCTCAACCCCTGACTACCAGGACATCCTAACCAAACAAGTATTCATGACACACCTGTCTGATATCCATCATAGGTTCTGAAACAATCCTAATACTCCTATCTATCAAATCCCAAATAGGATAGACTAGGAAAAGAACCTCATTTGATAACACATTGTGACATCCCAAACCGGAAGCCACTAACATAATGCTCCAAGATGGTTCACCACAAGGCCTCAAGCACACCTACCCATATGCCAGAGGCTTCCATCTAGTAGCGAGGGTGTGCCTTACCTAGAGTGAAACTGTTCTTACATCGAATTGAAACAAAACATTATTTTTCCATCACCGAAATCATATCTCTGAGCAAGCTATGTAATCATAGGGGTAAAATGGTCTTACAACTGGGTTCACTAGTACTCACCTCCAATCCCAACTAGATTTTCATATATTGACGGTCGACCCTAGAAAGAAGAATATCATATACCTACGTTCAATCCTGAAAAGTAGGATATTGTATAGCGAAGATCAATCCTCAATGATCTAGAAGCGTGAAATCATTCCAATCATAGGTCTAAGAGAGAATAATCATTCCCACCACTTGTCACCCCCAAGGCAGCTCTTACAGTCTAAACCCCTCGAGTCTAAAATAGCAGACTACCACCTGGGAAGCTCTCACTGTTTGAACCCCTCAGGTTTAACATAGCATATGAAGTAAATGTGAATGTCCTCCAGGTAGCTATCACAGTTAATTATCCCTTGGTCTAATATAGAATCATACAAAATATAAATCATATTTGGGTACCTCATATAGTCAATACCCCCTAGGTTTAAAATAGTATATGACCGCTAGGGTAGATCTCAGGGTCTAAACCCCTCTGGTCAGTCAACTACACTAATGTTATCACAGTCATGTGTAAATACTAAAGAATCTACCACATCCTTCCTAGTGTCAGGTTTTCATGGTCCTTTTGAAATAATAAAGAAATTCTCAACAATAGGATACCTTGGATCACCTCTGGTCATCCCAACAACATCTTCATCATGATAATAAACACATTTTAACTTAACAACCAACTCCTAGGTATTACCTCTAGGTATAAAACAAATATCATAAATAACGTGGCGTAGATTCCAGATCTCAGGTTAGCATGTCTGAGCATAGAAATAAGCAATAGTGATAGTAGAAAAAACATTTGGGCATCCCAAAAGAATGAAAAAAGCCTTGTGTTTGGGTCAGCAGCCACCAACCAGGAACCACCTCTGGTAACCACTTCTACATCAGAAAAATCAAGAAAGATATTAAACAATAGTGCAGGTGGCCCGAACACCCAACCCAACACTACAACCACAGTCTCATAGGCTTATTGATTTGGTACGAGTCCATGGTGAAACCCGCACACCATCTCTTCCTAAACCTAATGTAATAGATTAGGGTTGTTCAAACCACATGTATAGGATGGGTCCCTCAATTCAAAAATGAGGAGGCATCCTACTCTGGATCCTCTAGGTAAACCCGAGAGAAGGTATCCTACACGATATCCATATGAAAAAGAAAGGGATGAATCATACACAAAATCCTTAGATGAAGAACAACAGAGGAATCCTATAACAATGATCCTCTCAAATAAAAATAGGAGAGACATCCTACAAGGGATTCCCTAGGTCTTCATATTAACAAAGGCATCCCTCAGTGGATCCTTGAAAGTATCCGGTCTCAGGGCCTCATCATATTTAAGAGAACATATTTCAAGGGAAACTTCCTCAAAATCATAGGTCACGGGAGATAGCTCACATCTCATCTCAGATCAAAGGTCTCAAATAGGTTGGTCTAAACACACAACCTATCATCCATGCCAAGTCTCACTCTCAGGTGACAACTGATCTCGATTAGGGGAGGAAGAACCTTTGAATTAGATCAAACCCCAATGGCAACATTTATATGACCTAAAAAATAAAAAGTATTCCACCATAGAATTAGATGTGGAATAAACTCATAATGGACTGCTAACATGCAAAATTCTACCTTCCATGGCACAAAATACCCCACAAAACTAAAGTTGTAAAAGATCATGGTGTTCATTTTAGACTGCATGGCGTTTACCCTTATCATTCCCCTAGTTGTGAATATATACAAGGAATAAAACATGGGGGTTTCCTATGTAAAAGTACTTATCTTGTACTTCAAATTACATGATTTGTACTATTTAAAAACCAAACAACTCGTGTTCCTTTTCACATGATTGGACACACAGCCATGCCACCACAAGGTGTGTACTTAGAGTACATAGAGTGTACTTAAGAAAAATTATTATTTCATAAATGGGAAGAACACATGGAGTGATCCACTTTAATACACTTTTTGTTACCTGGGTTTCCTGATGGAAAATCCTTCAGATAGCCCAAAACACCCATTTTCACCATCAATGGATGTTGTACGCTGACTCGGTGCATTGAGGGTTCCATAAAGGTACCCCTCATGCCTTCCAAATCCCATTTAATCTCTATCTCCCCTTTTTCCTTAGGTCATAGAGAAGGAGGAGGAATGGGAGATGTGCGAAAGGAGGAAGATGAACGAAGATATGGAAATAAGAAAAGAAGAAAAACAATGAAAGAAAAAGAAAAAGGGGCCTAGGATGGCCCCAATTCCCAACACGAGTTTATGACTAACCTAAGCTAAACTCCTCATTCTAAACTCAACGTAAATGTCAGAATCTTAGTCCAACACTCTACTTTAATGATAAGGTTGAATGAACCAACAAAAATAATTTAATATTTAAGTTAATTAAAATTAAATAATAATTTTTCTTCCAAAATGAGAATATCTTAGATTTCCACTAAACTTATGTCCTCGGGTAAACACCCTATTAAAAGACCAGAAGAATGGTCAAGAAATTATCTGAGATCATATTATAGGGTAAAATACCATTTAACCCCTTGCAAACATCTGAACGCAAAAAAAAATTCTGCTCAAAATGAAATACTAAAAAAACTTAGGTTCTTACAATCAACAATCAAAATAGAAGTCAAACAGAGGAATTGGATCAATGAAAATTATATTAACCTAAAGGGAGAGACATGAGAGGCTTTTGTGTAATGGATAAGGAAAACCTATTTGGGTTTAAAAGGAAAATTGGTTATAATGTAAATTTTTTAAAAAAAAACTAACACAGAAGTGTTGGGCGGTTTACGCACATGGTTTCCCAAAACCTGGAAAAAACCGTGTGCACCACACTATACAGTAGGGGGACCTTGACACAATTACTCCACACGATTTTCACAATATGTGGAAATCATGCAAAAGTGTTCTTCTGGAAATAATAACTTTTTGAACACTTTCACGTTTTAGTCTAACCATGAAAAAGTTGTGCACAAACCATGAACCATGTCATTTTCATCCCAAAACTTGGTTTCGAACTCTGAACAAGCCCTGGAGACCTCCAAAACACTCATGACCAAGTTAGGCATTCACATAATGCCATAAAAAGGCATTTAAATAGAAAATAAAAATCTCTAAACCTTGTATAAAAATGTGAATTCGTACAGTAGTAATAATAATAATAATAATAATATTTTGTTAGAATACCACAATTTGATTAAACCCAGGGTTGCACACATCACAAGACATAAGAGATATTTAATTTATTTAAAAATAAATATATCGTAAATTATTGGGTTTTCAAATTTCCTTCTATTTTTTGTTCTTAATGCATTCAATACAATATAATGCTAAAATTTTAAATTTTCAGGGTGTTAAATTCTACTCAATTAAATAAATTACATCCTCATAATTAAATACTTATCACGGTATTGAAGGACCTGTGATTTGAAGATTCCCATATTGAAATCCCACATTATGAGAATGGTTAATAAACCATCATCTTGATAAGGGGGAGATGAAGAATAAATGTAATCCAGAATATCATATTATTATGTTTCGATGAAAGAGAATAATTTTAGGAAATGATTATTTGGACATCAAAGAGAATACTAACACTAATGTGTTAATAGAGAGTGATTGAGATACCTGATCACAAGAAAATGAGTGATAAAATGATGGTTCACAACAAAAAAATCACAAATCTGTGATGAGGTAAGGGAAAATTTGATTCATCAGAAATGAAGATACATGTATAAATTTTTTTCAATATAATCTCCGAGGAGACGAGGAATTTCAATTCCATCTACATTGGAAACATAAGAAAATTTAGCTGCATTTTATCATTCTATATTCATCATTTCATCAATTTGACGTGGTTTAATAAAATCTCACATAATTTCATACTATATAAAATTAATTACCAAGATTAATTTTGTATGTGTGAAACAATAAATTTAAATTTAATGGATCATAATATCCATAAGAGTGTCATGTGTTTTCTTATATTTATAAATATTTTCCAAAACCTATATAGTTATCAAAAGTTATAAAATGTAATGCACAAATCTTTAATCCAAAATAGAAAATACATTATCTCAACATAAATATTTTTCAGGAAAAAACTCTAACAAAAAATTGAAAAATTATACAGGATAACACGTTGGTCAATGGAATTTTTTAAAACCTTATCATCCCTAGTTTTTTGGTTCATTCATCACGGAATATCTATATATCATAGTTTTTCAGCCAATATGTAGGTTGTTATTTTTTTCAAGAACAATTTTAATTTATTCCCTATATTTTTACAAAATAGAAATATCCCATAATTACAACAACCTAAAATATTAGATAAAAAATATTGGATACCTATACCTTTATGAAATGTTATTTATCCTTATTATCTAGAAAACATAAACATTTTATATGTCAGCCTCCTCATTTATGTGTTATCCAAGAAGTTCCACTTTCACTTAAACATTTTACTTTGGTTCCATTCAACACATTCTATCAAATACTTAATGAAATACTACTATATTACAATCCTTATACATTTCATAATTCATAAAACCATAATTTCATTAATAAAATAATTTTATAATATATTTTTTGGATCTAAATAAATTATCATAATAATCATTCCACTTCGTCATTAAAATAGCATAAACACGACCTTGATCTATTATATTCTCATTAGGTATATTCATTTCATGCTTGAGGAATTCATTTACATAGTTCCCCATCTACTTATAGTAGAATAATTTCTTATTGGATGATCTTTTATTACTAAATAATTCATGACCATGGTGGCCTTTTTCTCTACAATTTAAGAAAACTAATTTTCCTTTTATGAAAAAAACCAATGTGTTTCTTTCCACATGTATCACATGGTGTAAAATCCTAATTTCTATTCTTCCATTATTTTATATTTTATATGTTATTATGTTCTTCTATTACATCCCATCGAAGAAATAAGACTTGGATAATTATATATCTTTCTTATTATCACAAGATATAATATTCTCATACGATGAGAGTATTTGGGAGAATAGTGTCTTTTGATGGATTGGGTTAAACCCATCAATGAAATGGTAAATTTTTAGATTTGGATTACATACATAATTTGTAACGTTCCTTACTATCAATATAATGTTCAATTCATACTTAGTAACATCATCTTAATCATTATATATATGACTCAAGAACCGTCTTTCCATATTTGTTCATTTCTCATGAGGGAAATATTTTTCTGAGAAGTGTTCCTTAAAATCCTTTAATTCCATGTTTTATATTTCTTCTTCATAGTTAGTGTTTTGAATTAATGACAACCATTGGTATAAATCTATTGAGATATGATAAAATTTAATGACAACATTCTATCTTTCAATACACCATAGAGTGAGAAATATATTCTCTAAAGATCTTACTCATCAGTCAGATAAAAATACATTTTTTAAGTTCCATATAATAATTGTGGTTGATGATGCCAGATGCAGACTACCAATTTTAAATAATATGGTGGTCAATAGGATACTATATATGATAAACATTATTAAACAAAAAAAATATTATGTTCTTCCAATATAGTTATAATTTGATTAGTTTTAATTGCATATGTAGCTTAAACTTCATCATCATTCCAAGGAGGGAAATCCCTACATAGAGTATGTCCATTGATATGGTTCTCATTTAACTTATTATGAACCATTTTAAACATGAAAATACCCTAGATTATATCATAACATTATAAAGCATAATGTCTTATAAAAAACTAGCTAAACAATTAGCATAAACTGAAAATTTTATGCATAGCTAATCACAAATTCATAAAGAATATTTCTTTGGGGATATTTTTATTTTCAATTCATTCATAATATTTTGTAATAAAAAATTGGATTAGCCAAAAATATCCCCCAGGAGTGTCAAACTAGGGGTGTAGTAAGGCTCGTTATCAGGAACTAGTTAGAGATCGGGTTAATCCCAGTGCACTATTTTAAGAGTTATTACCATTATGTACATCTATTTTAGAATCATATCCACTTTTAGTGTCAACACAAGAATTTATTTTAAAGGAAGAACATTATAACCTCTTCACAAAAATAATTTTAGGATATTATTAAACAATTATCATCAAATTATCTAATGGGGTTATTTTACCAAATCTATGTTTCCCAAAATCTAGTTCTCAGGGTTTCTTGTAGACTTCCACTGATACCAAATGTAGATAACCTAACACTACTAGAGTGAAGATAATTTATAATTTATTAAATTGGGATAATATTTTAGGAATCATATCTTGAAGGATTGACCAATTTTTTAAACCTGGTAAAAAAGGTAAATACTTCAATTTCCTATTACAATTGAAAACATAAAACCTAGAATTATTTGTTTCTAGAACACAATTATTCCCCTTTGTGTATCCCAATATATCAATCAAAAAATACTTCTTCATATTTTAGGGAAAATAAAACATATTCTTGGGTAGATCTCAGATGCTTAGTAAGGGTAAGAATACAAAAAAATTAATAAATAAATAAGGCATAATATTTATGTAAAGGAAAAAAATTGAAGCATGTGACATTTAATCAATAAAATTAGATTAATATTGAAATAATAGATAATGATAAAATAAATACTTGTAAATAATAAAATGAGAATGAAATGTAAACACTAATGTTCTAACAAATTGAGTAATAACATAAAATATGAATTACTCAACTCATAAGGATGTACATTATAATGATTCACATATAAAAAAATTTGGTTGTGGTATTATTCCACCAAAACTAAAACCATCGTGGACTTAATATATTAAAACTATATAAATGGGTAAGGAATCATCTGAAACCCAATCTAGTTTCTCTTATACGACCCACTTATGCATTGGGGGGCTATAACAGTCCCATCAATTGCATACTAAGTATAATACATTCCTCATATGAAAAGGGGTGAAAAATAATTCAAATAAAAATTTATATTTAAAATGGAATATGAAATTTAAATACCTTCCTAAATAAATAAACATACTCATAAACACGCTATAGTAAATTGATGGTTTGAACATAGCCCATCCTCATTTAAACTAACCATAAACCAACTATTGACATAATAAGGATGGTATCCTTGGTTTATATCCCCATTAAATCATAAATAACATAAAAATGATTTCTTATTAGATGTAAATTTATATTTAAATATCTCTTGGAAGATTACATGAATAAAGATAGGCACTCATTTAAAATAACATCATTTTATTTTAAAACTAGTAAACAAATAAAATATTGTCAAAATTAATTTCATTTGAATTAAATTTCACAAACATATAATTTATAAAATATTAGGAAAAAAAATTTATTTAGAAAGAAACATGTACACTTTCAAAGGAAGCATCGATGAAATTATTGTAATGAGGACGGGTAATTCTCAATATGATGTATAAGCTAAAAAAACATTTCATTTTCACTATAAATGGTTAGAAAGGTAAATCATTAAGAAAAGAAAATGATGATAATTTTAAAACACTTTTATAAAACATTAAAAAATGTGTAAAAATTCCTCTAATAAATCATTTTCAGATTTATAAAAAAAATTGGAATTTTTTTTTTAAATGTATCTTTGGAAGAAAAATTATTTTTAACCTAAGAGTAAAATTAAGTTAGATTTTCAATAAAAAATTTCTTAACCATTGTATATAAAAAAGAGAGGAAAATGCTAATAAACATTTATAAAAACAATATTAAATTGAGAATAATAAAATACATTTATTTTAAGATTGAAATATTAAATAAAACCCCCATGGTATACATAAACCAAAATAATCCCAAATAATGATGAGACTATAAAATAAATCATTACCACTTTGCTAAATTTTGAATCATAAACCCTGTGAAACAAATAAAATTAAATGAAAATTTTAACACCCTTAAGATAAATTAATTAATGATATTATGTAAAAATAAGGTGTTATCAACACCAAACAAAATAAATAAGTGGGGAATATGGTTTTTGTCTGAAGGAAGTAAAATTGAGTTTAGAAACCTATTAACATGAGTCTGACACAACATATGCATTAATTATCTTCCTAAAAATTAAAATTATTTATTTATTTACACAAATAAGAAAATTTTCTATTTTAATATTCCTTTTATTTTAGAAATTACATTTTTATATATGTCTACTTGATCAATTATTTTTACCTTAGATGTTTAGAGTGTATTTTTCTTTTATGTCCAAAATGACATTGGTAAGTTGATGATAGTCAAAGAGGTTGTTATTTAAACAAAAACATAATGATAATGATGAAATAAAAATAATATTTATGCATAAATGTTACTGTTAAAACCAATCATTAATTATTTTTATGAAAAATGAACTATGTTAAAATCTTGGAGATGTAGTGTTGTATATACACATAAGTAACATTATCTGTTTTCAACGACCACTACGGAAAGATTGTAATTAATAATTAATTTTTTCCGAATGATTATAATTTAATTTATAAAATATAATTTTTTAATATATACTTATATATATAATCCATGTTGTGGGATGAATAAAATATAGTCACATCGCTTCATGATGGAATTTTTCCAAAAGTACATGAACGACATTATCATTTTTTAGGATCGGAATTATATTCTAATATATTAACTTTTCAGAATTATAAATATTTAATTAATATTGTAATTATTTAATTTATATAACATATATTTATTAAATGTTTCCATATTAACTTCCATGTAAAGATTTAGTGAAAAGTTAATCACATCGCTTCGTGAGGAAGTAGTCTGTCATACACTAAAAAGACGTTATCATTTCGACTATGGAATGGAAGGTGAAACAATTTAGATATCATAAAATGAATATAGATTTATAATTATGTTATAAATTTCATATATATACTATATATCCATCACTATGCCCAATTGTGAGAGGGGTTGGTGGAAAAACGTTTCTTATATATTTGTGAGGCGACAGTCCACCATACACACGAGTGGTGTTATTATTTTACATTTGAGTGAAAAAAATATGGAAATTGAAAATCATCGTAACATAATAACATTTTTAATATATGGTATATAATACATTAGTTCTATTAGAAAAAATAAATAAGATTTGATAGTGGTGAAAATATGAATTTAAAAAAACACATAGGTTTGAATTTTACCTCTTCCCAAGAAACCTCTTTAAGACTATACCAAATGTTTTCCAAGAATATACTACTGGTTAAAAACTGAAATCTAGGATGATGTTATATAATTTTGGAAATTATTTTGATAGTTATTTTTTGAAACAAAAGGGTTTGATTTTATGACGAAAAGATGAGAGTGGGTGTCTTTCTCTTGGTGGGGTGAGTGGCACGTCTATAGTTTTTAAGAAGAAAAAGTTGTACCCATGTTCTTTCAAGAGTAAGAAGGGTTGACACTGTAGTATTCATGTAAATTATACTTTTTTATGTCGAAAAATTTCAATTCAATAGGTTTTAAAAAATTATTTAGGTCAATTTAACAATTATCATTTTAGTTTATCCCCTAATAGATCAGCTTTTTCCTTAAAGGTATGAAATAATTTTAACTATATTACCTTTTAATTATTATAAAAAACTAAGATTAAATTATTAGACAATATAAATTATTATTATTACAAGTATTTAATCCATTTCTCTAAATTCCATTTACTTTTTTGGAAAATTTTAATATGTAATTAACCCCATAGATGCGACGATTAAATGTGTAGTCAAAAAGAAAATGTTTAAGAGTTTACACATTTTTTACATGAAAATTTACAATTAAAATGACATTAAATACCTAAATTTGAATAATATGTATAAATTTTCATAAATATTACATTAAAATTGTAAATTAATATAATTAAAAGACATTTTTCAAAGTAAATTTCTCAAATTTTCAACATTCATAAAAAAATGATAAAACATCAAAGAATACAAAAAAATCACCCTAAAATAAAATTGATAGAATTATTTTGAACAAATAGTTTCTTTTGATCGATAAAAGTTTATAAATGTGGTAGAAATAAATTTTAAACTATGTTCATAAAGCATGAAAAATTGGATTATAGAGAAAATACAGTTTTTCCAAAAAACATATCTTTTTCTTTTAGTGGATTGTTATTTTATGTATAATCCATAGATAACCAATAATTTTTTAACATTTTTAAGCCATATAGATTTCATAATTTAGATATTATTATTCATGGATTCTAATTTAACAACATTGTTATAATGGTAATAAGAATATTTTAAAAGATATTTCATTCCAAACTAGTGTTATGTGCATTGCAATTGATGGAATGGTTTTTAATTGTCTAAATATAAATATATCATATAGTGTAATGATGTAATATTCCCATATTGACAGGGTGTTAGGTTTCATAAATATTATCAAATGTGATGTTATAATATAAAATATTGGAGTGTGGTATATAACGTAACTATTGACTCATAACTGGTCAAGGGATAAAATTTTATCCTATATCATATCCCATTTGTCATATTTAAATATTTTAATTATTTTTATACAATTTTTAAAAAAATATTATTTCCATAAAATATAATTAATGTTATTTTTTGATATTTATTTCATCTGACTAATTGATAAAAAGAAAAGGCATTAATTCAATAATAAACCTTTTACACATCATTAGAAATATCTATTTACTTAAAAAATTCATGCAACACTACAAGTCAATCAAATTATATTTATTTTAGTATTTTTAAACTGATTTATTTTATTTTTATATTATTTTATTATATATATCATAGAAATTATTTTATTATTTAAGTTAATTATATGATTTCAAATGATTATGAAAATAAATTTTGATTCTGAATACAATTTCCTTAAGCTCAAAATATACATTTATATTCATACATAGCATGATTTTATCCCAATGTGAACATATAAGCGGTATTTAAAATTATGAGAGTGACAATTTGTAACTTTCTCTACCTTAAATATTATAAATTCCATTTTCCTATACAAGTATCGATTACAAAATATTTTTTGGGCCTATGATGATAAGGGATAGAGTCCCATAATGAAATATGAATTAGAATAAAAACGTGTGGATATATAACTTTGTTTCATCCTATATTTACAATATTTACACTTTACTCAAAATACTATAGATCCAGCCTTAAAAAACACTAAAACTAGTTTTATTAGCACTTTAAAATTGATGATATTATAAGTGATGTTATATTCTGGCATGTATCAGTGTGAGAAAAATAGGCAGATAAATGTTGGATTTATGAGTTCTAAACAAGATTTGTTAAATAACCCATTATCTGTGATTTTTTAACATAAATAAAATATAGATTCAACGTATCTAAAAAATCACTTATAAATTCACCTTTTATGATTGTTTTTAGCACTTATAAAAAATTTAAACAAATATTATTTTCTTCACACACAACAACACCCCCTTTCTCACCGTTTCAGTGCCCTTTACCACTTCCCCAATCATGTTTTGTTTCATATTTTATAATAATATATATATATATATATATATTTAGAAGTGAATTATATATATATATACTGACTTATATATATTTAAAAATATTATATATTAATATTCATTTATATATATTAATATAAATATAAATAAATATGTATTTTAGTTCACAGAAAGTGTATACCAAAACATTATATATACATTTATATAAGTATATATATATTCTTCTATTTTTTAAATGTATTAAAAATTGATAGATATTATTTTAAATAAAAGGGAAAATAAATAATTTCATATGATATATATAATTTTTTAATTTATTTTTAAAATATTTTTATATATTGAGGTTTATATATTATACATGACGTTTAAATTTATATGTCTATATATTTATGTTTATATTTATACATATTTACATGTAATTGTGTATTTAAGTATTTTATTTATAATATATTTTTAAATATTTACTAGAAAGACATTTTTTACTAGATTTAACGATAATGATATATCTATAAATACTCATACATTAATGATGTATACATACAATATTGATATAGGTACACATACACACATATTTTCATGCACATGTACACATTTATTTTTCTTACATACAGGTAATAATATTTAAATATATATATGTATTTATTTATATAAATATATTAGAATAAGAATATATATATACATTTTCTTATTGACACTAACATGTTTATTTATAAAAATTAATTATATAGGTATATATATAAATATTATCATATTTTTATAAGGTAAATAATGTGTATAATGTTTTTACTTTCAAAAATAATAATAAATATATATTTCAATTTGTTATATATAATTAGAAATATATTTTTATTTAAATATGGTAAAATATATATTTATACAATAGATTTATTTAAAATAAATATAAGAAAGTATGCACATATTTATATATAAATTTAATATATTAGGAAAAATGAAAAAAATTAAGGCAATAATATCTATATGAATGTAATCCTGGGGAAGAAATTTAGTCTTCACTTAAAAGGAAAAATACTCTCTTAAGGAAAGCTGAATTAATTCGATTTGATATATTATTAAGCCCAAAAAGACACCTAAATTAAAATTTAGAGTTATTTAAAGTTTTAGTCATGTTTTCAACTTATCTTAGACTGGTAATTAATTCATTTAAATTTTATATTCTAAAATTGATATTAAATGAATATTACTCAATGATAGTTAGGATATTACTAATTAATGATATTTTTAATTATTATATAATCCTTTTTTTGCTAAATATCTTATATATTATGTGAAAATTTGTATTCAGACTCATCAAAGAAATATTTAATAAAATATATTATATTTTTATCAATATAAATATTTATATATTTAAGTATTATATTTTTTAAGAAATATTAATTTCTTGATAAAATATAAACATTTTCAGTGCTAGAAAAAATCTCTTGATAAAGGGGGTCTTTATTAGTGATAGGTAAAACCCATAGATAAAATCCCCCCCTTATTAGTACTTTTTATAATAATGTTGGAAAAGTCCCCCCTTCATTAGTTATTTTTTATTAGTGTTTATAAAGGGCCCTAGTTATCAACACTTTTTTAACACTGATAATAACACCCACTTTATAAGCAGTTTTAGATAGCGCTGATAAATCGTAGTGCTGAAGAAACCACAAATTCTAGTAGTGTGAGGTGTTAAAATTTTCCATCGTTAATGTTAATATTATTTAAAAATAAAAATAAATTTTTTTAAAAATTCAAGTAACATGATTCTAAATATATAATACAATTTATGAAATTCATTACTATAAGTGGAATAAATTATTTTTTAAATAAAAACACAAAAAGAAATGAAATCCATTCATTAGTAAAATTTATTTTTCAACATCAAACATAGTTTATTCTTATCGCATGAATGAGAAAATATTTTATAAATTTTAAAAAAAATGATTGAATATATAATTTAAAACATTAATGTAAAAAATTCAACATTATTGAACGGTTTCATTTATTAAGAAAATAACAGATTTCACATATAAAAACCTCTTTTAGAAAAAAAAAATTTACATATAAATTTTTTTATAGAAAATAATTAAGTATAAAATTTATTCTAAGGAACATTATTTTATTACTTAAAACATATGGGAATTTGTTTTACGTTGAGACGATTTTAAAACTTAAGGGAATTTTGTATATTCCAGAAATAAAAATACAAGTTTCAATAAGTATTAGAATTTTTTTCACTATTCATTAGAAAATTAATATTTTTATAAGATTCCCAAAAATTCATCGTATGATTATTCAAATATTTTCATTTAAAAAATGGTATTAATTTTACAAAATAAAATTACAAAATGTTCTCAAAATGAATCATAATACTTTTTTACAAAAATCAATAAATATGTTTTTTTGAAAAAAATGAAGAATTTAATTTCTTCTAAAAATTAAGATATTATTTACTAATATTTAATCAATAAAATTATATTGATTTTAAAATTTTTATATATTATATTATTTATCTAATCCTATTCATACTCTTCAATTTTACGACTAGTTTATAACTATTATGTTTTAATGATAATATTTCACAATTTGTTTTGGATCGGTGTTGTGTGTAATGAAAGAAATTGAATAAATTATATTTAAATAAGAAAATTATTTCATTAAATTTCTATGTGTTAAGAAACTAATGTGTTAATGGATTATTGTTTCATTGATACTACAACCAACCTCACATGAATTGGGTTCCCTAGCCTTTTAATTAAACCCAAGTCCCCTTCAAACATTTTCTGTATGTTTCCTTCAACAAACCATAAAAATTTACTAATTCAAAACACCCCCATGAAGACATATTTTCACTGATATCATTCTGCCATGAAATAACCCACCAATACCTATCTTGGTTTGGTTTTTTGACAGATTTTCAACCCCAATCCTATAATAGTCTATGGGGCGTAAATTTCTACAAGAATGAATATATCACACATGGGAGCCCATACCCTAATGAACATGTTCATAATAAAATATCTATGGATCAAAATGAAAAAATCATAAAAAAATAGTCTGTTTAATGTAATATTCATTCTTTGTATTTTAAACATGTATAACATTATGAAATATTGAAATAGTTGAAAGAAAAAAAAATCCATGTGTCCCATAGAAAAGAAAACCCAATTTCAACTCAAAATGTGAAAATAATGATCACATTTTCTGATGTCATGATAATAAATAGAATCCAAAACCCCTATGTTATAGTAATCTATTACTCAATCAGATCTATATCCATTGAAGCCACCCCAAATATTAATTATCTACCAAAAAAATCTAGGTATGAATCCAATGCTTGGCTAAGTACAAAATTACATAGGAGGATTCCCCTGAAACATAATAAAGGATTAAAAAGTCAAGTTACCCAAAAATCCAAGGACACATGAAAGGCCCCAACTATATCATATATAAATAAAGGAATTAGAAAACCAGTTCCAAAATATATTTCCAAATCAAAATCCTACCTATATGTTTTACACTACATTCAATGATGAATTATTGGTATTAAATAAGATATGAAACACTTTGTATCTCAAGAATTGAATTACTTTAATAACACCTCTCTACAATCATAGTGATGTACCACCCCATATTAAGTGATATGTGTTTCAATTGAGGGAGTATTTGACCCCTATGGGGATTCTCACTCAAAAACATGGGAGATTATTGACTCCCATAATGATGCATTATATCCCAACACATAGGGTAGAACCCCAACACCATCAATAATTCATGTTATCATGATCCATCCGGATTATTTCAAAATGGGAGTACTTGAACCAATATAGGCGATTATTCCCAAAAACATTTGATTGTACTGTCTATATGTATTCTCCGAACACCTCCCCCAAACCATTTCAAAATCTCAACATATCTATGATCCTCAAGCTACCCAAATCACCTTTAAAATAGAATCCATTGATGAAACAGATATCACTATTATGATCTTCACTACAAAAAATCTAAAATTGTACTTCTATTGTAATATTATTACACTTGGATGAGAATATATGAAATATACCAAAAATCGTATACTATATGACATATAATATATTGAAAAATTAGTGTGGGCCATATTCTAATGTTAATCATGTATTATCATCATACATCCATGTGGTTACCACCTACACAACCTATGCCTTTGGAGCCACAACAAGTTGTACTCATAGGATACGCAAACATGTAGCCAAGACACCTGGATTTTTGTTTTTCAATTGACACAATGTTTCTTATATACTCATAAAATATCCTATCAGGAGATATCCACATATATGTTCCAATAAAACTAGGCTCATTTGAATTGACGATCAGGATGTGCAAGTAAAATAAACACAATATATAATACCTATCTCCCATATGTTATCATATATATATATATATTTATGTTCTAAAAAATGTGTAGTGAGAAGTCACATGAAATCAAATATTTATATCCTATAAAAAAATACCTATTGATGTGAAATATGTTTTTAAAGGTTCTTAATTAAACTTCTGAGGTAATCATGTTATCATCCTTTGATATTTCACTCACTTATTGCTTTATTGTTGTGGAAATAATGATCTCTACCACTATACATCCAAGTATATTTTGGTCAACCAAGATTCATAGCATGACTTGGAGAAAACAATCGTTAGACTTCATTATACCCACTTTAACCCAATTCCCAAACAATCCCTAAAGGTCCTCTATCACACATTAAACACCACCACACTGCACCAACAACACCAAAACCAATGTATCATTTACCTTTATTTCAACCAAAAATTACATTTTTCGATATTATTGAAAAAATACATGCAATTATGAAGGAAAAGTTGATCATTATTCAAGAAATAAGGGTAAAAGTATTAAGGTGATAGTGGAGAGGGGAAGATATCCAACATTTGTTGTTCTTCATCAACGATCACACAAAATCATTATTTAAAATTATAATGATAGAAAACTAATTATTTTTGATGGATCAATAAGGAAATAATATCTGAAGAAGATGGAGATAATCTATTTTTTAGAATTATAAAAAAAGACAAAATTAGTGTCCAACCTTGTTGGAGTATTATTGATTCTTCAATATTCCATATCTGTATGTGACTTCGCAAGCTTCATGTGCAACAGTTCCTGAAATCCTACTAGAAAATTTCCATCATTAATTATTTATAATCCTAAAATTATAAAATAATTAATTATTATATGGATCTAGGTTTGATTTTCTTATATATATTTTACCAAGTCTCAGAACATGCACAAGCTAAGTCCAAAAATATAACAAATATTACATCACTCTTACGAAATATCATGCATCCCAATGAAAATCACGATGTAGATATTTAAAAATGGGGTTCCATTTAGAAGGTATTAGTTATTAAAATAATTTATATGTACAATATAATATTAAAATATTTAAAATATTAAATATGTTTCAAGTACCCACAATTATTTTATAGTTGAATAATCTATGTGACCATATTAATAAATATTATAAAAAATAAAACATAGAAATAATCCAGAAATTTTGTTTCACTACAATTTTCTTGATTGATGCTGTGTAGCTTAATTTTATAATGAAAATTTTCTATTTTTTACTTAAAAACCCATATTTCTCACAATTTTTGAGATTTCAAAAATATTTCAATGTTTTATAAAAATTCAAAATGGATATTTTTCTACCTGACATATATTTTTATTGAGGTGTTTTATTTTTATAGGTTTTTTATTCTTACATGATGGTTTTTATAAGGTTTCAAAAATCCATATGTTTTCTATAAAATTTGAAAAACTAGCATTATTTATTATGTATAAAAGATATAATATTAAATTTAGTTCCATAGAAAAATGAATCTTATGTAAATTAAAAAAAAAATTATGTAATCATTTAAAATCGTATGAAATAATAATGTAACTATCACATCCTATAAAACATTAGTGTAATATTTTTTATTAATAGTGGGTTTTTAAAAAGAAAGTGTTTTTTCAATGTTGCATGATTTTTTTGGAAGGTAATTAATATTTTTATGTTATTTATAATTTTTGGTTTTATGAAACTTTGATTTTCATAGTTTTATTTTATCATAAAATTTACATTTGGGGAATTACTATTCATTTTTCAAACTTCTGTGGGGGTACACAATCAATGGATTGTGCATGCTTCCCATATAATGTCAAAAATGGTCTTGTGAGTGATTTGTTATTTAGTTCACAATTTTATGGTAATCCATTCATAAAAGAAATCTAAAAAATCACCAACAAAATAATTTTTAGTAGAAAAATCCCCATCATTTGATATGATTCTTAATCATATTCTATTGGGATGTTATGATATGTATAAAATTATTATTACAAGGTGGTTTATTAAAAGTGGATGTCACCTTATTCCTCATTCATTTTGGAATTCAACATTGGGAGTATAACACCCTCTAGGGTTTCTTCTCCATTGTTCTAAACATGGGAATAATTTTTAGATCCATGTAATATTCCCATTTCCCGTCAATGTTTTCCTATCTCACACATCTTCTAATTCCAGTATTGTATTCATATTATCATTCTCCACTCTAATACATGAGTTTCAATGTTATGGTTTCTCTAATAATTGTCTAAACACCTAATAATCATAAGTATTTTGTTATAAATTTTTTACAAAGGAATGTGTGAGGTGAACACACTCAATTTTATTTTTCATTGTTCCTTTTTGGATCTCAATGATGCGTTCTTTATACTAAAACCTATAAAACCCACTTTAATGTATATATAAAATTATGGGAATTATAATTTGCGATCCTTTTATAAATAGAGAGTTATATTATTTTAGTGATTTTTGGTAAATTATTGTTCACACATCATTGATGTATGAATCTTCATATTTCCGCTATGGGATAAATACAATCAATTATTCTTGTAAATAATTTTATTTTACTATTTAAATCAGATAATTAATCTATTTAGAAAGGTATTTAATGATAATATTTTTCCTAAATAAGTCTACAAATATAAATTCCCGTTGAATAAATGGAAATGAACATAATTTGATACATTTTATGTATATATTAAATTATAAATGTTGTTACTTAAATATTTTGGGGTATATTGTTTTCATGATAAATATTGGTAGGTTTTTTTAAAAAAAATATCATTCTATTTATTATGTAATTAAAATACCCAACTACCCAACATTGGAGACACTAAAAAAATTCCCACATGTCCAAAAGGGAACAAAATGATTTATAGAAGTTTTAAATTAGTGTTTTATGATATGAATAAACCCTAAATGATATTATTTTATTACAAAAAAACATAACATACATATTATTTATATCATTTTAATAAATTTTCAGTAATATTGATTGACTAAAATTCACACCAAAATCTTAAAAATCATATATTTGGATATTAACTGCATATTTTATCATTCCACATGAAACTATATACAATTCGTAAAATAATTATACACACATGAATTAATCCTCAAGATATCACTACATAGGAAAACATGGAATGAACGGTAAAAAATAAATGTTTGATCTAAAACATACTTTACCGGAAACCATATTTTATATCCTTTAGTGTAACATGGGTGATTATGAATAATATCTTAAATAAGTGACCATATTACAGTATCTTAATTTGGAATCATAAACAAGATGTTAATGAAGAAAACTATTAAAAAATAATGATAAATCCGGAAAACAAAAACATAAAATATAACATAGGGATAAATAAAATGATTATTCATTGGGTATCATAATCATTATCGAAGTATGTATTCTAAGAATACATAACAGATTTTAGTTGGTTCCTCCCCAAGGAACCATAAAAAATACTTTTATATTATATAATATTTACCCGTATTTTTTAAGGGATATATAATTCAAGTAAAACCCCTCACGTATAGTATATATAAACATATTAATTTGACTTGACATGAAAAAATGATAGATCCATGAATATTCATTATATTCTATATTCATTAAAATACAACAAACTGTATAAAAATACAAATATGTGATAAAAACTAATTAAAAAAAGGAGTGGAGGATAATAGAAATATAAATCCCCATTAATGGTTTAGATGTATAATATTAGTAATGATAAAAGGGTTTATTAATAATTATCTTAAAAACAAGGTAAAGTAAGATTGTGAATAATCTTTATAAAGAAAATATAATAAAGGGGTGTGGGAGAGTCTAAATGGTAAACCAAGTTAAAGAGAGAAAGAGATAGAGAATAATATACTATAAACCAGTATAATATAAGAAGAAAATATCAGTAATATACATAATACATATAAATAAATTAAGTTATATGATATAATATTTTTTTGATTAAATGGTATATCAAAAACCTAGCTATAAAAAATAATGATATAATGATAAGGCAAGCCAAGAAGTTTTCACCTTAAAAACATAACAATTTATGAAGCATGAATCATCCAAATGGAAAATGGATTATAAATGACAAAAAAATAATTTTTTTTTAAAGAATCTATCGATTTAAATGGAAAAAAAGTGGTCTAATAATGTAGTTTGTACTAATATTCTCAAATAAGAAGAGAGATAAAGAGAATACCCTATGCCTTAACTCCAAATAGTCTTAAATGTGATATAGCTCTCTATATAATAAAATTTAGTTTATAAATATACCATATAATAATAATACTGATATTTATTACATATAATCTTGATTAATTATATTCATAAAACATATATACTATATTTAGTAATAGTTTATATCGATCACAAATATCAGTTGTTCAAATTGTTCTAGTTTTTGTTTGGGTATGATGGACTCAATCATTTTTTCATATTAATTAGTTATTCACATATATAATATTAATAGAAGATGATTCAGGATTTTATAATTACATGTAAAATCTCATCATTATGTCATGTAACAAGTAATTATGATTACTAAAGAAGTGATTAATAACTTGTTCATTTAGGGTTACATTATTAACGATAGAGAGTAATTTATTAATGAATATTAAATCAAGTATTTCATTTATAAAATCATAAAAACTCAAAATAATATATATATATATATATATATATATATATATGAATATAATATTTATTTACTTATTTTATCCCTTAATGAATATACTACAAAAATATGGTAGCATTGACTATTTGTTTCATTCAACCAACCAATACATTATTATTTTATAAAGAAATAATGATTAGAAATAAATAATTATGTTATTATGAAATTATTAAAAAATAATTTCAATGTTATTTTTATGTTATAATATTTATTAATCATATTTAAGAAGAGTTATAATGATAATAAAAAATATTTGGGTAATAAAGAACTTGTATCATATATTGAAGAAGTAACAATATAATTATGCATGAATGGCCTGAAGGCATTCATTTTTATTGATTTTTGATAAAACCCCTTTCAAGGGATGAGGGGGAACCCTTAAAATGACCGTAGGCTCAGAGATTACAAGGCCCGTAGGCTAAGAAGATTACATGATCCGAAGGTCTTAAGGAATTCAACCAGACTATCTACAAGGAACTGCCCCTCCCCAGCATCTGCATCAGGATAATAGCTCTCCACCTTTCATGACCGTCGGGCTAGGCTTCTCATGCAAGCAGATGCTGGTACCAAAGGCATAGCTATACCCTGTCATTCTGACAATCCATTTGGCTCTGCTCTAGTGAGTGCACCTGCTCTGAATACTCTTCTAGTGCTGCTCCTTTTTTGTAGTGTGTCTGGGGCAACTGCATGTTGCCCGAAGGCCTTGAGGTGGCCCGAGGGCCTTAAAGGTGGCCCGAAATCCCTACTGACCCGAAGTCCTGGGTGGCCCGAAATCCTTAAGGAATCTAATCCCAAATCGGTGGCCAAAGTTGAATAGTTCCAGCTACTACAGTACCGAACAGTACCTGCTACAGTAACTGCTACAGTGCCTGCTGCAGTACCCACACAGTGTACAGTCTGCACAGTACCTGTACAGTGTATAGTTCTCCTACAGGACCCACACCGTGTACAGTACTACTACAGTGTTGCTACAATACTGCTGCAGTAACCTAGAAATATGCCTCTATCTGGTTTTGAACCTGGGTCTTGTGGATGCACTTAAGGATACCTCACCAACTAGGCTGAGGCTCATGTGCTATAATTATGAACCTTCATCGAAAAGAGGAATTTGAGGATCCTTTTTTTTATTTGAGGCACCCCAAAAATGATAAGGTTTTCTTTAAATTTATTTTGATAAAAATAATACATTTTGTGTTTCTACTATTGGTTGACGGAAATTTCCTTTTCCCGATAAGATTGAGTGAAATTATTTTCTAATTCCCATTACATAATTATAATTTTACAAAACATCATGGACAAGAGAACTATAAATAAAAAAAGGAAAGAAAATAATAATTTAATCAATTATTCTGATATATGTTGATTTTATAAAATTTAAAATGATATTTTTACCAAATATGGTATTCAACTGCATGTATTATTTACTAATGTTTTCACAATTCAATAAGACAAATAAAAATTCACCAAATAATGGTGTACACCATTTATCATAATTTAGACATCAAATCTAAATATGATGTCCATTTTTGTTTAATAAATAATCTAAATATAAAAATTTTATCTTCTAAATAATAATACAAAAAATTAAGTGAAAATATTTTTTATAATAAAAAATATATCTTTTAGTAAAATGGATATATTTTTATTTATTATAATTCCATAATTATTATTTTAATTTAAAATAAATAAATATATATAGATAATATATTTTTATTATTTTATTTATAAATATTATGTTGTTAAAAAATGTGATAATATAATCTATTTTAAAATAAACTTTTTTATACTGATAATTTTATATTAATATCATTCTATGATTTACTTATATAAATCCTTAATAATTCCTTATAACCCCTAAGGGTGTGAAATGAAATGAGGGTATTTACATGTTTTAATTTAGCTACCATAGACCGTGCAATGATCTGTAGTAGATAAAAATTACCCTCTATATAAATTTTTCAAACTATACTTGTTGATGTTCAATTTGGTTATTGGTCAATGAAAAACCTAGGAGACGCTATTTTCATTTCAATATAAGATAAATATGCATCATATGGAAGGATTATGAACAACTATGACATATTTTCTCTATTTATATTTATATATTTCCAAATTATATTTATCAAATTTATAATCATTATATCAATGGTTGAATTGTAAATATCATTTCTTATTGTTACAGACATTGGGAATCCAATAATCTTTGACCTACCACATTAAAAAATTCCAAATCCCATCAATCACATTTACCTAATGAAAATGTATATTCAATGAAAATATATACCTAACAACTATATATACCCAATGATTATATATACCCATTAACTATATATACCAATACACCCAAAACAACATCTATAAACTATAAAAATCAATCACTTTTTTTTCCAAATGTCCATCGTATCTCCCATATTTTTAATTCATTTAATAGTTATATTTGGTCATATTATTTTCATAAGAGACCATGATTTTTAATTTGGTTTATAACTTTATATTTTTTTATATTTTTTTCTACAATGTTTTAATAAATATGATTGACATACATTTTTTTGAATGACTTATAATAATTATTTTCACTTCATTTAATTTTCTAATATTTAACAACAATAAAATAAATCATTTTTCATGATATTTAATGATGACACAAAATAAGTTATAGGAGAAAAATTAATAATAAAATTTAGCATGTTTTAGTCTCCCATAATTAAAATATTTCACCCTCAAAATTTCTTACATCGATGAAAATAGATGTTAGTTATTTTTTTAATAATATATTCTTTTACATGGTCACTTGAATATAATTTTTTCATCACAAATATATTATGGGATTAGTGGGGGTTTTTTATAATATTTTCCTTCATGATTCACAATTTACACTAGTTATTCATCAAAATAATGATCATGAACCATTTGTATAACCCTATGGTTCAAAAACATGGGATGGATATGGTCTGTACTTCATTAAAATTGATACATGGAATATGTTTTGTAGCTTTTACATGTTGGTGGTGGGATAATTTATTAGAATTAGTTTATACATGATTAATTTCCTTTATGGGATTCAGATCTCATGTTATTGACATTCACATCTCCCCAATTTGCACGAATCACTTCTATGGTGATATTCAAAGAAATACATTGTTGAAAACATCAAAATCTAGATTTTTAAATGTTTGTGAATTATATATATATTTTTTATGTAAGTATTTTTCCCCTGAAAAAAAAATATTCATTATCGTTAACTATGAAAACTCTCTTCCCGCTGACATTTACTCTCTAAAAACATATCAACATGTAAGAGCTCTGTTTCTCTTTATTTATAGATGCTTATAAGTTCAAATTTAATTCTAGAGTAAAATTTTCTATTATATAAGATCTCTTCTATTGGAATATGTTGATTCCAACCACCTTTCAAAACTAATTATAAAAATTTATTAATATAATTATAATTATAGATATTTATTTTATATTAAGAATTAGTTTTACGATGATAGGAATTGATTATGTTTATTTTTTATTCAAGGTTTACTTAATATTTCTCCAACACATTTATTTGAACCATGGATGTTAATAAGATTCAATTTAATGTTAGACAATATTAATTCTCATGTCATCTGTTAATATTTCCAGGAATGAGGATCAAGTTTGAAATCCTTTCATATATTAATGAAGTGAGCTGACATTGTATATTAGCTAACCACAACCAAAATTATATTTTTATTTTTAGTGGTCTTGGTAATACCTGTGATGAAATAAATAGGGATTTTATCTCTTTTCTATGTGGGTATATGTAATAGTTGAATCATCTCTTTAGAAATTCAATGTTCAAACTTATCTTGTAGAAAATAAATAACAATTATATATACATAGCAATTTATCTCTTCATGTTATCGCACTAGAAATATTCTTAAGGTTTAGTTAACATCATTATTTTTTCTTTGATAATAGATAACGATTTTATAGTTGACTTACCTATAATTTTTTTTAATTTCAACATTATTGTGATCCGTATTCATGTGAAAAATAATATAACTCTATATTTGTAAAATATAATCTCTAAAATATTTACCACATTTCTCACTAACTCTATATTGTCATTTTATTACTTTTTAATCTCTACATGGATTAATGGTTGAGAGATAATTTGGGTAAGGAATGACTTTGACCCTTCTCTTCTTATTACCACATATACCCTTTGTGATTCCATAATTATTGGATCTCTTTGAAACTTAATCATGCATAAGACCACATGACAATAATAACTATGAGAATAAACAACTTTCTATGCCTTATATATATGGTAATATATTTAGTTGTCATAATCATTGATTAACTATAACCATACCATTTGGTTCTTTATAATTTATGTCTATTTTATTTTATACTTTAATTTCATAATGTCATTATATATATCACACTTTTTACTATACAAATAAATTATATGGATCTTTAATTCAAGTATTAATATTTCTAAATCAATATTATATTCTGGGAAAGTATTGAATTGGATTATCAATATACACAAGGCATAGGCTTTCACCTTATTATTTTTCCTGACAATAGAACCATGACCATTTTCGTGATTAATTGTATATTTAAAACCCCTTTCTTATTAAGTTTAGTGTGATTATAGTGAGTAATTATTACTTTTTCTTCTTAAATTTTTTCCCTAATTCATATTTCCAATGATAAATTAGTATTTCTTCAGTTTACATGGTCTTTGGGTTCGAAAATAATGGAAAATTTATCAAATAGTTTCAACAGTACCAACTAATATAAGAGGACTATTTGTTTATGTCATATTTTTTCATAGTTTATATTGAATCTATTTTATCTTTTAATTATCCATAGATACCCCCAAACTTATGAGTACAAATTCTAATAATGAACCCTTCTATATCTAAAATCAATTCCTACCAAAATTTGGAAAACAATGTCTCGTTTCATAAGGTATTTATAATAATGCTTATATTCTCCTAAGTACTTACATGATCATTGAATAATTGATAATACCATATGTGAATAAAATCTTACATTTATCAAGGAAATCACTAGAGAATACACTCAACAAATTTATGAATATTTCTACGGAATTTTTATTTTTAAAATGCATCTATCTGGAGTCATAGATTCATTTAATTTTACAATATGTTGGTTTATGTATACCCTTTTTTTCACCCTTAATTGGATACATACCAACTACAAATATACCATTTAAATTATTGTTCCCCTTTATGTTTCTTGAATAAATAATAAATCTATTGTATGTGACTAATTTTTGTTAATATTATCTTCTAATGTTTATCATAATCAATGAAGACAACCATTAAACAAACCAGTGTCTTATAATAGTGGACTGGTTAACTATATGGTAATGTTATTTGGTGTACAAAACCCTAATTATTTTTTATCTATTATTTATTCTTAAATTATTCTAATCTTATAGGTGTCATTTTTCATGGGTTATTTGTTATAGGAATAAAATAAAATATAAGTTCAATTGAAACCATATAGAGATATGTAATCAATGAAGGGGGAATAAAAATCAATAATGTGAACATTAAATGATTTAAATGGAGTAGAATGTGTAATTATATAGAAAATCATAAAGTAGTAAACATAAGATAACAAATAAGCATGTAAGAAGAAATATTACGTGATGATCACTACCCATTTCCTATAAATAATCATCTCATGAGATATATGATTTACAAATTGAATTAGAGGGATATATTATTCATGGACTATATATATCCATATATATGAGTGTGTATACTGGTTTATGTTTGTGTGATTAAAGATATTTAAAATAATCAAAGATATAACAGTATCCATAGCATGACTGACCCATTAAAATAAAAAAGGATAAAAAATCTTGAGTTAAAAAAATTATGGAAAAGAGAAGTGAATGATACTGATAAAAAAAATACCCACTTAAACATATGAAATATAATTTTATTTATTTTAATTTTTATTATATAAAATATTAATTATATAGATGAAAAATACTTCATAGGAATATAAATATTTATCAGGATTTCAAAACATAATGATGTTTAAAATATTTCTATATGAACAAGGTTGCGTGTTGTCATGACCTGTCCCACGATACCTAGACGTGACTACCCCAAGCCCACATTCCATCAGCCAAGTGTTGGTGACAAGCACCTGAAATATGTTCCCAAAGAGGGAAGGAATTGCCTTAGAAAAATGTACACACTCAAAAAGGGAAACTGATGTAAACAACCCACAAAATTAATGTATAACCATGACAGTAAAGTACCACCACAAGTACAACTATTAACTGAAAACCATGGGTCAAGATACAAGCCCTAGAAACGGAAAAGAACGTAAATAGTTCTTTCATATTCCCTGGAGCTCTACCTAGAGGGTAGTAGCTGTACATCTGAAGTTGCAGAAGAGGATCTCGACTGTGCCCATCGCACCAAGCTCCACCATGTCTCGAACCTCCAAATTATTCCTCAGAGCATCAGTAGTCTTCACTAGACACACAAATGTGTGCGGATCCCATGTAGGGGTGAGTATAATAACTCAGTAGGGGACCCTGACACCACCGAAGGACTCTCAATAAATCACAAAGGAAATATCATAAGAAATACAAAAAATTTAATATCACATGCGTGATCTGAATCATGAAGCAAAAAAGTAATAAAGACAGATCACTCTAATGGTATAACATCAAGGTTACGGGGATACGGATGACTATTCATAAATCAAGATCATCTTATCCATTGTAACTCTACTACTAACACGTATATGTCACTGTATGCAGACCAGTATTGGTTTCTAGATGCTGACTAATATTGGTCGCATGTACTGACCCGTATTGATCGCTAGTGATGACCCCATATTGGTCGCTGGTGTTGACCTATATTGGTCTCTGGTGCTGACCCTTGTTGGTCACTGATATAGAGGTAGGGATGATTAGTCATACCACTAGATCATCCCACTCTGGATTCTCTAATGCTGACTCGTATTGGTCGCTCTTCTTCTTCATGTCACAACTAGCTCTTGATTCTTTCTTGTAGCACGTCTGATCTCTGAATGATTATGTTCTCAAGACATCAGTAATATTTCAACTATTACAAAGCCCTGTAAAAATCATACCCAAGGGACCGCCCCATCATAGGGGTCCCAACATGACAGATGGCGCACTGGGAGATATACGCACTTTTCTAAAAAGGGCCATGTTGGATTCAAGTCTGATCCAACTTAGGTCGCTTCTCAAACTTCATAAAATCTCACTTAGAGTTTCTCTAAAGGACTTTCATTTCACAATGGTCTTTATTCCACAGACATCGCGTCGATCGGACTCCTGGTTTGTTGGTTACACACCTTTCTACGAAATGGGGGTGATCACATCTCGGTCTGGCCTAGCTAGGTCGGTCCCTCTAGAATATACCAAAGGGAATGCTTTCCAAAAAGGGGTACCAATACCACTGAAGGCATTTCAAACAGACACGTGGTTTTTTAGTTATGGTGGTTTCTTTATTCGGGGGTTGGTTGGGTCTGGGCCCGGTCCGACTCGGTCAGGCCGTCCCGACGCAATGGGTCACGATGTCTGCCTGACCCCACCCTAGTCTGGCCCATTAATGGTTGGCCCAATTCACTGGGTCAGGCTAGTTGGGGTCGGCTCTTCTGGTTTTCAGGGCCGGGCCGCGGTTGGTCCAACCCGCTGAGTGGGGCTCGGCTCACTCGCGCTGGCCCGCTGGGCCGTGGGTCCCATCCATTCGACCAGCCCACATCTAGCACATTCGTATGGCCCGCGTCTGGACTAGTCTGCCGGATGGCGGACCGTTTCTCTAGCTGGCCCCTCAAATGCATGGTAGTTTCATCCGATCGGGGGGTGTTGTCCCACCGTGTACAACGGTTGGCCACATGGTCGACCAGTCTCCAGTCAACGCAGCATGGCGCGGGGCCACGCCACCCCCTCTTGTCGTCGCCCGTAGTCCGCGGCTGCCGCCTCCTGCAGTGCATGTGGGCGCCTCCCTTCTCCCGCGCGACTAACTAGGGATGACCGCCTCTGATCACCATGGCGCATGAGGGTGCACCTCCTCCCTGCCTCAACAGCCAATTTCTGAAGGCCTCCCCCGGCCACCACCAGCATGGCGCATGGACAGTTCATTTCGCGGGCCACCAGACGTGCTCTGGTGGTCCATTCATGGTTTTTTCTATGCATATGAGCCTTCTGCACTACCACCATCACATCTTGACCCTCTCTCTTGAATTTACATAAAAAATAAGTAAATCCTTCCTTCAAGATCGCAACAGGAACGGAGCGGTGGAGGATTCATGCCTTTTTCATTTAGCCCCCTGCATCCGCGTTAACATGATAATAGACGAGAGAATATTTATCTAACATTAAATTCTTAATAAACTATTTTCAATAATTTTAAACCAAAACCAAACATAAACCCGCTAGCTCGAGATATATTGGAGGCGTCGCAGTTGCGACAGGAGGAGCATCCACGTTGGATGGAGTCATCAGTGCTCATTGATCCTGGAACATTGCCACTTGAGCTTCCATCCTCCTTCGGTGGATGTTTCCGCATAACTACGCCAAAGTTTCCTCTCTTGAAAAATTTCTGCAAAAACCCCTCAACGTGATCCATTCAAATAAGAGGTAGGAAAGATGAGTAATGCATTAAATAATTATTGAGGTTCATTAAATGAATATATAAACCTCTTTTAATTCACATCGGTGTAGTTACATAGTTGGTGAGTCAAGCCATTAAATGGATTGACAAGTCACTGGTCCCGCCACCGCCACTAATCTGTTGGAGAAAAATAACAAAAAATAACAATTACATGTTATTTTATTATTCTTTAAAAAGTCCAAAAACTCTCTTTTTCTCACGAACTACTACTTTTGAATTGATGCTTCCATTAAGCGAATCTTGGCTCTGTGGATTCAATGGTTCCCTCATATTTTTAATCTTAGCACTCATTCAAAATATAGAAAACAATGCCCGTTTGTTTGCTGAACATACCGTAAAAAGATTTAGAAATTTATTCCAGGCACATCTAACCTCTTAATCACGCACTGTCAATTTTCACAGACTCAAAATAATCCCAAAAAAATAAAAAATATTACATGGAATTTCTTGGGTCTTTACATTGTCTCCACCTTGGGGCGTTACATCCCCAAAATACAAAGTAGGCTACACAAAGAAAGATGGGTACATTGTATGAATATGAGCATCTCACTCCCATGTGCTCTTCTGGAGATTCCTGTGTTTCTATAGAATGTGCACCACAAGCATCAACTCCCCATGAAGGATCTTCTCCAGTCGATCTTCTATCTCCACTAGGTCCTCCAAAAAATTCATCATGTCGTCAATATCCAGCTTTCCATGGTCGATGACATGAGATGGGTCATGCGTGTATCACCTCAGATGGGATACGTGGAATATTCCGGGCACCCTCTACAACTGCGGTGGTAGTGCCAAGTGGTACGCCACCTTTCCAATCCTCTTAAGTTTCAGGAGTGGTCTATTAATCCTCAGTTAGAGTTTTCTACCTTTCCCAAATCTCTATAGTCCCTTTCAAGGGGAGACTCACAAGAATATATGGTCCCCCTTCTGGAACCTCAGTGGTCTCTATCACCTATTATCATAGGATTTCTGTCGGCTCTATGCAATCTTCATCCACTCTCGAATGACTTGAACCTTCTTAGTGGTATCATGTACTATCATTGGGCCCACAAGTGTTGTCTCTCTTAGATCCTTCCAACACAAAAACGATCTGCATGGTCATTCGTACAATGCCTCAAAAGGACCCATACCAATTTTAGAGTGATAATTGTTGTTGTATGACAACTCCACCAAGGGTTGGTAGCCCTCCTAACTGCAACCAAAATCTAAGACATTTGTACAAAGTATGTATTTCAAGGTCTGGATGGTCTGGTCAGTTTAACCATTTATCTATAGGTGAAAAGTTGTGCTCAAGCGAAGCTAAGTCCCGAAAGCCTCCTGCAATCCTTTCCACAAGAAGAATATAAAGCATGCATCACAGTTTAGGACTATAATCTATGTAATTCCATGAAGTTGCATGATCTCTGGAATGTAGAGACATCCCAATCTCTTTAATGAACCCTTCCCTCAAATAGAAAGGAAGTGGGATGACTTGGTGAGCTGTTCCACATTCACCCAGATGGTATCGTGCCCTCTAGACGTTTGTCGTAACCCCATTATAAATTCCATAAATATACCTTCCCACTTCTAGTCGGGTATCTCGAGGGGTTGGATCAAGATTTCTGGTACCTGGTGCTTGGCCTTCACATCCTGGCAAGTGAGGAATCTAGAAACAAACTCCACCACGACTTTCTTTATCCCTGGACACTAGTACTGTCGCCAGAGGTCCTGATAAATCTTCATCGCTCATGAATGTACTGCCAAGGGGAATGTATGGAACTCCCTCATAACCCCCTTCTGTAGCATCACGGGTACAACTGTACATCTTCTGAAATGGATATCTTGCTCCCCACCTTCAGAATATCTATCAGGTGCATGGCCTGAGGATATCTGAGCATGTGTTTTCTCGCAGCTAGATTCACTAAGTTATGCCTCCCGAACTCGTTGTAGGAGTGGAGAGGAAACTACAGTAGACTGGAGGTAGATGGTCTCATCTCTATCCATGTAGGATATTTAAATCAAGGATAACTTCTATGAAGCTTCATTCAGAAGCTGTGAACTCGATCTCCAGATAAGTGCATATTCCACTATGTTCCCCTTCCCAGAAGTATAGACTATCTCAAATTAATATTCCTGGAGGAACTCTACACAATGTCACTATATCAGATGCAGATATTTTTGTGTGAAGATATATCTAAGACTATTGTGTTCTAAGTAAAAAATGAACCACTCGCTCATCAAGTAGTGTCGCCACATCTTCAGTGCAAAGAATACTTCTTCCAAATACAAATTGTGATTCACATAATTCTACTGATGAGGCCTCAACTGTCATGAGCCATAAGAAATCACTACATCATTCTGCATCAGCACACAACCGAGTCTAGTCCCTGAAGGGTCATAGTAAACCATGTAATTAGTGCCCTCCTACAGCAACCTCAAGATGGTAGTGTTGGTCAAGCTCTGCCTCAGCTGTTGAAAGCACTAACGGCATGTCACTGACCATTGGAAGGGCTTACCATTCTATGTCATTGCAATCATAGGTCCTACTACTCTGGAGAAATCATGTACGAACCTTCGATAGTGGCCTGATAATCCAAGGAAGCTTCACACCTCAATAAAACTTCTAGGTGACTTGCAATAAAGTACCGCCTAGATATTCACAAGATCCTCTACAACTCCATCCTCTGAGATGCTGTGTCCCAGGAAGTGGACCTTCCTTATCTAGAACCCACACATCGAGAGCTTACCAGATAATTGGGGCTCCTAGAGTGTGTCCAGAACTATCCTCAATTGTACAACATGCTCTTCCTCATACGCTGACTACACCAAGATTTTGTTGATGAAGACCACCACAAAGCGATCAAGGTATGGCTAAAAGATCGTGTTAATGAGCCCCATGAACTCTACTAGAGTGTTGGTTATGCAGAAAGGAATCACCAAGAACTTTTAATGTTCAAACTAACATCTGAATGTTGTCTTTGGTACATCCTCGTCCTGTACCCTGAGCTGATGATAGCCTGATCTGAGGTCTGTCTTCAGGAAACACTTCTCTTCTTTAAACTGATCAAACATATCATCAATATTCGACAGAGGATACTTATTCCTCATCGTCACCAGGATTAGGCGCCGCAAGTCCACGTAAAGCCTCAAACATCTGTCTACATTCATGAAAAACAACACCATTTATGCCCATGGAGAAACATTGGGCCTTACGAATCCCTTCCTATATAAGTCCTCCCAATGTACCCTCAGCTCTGAGAGCTCAGCAGGGGCCATCTGATATGCTGGTGTAGATATCAATGATGTTCCTGGGTACAAGTCAATATGGAAGTATACCTCTCTACGATGAGGTATTCTTGGGACATCTTCTAGAAATACATCCAGATACTCATCCAACACCTCTAGAATCTATGGACTCACCTCATCCATCGTGTCTAAGGACATGCAAGTCGGCGGATATGTAATCGGCGGCACACTCTTGAACGCAAGTTCATCCCGTCCGGCTCTATTTTCCTTATAACCAACAATGGAAAACTGGCCTCCATCTCTGCACGTACATCACACTATATGTCTCAACCAGTCAATATGTGTGTAAACTGCTCATATGTCGTACATGCCTAGAATGACGTCGTAGAGATTCAATGCCGCTACTATAATATCCAATCTGAAAATATCTCCACCAAGTGTAAGTTCACACTATCGGCACCAGTGCGTGAAAACATAATCTCCTCCTGTAGAAGTATCCAAATGTAGAGGTTGAGGTAAAGGTTAGTCATAATCTCAAAGTCCCGAAATATGTCTTGGGCATGGAAAGAATGGCTAGCACTTGTGTCAATAAGCACTTCTGATAATGTATAGATGATACAGACCGTACCCCGTAGTATCTCAAGGATGTTAGGATCATGAGCCACTACTGCCTGTAACTGAGCATGTCCCCATCCACCTTCTCTCTGGGCACATGGTGGATTTCCTGGGGGTGGGTGGTAGTTCCTAGTGACCCCGAACACCGATTGTAGCACATCTTGCTCCCTTACTCGTCTGCCGCCTGGCTGATGCTCATGCACCTGTTGTTGTCACTACTTCGGTGGCCCCTCTACCGTCTTTCGATCATCTGTGTGGGTCATTGGACAGTCACAAGCTCGGTGACCCTTTACCCCGCATGAAAAATAGATCATGCATCACTGGTGTCTCCCTTGGCCTCTCAAGCCTCACAACTCTGACCATGTGTCCTTGGGTCACCCTCTTGATGGTCTATCCTACTCTGTCTTTTGCATCGTCTGTATACTACCAGCTGCAGATGAGCCTACTACCAGTCATCCGGTAAGGGCTCTCACTATTGAAGCATGCTCATTAAAGAAGCTCTTCCTCACCAAAGCTCCCTCTATCACCCTAGACGGCATTGGGATGCGGATAGAAACTATCACAGCTCTGATATCACGTCAGAGACCCTTCTCAAAGGTTTGTGCCCCTGATTTAAGGGCCTCGTACGATGTTGGTGGAGTATTAGTAGATGTCAGTAAATCTCATCGAGTACAGAGCCACAATCTAGTTTCCCTACTGTAGATGTAGTAGCTGCTGAATACCCACAGAGCATACTGTCGTTGGCATGAACTCCTCCCTGAAAAGTCTCTCAATGTCCATCTAGGTGGGGGTCGTCTCCTCATGCACCTGGAACATCGAGCTCCACCGTCGTCCTGATGATCCCTAAATAAGGCTAGCATCCATGATTTCCATCTGCTCGGCTGGTGTCTCTACTAAGAGAAAGACCCATGAAACACCTCAAGCCAGTCCTCTGCTACCTGGGGGTTCATCTCAACTCAAAACCATAGAGGCCTCTATCTTTAGAACCCATGAAACGCGCTCATATGGCGTGCATGATCCACTTGTAGAATCTCCTACTCAACGGGTGGTGGTGTTGTTGGTACACCACTTGAAGGTTTCATCACATAGAGTGGTCCCTATACCGACGCCTCATCACTCGGTGGGCCACAGTCCTGATCACTAACCTGAATCCTGGCTGGATTTATTTGGGGAGGCATCTTATGTCAATCTGATGTGACATGGTCAATAAGTTATACGCGTTGAACTGACTCAAGAATTATCAATAAAACTTTTTGAAACACTAGCAACCAGTGCTTTCATTTATTGAGTTGGAAAACAGAATTTAGGGTCCTCGTGTATGGATACATCAGCCACCACACAAAAAATAGAACCCCTATACTGAAAACTGAACTTGAAGAACCTTACATCATTACCTCATTTGAAGTAGACTCTTAGTTCTTCTGGTAGAACTTACCATCCTCTGATACCAATTTGTCACTACCTATCCTATGGGGCCCAGACGTAACAAAACCAAGCCCACATTCTATAGGCTAGGGGTTGTTGACTTTCACCTGAATGATTTTCCCGAATAGGGAAGGTGTTACCTTACTGATCTGTAAACACTGAAATAGGGAAACAAAAGTAATCAACCAAAAATGTGAGGTATATCCACAAGAGTAAATTACAACCACAAGTACAATGGTAAACTGAAAATAGTGGGCCAAATTAAAAACCCTGGAAACTGAAAAGAAAGTAAATAACGGTCACATATTCCTGGAGCTCTATCTGGAGGGTAGTAGCTGTATGTATGAAGTCGAAGAAGGGGATCTCGATTGCTCCCATCACACCAAGATCCAAAATGACTTGAACATCCAAAGTCTTCCTTGGAGCATCAGTAGTCTACACCAGACACACATGTGTGGGTGGAGCCTATGTAGGGGTGAGTATAACAACTAAGTAGGGGACATTGAGACCCCAAAAAGTCTCTCAGTAATCCACAATGTAAATAATAACTAGAAATACCACAAAGGTAATATCATAAGAATGATCTAAATCATGAAGCACAAAGAAAAAGAGACAGCTCACTCTTACGGTATAACATCAAGGTTACTAGGATAGGGATGAATAGTCGTAAAGCCATATCATCTAATCTATATTAAATCTAATGCCGACCCATATAGGTCACTGTATGCTCACTCGTATTAGTCGCTAGATGCTGACCCGTATTGGTCACTGGTGCAGACCCGTATTGTTTTCTAGTGCTAACCCTTATTGGTCGCTGGTACAGACCCATTTTGGCCACTAGTGCTGAAATTTATTGTCTACTGGAACCAAGGTAGAGATTATTAGTCATACAACTAGATCATCCCACTATGGAGTTTCTTATACAGACTCGTATTGGTCGCTCTTCATCTTCATGTCACAACCAACCAATGGATTCCCGCATGTAGCATGCATGATCTCCTAAAGATTATTCTAGTCAAGCCAATGGTCATATTTCAACCAGGATGAAGTCGATAAAAAAGCATACCCAAGGAACCGCCTCGTCAAAGGGGTCCCAATGTGAAAGACGTTGGGTCAATGGGACACCCGGTCTGTGACATATGAGCGCTTTTGTAAAAAGGGCTTGGTAAGATTTAAGTATGATCCAACCCTGGTCACACGTCAAACTACATCAAAACTCATTAAAGTGTCTCCAAATGTCTTTCATGTCTGAAAGTTTAGTATTCCATAGACAACGTGTCGATCGGACTCCTCCTCTGTTAGTTACACACCTTTCTGTAAAACAGGGGTGATCGCACCACAGTCTGGCCCAGCTCATTCAGGCATGCCGAAATATTCCAAAGGGACCACTTCACAAAAAGGGGTCCCAATTCCAATAACGCCATGTCAAATGGACACTCGGTTCGTTAGTTACGAGTGTTTCTTTTTTCGGGAGACGGTTGGGTCTGGGCCCAGTCCAACTTGGTCAGGTCGGCCAGACGAAACGAGTCCAGGGGTCTACCTGCTCCGCATGGGCTTGTCCTGTTAAGGGTTAGCCAGGTTATCTTGGTCCAACATAGTGGGGTTGTCCTGGCTAGTTCGTGGGTCTGGGTATCAGTTGGGTCGGCCCACCGGGTGGGGCTCGGCCAACCCACGTTGGCCTGCTGGGCTACGGGTCCTGCTTGTTCGACTGTCCTGCATCCGGCCTGATCTGCCTGATGGTGGAAATTTTCTCTAGATGGCCCCATAGACGTGGGGCCATTTTTTCCGGTCGTTGGGGCACTGCCCCTCCGAATACAATAGTTAGCTATATGGCTGACCGGTCTCCAGTGGATGCAGCATGACAAAGGGCCTTTCCGCCCCCTCCTACTACGGCCTTCTAGCCACTGTTGTTCCCACAGGAGGCATCTGTTGGTGCCACCAGTCTCTTGCATGGCCTGCTCGAGTTGGTCCCCTCTGCCACCATGGCGCGTGATGGTGCAATTCCTATCCTCTGCCCATAACCGGTTGTTGTGGGCCTCCTCTGGCCACTATCTTCCGCGGCTGGCATGGTGTGCCTGTGGTTCTTTCCACAGGCCACCAGACGTGATCGGGTGGTCCATTCTTGGTTTCATCTATGCCTATGAGCCTCCCTAACTATTTTCATCATAGCATGACCCTCTATCTCACATTGCCATCAAAATTGAGGAAATATGTCCTCAAAGAACACAACTTGAAAAAGTGGCGGAGGGTCTTGGCCTTGTCTGTTCGGCACACCCCATCTAAATTGACATGATAATAAGTGAAAGAATATTTATCTAACATTAAATATTAAATAAACCCTTTTGAATAATGTTAAACCAAAACCAAACATAAACTCGCAGCCTCAAGATCTGTTGGAGGTTTTGTGGTTTCAGCGAGAGGAGCATCCACGTCAAATGGAGTTGTCGGTGTTCATCAATCTCAGATCGTTGCCTCCTGAGATTTTATCCTTCATTGGTGGATGTTTCCACAGTGCTCGACTAGATTTTCCTTGCTTGAAGATTTCATGTAAAAACCCCACCCCAAGCTCCAATTAAATATGTGGTGGGAAAAGTGAGAAACATGTTGAAGAATTATTGAGGTTCATTAAGTGAATTAATGGACTTCTTTTAATTCACAATGGTGGAGTTACATAGTTGGTGATTCCAGACATTAAATGGATTGAAAATTCATCGATCCCACCACTGTTACTCATATATTGAATAAAAACAAAAAAAATAACAATTACATGTTATTTTATTATTCTTTAAAAAGTCCAAAACTATCTTTTTATCCCGGCCAACTACAGTCGAAGTGAATCTTCCCTTTAGAGAATCCCAGTGATGTGGATTCAACTGTGCCCTCTGGTTTTTAATCCAAGAACCAATTCAAAAGATAGAAAACGCATCCCACCTGTTTACTGAATGTACCATAAAAAAGTTCAGAAATTCATTTCGGGCACACCAGGCCTCAGAATAACACGCAGTTAATTTTCACAAACTCAAAATAATCCCAAATAATTAAAAAAAATACAAGGAATTTTTTGGGTCGTTATATGTGTAAAAAACAAGTAGTTAAAATCCTTTAAAAAGAGTCTAATTATAATTATAAAATCATGTAATTGAGTATCATGATTTTTTGACGATATTGAAGTGATTTTTGATTTTTTATAAAATCAATGTAAATTGGATCTTTGGTCACATAATGACTTTATTGTGGGATATAACATGTTTTATATTATAAAATAATTATAGGTTAGGTTTCTACTAATTTTAAAATAATGGATATTAGATATTTATAAGGTCAACATTTTTATGTATTATAATTGAATTAATTCGGAAAGATATGATTACATTATCATAAAGAAACATTATATCATCATTTGTCATGTATGATGGATGTTTTCAACAATGAGTGATGATTTGTGTGGTATGTCATATGCATCACATTATAAAGGAATGTCATGATGTTTTATGAATGGTTTTTATGAAGGGTGTGTTAGTCTATTAAAAATAGTGATTATTTTCATAATTTTGGTGAGGTTTTAGTCTTTGGGAGAAAAGGAATTATAACATATTAATTTTCATCATTCCATAATGTATTTGTCTTGATGAATATTTAGATTTGACTATGGCATGGAATTGATTATATGATTTTTTAATAGGCCTTGTTTTTAGAAGATGTGGTTTTTTAAATATATTTTATTTTATTTCACATTATTACACAATTATTCAGTAAATATCTATATATTTTTCATAATTCAAAACATTTTGTATTTGGAAGTCATTAGGTTTGATAAATAGATATGATTTGACACTATAAGATAAATTTAACTACCCATTAAAGGGTAAGAATATGTTGGATGAGCAGAGAAGGAATGACGATTATAATTATATATTATCCATTGATTATATATCATGAAATTGATAAAATTAGTAGGGAAATTTTTATGAGTGAATGAGACTAAATTGATTGGAGATTTTAGAGATAGATATTCTAGAATACATATTTAAAAGTGTCAGTGGTTGGAAACATGGGGTTATATTGATTCTATTATAATCTTATAAAAGTATTTCTTCTAATATATTTTGGTAAATCACCACATTACTAGTTCATACTATTGATATATAACAAAATTTGGGTTAACCATTTAAAATTTACTATATATTATTCATTTTCTATATTTATATATAATGAATAAGTGTGATATTTTTTTTCCTCATCATGTAAAATGATAATTAGAGGTTACATCATTCAATTCCTCATTTTAAAAAAACCAAAAAGTTATATTCATAGGAAATAAGTAATTCGCAGGATTTGATTATTCAAAGGTTGTGAATCATAATGAAAAGTTTCCCGAGAATGTTTATACTAATGAATATGATGTTCCACCAATAAGGGAAACCTATATGTATATGAAAAGAAATAAAATATTCAAATTAAATTTATTTTAAAAGAATAATCTTATTTCAAAATAAGGTGATATATTAATGTAACTAAAGTGTGTGAAATTGAGGATAAAAAAGTATTCTATTAATATGTTCTTGATGTTTTAATCTATAGAGCATAATGTAATGTAAAATGTGAAGATAAAAATGATAATCCTGGTGGTATTTATTAGATCATTTCATTTCACAGGAACATCCCACATTTAGTTTTTCCTTTAAACTATTTTGTTTAGTTTTTTTATTCATCTTTGAACCTTGGTAGTCTAGTTTCATTCAAATTTGGAGATATTTTTATAGGTAAAACTGACATCATTTTTATGATTGTATGTTTATTTTGAATTAGGTGGTCTCAGTTAAAAATAAATTAAATGGTCTTAAAAGGTTCCTGTTAGAGTTTGTAAGTATCTGGAGGTGGTTCAGGTTATTCAGAAAAGTTGGTCTTAAAAAATTCTTTATGGACTTTACTTTCCATGTAAATTTTACATGATTTATAAGTTATACCAAGAAGATTACATAAAATGGGTTGATGGAATGAAATGAATACATGATTTGAAAATGGATCAAATCATATATTATTTGAGAAGGTTTTATTAACTTAAGGAGCCATGTTTTTTCATAACTCATAAATTTAAAATTACAAACTATGTAAATATTAAATTCCTTGTATTTCATAGACTCAATAGTTATTTGCCTTATTGTGTTATTATGTTATTGTTATTTCTATTTGACACCCTCCAATCTCAAGTCCTAAATGATCTCAATGAGATTTTAGAGAAACTTCATCCATTCGGGGCATCCCGATCAGGTGATCAATCTCAAGTGAGTGGTTTTTATTATGTTTTCCCATCTCTTCTGCTTTTTTCTCATTATCATAGTGTATTATATTCAATTATATGGAAACATTTTGTTATATTGATCCTGTTTTATATGATAATTTTTTGATCAAACCTAACATTATTCATTTTGGAATTTTTGGTTGGAATCATTTTTTATCACCAAATTAAGGCAGGTGGTGCAATACCAAACCTTATGATCTATATAAATATATAAGTATATTAAATATTTCAATTGATCTTGAACAACATGCACATTAATATTAATGGGTAAAGATAAGAAAATTGTTATATTATTTTGTTGATCCCTTCAGATCCAATGGTGATGCGACAAGTATGATAGATACCCACTGGGCGAGAGAAACATTGATTGTTAGTGAATTCGATAATGGATTTAAGAAATTGTTTTCATGACATGATACCTAAGGTGATTTATTTATATTAAATCTCTTTGGTAATTTATTTTTTTCTACTAAATTGGATGCAATTTATTTGATAATTGGGTGTGGAAATATGCATGTTAACGGGTAAATACCAACTTGATCAGTGAAAGAGTAATCAAAAGACAAATGGTAATTTCAAGAATTAACCATTTAGGCTTATGGTATTATACTGTGATATCTTTGTTGTTTTGGATTGTTTCTAGATTTATTATATAATGCATATAGAATGGGATTGGATCAATTTAATTCTGTAATAAGAATATAGTATGTTTCTCCTAATTTATTTGTAATGCTTTTATAGAATGAATGGCCTAGTTTTATGATGTATTGCTTATATAGTAGATATTTCCCAAATTCCTACTAGGAGACATATATAGAGGGGCTAGCCAAATTTCAAGTTGTAATGATTATATAGAGGGATTGACCCCAGAATTGTTAATCCTTTAACAGAAATATATTCTATGTTATATGATCATGTAACGTACTTGTAGATTTTGTTGGAATGGTAGTGCTATATGATCAAATATATTCCATGATTTCGCAGAAGCATATTGTTTCATGAATTATATAAAGTTGATTAATTAATATATCTTTTTACCTATTTAGTTAGTGCATTATTTATCATATTAGTTTTTTTAGACATGGTGGTGTTAAACTATAGAGTTTAACTAAAAAAAATTTCACCACTATTTGTTACCAAACAATATTTCATGGTTGGATGTTTGGATAAGGGATAGGGAACTTATAGTTGATTTTTCTTGATAGAATTGTAGGCTTTTAGAGATCAGACCAAAAAAAAAGTTTGGTACTGGAGAATTTTGATTTTATTATGTAATATTGTTATTTTATTTGTATTATTTTTTGTTTTATGCTAAGATATATTCCTTTATAACATTAAATTGTTTTATATTATTTGATTTAATAGTTCCTCCATGACTTTCTAGTTTGGTGTTATAATATTTAATATATTCTCATTACTCTAAATTTCTTCCTATTTTATAATGTGTTATAACTTTTTACTTGATCATATAGTCCCCCTACTATATAATTCACACCCCCACACAATGTTGACAACATCTGACATGTTGGGAGGAACGCTTAAGGTAAATTGACCAACCTGATTTGGCCTGGTGAGGGAGTGCCAAATTGGGGATGTTACAAAGTGGTATCAAGGGATTAGGTTTTTATTTTCTGATATATTACTATTTTGGAAAGGTATAAATGAGACTTGGATGTGTTAGGACTTTATAATAAGCTTGTGCATGGGATTTTCTAACCCATGTGTGGGAGAAAGTATGAGTGACCATGTATGTTATTATTGTTCATGATTTTATCTTATAATGGGTGATGTCATTTTACCCTAGTTGAGTAAAATGTTATGTGATATTATTGTTTCTATATATTTATACTCATATCCTAAGAGTAAATAATATGAGTATGCATGTATCATGATAGGAACCGAGTGAGATATTGAAATTCTATCTATTGATATGGAAATATTTATTTCATCTGATACAATATATGTATGAAAAGTGAAATGAGATACCTATTATGTTTAATAAAAGATATGAATAAAATATTACGCAATGATAAAACAATATTAATCCATGTCTATATATACAATGGGATTGTGGGTCTTTGTTATTTTTACATGATTAGGTTGATCTTGTTTTTAAACAGTGTTCTAATAAGTGAGTTTGTCTTGTAGATAAAATTCCACATGACCATCTTTGAATAGATCATTAGAAGATTGGAAATCAGCACACTCCTAGCATAGCTGAATTAGGGGTTCTTTTATCACATTAGGAAAAAATGGATCTTGATATTTTGGAAATCTTCTTGAGGGGTCATGTGATCCCTTGAAAGGGAGACTATTCATACCATTCCTTATATGCTTGAGCTAAGAAGATAGTTCTAGCTTCAGCATCCATATACGCCAACTAGAGAGGGAGCCTCCTAGGTAGACAAGTTCTATATTGAGAAAGTCTAAATGATCACCAAACATCTCAAGAAAACTTTTGGATATAATGGAATATCATGATGCATACATGCTTCGTGGACCTACCAATCGTTGGTTGGACATTATGGAGAGTGGAAATGAGAATAGGAAAATATAGATGAGGCATAGGTTCCTGCATCCTATGAGGATAAAATAGATGTTTAGCATCATGGCAGATTCCTAAGGGGTCATGAGATCCATGGAATGGGAGAGTTTTCATACCATACCTTTGATGTTTGACCTAATGGGAGAGTTTCAGCTTTAATTTCCACTTACGTTCACTAGGGAGGGTACCTGCTATATAGATGAGTTCTACATTGATACAGTCTACAAGATCATCAAATATCTCAATCTACCATAGGATATGAGGTTAAATATTTATGTGCACCTTCTTCATAGACTTTCCAATATTTGGTGGGACATTATTGAGAAAGTTGGTCAGTAAGAGGAGTTATCCTGGAAGCTCTTCAAGGATAAATCATTGAGATACTTAAATCCAAATATGTTGAGGGATGAGAGGCCTCATGAGTTCAGGAATTAGAAAGAGGATTTCATATTAGTGATGGAGAATAATGATTATTTCTCTAGGGAGAGTTTTTTTAGGATGGGATTCTATACATGATCACGTCACAGGTGAACATATTTTTCATGACTTTATATTTCGATATGATTAATTAGGAACTCATCATAGAAGGGAATTTGACGGAGGCCCTAAGTAGTGGCTAAGATGATTCATCATGGTGAACTGTAATTACTAGAAATTTTTGATATCGACATGTTTTGGTGGAAAGTGTCCCCTATTGGCGTGGAAAAGTTTTTATAGATATTCTCATGGTTTTGAACCGAGGAAATATCTATATTTACATGGTTCAAACCATGGAAATAACACAAAAGTAACATTTTAAACTATAGAAATAGCCACTAATATGTATATTTACTTCCACTATTTATAAAATGGTAATATGCAAATATCCACTATTCAAACAATGAAAATTGGTCCAATGTCACTGTTATATACTATGGTAACAACCACAAATTTCTAGAAACAAATACAATATCAACATCTATGATTTATAACTATGGATATGGATTCTAGTTTCTAGAGAAAAAAATAAAGGTTAGTACACCTACCACACCCTACATTGCTCTGGGAACCCTACAGTGAACCCTACGTCATGCACCTAAGTCTGTTTGGTCTAGAAATACTTTTAAGTTATTCTGATGTCAATAGAACTTGAACCCATAACATCCATCTACCACTAGACCAGATGCTCATGTGAAATTATGTATATGTGTAACCTGGTTACTTATAGGAAAGGTATTTTTTGTCGCTTTTATATGTTGTTTTTATGATAAATTTCAATTTTAATTAAAAAATAAAATTCTTATCTGAAATGATAACTATTATCATATTTTAATACATGTTTTGGAAAAAACAATATACTGCAAAATTGAACACAAGACAAAAAAATCTTCTATCCAGTAGTGGACAACATTGAAGACACTTTTTACAATTACATGAACACAAATATCCATAAAATAATATGAACCTATATGAGTTATTCAAGAGAATATATAATTTATACAACATGGAATAAAATTAGTGTTCAAAATATCTAGTAAACAGTAAAAGTAATATTGTTCTTATGATTAACAATATATATTTTTAGGTTTTCAATATAATTTACAGAAGAATATGAAACCAATTCAAAATGATTCACAAGTCCATGTAAAATTATATAGAATTTTTATACACACATTTTGAGGAATGCAACAAGATATTGTATAACCTGAATGAAAAAATATCATTTAAAAAGAGAAAATAATAATTTCTGTCAAGAAAAAATCTAACAGTCACATCCAGTATACGCTAAGAAAGTTCAAAGGGACTAAAAAAAGTTCATTTTTACCTATGTGAAATTGAAATAAAAGTATATTACTAAAATCATAGTCTAGAAAATCATAATTAAACAAGTAAAAAATGTTATAGTACCATGTAATAAATGAATAATTTAGAAGGTACAGACACACTTTGAATCAAAGTAATTAATAGAATAGGAGAATACTACAATGTAATCAGATCAGAACTAAATAATGTAATGAAATATTTAATTAAATATGAAAACTCGTAAAAACTATATTAAGAATGAAGCACTCAAGAATTTGGTTTTTTTATGCGACACATTTGCGATGATTATCTAAAACATCCCAGATCTTTACCTCAAAAATTACAAGTAGTTGATGATATTTTTCTGAACAACTAATATACTAAAGGAAGGATACCAAATATTGTTTTACCATTTGGTTTATGATCCCTGTTTCTAAAATCTATAGAAAAGGGAGATAGTTAATATGATGTTAGAATACAAATTGAGGGGATTTCATAGTCCATCATATAAGAAAAATAATATAATCAATAATATTTTCTATGAATTAACCTTTACTTAGGGAAATTTGATAATAATTTATTAGTATTTAAATTCTTGGAAAACATTTTATTGATTAATTAGAATTATAAAAAAAATGAAATTTACAGGATTTTAATATATTGAGGAAATAACTTTACATATACATGAATATTATAACTTATCATTTATCCAGCTTCAGTATTAGATGTAAAAACCCAATTATCAAAGCCATTAATCGTTCCATTTAAATTCATTCAAATAATTTGTACAAACAATAAATGAATGTTCTGCCTGAGGATTCCTCAAAAATCATTCAACATCTACAGTGATTGGGCCCCTGAAACCACAATGCGGAGGTTTATAATCCTGAAAACTCTTCTCTTTTGATTCATAGTAGTGGGAGGATAAATCTATAACCTGTGAGTATCATGTTTTTTTTAATCATCTTCGATCTAAAATATATGAACTAGATAGTCCTTACACAATGTTATATACAATAATATTATTCGTAAAAAATGTTTATATTGTTATATATTCTCTGATCAAATGATATTAAAAAGAAAATGATAATAAAGGGGAAAATTGAGGAATTTTATATTGATCCCCCTCATCAATGGAAATAAAATTACATTCAAAAAACTTGAATACAAAAACAAATATTTGTTAATTACATATGTCATGATCTATAAAAAAATTAGTTTTCCCTTCCGCACCAATCTGCGATTTGAAAGAATTAGTTGTAAATAATTTTATGTGATCTTTGAGATGCTACCTAACATAGACCACACCCCACATTGAAGCTGACTAAAACTCACATATGATGAATGGATAGATTTTTTTCAATTAAACTAGCTACAACAATTAAAACACAACAAATATTCAAAACAACTAAAACTCAATAAGGAAACAGAGAATTAAAAATGCATGACACTTCCCTTGAAGGCTATCCTATATGAGAAGCCTTATGTTTTTCACATATATTGATAGATATTATTTATACTCCTAAATTCCTTTCAAAAATTAAATAATCTTGGATCCGTAAAACTCACAATTATTGTTCATGCACTCTAGCTTATAGATACCCTCTTGCATTCTATTGTCTGAATAATCCTCTAAAAAAATTCAGTTTCGTAAGGTGATTATACCTATCTATATTGAATTTTAACATTTAAAAATCCACAACTCATGGATTATAAGTACAATATCCAACATATATATATATACACACTCTAGTTCATAGAAACAAAACATTGAAAATATCACCACCTAGTTCATTCACAAATGATTTGAATCTTTGGAAATCACAATGAAGAAGAAAACCTATCAAAATAGTTGGAAACCCAATTTAAACTATACCAATATTACACATCAGTAAAAAAGGGCTCAATATCACCTATATCATGTCAATGTTCATTATGGAACAATTACCAAATTATTAATCCGATATAACAATTCAAGGATTAATTTGAAGCTTCATTTCAATTAAATTAAACATGTTACTCACACCTTAACCAACCTGGTTAAAGAACATCACACATTCTAGTTTAATATACATCCTACATGATTTCACACTGATAATGTGTTGATTATGAGTTATCAAAGTAAAATAATAAATAGTAAACCTAGAATGAACCCAGGTATATTTGTTAAGAACTAATAAAACACATGAAAAACTAATTATAATATATATATATATATATATATATATATAAAGAAATAGAATCTAACCTAAATGAATTGAAGTTAAATAATTTCATGAAACTCTTGTAAAAAAATTAAATTATAAGGAAACAAGAATATCAAAATTATTCCACCTGAAATTGTAGAATGAATGGTGTGGAGACCCATTGTAAAGGAAGAGATGGGTCTTATGAAAAAATGCTTCGATGATAAACATAGTAATTTTCGTGTTTCATTCTATAATGTTGCTGAACCAGAATTTCAAGATCACTATGAATTTGAAAAATTCATAAATTTAAACTATAAAAAATATGGGAAAACATCAATGAAAATAAACCATATGAGAATTCTATTCATAAAGAAGATAACACAACCATTCATAGTGAAAGGATGGACTCATTAACATTTAATTTAAGGGATTCATTATACTTGAATGTGAGTGTATGGGTCAGTGCATATGGTTGGAAAAGAGTGTTTATAATACACATGTGTGGGTAGACAAAGAGGGCTGTGGGGGAGAAAATCCTCCAATTAGACATGAACAATAAGAGAAGGGATTTTAGTGGTTTATTAAGAAATGATACCCAAATGTATTCTAAATTTTTTGAAAGAATTATCAGAAAACAACTCATTATATAAATATATGAACATATTTTTGACATAAAATGAGACAAAATAATCTTTAGTTTTCCTCAACCTCAATCTATCATATGAAATAGGATCATGTGGTGTCTATGTTATTCACACGGTGAACACTTCCTTTTTAAGATGATTAAAAAATGGGAACAAATAAACATTTATGTATTACTCTTGCTACTATAAAATAGTAGACTTTTTATGTTAACACATTTTATGATTTTGAATATAAAAGTTGAAATACATAAGTTGATAAATACAAGATATATATCTATTAGATGTTACACAATGTTATTTATTGGTGTAATAAATACTAGTGAAAAACATGGATCGTAATATTATGGGCATTGTAGTAGTCATGGGTGTGAATTATAAATTATAATGACCAGAAAAGAGAAAATCGTGAACAATGCACTATGGTGACTTTATTTTTTGTAATTTGAGAGCATATTAGAGAAAATATAATCCCTCAATGGGTGTTTCAGTGGATTGATTAGAGTTATGAAAGATGAGAATGTATATTTAGGAGGTGGATAACTAGATACATACGTGTTCATGTAGATGGTTTTTTTCGTGATTATTAACTACACAATGTTATTATGTCATGAAGAAGGTAACTTTATTATGTGTTATGTCTCGAGAAGCACTAGAAATAATATGCAAATTGTGGTTATTTTTTTAAAATGTTACAATCACCTAACTTATAATGTCATATGAAAATGTTATGTGTAATAAATTATTGAAATTATTGAAATATCTAAAAGAAAACGTCGTTGGACTATGTGATGAATAAAGATATTCCAAAAAATTTATAAAATAACTAGGATTCATTAAGTGTTAAATTTTATAAATATGAATGAGAATATAGTTAGGAATGATATTACAAGGAAGGTAAATACATAGAAAAATTATATGATGATTAGTATGACGAAGAATGAGAACCTCAACCCCCAAATGATGAAGCTATAATAATAAGTAGGAGTATGTTCTGCTGCATGAAACTAAATATTATAGAAGTATAGAAGAGAGTTGAGTAGGACCAAAACTAAGACTATTATAGACTCATAATACTAAATCATGATAGAAAAATCCATTTTACATGAGAAATTAATGCCTTTCATATTGAATAACAAGAAAGAGAGGAGAATTATAACTTCTTCAATGATTTTTATATTCAATATGATTTCATGATAAATCTGGAATATTTCATTTTTCAGTAGAAACATGATGTTATTACATAAACCCAATTTTATTGTAGTAATTCAGGAATAATATTGACAATAATTCATACCTTCCATAATGAATATCAAGAAAGAGAGACAAATCAGACCTTTTTCAATGATTTTTATATTCAGTATAATATCCTGAGAAGTCTAGACTATTGAATTTTCCAATAAAATCCTTCTGTTCTTGTGGAAACCAACATTATTTTTTCACATTATAAATAAGATCAACAATGATATCCAAAAGTGATACTGGTTTCAAATTTAAATTCTATATCACTTGGTTTAGGAACAATGTTGTATACTAAATGATTTAATAATGTAGATGGATGGTATAGAATGTAACTAGTTAGTGATTTGAAAATCTGTTTAAGGCCACACTTTTCTAAATTTTTTCATTGATTATAAGAATAAATATTTTCACAATTTATAATAACATCGAATCTCCTAGTACAAGGTAATCGTTATAGAGGTGAACATAATAAAAAAATCATGGTACTGGTGTTTTTTTCTAATATTTTTTATAGATGTATTTAAATTGATAGAAGGATAAATAAAAAAAAGATTCACACACATTAAATTGAAAAGTGAATAGGTGATAAATGTATAAGGTTAAAATGGATTAAAATTATACCAATCCTGATTCATCCCTTATTAGATTTGGAAGCCTATAAATATGATCTTAGAAATTGATATCAGGGAAATGACCACACCATTATTTGGAATATACCATTTTTTTAATCTTGATTTTTTAGGCCCATTTTCCAAATCTAAACGGATGACATAGTAAGAGGAATCATATAAAATGGTGAGTAGATTATAATCTACAACAAAACTCCAATGAAAAAAAGAATTAAATAGTTCTAAAAAAATAAGATATTTCTTTCTTGAGAAAATAGGAGGAACATACAACATAAATATGATATATTATGGATTATATTTCAACAGGCATAATTATTAAATAATTAACTGATGTTCCAAACAATAGATGTATTTTTAGAGAAAATCAATAAATATGATAATACTTTAAAAATCAATAATAAATGTACAATGCAGTGGAAAAAAATAAATCCCAATCCTTACCATCGAACATATTGAATGGAAAGTTAAGGAAAATATAATTTATGGGATTGAGAATGGGTTACACCAAAAGAAAAAAATTGGGGGATATTATTGAGATAATAATTAATAATAGTGAAACTTTGGAGATTTTTATAAAGAATAAATATGCTATAAATATGAAATGAAATAATTTTTAAATCAAAATTGTAGATCATGAAATTACTGTAGTTAATTATTCACAAAAAAGTAAAAGAAAAATTTATTCTCCAACATATTATTTAGAAGATTTATATTTATTTGAAATAATCTTAATAAATTAAAATAATACATTTTTATCATCTCATTATGAATTATAAAAATAACCATTGAATAAGATTCCTTCGAAGATGAATGTTTTTTTATTAATAATTTATCTTTCTAAAAATGAATGTATAAGTACTAAATTCTCATTAAATTAGATAAATAAATGAATTGATAATACAATAACCTCTTACTATGGTTAATAGAAGAATTATTATTAGTTTTACCACATCATGAAGAGCCTAACATATTGCGGAGAAAGAAAAAAATAGCATGCCTCTATATTTCGATTTTATGTAAAATAAGAAAATTATAAAATGCGATCATGGTTTATGTTTATTTCATAGTAATGTAGAATGTGTGGGTATATGGAACTTGGAAAATAGAATATTTTTTAGGAATATATGAAACATAAGGCCAGAAATAAGCGGTAGGAAGGCAATAATGATGAAGATTAGTTATCCATCAATATCAAAAAAAAAAATTAATAACAAAGAATATATGTTGCAATTAAAATCATTGTGGTCAAAGGAGTGCTAAATTATTTTCAAACTGAATTATTTATGTTCAAAATCCAAATCAATAATGGATCCCATAATAGTGAAATAAGGAAGGAAAAAACTCTTCTTTGAGAAGATATCAAAGGTACAAATATGTAAGCACTATACCAAAGATATTTATTAAGAGGGATTAAAATAAATCCTTCGATGATAATAATTATAATTAAAAAAATGTATATGTATTATAGTGTATCTATAAACACAAGAAAAAAATATTAATTTTTACTAGAGGGTTTAAAATTATGTATTTATTGCTGTATTTAAGTAAAAATGATTTTTATAAGTAAAATATATATAAGCAATACTTTTCAGGCAATATATAATCCAATATTTGAAATTATTTCGGTATTAGAGTATCTCTATAAGCCTTAATCTAAAAATAAACATATTCATCTGATTAATCCAAACCATAAATTAATTCTCTATCAAATTCTAAATATTATTGTATTTCATTCAATTATATGACTATAGATATAAGCATAATCTTAATGTAAGATATCAGAATAGCATAAAAAATTCATATACGAGAAAAGGCATACAGAAAAGACTTTTGAAAATGGGTTCTTGACCAAATATGAATAAAAATATGCACTATATAATAATTCATGGAGATATTGACTAAATTCTAATCATAAATTATTTAAGTATAATATTTGAATACATGTTTAGAAATAATTAGTATATAATAAAAAAATGAAAGGAATTCATGCCTCAAAAGAAAAATTTATTTCCCATTTTTTCAGGCTTCATTTTATTTTTAATAGAAATGAATGAAATGGGATATTTAATTTCATCCCTTTATAATATGGAAAAATCTAAATGGATGATTGTATTTATAGTCGTAGAGTAAACTTCATCATAAAAATATTCTATAATATTCTTCAAATTTGACAAGGCCCTCGGTTGCAAGGGTATGCACCGAGATTGATCTCTCTAAGGACCTCCCAAGTTGTTTTTGGATTCAAAATGGGGACAGTGGTTTTGTTCAGAATGTATTTTTTGAAAACCTTCCTGAATTTTGTAGCATTTGTTTTAAATCTGGTCATGTTCGCAAGAATTGTGGGAAATAAGAAGCTCCCTCTGCTAAGAAGTTAAAGACATGTTGGGTGGAAAAAGATTCCAAGACAACAGCTCCTTCAAAAATCCCTAACAAATCTAATCTGCAAAGTACCTCTAAGGTGTCTAATGAACAGATTAGAGAATCTCATTTGGAGGTTAAGGAGGCTAAGGAAGACTCTCATATTTCTGTGTTCCAAACTGCAGATTTTGTCACGGAAGTCAATGCTACAAATTCAATCTCTGTGGATAATAGGGTTAACCAACAAAATGCAGTGTATAGTAATGATTCTGTTCAGCTCAACATAGAAAATCACAATCTTGGTGATTGTTCATTGTATAAGAAATACATGGGCTGTCCTGCTCGATCTGTTAACACAGATCAAGAGGTTGCTGAAAAGGTTCAAAAAGATGGATCTGTTTGCAGTGGATCATCATCTGAAGAGGCGGATAAGCCTGGACAATTAGAAGAAGAATATCTGAAAACCATGGCTAGGAAAGGAAAAAAATATGTGGTAGATGCTGATGGCTTCATCACCCCGAACCCAAAAAAGACTAGAAGACGTAAGGATTACTCTCAAGTGGAATGAACCATCACCACTAGGTTGACTGAGGCTAATAAAATGGTTTACCCTGGAAAAGAGCAAAGAGAATTAATTTGCAAGAAATCCAGCGTTGTTTTATATTACTTCTCATTTCAATTCACGGAAGAGGAAATGCAAGGGTGGCTTGCTCATACGAGAAAGCAACAAGATTTGTTGAAACAAGAGAGACAAAAAGGGATTATCAATGAGGATCAATTCGAGAATGCTATGAAATTCATTTACTTTGAGAAATTGAAGTTGAAAGCACCACTTTCTTGATGTTGTTGTCTATAGACATTTTGTGTAGTCTTTGTTTCTGGTTTTCTGGTCACAACTTTGCTGTTCTAGCTGATCTGTGTTCCTCTAAAGCTGATTATCCATCCTTGATGCGGTTGGAGTTCTCTGATCAGACTTACTAGTGGTCTATCTGCGGATCTTGGATGTTTGGCATTTAAATGCTGTTTTTTATTTCCTTGAAGATCTCCTGGTTGGTATGTCTGGACATCTATGTCTGGATGTTCATAATGAATTGTTGGGAGATCATGATGCTAGAGCTGGAGTTCCTGTTCTTGTTTAATGCTTTTTGACAGACTTTGGCCCCCCTGGATTGCATAGCGCGGACGGTTTGGGACTGGTTTTTCTGGAATGCTGGGTGGGATATTCTTGTTGGAGTAGTTTACAGCCCCTAGTGACTTCCATGCTAATGGTGTCAATGGGCATTTTATTTCTCAGGCAGTGATGCAAAATACCAGAGCAAATGATATACTGAAACAGGCTCCTTTCCTTGTGCCATTCACAAACAGGGTCAAGTTTTTCGCTTCACAGCTGGCAGCAGCTGGGCAACAAAATGTTTCTCTTACAGTATTTTCTAGAAAGCGAATTAGAGTACGCTGGGATCACATATTGGAAGATGGTTTTAATCAGTTGAGTGCCATGTCTGAAGAGGATCTGCATGGAATGATTCGTGTAATGTTTGTCAATGAATTTGGAGCTGAGGAGGCTGGCGTTGATGGTGGTGGAATTTTTAAAGATTTCATGGAGAATATTACCCGAGCAGCATTTGATGTGCAATATGGGCTATTTAAGGAAACCGATGATCACATGATTTATCCAAACCCTGGGTCAGGAATGATTCATGAACAGCATCTCCAATATTTCCATTTTCTTGGAACCGTTTTATGAAAGACAATTTTTGAGGGCATTCTTGTTGACATACCATTTGCAACATTCTTCCTCAGCAAACTGAAGCAAAATTGCAAGATTGGAACAACAGACGACGTGTTTGGTTGGTTCTTGTCAGCCTAGGTTGTTTAAATTTTCATTCTTGTGGGCTGTTTTTTGGTTTTTGCTGGTGTAGGCTTACTACACCTCGTGTGTACTTTGACCCCCTTTTCTGTTTTAATAAAATTCTCTTGGCATGGATTGGGAAACCAATCCATGTCACTTTTTTTTAAAAAAAACATATTATGAAAAATATGTTTTGGTTTCTTTTGAATCAGTATCCAAACCTATAATCTACAAAGTGTTCATAAAAAAATCATATGATTTTGAAAAAAATTCATGTTGATAATATATATTATACACAATTAAAATTAAATATTTAGACAAACAATTTAATGTTAATAATTTAGAGTGTCAATATAGTATCATTATATATTTAAACTATATGAAGGTGAAATTTCATTCATTGAACGAACTATTATTGTCATCTTATATAATGGACACAAGTGAGATAATTAGAACAAATTAAAATAAAACAAAAAATAAAATAAATCATACCATATGTAATAAGTCAACAAAACCCAATCTAAGAAATATATGAAAATTAATAAGGGAATAATTCAAAAAAAATATCCTATGAAAATTGAGGAGGCTAAGGATATGAACTAAAAGAAACATTTCAAGGAGAAAAAAATTAAATGGTATGTGAAGATGTAGAGATATAATTATTCCAATATTTCCATATTAGACATTTTTATGTGCGAGTGAATTTATGAAAAAAATATTTAATTGAAAACCCAAAATTTGAAATCAAACATACATTTTAAGAAATATATCTTATGAAAATCTTTCAAAAAAATTCACATTGTAAGAAAATTATGTGTAAAATGGAAGTAGAAAAATTTTTAGGGGTGGGTGGAGTATGGTTCCCAAATATTATTGGGTTCGACAATGCAGGTCTCACTCAAGGAAGGTATCAGTTGTAACACTATTGTGTGGTCCAATCACAAAAGGAAAAGTTTATATTTGTCACAACAAATCGACGATGACTGAGCTGCAACACTTGGGGATGGTGTAATCATTAAATAAATTGGGTTTGACTGAACAAGAAACCGAATAGATAAATAATTAATGAAAAATGGGATGAACATGGGTAATAACATGTGAGGAAAAATAGAGGAGTCGGCGAGGATCAGAGACAGGTTAGGTGACAATCTTGAAGGGATAAGGGATAATGGATTTGTTGACAATAATCAAGATGTTATAAAAATTGATGTAGCCATCTCATGACTTTGTTCTGTTCCAATGTTAATATTATGGAAAGATGGGGCACAAGAAACCTCACTCTCCATACCATTCTTTGGTGTTCCATTTTATTGGAAGGCTAGATTATATTTAGATGTTTTTTTAAGAAATTCACATATTGGAGAAGTGGAAGGGGATCATGAAGGTACCAAAGTTTGAGAAGGAGTTGGATACCACTCAACCATCATGATGTTGTACTTCCGTTAGATGTTTTGGTTTAGGATGGTGATTAATTACCCTAGTTTAGGATTGTGAGTTCTATATAGTTGAAATATCCCAGGGGATACATATTTAAGCCTGTGTTAGAGGGGCAAGTCAGCTGCATGCAATGCGGTCTACTCTAACTAGCGTGAATTTATGACCATCTTCCATCTGAATTTTTATTGATGTATTATATACCATTTCTTATGTTTTGTATGATATAAGATAAAGACATTACATTTTATTTATTCAATTTTATAATGATTTGGTTTTATTATGGGTAGAATGGATGATGTTTTTACATATAACACACCATTGGGAGTTCCATCAGAGAATATCCAATGTTTCAAGGAATGATCTCTAAATATTGGTAGTTATGTTTTGTTTGGGGAAATATTTGTGCTATAAATAACAATTTTTATTTTCTTCTTTATATGTATTGGATAATTCTATATCAAGCTTATATTAACTATTAAAATAAGTAGAGTTTCCTTTCTATCTCGAGAATAAAGAATATATTTTCACATGGGTGAGTAGGGTAATTGGACTGGTCCTACAGGACCAATTCAGTGTAGATTGGATTGTCTCATGTGTTATATAATATTTCTTTATCGAGATGCTGGTGGAAAGTGGAAGAATAATTTTCTTCCAGTGAAAGACCATTTTAAAGATGTTTTTCCTGAGTATTCCTCTAGATTACAACCCAAGTGATAGATAGATTTCATAATCAAGTTGGTGATGGGAGTAGATCTGTAACACCCCGATATTTTATGAGAATTATTCTTTTCAATTTCTTTGATGTATTTTCTTGTACTCTTCACTAATATTATCTTGCACTATACACAACACCGTATTATCTTGTAGTATACGCAACACTATTCTTGGCTTGTGATGCACACAATTTCAAGTTCTTTCGAAAAAATTAATTTTACACAACACCAAGTATAGATTTTTATCAATTTATAACTGAACTATATTTTGAGTATGTTATACGCAACACCAAAGGAATATTTCCCTATATGCAACCCTGACTTGGCTTTCATTACACACAATTGCGACCTTCCTCGATAGCGTGTGTTGTACGCAATACCAAGTTTCACTAAACAACGATATCTTATTAAAATATTATATAAACTAGCCGTTATGAATATCAATACCCACTTTTTGAAATTTTATAAATTTATCTTTCAAAATGGACTTCATTTTTGAATTCATAAAATCAAAATTAGCCTAGGGTGAAATTTTGGTATTTTTCTTGAAAACTTTCAATTTTTGATGAATAGTGAAAACACTAAGATATTGGTTAAATCCGAATTTTTATTTAAATAATAATTTATTTTATTTAAATTTATTTTAGGTCAAAATAGATACATAATACTTATATAAGTTCAATGTAATTCCTGGGATTCATTTTATTATAAATTTAGATATATAAAAATTTTATTGAACTTTTCACCGTCTTTTACCCACCTCCAAGGAGCATTTGCAATTGTACATAAAACTTAATTTTACCCCTTCTGTGATTTGAATTTAGAAAATCTGAGAGACACGGTTAATATCATGGAGTAAAATGTCGTTCAATAAGATAAAAATAATTTTTGGTGAATAGTAACTTTTTACTTTTATTTACCATGATTAAAAGTAAATAGGGTAATTAAGAGTAAATATGATATTATTATTACACTAACACATGTCCTAATTCTCTTGGATATGTTTCATTCGACCAAAAACAACCTTTGGAATAAAATATTACCCTTTAGGTCCACTTGGATTAGATTAACACACTTATTATTTTATTTAAGGAAGAGTTAAAAGAGTTAAAATCAATGTTTCATAAATAAAATATTTTTAATATATGGTTATACATAAGATAAATTAGACTATAACTATTAATTAGAAAGATAAAAAATTTCCTACATAATATTATTTTATTTATAATTTTTATACATTAAATAATTTAATTTATTTATGACACAATGATGATGCAGTAATTACCTTATTAATGAAATATTAACATAATTGGTGTTATAAATACCCAAATAAATATAATTTGACACTTTTTATAAATTCCACTAATATTTTAGATTAATATGACATGTTACTATTGATTTAATTAACTTTCTTAGAACTAATCATGCTGTTATAATTTTTACAAAAATCAATTAAAAAATTGTGTCAAAATTGACATAAAATAGTTTTTAAAACAAATATTATATTGTTAATTGTTATTCTACTATTAAATATATAAGGTTCGGCCAAATGACATAGATAAGGTTATATATATTAATACTGAACCACTTGGGGTTCTTTTGGCTTGTTATAGTATGTTTATTAACCATATAATGGAAGAAAACAAGAAGACACGGAAAAAGTTAAATTATTTAACTTAGAGTTAAATCTAAATGATAAGGTTAAAATAGAAACCTAAACTTTTCTAAAACTTTTCAGGTGAGAGGATTTCGAACCATCCCCACATTATCTTCTAAATAAGTCACATTTGAGCCATTATAAACCGAATATTACTTTATTATAAAATAATATTTTATGTTTTTCCTAAAGTGCCCCTCCCCTCCCTTATAAAAGGGCACCTCCTCCCTCTTCTCTTTGCACAATTTTGATCTTTCAATCCCGGCCAAACCCTTCCCATTCCCCTTATAAACTTCCCTATAATCATTATAGAGGTTCTGGTCTTCTCAATAGACCAACTCTAGTCCCCTAAGAGGAATCTTAAAAGAGGTGTGTCGAAGAAGAGGTAATCTCTTCTACCGAATATTTCAAGTTTTATTTCTTCTTCAACTTCTTCTTCTTTAGTTGTTTAATTATAAATTAATAATATAAGTATCACTAATATACTATTATGTTATTATAAATTTTAAACAACCCCATTTCATCTTCTATTCATCCTACAGAAAATGAAACCACTGCGCGTGCGGACGTACGGAATGCCGTCTCCACACCGTGGTGTAATCTGTTTTTCCACCACCAATTTACTCGGATGGGTATAATGGTGTAAATAAAAACTATATATATTTATTAAAACATAATAATGATTATGAGATATTATATCATCCACTCCAATTAAATTCAATAATTATGGGAATGATATCATCACTCGTGCGTACGTACGGATTACCATCTCCACGACGCGATGACATTCATTCTCTATGTTAACCATTAAAATTTGATTATAAAGTATATATAATGAATAATAATGAAATATATGACATGATAAACCTACTATATTTATGTATATATATATTTTTTTTCATCTACTGACATCCATTCAAGTCAATAAGTAAAGGAAAACAGCATTTATGGGTACGTACGGCCTACCGTCTCCATGAATGGTGTGTTTCATTTCATTTATATTTCTATTATATATAATATATACTGAATATATATGATATATAAATCATGATTTACATTCTGGAAGTAATTGAATCATGATATAAATAATAATTATATCAAGAACAACAAGTCCAAACACGTACGATAAATAAAATGATTTTACACAAAACACTAATTTAACATTGAATTTACAAAAGAACGGGTAATATAAAGTCATTAGTGAACCATATATGATATCATAACAATGAATATGGTTCTGTAATAAGTCAATGACATTATTTAAATCATTATACAGGAGGTTCAGATACGTAAGAAGCATATCGGACCTATGGTAAGGGATATTTTTACAATCTCATTTTTATCCAAGATTGCTTATACGTAAGTATTTACAGGGTTATATTTTTCATCCATGTCCATAAAAATGTTTTTCATAAAGTTTTTAACATTCTTCCATGTATGTTTAAAGTGATTTTACGTTTTTTGTCTTTTACTTTGTGTTATTGAAGCAATCGTTATTTTGTTTACCATACGAGGATCTTTTTGACTTTTTCGTCAAAAGTACAAGGATAATGTTTTTTTATCTTATACGGAATGAATAGATATTTATGGTTTCATAATTCCTTATTTTAATAAACCTTACTCTATAAGAATTCAGGATTATTTTCAATAAAAGTCATTTTCTTTTAAAATTGCATGGTATTTTGTGAAAATAAAATGATTTTTAAGAAGAAAGGATATTTTCCTCAAGAATTCATTTCAAGTGTTTAATGAAAACAATTTTCCATATATGATGACATTATTTAATATGGTTATGTTTCAAGTATAATGTCTCTATTATTTACATGGTTTTATTTTTCTTATGATGAAATGATATCCATTATTTTATGATGGGATGATGTTTATGAATCCCATTTTATTCTTTGGGTTATTATGAATGATTTATATTTATGTTATGTAACACATAAGAATGATTTCATTATGAGATGGGTGGGACCTATATTTCCCACAAATTCATTAGGTAAAGATTTATATCTCTTGAGGTAGACATGGCTGGAACGACAAGTTAATCATGTTCTGTGATACCGGACTGGAACGAGGAGTGAACTCGATTCAATAAGAGAGTTTGTCCACTAAGATGGTAATGGAAGCAATGCCTTGGATACTATGAAAATCATATCACGTGCTTAGTGGTTTTCCACAATTACATTTTTATTCCCATGCTATTTTATCATGATTAATTTTTCTTTATGATCTTTTCCTTACGTACTACATTGTTTTATGTCATTGCCCAAGATTTGGATGTTTAAAAATTATGTTCATTTTTTTAGTTCAATTGTAAATGGTTTGTTTTATTTTCTCCATGATTTCCCTTACTAAGAATTTGAGCTCACCCTTTATATGTTTTCTTTTCCCCATGATATAAAGAAAAGTTTTAGGTATGAAAAAACGGGGAAGATCTTTATGGGAGATGTGGAAGATCTTTCCCCATGATTAGAAGATTATGTTCCGAGTTTCCAAAGACACTAAACTATTATGATCCTTCTGTGTTTGTTTTTTTATGTATTTAGTATTCTGAAAAAGTAATGTAATTTCCATGTACGTCAAGCTTTGGGTCTCTATAGTTGATATCAGAGGAAAGGTTTAGTTAACCTTTGGAAATTATGTTCTGAAAAACATTAGTGAAATCCCTAGAGATATTTCTAAGGCATGTCTAGGGTTGTCCCTAAGGATAAGTATATGTATAGGTTATAGTCTTAGATTTTCGGTAAAAATCTTAGAATTAAACCTAAGATGTTAGATATTGAAGGTACTCCCCCTTTATTATGTTGATTTCCTAGCATGATTTTTGCCTCTCACACTATTCTTTTTGGGATATTGAAAATGGCTGGATACTGGAAGATTCATGTTAATGGAGAATATGATGGAAAATGGAATTATATTCTTCATGGCCTACCAAATGAAACGATATTTGGAAGGAGAAACATCGTTATTATGCCAAATCAGCAATCTCATAATATGATCAATAATCTCATCTTTGGTAATATTCTTGACTCATCTAATAAGAGAAAGATGGAGTTTCATGATGATCATAGAGGGAAGAAAGTTCAATTTCCCTCATGTAAGTCATGTGGGAATAGGCATCAAGGAAAATGTTTCAAAGGAGCTGGGAGATGCTTTGGGTGTGGAAAAGAAGGACATAAATCTAGTAATTGAAAAAGAAAAGGTTCAGTCAACACAGTGGACAATGACAATGGTATTGCTATGACATCAACAACAGTTAAATGTTTTAAATGTGGAATGTATGGGAATTTTGAAAACCAATGCCCTAAGGAAAAATCTCATGAAGATAATCAGCACGGTCGCATGGGTAGTATTTATGTTAATGATGATGATGACACTACAAATGATATATGATATAAAAGAGGAATAAAATGATGAAGCTCTGCCAATGGTTTAAGAAGGTAGTGGAATGATTGTGGGTTTATCAACAGTTATGTTGTATAGGTAATTTAATGGTACTATGGAATAAAGAAACATCTAAGGATTATTACACTATTTTTTTATAAAGTATTTGAATGTATTTGTTGAATGGTACTGGTAACCATGAAAGGTTATTTAGGTATTTTTAGAAAGCATATTATAAATGAATAATGAATGGATAAGGAGAAAATACTATGTTTGATAATATTAATGAGCTCATGACTGATAAAAGGACAAAGTGATATCATGATTTGAGTATATAGAAATTTTTGGATTTTGGTACGTTGAAAGAGTTACCTTTTGATAGCATTCATGTTTTTAATAAGGTTCTATGGTAATTTATGTTTCAAGAGAATACATGATTAAGGTATTTGAATGTTTGGAATATGATCAACAAGATATATCTTATTATATATGGGGGATAAATGATGGTATTCATGTTCTTGTTGTGGGACCTTTCCAGAAATCGTTTTCTTTATACTATGAGATTGGACAAATGTATTTTGGATAAGTCTAAAGATTGGAATGGATTATGTTGGACATCAGATAGTATTGTTTAAGGCTAGAAATTTTTTCGATATTATTTATGTAATGTTATAATAGTGTAGTTTTAGGAAAAGGGACAACCTACAAGATGGGCGAAAACCCGTCGCGTCAGACAAGGTTGCGGGAATCGAACCCACAACCGAAGTGAGACATGCCCTTATCGCCTACCACTGGCCGACAGGAAGTCCTTGGTTAGTAGAAACTAGTTTTATTTTATTAAGTGGTATGATAGATGAAGTATAAATCCATTTTAAGAACTATATATGATTAATATCACCATAGATAGACTTATGTATATAACTTTTGCTAACCATATGTTTGAGACAGATGGAATGACCTATCATTCTATCACATGATCTGCTAACACTTCACGGAAGACAAATTCAACTTCATTTCATTAAGAGATGAAGTGGAAATTGTTAAAGGCACAAACAACCGTGAGATTGTACCAAAATCAATTAAGTATTTCTTCTAATTCAAAATTTACAACTTCAGGGAAAGGATATTGAAAACCAAAAATGTTGTCCTAGTGCTCTTATATCTGATGAATCAGACGATACCTTAGATCATCACAAATTTATGGTTTTGTGATTGTTGGATTTTTCATTGCCATGTTCCCAACCACACTTCATCTAAACATGATGGTTAGATTTCGCTTCCATATCCATATTTTCAACTATGTTCTCATAGGTGGAAACCCAGTGATTAGTTAATTTGGGTAACCGTTATGTCTCATAATTTAGTTTTGAAAGTTAAGTTTTGGTATTCCTTTTTACGATGTGAGTTTCTATGAAAGAAACATTCAAGTTGTAAACCATTTATAACCCCAACGAATTTCAAGGAAGAAATTAATTTTAAGGGGGGTAGAATGTAACACCCAATGATTTTTTGAGAATTATTATTTTTAATTTATTTAATGTATTTTCTTATACACTTCACCAAGATTAGCTTGTGCTATACTCAACACCGTATTAGCTTGTAGTATACGCAACAATATTCCTGGCTTGTGATGCACACAATTTCAAGTTCTTTCGAATAAAATTAATTTTACACAACACAATGTATAGATTTTGATCAATGTATAACTGAACTATATTTTGAGTATGTTATACACAACACCAAAGTAATATTTCCCTACAAGAAACCCTAACTTGGCTTTAATTACATTCAATCACGACCTTCCTCGATAGCGTGTGTTGTACGCAATACCGAGTTTCACTAAACAACGATATGTTTTTAAAATATTATATAAACTAGCCGTTATGAATATTAATACCCACTTTTTGAAATTTTATAAATTTATCTTACAAAATGGACTTCATTTTAGAATTTGGAATATCAAAAATAGGCTAGGGTGAAATTTTGGTATTTTTCTGAAAACTTTCAATTTTTGATGAATAGTGAAAACACTAAGTTATTAGTTAAAACCAACTTTTTATTTAAATAATAATTTATTTTATTTAAATTTATTTTAGGTCAAAATATATATATAATAATTATATAATTTCTATGTAATTCATTGAATTCATTTTATAATAATTATATATATATAAATAATTTATTGAACTTTTCACCGTCTTTTACCCACCTCCTAGGAGCATTTGCAAATGTACATAAAACATAATTTTACCACTTCTGTGAGTTGAATTTCTAAAATCCAATTTACACAATTATTATCAAGGAGTAAAATGTGGTTTAATAAGATAAAAATAATTTTTTGTGAATAGTAACTTTTTACTTTTATTTACCACGGTTAAAAGTAAATAGGGTAATTAAGGGTAAAAATGATATTATTATTACCCTAACACATGAACTAATTCTATTTAATAAGTGTAATTCGACCAAAAACAACCTTAGGAATAAAATATTACCCTTTAGGTCCACTTGGATTAGATTAAGACACTTATTATTATTTTATTTAAAGAAAACATAAAAGAGTTAAAATAAAATTTTAATAACTAAAACATTTTTAATGTTTGGTTATACATAATATAAATTAGACTATAAATTTTAATTAGAAAGATAAATATATTTCCTACATAATAGTATTTTATTTATAATTTTTATACATTAAATAATTTAATTTATATATGACACAATGGTGATGCATAAATTACCTTATTGATGAAATATTAACATAATTGATGTTATAAGTACCTAAATAATTGTAATTTGAGACTTTTAATAAATTAAACTAATTTTTTAGGTTAATATGAATTGTTAGAATTTATTTAATTAACATTTTCCTAGATAATCATGCTATTATTATTTTTACAAAAATAAATTACCAAATATTGTCAAAATTGACATAAAATAGTTTTTGAAACAAATATTATATTATTAATTTTTATTCTATTCCAAAAAATATAAGGTTCGAAACAATGACTTATATAAATTTATATATATTAATAATTAACCACTTGGGGTTCGTTTGTCTTGTTATAATATGTTTATTAACCATATAGTGTAAGAAAACAAAAAGACACAGTAAAAGTTAAATTATTTAACTTAGAGTTTAATCTAAATGATATGGTTAAAATAATAACATAAAATTGTCTAAAACCTATTTTTTGAGAGGATTTCTACTCATACCCACTTTATCTTATAAATAAGTCACTTTAGAGCCATTATAAACCGAATATGACTTTATTATAAAATAATATTTTATTTTTTTTAGAGTGCCCCTCTCCTCCCTTATAAAAGGGCACCTACTCCCTCTTCTCTTTACACAATTTTGAGAATTAAATCTCGGAAAACCCCTACCCATTTCCATTATAAACTTCCCTATAAACATTATATAGTTTTTTTTATTCTCAATATACCAACTCTAGTCCCTTAAGAGGAAGCTTAAAAGAGGTGTGTCGAAGAAGAGGTAATCTCTTCTACCGAATATTTCAAGTTTTCTTTCTTCTTCAACTTCTTCTTCTTTAGTTGTTTAATTATAAATGAATAACATAAGTATCACTAATATAATGATATGTTATTATAAATATGAAACTACCCCATTTCACCTTCTATCCATCCTACGGAAAACGAAATCATGGCGCATGCGTGTGTATAGAATACCGTCTCCACGTTGTGGTGTAATCTGTTTTTCCACCACCACCTTACCTGCATGGGTATAATGGTGTAAAGAATAACTATATATAGTTATTATAACATCATACTGATTGTGATATAATATATCATCCCCTCCAATTCAATTCAATAATTATGGGAATGATATCATCGCTCGTGCGTTCATACGGATTACCGTCTCCACGACGCGATGAGATTCATTCTCCATGTTAACCATTCGAGAATGATTATTAAGTATATATAATGAATAATAATTAAATATATGACATTATAAAGCTACTGGATTTATGTATATATATATATGTCATCTACTTACTTCCATTCAAGTCAATAAGGAATGGAAAACAACATTCATGCGTACGTACGGCCTACCGTCACCATGAACGGTGTATTTTATTTCATTTATCTATCTATCATATATATATATACTGAATATATATGATATATAAATCATGGTTTACATTCTAGAAGTAAGTAAATCATCATATAAGTAATTATAATAATATCAAGAACAACAAGTCCAAACACGTACGATAAATAAAACGATTTTACCCAAAACGCAGCTTTAACATGGAATTTACAAAAGAACGGGTAATATAAAATCATAAGTGAACCATATATGATATCATAAAAATTAATATGATTCTTTAATAAGTCAATGACATTATTTAAATAATTATACAGGAGGTTTGGATACATACAAACCATATTATACCTAAGGTATTGGATATTTTTACAATTTCATTTTTATCTGAGATTGCTTATATGTAAGTATTTACTGGGGTTATATTTTTCATCCATGTCCATAAAAATGTTTTTAATAAAGTGTTTAATATTCTTACATGTATTTTTAAAGACATTTTACCCTTTTTTATTTTACTTTGTGTTATGTAAGGAACCTTTATTTTGTTTACCATACGAGGAACTTTTTGACTTTTTTGGAAAAAGTATGAAGAGAATGTTGGTTTAACATATACGGCATGATCAGATTTTTATAGATACATAATGCCTTATTTTAATGAATCTTACTCTACAAGAATTCATGATTATTTTCAACAAAATTCATTTTCTTTTAAAATTTCATGGTATTTTCTGAAAAGAAAATGATTTTGAAGAGGAAATGATATTTTCCTCAAGAATTCATTTCAAGTGTTTTATCAAAACTATTTTCCATCTATGATGACATTATTTAATATGGTTATGTTTCAAGCATACTATATCTTTAATTTACATGGTTTTATTTTTCTTATGACGAAATGATATCCATTTTTTTATGATGGGATGATGTTTATGAAACCCATTTTATTTTTTGGGTTATGATGAATGATTTATGTTTATATTGTGGCACACGTAAGAATGATTTTATTATGAGATGGGTGGGACCTATATCTCCATCCAATTCATTTGGGGAAGATTTATATCTCATGTGGTAGACATGGCTAGAATGACAAGTTAATCTGGTTCAGTGATAGAGGACTGGATCGAGGAGTGAACTCGATTCAGTAAGGGACTTTGTCCACTAAGATATTTTTAGCAGCAATTCCTTGGCTACTATGGAAATAATATCATGTGTGTAATGGTTTTACATAATTACTTGTTTTATTCCCATGATATTTTATCATGACTGATGTTTATTTATGATCTATGCCTTACGTACTGCCATGTTTTATGTCATTGATCAAGATTTTAATGTTTAAACATTATGTTTATTTTTTAAGTTCAAATGTAAATGGTTTGTTTTATTTTCTCCATGCATACTCTTACTGAACATTTTAGATCACCCATTATATGTTTTATTTTCCCCAGGATATAAATAAAGGTTTTAGGTAAGAAAAAATGGGAAGATCTTTATGGGAGATGTTGAAGATCTTTCACCATGATTAGAAGATTATGTTCCGAGTTTCCAAATACACTAAACTATTATGATCCTTTTGTGTGTTTTTTGTTATATGTTAAGTATTCCGAAAAAGTAATATAATTTCCATGTACTTCAAGCTTTGGGTCTCTACAAGATCCATTTCATAGCCCACCTTATAGGATGAAACTAGTAGATAATGAAGAGTTGAAAGACCCATTGGATGATCTAGAAGCCACCAGTTTCATACGACCTAGTACATATCCATGGGGTTCTTCAGTTCTTCTCACCACAAAGGGTGCTGGAAATTTATTCTTTTATATAGATTATCATATGTTGAACTAAATAATGATTGAAAACTAATAAACTCTAAATTTAATCACTGATCTACTTAATCAGTTTATAGGTGATAATATCTAATCCACGATTGATTTGAGTTCTGGATACCACCAATTGTGGGTGATTCCATCATACATACCTTATATATATTTTCATAAAAGGTATGGTTCGTTTGAGTTTGTGGTGATGCAATATGACTTGATTAATTCACTAACAGTATTCATGTAATTGATGAATCAATTATTTCATTCATTTTTTGTTAGTTTTTGGGTCTTATTGTTGACAACATCTTTATGTAATCCCACATAGTATACAATGATTCCCAATATCATAACATCACCATGAGTACATTGAGAAGGAATTATCTTTATTGAAAGATAATCAAATGATATTTCTAAATTGATAGAGAACACTTATTAGGATATGTTATATCAGAGTTAGGATTTCTGGTGGAACCATATATGTTTAAATTCCAATTATCTTGGGAGTGACCAAAGAATTTATTTGAGATTATGATATTCATTGATTTATCAGGTTATTATCATTTATTTATCCAATACATCTCATATTTGTAAACCCCAATGTCCAAGATGACCAATAAAGGAGTGAACATTTTTTTGTCAGACTTTTAGGATATATTTTTAGGAGTATAAATTATAACCTCAAAACATATCCCAAATTTAACTATTCTTGGTAAATTGTACACTGTGTACTATGAAGAAGCTCGAGATGGACTCGGTGAAGCTTCAATGTAGGAGGATTGAGAGTTTTATGGCCCCAGAAAGATGATACTACATGAGAGGATTTATCATAATCATGTTATGGTGTTAGATATGATGGTATGTTCTCTGATATACAAGAGGCATTATCTTATTGGTGAGAGGTTTTTGGAGATCATGGATTTCACGAGCCTTAGGTGTATTATATTTCAATTGGAACTAAACTGTTTACATATGATGTGGGTCAATTTTCTGTATTCTTTTGACTTCATGTTATATTACACCATAGGAATATGAAACTTCACTGATAATTCACCAATCTGAAACATGCATATTCTATTAGTGAAAGAGTCTTTCAGAAAGTGGTGGATGAAGATGCTCTTGGAAATCATATATCTTGATGTTTAGGATGCAAAGGCACTAATAGTTCTGAATTTTAAAAATATCATACTAATTCATTAAGACCTGATAAATTCACATGACTTTTCGTATTTATAGTTAATTGTTCTAATAGACATCTTATATAGTGGGGATCCACCCTCAGAATGGCCTCTTGGTAGTTGAAATACTACGGTTTTCCGTAGTTGATTATTGGTTCCTATGGGATTTTGTGAGGAGATCATGAGATATTTTTATAATTCATGATGGGTGATACATTTTGGATTGATAAATATGTATCATGATCTCTATATGGAGTACTAATGGTTAGGAATGCGATAGGTAAAAGAATTTGTGGTGAGATGATTCGACTCTTAGCTGTTGAAATCCATGAATCTGAGTCTTACTGAGATATTGAAAGACATATGTACTCTTTAATGGAAATGGGATGATGAACCTATTTATTTTGTTCCAGGACTAACTAGGAAATTTAATTGTAGTGATATAGTTTGGGTGATTGTGGATTGACTTAAGAAGGAATACATAATATTTCATATTAGGGATACCTTAACTTTTATTGATATGTATAGACATTATGTGTATGAGATTGTTTAGCATCATGATGTTTTTAAGAGTTTCATTTCTAATAGATATACTCATTTCATGTCCTGGTTCAAACTGGGTCTTCAGAAGGCTCAAGGATTATAGGTTCATCTAAGAATAACCTATCATCCAAAGAATAACAGTCAATCTAAGTAGAGTATTTATATTTTGAAGGTATTTTCATGATCCTAGGCTTTAGAATTTTGAGGTTAGGGGAGAATCATATAAAAAATTTGGAGTTTTCGAATAATAATAGCTTATAGTTATCAATACATGTGGCACCTTTTAAGGCCCTATATAGAATTCCATACTATTCTACTATTTTTTAGAGGGAGTTGATTCATTGGTTTTTGGACTAATTATACTGTAGAATATTCCAAATCCCTTTCAGTTAATTTAGAGTCTATTAGTGACCATGCGGAGAATAAAAAAATTGTTGACCGTCGAAGAAAAAATCTATAGTTTAAGGTTAGTATTTCTGTTTTCATTAAGGATCCCACTAAGATGGGAAAACACTGTAAAATAATTTATTGAAAATTAGTGGGATGGTTTGGTTATAAATTTTAGTTATTTGAAGGGTTCAGTCTAGAGATGTCCAAACTCGCCCTTCCACGACATAATACTTTCATGCATGACATGTTTTATATGTCACATCTTGGGAGATATCATCTAGAACTGTCCCATCTAGTAGACATAGATGAAGCCTATCATGGTGTATATGTGTTATTTAACTATCCCTAAATATAGAATGAGGACCTTTTTGAGAAGTATCTTTGGGGTTGGTAAATGCTTCTTTTTGAGTGTAGTGATAGAATGGGTGAGTTCAAGGGGAGACCCAAGATAGGTAATTTGATATTAGAGCATAATGGAAACAATTATTCCCATTTACAACATAGATCCTACCGAAGTATATCAAGGAGAATATTTTTATTGTGTCTATATTAAGATCATGAATTTTATAAGTATGTCCCTCTTTGATTTTTATTTGAACCTCTTTTTTAGTTTTGTATTCACCTTTGAACCATGGTGGTTGAGACTACTTTTGAGATGGATATAGTTTTATAGAGAAATTTTCCTAATTTTTAGGGATGAATTTTTTTAAATTAGTGTAGTATGGGTGTTAATGTGTTAAAGGGGATTATTAGGGAACCATGTGAGTTTGGAAGGCTTCAGATATTGTTTTTGCTCTTTTGAATAAGCTATAAATAAAGGTGTCTATAGGGGATTTACACACCATATAAATTTTACCTGATGTATAACTGGTTCCACAATGATTCTATAAAATGGGTTCATGAGATTTGATGAATACAAACAATTAAAATTGTCTTCGTATTATAATGTATTAGCAGGGTTATTTTACCCTGAGGTGACACATCTTTTTATGTAACTGAAAAATAAAAAATTAAAAGCCTTCAATTTATCTAGATCAGTGGTTATAAACCATTTCATGTTATTATGTTTTTATTATACGAACATTACTCCTTCCTATCTCGAGACCTATGTTATTTATAGTTGATTTTGGAGTTCCTTTCTCGATTATGGACATCCCGATCAAGTGATCAATCATTAGTTATCTTTTTTTCATATGGTTTTCTTCTACCTTCTACTTATTTATTATTATTGTGTTTAAATGTATTAACCAATTTGGAATCTTGTGTTGATAATGATCATATATTATCTATTTCCTATTGAAATCATTTATGCCTTGGTTCTTGTTGGAGTCACTGGTTGGATGAATTGTTGGATCATCATATTATGGTAGATGGTCTAAAAATACAACCTATAATATGATTAATTTTTTATGTATGTTCAGTACTTAAACTTCACATACAAAATGTTAAAATTAATTAATTTAATAGTGTGTGAAGAAAAATCATTTTTTGGATTATTCCATGGATTGAATTGAAGATAAGGGTTATGTGACTTATCTTATTGGTACTTGTTGGGTGATAAAAATACTTAATAATAATGAATTAGATAATGGATTATAGTATGTATTATCATGACATGATTCCTATGGTGATTTCTTGATATAGACTCGGTTTGATAGTGTATTATTTTTCATAAAATGGATGGAAATAATTTGATAATGGGGTCAAAAAATTTGCATGTTAATGTTTATATCATAAAATGATAAATGAAATGGTAATTGAATGAAACATCATTACTTAAAGAATTAATAATTTTGGAATTTTATATGATATGGAAATATCATTTCTATTATGACTTGTGTCTAGTTTCATATTGTAGTGATTATATATAATGATTGGACAAGTTTCATTCTATAATTATTATATATAAAACTTGGACCAATATCATGATGTAATGCATATATAGAGGGCTTGACCAAGATTCATGTTGTAATGCTTATATAGAGGTGTAGTCTAGGTTCCATGATGAAATTTTTATGTAGTGTTCTTGACCTAGTTTGATACCGTAATTATTTCATAGGCGGCTTAGTCTAGATACTATAATTCTTATAGATGGGTATTTTTGGGGTTATGTGATTGTTCCATGGACTTGTGGTTATGCTTGGAATGGTTAGGATACAAGCCAGGAGATTATCAAGCATGGTGCTAAAGCAATTTTTTTGATATTTTATATCAAGTTAATTAATTATTAATCCTTTTTAATTTTTATTTATTCTACTTATTATCAAACTCGTTTTGATTAAACTTGATTGTGTTAATTACCGAGTTTTATACACACCCTATTCAATCCCCTATTTGGTACTAGGGCAGATTATATGGATGGAGGATTGGATTAGGTAAAATGACCTTATAGTTTATCGTTCTTTCTGAACTATTTGGATCATGGAGAGGCGGCATACATGGGTTTTGGGACAATGTAATTTTGAGTTTATTTTTTCATCTTATTATTTTAGTTGTACCAATATCAGTTTTGGCATTTATATATATTATTACTTGACATTAAATTGTTATTATTATTACATTTATTGGTTCTTCATATACATTTCTAGTGTATGTTGTATTATTTCATAAATTTTTATCACTCTTATATTTATCAATTTTCTATGGTGTTATGCCTTTTTCCCATATGGTATAGTATCCACACTATATTATTTAGACACCCAATTCTAGTCGATGTCCTCTAGAATATGGAGATGTGCGCTAGAGGTCTAATAACCAAACATATTTGAAAACTTGAGAGAGTTATGTATTGATGGATGTTACTATGTTCATCACATGGATGTTGAGATAAATAATTCAGTTGAAGAGATGTGTGTTTAGATATCTAAAAGAAATAAATCTAACATAGTGTTATTGTCCTGTATTTTTTACATGAAATAAAAAAAGGATAAGATAGGTGAGTTTCATGATGAAATAATAATTGTTAAAGGATATAATTTAAATAACAAAAATAATATTGTTTACATTTATATCAATGTGGAGAAACATTCTTTAATTATGTATTTTTGTTATTTATTTTAAATTTTAGTTGTTAGAAGGTGAATATAGATAATGTAAATTTTATCAAAATGAGATTGAAGAGGGAGGACAAACAAAGATCCATAAATCTCATAATGACATTAGGTAGATGGCTCACATTGGTCATTGGAATTTAATAGGGAAACGTAGACATACCATAAAGGATATCGAGGAATGCATTGAAAAATAAATACATAAATAATAATTGAAGGATGTATTGGGAGTTTATATTAAAAAAATCTTGTATAATGAAAAAAAATTCTATATCAAGAATGAGGGTTTATATTGGTAAAATGTAAAATTACACACTACCAATAGTTAATACACATTATAATAAACCTCCTATTTTTTTATTTTTTTTAATTGGGGGCTCATAATTTTTTATATATAGAAAATTGGTTCTTCATAGTGTATAATAAATGGGGAAAAACATTGACATAAAAACACTCCCAGTGATTCTTTTAGGGATAATTTTTTTTAATATTATGAAAAAAATCATTATATTTTTCTATCAATATGTAAAAGAAATATGATAAAGGAGATGAATTTTAGTGGAAAATTTCTACTCAAGAGGTTAATAACATTGAACAAAATAGTCTTTATAAATTATATGATGATAATAGTCCATTTTATAGGAAAACATATCATGAATATAATGAGAAAAATCATGTAAAAAATGAATATATTTTGAATAAAAGGGTTAATATGTCAATATAGGAAAAGATTACTATGGAATTAACGGATCTTGTTGATTTTTAGATTATTCAGAGTGAGTATACTTTCCACATTAATCGAAAGATAAATCTTTTTAAGTAATGAAAATATGATATGATAGTTGAAATAATATTTGGAACTGAAGAAGTACTGAAATATTCAGTGTTTAAGATTCCAAATAGAATAATAAAACAATAATATTATTTATTCATTGGTTATAGATGGTCATAGTAACAATCAATTTTAGTGTATGTCAATTTTGTGAGTAGGTAAATGGTTTAAATTTTATCAATATTTCATAAAATACTAAGACAAATTAATGTGAAATTTTGATCCTTGGTAAGAATATGAAAACAATTTTCTATACTATTTTTTGGGATGTAGACCTGTGTTTTGTTACAACGGAGGATTTGAAAAAAAAAATCACTAATTACAGACCCACTAGAGAAACAATTCATGTATGAATTACTAAAAAAAATTATCACCATTAATAATCCATGTATAACATGATATCATAGTCATACAAGAAATATTTTATAAGAGTAAGGTTTCATTAAGACGTTATATAAATGAAAGGATAAAAGGGATCACTTTTTCATGAAATGGATCTAAAAAATGTTTAGGGGTCTAGTGCAATAAGATCTACGAATGCAAGAAGGAGATGTGAAGTAATTTTTATTACAAAAGAATGGTTTCAAGGATGATGGTGATGAAATTGAAATTTTATATACATAATTTGATAAAACATTCAAAGGATGGCTAACAATTCATAAAATGGTAGGAGTTTTTAAGAGTAGAAACTGAATAATCATTAACAAAGATCAGTTAAATCTCATTAAAAATGACCCACGAGTGAAATTTTAGAAGTAATTAATCTATAAATAAATCTATTTTAGGAATTGATAATTATTATATACTAGTGAAGGGGTGAATCCATTTGACACATGATAGGGGAATAAAATAATGTTTAAATATTTCATAATCTTCAAAATTAAAATTTTTATTACCAATAAGTAGAAAACCCATTTGATATTTGAGTCTCAAGGGTAAAACGAATTTTTTATTTTATATTCAACGATGAGAAATTTATTTAGTTTATTAAAAAAAGTATTTGATGACATATCAATTATAAAGAACTATTTAGTGTGGAAAATTAATACAATTTGTCAAAAATTAGTTATGATACTATTGATGTAGGATGTGGTGAAGTGAAAAGTTTCGGGGAAAAAATATTTTGATGATTATTAATATTAATTTATTGATATTATTTGTATATTAGATTTATTATTTCAGTAAAATTTTATTTTTAGAGATGAAAATAAGAGACAAAACATTACTTGTGACAAAATAGCCTAATCATAAACTATAAGGATGAAGTCTACCACTATGAAAATTTATTTCTTTGGTAAAAACTAAGGATTTTCATGCGGATACTAAAGATTAATGTTAGATAAATCCCATGTGTAAGGTTATGGATTCGAGTTCAATGAATATGATTCCAGACATTTCTTTGAGGCTAAGAGTAAATAATTTTCCCAGAACCAAATTAGTATTCTGAACGAAATTGGATAATGATGGAATATTTATTTAAATTTTGGGATGATAAATATATAAGTGATACACTAAAATTAAATTCAATGACATGATGAAATAGTTTTTCTTATATAAAACTTATAAGTGATATAGTTGTTTTTTAATGTTTTAAATGAAATTAAATGTATTCTCAATGGATGTAAGGGAATATTTTTCTTAATGGAGTTTTTGAATAAGAATTATACATTTAAAATAAAATTCAATTATCATACATGTGGCTGTGAGAATATATGACAACTGCATAAATAACTTTAATGGATGTATAATGAAACAATTGTTTAATATAACATGCTGGGTCAATTTTAAAAAAAATTAAAATTTTTTGTGTGGATGTTAATCAAAATATATATATTTTTATAAATTTTGATAAAATTATGAGTGTTTTTATTTATATAGTAGAAAAATATATTTTCTTAAGAAAAAGATTAACTTCAAAGATATTTATGAATTCATGAAGATCATATTTGATGTATCTATGATTAAGAAATTAAAATCTTCCATTGGATTGGATGTTTTATAATAAAATTGTGTGAATTTCATACCTCACATGAAATATAAATAATATGGGATAAAAATATTTATCATTGAGGAAAGAAAAGATATAAAGACACTTTTTGATAATGTAAGAATATAATCAATCATAAATGATGAAAATATGTTATGTACTCTAATGTTTATTAAAATCATTATAAATCAATTATACCTAATAGTAATTAGATGTTAAATTATATTTATGATGAGTCAAGTGAAATGGATTAGATGTAATAAATTAAAAATATATATTCTAGAAGAAAGATAAAAACATGAATATATAAAATAAAAAATGGACTTTTGGGTATATTATTAAGTGTAATTGAAACTATATATATTTGGAATGTGGATCCTAATTGGGAAGGTTCAATGGATGAAAAAATAAATATTTATAGAAAAAAGTCCATCATGGTGACTTTTTTTCATTTCTCTATGTGAATAATGATATGATATCATTTACCACATAAAATGATGAGTATGTTACAACTACTCATTCTTAGATAGAATTATTATACAATAGAGAATAGGCTAAAGAAATTAAAATTTATGTATGTTTATTTAGGGATATTATGTTTGATAATTTAAGTTGTGTTAATACTAATTTTTTTTTGATCATTCCTGAATGAATTATAATATGATAAATTATCATATTGTCTAGGAGAATTCTAGGCATGGAATAGTGAAATTTAAATTTGTGTGGAAATAATACTAAGTTATATAAATCATACAAATGGAACTATATTTAAAAAAAATCTGACGTATCTGGTGTTTCCTAGATTTGAAGAATCCATGTACACTTTATTAATGACATATGATTTCCCACTCACCTGAAATTTGTTTTCTCCTATAGATTTATATGATTACATAAATGATTTTTACGTTCCCTAAATGTACCATTCATTTTAAATTATATAATAAAATTTTCAAAAAGTAAGTTTAATCAACCAGTGGATTTTGAAAAGTTGTGTTTTTCATAATAATTTACTCATTACTGTTTTTCTTATTTTGACATACATGAATAAGTGGAATTTAGGTTCATTGATACATGTTATATTTTAAATGATAGAAATAAGCATGTTGGTTCACCGAAGAGATTTCTATAATTGGGGCAGATTATCTCTACTAGATTAGGTAATTAATGTAACATTACATACATGTTTTAACATCGGGTATATTTTTTTGAATATGTGATCTTAAGAAAGTTTTTAATAGTGTATTAGGATAATAATTATTTTTTAGGAAAAGGTTTTCAATTGACTACTATTTATACAATAAATTATAACTGATGTTATATTAGGGTGTAATATTATTTCATTATTTAACAACATATAATAAATATTCTCAAGGTGATAAAAATGTCTACCAAAAATTTTAATGTGGAAGAGGATTATTTTTTTAGAAGTAGCATGTCATCAAATTAGAACGGGTGATTTTTAGAAACAATACCCACTATTAAATTGTGGTTTTGTTTTATCAAAAGGAGGTCAAAAATCATTAAATAATATAACAATTGACATGGAAAAAATTAATGATTTTTGGAGATTGTTAAAGAAGTTTTAGTTAGATGTTTAAAAATCACACTATAGTGGATTATTAGTTTTTTAGTAATAATTTTTTGAATTTTGTGGATTAAATGTTATTATTTAATGAAGGTTTATATTAAAAAAACAATAGAGTTCAATATATATTCAATATATTGGGGTCATTATGTGTTGGAATTTTGTTAATAGAAAAATAAACTAAAATATCCAAATAATAAATTATTACCCTATAGATTGTCAGGTAAAGTAAACGTTTGAATAACGTGTCAATATTTTAGAATGATGGTTAATGGTTTACATCATGGGGGTATGAAATGTATTTAGTAGGGTATTTTATTAATAATATAGTGTAGGGGTGTAGAAAATAGTGATGGTGCTCTTGATATTTATGAAGGATAAAATCGTTGAGGATAAATTAGATTCTATGTTTTAATTCTCATCACACAGTAATGTGTTTTTATAGTTATATGTTTAGATTATAAAGTGGAATGAATTTCAGGATATTATTTTTAAATATGCACATATTTCTGGAGGATCTAGTGTTTGAAAATTTTATGTTGTAATGATTGTCATTTGCCTATAATTAAGTTAGTGTCTCTATACATTTTATAATTATTACTCTTATGAAGTTTCATGTTCGATTATAATATATAAAGATATAATTCAAGAACATGTGATTTATTTGGTCACACAATACTTTTTAAGAGTATATTTATTTATTAGGTAATGGGAGCATAATATTAATAGATCCAATCCATTGACTATATCACATAAAATAAAAAAATATAGATAGTTAGAATAGTGTACATGTAAAATTAAATAGATACATGAGAGAGTGATATTATAAAAAGTGTATAAGAAGTTAATCTAACTAATGTAGGATTCCAAATAATAAGAATATAGAGTAGAAAATATACATATTGATGATGAAACAACTCACTTCATTAATAAAGGTTGAACCCATTTTATGTTTTTATTTTTACTGATTAAATGGCTTGCCAATTTTTTATAGTGAGTAATTATTGTGAAAGTGGGAGGTGGGATTTACAATTATGATTGTTGGGAAAACATGTGTCATGTTTTAACTAATTCAAACACATATATGCAACTCACTTAGTAAATTCTGACACAACGGAAAATAATTTTTTTTCTCTTTAGAGATAGCCCAATGTGGGTGAATAGAGTAAAAATACATACATTGTTTCCTTTTTATATATTCATAATTAGTGAAGGAAATGTAAATGATCATAATAATCATGAATTTGGATCATTATAGGTATTAATTTTAATTTCCAGATACATATTACACGAACTTTTAGTGAATAAATACGAGTAGTTATTAAACACTTTCCCTCAAATTCCCATTATGTTAGTGGTGTAAAAAATGCGGAGTGATTTGAAACTTATATTTTATAAATATTTTTATTATAATTAAATATCTACAATAATATGAAAAAAAATTCATTAGATACACCAATAGAGTAAAAAATCACATGAGGAAAAAACAATGTAAAATAATCATTATGATGAATATTAAAATAGATATAAAATATTATATTATTTAAGTATAGCATTCACATTTTAAATAATAAAGAAAAACAATTGATTAATGAAATAAAAATGGAAGGATAAATCAAATACAAAATAATTATATAACATGGAATATAAATCTTCCAAAAAAAGATAAATATAGAAAATTGAATAAAGTGGTATTAGGGAGAGTCCAAAAGAAAAACATTCTGAAACATGGAGAGGAATCCACATTCCAACATCAAAAACTATGAAGTAAACATGAGTAATAGGCATGGGACATTTAATTAAAAATGATATTTGATAGGATTAATCCATAATATGATATATAAAATAACACATATTTGGAAGATAATCATCAAATGAAAAGAGCAATCAATGTGGGTTCTCCCTAGAAATGTTATAATAGGTTATATATGAGTTAATTAATGTGGGAAATAATTATAAATAGCCAAAATGACCATAAGATAAGGAAAATAGGATGTTAAATGTTAGATAATTTCAAACAATATAATTAAATATTGGGCATTGAGAATATATAATAAGAAAAAATATCAATAGAGAACCCAATACTATAACTCTAGGGTTTTCTAGATGTTCATTAACACCATGTATAACAAAATTATTTACTAAATTTTTAGTATAAGAACATTTTTATAATAAATTAATGATTTATTAATCACATATATTCATTTACTACTTATTTATTTATTTTTCATTTTTTATATTGATCATTGTATAATGGTACTTTCAGCTGTTCCATGCTAGTTTCGGTAGGTAATTCGTGATCATTATTCATTGTTAATTTGTTCATCATTTATAGAATTATGATAGTAATAGAATAAAAAATTATGATGTGCTAAAATATTTCATATTCATTAGACAAAGAATATAAGTATGATTTAAATTGGTGAAATTATTAATTCATGTATTTTGGGTATTTTTATCAAACATGAGGTATTATTTAATAATAAATATTTATTTGGTTATTTCCATTATAAAACCCTGAAAAAAACAAATTTATCTTTAATTACTTAGATAATCGTTATTTATGATTTACTAACCCTCTATGAATATATTAATAAAAATAGAGTATAATTGCTCATGTAGGTTGTTGAACTAACCAATCGAAGATTACAATAATGGGGAAAATGATTGTCAATAACTAAATATTTCAATACTATAACCTCATCAAAAAAGTTTTTAAATTTTAATTTTAATTCATAAAATTCATTTACCTAATTATTTAAAATTATAATAAATAAAATTAAATAAATATGTAATGAATAAGATGTTTCCCATTATGAGAAAGTGATATATTCTAATGAAAACCTTATTTGGAATTGGTTTTCTAAAATAATTTTGAATAATTTTGAATTTTAGTAAGTGTATACACTATTTTAATTATATATGGTCTTTTATAATATTAAATTTTAACCAACATAATTCACAATTCAATTGTATAACTTATTCCCCCCCACCACTAAAAGAAATTTATATTTACTATCATTATTGGTTCTAATAACTATATTCCAAATTTGAATCAATTTTTATTAAATTAATGCTACTTTTATGATAAATTTTACTTCTGAATAAAGGAAAATAAGTTATATATTTTTATAATAGAAACAATTTCATATCTAATAAATTATGTTATTTGTTTAATTATAATTCCTTAATTACTCTTTATAAGTTGATTATTTATTTATGCGTATAAAAAATATTGGATTATTAATTTAATTTTTTATATTATGTCAATAATAATAGTTAAATTATTAAATATTAAAATAATACTTTATTACATTATAAATTTCATATTTATATAATCCTAACTTCTATCAAAACCACCCCTAAAGAAAAAAACATAATCCCTCATTATGAGATTTGAAATAGCGGTATTTGTGTGTAGTGAATCAATAAACGTGGATCTCTCCATTTCATATATTTTTTGGAATGTCACTTGTACATTTTTCAATTCAATACATAGTTTCAGAAGATTATTTTCGGCTTAGTTAAAGGACAAAACTAGTTATTTCAATTCTGTCCCAAGAAATAATAATGTGCCTCATATGAAAGTATTATACCACTTGACGTAGTATAATATCCATTTCTATATGAATTACAAGTCTGTATCTCACCTCACTTATAAATTGACACCCTCTCACATTTTCTCCTCACACTACCAAAACCAGTTGGTTTGTCCAAGCCCTAAACAAATCACATATCCATTTCCATCCTCTCATCCTTTGATAGTTTCTTTTGGAAGAAACCCAGTGAAGGATGGTCGTTGGGGAAACCAAAAGGAGAGATGTGAAGAATAGTTAATGATATCATTTTTCCATTACCCCCTCTCATAGTTGGGTATGATAATGGATATAATGTTTATATATGGTATATATAACATAATTATACATTTAGAGTCATTATATCAAATATAACCTTTTAAGTTCCATTCTATAACAGACAAGTTAACTTTTATTTTGTGTACAAAAGACTACCGCCTTGCGAAGTGGTGTGATTCATTTTTCACAAGCGTATTACGTGGAAGGTAATGAGGGTGAAGAAAAATATTTATGTAAGGTACATGACATAATTATTATATACCTGAAATTTTTATCATTATGATAATATAATATATCATTTTCTCTTTTATATTTTTATAATTTCATTTGAACCTACACCATCAAAATTAATTTCATCCTTTCAAGATTATTACATTATTTTTTTCAATTTCATCAATTTTTCCATTATAATGAAAAAAACATATAATATCATATTTACACATAATATATATATGATATGTTTATAATCCCTTATTTCAATACCAATCAATTGTTGAATCCAAACAAGAAGGGTATGATGGATGAATAACACTAATAGAAAACCATTTAATGAACCTATGAACACTACAAACATCTTACTATCATGAATCCTCCACCAATAATAAATAAATAGTTAAATGAGTTGATAATATTGAACATAGATGTCTTTGAATGAAACCAAAGAAGAATAGAAAAAGGATTTGTAGTAGGAAAATAGATACCTTGGATTTATGTGTGTTCTTTCACAAATAATAATCACAGAAATTAAATTAAAAGTCCTATTTTTATTCAAATTGATCCCAAAATAAACTAGGTTTTGAGATGATGATGAGGAAAAAAATAATTCTAGAGTTTCTACAAACTTTTAAATAGACTTTTTAAACACTACATAATGGAATGGAATAGAAAATTCATGGTATAATAATCCTAGATCACATGGTCTTGGCAAGATTCTTCCACACAATCACCCTTTCTCGAATAGCCAATGACCATTTTGTTAATGAGAAAATAGAGAGTCATGACATGGATTATGGTGAAAATCTAAACCAATCAGTACCCAAAATATATAATCATTATTAGTGGTCTGGTTTATTATCCCAAACAACCCCAGAATAGTTGCATAGTGTGGCTCATGAACTATAGTAAAATTCCTCCAAGAGTGATAGAAAAAATAAATAAACTACATGTCATCATAGAGTAATATAAATAATTCACAATATTAAAAGAAAATTTGAATGGTGAATTTATATGATTGCTAAATACTAACATAAGTGTTCACTAATTTGTAAGGATTCCACACTTCTATAAAGTTCAATTATACACCATCTACACTAGGAACAAATATAGTCATGTAGGGACCAGGATTTCAAACTGACAACACATGTGGAGACACATTTCTTTAAGAATACTGGGGAACAAAGGCCCCTGTTATTAAAATAGAAAGTCATACAAGAAGTAAAGATAGAGGATTAAAGTCAGCAAAGAAGGTGCATAAAAAACATCAGCGCACTCGTGAGAGAGTGTTCATACTGTGAAGGGATGTTTGAGCACCCGTTCCACTTGGTTTTCTCCCCCTCAGCCCAGACTTTGCCTACATCCAGGGACCTCCACTATCATCCAGGATCTCATACGTTACATCAGTGTTCACACACTTAACTCCATCCCATTCTTCTGTTGTTTTCCTATCTTCATCACTACTAGAAAATTAATGTAATTCAAACGAATTATAGGTACTCTCCTTTTTTATAACTTTCAAAATTTGAGATTGAGGGGTGTCACAGCTTGGTGAAGGCTGGGATGATCTTGACACTTTGTCATTTTTTCCCTCCAAACTGGGATGGTCTGCATGCTCTTCAAGAGAGGAGTCATGGAAAGATTCCTTCAAGGGACCTGTCTGTTTATGCTTCCCAGTTAGAGTGGATTTATGGCCCATGATATGGGTATTCATGGAATCCTGAGCATTAGTCTTTTTAAGAGGTACAAAGTCTAGAATAGAAACTCTATCCCTACCTTCTTTAGCATGCATATTTGAAGAATCACCAGAACTAAACTTTTATGGAACACCATGAAATAAACTGGACTTATCTTATTCTCTAGGAGTACCTTTCAGAGGGGATACCTCCATATTAGTGTCATGAGGAACTGTAGAAACATTGGTTGTTTCTCTATCCACTATAAACAAAAAACAGTCATTTCCATTTGAGGAAATAGATTGACCAGAGGGTTGTAACTTTTAATTTTCTTTTTCCAAAGTATATTTACAAACATCAGTCATCCCTTTCCTTTCTATATATTTATTTGATATAGGAAGATCCATATTTTCCTTGCACCTTCTGCTTTTGGCATTGAAAGAAATATGATCTTGTCTTATACAAGAGTATTCATCTTCTTGAGAAGAATTCTCCAAAGCATCAAGGCTATTAAATGATTCATCATCTTCATCATCTTTGAGACCCCTTTCCAATATTTCTTTGAATGAGGATACATTCATACAAGCCATTCAGAATTTTCATCTATGGATAGATGGATATCATCAGCAAGATCAGCCCAGCATAAGATAACTCTATTGTTTTTTGTGAAGAAGTGCTGGTCTTGATAGGTTCTTCAGAACATCCCTTTTGGGGTTCTTCATCAAGAGACCTTTGAGAATTTTTAGCAAACACAAGAGTCTTTCTATCAGAGCCCTTTAGGAGATCGTGACCTATAACAGCAGCCATCTTATTCTTCTCAGTTCTTTGTGCCATACCTTGTTTAGGTGGCTTCATACAGTGTTGTAGGTCATTCCCATTAAATTGACAGTTCCCACAAATAAAATTTCTTCTACATGTAGTTTCTTCATGCCCAATTACTTGCTAAGAAACACAGAAAGGAGGAATGTTTTCATATTCAATCTAAAGGCAAATATCATCCTACTGAGTAGATAAAATCACCTTATCTATTAAAGTAGTACTAAGGTCAACCTCTACTAGGACCCGAGAAAAATGACCATAACATACTAATTCTGTAACATGACCCATTCTAATCGGAATCCAAATATCCTATGAAATATCAAAAAAAATCTCAGCATTCCATAATACCTAGTTGAGAATGTGTATTTTTATCCATAATTGCGCACAAGTATCTTTAAAATTAAGAAAATTGATGTTCAGTTTCCATTCATGAAGTCTAAGTGTACCTAGACACACATGTGGAAACACATGTTATAACACCAAGAGATGGACCTATTGTTTTTATACAACCTTCATAGTGTAATACAACTTGAATATTATTCAAAATCCCTTATCAACCCAAAATTCTAGATCAAAAAATATCTAGACTCCCTCATGACATTAAAAAACAAAATAAGGGGTTTTAAAAAATCTAGAACATTATATAAGATATAACTCAAGGGTCTTCATCGTGAAGAATAAATACTACCCATTGAAGGAAATATTATGGGTTCTCCATGATATAGCTCTCAAATGGGGATCCTATAAATGTAATATCACAACTATTTCATCATAATGAAGGGTCACAAAATCAAATAGTATTATTAACATCTCATAAATCATGTAATGGTGACACTTTCAATCAGAAAAAATAAAAATCAAGATATCAATAAAACATATATAAAAAAATTCCCAAATAAATTATTCTAAGACACCATGTTTCTAATGAATATGAACATAAATAATAACATTCCCAAAAAAACCATCAAATAATGCTTCTGACTATCAATAGGCCACTCTATGACTATCAATTCATCTTCAAAGTTCAAATACACTATGTCAATGATATGGGAATCATCAAGAAGATATTAATGATGTTTTTTTTATATGACCTCTATTTGGATAAAATTTTCCATGTCAATTTTGGTTAATTAGTTGGGTTTTTTATAGTAAATGTGATTTAGTTGTGATATTATTATTTTTATTAGTATCAATGTGAAATATTCACATCCATGAATTCCATGTAGAAATAAATTGTTTGTAATGATTTATTATCCGAATTGTTCTTTATATGATGATTTATTTATTTTAATGATCAATTTATTTGGTGATTTCTCATTATTGATATCATTCATAGTTTCATTTATTCGTGATGTTTATGATGTATGTGAATTTCTACAATATATGTTACCACATAACTAGATTTTCATCTTGGATAGCTATGTAGTTGATTTGAACATAACGTACCATGATTTACCAGTATCCAAATTCCTACAGAGTAATTTCATAGAACCGAATTTAAAACATAATAATATATATAGAGCATAAAAATTAAATATACATATATCATGTACCTTGGTGGTGATGTGTTTGATTTTTGAAAATGGTAATGCTTCCAAATTCTCTATGTAATAAACCTTTATACATATTTGAATGCTCAATGTTACCGAATTCTCACTCAATATGACTATATTATTGAAGTATCTATGTAGATTCATTTTAAAATATATGAATAACTAAGTATTATATTATCATTATTAAGAAATCCAGATAAGGTAATTTGTAGGTTGAAGTGAAATATGTAAATATTGACTTAGGGTTATTCTATCTTAGATACTATTGAAATAATTTGATGCTGAAAAGCTTACTAAAGCCCTTAAATTTTTCAATATGAAGAAATTTATTTACAAATATAAGGTGTTAATTTTGAAGTCAATAGTTCAACTCATTCATATTTTGTTTTAAATTCAAGGAAGAGGAAGATACTTAGTGATCAAATTTCATATAGATTATATACATAGAATATGTTTTTCTAATTTATTTTAGGTAATTTTTATGGTAAATGCTTTCAGTTATGAGGTCTACGTTGTCAAAATAGGATAACTAGAAGATATATTTTTTTTGTGACATGGATTCTTGGTAGAAGACATTGGATTTATGTTAGTGTAATCATATTAGAGAAAGATAAAAAAAATTAATGGGCTGGTACCACACAAGAGACATATGTAGAGGTTCAGAGCACTACAATGATAAGGATAAGGAGGAGATGATAAAACTCCTCAACAAAGGATATCAAGATCTTAAAATTTTAATTTTAATTTAGTTTTTTGTTCTTGTTTAAAATATATTTTTTGATAATTACTTTTTATAAAATACGAATGTTCTTTTAAAAATTTATTATAGGGAATGTGATTCTGTTGGTGACCATTCACTATTTCTTCATGAAAATTATCTTACTAGAAGCTATCCTAATATTAATTTGTTTGAAATGTTTTATCTTGAAACATTGGGAGTTAATGAGACCTGGTACCATTTTAAAATATTTCCTACAAATCTAATCGTTATAAAATTCACCAAAAAGGAGATTTTCTAATTTACAGTAGTACATCTAGATTAATAGAGAATTAAGTCTTGGTAATTAGATGATCTCATCAATGTGTAGTCACATGAATGCTATAGTTGGGAATGGTTGCATCCATTCACTCACTTGTGGGTCATTCAAAATAATTTTCCAACCACCTTCAGCTATTGAATTTTAATTAGAGCACGTTATTAAAGGAAGATTTATTTGAAACTAGTCAATTGTGTTACCCTACCTAATCCCTTTATTTTACCTTATCACTCTATGAACTTCATTTTTCATTTATCACTTATTTCATCACATTCATACACTTTCATTCTCAAAATTTTATTATTGATGTCACTATTTAATTTATTTATTTATTTTTTTTTTCTTCTTTGGTCACACTCAGTCTCACTCTCAAGAGTACATCCCCAGGGGGTGACCTTTTCTCAGTAGAAAACTAGTATGATATAAGGATTGATATTATTAATTTTTTCCTCAAAAAATCTATCACCAAAAGTCTAGTGGCTAATATGGAATAGTTAATAGAGAGATAAAAAAATTGTGGAAGACAATGTCTAGTGATATGAAGGATTATTAAATCAAAATAGATAATTCATTTGTGAGGTCTACTTTATTATATACACAACATAGAATGGAGAGGTTAATCAGAATTGAGAACCTTTATCCAAATAAAATTTGTATCGCTTTACCACTTCAACTATCGAGGATATTGATTCTATTAATATATTTTCCCAACCAAATTCAAGTATATCAAATTATATACATGATATAAACTAATGATTTTATATTTTTTAACTCTAAATCAATATATTTATCCCGTTCCATGTATGTTTATAACCATTACATTAATTATAGAATATAATGTGACCTCAGTTTGATGTGATCCACTAAAAATAATTCCTTATCCAATGTGAGGTTCCCTAAATATTAAAATGGGTGTTAATAATCCAAAATCACATAGATTAATGATGACCTTGTCCAATTTCAATCCCACTTGTTCATAACTCTACCATTATAGGAAGTCTTTATATACATTAAGAAATGATTTGTAACACTAGGATTGTCATCCACAAAATTTAGTTTCTATTCAGATGCCACAATGCTACTTATTTCTCCCACTCCTCCTTCTTCACTAGAAACTTACACAATTGTGGGACAGAAACATTCCATATTGTTTACTTCTTTTGGAAATTTAATGTCCAGGTTTTGTATTTATATATTCTTCCAATCATTATGTCTGATAACATTCGTCCAATGATTATACATATAGGGGTATTTCATCCATTCAATCTTATTTTTCTTTATCATATGATTTTTATTCATTAAGTTTTATTGTTTTTTAATATCTTGTGATAAGTTCTATACATGTACATCCAATTATAATTCCATTATTCCTATAGTAATTAATTGATCTGGACAACGATTTTACTCCATCTAGTAACCCTTCACCCTTCTACACATCTTCTATACCATACCCATACAATACCAAATGATTAAAAATCCCCTTCTGTTATATAAAAAAAATCTCATATTCATTTCTTTAGTTAGTGAATTGCTTTCTCTACCCAGTTCTTTCACTCTATATGATACCCCTTATTTATCAAAAATCTCTCCTCTCAAATCTTAAGCCCTAATTAGATTTTCCATCATGATTTGTGGCTGACACTATTTTATCGAACAAATTCATCAACAATTCTATACACCCCCTTGTATTAATATATATATAAGTATTTATATGGTTCCTAAATTCCTTTTATATAGGTGATATTCTATGGGAAAGCATATGACGTATAATATATATTCCCATTAAATGAAAAAATGAATTTCAAACTTCATGCTCATTTGAATTCCTCTGGAACACATCACAAACATTTTGGATCATTAATGATGTCAAATAACATTATCCAATTTCTTTAACAACAATATACAATAAAAATTTAATGTTCAAATCATTATCACCATAATTAATATGTTTAAAAAGTGTGTTATTTTTTTAGAAATTCTAATCGGTACAACTACATGACATTCCTACTGACTGGTGAAATATCCTATAGTGTACCGCTACTAAATTTGTGAAACATATTGAAATATTTATATATATACTTCCTCATACCAGTGAAATGAATCATAAAATGTTCACCTTGTAACATCTTATTTATAACAATTATATGTGATTTTTTTATATTTTATTCAGCATTATGTCATTGGGCTCCTCTTCTGTCGGACTAATTCATAGAATTTTGATAGTTTTCCTCTGTCAGATGACCCCTCAAAGATCTTATCTATTTCACCAATTAGGTAAATTTTTATAACTCAATCTAAAAATATTATAATACTTAGTTTGATGAATTTGATATACTTTTTCAGATAACATCATTCTGAATCTTCCTGAAGATATTTCAATTCATAAACCATTAAAAACTCTATTAAATCAGATTTCACAAAAACATATGTCTGATAAATATCACTCTGAAACATATATCCAATGGATTAATGAAGAACATTATTTTCCACATATTATATCAATACCATCAACAACGTTTTCTAATTATCTTTTGATTTTTCCCTCTAACATTAAAAAAATAGTTTTTGACCATTCAAAAATGTTTCTCTACTCTTTTCTCAACCGTTATTTTTTACAATAAATTATTTAATAAAAGTATTTTTATTTAATTACAATCATTATACTAATCCATTAGAGAAATAACTCTTCATTTAATGTCATTCATTCCTTTAAAAATTACATTAATCAAAATTCCAATGAGATTCTCTAAAATTCAATATTTTTATAATTTAAACGTTTGTATATGATTATCAATCATTATTTGAAGTAAAACTGATTGAACTCTCTTTTGAAGAGACTTCCCCTCTTATAAACCTTATCTTAAATCACATAAATTTGTAATTTTAATGTTTTATCAATGAAAATCTCATCACATAGCATCATCTAATATTGTTTTTATTATTACTGACTAACCAATAAAACCATGAATATACATTGTCAAATATTTCCATTAAGTTATTGTCTAATAGACTCAGTCCATTCAATTTAGTTTGAATGAAATGTAAAAAATCATTTGGAGGACTCCACATCATTACTATGTCGGTATGGACTTTAGTTAGACTATTTTTAATGTTCATAATGGTTTGCTTGTTGCACATTATTGAAAGACTATATAAAAGTATATTAGATTTCCCCTCTGTTCAATGGAACTACCCAGAAACCTTCATCTGATTAGCATTAATATAACCATGCTTGGGAAACAATATACCTCTACATAACCTTTAGAATTCATCAGTTATCCTTATATAATCACTAGATTACCCTTAAATTGGTATTGGAAATCCATATGTACCATTATACAGTGGCTTTCCTTCCATTACGGTAAGAACACGGTTCTTATTCTTGAGGTACGTGTTTCTTCTTTTCTCTTTTCCTTAATTGTTTTTGTGGAAATTAGGAAAATGGGAGAAAATCCTAAAATATTTTACTACACGTCGTGTACTTTGGCCGTGTGGAATGAGTACACAGCGTGTGTAGGCTGGTTGATGATGATTGGTGTAAAAAACTGACTACACGCCATGTAGTGGGTATTTACATGTCATGTAGTCAGTCGCAAGAAAACAGTAAGGTGGTGGGAGTTGAGTGATAGTACACACCGTGTAATCAGGAATACACGTCGTGTACTCATGTCGACAGATGAACAGTGTCACGGTGGAAAGAATTCGCTGAAGGAATAGTTAATAAAATGAAAAGTACACGCCATGTACTCAGTAGTACATGTCGTGTAGTTTATTTTTTTCGCATAAAATGGGAAGTAGCCTTCTCTGTTCATAGAGAAGGCTTAGAACAGGATGAGAGCTCAGGAGGACGGATGGAGCTTTGGAGATCACCCAATCGAGTACCGGGAATCTGATTCCACCTCTATTGATCTCGTTGGAACCGTACGGGTAATCCCTCCCCTCTCTTTGAGCCATTATTACCAATTCTTTCCTTAGGGGAAGTTATTTATGTTTGAACAGGAATTATTTTACATCAGATCTATGTCGTTCTTGGAGGATTCAAGGAGTTTTGTTCACGTATAGCGTTCAGGGGCGATCGAGGTAGGTGGTCTGTGTTTAAATTCCAACTGTTGAGCATTTGTGTGTACCAATGTGCAACGAACCCATGTTGGGGTGTCTTATGGCTAAGGCATTGGTTTTTTTAAATACCTAGAATTGCATAGGTAATTTAATGAAATTATGAAAGTGCTATTTGGGATCCTTGCTTGGATCCAGGACCACCCATGGGGTGTGTTCCTCTGTTTAGCCATTTGGCCAGGTTACCCGAGGGTATACAATACATGTTATCATATCATAATTACCTTGAGTGTAATTTTATATAAATTGCTTGTTTATATGTTAGGCATGGCCCGATTACTTATTTAGCCCGAGGGCAGTGTTGTGATTAGCCTGTGGGCAGTGCTCTGTTCAGCCTCAGGGCAATTATTTCATTCCTGTAGGCAGTAGATTTTGTGCCTGTGGGAAACACCTCGTATGTCTTTGGGCATTATTCAATGTGCTTGTGGGAAGATTCCTGGGGGTTTGGATTTTCTTTACCTGAGGGTAGGGGTTTGCGTGCCTGAGGACACTGACTGTTTACATAGAAATTCACTATGGTGATTTCCTTATATTGACTGATTAAACTAATATAAAAAAATGGAAATATAACTGGTACAAGTAGTTAATTTTATGTTCCACTTTGTTTATTGCATTTACTACTACGCACTGCTATTCCACATTTACAATGACAGTTGGGCACGGACCTTTGGTGGGTGCCTACTGGTATTTATTTTTCACACCCTGTTTCATTCATGTCTTCAGCCCAAAAAGACTATATTGCTGTAGGTGTGGATAAGGGAAAGGGTCCCTATACAGGTACTTGATTGTTGTAGAGGAGTAGGAGAGCATGGAACCGAGCATAGGATTGTGATGTTGTTGATTCCTTGTTGAAATATTTTTCTTTGTTTTTTATACCTATAGTTTCCATTATATTGTATTATTATGTAACATGTTCTGTTTTTTTTAGAACTAGAGACATGTTGCATCATTATCTATATAACTGTTGGTTCACTTTTACTATAGTTGTTCATTTTAGTTATCTATGTTTTATTTCTTCTGCTGTTGTTGTATGTATTATCTTGTATTCCGCTGCACTACACTTTGACAAATGAGGTCATAGTTTTCCCACTATCATACATGGGCCCTCGGTGCTAGTCGGCAGCCTCTGGCGTTTGGGGAAATGCGCTTGAGCTCATGTGACCAACCGGGTTCGTGGCACCCGTGGAGTGGCACCCAGATCTAGGACTTTACAAATTGGAATCAAAGGAGGTTTATCATTTCTTTGACTTACTATTTGGAGCCTTAGTAAGGGATAGGATGGAAATGGTAGTTGTTAATAAGTTGTTCTCGGGAGTAGCTGACCCGTGTATAGGGAAAAGCCAGTCTACCTTGTATTTTTGCAATTATTATGATTTTGAAAATTTTAGTGTTGATTTGATTTTCACCATTAGGTGACACACTTGTGATTGTGTTTTTTATATGTTATTAATGGGTTATATTTAGTTGCAACCCAATGAGATGAGGGCATGACATCTCATTCATCATTTAGGAACTTTCTATAAATCACTTTCCATGCATAGTTCCAGGTCATGTGGGTGCATTAGAAATTGCATGTTGTTGTGATAGTTGTTGTGCTAGAAAATCATGTTGTTCTGATAGTTGCATGGATAAATACCTGCTATGTGATAGGGTATTTTTGTGTGAGCATGTTGATAGGATGGATGCCAAACTTTGGTTTTTGGGGAGTATGGGCCCTCAATGTCTAGAATTTGGGGGATCATTGACTTTTTTACTTGTGTATAACATGTATAAGATGCCAAACTATGATTCACGGGGAGTATGGGCCCTCACAGATCGGAATTTTGAACTTAGGTGTTGTTTTTCAGTATTTACAATGTTCCGGAGTAGTTTCAGAGGATTAATATCCAGAAAACCTAGGATACACAGCGTGTAGTTCCTCGGACACACGTCGTGTGTTCTTCTGTTCGAAAAGAAATGAAAACTGTTTGTGTACACGATGTGTACCCTCAGTACACAACGTGTAGTATCTTCCCATGTCATAGACCATGTGGTCGGGGACACGGGGTAGGTAAAGGCTGTGGAAACACACGTCATGTTTCGGATCTACACATCGTGTAGTGTTGGCCCATAGTCCACCCGTGTAAATAACAACACTGAAAGAGGAGACCTTGAGACATACACGTTATGTCCACCTTGGAACACGTCATGTAGTCTAACCTGGGGACCCAGCCATGTAGCTAACAAACACTAGTTGCTGTTACTTCTTCTTTAACACGTCATGTACCTGAGGGACACACCATGTAGTCCTTACAGGTAGGAGACCATGTGGACTTAGTCGTGTGGCTGGGGAAACTGGGTGGTGTACGCACTTTGTGTGGGTGTAACACGCCGTGTGGTTTCATCCGAGTAGTCGGTCGTGTCACGAATGACAGTGGCAGTTGAAAATTAAACCATACACGCCATCTAGATGAGATACACGCTGGTAGTCCTGTTGAAATTGAGTCGCGTGGATTAACTGTGTAAGAGGACTCGGGCAGGGAATGAGGATTCAAGTACACGCCATGTACTTATAAGACCCTCAGTGTTTTTGGGGTGTTACGCGACTAGTTTAAGCTGGAGTACACGCCCATGTGAACGGTTGTGAGAACACGCCGTGTAATATCTATACACGCCGTGTAGTCAGGTTTTGTAAATTTTGAAAACTTTCTTTCTCTGTCTCCTTGTTTTTTGACTTTGATAATCTTGATATAAGGTGTGTGTTAAACCTTGTAGAGTCATGTCGCCGAGAAGACCACGCGTTATTCTCCAAGAGAGCAGCAACGATTATTATCCCAAGATGGTAGGCCATGGGCTACCAGTGGATCCTCCAACAGAGCTAGATGTGGCACTATCCATTATACCGGACACAGGAGTGAATGTGCAGTTCTATGAAGGCTTCATGCTGTTCATGCAAACCTTTCCGGGAGAACCGTCGGCTGCCACATCTATGGCTGAGATGACACGTATCTTCGAGCAGTAGCATCCTCCTGTGTTTTCAGGGGATGGCGGACCACAGGCTGTGGAGTCTTGGCTAGATTAATTGCAGAATATTTTCGATAATCTTGAGACGCCTCCAGGGCAGAGGGTCAAGATCGCGACTTATATGTTGTGTGGTTCCACCAAGAGGATGTGGGATGTTGCCACTCAGATAGAACATCATAGAGACATGGAGCGGGAATATTTTCAGACAGATTTCTATGACTTCTTCTTCCCAGAGACACTGAGAGCAGATAGAGCTCGATAGTTCATGAATCTGCAGGAGGGTGTTATGTCGGTGATGGATTATTCTAGTCGTTTCACCGAGCTTCATCATTTTGCACCCATTCTGGTGGGTGATGAGACGTTGAGAGCCAGGCGCTTTGAGGATGGTATTTGATATGAAATCCGAGCACTGATGAATGTTTTCAGGTTTCCTACTGTACATGCTATTGTGAACCAGTCACTGATTACCGAGTGGAATCTATGGGAATTTAGTGGTGTGGTCCATGGCAGTTTGACACGAGTTTCTGGTACTATTTATACCGGTAGGAGGAAGAGATCGATAGAATTCTCTCATGGTGGTAGTACCAGCCAGAAAAAGGCTTCAGGTGGCTAGGTCATGTGCTACCAGTATGGTAAGGAGGGTTACAAGCGATTGTAGTGTCCACGTGACTTAGTGGAATGTCGAGCTTGCAGCAGGAGGGCTTATCTGCAGCGCTTTTGCAGGGTGTTTCCACCAGTGGCTAGTGAGAGGGGTTCTGTGCAGACTCCGCGTGCGGGAGAAGGGCCAGAAGCTTCTTTCCAGTTGGGAAATTGGAATATGTCAGGTCATGCATGTAGAGATGGTGGTTGTGGTCGTGGTATCCAGACACGAGGATCTTAGAGGCAGCAAGGCGGGACAGCTCAGGGTAGCCAGGCTGTGTCGCAGGGTGGTGGCACTGGGCAAGCATATGCAGTGTAGCAGACCCAATAGGAGAAGGATCCCGGACCTTATACTATCAGAGGTACTATTCTAGTAGCTTCTGTTTTATCTTCAGTACTTTTTTATACGGGTGCTACACATAGTTTTATATCTGTTCTTGTTGTGAAGAGCCTTGGGATCTGTGTTTCTTCTTCTTCCGATTCTATGACCCTAGACACTCTGTTGGGAATGAGAACGACATGTGTGCGTTATTGCAAGGAGTTCAACCTTGAGGTTGGTGGATGTCACTTTCTATGGGTCCTCAATGTCTTAGAGATGATAGCTTATGGTGTCATTCTCAGGAGGGACTGGTTTTTTCCCTTTCAAACCTTTGTAGACCTCTGTCATCACAGGTTGTGTTTCACGTCACCTGAGGGTGGAGAGGTTCTATACAAAGGCGAGTGGGATGTTCTAGAGAGTCGAGCTGGACCAGAGCATCATGGGAGAGGTGGAGTCACAACCCATATTGTGAGTTTATATCCGGATGATCATGGGACTTGTCAGAAGGACTCCCCTCCAGTGGTTGATCGTTTCAGGGATGTCTTCCCGTATGACTTTTCATGTCGACCTCTAGAGCATGATGTGAATTTCTCTATGGATCTTGTGCCAAGAGTGGCACCGGTATCCATTCCTCCTTATCGGATGGCTACACCTGAGTTACCGGAGCTCAAGATATAGTTATAGGAGTTACAGTCAAAGGGTTTTATCCGACCCAGTACTTATCCTTGGGGTTTTCTAGACCTTTTTGCGAATAAGGTGGACGGTACCCTCAGACTCATTGTGGATTATCAGAAGCTGAACCAGTTGATGGTCAAGAAACAATATCCATTATCAAGGATTGATGATATTTTTGATCAACTTTGAGGTGAACGGGTGTTCTCGAAGATTCACTTGAGATCTGGATATCATCAGTTGCACGTTAGACCATCTGATATACCTCTCACAACCTTCAGAAGTAGGTATGGTCAATATTAGTTCTTGGTTATGCAGTTCGGACTCACGAACGCACCAAAAGTTTTCAACGATTTGATGAATCATGTGTTCCATACTTATCTGGATTCTTTTGTGGTAGTATTCGTGGAAGATATCTTGGTGTTATCTCACACTCGACACGACCACGGCACCCATCTTGAGATTGTGCTGATTACACAGAGAGAGCATCGGCTATATTCTAAGTTCTCAAAGTGACACTTTTGGATGGACCAGATTCACTTCCTGGGTCATATCATCTCAGAGGAAGGAGTTTCATTAGACCCAGAGAAGGTGAGAGCAGTAGTTTCCTAGGAGCAACCTAAAAACGAGTTTGAGATAAGGAGTTTCTTGGGACTGGCTAGTTACTACAGGCTTTTTATACAGGACTTCTCCCACTTAGCAGCGCCATTGATGGGTTTGATTAAGAAGGGTGTGAGGTTCATTTATTAGAATCTTGTGAGGCAGCCTTCTAGAAGATGAAGGGAAGGTTGACATCAGCACCAATCCTGATACTTCTAGAGCAGGGAAAGAGATATACATTTTACTATGATGGATCAGGTATTGGGCTGGGAGTTGTGCTGATGTAGGGCGATCGAGTAGTTGTGTATGGGTCTCGGCAGTTGAGGCCACATGAGAGGAATTACCCGACGCATGACCTCGAGTTCGCTGCAGTTGTTCATGCGTTACGCTGTTAGAGACATTATCTCTTGAGAGAACATTTTATAGTTTTTAACGACAAAAAAAGTCTCAAGTATATCATTACTCAGTTTGACTTTAATCTGAGGTAGTGAAGGTGGGTCGAATACCTTCAGTCCTTCAATTTTTAGCTTTCCTATACACCTGGTAAGGGTAATTCAGTTGTTGATGCACTGAGCAAGAAGACTGAGATACAAGAATTTCAAGAGGCCAGTGGTGAATGGAAGCTTATGGCTTTGTTCTCTAATATGACTTTGGAGGTGCATGATAGTCAGGGGAAAACCTATCTTTTACCTTTCGCTATTACTTCTACCCTCCTGGGTAGAGTGAGGATGAGACAACTATCTGATTCAGAAGTCCTAGTTCTAAGGGAGTCAGTGGCAAGTGAGGACCCTCCTCCTGGGTGGATGATAGGTGATGATGAGGTACTGTGTTTCCATGGAAGAGTGTGGGTTCCATTGGATATACACAAGGAGTTGATGCGGGAGTTTCATGCTTCAGCTTGGGAAATTCATCACAGAGTTACCAAGGTATACCGTGACTTGAGACGTTAGTACTGGTGGACAGGTATGAAGAGAGAAGTAGCTGGTTTTGTTAAGAGTTGTTCCACCTAGCAGCAGGTGATGGAAGAGCATCAGAGGCCAGCCGGACTATTATAGAATTTATCCATTCTGGAGTAGAAATGGGATGATGTCATGATGGACTTCGTGACTGGGTTGTCGAGGTCACCTCGAGGAAATGACGCCATGTGGTTTTTTGTGGATAGACTCACAAAGGTAGCTCACTTCTTGCCGATAAATGAGACATTCGAAGTTGACGAGCTTGGTAAGTTGTATATCTGAGAGGTCGTACATCTTCATGGAGTCCCTAGTTCTATGATTTTAGATAGGGGTTCCAGTTTTACATCTCATTTCTGGAATAGTTTTCATAAGGAACTGGGTACACATGTGCTTCTGACTAGAGCTTACCACCCTCAGTCTGATGGCTAGTCAGAGTGTACGATACAGGTTCTAGAGGACATGTTGCGTGCATACATCCTAGACTTTGGGGGTTCCTGGAAGAAGCATATAACCCTAGTCGAGTTTTCCTATAATAATAGTTTCTAGGAAACTGTTGAGATGGAACCTTACGAGGCTTTAAATGGTAGGCCATGCCGATCACATTTGTGTTGGATAGAGGCTGGTGAGGTAGCTTTACTGGGACCACGTCTCGTGCAGGAGACTTCTGGGCATGTCCAGTTAATTCAGAAGCATATGGCTACTGCACAGCCTCGTCAGAAATCTTTTTTTGATCACCGTAGATGAACCTTGGAGTTTGTGGTCGGGGATCAGGTTTTCATGCGTGTATCACCGAGGTTGGGACACTGGCGGATCTGGAGATAGGGTGAACTTTCATCGAGGTATGTGGGGCCATTTGAGATTCTAGATAGAGTCGGGCCGGTTGCATATAGGTTGTAGTTACCACAGAGGTATCGGGCCATGCACGATGTCATCCATGTATCTCAGTTGTGTCCCTATCATTCGGACCCATATCACGTCTTTCAGCCAAAGGAGGTCGAGCATAAGATAGATGCATCCTTTGAGGAGAATCTGATTCGTATCATGGATAAGAGCACGAAGGTTCTCTGAGGCCAGTCAGTTCCTCTCGTACGGGTGCTATGGAAGCATTTCTGAGTGCAGGAAGAAACCTGGGAGTAGGAGACCGACGTACGTGCTCAGTGTCCAGAGTTGTTCTGAGCATTATCTTCACCACCCATGGAAGGGCAATTCGGGGACGAATTTCATTAAGGGGGGATGTTTGTAAGAACCCGATTCTTATTCCTGAGGAACGAGTTTCTTCTTTTATCTTTTCCTCTAGTGTTTTTGAGGAAATAAGGAAAATGGGAGAAAATTCTAAATTTCTTCAATTCATGTCGTGTACTTTTCCACACGTCGTGTACTTTGGCCGTGTGGAATGAGTATACAGGGCATGTAGGCCGGTCGACGATGATGGGTGTAAAAATAGACTAAACGCCGTGTAGTGGGTATTTACACGTTGTGTAGTCAGTCAGTAGGCAAACAGTAAGGTGGTGCGATCCAAGTGACAATACATGCCGTGAAATCAAAAATACATGTTGTGTACGCATGTCGACAGATGAACAGTGCCGCGGTGGAAAGAAGCCGCTGAAGGAACAATTAAAAAATGAAAAGTACATGTCATGTACTCAGTAGTACACGCAGTGTGGTTTGTTTTTTCCGCTTAAAATGGGTAGTAGCCTCCTATATTCATAGAGAAGGATTAGAATCAAAGGAGATCTCGGGAGGATGGCCAGAGCGTTGGATATCACCTGATCTAGTACCAGGAATCCGATTCATCCTTCGTCGATCTCGTTGGAACCGTACGGGTAATCACTCCCCTCTCGTTGAGCCGTTATTAACAATTATTTCCTTAGGGGAAGTTATTTACTTTTGAATGGGAATTATTTTACCTCATATCAACGTCGTTCATGGATGATTCGAGGAGCGTCGTTCACATATAGTGATCAGGGGAAATCTAGGTAGGTGGTTTGGTGTTTAAATTCCAACTGTTGTGCATTTTTGTGTACCAATGTGCAATGAACCCTAGCTGGGGGGTCTGTGGCTGAGGGCTTGGATGTTGTAAATACCTTGAATTTCATAAGTAATTTAAGGAAATTGTAAAATTTCTATTTGGGATCACTGATTGGATCCAGGACCACCCTTGGGTGTGTTCCTCTGTTTAGCCTTTTGGCCAGGTTACCCAAGGGTATACCGTAAATTTTAGAATTTCTTAATTACCTTGAGAGGAATTTGAAATAAATGTTTTGTTTATATGTTGGACATGGCCCGGTTAATGTTTAGCAAGAGGGCAGTGTTGTGATTAGCCTATGGGCAGTGCTCTGTTCATCCCGAGGGAAACTTCTTTCGTGCCTATGGTAAATAGATTCTGTGCTTGTGGGCGACACCTCGTATGCCTATGGGCATTATTCAATGTTCATGTGGGAAGATTCCAAGGGATTGGATTCTCTTTAACTGAGTGTAAGGGTTTGCGTGCTTGAGGACACTAACTGTTTACTTAGAATTCACTATGGTGATTTCCTTATATTGAATGATTAAACAAATATAAAATAATGGAAATATAACTTGTACATGTAGTTACTTTTGATTACTGCATAGTTTATTTCATTTACTACTACACACTGATGTTGCGCATTTACACTGACAGTTGGGCACAGACCTTTGGTGGGTGCCTACTGTGATTCATTTCTCACACCCTATTTGGGTCATGTCTTTGGGCCCAAACAGACTATATTTCTGTAGGTGTGGATAAGGGCAAGGGACCCTATACAGGTACTTGATTATTGCAGAGGAGTAGGAGAGAATGGGACCTAGCTTAGGATTGCGTTGCTGCTGAGTCCATATTGCACAGTTTTTCTTTTTTTTTTACCTATACTTTCCATTGTATAGTATTGTTATGTAACATGTTCTTGATATTTTATTAGAACTAGATACATGTTGCATCATTATCTATATAACTGTTGGTTCTCTTTTAATATAGTTGTTCATTTCAGTTATGTATGTTTTATTTATTCCCCTTTTGTTGTTTGTATTATCTTGTATTCTGCTGCGCTACACTTTAAAAAATGAGGGCATAGTTTCCACACTATCAGACATGGGCCCTCACTGCTAGTCGGCAGCCTCTGGCTTTTGGGAAAATGCGCTCGAGGTCATGTGACCAACCGGGTTCGGGGCACCCATGGAGTGGCACCCGGATCCGGGACGTTACAATTACATACACACTTTATAAATATATGCAACACAATATTAACTCAAAATCCTCATTCTAATGTCACTTTTCATAATATACTCTTTTATATTTCATAATTATTATTACCTATGTATGATCACCTTTGTATACTACCCCATTAGTTCAGATCAATATGATAATCTCCCTTTATCTATCCATTTTCCTCTGCCTCCCCAATTCAGTAACATTATTCTCTGGATCTTCTTATGGATATTTATAATGCAACATTTGTAAACATTTTATTGTCGATAGAAATCATTACTCTTCAAATAACTAAGAAAATGTTTGATATATTATGAAAAACTCATCAATCATCACAAGATAAATAAAACAACTTTAAAAAATATTATTATGATAATAAGATATGTGCACTTTCATACTTACACAATTATCCAAACATTGTAAGATTTTTTTACCCATCATGGATATTTCAGTGAATATATATTATTGATATTCTTCATAAAATGTTAATCATATTAACAAAAATGGAATAAATATATTTCATTGAAAAATAATAATAACCATAGAAAAATATTTTGAAAAAATAAACTCATAAAAAAATTATATCTTCAATATTCCCTTTTTTATTTGTTGGAAATTCACTCACAGTATATTTCAAATGAATTTTTCAATTTTTGAATCTTTATCTCTCTTTATCATCAATATTTTATCTCTTCTATGTTTTTCCATTAATTTTACTTTCTATCCCCCCTTATTAAAATGAAGTAAAATGTTCATGGGATATGGGTGTTATATAATTCTTAAGGAATGTTTCACTAAAAATTTTACACTATGTCTGATTGAGTTTTTCTTTTTCTAGAAAAAATAATATTGGATTATGGAAAAAAAATATGTCCCTTACAAACTGATTGTGATATATAATGGAATGATAACCCCTAACATTATATTTGATGATTATTCACTTCTATTCTATGTTTAAGATACTAAATGCGAAATGAATATTTTTTAAGAAATATATACATGTAGATCTTTTAGTAACATAAAAAAATAAAAAAACATTAAGTGTAACAAGGTGGATAAGAAACTAAAAAGAACATCCATACTTCCACATTTCATATTTCATTGGTTAAATCAATTACAACCCCTTTTTGAATAGTTTAAAAAATTTTATCCAAGGATAAGAGATTGAGAAATCATACATTTAATAATAACATGGTTTTCAAGAAATTTTTAGAAAAGTTAGATATTCTTAAAATAAGGATTCTAGAAGAATAATCATTATTCCCCAATTCTCTCTCCCCCTTGGAAACATTTCTTATAATATTCATATTGATGTATCTCTTAAAATAAAATTTTGTGGCTAAATAATAATGGAAAGAATCGAAATTGATCAATATAATATGGGTTTCTATGATATTAAAATTTTCCACACCTTTATCAGGGATGATCCCTTCCCTGGAATTCTCATGGAATGAAGATTGTAAATATTCCAATATTTAAACATTCATAAATCGGATACAATGGTTTTGATGTATGACGTCTTACTCATGTTTTCCACTTGAGTCCATACATCACAATAAATTACATATTTTTGATAGATAAAATATAATTCAAAGAATATTAATGGAAGAAGGTTGAAATTACATACTTATTAATATCATAATCAAGTTTTATATTGTTTTCTTAATAAATATGATTCATTTTATTCTATATTCATTATTTCATATCTAAACATCAATTCTAATTAGGACTATATAGATCTTATCACTTATTCAGTTTCATAATGTGTGAACTTTATCTTTTCAAGAGCTTTTAAAAGTCTTGTATCACATAGATAAACTCCCATATTCTTTAATAATAATTCTTCTATATTAATTATTACAAAAAACATTCAATGAAGTTTTCCATCCATGTTTTCCACCCCATTTATAACATCATATTCTTTATAAGGAATCTTTTATTTTCCTATTTCACTAGCCATTTATTATTTTTTATCCATTTTTCTAATCCTCTAAAAATAGATTTTATAGATTAATAATGTTTCTTTATTATTATTGGTAGAATGGTCTTACCTTCCACATAGATTATTTTTAATTCCATCCTTCTAATGTGTTCTTTTAGATGAAAAATATTTCTACAACTTTTTGGATTCAAAATCCAAGTTCTTTTAACATTTCTAACAAAACAATATTCGTGGGCATAATTTTGTTTAAATAATTCTTCATCTTACTTCCCCAGGAGACTTCTTCCTTCATGACCAACTTATGTGGTATTATTTTCATATCAACTATTGATACATATTGTGATGAGAATGTACTTACATTTGGAACACTATCTTTTCCAATATCATAATTATTTTTATAATTTAAAAATCCAGTGCAGGGTTTTAGTTTTTTCTTATTTTATTTTTATTTATTGGTAATCTCTAATTTCTCCCAATGGAAATAATCGTCCTTTCGGCTTTAACATTTATTCTATTTTACAAACAAAACAAAATCATAAAGCCTAAATCTATATTAGTATTAACATCATCCCAATAACCTTTATTTTATAGTTTTTCTTTAATTTATTGCATATTATTCAAAAAAAATTAGGAAATTAATTTTGAACCAAATCCATAATTCTTTTTTATCCACCCTTGTAAGGGTTGTAGGTTTTTAATCTAATTTTTTCATCCATAGTTTTTTTATTCTCTTATCAAACCTAAATTATTCTTGAATAGATATATAGAACCATTATTATATGATGGTGTGGATGGTACATCCTTTTTAACTACTACATTAGATTGATCATAGAATGATTTTATGTAATTTTTATCACACTTTGGAGTTAATTCAACCATATAATCATCCAATGATAATTTTATATATGTATTAACTTTCTCCTTCTTTTATAAGGACTCATTATGGGTCTTATAAGATTTCATAACTAAACACTAAATTCAATGTATTTCAAATTGAGGTTGTCACTATGATATCCAATCATAATCACCTTCACATCACAATATTTATTCACTCTTTCAAATTCATCATTATTCAACATAATCATTTTTTAAAAAGTGTCAAGTTGCATTATCCTCTTGGATTTTCCATCTAATTCTAATTAAATGACCTTGTAGCAATTTTTAATTTTTTTTCAAGGGCATTAATCCTTTAATCTTGTGTATTCTGGATTCCATTTCTTTAATTTCGTTGATCTATTTTCCTTCAAATTCTGTGGAACCCATTTCATGATCTGCATTTTATTCATTAAATGCTGCAACATATATATAGATCATTATACATGCTATAAATGATTCTTGAATACCCATCTACAAATTAACTGATAATGTTTCCATCTAGGTGATCTATTATTATATATTTTTGAGGACTCATGAAAAGAAATACCATTTCTTTTTTAATGAAATTTAAAATTTATCTTAATATATAAACTAATATATCTCAGGTAGTTGTATATTTATGGGCATCACCACTTATGCTTGGATGGTCTTCTTTTGGATAGTCTGTAAAAGAATTTTCACATACCTAATATTTAAATAACATTCCATATTCACCTGTGGTTATAAAATTATCAATCTCCTTAATGGAAACCAAAACCAATTTTTTTATATTCTAATTAATAATATCTTTATTGTTAGATATTCATGAAGAAATTGACACTACCTTTTCATTAAGAAATTGGGATAAATATATATGATTTTCTTTCTCTTACATTCTCATATTTTTTATGGTGCTATTAGAGATATATTTTTTCTCATAGATGATTTAATACTCAGAATAAATTTATATTATTGTTAAAACATGAAAGAATCTAAAATCATTGAAATATTATAACTGCAATGTAAAGTATCTAGTAATGTTTAACCCATAATTTGTTACTAATTGAGAGGACTAATATATAATTCAATAAACACTAAAAGGGGAGGATATGAATCATTATTGGGAACAATTTAACCAATTTGACTTTTTATACCTCAACCTCTTAGGAATATTTTTATCCAAATTCTGTTATTTTTATTTCCTAATTGTATGAAGCTGTATGAATGAATAAAAATGATAGTTCATGATATTTTTTAAAGGCTTTCTCATCAATAAGTTTTTTTTCCTTACTATATATTCGTATAAATAATACATTGATTCTCCACTATAATTTGATATCGGATACAATGGTTTTACAATAAAATAAACATTACGATAGTTGTGGTTTCCAAAAAAATGGATGGGGGATGGAAAATTTTTTGAATCCCTTGGACCAGTGATAACATTTTCTAACTTTATTTTATGTGTTTTTACTCTATACTACCTCTGTAGATAGTCTACAACTTCATTAAGATATTATTTTTAACAGTAAATTTGTTTTCCTCAGGATGAGACTTTAGTTTTATTTCACAACATTTAATAGTTATCATTTTTTACTTCTTCACATGTTACTTGAAAAACATGATCCAATAATCATTCCTTTATCCTCCTTCATTTTAAATATATCTTTCAGAATATTCCTTCTGACCTATCCTTCATGTATTTCAACCCAATAATGTTCATCTAGTGATGATATTTATTGGGAATATTTATTATGCTCCAACATTTTATTCTTGATTATATGAGACCAATTCTTCCATTTTTATTCTCTAACTTGATGATTATGTTCGGTTCAATACCTATACATCTGATCGTTTATCCTTATTTTGTCTTCTGATTGATTCATGTGAACAACGATTTTTCTCTATCTGATATCCCCAAATTCATCTTGTACAACATAAAAAACATATATTCACTATATCAAATGATATCAGTGGTCCATTCAGTTTGTAGGAAACCACATCTTCTTTCCATTATGTAGTTCACTGATTACTCAATCCAGTGATTTCTTTTTATTATGTACCTCACTATCTATCTATAATGTGTTCTTTTTAATCTTTTTCCTAATGATAATTTCTCTCAGGTTTCATTACAATTAAATTTTTATGTTTCAAAATCATTAGTAATTCTACTCCACTTGTATAAATAGAAATCCACACATTTTTAATATTACATAACTCACTTTATGTAGTTGAGATTCTAGGGGAAAGATAAGACCTAAAATATATTTTCACTCTTAATTATTACCTGAAATTTATATCTCCTTTTAATTTTTATTCCACTATAAAAATTATCAAAATTATACAGCATTCAAGACATTAACTAGCTTTGAAAGTTTATTTTATCATAAACACAATTAATACTGTCAAAAAAAATTAAAGATATTTGAATATTTTACATAGTATAACTTCAAGAAATATACACCATTTGATGATTCTTGCCTTCTGTTCTATCACTAATTCGTTGGAAAGTCTCAAAATATTTCCCAAGATACTTCCTCTGAATGAATAAATGACTCTAAAAACATTCATTGCATAACTTATTAGTTCTGATATCTCTATTTGAACTTTTTTTCAGTATACCTTTGTAGGGATCTTCTTCTATCTGATGGTTTCATATATGTTTTGCAGTTATCTTCTATTTGATGAACCTCAAATATCATCTCAACATATTATATCTTGTGACATTTTAGAACACTAGAAAGTGAATTTGTTATACTAAATCTGATGTCATTGTAATACCATTTCAAAAAACATTATCTAGAAAACTATATTTGGTAAAACTATTAAAACCCACAATAACCTCTATTTGATCATCTTTCATGGGAACATCAGTCAAATTACCATCACTCAAAAATAATTATCCTATGACTTCATTTGGAAGCATCTATATGACAAAGTTACTCAAAAAAAATTCACCAAAATATGTATAATAATCTTCTAATGTATCTTTATAACATTGTTATAAAATTATTCACTGATAATATATAATCTATGACCATATCCATTATAATATATTTTTTTATTCAATTTTCTACTTAGGAAACTTCTTTACATTACATTATGATATTTGTACCAATACAACTGATGGAATTCATAAATCTTTTCGTTCAACTTCAACCATCACTTCAGAATGTTTACAAGCCATATTTTTACCTAATCTCGCCAAAACATAATATCCACTTGAATTGAATATTGTACAGATTCTTCTCAATCTCCATTTAAATATATTTTATGGAATACTCTTTCTAAGTATCTTAACATCATCTAAATGTATGCTTAAATCATAGATATCAGAAATTGTATTGATTGATCAATAATAAACTGATCACTTAGCATCATTAGATATTATTTTTCTAATCATTATCAAAATAATGAAACCATGGAATTAATCAATCTAATATTTACTTCAAATTTTCATCTAATCGAATAATCTCATTCACTTAATTATGATATCACTGTGATCAATCCTTTAGTGGACTCTCCAATAATCATCTATCAATATAGAATTCCCTATATCAATATAGAATTATCATCTTGGTTCATACAATGGTGTTTGTTAGATAGAATTATTAATGTATTTTTGATAGAACCATATTTAGATAGTGTAACTAAAAAACCCTTTATCCAATTATCTTCATGACGACACATTATTGGTAAAAAAATGTACTTTTATGTGGCCTTTATAATTTACTAGTTACTCTTACATAGTCATCATATTTTGATTACATGGGTATAAAAAATCCATGTGTACTTTTAGAAAATGTTCTTCTTACCTTTTCATAGTCTCCATGTATTATTATGTGTTACAGTATTAACGTGGAAACATTTGTATGATAGGCCTCCATAAAAAAATCCTTTTAGTAACCTTTATATGTTGGTATTAAAAAAATTTCCTTTGAAGATTTATAGACATGTTCAATGCGATTTGATGATATGAATTTCTATATCCATCATCTGACACCTTTTATATTTGATAATATTCTACAGTGAATATTCTTAAGGATACTCCTTCAACAACCCTCATAAAAATCATAATATAGAAAACAAACATGGATATTCAAATAACTAACTATATTTTTGGGAAATTAAGTTCACCTAATCAATCATTCATAATTTTCACTCAAAATCATCGAAGAGGTTTCTTATTATAATAAAAAATTAGAACATTCATACTTTAATATTCACCTAAGATGCATAAACATTTTTATAATTCATCTACACTTCTGCCGTTATTTCTAGTAACCACATCTTCATAACATCATCAGCATATTTACATAAATTAGATAATTATGTTTCCTTGAAACCATTTAAAACCAATGAAATCCTTTTACAAGTAATACAAATCATGCATGATGATTGAAATTCAGTTTTTTGGCCTTACATTTCTTCATACAAGATCCATGCTGGGATCTCTCTATATAGGCTACTCTTTTATAGTATATTTGAACTTCTTATAGAGTTAAAAAATACTTTATATTTTGAAGTGAAGGAATTGAAATTCAACTTAATGTAAACTAGTGATACATTGTTTCTAGAATTTAGTAATATAACGAAAATTTAAAGAGAAAATTTGGAAATTTCATTAATTTAGAAAGGGACGATAAAATAATTTTATCTCCCAATCATAAAAAACATGGAAATCATGGTTAGTCAATCAGTCTTTATATTTAATTGTTAACTGATTCTATTTATAGTGAAATTTAATATAAATTGGTTTATACCTTTCAATATTTTCTTAATGTTGTTCAATGGAGCTATAGATTTTGTTAAAGAAGAAAACCTACCATTTCTATTCAATATAAAAATGATCAAGAAGAATTTTGAAGGGTGTATGGATGGCATATCTACTATATATTTTCTTCAAAGATGACCCTGTAGTGTTTTTAATTGAGGACAATAAATTCAATGTTTCATGGGAGTGGACCCATGGAATTGTTTCATTTTATATTTCTTTTCACTTAATTATTTTTACACCTATAATTTTTTCTACTTTTCACTGTACACTTGAAAGTGATTTAAAACCCATGAAATTATAGTATCTCAAATCACATATATATTTGTAGTTCAGTTTAATCTCTAAATACTTTTATTATTGTTATTGAAGCATAAAATCTTCCATAACTCAAACCTCGGTTAATTTTCTCGTTGTACAATATATGAATGTCTCAAGATATTGATTTTATTTAACATTTTTGGGATTCTAATGGAGAAGTGAAGGACCTGTCATAAAAAAACAATGGAATTCAACTTTTGATATGTTAAAATTCCCATGTTTATGCGTATATCATATTATGTTATAGTATTTTCATATTTAGTACTTCACACCTAATTTTAATTACAAATATTGTTTTTTCAGGCTACAAATTTTCTTAATGTTTTGTGAAACATGTTGCAATGTGGTGTTTATGTATTTTTCCACCACTAATAAAGTGTTCTCTTAGATAGATAATCTTATATGCACGAATATTCTTTGATAAATATTTTTGAAACCATTTCTTGAATTAATGTGGCACTTAGAGTTGTATAATCCTTTGTATCATTTTTACAATTTATAAGATATGGATGGTATGATATTCTTTCAATTTTCAGGAAATATCATATTGGGGAAGATGTATGAAAAAGTAATTTCATGGAAATCCCTCAATGTTTTCCTAATAGATGAAATATATATTTTATTTAAAATATTTTTTTACAACATTATGATACAACATTGGGAGAAATTTTGGGTCATAGGTGTTGGGGAGAAGGTTTTTTTAAATGTTCCTTATGTATGCTGCAAATTTTTCCCCATAAAAAGCCTCTACAAGTTTTTATATTTTTCCCTCTGTTGTATTGTCCAAAAGTCGAATATATTTCATTTTTTATGTTCTTCTATGTTATTAAAATTAAAATTCACTAAATTAATTTCTATGGAGAAAATTTCTATACTATTTTAGGGATTTGTTTTTCTAAAATTGAAATATTTAAATGTTTTCCAAGTGATGATGCTGGCTATATTTTTGAATTTTGTTTATAAATTAGAAAATTAATGAGTTAAGATAGATCCTTAAGAAATTTTAATTATAATATAAGGAAGATATAACACTGAACATTAACCTAGTGGAATCAACCTTTTCTAGAAAAATATCCTCTCAGAGTCAGCATAAATGATAATCATACATGTCCATTGAAATTGGCATTAAATGACAAATTGGGATCCAATAATGAATATCCGAGACATTAGATACTTATTTTTTGTGTCATTAAATTAATCAATTTATATATTCAATTAGTTTTTCTTATAGTGATTTTAACATTCGTTATTGGGAAAAATCAAGGAAAGGTCCTATGTGTCAAAAATAAATTTATCCAAGTGAGGGGAATATTGAAACTAAATGATGAAGGGGGAAATTGACAAATAAATTGATCATTTTTTATAATTAAGGATGTTGAAAATAGAATTTTTATTTTGTGTACATTTTGAAGAGTTGTAATTGAGTGCTCCTCTAATTAATGTTTAAATTCCACATAAATCCTACTTATGTTCACTACCACCACTAGAACATAAATGGTAGTTGAAGTTGGAAAATGAGGATGTATCACATATGATTTATATTTTTTTCTATAAAATAATTTATGTTTTTCATTAAATTTGGTATGTGATTTTTTCCCGTGGGTAGGATAATTTAATTTTTTATGTCTTATAAATATAAAAAACTCTTCCTGTTTCTTAGGATTAAAATGAATTATTTTTTCTTAATTTGATTTTACCTTTTTTTGAAAAAAAAATCAAATCAATTTTGGATAATTAGTTGTGTGTATAATAGTGAAATTTGAATTAATTGTGATATTATTTGGTTTTTGTTGAGTAGGTGTAAAATACATATGTATTTAATTTCCATGTAGAAATAAAATCTTTTTAAAGATCTATATTCCCAATAATTCATATTATAATATTACTTTTATCTTTGAAAGAAATATCTTATGTGATTTTGCATAATTTATATTTTCTATGGGAGAAAATATTAATGAAGGTGTCTATGTAGGATAATTTCAAAAAATGAGTTTTCCACAGAACTAAATTTTTATCATGGATATGTATATAGCCAAATTGAGCTTAACATGCCTGAATTTCCATGTACCAAAAATTATATGAGCCAAATTTATGAAACCAACTATATTTTGTAACTAAATATATGGAGAAGAACGACCATAAATAAAACCCACATATACTAGGGTGGTGGGGTATCAATTTGTGGAGAATAAACATGTAGTACAATTTTATATGTAAAAAAATCCTTGTATAATGGATTGATTTCACTAGTCAAATTAATTCCAAATGAGGCCATATAACTGATGATTATTTGTATTTATATTTTCACATTTTTTATTATCTATTTACAAAAAAAGCTCATTCTCCCCATATCCACATAATGGAATTTGTGAGAGGAAGAGACATATGAAAATATTGATTTAAGGGTATTTTATATCACATGCAGATGAACTAATTTTGTGCTGAGAATATTTATTGGAGAAAAATAATAATTTATTTTCATGGAAATCCATTTCTAGATCAGATCTGTTTATTTTAATGTAAAATATGCCTCACCTTCTCCTATTTTAGTTGATTAAGGGAAGAATAATATCTTTAGTGGTCCCTTCCCACATCTAATCTATTTCTAGTTGATATTGTGCCCAATGCTAATTATATAATTTGGAGGTGAACTTCATTTGGTCCTAAGGTAAAAAACAAGTTTCATTGATGAGGAGGATGTTGTTCATATAATGTGACACATGGATTATAGAGATAAGGATTTAGATTTTTGTTGGTGATTTGAGAGGGTAAGTATTTAAACAAGAATTAATGGGGGAAGTTTTTCATGAGATGTATAAATTGAAGAGTAGATCCCCATAAGGAATGGGAGGATTGTTGATGAAGTACTCCAACTCATTGAGAATGGATATATATATCCTCTATTTTTTATTTTTAATCAAGATTATGTTTATATCTGTAATGAATTCATTTAGAATTTATTTTGTAAAATTCAAAATGTCCATAATTTAAAATATTATTGGTAATGATATTATACTAGTATTTTTCTCACATCATTCTTGTGCCTCCTCTTGCTTTAAGATATAATCATCCTCAACTTTTGGCCATGTTTCATCTAAAATATACTAATTCTGTGAGAGGGGATCTTGTTCGAACTTATTTCATTGATATATATTCATTTTTGAATCCATAAAAAATTTTATTTTCTTATTAATGGAAGTACATTAGGATCAAGTAATAAGTAATGTTGATGCAAAACTAATCTCATCAATATTTTTTTTCATTAATGTTGTAGTGAGAGACGATATAATTCATTTATATACAAGTTTACCATTAAAAATAATTATACAACAAAATTTATATATAAAATTAATCTTTTAGCACAAGGATGGTGGGAAATTTATTTCACACAACCAATCATGTTCTACCACATCGTATCTTGTTTGACCATGCTTGATCCTTGAAATTATGTGTCCACTGCATGCATGTTTAATTGAAATTCCAAATTTTTTGCCTCACAATTTGAGCCTCACCACCAACATTATTATAATTATTTTCTAGAGTTTTTCTATTATCTTATTTATCCAAACACACTCAAACTCACAGGAGTCCATCCCTATGGATCAACCCCTTATCACCACTAAAATAGTTCTATATAAGGTTTGAAATAATCAATTTTATTTGGGATTAAATATTTTTTTGGTCACTTAGACGTGAGAAAAATGTCATGGATCCAATCTATATATATAGAGGATTAATTAATCAATGAATAGATTCACAAAAACTATTCAATACATTTAAAGAATTGATAGAACATGGTACAATATTATTGTCATCATCGATCCACCGCTTCCCATGATAAGAAGATACCTTCAATAATTCATGAAATATAATGTTGAACTCCAAAATAATCATCCTATGATAATAATTGTGATAATAAGAATCCAAATATCCCCTAATATAATATAAATTTACCTACACCAACTATTTCTTTCATTACACCAAATCTCTTGCAAGAATTAATAACTCTCAAACCATTGTTCAAAAAAAGAATGATATTCCAAGTTGTACAAACAAAAAATCGAATAGGGACACATCTATAGAGGGGTGATAGGTATTATTATTTTTAAAATCTACCCAGGGTAGGTTCTTCCCCCATGAACTCCCAAAATAAAAGAACACATAGATCCCACATTTAGTCCAATATCTAGAATGGATGATATATATGTCCATGTTTTAGGGGATTAAATGTTGTACTAATGTATAAATAAATTACCAATACATGATAGATACATTTATATATCTATGGGAAAAAATAAATGTTTATGATCCATAATGATCATCCTTAAAACCATGTGGAACCACATAATATCCACTATAGAGAACACTGATTGGAAATCCAATATATTCGATTCTTTAATTCCCATGAAGAATTATAACTTTATAAAACTATCCATTAATAGCCAGATAGAAACATATACACCATGATTATGAGGAAAAATCTTCATGAAATCTATAGTTATATGCTCCCACTTCTATTGAGTTACATCTAATGGGTAAAAAAACTACCATAAACATGATATCTAGCATTCCCCTTTTGGTGGACTATACATAGAGAAACAAACCCTGCAACCGACCTCCTCATCCTAGATCACTTGAACTAAATTGCCAAGGAAAGGTAAATCATAGCCACATGGGGATGAAGATCCAAGGGATAGACATTGAATCATGAAGAACCACCTCATCCATAAATGAGGGTATAAATTTCATCCCCAATAATGACACTTGACGATAGACATCCATGAACCACCCCTCAAATAATAATAAATAAACAATGAAAAAACAAACAAATTAAACCAAAAATTCACCCAAATAAGACTCATAATATTTCTTCCATATGGATGACTATATGGTAATATAGTAGTGTGACCTTCTACCCCAAATATCCTTGATATAAAGTGTATTTTTGAATGATCCCCAATTATTATCTAAGTTACTATGGACTCATAGAAGACAAAACTATGAAACATCCTACATAGTGAAATAATTTAAATATTCCAATACCTAGTGTATAATAAATTATAAAATTTTAATCGTATAAGTATTCCATCCATCACTATTTTTTCACATTAAAATCATTATGGGAGAAGATATATCCCAAAATCTTATGATTTAAAAAGATGAAAAGACAATCATCATAGAAATTGTGTCTTATTAAATTTAAAGTAAACATAGTTATTGTAATCTAGATATCATATGTTTTGTAGTTATGTTCATGGGGTTGTAAAAATTCAGACACGTTGGAGATGACTTCTCTCTAATATAATATAATTATCCATGGTAAATGAAAGAACCATTAAGGAAAACCTCAAACATAAAACCTTCCTTTATAAAATAGTGAACATGAGTACTCACCATCAATTTATTCAAATAATAAAATGAAATCTATCACAAACCCTTCCAAAAAATGATAACAATTTATGGTAATTGCCATAACCGGATAAAAAATCCAGGAGAAATATATATAAAAACCTATTATAATAGCCCAAAATCTTAAGGAAACTCCCAACCTCAAAAATATTATCATGTTATACTAAATAAAGCACCACCTTGATCATTGAAGAATCTGATGGTACTCTTAACTCTGATAGAACATACCTTATGAAATTCACCTCATGGTTATATAAATTACACTTCGAAAGATTTATAAATTTATATTTATATAGAAGAACCTTCCAATTGGTTCAATTATTTTCTATATACTTTTCCATATACATGTAGCACATAAAGAAGTAATTAAGGAATAAAAAATTAAATTGGTCATAGATCTCAAAAATCCTAGAGTTCAAATGTCTCATATACTTGTCCATTTTTTCATGAAACCAAATGGAATTAATATGAATTTCTAATACCAAAAACGATATCATAAAAAATTATACATAATACATAACATCACAATTGTTTAACATAAAACACTAGGTATGGTAATGTAGATGATGTGCCACATTGAGCTTAAATTAACAACAAAATGATATAATTTAAATTTTACCATTATAACATAGTAGTTAAAATGTGAGGAATGAATAATATTAATTGAATTGTGAAAATATATTTTACAAATACACACACACACACACAAACCCATATATAATATTTTACTAATTAATTATAATTTAATGTTAAGCCCTTTATAAAATAAAATAAAATGCTTTTCTGAAAAACATTTAAATTGTGAAAATGTATGTTTTTATTCCAATAAATATAACAATCACACATGTTGGATTATATTAATGAAATATATAAAATATATTCAATCTAATCTTTAATATTCATGTTTTTGTGTTCTATATATATGATATAAAAAATTTAATTGTTATGCCTAAAAAGAGTATTTTTCAAAAAATGAATTTTCACAACCATTTGATGGAAAACCAATTTTAAATATATTTTCTCTATATTTTAATTTATATTTGAAAAAATAAATTTATTACAAATAATTAGAGTTTCAAATTTTACTTTGGGTAAAAAAATTTAATTTTATTGATAACTTTCATAATTTAATGTATAGTGAATATTAAAAAAAAAGTTCTAAATTGATTTTTCATCAAATTTATTTATATAGTAAAATTTTGAAATTAATTAGTTTGAAAGTATAAATAAATTCTTTCTTATCATTTAATCCAATGTAGGTCATTTTATTCAATTTCACATTGAAACTGGATATAAGAGCATTCTGAGAATTTTAATGTTTTTACTTTAAACCCCATTTTCTTGATTCGTCAACAGGATTATTTTTCATTTATTTTTATCCAATTATGTAGTTTAATTTTTTTTAAAAAAATATATAGTTGTAATAATTATGATATTTATTATATAAAAAGATAAAAATATTTTTTAAAATATATGAATAGTGAGTTTTGTAATTATTTTTATTACCAAAGTAAATGGTGAATCTGGTAATTATGGGTAAAAATAATACTATAAATTACCATGAAAATTATCCTAATTTAATTGCATAATTTTTTGGACAATAAATAATCCTTTTCCTGAAATATTACTATTCTAATCCACCTGGATGTCTTTAATTCATTTACATTATTTAATTAAAAGAAAATACACTTTTCACACACTTGTTTATAGCAAATAAAATATTTTTCTATATTGGAATTTTTAAGGAATATGAAAGAAAATATACTAACCTACATCATGTTAATTTATTTATAATTTGAAAAAATAATTAATTAAATTTAATGCTGACAAAATGTTGATGTAGTAATTTTTTTATTAATGGAATAATAAAATAAATGATGTTAAAAAATTAAAAATATTGTTATAATTTATGTCATTCATGAATTTAATGGATTTATTTGACATTATACAGATGATTTAATGTGGTTTTTAGAATATATCATGTTTCTATGATATTTTTAAAAATTAAAATATTCAATAGTGTCAAAATTGATACTTTTTATATTTTAAAACATATAATATTTTATTAAATAATATAAAATTTAACAAAATAAAATATTCCTCCAATATTTTTTATAGTCATTAAATGTGTTAAATTATTTTATTATTGGTAATTTTTCATGTTATGATAATTATATTAACCCTCAATGTGTAAATTACATGATAATAGAGTGATATGTAAAAGGGTAAAATAAGTGTTAAAAATATATTAAGATTAAAAAATGATAATACTTTTATAATTTTTATTGTATTAATGGAAATAGACTCATTATCATCTTATCTTATAAATAAATCACTTTGGACCTATTTTTAATATATAACTAATTTATATTAATTTAATACTTTGAGGATTTCAAAGAGTGCCCCTCCCTTCTCAAATAAAAGGGTACACATTCTTCTCTCTTATTAACACATGAATACCAATTTGGTTCACAAAATATATACCCAAATACCTCCCTTGAGTCCCTAACCACATTCTAGAGTACTTATTTTAGGCATAACATTCTTTTTATATGTATTATAGTGTTAATCAATAGAAATTCTTTAAAGATGAGGTATGATTTTTAATTCAATGTTTCTATTTTATTAATTCTTACACTTCCTTCAAATATTCTCCACACAGGATAAGATAATAACTACAAGGTCCAAAAACTAATGATATATTAATAAATTAATATCATCATCAAAATACATCCCCACTTCATTCAAATGGGAAAACAATTTATCATTTGTCTATATGTGTGAACTGTCACCTCCATGAACTGATAAAATTCATTTTTCATTACCTTCTCTAAAAACTGGTTATAGTGATGAAATAACTATATATATCTGAAATTAGTTACATATTTGTCATCATAAGATAATAATATATCAATTATGTTTTTACTCTCCATACACATGAAAATAATATTGTCGTTCATCCGTACGTGTGAACTATCACCTCCATAAAGTGATGTGATTTATTATTCATCAGTACATCAGATGGATGATATATATAACTAAATTTAAATTATTAATATGATATTAATGATATTATTATAATTATTTTAGTATAATATAATACTTAATATTTTTCTATATTGATCATTTGAAAATGGAAACTTTACTCATGCATACGTACGACCTACCGTCTCAAGGATTATAACGGTTTTATTTTTCATAACCATACATAAATTGTCTGATTTAAAAGTATAATTTATGTATGAAGTTTTCTATTATGTCCTGAATATTAATATGGAAATTGTGTACTAATGAACATTTTCACTAATGACATCATACCAAAATCATTTTGGACTCCTTTACTATATATCATCAAAATGTCTGAAGTAAACAAATTTAATAAACTAAATGTTATATCATGATAATAAAGGAATAATAAACTTGTTAAATTTTCTCATGAAATTAAAAAACTATAACATATTTAGTATTCAGGAAGATAAAAAACATATGGGCTGAATCATACTTGAGGTAAGGGATTTCATCTCAATATAATTTTAATGGGAAATTTAATGATAATATGTACCATTATTCTTTTATAAGGCGTATATATAGATTCAATGAAATTTCATATCCATATTTAAACATTAATCAAGTGATTTAATGTTTTCTTAAATATATTCTTTCACAGATATTATTATTTAAATTTTCAAAGTGGTATGTTTCACTTGAATGTGTAAATATTTAATTATCATATGTTTTTCTCCATGTCAGTATTCTTGATATTATTTCAAATATTTAATAAATGGATATAAAATGATTTTAGAGAATATTTTGTCAATATTTTTAATTTCATTCAAAGTTTTTCTAAATTAATATATTTAAAATTTTAATATGGAATGTTTTGAAAAACGAAAAAAGGTATGTGATTTTTAACGTTTATGGTTACAAGATTTTACCCTCCTCTGTGACCATTATTTGGTATATGGACTATTTTACAAGACATAATGTTTTTGGAAGAAAAATAAATGATTTGGTCTCTTTTTGGTATTCTAATATAGAATATTTTTTTTATAATGGATTTCTTATTTAAAAATATTTAAATGATTTATTTTGGTTGCAAAACAATTTTTTTGTGAAATGATAAAAATTTAAAAACAAAATTGTGTTCTGATTATATAATAGTACCTGTAAATATGAGGGTAGTAATTTGATAAACCAATGATGGGGGGTTATTTTATAACCCATGTATTTTTTGTCACATTATAACATCCAAAGCATTGGGTATGGAATTTTAACTTATGGAAATTCTATTTATAATAGTGAAAAGTATATAAGTCGGCTGCATGGTTACTCCATTTATATGAGTGAGAATTATAATTATGTATGAAGTTACCATTATTAATATTCTTGGATTTCTATGGGATTTATGGTACTCATGGGATTATAAAAAAAGGTATAAATTGATCTTATCTTCAAAGACATGTATTTAATACTTATTAAAGGTGAAAAGTACTACATTATGATAATTTTTTCATCGGTTTTTATATTTATCATTAGACTAGTATTTTTCTTCTTTTTATATCCCTTAATGAGATTTTTGTGCTCATAAAAAAATTTTAATGTATTTCAAAGGAAATAAGGATGACTAAGAATTTTATTATGTCATGTTGAATTTCAAAAAGAGTTTTTATAAAAGTGATAAATCATTATTTTAAATGTTTTAGATTATGGTAAAATTTGATATAGTATGGATGTTTCAATTTTTTTATGTTTTTTATGTATAATTTATGGCCTATTTATCTAAATCTCTAAACTATAAAATATCATCAATGTGAAAGAAACTAAAATTATTCACATAACTCATTATTATGTAATGATTTAAGGATGGGTCCTTATAGATGGTATTAGAAGAAAGGTTTAGACAACATTGGGGATTAAGATGTTTTCTTAATAGTTATGGGTATCTTAAAGAGTTTAAATTTTAATATTAATCAAAAGTTTACTATCATATAATCCCTTTTTAGGATTTATTTAAAAAAAATTATGGTGATTAACTATAATACTAGATGAATTCTTTATAGATAATTATAGGTTATCAAATTTTGGGATGTAAAATGAATGGTATGAGATAAACATTGAGGTAAAAAATTTATCTCCAAAAAAGAATTCATTTTTCTTTTAATTCTCTAAGAATTTTATAGTTTTAGAAAAATGGAAACTCATAGGATGGTTGAACACCCGTTGCATTTGATAAATCCATGTGTTTTGAACCCACAATAGAAGGGTGGCAAGGGTGCATCACCAGCCACTAAACTACGTGCAGTCCTAGGTTTGATAGAAATGTTATTTTAGTTAAAACATTTGATTGGATAAGAATAAGTTTATTTTGGGAAGAAAATTCTTAACATATTGAAAAATGATTTGGATCTTAATAGATAAATGTTATTTTTAATGACATTACCTATATTAGGAATCCAATATGATCGAGGTAAATTAAATACACTGGTATTTTATTTTAGGAATATAGGTTGAATTATATTATAGAATAATATTTTCTTTATTTTTGGATTTAAGTTTATTTATATTATTTATAGGAAAGTTTGTCATATCTAAAAGATTGAAATGGAAATTAAATTTTTGTATGAGACAAAAAATATAATTGATGTTATTTATAGATAGATCTTAAAATTTATCTGGGAATGAAATGTGATCAAATGCTTATAATTGTTTGGGGTTTTAAGAATTTTTATAACATTTTTGAGTATTTTTATGGACAATTTTTTATTGAATGGTATATTATATGATTCTCGAGAAGTTTATTGTTGTGATTTAGGCATTAAAATGTAATCTTGAGTACTCATCCTTTGAACAAATATATGATATTGTGGTGGAATTTGATTAATAGATGAAACTCTACAAGTCAAGTAAGTATATTTCTTTATTTTAATAGTATTAACAGTAAAATAATTATTCAACTCTATTAAAAGGATCTTAAAACAAAACTTTTATCCATTTACTTTTATAAATAAGAAATCAATGGCCTTTTAACCCATCAATGACATATAGTTGTGTAATTTTTAACTTCCTCCTGAACTTGTTCTCTATCACACAATATCAGAACATGATAGTTATTTTTCCCATCAATGTCCATGTTTTCCCAAAAGTAACCATAGTATGTGTTGTCTCTAGTGACTTTTGGACACTTCTTTATCTCCTTTAATGTGAATGTTTTATTAACCATTGTTTTCATGTGGGATTTCTTTAAATAAATTTTGGAATGCCAATCCCTTAATTTTCAATCGTGAATTAAAATTCTGAGGATAAAATTTATTAAGATGGTATTTATATCCAATGATTATGAACGAAAAAAATATGTATGGTAGTATATGTTATACACCACATCAAGTTTAAACATACAACTAAGTATTTTTATTTAAATGTTATCATTAGAACATAGTCATTAGAATGGAGGTAATGGATTGTATAGATTGAATTACAAAAATATTTTTTACACACACAAACACACACACACACACACACATATAATTATTTTTTCATCCAATTAATTATAAATTCACGTAAAACCATTCATAAAATAAAAGAAAATGTTATTCTGGAAAACTGTTTATATGTTAAAATGAATGTTTTTATAACAATAAAAGAATAGATTAAATTTTTTAGATTATATTAATGAAACATATATATATATATATATTCAATCAAATGTTTTAACTTCATTTTATGTGTTCTCTAGAAATTATATAAGAATAATTTTTTTTATGAATATAAGGAGTATATTTCAAGAAAACAATTTTACAGCCTTTTGATGGCGAAACCATATTAAATAAAGTTTTTTTAGTTATTTAAATTATATATGAATAAATAAACATTTTCATTAGAAGGAGAGTATCAAAGTTGTACATAATTTATTTTTTGGTATTTTTCTAACTACTGTGATATTTTGATGCATAGTAAATAATAAAAAATATTTTTTCAAAACTGTTTTTTCATCAAATTTATTTATATAGTTAAATTATGTTTTTTATTAGTTTTAAATTATATATAAATAACGTTTTTAATCAATTAATCCAATTTAGGTCTTTGAAATAATTTTCAAATAGAAATTGGATATAAATAATTTGTGAACTTTTGACGGTTTTTCCATTAAAAACTCATTTTCTCAGTCTTTCAATGAGATTAATTTTAAATTAAAAATTATCCAATTAGGTGTTTTGAATTTTGAATGATATACACACACAGTTGTAACCATTATTTAATTTATTATAAAATAGGATCAAAATATTTTTTGAAAATTTTGAATTGTAACTTTTGTAAATTGTTTTATTCCCATGTTTGAGGATAAATCAGGTAATTATGTGTAAAAATAATACTATAAATTACCCTAAAATTGGTCCTAATTTCCTTGGATTAAAGTGTTACAAAATAAAATAATAATTAGGCCAAAACAAAACCTTTTTTCCACTTGGATGACTTTAAGACATTTATATTAATTTATTCAATGAAAACAAATATTTGGTCACACTATTTTATTAGCAAGTAAAATATTTTTATTATGTGGTTATAAAAGGGACATGTTTGACTATAAATATAATTTTGATAGATAAAATGTTTTCCAACATCATTTTAATTTATTGATAATTTTTAGGAAATAAATATTTAAACTAAATGGTGACATAATGATGATGTTGTAATTGCTTCGAGAAAAGAATAATCGGATAAATGATATTAAAAATATTTAAATAAATAAAATTTGATATAATTTATGTCATAAATAAATTTTATGAATTAATTTGGCATGTTAGGGATGATTTAATGATGATTTTTAAATATATAATTTTTTTATTATATTTTAAAGTAGTCAAGTATTAAATAGTGTCAAAATGGAATTATTGATATCTTAAAATAAATAATATTTTAAAAAATTATATAAAATCTAAAAACAACTCATCCAAATAATTTGGATAATTGAGACTGTTTAATAAACAAATCATTTATTGGCCTTTTTATATCTCATTTTATTTCGTACCAATGCTACTAAATTTATTTATTGGTGATGTCTAATACAATAATTAATCACTTACCAAGTATATCACTAAAATGAAACTATGAATCCATTGATCTTGTAGAGTTCCTTATTTTGTGAGTAAATCAAGAAATATAGAAGGACCCACTCTATATATTATAAATAGTGCATATTAATTATAGAATAATGAGAGGGAAATGATATATCATGACATTTTCCATGTTTGGATTCTTCCATATATACTTATTAGAATTCTTTGACATGGTTCCCATTGTTTTCCCATGTTATATGTCATGTTTTCATGATACACTATACTAATCTATATTGATATAATTTTTGATATATAATAAATAAGTCTGTATATTCTTTATGTTAACAATCATGTGGGTGGTTATGATATATTTACACCTAAATCCTGGTTGTTTATGGATATATTTATAGATATTCAGGAAGTGGTACATATAAATAAATCAACTATTTTTATATAAATTGTTTGACGATTCGTGAAATAGTTAGATGGTCTCACAAGTCTCTTACCCTTGTATACTCCATTCTCATATCCTCCAATATTATTGTATAGTAAATTATTGGAACTTTTGTACACATTCCCCTTCTACGGGATGGGGTTTTCCCTTGACATAACCATGAGTAGTGATTCCATGAGCTTAGTTTGATGGAATAGGCACCATAAATTTCATGGCCTGATTGTATTATATTATAATATATAGGACCAATGAAAATAATACATTTATGGATTCTAATGGTATTGGGAACTACTTGATATATCTTATAATTTATCTATCGGTCACCAATTTGTTATAATTTCCATGTTCGAAGAATTTATTTATTGAAAAAATATTTTATTATTTTAATTTGTAAATTAGTTGATATTTTTATGAAAAAATTAGTATATTAATTAATGTGTTGAGGTGTGTTGTTTATCCTGTATAGATCATGTATATGATCGCATCCTATATAAAATCATTAGTGGATATAAAACTTTACATGAAACATTTAAGGTACTATGTATATGGTGGGATGTTCAATGATATTTTGTTACTGGGTATCATAGGATCTAAATCCACATGGGATTTGGAGAAAATATGGATTCTTTGTAATATCATGAGATTATAAAATAATATAACTATTTTCAATATGTGTACATTAGTCAATGTCGAACTTAAATGAACCACAAAATATTATTATTTAAATATGATAATTATAACCAAGTCGTTAAATTGTTAGGTAAGAAAAGGATTAACTAAATTTTCATATGTATATACAATTTTTAATCAAGAAAAATGTATTGATTAATTCTTTGGAAATAATCACTCCATTTTTAGTAAATCATTTTTATATTTTGTTAGATTTTTATAATTTTATGAAAATTTTTATTTTTTAGCGAACAGTGAAAAATCTTGATTTTTATTGAAAATTATATTTTGTTAAAAAAATTTACAAAGTAAAATTCTTTTTGGGATTATTTTTAAAATTAAATTAGATCAATTTTATTCTAGAAAATCTAAATATAGTATTTCAAATGAATTTTGTATTTGAATTTAATATAAAATTATTTTATACTTAAAAGGGGCATTTTTCGAAAAAAAAAATTTAACCATGTTTTTCTTGTTTAACTTTAAAATAAATTCTCTCACTTATAAGTTTTTAATTTAAAAAAAATGCATTCCATATTTTGATTCATGACATCTAAATTTGGTATATAGGCCCTTTTACAATTTTTAAGGGTAAATTGGTCAATTAATGTTTGTAACGTCCCCGACCCGGAAGCCACTAAACCAGTGCTCTGAGCTGAGTAGTTACATGTCCTTAAGCGCGCCTCCCTATACGCCAAAGGCTGCCGACTAGCAGCGAGGGTCTATGGAGTCAACTGGAGAGACTATACCCCTCTTTTTATCAGAGTAAGCCACAACAAAAATAAATCAAATCGCAGAAACAATAACCAATAAACAAGGAACATGTATAACAACCACTTCCAACAATAAAAATGCCATGTCATACTACAAGTGCAAGAGTGATCAAAACCCAAAATATAGGCAACAACCAAAATCTCCAAAACGGTCCTGACTCTATGTCTGGATCCTCCACTATGTGCTACCCATGTCCACTCAACTATCTAGTAATGACTATTTCCCTTCTCCTGACCTGCAAACAAGAAGTCTTCTCTGGTACCCATCGGCGGCCTGAACAGGGTGTGAGTACAACTCAGTAGGCCACCACCAATGGTGTCTACCAAATATCCATTATAACAAGTAGTGCATGCAAAAGGAATATGAAGAATAATTACCAAGTAATTACTTACGGTGCCATTAACAAGTTCAGGGCCAAAGAAATTGTCACTTCCATTACCATTCATTACACACCAAATATCATCACTTACCAATTCATCACATTTCCATGGGATAATCACATATATTATGTTACATGGGTCTAAGGCCAACAATCACAAGCAAGAGGGTGAACAGATCGTTGTACTATCTCACTAGGAATAAACCCCTCATAATAAGCATATCCTCACCTCAAAGCCTCAGTCCGGGTGGATGCAACCATTAGGAGAATAGATCCTCAGTCCTCATTCCTAAACAGTGCATTTAGGGTGGAGTTCAGAGCCTCAGTCTTTACTCAACCCGAGGGTGTAGATCCTCAAGTCATACCCCACACTACCAAGCCATGTGAACATTCTTATATATAGGTAACCATTACCCCGCCATACCATTGCCCTTATGAAAGAACCATTCACAACAAACCACATGGGAATTCACATTATGGCTTAACCCATTAACACATTACCATTTCACATCATTTAACCATTCACCCAATTCCCATGTGTTTTGCTTATCTCACTAATCCTTCAACACTAGACTCATAATCCATCACATTATGGTCTTTAAATCATTTTACACATTAACCCATTTAACCTATTCATCATTCCCATCAATCAACCATTCATCCCATTCCATATAACCCTCAGGTTATTACCAAGTCTAGGTGCATCACCTAAATTATATTCCGTGTTCAACCAAACATGGAAACATATTCATCAATGTCTCTACCGTTTATTAAAACAAGGTCACTTGTTTAATACCATCCTCTGTGTCTGGGAAAAGCCGGCACATCCCATGGATGGCCCCAATTAGTTCAAGTAATTTATAACACATCCCATGGGGTTTGTGAGAGTTTCCATTTACCATTTTAAACACCAATATTACCAAACATGCCAAGGTTATTCAAAACCTGACCAAGGGAAAGCAAGAACACAACTAAACATGCACAAATACCCAAATAACTATGGGATATCACTTGTAGACCACCTACCTCGAAAATGCGGTTGATCAAACACTCAATTGAGTCCTTAGACCTCAATCCGACCAGTCTTTGGAGCTTCAACCTAGAACTCACCCAAAAGATAGGGTTTTAGAGCTTCGGAATAAGAGGGAGAGAAGATACAAGCCCTAAACCAAAAAGAGAAGAAAGGATGGGATTATCCTTACCCTAAGCATCGATCTGCAACCGACAACACTCTAAACGACCATGAATCGAAGGAGAACCACCCTTGGGAAGCTTGGGTCAGCCAAGTTCATCACTAGGTTTGAGAGGGGATGAATGAAGGAAAATCCCGAGTTGGGGTTTAAAATCCCAGGGAGGAAAACTTGTAATTTTTCCCAACATTAAGAGGTCGCGTGGTTTAGCTACAAGGTTTGAAAAATAGTGCACAAACCCTATGCTTTCCACTATCCGAAGGAAGAGGGTCGCATGGTTTGCCTGGGCAGGCCACAAGGTTTTCCCCGGCCATGCGCAGGCCGTGCTCTCTGGCTTGTCTTCCCCAGTTTTCCTTTCTTTCATGCCCTGAGCCCCCGGAACACCCCCAAGGCCTCTCGTACCTTATAGAAACATCCCTTGAAGCCTGAAATGAGGGATTCAACCATGATGTAATGAAAAAATACCTTCCAAAAAACCTGGATCTGATAACCTCCCCACCTTATAACAACTAGTCCTTGAGCCGAGTTCCCAAGCCTCAATGCTCCACCGAAGAGAATACTTTGGGTAACTAAGCCTGCATATCTGATTCCCACTCCCATGTTTCTTCCTAAACTTTCCCATGCTGCCATAGTACTCGCACTAATGACACAACCTTTCCCTAAAAGATCATTTCACTAAGATCCACCACATGAACCGGATTCTCCTCAAAGGACGCATCAGCCTCAAGCTTCACATCCTCAACATCAACCACGTGAGATGAGTCGGGGTGATACCGTCGAAGCTGCGACATATAAAAAACATCATGTATCCCACCATACTATTGTGGAAGATCCCATCTGTAAGCTACTGGTTCAATCCTATCCACAATCCCAAAAGGTCTCACATACCTGGGCACCAACTTACCCTGCTTTCGAATCCTACGGTGACCCCACATTCGCATCACCCTATGGAACACTTTATGACCCACCGCAAACTCAAGAGTTCTACGCCTCCGATCTACATACGCCATCTGTCTACTTTGAGCCGTATCCATCTGCTTCCCGATCAACTTAACTCTCTATGAAGTCTCCCGCATGAGACTCGGCCCCAACAACATAGATTCACCGTCCTCTAGCCAACACAACCGAGATCTATATATCCTCCTATGGAGTTCCTCAAACAGTTCCATCTGAATCGTATCCTAAAAACTGTTGTTGTAGGAAAACTCAACTAACGATGGGTGCCTCTCCCAATAACCACCAAAGTCCAAGACACAAGCTCTTAACATGTCTTCCAACACTTAGATCATACGCTCCGACTGCCCGTCCGTCTGCGGGTGGAAAGTCGTACTAAAAAACACCTATGTTCCAAGTGCCTTCTGCAACCCCTGCAAGAAATGTGATGTGAATCTTGGATCTCGGTCCGAAACAATGGTTCGTTGAACACTATGTAACCGCACTATTTCCCGAACATACAGCTCACCCAACTGGTCGACTATAAAGGTCTCCTAAATCGGTAAGAAATGAGTCACTTTCATTAACAGATCCACAACCACCCAGATTGCAGCATTCTTCTATGGCGTCCTCGGAAGACCCATGAAAAAATCCATTGTTACATCATCCCACTTCCATTTTGTAATGGGAAATGGATGGAAAAAATCACCTGGTCGTTGATGCTTGGCCTTCACCTGCTGACAGGTAAGGCACCGTGCCACAAATCCCACGACATCCATCTTCATTCCAGGCCACCAAAACTGTCTTCAGAGATCATGGTACATCTTGAAAAAACCAGGATGCACTACCCACTTTGATGCATGGAACTCACGCATCAACTCTTCCCACACATAGTTTGGCACAACCACACGATCCTGAACCCGAACAACACCTTCCGCATCGACGGCCCAACTAGAAGGTAGCTCGCCACTTTTATGATTTTCAATCATGATCAAAAACTCAGGATAATCAATCTGACCTTACTTAACTCAACTCAAAAGCATCTAATCCATCATTAAGAAAGCAAGAGTGACCTGGACATTCTCCTCCTGCACCTCCAGGTGCATCTCTGCAAAAAAAGCCATCAACTTCCACTTGGTGCTGGACTCCTAAACCACCTAATTCTAAACCTTCCTTCTCAGAGCATCAGCAACACTTTTTTCCCTTTCCTGGCATGTACACCAACTCAAAGTCAAAATACTAGAGATATGCACCCCATCTTCATTGCTGAAGATTTAGATCCCTTTGAGAGAAGATTTAATTTAAAATCTTATGATCGGTAAACACAGTAAATCGTTCTCCCAACAGATAGTGCCTCTAGCACTTCAAGGCGTACACTACTGCAACCAACTCAAGATCACGAGTTGGATAGTTCCGCTCATGGGGTCTAAACTGCCTCGACCCATAAACCAAAAACCCCTCATCTTGAATCAACACAGTCCCATGTCCGATTCCAGACGCATCACAAAACACGATGTACTTCTTAACTGGATCAGGTAAGATCAAGATAGGTGCGGTCGTCAACCGCTTATTAAAATCATGGAAGGAATTATCACAATCCTCATACCACTCGAACCTGATTCCATTATTGGTCAAGCCTGAGAGTGGTGCTTCTAAGTGAGATAAATCCTGAATGAACCTTCATTAATACCCGGCCAATCCCAGAAAACTCCGAACAAAAGAAACACTCTTGGGCTACTCCCAGGATACAACTGCCTGCACTTTCTCCGAATCCACTGTTACACCAGCCTCTGAGATGATGTGACCCAGAAAATGTACCTCACCTATCATGAATTGACACTTTGATAGATTGGCGTATAGCCAATGCTCTCTTAGCGTACCCAAGAAGATATCAAGATGTTGGGAATGATCATAATGAGTTTTTGAGTACACTAAGATATCGTCAACAAAGACAACCACAAACCGATCTAGATAGGGATGAAAGATTCAGTTCATCAAATCCATAAACACTGCCGGTGCATTGGTCAAGCCGAATGGCATTACCACTAACTCAAACAACCTGTACCGACTCCGGAAAGCTGTCACCGGTACGTCAGAAGATCTCACCCTCATCTGGTGATAACCTGACCTTAGATTAATCTTAGAAAACACTAATTCACCCCTCAAATTGATCAAAAAGGTCAACAATTCTAGGAAGATGGTACCGATTTTTCACCGTCATCTGATTCAACTTTCGATAGTCAACACACTACCTCAACGATCCATCGGCCTTCTATACAAAAAGCACGGGAGATCACCAAGGAGATGTACTAGGATCGATAAACCCCTTACGCTCCAACTCCTCAATCCTAAACTTCTGTTCCTAGAGTTTGGTTGGTTCCATTCGGTATAGCAGAATAGAAACTGGCTCCGCTCCTGGCAGCAACTCGATCTTAAGCTCGACATCCCTCTTGGGTGGTTACCCCGAAAAATCCTTAGGAAACAAATCCTGAAATAGATCCACCATAGGAGGAAAATTAGATAATTCTGATCCCTCGTAATCATCATGCTTGATACATTTCAGTTGATCCATGAGTCCACTCGTCTATTGACAAAACGGCCCCCTACGCACTTCTCGAACATCCAACTCGCCACGGTGGACATAAGCGTCACCCTCAAGTGACCTAACTGATACTCTACGATGATAACAGTCTATGTGTGCCCGATACAACACCAACCAATCCATTCACAAGATTAGGTAAAACCCTGACATCTCGAGAATGAACAAGTCCCATAGAAAACGATACCCACTAACTTCCAAGGCACATTGTTTGCACTGCTTGATATCTTCAACCCGCCCTACCAAAGGGGTTTCAATCACCATAACTCCACACACCCTCTCCACAGGTAAACCCAGTACTACCCCAAGTTGAGCAGAAAAAAAAGAGTGTGTGGAACATGTTTCAAACAACGCACTAGAAAACGTAGAAGCTACAAGGATCGTACCTCGAACAATTGACGGTCTGGCATCGCCATCACTAGGCTCAAACTGAACAGCCTAAATCTAAATTTCCCCTCTACCCTAGGCTCCATCCTAAACACCCTACGCCACACTACCCTACTTGCATGAGCGATCTTTCCCTGGAGGTCCACGTCCACCACCGCTGCCAGTACGACCTGTGGTGCTCCAACTGCCAGCCTGATACGGGGCAACTGATCCCCTTCCTGTATCTGGTATCTTCTTTTCCTCATTATGCTCACCTATATGACGAGGGTTCTTACATAACCTCTCCACAATATCTATCCTGCCGCACGAACGGTACTCAACTGGAGGTCGAGGACACTGACCACGCATATGCCCCGTCCTGCCGCACTGATAACAAAACACCCGGTTCCCACTCTAAGAGGTCGACCCCCTCTTCTGACCACCTTTCTGGAAACTTTCTAAACGGTGCTTCTGACCTTCGGAAGATGCACCACTTGTCCGTCCAGCTGGCACAACAAGACCACCACCTAATGCTCCCTTCAGGTTCCCTTCAATGATGAGTGCCTGATCCATCACCTCTGCAAACTTCTTCAAGTAGAAGATATTTACTTGAGACCCGATCTCATGTCTCAACCCATCCTAGAAACACCTTGCTATCACTACCTCATCCCTGGCTAACACTGGGATGAAGTTTCACAAATCAGTGAAGTGACTAGCATAGTCAGTCACCGATAGAGATCCCTAAGTCCGGCTCAAAAACTCTGCAGCCTGCTCCTACCTCAAAGTCAATGGGTAAAAATGCTCCATAAACTTATCTTGGAAAACGTTCCACGACATCCCCTCAGCCTGCTCGATCTAATCCTGAATGTCCCACCAACGCCTAGCCTGGCCCCGCAACATATAAATGGCCAGCTTTACCCACTTTTTAATTGGGCTCTCCAGATAATCTAGTATCATCTAGACAGACTCTAACCAGAACTCTGCTACCTCTGTCCCACCATCTCCAGTGAAGGTCGGAGGGTGTTGTAGCTGGAACTCCCTGGTCATCTCAAACACACTCGGTGCAAACCGCCCTGGGTCCCAATCCATCATCTGTACAAGGCAAGCCATGTTCTCTCAAAACTGGTCCTCTCTACCTTTATTTATCACCACATTTTTGTTCTCTTTTACTGGAGGAGTGTTCTCAGCAACATCCTCCCGTTGCCTAACTGGCGATTGACGTCGTGGTGCCATCTCTCTACATTGCGAAACACGAGATTTAGAACGCATACCTTAAAAGTTTCATGAATTCCTCAAAAAGCTCTTTACTAGCTACAACAACCCATTTTCATATGCTAATTTAACAACATTAACACCTCAAATTCACAGCCCTGATCGTCCCTACTATGGGCCATGGTCCACATGGGGTAAACAACCTTGCACTTTTACCAAACTCACACAACAATTTAAAAAACATTTTCCACTTAGTTTCAAACCCTTAGGTTTCATTAAACATCATTTACCCACATTCTTTATTTCATTCTTCTCATTATATCTCGGTTTCATGAAATGAATGATGCACCCTACCTTCCTACCTCACACACCCATCTAGTTCGTGTTCCTAACAAGACGCATGCCACCTACCTCTATAGGTGCCTACAATGATGCATGAATGCAAATCCTCATGCCATTAAGGCCATGAGCCAAATATCATAAAATAGTCACATCAAACCAGATGTACATCACCCAACAGTGAAATATCATCAACTGTAACATCTCACTACCAAGAACAACATTTCCCACCCAGGGTGACTTGGGTTTTCCCTCGTACATGGGTTAGCTACTCCCAAGCACGAGCTTATTACCAAGGCCCGACACATCTTAACCCTTATAAACCTATCCTAAATAACAAGACCTTAGAGAAGGATAAGAAAGACCTCCTCTGATACCACATTGTAATTTCCCCGACCCAGAATCCACTAAACCAGTGCTCTGAGCCGGGTAGTTACATGACCTTAAGCACGCCTCCCCGTATGCCAAAGGTTGCCGACTAGCAGCGGGGGTCTATGGAGTCATGTGGGGAGACTATACCCCCTTTTTATTACAGTACGCTGCAACATAAATAAAACAAATAGTGGAAACCATAACCAGTAAACAAGGAACATGTATTACAACCATTTCCAACAATAAACTTGCCATGTCATACTACAAGTGAAAGAGTGAACAAAACCCAAAATAAACACAACGTCCAAAATCCCAAAAATGGCCCCGACTCAAAAGTAAAAAAACATTGAAATGTTCGTAATAGTCAACATGGTTATTGGGGGTCAAAAAACGTTAAGGTAAAAACCAACACTTGAACATATAAATAATTTCTTATATGAGATTTTTTTGACTCATTAGCATAATATTCTATTAAATAAATTATATTAGAGCCATTTTTATAAGATAATTAATTTATAATAATTTATATTTTAAAAAAACCCAAAAATTCCCCTCTCATCTCTTATAAAAGGTATCCTCTTATTCTCATTTCTTTACAGCTAAATAACCATTTTATTTGGAAAATAAAAAACTAAATAACATTATAAAATCCATATACAAATTCTATAGGACTTTTTTTTGAATAATTCCAAACATCAATAGATTAATGTGTAAAGAAAATGAAGTTTTCTAAAGAAGATGAATAGTTCTTAACTATGCATTTTCATTTTATTTCTTCTTCCGCCAAATTAAAATATTTTTTACCCTTAGTTATATAATAAAATAAGTAACTAAAATATTATATTATGTTATTATGTAATTATCTTAACTTGCATCCAACTCTAAACTCTATCAAAATGTTGATTATTCCATCATTTGTGTGTTTGATAGACTACCACCTCACGAAGAGATGTAATTCATTTTTCAACAGAACATATCAAAGTTGGTTATAATGATGAAACTATTTTATATATATGAAACTGATGAAATATTTACCCATATATAATGAAAATATAACAAATATTTTTATACATTTTCATTCAATAAATATTATAATGTCATTCATGTGTACGTGTGGACGACCACCTCCAATAAGGGTTGTGATTCCTTCTTCATCACCTAATCACAGGGATGAAATATATAAGTTTATTCACATATATAATTTGGTATTTAATGTATTATTATCATTATTTAAATATAAAATAATACTTACCTTTTTCATAATGATCGTTGAAATATGGAAACGTCACTCATGGGTACGTGCGACCTACCATATCCATGATTATAACAGTGTTCATTTTTCATAATCAACCATCGTGATTAATTTTAAAATTAATATATATATATATATATATATATATATATATATATATTATAATTATTTCATGGTCATTATTCAAGATATGATGGATCAGTTACCCTTTTGACCATGTTCAACACACAAAATATATTTCTAAATTATGGACTGAATGTTCTCAAAGATCCTAACATTAACATAACTATTTAAGTAATTAATTGTAAGATAAATATAAGAAATATATTAAGGGTAGGGTACTAAACCTATAACATTTCATTATGATATATAAATTATATATATGATCAAATTATATGGGTGTTTAAGTACATACATTGAAATTCTACACTCAAGTTAAGGGATTTTATCTCAATTTATATTAATTGAGGCATATGTTAATGTTATACAACTTATTTATTTTATAAGGTGTATATATTACCCTTTTTAAATTTTATTTCCCGATCCCCTCAAAATTATTTTTAGTTTATGTTTTAATTTTAATTATTTTGTTCTAGGGTATTTAACTTGAATGTTAGCAAGTCATGAACCAGCCTGGGTGCCCTAGTAACCCTCTATCCAAGACAACCCTAACATAACTCGAAACACATTACTGATCCCCCCGAGTTAGAGAATAGAACCTGGAATCATATAATGTGAAATTAGGTAATATTTTGACACAATAAATAGTATAAGTAAAATAAGAAAGTCAATATTCATATAAAAGAAACTCCACTAGGAGTAAAATACAAAAAATAAAATAAGGCATAAAAAGACCAGTGTACTACAACCCATGTACCAAATGGGAAAAACATATGCAATTCCCAGAGGAAAAAACTATCCATGGCCAAGGTTCAACAACTCGATCCACCTCCAATATATCATTTCCCATTTCTCAAACCTAGAAGAAAAAAGTTTATAAACTCTTGAGGAAAAAGTAGGGTGTGAGCTAAAAATCCAAGTAGGGTCACCCCAAGGATTTCATAATCGATTCCAAAAATAGAATAACCAAAGAAAATATTTCAATTTTAAGGTAAACTACTTTGGAAATTAAAGCATATTTAAACAAATCATGATATATATTTTAAAATATAGAAAAAAACTTCAAGAAAAGCCATTAAAAATAATGGAATATTTCTACAACAATGGCATAAATAAAACATTTATATATAATAATTTTTTATAAATTAATCAGGCATGTGAAGTAGTTCAAACAATATTAGCATACATTTATATCTCAGATATAAACAAAGAGAGTGATAGGGTTATCTTCCAAAATGTACAATATTATTTCTACATATAGCACTCCACACTCTCTAAGTGATATCAGAAATATGTGTATGCACATGCCCCCTAACACCATCCAGAGGTGACTCGTCAACCTCTGATCAGGTCTGTGACCCACCATATTTATATTTTAGAATATTATAATAGCGTATAGTGTGTCCAAATAACTCAACAACTACTTAAGGATTGTATGTGTGATTATATAATCAATGAAGTGAAATTTGTCTTAAGAATTCATAAAATACAACTAAATACAATGACCCCTTTTCAAAATTCAAATTCTCTATTTAAAACCAAAATGTGTTTTAATAAAAAACATGCATATTTCCAAGATAACCCCACTGGGTTTCAATAAAATACTTTTTAAGACATTATAAAGAGTATGAGATCCTTTAAAAACCAATTCCAACATTTAAAAATTATTTTCCATATTTAAATTCAATATTTTAATTGAAATCATTTCCATTAAAAACAAAATTTAAATTAAAAATTTAAATTATCAATTTTCATAAACACAGCCCAATTCAATGGAATTGGGGTTTTCCAACTTCTCATGCCAAAACCATTTCAAATATTCTAATTCATTGGAACTGGGTTTTATCAAATCAATTGAAAGAAGTTTAAGAATTTTAGTTTTAATAAACAATTAAAATAAATCAAGATTACAAAGGAAATAGATTTGGCTAGTCGGGAAGAAACCACCAACTACTTCTGGAAACTCAAAACTCGCACCGATACTTTTCAATGTGATTAAAGGTGGATAATACCATGAATCCCAACCGATAAAAAAGATCTAACACCATAGTGTGTAGATCTGTCAATTGAAGGATGATGCACTGAAAACCCAAGAGATGAGAATAAGGGAAACATGAAAAATAATGGAGAAATCCTACCTACGAATTACACCAGAAATGTAGAGATGATAGAATGCTAAACTAATAAATATGGAAGAGCTATAAGGCTTCATGATTTTCTGGGTAAATTCCTTGGGTTGAGGGATAATAAACCAGATAGTATCCAAAAGGAAAGACTAGCCGCACAACCTTTTTTAAAAATATAGTTGGGGTATTACATGATGTGTAATCCCAATACACAACGTGAAATACTTAAATTTTATAACCACAAAAAACATGTAGCCTTGACTTAAATCATGACTCTACAAATTAAAGAATGACCATTAAATCCTTCATCATGTGTAATGACTAATCCCGATGTAAACCCATTCACAATGGGAATTCAATCACTAATTGTTGAGGTGTCATTACACGATGAGTAACTCTATTGGACGATGTAAAATCCTTGGGAATCATTCTTGGAAAATTTATTTAACAGAGAGAATCCATCAAACCTCTGACATCACCATTATGGGCATCCTATCAATCCAAACTCAACACTTTCCCAAACTATTAAAAAGGAATACCATGACACATTTTAATGATTACCTATCAGATTGTTAACAAGATGTTACAACCTCCCCACCATAAATAATGTTTGTCCATAGAAATATAATGAATATGCATCCATGATAAAGGGATAAGGCCAGTTATCTCCCTTAGGCACCTCATGTTCCCATGTATCTTGATTCTCAGAATCGTCTGGCCATTACACATGAAAAAAAGGTATCGTCCTCCCACAAATTACCTGGGTCTGAGAATAAATTATTGTGACCAGACATTTAGTCATTAATAAATCATGTCCATTCTCAAGATCACTCATGCTCAAAACATGAGATGGGTCAGAGAGATATATTATCATCCACAATATGTGGAATATTTTATGTATCAAAATCATCTATGGTGGAAGTTCTAAATGGTAAGAGACTTTCCCCACCTGCACAACAACCTCGAATGGTCCCAAAAAATGAGGAGCAATCTTCCCTTTCCTCACAAGTCATTGATAACCCAACCATGATAAAACATTCAAGAACACTTTGTTGCCAACTAGGAACTCCAACATTCTATGGTATCAACCATTATAATACTTATGAAGGATTTTTGCTATCAACATTCTTTGAAAAATTATTTGCATCATTTTTTTCATCTCTCACACCAAATATGGTCCAACCTTGGAACATTCACCAATATCAAACCATCACAATAAATATTTACAAGGTCATCCATATAAGGCCTTAAAAGGAGTTATTTGGTTCATATACTAGTAAAAATTGTTATAAGAAAACTCAACCAGTCCAAAGTGATCATCCCAAGCCCCACCAAAGTGAAGACCACAAGTGCAAAGAAGGTACTGTAGAATTTATATAGCATTCATTATTTACCCATACAACATTAGATGGTAGGATGTGCTCAAGAAAACCTAAGATCAGTGTTCCTCCTAAAGGACTCTCCAAAAAATGATTAGTAAACTTGGGATCCCTATTAGAGACTATAGTATATGGAAATCCATGAAAATTTGAAATCTCTTTAACATAGATATTTCCCAACTCCACAACTTTGGTTGTATCCCAAATGGGTATAAAGTCAACTGACTTGGTCAACCTTTCAATCAAAACCCATATCACATTTTTCTTACACTGTGTATGAGAAACCCAACAACAATGTCCATAGAAATTTCTTCCCACTTCCATGTAGGTATTATAAGTCGTTGAAGTAAAGTTAAAGGCTTTTGGTGGTTGAATTTAACCTATTGGAATTTCTAGAAATTAGAGGAAAACTCAAAAATGTCATGCCTCATACTGGGCCACCAGAACTGATGATGCATATCATAAAACTTCTTAGTGGTTCATATGTACACAACCCACTAGGAATTGTGGAAATCTACCATCAAACCATTTCTATTCCCTAATGTTAAATGAAAGGACTCTAATACCATAAAAGACCAAATTCGGAGAACAAACAATTGGAAATTATCTCCACAGCATAATGATAGTCTATAATGCTACAGAATTTATCATCAAGCTCTTGATCCTGAGGGTTTATCTTTTGAGGAGAAGATGTCAACTGAAGGCTAGATAAAGAAACTCCATCCCATTTCTCCTAAACTATATTATGAAACTGTGAAAAGTTACACATAAAATTACACTCTAAAGAGGATTCCTTTATAGTATGTGGTGTAATTTCCCTACATAACGCATTTTTAATGTCATTCCCTTTCCCCCGGGTATAGGCAATATCAAAATCAAATGATTCCAGTTATACCACCCGACATCAATGTAGGAGATTTATGTCTTTTTGATAAAAGATAAAACTCAAACTATTATATTATAAATAATAAAATAAAATATTCTACATAATGGTAATTTCAACAAATATATGAATGATCATTACAACTACAAGTTCAAGGTCATATGTATGATAGTTCTTCTCGTGTATCTCAAGCTAACTATATCCATAGGATACAACATGATTACCTTGAATAAGAACAAATCCTAAACCTGAACCTGATGCATCACAGTAGACCGCATAGCCCTACCCAGCTTCTATAAGAGTCAACATGGACATAGTAATCAAACGATATTTTGTCTCAACAAAAGAACTCTAACATTTATCACTCCTAGAAAATTCACCCCTTTCTATGTCAGAGCTTTCATCGGAGAATCCAACTTCAATAATTCTTTAATGAACTGATGATAGTATCTAGCTAATATCAAGAATCTTATAATCTTAGAGACATTACACAGTTGATCCCAAGCCATAACAGCCTTAAACATCTTCAGATAAAATAATATTCCCTGTTTAGATACCCCGTGTCCCAAGAATTTCACTTCTCAAATCTATAAATCACACTTTAATATCTTTTGATAAAGTCGGTGATTTCTCAGTAGACTCAGAACTATTGTCAGATGTTTCACATGATCCTCATCAGATTTAGAGTAAACCAGGATTTCATCCCTAAAGACTACCAAAAATCTATACAAATACTCATGGAAAATAATTTTCATCAAAACCATCAAGACTGTAGGATCATTTGATAGACCAAAAAGAATAACAAGATATTTGAAATGGCCATACCTGATCTGAAAGGTGGTTTCATGAATGTTAGATTCCATTATCCTAAAGTAATGGTAAAAAAATAGAAGTTCAGTCATTGAAAACAACTTCAACCATTTTAAATGATCAAAAAGATCATCAATACATGGAAAATATACCCGTTCTTTACAGTAACTCGATTAAGATTTCAGTAATAAACACTTAAGAAAAAATAACCATTATCCTTCTTAGATAATAGAATTGATTCTACCCAAGGTGACACACTCGTGCATATAAATTAATTTTCAAGAACATTGTCCAACTGAGACTTTATCTCTTTTAGTTCAACTGGTACCATGTGGTAAGAGGGAATTGAAACTGGATGAGTTACAGGAATTAAATCAATTGAAAACTCAACCTATCTGACTAGTAGAAAGCTAGGGAAGTCAAATGGAAACACATTGGGAAACTCATAATCAATTGTAGGTATATCCCCACTTATTGAATCCCTCTCCAGATCAAAAGCATAAATTGATATCACATTCTCATATTACAAATAAGAATGGTCGGCTCTTCTTGACATGGGGTCCCATTATTCTTAGAAGGAAAATAAACACACCACTAGGTGTAGTAAGATAGACCTATCAAAGATAAAATAATTATAAGATCTATTGGAAATGATCCAATCCATACCAAATATGACATTAAGATAATTCATGTCAAGAACCAAAACACTCCAAGCTAGATTGATGTTTGATTGAGAGAATACATAAGAATGACTACAAAGACCCTTCTCTCTCTTAATACCAAGGGGTGTAGTAATATCCATTTAACAATATAAAATCTACATAGGAAGATTTAACATACTGAAAATACAATTTGAAATAAATGAATGAGATGCATCAGTATAAAAAAGTTAAGTCACTAATGACGATGCTATAGTAAGGGTACCTCTCACAGTTGTTGGAACCATGTATTATTATTATGGATACTCTTCCACTACATGATGTAGATTGCTTCTAGATGCATGTGGATGGAAGCCTTTTACTTGTGAAGCATTTTATATCCCTCTAGTTTTAGAAGGATATGATGATCTTGTTTTACTATATTGTGCAGAAAAGTTACGGTAGAATCTCTATAAGTTCCTTAAACATCGGTAGGAGCTACAGTTCTTGGGTGAAATAGTCTATACCCTCCTAGAATTTCTTAGATTTCCACACTTGTAGAAAATAATGGAATATAATCCTAGATCTGTAGAAGGAATGGAGTAACTCGGCCATCATGAAATATCATGAGAATCATAACACTTCTATTTTACCTTAAAGGAACTCATACAACCTCTAGAAGGAAAAGAAAGACTTGATAACCCAATCTTTCTAGTTAGTTCTATCTTATCCATTATTTCCCTATCCATCATGTCAGCATAGGTGGATAGATTCAACAAGAAAACCAAGAAAAAAATATCTAATTGGAGTCCCAACTAGAAACAATGAGCCTTCATCATCTTATTAGATAAAATGTTAATTGAAAAATGCACAAGATTGGTAGAGCAATTTGAAAACTCAGTCACAGTTTTTTTTGGCATGATCAATCTTGAAAAACTACATAGCCTTAGCCAACACCATTGAATCTATATAGACCTAATCAGTGTAAATAACATTGAATTCTTTCAATGAAAATCCCTCATGTTTCCTTACCATCACCGTCTTGTCCCACCATCTCCTACTCAGTCTCTCCAGCATGAAGGTGTAACACCTGACCTTGATCATGTCTGGTGTGTCAAAGAACTCAAAACGATGTTAAATCTTACCCAACCATTTTTCATCATGTTGGGGATCAGTGGAGCCTTTTAAAACTAGTGACTTCTTGTAAAGGAATCGGTGATAATGATTCTGAAGAACATCCCCAAATGATTCATATCTTGTGTCTGAATGGGGACTAGAGCGGTGTCTGTCCCAGATCTTGGAAATTTCGCATATGCACATAAACTATAATTAGGACCACTGGAGTATTTGAATGATGTATTTCAGCAAAAAATTACTCCAAGATCTAATTTCTATTTCTTCTCGGAGGCATGATTCTATACAACATCAGAATACAACATTGAAGACATTAGATTCACACTCAAAATGATCAACCGGGGAAATTATTCCCAACAGATAGAACAACCAAATATAGATTACACTCTACCTAAATCAAAATAGGAAATTGACTAGATCTAATCTACAATATGTCGATACCTGACCACCCCTAGAGACATAAGGTTCATTTAGGAGAAGGATATCCAGGAACCCAATCACAACTACATCTTAAGTATGGAAAAGATTTTATAAATTCATATTGACTTCAAAAAAAGCTTAATAAACTATGATGTGATACCACTTTTTCATGAACTAGCCTTGGTACCCTAGAAACTCAATAACAAAGAAAACCCTATCCTAACCTAGAAGGTTTTCCTTATCCCCATGGGACAGTGACTAGCACCAGGAACCATACAATGTGCAAGTGGGTATTATTTTTTCAAAAGACAAAGTGAATGTAAAACAAGAAAGTCAATATGCATATAAAAGAAACTCCACTAGGAGTAATTTACCAAATGAAAAAAAGGAATAAAAATCCCAAAGTACTATAAACCGAATACCAAATATGAAAAAAGATCCCTAAGGAGAAAAATCACCATAACCATGGTTTAACAGTTATATCCACCTTTAATATATCCTTTACCCTTGCTCAAACCTAGAAGAAGAAATACTTCAAACACTCAAAGGAAAAAGTAGGGTGTGAGATAAAAAAACTAGTAGGGTCTCACCAAGGATCCCATAACAGATGCCAAAATATATTAACTGAAGTAATGATTTAAATTTTAAAGTAAACGGGTTTGGAACCTAAATTATATTTAAACAAATCATGTTATAAATTTAAAATGAGGAAAAGTCTCTTTATGAAAAGGCATTAAGATGAATAAATATTTCTCAAAAAATTATTATGTAAAATATTTATTTAAAATAGATCATATAAATTCATAATTCATGTGACTCATATCATATAACATTTTAATACTTTTATATCTCAAATATAAAAAAAAGAGAGCAACACGGTCATTTTCCAAAAGGTACGGTAGTATTTCTGTCTATAGGACTTCATAGTCTCTTAGTGATCACAGAAATACGTGTATACACACATCTTACTGACACTAGCTAGAGGAAACTCATTACCATCTCATCATTGATGTGTCCCACCACTTTTATGTTCTAAAATGTTGTAACAAGGTAGAGTTTCAAAATAACTTACTAACTACCTATGTATTACAAGTTCTCTTACAAAATCAATGATGGGAAATTAATTTTTCAGACCACATAAAATTAAATAAAATCCACTTATCCCATTTTAAAATGTTTATTTTACATTAAAAAATGTTCTAATAAAAAAACATACATCTTTACAAGATAAAACCACTAGGTTTCTATCAAATTATTTTTAAGAACTTATAACAAATTTTAAATCCATTAAAAACAAATTTGATCATTTTAAAATTATTTTCCACAATTAAATTCAACAATTTCATTGAAATCATTACCTTACAAACCAAATTTTAAATTCAGAAATTTAAATTACCCAATTTTCATAAACACACCCCAATTCAATGGAATTGGGTGTTTTCCATGTTCTCCTAACAAAACCATTTAAAATATCCAAAATCAGTGGAAATTAGTTTTATGGAAAAAATTCAAATCATGTTTGAGAAATTGAATTTAAATAAATGGATAAAATAAATCAATCATTAAAATTGTAATAAATATGACAAGTTGGGATGGATCCACCTAATTCTTCCTGAATTCCAACACTCACAATGGCACCCCTCAATGAGAAAGAAGGTGGAGAAGACCTTATAACCCAACCTAAAAGAATAATCCAACCCCATATGGAAAAGATCAATCAATTTTATGTTGGTCCACTGAAAAATGAAGAGAGGAGAATGAGAGAAACATGAAGAATGAGGGGGAACTCTTACCTAGGAATTATAACCCAATTGTAAAACTGATCGAATGACAAATGAATAGATTCTAAAAGGATAGAATGCTTCAAGATCACCTGGGAAAATCCTTGGGTCAAGGGATAATAAACTGGAGATGAGTAAAATAGAAAGAATAGCCTTTATTATTATTTTAAAATTTTATTTGGGGTGTTTCATGATAAGTAATCCCAATACACATCATGAAATACTTAAATTTCACAACTCCAAAAAAATGTATTGCCTCAACTTAAATCTCAACCCACCAATTTAAAAATCAATCATTAAATCCTTTATGACATCTATTGACCAATACCATTATGTACCCATAATAGTTTAAATCAATTAATGACTTGTTATAGAGCAATTACACTACTTGTTACTATGTTACATTATGTAAAATACTCATGAATCCTGAATGAAAAATTCATTTCAAGGATAAAATCCAAAAAAACATCTGAATTTACCATTATGGGTATCCTCCCAGTCCAAATTAAACCCTTACCCAAGAATATAAAAAATAAAAACACCCACAGTTTAATATGTACCTATTATATCGGTAACGGGATGTTACATACTACATGGTAAAGGGATTATGTGCTCAATTTCCTTTTGTGGGATTATAACTCTTCTTCATTGACTTTTTTTATAGAACGATTATGTGTCAAGTGATCTATAAATTTTTTATTATATACTTTTACATTTTTTTATTGGATTTTAATTTTATAATCATAATTTATCCATAGATTAATTCTCAATTCAATGATATGATTTATTAAATATTAATCATCTCAAATTATATTTCGTTGGTATATAAATTTATAATATTCACCAATTATCTTTTATGAGTATTAAATAATTTCCCTTTTACATTTTGTATCATGAATCCACTTATGTTTAAAATATTTCATCTTCTATTTTATTTTATTTTTCCATGATGCTTATGTTTGAAAAGATACCAATGTGTAAAAGGAATACTATCTAATTTCTTTTTTGGATTTTTTATTTTCATGATTACATAGGGGAAATAATATACTATTATTTTCTTGATCCACATCCCTTTTATGATTATATACATATAAAATTTTGGTTATATTTCTAATTTCTATTTCATCTATCAATGATTATATCATCATTAATGAATTCATTTATTTGTTATACTGAGCTTTTATATTCTTTTAGATTGAGAATATTTCTCTTCCATATCCCTTTTTTCTAAAATGTTTTCCAAAGTTTTCTTTTCTATAAAAAACTTTCCAAAATTAATTTCACATGGCCTTTTAAATTATTTTAGATTGTTTTAAAATGAAATTTCTTAACATTTTATAAATCACTCAATTTTGACTACATTTTCAAAATCATTGAAAATAAATATTTATTATTAACAAATAGAACATAAATGTCTTTTCCTACCGTCATGAAAATTATTTTATTAGAATATTATTTTATATGATCTAAGGCTATTTTAAATGAAACGTTTTCAACAATAGTTTTTGAATTTTATTTTTAAAATGATATTTTTAAATTTAAAAATGGTATTTTTCCAAAGAATGGTTGTAATGATCTTTCAATAATTTTTAAATTCATAAATGTCAACAACCCTTGATGATATTTATTATCCATTGAGGGTATTTTGTGTTGATATCATCTTAATTATTTCTATGGATGGATAATGATTGTTTCAATGAGATTTAAATGAAACCCATTTTTTTTCCAAGGGTTACTCACATTATGAAAAGAACAAGGGTTATTACTATGAGTTATTTTTGATGAAATGAAATATCATTGAAAATTATTCATGTTATGGTTTATAGACATTTTTTATAATAGGTGAGTCTGATATAACTAATTTGATGGGTACACCCAGATAGTACTCCATTGCATTGGGTAATTATTTTGGAATTTTTCTATATATTTATTCAAATTTTTGGGGATTCTATAAAGGTTATATAAGGGTTATATGAAGATAATGTTCCATTATATCAACATATTTTCTTTATTCCTCTTATGGTTTTTAATAATGTTTCCTTTGATTAAGATTTACATCGCATGGCTCATGGTTATTTATTCCGATAACTCATTCCATTATTGGATATTTATTTCATGTTTTATGATTGATGATTCAGGTTCTGATGAAAATGAATTCTCTTATGTTATGTGCATGAATTGTGATTATGTCATCATACCCTTACCCTTATCTTATTATCACTAACTACATCCTATTAGTAATAATTTTGTTTACCCATTCACAATATTTGTTCTCACCCATGATAAGTTTCCTTTTTTCATGGTTGTGAAGAATGGATTTGAGAATGGTATGCCTAATATGGTTACTGCATTGAAAACCATATTGGGAAATAATGTAGTTCTTTATGAACCAGTTTTATATGCATTCAAGTTATAATGTATTATTTTATAAAATTTCTCTAGAATACCAAACCAAAACGTTCTTTAGGTATATAAGTGATCCAATATTTCCTTTTCATATTGTATGCTTTGGAAGAAAAATATTGGGATACATTTGGCAGTCTAAAATACGGAAATATAAATTTCTTGTTGTTATCACAGGATCTGGGAGTGGAAGTTCTTGGATTTTACAATATTTTGGATTTTTTGATGGGCCTATAGAGTTGATACATAGGGTATATCTTTATTTATTCTCAAGGGGGTCTCTATATATAGAACCTCTTCATTTTTTTCCATGTCATTGTGTTTGAGTTTTTAGATGTGCGTATAGTGATTTGTGATTTATTTCAAACACTTATTGTATTTTATTATTATTTTTCTTTTTGGTTAGATATGTATACATATTTTATATAGTTTATGTATCACTTATTGTCTATGTAGTGTGATAAATATGTATTCCAATGGTGGGTAACTAGGTTTTGGGTTAATATTTTTAACAATCCCAATGATCACGTTTAAATTAAAGAAGGAATATTCTCATATATATATATATTCATTTTATTGGGAAAACTATCTCTCATATGTATGTTACAGGTCCCTTTCCTTTATGATATCCTAATAAAATCAGGAGGTGAGCCCTAGGTGTTGTTATGATGTGATATTGTATCGACTGAATATTCAGCTAATGGAAATTACATGTAACCTATGAACCATTTATTAAATATTCAATTTAATAGGAAAGCTTTTTTTCTAAGGACTGTCCTTGGAAGGATAATGTAAACTAGTTCTTGGTCATTGGAATGTGTATATAACACTATAATTTGATCATTTGAAGGTTCTGAAACTCCTCTAGCCAAATACCTCTCTCCATCTCTGTCATATACACTTCCTCTGTTTAAATATAATTTTCTAGAAATAAATTAGGGAGAAGAGATACTTCCCAAGAGTTGGTATATTCAGTTATCCAATGCATACAATTTGATGAAGAATTCCATGGGTTTCTTCCAATTTATTATTACTAAGCTTGTATGAAATATCTTCAATAGATTTAGGTCAATAAAGAAAATACATGTGGTTATTTATTTATTTTTTATAGTATAAATGAATAGATAAATCATGTGTATTTATTGGTTTTTGTTTATGTGTTTATATACATTTATATAAATATTAACTTCTAAAAAGTCATCATTCATTACAACTTCACGATCTACCTATTGACTCCTTATACAATTTTAAGTAGAAGATCACCACTTTTTCCATTGATGGGAAAAGTATTATATCTTACACTAAAACTCATTATAATATTATTAAAAAACTCCAAAATATTTTATTGATAGACCAAAGAGATAATTTGTTCAGGGAAGTTTGTTATGAACCTATTACTTCTATTGTATTCTAGGAATTATAACATTTATATCTGCCCAAATATTTAGTTGAAATAATATTTTTGAAAACATGGATATATATATCTAAGATGAATTTCATAAAAATAGATTAGTAAAAAGAATTTAATAAACATGTTTTAAATATTTCTAATATATATGTGGATATAAATTAAGAGCACAAAACTATTTTGTAATTAATATACCAAGATGACTCGTATAATTCCTTAGGAGATTCTATAATATATGAAATATATTATTTTACTCCAAATGAAGTAATGAATATTTTAATATCTAGGAATATTCAATACAATGATTTAAATACTGAATCCAAAAGTTAAAATAAATTGGATTTTTGATGGATTTGAGTTTTCAAATGAAAAACAATGACGAGGAGAGAAAATATAGAATTCTATTTCGGATAATTAAATGCAATTACTGTTCTAAACTAGGCCACATATAAAGATTATATATTTATAAGAGTAGTACATGGGATAGTGGATCTTCGTATAATATAATTACTCTTAGTATTGGTTTTATAGATTTCCTTTCAACCTATCTCATTCAATTTATAATAGAGATAGAGTGTGGCTCTTGGGTTTATTCCTCTTACATTCCAATGATATACTCTATATGTTATTTACATGGGATACTGGTTGGTATGGATTTTTATCTTCTTATTGATTGGTAGTGTTTTATAGTAGGTTGAGAGTGATGTATCTTGGTAGATTTAGGTATAGTTCCTTTAGATATACCTATTTTTTGTGGCCATATATATTGCTTCTTTTAAAAATACAATTTAAAATTGATTTTTTATATATCTATGTTTTTTTAAGAAAATATTTTTCTACCAAGAGGAAGGTAGAGGTCTATTTCTCTAATGAAATGTTCTAGAGGTATATACTAGAGACTATGGTTCATAATAAAGGTATGATTAATGTTATATGATTGGTAATGTATGTATTTGTTGATTCTTAGATTAGGATATGATTTTTTAAGTGTGATTTAAAAATAATGAGTATAATAGGTAATTAACTTTGTGTAGACATGTGTCATAGTGATGCATGATATAGAGTGTATTCTACTAGTCTAGCTATAGTGTATTCAATTGTACCTAGGATTTATTATTAAATTAAAACACATCCAAAACCATTTTTAGGCTATGTTTTAAAGAACACCATCTGATTTTTCTACAATTTTATTTATAAGGTGGGTATTTTTGAAATTTATCATGACATTAATAAATAAAATTTTATTTTTATTTTTATTTTGAATGTCTCATGCAATTATATCAATAAAAATTAATTGTTTTTTTATTATGTAAATATCATTTACAATATATATGGTTCTTTCTCAAGGAATTTTTCTTTCTAGGAAATTATTTATAAGGATGATGCATGCATGAGGGAAATTTCTGTGAATTTATGTATGGTTCTTGTTACAAGGTTATTTTTCTCATGTGCTCTAGCCTAGTCACTTAATCATGGGAAACCCTTTTGCATAATTCATGCAAGATAACATTTTTTATTATTTAAAAATGAAAGTTGATATGGTTGAAATGTGTTCTTCATCATATTATTCTTCTCCCGGCTTTTTACTTAAGATTTACATCACTATATTGGAAACTATATCTAATATACCATGTGTTTTGATATTTATTCATATATTATTGCATTTTACATGCTTCTAATCACTTATGTGCATCTTCGACCAAACATGTGTCTTGTTTTTCTAGATGATGACACCATTCCTACAATGCCATTATAAATCCATTGAATCAATTGATTATTTTAGAAAAAAAATTAAATAATATTGTTAGTTGTGGGTTTCTATGATATATTATTATCTTATATCTCATGGGGTTATCCAGAATAATATTTATTACATAACATAAAACAGATTTGATCAAAGAATAAATAATATTTCTTATTTAATTAAATTTATTATAATATTTTAATTATATATATATATATATATATCTATTAAATTTATGAATTTATAAGGATATCTAATATTTTGAATATATTAGATATATATATATATATTAAAATTTTAATGTATTATAATTTTTAGTTTACGATCTAATATTTAAATTTTATAAATTCATTTTAATAAAATTAATTTTATATGTAAATATATATATATATATTAACAAAGTCAAAATATATAAAGATTATATAATATATATATATATATATATATATATATAATTTGTCTCTTTATAATAAATGTGTGGTAAAATGGAAGTGTTTGATAAAAATTATAGTAAATAATATAAATTATATATTAATTTCAATTTATGCTTCATTAATATTTAATGTAATTAATTTCAAATTCAATATTCAAATTAAATTTGGCTATAACATTGGTGATAATTTTGAGTTAGAATTGAATTTGGTTAATTTTAAAATTTTGAACATATAAAATATTTTATAGCCACTAAAAATATATCTAATATTTTATATTATTGAAGTTACCAAAAATTATTATTTAAATGTTCAATATTATAATTCCATTTGATTTAAGGTCGAGTTAAAATTGTAAATTCCATTTAAAAAATGAGTTTTCATGTTAAAATAAAACATTATCAACCATTATTAAATTTTTATCTAAAATGGTTTGAAAAACTTTATAAATGCATGAAGAATATAATAATAACATAAATAAATAAAACATAAATTTATAAATTCAATACATAAATTTACATTGGTTGTGTTTCTATTAACACAATTAGACTCCTAAAATAAGAATTTGAGTTAAAGTTATATTTTTATTCTTATAATTATATTTTTATCAGCAATGATATGGAAAACTTTTGAAACCTGTGGAAAAAATTAAAATAATTGAGATACATAAAATATTAATTCTCAAAGATGAAAGGTGAATTTTAATTTTTTAGAGATTCAATTAGACATTTGAACTCTTCTATAATAAGATTTTGGGTTCAAATTGAATTTTAAATCCTATTATTATATTTTTATCTAAAATGGTGTAGAACATTATAGAAACCAATAAAAAATGTCTTACATGATAAAATTCATGAAAACTAACATAAAAATTATTATTTTAATATCGATTATTTTCTATTTTGTTATAAATTTAAAAAACATATTTAAATAGATGTAGTACTTGTATCCCCTAGAAAAATGTAAAAAATGGTGGCGTAATGATATGACATTTAGAGGATAAGTATTTTCCCAATATTAAGTGATAAATATGAGTAAAAATTATATATATATATATATATATTTATTTATTTAAACTTATAATCCATAATTATATAGATATTTTAAAATATAAAATGCATGAATAACCTAGATAATTAATATAATTGGGTTTTTTCTTAAAAATTATTTATAAATAATTAAAAATTAATAAAATCCCATCTGGATTCATATGTGACTGAGGAAGTCTCAACTATATCTTTATTCAACATTTATGATCTACTTTCTACTTAAAATTATAATCATGAAACATATGAAATTAATATATATGAAAATTTCACACAATCTTGTTTAATAAGAGAGGATTTAATCTATCTCTCTCTCTCTATCTTTCTTTTAATAAGTCATTCGTTTTACACATGTATTTCCATCATTTTATATATCTACATACTCTCTAAATAATTTTCATTTCACTTTATACAATCTAATAAAGTTATTTCTGATTTTGGAAGATGTATCTGAGACATTAGGTCATTAAGGCCTTAAAGTCTTGATTATCTTTCAGACCTATAATAGAGAATATTTTCACCAAAATAATGGAAGTTAAGTTCAGTAGTGATCACTGGATGAGTTGGATGGAAGTAAATTGGTTATTCTGGGTGGAAGCAAGTCTCCTATGATTAGTTCTTAAAAGAAATCTTATAAGGCCTATTTATAGTTTGTTGATGTTGAACTACTCCCTAGACATAAAGGGTGGCGGACTAGAATAGATACATAGAAGGAAGACAAGAAGGTTTTATTTTAGGGTGGGCCATTGGAATTCTGTGTATCCCTTCAGGCCATGTTTTAGGTCTCTTTTCAACATATATTCCATTTCATGTGTATCTTTGGGACATTGTCTATATAAGATTTCCCTCTAAATACAGTTAACAAAAATGTATTGTGATAAATAAAAAAATCAAGTCCTTCGGGCTAGGGCAAAATTATAAGTTTTAAATATCAAAAAGGTATGATTTAAACTTTTTTCAATTGAATAATTATTTCTATGTTTCTATGTCGATAATGATTTACTATATTTGAACAATCTATGATTTCCAAAAATAAATTATAGTATTTAATTTTTTCATTCTTAAATGTTAATGAACAAAAATATTAACTATATTATATATAAATTTTAATTTGATTTCAATTTCCTTTATTATTTTCTTTTCCTTTTAATCTATTTTATTATCATTATTCTTAAGCCACTTATAGGTATGATATACCACTCATGGATGTTTTAATAAAAACCATTACCATTATATTAACTCCATGTTGTATAAGAATAATTATCCATGGTGGATATATATAATTGTTTATATAATCTTGGGGTGATTAACTCTGAACTTCATAATTTTATTAATTTATTTATCTTTATTAATTTTTTAGATGATTAAATAAATCCTTATAGGAGTTAGTTCATTTACAATATAATATTACCTCATGTATAAATGTATATGTTTGATTTTTCTTGTTATCATCATTCCAAAATAGAGATATAAATAAATACTTCATTAACTTTGTAAACATAAAATTTACCAAAATTATTACTTATTATTTAACCATATGCGTGTTGGAGATACTAATATATAATAAGTATTCAATACGTATTTTTAAACTACTAATTGTATATAAAATAGTATTTCATTTGGATTTTATTTTGAACTATGGTTAATATGAAGCTTCAATAATCGAATACTATAAAATCTCAACCGAGTATTCTCTATGATCAGTAATAAAATTGGTTCACCACATGAAATATGTGGCACCTGTTCAGATAATTGTGGTTGAATACTATAATTGATGGTCTATAGTGGTACTATAGGTAGAATATACTACATGTATTAGAGTGTAAAATAACAAAATTAAATTACCAGACTTTAGAAATATATAAATAAATGGAGTATACATGGAAAATAAAATATTAAAAAATAAGAAATAAAATATAGTAAAGACCTGAACATAATGTTCATACGTATAACAAGATACCCAAGAGTATTGTAATATATATATAATTTAATGATTAAAATAAATAACCAACATTCTCCATGAAATCCAGGGGCCAAAACCTCATTCCAAGCTCTATGTACTAGTTTGATTCATGGTGCTCAATAAAATACTAGGCTTCATCCTGACATGTAAATACAACCAAGTGAATTTTTTCTTGGGTACCCTTGGGTAGTGATCGCCCAAATAAATTGTGATAACATAACTCTTATGGAACCCAACAATATAGTTACGTACTAACCAGAAATGTTTTGATTTGGTCATGGGATGTGATCAGCCCAAAAAAATCAACAATTGAAAATAAATTATCAAATAATTTACCAATATTTAGCTATGTGACCCTGAGCAACCATACCTACATGGACCATTATATGTGTTTCTCAAATAATTTTGTGATTTTTATTGTTCTAAAGTAACATGATGGTGAAAAATACAATCTCAACCCAGCTAAATCCTCATGACATCATAGACCCATTCGAGGGTTGTTCAAACATTCTATCTCCAAATCAAAGGTAGCTCCAAATAGTATCTTCATGATATCAGGGATATTACATGTATTGATCCAAATATCTAATCTTCAAATCCAAGGAAACTACAAATTGTGACCTCATAACTCTGGGTATGTGACCCACAACAGTCAAAATATCTAATCTTGAAATCTATGGTAACTCTAAATGTATCCCTAAAACCCCAAGGCCTCATTCCATTTCCTTACATAAATAGGAGAACACATGATGGACGGATGAACACATAGATCCATTACCACCTTCCACATCCCCTTGCGATCAATATTTCAACATAGGTTACATGGGGAAACATTCACTCATCTCATATACACCCACTAATATTTGGTAGGTAATGGGAGACTCACTACAGTTCTCCCATTCTTTTTATAGTAAATGCACACACATATGGCTCCTCAATCTTGGATAGGTCTGAGGTCAATTACTTATTCCCTAAAAAAATTATATCCCATTTTATCATCAACTATGTAGTTTGGCCTTTTAGGCTACTTGGGGTCTCACCATATACACAACTATCAAGAGATCTCCAATGGCCAATCTCAGTCCTCATGGTCAATTTGGGATGTTCTACTAACCCAAACTCGTATCAGTCTTCCTAATATCTATCTAGCTCGCCTTCACACATTATATGGAAGATACATTTGTATCCCAACCTCATCTTTTCAGGACCAAATAGATTTATAGAACATACAGGGTTCTCTAAGACCCACAAGACTTTTGATAACTATGTCAACCCATACCTCTAACTTGACGGTATCTCAATCCTTTATGTATTGGTAAAAGGGTATCATTCGAATTGTTCTCACCTCTAAAGAGTTTTTTTGGACACTCAGTATCTGAAATTCTTGACCTCTTCCATTTGGTGGTTGGGGTGTTCAGCATCACTCCATGTTTGTTCGTGACCCCTATAGATTATTCATTTTAATTATAAATATTAATTTAATTTAACAATTCAATTTTAATTATGTAACCACTTAACTAAATGGAATTGTCTAATATGGTGAGCCGTCACATAAAATTCCACACAAACTAAAACAATAATACATAGGGCCTATAAACAAGACCACCTACCTCATATGAAGCTTTCCACTTTTACCCCTATGGGTAAACAACTGCTACCAAGGCTCATTCATGACTATCTTGTCTTATCCATGAATAATGGATATCATCATTGTGACCCAAGATCCTAACTCACCTGAACAATTATTAATTTTTTAACAATTATATTTATATTTAATTAATCAATCAAATTTAAACATATCATATTTAGTGTAAAATCACTAGGTAGTTGGGTTGGGTTAAAACTGACTTCATTGAGGTGAAATCCACTCATGCCAGGCACCAAGAACTAAGATGTGAAAAAATATTAATTAATATTTTGAATTTAATGGAAAAATATATTAATTTATGCAAAACACCTTCGAGAATAAAAAATTTTGTTGTATATCAACCGGACGACATGTGATAGCGAGTGGACATCATCTCATGTTCCCCTATAGCTATTCGTCACGAAATCCACACTGAAATAAGGAGACTTCCCTATTATCTGGTGAAAAATCCATATCCAAAAAAAACCAAAAATAATGTTTAATCAGTGGTAAAAATAAATTGAGAAGATTATAGGAGTGACACAAACTATTTCCTTCTATTAATGCTAAAAACACAAAAGAAAACAACCCCAAACCAAGGGGAAACAAGGGAAGAGAGAGGAGAGAGTGTCTGACCATGAAAGTGGAAAAACAAGAGATGGAATTCCCCCCCCCCCCCTCTAAAAACATGATGTTTTAACTGATTTACCCATCTAAAAATCCAATTTCATAGTGGATGGAGTCCATAGGGTAGTCGGTCCCACCATTACAGTGTTGACTGCAACATCCATTTGGACACTCTCATAGATCCAACAATCCCCTGAGAAGTCCCACAAACCATCAAATATATCTATAACACCTACTTCTGGTGTTCCTATCCTTCGAACCTAATTTTGAATCCAAGTTCTTAAATTTAACCATCCACTAATTTGAAATATTAAATTCCCTATGACCATCGAAAGCCTATATGGACACAAGATTTTACAACCTCCCAACATTTTTAAATATCATCATCATGAATGCTTAGTGATAATACAATAGAACATCCCTACCTATATTTATCAAAAATTCACAGTAAAATTCCTTATTTATATTATTGAATATACATGGTGCCTCAAAATCAACATTCAATCATACGATGCTTAAACCACCAAAGCCTGAGATAATAATTATAACAACGACTAAATAATTGATATAGAGATTACCTGATCCCATATAACTTGACATGTGACCACAAAACCATCCAAATCATCACATATAATGTGTTACTACTGACCATCAGGATTATCATGTGAAGACAAATTCCATATTACAGTTCTTTCTTCCATCAAAAATGTAAAACCATCACCCCTTCTTGAGATGACTCAAGGTCGTTTAAAGGTACTCTTAAGTTTTTTTAAAGTAATTTTTTTATTTTAACTTGGTGTGTTTTTGGGTGAATTTTTTAGAAAAATGGATGAAATAGTGTCGTGTATAGTTGAAGCATAGTTTTTCCTAACCATGTGACTTGGGCCAGCAAACCGTGCTACACTAGACATAGGGGTCTTCAGTGATGGCTCAATATTTCTCAAACCATAGGTTGTAAAAGGATAGATTATATCCCCCCCCAGAGGAGGTGCTTGATTCATGATCAATGTTAGGGGAACTCGTTCACCCCATGCATCTAACCATGTGTACATGATTTTAATCCACCAAATTTTATTTCAAAATTTATCAAACCCATGTCTTATACCCTTGAATACCCTAGAACAACCAATATATTATTTATCATAATTGTAGATCCTCCCATAGGGATTAAAATACATTCATACCTCTGATCATGGTGAATTGTTTCCCATATTAATGATCTACACCCCTCCTGGTAGTAAGATCTTACCCCCATTGGTTTTTTTCTCTTTCCCATTCTTTTACCATCCATTGTTGGGTTGATATTCCCTGTTCTGGTTAGATTTAGATCTTGTTTTTTGGATATAGATCTATTATTATGGAATGATATATATATCTAATGGATCTTGATTTGTTAGATCTAGATTTAGAGGTTTATATCTAAATAACTTTCTATGTCATTGATCCTCTTCAAAATGAGGATTTTTATTAAGAGAATATTATTTAATGAATTGAGGTAAGTGTTTTATAATTAAAATATCAAATTATTGATTTAAATTACTTTTATATATTTTTATTATTTCTATTGGATGATTAGATATTTATATTTAGGATTTAATTAATTAAATTGATAAGTTTATTAATAAAGGGAATGGAAAACAAGTGATAATAAATTGATTTTTATAAATAATTTTTGGATTTGTTATGATATTTTGAGATTTTTGATTTGAGATAATTTATTTTTGAAATAATTATTGAGAAATTTTAAATTAGAATTGGTATTTGGTGATAATTTATTTTTGACTTAATTATTGTGATATTGGATTGTAAATTGAATAATAGATTGTTTAATTAATTATAAAATATTGAGTTTGTAGTTATTGATTAATTAATTAGTGAATTAATTAATGGGATTGATGTTCTTAATTAATTGGGAAGTTAATTATGTGGATTTATGTAATAAAATAATTGATCAGTTAGTAATGATATTGTGATGATTAATTAATTAATGATTTACTTAATGGGATTGAGATTATTAATTAAATTTTGAGTTAATATAGTTTTTGACATTTATTTTAGAGTTATACTGATTTGAATGTACATCCTACTCTGGATGCCTAATCAATACCGAATATAATTCATGGTTGAAGTACAGGATAAGGGAAAAGGCCCTGTCATAGATGGATGATATGGGATAGATCATGGATACGGGAACTATATGATATTTGGTACCATCTTATGAGTTATGAGTATCTTTATTTTTTGAGTTTAATTATCAAACTTCATATGTACTTTAGGATGGAATATCTACTACAAGGATTTGATGTTGTGTTTCTAGTTTTGGCCAGCATATGATACTGGTATTATTATGTCTATAGTTATATGTCATTTGGTTATTTAAAATTTATTCCCATTCTTTTATAATTTGATAAAGGTAGTATAGTCTCCACATGATCAATATTAGACCCACACTACTATTCGGTAGCCTTTAGTGTACAGGGAGGCACTTTTGAGGTCATGTGGCCGACTGGCATGGGGAACCAATGTATGGAAACCGATTTGGGATGTTGCAAAGTGGAATCAAAGGAGTTTTCTTTTCATTTTATTTTCTTTACAATTTGGGAAAGGTACCTAAAAGAAATTGAAGATTTGATCCTTGTTTATGATCTCCTGAATGGTACATTAAAACTCATTTACATGGCTAATCATAAGTACCCAGGGTGGGATAGTTGTTGTTGTTGCCTGTTGTTACTATTGAATGGTATTTCACCATGGGTGATGCACTTCCAGGGAAATTTGATTACTTTATCACATATTTTTTGATATTTGACTCCTGACCTGATATGGCATGTAAGTTTAGTAAGAAAAAAACATTCTAGGAAATCATGATTAATTGGTGAGATGCGTCATTTTAGAAATGCATATGAAAATGGGTTATGGGAAAGTTGTTGAACATGAACAATTTTTCATTTATTATGGAATTAATTTAAAAAGGTTCCTAATAAGAATCTGAGCATTCTAAAAATGATTCATGATGATAATAATGGGTTTATAATTACAAACATTAATATGATATGATTTTAACCTTCGTTAACTAGAACCATGATGTAGGACGGTTAAGGGTAGAGATAGTGCCTCAATTTTGATCCTGTTGTTGGATTTTGGGGAAAAGACATTTTTTTCATTATTTTGTTTCACTCTTACATAAATGACATATAAGGGGTGTTATGTTTCCTAAAGTTTTTGTTTGGATATGTAGAGTTATTCCTCTATGATGATGCTTGTTGATAGGATGATAGGAGGACAAGGCGGGATATGTTCTACCATTAGTGGGACCCAAGGTAGAAATAGTTCCAGGGGAGGAAGCAGGAGAGGTATTACGGGATAAAATTTATCACGTCATTATGTTTCGGGGAAGATACCCAGAGATTTTTGTGAGTTGTATGTTTCACTTGTTGTGTGAGTTTTAGTTGTAGAACCCTCTGAATTTTACTAGATAAGTTGTACATGAGGTAGCTGAGTTCTTGATTCAGTCCATCAAGATTATACATGACCATTTAGTGAATTATACTGAGAGGAGGGTCATGTTGGCTACATATATGCTATGAGGATTAGAAAAGCACTGGTGAGACATTTAGTCATGGATTAGAGGAGTTAATTGTATGTTATGGAAGGAATTATTGTAGAAGTTCTAGGAGAACATATATCTAGAGATGATGAGGTAGGAAAGAGAAAATGAGTTTATAAGGTGGAATCAGGGGTGTTTGTTTGTGACAGAATATTCTGGACATTTTACATATGTTTCAATATTTTCTCTGACATTAGAACCTGGTGAGTTAGGTTGGGAAATAGATTTTTAGAACGGACAAAAATGTGAGATTAAGTCCAACTTTAAACTCTTTCAGTTAAAGAAATTTTTGAAAGGGGTGGATCAGGATCTCATTGCATAGGGAATCCTATGAGAGCCTTCTGATACAAGATAGGTGGTTGACGCTAGACAATCATAAAGTTTTTTTCCCGAGAGTTAGAAGCATCATTCCAGGGGGTGTTAGCGAAGGGATAGTAGGAAGACTGTCCATGGGGAAGGGTATGTCATGAAAAAACTTACACGAATTATATGTCCCTTGTGTGGTTAGTAGGTCCACTATTGTAGAAATTGTCCTCGACTTCCAGTAGTGTTTTGGTCTTGTAGAATTATGGGACATCTATAGAATTTATACATGACCTAGTGAATGACGAGCAGTAATGGTGAAAACTTTATTCTCCATAGAGAGTATGATATATAATAAGGCTAAGTAGGACTAATTACTCAGCAAATGTAAGAGCTCAAAGGTCAGTTTTATAGTCTATTTATATAAAAAGAAGGAGGAAAACATTTTTTCATTCAACCTATAGTGGTTAAATTTAAGGATTTGTTTCCTGATGATTTCTCAGGGCTTCCACTTGAGTGTGGCATGGAATTAACTATTGAGATTATGTCATGAGATTATCTAAATTTTATTTCACCATATAAAATGGAACTGATAGAGCTTCAAGATCTCAAGACTCATCTAGAGGAGTTGAACGATTAGGGGTTTACCAGTCCAAGTTCATCACCTTGGGGTTATCTATTTTTGTTTGCTAAAAAGGGTGATGGGACTCTATGCCGATGTGGTGATTACCAAATATTGAAACTTTTTATTGTGGAGAACCATTATCGTATTTTATTTATTGATGATCTAGCTGACCAATTGGTAGGGGATTGTATCTTTTCCAATATGGACATGAGATCAAGGTATATTCAATTGAGAGTTCCAACAATCGATATATTGAGGTATACTTTTAGAAGAAGGTATATCCTATATGAGTTATTCATAATGTTGTTTTGGTTGAAGAATGTTTTATTAGTGTTTATGGCCTTGATTTATAAAATCATCCATATATACTGATATCAGTTTTTGGAAGTTTTTTTGGATGAAATCATAATGTGCTCCAAGACTCATGGAGATCATTCTCATTATCTTGACATCATCTTGATTACACTATGAGGGAATGAAATATACATAAATTTATCTAATATTCAGTTTTTTAATGATCATTTACACTTATTGGGTCACCTAACCTCAGAGGAAGGCCTATTTATGGACATAGAGAAAGTGCAGGTAGTGGTTTCTTTAGGATCATCCCAAGAATGTTTTTGATATTCATAGATTTTTGGTATTAGATGGCTGCCACCGGAGGTTCATTCAATACTTTTCCCATTTGTGAGAACTTATTTTTATCTCGACCATAATGTAGATAAGGTTTGACAGGTCAGAATCATGCAATAATGCTTTCCAAGATAAATAAATGTGCTTGAAATAGTCACATATTTTCATCCTACTTGATCCTGGAGAGATGTGTAAAGTGTTTTGTGATTTTATAAAGTAGGTCTTGGATATATGTCAGTTTAAGTAGACCAAGTTGTTTTGTATGGGTCTTAGTAATTGATGACACATGAAAGGATCTACCCAACACATGACCCTGAGTCAGCAGTAGTGGTTTATATATTGAATTGATGGTGGAATTATCTGTTTCATGATAAGGTTATAGTTTCTACGGATCAAAATAGATTAAAGTATATATTCTACAAAATATCTTTCAATATTTGACAATGGAAATGGGTTGATTATATACATTCTTTTTATTTTGAGCTATCATATACACCCTTAAAGGGGAACAATGTGGCTGATTCTTGGAGCTAGAAAACTCATTTAAGAAAGTTCAGGAGTCTAGCATTGGGTGTAATATGATGAATTCACTGATTGAGATGTACATTTTTGTTCCAAATAGTCAATAGGAGATGACTCTATTATTTGTGTTAGTGGAGTTTGTACTTTGAGATGGATTAACACAGATAATATAATGATCTTCGGTGTTTTACTTTTAGGGAAATCATTGATGTTGGGGAGAAAGCTTCTAATTTGAGCATTGATGAAGTGTAGTTTATTTGTATTAGGAATGAAGCTTTTGTTCTTATTAGTATGTGGGAGGTGATGATTCCTGAGTATCATTCCTTAACCTGGGTGTTACATCTAGTTGTCAAAAAAATTTATTGTAAACTATGTCTCCTATTTTGGTGGTCAGACATGAAAAAGGAGATAGCAAGGCTAGTGAAATGATGTTACACATTTCAATAGGTGAATGTTGAGAATCAACAACAGGGTGGTTTAAGGTAGTATTTTCCCATTCCAAAGTGGAAGTGGGATAATTTTACAATGGCCTATATGGTGGGTCACACAAGGATTCCATGGAATAATGGAAATTTTTTGGTTATTGTGGACAAACATGCGAAGGTAGAACACTTCTTGACTATACGGGAGGCTGTCTCAGTAGAGAAGTTGGGAGACTTGTATGTTCATGAGATATTATATCTGTAAGGTGTTCTATGGACTATTATTTTAGACTATGCCTCACATTTTACATCAATGTTCTTTAAGGTATTACAGAACCCACTTGTTGTATAGTTATTATTGAGAATATAATTCCACCCACATATATATGAGAAGTCTGAGTGTACTATTTAGGTGCTTAAGGATATGTAGTAAGCATGTGTTCTAGAAATTGGTGGGTCTTGGGGGAAGCACCTAGTACAAATGGAGTTCACCTCTAAAAACATTTATTGTTAAACTATTCATATGTCACCATACCAAAATCTTTATAGTATGACATAAAGATCACCACTATTATGGATGGAGGTAAGTGAGTTACAGTTTTTCGAATGAAATCTCATGATTGAGACATCATAGCAGGTATAACTGATTCAGACGTGTATGGATATGGATCTTATTGGATAGAAGTTTTATGATGATAGACATCGATGAGACATATAGTTTATTAGTATCATGTTTTCCTTCAGGTCACTCTTAGATTGGGTCACTATAGGATATAGAGGTGGGTCAAGTTGGTTCCCAAATGCATTGGACCATTTTAGGTCATGGATATAATCGGGTTGGTTGTGGATTGATTCTCTCTTCCACATAAATACATAGTTATGAATAATGTTTTACATGTGTCACAAATTTGGAGATATCACCCTGGCCCTTATCATGTGATCAACTTGGTTGATTTTGAACTTGAGATAGATGTTTCCATTGAGGAGCATCTGATGCGTGTTTTGGATCACAATAAGAAAGTGTTTGTGGGGGAAGATGGTGTTGATAGTTTGTGAATTATCCCGAAATGTGTGTGTGCATTGGGAAACTTGGGAAAGAGATTAAAATATGATTTATCAATGTACCCATATTTTTTTAATCCAAATGTTATAAATTCATGGGAATAAATTTTGAGGACAAGCTGTTATAGGTTGGAGAGATTTTAAAACCCCAACCTTTTCTGGAGATATCTTCGGCTCATTTGCATGTACCATTTTACTTTTTGTTCATAACATTTCATTAGAGTGTTTACATAGGGTATGTTTGGGAGAAATTATGAGAAAAATAGATGAAAGGGAATTGTGCTTGGTTGTCGCATGGTTTTCCTTAACTATGCTCTGTGGCCCAGAAAATCGTTGTACCCTAAATAGTGGGTGTTTTCATGGATGGAACAAACATTTTCAAATGTTTTTCCCAAAAAGGAGAAATGTTGTACCCCCCCCCCCCCACCTAAAAGAGGCATGCAATTCAAGCACACATTTAGGGGAAGTCTTATGCCCCTTGCAACAAATTGTGCATATGGGGTTTTAATCCACATAATTTTAGTAAAAAAATCTTGAACCCCCTTATTATACCCTCGAACTCCCTATCATGAACCTTCATAAATTTTTATCAACTATAGAGCATCCCAATTAGATTGAAATCCATTTCGACCTCCGTTCTTGGTGATTAAAATCAGAGATTGAAGATCATCACCCCTCCCGGTAAGAGGATCATACCCAAAGTGGTTTCATTTCCCTTGTTTGTTCTCCTACCATTCATTTTAGGGGTAATCTTCCATTATTTGGTTATAATTAGATATATTATCTGGATCTCGATCTATTATTTTTGGTCAATATTTAGATTTAATATGTCTTTATTTATTCTATCTTGATTTTGTGTTTTAGATCTAGATCTCATTATATGCCATTGATCCATTTCAAATTTAAGATTTTTGTTTGATGAACACTCATCAATTAATTGAGGTAGGTGGCATATAATCCAAATCCCAAATCCATGATTTAAATTATGTGTATTTAATTTTATAATTTTTATTGGATTATTAGAAATTGAGATTCTTGATTGAATTAAGTTAATTGGAGAATTAATTAAGTGAGGGAAATTGGAAATAAGAGATATTGAATTGATTTGCATAATTAATTATTGGATTAACTATTATATATTGAGATTTTCAATTTAAAGTAATTAATTTTTGATATATTGTGAATATTAATTGGGATTTGGGGATACTTTATTGTTTAATTAATTATTAGGATATTGGATAGTTTACTTAATAATTGATTATTGATTTAATAATGGGATATAGAGTTTCTGGTTATTGATTAATTAATTAGTTAGTTAATTAATGGGATTCATGTTCTTATTTAATTGGGAAAATAATTATGTTGAATTGTGTGATGAACTAGTTTTTTAAATAGTAATGAGATTGAGATGATTAGTTAATTGTTTTTTTGTTAATAGAATAGATATGATTAGTTTGTCATTGAATTAATTATTGGAATGACATATAAATCATGAATGGTAACAGTGGAATCCATATGAGAATTGGGGCAATAAATAATAAAAATTGAATTCAAGTTTTAGTTGAGGCAATTAATGTTAGCAACAACATTCATGTCTTAATTGAGACCATGAATGGTAATAATGGAATTCATCTATTGATTGAGATAATGAATGGTAACAATGGAATTCATGAGTGAAATGATATAAAGAACAGGATAAATGGAATTCTAATATATGATACGCTTCAGGTGTCCTCATGAACTTAGGCATTATGTAATTAAATAAATAATAATTCATAATCTGATAATTATTTACATATGAATTGTATATATTTCTTTACACAACAACATACACTATTATTGTCTGGATATTGTTTTAGACACCGTTGGTGGTGGTCTACTGAGTTATACTCGCACCCTACATGGGATTCCTGATTAGTACCATAATAAATTTCATGATTACGGGATAAAATAAGATCAGAGGTCATAGGTTATGTGTCTCACTTGGGATAGAGCATGGATAAGGGAAGAGGATGTGATTTCAGACCTGCTTGGATGTTACCAATGACTTTACTTTTGAGCTTCATTATGAAATTTGGAACGTAATTTACCATGGTGTATCTACTATTTGGTTTTGATGTTGTGTTTCAATTTTTGGTCATCTTTTCATGCTTGTATTGTTCTGGCTAGGGTTATTTTTCATTTCGTTGTTTCTTTCTTTGTTTATGTTATTGTTTTGCTTTAATAAAGGGGGAATAGTCTCCCCATGATCACTATTAGATCCTCACTGGCGTCAACGACATCTAGCACACTTGGAGGTGCACATTAGGTCATGTGATAGACCGGATTGAGGAAACAACTTGTGGAACTGAGGTCAGGATGTTACTAGAAGATCCTACTGAAACTCCAAACATGTTTCACAGCAATGCACCTAGTGTGGTTTTCAACTCACTATGACCATTAAAATATAAAGAATTCATTTTTGGTTCTTGATTATAATCTAAATTGGTCATATTAAAATAAGTTAAGCTCAAAACCTAGTCATGTTCTTTCTTTCTTGAAAATACATGTTCAACTATCCAAACACTTAATTCATGTCTAAAATGATGTTCCTGATGAAGTTATACACCGAATAGATTAAATTACATATATAAATGATAGTCAAGCCACCAATGGAATATATTTCATAAAAAAACTCATCTTATTCCACCGATAAGCTATTCATTACCCAGCCTTGGTGTCTTTCCTCCAAAATGAAAACTATTATCATTTCGTACACACACATCAAATTCCCTACCCAAATTATGATGAAAATTTTTAGTGATCATGTCAAAAAGATGAACCCCCATCACACTTTATGTGAGTACTGATGCATTCTCAACCTATCATGTTCAGATCATCATAATCCATCTTGATATTGACTCTCATACTCGAAATATAAAATAAACTATAATATAGTCAATTTCTAGTATTCCCCAAGGACTCCAGAAAATTAAACTCTAAATTCAATGGAATTTTAATGCCTCATGGTTAGAAAATGATTGATCCCATACACTGACAACCCTTCTAACAAGAGAGTCACATACTTTGGACCGATATCCCACAACCCACTATGGGATCATCCTTATCATCTCACTAGTGAAACTACTTCTTGGTCACCATGGCCCATGCCCTATCATCTTCATTTTCAAGAATCTATTCACTAATTTAAATTAACTTTCACCAGATGAAATATATATCTACATGTTATCCGAGAAAATTATATTAATGGAAATTACTTATATAAAAAAAATGTCACTTGACTAATAGTTTATACATTAAAAAATGATCCTTAGTTGTCAATGAAATCTCACATTAGAATGTTTAACTTTCATGTAAATCCTAAGAACCACATTTGATACATGATTCACTGCTTGAATATATAATCTCGGAGTAAAACTCAAATTAATTTCCCCCCAACAATGGTCTAAGATCTATAAATCCAAAATAAATCATAAAATGAAAACCAAAAGTGCATCACCCAAATAAAAAATAATTCATATTGGTAACATCACAAATAAAATCAATAATCTCACAACCCTAAAATTACAAACACCCTATCATAATAGGTTTTATCAACACACATGTCAGATATAATTTAAAAGCTCTGACACATTACTTAATTTTTTATCTTTCATATCCCAAAATTGTTAGAAAAAAAAATAAAAGAGATTTGATACCACATTGTAATGTCCCGTCGTATTTTACACCATGAATAATAACTAGTCTGGTTCTCTATGTGACCTCAGGAATGTCTATACATATGATAATGGTTCCATACTAGAAGCAGGGATTTATGGTGGTATAATGGGGAGACTATACCCCCTGTATTAGGGTGGAAAATAATAGAAGTAAATAAAAAACATAATATAACAAAAATACATCTTAGTAAACTAGGAAAATGAAAAATCCAACAATAATAAATGAAATGAAGAAAAGGATACAAAAAATATTCCATATATACAAATAATTTCCTACTATGATAGTTACAAATATAGAATAAAATAAATAACAGAAATGAAAAGCTGGATTCATGTCATCCTTGATCTAAAACATCATCACAACCTCTAGGTAGTCATATCTACCATAAATAGTGATGAAATATTTATTATAAACCTAAATTGTACAACAAACCAATTAAATATATGCTCAGATACCCAGGTATAATTCCAGACCGTGAAGGCTGTGACACATCACGATGTAGGGAACCACCAACATTATAAAATAATAAATATAAATACAGTTATATGTTAAAGTTATTATCTTATTTAAACAAATAAATGATGAAAATAAATAAATAACAACTTATTATATCTTCGGTCCATGGCCCCTAACTGTCTTAGCTTCTATTTCCAGAGTTAGTGTTTTTCTGAGTACATCGCAATGCCTATGCACCCCAAGTAACATATGGTTTCTAAATCCATGGTCACTCCAACTTTATTATTATGACTTCAGAGACCCATCCCATAGTATTAAAAACATTTAATCTTCTAATAAAAGGTATATCCAAACAATATCCTCAAGAATCTTGGAATTTAATGCATTGTAGTCCAAAAATCGGATCATCAAATACACAGCTTCTCTAAATAATATCCTCACAAATCAGGGGATGTTACTTATAGTAGTCCAAACATCCGATATCTAAATGAATAGATGCTCCAAATATATTTCAATTTCCCCCATGTTCATTAATTTACATTCCATAAATAATAAAAATCATGAGGTTGGGTGAAATTTTCAAGCCTTCTACAACTGTCTCCAACACCACTAGCTCCCCAGTCAAATACAGGTTCCATAGTGATACCTACTACCCACTCACACACACACTCTTGTGGTTGGTCGCTCATCAAGAACCAATTGGGGTAACCTAAACCATAGTATAGTAGAGGTACCCTAATAGTTTATCTTATTCTTAGCGAGGTCTTTACTAGAATCTTGATTTAATGAGGACATCAAGTCCAAAAACATCGTCAGCTCTTTAGTACAACCCTTCAAGATACATGGTATATCACCACATGGGAAATAGTAAGAAGATTGACTATCGAAACTCGACATCCTAATGGTTGTACTGGGTCTGTTTATGCACCCAACCTAGTCTTTCTCTTCTTAAGGTATTGCCACCTAGCCGGCATCACATCATATGGAAGAGAAACACACATCATTTCCTTGTCCTGATGAGACCAAATATTTCAAATGTATAAAAGGCATCTGCTATGTCTTATAAGAAATAGGATCTCTAAGTACACCCTAAACACTATTTTTTTGTATATTATGCCCCGATATGTGGGATAATGTTTATCATTTGGTTCAAACTCACGTCTCATGAGGTCTAGAGGCCACCCAATATCTCAGAGTCTTGGATTAGGCTATCGACAGTCATGGTGTCAAGCTTTCATTCAAGGGTTGATCAGGACCAATGGAAATCATTCATTTTAATTATACCATTTAAATTAATTTAAACATTAAATTTACATTAAATGAAATTTAACCAATGATCATCACCTAAAATGTTGCGAGAATGCATCCCATGGCACATAATCAGAAGCAAAAAACCATATAGATAGTGCATGATACCACCAACCTCATACGAAGCCTTCCAATTTTTTCTTCAAGCACTAACATCCACCATTAAGGCATGTCAATTTCCATCTAGCCTCATCCATGATCATCTAAGATCGTCTCAATAATTAATTATTATAAAATTTATAAATAAAAAATAAATCCAATTTAAAATAGGCATTTAAAAAAACCCACCAGGTCGTCACATCATATTGAAATCACATAAAATAATTTTAGTTAAACTCCTGCAATGTTCCAAGCCCTAATAAATGAAAAATACTTAATTAATACCATCAATTAAATTCCCTAAATATTTAATTTATGGAATGAACTTGTAAAATCCCAAACAGTGACGTACCTAAATGGAATTACACATGACTATTGGTGGAAATCTTCTTTGGTTCCCCTCTATCTATGATACATGGAAACCCCATACAAAGTGGGAAATTTCACAATTCATTGGTGTAATAACCCTTTATAACCAAAACCCAAATGAGTTTGAATCGTAAAGGAAAAGAATGTGAAGAAATTTGAGGTTGAATGGGATCTTGTCCCTTCATTAATTTCTAAAAACACCCAAGAAACACCCTAAAAACTATGGGTAAATAGGGGAGGAGAGTGGACGGAGGTTTCGACCACACAAGAGGAAAACAAGCTGAGGTGATTATAGTGACTCTTAATTTTTGAACATAGATAAATATTCTTTTTAGATGAATATACATTACATAAAAGAATGATCCATTCTATAAATGTATAGGTCTAGTGAATTTGGAAATAAAGACACATAAAACCTTAGTTTATAAGAGTCTATAGTTACGTTCATCTTAATTGTCTCCCTTACTAAAAAATAATTCCAAAAACCATTCTTCATAACCTAGGGAAAGGAAACATAAGAAATGGATATCTCAAATTCTTAGTGATGGTAAAATGGGGTATATCAATTATTATATTAACATTTTAAATCCAACCATGCATATCATAGGTCATAATAATGGTTCACGGAATAAATCATGGTAATTCATAAGATATGAATCATATAGAAATCAATTAATGTGGCCAATAAGAGAATAATATTGGTGGCATGATTTTTTGGGATACATATAATCATAGAGAGTCATTTATTTAGTAGTTAATGATTACTTCCCATAATATCATAATGGATTCGTTTCACCCCCCAAACCATCGTAGTATTCAATGTTCACTCCCAGGAATATCCCAGTGGAAAATGCCACTTACTAAACTGGGTTCACTCTACATTTCATTTATTTTCATCTCATTAAATATCAATATTTAACCAATGAATTAGAGGGATATATAAATATAGCCCCATCATTGCTATCTATAATGTTACCATCATCTTTATTTATAACATAACCATTATCCTTGTATATAACATAACCACAGTCTAAGTATTATAACATAACCACGCATCACATAATGAAAAAATACATATATTCTTCTCAAGATCTTAAAACATTCATTATATCTGAACTTATTAAAATAAATGTGTTTCATAAACATTTCATCATAGAATACCCCATAGAAAAAGAATGGGTTTCATAAACATCTTGATAACTATATCATAAACCATATAAATAAAGAATAAGGATAATTTCATTGAATCATATCCCCAGTAAATTATAAGTCACAAAAAATTATGTAATACTTTGTTAATAATTCAATAAAGGATCAATATAATGTTTCATGTGAAGAATATCCTTTTCATTTTCAAAACACCTTTTAAAAAATAAAAAAATTCTTAATTATTAAGGTATATATTTTATTTAAAAATAATAATAGAATATTAAATTCAATATTAAAATCATTGATCTATAATTATAATGGGGAATTATAGTCATTTTTTATTGTTTTAAAAATATAAATTCTTTTTAAGTAATTTGTAAAAGAAGTATACAGTGATCCATTGGGAAAATGTTAATAAATTTTATTTTTAAAACAAATTCTACTTTATTTAAATTTTGAATCATATGAAAAATGAAATTAAAAGACATAGATGGATATTTAAATCAACATAAAATTAATAAAATGAATCATAAAATACATTCATGTGAAGTATATAAACTAGTCAAAAGAAACATGTGTTAAATATGGCTTGTGTCCCATGCAAATAAAAGTGAGATGAAATTATCTTACCTGAGCTCAAAATTCCTTCATATGGATTGGATAGACCTATATAAAAAATATATATTTATTATATTTATATATTATAAAACCATAATAATATATGTAATATCATATTTGATTTACTTACAACATTTTATCTCTTATTTTTTAACAATTATTTATTAAAATCACTATTTTGGGAGATATCTACTTCTCTTTCCATGTATGTTTTGGATGGGTAGTTTTGGTAAATATAAATTTATTAGGGTTAAATAATATATATAATTTTAATAGTGATATAATTGTCATATATATTCATTATATACATTTTTATATTCATTTATAAAAGTAGAGAAATAAGTGAACCATTGTTCATGGAGATGGTTGTCCATACGTACGAATGAATGTTGTTTTCATTTTTCAAAAGATGGAACGAATGAAAGGTAAATAATAATTAACCTTTCCATAAGAATTATTATATTATATATATATATACCATATAATTATTAAATCCATCATTATTACAATCCATGTAAAATATAATTGAAAAATTAACCACATCGCTTCATGGAGGTGGTAGTCCACTCATACACATGAGTGAATTTATCGTTTCTCAAAGGATTGGATGGTAATAATTTATATATTATTTTATAGTTAAATAAAATAATTATTTCATATATATATATATATATTCATATTAAACCCGTCAAAATAATAAACCACTAAATATGGTGATTACAAATGAATTGTATCTCCATATGGCCATAGTAAGTCATACATAAGCACAAGTGATAATTTCATTTCCAAATTGATGGAAACAGGGTGAATAAAAGTGATTTAATAATCATAATACTAAATAATTATATTTATTATAATTAATATATTATTTTTTGAGAAATATATCAGATTTATAGTAGTTTAAATATTAATTGAAGATAAATTTGTTGATTAATACAATTACCTATCCTTTAAAATAACTCTTTTAAATCACCTCTTAAATATCCTTGGGTTGGTATTTTTTGATGATAAAAACCTATATAAGGAGGATAATGAATTTTAGAAGGTATATTTTTCTGATATTGTCCAGATAGAATTTTTAATTTGGTGTGAATAAGTGAAAGAAGTGGTGTCCTTTAATAATATTGGGAAAGGACAAACTCGGAATTAGTAAATATTTTAAATATATTTAATTCATTACTATGTAAAATGAATTCAAATGGAAATATATTCTAAAATAATTTAATATATGGTTTTAATATTACCAATCAATAAAATTCAAATAGGTTTAATTGGTATTTTCAACATTATATTTTTGTTTGACCCCTCAATTAACATGTTTCAACTTTAACTATAGTGACATCTTTTTCCCTCTTAAGAGGTCAAATTTTTTCTTGTAATGTAACGATTTAGAAATAAAAGGAAATGGGATATAATAATTGACCATATATTATCCGTTTTATTATGTTACAAAATTTTAATGATTTTAAAATAATTTAATAATATATTATTCTCATAAAATATCATTAATATCAATTTTGAAAAAATTAATTTAATTTAATTTAATAGAAATATATAAAAAATAGATCTTGATGATAATAATTTTACAGAACACTATAATGTATTATTTATCTTAAAATTTTATGGAACACTATAAATCACTCATATTATATTAATTTTACTATTTTTTAAATTCATTTATTTTGATATTTTCAATTAATTTAATATAAACTACATCCGTATTATATAATAATTTAAGGTAATAATACAATTTTAAAAATAATAAATACTTTTATATCATTAAAATAGTTTATTTAATCTCAAAATACATACTTATATTCATTCATAACTTTCTTTTTTCCCATGTAGACATATAATATATTTTTAAAACTATTAGAATGACATTTTCTAACATTCATTAATTTAAATATTACATAATCACTTTTCAAAGAAAAGTGTATATTAAAAAAATAAATTTCTTGAATAAGGATATAATATTCAAATTACTTTCATACAATAATAATTATGATGAAATTTTTCGTCTTTATCGCTACATTTTAACATAGAGTAACCTTATTTACCCTTAACTAAGGTGATAAATTTTACCACAATTACTTTTCATACTAACAAAAAATAAAATGGCCAATTTACCAAATTTCTACCTCTTAATACCAAATATATAATCCATTTTTTCAAATTCAACAACTAGAATGTATAGAAATTAATTTCAAAATAATTACACAAAACGTGAGAAAACCCACTTTCTGAAAAAATGATTTTTTTAGAATGAACATTGGTTTGTTATTATCCATTACATATAAAAAATATTATATGAATATAAAAAAATTGATCTAATCTATAATATTTTAATTTAGTTAAAAAAATTAAAAAATATTTATAAATTTAATATATTATGATAAAAACACATTGTGTGCATAGTAACATATTTTTCAGAAAAACTACTTTTTACATATATTAATATTTTTTAACAAATTAAAACATAAAAATTATTCCAATGAAGTTAATTGTATTATATAAAATATAATATTACTACTTATACTTTAAACCCACTTTTAAACAAAATATAACTTTGAACATTCTTGTCACAAATATACAGTTTTTAATAAAAAGCACTATTTTTCACTATTCACTAAAAATTCAATCAATTTAGTAAATTATCTAGAATTTATCAAAGTATAATTATAATATATTGATTCAATGAAATATTTTTATTTTATAATATTAAATTTCTAAAAAAATTATATTAATCATTATTCTTTCCGACCACATTTTTTAATTTTTTTAAGAAAACATATTTTATTAATAATAAAATAAGATTTCTAAAAATTAGTGGATATTTACTAATAATTTATCAATTTTTTTATATAGTGTAGGAAATTTACATATTTTTCAAAAATAAATTAATTATAATCATTCTTTCCAATTTGATAACTTGATTTTTACTTTCATATTTTAATAATATGTTTTTTATCATTCATTTAGGAACAGTGTTGTGTGTAATGCAAGATGTTGAATAAAATTAATTTTATATATATATAACTATATTATAGGTATTCCCCCATATAAAACGTGAGGGGGTAAAAGAGTAGTTTCCCCTCTAAAAGTACCACCGACTATTAGGTGTCACTACTGTATCATTGGCTATAGTAGCCACTTACCTCTCCTACATCTCATATGAGCCCCCAAGATGTCTCTCAAACCAGCAAAAATATCTGAGGCAACTCATTTATAGTTTCAAAAATCCCCAAAAACCAACTTTAAATCCTTAATCTCGATTTTAACTAGTAACCAAATTGAAAATTCAAATTACCTCTCTATTCTGAACACATGTACAGAAAAGGGACATTATAAATACTATATGCAAGGAACATGATACCCAATTCAAATAAAAGAAAAAATGAATTCAAATGGGAATATTTAATTTAAAATAAACTTATCAACTTTTTTATAATTAATTATACATTATGATTTTTCTTTATATGGGAAACATCTCATTAAAGTATCATATAATAAAAGAATAGGGTTCCTTTAATCATTTAAAAGTTTTTAAAACATTTCTCTCAACTATCTCGCTAGTTTTTTTTCTTTTAATTTTCCTTTGAATCTTATTATTTATCTTTAAACACAAATATTAATACTTATCTTTTATTTTCCTCTTAATAGTAATTGGTTAACCCATTTCGTTTGATTCCTTAGGGTTAACTTTAATATTTATGGGTTAACAGTAAATTCTAATATATATTTTATTCATTATATTGTACATGGAAATTATATATAGTGACGTTTCTTCCCAATATATATCCCATCAATTCATTGGTTAATGTCTAATTCTATGAAAAAAAAATTGAATTATATGTTTACGATATTCCATTACGGACGATTCAGAGTGATTATCGGTGATACAAATATAATATCCCAAGAAACCTTCATTGTTATTCAATTTACATTATTAATTTTTATGATATTGTTTAATCTAACCCGTTATATTTCATTTATGTGATAAAACAATTTTTTCCTGATAGAATTTCATTTTATGATCTTATATGATTTCAATGTTTATTTTTAAAAAGGGAAAAAAATTCTTCACTTTCATGTATTTCCATGGCCTCAAAAAGTTTTATCCCATTTTTAAAAAACTTATTGATATTATATTATCATATCATATTTTCTAATGATATTTAGAAGGTTTAAGGATTTTTAGGAGCAATTATGTGGTTAAAATTCTAGTTCTAATAATGGATTTTGAAAAAATAGTGTGTATCATTTAAAAATCCTATTTTTGTGGGAAAATTTAAATTAAGGAAATATTTTGAGTTTTATTTTATAAATTATTTCTTTATACTCTTAAACTATAAACCAAATCGTATTAAAATTGTATGTTTTTTAATATGTTTTAAAACACATATATTTAAGTTGTGATTTTTCCCAAGTTATAATAGATGGAATCAGAGTATGGTTTAGATTACTTTTGGGGTTAGGATTGTTGTAAGTAAACAATAGGAATAAAATTTTGAGAGAATAGTGGTTTTTTCATGGGTATGAAACACTAATTTATGGTTATATTATAACTGTATTGTTTTTGAATTGTAAGTGTTTATAAATGGTTTCATTTAATCTAGGTCTATTTTTTTAATGGTTTTTCATAGATCTAGTATGTTGAATAAAGTATGAAAAAACAAGAGGATAAAACCCTTACAAATTCACATTCTTAAATGGTTAGAGTTGTATTTGAAAATTTTATTATTATATCATCTAAAATAGGCTATAAATTGTTCTACAAATGGAAGAGATAAACCAAATTATTCAAAAATAAATATGTCAATAGTGGATTATTTCTTATGATATCATCCTTCAATATTTGGGAAAACCTAATATACAATAATTTATGAAGTATGGATCAATTATTTTGAGATTATATATCAAATTTTATGTTTTCCATAGCATCAAAAAGTAAATTTTTCATTTTATCATCTCGATTATGAATCTAGTCAATTGTGGTCTCTAATTAAGAATACAAAGGATAAAAATGAGATTTACACCTTAGAATGGATGATATTTAAATATCCTTATATTAAAAAATATACTCTTAATGTACATTTACTTAGAATGTGAAGGAAATTTATGGAATTTATGAAAAACTTATAGGGCTTGGTTACTGGTTATGCAATAAATTTTTCTAGATTACCAAGGTATGAACATCATTTTATTCTGGGCCAATAAAGTAAATATGATATATTTTATTTGAGTTTAAAAAATATACATTAATTTATATATTTACTAATATATTTTAATGTTGTGAGTAAATTGTTTTATGTGATAATAGAGAATAAAATGACTCTTGTGAATCATATTTATATAATGAAATTATGTGTAAAAATCGATTAATTTAGAAAGTAATGGGAAAACAACTTGTAAGAAAATAGAAATATGATAGATTTCAATGTGTCAAATGCCTTAAATTCAGTAAAAAATAATTAGGGGGAGAGTATTATAAGATCATGGAAGTTTAATTTGTGTGGTTAATTTTGACTTATGAATTTTGATTTCAATGAAATAAATAATGACCATATCTACTATGGGGAAAATGGTGAAAAATAATCTTATCTTGTTGGTAAATAGGTTATGAAATGTTTTAATTATAACGAGATGACACATTACCCAAAAATGTGTCTAATGTTATATAATGAAGTTAAAAACCAACATGATGATAAGCGTAATTTTATAGAAAACTCATTTTCTACTACAATCAAAGATGCTTATTCATCAAGTAATCTTTTAATAGGTACCATATTTTTTTACTCAAATTATTTTAATTAATTTTTTATTATGGATCTACAAATTATTTTTTTTCATATAAACATACAAATAATATGGAAATATCATCTTTATTAATAGTGTATAAAATTTTGTTAAAAACTCCTAGTTTAGTTATCATATCTACACAGATTTATATGAGACTTCCAATAACCATTTGTGGAATTTTTTGACCTCAAATATTGTCATCATTAATATATTAGAGTTTGATTTTATTTTGGATATGGATTATATTTCAGGATTTCGTGCTAAGATAAATAAAAGAAAAAAGGATTTTATATTTAATTTTCAAAATTATCTTCTATTTCTATTTATCAAAGAAATCATGACAATAATTACATTTAAATAACGTAATAATTGATGAATTATGGAGGTGAAAGTTAATTTTCTAATATAATTAGAATGAATTTTATAGTATTACATAATGATGTATTGGTAGAAAATTAATACTTGGACATATTTTATGATGGTTTTCCTGTTGTTATTAATAATTTGGTTTTAAAAATAACAATTTAATTTATTCTTAATTAAAAATCAAATTCATGGACACTATATTGAATGTCTTCAGTATAGATATTATAAATAAAAATGAAATAATAATACATCCCTGATAAGGGCTTTATCCATACTACAACATGTCCTTGGGGTGTGCCAATTATATTTTTGAGATGTTTTTTAAGTTTTTCATAGATTATATATAACTCAATAGTATTACTACTGAGAACATGCTTCATTTTCATCATACTGATGACTTATTTAATTATCTCTAAGGAGATTAATACTTTTCAAAGATTAAACTAGGGTCTGTATATCACCAGTTAATGGTAAAAAAATAATATATTTATATTAAGTTCCTAAAATGATGTATGAACACTATTAGTTTATATTTATTCCCTTTAGGCTAAAGAATAAACCATTGGTATTTATGGATTTTATAAATAGTGTGATGTTAAGATAATATTTGGAATATTTTTGGAGTCTTTTATTTATGATATTAAAGTATACTATGATTGTTATGAGGATTGGGAAAAATATTTTCAAATTGTTCTCTATTAGTTAAGGGAAACATAATTAGAAGGAGAATTTAGTAAATGTGACTTTTAGTTAGAATAAATTTCATTCCTTCATCAAACTTAAACCAAATATTCTATAACACTAGTTCCTTCTAAAACTAAATTCATGGGAGAATTGATAAGATCATTCAATATCAAAAAAATCATAGATTTCTTATTTTACTAAGTTTTTATTTATGGTTTATTGAAAACATTTCTCATTAATCTTATTCATTTACAAAGTTAACCGAAAATGGTGTTATTTTCATTTGGACAATTGAATGTGAGGAATATTTTGAAGAATTAAAAATTATACTTGTTAATCCATGTTGGTAAAAATCCATCAAGGAATAGTTGAATCATTTTTTGGTTGGTTGTTTTTGTCGAAAAATCTGGCCTCGATGTTTTGTTTGTTGATAAGAAAATCCTCGACAAAGAAATGGATGATTTGGAGGTTGTACAAAAAGAGAAGATAAAAAATGGACAGATGTATTTTTGGAAAAGGAATATATGCAAAATATTAGAGTGGTGTGTGAAATAGAGGAATGGTTTTTTTCACACAAGTGCTGTTTTGAGATCAGAAGCATGAAAATTGGAAAAGGCATGAGGTGCATGAAATATTGGAGCAGTGCACGAAATACGGTGTTACACAGAAGATTTGTTTTTCCCGCACGAAGATTATTACATGCTCAAGGAGGGTTTTTCACGCATGGGTCAAGTTTACCTATAAATATGGGTTGATCTCCTTCATTAGAAGAAACTCAATACTTAGAGAGTATCTGAGCTCTGGCATGTCAAATTTGTGTACGCAAGGGAGTTATGGGTAAAAGAAAAGTTCCCGTGTAAAGAAATAGTTGCATGTAAAATAATTGTTTGTGCGTAAAGAGAAGGTTGTATTTAAAATAATACTTTTGTGTGTAAAAGTAGTGTTGGTGCCTAAATCATAATATGTGCATAAAATAAGGTTATTTAGCAAAAAATAATTGGTTGCGCATAAAAGTGGGGTTGCACGAAAAGTGGATTTCGTGCAAAAGCATGGAATTACGTGCAAGGCCCAGGGAAGGTTGTGCGTAAAAATTGGGGTTGCCCGGTACACCTGGTGCGAAGAGAGATTCATCTATGGGTGAAAGTCAGATGTCAGTGGGGAATCTATCAATAGTTAATGATTTATATTTCATTAGTGAAAATGAAGAGACCTACAGGTTTATAAATTTTGAGTGGATACCTTCCATGTGAAGCGAGAAAAATAAGAAGAATAATGTTATCCTTTCTACCAACAGTGAGTTAGAGAGAGAGAAATAGGGAGAGACCCTTGGAAAAGTATTGAGATGACCTTAAACTTTGTAAAGGTAGTGAACCTGGGCATAGAAGTGATCTGGCCTGAACATTACTGGTAGTGCGCTTTATTGGAATTGGTACAACAACACATCACTGTTTTATGCTCCTTGGATGTCACCTAGTGAGGGTGAGCCAATTAAAAAATAAGTGTGCCTATGTGTTTGGTTTTCAGAAGTACATTTAAAGCATCATCATCATATAAATAAGGTAAAAATAATATCAACATTAACACATAAGTTCAAATAAAGTGACCTTTTAATAAATATTTCAAGATTCAGTGGGGTATTGATAATTTTTAGAATGAATATCCATACCCTGATTCACCCACCCACCCACCCCCCGTAGGGTATCTAGGACCCTTAGAGTCCTAAAATACACTAGTATTAGAATTTCCATCAAGAAATAGTTAATTTGTAATTTATTATGATTCTTCAACAAAGGTTCTAGGATGTGTTTTGATAAAAATTAATCTTGGGATAACAAGTGCATTATAACAGTTTAAAACTAAGGAGAAAATTTATCAAAAACATGACCTTGATCTTAGAGGGAAAGTTTTAGTTTTAAAAAATTAGAGGCATTATTTATATGGGTATAACTGTTAAATATATATGGGTAATAAAAGAATAAATAATATGATCACACAAAAGTAATTGAACATGGGGAAAGGGAGTTTTTTATAATTGATAAAATTTTATGATTGTATGTTTTATTATTATCCATTTAATGAAAACAATGTATTATTGGATTTTAGCTGAAAGGATAATATAACTTTAATGATGTTATATTAAAAGTATGGTCTATTATTTGATAATTTGTGGAAAATTGGATTAAAAATTTTGAAGGTGAAAATGTATTCTCTTTTAGAATACATAATAATACAATTATCCTTATTCGAAATAATTATGCATTCTCATAAATAATATAATGGATTTCAGGTGGATATAGTTTTTTTAAAATAAAAAACAAGATTTCCATGATTTTAATATTGATGAAAAATATGTTATAAGATTTGGAATGACCTTATGTGTAACCAATGAATCTTTATTGGAAAAGAAATTATTGAGAAAGGCTAATAGATCACCATATTCATTTCATATATATAGTATATTAATTTATATATTTATTAAGAAATGTTTTTTGGGAATTACTGAAGAAATATATTATTTATTTCACCATAACATTTTATATTTTTTCAATAAGAAAAATCTGACCAAAAAAACAAATAAAACGAATTATTCAATCATTGTCAATTCTAGAATAGTTTTGAAAAATTATATCAATAAATTCCATCATGGTATTAGAAAATAAATCTTAATGTAACAATTTCATAATGGTTATTTTTTCCATTTAAATATATATTTACATTTTCTTCATATTCAAGATAATATTTTTTTATATAAATTTTCTCAAATATATCTTAATGTCATATAAAATTTACATATAGTTACTCTTTCTATTGTTTCTAAACATGATATTCTTATGTATAGTTGTTTAAAGGGACTTAAGAAGTCATTTAGTATTGAATTGTGTTTCAGTATATTTTCCCATCCATAGACTGATGGGAAATCAGAATCGAAATTAAATATTCATAGGATATTCTTTATCCATGTTTACTAGATTATCTAAGATATTAGGAATAACATAAATAATTAATTTAATTTTCTTATAAAATTTTTTATAATTCGAGTATATTAATGAATCCTTTTATATTGTTTTATGAAAATAAGTACTGAACTCCAACTGGTTGGAATGAAGTTAAAGGGTGTATGTTATTGGGACATGAATTAGTAGATAGAAGAGTTTGGAAAATGAAATTTGATTAAACACCATATGTTGGTTTCTCAATCTATGAAAAAGAGTTATATAGATATTCAAAATAATAATATTTTATTTAATATAAGAGATACTTATTTTAAAATATATCAATTGAAGGGTGTGATTTTTTTCAATTAGATTATAAAATTAATCCATCGATTTATTTTCCCATATGAGATTTTAGAGAAATTGGGATCAATGTCTTATCAAGTATTCAAACAAATAATTTTATCTCAAGTGAATATTGTTTTATATTTATTTGTTAAATTCATATATTACTGATTCGTATAATATATTGATCTATTTAGTTGTATGGATGAAGATAAATATTTCTTATGTGAAAATATGATAATTGATTCTTTATTGTAGAGATAAAGTATTGTGAAATGAGGTATCTTGTCTAGTTAATGATTTATCAACAAATATTATGGTCGAATAAAGAACATGATAACATGAAAACCATCTAAAAGAAAAATATACATTCCTCTTTACCATGGATTAAATAAATAAATTAAGTTGAAGCGATTTATTTATGATGAGATAATATAATATCAAAATATTTTTAAATAAAATTTATTGTGATGAGTCTTTTACTATATATTATGAAATTATATTTTCTAGAATTATCCATAAAAATATTTATTCCATAATATTGAATTTAATTTGATCATTCATTAGATTATATAACTTATAGTCAAAAGATTACTAAATTGTTTCTCATTATTTTATATTTAAGTTAATTTTATTGATTTATAATTGTATGTAATATTTTTAATATCATAGAAAATTATTATGGCTTCATATGAAAGAATAATTAGATATTCGATTAGAATGAAATAACTATTATTATAATAAATAAATTTATATATATAGTTTAATATATTATGTTTTTAAATTTAATGTTTAATATTATATATTTATAAAATGACTTTAATAAAATTATTTATATACATTGAATAATTGTTCAATAAATAGATGAAATTAATGTTTTCAAACATATTTATGAAAAATATATGACATTATATCGAAAATCTCAGGTATCATTGATTTTTTTGAAAAAAATATATTAAAACCCTATAAATGAAGTTTTTATTTAAATTTTATTTTTTACATGGTTTAAATTATTAATTTTTTAATTCAATTTTCAATTTTTTTGTGTTTATAAGTTGGGTTATACATTGGAATTCAAAATGAATTTTTTTACCTATTAATTTATAAATATCAAGAATTTTTATATAAAAATTGTTAAATATATATATAATATGGTATAGTAATAAATATATTAAACAGTATCATTTAAATATTAAATTTTACAATTCCATTTTATTAATGGTTGAGTAATAACATTTAATTACTTTTAAAAAATAAGAGTTCCAGTTCGAATCAAACATTACAACTCATTATAAATCATATATATAGAACATTAGGGAACACTTAATTACAGTAAGTGAAATTTAGTAATATTATAAATACATAAAACATAAATTTGAAATGATAATATATGGATTAAAATTGGTTGGAGTTTGAGTAACTCACTTAAAATCCTTTTAAAATATGAATTTTTGTTCATGTGGAATTCTATTTATTATTATTAAATTTTTATATTAACTATTATATAATATTTTAATAACATGTTTAAGATATTATAATAATTAAAGTATATAAAATATTAATTTTCAAAGTCAAAATTAGAATTCTAATTAGTTGGAGTTTGATTAAAACATTAGAACTCCTTTTAAAATTTGAGTTTGTGTTTGAATGGAATTTTACTTCCAAATAATTTATTTTTGTCTAAAATATTATATAACAATATATAAACATGTGGATATTTTTAACCAGATAATATAGTAATTATACCACAAAAAAATTATTTAATTAAAATAAATATATTTTTATGTCATGTTAAATATAAAAAACCTATTGAAGTTAACATAGAGCTTATTTTACATATAAAAAATGAAAATGGTGATTAAGTGATATGACTCAGAATGGATATTTATTTTCTATAAATTATTAGATCAATATGAATATAAATAATTAAAATAAATATTATAACTTTAATTAAAAAACAATCGAGATATTTTTAAAATCAAATTACTAGAATATCCATGAAAATTAATATAACTTTTTTTGTTAAAATGATTTATAAATTATTAATACAACATAAAACCCTATATTGAGTCGTATTTTGATAATTAAGTCTCTAAAATACCTAATTTTGACAATTTATGAGACACTTTAATTTGTAGAATTAAATTTATAGCCCCGGAGAAATGAATATTTGGGAAAACACCCACAATTCTTATCTATAAATAGGGATTTTACTCTCTCTTCACAAGAGATTAATTTTATGAATTAATTTACCTCATTTAATATCATTATATAATCTCAAAATTTTTATCATTCTATTTCATACACTCTTCAAAATTAATCTACACTAAAAAACTCAATCAATATAGTTGATTTAAATATCAGTAAAGGTATTACTTTCCCTTCTTCAATTTCAAGTTCTATCGTGTATATATAGTAATAATAATGGGGGAGATGAAATGTTGGTAATATTTTAAATTTTAATTCACATATGATTAACCACTATAACTTGTTAATTTTTTTATCCCCAAAATATTATAAATCAACATACACTTTATGAAAATATAAGTATATAAATCAAAGCACAAAAGTTTTTACAATGTTCTGTCCCAAAGTGGATACCTAGTCCTTACTGTGTTGAATCTCATTGATCCATGAATAAATAATATATAATTATGTGAATAAAAATGGTCTAAATCCCATAAAGGTTATATTTCCTTCTAATTGTAGATCATTCTATGTCCTATCGGTTGCAAAGTTTTCTTCTTCTTTATAGCCAATGTAATATTAAAACTTTTGATGCATGTCATTATAAACTATGTTTGGTTCTTCTCCATCTAGTACCACTCAGTCCATTATTACTCCTTCTAGTATACCTCTATTAGGCATTCCTTAGTCTTGCATGTTTATTTTTGGTACCTCTATCTAATGATTCACTATCTAATCCTCTCTTGTCTAATAAACTTTTTCTAGTGATTCATTTTCACATCCACATCATTTAGATCCCACAAAAAATCCTTTGAACCTATTATTCTACTCTACTCAACCTCTCTCTTTTATAGGGTCTCTCTTAATAAACCATAAATATATTATTATTATAATATTAATTTAAACCAATCCTACTCCCCTTTATATACTGATACTTACTATACAATTCAAGGAATAAATGTGAACTCCACATTTGATTTTCCCACTCAAATAAAACTTTCTTTAACCACCTTAAACGAAATAGAAGAAACTAGATCAGCATTGTTTGTCCCAATTTCCCCAAATATTTTAATCAATAGTCTCTTTAATATTCGTCAAATATGGACTAGATTTACAGGTGATAAAATTCCATCTCAGTACCATCACTATTTTTATAGTGTATAAACATGAAGGAAACTATTTTTTGTATTCATAATTTTTCTATGTATAGAGATCTTTGTAAGAGATGTGTTAATGTATTATTTTTCTGGTGTAGAAATCCATAATTCATATTGACTTTGAAATACCTCACAATTTTCATGGATGTAATCATATGAGATTATTTATAATCACTACGATACATGGAACATTATTATATTTCATACACCAAATCAATCTAAGATGTTATAAAGTATAGTAGACTCATAGTCATATTATGAAATCCCTTCTCATTCATACTTTTTCCAGCATCAACTTAACTCGTATTCAAACAAATAAAAATTTTCAAAGAAAAATTCTTTGAATTATTCATTCTAAAATTATTTAGTAACTCTAAAATATTATTCTTCTAACAGAATGATATGTATTTCATTTTTTGTATTTTATAGTCCCATAAATAAATTCAGTCCTTTAAGCATTGACTTCTCAATGTTCCTATTCAATTTCTTTTTTTGTAAATGATGAATTAACATAAACATAAATGAATTTGTAATTTTTATGAGAAATAACCACAAAAAACATTCTGATATTTTTATCTATTGAAAAAGGGTAATTTTTTCTACAATAAAAAAATCATATACTTGTGAATAATATTTTCAAAATAAATATACTTTATTATTGAAATTACTCTATTTATTCAATTTTTTTGAAAATTTGAAATTAATTCATATAACATTCATCCTTTTTGTTCAATGAACAAAATCCCATGTATTATTTTCTTAACTTTTATCCAACTCTTCATTTCTCACATAAATTCATTCAATAGTCTATATTTCATCCTATAGGAATCCAAATTCATGCATACAAAGAGGTCATTATCCACCACTCATCATAAGTATCTCATTATACCAATTCCTATGTATATCATCTCAAGGAATCAGAAAAACATTTTTCCCTTCCTGTGGTACAAACCTTCAAAATCGAAAGACTATAGATACTCAATCCACCTCCTCAAATGAAGGTTCAGGTCACAAAGGGAAAATATTTACTTGAGTCTCTTGTGATCCATGTATATAAAAAATGGAACACTGCTGAAATAGTGTCCCCAACATCTATGGTCATATACCACAAATAATATCTACAGATCAGGAGTATAGTGATTAAGCTTATGTGGTCTCAACTAACTAGATTCATAAGAAAACACACAATCCTCATTCATTATAACTACTTCTAGTCCAAATCTGGATATGTCATAGTATATGGTATATGCATTACTCAGCACAAATAATGTGAGGATAGGTTCTAAGGTCATCCTTCCTTTAATATCCTAAAAACATCTCTTTCAATCATCAGACCGAAAAAACTTCCACCCTTTATTGGTCAGGCCATACATTTGTGCTTCCAAACGAGAGAAATCATAAATAAAACATAGGTAATAACATGATAAACCTAGAAATATCAAAAAATTTAGGATATTATACGGATGTTCCCATGATGTCACAGAAGTGAATTTTTTTAGTTCCACTGAAACTACCACCTTTGTGATTACATGGCCCCAGAAGCACACTTCATTAATCCAGAAATTGCATTTGGTTAGCTTGGCATAAAGTTGTTTCTCTCTCAATGTACTCAAGCTGATGTCAAGATGTTTGGAATGATCATCAGCTGAAATGGAGTATACTAATATATCATCGACACAACTACTATAAATTAATCTAAAAATTTGATGAAGGATCTAATTCATTAAGGTTAGGAATATCGCAGGTCAATTAGTCAACCCGAACAGAATCACTATGAATTCATACAAGTTATACATTCCCTTAAAAGAATTTTGTTGTGTTTCTGATAGTATCACCATTAAATGATGATATCTTGATCTCAATTAAATAATATAGAATGTATTAAAACCACTTAAATAATCTAAAAGATCATCAATTGGAGGAAGATGATACCACTTCTTAATCATCATCAGGTTCAACCTCTAATAATCCAGACTTAGCCACAATGATCCATAAACCTTTTTGGTGATGATATCTAGAGAACCCCATGGATTTTTACTCATCCATATAAATCCTTTAGATTATAGATCTTATAACTAAACATTCAAATCCCAAATCTATAGAGGTTAAATTCGGTAAGGCTTAATAGAACCTGGTTCTCCTCTAGGAACCAACTTGATTATGAACTCAATATCTTTCTTGGGTGGTAATCCATAAAACACATCTAGAAAAACATCCTAAAAATGATCTCTCCCTAGATTAAAATATTCATACTAAATTCCACCATTATATATAACAATCATGTTGATCGGAGCCATGAGAGAATCCAATCGAAACTGAATTGACCCCACACTTCTAGACTAAAGATCCCACTCACCCTAGGGAGAATAGATTTTTCCTTGTATAGATATGATGGTAACTATCCTCATGTAATATTTGATATTATCCTGGTATGGTACTAACCAATCAATATAGTGAATCAAATCAAATATTTTCATTGCCATTATGAATAGTTCCCAAAAGAAATGGTAATGAAAAATATCTAGAGAACATGCCTAACTACATTTGATATTTTATAACCACTCTCAAAATGGTGTGTCAATGGTTAAAACACCATATAATATATCCATATCCAATCCCAAACAGATTGAATAAAAAAAATACGGTAAAAAAATGTGATTCTCCTTTTTCGAACAAAACACAAGCTACGTTATATGATACTAGAATTATACTTCAGACAGTAGACGATCATCCATCCACATTAGTAACAGTATTATTTAGAATGTGAAACTCACTTTTCCATCTTTCTAGGAATCCAATATGACAAATTTAAGCTATTTCTCTTGATTGGTACTAATACTCATGCATTAGGGTACCACACCCCCTGCCTTTGCCTAAATGACCTATAAAACTCCACCTCCTAGCTTGCTGAGGGGTAGCTAATCCCTTCCCTGGTCTCTATCCTGGTCCTCTTCTACACGTCTGATTGTAATGTTCACATATAATCACTTATGGTGACCCATTGTACCACATATATGACACTCAACTACAAGTTGAAGACATTGTGGGTGCTTGTGGCCAAACATTACACACTAATATCCCTGTAACGGAACATGATATTGAGATTGATTTCCACTACCCTGACTACTCTGTTCACTACTTATTTTGAGTAAACTATCACAATGAATTTTCTTACCACTCAAAAAATAACTCTTGGATCACCGTGTTAAAATTCCCTAGCCACTGCTCAAGTCCTCTCTGAGATTCCCTTCTATGATGAGTGATTCATTCGTCACATATTCAAAGCTTCTAAAATAGAAAACTTTTACCTCTGACTTGATCTCATAGTGAATAATTTACTAGAAACATATATCACTTGAGATATCATCACCCTCTAAGGTTGGGGAAATGAATTTTAGGTCAGTAGAACATCCAGAATAGTCAATCAGTGACCAACCCTCTTATGTTGGATCCATGAACTCATAAGAATTTTCATCCCTCATGTTCTTAGAGAAGAACTAGTTTTGGAACCTCATCTCGATGTCCATCCAGGATAGCTTGTCCTTATTCCCAGGTTCCTCTAAAATACACCACCAACTCTTGGAAGGTCTAGGAAGCATATATGCTTCAAGAATTACACTATTTTCTATGGATGTATCGAGATTCTTAAAGATTTTCTAGATTTACTCTATCCAAAACTCGGTTGCCTCGATTCCCCCTTCCCATATAAACATAGGTCGATGCTACAGCTAAAACAATCTTGTTAGCTTTGACATCTAGCGAACGGTATGAATAGTTACCCTTTTAATGGATCACATGATCTTGTGGAGGTTGTAATCAAGCTAAAAATCCATATTCTCTTGAGGAACTATAGGATTCTATGCTTAAGAATTGTTAGGATCATGTTTAATGCTCTCTCATTATTCTCAAGTAAAAGGCTATTAGGGGAATTTTCTCTACAATAAAAATGCACACCATAGAAAACTGGATAGCAATAATATCAACCCAACTGGTGACTACAATAGAGAACCACTTACTCATGGTCTCTCTAGACATGGCTTACAAGTATTTTACCATGACACAATAACTCATTTAATTTATCCATTAAAATTGACATTTCATTTCATAGTTATCTAGGTAAGTATATATCACGTACAAAAAAATACAGATATGTTCTTATAATGAACAATGCATGTCAATATATACCTAGGTCCCTATTAGGATTCTTTTATTCTCATGAAATTCCATATCGGTCGATGAGTAAAAATCTCATGAAACACTAATATCCTAAAAAAACCTTAAAAAACATTTGAATCAACCAATATTAAATAACATCCACTTTAAGAAACATATAACGCAAAATATAATCCCATCCTTGGGCACTCAGATTTTCCCATGTACATGGGTTAGAAACTCTCATGCACAAGCTCATTTCAAATTGTTGACCCATCCTAGTCTTCTTTTTACCTTTCCCAAAAAATAAAGTAGAAGAAAATAAAATAATCTTTTATAATACCACTTTGAAATATACCCAATTTGGTACTCTCTCATGTGTCTTGAAAGGGATGGTCACAAGACCTCAAACACGCCGCTCTGTATGCAATGGGATGCCTAATAAAAGTGAGGGTGTGAAATATATAGTGGGAGACTATACCCCATATTATCAAGAGTCATTGTAGTAGAAAAAAATCATTATTAAATAAAAAAATAAAAATAAAGACATAGAATAAGACAACAAAAAATACCAACTAAACAATCTAATAAATAAATAGCCAATAATATCTTGATGTGTTTGAATATAAATAAATGTCATTCTAGAACAAAAAAAGATATCTCAAAAATAAATAAAAGAATCATATTCCCATATTTTAACTCCACATCATTCACATCTCAAAACTCTAGCACATCCAGAAACAAGAAATCAAAAAACATGTCATTTTTCATTATCCAAACATGCATACATGAAATATTATCAAGTCCCAAATGGTGGACCAATTATGGTGTCAGTATAACACAATAGGTCAGCACCACCATGTCTAAACTAAACCGGTATAATATGAAGTGTACACAATAAAGGGATAAATATGCGTATTAACTAACTCAACAATTAATAAACACAAAAAAACATCTTATGATCTATGTTGGAATATATCTTTGCATTTATTAGGACCATTTCAACCACAAAAATATAAAAAAAGTAAAATAACCACCTTCAGGTCCATGAAATAATATCTTAGAGGATGCCTCATAAGAATGACAACCACAACCATATAACCATGGTATAGTCACAAAAATCTGGGTTAAATCCATATAATTATTACAACATCTGAGACAAATCCCTATAATAATTACAATATGGAACTTGTCATATCAAGTTCTCTATCATCATTACAGCATGGGAATGGAGCGATCCCACTCAATATCATAATTACATCATGTAAGTGTAAAAGTTCAAGGGTCGAGACTGATATGAAATCATTTCATCATGGAACACATGTCTTTTCAAACACCATGGATATCATAATATCACCTAATATATATAAATGGTTAATTTTTATAATTTTCATTTACATTTCTTATGACACATTCAGTTTAATTAAAAATTGATTAACAACTATATCGATAATCAATAATCTATAGTTTAGGGATTCTATAAGAATAAATCACCATATGTCACATGTCATTATAGACATACATTAATCTTGTTTTTAAATTAATTATAATCTTGGTTTACTCACCCGATGGGTAACCATAATATAGTTAAATGAAATTTGAAACCAATTGTCCAAAATGAATAGTTCTATTTGTTTATTTTATTAATTCAGGTTCACAAAAAGATGGAACAATCACATTATTTCATAAAATTGGTGACCAATCTCATAGTGATGTGTGTAAAATTGGAAGAACTTATTTGTTCTCTTCTAAATTTACAAATAGGGTAGTTAGCATCAGTTAGGGTTGATCCCATGGGAAAACGAAAAGCCAATAAGACGAGTGATAGTTTGTGAGTTTAAGTTGATTATCCAAATGAAATAGATGATTGCAGGGAATAGAAAAATAATTGAATCTATTTATGAAAATAAAATTAAAATTATATAAAATACATAATAAATAGGAAACAAATGTATTGGGGTTGTAATTCGATTAGGTTTCATTATAATAGTCATTATTTAGAATTAAAAAATTTCATGAACATGATTAATAATTGGGAATCAATTGATTTGTTGTTTCTTGGTCCGGCAACAAAAAATTTCATGATTAAAATATTAATCCTTTGGTTTGGTGATTAATTACATGAAACATATTAATTTTATTTTCCCCAAAGCAAGAAGCAACAGGCTCACCAAAAGGTTATGGAATCACCTTCTGTACCTCCTTTAGAATTCACTATTTTGGTAATTGTTGGTATAATACAACATTAATAGTGAAAAAGTAATTCAATTAGATAATGTAATTATGAAACATAATTCATAATTAAATTAGCACTTTGGAATTTAAATCACAGCAAACCAAAATACAATTGCAACCCCAACACAAGAACACTATCAATATATGACCATGGTCATAGTGTATGGATTGAGAATAAAATCAATCCCTACCATGGATATGAGATGAATAAAGTTAAGGGGAGAATTATAAATTACACTATAATCAAAATTACAAGATAAATAAAACTAAAATTTGGATCTAAGAGAGATCGATAGATAGAGAGATAACACCTCCCCTTGAATGCCTAACATAAAAATGGAGGGATGCCCTAATATATATATATATAATAAGACAACATGACATATACCGTGAATTAAAAGGTGTGTAGTCAAGTCAACTTGACTTGGCTATGGCTTCTTCACCGGTAGGTGATTCGTGCACCTCTACATGACTTTGAACGCATCGGTTGGTGGGGGTACATGGCTTGTTGTGCCTCTATACATAGTGTGTAGTATAGAATTCATCCATAAAACTCTTTTGGATGGAATACATGGAATGTGATTATGTAGTACACGAAGAGTAAGAGATCACTAGCAACATGGGTGTGTACTTGTTCTGCCTGAACTGTGTCTCGTTAAGGTTACAAGATGTGTGTTCACAAACTACACACTGTGTATATCTTCATTTCCATTCTGATCAATCCCAATTTGTGAATTTGACTGTAATATCCTAAATGGTCAACAGTAACAACGAAATAAATCATTTTTTCTATAAAAAACATGTATCTAGGGAAATTATTTTTTAATAATCAATAGAATTTTGGAAAATGTATACACAAACCAGGTACATCATACACCCCCACACTTAGTCATCTTCTTTTTCGTAAGAAAATTATAAAAATCTAATTAATTGAATCCAAACTCTAAAAATAGAATCAATCAACTAATTATACATATAAACAATAATTCCATAGTAGACGGTTTTAAAAGGCTCAAAACATATTCCAATTCCAACATAAGAGATTTTCTAATCATTCCTTGTTTATAATTCAATTAAATATTTTCATTCTCTTTTATTCACATTGTTCAGCTTTTCGAGAATATAGATCCCACTTGATGATTTACCTCACCATTGAATTACACACTCATCTCTCAAGATTTTTTAATCATATTTTTTCTCAATCTCACTCTTATGCAGTTTATCCATAGGGTTGCAAGTATTCTCATTATCTGCCTTGAAATCAAAGAACAAAAAAAAATAATTATTTCAATAAGGTTCAAATGATTTTGGGGAATCAGGTAAGTAGGTACAAAAGTGGGAAAAATCATCGAGGCTTGAAAAAGGAGGCTGAATTATTAAATAACGAAGCATGATATTGAACAACTAAGTTCAATGAAATTGAATCCTCAAAAGGAACATCCAAAGGATACCATAACCATGATATTTCTTTGCATATGGTGTTTCATAAACTAGTAATGAGTATAATGAATTAATTTGGATCTTCTTTTGAATTTTCAACCTTTTTTTTATTAGACACCACTAAGAAAATAATAAATAGTTTTTTGGAATCGTTCTTTTCAAAATGAAAACGAGGTACACTCCCCCACACTTAATTTCATGGTCTCTCACAAAAATGTTCCACGAATAGCCAAATTCTATATTATAAGATCTAATGAATAATAATGAAAAATTATAAAATAATTTGGATAGGAAGGAAAAATAGTCTTATAATGTGGATTCTTATCAAGGTAGTCCATGGTTTCTAAGTGTTTCATGAAATTTGGATGTAGGGTAGGTCCTGAAGTCAAAGGGGCTGAAAATATCAATCAGATGCCATAATAATTTTAATGTAATTTAAAAACATTCACCTTTGGATGAGAAAGACTCGTATATTGGGGTAGTTATTATTATCTCAAGAATATCTCAAAAAATACTGTATATGAAAGAATATGTCAAAATGGATTAGAAAAACTCTCGATAATGATGAAAATAAATGGTAAATCAGGTCATCATGTGAATAAAAATGATCATTCTAATAAATTTAAATGGAGAATAATTTTAATCAAATATTAAACTATATCAACAATCGTTTTAAAATAATTTAATATTAAAATACTCATGATACTTTTAAAATTAAAATTTATTTCCTTATTATTTATAATTATAATTACTCCATAAAATTTGGAATTTTAAAAAGTTTCAACTATTAATGATTCCACATAGATTAGTTTAAGGGAAAAGACTAGAATAGTTGGAGGATCGCCCCCACACTTAATATTTTACATGGTCCTATAAGGGGAACACTAATGAAGAGAATAGGATATGTGAAAACACAAATTTTCTAGGGTGAGGGGAGGCGGTGAAAGAAGTAGTACAAAAGAAAAATAAGGAAAATAAACACAAAAATAATATTCTCCTTATAACAATCTCAAAAAGGTGGAAAGAAATATAAAATGAGATTCTTAAAACGTGTCTAAGTACTAGTGACTATCAATGAGATTGAAAATGAATTATGCATCCACATAAACCATCACATCACAAGCATAGCACAAAATAAATGTATATAATAAAAATGTGAATAATAGTCATTTATTCACCTAAGAGGAGGAACTATCGAAAATAGGTGGATATGGCAGAGTAGGATCGGCTATAGTGGAAACTGTAGGCACTAGATCTGTGCTCCATGTAATGGGTTCAACTATCATGTATTGGCTAGAAATTTTAGTAGTAGCATCCAGTTCAGTAGTGGAGAGAATAACTGAATCTATAGCCAGTGCTAGGAACTGGAGTGGCGATACCGTAGGCGGTGGATTGGGTGAAAGAGAAAGATTTGTCAAAGATTATGGTTCAATTACTGAAGAATCAGGCATAGAATTCTCTCCATTTGTGCTTGTTTCCTACCCAAGGCATCCTGGTGTTGCTCTATCATAGTCAGGTGGAGTGATATGGGGATATCAGCTAGGTTTTTGGGTGGAGGTGCAGTTGGGGTGGGCTAGAAGATGAAGGGGTGGAAGAATAAGAAGGAATGTCCACTAGTGGAAGAGGGATGTCTGCTGGTGTTGGGGGTGAGACTGAATCAGAAACACTAATGGTGGAATTTGGTTCATCAATCTCCCCAAAAAGAGTCATGGAATCCAATCCGAGCACAATGTCATCTCCCCAATTCTCGACCATCCTCATGTTGAAACTCATGACAAGGTCCATATACTGAGGAGATCCTAAGTGATCATAAGGGAGATATGGGTACAAAATTCCTAGTTATTGTGCTTACATGGTGGAATATTACCCATCATTCAGGTTTCCCTGACATCCATGGATCATACAGTGAATGTAGGAGTCCACATGAAAGGGGAGGTTCAGGTAGTCATGCCAGAAAATACAGGTGAAAATCTCCATGTCTCATTCAGACATGACACCCATGTCCATGTTTTGAGAAAAAATAATTTCACTAAAACATTTATGGGTGAAATAAATAGTGGAATAAAAGATGACGCTGCACTTTTTTGTGGTGGGAGTGAACCTTTGGTCATGCCTATAAAATTCTCACCACATGGAAATAAGGTTAGAGTTCTCATGGAGGGTGATGCTGGAAATAGAAGGTGGGATTGTGGGATGGGAGGACGGGGTAAAAACTACACCCTCAGCCATATGTGGCCATGGTTAGTGAAAAAATCATTCAACCCAACCTAAATCTAATAGGTGTAGATTTATCTCTAGTTTTTTCATGGTAGGTTTCCTCGTTGAAGTAAAATGTAGTAGTGATCTATAAAAAAACCTTCAGAGTGGTAAAACTAATGTTGAGTGTCTCTATGAAGTGGGTTTGTCTAAGAATATCCTCAATCTCCTCACAAATACCTTGACGTCAAGGAATGGTAGTGTCTAGGATGTGTCCACATAGTTTAATGGTGCATCAACGGACACCCTGCAACCTATCTGTCGTATGTTGATGATTTTTAAAAATAAGGTAGGGGTGCAGCTAAGCCTTAGCCACTACCGGTTCACGATGAGGTGGGGCCTTAGAAGCTATCATAGACGGTCCATATTCAATGTACGTGGGTGGAGAAGTGGATTCTATAGAAGGCTCTAAGTTTGTGCCAATGGAGGATGCTTTTGCGGGCATCGTAGAGTCCACTGAAGTCATGCATGACTCCAAAGGTTCCACGCTAGAAGTGGGAGATATTATAGTGGAACCCATAGTAGTTGTGGATGCTATGGATGTGGCAGTAGGTGAATCAGGAGTGGTCATAAAGGGTTTCGCAGTGTCATCTGGATCAGTGTATATTGATGTTGTTGGTGTCAGCAAGAGAGAAGGCAGTGTCAACAAAGCTTGCAGCTAACATAATGGAAGATATGGTGCTTCTGGCATCGATCTCTAGATTCTAATTTGATGGGGTTACTCTCCAATTTTAGCAGTCATTGGTCACTTCTCCCTTTTACGATCTATATCTGACATGGTCTATAATGGAATTAAAATAAAGAGAAAGGTTAAATAAAAATAAAAGAAGAAAATTGAGAAAACCCAAAAATTAAATTACACGACATGTGGAAAAGAGAACACATCATCTAATATCATCATGTTTCCAACCCTTGCACATTGTATATACACACTATGTGGGAAATTGTTTGAGAAATATACTATAAATGGCATGTATTAGGGTGGAAATTCCATGTGTGAGGAATCATGGATCAGTCTATGTATGTGCTAAGAAATGGACTCAGGATAGATGGGGCATAGACAAAGTATGCTCCGTATGTAATATGATACACAACTTGTGTGAGAACAGGGATTCCAATGTGTGTAAACCCTAGACACGGACTACTCCTAATGAGCAGGAAACACGACATGCACTGAACACACACACCATGTTTAAAACATGGAAGGAATGTCTATGTAGGGTACATGATATGGATTCATTTGTAAACTGGGTAGAATCATTTTACATAGCATGTACAAAATGTAAACTCCATGTGTTTTAAAATTTAAGAACGGAGCGTGTGTGGTTGTGTACAAGTCATACACAACGTGTAGTTTATCAGTGAACATGATTACAGTAGGTTTTCCCGAATGATTTATCTGATCCAAAATCATCCTAAATGTTGTTAAAATTCTAAAATAAAAGATATATAATGTCTTACCTAGATCAATGATTGAAATGGGGGTGATTTTACACCTTTAATTGTAACAAAATTGAGGATTGAATATGGGAAGACCAATGGCATATAGGTGAAGCTTTGTGATACAGAAATTGGTAGGGGTATGGGTTCAACATGGGGTGCTCCCGGTTAGGTCTCCCCAGTCATTATAGTTGAGCCACATTGTGTGTGGTATGACACACATGCTATGTAACCCCCCCCAATAATATTAATAAAAAAATGTATAGCTATTATATTAAAATATATAATGATTATAATTTATAATTTAAATGAATTATAAAAATATATTATCTAAAAATAATAATCCTACATTGGTAATTTATTAGAGAAATAGATGACTTTTGTTCAAAAGTTCAAAAAAGTGAACTATAACCTTAAGTCTAGTGCTCATGGAGCAATTCAAACTAGCGAATGATTGATCTGAATTCAATCCCTCAACCACTATAGAGAATGGTGTAGTGCTGCAAGGAATTTTTAATATTATATATTTAAATCATAGTTGAAATACTATATGGGGAAAAGAGAATGTTCTCTATGTAGTTTTGATTATTGAAAGATTAGAATGAAGCTGGGAGATTATCCAAGTTTGAACCCAGGTCTTTCGAACCCCATGCTACGACTCTTCCAATCAACCTATTTCACCCCGAGGAAATTTTGTTATTTTTGAAAAAAAAATCTTATTAATGAAAACATGTAACACACGAAATCTACCGTAATACACACCATGTGGTTTTATTAATGTAAAAAATGAGGGAACTAAACAGGTTAACAAGTCTCAAACCACAATATTTTGGATCTATGGTCTTTAACTATGCCAACCAATTCATCCACAGAATAGGTTTTCCTTTGTTTTTAGATATTTTTATTTTATTATTAAGACATCTAACCCATTTGTTAATTAAATCATGGTTTTAAAAAATATATACCTTGTACTGAAGGTATTTTTAGAGAAATTTTAACCAACGATAGCTCGGATGCACTCCTATGACCTTTCCACTTGAACAGGCTTCATACCAGTTTATTAACATAATTAATATTCATTTATACAAAAAATTATATTCAAATATTCAATAAAAAGATAATTAATCATCATATATAAGGATAAATATTTTGTCCACCCTTGTTTTTCTCTTATTCAAATAGTGGTCAGAAAAAAATTGGTACAAAATGTGTGGAGAATGAGTAAACATCATGTGTTTATTAAATAACTAAAAGAATAGAGAAGAGGGTTATTGGGTTGCCTCCCATAAAGCATATTTTTTATGTCTTTGGATTGACCTTAGTTATAGGTATTTACTCATAATCCAAAGGTGGACTTGGATTTTGTTGTATGAACTTCCACATATGCTTTTGGCCATTATCTTTTATCCATGATTCATTACCATCTTGTAGCCAAGAAAGTGGATTATAGTATCACTTCTCCATGGACAATAGATGATGAGGATGAATGTGTTTCTTAGTTTGATCAGTTACAACCTCCACTTCCTAGGGTTCATACATTGAAATTTTGAAGACCCAAAAATAATTACAGGAGTTCTCTAAAGTATGTTCATGGTCAAATGAGGGTTTAGAAAGAAATAATTGATCAAATTTAATATTTACATGTTATGATGTTTCCACATATTCATAGTTAGAGTTTTTAAATTCAGGTTCAAAATTTTCAAGTCGGATATATGTGGGACCCACATCATAACACATCTCTTCGGTTGAAAATTAGTTAGATCACCCAGCCTCAAATTCAATTAGAATATCCAATTTAGAAATTATCTTAGAGAGATTCTCTACAATATTTCCATGTTTCCCAACCATTCGGTTCGGTCCAATTGGCATTCAGAAAATTCCTCCATAATTGATAATAGCCTTTTGTTATTACCAGAAGATGGTTATGGAGGAGAATAAGATGTGGTTGGGGTGAAAAATGTACATGGTTTTTCTTCATATAGGATACAATCATCCATGTATGGATAATAATATTTTCAGTATGAGTACCACAGCACTGAATCATGTGGACAAAAATCCTCTCCAAGGTGTATTGTACCATTCCACTGTTAGTTAATAATCTATGGGATGTGGGGTTGAGGTTCCCATGAAAAATGACCCAATAAAATAAAAAGTAAAAACTATGGTTAAACAAACCATAACCCAGAATCACACTACATGTTTTTATTCTCCCCAGAAATAGCATAATTATTTTATCACTCCTGTTATGAGGTTCAGAAACTCGGAAAAATTTATTTGGTCCCTTCTAAACCAATGGACTAGGTAGTTAGCAGTAATTTGGGTTGATCCCATGAGTAAAATAGAAAATTAAAGAGATAAGTGCATGTTGGTGAGTTTAAGATGACTGTCTAGATGAAATAAATTACTGAAAGGAACAGAAAACTAAGTGAAACTATTTGGAAAAAATAGATTAAATGAAAATAAAATGTAGAATAAATAGTAAACAGACATGTTGGGGTTTCAATTCGATTAGGTTTCATTTTAATGGACATTCATTAGTATTTAACATATTAATGAACATTATTTACCATGGAGATTCAACTGAATCCCAGTTTCTTGGTCCAACAAAAAAATATGTGATTAAAAGATTAATCATCTAGTTTAATGATTAATTACATAAAACTTATTAATGTTCTTTACCCCAAAGCAAGCATCATTGGGCTCACCCATTTTTAATAGATTTACCCGTTGTATCTCCTTTAGAATTTTCTATTGGTTTTATTCTTGGACTGATACAACACCATAGTTAATATGTATTTTAGTTTTTTAAATTAAGTATAAAACATAATTCATAATAAAATAAACACTTCAGGATTTAAATAACAACAAATAAGAATCTTATAAAAACCCAAGTACAAGAATACTACCCTATTATTCCCATAGTCACCATGTGCAGATTGAGTAGAAACGCAATCCCTACCGTGGATATGAGTGGGAGGTGGGGAATGGTAAAAGAATAAATTATACAATAATAGAAATTAAAGCATAAATAAAACTAAAATTTGAATCTGGGGGAGATCAGTCAAAAGAGTAGCAACACCCCCCTGAATGTCTTACATGAAAATAGAGGTATTATTTCATATATAATGAAAATATAACCACATAGAGTGTACCCTAAAGTACATGTCCTGTAGTCAATTAGAATTGACTTGGATTTGGTTTCTCCATCGTTATGTGATTCGTGCATCACTCTATGACTTTGAATGCATTTTTGGTGTGTTGGTGGTGGTACACGACATGTTGTGCCACCCCACATGGAGTGTAGTGTCAAATTCCTCCACCAACTACTTCTCGATGGCATACACTACATGTGATCACATAGTACATGACGTGTAAGAGATCTCTGGATACATGGGCATGTACTCGGTCTGGAAAAATCGTGTCTGTGTAAAGTTTCACATTACGTGTTTACAAAGTACACATTGTGTATATCTTTATTTTCATTCTAATTACTTCGGATTTGGGAAGTTTACTGGAATCTCCAGAGAGATCAACAAGTACAAGGAAATAAATCATTTTATCTAAAAAAATTACATATCTACTGAATCTATGATTTAATACCCAATAGAATGTATGAAAATGTATACACAGATTGCATACATCACTTAGCTATTATCAAGCTTTAGGGTTAATATTTATACCCCATACCTTTAACAGGTGATCCAAAAATGATTGCAACAGACAAAACCCATGGTGAAGATGGTGAGGATTATTATAAGGAGGTTCAAAAATCAAAATTGACCATGATAACAAACAACAATGTAATTGGTCATAGGATTTCACTATAATGGATAGATAAGAAGGAAGGTAAGGCAGAGACCTCACCAAAAAGGACTTACTAGGGATTTCTCACATAACTAGGATGTCCATATAAGAATTTGGCACCCCAAAATATCATGGAAAATTCCTTAGGTTCAAAAGGAGAGGAACTACATTTGAATAGAATTAAAATCATACACACAACTTTTTTACAACAACATGATGGGAATTTTCATGGCATGTAATGTGATTACAAAGCGTGTAAATGTTTTCAATTTAAATAGTTGAAAAACTCATTCCCTAATATTTATTTTGTTAAAAAACATGAAAAATTACATGATATGTAATCCCTTTACATGGCATTTAAATATTCATCAGTTGACTATTCAGACCATTTATCATTTAGAAAACCAAACCTCTTTAAAATTTCCTCTAATAACCATGAATCCATAAAACTCTAAACCCATTTATAACCAGACTACATTAATTCAAAAAAATATACATCCCAGAAGTTTAGTTAATTTTCTCCAACAATGGATCGTTATATTCAAACATGACTCGGCCACCAAGGCTCAAATAAAAAAAATAAAATAGAGAGATATACATAAAAAAATGTTGAAACTTACATCATTTAATCATTACTACTTCTATTGTACTTACCCTTATTGAGAATTTGTTATCACCTTTATTGTTTTCAGTTCCCCATGATATGAATAAGAAATATTTTATTGATATTTCATAGAAGTTGTTTATTTAATTTTTTAGGCATTATATTTTATTTTCTATTTCCCAATGTAATAAGGGTATCAAATATGTAGTTTGTTTTTTCAAAACTATTGAACTGATTTGTCCTTCAGGATTTGATTCATTGTAATCATGAGAATTTAATACAGTAAGTCAATGGATCAGGGATTTTGGTGTCGAGGTGTTACATTTGGTATCAAAGGAAGTTTAGAAGCAACATTGGTAACTATATTTGTAAAAAATAGATTATTTAACATAACCATAAGGTATAATTTGAGGATATGTATAAAATAATTACCTAGATTTTTGTAATGGTAGAGGTTATGTGGGTCTTCCTAGAAATGCATCCATGTCTAGATACTATAAGTGGATGTGCTTCTAGAATAGATGTACCTAAGGGTAACAATTTTGAAAAGGATCATAATGTGTGACTCAATCAAAACATAGAACACAACAATGGGTCTAAATTTGTTTACACTATAGGAGAATTTTCTTAGGATAATTCTCATTTTTCTATAGAAACCATTACGAATGATTTAAAAGTATAGATAGTCCCAAGGAAACTACGGATTATGATTCTACGATTTACGATGGGTAAATTTATAATGGTAATTATCAAACCATGTTTAGAATTGTGCATTCTTATTCAAAATTCATAATTATATGATCTAATCTAGCATATGCCATTTTTTAGAAATGGAACCTAGAAGAACAAATGGTATCAAAACACTGGGAAAATGTGGAGATTTCCCTGAAGATAAAACAATATACCTGGTATTGTAATGGAGAAAATAATAATTATATTAGTGAATATTAACCATGTTATGATAAATTACCATTCCTGGATAGAGAAACATGGTCCACTGTGAGAATAAACTATATTAGATTGCTTTATGTCACCGATTCCACCATTATTTAATGGGACTTTTAAAATAATTTTAGATGGGAAATTTATTATATACCTAGAGAATATATTTATAGCCATGGTATGTATAGAAAAGTAAAACGATATACTTTTGGTGAATTGTCACAGGTGATGACGATCAATAGTGGTCTCTAATTCAGAATACTAGGGTGGATGAAGAAATATAACTCATGCAATGTAAAACATTTATGGAGACATTTTTCAATAAATACTTCCCTCATTATTAGAAAATTAAGATGAATAGGATGTTACTTATCATAAAAAAAGTAAGATTAAAGTTTCATAGATTATGAAGCCACATTTACAAGGTTATTTAGGTGTTATACATATTATATACATATCACATAGTTCATGATTGATCACTTTTTTATGGACCTAATCCAAGTATCTGAAGGGCAATGGTCTCCCAAAAATTTTAATCATAATATGAAATAATTTTATGTTCCATCATAACAAAGAAGTAATTCTCTAGATCATACACTTATATGGGAAACCTTGGGAATAAAAAGTCTATTGATAACGAAGAAAAATTGAATTTTTCAACCATGAAGTTGAAGATGAAAAAAAATCATGTTGTTTGATCTGTGGAAAGTTTCACCTAGGGAAATGCCTAAAGGGAATGAGTGTTTTTTATAAGTTTAGATAAATGTGTCATATTGTTAAATAATTAAATATGGAGAAGTTAAAAAAACTACTATATAGTGTTACAACTATAAGTAGATGGGTACTATGTAGAAAAATTCCCTAATCATCAAGGGAATCTACCACCAAAGAGGCCAATGAGAGAAGGCCAAGGTTTAGAGATAACTACAACTAAGGTGTAAGTACCCAATGATGTATTGTCTTGTGCATTAATCATATTTTAAAATTTTATAATGCTTTATTTTATCCATTATCATCTCTCACTTTTATATCTACCCAATTATATAAGAAAATATAACATTTACATTTTGTTTTAATAAGGTATTTTTCATTAAAAACTCATAAGGGAAGTCTCAATACCACAACGATATGTCAAAAGAACCCATTCTGAAACATAAATGTTCTTTTTTAGCATTTAATAATTCATATGGTTGACTATGATATAATCCTCAGTATGGACTCATTTTAAAAATATAATAAAATAAAGTTATTATCAGATGAAGGGAATTATAATTTTTATGGAAGATGTAGAATTCATTATCTTTATAACAGAAAATTCATCATTTTATTCCCATATTGATCCACCTCCTATAGCTCCATTGAATTATAATAATTGGTAATAAGGTAAAACAACATCTTGTGATGAGGAAGGTAATATTCAAATTTAGAATGTTCCTACTTTATAGAAATGCATTGTTGTATTTCCTATGGAATTACCTATACATCTTCGCGAGCATGAAGTTAAATTTTCCATTTATTTAATCAAAAATGTGAGTCCAATATAAAATACTCAATATAGAATATCTATTTTCAAATTAGTGAAATTGAAGAAAAAACTAGAGTATTTGTGTAATAAGGGATTTGTGTTCCCATGTATTTCACCATGGAGAGCCCATGTTCTCTTCATTATGAAAAAATATGGATCCTTGATGTTTTTCATTGATTATAGGGAAATAAATTTTATTATAATAAAAAACAAGTATCCTTCAACTATCATTGATGACTTTTTCATACACTTTACAAATCCAAGTACTTTCCAGAGAATGATATTTTCTCTTAGGTGTCACCAATTGTGAGTAAAGAAGGAATAAATTATGAAGAAGATTTTCTTGACAAGGTATGTACACTAATAATTAATAATACTACCATTTGGATTGACTAATTCTCCCTCTATGTTTATGAACCTAATAAAAAAATTATTTAAGAAATATCGTGATCAATTTGTTGTGGAATTCATTGAGGATATTCTGGTTTATTCTAAAATTTATGAGGACTATGAAAATAACTTAGAGGTCATTATTAAGTCTCTTCTAAAGGATGAATTATATGAAAAATTTAGTAAGTTGGAATTCTAGCTAAAATTAGTAACTTTTTAAAGCTATATTTTCTCCAAGGATGGAATATATGCTGATCCTAAAAAGACAGAGGTATTTTGAGAATCATTAACACAAACAAACACTACTAACACATTTAGTATCAATGATTTGGAAGGTTACTATGAATAATACGTTCATAATTTTTCCCAACTAGCTAACTAATTAACCGATATTACTTGTAAAGGGGTTAAGTTTGTTTCAAAAAGCAAAAGTGAATAATGGTTTGATGAACTAAAGAGAAGATTAGTAAATGCTCTAATTTTTACTCTACTATCTTGAAGTGGTGCATTTTTCTTATATAGTGATGCATCGATGAAGGCACATGGTTGTGTCCTAATAAAAATTGTAAAATTTATTATATATGAATCAATTAAATTGAAGAATCATTAACTGAACTACACATACCATGATCTTGAGTTAGCGACTATAACCTGTTATTTGAAAATATATAGAAATTATCTTTATGGTGAAATATGTGAGATATTCACAAACCACAACAGCCTAAAATACATTATTTCATAAAAAGATGTCAGTATGAGACAAATTAGAGGGATATAGATACTAAAATGTTATTATTTCTCAATACACTACCACATAGGGAAATAAAATAAGGTAGAGGATTCATTGAGTAGTAAGGGTCATGGGGTTTTAACCCAAATGATTATTGAGAAGAATATTTTGTTAATGGATCTATTAAATATGGATATGGGAATTTCTATGGAAGGGAGACATCAATAATTTTTAAAATGATTACTAAACCAGATTTATTATGGAATATGAAGAATTATAAATATTATGATAATAAGTTTTAGAAGAAAATTAAATCTGTGAATGATGGAAAATTAGTATACTTCATTTTACAGTATGGTGTTTTAAAATTTGGATAGATATTATGTGTTCTATCTATACCTAAGATATAAATGGGATTTTTAGATAATGCTCAAAACTCAACTCTCTCTGTACACTCTAGTATCAAAATGATGTATAGATACATGAAGATACATTAATGGTGGGATAACATGAAGGAAAAAAATTCTAATTTTGTGTACAGATGTTTGGTTTTTCAATATGTAAAATCTCTGAGTTAGTATTCTAGATGTGTCATAGAACCTTTTCATTTTCTTGTGAAGAAATGTGATGACATTACCACATACTTTTTCATGTTACTTCCAATGACTCCTATTAATAATGATTAAATATGGGTTATCATTGATCTCCTAACCAAATATACCAATTTCATTTTCAAATGAGATAATTTACCTCTTAAGATCCTTGTAATGGTTAATATTAATGAAACCCTGAGAATTTATGGTGAACCCGTATCAATGGTTTCTTATTGATGTCATCACTTTACGTCAAAAATATGGTAGTTTCTTCAGAAGATTCTTCATACTTAGCTTCATTTGAGAACAACCTACTATCCCAAAATAGATGGAATGCCCAAAAGAAGAATTCAAATAATAGAAGACATGTTACATTCATTCTCATTCAATTTTAATGGTATGTAGGATCATTACATACCTTTTGTTGAGTTTTTCTATAATAATAGTTTCCATTCAAGTATTAAAATAGTGTCATGTGAAGAATTATATTGAAACAGATTTCGTGATCCAACTTGTAGGGATGAAGTTAGGGAGAGGAAACATATAGTCCCATAACATGTTGAAGAAATAATAGAAAAGGTAATGGACATTCATGATCACATTTCAGAAGCCCAAGGTGTGAAAAATAATTGCACTAATAATTGAAGTAAATACCTGGACTTCCGTATATGGGATCATGTTTTCTTAAAAGTGTTGTCATGGATGGCTGTTATAAGGTTTTGTAAGAAAGGGACATTGATCCCCAGGAACATCAGACCCATTGAAATTATTTGAATAATTTTAATTGTTTCTTACCATTTTTAAATTCTACCAAGCCTCTAAAAATTATGTGTTATGTTCCATATATCATTGATATAGAAGTATATTATAGTCCCAACACATGTTATCACCTCTGATTATGTATATTTGGAAGCGAATATCCAATAATATTAAGAACCCATCCATTTTCTTGATAATAGAAAGAAAGTATTGAGGAATTAAATAATGAATCTATTAATGTGAAATTTTTAAAAATCAAAATATTGAGGAACCAACATGGGAACCAGAGGTTTCTATAAAGGAAAACAGCCCACATATTTATAGAAGGAAATACCCCTATAATTTTGGGGAAGATATTTTTTGTATGAGGGAATAATGTATCACCCCAAAAAATCACAATATTCTAATTTTATGATAAATTTAATTTGGATGATACAGCTAACAATTCACTCAACATTTAGTTAGCTTGCGCTACACACAAAGCTGAGTTTTATCAAATACTATTAATATTATTATTTAAAAATAAATCATTCTTCAAGCCATTAAATTGGTGGTTGTGAATCAGAGTTAATAAATTATGAAAATATATATTATATATCCAATGAAAATTTTTGATATTCATCTAATATATTTTATTAGCATAAAAAAATAGTAAATCCATTTTTAGACATAAAAACCTATATGTTTTTAAAGGTATTTTTTCTAAATTTTAATGGAGATCCTATTTTATATCTAATTTTGGAACATTAATAAATTATATTTAAAATTTTAAACTTCTTTTTTTAAATCTAATTTTCAAAATTATGTTTGGGTGAATTTTTATTATTTTTCAATTAAGTGAAATTTTTTATGAATTGTAAACATACTGAATTTTAATAGAAATCCGCTTTTTCATCTAATATATTAATATAGATAAATTTTATTTTAATTTTTTTAATATATATTTCACTAAATTATACATTATTTAATTTAATCTAGGTTATTGGAACCAATTTAACATTAAAACTATTTCTAAAAATCTTTCAATGTTTTGGACAATTTCACTTTGAAACCCGCTTTTTATTCCCCTATATAGGTTTAATTTTAAATTTATTTATTCAAATTATGTGATTTTAATTTGGAAAAATTGATTCTATATTTTTAATAATAATATTTTATATTTTATATTTTTTTCATCATAGTTTTTTGAAAAAATATTAGTGAGAGAAATTAGAATTATTTATAGTGATTAAGAGAAAAAATAGCATAATAAGGGACTAAACCTAAAACTCAAAGAAACAAATGAACTATAAATTTAAAAAAAATTGTAATAATTTTACCATATCCACAATTTTATTTAATTTTTTCATTTTTGGATGCACGTGATGTAAGTGATACCCCTCAATTGTGTTTATCATTATATATTTTCCAGAATGCCACTTCTCCTCGATAATAAAAAATTAGTCACCCATCCCGCTTATTCTCACCTCTCAATACCTTTTTATCATCCAAACCCTACCAAAAATAAGTCCCAAACATCTCTAAAATCATCATGGAAATCACAATTTGTGCATAAGTCCAACCTAGTATGTCTTTTGTATAAACCAAAAAAAGTTACCCAAAAAAGAGGTAATGTTCTTAAATGTTCACTTGTTTTTCTTTATAAACCCCTTAAATTTTTATTATATATTTTATATATAATAACATAATTATCATAAAAATACTCTAATTATTTTATGTCAATATTATTACCAAAAATCACAGACACTACCATTAAATGGGATACACAATCATTATTTGTCTGTATGTCAGACTACCGCCTCATGAATGGATGTCTTTCATTATACTATTTCCACCTTTCAATGATGTTAATAATGATGGATTTATAGTTTATATATATATTATATTTTATATTTATTATGTATTAATTCTTAAGTAATTTTTATATAACACATTCCATCTTTCTTTCCATTTTGTGAGAATACAATAACATAATTTGTGGATTTGGGGACTACCATCATCCTATCTCCAAATATTATGTATTATTATAAATACATATTTACTGAGTATATATGATATTTAAATAATGGTTTATACACTATATATTACTAAATTATTATCTATTTAATAATAACAAAAATAACTAGCCAAAACATTCTCATGAAACATTATAATTAACACCTGAAATAATGAATAATGAAATATTGTTAACAAACAGTAATTAATATATTATAATAAGGTAATATTTAATATTATAAATATTATTTTGGTTATATTATAATCTAATATCATGTTTAAAACCATAATAATTTATTTTAAAGAGTTTTCGACCAAAAAGGAGTGTAAGGTAAGGGAGTTTCATTTCACTTTTTACATCTCTGAGATAAATGTCATATTCACCAATTACTTCATTTGTTTGGTGAATCTTATACCCAATTTGATATATTATTTGACAAATTATTTTATATTCAAATTATTTAAATTTTCTATTTTACGATGATTACTTTTTGGATTTCGATTCTGATGTTACCACAGTTGTATGAGATTTCATCTCAATTTACATTCTATTCAGAATTATTTGTTATTATGCACCAATTAACATTAATGTAGTTTATACACTTCCCATTTGAAATTAAATACAATGATTTAGTCATGTTTCAGGATATTATATGTTTTAACTGTAATTATCTCATACAAGGGGGTTTGAATTGAAATTTACCAAGTGGGGAAATTTATCTTTGTAATGTCACTTTCTTTTATGATTATTAACTTTATCTTGAAAAAATCACATCTTTATGATCATCTTCTTTTAGAAATAAAATCTATTTTAGATATCCATACTATTATGTGATGGGAATTATTTCTTCCTAAATCAAAAAAATATATATAAAGTGTGTACTTGACAATTATTTGATTCACATGGAAAATAATATTAAATCTATATGTTTAACTCAATACAGATATTTGATAAGTCATAGTGTTCACAAATTAAATCGATTATTCAATATATGAGGAATTAGTTTTATAGGTTAGACATTGATGGGTTCCATTTATAGATATTCCATCGATGCATCAGAAGTCTCATGAGACGAATCATTTTTCCAATCAGATAGGTTTTTACTTCATATGTCATAATACATATTATGAAATGTCTTGAAGGTAAAAGTACGATGTGCATAGGAAACATGGTATCAAATAATTAAGGATTTTCCTTATTTGTATTTGGTTTTTATTAATCCATGATATTTTCACTTTTACATTATATATAGATGTAGTTAATTTTAATCTTAATGATTAAATGGAATGTATGAAAACCCTGGTCATTTATTATAGAATAAACATAATTTATTACATAAACTTCATTTGAAACAACATAGAAGACCGAGAGGTCTAGTGTATTTATGGAATAGTATCATTAAATAACAACTTAAAACATGAAAAATAAAATCTTTTGGAAAAATTCCTTTACATTACCACTACATTCCCTCGTACTTAGCATTGCAATGGATAACCTGAGGACATGCATAAAAAAGGGTGATCTATAAAGCCTAGTAAAAGAATAATTAGGGAATAACATGAGGAATACAATACATGTTAGACAATAGGCATATCAATATATCACCAGAGAAGCATAAACATAATGGCATGATAAAAAATGATAATCATAACATGGAAATGTGGCATGAACACTTTACACAGAATAAGCATGAGCCAAGGCACATTGCACATGGAGCATGAGTAAACCCTCATAGCACTTGACGCACGAGTAAAACCTTGTTTCACTTGAATCATAATGAGTAAACACCCATTGCACATGACGTATCATGATACTATAATTTACCCAAGGCATTGGAGCGCTATCAGTGTGCACCCATATTAAACATTTCACTTCATGCGTAAGTGTTCCACATGGGTAATAAATCATTTAATCATTCAACATAATCATTTATTCCACAATAAATGAATGTGGAATACATAATTGAAAATCTTTAAACTATAATTAAATGTGAATAAATGTGAATACCCTTGATAGATAACTGGGCATGGTATTCGCTACACAGTGACTTTGGATTGGAAAAATGCGGTGCAATTTCGGTAGGATAATTGTGTGACATAAGAACTCATAAAAATGTTTGATGAGAGAGAAATGGGTGTCTCATCACAATTTACATGACATGGACAGTAATGGGTAATATATATACATGTACCAACAAATGTAATGGAACTTAGATTCATGATACAAAAGAATTACTTGAATGTAAATGAGAGAGAGAAATTCCTTTGGGAATTTCAGCATAGTAACGGGTGTACATGGGAGGCATTTAATGAGATAGAAAAGGGTATCCCATCATTAAAACATAAATAGGTTTGTATAGGTGAGGATCTAAACCATACCCCAACATTTATAATTAAAATTAAAAGGGCATAACAACTTAAAGAATATTGGACAAAAATAAGAAAGGGAGAAAAACCCTAACATGGAAGTGTGCTACCAAAGGCTTGAGAGAGTCTTAAGAGAGGATTCTTGGTAACTTGGGGAACCTTGGGAGGAATCTATAAAGTGGAGGGAATGGGATGGAAGAACTCCAAAGGCTTTGAGTGAAGAGTAATTGGGAGCCTGGGTGGGTTTATATTGGAAAGGAGAGGGAATTGTTTATGATTTAGGTTTGGGACACCTCACATTAAACTAATCAAAACCACAAAACAGCCCATGTTTTTTGCCCAATGTTTTTTCCAAAGGGGAGTGGAAAAAAATATTTTATAAGTAAAAAGTACTAAATTCTTAAAATAATGGGTTTTATTATGTGGAGGTGAGTCACACTCCTAAGGAAAACAATTTAAAAAGAAAAAATGTTTAATAAGTCTTGAAGGGTCCACTAAAGCTTTGTAAAATAAATCAAACAAACCAAAAATCACATTATTTTAATGGTAAAACATATATTTTCAGAACATAAAGTTTATAGTATTTTATCACATCACTATTGGGTCATCATGATGTCATAAAACACATTATATATTTAAACGGTATTTAATTTTTACCCAAAAAATTGTACTATCTCAGAAAATTATTAAATTCACCATTGGATAATTTCGATGTCCTGATTCCAGAAATAGTATTCATTTTACCTAAATAATTTTCTAAATATATTAATTTTCAATTTTAAAATATAAACCGATATTTATCGAAAATTCATGGGTTTTGACAAAAATAGTTGTCAAAACTTAATAAAAATTACAATTTCATTCATAAAATTATACGATCATTTATATTTAATAAAAATTAGTTTAATAATAATAATAATTTATTATTAAAATGTTATTTAATTCAAAAATCCATTAATTCATTAAAATTTATTTCTTAGTTGAACATTAACTAAAAATAAAATTTGCGTTTGAAAAACTATTTAAAGGTAACAATAATAAATGAAAGTCTATTCATTATTATATAAAAAAATAATGTAAATAACAATAGTGCTAGGGTATTGTTAAATAACCTCATAAAACACCCTCATACGACCAAAGGGTGAGGTGTGTGGTGGTGATAGACTCTTGTGGTGGCTCAGATAACATTGCTCGGGAGGTAATCTATATCAACTTCCACTTCTCCCGTAGGCGGTTCCACTCAAGCTAAATGTGTTCAATCTCGGCTTGATCTTGGTCAAGAGTGAAGCCCAATGACGCCACCGCCTTTCCAAGAACTAACAAATGGGCTTCTTATGGGGCGTTTCTACTGGATGAGGCCATATTTTCCTTTTTCTGAGTAAATTGGATTTGTTAAATCCCTATATTTATACTAATCATGTGATCGTTGTTCAACCTCAATATTAGAAACGGTTACAATTGGTAACATAAAACCATATAAGTTGACATTTTATTTAAACATTTTACAAAGATACATCAAATTAGATCATGACAGACTTCCATTAATGAATGTTTGGGTCGCTACAATATTCCCCTCCTAAGAAATTTCGCCCTCAAAATTTTCTTTTCCCATAATAAAACAGATTTGGGTAACTATACTTCATCATTTCCTCTGATTCCCACGTCACTTATTCAAACTTGTGGTTTCACCAAAACACTTTGAAGAGGGGCATTGTCTTATTTCGTAGAACATTTTCCCTATGATCGAAGATCTTCACTGTTTGCTCCTCATAAAAAATATCATCCTCTAACTGTACCACCTCTGAAGAGAGTACATGTGAAGGGTCTGTTATGTACTTCTTTAAAAGGGATACATGAAAGGCATCATGTACTTTGGCCATGGTTTGTGGAAGTGATAGTCGATAGGCCACAGCCCCAACATGGTCAAGAATCTCGAAGGGGCCGATGTACCTTGGACATAACTTCCCTTTCCTTCCAAACCTCATGACCTTATTCCACGAAGATATGCATAGAAATTCCATATCTCCAACTTTAAACTCAAGGTTTCATCTATGGTTATCTTCATAACTCTTCTGTCGACTCTGGGCTTCCTTGATATGCTGCTGAATGGTTTTCACCTTCTCCACCATTTCTTCGACCATTTCTTGTCCAAGCAGCTTACGCTCTATGTCCTCATCCCAACAAGCCGATGTTCTGCACCTTTTACCATAAAGGGCTTCATATGGTGACATTTGGATGCTCGAGTGGAAACGGTTATTATAAGAGAACTCAACCAGATGAAGATGTTGATCCCATCCTCCTTTAAGGTCCATTGAAAACTCTCTCAACATCTCCTCAAGTGTTTGGATAGTCTGCTCGGATTGGCCATCAGTTTGAGGATGAAAGGCCGTACTGAAGTTCAGTTCAGTATTCATAGCATGTTGAAGACTCTTCCAAAACATAGAGGTGAAACTTGGATCTTGATCGAACACAATAGATAGTGGTACTCCATGAAGACTTACCACTTCCCAAATATATATTTGTACCGATTAATCCAATGAGAAATCCTCCCAAATAGCAATAAAGAGTGCAACCTTTGTAAGATGATCCACAACAACCCAGATTGCATTGTTGCATCTGGATGTCTTTGGAAGTCTGGTGACAAAGTCCATGGTGATGTTCTCCCATTTTCATTCTGGTATAGGCAATGGTTGCATGATCCCCTTAGACTTTTTCCTCCCTACCTTCACTTGCTGAGACACCAGGAAATTTGATGTATATTTAGTGATCTTCTTCTTCATAATATCCCACCAATAATGCTCTCATAGATCTCAATACATCTTTGTGTTTCTTGGGGGAATAGTTAAATTTGAATGATGTTCATCATCCAAAAGTTCCTTCTTCAGCTTTGGATTTGATGGAACACATAGTCTTTTTCCAAATTTCACAATTCTATCTTCATTAGTATTAAACTCTGAGGATTTACCTTTTCTGGAAGCTTCCACTTATTCATGAATTCCCACATCATCCTTTTGAGCATCTGTTAACCTTTCCAAAAGTGATGGTTGAGAAATCATTTGTGAAAGGATTTATGATTTTCCCTTCTTTAGGATTCCCATGTCCATCTTCATCAAAACTAATAAGATTTTATCCTTTTCAATTCTCATCAATGATAGAATCACTGGGTCCTTTCTACTTAAGGCATCTACCACCTTGTTCGCTTTCCCAAGGTGGTAATGGGTTGAGTATTTATAGTCTTTGATTATCTCTAACCATTTTTGTTGGCGCATGTTCAACTCTTTCTGTGTGAATATATACTAGAGGCTTTTGTGGTTCGTATATTTTTCACACTTCTCCCCAAAGAGATAATGCCTCTAAATTTTCAAAGTGAAGATCATTGCAGCCAACTAGAGGTCATGTGTTGGATAGTTCTATTCATGAACTTTCAATTACCTTTAATCTTAGGCAATGAATTTTTCATTTTGCATCAACACACATCCTAGGCCCTTTTTCGAAGCATCACTGAATACCACAAAATGTTCTCTACTTGTGGGTAAAGTGAGCAGAGGCATAGTGATAAGCCTCATTTTGAACACCTTGAAGATTTCTTTCCATTCATCACTCTAAGAAAACTGTACTCCCTTCCAAGTTATCTTGGTAAGAGGGTTGGAAAATCATGTGAAATTTCACCCAAATCATCGATAATATCCAGCTAACCACAAGAAGCAATGGATATCTGTTACCAATGATTTCCTCGGCCATCCCTCAATAGCTTTGTTTTGGAGGGATCCATAGATATGCACTTTCTTGTGATGATATGGCCCATGAATGAGAACTCCTTCAACCATACCTCGCACTTACTTTACTTTTCATAGAGCTTCTCCTTCTGTAAAGTCTCTAGAACAGTTCTTAGATGCTCCTCATGGTCCTCCTTGGTTTTGGAGTATATTATAATATCATCTATAAAGACTACCACAAATTTGTCAAGGTAATCTCTAAAGACTCTATTCATCATGTCCATGATGATTGTTGGAGCATTAGTGAGTCTGAAATGCATTACTATGAATTCATAGTGCCAATATCTTGTACAAAAAGCAGTCTTGGTGATATCTTCCTTCTTCACCCTTACTGATAATATCTCGACCGCAAATACACCATGGAGAAGTATTGTGCTCCACGTAGCTGATCCAATAAGTCATCAATTTGTGAAAGAGGAAACTTTTTCTTATTCATGATTTTGTTGAGCTCACGATAATCGATGCCAAGGCGCACTGACCCATCCTTATTCTCGATGAAGATGACTAGTTCACCCCATGGTGAAGCACTTGGTCGTATAAACCCTTTTCTATATTCTCATGTAGTAGTTTCTTCAGCTCCTCAAGATCCACAAGATCTATTCTATACCGATTCTTGGATAATTGAAATTCCCCAGGTATAAGATCAATTGAGAATTCAACATCTCTTCCAAATGGAAGACCAGGAAATTCCTTAGGAAACACTTCAGCGAATTCCCAAAAAATAGGCATGTCTTCAAGGATGGTTTCTTCCTTGGACTCAATCATCTAAGCCAGATACACGTGCTCATAAGTTAGTAATATCCACATTTGAGATGATGTAGCTAAAGAAGATTCATCTTTCTCCTTGCACTTATATATAATCAGGGGTCGATTATCCACATGGAGAGTGATTTCTCTCTCATGAAAATTTATGTTGGATCTATATAAGGAAAGAAAATCCAGGCCAAGAATTGCTTCAAATTCTACCGGAGGGAGTATGATGAGGTTCAATGGGAAGTTAAATCCAAATATTATGATAAGGAGAGAGTTATATTCAATGGATGAAATGATTTCCCCATTTTTCGTACTCATTGACATCTTCACTTCCATGATTTGTGGTGGTGCTGGGATTATTCTACTAAACTTTTGAGATATGAAAGAATGTGTAGAACCAGAATCAATAAGTATGTTTTCTATTCTTGAATGAATAAATAGAGTACCTATCACCACTTCATTATTGGGGTTCACTTCTTCAGTAGTGATGGAAAAATCTCACCCTTGCTACCTTGGAGGATGTTGGTTGCCTCCAAAAACCCATGGCTTAGGGAAATGATTTGAATGATGCCCTAGTTCATTGCAGTTGTAGCAGTGAACAATGCATTGAGGTTCGAATGGAGTGTTCCTCTTCAATATTTCAGCCACTGGTTTTTCTTTCCTATTGTTAATAGATAGGTTCCCTTCTCTTCTACACCTAAAGCATTTTCTCGTACCCTTCAGGAAATTTACAGGGTGCTTCTTTCTACACCATTGGAAAGTGGGGTGCTGGATCTTCTTAGCACTGTGGGATTTATCCATCAGACCGCTAGTATTGAACTCCATCTTATGCTTCTTATCACCATGATACCACTGAGATTCTACGATCTCAATTTGGACCTTTAGGTACATCAAAAATTTTCATCATATCTGTCAATGTCACGAATCGCCAGCCCTTTTTGCAGGATGGGTTTCAGCCCAACAAAGAAGCATTTGACCTTGCATTCGAGGGTAACAAAAAAGCCGAAGGCGTGTTGTGAAAGTTTTGTGAATTTTTCCTCATACTATTTGATAGATTTGTTGTCTTTTTTCTTGAGGGAAAGGAAGTCGCTTTCCATGTTACGTTGGATGGTACACGGAAAATATTTATCGAAAAACATCTTCTGGAAATCCTTCCACTCAAACTCCTTGATCTCCGCCTCAAGCTTCGTATTTTTGATCAACCTACACCATTGATCGGATTCACCCTCCATATGATAAGAATCTAGGAGAGCCTTCTCTTTTTCAGAACATTGAAGGATGGAGTAGATCTTTTCAATGGAGTTGATCCATTTTTCAACGATTGAGGGATCTGATGATCCATTAAAAGTAGTAGGCCTTTGTCTCATGAAGCTCTCAATAGTGACTTTTAATTTATTAGGGGGGGTTGAACGTTTCACTTGACCCATGTTTCTATTCAATGGTTTAGTTAGCTGAGAGAGAAGCCTAACAAAGTTCACGATTCCCGCTCCCATTGGAATGGGCATCTCATTAGTATAGTCATCACATTGATCTTCACATCGATTATTAGCCCGAGTCCTCCTATTACCGACCATTGGCTGGAAAAAAAGGAAAGTTAGGGGTAACACATAAAGGTTAATACAAAAACAAAACTGAAAATTTATAAATAACTTGTATTTCCTTAACATATGAATCAATTGGATTCCATCTATGTTATCCATGATCTACTTTCTTAAATATATTCTTAGGGAATTTTTTTAGTCCTTTAATAGTGGTTCATACTATGCTTGTGAATTTACCGAAGCATATCCCTAAAAAGTGTCATAACCAATAGTACAGCAAGGCCCTTTGTTGTGCACCAGTTCCCATTCGAGTCTAGCTCAAAGCGATTTTTTCAGGTTTTACCACTAGGATACATCTATGCCAGAGCCGCCTCTACCTGCTCGTATCCATATAGAGATGTATTTTCTTGATAAAACACTTACTCTATACTCACCAAAACATTGGGATGCTTTTATTATAATTAGTCTTGTCTCTAAGGCTTTTCTAGGGTTTTCTAATCATAATCCCAAAAATAACTAAACTTGTCCTCTGATACCAGCTTTAACAACCCTGATCTTTTATTACACAATTAAACACAATTTATTACATAAACAACATTTTATAAAAAATAGAATATAGAGAGGTATATTGTGTTTGGGGCTTAGGATTATTAAATAACAACTTAAAACCTAAAAACAACATCATTATTGAAAACTTCTTTTACATGACCACTACATTCCCTCGTACATAGCATTGCATGGGATAACCTGAGGACATGCATAAAAAAGGGTGAGCTATAAGTCTAAGTAAGGGATTATTCATGGAATAACCTGAGGAATACAATACATGTTATACAATAGTAATATCAATAGGGAACAAGAGAAGTATAAACAAAAAGGCATGGAAAATCATGATAATCATAACATGTAAATGTGGAATCAACACTTAACATGAAATTATCATGAGCCAAGGCTCTTTACACATGGAGCACGAGTAAACCCTCACTGTGCATGAATCACTAGTAAACCATTGTTTCACTTGAATTAGCTTGAGTAAATCACATTGTACATGAAGTTTCATGATACTATACTTTACCCAATTCATTGGAGCGCTATTAGGGCACACCCTTCTTAACCATTTCACTTCTTGCATAAGTGTGCCACATGAATCATAAAACATTGAATCACTCGACATAATAATTTATTCCACGATAAAAGAATGTGGAATACATACCTGAAAACCTTTAAAAAATAAGTAAATGATCATAAAGGTGAATACCCTTAATAGATAAATGGGCATGGTATTCACTACACAATGACTTTGGCATAGAAAAATGCGGTGCAATTTTGGCAGCATAACGGCGTGACATAAGAACTCATAAAAATGGTTGATGAGAGAGAAAGTGGTTTAAAATCATAATTTACATGTTATTGACTATAAGGGGGTCATGTAGATACATGTCCCAACAAATTTAATGGAATTTAGATTCATGATACAAAATAATTGCATGAAAGTAAATTAGGAGAGAGAAATTCCATTCAGAATTTCATTATAGTAACAGGTGCACATGGGAGGCATTTAATGAGAGAGAAAGGCATATCACATCATTAAAACATAAATAGGGCAGTATGGAGGAGGTATTAAACCATACCCCAACATTAATAATTGAAATTAAAAGGTCATAACAACTTAATGAATATTGGACAAAAACAAGAAAGGAAGATAAACCCTTACATGGAAGTGCGCTTCCAAAGGCTTGAGAGAGGCTTGAGAAAAGCTTCTTGGGAGCTTGGGGCTCCATGGGAGGATTTTAGAGAGATTATGGAAGATGTTGGACGAACTAAAAAGTCTATTAGTGAAGAGGAAGTGGGATATTGGGTGGGTTTATATAGGGAAGGAGAGGGAATTGTTTATTATTTAGGTTTGGGGCACCTCACATTAAGCTAATCAAAACCAAAAACCAGCTCATGGATTTTTCCAATGATTTTTGCCAAAGGTGAGTGGAAAAAAATATTTTATAAGGAAAAATTCCTAAATTCTTAAAATAATTTGGTTTCTTATGTGGTGCGGAGCCACACTCCCATGGAAAATAATTTAAAAATACAAAATGTTTGATAAGTATTGAAGGGTCCACTAAAGCTTTGTAAAATAAATCAAACAAACTCAAAATAATATTATTTTAATGGTAATACATATATTGGACGAACATAAAGTTTATAGTATTTTATTACATCACAATTGGGTCATTATTATGTCATTATATAGATTATATATTTAAACGATATTTAATTTTTACCCAAAAATTGGACTGTCTCGGAAAATAATGAAAAATTCACCGTTGGATAATTTTGACATCCCGATTCCATAATTAATATTAATTTAACCTAAATGATTTTATAAATATGTTAATTTTTACTTTTAAAATAAAAAGCTGATATTTACCGAAAATTCATAGCTTTTGACAAAAATGGCTTTCAAACCTTAATAAAATTATTATTGCATTCATAATATTATACGATCATTTATATTAATTAAAAATAAATTTCATAATAATAATAATATATTATTAAAATATTATTTAATTCAAAAATCCATTAATTCATCAAAATAGATTTATTAGGTGAACATTAACTAAACATAATATTTTATCATTAAAAACTATTTACAATGTAACAATAATAAAATGAAACTATATTAATTATTATATACAAAAATAATGTACATAACCATAATACTTGGGTCTTGTTAAATAACCCCTTAAAACATCCGCATAAGACTTGAGGGTGAGGTGGGCGATGTTGACAGACTCCTAGTGTGGGTTGGATGACATCGCTCGGGTGGTAATCTCTATCAACTTCCACTTCTCCCGTAGGTGGTTCCACTCAAGCTTAACATGTTCAAGCTCAGCTTGATCTTGGTAGATAGAAAATCCCAATGATTCAACCTACTTTTAGAGCTCTGACAAATTGGATTTTTATAGGGCACGTCTACTAGATGAGGCCATCACTTCATTTTTTTGAGTAAATTGGTTTTTTTAAAGCCCTATATTTATACTAATCATGTGATCACTATTCACCTTCTATATTAGCAATGGTCACAATTTTTAACATAAAACCAAAGAATTTGAAATGTTTTATAAACATTTTACATAAAGATACATTTTATTAGATCAAGAGGGATTTACACTAATGAATGTTTCGGTCATTACAAAAAGGGTTTCAGTTGCTTACATTACAATATTGTTATTCACTTATCCTGTTATACAAATTCCATGGGTGATAAAAATATATACCATTCTAGGTTGATTATTCTCATTGATTAATTAATACTTCTTATTTACTTACACTTTTTGAGAATTTCATTTCACGATAATTTTTTCCTTTTCCCTATGATATGAAGAAAAAATATTTGAATGAACATTAATGGATATTATTCATTTAAATTTATTATATATCATGTTTAATTTTCAATTTCCCAATGTAATATGGGTATCATGTATGTAATCTAAGTTTTGAGAACTACATAACTAATAGGTCATTCGGGATTTCCTTCCTTGTAATCTTGACAATTTAATAAAGCAAGGAACCTGCCCCAGGCTTCTAGGGTCAAGGAGTTGCAAAGAGAATGGGAGAATAAGAAGACATTGAATCTATAGAGTGGTTTGTTCTTTAAATATTATTTTCGAACAAGTAATTTCCTCATATTATTTGTATAAAAGTTGATAAATAATTCCTTGACTTAAAGAAGAAATATAAGGAATCTATTGGAACATACATTGCTACAAAAAATGATTTTAATAGTACTCAGCTTTATTATCGCTAGCTAATAGTGCTGATAAATGTTCCCTTTATCACTGTTGTATAATGCACAAGTAAAGGTACCATTTATCATTGATTGTTAAAAAACGATGAAACAGTGGGTTCCTTTATCAATTATAGTAAAAACGTGATGATAAATCACCTATCAATGTTAGGAAAAAAGAGCTTATAAAGGGGTCTTTATGAGTGCTTATAAGAAAGCATTGGTAAGGAGGGCTTTTATCAGTTACTTTTTTTCAAGAGTTGAAAATGGTTATTTTTAAGAAAATTCAATTTTATTCATAAATAATATATTAATATATAAATATATTTACATTGATATAAATATAAAATATTTTTTAAAATATGATTTATGTAAGTTTAAATATGAATTTACACTTAATATGTAATATATTTAGTGAAAATATATTTTTAAAAAATTAAAAATTATTATTATTTAATAATTTTCTAATTAGTTATTTATAATAGTATTTTATTATCTTTTGGATTACATAAAATTAAATTAATTAATTAATGGTCTTAGAAAAGTTAACAAATTGACATGAACTTCCAATGGATGAAACTTTTGGTCTGAGTGTCTGTTTTTGCATGACCATGTATCAAATAAATTCCAACAAAGATATTTATTCCATTGTGACTATGGAAATAGCTATGTCATGTTTTTCAGAGGGAAAGTAACATAAGGCCTCTAAAATGGAGTTTTAAGTCAAGTTATCCTAATTTTTACACATTCTATGGAATTCCATCCACATTTAATGGGGTCTTATTGTATTTTTTAGTAGAGAATTAATTTATTCCCAAATATTACATTTATGTAGATATTAAGCTTTTAAAATTTTATCATTTTTCATTGTTTATTTTCATTTATAATTAAATATAGGAATATTTTCTTTTATTTACATATAACAAACAAATTTTATGAATAAAAGTTAATGTGAAAATGTATTTTAACATATATAAACTATATCTAAATAAATATTTATCATTCATTTCATTTAAAATAAAACATTATCAATTTTATTTACCTTATAAAAATTCATTAATATTTATATATATACCTATATAATAAAATTTCTATATATAAACATGTGTGTGTCAATAAAAATATTTATATTTATGTGTATATTCTAATATATATAAATAAATACATATATATATATATATATATATTTGTGTGTGTGTGTGTGAAGAATATAAATGTATACTTTTGTGGGTAAATGTGTGTGTATCTGTGTATGGGTGTGTGTGTGTGTGTATTTGAATATTCTATGTATATCATATACGAATTTTTATTTATGAAAATATATCGTTATCATTAAATATAGTATGTAAATGAATATACAGTAAACCTAAATGAATATGTATATATATATATATATATAATGTTTATATATAAATATTTGTGTCTAGAAATAAACATATATATACATGTATTCTAATATATGTAAATGAATAATAATATATACTATATTAAAATAAATTATTTATATATATATTTCACACATTAACACTCACACAAACATATATTTTATAAATTTATTTAAAAAAATTTATATATATATGTATGAATAATAGAAAATTTTGTAAATATATATACATATATATGAAATTATTTCATAATACAAAATAAAAATGGTATGGAAGTGGTAAAGAGGTTTGATTTTCACATAGAAGTTGTGGGATCAAATCCATGTGTGTACGAGTGGGTGAAAAGCTCCTTAGCACTAAGGAAGGTGGTCATGAGTGTGGAGGAAGGGGTGGATGTGGGGATGTCCATTGGACCACTGAGAAATTATAAATAAATTACCATCACAAATATAATTTTATTATTCACATAATTACTATTGGTATTAATTCATAACATGTTTTTTCCCCTATGAAAACACATAAAGGATATTTTAAACTAAGAGAGTGACATTTTGTAACTTTCTTTTATGGGATATATATGTTTTAAATCTGATTTTATGACAAATACAAAGATTTTACAAAAGAAACTCTCTTTCCAAAATACATTTAGACTCTTCATGAGTGTTTCTTCATCTCCCAAGACTGATGAATGTTATACCAAATATGATTTACATTTTCATTAAATAACCCAGGTTTATTCATGATTTACATGATCCTTATGAAACCTATTTTTTTACATATGTTACTTTATTACATTGATTGAAACAGGCTCTATGTGGCATGCATTATTATGTAAAGGTTATGATGTGATAGGTGCACTCAAAATTATACATAACTAAAATGAAATGGGTAATGTCTTGTATCTCATGATATTATGTGTATTATGTGTGGAAATTATGTAATCCTTGTTCATAAAGATTATGTTATGATTGTTCACATGAGTTATTCATAGACATGATTATAGCTTTGTCCAAAACTATATGTGGTAATTTACCATAAATACATGATGTTTCATTTTTATGAATTTCAATATTCCATGACTTTATATAAATATCACTATCCTGATTATGATGATGACACAATGCTTATGTTATGATGATGATTATTATGCTCGCCAATATTATATTGATTAAGGTATTTATTTATCCTTTAACTAGGATTTTAGGACACCCATTTTTTTGATGTATATCCCTAGGTGAGGACATGTACTATGGAAAACATGATAATTATAATGATAAGTTGAATATTTTTAAATAAATGTTTTTTATTATGCATAGGGGTTGTTTTTACCCAATGTTTCTAAGATACAAAACCTTTGGATCCTGGATTGTAACACTTTTATGATGTTTATCTTAAAAATGATGTAATATTCATATAAGGAAAATGTAGGGTCACAATAAGGTTAACTCCCCAAACCATAATTGTTGTCAATATTAACTATGAAGACTAACATAGTGGACCAATTCAATTACTGAACATGGTTCACTCCCCATTCTAGAAATGTTTATCTCATGAGATATTAATGTTTACCAAATGAATTTGAGGGATATATAGGTCTCACCCATCACATAATAAAAATCATACGTATGTGTGCCACAAGATCACAAATCATTCATCTTATTACCACCCATTAATAATAATTGGTTTTATAAAAATTTCATCATAGAATAACACCTGAAAAAGATAATGGTATTCATAAAAATTTCATCATTTCATCATAGCATAACCTATGGAAACAAAATTTGTTTCATAGACATGTTTTCATCATGAACATAATTCATATAGAAAAATAATAAGGATGGAATCCTTAGATCATATCCCTCATAACGTATAAGTGATGTAAAGGGTTATTTTCATTGAGGAAGTTAAATATCAATAAAATATATTAATAAATTTCTTGATGAAAATATACTTTCATTTTTAAAATCACTTAAAAAACAATGACATTATAGAGGAAAAAATATTCATTGAAATTAACTTCGTAAACATACAAGGGAATCTTAAAATAAAATATTAGTAATTATGGATAGAAAATATATTAATTTTGTAATAGTTAAAAAAATATTCCTTCCATATTTTTGTGGGAAGATACAAAAATTACATCATTTGTAAAATGAATAAAAGATTCATTTAAAAACATTTTGTAAAAAGGAAAAAATGGGTAAAAATTAATTTCAATGATAAATGGATAATAATAATAAAATTCATGAATGTATTTTTAGAAAACATGGACATGTATGATAAAGGGTTTTTTTTTGACAAAAGAGTGAAATAATGCTGATTTTTCTTAAAATGATATTTTCATAATCTTGAGTAATTAAGATGAGGAATGAGAAAGGAAAAAATTTATCTTTATTAGTAACCACAGGAGATGAAAATTAATTATTTTTATTGGGTGGTAGATCATAAGATCTCACCATCAGAGGCTTAGTCATAATTAATCATGATAAATAATGAGATTGTTTCATAAAATCCTTACCTCCTATTTTCCTTGCTTCGAAATAACTATAAAATCATGTATAATAAATTGAAAATTTCTTATAATTCAATAATTTAAGAATTATAATACTTATTATATCATATAAGATCCCTATATTACATTTTAATACCCCCTTTTATCAATTATCCGTTATTAAAAATAAATATTTTCAGTTGTTTACTATTTTGTTTGTCATTAGTATGTGAGTTTAGTAGTTATGGTCCTTGTATATTTATCTTGGTTACATTATCTATAGGATATTATTTATGAAATAAATATCCCATATGTTCATTATATACATTTTTTGAGTCATCTATAAAAGTTAGATATTGAAAAATGAAATACACCATTCATTGAGACGATAGGGCATACATATGCACGAACAAAGTTTTCATTTTTCAACAAATGGAACAAATGAATGATAATATTAATTCAACATTATAGGATAATTATTATATAATATATATTATATTTATTTATCAAATTAATCTTCATAATTGCTACCATCCTTTTAAAATATAAATGAAAAATGAATCACATTTTTCATGGAGGTGGTAGTCCACACATATGCCCAAACAGTGTTATTGTTTCCCAAAGGATTGGTTGGTAAGTAGGTACATGTGATATTATAAATAAAAACTTATAATTATATCATAAATATAATATATCAATATTTAAATCATCATAAAAACCATGTATAAAATTTGTCGATGAAAAATGAATTGTATCACTATGCAGGGACGACAATATGAAAGTACTCATGAGCGATAATCTCACTTGTCATTTGACGGGAAGAGGATGTATAATGGTGTTCTCATAATAATAGTAAAATAATATTATATTTATTATATTGAATATATTATTTATATGTTAATTAATACATATTTATTAGAGGTAAATAAGAGTATAAAATAAAGTAATCGGTTAAGGCGATTATTGTTTCCTTGAAACAACTCCTTTAGATATCCTCTAAAGGGCACCAGGTTTGGTCTTTGAGAAAGTAAAAAATCCTCTATAATTTGTATATGAGAGTTTATAAGAAAAATTATGAGAGGTTGTTCGAGATACAATGATCAACATGGTGTAAAGAAGTAGGGGAGGAGGTTCCCTTTAATAATTTAGGTGGGAGTCACTTTTTGGAATTTATGAAATTATTAAATTATAATATATTAATTCTCAAGAAAAATGCATCCATAATGGATAGGTATTCAACTATAAGGTAGTATAGTGGTGTAATCCCATCATAAAAAATAATTTATATTTGTTTTTCGGTCATTTAAACCTTATAATTTTTATGAACCCTTAGTTAACCAATTTTAGTTTTAACTATGGTATTTTTTTCAATATTAATGGGATGAAAATTTTAACTGTAAGGGTAAAATTGTACCATAAATGGAAAATTTATGAATATTTTTTACCATATAATCTTAAAATAGTATTATTTCATGTTTTTTATGATTTTAAAATAATTTTAAGAAATATTATTTTTATAAAATATCCTTATTATTAATTTTTCACTATTCATTAAATTTGATAAAAAATAAAAAATAAACAGATTCAATTTGAGTTTAATATTTTAAAATAAGGTTATATAAACCTATAAAATTTATGTAATATTATAAATTACTCAAATAATGCAACTTTTTTTATTTGAAAAATCATTCATTTTATTTTTCCACTAATTGAATAAATACAGTTTTTGGGTTGTATAAGAATTTAAGTTACTTATATAAAAACTAAAAATTATAAATAAATTACCATCACAAATATAATTTTGTTATTCACATAATTACTATTGGTATTAATTCATAACATGTTTTTGTCCCTATGTAAACACATAAAGGATATTTTAAACTAAGAGAGTGACATTTTGTAACTTTCTTGGAATTAAAAAATATATAACTCATTGTTAGGGAAAAGTTTCAATTAAACTGTTAAATTTAGAGACTAAGGTGAAAATGAATAATAAATATTTATTTAGATATAGTTTTTATATGTTAAAATACATTTTCATATTAATTTTTATTCATACAATTTGTTTATTATATGTAAATAGAAGAAAATGTTCTTATATTTAATTATAATTGAAAATAAACTATGAAAAATGACAAAATATTAAAAGATTAATGTCTACATAAATTTAATATTTGGGAATAAATTCAGTCTCTACGGAAAAATGCAATAAGACCCCATTAAATGTAGTTGGAATTCCATGAAATGTGTAAAAATTAGGATACCTTGACTTAAAACTCTATTTTAGAGGCCTTATGATAATTTCCCTCTGAAAAACATGACACAGTTATTTCCATAGTCACAATGGAATAAATATCTTTGTTGGAATTTATTTGATACATGGTCATGCAAAAACAGACACTCAAACCAAAAGTTTCATCCATTGGAAGTTCATGTCAATTTGTTAACTTTTCTAAGACCATTAATTAATTACTTTAATTTTATGTAATCCAACAATTATTAAAAGACTATTACAAATAACTAATTAGAAAATTATTAACTAATAATAAATTTTAATTATTTGAAAATATATTTTCACTAAATATATTACATATTTAGTGTAAATTCATATTTAACCTTACCTAAATTATATTTTAAAAAATATTTTATATTTATATCAATGTTAATATATTTATATATTAATATATTATTTATTAATAAAATAGAAATTTCTTAAAAATAACCATTATCAACTCTCGAAAAAAAGGAACTGATAAAATCCCCCCTTACCAATGCTTTCTTATAAGCACTCATAAAGACCCCTTTATAATCTCTTTTTCCTAACACAGATAGGTGACTTATCAGCACTTTTTTACTATAGTTGATAAAGGAACCCAATTTTTCATCATTTTTTAACAATAAATGGTAAATGGTACCTTTACTAGTGCATTCTACAGCGGTGATAAAGGGAACATTTATCAGCGCTATTAGCTAGCGATAATAAAGCTGAGTACTGTTAAAAGCATTTTTTTAGCAATGTATGTTCCAATAGATTCTTTATATTTCTTCTTTAAGTCATGTAATTATTTATAAACTTCTATACAAATAATATGAGGAAATTACTTGTTGAAAAATAATATTTTAAAATCAACTCACTCTATAGATTCAATGTCTTCTTATTCTCTCATTCTCTTTGTAACTCCTTGACCCCAGAAGCCTGGGGCAGGTGCCTTACTTTATTAAATTGGAAACATTACAAGGAATGAAATCCCGAATGGCCTATTAGTTAAGTAGTTATGAAAAATTAGATTACATAAATGATACCCATATTACATTGGGAAATTGAAAATAAAACATGATATATATAATAAATAGAAATGACTAATATCCATTAATGTTCATTCAAATATTTTTTCTTCATATCCTAGGGAAAAAGAAAAAATTATTATAAAATTAAATTCTCAAAAAGGGTTAGTAAATTAGAAGTATTAATTAATAAATGAGAATAATCAACCTAGAATGGTATATATTTTATCACCCAAGGAATTTTTATAACAGGATAAGTGAATAACAGTCTTGCAATGTAAGTAACTGAAACCCATTTTATAATGACAGAAACATTCATTAGTGGAAATCCCTCTTGATCTAATAAAATGACTCTTTATGTAAAATGTTTATAAAAAAATTCAACTTCTTTGGTTTTATGTTAAAAATTGTGACCATTGCTAATATAGCAGTTGAATAGTGATCACATGATTAGTATAAATATAGGGATTTAACAAAACCAATTTACTCAGACAAATGAAGTGATGGCCTCATCCAGTAGACGTGCCCTATACGAAGCCCATTTGTCAGAGCTCTAAAAGTATGTTGTATCATTGGGCTTTTCTCTTGACCAAGATCAAGCTGAGCTTGAACCCGTTAAGCTTGAGCGGAACCACCTATGGGAGAAGTGGAAGTTGATAGAGAGTACCACTCAGGCGATGTCATACAAGCCACACTAGGAGTCTGTCAACATCACCCACCTCACGCTTCAGTCTTATGCGGATGTTTTAAGGGGTTCTTTAACAAGACCCAAGTACTATGGTTATGTACATTATTTTTGTATATAATAATTAATATACTTTCATTTTCTTATTGTTACCTTGTAAATAGTTTTTAATGAAAAAATAGTATGTTTAGTTAATGTTTGACTAATAAATCTGTTTTGAAGAATTAATGGATTTTTGAATTAAATAATATTTTAATAATATATTATTATTATTATGAAATTAATTTCTATTTAATATAAATGATCATATAATTTTATTAATGCAATAATAATTTTTATTAAGGTTTGAAATCCATTTTTGTCAAAACATATGAATTTTCGATAAATATGAGTTTTTTATTTTAAAAGTAAAAATTATCATATTTAGAAAATTATTTAGATAAAATTAATATTAATTCTAGAATCAGGAAATTGAAATTATCCAATGGTGAATTTTTCATAATTTTCCGAGACAATCAAATTTTTGGGTAAAAATTAAATATCATTTAAATATATAATCTATTTAATGACATAATAATGACCCAATAGTGATGTAATAAAATACTATAAACTTTATGTTCGGCCAATATATGTTTTACCATTAAAATATTATTATTTTGGATTTGTTTGATTTATTTTACAAAGCTTTAGTGGACCCTTCAAGACTTATCAAACATTTTGTCTTTTTAAATTGTTTTCCTTGGAAGTGTGGCTCAACACCACATAAGAAACCACATTATTTTATGAAGTTAGGACTTTGGCCTTATAAAATATTTTTCCACTCCCCTTTGGAAAAATCCATGGGAAAAAACCATGATCTGGTTTTTGGTTTTGATTAGCTTAATGTGAGGTGCCCCAAACCTAAATAATAAACAATTCCCTCTCCTTTCCTATATAAACCCACCCAAGATCACACTTCCTCCTCACTCAAAGCCTTTTTAGTTCGTAAAACCTCTTAAATACTCTCTCTATAATCCTACCAAGGTGCCCCAAGCTCCCAAGAAGCCGCTCTCAAGCCTCTCTCAAGCCTTTGGAAGCGCACTTCCATGTAAGGGTTTTTCTTCCTTTCTTGTTTTTGTCCAATATTCTTTAAGGTGTTATGACCTTTTAATTTCAATTATTAATGTTGGGGTATGGTTTCTCACCTCCCACATACTGCCCTATTTATGTTTTAATGATGTGATACCCCTTTCTCTCTCATTAAATGCATCCCATGTACCCTTTTTACTATGCTGAAATTCTGAATGAAATTTCTCTCTCCTAATTTACATTCAAACAATTATTTTGTATCATGAATCTAAATTCCATTAAATTTTTTGGGACATGTATCTACATGACCCCCTTAATGTAAATAACATGTAAATTATGATTTTAAACCCCTTTCTCTCTCATCAACCATTTTTATGAGTTCTTATGTCACACCATTATGCTGCCAAAATTACACCGCGTTTTTTCAGGCCAAAGTCATTGTGTAGTGAATACCATTCCCATTTCTCTATCAAGGGTATTAACCTTTTGAGAATTTGCTTATTTTTCAAAGATTTTCAAGTATGTATTACGCATTTGTTTATCGTGGAATAAATTATTATGTCGAGTGATTCAATGTTTTATGATCCATGTGGCACACTTATGCATGAAGTGAAATGATTAAGAAGGGTGCGCCCTAATAGCACTCCAATGCATTGGGTAAAGTATAGTATCATGATACATCATGTGCAATGGTAATTTACTCATGCTAACTCAAGTGAAACAAGGGTTTACTCATGCTTCATGTGCAATGAGGGTTTACTCATGCTTTATGTGTAAAGAGCCTTGGCTCAGACTAATTCCATGTTAATTGTCGATTCCACATTTACATGTTATGATTATCATGATTTACCATGCCTTTATGTTTATACTTCTCTTGTGCTCTATTGATATTCCTATTGAATAACATGTATTGTATTCCTCATGTTATTTCATGAATAATCCCTTACTGGGATTTATATCTCACCCTTTTTATGCATGTCCTCAGGTTATCCCATGCAATGCTATGTATGAGGGAATGTAGTGGTCATGTAAAAGAAGATTTCAATAAAGATGTTTTTTTATGTTTTAAGTTGTTATTTAATAATCCTATGCCCCAAACACACTATACCTCTCTATACTCTATGTTGTATCAAATGATTTTTATGTAATAAATTGTGTTTAATTGTGTAATAAAAGATCAGGGTTGTAATTGTTGGTATTAGAGGACAGGTTTAGTTATTTTTTGGGATTATGATTAGAAAACCCTAGTAAAGCCTTGGAGACAAGACTAAGTATAATAAAAACATACCAATGTGTTTTCATAGGGACAAAAACATGTTATGAATTAATACCAATAGTAATTATGTGAATAATAAAATTATATTTGTGATGGTAATTTATTTATAATTTTTAGTTATTATATAAGTACCTTAAATGCTTATACAACACGAAAACTGCATTTATTCAATTAGTGGAAAAATAAAATAAATGATTTTTCAAATAGAAAAAGTTGAATTATTTGAGTAATTTATAATATTACATGATTTTTATTGGTTTATAGGTCCTTTTTTTTAATATTAAACTCAAATTGAATCTTTTTATTTTTCATTTTTTATCAAATTTAATGAATAGTGAAAAAATTAATAATAAGGATATTTTATAAAAATAATATTTCATAAAATTATTTTAAAATCATAAGAAACATTAAATAATACTATTTTAAGATTATACGGTCAAACATATTCATAAATTTTCCATTTATGGTACAATTTTAACCTTACAATTAAAATTTTCAACCCATTAATATTGAAAAAAATACCATAGTTAAAACTAAAATTTGTTAACAAAGGGTTCATAAAAATTATAATGTTTAAATGACCGAAAAAAGAAATATAAATTCTTTTTTATGATGGGATTACACATCTATACTACCTTATAGTTGAATACCTATCCATTATGGATGCATTTTTCTTGAGAATTAATTTATTATAATCTAATAATTTCCAAAATTCCAAAAAGTGACTCCCACCTAAATTATTAAAGGGAACCTCCTCCCCTACTTATTTACACCACGTTGATCATTATATCTCGCAAAACCTATCATAATTTATCTTATAAACTCTCGTATAAAAATTATAGAGGATTTTTACTTTCTCAAAGACCAAACCTGGTGCCCTTTAGAGGATATCTAAAGCAGTTGTTTCAAGGAAACAGAAATCGCCTTAACCGATTACTTTATTTTATACTCTTATTTAACTATAATAAATATGTATTACTTACCATATAAATAATATATTCAATGTAATAAATATACTATAATTTTACTATTATTATTAAAACACCATTAGACATCCTCTTCCCCTCAAATGTCAAGTGAGATTATCGCTCATGAGTACTTTCATATTGTCGTCCCCGCATAGTGATACAATTCATTTTTCATATTCATATTTTATACATGGTTTTTATGATGATTTAAATATCTATATATGATATTTATGATATAATTATACTTTTTTATTTATAATATCATATCTACCTACTTACCATCCAATCCTTTGGGAAACAATAACAATCTTTGGGCATATGTGTGGACTACCACCTCCATGAAAAATGTGATTCATTTTTAATTTACATTTTACAAGGATGGTAGAGATTATGAAGATTAATTTGATAAATAAATATCATATATATTGTATAATAATTATCCTATAATTTTGAATTAATATTTATCATTCATTTGTTCCATTCGTTGAAAAATGAAAACTTTGTTCGTGCATATGTATGTCCTATCGTCTCAATGAACGGTGTATTTCATTTTTCAATATCTAACTTTTATGGATGACTCAAAAAATGTATATAATGAACATATGTGATATTTATTTCCTAAATAATATTCTATAGATAATGGAACCAAGATAAATATACAAGGACCATAACTACTAAATTCACATACTCATGAAAAACAAAATAGTAAACAACCGAAAATATTGATTTTTAAAAGGGATAATTGAAAAAAGGGGGTATTAAAATGTAATAAAGGGATCTTATATGATATAATAATTATTATAATGCCTCAATTATTTAATTATAATAAAATTTAAATTTATTATACATGATTTTATAGTTCTTTCGAAGCAAGGAAAATATGAGGTAAGGATTTTATGACACAATCTCATTATTTATCATGATTAATTATGACTAAGCCTCTAATGGTGAAATCTTATGCTCTAACACCCAATAAAAATAATTAATTTTTATCTCCTGTGGTTACTAATAAAGATAAATTTTTTCCTTTCTCATTTCTCATCTTAATTACTCAAGATTATGAAAATATTATTTTAAGAAAAATCGGCATTATTTCACTCTTTTGTCAAAAAAACCCCTTTATCATCCATGTCCGTGTTTTCTAAAAATACATTCATGAATTTTTTTTATTATTATCCATTTCTCATTGAAATTAATTTTTACCCTTTTTTCCTTTTTACAAAATTTTTCTAAATGAATATTTTTTCTTCATTTTACAAATGCTGTATTTTTTGTATTTTCCCACAAAAATATGTAAGGAATATTTTTTTAACTATTAAAAAATTAATATATTTTCTATTCATCATGACTACTATTTTATTTTAATATTCCCTAGTATGTTTACAAAGTTAATTTAAATGGATATTTTTTCCTTTATAATGTCATTGTTTTTTTATAAGTAATTTTAAAAATAAAAGTATATTTTGAACCAGAAATTTATTAAGATATTTTAATGATATTTACCTTCCTCAATGAAAATAACCCTTTACATCACTTATACGTTATGGGGGATATGATCCAAGGATTCCATCCTTATTATTTTTCAATATGAATTATGTTCATGATGACAACATGTCTATGAAATAAATTTTGTTTCAATAGGTTATGCTACGATGAAATAATGAAATGTTTATGAATACCATTATCATTTTCAGGTGTTATTCTATGATGAAATGTTTATAAAACCAATTATTATTCATGGGTGATAATATGATGAATGATTTTTGATCTTGTGTCACACATATGTATGATTTTCATTATGTGATGGGTGGGACCTATATATCCCTGAAATTCGTTTGGTAAATATTAGTATCTCAGGAGATAAACATGTCTAGAATGGGGAGTGAACCAAGTTCAGTAATTTAATTGGTCCACTATGTTAGTCTTCATAGTTAATCTTGACAAAAATTATGGTTCGGGGAGTTAACCATATAGTGACCCTACATTTCCATACATGACTATTACATCATTTTTAAGATAAACATCAATAAAGTGTTACAATCCATGATCCAAAGGTTTTGTATCTTGGAAACATTGGGTACAAACAACCCCTATGCATAATAAAAAACATTTATTTAAAAATATTCTACTTATCATTATAATTATCATGTTTTCCATAGTACATGTCCTCACATAGGGATATACATCAAAAAAGGGTGTCCTAAAATCCTAGTTAAAGGATAAATAAATACCTGAATCAGTATAATATTGGTGAGCATAATAATCATCATCATAACATAATCATTGTATCATCATCATAATCAGGATAGTAATATTTATATAAAGTCATGGAATATTTCAATTCATAAAAATGAAACATCATGTCTTTGTTGTTAATTACCACACATAGTTTTGGACACATCTATAATCATGTCTATGAATAACTCATGTGAAAAATCATAACATAATCTTTATGAATAAGGATTACATAATTTCCACACATAATACACATAATATCATGAGATACATCACATTACCCATTTCAATATAGTGATTTATAATTTTGAGTGCACCTGTCACATCATAACATTTACATAATCATGCACGCCACATAGAGCATATTTCAATCAATGTAATAAAGTAACATATGTAAAACAATAGGTTTCATAAGGATCTTGTAAATCATGAATAAACCTGGGGTTATTTAATGAAAATTAAATTCATATTTGGTATAACATTCATCAGTCTTGGGCGAAGAAGAAACAATCATGAAGAGTCTAAATGTGTTTTGGAAAGAGAGTTTCTTTTGTAAAATCTTTGTATTTGTAATAAAATCAGATTTAAAACATATATATCCCATAAAAGAAAAGAAATGAAAAATTAAAATATATTTTAGGAATATTAATAGAATATCCACACTGAAATATGACATGGAAGAGGAATAACCCAAAGAAAATGATTTGGGTTCGATAATCCATTAACCCTATGTCTGAATGCTTTATTTACTTTAATATCCAAGATAATAAAATTATTTTAATTAAATAATAAATAAATAACCTCGTATATGTTTATTTTATTTATTATAATTTTTTTATATTCTTTTAAGGATATTTTGATGAATTATAGAGGTAAATTTCATCATTTCAGGAGTGTTCATTTTCTTGGTATTCATGATCTGTTCACTTGATTAAAAGTATGGAAAATCTTGTAAAATGTGAATAATTCTCCCAAATTGAAATTATATGTTTTTAATAAAAATAAATAAGTTTAAATGGTCTTATATAACATTTTTTTTATTTTATTATATTGATTCATTAAATAAAAAATCACTGAAAATGATTTAATTTATATTGGTGGTTTTTATGACCATCATAAACTTATATCATTTTATTTATTATCATGTTTATATATTGATTCTAGAATAATTTTATAACTTATCATATGTATAATAAAATGTTACATAACCATAATAATGTTTTTATGACCATACATGAAGGCGGTAAGGGAAAAATAAAACTCATCATTCAAGAAGTAGGTGATTCGACACATTATGGATGATGTTTTCAGTTTTTTAATAAAAGGGAGAGAAGAAGAGTTTTAATTATTGATATTTCATTAAAAAAATAAAATTATTTTATATATATATATGAATGTATGTATGATACTAGATTTATCATTATAAATTTGGATAGGTAAGGTTATAAGATAATTATAAAAGAAAGTAAAATAAATTAAATTAAAAGAGATAGAAAGAGGATTTTACCTCTTGAATTTCCTCTTCTTGAGAACCTCTTTAAGGAACATGGGTTTAGAATATTGTTGAGAACATAATATATTGTACATGGGGTAGAGTATTCAAAATAGTATTGGGAATAATTTATAAAATCTTCATGTCTTGGATTTTTTAGGGTAAGAGGTGGTGAGGGGTGTTATTAATAGGGGAGCAGAGGGGTGTTTTTTACTATTTTATCCATTAGTTTATTGTTTTGGAAAAATACTATCAATAGTATTGATTATTGTCACTATATATAGTAAAAGGATTGATATAGTTGAAACTAAAGGGTTCTTACATCATCTGTACATTATCCATGAATCAATAATTCATGTATTTAGCTTATATCGTAAATTATTGTATTTCACTATTCACCCAAAATTCCATTATTTTTGAAAAACCCCAATAATTCACCCATTACATTTTTTGACATATAGAATTCAAAAATGGACTCAATTTTATGAAAATAATTTTCTAAATATTATGAATTTTAATTTTAATGAAAATCATCATTTATTCAGAAAATACCAATTTTCAAATTATAACTAATTTTGTGACTTTTTGAAAAATTAATTAAGGTCTGATAAAATTATCTTATAATCATAATAAAACTAAACTATTAATTTATAAATCTATTTCATGAAAAAAAATTAATATTTATATTAAAAATAATATTTTAAATAAACATTTATGTTTTAAAAAAATATCAATACTTAATTTAACATTTTTAAAACATTTATTTTGTTATACTATGATATAACTATATCGTAGTTTCATTTATAATATGCCTAATTTTTTTTATAATTTCATATGGTTGGTTTCTCTTCATGTTTCCAGATTACTATTTCTAAATTCCATGTAACTATTCTAGTAATCATGTTACTATTCTATTGGTATAGGTACCTTAATTTCTATAAATATTACTTTTTTTATTCTTCATTTATGAGGATAATGTTTTTATTGGGATATTTATGTTATGTAAGTTTTTTATAAATATAATAAGGTAAATTCAATTAATAAAATATTTTTCCATTACATCCTTCTCCCATTTTGAATTTCACCCTCGAAGTTTTGGGTTCCTTCATCTCAAGGGTTCGTGGGTTCTGGAAATGCTGTGGATAGTATCCAACTAAACAAGCTTCTGTAGCATCAATGGTCATATTCTACAGTGGGATCGGTTGTCAATGGTGGCACCATGTTGGTCTTAGGTTGACATCCGGTGTGATGTGGGCTGAGGTAGTAGTTGTGTCTTCTTCTCTGCCTATGAGTGCTTTGGGTGGCTCTGTGGCCTCCTCATATGAGTGTGATGATCGAAAATGGATTCATTTTTTTAGGTTCAGGTTATGGTGAAGCTCCCTCTAGCGTCTCCTCTGATGCCTAGGAGCTTGGAGAGGCTTTCAACATTTGATTTCATTATTGTTTTTGGGTGATTTCTATTGTTGCTGGGAATTCTGTTTTGGAGTGAATTCTTATGGTGTGGTTGGTTGTGTATCCTGATGTGGACAAGGGTGTTGATATAGTGGTGGAATTGATCATAGTGATTCTGATCCTCACTATGAATGATGTTTTCCGGCTGCCTGTTGTCGATTGTTCTTGATTCTTTAATCTCATCAGATACTTCTCCAGGTGAGGTTCAGAGCTGCATGTTTTCACTGGACTTATGCGACTCGATTTTAGATGTTTGAGAGGTTATGGCCTTGGTCATCAGTCTCAGCCTGTGTTTGCACGGGACAACTTTTCGTGTAGAAATGGAATGGTGGAAAGTGGCATTAATGATTTTTAAGTTGGGTAGGGGAATTTATTTTTTGATTGATAACATTTTTTGGATTTTGGACGATGGGGGCGTGGCTTTATGTTTTAAGTCACTCAAGTCACGTTTCTTGGTTTCAAACTTTTTCCATAAAAGTGTTTCAAAAATAAAAAAATTAATTATCAATCAGTCAGGACATTCTCCAGTGTTTCTACCTTCATATTCAATACATTTGATGGGTTAGGTATGTACTTCCTTGGGAGTGATACATGGAACATGTCAGGATCATGAGCCATATTTTGTGGAATCAAAGGCTAATATTCCACTTCTCTTTCATGATCAAGTATCTCAAATGGGAAAATGTACCTTGGGCTAAGCTTCCATTTCATTATAAACTATATGACTCTCTTCTAGGGTGATATTCGAAATAAACATGGTCTCCAACATCAAACTCCATGTCCATTAAATGGTTATCATAATAGAACATTTTATAATTCTGGGTAGATTTTAGGTTTTTCTAGATGTCATTAACATTTTTTGTTATCTCTTGAATAATATCAGGCCTTTTTTTCCTTTTTTCTTCAACTTCATCCCAATAGGGTTGAGTTCCACATTTATTTCCATACAAATCTTCATATGAAGCCATTTGAATACTCATGTAGCTGAGGTTATTGAAGGAAAACTCAACTAATTGGAGGTGTTTATCCCATCAAACTTTGAATTCAAATGAACATTCTCTTAGTATTCTATTGAATTTCTAAATAGTCCTTTTAGATTTGCCATCTGTTTTGGGTGTGACAATTCATTCTGAAATTCAATTAATTACATAAATCATGTTGAAAACTTCCCCAAAATCTAGATATCAACCTTCATTTACGGTTATAGATGATCGAAAGTGGAACACCATGAAACCTCACCAATTCTTTATCATATATCTTGTATTGTTTTTCAAGTGATAGATCATCTTGAAGAACAATAAAGTGGGCAGTCTTGGTGATTCGATCCACCACAACCCATATTTTATTGTTTCATTTCGATGTCTTCAGGAGACTAGTCACAAAGTAAATAGTGACGTTCTCCAAATTAAAAATGGGTATAGTAAATGGTTTCATCCTCCACTTAGACTTATGTATCTCTACTATTAATTTCTGATATACCATGATCCTTGAGATATAATCCGTAATCTTCTTCTTCAGGTTTTCTAGCCATAAGTGTTCTCAAAGATTACAGTACATCATTGTACTAACAGGATGGATTCAAAAAAGTGATATATGTGCATTATCCAATATCATCTTAGTTTTCTCAAGTGATGAATTCACACATATCCTCACTCTAAACCAAATCACACCATCATCAATTATGTGGATCTCATGTAGATTTCATTCCATTACTAAATTTGTATTCATTTGTAACTCCAAATCCTCCATTTTTGAATTTTTATTCTTACTTTCGATATATGGTTGGGAAATAATTTGGGAATGGTTGGATGTATTCCCTATCATTATTGTTTTCAAATCCATCCTTTGAATATCCATTAAGATATGGCCTTTCATAGTCTTCATCATAGATAGAGTCGCAAGTTCTTTTCTGATAATAGCATCAACTATGTTGTTTGCCTTTTCTGGATGGTAATGAATTTAGCATTCATAGTCGTTAATTAGCTCTAAAAATATTCTTTTATGCATATCTAGTTCCTTATATGTTAATATATAGTTTATGATCTTGTTATTGGTTTATATGTCACACTTCTCAACATAGATATAATTCCTCCAAATCATTGGAGCGAAAATCACATCTACTAACTCCAAATCATGCATCATGTAGTTATGATTATGGATCTTCAACTACCATGTGATGAAAGCAATCACTTTATCATTTTTTATGATTATACAACACCATACTTTCTTTTATGCAACACTATATATAAAAAAATGTTCTCCACATGTTGGTAAGGTCAGTATAGGTGGTGTGATCAGCCTCTTCATTAGCTCCGTGAATGTTTTCATGCATTCTTATGTCCATACATACTTTACCCCTTTCCTTTTTAACCTAAGTAGAGGGATATATATTCAATATAAACTAATCACAAAACAATATTAGTACACTTAAAATTCATGAAAAATGATGATTTTAGTGACACTAGTGGGTCTGGACCATTCCACAATTGCCTTTGTTTTCGAAGGGTTGCAGATATTCCCTCAATTGTGATCACTTGTCCTAAGAATGTCACTTGCTACATCCAAAATTCACACATTATGAACATTTTATACAATTTGTCTTTCCTTAATATCACCAACATAATCTTTAGATATTCCCCGTTTTCCTCCTTGACTTGAAGTTGATGATAATATCATCGATAAACACCACAATAACTATTTCAAGGTAGGGTCAAAGACATTGTTCATAAAATCCATTAATATTTTAGGGGAATTAGTAACGCTAAAGGGAATCACTAGAAACTCGTAGTTCCCATACATTATATGGAATTAAATGTTCTAAATATCTCCCTTATTAACCTTCATTTTATGATATCCAGAACGAATATCCACCCTCGAGAAGTAATGACATCCTCATAGTTTATCAAATAAGTCATCCATCCCTAAAAGAAGATTCTTGTTATTTATAGTGATATTATTGATCTCCTAATAATCTATACATAGCCTCTTTTATCCATACTTTTTATTTAATAATAGCATTGGTTCACCCCAAGGTGATGCACTAGGGAGTATAAAACCTTTTGTGAAATTATATGGAAGTTATTTCTCTAACTCTTCCAGTTTGATTGAGGCCATCTTGTAGGTGAATTTTGAGATATGCTTGTAACCTTGTATATGTTTTATTAATAACTATTCCTCAATAAATGGATGATGTTAGGGTAAAATTTTAGGAAATATGTCATTGTATTCTATAATAATGGGCATTTCCTCCCGGATGATATCATCATTTGACTCAACAATTTGAGTGAGGTGTGCTTCTTAACTGGGCACCAACACACACCATTGAGGGATTCTCCAAGGAAGATCATGGTATTCCTTAAATTTGTAGAGGATCATGATATGGTTTAGAATATAAAAATATCTTTAATTTCATCCAAAATTGATGTGTTCTCTACAGAACATGATTCATTATATTCCCAGTATAGAATTGGATCCCACTGAGGGAAGTACCCTGAGATTCTCTATAAGAAGTTTTCCACATAAACCAGTAAGAGAAGATTACAACACTGGGGTTATAATGACTGCACCACTAGGATTTTTTATGGATATCTCTAATTCAATGTATCAGGGATTTGATTAAATATTTATAGAAAACATGAAATATATAAAAGAATGTATAGATTCAGAATCAAATAAGACTTTTTCCATTCATGAGTGAATAAAAAAGTATACCTCGTACTACTTCATTTTCATTCACCATTTTAGTTTTAGTGATTTCAAAATCTTTTCATTGCTGATTTTATTTTGGTGGAAGCTAACACTGATTACCCTCAAAGAGTCAAGTATTAATGCACTAGCTTGCATAGTTCCCTTGTTCCCTATGTTGAGACATTGAACCATGGGTGGTTATCTCTATTCCTCCATCATATTGTCTATATTCTTCACGTATCTTCAACACTCATGATCTTGGGTGTCCTATACCAAACTTGAATCTTTACCCAATCCCTTTGAGTAAAATCCTGTAATGCTTCTTCGCTCAATTTTTATATGTGATTGGTTGAGTTTTCCTTCCACCATGGTCATTAGATACTTTAAATTAAAACTCCATATTTTTTTCTTATCTCTATAGCCATGGTACTTTTCTTCTAAATCCTTCTCTGATTTAATATAACATCGAACAACGTCTTCATAACTAAAAAAATTCAAATATATAGAGATTTTCAAATTTGTGGTTTTAATCAAATAAAGAATCTATCTTTTTTATATCATTTTATATAGAAAAACACAATGTATACCTTGCATGACTTGATAAATTTTCTTCATAAAACATTAGATATTTTCCTTATTTTTTATTTTTCTCTTTGAATTATCACTCGATATTTGTATGAAGAGTTCAAGGAAACTATTTCTTGGGAAATATTTTCTTAATTTATTCATGCTCTATCTCTTATATTTCATCCTCCAACTTGGTGTTATTAATCAACACCCACCATTTTTCAGCCTCTCCTTCTAAATGATAGAAATCTAATGATAATATCTCATTATTAGAATAGTGATGTAAAGAAAAGTTATTCTCCATTGTGTGGACCAACTATTTCATAGAAATTGGATCAGAATATCAATTAAATTTTGGTGGTTATTAGCACATAAAATATTCCATTTACAATTTATCCCTCTAAAGTGAAGGCGGATGTTCCACATTATTAGGGTTATTATTCATAACCTAAGACAGCTGGGAAAGTGTCACTATGAAATTTTGAACTCCACCTCACAGGGCATTGGGAATTTCATTAGAAAAATCATTGCATTGTCCCTCACACAAATTTTTGTCCTAGTTTCCCCGGGGTCCCACCGTTTTCTAAGATATATATGGTTTAAAAAAATAATTCAACAAGTCATGAATAAACAATTTATTCCTTTTGGAAATTAACTCTAATGGACTATATTGTGAGATCCCTATGATTATAATTTTTCTAAAACAAATATTCTTAGATAATTAGATATACTTAATCTCACAATAAGGGTTTTCACTTACGTTCTATAATCATAATTCCCAAATTAGATAAAATGTTCTCTCATACCAAATATAGAGACCCTGATTTTTCTTACATGACTATTACATCATTTTAAAGATAAACATCATAAAAAATTACAATCTATAATATAAAGGTTTAGTATCTTGATAAAATTGAGGCAAAAAATCAATTATTTGTAATAAAACATAAACATTTATTTAAAAATATTCTTTTTTAACCTTCTAAAACTCACATTCTTCTTATTACCTGTAGTCACATGGGGATATACAACAAAAAATGGGTGAGATAAAAGCCTAATAAGATGAAAAATGAGTACATGAATAAATATAACATGGGTTAGTATAATCTTCATTATCATAATAAAATCATCGGATCATCACCATAATCATGAGTGGAAGCTTTATATATTGTCATAGAATGCAGAAATGCATAAAAATGAAACATCATTTCTTGGTGGTAAATTGCCAAATATAGTTGTGTACAAAGATAGATTCATTTCCACACATAATGCGTGTGAATAATCATAATAATATAATTGTTAAAAATATAGAATCTTGTTCATGAATAGTACAAATTATTATATGAGATAAATCACAATACCCATTTCACTTGAGTTCTATATAATTTTGGGTTCACCCTTCACATTATAACACTTACGTAATCATGAATGTAACATATAGTATATATCAGCAAAATTCATGAAGTAAACCATTTAAAAGAATGGGTTTAAAAAAGATTTTATCAATAAATAATTATCTTGGGGTTCCCATATTAAAATGGAAATACATATTTTCTATAAGATTCATCATTATTGCTAAAAAAAGAAACAACTCATAAGGAGTCAAAATGTGTTTTGGAAATGAGAGTTATTTTAGTAAATCATTGTATTTGTCTTAAAATGAGATTGGAAACATTTTTATCTTAGAAAAAACTAGATGGAAAATGAAATTCTATTTTCAGAATATTAAAAATAATATCCATACTAAAATATTACTGAAAAGAGGAATAACCCAAACAAAGGAGTTGGGTTCGAGAATACCCTAACCATATGTTTGAATTATTTCTTTATATTAATATCCTGGATAAATTTATTTTTATTAATTTATTAATAAAGAACCTATTATACATGTATTGTATTTATTATAATTTATTTAATTTATTTTATGGCCATTTTGATGAGTTATAGAGTTCAATTTCATTATTTTGGGAGTGTTAATTTTATTGGTATTCATGATCGGTTCACTTCTATCCTGGTATAGATGTTCATTTAAAGAAGAAATAATTAATTAGAAACGATATTATTCACTATTAATAAACATAAATAAATCTATATGGTCTTACATATCATTTTGTTATATGGTATGAGAATTATTATTTAGATAAAATCTTAATGAAAATAATTTAATTTATTTTGGGTGTTTCTATGACCAACACGAACTTATATCATTTTATTTAATATATTGTTTATATATTGGTTCAAGAATAATTATATATCTTATAATATGTAAAACAAAATCTTACTTAACCATAATAATGGTTTTATGTAGAGACCCATATCTTGGCGTACGTGGACATTACATTACTTTTGCGGAATACTTAATACATAACAAAAACCAACACTCAAGGACTGTAATAGATTAGTGTCTTTGGAAACACAAAACATAATCTTCTAATCATGGTAAAAGATCTTCAACATCTCTCATAAATATTTTCACCTTTTGTTTTCTTACCAAAAACCTTTCTTTATATCCTGGGGAAAATAAAACATATAAAGGGTGAGCTAAAATGCTCAGTAAGGGTTATCATGGATAAAATAAAACCAATCATATATATTTGAACTTAAAAACATGAAAATAAAGTTCAAACTTCAAAATCTTGAGCAATGAAATAAAACATGGCAGTACGTAAGGAATAGATCATAATGGAACATCAATCATGATAAAATATCATGGGAATAAAACATGTAATTGTGGAAAAACATTAAGCACTTGATATGATTTCCATAGTAGCCAAGGCATTGCTGCCAAGACCATCTTAGTGGACAAAGTCCCTTACTGAACCGATTTCACTCCTCATTCCAGTCTTGTATCACTAAACCGGATTAACATGTCGTTCCACCCATGTCTATCTCATGAGATATAAAATCTTTACCCAATGCATTGGAGAGAGATATAGGTCCCACCCATATCATAATTAAATCATTCTTACGTGTGCCATAACATAAATATAAATCATTCATCATAACCCAAGGAATAAAATGGGTTTCATAAAAAGCATCCCATCATAACATAATCCATATAAACAAATGGATATCATTTAATCATACAAAAATTGAAACCATGTAAATCATAGATACATTATACATGAAACATACACATATTAAATAATGTCATCTTAGATGGAAAATGGTTTTGATAAAACACTTGAAATGAATTCTTGAGGAAATTATCCTTTCTTATTCAAAATCATTTTATTTTCACAAAATTACATGGAATTTTAAAAGAAAAGGATTTTATTGAAAATATTCATGAAATCTTGTAGAGTAATATTTATGTAAACAAGGCGTTATGAAATCGTAAAAATCCATTCACGCCGTATAAGTTAAAAAAACATTATCCTCGTACTTTTGCCGAAAAAGCCAAAAGTACCTTGTATGGTAAACAAAAGAAAGATTCCTTATATAACTTGTAGTAAAAGTAAAAAAATGGGTAAAAAGGACATTAAACATACATAAAACCATTTTTAGAAAACAAGGACATGGATGATAAATATAACCCTAGTAAATACTTACGAATAAACAATCTCGGATAAAAACGAGATTGGAAAAGTTATCCCTTACCTTATGTCTGATATGCTTTATATATATCTGATCCTCCTATATAATGATTTAAATAATTTCATTCACTTATTAAGGATTCATATTCATTTTTATGATATCATATATGGTTCACTTATGAGTTTATATTACCGGTTCTTTTGTAAATTCCATGTTAAAGTAGCGTTTTGGGTAAAATCATTTCATTTATCATACGTGTTTTGACTTGTTGTTCTTGATATTATTACTTATATCCTAATTTAAAAAATTTCCGAATTTAAAATATGATTTATATATAATATATATTCATCATATTACTATATATGATAGATTGATAAATGGAATGAAATACACCGTTCATGGAGACGGTAGGTCGTACGTACGCAAGAACGATGTTTTCGTTTCCTTATTGAATTAAATGGAATTAAGTAAATGAAACATATATGAACATATATCCAGTTTCATTATTATGTAATATATTTCATGATTATTTATTATATTTACTTTGTAATCTTTCTTGAATGGTTAACATAGAGAATGAATCTCACTGCATCATGGAGACGGTAATCCGTACCTACGCAAGAGCGATTATATCATTACCATAATTATTGAATGGAATTGGAGTGGATGATATAATATCTCAGAATCAGTATGATGTTATAATAACCATATATAGTTATTTTTTTCACCATTATACCCATCCAAGTAAGGTGGTGGTGGGAAAAACAGATTACACCACGGCGTGGAGACGGTATTCCGTATGTACGCACGCGCGGTGATTTCATTTTCCGTAGAGTTGATAAAAGGTGAAATAGGGTTGTTAATATTTATAATAACATATCAGTATATTATTGATACTAATGTTATTACTTTATAATGAAACAACTAAATAAGAAGAAGTTGAAGAAGAAAGAAACTTAAAAGAATTGGTAGAAGAGATTGCCTCTTCTTCGACGCACCTCCTTTAAGCTTCCTCTTAAGGGGCTAGAGTTGGTATTTTGAGAAGACCAGAACCTCCAGATTGTTTCTAGTGAAGTATAGAAGATAAATTTTCAGTTTTTGGCTGAGATTGAAGGCTCAAAATTGTGTAAAGAGAAGAGGGAGGAGATTCCCTTTTAAAAGGGAGGAGAGGGGCACCTTAGGAAAAACTTAAAATATTATTTTATAATAAAGTCATATTCGGTTTATAATAGCCCAAAATTGATTTATTTAGAATCTAAAGTGGATATGGGTCGAAAAACTCACAACAAATACGTTTTAGACAAGTTTAGGTTACTATTTTAACCTTATCATTTAGATTTAACTCTATGTTAAATAATTTAACTTTTACCATGTATTCTTGTTTTATTGCACTATATGGTTAATAAACATACAATAACAATCCAAAAGAACCCCAAGTGGTTCCTTATTAATATATATAACCTTATCGAAGTCATTTTACTGAGCCTTAGATTTTTAGGAATATAATAACAATTAATAATACAATATTTGTTTTAAAAACTATTTTATGTCAATTTTCATACTATTTGGTAAGTGATTTTTGTAAAAATCATAAAAGCATGATTAGTTAGAAAAAGGATAATTAAATCAATACTAACATGTCATATTAACATATAAAATTAGTTTAATTCATAAAAAGTCTCAAATTTCTTTATTTGGGTATTTATAACATCAATTATGTTAATATTTCATTAATAAAATAATTACTGCATCATCATTGTTTCATAAATAAATTAAATTATTTAATGTATAAAAATTATAAATAAAATAACATTATGTACGAAATATATTTATCTTTATAATGAATATTTATGGTCGAATTTATCTTATGTGTAACTCAATATTAAAAATGTTTTATTTATTAAACTTTGATTTTAACTATTTTAACTATTCTTTAAATAAAATACTAATAAATGTCCTAATCTAATCCAAGTGGACCTAAAGGGTAATATTTTATTCCTAAGGTTTTTTCTGGTCTAATTACACTTATCTAATAGAATTAGGACATGTGTTAGGGTAATAATAATATCATTTTACCCTTAATTACCCTATTTACTTTTAACCATGGTAAATAAAAGTAAAAAGTTACTATTCAACAATAATTATTTTTATCTTATTAAACCACATTTTACTCATTAATATTAACCATGTCACTCATATTTTCTAAATTCCACTCAGAGAAGCGGTAAAATTAAGTTTTATGTAAATTTTCAAATTCTCCTAAGCGGCGGGTAAAAGACGGTGAAAAGTTCAATAAAATTATTATATATCTAAAATTATTAAAAAATGAAACCAATGAATTAAATTGAACTTATATAGGTATTATGTATCAATTTTTACCTAAAATAAATTTAAATAAAATAAAAAATTATTTAAATAAAAATTCGGTTTTTAAATAGTAACCTAGTGTTTTCACTATTCATCAAAACATGAATGTTTTCAGAAAAACACCAAAAATTCACCCTAGGCTAATTTTGATATTTTGAATCCAAAAATGAAGTCCATTTTGAAATATAAAATTTATAAAATTTCAAAAATTGGGTATTACTATTCATAACGGCTAGTTTATATAATATTTTAATAACATATCGTTGTTTAGTGAAACTCGGTATTGCGTACTACACACGCTATCGAGGAAGGTCGCGATTGCGTGTAATTGAAGCCTTGTTAGGGTTGTGTCTATTGAAATCTCCATTTGGTATTGCGTATATCATAATCCAAACTTATTTCATTTATACATTAAAAAATCTATACTTAATGTTGCATGGAAAAATTTCCACAAAACGAACTTGAAATTGCATGTAACACGAGCCAAGAATATTTTTGCGTATACTGAAGGCTAATATGGTGTTTCATAGAGCGCAATATAATCTTGATGTAGCATACAACACAAGACATCAAATAAATTAAAAATAATACTTCTCATAAAATCTCAGGTTGTTAAATTCTACCCCCCCCCCCCTTAAAATGAATTTTTCCCTCGAAATTCCTCGGGGTTATAAATGGTTTTCAACTTGAAATTTTCTTTAGTAGAAACCCACATCATAAATAGGAATACCAAAACATAACTTTAAAAACTAATTTATGAAACGTAATGGTTACCCAAATTAACTAATCATTGGGTTTCCACATAAGAGAACATAGGTGAAAATATGGATATGGAATAGAAATCTAACCATCAAGTTCTGATGGAGAGTAATAGAGAACATGGCTATGAAAAGGCCAAATGTCACAAAGCCATAAATTTGTGATGATCTAAGGTACTGTCTGATTCACCAGATATTAGAGCACTATGCCAACATTTTTGGTTTTCATGATCATTTCCCTAATGTTGAAGAATTTTATAATTAAAAGAAATACTTACTTGATTTTGGTACAATCTCCCTGTTGTTCGGGCCTTGAACAATTTCCAATTCATCTCTTAATAAAATGAAGTTGAATTTGTCTTCCGTGAAGTGTTAATGGATCATTTTATAGAATGATAGGTCATTCCATTTATCTCAAACAAAAGGTTAGATAAAGTTTTTAAATATACATAAGTCCATTAATATTGAGATTAATCATATATGGTTCCTAAAATGGACTTATACTTCATATCGCATACCAATTAATAAATAAAAACTAATTTATACTAACCAGGGACTTCCTGTAGGCCAGTGGTAGGCAATAAAGTCCTATCACACTTCAGTTTTGGGTTCGATTCCCACATCCTTGTCCGACATGACGGGTTGTTGCTCATCCTATGGGTTGTCCTTTTTCTAAAACTATACTATTATAACATTCCAGAAATAATATCAAAAAATAAGTTCTATCCTTAAATAATACTACCTAATGTCTAACATAATTCATTACAATATTTAGGCTTATCCAAAATACATCTGTCCAATCTCATAGTGTAAATAAAACGATTACTTAAAAGGTCACATAACAAGCACGTGAATACCATCATTTATCCCCCATATATCATAAGATATATCTTGTTGTTCACATTCCAAACATGTGAATACCTTAATCATGTATTCTTTTGAAAAATGAATTACCATAGAACCTTAGTGAAAACATGAATGTTATCAAAAGTTAACTCTTTCCACATACAAAAATCCCAAAATTTCTATATACTCAAACCATGATATCACTTTGTCCTTATACCAATCATGATCTCATTAATACTATCAAACATCTCCTTATCTCCTTATCTTTTCATTATTCACATATCATCTACCTTCCAAAAATATTTGAATAACCTTTCATGGTTACCGGTACCATTCATCATATACTTTCAAAAAGATAAGCAAAAATAACAGTGTAACAATCCTTATATGTCTCTTTATTCCATAGTACCATGAGATTACTTATACAACATTACTCTTGATAAAAATGTAATCATTCCACTACCTTCATAAACCATTTACGGATCTTGAACAATTATTTCATCTCACATATAATTTTTAGTATCATCATCATCAACGTAAATACTACCCATACGACCATGTTGATTCTCTTCATGAGACTTTCCCTTAGGGAATTGGTTTTCATAATGCCCATACATTCCATATTTAAAACATTTAACCATTTTTGGTGTCTTATCAATACCATTCTCCTTGTCCATGGTGTTAACTGAACCTTTTCCTTTACAATTACTAGCTTTGTGTCCTTATTTTTTACACCCAAATCATCTTCCAGTTCCTTTGAAACATTCTCCTTGATGCCTCTTCCCACATGATATACATTGTGGAAATTGAACTTTCTTTCCTTTATGATCATCGTGAAACTCCATCTTTCTCTTATTAGCTGAGTCAGGAAAATTACTGAAGTTGAGATTATTAGTCATATTATGAGATTTTTGATTGGGCGTAATAATGATATATGGACTTCTAGATCCAATTTAATTTGGTTGCTCACAAAGAATATCATTCCACTATCCATTGTATCCTCCATTATCGTGAATCATCATGTTTCCATCCATTTTCTAAAACCCAAAAAGAATAGTGTGAGAGGAAAAAATCATAATCAAGGGGGAGTAACTTCAATATCTAACATCTTAGGATTAATTCTAATATCATTGCCATAATTCTATGATTATTACCTATATGTATACTTACCCTTAGGGACATCCCTAGTCATACCTTAGAAATATCTCTAGGGATCTCACTAAAGTTTTCGCATCCTAGTTTACAATTGTACACTAAACCATTCCTATGATACCAACTGTAGCAGTCTGGAATTACTTACAGTGGACTATAATTGACACCTATCAGGGAACTCCATGGCCGCTTACACCCCCTGGGTGGGATACACCAAAATCCCCAGTGGCAGCGATTTCCTCATGAAGCCCTTGTGCGGAGAGCCATGCTTCGTCCAAAGCTCACATGTGATAGTTCCCAAGGATTGGATTCATTCCTACCTCCTTTTCCTCTGATACCAACTGTAGAGACCCATATCTTGTATTACATGGACATTACATTATTTTGTGGAATACTTAATACTTAACAAAAACCAACACTCAAGGACCATAATTGTTTAGTGTCTTTGGAAACACATAACATAATCTTCTAATCATGGTAAAAGTTCTTAAAAATCTCCCATAAAGATCTTCCCCTTTTTGTTTTCTTACCTAAAAACTTTCTTTATATCCTGGGGAAAAGAAAACATATAAAGGGCTATCTCAAATGCTCAGTAAGGGTAATCATGGATAAAATAAAACCAACCATATACATTTGAACTTAAAAACATGAAAATTAAGTTTAAACTTCAAAATCTTGAGCAATGAAATAAAACATGGCAGTATGTAAGTCATAGAACATAATGGAACATTAATCATGATAAAATAGCATGGGAATAAAACATGTAATTGTGGAAAAACATTAAGCACTTGATATGATTTCCATAGTAGTCAAGGCATTGCTACCAAGACCAACTTAGTGGACAAAGTCCCTTACTGAACCGAGTTCACTCCTCGTTCCAGTCCTGTATCACTGAACCAGATTAACTTTACGTTCCAGCCATGCCTATCTCATGAGATATAAAATCTTTACCCAATTCATTTTATGGAGATATTGGTCCCACCCATATCATAATGAAATCATTCATTCGTGTGCAACAACATAAACATAAAACATTCACCATAACCCAAAGAATAAAATGGGTTTCATAAAAATCATCCCATCATAACATTATCAAAATAAAACAAATGGATATCATTTCATCATACGAAAATCGAAACCATTTAAATCATTGAGACATTATACTTGAAACATACACATGTGAAATAATGTCATCCTAGATGGAAAATGGTTTTAATAAAATACTTGAAATGAATTCATGAGGAAAATATCCTTTCTTATTTAAAATCATTTTCTTTTCAAAAAATTACATGAAATTTTAAAAGAAAAGTATTTTTTAAAAATAGTCATGAAATCTTGTAGAGTAATCTTTATGTAAATAAGGCGTTATGAAATCGTAAAAATCCATTAACAGCGTATCAGTTAAAAAAACATTCTCCTCATACTTTTGCCGGAAAAGTCAAAAAGTACCTCATATGGTAAACAAAAGAAATATTCCTTAAATACCATATATTAAAAGTCAAAAATGGGTAAAAAGGAATTTAAACATACATGAAACCATTTTTAGAAAACAGGGACATGGATGATAAATATAACCCCAGTAAATACTTACGAATAAACATTCTTGGATAAAAACTAGATTGGAAAAGTTATCCCTTACCTTATGTCCGATATGTTTCGTATATATCTGATCCTCCTGTATAATGATATACATAATGTAATTTACTTATTATAGAATCATATTCATTGTTATGATATCATATATGGTTCACTTATGACTTTATATTACCGATTCTTTTGTAAATTCCATGTTAAAGCAGCGTTTTTGGTAAAATCGTTTCATTTATCGTATGTGTTTCGACTTGTTGTTCTTGATATTATTACTTATATAATGATTTACATAATTCCAGAATGTAAAACTTGATTTATATATAATATATATTCATTATATAAATATATAGGATAGATCGATAAATGGAATGAAATACACCGTTCATGGAGACGGTAGGCCATACGTACGCATGAACGCTGTTTTAGTTTCCTTATTGAATTAAATGGAATTAATTAAATGAAACCTATATGTACATAAATAAAGTATCATTATTATGTAATATATTTCATGATTATTTATTATATATACTTTATAATCATTCTTGAATGGTTAACATGGAGAATGAATCTCATCGCGTCGTGGAGACGGTAATCTGTACGTACACACGAGCGATGATATCATTCCCATAATTATTGAATGGAATTGGAGTGTATGATATAATATCTCGTAATCCATTTGATGTTATAATAACCATATATAGTTATTTTTTTACACAATTATACCCATCCATGTAAGGTGGCGGTGGGAAAAACAGATCACACCCCTGTGTGGAGACGGTATTCCTTACGTACGCACGTGCGGTGAATTCGTTTTCTATAGGATGGATAGAAGGTAAAATGGGGTTGTTTCATATTTATAATAACATATCATTTTATTAGTCATACTGATGTTATTTATTTATAATTAAACAACTAAAGAAGAAGAAGTTGAAGAAGAAAGAAACTTGAAAGAATCGGTAGAAGAGATTACCTCTTCTTCAACGCACCTCCTTTAAGATTCCTCTTAAGGGACTAGAGTTGGTCTTCTGAGAAGACCAGAACCTCCAGAATGTTTCTAGGGTAGTGGATAAGAGAAATGGCCATGTTTTGGCCGATCTTGAAGGCTCAAAATTTTGTAAATAGAAGAGGGAGAAGATGCCCTTTTATAAGGGATGAGAGGGGAACCATAGGAAAAACTTAAAATATTATTTTATAATAAAGTCATATTCGGTTTATAATAGCTCAAAATTGACTTATTTCATATCTAAAGTGGGGATGGGTCTAAATACTCTCAACCAATATGTTTTAGACAAGTTTAGATTACTATTTTAACCTTATCATTTATATTTAACTCTATGTAAAATAATTTAACTTTTACTGTGTCTTCTTGTTTTCTTTTACTATATGGTTAATAGACTTACTATAGAAAGAAAAACGAACCCCAAGTGGTTCATTATTAATATATATAACCTTATCTAAGTAATTTGGCCGAACCTTATATTTTTAAGAATATAATAACAATTAATGATATAATATTTCTTTTAAAAACTATTTTATGTCAATTTTGACACTATTTGGTAATTGATTTTTGTAAAACTCATAACAACATGATTAGGTAGAAAAATTTTAATTAAATAAATAATAAAGTGTCATATTAATCTATAAAAATTGTGTAATTAATAAATATTATCAAATTACATTTTTTTTGGTATTTATATCATCAATTATGTTAATATTTCATTAATAAAGTAATTACTGCATCATCATTGTATCAAAAATAAATTAAATTATTTAATGTCTAAAAATTATAAATAAAATACCATTTTGTAGGAAATATTTTTAGATTTCTAATGAATATTTATAGTTGAATTTATCTTATGTATAACTATATATTAAAAATGTTTTAGTTATTAAACTTTGATTTTAACTAATTTAACTATTCTTTAAATAAAATAATATTAAATGTCCTAATCTAATACAAGTGGACCTAAAGGGTAATATTTTATTCCTAAGGTTGTTTTTCGTCTAATGACACTTATCCAATAGAATTAAGACATGTGTTAGGAAAATAATAATATCATTCTTAACTTTAATTACCCTATTTTCTTTTAACCATGGTAAATAAAAGTAAAAAGTTTGTATTCACCAAAAATTATTTTTATCTTATTTAACCACATTTTATTCCTTCATATTAACCATGTCCCTCGTATTTTATAAATTCCACTCACAGAAGCGGTAAAATTATGTTTTATGTAAATTTTCAAAATTCTCCTAGGAGGTGGGTAAAAGACTGTGAAAAGTTCAATAAAAATTTTATATATCTAAAATTATTATAAAATGACCCCAATGAATTACATTAAACATATATAAATATTTTTTATCAATTTTTACATAAAATAAATTTAAATAAAATAAATAATTAGTTAAATAAAAAGTCAGTTTTTAAATAGTAACCCAGTGTTTTCACTATTCATCAAAAATTGAATGTTTTCAGAAAAATACCAAAAAATCACCCTAGGCTAATTTCAATATTAAGAATCCAAAAAGGAAGTCCATTTTGAAAGATAAAATTTATAGAATTTCAAAAAGTGGGTATTACTATTCATAACAGATAGTTTATATAATATTTTAATAACATATCGTTGTTTAGTGAAACTTGGTATTGCATACTACACACGCTATTGAGGATGGTCATGATTACGTGTAATGAAAGCCAAGTTAAGGATGCGTGTAGTGCAAGATCCCTTTGGTATTTCATATAACATAATCAAAACTTATTTCATTTATACATTAAACAAAACCTATACTTAATGTTGCGTAAAATAATTTCCACAAAACAAACTAGAAATTGTGTGTAACATAAGACAAGAATAGTGTTGCATATACTGAAAGCTAATACGGTTTTGCGTATAGATCAAGATAATCTTGGTGTAGCATACAGCACAAGACATACAATAAATTAAAAAGAATACATCTCATAAAATCTCGATTTTTTACATTTTATAACCTGAATTGAATGAGGTAATGGAAAATGAATATTCATTATCCCTGAAGGTGATGAATCGACACATCACAAAAGAAGTTTTCATTTTTAGATGAAAATGGAGAGGAGAATAAGTTAAACGATAGATATTACATTATACAAATAAAATTATAGTATATATAATATACTAGAGTTATCATTACACTTATGGATAGGGGAGTTGAGAATATAATTATAAATTAACGGAAAAGTAAATAAATTAAAAGAAAAAAGAAAAGAATTTTACCTCTGGAATTTACTCTTCTTTAGAACATCCATAAGGAATTTGGGTTTGGACTTTTTTGAGAACAAAATATCTTGGAAGTTACATAGAGGATTGGGAATATGATTGGTTATAATTTTAAAATAATCATCAAGGATTATAATGTGTAACCATAAGAAGTGGAAAGGGGGGTTATGGGGTAGTAGAGGGGGGTTTCATTATATTATCCATTAATTTATCATTTTTACTCAAGAATATCAATAGTATGTATTATTGTGACTAAATTTCATTAAATTATTATGAGTGTTTGAATTAATGGGTTTTTATTTCATCCAAACATCATCAATGAAACAATAATTCATGAATTTATCTTATATTGTAAATTATCATATTTTAATATTCACAAAAAAATTAACTATTTTAGAATAATAAAAAAAAATCACCCTAACCATTTTTTCATGTTTAGAATTTAAAAGTGGAATCCATTTTATAAGAATATTTATCAAAATTTGAGAAAATTGAATATTAATTAAAATCATTATTTATTTGAAAAATACAAATTTTAATATTAGGACTGATTTTGTGACATTTTGAAAAAAAAATTAGCTCTCATAAAATAATATTATAATAATAATACAACCAGAATATTAATTTATAAACCTATCTTTTGAGAATATATTTTCTTTCAAATCATTAAATTTAATATAATATTGTAAATAAGTATTTGTGTTTTACAAAAATACAAATACTTAATTTATCATTTCTAAAACATTTATTTTATTATTCTATGATATAATTATATAATATTTTCATTTTTAATTTGAATAAATGTTATTTACACTTTAAATGGTGTGGGTATTGTTCTATTGGTTGGATTAGTTTTTCAAATGCTCATGCTACAATTCCAACAGTCATGATAATATTCCATCAGTATAAATTCCTTAATTTCTCTAAATATTACTTATTTCATTAATCATTTAATAGAATGATGTTTATATTATGCTATGTATGTGATGTAGGTGTTTTATAAAAAAAGGGAAATTCCATTGATAAAATTTTGGGTTCTTGAAATCTCATTCCACTATGATATCCTTGGAAATTATTCTTGAATTCTAACGAAATGATTTTCTATGATTATATGTATTCCAGAAATCAATGTATTAGGCCTATGTAAAGCATTGATGGTTCATGTTCTTTTATTCCCTTATTATTCATGTCTTATAAACTTCCCCTATTTATTCCATGACTTAATATCATTATCTTTGATATGTAGGTAATGGTTTCCAAAAATTAATATTATGTTCTTATACCCTTATGATCTTGTTATGGTTATATGATCCTTAATATCTCAACTTTTTATTCTTATTGAGCGTATGAGATCAAAAATTTATTATATCTCATTTCCCCATGTCATGAAAAATGTATTAATTACTATATAACTAAGAATGGTTCTACTTATGAAGAAATAAGTGGGATGTGATTTATATATTTTGTGAAGAAATTATTTATATTTCCATGTCTCCAAATATACTAGACCTAAATCATTCTGGCGTTGATCAAAATGATTTATAATGAATATTCATCTATTAATTTGTAATATCAATGAATAAAATGTATTGTTCTCTCTAGGATTCTCTATAATGGTGATGATTAAACAAATACATATTTGACATGTAATGGAATCCTCCACAGCACCATCAACAACCATAGAAAGAATATTCCCCTCAGTAACTTATACACATCCTAGAGTTATGTGCCTGATTTTTATCAACTAACTCAATATAAAATTTAGTACTTTGTTTCACCCCAAATATTTTGATTCCTCTTGAGATTTTCTTCTTCATGATAGCCATCTTTTATACCTAAATATAATCATGGCTAGAATATGTTTTTGATTCCGACATTCTAACCTTTAAAAACCTAGGTCTTTCATCTTCACATTATTTTTATACATAGATGGTATTACTAACTTAATTTTTATTCAAATTATATATATTGTTTTTTGAAAACATTAATTATTAATTTTGTTAATTCATTTGGGGTTTTAAATTCTCAAAACAATCACTAACTTATATAAATAAGTTTTGGAATTTTAAAATTATTATTGCAGATTTAATAATATTTTATTGAACATGCTCAAACTCTTCGTCCATCACCTTAAAATTTTATTCAATCATGAAATTGAGGTTCTTCCTTACATAAAAAACCTCCTTGTATTATCAACATATTTTAGAAACATGAATATTCATTCAAGAAAATATTATTTATTGTTTTCTATAAAATTTTATCTTACTTAAATTTCTTATTCTCACTTTCAAGTATTACGATCTTTGCGAGACATTATTTGAACTCTCTATATAGTATAAAATCCATTATATTATCTTATACTTCAGATATAATTATTTAATCACATGTGAAATTTTTGTTATTCACTTTTTTAATAAGAAGTTTTTCAATCAAATCTTTAAAAATGTTTTCAACTTTATCTTTATTATCATCATCATCCTCACACCTTGAAAAATATTTATGCCTCTTGTATTTAGATAAGTTTTTATCTATTACTTTAGAATATGAATTATATTTTTATAACATCTTATTGAGGTATATTTTTGAATTTTTTTAATAATATTATACCTTTTGACATACACAATTTTTATAAAGTGTCCAATAGCTTCACAGTAAAATAATTTTAGTGGTAACATTTCTTCATACTTTTAAATTCATCTTTTCACCTTTTTATAAAACAAAAACAAAAAATTCATTAAATATTTTACTAACCTTTTATTCACTATCAGAGTCACTGGATTCTTCTTCAAAAAATTTATTTAATTCTTTTTGGCTTGTGGAATTTATTTAAACATATTGATTAGTCTTCTCTTTGTTCTTCACAATATTTTCTATTCTCTTTTTGTATGTGACGAGAGTGCTTTATATTTCATTTAGAGAAAGTGTTTCATGAACTCTATCTTTTAAAGATAAGTCTTTGGCATAAAATTTAATAGCAATAATTAATAAAATATTTTAAATAATGGGTAAATCTTCAATTTTCTCACCTATATATCTTATAGTGATAATATTGTCATTAAATCTTATAGAGAACTTTCAAATAGATTCTTAATCACTCTTAGTAAGATATTCATACATTAGTCTCAAGATTTATAAATTTTCATTATTTAATTTTGTATTTATTTTATAGATTTTCTTAAAATTATTCTATATGCCTTTAGATATTATAGCTCATTAAAATCTAAGAAACACTCTTTTAGAGAGTGAGGAAAGTATAGAATTTATGGATTTCCCTCATTCTCTAAATGTTTCTTATCAGTATCTACAAGGGGGATACCATTATCATGATAAGGAAAACAATTAATAGAAAATTAAAGAACTGCATAACCGTGGTACATAAGATATGGAAATATTTTATCATTCAAAATATGATAGTTCTTTCCATTTAATATAGGAATCCCTTTAATGTTCATAGAAATATGAACATCTATATCAACTTATCTATTCTTTCAAATTTATTAAATACAAAATAAAGGTAACCTTCCCCCTAATGCCACATGAAATAACCAATGTGATCATTGAGAGGGTGATAGGGGGAATCAGTGAACTTTTCTTTTTTTCTTTATTGTGAAACAATATTCACCTCTTTATAAAGAGTTATAACTTTTCAGGAAAAAAAATCAAACAAACAAAACCATGGGAACACATGTGTTTACAAGGTTCACTACTCAAGAAGAATATCTAGTCCATTACATGGTTTATAAATAATCAAATACCACAAAATTCACAATAAAAAATCCTTTGAAAGTTGTTATAGAACATAGGGAATATAATTTAACTTTTGTTTAATAATAATTATTCAATAGTTCATGTTCCTTCCTCACAGATAAAATATCTGACAATGTTTTTCATAACATTAATAAACCCTCAAGAATAGGAATTGGTTTTTCTTCCCCATGAAAATTATACTTTCTTCACATAGGATCGGATTACAGAAAAATATTCTTCACTTTCTTACAGATAAGTTAGTAAGAACATATTCCGTGAACATAAGTATAAAATTAATATCCAGACATTGTTTTCTAGTATTATCATTATTGTAATCCTTCTAGTAACCCATGTATGGTACCTTCTGAATACTAGTAAAAATTTATTATTCTCTATTTGTATGATACCCTTGGTACAATGTCAATCCGATAAAATACAAAATGAAACTGTGTATTCTTCCTTATGTGTGGTTCCTCTTATAATAACTGTTCTGTGTGATAGAAATATCTTTATTAACAAAGAGATTCCTTGGTTGGAATATTTCGTTACAAAAAGTTTATCATTCATATTATCGTTTTTTATATATATTTGAAATGATTTCTGTTGCACATTAGTTTTTATACATGTAAATAGTAAACATATGGATTGCTCATACAACACATTCTATTTGTGCACTTGAAGGAGTAAATGTGGGAACCCAAATTAATTTTCTATATCAATGGAATCGAAATATTCAAAACACCCGCTCAAAAAATGACCACATTCTTATAAAAACATATATATTTTTATTGAAAAATCTTAACAACTCGAACATCCACTATATTCAGTAAAAATCTTTCATGAATATAAATAATTGTGATTTTCTTCCTTGATACTAAGAACAGTGCATGATCAGATCAGTATTGTCATATTTAATATCTCTACAAAATTCTCAAAAAAATTTCAAACTAGTAAATTATTATAAACAGAAATTTTCTGGTTAGACAATGTAGCATAACTTCCATCTAAAGATCATCATCACACTTCATTCATCTGGTATACATTTTATTGAACTATCTATCAGATTAGTTCATCCACAATAGTATATTGAACCAGATTTTATCTTATAAATCGTAAATATATATCTTATCATACTTATGAATATTCACATTGAAAATTCACAAAAGTTCGTATGATAAATATTAAAAATGGTATGTATGGTGGACTCTTTATGATAGAATGGTCTGATGGATTTTTTCTTGAAGGACTTCATTCGATTCCATATTTCATCTAATAAAATTTCTCAGAAACATCCCTATATACATAAAAAAACTATTATTTTCAACAAGAATCACAACTAATTAACAAAAATTATTCATACTATAAGAACTTATAAACATTATAAACTTCATACCTCTATATGATAGTATCTATATATTGATATACACAGAACTCCATAGTATGGACATTGTATACTTGAAATAATTTAATCCCGTTTCATCTCAAGAAATATTTGTGAAATTTTCAAAAATTAAGTTATATGGTAATTAATAACATCAAATAATCATCATATTTTATTTATAAAACATTCTTTCTGATGGAACTTTTGTAATCAAGTAAATATATATTTTTAGACAAAGACTCTATCTGAATATCTTAGTCCAAAAATATCTGTTCTGTGGAATTAGTTCAAAAATATATATTATCTTCACTATCTATTCACCAATGTTGTAAATATTAACAAATTTTAATTTTTTATGTTAATAAAACAAGATACAATTCCTGGATCTCACCTAATTTAACCCAATCCAACTTCCATTAAAATTATTCAAGCTTTTCTGAAAAACCTCCAAAATTCCTAGCCCATAATGTTCATAGGTACAACCTCCTAAGTAATATTTTTATATTAGTTTTATGAGTTCACAAAAATATAATGTTCTTTCCATTATCATTATTCTCTATATTTCATTTATTTCCATGCTTTATTTATTTTCTAAAATAGTTTAGTTTATATTTCATATTTTGAGGACGTTTGGTATATAACCACAAAATAACATCAGTGAATTGACCATAGTAAAAGGGGTTCTAGATACATTAAATACATAATCTTTTACATGTTATAATTATATTATTTATACATTATATTCCCTTTTAAAACCAAATATGTTAGGTTTTTAGGAAAAACGAACCATGTCATCTCATGGATATGGTAGTTCGTACGTACGCTTGGATAGCGTTTTCATTTTTATAGTGGTTTGAAAAGAAATAATATATATAATATTTTAAATTTCAAAAACACCAAATATGTTATACATGTCATATTTATTAACTATTTCCATCCTTATGATATTCCTTGAAAGTATGAAACAAAAAAAACAAATTGCATCACTTCATGGATGTTGTAGTTCACGTGTACGCACTAGTGATATTATTATTTTTCAATGGATGGTAGAGTAAGAAGGTGAGTAATATATTATCATTAAAAATAAATAATTATATTATAATTATACTATATATTATTGTGTCTATCAATTTAACAATCCATATGATCTGGTGAAGAAAAATGGAATACATCCCATCATTGAGGTGGTAGTCCACACATATGCCCGAGAGATGTTTTCATTTCCCATAGTATGGAAAATGAGATAAAAATTATTTCTAACATTAAATAATAATATTTAAATATATTAAATATAATTATTTTATTACTTCATCATGTTAAAACCTTATTTTAATGATGTAGAATAGGAAATAAACATGAAACTCTCGGTTCAGAATTATACCTCTTCTTTGGAAAACACATCATCACATACTCCTTAAGCCCTCATATGATGGACTTTTGGTGAGACAAAAAATGTTTATATCATGAATAGGGAATTTGAAAAATTATATGGGTAGGTATTTCTGTAGATAAATTTTTCAATGTATGAATAATATAGGAAAGGACGTTCCCTTTTATAAGTGGGAGGAGTGGTGCAGTTTTAAATACTTAAAACATTTAAATATATTATATGATTTCTCAAAGTGAAGTGAAACATAATGGAAAATTTTTTAATCCAATATATTTTAATGTATATATAAATTTTAAAAATAATCTTTAAACACTATTTATATAAACATTATTCATTGTCTCTTAGGTTAACTCCCATGGTAACTCTTTTAACCATTACCAAGGTGATAATTTTTTGCCAAGGATATTATTCATAATGACCAAAAATAAAATTGAAATCATTAATCAAATTAAAATTTATGATTAAAAATATAAAATTAATTTTATGATATTCAAATTATAAAATTGTTAAAAAATATTTTAAAATAAATACACAAACCACGTCGAAAACAATTTTTAGAAACATTCTATTTTGAACAAAAAAATTATTTTTTACCTAAATCAAATAAAAATCTTATTAATTTAGCAATAATTGTATTATATTTAGTAAAAGGGGAGTGATGTTAATTATAAACCAATCCAAAATATAATTATACATTTCAAATACTTGAAAAATATGAAAATTTTAAAAAAATCATAATGTTTTCTCTATTATCTTAAAAATGAATCTTTTCAGAAAGATCAAAACAATTAACCCTAATATAAATTCTATATAATAAATAAATAAATAATTTTTTTATAAAATAATATTTCTAAAATAAATAATCATAAATTTTAAATAAATCTATCTAATACATTGGAAACAATTTGGTTAAAAAACTATTACTTTATCAATTAAAAATAATATAAAAATATTCATAAAACTATTTTGAATATGAATCCATAAAAATATTAGTTATATACCATCAAAAATTCTAGAATTTCCTTGATTTCACATTTTTCATGTTTTTATATAATTTACCCTATGGTTTTACTTTTAATGTGGGATAAAATAAATCAAACTGATATTTAGTATCAATTGAATAAGTGGAAAAATTTCTCATATCAATGGCGAGTCTACCTTTGAATGGGGGTTAATGATATGATAGAAAGGGGGACATAATATCCATTTGGATGGTATTGAAATATTTTTTTATAGATGAATATAGTTTCTCTTATGGTTTTTTAAAATTTAAAATAATTTAGTATTTCTAAAATAGTGGTAGTTTTATGGATTTTCATAATTTCTCTCAAAGTGGTTTCTAGAGAGCTTAGAATAGAATTATCTCTTGATATATTATATTTAAACCCATTATTGATCATATATACTTATATTAATTGATGTGATATTATTTTTTTAGTATAATTTCATTAATGAAACTTTGGATTTTTAATAAAACCAAAAGGGGGAGAATTTTGTAATGAAAGTTGTAATTGGTTGGGTTTATTAGGTTGATTAGTTTATTGGAAATAATATTTATAAATGATTTTAAATGGACATTTGTAGTTTGAATAAATGTTTCTATTTTTGGAGATGATATGTAGCATTCTTTTTCAAATTAAATACAAATCATATAATTACTACAGAGGACATTCCACGAATTAAGGATACATAAGGATAAAATATCTAGAGGTGATTAGTGACTTGATTTAAAATGGGGAATCACCATCGTGTAATTTCTTTGATCACATCACAAAGAAGGTTGTGTTGATGTAAACATATATATATGATGGTCAATAAAGTAATAGTGATTTTTTTAAGTCACAGCGAATATAATCACATCATAGGGAAGACATCATGGGACTTTAGTGATACACTAACTAGGTTTGTCAAATTGTTTATGTTTTGAAAAACCATTTCCCTAGAAAAAAGATATTTTTACCTATAATTAAAATGATGGATTTTGGTAATACATAATTTCATAATACCATGACATGTAATATTAGTGTTTTTTGTTTTAATGGCGGATGATTGGTTTATGTTGCAACATATATGCCACGTTATGATTGTATTATGTCTCGAAAGGATCATGAAACATCTTTTTTATCATTTCCTTGAGGATCAAATTTTAAACTATGGTTCATGAAGTGATGTTTGATTGTGGGTAAAAGAATTGAATCATGGGTAACTTCATCATGCCACAACAATTTAGTGATTTGATGAAATTTAGAGAATCAGACCATGATTATTAAGGTATATAAAAGAGGGTTATATCCAAATTTTTGTGGATCTATAATTAAATAGAATATCATTCCATAATAAAGATGTTCCTAAAATAATTTTTTAAATTTTAAGGGAAATAATAGATGTCATGTCATAAAATAAATGGTCCTATGTAGTTTCTAGAATTTGAATATTTCTTCAATTTTGTGGGATTATAATTGACTTTGACCATATTAATTAGATAATTATTGATGATTTGGTAGTTTAATTAGCTGGTGAAAATATAAAAACCATTGTATTAAATTTGGAAGGATCAACCCTTAAAATCGACATATATTTGGAGGAAGGTTATATGGAATTAATTTTCCACATATATAATTAAAGAGGAGTTTATACTAAAGAAGATATTAATTAAAGATAAAAAATAAAAAAGGGGAAATGATTTCACAGTGATAGAACACATAATGGTATGGTTTGTTATCTTATGTAAATATTCATATAAGAGATAATTATATAGAGTGTTTCTTATAACTCGTCCTCAATTAAATGAGTGAATAGGAAGAAATATAGAGTGTCCCTTTGATCCATAGTGTGTCCTCCCTAACTTTTTAATTCACATATAGTGGATTGTGAAATCCCTCAATTCATCAAAACATCATCTGTGTATTATCCTTGGAATATCTCTGAGTAGTGGACCAAAATATCCCCATGAAACTCCATTTCATTTTAGTATTTTGATGATTTAGCAGTGAAAATAATCATGATAGATTCATATATTTCTTTCCAATGTGGGAAAAATTTCTTTTACAAGTTCGATACTAAAAAGAAATCACAACCAAATTCACCTATGAGACTCTTCCCCTTAATTGATGTATTCATCCCCTTTAGTTTTTTCTGAAACACCAATATTTCATCATTAAATAAGAATAAAAGTGGATTTGGGGGTATTTGAGGTGTTTCGTAGTCTTGAGAAGAGGTTGGGACATGTAACCTAAAGTATGTAATGCTGAAAGCTAGCCGGAAAGAGTCCACCAGCTTGTTAGTGGTCTGCATTTGGCTTTTAGATCCAATAGAAGCCCATTAACTAACAGATGAGACCCACCATCCAATTTTTTGGATATGGACTATTTTTTATAATAATATTTTATTATTTTCTCCACTATTTATCCCTTAAACTTAACCGGAATCTCCCTATATTTGTTTATACGGCATCCCTCATGTCATATCTCATCTATTCTCTTCTTCAACATGTATGATATCCATTGTTTCTCATCATTTTATACTACTATTTGAGGTTATTTAAGTCCCAAGGTATGTATAAAATTTTACCATATTTACTTCTCATATTTAATATCCATATGAGTTATCATTATTTAATGGTAATATAAAACATTTTCTAGGATTTTATCTAGTTATTACTTTTCTCATGTTTCTTCTTGAATCAAATGGAAATAATCGACATGTGGAAGTATAATAAACAAAGATAGATGTTCTTGGAGCTATCCCACAAGGTTTCATCATTTTATAGTATGTGATATGTATGACTTCATGACAGTTTTTTATGAATTGGAAGTAGAGACAATATTCAATTATTATGTTCTATAAAATAAGTCATGAACCCTTTAAAACCCAAAAAATGATCCTTGGTGATTTTAAATTGGAACATAGGATACCCCTTTAGGGTATAATACATTATGTATTTTCTATTATATTTTAAAGGGAAACCCAAGGGGTGTTTTTTACTTGATAATAGATCTTGGATATAAGGAGACAGTGTATTAGTGGTTCATTTAGACCTTTGGTTGCAATTATCATAAAAAACCCTTGTAAATTCATTAATTAGGTAAATGAGATTATAAATTATTTATAAATGGGATGTATGAAATCACCCTCTTGTAAATATTTAATGAGTTGTCTTTGAAATGGAAATTAATGGGAATGACTTGAAATTGGCCTTGGGACAAATAATACTTATTCAAAGTACATGGTTATGTATTTTCCTAACTAAATGAATGTTAATGTTGGGTTGAGACCCTTGGATTCTATATGACACATGATGTTAAATTACATGGAATGATAGGATGAGATTCATGGATTACCTATGATAAATGATGGTGATTATATGATAATTTCATGATGTGATCTTGGGACTCTATATGAAATATGACGCAAAATAAGTGAGAATGCTAATATTATCTTTGTGGTTTCTATACAGTTCATGAGTTATTAATTACAGGATGAGATATTTGGATTCCACATGATACCAGATTCTTTGGATGTGAGGATGAGTACCTGGATTCCACATGATAAATTATATTTGGGACCTCCTGGATGAGTGTCTATATTCCATTGATGACTATAGTTTTCATGGTTATAAATACATTATTATAGACATATAACATAAGATGGAGTGTGTATATTCAAACTAGGTTTCATTTTGGAACCCAAGGGTTAAGGGTATTTTATTTTATTTATATTCATACTTTAAGAACATTTTTGTGGAATATATTAGCATTACATGTATTCTTTCTAACTATATATTCTATAGGTAACTATTGGTAGTTGAATAGTGAGTCATACTCACAGCATTCATGGACATTATATGGGACTTAATTATACATCATTGATTCCGGTTTGGATAAGGGAAATTTCCCTATTATAGAACCTTGATATGTGTTGGGATGGAAGTTGGAGGTGGGGAATAGGCTAGGTCATGGAACACTTTATATGTTTTTTTAAAAAATTACATTTTTTTGAGTATTTTGGAAATATATGTATTATATTTTCACATGTATGACTCAATGAAGGTTATACATTAATTTATGTTATTGTATGTGTTTTATAATTACTTGTTAGATACTTTAGTTATTGAGTTATTTATTTATGATTGGTTGGATGATATATAATTTATTTAATTTCATGTTGTACACTCTAATAATGTTGTCATAATATACATGTGGTAAACTCCTAGAACCTTACCACTAGTCTGCATCCTCTATAATATGAGGATGTATGCATCACTTCATGTGGTGCCCCGGTCTTGAGCACTTGTTCAATGGATTCTGAGTTGGGGAATTGGAAAGTGGTATCAAATGATCATTCATTTTTCCTTACTATTTTGGTATAGTAAATAGTATAATATGATATATTATCGCATGGTAATGAGATAATTCCTAGGAGTAACTGTAACACCCTAGGTAAATAAAGAATATGACATTTTTATATTTATCCCTTTTTTTAAATAAAATGTTAATATTAATTTAAAGGGGACGCTATGCTTGATGGCTTACCCAATACGCAACAACGAGTTCCTTTGAAATCTTACGTTGCACTCTAATAATAAAATAAAATTATTTTAAATGTTAGTTAACACGTAGCTGTTGAATTGGCGGGAATGAATAGAAATAACTAAAATATGATTACATATATTTATCCAATAAAGGATAAAGGCTTAAAATACGAAAAGAATTCAATTTTTGGCATATATACTCTAATTTTCACTAAAGGTCCACTTATCAACTTTTGATGGAAAATCATCATTAAATATAGTTTTGGTCATTCTTATACATTCTATTGGACCAAATAAAACTCTTCTTTAGAATCGGGACATCAAAATTTACTTTGTGTAAATTGTTTGTATTTTTCCGATAAAGATCATTTTTTAATGAATAGTGAAAAATGTTTTATTTTAATTCAAAACCTCTTTTTAATCTAATATTTTTATGGTATTAGATTATATTTTGAATTAGTTTCAAATTGAAGTTAGAATATATTTTTACCGTTTAATCCAATAGTGGTCGTTGAAATTAATTTCATCTTGAAATTGGACTTAAACTAGTGTCAATCTTTTGATACTTATTGTTTCATAAAAACACGCTATTTTCTCTGACAGCGGGAATTAATTATTAAATTAATTAATGTGACTTATATGTTTTTAATTTTTTAAAATAGACATCATTTTGAATTCAGAATATCAAATATATCCTAGGGTAATTTTTTGGTAATTTTCTGAAAAACTTTAATTTTTGATGAATAGTGAAACCACTAAGTGATAGTTAAAGAAACTGATTTTTTCGTTTAAATGAAACTTTACCACTTATGTGATTTGAATTTCAAAAATCCGACATACATGTTTGTCATTAAGAAGTAAAATGTGGTTCAGTGGGATTAAAATAATTTTTTGGTGAATAGTAACTTTTAAGTTTATTAATCGCGATTAGAGGTAATTAGTGTAATTTAAGGTAAAAATAATGTTTTAATAATATGAAATGACCTAGACACATGTCATACCCTCATTGGATCTGTCATGGCCGACCAAGGCAATCCATGGGTCAACTTGGGGACCCCATGGAGCCACTTTGGTAGGAAAATGACATTAATACATTTTTATTTAATGTTAAAATTAAAATGTCACAAACATGTGTTGTTTTACTAAAACAATATTTATATGGAGTTATACAAGTTCGATTTTTGACTATAAATATTCATTGTAAAGCTAAAAATATTTCCTACATCATAGTATTTTTTTTAATAATTTTTAGACATTAACTAAATTAAATTATTTATGACACCATGATGATGCAGCGATTACCTCGTTATTTAACGATTTAAATAAAATGGAAAGGTAATGTAAAATATAAAACCTACACATCTCCAAAACCTAATGTATGAGTGGATTTGTAACCCATATTACCTTATCCTAGAAACAGATCAATGTGGGACCTTTAAAATCCGAAACTCATTCTAAAATAAAGTAACATTTCCTTACTTTCCAAGAGTGCCCCTCCTCTCCTCATATAAAAGGACCCCACCTATACCTCCTTACCCACACCTCTCAAGTCTTTGGATCGGCCAGCCTCTACCCATTTTGTCTCTCCACATCCCTCTCTTACTCTTAAAAGCCTCACATTGGGCAAAAGTAGTCCCAAAGAAGCCTTTGAGCTCAAATCAAAAAGAGTTACCCGATTTAAAGGTAGTGTCTTCTATTGTGTTCTTTTGTTTTATTTTGCTTCTCCACCCCCCCCCCCCCCCCCGAAACTGTTTTTATTATTTTCATTTGTAAAAAATCCAGTATCTTAAATATACTAGGATGTTTTTATAAGAAGAATTCAAGCTACACTTACACACACCTATATCTAATGGTTAAAGAACATATTATTTCTGTGGATGGCGAATTTCTGCCTCATGAAACGATGAATGTTCAACACTCATATAACACCTTAAAAGGTGGCCATTAAGATGTAACTATATTTATATATGATATATAATATGTTTATGTTTTACTTAAGCTTCTGTATTTTTCTTTTTTGGCACACCTTTATGGTTTCCATTGTGGGTAAACACGATAATTTCATTTTAGGAAGTGCGGACTACCGCCCCCTCAAAGTGATTTGATTCTTTAATTCCATATGTGGTATGTATAAAGGATGGATTTAAAGTTATTATATATTATGTATGTTACATATAAATTATGAATATAATTCTTGAATTAAAATATACATACCTCTAATATGGTTTTAATTCCATTAATATGATATAGAAATGAAAGTATCGTTCATGCGTGCGTACGGCTTACCGTCTCCATGAACGGTGCATTTCATTTATTACCTCTAAATGATTATGTAATATTATAAATAATTGTATATTATGTATATATATGATATATATGATATCCAAATCATGAATATAATTCTGGATATAATGAACCTTTGACCACACGAACAACATGTAATTGTAAGAAGTCCACTTTTGACTTAAGAACCAAATATCGACAAAACAAACATTATTAACTTAAATGATTACATAATGCTTATAACATGGAAATAAGTGATATAAAAGGAATAATGAACTTGAAAAATTTTCTTAAGAAAGTGGAAATTAACTCAAGTTTATTATTCAGGACGTTAAAGAACGATCGAGTCAAGTCGGACCCGAGGTAAGGGATCCTACCCCTCTCTTTCTTTTTAAGTACACTCTTTTATGTCATTTCTTTTAAGCTCATATTTATTATTTTTGGGGATGTTATTTTATATTCCTCATAATGTAATTTTTATGTTAATATTATGAGAGACCCTATTTTATCTCATAAATCCATTTTTGGACGTTTTAAGTGGCGCTGTTAGGCTGCGGAGTTTCCGTAAGGGATTTTTCATATCACTTTTATTCCTGTGACATTTATGCTACGTTTGACACTATTTCTTTTTATTGGTGTATGTACTGCCCATTATTATACACTTTGTGTAGTATAATTTCATTTATGAGTATTTACATCTTCATTTTATGATCCTTCTTCCCTGGGGTGTACGTTTCAAAAGTTACCCAACTCGGTAAGGGGACCGTTCACCCTCCTCTTTTTAAAAGACTTGTTTTGTTATGTATTTTAATTCACATAATATTATGTTGGGATATGTTATTATATATCCTTATTTATGTAAATTTTATGTCCAAGTTATGAGATTCCATTTTTTCTTCTCATCAACTCATTTTCTGAATTTTAAAGTGACGTCGTTTGGCTATCGGATTTCTATATGGGAACTTCTTAACCCACTTTCAATTCTTTGGGTTAAACCTCTACTTCCTGATTTTATTATGCCAAGATTATTTGTGGAATCTCTATGTTGTAATTTCCAAAAAACTTTTTTTGGATATAGTATTTCTACACATAATCATCTCATTTATAAATTCTTAATAACTTGTATGGAAAATCATAACTCAATCTCATTTCATTGAGTTAAATATCTATGTCATTGGTTTTGTTTTTCCAAGATTATGTGTGAATGACCTCTGATTGTTTCACACTTAATATCCACTTATATTGGGTGTATTTTTATTTCTCACACATAATTATGTGATAGATTTATCCTTAATTTAAGGATACCATCTATATAATGGATTTCATCTCAATTTACATTTCCATTGAGACTTCATTGTTGTTATGAACCAATTCACTCTTATATGGTGTGTATACTATCCTTTGACATATTATATCATGAATCCCTTTATTCTCATGATATTATAAAGCTCGGATTACATGTTATTCCGCAATTATTTGTATTCAAGAGTCTCTCATTTTGTTAAAAACTCTTTAACAAAAATATATTTTTAAATTTTTTAAAGATTGATTATTCTAAATCTTTATCTTTAATGTCCATGTTTTCAAAATGGTTTTCAGTATTTATTTATATGGACATTAATTTTTTAAAATTATGATTCCAATAAAATCTTCAAAGTGGTATGGGACACTTTGATTCAAAAATCTCTTTTAAATGATTTTTGAAAATGGATTGATTAATTCAATATCTTGGAATTACTTATTTTGATTGAAAATGAAATGTTGTTATTGAAATGTTTATATTTTCATTGTTTTATGTATAATGATGGTACTTGGACATTTTTCAGGTGGTTACGTGATAAACCATATGACGGGTGGTGCCGTGAATACCAGGACGGGTGGTTACGTTATAACCTCCAATGCATTGGGTATGGAAGTCGTCCGTATGGCTATTCCATTAAGTATGTGTGGAAGTCGACCATATGGTTATTCCATTTAAGTATGTTTATGTCCCAAGATACCTTTATATGTTATGTGTTCTTTATATGGTTTATATGGTAATATTTTGGTTACAAAAGGGTAAGTAATGGTCTTTCATTCAGTGAAGAGTTTTTACTACTTCATAAAGGTGAAAAGTATTACTTTGATAAAGTATTCATGGTTTACTGGTTGTTTTGAAAAAACTAACAATTTCCCTTCTTTGTGTATCCTTTACTGAGCTTTTTATGCTCACCCCAAATTTTTGAAATGTTTTTCACATGACTTAAAGTGGAATAGGGTCAAGGATGGGATCAAGGAAAATTCATGCTATCTAAAACATGGAACTAGACATGTTTCTTTTTAAGAGTTTTTATTTTATGGAAATTTATTAGAAGATACTACTTTGTAATCTTTTGAGATGTAATATTTATGTCCTAATTCTCTAAAACTCTAAACCTAAAAAGATCATCGATTTGAATTATTCATTTAATTCATTATTAAGTAAGGTTTATGGTCAGGGCCTTATAGTTGGTATCAAAGGTCGGTTTAGATAACTTTATGGGTTTGGATATCCTTTAATCATAAGTGACATTACCATAATGGTTAGGATTTCAGAAAGAGTCCTAGTTTTAGATAAATTGAATGAGTAAGTATATCTTAGTGTTTATCTTCCTCATTAGTACATGGTGGTTTTGTTGATATACTCACACTAACATTTTTGGTTTTAGTAAATGGATGGATCTAGCAGGCACCAAAGTGACAACAGGTTTGAAGGAAACTGTGGTGGTTCTCTGATTAAGAGACTGGATGAAATGGGGGATTCAATGAGGAAACTCGTGGTTCTTCTAAACAAACTACCAAGGAGTCTTGATCAACCACTTGAACCATGGTATGTTCTGTAATGCATCATGTACGAGATGACCAATCGATGTGGAAGTTCAGGTAAAAATTACAAAGGTAACCATTAGAGTTTATATGATCCTTACTTTTGAGGTAATTATGGGTTATTATATGTTATGATGGAAAATTAAAGGCATGAGATAAACTTGATGTTAAAATACGTTATGATTATTTTGGAAGATTTTATCTCGTTTTGGGGAATTTTTTAAGAATTATATAGTTTTGGAAAAAGAAAAACATGCAGACCGTGTGACAACCCGTCGCGTTGGACAAAGCTATAGGAATCGAACCCACAACCAAAGTGTGACTGTTATTTATCGCCTACCACTGGACTACATGAAGTCCCTGTTTAGTTTGACTAATTCTTTTTAGTTAGATGATTTTAGGAATCAAGAGTAAGTGTATTTTGGGTTATCTATGGAAATGATTAACATATCATGGAGGATATGTGATTAGGTTAACTACTTTTCAATGTGAGAATTTAAGAGCAACTGATGTTATTTGGAGATAAAAGTTAATTTGTACCTTGGAAGACTATGTGATTAAATCCTTCAAATATTTGGGTTTCAATCATAGTTTGGTTTACTTGGAAGAATTTTATGGAAAATTTTTTATCGAATGGTCTTCGTTGAACTTTGGGTTTTTTTTGGGACAAATTTTGGAGATTAAGAATAGATTTTCTTTTTATAAAGGATTATACTTTGGTGGATTATCTGACCTCATACTAACAATTTTGGTTTTGGATTTTGTCTAAATACATTGGAAATATATAGTTCTCTTTTGGGGACTGGGTGATACTCAAGAAGTTGATTATAGTACTCTTAATGAGAACAAGTCTTCCTAAATACTCGTATTTTGGAGAAAATATGAGTTTGATTAAGTAATATAGTAAAAGTTGAAAGTCTACGTGACAAGTAACTATGTTTCATTATGATTTTGTTAAGATCAAAAATAAATTCCTCAATGAAGAATAACTTAAAACAAAAATGTTTTCTGTTAACTTTTCCTACTGGGGAATCGAATACCGTTTAACCCATCATAAGTTTGTGATTTTCTTATGGTTAACTTTCTCCTAGACATGTTTACTATCACTCTCCCTCAGAACATGACCCTTTGTTTTTTCCTCCATGTACATGTTTTCTTACATGGAATCCTAGTATGGGTTAACTCAGGTGACCTCTGTACTCCTCTTTCTTTCTTTTAAAGTGATTGTTTTACTGACTCGTGTTCCGATGTGGTACTTTCAATGAAGTTTCCAAGCCTAATTTTAAAATTGCGAGGATGCAATTCCCAAAAGGGGGGAAGGATGTAACACCCCATGTAAATAAAGAATGTGACATTTTTATATTTATCCCTTTTTTTGAATAAAAATTTAATATTAATTTAAAGGGAACGCTATGCTTGATGTCTTACCCAATAGGCAACAATGAGTTCCTTTGAAATCTTACGTTGCACTCTAATAACAGAATAAAATTATTTTAAATGTTAGTTAACACGTAGTCGTTGTATTGGCGATAATGAATAGAAATAACTAAAATACGATTACATATGTTTGTTAAATGTTTTTACATTTATCCAGTAAAGGATAAAGCTTAAAATATGAAAAGAATTCAATTTTAAGCATATATACTCTAATTTTCACTAAAGGTCCACTTATCAACTTTTGATGGCGAACCGTCATTAAATATAGTTTTGGTCAATCTTATACATTCTATTGGACCAAATAAAACTCTTATTTAGAATTGGTACATTAAAATTTACTTTGTGTAAATTTTTTGTATTTTTCCGATAAAGATCATTTTTTAATGAATAGTGAAAAATGTTGTATTTTAATTCAAAACCTCTTTTTAATATAATATTTCTATATTATTAGATTATCTTTTAAATTGGTTTAAAAGTGAAATTAGAATATATTTTTACCATTTAATCCAATATTGGTCGTTGGAATTAATTTAATCTTGAAATTGGACTTAAACTAGTGTTAATCTTTTGATACTTACTGTTTTATAAAAACACGCTATTTTCTCTCATAACGGGAATTAATTATTAAATTAATTAATGTGATTTATATGTTTTTAATTTTGTAAAATATACATCATTTTTTAATTCGGAATATAAAATATAACCTAGGCTAAATTTTTGGTAATTTTCTGAAAAACTTCAATTTTTGATGAATAGTGAAACCACTAAGTGATAGTTAAAGAAACTGATTTTTTCGTTTAAATGAAACATTACTACTTCTGTGATTTGAATTTCAAAAATCAGACATACATGGTTTTCATTAATAAGTAAAATGTGGTTAAATGGGATTAAAATAATTTTTTGGTGAATACTAACTTTTAAGTTTATTAATCGCGACTAGAGGTAATTAGTGTAATTTAAGGTAAAAATAATGTTTTAATAATATGAAATGACCTATAAACATGTCTTACCCTCATTGGATATGTCATGGCCGACCAATAAAATCCATGGGTCAACTTGGGGACCCCATGGAGCCACTTTGGTAGGAAAATGACATTAATACCTGTTTATTTAATGTTAAAATTAAAATGTAACAAACATGTGTTGTTTTACTAAAACAATTTTTATATGGGGTTATAAAAGTCCGATTTTTTACTATAAATATTCATTGGAAATATGAAAATATTTGATACATCATAGTAGTTTTTAATAATTTTTAAAAATTAAATAAATTAAATTATTTATGACACCATGATGATGCAGCGATTACCTCTTTATTTAACGATTTAAATAAAATGGAAAGATAATGTAAAATATAAGACCTAAACATATCCAAAACCTATTGGATGAGTGGATTTATAACCCTTATCACCTTATCCTAGAAATAAATCAATTTGGGACCTTTAAAATCCGAATCTCATTCTAAAATAAAGTAACATTTCCTTACTTTCCAAGAGTGCCCCTCCTCTGCTCTTATAAAAGGCCCCCACCTGTACCTCTTTACCCATACATCTCAAGAATTTGGCTCGGCCAAACCCTGCCCATTTTGTCTCTCCACATCCTTATATTACTCCTAGAAGCCTCACATTGGGCAGAAGTCTTCCAAAGAAAGCCTTCGAGCTCAAATCAAAAAGAGTTACCCGATTTAAAGGTAGTGTCTTCTCTTGTGTTCTTTTGTTTTATTTTGCTTCTCCACCCCCCTAAACTCTTTTTATTCTTTTCTTTTGTAACAACTCCAGTATCTTCAATATACTATTATGTTTTTATAAGAAGCATTCGAGCTACACTTACACACACCTACATCTAATGGTTAAAGAACATACTGTTTCTGTGGATGGCGAATTTCTGCCTCATGAAACGATGATTGTTCAGCACTCATATAACACCTTCAAAGGTGTCCATTAAGATGTCACTATATTTATATATGATATATAATATGTTTATGTTTTACTTCAGCTTCTGTATTTTTCTTTTTTTTCATACCTTTATTGTTTCCATTGTGGGTAAACACGATAATTTCATTTTAGGAAGTGCGGACTACCGCGCCCTCAAAGTGATTTTATTCGTTAATGCCATATGTGGGATGTATAAAGGATGGATTTAAAGTTATTATATATTATGTATGTTAAATATAAATGATGAATATAATTCTGTAATTAAAATATACATACCTCTCATTTGGTTTTAATTTCATTAATATGACATAGAAATGAAAGTATCTTTCATGCGTACGTACGGCTTACCGTCTCCATGAACGGTGCATTTCTTTTCTTACTTCTAAATGATTATGTAATATTATAAATACTTGTATATTATGTATATACATGATATATATGATATAAAAATCATGAATATCATTCTGGATATAATGAACCTTTGACCACACGAACAACTTGTAATTGTAAGAAGTCCACTTTCAACTTAAGAACCAAATATCGACAAAACAAACATTATTAACATAAATGATTGCATAATGATTATAACATGAAAATAAGTGATATAAAAGGAATAATGAACTTAAAACAGGTTCTTAAGAAAGTGGAAATTAAATCAAGTTTATTATTCAGGACGTTAATGAACGATCGAGTCAAGTCGGACCCGAGGTAATGGATCCTACCCCTCTCTTTCTTTTTAAGTACACTCTTTTATGTCATTTCTTTTAAGCTCGTATTTATTATATTTGGGGATGTTATTTTATATTCCTCATACTGTAATTTTTATGTTCATATTATAAGAGACCCTATTTTATCTCATAAATCCATTTTTGGAAGTTTTAAGTGGCGCTGTTAGGCTGCCGAGTTTCCGTAAGGGATTTTTCATCTCACTTTTATTCCCGTGACATTTATGCTACGTTTTCAACTATTTCCTTTGAGTGGTGTATGTACTTCCCATTATTATACACTTTTTGTAGTATAATTTCATTTATGGGTATTTACATCTTCATTTTATGACCGTTCTTCCATGGGGTGTACGTTTCGAAAGTTACCCAACTCGGTAAGGGGACCTTTCACCCTCCTCTTTTTAAAAGACTTCTTCTGTTATGACTCTTAATTCACATACTATTATGTTGGGATATGTTCTTATATATCCTTATTTATGTAAATTTTATGTCCAAGTGATGAGATACCATTTTCTCTTTCATCAACTCATTTTCTGAATTTTAAAGTGACGGCATTAGGCTGTCAGATTTCTGTAAGGGATCTTCTTAACCCACTTTCAATTCTTTGGGTTAAACCTCTAATTATTGATTTTATTATGCCACGATTATGTGTGGAATATATATGTTGTAATTTCCACAAACCATTTTGTGTATATAGTATTTCTACACATAATCATCTCATTGATAAATTCTTACGAACTTGTATGGGAAATCATAACTCAATCTCATTTCATTGAGTTAAATATCTATGTCATTGGTTTTGTTTTTCCAAGATTATGTGTGAATGACCTCTGATTGTTTCAAAATTAATATCCACTTATATTGGGTGTATTTATATTTCCCACACATAATTATGTGAAAGATTTATCCTTAATTTAAGGATACCATCTTTATAATGGATTTCATCTCAAATTACATTTCCATTGAGACTTCATTGTTGTTATGCACCAATTCAATCTTATATGGTGTGTATACTGTCCTCTGATATATTATATCATGAATCCCTTTATTCTCATGATATTATAAAGCTCAGATTACATGTTATTCCGCAATTATTTTTATTCAAGAGTCTCTCATTTTGTTAAAAACTCTTTAACAAAAATATCTTTTTAAATGTTTTAAAGATTCATTATTCTAAATCCTTATCTTTAATGTCCATGTTTTCAAAATGGTTTTCAGTATTTATTTATATGGACATTAATGTTTTAAAATTATAATTCCAATAAAAGCTTCAAAGTGGTATGGGACACTTTGATTCAAAAATCTATTTTAGATGATTTTTGAAAATGGATTGATTAATTCAATATCTTGGAATTACTTATTTTGATTGAAAATGAAATTTTGTTATTGAAATGTTTATATTTTCAATATTTTATGTGTAATGATGGTACTTGGACATTTTTCGGGTGGTTACGTGATAAACCATATGACGGGTGGTGCCGTGAATACCAGGACGGGTGGTTACGTTATAACCTCCAATGCATTGAGTATGGAAGTCAGGCGTATGGCTATTCCATTAAGTATATGTGGAAGTTGACCGTATGGTTATTCCATTTAAGTATGTTTATGTCCCAAGTTACCTTTATATGTTGTGTGTTCTTTATATGGGTTTTATGGTAATCTTTTGGTTACAAAAAGGTAAGTAATGGTCTTTTATTCAGTGAAGAGTTTTTACTACTTCATAAAGGTGAAAAGTATTACTTTGATAAAGTATTCATGGTTTACTGGTTGTTTTGAAAAAACTAACAGTTTTCCCTCTTTGTGTATCCTTTACTGAGCTTTTTATGCTCACCCCAAGTTTTTGAAAAAATTTTCACAGGACTTAAAGTGGAATAGGGTAAAGGATGGGATCAAGGAAAAGTCATTCTATCTAAAACATGGAACTAGACATGTTTCTTTTTAAGAGTTTTTATTTAATGGAAATTTAGTAGAAGTGACTAATTTGTAATCTTTTGAGATGTAATAGTTATGTACTAATTCTCTAAAACACTATACCTGAAAAGATCCTTGATGTGAATTATTCATTTAATTCATTATTAAGTAAGGTTTAAGGTCGGGGCCTTATAGTAACAGACCTCTGTATGAAGGAAAACTCAATTCGTTAGAGAGGGGAATTTTTTTGTTGTTTTTCACTTTTATAGTTGATTTATTTTTTACTTTGATTTGTGCTCTTGGGTTGGTATGGAAATATGCATGTGTTTATGCATCATTGAATCATATAGGAATTCCTTACATTATTATGTTTTCCTGGCATCATTTATAACATAATAAATCATGTGTTGGTTAAATTACAGTTTTTATATCAATTTATACTGTATTTTTCATATAAATTCTAGGTTTCATTTTACATAGCTAAATAGTTACTTGGATAAAAGTTTCATTAATGGATTCTTTTCAAAATTATTTGGTTCTAGTGAATTGGGACATCAATCACAACTTATAAAGTGTTTTCCACTATAAATTTTGATTTAAACTACATATAATTACACCCAAAAATGATTTTTTTTTAATTTTTAAAATAAATTGAGAATGGGATAAATTTTAAATGTATAAAATGACATAAATCCAACTTACTGTGACTTGACCCTAGTATAGGTAGTTGGGGCTAGGGAAAATCCCAGGATATGGGTGTTTAATGATGTGAGGTATATAGAAGAATAGGCTATTATTCCTCTTAATACATTCCTTAAATTATAATATAAATAACTATTATATTTTGGTGGTATGATATGTGTGTTTAGAAGTGAAATAGAATACCTCTTTGTCGACACCAGTTGAGAATTAAGAGGGTATGGATGGGCAAACCCTCAATGGTTTCTGGATAGATCCTCTATTGGCATTGATTGTAGTTATTGATGATCATATATGTATGATGTTATTTGGAATAATATAGGAAATGGATTGGGATGATCCTCACACTTCCCTTTCAATGTTAGAGCAGACCAGGGAGTTTTAGGTCATGTATCCACTAGAGTTTGGGGGGGATGGTTTCCCCAGGAAGGTGATTTCTTGATAGATTATGTTCATAATATCATTGACTATATAGATACCCATCATGACAGGAGGGTGGATCTAGTATTATATGTATTGTAGGAATCAGTGTAACCATGCTAGGGCACATTAGTCTGGCCTGAAAAGTGTATAAGCATATTCGTGAAGTACATTGAGACCTAGTTATTTGATCATTTGTTCTCAAAGAACATAGGGCCGGATAAGGATAAAGATTTCACATGCCTTATGCAGGGGAAAATTACAATCATGGAGTATATTGACTTCTTTATAGAAATATAATGATTCCCCCTTCGATAGTAGGGGATGAAAATACTCAAGAGAGGTAGTATGAGGATGGGTTGAGGTATGTGATATGTGATCAGAAGAATGTCCTTCAGATTACAACATTTTATTTTGTGGTAAATCATGAAATTATTTATGAGTGAAACTTGAGTGAGGGTAAGGGGTCTAGTTTGGTGGCTCCCATAGGGACCGATAGTGGTTCATCAGGAAGATGAACATGACAATGCATGAGGACTCACTAGGTCAGCATTAGGCAGAGCAGCTAGAGCGGCAGTTCACCACAGTGTCCCCTTTGTGGTTGGTGGGGACATATTCAGCCTTAATGTGACTATGAAATGATGGAATGTTCTATATATTGAAAAATGTGTATCCTACAAATGCTTTTCATGATGTTACTATAGTAAATGATTGATATGCAGTCTTGACTACTGCAGGGATTTGGGGTCAGGACAAATACACTCAAGAAGGCATCTAGTTAGACCTCTAAATGCAGGTCTAGGTGGGAAGGAGGCCATGGAACATAGGTTCAGGACTAGCAGTACCTGTATGGACATGCTGGATATGGATGTTAGGTGGGATCACATGGATGAGATTTGGGCTAGATGAATACAGTTTAGTGTACCCCCACTGATCATGATTTTAGTTCATCTACAATCTATGTTTTGATCTCAGTAGCTTCCACTTTAGCCTCAATTTCATTTGATATAGTATTTTCTCACTCATTTAAGAAATCTTTTTTATGGTTGTCTTGGTATTATCCTTAGAGTACCAATATGGATTTATTTATATCAACACTTTATTGGGTGTGTAGTCTGAGGGTATTCATTATTGTTGGGAGTGTGCCTCATAGATTGAGGGTTATCAGTTTATTTGGGATCTCGTTATCTTAAAGATGAATGGATTTTACTTGATCCTCGATATAGACTTGTTTTCTCATACTAATATCATATTACCTACTACGATAGGAAGGTGATTTTCACATATCCTGATGACCATCAGAAAGTATATGTCGATGAATAGTTCAAATCGGTATGTTTTATAGGACAAGACTTCTAGGAACTAGGCATGGTAACTTCCCAAGTCACTAGTGTGGTGTTAGATTATGGAGTGTTAAAACATGATGTTTTTTCTCATATTTTGGTTCATTTCCAATTAATTATTCTATAGGAATTTATAGGACTACTTCCCAATAGAAGGATCAAGTTCATAGTTGATCTTACTGGTTAACTAAATGGCTCAAAGGCCTAAATTTTTATTATTTGTTTGATAAACCCCCTTTTAAGAATAAAGGGGGAAACTACACTACACTTAAAGGACATAAATACATCAACAAAAATTTAATGTCAAATCCTAGAACTATACTATATAGACATACCCCTCCCCAATATAATCATCAGTACAGAAAACCTCCACTAATTCATGACTATTCAACAAGTTGTCACGTGAAAAAATGCAAGGGCCTGGTACCGATGGTGGAGCCATGCCCTCTAAAACTTATAAATATGGATAGTCATTCATAGTGAAACCTCCTACTCTAAGCCTCTTCTGGGGAGAATATTTGTACAATTTCTAGAAGAAGCCTTCCAAAATCCAAATACATAACCATGGCTTTAATTCCAAGGCAATGACATAAAAATTCCACATAACAAGACCACCTTCATCAAAACAATAACACTTTCACACTAATCCAACTCCCAACATAGAACATCCTTAATCCAAATAGAAATCACTTACCTCATTCTATCAAAAAACAGACAATAGAATAAAGAAAAGTCAAATAGAAACAAAACAATAAGAATACTGTCAACTGATAATCAAATGGAGATTTCAGCATCAAATCTGTTTCTTTGTCAGCAGGAGGAAGTCGAGTGAAACAGGCTCACATAAGATGAACAACCAAAAAATCAACACAAATCATGGTTTCAAAAAATGAGAATCCAACACCATCACACAGACTCAGCAACATGAACTAGCACATCCCAAATCAAAATGACTCTAAAAATGAAAGCATAAGAAATAACAAGTGCACCGGATGGTAAAACTGCCGCATATATCCCCTCACTACCGACCATAACACACTCGAATACCATGATAAAGCAGAAACTACACAAACCCGAGACATGGAGGATACCTCAGGATGCTAGATAAGGAATCTTAATCGCGAACTGCCATTATGACTCTATTAGAGACCCTATCTAGAAATGAAGGAATTAGGGGATGAAAGGCCATAAACGGTGAAAAGGCTGAGATGAACCAAGTCCATGAAGCACTACCACAACTAAGGATTCACCACTAAATCTCACTGAGCACTAGATGTGTCACCATGTGAACTCGCGTTGAAGGAGGCGGTGATGAGGGGAAACCCCTAAAGCATCATTCCCCTTATGGTTTCACCCTCATTCAAGTTCACAATTGATCTTATGTGAGGAATGAAGCTTGTTTCAATTACACCTTATAGGATCACTCTAGTAGAGGTTAAAAAACTTAAAATTCATATATAGGACTTAGAAACCAATGGTGTTATCAGGTTGAGCACCTCCCCTTAGAGATCTTAAGTCCTCTGTTCTAAAAATGTAGACAATTCCTTATTTTTTTATATTTATTACAAGAATATTAATCAAATAAAATTTAATAATTGATACCCACTTCCTTGGATTGATTATTTCTTTGACCTGTTGACAGATTTCATGGAATTTAACAACTTTTATTTTATTTTGGGATATCATTAGGTGATAGTGAGACCATTTTACATACCTCATATAGATTTCAGCAGTAGATATCATTTACATGAGTACCTGGTCAAGTAGTTCGGAAAGATGATCACACTAACTATAATTGTAGCCCTAATTAATTAGGTATTTCACCTATTTTTGGATTGATTTTTGGTAGTTTTTGTTGAGTATATATTCAAGTAGACCATATTAATGGTGTAACATGCTCAGTGTTTTAATGTTGTTCTATGAATACTCAAAGAGAATCATTTTTATACCAAGCCCCCTAAGTGTAGTTTTTGGATGGACCTGGTTAACATTCTAGGGAATATTATCTTCGAAGCCATTATATATGTTCACCTAGAGAATATTAGAGATATGGTTCTTGGAAAAAAGGCCAAGAATTTATTTGACATCCATAGCTTCCTAGGCTTGTAATGATACTACCAAATATTTATTCATGACTTCTCGCACATGGGAGTTCCTTTAATGGATCTGACCAAGGGGGGATAATTTTGTATAGTCTAAATCATGAGCGGATAAATTTTATGAGTTGAATAAGAGACTGAAAATGACACCAACTTTAACCCTACCTGATCTAGATATGGAAAATATAGTATATAGTGATACATCAGAGGTTGGTCTTGGATAAATTTTGCTACAAGGAAGTCTTGTTATGGCTTATGGGTCCCAGTGGTTGAAACCACAAGAAAATAATTATCCTACCCATGACCTTGAGCTAGAAGATGTAATATATGAATTGAGAGGATAGGTAGATTAACTACTAGGATATAGGATCAAAGTTTATACAGACCATAAAATCCTGAAATGTATATTCTCGTAGTGGAATTTGAATCTTTGGCAACAAAGGTGGGTTGAAAACATCCAATCAATAGATTTTTTAATTATCTTACACCCATAAAAAGGTAAATGTGGTTTTTGATGATTTAATCAAGAAGACATAATATCAAGTTGTTCAAGAATCTAGAAGTGAGTGATAGTTGATTGATCTCTTCATTGAGATATATTCATTTGTGAAAGAGCATCACGAGCGAGCAACCCTATCATCATTGTCTATTATGTCTTCACATCATGATTATATAAAGTGGAGGCAGTTATGTGATCCAAAGATATTTTCTATAAGGGATAAGATTTATGGTGGGGAGCTAAAATCCATTTAATTAAATGTTGAGGATGATATCCTTCATATTCACTGATGTTTCTTGGTTTCTACAGGCTTGTGCTAAGAGTCAATGAAGGGTTATTAATATTCTAAGTGGGTGGGGAACTTAAGGCTAAATAAAATGTATCAATATCTATGAAGAAATTATTGTTGGTCATGAATGAAGATGTTTATAGTGGGTTTCTTCACATAGTACTCCACCTGTCAGCAGGTGAAGGCTAAGAACCAGCAGCCCACTAGTCTCATGTGGCCATTTCCTATTCTCAAGTGAAATTGGGATGATTTTACTATGTATTTGGTGATTTTTTTACAAATTAATCCCCAATATAATGAAATTTTATTTATTTTTATAGATTTCATGACCAAGGTTTCTCATTTTTTTCCTTTTTGGTAGTCTTTATAAGAATATGATCAGGGGATGTTTTATATTTGTGAGGGTTTGTGGTTACATGGGGTTCCCCAAACCAAAGTCTCAGATGGACATTCTCATTTAATTTTTGGATTATGGACAGTGTTATATAATATACTATGTATCTAGGTGCTTTTGAGAAATTTTTACCACCTCTAGACTAATGGGTTGTCAAATAGGACTATACCGATTCTAGAGTACATGTTAGGAGAATGAATCCTCGATTTTTAGGGATCTTGGGAAAATCACTTGGACTTGGTATAATATTAAAATATTAATAGCTATCATGATACTATCCAGGTGGAAACATATGGGGTGTTATGTGGGATACTCTTACAATAACCCTTATAATGGCTAGAGGTGTGTGAGGAGGTAATGATTATATTAAATCTTGTATAAGATATGGAAGAGGATTCCTATTTGATTCATAAGGGAATGGTGGTTGTGATGATTTGGAAAAAATCTTATGTGTATTGGAATCAAAAACCTCTTGATAGTGAGATAGTTGATTGGGTATTATTATTTGTGTCTCCTAGACTAGGAGATCATCGCTTTTAGAGGTAGGGGAAACTAGTACCTAGATACATGGGATTGTTTGGGATTGTGAAGAAGTTAATACTAGTGGAATTATGACTGTATCTTCTATAGAAGTTCATTACCATGCATGGCGTGTTTCACATATCTGATATTTGATGGTAGTTTCCAATAAATATCATGTCATTGTTGTTGATTATATCAATATCAATATTGATTCATCCCCTAAAGAGGTTTTGGTTTATTTTGTGCACCATAGTTATAAGAACCTCCCATTAAACTACATTCTTTTAGTGTGTGTACTATGGAAAGATAATTTTATTCAAGATGTAACATGGGAGATATAATTTGACATGTTGGTTTAGTGGCCCCAGTTATTCATTATGGAGGTTGGTTATGTTTGATGGTGCATCTCAGGGATAAACTCCTTTTTAATGGGGGCATTGTATGACCCCCTCTTAATTAGAGGTATGTATCCCATTTAATTTTGGTAAAAACACCTCTAAATTTTATTTCATATAAGTTTTCTATGTGTTTGGGGTGTCTTGGAGTCATTTAAGTGCCTCAGGAAGAGGTTGAGGAAATAATACTTATGGAAATACTACCATCATCAACCATGTAATCTACTTATGGGTTTAAAAATCTACTTGAAACCCATTGGATAGCTGGTGGGATATGGATTTTTTTTATGTTGGATTTTAATTTTTCCCTCATTTTTAACCCATAAACATCAATCTAATCTCACCTTATTCATTTAAATACAATACCTCCCATAAACAATCATATCCTAACTTCTTCATCATGGAAGATGTCCCTTGTTTCCCATTAACATCTCCCTATATTTGTTGTGATTGAGGGCTTATGTTATGTCTAAGATTCTACATTATTACATTCTTATCTTATTTCATTTCCAGATGAGTTCCCATTATTTTAGGTGAATATTCCCAATTATTAGGGACAGTATCTAGTTAATTATTTTCTCTCATTTCTTTTTGAACTAAATGATGCTACATAACAAGTGAAACTCTACTTACCTTTATTAATTGGCCTTAATTTTATCCCATAATGGTTTTAGGTTTTATAATATAATACATTTTTTTCATCATGACGATTTTGAATGCATGTAAAGGCCCTAGATTTTTATATATAAATATTACATCGTTTTAGAGGAATATTCTATATGTAACATTACGATCCATGTTAGAACCAAAAAAAATTAGTGTGTTTGAATGCTATATATATAAAAATAATATTTAGATACATTATCCATCATCTCCCATAATTTTCTTCCTCCTATGTACTCTTCGTGAAAAAACCCTACTTACACTTTTCTTCATAACCAAGGTAAATGAAACATAATAAAGGGTAAGATTAGATGCTCAGTAAGGGTAAACATGGGGGATATCAATTGGTGATCATATGAAAACATAAGATAAGAATAATAGTATGAGATAATGACCGTAAATTAAAAAGTTCATAACCAAGGTAACAATGATAATAAACATGATTCCTGTGATAAAGCATTATTATTTCAAAATACATGAATCATAACAGAGATAAAACTTCATAAATAAATCATGCACCATAATTTCATGTCATAAAATTGCGTCACATTCATATGTAAATAAACCATTTTATAATTAAAGGTTAACTAACAAGTCCATAAAAACATAGTTCCTTAGGCCTCATCAAATGTTTCCCATAGTGTATCATCAAGATTGACCACTTCCCCATAGTGGATCGAGCACAGTGACTTGTTTCCCATAGTGGATGAAGCACATAGACTTGTTTCCCATACTTATATCATGATATATAAAAAATTACCCAATGAAATAGATGGATATATAATTATAAGCCTACAATCACGTAATGAAAACCATAAATATGCATATTATAAGATTATAAAATATTTATGATATCATCATATCATAACACATGTAAAGAAAACAAGTTTTATAAACATTTTATAATTTCATCATAGCATAAACCTTCAAAAATAAATGGGTTTTCTGAAAAAATCATAATAATACTCATAAACCATATAGAGAAAAAATAAGGACTATAACATTGGATCATATTCTTATTAAAACGTAATTAACATCCAATTATTTTATTCTATAAGAAAACTCATTTAATATAATCACTAGAATACTTCTTGAGAAAAATAATCTTTTCACTTTGAAATGACTTATTCAAATATAAAAAAATTAAAAATAATAAGTAAAATACTCATTGAGAATAATATTGTAATATTAGAAAGTAATATTCAAATCATTAAGTCGTCTTGGTGATGGAAATTATTTTCAATAAATTAAAGAGAAAATATTCATTTAACACTTTAGTAAAAATTAAAAAATTGCCTCATTCAGAAAGTGGAACGATGATTACTTTTAAATAATTTTGTAAAAGACAAATCATGTTAAAAAATTACATTTAAAATAATAATAGGGGAATATTTAAATGTTTTGGAAAAAAATTTCTAATACATGGATATACAACAAAAAGGATTTTCAACCGTATAGAGAAAAAATACAAGTTTTCCATAAAAACATTATTTCAGTATTTAGAGTTATTAAAGAGAGTAAAATGAAATGAAATCATTTAATCGCTAGAAATAATCAAATAAAAATAAAAAATAATGGTATTTATTATATAAGGATCAAATAATTTTCTTTAATGGAAATTCAAGCATAAACTATCCCGAGTAAAATGGGTTTGAAACATAAATCATATCACTCAAGTATTGTATTTCATTATACATGGTCTAACCTCATGTATAATAAATATATATTTATAATAAATTTATCAAAGAAGCATAATAATATATATTATAACATTAATGTTTTACTTATGACTTCTTATCACCCATTAATTAATAATTTGTTACCAAAATCAGTGTTTTAGTTGATAACAGATTTTTTTTCATTGATATTTCAGTTCGAAAATCTTGGTCCTTTTAAATTTCTCATGGTTCTATAATTTTCATAGTTTTAATAATAATATATATATCATATATATTCATTATATATATATATATATTTAAATTCATCCAGAAAAGCTATAGAATGAAAAGTTAATTTCATTTTTCATTGAGATGGAAGGTCATGCGTACGCATGAATGTTGTTTTCACTTTTAAATGGATAGAACATAATAAATTTAAATAATAGTTTAAAATTATGACAATATATTTTTATATTAATCATATATATTAATTAAATAAATTATTATTACAATCCAAAAATTTGAAATGAAAAAAAAAATAGCCTTGTGGAGGTGGTAGTCCTCACATACTCACATCCAACGTTATCTCTTTCCAAAAAAATGAAAGGTAACATTTTTGATATGATATTATAAAACCAGATGTATAAATATGTATTAAATATCATTCATAAACTTTAAACCCATCATAAAAACTACCCATTAAATTTAGTGATATAAAAATAATTGTATTGTTACGTAGACATGGTAAGTTGAATGTACATTTGAGTACTACTTTCACTACCCATGTTTTGGGAAAGAGGGTGGAAAATTTTATCCCATAATCATATTAAAATTTCACAGTATTAATATAAATTTTATTATTTAGTGTTTAATACCATATAATTAGAGGGAAAATAAGAAGAAATAAATTTGAAGTTGTAGGGTAATATGATTACCTATATTTACATTGGCCACCTTTAGATCCTTTACTATGGACCATAGGAATTATACTTAAAAAACCATAAAATATAATTATTGGACAAGGAACTTAAGAATAGAAACGGTCTAGGTTATGTTAAGATATAAGGCTCAAAGTAATGTAAATAAAGGAAATAAAGGTCAAGTTGGGGTGGTAGTTGAACGGTTAACACAACCCATAATCCTACATGAGACCCCAGATCAATTTCTTATGGAGGTATTTTTTCAATTTAATATAGTAGTACTATAGTATTAAAATATCATTATTATAGTATATAGAACTATTCATCTTAATTATGACTTCAAACCACTAGATTGGGCCAACAGGACACAGGGCCTTTGGGCCACCATCAACTTTCTAGCCACAGGGCCTCTTAGCCACATCAGGTCTCCACACAAAGGAATTTCAGACCACATAAGCAATCAGGATGGACAATACATGAGCATTAATGAGAAGATAAATTATAGAATGTAGTAGCCACTAGAGAAAATCTAACCATAATATAGTAATTAGAGGGTATAGTAATCATCATCAATACAAAGCACCAATAATCTCTATATGGGGAAATGTTATCTGATTGTCCATGTGATTGGAGGTTTAGGTAGCTATAATAATACATTTTCTAGGGAGTGGTATTCTAGTTTAACTAGGTATTTGGGCCTTTGATTCGTGTATTGGGCCTTGTTCATCTGAGATTTCGGGTCATGGTTAGGGCCTTATGTCTATAAGACTATGGTTAATGTAAGTATTCCCACTCAAACTAATTATAAAGGGCATTTTCCAAAAAAAATATAAGGTCTTTGGGCTTCCGGGGAGGGGTGTTTTTTACAAGGGTGGGAGAGGAAACAAATGTAGTTTATTAAAAGATTAAAATATAATGGGGAAGTTATCAACCCCAATTCTTCCAAATTAACATCAATTTGAATAAATATTATCTATGGTTGAAATAAAACCATCAAATTAAATTTATATTGCTTTTGGTTTCATTTTAAACCTTATATTTTTATTAACCCCTTCATTAGCCATTTTTGACCTTAATCGTTGAAACAACTATTTCGATATTAAAGGGCTAAAAATGTGACCATAAAGGTAAAAGTGACTCATAAATGAACCATGGTTGATATATTCAACCATATTAAATTCATTATGCTGGATATAATATTTTTATGAATTTTAAATCACTTAATAAAATATTATTTATTAAAAAAATATCATTAATATCAATTTTGAAGCTATTCATTAAATTTGACTTTAATGAAACCAAGAAAAATATGGAATTATAATATAATACATTTATAAATCACTAATATGTTAAATTTATCTATTTTTTTGAAAATAATACCTCACTCAAATTATAATACGTTTCATATTATTAAAAATATTTTTTTTTTCTATAAATTGATTAAATATTTTGTCAGCATTACCTAAGTTCTAAGGATAATTATATAATCACTAAAAATTTAAATAAATTACCATCTTGAAGAAAATTTCACTATTATAAAAATAATTACTAATATTATTTTATATCTTGTCTTTTTTCTCATGTGAACATAGAAGATGTATTTAAAAATAAGAGAGTGACATTTTTTATTTTTCTTATCATTACCTGATACAAAGGTCATAATCATAGAAATATGGCCCCAAGTGAAACTAAATTTGAGGAATATATTTAAATGCTAAAAATAACCTCATAGAATAGGATAAGTACAGTTTTTTGATAAATTTTAAAGCCTTATCCCAATTTTTTAACCCTACTTTACCCATTTGACCCTTACAATGGTGAGAAACATTTACTATTATTACTATTAATATTGATCAAAAAAATAAATTTTTTTCAAAAAAAAATCATCTTGAATCTAAATATGGAATCCATTTTTCAATATTCTGTTTATATAAGTTGAAAAAGATCATTTTAAAATAAAATTGCAAAACTTGATGAAAACTTGTTTTGAGAAAAATACATTTTTAAGCATAACACTATATTTATTTTTATCCTTTACATAGAAAAAAATTTATATGATAGTTAAATCCTTTTTGAATATATAATATTTAAATTTCGTTAAAATCATTCACCAATAGTGGTCAATTTAATTTATTAAGATAAATAAACATTGTGTTCATAAAAATAGTTTTCTTGAAAAATAACTCTTTTATTTTCATTTTATTTGTATGTTCATTTATAAATAAATTTTAACAAATGAATTAATTTTATACCATTGTATACAATAATGTTTCTTAATTTAGTTATTTCTATTCGTATGCACCAATCACATGATTAGGAAATAAGTCAAAAATTATATTATAATATTTTAATAGTATATCATTGTTCGTTCTAACTCATTATTTCATATAAATAATGTTTTTAAATAAATTAAATTTATTCGAAAAATATATTTCATATAATATTGAGGTGTTACATTATAACCCCTTAAAATTTATTTTATCCAATGAATTTTTTTATTCTGTTACAAAAAAATGAGGATATCTCTATTTCATTTTATCCTCATGTTACCATGTAGTTTGTTTAAATTTTTCATTCCTCCAATGAACTTTAACCAAACTAGTAGTATTTCTTCATATAACTTTTTATCTATGATACAACATCCTTACTTGCCATTCATCATATAAAATATCATTCTCTAGAGGTATAAACTATGATTTAAGTAAATTTTATGGATTATATACCTAATTCCTCAAGAGAGATATATAGAAAATATCATGAACTTGATAGAGGTTATGTGGAAGTATGAATCAATTATCTACTATCCTAGATCGATCAATAATATCAAAGGGGAAAATATAATTATTACTCTACTCTCCTTTCATTCAGAATCTCATAACCTTATTCCATGGAAAAAATTTAGAAAAACCTATTCACCAACTTCTAACTCCAAAACTCACTTATGATTGTCAACACAACTTTTTTATCGACTCTGAGCATCTATTTTGTGCTTCTGATCAAATCCTAATTTCTCTAGTATTTCCTCACCATACACGTAAACATTATGTTTGTTACCTATTGGTTGGAGATGTGTCTAAGTGTAGGTAAAAACAATATCATTAAATCATCCAAGTAAATTGATGATATTGGTGTTGTTATACAATCATGGAATACATATAGGTGAGGGGTGGAGAAAGAAAATAAAATAAAGGAGCTTAAAAAAGATGTTACCTCTTAATCGGGTAACTCCATTTGGTTTGTCACAAAAGTCTTCCTTTGGTTTCATTCTATCCAAGGAGAGGCTTCTAGGATTAAGGTAGGAATTTTGGTTATTTTATGGGAAGATCTTTTCCAAACCTATGTGGTTTTAGAGGAGTGAAGAATAGGGAGAGGTGGTGGACTTTTATAATGAAGCAGGAGTGTCACTCTTGTAAATATTTGACAAGACATTCCCATCGATGATTTTCATGTTGAAATTTGAGCTAATAATGATACAAAAATCAATAAAACGGATTATAGGTTACAAATATGGAATGAAAATGAATATTGGACAAGTTTTTAGGACTTTTGGCTCTTAAATTTTAGGTTTAGTCTTTAGATAAACTTAATTTCACCCTAATCGATGTAATTAATTTTAATTACATTCACTAATATTTTTAGTAAAAAACTAATTTGAACATATTATACATTATAAAATATTATTATTAAAAATATTTAATCCATTTTTCCATATTCCAATCCTTTAATTATATTAAATTAATTTAAAATTAATCTTGTTGATGAGATGACACTGTTAGTTTTTTATGTAAAATTAATCCAAATATTGATAATTTTTAATATCTAATTTCAATGTGAAATCGGTTATTATGACCCAAATTAGTATAATTAATTAAAATATTATCTAATTAAACATTTAAACCAATTTAAAATATTATTTAACCATAGAAATAAATTAGCTGAAAAGGTAGTTTTGAATTAAAATCTAGTAATTTTAATTATCCATTAAAACATGAAACCTTACAGAAAAATACCAAAAACTTATCCTAAGATAATTTTTATGTTTATATTCCAAATATAAATTTAATTTTTATATATTAAAACTATATAAGTTCCAAAATTGTATTTAAAATGGGTTCACCATTAAAATGTGGAAAACTATATTTATAAAAAAAATATAGGTTTTTATACATAAAATTGTGTTTGTTCTTATCTTATGCCTGTCAAATCTATTGGAAGAATTTAAAAAAATATTTAATTTAATATATAACATATATATTAAAATAATATCACACACTGATTATAATTAATTTAATTTAATAGGGTAAAACAGCTTTGTGACCATAAAAATAAAAATATTTCCCATTATATTCAATTGGTTTCTGTATTCATTTCTTATAAATTTGCAACCTATGCATTAATATCATATTTTTGTAAACCATATATTTTAATAAATTATTTTATACTATTCATAACTTCTAATTTAATTCCTGGGTAACATCTTATTATATTAAATAATAATATTTTAATAATATATTATTTTGGGTTAAAGCTGAGTCATGCATGTTACACACGCCGTCAAAGAATGTAATTATTTCATGTAACACAAACTAACCTCGATGTTCCCTGTCGGTAAAGATAAAAATTATTTTTTGTGTAGTTCATGATTAACATGGTGTTTCATATAATGCAATCTAAACATGGTGCTATAATATAAAATAAATTACTTTCAGTGTAGCGTAAAATGAAAAATATCAAAATGATTAAATTAATTCAAAAAATTATTTAAAAAATTTGGGGTTGTTATAGGATACATCCTAATACCTTAATTGATGCATTACATAATATCACATACCTTTCTCCATTGTAAGGTAATATGACCACAGGTTCACAGACCAACCTTCTTTCTAGCTCCTTCAAAATCTCTTCACATTCATTTAACCATTATACCTTAATCCATTTCAGAGTCAACATAGTGATTGGATTAGATAGTCATGAAAAATCTCTTAAAACCCGTCTTTAATATCCTTCCTTCCAAAGAAAATATTGGATTTCAGTTACCTTTTTTGGTCAAGGTCATTTCTTAATGAATTATGTATTTGAAGAGTCCACCGATATACACTCACTTGATATTATATAACCCAATAATGAAAATTTATGAAGCCAAAATTCACATTTGGTTAATTTTTCATAAAAATATAGTTCATCAAGGCCTTTAGCACAATTCCCCAATGATCTTATTGATCTTACATACTCTATACATATATAATAATATCATCTACAAAGACTACCAAAACTGGTCAAGGCCATATCTAATGAATCTATTCATTAAATAAATGAATATATCATGGACATTAGTAAGTCCAAATGAAATCACTAAAAATTGATAATTCACATACATCATACGAATGGTTTGTTGGTATATCTTCTTTCTTAACCCTCAATTTATGATATCCAGAATAATGGTAAATCCATGAAAATGATTTATCTCCTAATAATTAATTAAAAGAATCAATAATACAAGGTTGAGGATAATTTTCTTAATATTGATCTTGTTAGGATCCTAATAATCAATGCAAATATATATTGAGTCATCTTTCTTCTTCACAAAGATAATAGGTACACCCCATGGTGATGCACTAGGGTGTATGAATCCATAATCATGATTCTTCAAGAGTGGATTCTACAGATCCTAAAAAAATTGGTACATTATATAAGTATCAATTGAAATATGAGTACTATCAGGTATAAATTCTACGTAAAACTTTACTTCATAGTCCTAATAAATACTAGGAAATTATTCTATAAATACATCAAAAAAATCCCATACAATGGGTATATCCTCAATATTGAGATTTTCCCAAACCATCTGAAATAGATACCCATCATGGATAGGAATTAATACCCATAAGAAATATTTAATTTCCATTAGATGTTCATACTCATCCACGCATCAATAAATGATAATAGGTTCATTCAGAATTTAAAATTTGAATTCCCTTCCTTAGAAACTAATATGAGATCCATATCAATAAAGTCAATCCATTAATAAGATTACATGAAGTTAAACTAATGGTAGATTTACAAGATTTATATTGAGAACATTGTTTCTGATACTTTTAAGTTGGTTTTGTGCACTATCATTCTGTATGGCAGCGTTGTGCTTCTTGTTTCCATACATTCTTACTTTTCAGAGCAGGGAATATTCCATCACTTTAATAGGTGATGTTACCTTCTTAATCGAAATAGTATTTTGGGATATTGGTTCCTCCTTCTGTGGATTAGTCGTTGAATATTCTTTCCTAGTTTGAGTCTCCCTCATAGATTTATTTCATGTTCATGATACTCATTCTAGGTTCCATATTGCGGTGGATTTGAGTAAATTTAACTGATTTTTCCTTGACAGGACAACAACCTTTGATTAGAGTAGATAGTAATGTTGGGAATGAATGGGTGTCAATTGGTGTTGGGTGGGTTATACATCTTTAAAGTATTCACTATTTGAATTTGTAGTCATCTCACATGAGGCAGATTAGGCACAAAACCTAAGGAATCATGGGTTTTCCATGAGGTATTTGATTCCTTGAGTGAATGTCTTTTGAGAATTTTTCCCTGTAACGTCTCATTGTCATTATATAGTGTATAGAATGTAGATGATTTAATAGGTTCAAAATATTTTGGTGATTGGTTTTTTATAGGTTTAAAGACTTTTGGGGATAGGTTCATCATCGATTAAATGTCTTATAGGGACCAAATGGTCACATATTTAAAGTCCTGTGAGAATAGGTGGGTCATAGGTCTAATTACTTGTATGGAAAAGTGGATCATAGGTTTAATATTTTGTGGGGATGAGTGGGTCTTAATTTTAACGTCTAATGGGGAGAGGAGGTTCGTGGGATTAAAATCTTGTGGGGATATGTGGGTCATATTTTTTAACATCATATGGGATAGATGGGTGGTTAGGTGTGTCCACCATGGGGAAGATTTCACACATGTTATTTATATAGTGGTTTTGGGGTGTCAATATTAAACCTTATGGAGGTAAACCATATGTTTCGGTATGTTGATATTGGACATCAAGGATGTGTCTTACATACCCTATTAGTATACATGTAACAAAAACCATGTTGTTCAAAATCACAGTTTACAGTCATGTGATAGGATTGTTATAAGTGTTTTAACATCATGTGGTAAGGATGATTGTATCCAAAAAGGAGCAACAAATATTGATGGTGTTTCCATTACACATAGAGGCTTCCTGGGGGTGTTAGTTATTGGGTGACATCCTAGATAGGGGTAGGAGTGGAATCCCATGATGATATTACAAGGGGAACCCTATTCTTATCATATTCGGTAAGGTTACAAATTCATGTCATGTATTGAGGATGTTGCTGAGCAGTTTAACATCATATGACTAGGAAATGGGGATAAGTTGGTTTATGTCATTCATTTCAATCATCAGCAGGGTCTACACCTGGGGGAACCATTTTGATTTGGGAGAGGAAGATCTAGGGATATGACTCTCTGCCAGGAAAGGTCATCAACTTACCTTGATAATGTCACCATTAGGGGTCACATGCATACTCCTTGAGCACATATGGGTGTGGAATAATGTAAACACTTTTTTGGAGGAGTGGAAATAGGGTACGTGATCATTATCGATAATCCAAAGAATTTCAATTTTTTCCATTCTCAAACCCTTTTGGAGAGATGGTTGATAACCTAGAGGTGGTGTTAGCAGAAGTGGTAGTACCTAAAAACCTTATAACATAGAGTTTTGATTGTCAAGATAAATGGAAACAATTATTCTGAATTTTACACTAATTCTTAGTTCACTGGGTAATTTGGATGCATTCAGTAGCTAGCGAAGCAACTCTTCAAGGGGATCTTCTAAGAAATGAATACTTGTATCCATCATTAAAATTGATGGATGTTCACAACTGAAGTCATGAAGGAGTTCATCATGATACCACTAACAAACCTAAACATAATTCTCCCTGAAAACTGCACTCATAATTAGGTATAACCATACTCATGATAAATACTATATCAGTGTGTGAGGAGGATTATGTCTTCAAGTGAGCATTAGGAGTAGAATAGTAGCAGATGGACTTCTCTATGAAGTGTCGATCGAGAATCAAGGGCTTAAACCAGAGCACTGTTGAGGGTGAAATATTAGGGTTATATTGCACCCTTTACCCCAAGTGGTGTTGATATACCTTGGAATTGTCCATAGAAGTATTGGGAACACTCTGAAGATATGTTGGATCTGGGGAGAAACTATGGCATCTTATGAAGTCCTACACCAATGAAACCTTTCCTACACTCTAGACAGGTGTGGGTATGTTGAGGTTTTCCTTGATAGAGGACAATATTTAGTGGAGGCTCACCCATGAAGGGTTCAAACTCCCTGAGGTCGATCTATCCTTGATCTCATCCCGTGTGGGAATCCAAGAGAGATTTTACTACCTGGTGGAAGTGGATTCCTTCATTCATCGTCAATGGAATTCAAACCTGAAACTACCTGGATACAACCATTTTTTTGTGTATAACAATAAAAGACCAAGTTCATTGAGGTTCTAACTTATGATGCATCAAAATATAGTACTGATGCATTGGGATCTAGTGACGAGGAAAACCTGAATTTTTCCGTTGTATTTGAGACCTTTCAAGATATTGGAGTGCTCACCATTGAGGGTAATGATATAACTGATATCCTATTTATAAAGGTAAGTTTGTCTTTCTAACTTTCTCCAGTCCTTCCCTATTTTAAAGTTTGAAACCTGAATTTTTTTCCTATATAGTAAGTGGAATGGGGGACCCAAGAGGACCTTATTTAGAGGCATGAGAGTTCTTATGTGAAGTAACAGGATCCCTCCTTAGAGTCTAATCTAGTAGTTTTTGTGGGAGAAGAACTTATAGAGGATTTACAAGGGGAGGTGTCTTATTCTCTAGCCTTCTCATTCATCAGTGAGGAACCACTTCTTGGCATTCTGATTATGTATTCTAGTCTCAGGGAGGATGAGTGACCATGAAGAATAATCATTCAAATACATGCACCTCAAGGTGACATTGGATCTCAAATCTCAATTGGATGGATCTTATTCAAACCATCATATGGTTGTATGGTCTCATTGCATTAGAATTATTCTTTATTTAATGCATCTTCCGATTGTGCAGTTTTGAGTAGCTCAGTGTCGGTTGTTGAGGTTCCAATGAGCATTGAGGGGTACTAGGGTAGAAATTCCACTTTCAGGTCATGGAGGTGGTTTTTTTCCAAACTCTAACCTCATTTTAGTTCTTTTCCAATACAAAAATCATGTTTTTAATTATTAATTTTACTGGATGAACTAATTTAAATGCTTCCATTTGAAAAAATTTATGAGAGAATTTTCACCCATTCGACAATTGTAATTGAGGAAGTCGAGGTTCCTCTCCTAATAGTTGGGATAACCATTGGGGATCCATCCATTAAGGTACAATCATGTTTAATCATAATAGGACATCTGATTAAGTAATGGATGTGAATATGAGGGATATCGATCATTAATCTAGTGAAGCTTTTGTATCTGGTGATGCATCAGACCAAGGTGGACTGTCTCTCAAAATAAGGCTTATCCCATCTAATAGGAAACCAGAGGATGATATTTTTGTTGTTGTCCTTATTCATTTTTGGTGTATGAGCATGTGCTTCATATAGATTTGGATGACTCCATGTCATAAATCACTGAAGAGAATCACATAGTCAGGCACAGGGTGTAGATATGTGTGAGAAATTTCATCACTCGCACTCTAGATTCAGAGTTAGTGAATTAGATGGGATCTATCCGTCACTGGATTCTAAACCTACGCACTGGAGGATTAGATACATGTAATATCCATGTGTTGGCTCATTATTGTCTCACTAAATGGGTGTGTGTATAAGGTCAAGATTTAGAGGTAGCCTAGAAAAAGGAAAATATGAGGGTACCAAGAATCTTCAAGAAACCAAAAAATAACTCATGCAGCTATATGATAAAGTAAGTGTGCACTTGGTCTTCTTCAATGCTCATGTCAGGATCATAATCTAGTTAATTTCCTAGTTGTTTGTCATCATGGATATAGCTATAGAGTCTATATCACTAAGGGATGAGTTCTAATCTGATTAGGGATGGGTGTAATTTAGAGTAGATGAGGTTTTCAATGTTTACAAGGAGGATAAATAGCGATTTTTAGAAAGCAATAAGTTTTGGAGGCCACTCCCTAGATGATGTTTTGGATGAAGAGATTAATGATGAGGCATATCCATAGGGATATATAGTTCAGATAAAATAAAGGAGAGGCACCAATACGTGGTAAACCCTCCCAAAACATTCAGTATTTTCTACTTTAAATCCCTTGTGTGCTTAAATGTGTATTATTTTTTCTTTATATCTGATCTTATTAACCAGAGAACCAATAATAGATCCATAATCCTACATCGTTCAAGATCAGTGTGAGAAATGAGGGAAAATAGAATATTTCTAATTTATATGTGACATCCATATAGGATCAAAACACTCGAGGAATGAATGGATTATTGACCATTAGGTATATCCTAACTAGAATAGATATTACTAGAGCATGGTGTTCTCTAAACAATAAACCTTATTTCCCGATGTATAGTAGTGTCCAAATGTGGTAACACTATGTCAATTGAATTATACTTAAACAAACGGTGTATGAAGAGATGAAATCAAAAAGCCCAGAATCTGTAACACAAGGGGGAGAGAGGGATATAAAGGATGACTTATAAAAATATTTTAAACATAGGTTCAACTATAGTCCCATCATGGATGGGGATAAATAAATGAGGGCTATCCATTGACCATGTTTGAAACATGGTACAAGTAAAAATTTCTTTATAAGTCTTTCGAGGAGAATTCCTAGGATGGTAGGTGAGCAAGTGTATAAAAGCACCATTTTTGTTATAGGAACCATTCAGATGTGAAATGTTATCGGGATCCAAATCGAGGTGTACACCAAGAAATATAATGAATTGATTGAATGATTGAATGTAGTTCAACACTCTGGGAATTACACTACTATATCTTTGAGAAAAGTGGGTAGTAGTATTCATCTGAGTAAAGGTTATAATCATCATAATAGAGGAGAATTGTCCTAGATGAAGGTAAATGGTAAAATAATCCAAATGGTGTGGAAGGTAACTAACACAGAATAAGGAATGGGCTTCTCAATCGAATACCTAAAATGTTTCATAGTTTTACGCCATGTCATTAGGATGAAGGGAATAGAGTTTAACATATTGATGTTAGGAAATATAACATGTGGTTTAATTTCATATGGTAAGGATAATTTATTATGTAGTTTAACGTCATGGGATACGAATTTTTTGAAGAAAATTTTAGCATCTTGTGACCAATCATGTGAACAAATGTGAATACATAATGTTTGGTCAGGATAGTGGGATGCACAAATAGGAAAAAAATGGGTATAACCTCATAGAGGAGCTCATGAGGCAATGGTATTTGAAATCCCTAAACCAATGGGTTTATTGAGAATAGTTTGGTTTTTAATGCGATAAATAATGGGTCCCATTGGATTTGTATCCCTTTCTTTTTACAACCTCAGGGTGTTACAATTAGTTTATGTTTGTAATGCATGGACCAAGAGATAATACATCAAATGATTGTGTGTGGAATAGATGAGGGTCACCTAATGTTATTTTAGGATTAAAGAAACCTGATTCCACATAGAACATTTCTAAAAAAATTTCACATAGTTTAATGTTATGGTGCATAGGCTTGGGTTCCAAGTTTATGGTAACCGAATTCAAACCAAATGGGCACCCATTTTTAACAAAATTTTTAGGTAAATTCCTCCCCAACTTCTAATCCCATGTGAGTTATTATTGATATGAGAAAAAAGAGTGGTACGGACTTCCAGTTGTTTTTAGGGAGTCCGCATAATAAGGGGAAAACGTGACAGAGTTGGGGGAGTCCTGAAAGTGTAAATCATGACTTCCAAGACCGGGATAAAAAAATGGAGATGACTGATGGATGGGGAAAAACTAATGCCCATTTTAAAAAAAATAAGATCCACACTTTCACCTGTCAAGGATGGTGAAAAAAAATTGGATCATCTGTTGATCTAGTTTGAAACACAAGAACCACCATCTATTACTATGGATTATTTAAGGTGAAACCCTAGGATGGTATGTGATCCATTGTGTACAGGAACCAAAGCTATTGTGTAGGTTATTCATATCCGAAGGATTATGATTATCGAAAAAAAATAAATCATGAAGTGTGGATATGTTAGTGTGGAATTCCCTAATGCAAATTTTCAGTGCCATGGGAGTTATCTCGCCACATTCCATAATGCCTTGGATGATAATATTGGTAGAAAATGATCAAATCTGGCCTAGTGGGGAAAGACCCCGTAATGAATCAATGGAAAGGCTAGACCCAAGATAATGGATCCTGATATCACTAAGTATTCCATGGGAATAGGAATCAAGATACAGATAGTTAGGGGATGTATCAGATTAGAAGACAAATGCAATAAAAGTGGCATCCTCTCTGGAGAGTACATCGAGTCATCACATGCTTATCATACGAGTAATCCTATGTTCATCACAGTGGTTAAGGATATATTTCACTATCATGTTCTAAGGATTTTGGTTTTTGTCATCCAAATTTTTTTCTATGTAGCATTCTATGTTCAGCACATAGGGTAGGGCTACAGTTTAACATCATGTAGTGAGCTTGTTGGGCTTCATAGTATAGATTCATACAACATGGAATATAGATGTTTCTATTTTAAGGTCATGGATCTTAGACCAAGGTTGGGTTTTGGGATTCTTAAATAGGCTTATCTAGAAATAATGTGTGATAACCTTGCCTGAAAGGATGTCCATGGATACAATTTTCCACACCAACATCCATGACACACTCCACCCAAGTTAACATTATAATGATAAGGGAGTAAATACCTCTTGATTAGTTAATTGTTGTGTTTGGACCCCAAATAATAGATCCAGGAATCACTATATATCACACTGTATGGCGAATCAAGTCACATGTAGTTTTGGTCCACTGTGTATGTAACGACTCGAAATATTATACATAAAATTCCCCTATAATTTTTATTAAATGTCTTATGATATAATATGGTTATAGTAAAAAAATTAAATTATTGTTTCCAATTATTCTTATTGGATTGTAAATACCATTATTTATTTTTATGATTGATAATATATTTTTTGAATAGCGGTCACCTGGTTAGTATAAATATAGGGTTTTAAAATTTGCAATTCTGATAGACAAATGTAGTGATGGCCTCAACCAATAAAATCAAACCCTATGCAGCCCATTTATCAGAGTTTCATAGGGAGAGAGAATTTTTTGTATTTTCCATCAACAAGTCACATTCTAAGATTTAACCACATAAGAATTATTAGAACCATTTATGGTATAAGTTCATGCTCATTGAGATCATGGCCCACACCATGTTCACTGTACCGCCCCTTGAATGTCCCACCATCGCGCACCTTTAACTTAGGAAGTTTTTTGGTGTATTAAATGGATACGTAACAAAGCCCTAGAAATATGAGAATGTATATTATTTTTTGTATAATACTAATTATATTTCTATCATGTTATTATTACATTATAAATGATTTTTATTTTGATTCAATAAAGGACAAAATGTATTTTTGGTTAATATTCAAATTCAATTAAGAAATATATTTTTATGAAGTAATGGATGTTTAAAATAAATAATATTTTAATAAAATATTATTATTAAATAAATTTTATAAAATATAAATGATCAAATAATTTTTATGAAGTAAAATGTGATTTTTATAAGGGTTCAAGAAAATGTTATTATCATAAACCAGTCATATTCAATAAATGTCATTTTTATTTTAAAAGTTAAAATTAACATATTTATAAAATTATTTATATAAAATGAATATTATTTTTGGAATTAGGATGTCGAAATTATCCAATGGTTAATTTTTCATAATTTTCCAAGCAATTGAAATTTTCAGAAAAAAATTAAATATTATATAAATATTATTTGTTCTCTATGACATCACAATAACAGAAAAGTGATGTAATAAGTAATATTAATTGGCTACATGGAAAAATATATTTTTTATATTTAGAATAATTGTATTTTATACCAATTTTTATTTTTTGTAATTCCATTATGAAGCCTTCAAGACAAATAATATATTCTAGGATTTTAAAATCATTTCTTTAAGAGTGTGACTCACCTCCACTTCACCAATGTTATTATTTTAATAATTTGAGCCAATGTACTTATAAAATAATTTAAAACAATCCAATTTTTATGAAACCATGGAAAAAACACAAGGTATGGTTTTTGGTTTTGGATATTTTATTTTGTAGAGTCCAAAACCTAAATAAAAAAGAAATCCCCCAACTTTCCTATATAATCCCACTAATTCTCTCATTTATCTTCGCTCAATATTCTTGGAGAAAGTCCAAACTATATCTTTAACTCCATAGAGTCATCCCAATGTTCCCTAAGCTTTCAAGACCCTACCATTCCTTTGTTGTAACACAATCATGTATGGGATCCTCACCTTCCTCTATCCCTTTCAAATTCAATAAATTTATCTGAAATTAGTTCTTGTAATTTCAAATGGCTATATTTTCATTAATTTATAATAATTCCCTCATAGTACAATTTATGTTGTTTGAATGTTTTATCATTTATACTACCCCAGTTTAACACTTATCTAATTCGTTACTATACGGAAATTCTGTAAGGGATCCTCCACTCTCCTTTTTTATGAACCACTACTTTTAGGTTTTTTCTTTTAATTTCAATTTGAATATGTCATATATGTTCTTAAATATCCGGCTTACATTCCATTTTATCTATAAATTATGATATATTCCTTTCACTCTCACTAAGAATCCCGTTATTCTTTATGTACACATGTTATCATGCTGAAATTTTGTAAGGATTCCTTACACTATTCATGTTTCTTCATTACCTTATTCCTTATATTTCCAAATTTAAAATGTTGGGATATTCTTCTCCATGACCTTATTACTACACATTTTATTTCCAACAAATGATAAACCACATTCACTATCATTAACCATTTTTATGAATTTTTATGTAATGATGTTATGCTACTGAAATTCCCCGGATATTTTCCATGCTAAATAATTTTGTAGTGAATATCATACCCATTATTCAATCAAGTTTAATAAAACCTTTCAACATATACTAATTTATTAGGTAATTACATGTATATAATCCGCATTCCATTATCGTGTAATAAATTATGACGATGAATGAATCCATGTCAAATAATCTATATGGAACACGTAAGAATGATAATGAAATTATTATGATGGGTGCACCCATATAGTCCTCCAATTAATTTATTAATGTTTAGTATTAGGATACATCATGTTGGTATAGGGGGTACCTGATTTCATTATGGGTATTTCTTTCCATTAAATATTGGAGATTTATCCTTGACCTTTTTTTGTGATTTAGTGTTTTTAGTTTTTTCACATTTCTCATGTTGCCTTTATGATTACCATGTTATATTATTTCTCATTATTCATATTTATGATTCCAATTATTTTTATACCCCATTGATATGCATATTTTCTAATATGTATCATCTTCTTCATGTAATGAATTATGTATTCCCTTACACCACTTTATATATCACCCTTTATTATGTATATCCCTAAGTTATCCCTTGTAGTTGGATGTTTGTTGGAATATAATGATCATATCAAGGATGTTTTCAATAAGGTTTTGTGTCCAATGTTATAATTTTTTATGTAACGTTCCTAATTCCAAAATACACTATAATTATCAATCATGTTTTATGTATTAAGTGTAATTTTATGTAATAAAACATGAATTAATTTGTAATAAATAGAAGGGTTGTTATAATCGGTATCATAGGAAATGGATAGTTGTTTCTTGGGGTTCAGATTATAGAACTCTATTAAAAGACATAGGGATAAGGCTATGTATAAGAAAAAAATTCCTAAATTTTTTTAAGTATAGATTAAGTGGTTTATCATGAAAATACATCCATTATATATACGATAAGTAGATATGGTTATGCCACACATGTACCTATGAGTAACAAATATGATAAGGTATTTCATGCCTGACATGGGGTAACAAAGTATATGACAGTGGTTCTAACTGCACACATGGTTTTAAAATCCTGAGGGATATGTTTTGGTGAATTCATAATATCATTAACAACCATTATTAAGGGGGTAAATCCTATAAGAATACATGTTAGGAAATAGATCATTGATAACATAGATTGAATACTAGAATTCATTAGTCAAGTAGATAAATGTAATTTATACATTATCCCACTCATGTAATCGGATTCCCCTTTATGTGTTTAATTATTTAAAATAATCATCCCTAATTTTCCTTTTTTTCTAGCCAATGTCCCAAAATATGATAAATCAGGTATATAATAAATGTGATGGGTAATATGATGAAAGTCGTAATGAGATACCCAATCCAACGAGATTAGGAATTGCAAACATTGTCATAATATACTATCAGTTGACTCAGGTTATGAAAAGAAATATAGATCAGGTGGAGTGACCAAACCCCCATAAGAGTAAAAAAAATTCAATATGTTGCTCCATGCAACAAAGGCCTCCAACATTAAAAGGATCATCTGATCCCTTAATCTTGGAACAATGGATCAACTCCATCGAGAATATCTTCTTCATCCTTAAATGTTTTGACTAAGAGAATGTTCTACTGGTTGTTTATCGTATGGGGAGATAAAATGATCAGTGGTGGACACTGATCATGAATACAAAGCATGAGGTTGAGATCGAAGTAATAGAGTGGAAGGAATTCTAGGAAATGTTTTTTGACAAATATTCTCCTTGAACTCTTCATTTTAAAATGGTAAGGGATTTTATTACACTCAAGAAAAAATGTGATGAATTTATTAGGGAATACGAGGAAAAATTGACAAGACATTCATGATACATATCCAGTTTTTTCATTACCCTCAAATGAAAATGTTGGTCGGAGTAGATGACTCAATAGGGGGGTGAATTTAGTATTTATATAATTTTCTATAAAAGTTGGTTCTTTAAAATAATATCCCCCTATTATAATAAAATCAATGTTAGTTTGTAATGAATTTATATAAGTCCTAAAAGTTCAATTAGTTTCTATACAGATTCATTATTTCTATGTTTTATGAATATCAGGATTATTCAATCTTTTGAAACTAATATATTAATTAAAAATAGATAGAAACACTTGATAAACTAACTATAAATTTTTGGTTTATCTTAATGAAATAAATACATAACAGATAAGAATATATGAAAAACAGAATAATGGTTAAAACAAGAGTTTAAGTCTCAATATGAGACTTAGACCTCTCTACTTGGTGATCACCTACCACAAAGAAGTTTATATTAATAAACTTTTGATCCACACCATAGATCGGGGTTCACAACAACACACAAGGATGTCCAGGTCACACATGACCTCTACCATAGTTATTCATGGGAAAAAATAATAAACAGATCACATAGGATCTCTTCCATAGTTCTATGTGGGGTACAAGTGTAAGGATTGAGAGTGGGATATTTTTTTATCCTATAGTTATGCTCAGGAGACAATGTGTGTGATACAAACAGATATACACACTACTCAAATAGTAACTAAAAGATCACAAAAAAGTTTAATAAGGAAGAGTGGAGTTTAGAAATCTCTGTGTGATGTGTAGTAAAGCTCTGGACTCATTGGATGTAGAGAAAAATAGAATTTGAGTCCTCTTTTGAAGTTGGATTCAGAACCGAGTGTCGTAGTTTCTATAATCCAACATCTAAGTGTGACATGGTTCTGCTCTTTAATGTCTCGATGAACAGTGAGCTTCAGCAAAATGATTCTTGTTAGAAACTTCTAGTGATCTCAAGCTTTGAGTTCTTCTATTTGTGTATTCTCACAATCTATATTTCAGCATTTTATTCAAGCTATATGTGTATCTGTATATCTCTGTGTATCTGTTGATTTAGAGCTCTGATTTAAGTCCCTTTATACTTCCAGATCCACTAGGAATGAAGATCTCTGCACATGCATGTACCTCGCACTGTCTATGGATAGTCCTATTGGCAACATTAAATAATGTTAGAACTATTAATTTGTCTAAATATGACCATTAGAAATAAATTTGAATTAATAAAATCGAAACAGTTATTTATGACTATGGGTGAGTCATCTTCCCTCTGTTGTCTTTGGTTTGGTAACATCGATCTGTCATCTTTGGTGTATCATCTTCGTTGTGTCGACTTCGGTCTGTCATCTTTTGTGTGTCGAACATCAATGTGCCAAACATCGGTGTGTCGAACATCGGTGTGTCGAACATTGGTGTGTCGAACATCGGTGTGTCAAACATCGGTGTGTCAAACATCGGTGTGTCAAACATTGGTTTGTTGAAGATCGGTGTGTCGAACATCATTGTGTTGAACATCATTGTTTCGAACATCGGTGTGTCCAACATCGGTGTGTCAGGGAATCTAAAGAGGTCATGAAGTGTATGTCTTACACAAATTATTACAAGACAAAGTGTTATCCAAAAATTCATGTATAAATACACTTGTAAAAAATTTTATTCATGAATATACGTTATTGACTTATTTATGTATATTTTTCTGTATGACATAATTGATTTACAAAGAGATATTGAAATGGCATGAAATAGTAGAATCTTTATATTGACATTATTTGTGATTATGAAAACTACATTATCATAGATGGTCCAACAGAAAAGTTGACAACTTATTTGGTGGGATAATTCTTATTCTATGAAAACACTTAGTGATCCTTGACTTTGATAGATATGAGGAACTTTTCTAATGTTCCCTCAAAGTGGATATGGATATTGGAAAATCTCAAGGGTATCATGAGGATAATAAGTTTAAAATGAAGGTTAATTCTTGAATCTTGATAGAGAAATCTAATGGTGCTAATAAATTTTATCATCCCCCTTATCAAATGTCTGGAAAGAAGCACCATGAAAATTCCATAATATGGGTGAATAAATAATTTGGGGGTGGGAAGGAAGGACACCTAGCTGACAATTTTCGATATGAGTAATCAGCTAATATGACCGATGAAAGGAATACTCTAGTCAACCCTCAACACATTGTTCATTGCTACAATGGTAGGAACCTGGGATCATTTCAAAACAATGCCCTTAAATAAGGGTTTTTGGAGGAAAAAAACAAACTCCAAGGCGTTAAGGGTAATATTTTTCCATCACTACCGCTGAAGTGAATCCCGACAATGATGTGGTGATAGGTATGCCTATTATTCACTCAGGAATAAAAAACTTACTTTTTTATTCTAGTTCTACACATTCCTTCATATCATGAAATTATATTAGAACAATTCAAACACCATAATATATCAAGGAAGTAGATTATTTGATGAATGTGTAAAATGGGTTAATTATTGTATCCCATGTATTAAACGCTTTCCCTATCACAATTTTTGGGATGAAATTCCCAGCGAACCTTGTTAAACTTATTTATATATAATTTGATGCAATCTCAGTCATGGATTGTCTTCCCTATATAGATCTGACATTAATTTCTGTGAGAAGGAAATCACTCTCTGTATGGTGAAATGACCCCTAATTCTATACAAATGTAAGGAGGAGGTTGAATAATATTTAACACCATCATCTCAAACATGGATATTATTTCCCTATGAGAAATAATATCTATCTCAAATGATTAAGTCTCAAAAATTGCTCTTTTCCAAATACATGGATATTGTGAGGGAATACACTACTTTGTTTCCTCATAAATTTCATGTTCTTCCTCATAGTAGGGTTTCTGAATTTTCAATCTAGATTATACATGGGGCATTGCCAATTTCCAAGACTCTATATAGGATGGTTGTTGTAGAACTCAAGGAGCTAAAGAAACAACTACATGATAATTTGGATTAAGGTTTTATACGTCCAAGTGCTTCACCTTGGGGTGCATCAATCCTCTTAATCAATAAAAAGGATGGTTCAATGCACCATTGAAATGATTATTGTGAGATCAACAAGAATACAATAAAGAACAAGTATCCTCAATCATGGATTGATGACATTTTTGATCATCTGTGTGGAGGATAATACTTCTCAAAGGTGGATATTTGGTTGGGATATTATCTTATAAGTATGAATAATGAAGATATACCAAAGGCCACATTTCATAAAAGGTACAAGAACTACGAGTTCTTAGTTATTCCATTTGGACTCACTAATGCTCCCCCAATATTCATGGATTTTATGTATAGAATCCTTAAATATTACCTCAATAAATTAGTGGTAGTATTTATAGATGATATCCTAATATACTTTAAGGCAAATTAAAAGAATTTGGAGGATTTAAAAATTATTTGAAATACCTTATGAAAGGAGAATATTTATTCCATGTATATCAAGTGTGAGTTTTGGATGAAGGGAGTCTCATTCTTGAGGAATATCGTCACAAGTAATAGGATATATATGGATCCTTCAAAGAAAGAAGTGATCAAATGAGGGTTGAGGCCCTCATTTGTGATAAACGTTCGTATTTTCTTTGGGTTATAGGGGTATTATCACAAGATTTTTGAGAAATCTATCATGAGTTTCAGACCCTCTTATCAAGATAACTAGGAAGGAAGTCAAGTTTTCCTAGAATGATGAATGTCAAGAATTGTTCAAGAAGTTAAAAAAAAGTATTACCACTACCCATATGCTCAAACTACTGACAAGTGGAGAAATTTTCATAGTATTCAACAATTATTAAAAGAAGGGAGTGGGTTATGTGTCAATTTAGAATGAAAAATTCAATTCTTACACCTCAAGGAAATTAAAATTTAATGAGAAAAACTATCCCACACATGATATGGAGTTGGCATGTGTGATTTTTATATTAAAAATCTCACGAAATTATCTATATGGGAAGAATTGTGAGATATTTAATTAACACAAGAGCTTAAAATATATATTCACATTGAAATAGATTAATATTTCCCAACAAAGATGGTTAGATATGATAAAAGATTATGACTTCTCAATTCACTATGGTCTTGATAGTGTGAAAAAAGAGGTAGACTCTCTACGTTAAAAAGATGCATCAATTTTATTAATGATAAGAATTGAGAAGGATCTGGTCTACATAGAATTTAAAATGATTTACATTGGAATCATAAAGGAAGGAGAATCATCAACCCTTTCACAAATTATTTATAAATTTTCCCTTCTTGAAAGGTTAAAGGACACTAAAAAAGATGATATGGGAATTCAGAAGTAATTGGTATAACAAAAAGAAAATCCTCATAGTTCAATGTTAATGAAGAATGTATTTTTAGATTGGGTTAAGACTATGTGTTCCCTAAAATACCAAGTTAAATAATGAACTATCGGATGATGCATGTAGTTTGACATTCTCCATTCAACGAAGAAACAAAAAGATGTATGGATATCTCTAAGAGCACTATTTTTGGAACAACATGAAGAAGGAGATCATTGAATATACATCATAGTGCCTATTATGTCTATAAGTGAAGGATAAAAGGGATAATTATAAGGGGATAATGCAACCATTACCCATATCATCAAAGAAATGGGAAAACACCTCCATGAACTTTGTCATTGGACTTAGGAATACATTCAAATGAAACTATGATATCGTGGTTGTTGTGTATCATCTTACAAAGACTTCACACTTCATTTCAATTTGATAGGATTTATCACTATGGAAAAATTCATGGATATAAATCAGATTAGTGGTGAGTTTTCATGTAGTTCCACTATCAATTATGTCTGATTGAGATCCAAGATTAACCTCTATGTTTTGGAAAAGCCTCCACCATGCTTTAAATACTGAGCTGATATTTAGTACAGCTTATCACCCTCAAACTGATGGCCAGTCTGAGCGGGATATCTAATCACTTGAGTAAATGTTTAGAGCATGCTTAATTGACTTCAAATGGTATGTTTCCATCACCATTATCTTCTTCAGTTCACCTACAACAATACTTTCCACTCGAGCATCCAAATGGATCCCTATGAAGTCCTTTATGAGAAGATGTTCAAAACACCAGCATGTTGGGATGACATTAGAACATGAAAACTACTAGGTCCTAAAATGTTTGATGAAATAGTGGAGAATTTAACACCCTAATATATTGGGAATAATTTTTTCGAATTAATTTCACCTTTTCAATAGTTCTCATTTTACCTTACAATGAAAATAGTTTATTTTATTTTAAAGCACTAGGTTTGTCTTGAGTTAAATGCAATACCAAGTTAATCAAGAACTACACAAAAAACAATTTTAGACTGATATACATGGAACCTTGATGATAGGATGTGATTTGGTGTACATTAAATGAAACACTAACTTGGCATACATAATATACAACACCAACATGGATCTCATTACATGCAACATTGAGTGTATATGAAACATCTTTTTATTGTTACAATTATTTAAATGATATAATTTGTATATATTAATTAAAACTAGTAATATTAATATTTATAAATAATTTTAAAATATATTTTATAAAATTTTTACATAAATAAAACATATTAATAATAAAAGACATAATTTTTGGTAAAGTCCATATATGTTTAAATATAATATTTTCTCAAATAAACTACTTTTCATGTCCTTCTATGAAAAAATGAAATTAATTTTAGACTCATTTAGAACATGAATTTTATAAAATAAATCTAATTTTATTATTTTTTTTTTCAAAATTATCTTAGGGTGAATTTTTTGTATTTTTTTGAGAAACTTCATTTTTCGGATGAATAGGGAAAAATATCAGATTTTAATTCAAAACAGCCTTTTCTTATAATTTATTTATCTGGTTAAATTACAAATTAATTTTGTTTAAAATTTTAATTAGATGATATTTTTATTAATAAATCCAATTTAGGTCATTTAAATCAAATTTAATATAAAATAGGGTACAAAAACATAGCATAACTTTTTGATGTTTTTACTTTAAAAACCCACAGTGTCATCCCATCAACAGGATTAATTTTAAATTTATTTCTATAAATTATGTGATTATAATTTGGAAAATGGATTCCATATTTTTAATAATAATATGTGATAATTTCAAATAATTTCAACTTTGTTTTTTACAAATAATATTAGTGAAATTGATTAAAATTAATTACAACGGTTAAGAGAGAAATACGTTGATAAGGTACTAAACCTTAAATTTAAGACCCAAAATGAACTAGAAACCTGTAAAAAGCTCATAATATTGAAATTAATCTGCCATGAACCCTCTATTATTGAGTTTTGTTTTTTTATGACTTTTTTTAGGTAAAAACGTGGGTACACCTAACTTATTTTCAAAAATTACAAGTGCGCCCCTTCCATTCCCTTTTAAAGGCCACCAACCCTTACTATTATTAACACATCTATAACCAATTATGCTTGAAAAATATCCACCTAATAAAATTCCCATAGAACATAACTTATTAATATAGTCCTCCCTTTGTGAAAATAATCAATCTAATGAATCCAATGGGCACAAACTAAAAGTAGTTACCCAATTAAGAGGTAATGTCTTCACTCAAGCTCCTTTTTTTATTTTCTTTATCCACCCCAGTACACTCTCTTAATTCCATGATTGTATAAAAACGCAAGTATCCTCAATATAATATGATTTTATGATAATTTCTTTACCAAAACTGACACAAACATCCATCTAATGGGTAACGAACATACTGTTTATGTGTTCGACAAATTGTCACCTCACTGAACGATAATTGTTCATTTTTCCATTACCACCTCTCATGGTGGAAATTATGACAGAAAATATATTAATATCTGTTATATATTATATTTATTATTTATTTAATCTTAATTAATTATTTTTCAATATATATCTTTATATTTTCCATTTGGTATAAATATGATAATTTTGTTTGAGAAGTGTGGACTACCACCCCCATAAAGTAATATGATTCATTCACACACTACATATATTTTGAATTAAGTATTGTTTAAGTGAAATTATATGTTATATATGATATAATTATACTACTATAAAATTTATATATATACATATATATACATATATTTCATTGACCTTCTTTCTTTCAATGGGACAATTAAATTGAAATAGTGTTCATGCGTACATCAGACCTATCGTCTTCATGAACAGTGTATTCCTTTTAATTCATATATATTATATGGATTACTATAATACAAATACACTAAATATAAATTATGTTTAATTCATTTTTGACATTATGGAAATAATTATATAGATATAAGGACCAAATATATAACAAATTAAGACACATGTGAAGAACCATGGGAATATTACATGAAGAGAAACTTTAACATATAATTGTTAACAAGAATGTAATTTAAAGTCATAATCAAACCATATATGATATTATAAGTAATAATCTGGTTATTTTATAGATACATAATAAATATAAATTTATTATATTGGATTTTTTTATGAGTATGAAGAGAGTTAAGACACAAAGTGAGGGGATTTCGTCTCACTTTTTATTTCTATGAGATATATGCTTTTTCACCACCATTGCTTTGTCATGGGGTATATATGGCCCATTAATATGTTATATGATTTATATTATTATATTTGTGGGTATTTACATAACCAAATTATTACCTTTCGATCATGGGGTTTAATTTTCAAATGTTACCAAATCTGTAAATTTATTTTGTCTCAATTTTTCCTCTTTAAGAGGCATACCATATTATACATCAATATTTATATATGAGGTGTTTAAAATACCATTAAAATTTTATATCATTAATCACCTTATTTTAATGATATTATAAGATCCATGTAATTTCATTCTCTTACATGTGGAGTATGATTCAATGTTTCCATATATTAAGAGTTTATTGAAACAATCTCACTATTTATCAAGATTGTTTATAATAATGTTTTTATTGATAAAATAATTTGATCCATATTTTAACCGAACTCATGAATTTCATTCTACCCTATTTATTCATGATATATTAATTTATTAGTACCATTTTTCTATTATTTGGTACATAATATAGTTAAGAAAGTGTTTTTTTAATAAATCCCAACATTACCATCTCTTCGGTCAAAAATTTATGTTCCTTCAAAACCATGTTTTCTGAAAAATAATTCCCAAGAATTTTCTATTATTCTCATATATTAATTAAAATAAATTTTGAACTTTTTTTTATTTTTAAAATGTTTTTACAGCAAAATTATTGACTTCTTCTATTTGATAAATGTTTTTAAACTTTTTACCATGTAAAGGGAATGTCCTATTTTTCTCATATTGCATTTACAGATTTACCTTCTTTAATTTCTATGAACCATCCTTTTCATTTTAAAATGTTTAATTTTTAAGAAAATGTTTTTAAAATGTTTGAAACATTCATTATAATTTTTCAATGTGTTTACCTCTATTTTCATCATTGGCTAACATCTTCCCATCAGTACGACTATCACTTGCCTAATGGCCTCCCCTTACATAGTTAAGTATAAATTAGACCTAACAAGAAAATATCCTACATGATTCTTTCTACATGTGGAGCATAAATAAAGGCTCATTTTCTTGTCTTCCTAGAATTTAGATTTTCTTTTAAATTCCATCTTCCTTTTCAAATTAAACCCATGAGATTTATACATAACTCCAACGTCCATTTCAACTTTGATTGCATAATAAACTATCTCTTAATAGCTAATAAAGTCTGTTATGGACAACAACCTTAGGATACTTGGCCTTAACCCACTGAATAACATATCAAATTTACTTTTGGGTTGGACAATAACTCTAGAAGCGTACCTCACTATTCTAGTGAAATGAGCCGCATTGTTACCAAAGGATTCATTATCCTTTTTCATCAACTCAAGGAACTCATTTTCCATCTTCATACGAAGAACATGAGAAAAGTAATTATTGAATAATATGTTGTTTTACTTATTCCAATAAATATATTCAATTTCATCTTGATTCCTTATATTCTTGACTAGTTTCCGCCATTGGTCTGCTTCACATTATAACCAATAAACATCCGGAATGAATTTATCATGATCCAAACTCTGAATAGTAGAGAATATATTTTTAGTGGTACAGATCCATTATTCAACAAAAATTTGATCAGAAGAACCCCTGAAAGTGGGTGGACATTGCCGCAAAAAGGAATCAATATAATGTTGTTACCTCCTTTTCTTGTTCGGAATCTCAGCATGATTCATAACTTGGGAAATCTATGTGAGCATAGAAATAATGTTTTTATTACAAATCCCATACCATTCAGATGAATAAAAGAACAATCATTGAATTCCCTATTCGGGTCACCATTAATAGAGTTCCTTCATGTTATATCCACTGACTAATAACAAATGGAATAGATTTATAAACAATACACATAACAAGGAATCAAATAATCATGTAAAACCATATAATAGATTTTTATGTTATGGAACCTTACTTAATCTATTAAAACCTAGGATTATCCTAGGTTATTCAAAGAAAATATATTTTTAAATCCTTCATGATGGTTTAGGAATATTTTTTAAATTCCCAATGCCTTTCCCTCACGAGTGTCAAACTAGGTGCGTAGTAAGCCTCTTTGTTGTGGGCAAGGATACACTTGAGTCGGGCCTGAGGCACCTTGTAAAAGATGTTACTCCTAGGTACATATGTACCATAACTATTTATAATTGTAGTATCCAGACATGTATTTATTACTAGGAAACCACTCTCTCTATCTTTTACCAAAATTCCAAGACATTTTACTATACTTTTACTTATCCTTAGACATATAATTATAAACGTCCTTAGAATTCTGACTAAGTTTTTATCATCCAGGTTTCAAAAGGATAAATACAACTTTTCTTTGATACCAACTATAGAAACACTTTCTTTTCATACAATATTGTTACACCATTTTTGTAGAATATTTACAACATTACACAATTGGACACCCAAAGACCGTTTTAGTCCAGTTCCTTTAGAAACATGGAAAAATAAACAATTGTACATTAGTGATATACATTATCTCCTAATACATTATTCATGATTCACCCCCTTCTTAGAGACATCATACATAATTCATATCCTCATAACTAGGGGAATGAAAACATAAAAAAAGGGGACCTCAGATGCTTAGTAAAGGTAAATAATGGAGATTTGTAATCATAAACAGTATGATAATGGTACGATAATGTGATCATGATATTATAAGATCATACCATGCATATCAAAGATCATAGGCATGAATCATGGCCTTAATATTTCAAGTAAATAATACATGAATCAAAAAGGAATCAAAAGAAAAATCCAAGATATCAAAACTGAGGATAAATACATAGAATTTGTGGCATACACATAAGCATAGAACTTTTTATATCAAGGCTACCTACCATGACCTTTATAACAGGTTAATCTTGGACTATAACTTGTATACCTACCACATACATGGGATAAAACATGTATACCCTCTTATTTTTGGTAATGTGATACAACCCATGTTCCCTCTTGTTTTTTGGCTTGGGCTAACAACTCGTGTACCTTTTTATCCATGTAACACTTATCATTACCCAACTAATTAGTGGGAGATATAGGTAAAAACCACCTCATAAAAATCGTACATACATGCTCCCAAATATAATAAATAATCATAATAACACATTAAATGGAATGAGTTAATAAACATTTAATCAGATCTTAACCTGTAGATAAATATAGGCTTTATAATCATTTCATCAAATAAAAACCCATGAGAAAGAATGTTTTATAAGCATATAATTTATGAAAGAGAAATAGGTTTCATACAAATCACGCCATAAAAAATCCATTCAGATAATTAATAGGGATACATCCTTTAGATAATTTCCTATAAAGGCATGAGTAACTCTAATTTATTTCATCTTATATGTAAAATAATTTGTAAATATCTTTTAAAAAACATTTTTTGAGGAAAATATCAATTTTTCTTCAAAAAAATATTTTAAAGCATAAAGTCATTCGAAAACATTTTTCTTTGAAAACAAAAAATTGATGCATGAATACATTTCAAAAACCATTTTCCTTGAAAATATATAAAATAATATTTAGAACATTTTAAAAAACATTTTTCTTGAAAACATATAAAATAATCCTAAAAACATTTTGGAAACCATTCCTTTAGAAAAGAACATTGAAATTGTTTTTGAAAACTATTTCTTTGAAAATAGTATAAAAACTTATAAAGTAAGCATGAAAACCAAAGAAAAATTTGAAAATATTTTTTCTTGGAAAATCATTTTTGAAAACAGGGTATTTAATGTTCATGGAAAGTTTCTCAAAGAAGGAAAATTGAGACAAAAACTACATTACCAATTTGGTAACTCCAATAACATAGACCCAATGAAAGAGATATATTAAAATTGATTTTTAAATGTCTATAAATTTAATGATAAAAATAATATAATATATTCATGGGAAATATAAACACCACAGAAAATAAATGAGTGTTGAATAAGGCGTAAATATCACCGAAATAAATGTGAGATTTTAAATCCCCTTACCTTATATCTTGACTCTCGTCATAAGCGTTCGAAAATCATGTAAAATAAATATAATATTAATATAAATCTTGAAAATAACCATATTATTATATCTAATACCATATATGTCTTTATATTACCCTCTTATTAACACTTCTATATAAAGGTTGCGTTTTGGTAGGATCATATTTTCTTTTCACATGTGTCTCATTTTGTTATATTTTTGTCCTCATACTTGTATAATTATTTTAAAAATGTAAAAAATTAAATAAATATCATGGATAATAATTATATATGTATTTATTATAATCTCTTAAAGACAAAATATATTAAATGGTATACACCACTCATTGATACTATTGGTTGTACATACACATGAACGTTGATTCCATTTAATTATCATATTCAAAGGTAAAAAGTAAAAGAGATATATGTATATATCTATATATCTATATATATATATGTATATATGTATATATGTATATATGTATATATGTTTATATGTATATATACTAATTAAAATATAATTATTATTTCATATATATAATTCACACTTACTAAACCCATCCATAATATATTCCATGTAGGGTGTGAACAAATTACATCACATTGAGGAGGTCGTAATCCACACTTTCCCAAATGAAATTATCGTATTTACACAAAATGGAAGGCAAGAAGGTATGTGTTATATAATAATTCTAGAAGAATAAAAAGATCTTATATATAATATATATTAGATGAAAATATAGTTTCCATCCTAATTCTCAACCATGATAGGTGGTAAAGAAAAACGAAGAACATTGTTTCGTAAGGTGCTAGTTCTCTACACACAAGAACTATAAGTTCATTACCCATTAGATTTAAGTGTGTGTAAGTGTATGTATAAAAATTATCATAAAAACATCCCAGTATATTTAGGATACTTAGGATATTTTTAATTCATGGAATAAGAATAACTGAGGAAGTGGAGAAAGAAAATAATTGAATAGAGATTGAAGAAGGTGTTACCTCTTATTTGGGTAAATCCATTTGGTTTACACCATAGGTATTCCTTTGTTGGATTTGTACAAAAATAGAGGATTCAATAAGGAAGGGAAGGATTTTTGGAAGTTAATTGGGAAGATCTTGGTCTAACATAAGTGGTTTTAGAGGTGTTAAGAAGGGGGAGAGGTTGTGTATTTTTATAAGGATGGAGGATACACACTTTGCATTTTTTTTAAAGTTAGGTATACCAACGTTTTTACATAAAAGAAATCACAAAAAACCAACAAAACTCAATAGTATAAGGATTATTTTCGAAATATGTCCAAAAAATGGGGTTCGGAAAAATATTTGAGGTCTTTTTAGACCTTAATATTAAGTTTTAGTCCATTGTTATGACTAATTTTACCTAATTGCTGTAATTAATTTTTAAACACTTTCACTAATATATTTGGTAAAAAAAATTATTTTGATATTATTAGAATATAAATATCATACTAACTAGAATTATGTATGTATTTTTTTCAAAATTCTATTCACATATGTGAAAAATTAATTTAAATTGTAATCTCTTATATGTGGTGAAAACAGGTTTTTTTAAGGTAATGCCTTTCTCAAAGACCAAGGAAAAATTTATTAATAATCAAAGAAGGGAACTACAAATGTCTGGAAAAAGGGATTTTATTACTATCTCTTTTATAAAGAGAAAGAAGGTCGACTGGCAGATTATCAACCCACGTAACGCACTGTTTGATACCTTTGTTAGCAAGAGAATCAGCCACCATGTTCACTTCCCTGTAGGCATGAGTGGAAATATATCTGATCTCAGGAAGAGAGTCCATGCATTTCATCCAGCGAGATGTAAGGAGCCAGGAAAGGTGGACCATGCCATTCCAAATTTCTTGGTCGATGGAGGTAGAGTCACTTTCAATCCAAATGTCCTTCCATCCTTTTCTTTGAACAAATTCAATAGAATGTATCACCACTATCATCTCCACTTATAAGGAAGTGGTGCCAGTGCAACCTCCAAAGAAACACCCATATCATTGGCCCAGATAATCCCTGCAGATAGCTCCAAAACCTGTTAGACCCGAGTTCCCTTTTCAAGCTCCATCCACATTTATTTTAATCCATCCATGGATAGGGGATTTCCAGAACACCTCAATTTCTTTAAGTGACTTTTTATAGAGAACGACAACCTGAAGACATCTCAGAATCATAAAATCTTCAATGGTATTGTTAGAAAAATCTTTTTGAATCGAAGCAGCATCCCTGATAGCAGTGAGAATTCTCGAACAACCTGCATTGAGATTGAGTGAGTTCCTGTTATGTAAAATATTATTACGATCATACCAGACAATATGGAGGAGCTCAGCAATTTCTGAAAAGAAAATATTCATGATTTTCTTCAAGGTGTTAAGCTCAAAACAACGTTTCAAATGAATGAGAATTGATTCATAATAGATCCATCTACAATCAAACATTTCAGTAATAAAATTCCAAAGAGAACAAGCTGTAGCACATGATAGGAAAAGATGGTTTGTATCCTCTCTATGCTAATGACACATATGACATTTATAATAGAGTTGGATGCCAATGGTCTGAAGGAAAACATCATTAGGAACACAATTATGCATAATCCTCCAAATAAGAGTAAATCTAAAGTGTTTGATCCATTGCTTATCAAAATGTTTGATACACCCAAAAATGAGTTCAGATGAAGAAAAATTATGATTGTAGAATGTTTTTGAATCCAAGATACCATTATGTGAAGGTTCCCAAACAAGGAAATCATCCGCAATAGTGAAGGAATGACTATCAACCACATGCATAATGACCTCCGGAAGATTGGAATCGGGGTCATTCATAACCTCCTGAATAGAGAGATTTATGTTTTCAGGAGGGGAGTGTGGAGATAACAAGGAGATCAGTGGGATCCATACCAGTTATCAAGCTAGAAATTTAAAGAGGAGTTTTTATTGACCATCCATCTAGAGTTATGCATAATGTTTTGAAAAGAGTCTCTGATGGAGGGTTAGATAGAGGAGCAAATATAATTCAAGTTACCTTTTTTATGTTTTTCCAAAAATCTTTTTCAAAGAAACTTAGTGGCGTTAGTATTTTTATTGATCAAATTCCAAGTAAACTTGTCTTAAAGAACTTCATTAAAAAGTTTGATATTGTTAATGTTGAGACCCCCATTTTCCATCGGTTTGCAGCACGTAGATTAAGGGATGGTAATAAGATTTCGATCAATAGTGCTGCCAGACCAGTCAAAGTTTCTAATGTAACTATTAATTCTTTTAAGAAAATAGACAGGCCATTTATAAATCAATAAAGAGTAGACCATTTTGTAGATAACGGTAGATTTGTCAAGACAAATCCGACCGTCTATGGATAGGGATTTTCCCCTCCAAGAAGAATGTTGCTGAAGAACCTGATCCACCAACGAAGAGAAATAGGCAACTTTAGGCCTTCCATAGAATAAGGGAACACCTAAATATGTAAAAGGAAAAATACCCTCATTAATTCCAAGGTTTTCAATGATATTGATTTTACGATTGGCATGGAATCCTTTACCAAATGAAATAGATGACTTGTTCCAACTAATGGTTTGACCTAAAAACTCCTCATAATGAGATAAAGCATTTTTAAGATTCAGAATATTTATATTTCTCCCATTAAGAAGAAGGATGATGTCTTCCACATAAATAATACGGGTCGGGGCACTAATTCCTCGAGTATCTTGTATTGGTTTCAGCTTGTTTTGATAAACCAAACTTGTGAGAAGTCTTCTAAGATAGTGTTCTGATATGGAAAAAGGATGGTAGATAGAGGGTCACCTTGTCAGACACCCTTTGTGCATTTAAAATATCCTTTAGGGGATCCATTGACAATGATAGAAATGGAAGATGATGTAAATAAAGAATGAATCCTATTAATAAAGCCCTCATTAAAGCCAAAATGACGAAGGACCTTGAAAATAAAATTCCAGTCAATGGCATCAAAGGACTTCCTAATGTCAAGATTAATAGAAACATTGCCACCTCTTGATGCTTTATTAAGCACATTGGTACATTCCGAGGCAGGGAAATTAAAATCCTGAATAGATCTAAATTTAATGAAGCCAAATTGGTCCCAAGAAATAATTTTGTAACAAAGAGGAGAGAGACGATTAGCCAGAATCTTAGTAATAATTTTATAAAGAGAGATGATAAGAGCGATGGGCCGGAATAAATGAATTTCAGAAGCATTCGCAACTTTATGAATCAAAGTAAGAAATTGAGAATTGATACCATGAGGGAGGCTAATCTGAGAAAATAATGTTTTGAAAAGCTTACAAACATCATCATGGATAACATCCCAAAGTTGTTGATAAAAAAACATTATTAAAACTATCTGGACCTGGGGCACTATCGGGATTCAAATAAAAAATAGTGGCTTTAATTTCATGATCAAGAGGAGATCTCAAAAGAGAGAAGTTATCTTCCTCATGAACAAGAGTAGGAATAATACTAGTAATGAGGTCTTTGTCATTGGGAGGACCATTAAAAATGTTCTCAAAATAAGAGACCACATGATTATCTATGGCCTCTTCATTGTCCAAGAGAGTGTCATTGTCTTTGAGGAAGGAAAGATGTCTACAGACTTTCCTAATTCTATGCAAGGCATTATAAAACTTCGAATTTCTATCCCCATCAGCAAGACATTTTGTTTTGATGACTTTCTTATGGATGTTATCTTTGAGAACAAGAAGGGAATTAAGTTTCAAGGAAATGTTGATTTTATCCTGGGGATCTAAGGAAAAGTCAGCATTTGTGGCAGTGTCTTGAATGAGATTGAGATCAGCTTCAAAATTCCATTTTGAATTATTCAAAAAAAAATTACTATTTACAAAAAAAATAATGTTTCTAAAAATTCCCAAAAAATAGTCTTAATATAATTGTGAAATTATGAATTAAAAATGAAGTTTATTTTATCAAATTAAATTTCTAATATTTCCTAAAATTGATTTTATTATTTTTTACACAAAGACATAGAAAGGGGTTCATTTGAGAAAATAGTATTTTTAAACATATATACTTTACCAATATTACATGATTTCTTATCAATATGTTTTATTTATATAAAAAAATTTAAATAATATTTTTAAAGTATTTATTATAATTTATATTACTATGTTTAATGGCTTGGATATAGTTATCTTTATTAAATAAATATAACAAAAAATGATATTTTGTAGAAACTTAATGTTGCATGTAACATAGGCCACGTTATTGTTGCCTGTTGTGAAAACTTATCTTGGTGTCACATATACTGAATGTAAGAATCAGTGTAGCATGAAATTACCCAAATAAAATAAAATTAATTTCTTCCAAAAAAATGTTCACAAAATCTCAGGGTGTTCCAATTCGATATCACTGAAAATGGAATTTTTTAATAACTTATACTCAGAGAAAAAAATGGTTCACTATAAAAATTCTATTTGTATGATAATACCCTTAAAAGTGATGTGGAACATTATAAATCCACATGAATTAATCTTAAAATTGTTATGTTTTTTTGTGGAATGTTTTGATGAATGTGGAAGTGTGGTGTGGTTATGATATTTTGGATTGTTGCATGAGAATTGGATTTTTTGTGGTGGATATGATGAGATGATGTGAGTATATGTGGTTGTGTGATGGAATGTGAAAGGTTTTGTAAAGTGTTGGAATTTGTCCGTTGTAAAGGAAAGTGGTTATGGTTGTGAAAGGATTGTGTTGTGTGGGATTATTGGCCAAAGGATAAAGATGATAGTGTTGTTGGGATATTGGTGCAAACTTTCTGTTGTGTGTTTTGATAGTTTCCCACGTAGTATTGGAATGAATATGGTTTGGTTATTGTGTTGAAATTGTAAAAATAATCTTCTAATGGAAGAATTAATTATAACAGGTTGTGTGGTTTAAATAGAGTGTTGTTAAATACATATTAATGGTCCAGATGATGAGAAATGAATTGAATATTTTAATTGAAACGGGTTGGTAATGAATATATTAAAACTCGAATGTCTTGTAATGATATGGTAAAAAGTGTTTTATGATTTGTGGCATGTGATATTGTGGGGTTCAGGTAGAAGTGGGAGTTAATGTGGTATTGTTGGGAGTTATTTTTTGTATTTTTAGTGAACCATATGTTTGGAAATGTTTTGATCTAGAAATATATATACATTGTATTCTTTTGTGGTTTCTGTACATTCCCCACCCATGTCGAGTACCGAGTACTGAAAACCAAAAGTTTTGGGAATGTTTATTCCAACATCCCGATTGTGAAGGTGGATGGATGGCCACCCACTCTTCCCTCTCCCTCTTCTAGGTTGTGATGACATGCATGGGATGTGACGGTCAGAGGTCAAAATTTCCATTGTTGATATGTGTTATGATGTGGTGTGATGAACTTTCTTTCTTTGGGAGGGATATCATAAGATAGTTTGGGATTACATATAGTGGGTTTCATGCATGGTAGTAGAGGTCATGAGGTTAATGTCCTTCATATTCACAATAGCCTACTACTCAGTTTATATGATGAGATGTGATGTGATAGACCAGGTGTTTGCAGGTGAGATGTGATGTGATGCATTGTGATACCATAAATTTTGTAGTTCCATGATATACTTCATTTGTGTGTGAGAGAATTTAATTATTGGAAATATAGTGTGGGGTACCTTTCATCAATATACTAGATATTATGTTATTATATTTGGATGTGTTACTTGGTGAATCTGCCTCAGTGAGGTTGGGTTGGGCTAGATGACCTATTTAGGTGTAGTTGGTTCTATTGTTATCTCCCTGGTGAAATAGTAATCTCTTTTCACATGTGCATGACAGACTTTTTTTCTTAATGAGTATACTTGTATGCTCACCCCTTGAATATATAAACTATTTTTAGGTTTCTAGGAGGAATACATGGACCATATTGGTCATTATTATCTAGAATATTTGGATAATTTCTATGTCAGGGCCTTAGATTTTATTTTCGTACTATTTTTGGAGACTTTTATACGTATCTATTTTTTTAAAACATTCATTATGGTATTATTTTTGTTTTATTTTTATTAAGTCATTAACTTTATTGTGGTTCATTAATCCTATCTCCCGATCTTGTTTTTTTTATGGAAATTTCTCCCATATCATGTTATTTTTATACCCTCAGTGCTAGTCACCAAACTGGGGCCTACTGGATGTGGGACCTGGGGGTCATTATCTCTCTCCAATTAATGTGGTATATTTGGTGGGACATGGTCACTAAAGATTGGTATCATAGGTTATTTTTTACATATAGAATGGTTTTTTGTGTTAAGGATAGTGAGGATTACATTGGATGGAATGGAAATAGTGCCAAATGACCTTGGTGTGTGACATAGGCTAGAGATACTGTCTAATACATGAGATTTTAGGGCCCCTTGTGATCTAGTTCATAGAATATAAAATTATTAAATGACTAAGTGATGTGGAACCACCTATAGGGTAAGGACCTAGGAGTGGTACATACTTCATGATGAATTGTGTTTTTATTTGAATTGGGTAGTTTTGGTTCTGGGAAAGTTAAAATAATTTAAAATTAATTAAATAAATCTTAACATAATTATATACTATAAGCATTAAGAACACCTTGCTTACCTTTCATCTATGTGTCCTAGTCATCTTAAGTGTGTATCTCAGGTAGTAGAGGTTTAACAATATGATCCAGTTGTTCCCCGAAGGGTTGAGATAGTCTTTGAGGAAGACTAGTGGTATTGGATGTTACCCACCATTCTGTGGAAATATTTTTCGATGTTTGTGGGAGTGTTTCAAATGTGGAGGCAAATAGTTGTCTACTGAAGATGGAGATCAATTTCAGTTTGACCTGGGCCCTGATGCAGTATTTGGTCCCCTTGGAACTAAGTAGTATATGGGGAGTTTCATATAATCTGTGTATGATGAACCTTGGGAAGTGTAAGGGGTGATTATTTCATGGTTCTACTTCTAGAAAGAGTGATAGGTAGATTTTATTTCATCAACCATGAAGGTAGTAAAGAGGTAAGAGTTTCCCTCTCTTCAGTAGAGGTTCATCTTAGTATGAGAGATTAGGATTAGTTTCAATGAACTCTAACATTTCTCACCATATATTTTTATTAATGAGGAGTCCTAAGAGAGCTATCTTGAGGAGGTACTCATTTTGTCTATCTAGTAAGTGATTACTCTTTTTACATTGCTGATGTATCTAGAGGTTAAAAATAAGGAGGATGAAATTGATCGAATACACTCATAGGGTGGTTTACTATTGAAGGTGGAAACTATGAATCCTCAAGGAGTATATTTTTCAGTGGTAGGTCTCAGGTTCCAAGACCTTCAAGGTTTTGTTTATTAGGGATCTGATCCTGGTAGTATACTTTCTAGCCTTCATGGGACAGTGGTTTTCTTTATATTACTGGGTGATTGGAGTCAATATGTTTTTTCTGTGAGGTTAGTCTCCATAATTGGGATTAGGGAACCATGGTGACCCAAGATCAATTTGGTGTAGGTGGAAATGTTTAGCATCATCATCAACAACATTTTCCCATTTGGCCATTTCATAAGGAGGGGTAAAAGGATTATACTCCTCCAAGAGATGAAGGAGAACATTAAGTCCAAACTCTAGATGTCCCTCATGTTATGTGAGATTTAACAGAGTGTGTTTATTCAGTTTTTTGTTGGAAGAGAGGGAGAGAATTTGTGAGTGGTAAATTCCATACAGGGGTAATAAAATCATTGGGGGAAGAGTTCATTATAGGTAGAATCAGTTTATCTTCTACACTTATTTGTTATTTTTTTATTAAGAAATCACAATCCTTTGTTTCAATGGCTCTAATCCGTTCTTTGGAATTGTACATTGACAGGATTCTTATTTCCTTTCTATTTATGATGCTAGTCAGAGGCTAGACTATCTTTTTTGATGTGTGCCGAGGATGTAGAATGGTGAAGGGGCCACATTAGTCATTTGGGAATATTTTCTTTCTCCACGTGTATCTGTAGTATTTCATCCTCATCATTGACTATATGTATTCTGTACATTCTATTATCACATGATTTCTGGGGAGATTTTTGTTCTAAAATTTTCATTGCTAGTGTCTTTCTTTCGTTGGCCAGTGAATTCATCAGGTGGGTAGTATATGTATGGGGATACTTTTTTATTTATTAACTGAGATGTCTATAAAATCAAAAGATGTTGGGATGGTGAAGGTTCCCAAGGATGTTAGGGATTTTTTGAATGTTCTTTCCAGGGAGGTTATGACACAACCCCTCGACGTGATGCTGAGTTCGAGATATATTTGCATGAGTTGGGAGAGTTGAAGGTGAACATTGAATATCTGAGGGTGATAGGTTTCATCTAGCTTAGTGTGTCATCATGGGGTGATCTTGTGTTATTCTATAAGAAGTAGGATGGTAGTATTAGTCTTTTCGTTTTCTTCTGGAGGTTAAACTAAGTGATGATCAAGAATTTATATCCTCATATAAGGATAGAATATCTTATTTACCAACAGAGTGGAGTGAGTTGATTTTTTAAGATCATTCTGTAGTCAGGATATCACCAGTTGTGGGTAAAAAAGGATGATATCCTAAAGACTACCTTCAGATATAGTTATGGGAACTTTGATTTTGTGGTTATATTGTTAGGTTTCATATACACACTAACTGTGTTCATGGGGCTCATGAACTCCTTGTCTTGTGGATTCTTGGACCAGTTTGTAGTCTTGTTCATCGATGAAATATTGATATACTCAAAGTTAGAGGAGGATCATGTCAATCATCTCATAATTATCTTATAGGTTCTTAGATTCCACCAGATATATGTATAATTTTCTAAGTTAATGTTATAGAAACATGAGGTTTAGATACTTTGGAATATAGTGTCTTAGTAAGGTGTGTAAGTGGGTCCATTGAAGGTTGAGGATGTTGTTTCTGGGGAAGAACCCAAGAATGTGGGATAGGTTCATAGCTTCCTTGTTATTTTAGTTTATTACTGGGAGGTTCATATCTAATTTCTCATTAATTTTATCACCATTTAATACTTTTACTAGGAAGGACCAAACATTTATCTAGACTGATTAGTGTCATGAAGTGTTTGACTACCTGAATGGGATGTTTTTCTATGCTCCAGTGCTCTTTTTTCTAGTAGGGGGTGATGTTTGAGGTGTTTTGTGATGCTTTCTATCTAGGATGGGGATGTATTTGGATGAAATAGAAAGATTTGATCATGTGTGGGTCTAGGAATCTACATCCCCATGGTCATAACTAATCTATCCATTATCTTAGAATAGTAGAAATTGTGTTTTCACTAAAGTTCTGGTGGAATTGCCTTATTGGGGACCACTTTTTGGTCTTCATGATTCATAAATGTTTGAGGTATATCTTTTCTCGATGTGATATGAATATGAATAAATAGAGGTGGATGGAGTTTCTTCAGTTTTATTATTTTGAGATCTCATACACCTTAGGTAAGGGGAACATTGAGGATGATTCTTTGAGTATAAAGTCATGAAATTATGTTGTTCGAGAGTCTGGGGATGATTGGCAATGAATGGAGTAGTTGGAAGCCTTTTACATTGATACAATGGGGGATTATGGTAGATGATGTTTTTTATATAAAATTAAAGTAATATTTTATGAAGTAGGTTTTGAAGTATCGGTGGGGACACTCAGAGGTGGAGGTGATGTGAGATCGGGTTGGCCATGGTGACTCTCCAAAGGGATGTCCATCAGATAGTCAGAATCAATAAAACATTCGGGGGAGGCTATTTGTTCTGATAGTGATTCATGAGGTATTTCTTTGTGAGTTTCATATATCATCTTTTGAGGTACAATATGATTTTTTCATGATGTATCATGGCTTGAGGACATAGCTTTGGTGGCCTGAGATGAAATTGGTATTGGTGGAGTTTGTGGCTCGATGTTTGGTTTTCTAGTAGTTAAGGGGTGGTCATCACTTGTTGTTTTTTAGAACCTTTGGATGTTCCTAAGATCAAATTGTATGAAATTTAAATATAATTCATTATAGGATTACCCCAATCTCTAAGATGTTGTGATTCTATTTGGTTAATCGTAGATTAGTTGACAAAATCAAATCCCTTCCTAACAATCCAGGAGTCAGGCACAATGGATGTTTTGGAAAAGTGGTATGTGAATGAGTTTATTTTATTGGATGGAGTTCTAAGGCCCATTACTTAGTATTTTGATTCACATATTACTTTATATATCTGTAGAGGGCTCCATAATGCTTTTGGAACCAAGTTATGCCTCATCACTTTTTTCCACCCCTAAATAGATGGATAGATGAAGAAGACTATTCAGACTCGAGTGGATATGTATGAGAATATATCTTAGACATTGGAATATCTTGATAAAAAAATTATTTGGATGAGTTTATTCATAATAATGGAAATCACTCATCTATCAACATGGCCCTTTTGACAATTTTTATTGGAATCCTTATCATCATATATTATGTTGGGATGAGATTGGGGAGTCAATAATTCTTGGACCCGATGTTGTGGATAGTATGATATAGAAGATCCATTTTTTGAGAGAGGATAAAATCATCACAACAAAAACATAAGTATTATTCTAAATTTATGGGTAGTGATATAGAGTTTGAAGTTGGAGACCACAAGTTCTTGAAGTATTCTCTTTGATGTGGGAAGTAGAAGATCAACAATGGGTGTAATCTCTCGCCCTGGTTTTTTGGGAATTTTCAGGTGTAGGGGTGAATTGGTGAGGTGGAATACTAGTTGGAACTTCTACCCGGAATGGACCAAATTCTTGACATCTTCAATATATTTGAGATCTATCAATATCTTGAGGATGAATCCCATGTCATTGGCTGGATAGAGTATCATATGTAGGAGGATGTGATGTTCGTAGAGAAACTAGTGGAGATCCTATATCATTATGAGAAGATGTTTCAAGGATATACCATTCCTTTGGTTTGTGTGTTATATAGGCATAGTGGCATGGAAGAGAGTACTTGGTATCATGAGACCTATATACATGCCCAGTACCCAACATTTTTTTATGTTTTATTACTATGATTTTATTTCACATTGTGTTGTTTAGACCTTGATATTTTATATCATATGTTATTTTTCCTTTTTATATCACGTGTGATTTAAGCATTAATCAATAGAAATAAGAAAAAACCTAATACCTAACAAAGAAACATTGTACCTTTACAAAATTGAAATTGTGCTAGAGAGTCTGTTCCACCCAAATAGAATTCTATCTTAACATAGGAGAATTAATTCTTTTATTTTTCTACTTGGTTCTCATCAATGTGTTGGTTTTGTAATTTTTAGTTTAGGTTTTTTTTGGGGTTTAATGGGTTTTACCAATATTTATATAGAATATTTTAGTCTTATGGTGGTGAGGTATGTTGTGTAAATTTTTATTTGTTTGATTTTTTAGTTAGTTGAAGTGTTTTAGTTGAAGAAACATCCTTGAGATATATCTCATGGGATAGTTTTTTGGACTGTTACTTTCAATTATGTGACTAGGGATTAACTTCATTCTTAGGGATGAGAATATTTTATGAGGTTTCTGATGTAAATTAATTGAATTCATGAACCCATTCCATTGTCTATTCTGGGGATTGGTGGATTCAAGGAGGGTGTTAAGGGTCTTTTACTATTATTCTTAGATGTTTCCTTCTTGTGGCCACTTGTTTTTGTTGTGGTATATAGGCTGGCTATGTGTTTGGAAGGCACAATGACTTTTTTGTTCTTGAGGCAGGTTGGTTGGTTATACAGTGGGTTGGAATAGTTATTAGTTTGTTTATGGGGTCACTTACTTCTTATCACAGATAGTCAAATCGGTTATATAGCTAGATCGACTATGTGAATTCGCTACATGGAGTGATCATCTACATGAATCAGAAACATGGATGAATCATCTATGTGGATGGATCATCTTAGTGAATCAACTTTGTGGAAACATCGACTATGTGAATCTATTATGTAGAAGAATCAGTCACGTGGATGGATTAGCTATGTGAATCAGCTACGTAAAGAATCGGGTACATGAAAATAGTTATGTGGGTATTTTGGTTATGTGGGAATTTTAGGTAAGTGAAAAAGGCCATGTATAGTTTTCAAACACTTGCATGAAAATGACCACGTAAATCTTTCATTGCCATGAATCAGGGTTATTCAATGGTTGTTTCACTTAGGTTAATTATATTCATGATTTTATGTGATACCAAAGGATATAAATGAGTCCTTCAATATAGTTTTTAATGAGACCCAAAATAATTGGTCGATTAAATATATTACCATCTGAAATCCCACTGATTTTGGATTAGTCAATTATAAATTGAATATTTTCTTTCATTAATTACTTGTAACTTTATCTCAAGATATGTGGTTCTGAAATTTTTACCTTATTATTTTGGAACATTGTTGCTGAAGTAAGTTTGAGTTCCCTAAAGGTTGTTTCCTCCTGTGCATGGTCACCCTGTTTTGGTACAACAAATTAGGTTAATATTCTTTATTCTAGGTAGTACTTCCTTCATTTCTCACCAAGTGTATCATGAAAGATGTGTTTATTCTTGTTAAAACTTGATATAATGATCATATCCGGCTTAACTAAGATAAATGAATAGGTTTAATTTAAAATTGAAAGGTAAAGATGCATGAAATCACACGCTTTTACCATTTTTTCTATTATTGATGTTATGAACAATAAGGGTCAATGCCCCACTGAAAATCATTGTCGTTGGGAGCCTTTATTTTCACATTTGTTGTGGTGTTAGGGAGCCCATTTTTTATGTTTGTTTTATATGAACCTAAATGGAATGGGTAATCACATAATCATGGCTAAAAATGGTTTCTCATATAAAAATATATTTTTCTAATAATTCCATTAATATTAAATTGGATTATGATAAACCCCATTTAATAAATTTGGAAATTGTTATGTGTTTTGTGTGGAATGCATTGATGAAAGTAGATGTGTGGTGTGGTTATGTTGTTTTTTTGGGTTTCATTGGTAGTGTATTTTTTGTGGCATATATGACGGGATTATGTGAGGTTATGTGGTTATTGTGATGCAATCTTTCATGTGGTGGAAAGTGATGGAATATGGCCATTGTATAGGAAAGTGGCCATGGCTGTGAAATAGTGGTGTTGTCTCATACTGTTAGCTAACGGTTGGGGATGATGGTTTGGTTGGTCTTTTGGTGTATTATTTTTATTTTATACTTTGATAGTTTATTATGTAGTATTATAATTAAATAAATGATTTCAAAGCCTAAAAATATTTTATAAGTCTTAAAGAAATGATTTTAAAATCCTTAAGTATATTATAAATTTTGGATTATTTCTAATGGATTTAAAAAATAAATAAAATAATCATATAATCACATTATTTTATATTTAAAACATATATATGGCCATTTATCCCATTTATATTACTTTTTATATCACTTTTGGGTCATTGTGATGTTATAAAACACTAAGTATATTTATACAGTTTTTAATTTTTACCTAAAAAATCGATTGTCTCAGACAATTATGAAAAATCCACCATTAGATTTCTTAACCATAGTTATTCCAAAACTAATATTAATTTTATTTAAATAATTTTATGAATATGTTAATTTTCAATTTTAAACTAAAAATCGACATTTATTGAAGATGATTGGTTTTTTACAATTACATTTTTTGAACCGTTATACAAATTACATTTGAATTCATAAAAATTATATTCTCATTTATACTTATAAAAAATTTATAATAATATTTTATTAAAATATTATTTATTTAAAAAATACACTAATTCGTCAAAATATATTTTCTGAATTGAATTTGAATATTAACCAATAATACAATTTGTGATTTATTGAATCAAAATAAAAAAAATTACAAAGTTTCAATAACAATGTGGAAATATATTCACTATTATATTAAATATAATATACATACTCCTATTTATAGGTCCTTTTTTCATATCCCATTATTACACCAGAAAGCACCCTAAGGGTATGGGGTGCGATGGTAGTAATTTCATGGGGTAGTTCGGCAAACATGGTTTGGGTTTTGATCTCAATGATCTTTAAATTATCTCGTAAATGATTTTAATCATGTTTAAGTTTTTTATCTCATCTTAGGATTGGTTATATTAAAGTTACAAATAAACAATCTCTAAAAAGCTTGATAAATCGGCTTCATAGGGTATGTGACAATTAAATTTGTGAAAACCCTATATTTATACTAACTATGTGATCACTATTATATTACTATATTATCAATGGTAATTATACATAATGATATTTCAAATTTAATGGGATTAAAAAGACCAAATAAGGGCATGTTTTTTCTATAACCATATTATATATTAAGACATTTAATAAAAATTCAAGGAGAATTTTATTCTTAATGGAATTAGTCGTTACAATATTTACCCCTTAAGAAATTTATCCCTTGATGTTTTCTTTTCCCATACAAAAATAGATGAGGGTAACTCTTCTTCATCACTTCCCCTAGTTCCCATGTTTCTTCTTCAAACTTTTGGTATCTCCACAACACTTTGATAAGGGGAATTGTCCTATTTCATATAACTTTTTATCTACAATCTAATTGATATGAATTCAATTAACCCCCCCCCCCCCCCCTTCAGTGTCCTACTTCGACCAGTATTTTGTATCAGAGTACTGTTTTTAATTTTTTATTATCAATGTTTTTTAAATATTTTTCAAATCTTTTCAATTATGATTTTTGTAGTGTTTCAAAGATCTCTAAATTTCTATTAGTTATAAATTATTAGCTATTTAAAAACCTATTCATTGTTCTTTATAATGAATAATATATTGGAAGGTGTTACTATCAACAGAATTTAATTTTTCAATGAAACTAATTATTCTCAGTAGAAAATTTAGATGAAAATGCATTTCAAATGTATGATTTTTGAAATTTGGTCTTCCATTGTAGATGAATTCAAGATTCCTTCTATTGCTCGAAATACATGGGATGACCCAACCAAGGATGATTATAATAATAAATACAAAGATATGAATGTATTGTATTTTTCTTTAGGAGATGAATCATTTAACATGATTTCTTCAGGTAAAATTTCCCATCAAATTTATGATACTCTAGCTATTTCACCTGAAGGAACTACTAATGTTAAGGAAATGAGACTAAATACATATAATATTAAATATGATAGATAAAAAACGATTCTTGATTAACCTATATCTAACATTTATCTCAGGTTTAAGGAAATATTAAATATTATGTTCTCCTTTAGAAAGGATTTTGCTACTAAGGAATGAGTCATGTGAATTCTCAGATGTCTACCAGACAGATGGAGAGGAACCTCAGTGTCAATTAGAAAATCCTATGATATCAAAAATTTTATTGTCAATGAGATTATAGGAAATATGAGGATGTATTGGAAAAAAATAAAGGTCAAAAAATAAAAGGATAATGAACCAAAGAGAAATTCATTAGATTCAAGGGGTCGGTGAATCGATTTGCTATAACAAAATTTGTTAAAAACCATATTTAAAAATTCCCCAAATTTAAAATCTGAATAGTTCAGTTTACCAAGTATCATATTTATAAAAGTTTTGAATGTTTACATAATTTCTCAAAATATTTATTAAATCTCAGATAAAACAATTGGAAATATTGGTTCAACTTTTGAAATTAACTTACTTAATCAAAAATAGTGATCAACACTATCTAAGATTAACTATCAAAGTGATATTTTTTTTCATAAATATGTGTGAAAAAAGAGAAAACTAGATTCAAAGAACACAACAGATAAAGTAATAGGTTTAGTCTCATGAAGAGACCTAATACTCTTCACTTGGTTATCACATGACACAAAGCAGTTTATATTAATAAACATGATCCGCACCTTGTATCGGTGTTCAAAATAGAAAACAAGGATTTACTTGTAAACTAGACCACTATGATAGTTATTTGTGGGAAAAATACAACTAGGTCCCATAGGGACCACTTTCACAGTTATACGTGGGTGAAAACTGGTGTAAAAAAGATAAGGGGTGGAGGACATATTGTATCCTCCAGCATATCTCAGGAGATATGGTGTGTTTATCATATAGGCACACACACTACTCTAAAAAAATATAAAAATGTTTACAATAGTGTATAAATAATGAGAAAAGGATTATAATGCATTTTGTGATGCACATGATGATTTAGAACTTTGTGGTTTAGTAGATGTGAAGCTCGAATCCAATTATAGAAAGAAACACCAAAACAAAGTGTTGCGGAAGCTCTATGTTCTACTTTCCATTGAGGTGTCATCCTCTTCGAAGGTTCTCTTCACTAGGGTTTGTTTGTTCAAGAATGTTGAGACTTTGGTTCTCAGAAAATCCTTCTTGTCCACAGTTATCAAGAATTAGTGTTATTTGTGTATTTCTCTTACTTTACTTTACAGGTTATCTCTATATCACGCTCTTCTCCTTTTTTCTTAGGATATTTCTTTCTATACTGTAGAGGTCGACAATAGGAATGTTTGGGACATGTGTTATAACTCGTACCTCTAACACCCAATGATGTCTACAAAATGTCATTCAAGTATATTAGTATCATTAAATAACCCACTCTAAATATTAGGTAAATGTTTTAATTTTGAGAGTAAAAAAATTTTATAAGTATTGAACGGTAGTTCATTCTATTAGTAAGTCCTTCTGTCAGTAAGTGAGTGAGTCAATGACTCCATCTATCGGTGAATCCTTTTATTAGTGACTCCTTTTATTAGTGACTCTATCTATTGGTGACTCCTTCTATCGGTTACTCCTTCTATCAGATACTCCTTCTATCGGAGACTCATTCTATTGATGACTCCTTTTATCGGTGACTCAATGTGTTGTCGCGTAAGTGAATCAGTGAGTCAATCTATCGGTGATTCATTATTTTGGTGACTCATTTTTAATTTTGGTGACTTATTTGTTATGTTAGTGAGTCATTATATCAGTGAGTCGTTCTATTGGTAACACATTTATTCTTTTGGTTAGTCATTATGTCTATGACTCAATTTTTTTCACTAATTCGTGACTATCGGTGACTCAGAGTCTTTGACTAAAACTATCAGTGACTCATACTTCACCATGTATGTCAACTTGTCTTATTATATAAACTACAATATAATGTGTTAAACAAAGTATTAAACATAAATAATCATAATTAAACAAATTTAACTTTAATAATTAATACATTACTAAAAATTATTTGACATGATTTAATATCATTAAAATTGGAGAGGGCTAATAATCTCCCCCTTTTTGATGATCACAAATCATGGAATTATAATGAACAATCAGTTGATTTAGAATGATCAAAATAGTTATTTTTCTTACTTTCTCCCATAATGGATTACTGTATAATTAAGTAGAGTAAAAATTAATAGTGAAAATAATGCAATAATATCTCCATAGTTAAACTAATGTATAATACTACTTCTTTTCTCCCCCTTTTGGGATTATCAATGTGAGGAAATTAATTAAATCATAAGATCAAGAATGAAAATAAATTATCAGAGCATGAAAAGGTATGAGGTTCCCTTAGTAATAAAAATTACATTGGATATTAAAGTAAAAAAGTACAACAAATAAGCCTTGTCAAACAAGTTATCTAAACAATTTCTTCTTCTTTGAAGAGGAATCTATTGTGTCCCTTACCTTATCCAAAGTAGCAGTAATAGGAGTAGATTTAGAAGTAGTGGTTGGAGGGTCAAAATGAATTATGGGAGATGGAAAATGAACTCTGGTAAGGACTGAAGGACTCAAGTTGGGACTAGTAGATGAAGGAGGGCTAGTAAGTTCCCTAAAAAGGAAAGGATTAATCTGTTTCAAATATTGAGTAGGAGAGAGTGTTACAGAATTCATGCTGGAATAAGTAGAGCTACCAGGTTCCATAGGTGGTATGGTAGGAGTAGAAATAGTGATAATAATCACAGTACTCAGGATATTTAAATGAGGCTTAAGAAGGTTAGTGAAATCCTTGATTATATCCCCACCATACAGCGTAGAATTTGTGAGATCTTCCTTATTTTCAATGAACTTTGTAATTATAGGGGTAAACTCCTTATAAAGCTTTACCTGATCTCTGAAGTCTTGGGTTATTAGAGGAATTATTAAGTTCTCAAGTAAAATATGGAAGTGGATGTCTACATGATGTCTTGTGTATATCCTCATTAAATAAAAATCTACTTTTTTGGGGATTTCTTCTTGAGAAGTTGTAGCCTTGTTGGAATAAAATTTGATCATGTAATAGATATGATCATTTTCCTCATATATTTTTGATAGAATTTGCTTAGTATTTCCACCCATAATGGTTCTCATACCTTTTCTAATCACAATCCTGGCCATCTCTATGTCATGTGGGTAAGATATAAGAGATGATTATCTAGATGCCCCTTATAGAATGTCTCTCAAAATATTACTTATCTTACTCATGATTTCACTATCTAAATGGCCTATTGTTGACTAATGTTTTTTCTTTACCACTATTCAAATCACCTCACTATTGGAAGACTAAACAAGAAGAACATAGTGATGTGAATCCATATATGATGAGGAATTATTCACCTCAACCTTGACTACCAACTTTAGAAGGTCCAAATAAAGATATTTGGTAGAATCCTTAATAAGGGATTCAAGAGAGATGTCATGACATTTCATAGCTTGGTATATATTGGCTTTGTATTCACTAAGTAGTTGGATAACAGCAGCTTCAATCTTGACCATTTCATCATCCACCTCATAACTAGTTGTCTCAATAGCATCCAAAATTGATACCAACCGAGGTTCAAGCTTGGAAATAACTCTTTCTACAATAAATTATGAATCATTCTCACTTAGTGGTGCTACAGGTATAGGTTGTTCTTGAGGGAATGATCTCATAGAAGCTAACATTGCTTCCTTAAACCTATCAAGAACTGATTTGGTAAAATAATCATGTGGAACTAAAAACACTAAAGGAGAAAGAGTATAAGCAGATGAAACTAATGGAAGGTCCTCAGCTACTAATCCTCTTGAAATAGTTACCCTCTCCTCGCCATCTGATTCTGGATAATCCAGACTGAGAGAAATATAACTAGAAAATTTTTTCTACTCAGATAACATAGAATCATTTATAGAAGTGAGTGTATCAACTCTCACTTGTCTAGATTGAGACTACCCCTCAATTGGATCTATCCTCACCTATTTCTCCCCCTCAACATGAGGTCTCCTTCTAACATACACCAATTGAGGTACTATGCCAACCTGTTCTCAGACTATATTAACAACATCCACTAATTCTTCTGCCTCAGTACCATATTATGTAGGAACGTGAGTTCCAAAAAAAATTCATGATTCTCATGACCATATAGTTCTAAATTGGAACCTTTATCTTCCCCCAGATGATGGGAATCACTATCAATTTTACCACATTCATCATTTTTGTGATTAGGTTCATCTCTTTCACTTTCACTACCACCTTCACTAGATTTTTTGTCCCATTCTTCCTCACTTTCAAAGCCACTACCACTGCCACTTTCTCCTTCTTCTCTATCTACTTCTTCTTCTTCTCTAGATTTACCTTTTGAATCATTTGATTTTCTTTCATATTACACACTATCCAAATCCTCGGTCTCATCACCATCATCAACCAAAATAGGTTTCTTTGATGGTAGAGCTAAAGATGGACTAGGAGGTCCAAAAGGAATCCCTTTAGGACATTCAAAAATATTGGGGTCACTCTTATCATCTGTAGGAGACTCAGCTTCTCTAGCAGATTTAGCTTCCACTTCATCAGAATAAACAACCACATCATCTGGTCCTAAACCAGGATTATTCACATCTCTCTTCTTATTAGGATGATTAATAGGATTTAAATTTTCATACATATTTTCTTTGTCTTTAACCCACTCCCTCTTCAAGGGATTCCAATTTATCTTCATTCTCTTGTAAATTTCTATATTAAGAAAACTACACAACAAGAAGAAATGGTTTCTTCATTCTCCCTTACACGTCCTCTTTACTTTATCATGATATAAATTATTCTTGTGTAAAACAGAGAATTACTCTTACAATATGGCTTTATCATCTCAGTGATATTGACTATCAGATACCTAAACTGATTTACCTTATGTCCTTTCCTTAGAAAATCAAAGAGATACACATCCTAGTATTTTAGTGAGGAAAAGTTCCATTTCCTAGGACACAACTAGTTCTAGATAAATGTAAATAAAATTCTACTTTCTCCATCCAACTCTGAATCTATAGTTTTTATGTGCTCCTCACTACCAGTTAGCTCCCTCAAAGTTGTCTCATAGAAAACAAACTCACTGGTGGGTGGACTAATTCCCTAGTTGTCTTTGAAGAATCTTTCATGTGGTAAATAGAGTCATTCTACCCAATGCCTTGATGAAAATGACACTCTTCTTCCTTTCAGAAGACATTTAATCCATTACATCTCACTGCCTTCTAGGATAAAATCTGTATAAAGATAAAATTGGTTCCTAAGCTTTGGGTAATATAGACTTTCATTATTTGAAACCCAATATTTCCACCCTTGTGTTTGAAACATTTTTAATAGAAGAGGCTTACTAGATAATAACCATTTGGTGAAATCATCTTGCTCAGGTATTACTGAGTTGTTCACAAGACCTTGATGAATAGGCTTATACTTCCTCAATTATCTTTTTTGCCTCATTGCAGTTTGTGATTCATCTTTCATTCCTTCGAATAAATTATTTACTCTAACATTTCTGTAGGTTCAATTAATGTTAACAATGTTAAAGGTATGAGGGTAAAGAGAGAAAGTGTGGGATTGTAAGAGTGGAATTTAGAGAGTAATAAATAGGATGGATCAACTCGATTTTATCATTTAGGCCTTTATAAGTCATAAATCATGTAAAAATTCTTAAAATAAAATAAAATAAACAAAACTGTGTAATTTTGGTAAAATAAAATAGATACAGATAGTGTCTTCCAATGGTGAGTGGCTAATGGTGATATATTAGTGTTGGTGTTAGAAAGACATTTTTGATGTCGGTGACACGTCCACACTATGTTTAAACAGGGAGTCATTGATAGTAAGTCCTTATAAATTAATCATCCCCAATTCATGTCCGATGTAACTCATTCTCTCAGAGTTTAATGGGTTGGTAAATATATTCGTAATCTATTGTTATGTGCCTATAAATTCAAGAGTTATTTCACTTTTTTCATAATGATCAATCAAAAAGTGATTTATTACATTAATATGATTTATTCTAGAAGATAAAAATGATTCATTGATATGTTAATAGCACTTTTATTTTCATAGTTTGTAGGGACATGTCTAAACTAATATCCATAATCTTGAAAAGTGTGCTTCATCCACAAAATCTAAGCACAACAACTACCAAATGCTATGTATTCATCCTCAACATTAGATAATTCAATATAATTATACTTTTTACAACAACATGATACTAGTGACTTTCCCCAAAAAGTGACATGTTCTATTGGATTTTTTTCTATCTAACTTAAAACCACAAAAATCAGCATCAGAATAAATAAAAAAATAAACTTATTGTCCTCTAGGGTAGAACAATTATAAGTTGGATGTATATTTTAGGTAATTTAATATTCATTTAACAACATTTAAATAGGATTCTTTGGGGTGTTCTTGAAAACTGGAACACAAACATACACTAAACATAATATCTACCAGGCTATCAGTCAATAAAAGTAGACATCAAATCATCCCTCTGTAATTGGTTTGATCAATATATTTACTATATTCATCAATATCCAATTTACAGGTGGTATTAATTGGTGTATCACTACTTTTTTGTACTATCAAATCCAATCCTTTGTAAAATATATTTAGTATATTTACTTTGAATCAAAATAGTACCTTATTTGCTTAAAAATATTTTAAATCCAAGAAATAATTTGAGTTCCCCTATTAAACTCAATTCGAATTCACATTGCATCATTTTTTAAAAATCAATACACAAAGAATTTTTTGAAGATCCAAAAAATATCATCAACATAGATTTGAACTACTAAAATATCTTTAGAAATTATTTTCATAAAGAGTAGAATCATATAAACCTTTTTTAAAACATTTAGAAATAAGAAAAGTACTTACCATATCATACCAAGCTATTGGAGCATTTTTGAAACCATATAAGGCATTTGTTAACATAAAAACATTATTTGAAAAATGAGGCATTGTAATACTAGGGGTTGTTAAACAAAAAAATCCTCAACTAAATACGCATTTTAAAATTCACTTTTGACATCCATTTGATATACTTTGAAATTGATATGAGGTTCATATGCTAGCAGGGTTCTAATAACTTAGAGTTGGGAAACAGGTGAATAGGTTTCTCTATAGTAAATACCTTCCTATGGAATATATACTTGTGAAACCAGTCTGGCCTTATTTCTCACAATGTTACCTACTTCATCAACTTTATTTATAAAGACCCATTTAGCTCCTATGATCAAGGTGTATTTAGGTCGATCCACTAGTTTCCAGACATTATTTCTTTCAAATTGATTCAACTCTTCTTGCATATCCATTACCCAAAATTAATCATTTATTTCATGACTAATGTTTTTAGGTTCAAAATCTGACAAGAAGGCTTTATGTTCAACCTGGTTCCTAAGAGAATATCTAGTCTGTGTACCTTTATCTAACTCTCCAACTACATCTTCTAAGAGATAGTTTTTAAGGGTTATAACATATCAAGATAAGTATGGACTAGTTATTTTAGTTTCATCGGTGCGTTTAGGTTCACAATGGTTAGGGTCTTTAGATTTTCCATAAATAGAGGATTTAACATATTGCTTAACCATTGGGTTTGGGGGTCTAGAATTTATACACAGATTGGAAATATCATCCTCAATATTTTTAATAAGTGTTTTTGGTTCATGTGGATTTTTCTCATCAAATTTAACATGTACAGATTCATCCACACATTTGGTTCATTTATTAAAATCTCTATAGGCTTTAATAGAGGTTCAGTAACCTATAAAAATTCCTTCATCTCTTTTGGATGCAAAATTTTCAAAATTATCCATGGTATTAAGGATGTAATCTTTGTAACCAAACACTTTGAAGTAGCTAACTTTCGGTTCCCTATAATTCTATATCTAATAGAAATTTTTCTAAAGAATTGGTCTAACTAAGACTCTATTAATTATATAACATGTTGTATTAATAGATTTATACTAAAAATAAATAGGTTAGTCATATTCATTAAGCATTATCTGGGCCATTTTTTGTAAGGTTTTATTCCTTCTTTTTATAACTCTATTCTGTTGGGGTGTCATAGGAGTAGAGAAGTTGTTACTATATCCATTTTTTGAGAAAAAAGATTCAAAAACTTGATGGTCTAAACAACTACATGTTGAACAAATCTAGTGGTTGAGAAGTTGAAACTTATTTCTTTGGTTCAAAATATATTTTTTATTGTTTTCCCTTTTGACAAGGATTTCAAAGTTTATTTTTTGGAAATTATTGTTTGGGTAGATCCTTGACTAACCCTTTCCTTGTAATATTTCTATGTGAGTGAGTGTTATAGTGGCCTAATATCCTATTCAAATTCCCAGATTCCTTATGAAATACACTTAACCAAGAAACATTTGGAAGAACTAGAGAATACAAGTTCACAGTATAAACATTCTCGTTTCTAAAAGCAACAAATACAAATTCATTTTTGGAATTAAAAAACATTACATGCATCATTTTCAAGATTAACAATGAAAACATAATCACATAAATGAGAGATAATGAGAATATTATACTTTAATCCATCAACAAAAAGTACTTTGGAAATTAATATTGAATTAGTGTTACCAATTTAGCCAAGGCCAATTATTGTGCCTTTATCATTGTCACAAAAAGTGAAATCCCCACCATCAATCATTATAATATTCTTGTATCATGAGTAGTCCCAAGTCATGTATCCTGAAAATCCACTTTCCAAGCACCATAATATTTTGCAGGAGCTCTTCAATCATGCTTCCTAAAAAGAAAATTCAAACAAGGAATGATTTTGGTACCCAGAATTTAATGGGGCCAGTAATATTAGTAATTAAGGCTTTTGGAACCCATACTCGCTTCATAGGATTCCTATAAATAGTTTGTAAAGTATTAGAAAAATAAAATCTATTTGGACTGTAAAATCTATAAGTAGTAAATGATTTTCCACTACTGTAACTTGCATCATATTTTCCAAATCTAGCTACAAAGCCTAATTTTCCATATTTTGATACAATATTATTTTTCACAAAGTTTATTTTCCTTGGTCGATATCCTATTACATTAGAATATTTTGGTGCAAACTATTTACCATGTATTTTAGTAAGAGTGTTCTTTTCATGGGTACACTTTTCTAAGTCCTTTTTTAACTACTTATTTGATAATTTAAGCTCATTATTTTCTGTAATCAATTGAGAATTTTTTTATCTTTCAATATAGTCACCTCAGATTTAATATTAGATTTAATAAAATTTAGTCTCTTTATAAATTATGTTTATATTTTAATTAATTACATGTGTCTTCAAGGATTTTGTAGTACTCAAACATTTACACATTTTTCATCTTTTCAAAATCAGATTCATCTCCAGAATTGTTAGAATTTTGTACAGGAGATTCAAGGGATACCATTGAATTTTTTTTCATGAAGCACATGTTATATTTGTCTCCTTTATCAACATGTGAAGACTTTGAATCACTGGAGTTTTACTCATAATCACTCTAGGTGGCCTGCTTTTCCATTTTTTATCTTTTATCTTTATCCTTATATTTCTTCTTATACTTTAACATAGGATTGTTATCCTTTACGTGTCCCCTTATCTTACATTCATAACATACTATTTCATTAGAGGTATCACCTCTCTTCCAAACCTTTTTCTAGTTTCCTTTGTTATCATACTTTCCTTTGTAAATGGTAATCCTAAAGAACTTCTTTTTGTAGAATTTTTTTAAGCAGTACAGTTAATTTATCCAATCACTCATCACTGTCAAATGATGATTATTCACTACTTGAACTATCAAAATGAGATTGTGCCTACTCATTTTCTTTGTGTTCAGAGGTAGTGGTCTTGAAAGCCATTGACTTTTGTCTTTGGCTCATCATCCTCTTCTTTGTTGACCTTCGATTCTTCCTCATACATCATCAGCATACCTAGAAGCTCCTTTACTAGAAAATTACTAATACAATAGGACTCTTTAATTGAAACTGAGGTTCCTCTCCATTTTTCAGTTAGAAATATGAGAATTCACATGACTTATTCCTTAGTATTAACATCCTTTCCAATAGAGATCATAGTATTTAAAATTTCATTAAACCTATGAAACAAGTCAGATATAGGTTCATCAGGCTTCATTTTGATGTTATAATACATAGTAGTATATATATTGAGTCTCATTTCCTAAACATTAGTGGTTCCTTCATGTGAAATAGTTAATGTATCCCAAATTTCATGGGTTTTTTTACATGTAGAAATCCAATTAAATTCATAATCTCATAATGAAAAAAATAAGTAATTCATAGATTTCCCATTATAATTTTAAGCAGTCTTAGTTTGGTCATCTGAAGTATTTCAGGTTGTAGTAGGAATCTTATATTCCTCTACAATGGATGACCAAATTTCAATAAATATTATTTCTAAATTAATATTCTTCTTAATTATACAGTGATCATAATTAGTTCCACTGAAAAAAGAAGGCATGTTATTAGAAGCACACTTCCAATCTATTTTCCATAATAAAGAATAATTAATAGGTTTTTTAGGAGAGAAAAAATTCGGAACTAAGATTAATTTAGAGATCTATAAAACACAATTAAAATCATAGTTTAAAATATTTGAAAATTATTTAAAAAATTTCACAATAGAAGATTAAAAAACTCCTCTGATACCAAATGTTTGTCAAAGTATGAAACTCAATAAACAGTGAATTGAGTTCCTATCAATTAGATTGTAGAGAAAAGTTATATGAAATAAGACAATACCCATCATCGAAGTGTTGTGGATAAAACAAAATTTTGAAGAAGCAACTTTGGAACTAATATAAGTGATGAAGAAGAGTTACTGGCATCTATTTTGCTGTTGGAAAAGAAACTTTTGAGGGTAAAATTTATTATGGTGTGAATATTGTAATGAACTGGGCTATTAAAAATAAAATTCCACATACATTTTTATTAAATTTATTAATATATAATATGATTATAAAATATATGCACTAATTTTTTCTAATTATTCCCATTATATTTAAAATATAAAAATGTATCATTATTTTTGATAATATAGTCATTGAATAGTGATCACATGGTTAGTATAAACATAGGATTTTACCAAATCCAATTTTCACAGTCCAAGGAAGTGATGGCCTCAATGAGTAGGATCGTTCCCTATTAAACCCATTTATTAAGCTTCTGAGAGAGATAGAATTTTTTTTATTTTCCCTTGAAAAATCCTAATATGAGTTCCAAAAACATAAAAAATTTTGAAATCATTTATGAGAGAAGTTCAACCTCATCAAGATCATAGCCTAAACCATGCTTTTTAAACTACCCCATGAAAGACCCACCATCATCCACCTTAACCTTAGGGTGTTTTAATTTTTAATAAAGGGATATAAGACAGGGAACTATAAATAAGAGTATGTATATTATTTTTATATAATAATGAATATATTTCCATATTGTTATTGTTAATTTATATATGAGTTTTATTTTGATTCAATAAATCACAAATAGTATTTTTAGTTAATATTCAAATTGAATTCAGAAATATATTTTTATTCATTAATGGATTTTTGAAATAAATAATATTTCAAAAAAATATGATTATTAAATAATTTTTTTAATTAAAAATGATCTTATAATTATCATGAAGTCAAATTTGATTTGTTTAATGGTCTAAAAAATGTTATTTTTAAAAATATTTCATCTTCAATAAAAGTCAGTTTTTAGTTTAAAATTGAAAATTAACATATTTTGAAATTATTTAAATAAAATGAATAATAGTTTTGGAATCATGTCTTCGAAAATATACAATGATAAATTTTTCATGATTTTCTGAGACAGCTAAATTTTGGGGTAAAAATTAAATACAGTATAAATATAATTGGTGTTTTATGACATCACAATGACCCAAAAATGTTGTAATAACTGATATAAATTGGATCCATGGATAGATATATGTTTTCCCTTTAAAATATTTTAATTTTATGTTTATTTTATTTATTTTCTAAAGAAATTATGAGTCTTTCGAGACATATAATATATTTTAATAACTTAAAATCATTTCTTTAAGACTTATAAAATGTTTTCATATCTTAAAATCATTTCCTTATTTCCAAAACTACATAATAAACTATCATAGTACACAATAAAAATCATAAACCAAAATCCCAACGACACCAACATCCTCAACGTTTAGTTAATGATCTGACACAACAATTCTATTTCACAGCCATTGCCGCTTTTCTCTACAATGGCCATATTCCACCACTTTTGACCACATTGCTCATTACAACACAATAACCACATCTCCACACATAATCCCATAATATATTCTACAAAAAAATAAACTAGTACTACAACACACCAAAACAACATAACTACACCACAAAACCACTTTCATCAATGCATTCGACACAAAACACATAACAACTTCTAGATTTTTTAAATGGGGTTTATCACATTCCACTTTAACTTTAATGGTATTCTCACAAAAATATATTTTTACAGGGGAAACCATTTTTTAGCCATGTATAAGTGATTAACTAATTACATTTAGGTTGATATCAAATAGACATAAACAAATGGGCTCCGAAACAACATAACTAATGTGAAAATAAAGTCTCTCAACAATAATGATTTTCAGTGGGGTATTAGCCCGTAAAATTCATAACAAAAACGGTAATAGCGTGTCATTTTCTTCACCTTTCCCTTTCAATTTTAAATTAAACCTATTAATTTATTCTAGTTAAGCTAGATATGACCATTTTATCAAATTATAAAAAGAATAAACCCATCTCGCATGATACACTAGGTCATAAATGAAGGGACTCCTACCTAGAAGAAATAATCTTAAGCTGCTTTACTACACCCAAACATGGTGACCACACACATAAGGAAACAACCTATAGGTAACTCGAACCAACATTGGCAACAATGTTCCATAATAAAAAGGGAAAATTTTTGGAACTACCCATCTTGAGATAATTTAAAAAGTCAATAATGAATTACCAATATTCAATTTTGAATTAAATAATCCAAAATTAGTGGGATTTCAGATTGTAATAGATTCAATTGTCCAATTATTGTGGGTCTCATTAAAACCCTTATGGAAGGACTCATATACATCCTTTTAAATCATAAAAAAATCTAGTATATAATTATCCTCAATGAAACAGCCTTTAAATACCAATGATTCATTCTGTCGAAAGAACTATATTGTTTTTTCATCCAAGTGTTGGAAAACTCCACATGGACTTTTTCATGTAACTGAAATTCCCACATAGCGAAAATCTCTACATAACTACTTTCACATACATTATTCCTTACATAGTTGATTCACATAGTATATCCAGCCATGTATCGGTTTATTTCACAGAGATGATTCACATAGTTGATGTCTCCACATAGTTAATGCACTTAGATGATCCGTTGACGTAGATAATTCATCCATGTTGCCGATTCATGTATTTGATCACTCCACGTAGACAATTCACGTATTCTATCTGGCCACATAACTGATTTGAGGGAATTTAAGAAGAAACAAGTGATACCATAAGAAAACTTGTAATTTTCTAGCCACCTATATGGCCGACCTACCTACCGCATGAACAAACAAGTGATTGTGCCTACCGACCACACAACCAACCTACCTATGAAAAAAAAAGTGAACACCAGAAGGGAGAATCATAGAATAATAGGAAAAGACTTCGAGAAACCTCATTGAATCCACCAATCCTCGGAAAACACCCGGGAAGGGGTTTTAGAAATCATATAATTTACATTAGACACCTCACAAACAATTATCATCGACATGAATGAAATTAAACCTCAGGAACATAAATGAATGGAAGGGTATAAAAAACCATCCCATGAGATACCTCTCAATGATTTTTATACAATAGAAACACTTCCAATAACTAAACACATCAACCAAATGAAACTTTACACAAAATCCATCACAACCATAAGACACTAATATTCTCTATAACCACTTTAGAAACTTGTTCAACTACTGAAAAACCCAAAACTAAAAACTACAACAACAAATATATGGAAGATCCCCATGTATAAAAATAAATTAATTAAATCTCCCATGTCAAGATACTATTCTTTTTGGGTGACACAAACACTTGAACACATTCCAATCATGTCAATGAATAATGTATCATGGTTAAGGATCAATTTTTTCCTTTTTTAATTAATTAAAACATTAATCACACATCATATAAATTGGGGAAACCAAATATCATATAAAATAGCATGTTTCAAACATCGCATTATAAAATAAAAACACATTAATAAAAAAATAAAAAAATTTGGGTATTGGGAACACATATACATCTCGTTCTCCCAAATGATCTACTCTAGGACACCATACCTCTGCAGCACACAAACCAAAGGAATGGTCTATCTTTGAAACACCTATTCTTAATGATCTTTGATATCAATTGGTTGTTATATGAACATCACATCATCCTATATATCCAACTCTAGATAGCCAATAACTTTTGATTCTTCCTGGAGAAATCAATATATATAATAGATATAGAAGATTTAGTTAATTTATTACATTCATGGAAGAAGTTTTAACCGATAGTCCACCTCACCAATTCACCGTAACACCTCGACATTCCCAAAAAACGGAGGGAGATCTTATACCCCTTGTGGAACCTATATGTCCCCCGTCAAAGGGAAACATTCATGAACTTATGGTCTCCAAACCAAAACTCTATAGGCCTCCTCCAACATTCAGTATAAAGTGTATGTTTTTCATGTGTTGATTTAATCCTCTCTTAAACTAATTGGACCTTCTATATCATACTATCCACAACATCTGGTCCAAGAATAATTGACTGCCCAATCTCATACCAACATAATGGATAATGATAAGGATTCCATTAAAATCCTCAAAAGGGGCCATGTAGATGGATGAGTGATATCCATTGTTATGGAAAAACTCAACCAATGGAAAAATATCTTATCAGGATCTTACAAAGAATAAGATATTTTCTCATATAATATCCTCCAGAGTCTGGATAGTCTTCTTCATCTATCCATCAATCTAGGGGTGGAAAGGAGTGGTGGGGCATAATTGGGTTCCTAAAACATGGTGGATTCATCTCAAGATTCTTGAAGTTAAATGTTAATCACAATACTATAAAATGGACCTCATGACTCCATGAAATAGAATAATACCATGCCTCTTTTAAAAAAATCCATTGTTCCTGACTTCTTGATTGTCTGGAAGGGAGCCAATTTTGTCAAATAATTCATAATTAACCTAATAGCATCACAACCTCCTAGAACTCGCGGTAATCATGTAATGAATTATATATAAAATTTATCCCATTTCCACTCAGGAACATACAATGGTAGTAAAACTAATGGGAAGAGGATGAGTACCCTTTACCTACTAGAAAACCAAACCCCAAGACACAAACTCCACCATAGCTAGTTTCATCTCGGGCCACCAAAATTATGTCCTCAAGCCGCAGTACATTTTATAAAATCCCTAGTCTACCTCAAAAGGTGATATATAAATTTAAAAAAGGAATACATCATTAATCAATAACATAAAAAATAGCCTCCCCCAAAACAACATTTGATTCCGACCATATTTTTACCATCCCTATAGAGCATCGCCATGTCCAACCCGGTTATACACCACCTCCACCTCTGAGTCTCCCCACTAAGAATCATCCACCTTATTAATCAAATAATACTTTATATTCATCTAAGAAATAGAATCTACCATTATCCACCATTGAATCTTAGTGAAAGGATTCTAACTCCTCCAATCATCCCCAGACTCTCAAACAACATCATTTCAGGACTTCCTATACACAGAATCATCCTAAATGTTCCTTTCACCTAAAGTGTAGAAGATCTAAAAATAATAATCCTTAAGAAACTCTATCCACCTCTATTTCCTCAGATTAATATCATGTTGATAAACGATATAAATCAAACATTTAGGAATCATGAAGACAAAAATGTGCTCCCCAATAAGGTAATATTGCCAAAACTTCAGTGCAAACACAATCGGTACTAGTCCAAGATAACGGGTAGCATAGTAAGGATCATGGGGATGTATCTTTCTAGACCCATACAAGATCAAATATTTTTATTGAATCAAAAAGAATCCCAATCCTAGATGGTAAAAATCATGAAACACCTCAAACATCCCCACTACAGGGAATAAGAGCACTAAAGCATAGAAAAACATCCCACTTGGGTAGTCAAGCACCTCCTGACTCTAATAATCCCAGATAAAATTCTGGTCCTTCATAGTCAAACTATTCAATGAATCTACAATCTATGAGAAATCGGATATGAACCTCCAGTAATTACCTAAAATACCAAGGAATCTATGAACCAATCCCATATTCTTGGGTGTTTCCCTAGAAAAAAAGTCCTTGACCTTCATTGGGTCTACTTACACTCCATTATAATACACCATGTTCCTATGTATGTACACCTCATGTTTCCATAACCTTAACTTAAACAACTATACATAGATCTAGTGGCATCGAATAACCTACAGTACAACTAGAAGATGATCGACAAGTACCTCTTCTAAATTTGAGTAGATCAATATGTCTTCAATGAACACAGCTACAAACTGGTCTATAAATTCACAAGATATGGAGGTCATGATCCCCATGAACATAGTTAGTGTGTATATGAATCCAAAAGACATGACCACAAACTCAAAGTGTTCATACCTATATCTGAAGGCAGTCTTTAGGGTATCGTCCACTTTCACCCACAACTAATGATATCCTGACCACATATCAATCTTAAAAACTAAAATCATCCCTTTTATTTGGTCAAAAATATATTCTATCCTTGTAAGAGGATATAAATTCTTGATCGTCACTTAGTTCATCCTTAAATATTATATTCACAACCTCATACTACCATCCTCCTTCTTGAAGAATAATAATGGAGAACCCCATGATGAAACACTAGGATAGATGAAAAAGGTAACCATAAGATATTATATCTAAATTCTCTTCCCTCAAAACTCATATGGTTCCATCTGATAGGGATCCATCATAATTGGAGAAGCATCAGGTGATAAATATATCATGAACTCTGCATCACATTGAGGGGGTAGTGTCACAACCTCCTAGGGAAAAACATCCACAAACTCCCTAACATTCTTGGGAACCTACACCATCCCCACTTGTATTGATTACAAAGACAAATTAGTCAATAGATAAAAAACGATCCACATATATTTACTACACACATCATAACTCCATTGACCAACGAAAGCTACACACTAGCAATGCAAATTTTAGAACCAAAATCCCCCCAGAAGTCATTTGATAATAGAATGTATAGAATACAAGTTGTCAATGATGAGGATTAAATTGTACAGATAAATCTGTTGAAATAAAATATTCCCAAATGACTGATATGACCCATCCCTAGTCTACATCCTACGCACAAATCAAACATTATATTCTAGACTCTAACTAGTAACATCAACCAAATGGAAACGGGAAGCCTCTCTATTCCCTACTCCAAAGAATGGATTATAGTTGTTTAAACAAATTAGTATGAATATTTTGAATTAAAAAATCTTAAATAAGAGTAGAAGATAAACTAATTCTACCTGTAATGAATTATAGCCCATCTGGCATTATTACCTCTATAGTGGGTAACTGACCACTCCAAACACCCTGGAATCTCTTCTAACAACCACCTAAATTAACACCCTTAGTTAAAGGTCACTTAAATGAGAAACATCCCATGTTTAGCCTCAGTGTTCTACTTCCTGTCTTAGAGGAGTGTAATCCCGTTACCCCTCCTACTGAAATGGCCACACTAGAAAATGTTGTGGATGTTGACACTAAACATTTCCGCCTCCACCAAACTGAGCTTGAGTAACCATTTTTTCCTAATCCCAATTATGGTGACTAACATCACAGAAAAAAATCACTCTAATTGTACAGGTAGAAGAAGAAACCCACTATCCTATAAAGGCTAGAAAATATGATACTAAGATTGAATCCCTAATAGATGAACCCTTCAAGGTCTTGGAACTTGAGACCTACCACTGAAAACTCTACTCCTCTAGGGTTCCTACTAGCTACCCTCCTATAGTAAACCACCGTAGGAGTGCATCTGATTGATCCCCCCATTTTTCTTCTAAATCTATAGATACATCTACAATGTGAAAGGAGAAACTGGTTACTAGAAAGATGAAAGGAGTTCCTCCTCAAGACACCTCTCTTGGGACTCCTCATTACTAAGAATATATTGTATGAAATGTAAGATCTCATTGAACCTCATCTATATCTATCATAATGACATGATCCTCTTCTGAAGAGAGAGAAACTCTTACCTCTTTACTACCCTCATGGTTGATGAAAGAAAATCTAACTATAACTCATTATAGATGTCGGCCCCTGAAACAAACACCCACTTAAACTTCCCAACGTACATCATATACCAATTACATGAAACTCCCCATATCTAACTTAGTTATGAGGAGACCCATCACTCCATCGTGACCCAGGTCAAACAGAAATTGATCTACAACTCCACTAGACAACTCTTTGTCTCCACATATGAAACAATACCCTCCTAATTCCCAAAATTATTCCACTAAATGGTGTGAAACATCCTATACCCCTTGTTCATCCTCCAAGACTATATCAACCTTTTAGGGATCAACTTCATCATTGTGTTGAACCTATACTAGTTGAGATACACATACAAGATGACTATGAGACATAGTTGAAGGGGAAATAAAGAGTTCCTATTCCTAATAGTATAGTGTTATGTTAAAATTTATTTAATTAATTTTAAAATATTTTAACTTTCCCTAAACTAAAAGTACCCAATTCAAACAAGAACATAATTCATTCTGATGCATGTACCTTTCCTAGGTCTCTACCCTAAAAGTGGTTCCACATCACTTAGTCATTTAATAAGTTCAAATTATGTTAATTGGATCATGGGGGACCCTAAAATCCCATGTCTTAGACAGTCTCCCTGGCCTATGTCACACATTAAGGTCAACTAAAACTATTTACATACCAACCCATGAAATCTGCATTCTCCCTAACTCCAAAATCTATCCTATATCTCAAAAATTACCACTGATACCCCTCTTTAATGACCATGTCCCATCAAAGATACTGAGTTAATTGGATAGAGATAACAACCCCCAGGTCCCACCTCCAGTAGGCCCTTGATTACTAACTATCACTAAGGGTAAAAAATAACATGATATGGTAGGAATTTCCTTCAAAACAACAAGATCGGGAGATAGGATTAATCAACCATAAGAAACTCAATGACATAATAAAAATATAACAAAAATAATCCCACAATGCATGTGTAAATAAAATATATAAATATAAAAGTATCTAAAAAATATCAAAATAAAATCTAATGTCGTAACATAGAAAATGTCCCAATATCTGAGATATTAATCACCAACATGGTCTACATTGTCCTCCTCGAGACCTAAAAATAGTTTATATATACATGGGGTGAGAATAAATGTACAGTTAGTAGGAAAAAAGTCTCTGATGTGCATGTGAAATGACTATAATAATGCATTAAAAGAAAACAATAGAACCAACAGCACCTAAACGTGTTATTTATCCCAACCCAACCCAACTAAGTCTCATTCACTGAGTAACGCATCAAAGTATAAAATCATAATATCATGAATATCAATGAAAGGTACCCCAGACCACATTCCCACTAATTAAATGATCTCTCACACCAATGAAGTACATCATGGAATTACCATATATCCTCTATCGCAATGTATCACATCAATTCTGGCATAAAATCACCTGGTCCATCACATCACATCTCATCACATAATCTATGTAGTAGGGTATCGTGAATATGAAGGAAATTATCCAAATTTAATTGTCCTACCATGCATGAAACCCACCATTAGTCATCACAACCTATCTCATGATATCCTATCCAAAGACACCAAGGTCATCACACCACATAACAACACGTGTCAAAATTGAAAACTTTTACCTCTTTCCATCACAACCCGTTCATGTCATAATCACCTCGAGATGGAGAGGGAAGAGTGGGGGGCCATCCGTCCACCCCCACCATTGAGATGTTGGAATAAATATCCCCAAAACTATTGGTTATCAGTATTGTTTACTCAACAAGGATGGTCCATGTAAATACATCACCAAAGAATATAATGTACATATATTTCTAAACATGCACATAGCACAACTTATGGTTCCCAAAAAATGCAACAACTAACCCACAACAACACCACCTTAACTGCCACTTCTACATGCACCCCACAACATCACATGCAACAAATCACAAGAAAATTTTCTTCTTCTCATTACAAGACATTCCATTTTTTAGATTTTAATTACCAACCTGTTTCAATTAATATAGTTAGTTCATTACTCATTTTCCATACCATTAATTTATATTTAACAACACACTATTTAAACCACACAAACTGTTATAATTTATTCAACCATTAGTCAATTATTTTTATAATTTCAACACATTAACCAGACTATATTAATTCCTATACTACTCAAGAAATTATCACAACAAACAACGACATACATGCACCAAAATCCCAACAACACCACCATATTCATCCTTTGTCCAATGATCCCACACAACACCATTCTTTCACAGCTATAACCAATTTCCCTAACAACAGACACATTCCAACACATGCTGTAACACCCCAAGCTTCTACGGTACATTTCCCTTCGAATAATGCGATAGCGTGTGTTGTACGCAACCTCGAGTTCTAACACACACCACAACTAATTAAACTAGCCGTTGTGAATAGTAATACCTACTTTTTGAAATCATATATATTCTATATTTCAAAATGGACTTCATTTTTGGATTCAGAATATCAAAATTAGCCTAGGGTGAAATTTTGGTACATTTCGGATAACTTTCATATTTTGATGAATAGTGAAAATTTCTAAATTTTAATTAAAAACAACTTTTTAAATCAAAATAATTAATAGTGATAAACTATGAATTTGAGTGGTTTTAAAGTATATTTAGAATATATTTTTACCATTCAATTTAATGTTTATCATTGGACATAATTTTACAATTAAACTGAACATAAACAAGTGTCAATCTTTTGATAGTTATTATCTTTTAAAAACACGCTTTTTGTTTTGACAGCGGGAATTAATTTTAAATTAATTTCTGCCACTTCTGTGTTTTGAATTTAGGAAAATAGATTCCATATTTGGAATCAGGATGTCCAAATTATTTAAATAGGTAACTTTTATTTTTACACATTTTGAATAATTACTGCGGTAAATATTTTATTTACCATGGTTAAAGGGTAAATCCGGTAAATAAGGGTTAAAAAAATAATATTATAATAATACAAAATTACCCTAGAACGTGTCCTAACCTTATTGGTGGACACATACCCGACCATGGGCATCCTTGGGTCAATTTGGGGACCCCTTGGAGCCACTTGTATGTGGTAGGGACACATTATATTAATAAAGTTAAAATAAAAATAAAAATGGCATAAGCTTACATCTTTTAGAAGAACAATTTTTACATAGGGTTATACATGTTGGATTTTCGATTATAAATATTCATTAGAAAGCTAAAAAGATTTCCTACATAATTATGTTTTATTTATAATTTTTAGACATTAAATAATTTATTTTATTTATGACACAATGATGATGCAGTAATTACTAAAATAGTAAAAAATTAACATAATTGATATTATAAATACCCAAATAAATATAATATGAAACTTTTAATGAATTACACTAATTTTCTAGGATAATATGATATATTAGGATTGATTTAATTGACTTTGTTCGAAGTAATCAATCTGTTATGAGTTTCAAAAAAATCAACTATTGAATAGTGTCAAAATTGACATAAAAGAGTTCTTAAAACAAATATTATATTATTAATTGATATTAAATTCCTAAAAATCTAAGGTTCGGCCAAGAGACTTATATTATGATAGGTTAATCATTAATGGACCACTTGGTGGTCGCTTGTATGTATATGGTAAGTCTATTAACCATATAATATAAAAATACAAAGAGACATTGTAAAAGTGAAACTAATTAACTTAGAGTTAATACTTAAAGATAAGGTTAATATAAGTACCCAAACCTGTCTAAATTCTATTGGATGAGTTGTTTTCGACCTATCCCCACCTCATCCTTTGAATAGTCAACTTTGGAGCCTTTGGAAACCGAATATGAATTTATTATAAATTAATATTTCTAGATTTTCCAAAAGTGCCCCTCACCCCTCTTATAAAAGGGCACTCCTCCTTCTCATTTCTTCACACCTTCAAAGCCTTTTGGTTCGGCCAAACTCTGCCCAAATACTCTCCCAACATCCCTCACTACAACCTAGAGGCCTTAGTTTGATCAGAAAGCCAACCTAAGGAGCCCTTTTGATCAAATCAAAAGGAAGAACCCGAAGAAGAGGTAATGATTTCACCACCCTTTTCTAAGTTCATTTCTTCTTCCACTTCTTCTTCCTTTGTTCTTACCATTCTAAAATAATAACTCCAGTATCTCACATATACTGTGATGTTATTATAAGTATGGTACAATCATATTCAGTATTCTATCCACCCTTTGAATAACATGTCACCATACGTGCGAACGTACGGCTTACCGTCTCCACGTCGTGGTGTAATTGTTATTCAATATAATATTATTTGGATGGGTATAATAATGATGAGTAACTCATGTAAATAATAAATATAACATGTTAATGATTCTGTATATATGATATACCATCCATTTATATATTATTTTAATATCAAAAGAATGATATTGTCGCTCGTGCGTACGTACGGACTACCGTCTCCACGAACGCGATGAGATTCATTCTCCATCGTAACCATTAAAGCGTAATTATAATTTTATGATTTAAAAATGATGTTTAAGGACTTGATATCATTCTGGATATGAATAATATACAACCTATCCTTTACAAACATGTCTTACGTAACAAAACATATGAAAGAAAACAAGTAAGTTAACACCCGAAACAACGATAATACTAAGATATTATTATCAAATCAATATTAAAAGATCATATATGATATCATATTAATGTATATGATTCTTGTATAATTTAATAACAATTATTTCACCATTATACAGGAGGTTAACCTACCACAACCAAGGAAAAGTACAAGGTAAGGGTTATTTCACAATCTCTTCATTATCCGAGGTTGTTTATATGTAATAATCCACTGGGATCTCTTTATCTTCCACATCCATGTTTCTTAAAAATGTATTTCAAAACATTTTTACTATTTACAAGAAAATGGGTTAAAGTCATTTATACCCTTGTTTGACTTTTTATAAGAGGTTTATAAAGTAATCTTTCCGTCGTTTTCAAAACAAGGTCCTTTTTAACCTTTTCGACTGAATTGAGGTAAGAATGTTTTTTTTAACTTATACGGCGGGTGCGGTTATTTTCCGCCGTTATAAAATCGTCGAAGATTTCCATACAAGCTTATAAGAATATTTTCAAATAAAATGTTTTATTTTATATGGATCTTAAATGATTTCAAAATAAAAGGAGATACTTCTTTAAAAAGAATTTTGATTTCATCTATGTCAACATCCTTTGATGGATTTTAAGATTATTTGAAGTTGATTTATTATGATACAAAACTTCTATATTGTATTGAAGGTTTTGTGATATGTTTGACTGTGGATGTGCTATTTTTATACCATTCATAGTTTATTGTGAAAGTATTGACATTTCGTATGCTAGTTTTAATACGAATGTTTATGTTATGTTTAAACCTTTTCATATGGGAATGCATTGGACTTAATAAGTGACGGGTGGAGCCCGCTATAGCTCCTCGATGCATCGGTAGGTCTCATGATACAAACTAGTGTCTTGGCACAAGGCCTTGACAAAATCTTATTTGTAGTCTTGGCACGAGGCCTTGGCTATGTGGTTATGATAGTCTGGCATTATGCATTCCAACATTATGAAAGTGGTTATTTATTTTTGCATGTGATTATTCGATTAGTGGAATATCCATGTGAATAAGTAAATGGCATTATTTCATTTTATTTATGCCATACCATGTTGAAAGTTCATGTTTAAAAGGCTTTTGTTTTAGTTATACATTGCCTTAAATTTTTATTCTTATTGATGAAAGTTTCCGCTATATTGTTATCCTTACTGGGCATTTGAGCTCACCCCTTTTCTATGTTTTATTTTTCCCAGGTAGTGAAGAAGTAAATTATGAATGACTTGCAGGGATATTATGAGGGGTTAATAGTGTGGATATGAAGACTTTGTTGTTGTAGTAGTTTTTCACTTTGAAATGTAATGTAAAACTTTATGATTATATCTAGTGTTTCCAAGGCTACTAAACCAATCGGTCTTTCGGGATTTGATCTTTCTTGTGATCATGCCAATGTTATGTAAGTAATGCACCGACTCTGGGTAGCTGGGGTCGGGGCGTTACAGTTGGTATCAGAGGAGGTTTAGTACAAACCTTGGAAGCTAGATTTAGATAAACTCTGATTAGAGCACGTAGACCTAAGATGAACTTTGAGGATTAGTATAGAAGAACTTCCTAGAATTTTGGTATTGCAGAGATTTTGTGAGTTTTCCAAGCAATACATCCCTGTCTGGATACGAGCAGGTAGAGGCGGCTCTGGCACAGATGTACCTAGGGGTAAAACCCGAAAACACCGCTTTGAGCTAGACTCGAACGGGAACTGGTGCACGACAACGGGCCTTGCTGCACTCTTGGTTACGACACTACCGGGGGATATGCTTAGGATAACTCTCACTATCTTTACAAATCATTATGAAGGGTTTATGAGTATATACTTCCTCAAAGAAAACATTATTATTATTATGGATTATATCCATAAATAGATCAATTTATGTTAAGTGCTTTATAAGTATGGGATTATGTATTTTGATTCATAAACTGATCTAGTTTATGCCATTGTTTAGAAATGGCGCCTAGTGGAAGAAATGGAAACCGTATCAATGCGCGCACTCCATGTAGGGATTGCCCTCCTGCTCAAGATAATTATAGTGGGGCTGGTGATGCAACTGGTGCCGATCAGCTAATCACCATACTGGGACAACTTACTCAGGTTATGAATAATAACCTTACCCGTATGGAGCACCCTGATCCGCAGCGTGGAGGATCAATGTTAGATCGATTCATGAGGCAACAACCACCAACGTTCAATGGGAATACAAATCCCTTAGTAGCTGAGCAATGGATATTTTCCTTAGAGAAAATATTTCAGGCTTTGGGGAGTAGTGAAAGGGAAAAAGTTATCATGGCAGTTTACCGCCTCACTGGAGATGCTGATCAATGGTGGTCATTGATTCAAAATACGAAGGAAGATGATGAAGTATCAAATATGGAATGGAGGGAATTCAAAGATCTGTTTTTAGAAAAATACTTCCCTCGCGACCATCGAGCGGATATGGAAAGACAATTTCTGAGTCTGAGACAAAAGGAGGATGAGAATGTCACAAAGTATGAGTCTAACTTTACAAGGTTAGCGAGGTATGCTGGAGATTATATTCGCAACCCAAGAAGTAAGATTGATCGTTTCTTTGATGGGTTAAAACCATTTCTCCGTCGAGCATTAGTCTCACAATCCTTTTCATCGTACGAAGACATTGTCTCATGTGCTATAAAGACCGAAAAGGAATTCTCTAAGTCTTATGACTTTAAAGCAAAGCAAGAGAAGAAGAGACCTGCTGATCAATCGGGGAATGGAAATAAGAGGAAGAAGGGAAAGGTTGAATATCCATCTTGTGGTAAATGCGGGAAGAAACATCCTGGTACTTGCTTGAAGGGAATGGGAGTCTGTTACAAGTGTGGTGAAAAAGGCCACCAAGCTCATGATTGCAAGGGGAAGAAGGAAGCTACCAACGTTCAGTGCTACAATTGCAGGGAGATGGGGCATTATGCAAATGCATGTCCTAAGCGTCAGGAGAACTTACCTCAGAAAAGGCCAAGGGATCAAGGCCAGGCTTATGCTATCACTACTGCTGAGGTAGAAGCTCCGAAAGACGTGGTGGCAGGTAATTTAATGGTTTCCTCAAGTTTAGCAAATGCATTATTTGATTCTGGATCATCGCATTGTTTCATATCTTCCCAGTTTGCTAAGAAAATTAGATATTTCCAATTTGATTTAATAAGGGAGTTGTCAGTTAAAACTCCTAAGGGAAGTATCGTTGCAACAAAGTTTTGTGAATCAGTCCCCATTAGAGCACATAAATTTTCTTTATCTGCTGATTTCATCGTCATACCTATGATTGAGTTTGATATAATCCTCGGTATGGACTGGCTTTCGGACTATGATGCGAAGATTTATTGTAAGAAGAAAGAGGTTACGATTCATGATGATAATGATAAGGAGCACCTTATTTTTAGAGCAGAATCGTCACCACCTAATTCTTATTTAGACCCACCCCCAGTAGCTCAACTTAATTCAATTATTGGGGAGGAAGAGAATGAAGTAACTATCGGTGAGGAAAGGAATGTTCAAATAGAGGATGTACCTGTTGTGAAAGAATTTGTAGATGTATTTCCAGAAGATTTACCTGGACATCCTCCAGAACGAGAAGTTGAGTTTTCTATTGATTTGATTCCTGGATCAAGGCCTATATCGAAGACCCCTTATAGAATGGCCACTGTAGAGTTAGTCGAACTAAAGAAACAACTAGAGGAACTGAGTAATAAGGGATTTATTCGCCCTAGTGTTTCTCCATGGGGAGCCCCTGTTCTTTTTGTTAAAAAGAAAGATGGATCTATGAGGTTATGTATTGACTACAGGGAGATCAATGCTATAACGATAAAGAACAAGTATCCCCTACCTCGTATTGATGATTTATTTGACCAACTGCATGGAGCTCAATACTTTTCAAAGATTGACCTTCGATCTGGATACCATCAGTTGTGTGTGAAGAAGGAAGACATTCCGAAAACAGCATTTCGAACCAGGTACGGGCATTACGAGTTTACTGTAATGCCGTTTGGATTGACCAATGCACCCTCTGTATTCATGGATCTGATGAATAGAGTTTTCAAGGAGTATCTCGATGAATTTTTGGTAGTATTTATTGATGATATCTTGGTATACTCCAAAACCTACGAAGATCATGAAAATCACTTGCGCATTATCTTGAAGACTCTGAGGAGGCATGAATTATATGGAAAGTTTAGCAAGTGTGAATTCTGGCTTCAGGAGATTTCTTTTCTTGGCCATATTGTCTCTAAAGATGGAATCTTTGTTGATCTTCTAAGACCAAGGCAATCCAAGAATGGCCAGCACCTACGAGTATAACTGAGGTACGTAGTTTTATTGGTTTGGCAGGTTATTATCGACGTTTTGTCCAGAATTTTGCCCGATTGGCAAACCCATTAACGAAGCTCACACGTAAAGGGGTTAAATTTGTTTGGACAAAAGAGTGTGAAGAATGTTTCGAAGAACTGAAGAGAAGATTAGTCAATGCTCCTATATTGACTCTACCATCGGGGAATGATGGGTTCGTTATTTATAGTGATGCATCGAAGAAAGGACTTGGCTGTGTCCTTATGCAGAATGATATAGTTATTGCCTATGCATCACGACAGTTGAAAATTCATGAACAAAACTATCCTACTCATGATCTTGAGTTAGCAGCTGTGATCTTTGCTTTGAAGATATGGAGGCACTACCTCTATGGTGAAAAATGTGAGATTTATACTGATCACAAGAGTTTGAAGTATATTTTCTCACAAAAAGAACTCAACATGAGGCAAAGGAGATGGCTTGAATTACTCAAGGATTATGATTGTACGATACACTACCACCCGGGGAAGGCAAACAAGGTGGCAGATGCTTTGAGCAGAAAAGACCATGGAGTTCTGAACATGATGAGAATTGAAAGGGATCCAATTTTCATGGATCTAGAGAAGATGGACATGGGAATAACCAGGGAAGGTGAAACATCAATGCTTTTTCAAATGGTTGCCAAACCATCTTTACTAGAAAGGATTAAGAGTTCCCAGACCGATGATGAAGAATTCCAAAAGAAGATTAAAGCTGTGAATGATGGGAGATTGAGAGACTTTGTGTATGAAGATGGAATTTTGAAATTCGGGAAGAGACTTTGTGTTCCCAATATACCTGATCTAAAAAGGGAATTCCTGGATGATGCTCATAGTTCCAATTTCTCTATACACCCTGGGAGCACCAAAATGTATAGAGATTTGAAGGAACATTTTTGGTGGGACAACATGAAGAGGGAGATTGCTGATTTTGTGTCAAGATGTATGGTTTGTCAACAAGTGAAAGCTGGAAGGCAACAGCCAGGAGGAGTCATGCAACCTCTTCCCATACCGGAGTGGAAATGGGACAATATTACAATGGACTTTGTCATGGGGCTACCAAAGACTCCTAGAAGGAACGATGCAATATGGGTTATTTTTGATCGTCTTACCAAGTCAGCACATTTTCTTGCTATAAGAGAAGATCTACCCCTAGAACGTCTAGCAAGACTATACATTAATGAAGTTGTGAGACTTCATGGAGTACCCCTATCAATTGTTTCGGATCGTGATCCCCGTTTTACTTCAAGGTTTTGGAAAAGTCTTCAGAAATCCCTGGATACTGAACTTCATTTGAGCACTGCTTACCACCCTCAGACAGACGGACAATCAGAACGGACTATTCAAACCTTAGAAGACATGTTGAGATCTTGCTCACTTGACTTTCAGGGTATGTGGGATCAATATTTACCTCTGGTAGAATTTTCCTATAACAATAGCTTCCATTCGAGTATTCAGATGGCACCATATGAAGCGTTATACGGAAAGAGATGTCGTACACCAACCTGTTGGGATGACGTCGGTGAAAGAAAACTTGTAGGTCTAGAACTGGTGGAGGAAACGATGGAAAAGGTAAAGGTAATCCAAAATCACATCAAAGCAGCTCAAAGTAGGCAGAAGAGCTATGCCGATAATCGAAGGAAGGATTTGGAATTTCAAGTCGGTGATCATGTTTTCCTAAAGGTATCTCCGTGGAAGGGAGTCATACGTTTTGGTAAGAAAGGTAAATTGAGTCCCAGGTACATCGGACCTTTCGAAATTCTAGAACGAATTGGGGCTGTAGCTTACCGATTGGCAATGCCGCCAAGTCTCTCCAAAGTTCACGATGTGTTCCACGTATCTCTGTTGAGAAAATACATGCCTGATCCGACGCATGTACTCACCTATGAGGAATTAGAACTGGAACCCGATCTGTCTTATTGCGAAGAGCCCGTCAGGATTCTTGATACAAGAGAACAAGTACTGAGAAACCGGACGACGCGTCTGGTAAAAGTTTTGTGGAGAAATCATAAGATGGAAGAGGCAACGTGGGAACCCGAGGAACTTATGATGAAGAACCACCCGAGTCTTTTTATGCAGTAATACCCTAGAAATTGCGAGGACGCAATTATTTGAAGGAGGGGAGAATGTAACACCCCAAGCTTCTACGGTACGTTTCCCTTCGAATAATGCGATAGCGTGTGTTGTACGCAACCTCGAGTTCTAACACACACCACAACTAATTAAACTAGCCGTTGTGAATAGTAATACCTACTTTTTGAAATCATATATATTCTATATTTCAAAATGGACTTCATTTTTGGATTCGGAATATCAAAATTAGCCTAGGGTGAAATTTTGGTACATTTCGGATAACTTTCATATTTTGATGAATAGTGAAAATTTCTAAATTTTAATTAAAAACAACTTTTTTAATCAAAATAATTAATAGTGATAAACTATGAATTTGAGTGGTTTTAAAGTATATTTAGAATATATTTTTACCATTCAATTTAATGTTTATCATTGGACATAATTTTACAATTAAACTGAACATAAACAAGTGTCAATCTTTTGATAGTTATTATCTTTTAAAAACACGCTTTTTGTTTTGACAGCGGGAATTAATTTTAAATTAATTTCTGCCACTTCTGTGTTTTGAATTTAGGAAAATGGATTCCATATTTGGAATCAGGATGTCCAAATTATGTAAATAGGTAACTTTTATTTTTACACATTTTGAATAATTACTGCGGTAAATATTTTATTTACCATGGTTAAAGGGTAAATCCGGTAAATAAGGGTTAAAAAAATAATATTATAATAATACAAAATTACCCTATAACGTGTCCTAACCTTATTGGTGGACACATACCCGACCATGGGCATCCTTGGGTCAATTTGGGGACCCCTTGGAGCCACTTGTATGTGGTAGGGACACATTATATTAATAAAGTTAAAATAAAAATAAAAATGGCATAAGCTTACATCTTTTAGAAGAACAATTTTTACATAGGGTTATACATGTTGGATTTTCGATTATAAATATTCATTAGAAAGTTAAAAATATTTCCTACATAATGATGTTTTATTTATAATTTTTAGACATTAAATAATTTATTTTATTTATGACACAATGATGATGCAGTAATTACTAAAATAGTAAAAAATTAACATAATTGATATTATAAATACCCAAATAAATATAATATGAAACTTTTAATGAATTACACTAATTTTCTAGGATAATATGATATATTAGGATTGATTTAATTGACTTTGTTCGAAGTAATCAATCTGTTATGAGTTTCAAAAAAATCAACTATTGAATAGTGTCAAAATTGACATAAAAGAGTTCTTAAAACAAATATTATATTATTAATTGATATTAAATTCCTAAAAATCTAAGGTTCGGCCAAGAGACTTATATTATGATAGGTTAATCATTAATGGACCACTTGGGGGTCGCTTGTATGTATATGGTAAGTCTATTAACCATATAATATAAAAATACAAAGAGACATTGTAAAAGTGAAACTAATTAACTTAGAGTTAATACTTAAAGATAAGGTTAATATAAGTACCCAAACCTGTCTAAATTCTATTGGATGAGTTGTTTTCGACCTATCCCCACCTCATCCTTTGAATAGTCAACTTTGGAGCCTTTGGAAACCGAATATGAATTTATTATAAATTAATATTTCTAGATTTTCCAAAAGTGCCCCTCACCCCTCTTATAAAAGGGCACTCCTCCTTCTCATTTCTTCACACCTTCAAAGCCTTTTGGTTCGGCCAAACTCTGCCCAAATACTCTCCCAACATCCCTCACTACAACCTAGAGGCCTTAGTTTGATTAGAAAGCCAACCTAAGGAGCCCTTTTGATCAAATCAAAAGGAAGAACCCGAAGAAGAGGTAATGATTTCACCACCCTTTTCTAAGTTCATTTCTTCTTCCACTTCTTCTTCCTTTGTTCTTACCATTCTAAAATAATAACTCCAGTATCTCACATATACTGTGATGTTATTATAAGTATGGTACAATCATATTCAGTATTCTATCCACCCTTTGAATAACATGTCACCATACGTGCGAACGTACGGCTTACCGTCTCCACGTCGTGGTGTAATTGTTATTCAATATAATATTATTTGGATGGGTATAATAATGATGTGTAACTCATGTAAATAATAAATATAACATGTTAATGATTCTGTATATATGATATACCATCCATTTATATATTATTTTAATATCAAAAGAATGATATTGTCGCTCGTGCGTACGTACGGACTACCGTCTCCACGAACGCGATGAGATTCATTCTCCATCGTAACCATTAAAGCGTAATTATCATTTTATGATTTAAAAATGATGTTTAAGGACTTGATATCATTCTGGATATGAATAATATACAACCTATCCTTTACAAACATGTCTTACGTAACAAAACATATGAAAGAAAACAAGTAAGTTAACACCCGAAACAACGATAATACTAAGATATTATTATCAAATCAATATTAAAAGATCATATATGATATCATATTAATGTATATGATTCTTGTATAATTTAATAACAATTATTTCACCATTATACAGGAGGTTAACCTACCACAACCAAGGAAAAGTACAAGGTAAGGGTTATTTCACAATCTCTTCATTATCCGAGGTTGTTTATATGTAATAATCCACTGGGATCTCTTTATCTTCCACATCCATGTTTCTTAAAAATGTATTTCAAAACATTTTTACTATTTACAAGAAAATGGGTTAAAGTCATTTATACCCTTGTTTGACTTTTTATAAGTGGTTTATAAAGGAATCTTTCCGTCGTTTTCAAAACAAGGTCCTTTTTAACCTTTTCGACTGAATTGAGGTAAGAATGTTTTTTTTAACTTATACGGCGGGTGCGGTTATTTTCCGCCGTTATAAAATCGTCGAAGCTTTCCATACAAGCTTATAAGAATATTTTCAAATAAAATGTTTTATTTTATATGGATCTTAAATGATTTCAAAATTAAAGGAGATACTTCTTTAAAAAGAATTTTGATTTCATCTATGTCAACATCCTTTGATGGATTTTAAGATTATTTGAAGTTGATTTATTATGATACAAAACTTCTATATTGTATTGAAGGTTTTGTGATATGTTTGACTGTGGATGTGCTATTTTTATACCATTCATAGTTTATTGTGAAAGTATTGACATTTCGTATGCTAGTTTTAATACGAATGTTTATGTTATGTTTAAACCTTTTCATATGGGAATGCATTGGACTTAATAAGTGACGGGTGGAGCCCGCTATAGCTCCTCGATGCATCGGTAGGTCTCATGAGACAAACTAGTGTCTTGGCACAAGGCCTTGACAAAATCTTATTTGTAGTCTTGGCACGAGGCCTTGGCTATGTGGTTATGATAGTCTGGCATTATGCATTCCAACATTATGAAAGTGGTTATTTATTTTTGCATGTGATTATTCGATTAGTGGAATATCCATGTGAATAAGTAAATGGCATTATTTCATTTTATTTATGCCATACCATGTTGAAAGTTCATGTTTAAAAGGCTTTTGTTTTAGTTATACATTGCCTTAAATGTTTATTCTTATTGATGAAAGTTTCCGCTATATTGTTATCCTTACTGGGCATTTAAGCTCACCCCTTTTCTATGTTTTATTTTTCCCAGGTAGTGAAGAAGTAAATTATGAATGACTTGCAGGGATATTATGAGGGGTTAATAGTGTGGATATGAAGACTTTGTTGTTGTAGTAGTTTTTCACTTTGAAATGTAATGTAAAACTTTATGATTATATCTAGTGTTTCCAAGGCTACTAAACCAATCGGTCTTTCGGGATTTGATCTTTCTTGTGATCATGCCAATGTTATGTAAGTAATGCACCGACTCTGGGTAGCTGGGGTCGGGGCGTTACACATGCCACATTACATCACACAACCATATATCCTCACATTATCTCATCATATCATCCACAACATATACAATTCTAATGCAACACTCAAAAATATCATAACCACACCACACATACACTTTCATAAAGGTATTCTACAAAAAAATAACAATTTTCAGAGTTACTCAACTGGATTTTTCATTTTCCTCTTTAATTTTAAAATTATTATAAAAAAATATAATTTTTCTGGAGAAACCATTTGTTTAGTTAATTATAAGTCATTAAAAAATTCAATTTAGGGTGATATCAAATTTCAACACCCTGAGTTTTTGAAGTCCTATTTTTTAGAATAAATTTATTTTATTTTATGTCTCTCATTTCCTACTACAATGAGTCTAACATTCATTATATTTGACAAGAAGATAATTTTTCACAACATTCAACACTGACTTGTCCTGTGTTACACACAACATCGAGTTTCTACGATACATCATTTTATTGTTAAATTTATTTAAACAAGATAATTATAACCTAGAAATTAAACTTAGCAATATGAAAAGAAATATCTAATTTTAAAAAAGTATTTATAATGGTTTCATATAAATAATACATATTTACAATAAATCATGTAATAATGGTAAAGTCTTTATATTTTTTAAAATACTATTTTCACAAATTAACTCTTTTTTATATCCTTTTGTGAACAATAATAAACTTAATTTTAGACAATATTATAAATTTAATTTGATAAAATAAAATTTATTTTTTAATTCATAATTTTGAAATTATATTATGGTGAATTTTTTAGATTTTTCTAAGAAACTTCATTTTTTTTGTGAATAGTAAATAGAATACTTGATTTTAATTCAAAACGTCTTTTTTTCAAATTCATGTATATAGTTAAATTATATTTTAAGTTGGTTTTAAAGTAAGAAATAGTTCATTTATAAATTTATTGATCCAAATTATGTCATTTTATTCATTTTTATATTGAAATTAAAACTAAAATATTATTGAACTTTTGAATATTCCCACATTAAAAACATGTTTTCTCACCACTTCTATGGTATTAGCATTAAACCTAATTTTTCTGATTTGTGAGTTAAGTTTTGAAAAATAGAAATACACGGTTGTAATCAGTATTAAAAGTTTATTCTAATCATATCAACTTAATTTTTTACCAAAATTATTATTGAAAGGGTTTTCTATTAATTACAAAGATTTAGGTAAAATTAAGCATAATGATGGAATAAATCTTATAAATAAGTGCCAAATTGACCTAAAACTTGGAAAGAACCAATTGTTTTGAAATAGTTTTGAACTAAACCTTATATTATTGAGTTTGTTTGGTTTTTTAGGACTTTTTTAGGTAAAAACGTTGGTACACCTAAATTATATTCAAAAATTCCAAGTGTATCCCCTCCATCCCTTATAAAAGGACACCATGTCTTCCCCTTCTTTACACCACTAAATAAACTAATATTTTTCCTAGATATACCCAATTAACTTCACAACAACCCTACCTTTCTACTTGAATCCAATATTTTGGTATAAATCCAACCAAAGAATCCCTTTGGGGAAAACCAAAAGGAGTTACGCAAAGAAGAGGTAATGCCTTCCCCAATCTTCTTTACATTATTTTCTTTCTCCACTAACTCAATTATTATTATTATAAGAATAAAAAATATAATAAGTATCCTAAAAATAATGTAATGTTTTTATGATAGTGTTTCTACCTAAACTTATACACACTTCTATCTAATGGGTGACAAACTTCCAGTTCTTGTGTATGGAGAACTACCACCTCACGAAATGATGTCGTTGTTTTTTTCCTTTAACACCTCTCGTGTTTGGGAATTATGCCGAAAAAACTATATTTATATGTTCTATATTAAATATATTATGTATTTATTCTTCTTTATTTATTATATAACACATACCTTTATTCTTTTCATTTTTTGTAAATATGATAATTTCATTTATGGAAGTGTAAACTATGACCTCCCCAAAGTGATGTAATTTGTTCACACTCTACATGGAATGTATTAAGGACGGGTCAAGTAAATGTGTATGATCTATATGACATCAAAATTATACTGTAATTAGTATATATATATACATATATATATATATATATTACTTTATTCCTTTGAATATGATAATTAAACGGAAACAGTTTTCATGCGTACGTACAGCCAACTGTCTCCATGAATAGTATATTCAATTTCATATTTTGGTCTTTAATAGATTATTATAAATACATATATAATGAATATAAATTATATTTCTATCATTTTTTACATTCCTAAAATAATGATATAATTATGAGGACCTAAAATATGACAAATTAAGACACATGTGAAAAAACAAAGCTGATATTACCTGAAACATAACCTTAATATTGAAGTGTTAATAAGAAGGTAATATAAAGCCATATATGGTATTTTATATATAAATGTGGTTATTTTGAATATTTATATTAAAATTATATTTATTATATAATATTTTTGAATATGTATGATGAGATTCAAGACATAAGGTATGGGGATTTATAAAATCATATTTATTTCTATGAGATTTACACCTTATTCACCACTAATTTATTTTGTGCGGTGTATATACTGCCCATGAATATATTATATTAGATGTATCATTCAATTTTTTAGAATTTAAAATTCCATTTTAATATCTCTATTTCATAGGGTTTATGTTTCAGGAGTTACCAAATTGGTAAATTATTTTTGTCTCAATTTTCCTTATTTGAGACTCTTTCCATGAACTTCAAAAACCATGTTTTTAAAAATGTTTTCAAAAATGATATTCTAAGATCATTTTCAAGGAAAAAATATTTTAAAATTTTTATATTATTTTTAGGATTCCTTTATTTGTTTTAAAGTATTTTCAAAGAAATGGTTCTCATAAATGTTTTCAAGTTTCCTTTCCAAATGAATGGTTTTTAAAATGTTTTTCATATTGTTTTATATGTTTTCAAGAAAAAATGTCTTAAAAATTTTCTCAAATTTTTTTTATATATTTTTAATAAAAATTGGTGTTCAAATATTTTAAATCTTCCATTTTATGTTTTCCAAGAAAAATGTTTTCAAATGAATTTATATTTTAAAATCATCTTAAAAAAGAATTGATATTTTCCTCAAGAAATGTTTTTCAATGGATATTTTCAAATTATTTTCCATATAAGATGAAATCCATTAGTGTTACTCATTATTTTAAAGGAAATAGTCCAAAACATAAATCCATATTAATTCTATGAATATATTTTTTATGGTGTGATTTTTTTGAAACTTGTTTCTCTTTCATAGGTTATATGCTTATGAAACCCACTTTCTCACAGGTTATGATTTGATAAAATGATAATGAAACCAATATTTTTTCATAGGATAAGATATGATTAAATTTTTATGAAACTCAGTTAATTTAATGTATAATTATATAATCTTTTTTTATTTTTTGGAACATTTATGTATGATTTCATTATGAGATGGGTGCGACCTATATCTCTATCCAATGCATTGGGTAATGACAACTGTTACATGAGATCAAAGGGTACACTGGTTGTTAACCCAAGCCCAAAAACAAGAGGGTACATTAGTTATATATAATTTCCAAAAATAAGATGGTACAAGGGTTTTAGACCATGTCTAAAGTGAGTATACATCTTTTATCCCAAGCCTAACATGTTATAAAGGTCATGGTATGTATCCTTGAAATAAAATTTTCTATGCTTATGTGTATGCCACAAATTCTATGTCTTATTCCTTAGTTATGATTTCATAGATTTTTCTCTTGATTCCCTTATGATTATTATCTTATGAACAAGAAATATTTATGTCATGATTAATGTCTATGATCTTTGATATGCAGGGTATGATCTTATAATGTCATGATCACATTCTCATACCATTATGCTCATGTTTATGATTACATATCTCCATTATTTACCCTTACTAAGCATATAAGGTCACCCTTTTTTATGATTCAACTATGTCAATTATTGTTATTTTACTCATACATAAAATCCTTAGTATACTCAATATATTTTTATATTTTTATGATAAGGGTTCAGCCTACACTTATACAAACTTATATCTACTGGGTAAAAAATTTATCGTTCGTGTGTATGGAAAACTACTGCCACACGAACTGATGTTCTTCATTTTTCCATTAACACCACTCATATATGATATATAGGATTAAAAATATATTTTTATATGATATATATGATGTATTTATTCTTCTTTAATTATTATATAATGCATATTTTCATGCTTCCCATTTTTTGTAAATATGGTAACTTTATTTGGGGAAGTGTAGACTACAACCTCTACAAAAAGATGTTATTAATTCACACTCTACATGAAATGTACTAAGGATGGGTTAATTAAATTTGTATGATGTATATTAAATAATAATGATACTGTAATTAGTATATATACATATATACATATATTTTAATTTTATTCTTTCACTAAATAAGATAATTAAACGGAAATTGTGTTCATGCGTATGTATGGCCTACGGTCTCCTAGAACGGTGTATTACATTTCATATTTAGATAATTAATATATTTTTATAAATACATATATACTAAATATAAATTCTATATATATATCATTGTTTTTATTCTGTAAATAATGATATAATTATGAGGACTAAAAATAAAACAAATTAAGACACATGAAAAAAACAAAGTGGGTATTACCTACAACATAATTTTAACATGGAAGTGTTAATAAGTGGGTAATATAAATCCATATATGATATTATATATAATAATATGGTTTTTTGTTATATTTATTTTAAAATTATATTTATTATACCTGAGGTTTTAAGGAATATGATGAGAGTCAAGAGACAAGGTAATGGGATTTCTAATCTATGTTTTATTTCAGGGACATTTACGCCTTATTCATCGCTAATTTATTTATATATATATATAAAGCCCATGAATATATTATATTATTTTAATCCTTAAATTCAGGTGTATTTACATATCCATTCAATCATCTCTAATTCATGGGATTTATGTTTCAAGAGTTACAAAATCAGAAAAATATTTTTGTCAGAATTTTCCTTCTTTGAGACACATGCCATGAACTTCAAATACATTGTTTTCAAAAATGGTTTTGAATATTATATTTTAATATAATTTTCAAGGAAAATAGATTTTTTAAAAAATTATGGTTTTCAAGCTTCCTTTATATGTTTTAAAATTATTTTCAATGAAATATTTTCCAAACAACATCATGCTTCCTTTCTAAAGAAATGTTCTTTAAAATGTCTTCAAGCTTATTTTATATGTTTTCAATGAAAATGGATTTAAAAAATTTTCAATATTATTTTATAAATTTTCAAGGAGAATAATATTCAAAATAATCAATCTTCCATTTTATGTATTCAAAGAAAAATATTTCCAAAAGTCTTTATGTTTTAATATCATTTTTTAAGAAGATATAATATTTTCCTCAAGAAATGTTTTTAAAAGGATATTTACATATTGTTTTACATATAATATAAAATTCATTGGTGTTAATAAACAATTTCTGGGAAATTATAAATTGGTTCCATCAAAATTGTTTCTTTGAATGGCTTATTTTTTTATGGCATGTTTTTTATGAAACTCGTTTTTTTTTCACATGTCGTATGTTTATGAAACATTGTTTTTCACAATTTACGATTTGATGAAATAATTATGAAACCTATATTTTTTACATGTTAATATGTGATTACATTTTTAAAACACTTATTTCATTTCATGGGTTATGGTATGATTATTAATGATTTTTTTACACATGTATTAATGATTTTATTATGATATGGGTATGACCTATATCTCTCTCAAATTCATTAGGTAATGATAAGTGTTATATGAGATCAAAGGATACATTAGTTGTTATACAAATCTTCAAAACAAGAGGATACATGGGTTATATCCTAATACCAAAAATAAAAGGGCACATGGGTTCTTAGCCTGAAATTGAAAATAATAGGGTACATGGGTTGTAGCCCTTGCCCAAAAATTAGAGTGTACAAGAGTTGTTATCCTAAGACCAAAGTAGTTACATGGGTTATATCCCAATACTAATATGTTTAAAAGTTTTTTTTAGGTATCCTTGACATAATATTTTCTATGCTTATATGTATCCAAGAATTATATGTCTCATTCCTCAATTATAATTTTATGGATTGTTCTCTTGATTCCATTATGATTAATGTAATATGAACAGCCTATATTTATGACATGATTCATGTTTATGATAATTTATAATTGGATTATGATATTATAAGTTCATTATCACATTCTCATACCCTTATTCTCATGTACATGCTTGTATATCTACCTTTTTACCCTTATTAAGCATCCAACCTCAACCCTTTTATATTTCCATTCCCCAGGTTATAAAGATATGTATTATTTAAGATGTGTAAAAGAATATTCTTAGTCACAAAGAACCTAGTAAAATATTATTTATATCACTTATATTATAGTGTTTATGTTTCCATGATTCTAAAGGCATGAGAAAAATGTAGTCTTTGGGCATCAATTTGTATATTTTTTTAAGTATTTGGTGATATAATGTTAATGTATGAAATGTTGGTGTCTCTATACAAACAATAATAAAAAATATTCTCCATAACACCAAAAATATAGTCCAAAAAAAGTCTCCCAACATCCAAGATTTTCAGTGGTTTATTATAATGTATAGTTCATAACATCAATAATATCAAAAATGGTACAATAATGTGATTTTATTCCACTTCCCCTTTCAATTTATAATAAAAAAGATTCATTTATCTTAGTTAATCAGGAAAAAAACATTTTTTAAAAAGATTAAAATAATAAACCCATCATACATGATATAGTAGGTGAGAAATGAAGGAACCCCTTCTTGGATGAAACAAGACTCACGTGATTTACTACACCAAAACAGAGGGAGTGCACATAAGAGGAAACCACCTACAGGGGAGTTTAATCAACTATAAAAACAAATTTTCATGATACCAAGGGAAAAGTTTCATCACTACTCATCTCAAGAGAAATAAATTAGTAAATAATGAAGGAAATATATTTAGAATTAACAGATTTTTAACTATAGGGATTTTAGATCATAATAAATATAATTACCTAAATTTTTCGAATCTCAATAAAAAGCACATGGAATGACTCATTCAAATCCTTGGTTGTCACGTAAAATAAAGTATATATTTATCCTGGGAAAAAATTCCTTCAAATACCCCTGATTCATGCCACAGAATGACCCAAATTCTCATTTTCATGCAACTAATAGAAAAATCCAAGTGGCTATTTTCACAAAGCTAAAATCCCCACATAGCCAAAATCTCCATGTAATAATTTTTATATATCCTACTTCTTGTATAGATGATTCATGTAGTTAATCCATCCATATTTAATATTTATCCATGTAGCTAATTTACATAGGTATTGGATCCATGTAGCTAATTTATGTACCCAATCCAACCATGTAGTTGATTCATCTACGTAGCTGATTTACATAGTTGATCACTCAACAAAGACAATTCTTGAAGTCAATCTGTCCACATAGATTATTCAACTATACCTGATAAAAAATTTGATCACACGAAGAAAAAAGTGACAGTACGAACCAATCGAATGACTAACCCACCAATCGGGCAAAAAAAACAAGTGAGCATTACAATGGGATGAAAAGCCAACCTACCTACCACACAAATAAACAAGTGACCATTAGAAGGGAACATAGAACAACAAGAGTAAAACACTCATAACACCCCCGTTGACTGCACCATTCCTTGTAAAACACAAGGGTATGGGTTTTACTAATCTGGGACCTTACATTACGAAACAACCTCCACGGTCTGATGTTATGGGTTCTAACTGATGAATTGGGAGAAAGAATAAATTTTTCAAATATTCCCATGGATCTTAAGTAGTTTCTAAAAGGTAATTAGGGGAATTTATGTTCTATATTCCATCATTCTAGACCTTCATTCATCTACTTTCTTAGTAACCATCATCCAGATAATGATACTTTCAAGAATCAAGGGGAGACACATTTTATGGAGTACCCCTACTGAACCATTAAAGGACTATTTGAGGAATGTGATACATAAATAGGGGTCCTCTGAATGAAAATGAAGTCAGGTCCTTCCCAAAAATGTATTATATGAAGTATCCTATGATACTAGCCTAAATTCAGTGCTCTATATCAGGCCACTGAATTTATCCTTCTTCCAAACAATACCATGAAACTTATTCTCACTCTTATCATGCCCTAGGATTATTAGGTTACAGGTAGTCAGTTCTACTTCTGTAAGTCCCATATTATTGAGTGTCTGTGATAGGATGAGGTTGATCTGGGAGTCATTATTCAATAGATAGTGGAATATTTCTATTCCATTGAATTGACCTATGATACATTGTGGATGTGTGTACCCCTAAATGGAAACACACTCATATTCTATAAAAAATGAGATTATGGATTATAATTCCTCTCATTTTTCCTCTTCAATATAGTAGGGTTCATCATCCACTACCTTAGTCTCAAATTAAAGAGGATTCTCAATAATTTTAAAATGGCCTCATGTATTTCATTTGGTATGAGGTATTCCTAGAGAATTGAAAACCTTATGGGTATTCTTGTGAGGTTATTTAGTATTCCATAATTCCTTGATTGGGGTGTATTTTTTCCTACACAGGGCTGCTCTTTAACAAGGGGAGTAGGGGATGTTATTAGCTCATGTGTTGCATCATGTCTTGTGCTTGAGATATTCTATAATTGGTTATCTAGTTTTCTCTGAATATATGATGTTTAGGGTCTATCCCTAGCTAGATGTGGTTAATTGTGTTGTGGTGGTGGGTAATTCATGTGGATGACCAATACATTCGGTTGTGGGGGAGATCCTAACATAGAGTACCAGGAAGGTTCTTTTTTATCCCAATACGATGCATTTTTCCTAGTCTCTCTGGAATGAATATATTTTTTTAGAATTCTAGACTAATTATTCATCTAGCCTTCATGCCTCATGTATCTCATTTTTCAATTTCAATCAAAGGTTGCTAATGGGTTCTCGTATAATGCCTCATTATAGATCATTTCATAGTGGTCCACTAGTTCTATGGTGTTTATAGTGGTATAATATTTCCTCTCATAGGTCGAATACTCTAATGTTGGATGCCTTCTAGGTGTATCCCCTATCTTGAAAAGCATGAAATCAGAAAGGGTGCATAATAGTTATGGAACCATTAGGGGTCTCTAGTTTCCCTTACACTATTAGAATCTATTCTTCCAAGACTTTTATGTTGCGGTATGGATGTGGAGGAAATAATCAAATATTGTGTGGAAACCAAAGAGTTCTATATCTTTCTCAAACAAGAATGAATAATACCTTGGACATGATCAATTATCTTAGATCCATCCAATCATTTCACTTATATTTTCTTTAGGTAGGAGAATAATTTCACTCATAGGAGCCTTCTGTATTGCAATTAGGGTTATCAGAGATATGTACCAATTTTGTTAAGATGTCACCCAATTTTACTATCCCATAATCCACTTGGGAATAGTTCCAATAATTGGAGAAAAATAATTCTTTGATGCTTTTTCCAAGGATATTTTGTTATGGTGAGTGGTTATCATGAGTGGTATTTCCAGCCTCTTAGGGTCCTATTCATTCTATAAACTTCAGGATTTCATTTTTTAAGGTATAGATAAAATACCCTAGGACCTGCACATCCTTGAACAAGTAGGAATTTTTATTCCTTTTTTAAATGAACCATGGGATATTGTCCCCAATGGGGGGATGTGGCTAAACTCTCTTTATGAGGTGGTTTTGTTTGGTGAGGTTGTACCTAGAGGGGCATCACCTAGAGATATTAGAGAGGTTCTTCTGGTACAACGGACAAAAAATGGACTAGATTGAGGACCTCTTAATTTACAACTATAGTCTTCTCTAATTTTATAATAATTCATACAAAAATAAGAAAGGGAAATGGGTGGAACCATTTTTTGGACCAGAACAATGATGCTTTCAGACACTAATCATTTTTAGAGAACTAAAATATTCCCTGGTAGTTTAGAGCAATGAGGGTTGGGACCAACTCATCTCTGACATTATCTATGCACAACGTAAGTATCTTTTCTTGGGAAAGAGGCATGTCGATTGAATATGTGAGTCCCTTACATCAGTAAATGAATTTAGAAACTCAATCATCGATCCTTTTTTTCATTTTAAGAGGTCGGTGATACTAATCTTGATTCTTTGAGGTGGAGCTGAACTAGTAGATGAACTATCTACGAAAGACCTCTTGACAAGTAAAAACACTTTTTGTATGCTGTTTATAATGAAATAATTCTACTCCCTCTAATGTCTAGACAAAGTATTTGAGATTGGTGGCTTCAGAATATTCATGAGTCTCTAACATTGGACCACACCTTAAAGAGAAACGGTCCATATGATGAAGTTGATCAGTTATACCATTAAATGTAGTGAAAATAAGACTACCAAAATCTAGGGTTGCTCGAACATGGTCCATCCTTGATGGGTATATATTTTCATCTGGCAGAATTGCCACTTATCACATCTCCACAGCCATAAGATGGGTGATGAGAGTGGCTATCACATCATCTTGGTCGTTATTTGGGTTTACCAATGTTTTGAAAACTAATTGACTTGGGGATAATTATTTCTCTGATATCGAGGCATATAATATCATTACATAGTTTGGATAGGTAACTCATATATCAGTAATTTTTCATATTCCCCAAATTTTACCCTGATCGGATATGTGGGGCCCCCTGATTCAAATCTGGGAACCTAGCCAAGAAGGACATGGTGCCCAACTAGAGGATAAACAAGGTCAATTTTGACATTATATTAGACCTGGAACTACTCAAAAATAATATCTATAGTAAGACTTGTATTTTTCTATATCCTTGAGCAATGTGATATCCAAATGCATTGAGTTAGTCTCTATCATAGTCTTAGATGGATCGGGGTTCTTAGAAATCGCTTTTTCATTTTCAATATACTAGTGAGAAGGTGAAAATGTCTCATTGGGGGGACACCTGAGACCTAGTTCTAGTCTTGAATAATGATTGTGGGCACCTATTGGGGAATTATCTTGGAAGTGAACCACCGATTAGGATAGGTTCTACCCATCTTGACCAGTGTCATCAGTATGGTTTCTCTATTCATAGAGAAGCTCAATAGTGACCACACTCACCATAATAGTGGTCATTGGGGGAACCTTCATCATCAATGGTTCGGATGGCTTGATAGTCTCATTGTTATCATGGGATAGGGTTTAAATTGAGGGTATCTTGCTACCCCTAGCCTATGATCTACACATGTTGATCTTACTCTATCATGACACACTGGTTCACATAGAGTTGCATAACATTAGTCCACTAGAGAGTATAGTGCTACATTTATTATTTATAGCACTAAGTTAGTAGGAACGATGCAATATCAACACTCTTTAATTATTGGTGAATGGTGTAGAGGTGCTCATGGAATCATAGGTAGGTCATAAAAGTATTCTAAAGGTGGTTTAACATCACCTAGATATTCAAGTGGAAACAAAATACCTAGTCCTCATTTAGGGACCCCAAAATGAAAAACTTATGTTCCTTAGGTGTACAAATCATGAATGTTATTTAGTAAATATAAAATATTCCCTAAAAATCCTCTTATTCATTACCTGGGGTTTATTTTTAATCCTAGTCTTCCCAATCCCCAATTATCATAGGTTGTATACTGGAGGTGTCATTGATACAGATGTTCTTTGCTACTAGTTTTATGGGAGAGTGTGACACATGGATCAAATTACCACAACATATTGGAATGTTTCTCATAGGTGGTGTCAACTTCAACATAATATCTATATAGTACAAGGTTTTTAATACATCTTCATATGTGTGAGTAGCATTGTCTATTTGTTCCTAAATGGATTTCTCACAATTATCAAAGGGAATCATCTACAACCCTGATGTATCTCCAACATCAAATGTGATGGTCCAAAGGAGGGAAAATCATGGAGATGGATATGGTTGCACTGGAAGTCCCTATAAAAAGGATAGAACGGCCTTAACCTATATGTACTTGTGGAGGTATTTTTGGAATCATTTGGACCATGACTTCTAGGATCGTAAACCTCAGTTTAAGTATTTTCCCCCATCTGTAGAAATAGGGATGAAGGTTCCCTCATCAATTTATCGATCATATCAAAATTTACGATATTGATGATGACATGAAGTTTCCAGGGGTCTCGTATTTGATGGTACGAGACTTTCCAATGTGTTAGTTTTTAAGAGTTTCTCAAGTTCCTTCCATGCACGTTGTGGTCAGTGCCATGAGCATGGCCCCCAAGGTGGTTGTTTTCCAACCTAACTTAGGAAGGATATTTAGAGCAGGGAATATCTTTGACATGGGGATAACCCTCGTACTGGTTGGTGGTAGTGTGGAAAGGACCTCTACTATGGTATTATTCATCATAGGTTGGTCCATAATTGTAATCGGTGGTGTGATGACTAATAGATTCAATGGAAACATCTTGATAGGAATTTGGGGTCCTTATCCCAATTGGATGAATATGGATCCCCAATTGGATGTTATGAGGATATGAGGGGATATTTCAGAAATGGAAGGGGCCACTAGAGCTGCATAAGATAACTCTTTTCAAGAAATTTTTGTGTCATTCCCCCATAGCTGGAATTGGGTGTTCTAGAATGTGATCATCAGAGTGTGGATGGGGTCATATTCTCAACAACCTAGGGGATGGTCAGTGTTGGCACTGATGGGATTAGGTGGGATCCCTCTAAGGAAGCTCTCGAGTAGTGGTAATAATGGCTGTAGATTGAACATCCTCGGCATCCTTGACATAGGGGAGTGACCAGTTAGAGTCCTTCATGGAGAGGCTCCAAAAGATATTCTCCATTGGAACAGGGGTTGTTTCCCCTTGCATGGCCCTCAAGGGTGGAATTGTTAGTGAGGTTCTGATTATTTGATATCATTGTGGGCCACTTACCTAGGGGTAATGATCCATTATTTTCTATATCAATGAATAAGGGTTTTGATCACATTCCTCTGGATTGTCTCAGGGAATGAGATGGATCATGGGAATCAAGCATATGAAGTAATGGAATCTATCATAGTGTGGATGTCATCTTGTAGGATTATCACACCAGTATTCCTCCTGATCCAATGACTACTGGAATTAGATCACCCATCTCTTATATATTGATACCTATAAGTCATATTGATTATTCCATTAGTACAGACATAGTGAAAGCGATTCCCAATGTCTAAAATTCATCCATTATTTATGAATTAGATAATAGATACATGTTGACAATGTCTTAGACATAGGATGCCTAATTTTATTTTCCCCAAGCCATATGCGAGTTTCATGTGTGGCCCACCACTCATCTGGTGAGACCGAGCACTGAATATCTGAATCTCATGACATGTGAATCTAATAGTTCCCCAACATTACTAGTCCACATAGTTGAAGGAGAAGAGTTTCACATCATGTTAAACATTTTTGAATCTTATTCTTTCATGTTGAGGCTTCACGCCATCTTTTGGTCTGGCAGTGATGTGATTATTGTTGCCCCACAATCGTGTATTCCAAAGGTGGTATGCTGCCATCACTTTAATTGCTGGTGTTGGTTCATTAATCAAAATGAGATGATGGGATTTCGGTTCCTCTTTCCATGTATTCCACCTTGAGGCTCGTATCCTAGTTCAGGTCTCCCTCACAGATTTAATCCATGTTTTTTAAACTCATTCCCAAGTTCATCTCTAGGTGCAAACCGGTTAATTATGCTTACTTTGTCTCAACTGGGAAGTGATCTTAAATTAGAGTATATATTATCATTGGGTATTCATGTGCATTACTAAATGTTGGTTGTGTATGAAAGCTGTAAATTATTCTCCTTTTAAAGTTAGATTTATCTCATATGAGGAATATTAGGCATGGATCCTAATGAATCTCATGTCATCCATGAGAAATTTGATGTTATGGACATAACTCTTCTGAGTATTTTTACCTCAGGCATCCCATGATTATTATATGGGGAAGATATTCTGGATGAGATAAATGGTTTAACATTAGGTTGGGACAAGTTGGTCACATTTTTAATATATTATAGGGACAGTTTGTTCATAGGTTTAATGTATTCTGGGGAACGTTTTTTCAAGGGTTTAAATATATGTGAGGATAGGTGTTTCATAGGTTTAATTTCTTATGGGTATTGGTGGGTCAAATCATTAACATCTTGTGGGGATGGTTTGGTCAAAAGTTTAACATCCTGTGGGTACTGGTGGGTCATAGTTTTCATGTCTTTTGGAGACATGTGGGCACATGTTTATCTTCTTGTGGGGATAGATGGGTGGTTTAGGGTATCCCCTAGGGGGAGATTTTACCCTTAGGATTTTCGTTAATATTTTCCCTATAGGGCAAGATTTTACCCTTGGTATTTGATGGTGGTGTTGGAGTGTTAGAATTGAACCTCGTGGAGGTATCCCATATGTATTGGTATATCATTATTGAACCTTATAAAGTTGTCTTATGTACCCTCTTAGTATACAGGGGTCAAAACCCATGTAGTTAGATGTCATAATTTAATTTATTGTGATAGGATTGTTCAATGTAGTTTAATGTCATGGGTAAGAATGATTTTGTGGCAAAAGGAGTATCAATAGGGGATAGTATGGAGTTTATGCATAGAATTTTCTTGAAGACACTGGCTATTGGTTGGAATACAATAGATAGGGAGGATTAGAATCTGATGAATATTTTATATAGGTAATCACATTCTCATCACATGAGGTAAGTCATCAGTTTCATGACATGTGTTGAGGATGTTTGTGTGAAACTTAACTTCATATGAATATGATGTGGGGAAAGAAATTTTTTCATCATGTACCTCAAATGTTAGTGGGTCGTACACCCAGGGGGCCATTTTGAGGTTAGAGAAGAAGATATGGAAAAAGTTCTCTCTTCCAAGAATGTTTGATCATTTCCATTAATGATGCCACCTGTAGGGATTATGTGCCTAATACACATATGTATCAAGGTAGAAATGGTGTCAAATCTGTCATGGAGGAGTGGAAATTAGGAGTCTGGATATTAGTTTTCCTATTCCTAAGATTCAAACGCATTAGTGTACCTATTCTTAAGAGAAAATTGTAAGGTAACGGTCTAGGATTCACATGAAGCATAAGGGGTGTCAAGTCAAGGACCTGAACTTTGTTGTACGCAACTCTATTATTCTACATAAAAATGGGGTTTCATAATCCACGGGCTTCAAATCAAGTCCACTACATGGATATGGGATGCATTGGAATGTGAATAATTAAAGGTTCCATTCATCTTAGTATTGCATAATGGTTGTTTCACTTGTGAAAACCCAACTAGTGTTAATAGGTTTTGCGTGACGAACTCTCAACCATATCCTAAGACATGTTGGGTCTCATGGGGGACTATCCATGCAAGTTATCTACCATTGATAATCCATGGTACTTTAGTGTTGTATGATGTAACTAAAAATTGTTTTACATGAGTGAGTGAAAATGCTTCATCTTCCATGGATCCTCTCAACCAGGGGTGAGGTTCTCTTTGTAATCAGAATGGGAAGCCATATGTGTTCAATATTGGATGGCTCATATAACCCAATTGTAAGACTATCATAACTTTTTCAATGGTATGATATTGCATAAGTATATTGTTTTAATGTCACTTTTTCACAAAATATGATTTACATGTCATCGATGGCATTACACACAGTCATCTGATGTTGTTTGTAATTTCTTTTTCCATAATTTTTGGGCTCCAGGATCCCCACAGAACATTGATTTTTAATGGATCCTTTCACATGAAAGTGGTTTGCATGCATTAATTGAAAGTTACATTAAATTGATAATAATTTCTTGAAACTATTTCCTTCATTTTGGAATGAATCTTTTATGTGGGGTGAAACTATATTATTGGGTAAAAGTAATCGTTCAGAGATCAATACATGTTTTCTGTGCCCACACGCTTTCTCACAAACATCAATCCGGGAGGAAATGTATACATGATACATGACCATTATACCATAAATATTTCTTCACTACTAAGTCAATATATAATCTTTCAGGTTGTAACTCGTTACACCGATAAAATTTATTGTATATAATAGAGTGGGTAGATATATAATAAAATAAGAAACCAACAACTCTGAAATGGATGAAAAGTTTACCTTTCATTATTTCATTATCATAACCCACTTCAGTAGTTGTGATCACAAAATATTTCCGTTTTTATTTGGGCTTAATAGGTTTTTGATGTCAATCATTATAAAAACCATTACATTTGGGCTCTGGTTGTTATAATTCCTATACTCATTATATTTGAAACATTAGAGAATGGATAGTGTATTGGTTGGAATATTCTTTTCCCTCATTTCATGAACAAACCTATTCCTTACAAATTGACATTCTTAGGATTTTTGACCTACCTCTTCACATTTAAATCACCTCCCTAATCCATTCAATCAATTACCTTGATGAAATTTAATTCCACCATGTGAATTATTCAAGTTTTCCTAAAAATTCATTTTTATTTTGTGTTAAAAACCATGGGAGTGGTCGGAATATCTATTTTTCTTTTATGTCTTTATTTCACATCATATGATTTATTCATAACTTTAAAATTATCTTATAGTTAACTCCCTTTAAATAATTTATTTTAATACACAAAATATTTGACCAATTATTCTTTTAGTACAAACAATTTATCTCGAAGTATACCATTCAAGTCTTCTAAAAATTATTCCATTCATACCAATGGATTAATACTCATTTTTATTAAGCTCAAGGAATAACTTATCCATATTTATATATATAATACAAGGTAATTAATTACTGAACACATACTCTTAAATTCATCTCATTATTTGGAGTCAATTTCTTCCTCTTAACTGGTATTATTTATAATATTCCACCATTGAACTTATTTTCATTCAAAATGATAAATGTCTAGGACATCCTTTTAATGTTTTAAGTATAGGGTAATAGAAAAAAATTTCTCAATGGTCTTGATTCGTCACTTATCCTCTAGTAGATCATAAGACCCACTAAATGAAGTTGTATTTTTTCTTATAAAATATTCAACTATACATTGAACCCTCGTCGAATCATTTGTAAACTTTGTATGATTTATTTCCTAATAAATTATCATGATCATAGTAAAAATATTCTGCATTACATCTCATATAGAATTTGGTTTCTCAAGTAGAAAATAATTGCATTGTCCATCACATTCATTGTTAACACAATGTCATCTCATTCCAACTAATGACTACAACAAAAATGAAAATTGTTATCATCAATAAATAATAATCAGTGTGAGGTATCAAATAATCATGGAATATCATTCAAATGATGTCTAACTGATGAAAAAAAAAATTATTAATCTATGAAAACTTTGTTTTAGCCTATGTTATCCATGATCATTACCAAACTTTAGGATATTATCATATACATAACTTATCCCTTTAGTTTCTTAACAAGGTTGTGTAATCCTAATCTCCAAAGATTAAATAAACCCTACTATGATATCAACTGTAAAGTCCCATTATTTTTATAAATAAATACTACATGATTTTAAATGAATATTCCATATATGAAATTAATATCCAAACCAAATTTATAAAGTTTTAGTGAATTTGGATGCTAGATACATAAAAACAATTTTCATACATTCTTAATCATCACTCATAATATTCTTCCCAATTTGTACCCCTCTCAACATGACCAAAATAAACTTTTCATCATAACCTGGGGAAGGGAAACATAAGAAAGGGTGTTCTTATATTCTTAGTAATGATAAACATGGGATATATAAATGAATTAGCATGTGAAATAATAATACAAGCGTGAGTTTTTTACAATAACTTGAAAATTTTGTACCCAAATCTGTCAAATATCATAAACATGAGTCATGGAATAAAAAATTATCATTTAAAAAAACTAATCATAAGAGTGATAAATATTCATAAATAAATTATGAATGAATATTTAATGTAACAAAAGTGTGGAACCATCATAATTATAGAAACCATTTCATATGTAATGGTTATCAACTAAGACCATAAAATCATAGTATATCTGATATCATCACAAGTTTCCCATAATGTATCAATCTTGCCAACTTTTTTCCCATATTAGATCAATCACATCGAATTATATCCCACAGTTGATCAAACACATAAATTTGTTTCCCATAATTATCTCATGAGATATAAAACATTACTTAATGAATTAAAAGACTATATAATTCTGGTCTCACCCATCACATAATGAAAAACATATAAATTTGTACCATATTATCATAGAACATTCATCATATAATCATATCATAACCCATAAAAATAAAAAGGGGTTCAGAAACATTTCATGATTTCATTAGAGCATAACCCATGAAAAATAAATCGGTTTTATAAACATCTCATCATCGTACTCAAAAAACACCAAGAGAAATAATAAGGATGGTATAATTGGATTATATGCCTAGTAAATCATTATTAACCTCAAATTATGTTATCCTAGATGCAAATTCCTTTAAACGAATATGTGGAAATATCTTTTGAAAATATCGTTTCACTTTTAAATATATTTTTTAAAATTTCTAATTGCCCAAATATTAAGGAAAAATTTTATTTAAAAATAACCTTGGAAACTTTTAAAGTAATATTAAAATAATTTAGTGTTCAAGATGGTGGGAAATTCTATTTTTCTCATGTAAGTTTAAAGAAAGGATTACTTTTAAACTTTTGTAAAACGTTAATAAGTACCTCGTTCAGAAATTAATAAAAAGATTCCATTTAATCCATTTTTTTTTCAAAATAAATATTGTTAAATATATATTTTAATCATTTTTTTAATTTTAAAATTTTATTAAAACATTTTTAAAAAACAGATAAATAAAATAAAAATATTTTTGACCAAAGTAAAAAAACTAAAGTTGGTTTCCCTTAAAAACATTATTTGGTCTTTGGTGTTCCTAAAAAGATGAAGATGGTAGAAAAACATTTAATTTCTATAAATAAATATATAATAATAATAATTAAAGGTATTTATCGTATAAAGATCATATAATTCCCTTAATTAATTTTCAATAATAAACAACCCTGATTAAAATGGGATTGAAATATAAATCACTTACCTCAAGTCTCGTCTTTCTTCATACGCATTAGAACCTATGGTTTCAAAAATTTGAATTTTATATAAATATTTTCTAGAACAATACTAGTATCTATCATACCATTTATGATTTGCCTATGATATCTACACATCCATTTGTTGATAATTTTTCTTAAAATCAATGTTTTGGATGATAACTGCTTTATTTTTCATGCATAATTCAGTTTAACAGTCTCAATCCTTGTAAATTAGTTGTGGTTCCATCATTTCAGTAATTTTAAAAATATATATATATCATATATATTAATTATATATGTATATAAATTTATCCATAAAATTTAGGGATAAAAAAAATTAATTACAATGTTCATTGAGACAGTAGGTCGTATATACGCATGAGCTCTATTTTTACTTTATGAGGGACGGAAATAAAGAAATATAAATAATAATTAATCTTTCCAGAATCATTATTATTTTATATTAATCTTATATATTCATTAAATTTATATGTATAATCATTCGAGTAGAACATAAATAAAAAACAAATCATATCGCTTCGTGGAGGTGGTTGTCAATACGTACGCACGAGTGATGTTATCACTTTCTGATGGATTGGAAATTAAGAATCTAGATATTATATTATAAATAAATAATTATAAAAATTTCATAAATATAATATATAAACTTTAAACTCATCATACTGACCATCCATAAAATATGGTGATAGAAAATAAATTGTATCGTTTTTTGGAGAAGGTAAGTCGTGTGTATGCATGGGTGATACTTCCACTTCCCATTTAATGGGGAAAAGGATGGATAATGTTGACACCATATTCATAATAACATATTAGTATATTTATTATTCTTAATTTTTTATTTTTTAATAATACAATAGAATTATAATAATTATAATTATAAATAAATTGAAATATGTCGTGTTAGATGATTACCATTGTTTCGATTGGTCTCATTTAGATCCATTCAAAAGGACCCTTGGAATGATATTTTAACAACTCAATTACCTATAATTAGTATATATGATATTTTATTATGTAAATTGGAAATTTTTTGTTCATATATACGGCTCAAAGTTTTGTAAAGAAGAGAAAGTAGGGGTCTCCTTTTATGAAGGATGGAGAGGACACACTTAGAATTTCTTAAAAATCTAAAATATAATAAATTCATTTTCATGAAAAATTTTGAAAAATGGAAATTAATTTAGTTGAAAAAGATGATAGGATAAAAAAAATATTATCCAATTAAATTTTGACATATTTTGGTCTCATTTTATGCCTAATCTTTTTAATTAACCCCTTCATGAACCATTTTTGAACTTAATCGTAGTAAAAACTATTTCAATCTTAAATTGTTAAAAACATTACCATAAATGGAAAAGTGGATAATAAATAGACCATGGTCTGTATATTAATTCATATATACTTAAATTGGTGTAAGAGAAGATTTTATGAATTTAAAATCATTAACTAAAATATTATTTATTATAAAATATCAAAAATTTCAATTTTAGAACAACTCATTTAATTTGAATTTAAATACACCAATAAAAATATTTAATTTAAATAAAATACTTTTAAAAATAACTAATATCATAAATCTATCTAAAAATTAGTGTAATATAATAATTAACTTAAATTATATTACTTTTAAAATTTTTTAAATCATTTGTTTGATTTTTCCAGTAATTGAAAAAAATGCATTATTACTTACGAGATAAAATTAATTATATAATCATTAAAAATTATAAATGAATTACCACCATGAAATAAAATTCATTATTCTCAAAATAAACATTAATTTCTATTCTCATATTTATTTTTTTCCTAATTTCAACACATAATATATATTTAAAAGTAAGACAGTGACATTTTGTATTTTTCTTTTCTTAAATTAAAATAAAGGTATTAATTATAGAAATATGGAAAAAGTGGCCATATATTCATGATTTGGTTGGAAATGGCTGAAATAAACTCATAAAATAGGACAAATTCAAGTGTTATATAAATTTTAAAGTCATGCCTCAATGTTTTAACCCTATTTTACCCATTTTACCCTTATCGAGGTGACAAATATATACTATGATTCTTATTTATATTGATTAAAAATAAAAGGGTCCTATTTAACATATTTTATCATCTTGATTCCAAATTTATAATCAATTTTATATTCAATTTTCATGAGCACAAAAAAAAGTCATTTTAAAATAAGTATACAAACCAATATGAAAACTACTTTTTGAAAAATATATTTATAAGAAACACATTACATTTATTCCTATCACATTACTATAATAAAATATTATATGAAATTTAAAACATTTTATTGAATATATAATATATAAGTTTCATTAAAATCATACACCAATACTAATGAATTTAATTTATTAATATGAAAAACATTTCACACATAAAAATTGTTTTCCATAAAAACATATTCTTTATTTTCTATTGATTTTTATTTTCATTTATAATTTATTGATAACCAATGAATTCATTTTATAAATGTGTAAACCGTAAATATTAATAATTTAGTTAGACTTATCCATACCCTCCAATCAAAATCCTAGGCCATAATTGTAATAATAAATAAGTATATTTTAATAGTATATCATGGTTCATTTAAAAACATTGTTTCATATAATTATATATATTAGAGAAATGAAATTTATTTGAAAACAATATATTTCATAAAATATTTGGCTGTGAAAATTAATTTTAACAAGAGCCTGAATGCAATCATTTTGTCCTCTAAAATAAATTTTAAACCATTTAAAAACAAATAATTGACCATTTGGGATTTTAAATTGTAATCTTGACCACCCATTTAGGATGATCATAGGGACATATAAGGGGTTTTGTGGACATTATAATAGAACATTGGTATAAAGAGATGGTTTTTGGAAGTTTTTATTGTACCCTTGGTTATAATGAACAAAAATAAGCCTTATAAATTATTTAATTGGGTAAATGAGATTATGAATCATTTATAAATTGGATATATAAAATACCCCATTTTGAGTGTTAAATGAACTGTCTTTGAAATTGAAATTAATGGGAATGAATATAAATTATCCCTAGGCATGAGAATACTTAAATTTAATGCATGGTTATGTATTGTCTTAACAAAATGAATAGAAATGCCATGATGTGCTCCTTGGATTTTGTATCACACATGATGTTAAGTGAATGAGAATGTTGAGATGAGATCCTTGGATTTTGTGTGATAATTATCATATGGTAATTTCAGGATGTTCTCTATAACACCCTGATATTTTTTGAAATATTTTTTTTTCCGAATTAATTTAAACTATTTGATATTTTTCATTTCATGAAATACTAAATATAGCTTGTGATATATTAAATCCCAGAATTTTTATTACTTTGTATGAAACACCATGTTGATATTTCACTAAAAACACTTAGATTATCTTGTGGTTCATGAAAAATTATGTTTTTATTTTATTACAAATAATTTTGAATTCCTTCGATAGCTTGTGCTATATGCAAGACCTAGTTTTACCAAACTACAATATGCTGTTAATATTATTATTAAAATTTTATTACAGTTAACGCATATCAATTGGTATAGGATTTATGAATAGGATTAACTGAATTATGAATATATGGTGTAAACATGTTCATAAGAAGAATTATTTTGTGACCAAATAACTATAAATTAAAATAAAACCCTTTTTAAAATATTGGAAATATTTTACTCGAAAACAATATTTATGGAATTGAATAATTTTTACCACAATAAATTTATTAAAACACTTTTGATGCATTATTTTAACAAAATATATATATTTATATTTATATATTTATATTTATATTTATATTATTCAATAAACTGTTTGACGTTCATCTTATGAGTTTTCTAGATATGAGTTGAGAATAAATCTTATTTTATGAATAAAAGGATGTATTTTTCTAAGAGGTAATTTTACAGCCTTTTAGTGGTGAACCTATTATCAATTTAATTTGTGAAAATTTTATACTTTTTATTCAACCAAATAAAATTTACTTTTGAAATCAAAAAATCAAGATTTAATTTGGGTGAGCTTTTTGTAATTTTATGAGCAGTTTCATTTTTTGATAAATAGTAAAAATCAGAAAACTTTAATTCAACTCTTCTTTTTAGTATAATTTATTTATATAGGTAAATTATATTTTATTTATTTTAAATAATAATTGGATAAAATTATATTTAAAATAATCCAATTTAGGTCATTTGATCTAATTTCACATTGAGATTAGATTAAAAACATTTCAAACTTCAGGACCTATTCACTTTAAAAACTCGTCGTCACGTCCTATCTTTGGGATTAACATTAAATTAATTTCTACCACTTATGAGGTTAGAATTTTGAAAAATTGATTCCTTATTTGTAATTAAATTAATTTATAATATCTATTTAGGCCAAATTGGTCTTTCACCAATAGTATTAGTGACAGTAATTAATATTAATTACCACGATTAAGGTAAAATCAGTATTACATAATAGTTAGACTTTAATCTCAAGGAGTAAAATGGCCTAGAAACATGTAAAAAATCCTTTTTTGGAAATAATTATACCAATTATCATATTTTATCTAGATTTTAAAATTATTGGAGACACATGATGAAATGAACACCTCTCAATAATGTTTTTTTTATATTTATAAGAATATCAGTCCACCTCCATGATAAAAGAAAACTCAACCCCCTCACATCCTCACACCAATAAAGACACTTTTTATCAAAAAAACCTTCCAAAATCTCCTATAAACATATCTCCCTTAATCCAAGAATCCACCCTTTGGGATAAAATTGAACCAAGGAATCCCTTTGTAGTAAACCAAGAGGAGTTACCCCAAAAAGAGGTAACATCTTTCCACAAGAACTTTGGTTTTATTTTCATTCTACATCCCCTAAAATATACTTATTACATTATTATATAGGAACATAATTATACTAAATATACATGAATTTTTTATTCTATGTTTTTATCTACACCTACACACACTTCTATCTAATAGGTAATGAACTTATTGTTTGTGTGTACAACGGACTACTGCCTTGCGAAATAATGTTGTTCGTTCTTCCTTTAACACCACTCATGGTTGTGAATTATGTTGTAAATAACTTTTTATATTATATTTATGATATTTATTACTTCATTGGTCTTATATAATTATTACATCACACATACCTTCAAACTATCTGTTTTATGGAAATATGATAACTTCGTTTGTGGACGTGTGGACTACCACCTCTTCAAAACGATGTGATTCATTTACACATTGAATGGAGTGTATTAAGGATGGGTTTATAAAACATATATTATGAATATAAAATAATAATTTTACTATAATTATAATATATAATTGTGTGTCATTTACTTTTTTCTTTTAGTGCAATAAGAAAATAGAAACCGCGTTCATGCGTACGTACGGCTTACCATCTCCGTGAATGGTGTATTCTATTTAATATATATATATATATATATTATATTATATATTATTATAAATATATATGATATTTAAATAAATTTTTCATTCTTTAATTATGTAAATAATGATATAATTAAGAGGATCTAGGATAATAAATTAAAACACGTACAATAAACAAAGCGGTTATTACACAAAATGTTGCTTTAACATGGAATTGTTAATAAATTGTTAATATAAATTCATAAGTGAATCATATATGTTATTTAATATAGTAATATATATTTTTTTATAATAAACTTTTATTTGATATACAACATTTTCCAATGTGTATAAAGAAAGTACAGACTTAAGGTAAAGGGATTTCTTGTCCCACTTTTATTTCTACGAGACTTATGCCTTATTTACAGCTCATTATTTTGTGCCATGTATATACTTAAAATAAATATATTATATTATTCTTATAAATTAATTTATGGGTATTTAAATATCCATTTTATGATCTCTATTTAATGGTATTTATGGTTCAGTGGTTACAAAATCAGTGATGTAATTTTTCCCAATTTTCCTTCTTTGAAATATGTGCCATAATATACACCTATAATTTTATAGGTGGAGTATATACTACAATTTGAATTGATATATCATAAATATAATTCTTTTAGTTATATTTTAATCATCATTCAATGTTATTATTTCAAGGGTATTTTGATTCAATGTTACCAAAGTAGTAACAGTTTATTATTAAAATCTCATGGTTTATCGGGATTCTTAGTGATTATAATTACATCGATTAAATCGTGTCATCCATCACTCAATATCTATTGTTAGTTTTATTATCATATATTTATTGACGATATATTCAATTAATGGTATAATTCTTCCACTCATTTGTACTTAAGATAATTAAGAAAGGTTTTTTCAGAAAATCTGACTTTATTTCTCTCTTCAGTCAGAAATTTCATTTATTCACAAAACCATGTTTTTAATAATGTTTTTAATAAAGTTTTAATATGATGTGTAAAATAAATTTATAACCATGTTTTATATTTTTAATAAAAAATTGTTTCAAAATGAATCTTCTTGTTTTTCTGATCAGGGCACTTTTCTAAAATTTTTACTGTAAAAAAATGGTTGGTACGTAAATATTTACCCACCATCATAATAGTCATTTCCTTGAGGATTACATTGAAAATTTATAGTGTTATTTTTTATGAAATTTTTTCCCTATTATTCTATAAAATCATTTTTTAAATTTTTATTTTTAAATAAAAATATTTTCAAAAAAATATAATTAAAAAGTGTTTTAAATGGTTTTCAAAGATTACTTTATATGTTTCCAAAGTTATTTTAAAATATGGTTGTTTCAAAATTATTTATGAATTAAAAGTTTTTTTTTAAGAGGAAAGAATATTTTACCATAAAATATTTTAAAATGTTTTTAAATATTACTTTATAAGTTTTTAAGTAGCTTTTCAATTAAAAGTATTTTGAAAATTATTTATGTTTAAAATTTTATTTTTAATGAAAAGTTATTTTCTTTAAGAAGTAATTCATGTGATATTTCAAAATACATTACTATCTAAGATGACACCCTTTTTTATAGTATATTATTTAATAGGGATATAATCTAGGGATACAATTAATATTCTTTCATGAATTGTTTATATTTTGATGGAATGTTGTTTATGAAACCTATTTATCTTATATACGTTATATGCATCTGAAACCTGCTTCTTTTCACAAGTTATGAATTTTTTAAATGATTATGAGACCTATCTATTTACCATAGGTAATGATATGATGAAATTTTTTTGATACCCATTTAATTATAAGGGTTATGATATGATAATTTATTATAAACTTGTGGCACACTTATGTATGATTTTATTTTATGATGGGTGGGACCTTTATATCCATCCAATAAATTAGATAATAATGGATGTCTCATGAGTATATATGTTATGTGTGAACCTGATTATATGTTCACAAATATATGTGTGAACCTGATTACATGTTCAAAATATTATGTGTGATCCTGATTAAATGTTTATAATGTTATTTATGTACATAGTTACATATTCATAAGTTCATATGAGGGACTGATTTAATGTATTCAACTTAATGAGTGATCATATTTCTACTTATACATGTTCAAAATGTTATAAGTTAATGTGTATACAAAAATTCCATGTATTATTCCTATGTTATGATTTAGTGTAATATTATCTTTATTACCATATCTTTCATTCCTTATGAACTACCTATATTTATTCCATGACTGTGGATTATGGTCTTTGACATGCAGGGTATGATCTTCTAATGACATGATCATGTTCTCATACCTTTATGATTTTGGTTATTCTTACTTATCTCTTTGTATACCCTTACTGAGAGTTTGACCTGAACCCTTTATTATGTTTTCTTTCCCTAGGTTATGAAGAAAGGTTTTTATATAGGAGTACTAAAGGGGGGTATCTTTTTATAGATATTGAATATATTTAACCAAATTAGAATAATGTGTTCCATGTTTCTAAAAGAAATAAACGATTATGGTCCATGGACATATATTTTCTTCTGATGTGCTGAATATTCATCTAAAATGATTTAATATCCAAGTATGTTAATACTAGGTCACTAGAATTTATATCGAATAAAATGTTTAGTCAGCCATTGTAAAATAGGATGAGAAACCTTTAGTAAGATCCCTAGATATATTTCTTAGCATATTTCTAGGGATGTATCTAAGGAAAAGCCTAAGGTGTCATGGATTAAATAAGGGGTCATAATTTAGACATACTATAAGTGACTTGTCATGATTTGGTGGCTTTATACTGTGATAAGTGTTTCTTGCACTATGTTTTCTAGTTTAAGTCAGTGGATAGAGCCTGAAGGAACCGTGTTAATGAGGAATACAATAGAAAATGCAATGGTTGTCCTCCTGAGCAATTGAATGTTATGGGAGCTGAAATCAAGAACATTGTTGCTATGATTTATAATGTTATGAATCTTGGTGGACATGAAACAAATAAAATGAGGAAACAATTCTCTAATGAGTCCTTCAGGAGGCAGTGTCCACCTTCTTTCAATGGTTCCATTGATTTGTTATTTTCTGAAAAATGGATCGATACCACTGAAAAGAAATTTTCTATACTCCATTGTTCTGAACATGAAAAGGTCATGTTGTCTATCTACCATCTGGAAGGTGAGGTAGATTAATGGTGTAATATTATCAAGATTATGAGGTGATAAGTTGAAATTGACCCCATGGATTGGGATGAGTTCAATAACATGTTTTTCAATTGTAACTTTCCTCAGATTCTTCCAAAAAAATACAGAGAAGGAATTATTATAGCATAACAAGAGGGATTATGAATATGTTGGTTCTTATAAAGAAAATTTTAAGAAACTTTCAAGGTAATCTTCTGGTGTTATAATTCAACTTGAATATAATATTGATTGATTCTTCAGTTTCTTGAAACCAACTCTCTGAATAGCGTTATCCATAAGGTACATTGAAATCTAGGAAAAAATCATTCTATGTACACTAAAAGTGGAAAAGGAATCTAGGAAACCTCTTGTTCCAATGATAATAAATAGAAAATGGGGTTCCATGTATAATTCAATGATATTTCACATGGATATAGGGAATAGGGTCAAACTCTTACTTTCCTAAATTATGGGAAAGAGCACTTAGGTAAGTTCCAGAAATAAACAAGAAGGTTATTCAAGGGTAGGAAGCCTATCCATCGAGAAAAATATTTTAGAAGTGATTTGAAGAGAATTTTCAATGAAATTAATTGAGATAAATCCCAACATAAATCTCCACCCACATCATAGTGTTTCATGTACAAGGATTTTGGGAATTATATGAACAAATTCCTCAATCCAATAGCTAATATTTATGATAAGACATAACAAAATATAATAAAAAAGGAAAAAGGGAATGTTTATGTTATAACAATGGATGAATTTAATCATGATAATCAGGGGAAACTTATCATCCCCCTTAGTTTGGAAGTTAATGTCTGATTTTGTATGAATAATCCCCATGTATACCTTATTTTACACACATTAGAAATGTTTCATGCGATTATATCCCTCTATATGGATTTTTGAATAATAAAATCACAATTAATGTTCTATAGGTACAAGGATGAACCCATGTATCTAATAAAAATAGTTTTAGTATAATATAAGGGATCATTTAAAGAATAAAGTTTGAATTATATTTTAGATGTTTTATAAGGTTAACCATTTTTTGGACTAGAATAAGTCAAACTTCATTTGAGGTTATAGAGATTTAATATATTATCTCACCATATGAGGATTTATTCATATTGGTTAACATGTGTTAACGTTTTTTTGAAAAAGATAAATGGAATTTGTTATCATTCCATTTATGGGTCTTATGATCTAATAATTCTTCAAGATTGAAAAATTTACTTTTACTTCTTGGAATAATAGATGAGGTGAAATTTTTTCCAAGTACAGAAAAGGGTAAGGTTGTCCTGAAATCATGTAAGTATATCTTATCATGAAAATTCATCAACTTTAGAAAATAGGGTCTTGAAATAAAATTTTGTCATGTTATCATCATTTCGGATGATATTAATTACCTTTTTCAAGCCTCTTTGGGTTATAGATGTGTGACCATTAACATTGTTCTGACCATGTTCTCTATCACTCTCCATCAGAAACTAATTTCTATATTTTTAATCCATGTCCATATTTTTAATTTCCACCTATTTTATCCTTTTTATGATACTGGTAATTAATTAATTTGACTAAACTTTATGTTTCCAACTTTCAATTGTAAAGAAAGTTTTAGAATTCATTTTTATGATGTGGGTTTCTATGAAAGGAACGTTCAAGTATTAAACCTTTAATAACCCAAATTAATTTCAAGGGAGAAGTTCAATTTAAAGGGGTAGAATGTAACACCCATAGATTTTGTGAAATATTTTTTTATTTAATTTAAACTATTAGATATTTTTCATTCATGCATCACATAATATAGCTAGTTTTAAATGAAAGAACTACGTTTTTCTTGATTTTTACACAACACCATTTCAATATTTCACTACACACAACAATTATATTATCTTTTGATACACAAAAGAAAATTCTTATGTTGCACAAAATGTCAAGTTCGTTCAATAAATTATTCTACACACAACACCTAGTTTTTCCAAAATAAAATTTGAAATTAATATTATTATAAAACTATTATTATACTTACCACTTAGCCATTGGAATGGTATTTTTGAATAGGATTAATTAAATTATGAAAGTACTGTATAAAAATGTATATAATATGAATTATTTGGTGAAACATTAAATAAAAATGAAAATAAACCCTTTTGAAAATATAGGAAATCTGTTACTAGAAAATAATATTTTAACAATAAAATAAATTTTAACTTAATAAATTAATTAAAACACTTTAGACAAAAGATTTCAATGAAATATATATATATATATATTTATATATATATTTAATCAATAATTTAACAATAATCTTATGTGTTTTCTAGATAAGTGATGATAATAAATCAAATTTATTAGTAAAAAGATGTTTTTTTCTAAGATGTAATTTTTCCGTCTTTTAATAGAGAACCTATTTTAAATATAATTTCTGAAAATTTTATATTTTTTATATGAAAATATAAACTTAATTTTTGAAATTATAATATCGAAATTTAATTTGGGTCAATTTTTTTATTTTTCTCAGAAGTTTCATTTTTTAATGAATAGTGAAAACACTAAATTTTAATTCAAAGCTTCTTTTTCCGTAATTTATTTATATTATTAATTTTTTTATGAATTTTTTTTTCAAGTATAATTATACATATTATACATAAAATAATTCAATATATGTCATTGGAACCAATTTGACATTGATGTTGGATATAAAAAACATTTTAAACTTTTATGCCTTTTCGCTTTAAAAAACATGTCATCTCGTCCAATCTGCGATATTAAATTTAAAATTTATTTCTAAAAAATATTTTATTATAATTTTGATAAATGTATTCTATATTTCTAATCATAAAAATTTTTAATGTCAAATAATTTCAAATTATTTTTAACCAAAAATATTAGTGAATGTGATTAAAATTAATTACAACGATTAAGGTTAAAACAAGATTACTTCATGTTGAAACGTTAATCTTAAGGGTCCAAATGACCTAGACACATGTTCAAAAGCAATTATATTGACATATATTTACTAATTTCTGTATTTTCCCTAAAATTTAAAATTATTGTAGGTACATTAGTTAAGAAAGACGGCTCATTAGTGTTTTCTTTTTCATATTTACAAGAATGCCTCTCATCCTCCACTATAAAATGGTCACTCAACCCCCTCACTTACTCAAACCTATAAAGACATATTTCAACAGAAAAATAATGGCCATATATCATCAAAAAATCCTCTCCCTTAATCCTATAATCCACAGTTTTGGGATAAATCCATCCAAGGAATCCATTTGGTGCAAACTAAGAGGAGTTACCCAAAGAAGAGGTAACATCCTTCCCCAAGCACTTTTGTTTTATTTTAATTCTCCACTCCCTAACCTCTTTTATTAAATTATTATATAAAAAGAGGTTTACTAAATATATTATATGTATTTATTCAGGGTTTTTTACCTACACCTACATATACTTTAATCAAATGGGTAACAAACTTTCTATTCATGTGTACAGTGAACTTCCGCCTTACGAAACAATGTTATTTATTTTTCATTTATGAGATATCATGATTGGAAAGGATGATGGAAAAAATATTTTAATATTATTTATATTTTATTTACTATTTATTTAGTATTATTTAATTTAATGTAATAGACACGTTTATACATTCCATTTTTTGGAAATATGATAACTTTGTTTTTGAATGTGTGGACTACTGCCTATTAAAAGCGATATGATTCACTTAAACTTTACATGGAATGTATTAATGATGAGTTTGGTAAACATATTTTATATATATTAAATAATAATTTTACTAGAATTATAATTTTAATTTATTTCAATTACTTTCAATCCTTCAATACGATAAAAAACAGAAATAGTGTTCATGCATACAAATAGTCTACTGTCTCCATGAACGGTGTATTCCTTTTCATATATCTATATTTTATATATTATTATAAATATTTATATAAATAATATATATGATATATAAATAATGTTTCAAATTATTTAAATAATTGAATCATTATCTAAGTTAGAGGAACAAGAATAAAAAGTCAAAACATATACGTTAAACAAATAGGTTAGTACCCAAAACATTTATTTAACATGGAATTGTTAATAAATGGATAATATAAAGTCATAAGTGAATAATATATGGTATTATATCAATTAATATGGTTATATTTTATATTTATAATAAAACTATATTTATTATATAGGCTTTTTTAATGTGTACAATGGAGTTCAAGACTTAAGGTAAGGGGATTTCTAGTTTTAATTTCATTTCTGTTAGACTTATGCATTATTCACCCCTAATTTATTTTTTATGATTCATATACTACCTCAGAATGTATTCTATTAATATTATAATTAAATTTATGGTTATTTAAATATCCATTTTATTTTATATATCTCTAGAGGTTTATAGTTCAAAATTTACAAAATTGGTAATGTAATTGTGTCTCAATTTTCATTCTTTGGGATACATGCCATATTATGGACCTATATTTTTATATGAGGTGTATATAATACACTATGACATGTTATATCCTGAATATCATTTTTTAATTATATTTTAAGATTAATTTAATTTTATTATTCCATGTTAATTTTGATTCAAAGTTACCAAAGTAGAAATATTTAGTTACTGCAATCTTATCTTTATAGGGGTTATTTATGATTATGGTTCCATTGATTAAATATAATGAACCATATCTCAATAAAACTCATGAATTTTCTCATCTTATTTTTATTCATGATATATTGAATTAATGGTACCATTTTCCACTCTTTTTGTACTTAATATAATTAATAAAGTGTTTTTAAGAAAATATGACTTTATTTCTCTCTGAGGTCAAACAAAAATTATTCAAAAAACCATATTTTTTTAAAACAAATCAAAGATGTTTTAATATGATGTGTAAAATACATTTTAACAAATGTTTAACCTTTTTAGTATAAAATATTTTTAAAAATAAATCTCCTTGTCATTTCCTAATTAAGACACTTTTCTAAAAAAAATTAATGTAAAAATGGATTTCTCATCATGTACATATTTACCTGTCTTCATGACCATCATTTCCTTGAATATTTCTTTGAATGTTTAAATGGTTATTTTTAAAGAATTTTTGTTTCCTAATTTTCTAAAAAATAATTATTTTAATGTCGTTTTTTTAAAGGAATATTATTTCAAAAATATTTTTTCATTCACAAGTTAATTAAATGGTTTTAAAAACTTCATTTATAAATTTAAAATGTTATTTTAAAAGATAAAGGTTTTAAAAATATTTTATATATTCAAAGTTTTTTTTTAAGAGAAAAGTATATTTTCTCAAGAAATGACTGAAATTATCTTTAAATATTACTTTATAATTTTTCAAGTGGTTTTTCAATGATAAGTTTTTTAAAAACGATATTTGTTTTAAGAATATATTTTCAATTAAAGGTTATTTTCATTAGGAAATTATTCATGTGATATTTAAAAATTCTTACCCATGAAAGATTACATTCTTTTTTATAATTTATTTTTATAAGAGATATGATACAAGACAATTCATATTCTTTCTTGAATGGCTTGGGTTTTGATGTAGGGGTGTTTATGAAACATTTTTCTCTTCCAAGGGTTATATGTTTTTGAAACCCACTTCTTTTCATTGGTTTGGCTTTGATGAAATGATTATAAGACCAATAAATTTTCCCTAGGTAATTATATCATGAAATTTTTATGATACTTATTTCATTTAAAAGGTCATGATTTTTATTATTTTCTAGAATCATGTGGGAAATATATGTATGATTTTGTTATGTGATGGGTGGGACCTATATCTCCCTCCAATGAATTGGTCAATGATCGATGACTCATGATTATATATGTTATGTGTGAACCTGATCACATGATCATGGAGATATGTATGAACCTAATTACATTTTTTCAATATTTTGTGTGAGCTTAATTACATGTTTACAATGTTATGTTTGGACCTAGTTGCTTTCCAATGAGATTATTTGAGGGCCTAATTTCATGTCCTTAACTTAATGAGTGAACCTATTTCTACTTATGGATGTTCAAAATGTTATAAGATGATGTTTATGCAAAAAATACATGTTGTATTCTTATACTATGATTTCATGGATAATGATCTTGATTACCTTATCATCCATGACTTATGAAATATCAATCAATATGACATGACTCTTGATTATGGTCTTTTATATGAAGGCTATGATCATATAATAATGTGATCAAGTTCACATACCTTTATACTCATGATTATGCTTATATATATCATTGTTTACCCTTACTAAGCATATGAACTCACCCATTTTATATATTTCCTTCCCCATACTATGAAGAAATTTTTTTAAGTATGAGTACTAAATAGAAATATATTTATAGATATTTCGAAGACCTTTAACCAAATTAGAAGAATGTGTTCCAAGTTTCCAAATACACTAAAATTTTTTGGTCCTTTGTCATGTATTTTTTGGTAATGTGTTTAATATTCATCTAAAATGATGTAATATCCATGTATGTAGTTTCTGGGTATCTATATTAATCTTGTATTCAGTATTAAATATGAGGCTAAATAAGTTGGAATGCTAGGATGATATCCTTGTATTGAATATTGTACCAGAGTTAGGAATTCTAGAATTAGCTCTATGGATTCCACATGATACTAAATTCTTTGGGATATAGTGATGAGTACCTGGAATTCACATGATACGTTATATTTGAGAATTAAATGATGAGTGTATGGATTTTGTGTGGTGAATAAGTTTTCCATGATCATCGAGACATGCTCAAAGACATCCTGCACTAACCGAAGCTAGTATGTTTGACCGATGTTTCGTCACACAGCCCAAGGGTCAAGAATATTTTATTTTCTTTATTTATTTGAATTACTCACTTATTTATAGAATATATTGGAATTCACTATATTCTCTCAAACTATAAATTCTTTTATACTCCATTAGTGTTGGAATATTGATTCATATTCGCACCCTTTTAGTTCATTTATTGGTACCCAAGAAGACCTTATGTATGTAGGTCTGGACAATAGAAATCACCCTAGAGAAGACAATTTATATGTGTTTGGAAAGATCTTGGGGATTGGGATTGGGATATGACTCAGGCCTCTTTTTATATTTTGAACTTTTTGTCCATTTTTCTTCTTTTGAGTATTTTGGACTTGTGCATAATATATTTTGACATGTATGACTCTAAGATGGGTGTACATTTCATTTTTATAGCATAGGTTATATATTTCCATATTACCTACTTTATTTATTTCTTTATTTATTTTTGAATGGTTGGATGATGTCTCATTTGTTCACTTCCATGTTGCACACTCAAATTATGAGGAAATATTCGACCCTAGGTAACCACTGGAGCCCTTACTGCTAGTTAGAAACATTTGGAGTATTGGGAGGTATGATTTATGTCATGTGGTGCACCATCCCAAAGAACTCGTTTAATATCTTTTATATTAGGTCATTACATAACCCCCGACCCCACACAGGGTGTGTTGGAAAGTTTTGGTTACAACATATATAATTAATTATTACTATTGAGTAAATAATTAATAATCAGTATTTACAAATTAATAATTAAAAAATAAAATTATTCATAAGTAATTACAAGTGAATATGATATTGTAACATCACTACCTAGGTTCCACACACTAGTACCGCAAGACAATCAGCTACTGACTTAAAGAAATCCTCCCCATATTCCAAAGGCGTTTGACTAGTAGTGAGGGTCAAATATACAACACAGGGATACGATACCCTCTTTATAAAAGTAACAAAAGTAAATAAATAATAATACCCAAAAGATATAAACAATAATCAAGAAAAATAGTATCTCATGATGAAGAAAACAGTAATACAATATAAAAACCAAAATAGTAGATATTGCATGCCAAATATGATTCTAGTGTCAAATGAAAACCCAAAAGATAGATACAATGACACTCCCAAGAGGGTCTCAACACCATCTATGATTCCTTCATCCATGATCCATACCAACACATCCATATAACATATGGATGATGCCCTTATCATGTCTTGAAAACATGAAGTCCTTCTATGTACAGATCGAGTAGCCCAAGTATGGTGTGAGTACAACTCAGCAGGCCAACACTAATGGCTTCTAAAACAATATCCAGTCAATAAGTGTGAATTAATTTGTATACAGAATAAATAACAATGCATAAAGTAAATAGTTATCACATTTCATTATACCTTAATCAACCACATAATTTCTTGGGTTCACAAAGATTACCAACCCATCTATACCATCATAGGATCATGCTAGAGTCGAAACTATCCCCAAGGGATATCGTGAATCACATAGAAAATCACAATTCATTATCACTGTGTCTTTTATTATCCATTTAATTTTAATTCATATCACATCCATTTGGAACCATATTCCAATTCCAAACTCATGTGTGTAGAATGTCCTTTCTAGCACCCCAAAGGTATTTGGAGAATTATTCCATGTCACACAACCCATGGTTATTTGTAGAATTATTACATATCCCATAAAATAATAAACACATGCAAGAATTTGGGTCTAAAACATCATGTTTAGAACCTCATAGTTTTTTTGACCATCAATCCATTCCCCACACCCAATTTTTCAATCAATCACATTTATCAAATATGACACATTCAATAATTTTAATTTTAATTTTCCCTCTTAACAATATTTCACATCGTGGTATGCCATTTCAACTATCCAAATAATCATAATTATTTACATTAGTTACATAGAATAATATAAACAATTCACTATTACACCATCTTTCAACATTTCATCAAAACCCATTAAATTTTCAAGGTTATTCTAAATATCCCTTAATTCCCATTATCAACTAATTAAATATTCCATCAATTATCAAATTACAAACTCCCATTAGTCTATCATTTTTCAGATTAAAATTCAACAAATTTCAATTGCCCAAAATTTTACCTAATTAATAATCACATGGAAATTCAATTTAATAAATTAAATATCTGATGAAATTTACCAATCATGGAGGCATCAATATCAAAATTTAATACACATATATAAATTAGGACTATGGTATTTTCAATTTATACCACCTACCTCACATTCGTTGATGGATGCTCACCAATGGAAATCCTCAAGTTATAGTAGAATACTCAATTGCACAATGATGAATGATATCTATATCAAAAACCTATATCCAAAATTAAAAAACATTAAGATATATCAAAACCAAGATCTAGATACATCACTAATGGAGGAAAAATTCCATCAAAAAGAAAACATAAAGATGGGAGAGAGGGAGGAAACCAATGGGTATGAGAACCTATTACTGATATAGGTGAAAATATGTCAAATAGATCTTTGATTCACAAAGAACATAGTTCCGAAGCCCATTGAACCAATTAAAAATACTCACAAAATGATGGAAAATTTTAGGGTTGAGTTAAGTTGAATTAGGGTGAATGCTAGTGGGATCACGAATTTCAAAACTAATTTTCGGAGGATTAAATCATGCGTGCATGGTTTCCTAGGATGGGGCGCACAATTTTCCAAACTGTGTGCCCAAACTATGTGCATATCCTATTGGGGGGTATGGTTACTCATAATAGGGTGTATGGTTTATGTGCCCACAAATCAATTACTCTCTGTCTGTGGTTTCATGGTTTTTTAAAGAGAGGTGCACTATTTGGGAAAACCTTATGCCAATCGTAAACTACCCAAAACCTCTCCAAAAACATCCAATTTTCACCGAAACACACACAAGACCTTCCAAAACCAAATTATAACCAAAACACGGAAAAATATTACCTGTAAATGAGCTTTAAACTTCACAATAAGTGTCTGGGATATTATAATATCCCCACCATATAATAGATCATCCTCTAGATGTACTGTAAAGTATCTCTAAGATTATGTGGTAAAAATATCAATTCACTAAGACCCTCATATATGATTTTATCTCCCATGTTTCCTCATAAAAATTACCATGTTTCTATAATACATGGACTATGGACATGTTCATTCCCCAAACACTTTCTTAATATGATTAAACACATGTATCAGATGCTCTTCAAAGGAAGTATTGGTCTCAAACTAAACATCATCCACATTGATCACATGAGAAGTGTCGAGGTGATACCACAAAAGTTATGACATGTGAAAAAATCTAGGAAAAGAACTATACCTATGTGGAAGAGATAATAAATATGCCACTAACCTGATTCTCTCCATAATCTCAAATGTTCTAACAAACCTTGTGCCATCTTTCCCTACATCTAAATCCATTTGTGATCCAATCTAGGTGACACCTGAATGAACACATGATCACCCAATCTAAACTCAATGGAATTTTGAAGTCTATTAGCATAGGCCTTCTATCTACTCTGATCCATAGCCATACACTTCTGAATCATTTGAACCTCCTCTAATGTCTCATGTATGAGACTTGGTCAAAACATCTCTGAATCACCTACCTCCATCGAAAAAAGATATGATCTTAATGGCCTACTATAAATAGCCTCATATTGTTCCATTTTTATAGTTTCATGATAATTTTTTACAGGAAAACTCCACCAATACTAGGTGATTCTCCCATAAACCATCAAAGTCAAGAATGCATTCCCAAAGAATATCCTCCAAAACATATATAGTACATTCTTATTTCCATCATTCTATGGGTTGAACTTCATACTCATAAATACCTGTGTACCAAAAACCTTCTGCAATCCTTTATAAAAACATGAGGTAAAATGTGATTCATGGTCTATAACAATGAATTGTGGAACCCCATGCAGATGGACTATATTTCAAACATACATACCTCTCAACTATTCCAATGATAATGTCTCACAAATAGGTAAGAAATGTGCTACTTTCATCTATTAATAAATTATCACCCAAATAGAATAAATACTCAGATTCATCTTCAAGGGACTCTCCAAAAATTCCATGGTAAGGTCACCCCATTTATATTAGGAAATGGGAAACAATTATTGTAAACCACCAGGTCATTGATGCTCATCCTTCACCCGTTGACAGGTGTATGATCGTTTCATGAACCTTGAAATCTCCTTTTTCATGTCCATCTATAAATACTATTGATGTAGGTCATGGTACATTCTTTTCACACCACCACCCACATAATGTCATGAAATCCACATATCATCTCCTCTCATATACTCATAATTACAACTACATGTCCTTAGACATAGATGATTTCATCCTCATCTAGAGTCCAATATAAATGTGACTCCCCACCTTTAGGGATTTCTCTCAAGGAAAAACAGTTTAGATCTTGATATTTTCTCTCCTTGGTCCAGCTCAAAATTTTAACTCCACTAATACAAATAGTAAATTCATCTACACCTGTCTCTCCTAGACGACAATATGCATCTCCTATATAAATTTCATCATCATCCACTTATGACTAAACTCCTAAACTACCTAAGTCTATTTTTTCCTACCCCAATTGATTGCAACAATATTTCCCTTCTCAAGTGTATATGCTAGATCAAAGTTGAATTACTTCATATACTCAACCCATCTCTGCTACTAGAGATTTAAGTCTCATTGTGAAAGGATATACTTTCATCTATCGCGATCGATATAAACAGTAAATTTTACACCTAATAGATAATTCTTTGACACTTCAAATCACAAACTATTTCTGCTAAATCAAGGTTAGTCTTAGGGTATTTAATGTCATGTGTCTTCAATTGTTGTGAACCATACGCCACAACTCAGCCTCCTTACATCAATATTGCGTCAAACCTGATCCCATATGTGTCAAAAAACACTATATACTCCTCTCTTGACTCAAGTAGGATCAATATCAGTGTCATAGTCAAGCGATTCTTCGACTCTTGAAAAGGATTCTCACATGCACCTGAACATTAAAACATAACTACATTCTTGTTCAATCCCAAAATTGGTGCTTCTAAGAGGTAAAAGTCCTGGATAAACCATTGATAATATCACACTATCCCCTAAAAACTATGGATATCAAAAAATTTCTTGGGATGATCCCAAGATATAATTTCTAGAACCTTCTCTAGGTCCATTGACATAACTTTCTCCAAAATGATGTGATCTAATAAGTGTACCTAATAAATCCAAAATTTGAACTTATATAGCTTGTTGTATAGTTGATGTTCTCCTAGAATACTTAGAATGGTGTCAAGGTGCTAGGAATGATCATTTTGATTCTAAGAGTACACTAATATTTCATCCACAAATACTACGACAAACTAATCCAAGTACAGTTGGAATATTTTTTTCGTCATGTACATATACATTTTTAGGGTGTTTGTTATAAAAAAATGGCATCACACAAGTCTAACGTATATATGAAGGTCAGAATCTCTGCTGATGATACCCTGATCTCAAATCGATCTTGCAGAAGACAGAAGCTGCACTCAACTATTCAAAGAGACCTTTGTTACATGGAAGGGGATACTAGGTCTTCACTCTAATCTGGTTCAACATCCAGTAATCTGAAAAAAAGTGAAAAGTCTCGGCATCCTTATCTAAAAAAAAATAGGATAACTCTGAGGAGATGTAATCAGACAGATAAACCCCGTATACATCAACTCTTCTAGCAGAGTCCTAGGATCATGATGATTTTTTAGTGCCATAATGTATTGTGGAACAGAAATTGGTTCGTCCCCCGATATCATATCAATTGTAAATTCCACATCTCTATCAGGTGGAATCCCTGAGAAGTCCCCAAGAAACACATCTTCGGACCTATTCACTATGGGTGGAAAGACATCATTCTTTACACTCCCATCATCAAATAATGGACTAGAGACCTATGTGGTGAGCTCCTTTATTTGTTGATGAATTTTCCATGCACAACCTTCTTGGATATCCCACTCTCCATAGTGAATATAATTTTCACCCTCCAGAGATTTAAAAGTCACTCTCTTATGATAAAAATATATGTGGGCTTGGTATTCCATTAAATGGTTAATTACCATTATCAATTCAAAGCCTAACATATTCAGAAAGTAAATATCCCAACAAAAACAATACTCCCCAACCTCGAGAGAACACCTTTTTCACAAATAGATGTCTCGCGACCGTACCCTCAAAGGTGTTTCAATCAAAATAAACTTGATCAAAACCCCCACTACTAGACACAACCCTTTCACAAGTTCTCCAAATATAAAATAATGATAGGAACCTATATCAAATAAGGAAATAGCTAGCATAGAATCTATAAAAATATTACCTCTATCTATTGATGATCCAGCCTCACTATCATAAGTATAGGTTATAATGCATGAAACTATTATACCCCTCTTTCTTGTGATGTAGTCTGACTCCAATTTTCTACACCACTCTGCTAATATGGGTGGTGTTTACAAGAACAAACAAGTCCACAACCTCAACCACCATGATCAGTAAAACTCCCACTTCCAGAATGATATGGTGTAGAAGAACCCCTTCCCATACTCTGGTTCTGCCTAGATGATCCATCATTACCCATAGGTCATGGGTTCCTAAAGAACCACTATATATGTCCCATCCTTCCAAAATATAGACACTCTACTGGTGGTCGGGGACAATGCCTACAAAATTCAAATGGCCTACCATAATAGTGGAAGATCACTTGAGTAATATCTTGTGTAACTGATCCTTCCCCTTATCCACTATATGTTCCACTTATCTGGTTTAAATTCTAAATGTGATGCTCCCTAATCTCTAAATACATACCTTCTGATCATCCAGTAGTAACTGTATGTCCTCCATTATAAGCCTCCTTCAGTTTCCCCTTATACACGAGAGCCTGATCAACTACATCAGTAAACATTATTAACTGAAAATTATTGATATGAGACTTATTCTCCTATTTAACACCATCTTGAAAACATCTTTTCATAGTTATATCACCCTCTACCAGCAGCTGAAAAAATCATTTTATATTAGTAAAGATACTAGCATAGTCCATCACAGACATGATCCCCTGGGTCAGCCTCATAAACATGGTTTTCCACTCATATCTCAAAGTCTTTAGATAAAAGTGATCCAATAACTTCTATTGGAATTCATCATATACCATGTTTTCTAGTAGTCAATCCTATGTTTGGATATCCCACCATCTCTTCGCTAATCCTCACAACATATATGATACTAGTTTAACTCTTTTATCACCAAGATTCTCTAAGTGATCAAGAATCATCTCAATATAGTCAATCCAAACCTCATCTACCTCAGGTCTACTCTCTCCAGTGAAATTTAGAGGGTGATGAAACTAAAAATCCATTTTTAAGTCATACCAACTATTCACAACCTCCTCTGCTTCTCTTTCCTTAAACTATATAAACTAATTAAATTTCTAACAAACCTTCTCTCCGACTTCATCACCCAACACTATTGGTGCCTCAGGTTCCATTGTTGGTGGATCATCTCTATCCATAAGCTATTTTTTCCTCTCAACATGAATCATAATGGAGGTATATCTCTTCAATTCCAAATGAACATCTTAGGACACATTTCACAACATTTAGTCAATTATGGGGGTTCATAAAAAGGTAGTACAATCCATCCCCCAAACCCTACCACATGGTCAAAAGTGAGGTATTATCACTACCATTAACCATCAAACCTCTAGTTCATGGTTAATAAATGGTATAAACATTATCATTATTCAAGTTTCTCATTAGACACCAATTTACTACATTGTTCTTCATTAAAAAATTTCCAATTTCATTTTAGGCACATTTATCATTTAATTCAACTAAACAAGAAAAAACATTTCAATTTCAACAACATACCCAAAACCTTTTTTCTATGCATGCCTAAAAATGATGTATGTCATAATATATCAACAGTCCATAAAATGATTCGTAAATACTCAACTATTTTGACATACTAGTCCTTGATTCAAAACTCAAAAAACTTTAGGAATAATAATTACATTACACAAAAAGTGCATCACTTAAGGTGAAATAACATCCAACTATAACAACCCAAATTAATGACAACAATCCCACCCTTGGTACTTAGATTTACTCCCATATATGGGTTATCTACTCCCATGCATGAGATATTAACCAAGGCCCAACTAATCCAAATATTTTTTCTACCATTTCTCAAATATTAAGTTAAAATAAAATAAAATAAAATGACTCTGATACCACATTGTAACGTCCCTAACCTGGTTCCACACATTTTTTCCCCGATCTAGTCGATTACATGACCACAAGCATATCTCCCCATATTTCATAGGTTGTTGAATAGTAGTGAGGGTCAAATATATACAACATGGGGAGACTATACAATCCTTATCAAAGTAGCACAATAGTGTAAATAAATAAGAATAACAAAATTATATAACAAATAACTAGAGAAAACCAAAATGACATGTTGACCAAAAAGGGAATACAATATCTAAACCAAAATAGTAAAAATATAATTCCAAATACTTGTTAACTGTTAAATGAAAATCCAATAGAAATACATAATGACAGTCCTATGCAGTTCATGGAACCATGTCTAGTACCCTCATATATGCTTCATCCAAAATCAACCATCTAACATAGGTATCGTACCCTTATCATGTTCTACAAACATGAAGTATATTTGGGTACCGATTATACAGCCGAACTAGGGTGTGTGTGCAACTTAGTAGGCCACCACCAACATTGTCTAGAATAATATATATTCAATAACAGAGTATGTCTTTTTATAAAAAATAAATTATAATTCCTAAAGTACAAAGTTAACACATTTAATTATTCTCTAATTAAAAACATAAATTCTCTGGTTTATAAAGACACCCAACAAATAAATACCTCCTTCATCCCTTGCTAGAGTATGAAATATCCCCAATGGATATAAAATATCTCATAGATGATCACAATTCATTATCACATTGTCATTTTTTATCCATTTAATTTCAATTAATATCATGACCATATGTAACCATAGTCCAATGCCAATCTCATGGGTGTAGAACGTCGTGTCTAGCACCCCACGGGTATTTAGAGCATTATTTTTGGTCCCACACCCCATGGGTATTTAGAGCATAAGCCCATTTCCCATACAATAATAATCATATGAATTCATTTGGGTCTAGAGTATTATAGATAGCTCCCCATCAGTATTTGGAGCATCAATTCATGTCCCAAACCCCATTTCCCAATCAATAAAATTTATCACATATAGCACATTCAATGATTTCAATCAAAATTAAACCTCCTATAAACATTTCAAATCATGTTGTATCATTTAAAGTTTAAAAATAATAATAATTATTTACTTTAATCACATCAAATAATATGAATAATTCCCCATTACACCATTAATCCACATGTAATAAAAACCATTAACTATTCCAGATTATGAAAAACATCCCTCAATTACCATTATCAATAAATTCAATATTCCATTAATTAGAAAAATTACACGATCCCATTAACACATCAATTTCATGATCACAATTCAACCAATTTCAATTACCACAAATTTTACGCAATTCATTATCACATGGAAATTAAATTTAATCAATTCAATATGTGATGAAATTACCCAAGAATGGAAATTTTAATTTCAAAATTACATAAACATAATTAAATAAAGACATTAGGATTTTCAGTTTAGACCACTTACCTCAAGTTCTATGATGAACACTCACTAATAGAAATCACCAAGTTGAAGCGAGACATTCAAATGCACAATAAAGAACATGATATAGATCTAGGTCCTAAATCTAACATTGATGGAAGATAAAATCCATTAAAAATATAATAGAAATATTTGAGATAAGTATAAAACTAGTTGGGATGAGAATACCTTAACGGGAGAGGTGTAGATTTTTCAAGTGGATCTTCGATTCACCAAGAAAAGAATTCAGAAGACCTTGGACTCTTTCTAGGAGCCTCCAAAAATTAGAGAAATAATTTAGGATTGAGTTAGATTGAATTACAGTGAATTTTGTGGGTGTTGGAATTTTAAAACTAATTTTAGTGGATCAAATCCTACATGCACGATTTCTTGGGTTGGGGCATTCAATTTTCCAAATTGTTCTCCTTAACCATATGCCTCTTCGATGGGGGTTCATGGTTTCTCCAAAAGGGTACACTTTATGAAAAATTGTTCACCAACAATTTAATCCCTCTCTGTCTGGGGTTGTATAGTTTATTGGGGTACGACGCATGGTTTTGTAAAATCGTGTGCCAACCATGCACTGCACAAAATCCCTCGAAAAACATCCAATTTTCACTCAAATGAACCCAAGACATTCCTCAACAAATGTATAACCAAAATAAGTAAAATTATTACATGAAAATGAGCTCAAAACATCACTAGATGAGGTCGGGATATTATTGATATTATTAATAATATTTATTACTAAGTAATAAATAATAAATGATAATATTTATTTTGTATTTTATAAAACAAATTATTATTAAATACTAATTACAATTAAAATATTTATATATTTACACATATATAATTACATATATAATTTCATATATATAATTATATATATTTATACTTATATATATTCTTTTAAATAATTACATATAATCAATTAAGAATTATTATATATTTATATATATGTAATTATATATATATATTTATTTATTTATTTATTTATTTAATATAGTTCTATATAATTATTTGATTATATTTATTTCTATTTACATATATATATAGTTACATATATAAATACATTTAAATACTTATATTTAGTTTTATATTTGTATAAATATATATATACCAAATTTTATTTATATATATATATTTACTTTTGAGAGTGGATCCTTACCCTCTTGGGTTTCTCTCATGATTATCCTTTAGGGTTTCATCATGACACTTCTCCAGTGTTGATGCTCTCCTATTTCCTGGCATTGTGAAGCACTTTCCAATATTTCCCCCTTCGTATCACAATATAATTTTACTATTCTTATAGTTCCTTCAATTGGGATAGCTTCATCCTAGAGGCTCTTTCAACATTTAAGGATTTAGATTTTTATCCCCTATTGTTTTTGTTTCTTCCTCTGGTTGAGATTAATCTAATTTTTCCTCCATTCTTCATTTCATGTTGGTTTTTTTGTTTTTATGGTATGAATCACCCTCACTCCCTTTATTAGAGATGAGTTTTTGTCTTGTGATATGTGTTTTATCTGGTTATATCGGGTTTTTTACTTCACATTTTGTTGGTGATCCATTCTTGGAAGATCTTGTAGGTGTTTCAGTTCATTAGTTCCCCTTATTCACAGGTGGTGGTGAATTTTTTTTCACTCGTTAATTTTATGGTTTCTCATTCTGGTTATAGTTCCCTATGTTTTCATTATTCTAGATGAAATTCTTACATTTAATTAGTCACTAACCTATTGTCCCAGTCCTTTCTTGCCTTCCCCTTCCTCACTGTCCTACCAGATTCAGTTGTATCTTGATCTTATTTTTTCATGCTTGATTTTTCTTGTGCTCTTGTAATTCTCTATGGTTTTCTCATAGGTTCTCTCCCTACCATTCAGTAGAGGATCCAAGACCTTATGTCTAGTGGAGTCAATGTTTACCTCATAGTATTTATGAGGATATGATACCACCCCAATAATGATGGTATTGAAGAGAGTGCTAATTATATGACCCTATAGAATTACCTTAAAGAACTAACTTTTCATATGGTTTCCCTAATTTTAAAGAAACCGATTCAAGAATAAAATTAGAATCAAATAAGACGATGATGTGATGTTTTTATAAATGCATGAGTAAAATAAAAAAAATAGAAGAATAAAAAAATTAACATGGTTTACATCACTTTGGTCCTACTTCACATCAAGAACACCACCCTATCCTAGTATTTATTAATACTCAAAATAAAAGGTTACAAGAACACAATAATAGAAATTAGAAAAAAAATAAAAAAAATAATTCAAAAGGGAATGATGCATAGAATAATAATAATGTACTAAAAAACAATTACACACCAATCATATTTACCAATTGACTTACTATCTAGGTCCTTCGGCAAGCTTCAATAGCATCTATAGTATACTACACCGAGAATTTGAGTGGTAATTTGAGTTATATATTAGATTGACCATGTTAATTTAGAACCTATCATGATGTTGAGGGTGTTAGTGTAGGAAAAGGATCATGTTTTAAAAAAAATCCTAGGCTTGAGGATTAATTCATTGTAAAATTATACCATTGGTAGTTACTAGAAGAAATATGAAGGTTGGATGTGAATTTTAGAAGTTTTTTGTTATAAATTTGAAGTCAGGATATTTTGGGAATGAATTTGAAAAAGTATTTATGTTACATTGTATTTATAGAAAATAAAAAACTATCATACATAAGGGTCATATTTTGTAAGGGTATTCATACATTAATGTGACCACACATAAAGGTCACCCTCTAAGGGGGTGGGGAAAATGGCTATGTTTGGTAGTAAAGGTACCTTAAATACATAATGATTCTCAGAGGAAATGAAATTTGGATAAGTGTTGGGATTATTTTGATATGTAAGTGTAACCCTGTGATTTTTAGTGGTTACTCTATTAAATGAAATTTGGTTAGTCTAGAAAACCACTCCAACACATAAGGGTATGATACAAATGGGTAACTTCATGTGCCTATGATATGTAAAAGTCATTTCATACATAAGATTTTAAAAAAGTGAAAGTTTCAAACCTAAGCGATGATATATAAAAGTAACAATATAAAATATATATTTCCTTAGGTCAATATGTAATGTTCACCAGATATGTAAGGTCCACCTGTGAGGGTCTATACATATGGGTCCCACACATAAGGTTCCATGAATAAGGAGCCTATAATTTTTTAATTCTAAGGGATGATGCATAAGTTTTTGTGATATGTAAGGGTTATCAAGGTCAACATATAAGTATTCCATGCATAAGGTTCAATATGTAAGGGTCTAAATGTTCTAAAAAATTGATTTTGATGAAATTATTAAATATTTTCACAAAGGTATTATTAAATTATTTATTAATTTTAAAAAACATTAAGTTAGAACATTTCATCTAGAATATAGTGGGTGTGCCCAATAATTATCTCTATTTCTTATTTTCTTCCCCAAGTGAGGTATTCATCAATTCTTACCAAATCATTATTTTGTCTATTTGAGTGATTAGTTGTGGGTATGATGTGTTATCCATGGGTGATTATTATTGGTTTCTCTTAGCATTTTCTAATTTTATATCCCATGTTCTCCAAATCAATGATTGTGTTATATTATTAGACTTCTTCCAATTGGATCCACATCATCCATATTTTTTTAATGAGTGGAATCCTACTAACTCCTTGTAATTATATCCTAGATATTTTTTATGGTATACATGTATCTATGCACTTGGTAAAAATGTGTGTGGGTGGGGTTATTTTTGTTAATGGGAATGAGACCACCTAAGGTTTTTTATAAGAGATACCTAAGGATTTTATAGTGTAGAAAATGAGTTTTTGTATCCATGTGAAACTAGGATTTCTTTATGGTGTGGTTTGAGATTTTAATGGGAATGATTCCCTATGTTTTAGAGTCATAATTTATGTGATCTTTAGATATATTTTGTTCTTTGTAAATGTGATGGGTGTAACCCATATGGTTTTGGGTAATTTTGATCAATAAGAATAAGTGGTGAAAGAGGTTTTGCAGTGTTATTTCATTTGTATTGACCATTTTCATGGGTGGTAATGGAGGTCCATCAGTATGATGTGGATGGTGTCGACCATTATCACGAGTGGTGATGGAAGTTTGCTGGTGTGATGAATATGGGAATGGAGGATCACTAAGGTTTATTCTAATGATTTTGGTTATAACACTCACCATGGGGGTTGTGTCCCTTAGGGTCATGTACAACATGATAAGTATAGTGGGGTGGTTTTTACCACTATTTTATGGTGGTACCCTTTGTAGTTGAGTGGAATAGGGTGGATGTTGATGAGATTCATCAATATTGGGGAGGAAACACCGTAGACATATGAGGTCTTTCATGTTTAAGACTTCAATATTAGATTGGTGTGTTCACTGAATATGAAGTATTTGATGGGGTCAATTATCCAGACATGGAAATGGATAGGTGTGGTTCTGCCTTGGTTTCCATCATGTTGTTGATATAGAAGTCAGTAAAGGGTTCAAAAGACTGTGGGTATTGTTACAGAGTATATGGATATATCGTTGTGTTTTTATGTGTGGTTATATGTGATATAGAATTGGTTAAAAGGATGATGGAACAATTAGTATGATAAACTATGGATGCAATTTTCCACTCCAGCACTAGCAAATGCTAGTAAGGGATTACTCATGGCTAGTTGACCATGGGTGGAGTAGGTTGGGTGATCTATTTGGGTAAAACTTTATTTCATTTTTCATTTACTAGTATAGATATGGCTATTATTTAGGATTTCATGGGTGGTATCCTACTAAGTACACACTCATACACTGTATGGGTTCTTTGAGATGAATGCATACTTTATGATTTGTGGAATGGTTAAGGGCAGGGGATATTCCATATAATTCCCGTGTAGATGGTTTAAAATCTATATTTTATGTCCCGGTAGTTCCTCAATGTCATTTTAGTGTTTATTTTGGTTACTTTTGTTATACATATGTGATCATACTATGGTCAATCCTGGATTTTTCTGTATGACCAGAATGGCATTGTAGAAGTTCATTTTGAATTATTGTATTTATATTGTGTCTTATTGTTTCCTATTATTCAATTTTTAGTCTTCTATTTTTGTATTTAAATTAAAATTAATCTTGTGTGTTTATACTCTCCCCACTATCACCACATAGACCTTTACTACTAGTCAGATGACTTTGGAATTTAGGGATACATTATTAAGGTCAAGTGGCACTTTGTTGCAATAATTTTAGAGTGAGTATCATTATTTCATTACAATGTGTATCATATAATGGTCCTCAAAAAGTGATAAAAGGGAGATTTTTTTCTTAGGTCTATAGTTTATGGAGGTTTAGGGAAGTGTTAGAACTTAATTCTAAAAATTAAACAACATATATATTTTATTGTGTAATGATCTAGTATAAGTATAGACTGAAGTCCAATTTACTAGGGGAACTATGATTTTTTATTTGTTTTATATGGTTATAGTATAATTATTTGCTTTGGATAAATGGTTTTTGTATATATTTATTCATGCTTCAGACTCTTGGACCAAAGATGTAACAGTTGGTCCTCATGCATTATTTCAGGAATGTATGGATCATATGACATGAGTCTACTACATGTGATGGACATTTTGGTTTTATAATGGAATGGGGTTTGGTTTTTTAAAGTGTTAACAAAAATTTATATGGTGTTTTCCTGTACAAATTCTTGGTGACATTCTACACATCCAGATTGGGGATGTGATTCTGGGTGTAGTTGGATATGTGGATCCCAAGTGTGTATAGTGTGTGTGGTACCTGACCCTAACATAGTTAGGTGGAGCTATGAGGCTAGATAGTGTGGGAATTTGGTGTGGTAGGGAATTGTAAATCATAGTGGGTCACAATTCATATTATATATTTCTCTATTTGTGATATAGGGACTATTATATTTTTATTGGTAATGGTATTTGGTTCTCATGCTTATTCCAACTAGATGGCCTCCACTAAAGTGTTAAGAGGTAAAATACATAGTGCCACTAAGGGATGCACATGATGAGGCCCCTGAGGGTGGAGTGTAGAATGAGATACAAGAAGAGATTCTGAAGAAGGTAGGTTGTCTACAGTGTATTAAGGATATATGGAAATTGTTGGAGAAGAATTTCAAGGTGAAACTAGTGTGGGTTATCTTGATCATTGATCGGGAGCTTTGGGAGTTGATTTATACATAGAATATATTGAATAAGATTTTTAGTCAGTTTATACTCTTTTTTTCAAAATAGATGTTGGACCATAGGTAGTGGAGTACTAAATTGAGTTAGTATAGAAACTGTTTTATCAAACTGAGATACCACTAAGAGAGTTATGATTTCTATGTATATGTGTAAATGTCTAATTAAACTCTAGCGGGATGTAAGTTACATGAGGGTTGGTATCAGGGGATAACATTAATATATTTCAAGGTGGAATTAATCGAACATATCTTCCTTAGGAAACTTGGGGTGGATAGATCGTGGGATTACATGCACTTTGTGTAGGGAGATACCTAGGATAGGGATTATGCAATGAATTTCACAGCATTATTATGGTTTAAACTGATGTTGGTGGGATTTTAGATTTTTAATTTGTGATAATTAAAGGATGGATTATAGTATTCTATTAGATTTTAGGTGAATATAATCTTCCTAAAATCATTTTTGATGGCAGTAAACCAGGTTATGATAGTGAAGTAGAAGTTGGAGGATGGGAGTATACCAAAACAGAAAGTGGTGTCTAGTGAGATAGGTAGTGGATCATTGGGTAACTCAAATCGGGGAATAAAGAAACCCAACAGATTTGTTCAGGTAATTATTTGGTTAAGTCTTAATGGTGTGTATCATTATTGATGTGTTTCTAATGTGGGAATATAATTCATGTTCGAACATATTCTGATACACTACCAAAATAGTGTTGGTCATGTTCCTATATTGGGTAACTTGAGTGATTTTTTTGGGTGACCTTGTAGTTAGTTGTAGGTCATGGATCGATTTAGACCCAGGCATATTAGGTAGGATCAATTGTAGTATTGGGAGCCATTATCTATGATTCTTTGACATATATGGGACAAGCTAGTGGATGGGATACTTATTAGTGTATATAGTTGAGAGTGGTTATTGTGGAACTTCATGGTGGATAGGTATCGGGTAGTTTGAATTTAGTTTATCCATATATGATCAAGCTGACATACTCAGAGAATGAAGGGGAACTTTTATGTTCATAGGTACTCCATGAGTGTGTTGTTTTTTGGTTTTTTATGAAGGATACTAGTGCATGACATACATATGTGATAAATAAAATGATAAGATTTTGGTTGAGTTATGGGTATCGAATGTTATGTGTGATAAATGTGGGATTCAAAGCCATCTGGTAAAAGTTGGAATCAAGTATGATGTAAGGTGAAATTGTGAATCAAGTAATATGTGGGATTAATGTGGGTATTGTTTATGATTTGGGGTGGGAGTGGGCATTCATATGATGCATGGTGATGACATTTGATGATTGATGGAAATGTTTTTATTTTCAATACTACTGTAATTTTGCATGATGGGTAGGTATGACGACATAGATGTATCTAGTATTCTCATTGGGATATGTCAGGGTAGGTGATTCATGTGGTGGGGAGCTCCCACAAAATAGATCGATCGGTTTGAATTGGGTATCCCGAGAGACTGGGTAAGTGATAGATCTTTTTCGAGTTATCCCTATGTTGTGGTAAAGTGGTGAGTATGATGCTATATGTTTTGTAAGAATTATTTAGGGTGTTTAAAATATAGCTTGGGGAATATCTATTATATGGTGGGGAAGTTATAATGGCTCGAGTATTTGGGAGAGGTAATTTGGGAGGGATCATAGATGGATTAAGTGAATTTGGGCCCTTTTGAGGGGTCGGGGTGTTGATATAGGTCAAGGATTTATTCTCATTAGTTAACTTGGTCTTGGGGTTTATTTGTTATAACATTATTCTATATTTGGTTTTTTGGATGAGTTTTAAGGGTAAGAAGTGAATATTTGGTATTTTTGTGTATAAATTAGAGGTTTGGACATTATTTGGATGAATTTAGAGAACTTATGAAGTTCCAATAGAATTATAGAAAATCTAAAAAACTCATATGTATAAGTTATAATGTTTGAGGTACTTCATACATAAATGTCCCTATTTGTAATGGTCACCATTTGAAGGGTTGGTAAAAATGGCTAAGTATGATATTTAAAGGTTCCTTAAATAAATAAGGGTTCTCAGAGGTAGTGGAATTTAGCTATGTGTTTGGGTCCTTGTGATATGTATGAGTAACCCAATGATGTGTAATGTTTTTCCTATGATGAAATTTTTATAAAGTGTGGGACACCACAATAATACATAAGGGTATGATATATAATGGTAACTTTGGGTCCCTGTGATTTGTAAGGGTTATTTAATAAGTAAAGTATCAAACATACAGGTCTATATATAAATGTGACCTTGTAAGATATAAATATCATTTGGTCAATAATTAAAGTTCATATAATATGTAAGGTTCAGCTACGATGGTTGATTGTTTAAGGTTGTCATATGTTAGAGTCCCAAACATTGTAAATTTTTACAGATGATGTATAAGGGTTGGTGATATCTAGGAGATATTAGGGGTTATATGTATGGTTCTCTTGCACAAATATCAGTATGAAAGGGTAACAATGACTGATAAAAAAATTGATAAACTTTTTACATATTTTTTCATAATAATTATAAATTTATTTTTTAATTATAAAAGGTTATTTTATGCCATTTCATCTAGAATATAGTGGGTGTGCCTTGTAACTCTCTCTCATTTTTCTTTTCAACCCTAATTGATGTATTCATTGACTCTTGTTATTTATTCATGTGTTATTTTGAAGGTAGTAGATTCTAGTAATGTTATCTATCCATGCGAAATTATCATTTGTTTCTTTCTATCTCTCTCTATTTCCTCATTATCCATTATTTTTCCCCTAAATCATGAAATTTTGTTATATTACCATATTTCTTATTATTATATTTGGATCAAATAGAGTTTCTTATTTAGTGTAATCATGTTACCTCTATGTAGTTTGTTTCTAGATATTTCCAAATTTATGCATGTGCCAAAGAAAATTGTAATAATTGTGTGTGGGTAGAGTCTTGGGGTAGGCCAAGAATGGAACCAATTGAGGTTTCAATGGTTTTTAATAACTTCCTAGGTGTAGATTCATGTTAAAAATTAATGGTTTTTTTCTTGGTATGGTTTCGAATGATTTATTGTGTGGTTTTATGGCTTAATAGGAAAAATTTTGTATGTTTAATGTTCTGGTTCATGAGATTTGATGGTTAATATGATTATTTGGAACCACGGTGGGTGTATCTATAATGATATTGGGTGTTGTTATTCACTAAGGATATGTGTTGATGAAGGTTTTTATCTATGATTTTTATGTTGATGACTAATTTAAGATGTCAAAACATTGGTTTTATTGTATGATAAAATAGTTTTAACCATTATCATGGATGGAAACAGAGGTTCTCCACAATTTATTCATAGGATATTGGGGATACCACTCACTCTGGGGTTGAGGATGTTAGGGTCATTTTCCCATAATATTGTTCATGTGAGGTGTTTTTTACCATTTTTTTCTTAGTGTTATCATCTACAGTTAAGCTATATGTGGTTGATAATGTCAGGGTTCATATATATGGAGGAGGACACACCGTAGTTGATCATAGTTGGTGGTCTGTGATACTACTGGATGTGAGTGGAATGCTCATTTTATGTGTCGGATATGATGGGATCGATGATCTGGACATGGAAAAGGATGGATATGATTATTCCATATGATTCTTTAGGCTATTGATCTTATAGTCGGTAAAGGTAACATAAGACCATGGGTCTTGTGTTATGGTGTGTGAATGTGTCATCAAGGCATCACGATTGATTTAAAATGGTAGTTCCATGTGACAATGGATTAGTTGAAAGGTCAAGGGAACTTATGGTCTGAAAAACTATGGATTCATCATTCTACTTCGACATGGTATTAGGTAGGTGAAGGCTCACTCAAGGCTAGTTGGACATAGGTGGAGTAGGTAGAGTGTTGTGTTTTAGTTATTGATTATTTTATTTTTCATATACCGGTGTATATATGGATATTATTTATGACACTATTGGGAGTGGACAATTGATTTCAGACTCATACCCATTAATAGGCCCTCTAGGATTCATATAGAATTTATGATTCATGGAATAGGTACGGTTTAGGTCCAATCATTAGAATCTCAGTGGAGATAAAGTATAGACGGTGCATGACTGGTGCATTATGTTTTGGTGTTTCTTTTATGTCATGGTGGTAGTTTAATTTTATTACGTATGTTATACATATGTTATTGGTATATATGAAATCCTTTTTATTTTTGTATGTGTGGAATTTCATTTTAGAATCCCATTTTTTAATGATTGCATGTATATTTCATCTTGTTGTTGTAGTGTCCTGGTTTTTCAAAGGGTTACGTACACTTTTAATACTATTAAAAACCTTTAATTTTATGTTAACATTGTGTTTAAGAAGCTAATATGTAGTTATAGAGGGTTCAGGCTCATTCGGAGCTCAGATTTCAATAATTCTTGGGGATAGACTGGGTTTCATGTTTAGTGCACAGTTAGTGATAATCGTGCATCTCAATCGTGCAAGGAACTTAGTACACGGCAGGGGAGCCAAAAAGTTTTACCTAACTATGATAATTGGACCACACACCCATTTTGGTTATATAGGATTCTTTATAGATCCATTTTTCAAGGGTTGTGCATGGTTGGTAAAATAGTGTGCCTATCCCATGTGAGAGGGTTCCTTGGGAAGTGTTGGGTGCACGGTTCGGGCATGGTTTATCCAACCATGCGACCAAACCACATAACCCCTTAAAGAAGGGGTAAATTACCTTTTGACCTATAAATCTCTCAAATATTCAAACCCTTCCTCCTCTCTCTTATTTCTAATGGACTAATACTCTAGGAGAAGCCTCTTCTCCTCCAAAGTTAGGCTTTCAATCCATTAACTCATCCGAACTCTATTTTCTTTATCGGCGGGTATGTTGAATCCTCAAGGATGAGCTCTATAATCCTTTTTCTTCCATTATTCATTTATATTCAAACCTTATATGATATTTTGTGTGATATCATATGCGTTATTTTCAGTTTTTTTATCCATTATTCCATTTTATATCGTTCTTGCTTGATTTAAGGGTCTACACAATACCTGGAGAGTGATACGAACCTATGGTTGGTACTCTAGTTCTTTTCCCTCAATGTATAGTTGTATTTTATTAGGCACTATTTTATATATGATTAAATTCCCAGTTTCACCCCTACAATTTTTAATTAAATTAAATTAAAAGGTTATTCCCATGTATAGTGGGACACTAGATACTAACAGAACAATTTCTTTGAGCGTTTCCCAAGACATGAGCCACCCCTTTGGTGTGCCCCTTACCTGGGGGCCTAACTTCCCCTTTCCTAAAATTGTTAAATCGCCTTTTTAGGGGAGTTTTATGCCTTATAATAAATACACATAAAATGTGAAATGGGAATGGGAATCGATAAGTTGTTCGTTAGGCCCCTATGATTTATTCCATAGATTAAATTTCTTGAATTAATTGAATTGGACATCTTAAAAAAAGGAGTTATGTTTTGAATTCTTGTTAAATAATATGATATTTTGATAGATAAACTTACCTTAATATCATGCCAATGGAAATACAAGGGTATCAACTTGAGGGTTCATTATATGGGCTCATTCTTCTTTACTATTAGAATTTTTTAATGATTTGTAAATACGTCAGGAGAGATACTTGTAATACCTTGAACAGACTCACTAAGAAGCTTCTCTACCTCCATTATGAGTGATAATAGTTCCATAAGGGAGACCCCATGAACATTATCTATGGAAATATGTTTATACCAGGCCATGAGTGATACTCAGACCCCTTTTTGAGATATTAGGGATGGTCTCATAGGTTCTTGTCTTCACATCATGTTGGGGGTGATACATGTAATTCCATTTATTGATCACCTTGGATGGAATCTTAAAGCATTTTGTATTTATAGTGCCCATGGATGTATACATGGAATTCCTTTTTATATCACCATGTATGGACCTAGGGTGCCTCTTATTGAATTCTAATGATAACATTTATTTTAAAGACTAAGAATGAAAAAGTGATTCCCATGGACACATCTGCCAAGAAAAGTATCATGATAGGGTTTGTTATATTCTTGATACTTGATTTATGATTTCCCATTAATACACCCATATAATATATGTACAAGTTCTCCTTGGTTTAGAGTCATCCGACTTAGGCTGAAGTAGGTAGTGTCGATCGAGTATCCATGGGGAACACAAACTGATATGTTTTATTTATTTGCTGATTTACATTTTTATGTGTTTTCACACTAATCATTTTATATGTGAATATATGTTTGGTTCACACACCATGGGTGCAAGACTAGTTAATACATTTCACACCCTACCAAGTCCACCATTGGTACTTATGTATACTTCATGATTTTAGGTGTAGATAAAATGAAGCATACGGCTTCTGATGTTAGATTCTAAGTACTAGGCTGAATTACAGGAGTAGAGGATTGAGCCTATGATCTTTATTATAGTATTGGAAGTATTTAGTATTTTTATTTTATTTTTTTAGTATGTGGTATATTCTTGTTTCCCATTTATCCCATGTACCTCATTTTTTATAGCAACATGTAAACATTATCATTTTTTATATCTATATATGTTTCAACTTCCTCTTATTTATTTATATTGGATGATTATTTATTATTCTCTTGCTTCTTGTTATTATTGTTTCTACTACATACCATTATTCTCTACTGATGTTCTCCACTCTGATTTATGAGGTAATAGTCCCCCCACCGAAACCCCTTGGACCTTGATTCTAGTCAAAAACCCTTGTCATAGGGGGATGCCTTCTTGAGGTCATGTGGCCAACCATCTTAGGGAATTTTTCAGTGGAATCCCAGTTGGGATGCTATAAAGTGGTATTAGAGTATTATTTTTCTTTTTTTATTCAATTTGGGTATTAAACATTAGATTATAATGTATTATAATTTGTTAATGAACCTATAACAGGGAGTATCTAACCCACATACAGGTGAAACCCAAATTACCTAGGGTGGGATAATATTGTTATTGTTGGGTATTGTTGTAGTTACATTGATTTCACCATTGGGTGACACACATGATTTGTGATGTAGTTTACGTTATTTATAGTATTATTATTATGGATTTAATCCCTTAGACTAGGATTAAAATGATAAATCGTCTCATGTTTCATAATAGGAACTTGAGGATTCACATGTCATGTATTATTTCATTCTATACTTATATTACTGCATACATTTCCATTATTTCTTGTTATTTTAATGAGTGTCTTGATTTTATATATGGAAATATACTAACTGTTTTTTAAAGGGTAAAATAATTGGACTAACTAAGGTGTATGTATTAATATAAATGGTATATATATGGATAATTACACCTTAATTAACCAATTATGAAATGTTTGATCCATGAACCATTGGTCCTATGAACTGAACCACTAGATGATTTGATTAATTATGCCAATTGTAATTAATAAATAATGTAATACTATAAATTGGGAATGTCAATTCATTCAATCATATCATTAGATATGACATGTTATATCCCGATATCGGATGTAGGGGTCAAGTCGTTGTTACATGATGTACCAATTAGAATTTATAAAGAGTATGGGTCTTTAAAAATTGGTAATAGTGATGAAAATAACTGGACTTTGACATATATATAAATATAAATAATTTTAAACTTAAATAAATTTGATTTTTAAATGGAAATGGTTACTGTTAAACGATTGTACCAATTTCAAATTAATGGATGTTTTCCTCTATGCCCTGAAATTGACACTGCATATATCGTAACTTGTGTTGTGGGACGTGAGACCTTGACCCCTGACCTAAAATTAGTAGTGTCAGGTAGGTAGTGCCTCATCTAATCTTTTATGATCCTTATCATCATCTAGACATGGTATTAGGAGTTGGTATAGAGGTGTGACCCATTTATTAGACGTTTTTGTACAATTTACATCATTATTTCTCTATATCTTATCGGTTTTAAATATATTTTGGGGCATGAACATGGAATGTTTAGAGTTATACCACCACAACGTCCTCAATTTGTATGCTAGGATGTTGGTGATGACCATTCTCCAGAGGTGGTGGGCATTGAGCCACCAGTATTACCTAATGTAGTTCCACCTAAACCACCTCTTGTTAATCATTCACTGGGTGTAGATTCTCAATTTTTAGATAGATTATTATGCTTTCTATAGTCTATATCGGGAGATTTGTGACCTTCACTTGATATGGATGAGTTTATGTGAGCATTCCAATAGCATCATAATCCCCCCTTCTTGGGGGATAGAAGACCTTAGGCTGGTGAATATTGGCTACAATCCATGTTACCAATCCTAGATAATATAGATGCTCTTATAGAGTGGAGATACAAGTTCACAACATATATGCTCCATGACTATGCAAAGAATTAGTGGGATGACATCACCCATTCCATGTTTCATAAAGTTATTGTCCTAGTGGACTTCAAGACAATATTTTTTTACCACTTCTTCACATTGATTTAAAGGGTGGACTGTGTGAGTGAGTTTATGAATCTTCAGTAGGGATCTATGTCAATGTGGAGTACTCTGCTCTTTTTACCAAACATCATCATTTTCTAATGACTTTGACTAGTGATGAGTTGATGACTATGAGGTAGTTTGAGGATGGGCTTGTGTACACCATCTGGTCATAGGTGAATATTTTTTGGCTGACCAACATTTTTGAGATAGTTAAATAGTCCCTCGTCATAGAGTAGAACCTAAGGGAATATAGTAATGTAAACCAGGTAATTTTAGCTTTGATACAGGGATATGGTTCATCTAGAAATAGGAAATTTCATTTTGAGGTTGCATGTGCGGGTGGTGAGACCTAGATGGTATGCACTATAAGATATGTGGAGTGTCATCAATGGGGTAGGTTAGGCCATAATTAGGCTCATTGTATAAGGAATCCAATCGAGTGCTGATCTTGTGGTAGGATGGTCACCTATAGAGTTTTTGAAATACTTTTCCTCAAGTAAATAATGATAAGGGATTTGTACCGAAACTTCTTTCGGGTACAAGATATGCGGATCCATGTTAGGCTGAGATATGTTTTACTACCAGCTGATCTGAACGAGGATGTGGTCATGGTTGATGTAGTCATAATTCAATGTTTCCACACTTGCCTAAAAGACCATCCCAAGGTTATTATATTTCATCACAAAGTTGTTCATTTTTTAATACCTATATAGTGCAACCTACACCAAAGGATTTGAGTCCAGGTAATTTTATGGTAAGAGGCCACATTCTAGTATCCTCCACTTTAGTTTATACCTTATTGGATATAGTATCATCGTACTATTTTATTTATGTGGAAATTATGGAAGGTTTTGGCCTAGAGATAGAGTACTTATGGGGCATGATGACTCTTGACACACCATTAGTGGTTAGATTTGAGAGTATATGTCGGTGAAAGGAGTTCCCCCTTGAGATAGGTGGGCACCATTTCTTGTGGAATTTTGTTTTCCATGAGATGACTAGTTCTGAGGTAATTCTTGTAAGGGAATGGATAGTGCCTTATCATGCTCATAACAATTTCTATCACTAAATGGTGTAATTTACATCACCCAAGTGTGGTACTTACCTTCATAAGGATGAATGGGATTTCTTGGAACGTTGAGTTTCAACTAAAAATCATGGACTAGGTTGATTAATAGCCCATATGGCTAGCCTCTTTATAAAAAATCAGAGAATGTGGATTTTAGAATTCCCCCCTATGGTGGATCATTTTAGGGACATCATCCCAAACAATTTATCAATGTTGCCTCCTGTGAGAGAGGTGTAGTACATCATTGATCTAGTTTCAAGTGAGGTACTAGTGCCCATTCCTCCCTATATGATAGAACCTATAGATCACTACGAACTCGAGAAGTAGTCAGAATTATAATATACAAAGGGTTTTATATGACCCATTACTTATCTATGGGTTCCAACCATAAATTTTTAAAATATGGTGGATGATATATTCAGGTTGTGAATATATTACCACTAGTTGAACTAACATAAAATGGAGAACATGTATCACTTTCCTCATATAGATGGCCTCTTCAACCAGCTCTGAGGAGCGACAGTTTTATCTACAAAATGGTTTGAGTTTGATATTTTTTCAAGTGTGTGTGAGACCATTATACATATTTCATATGTATTTTCAGATTATATATGGATTTTAAAAGTTTTTGGTTATTTCGTTCAGCCTTATGAACACAACCTCCATTTTCAGGGTTTTGATGAATTACTTTTCCACCAGTTTTTAGATTAATTTGTTCTAGTTGTTGGGGAAAACTTCTTGGTGTATTATCATACATGACATGAACATGAAAAACATCTTGAGATCATGTTGAATAAACTAAGAGGGAATTATATGTATGCTAAAATAAATAAATTCCACTTTTGAATTAATAAGATACACATGTTGTGTAACATTATTTCAAAGGAAAGAGTATATTTTGACCTAGAAAAGGTCTGTGTCAAATTTTACTAGGATAATACCTAGAATTTCTTTGAAATGAACTGTTTTTTTAGGATTTATACCTATTAAATAAATTTCATTTTGGAAATTTCACACCTATTAGTTCCTCTTTTAAGATTCAATAAAAAGGGTTTTAAGTTGTTTTGGTCTGAATATTGTGAGATATCCTTCTAGGAGTTGTAAAGGAGAATGACTTAATCATTGATCCTCAATTTTCTAGAGTTAGTAAGAGGATATGAAATCTTTTATGATGATTTATGAATTGATCTTAGAGCATTTATAATTTACGGGGATTGAGTTATTGAATACAGTTTCCACAAGCTGAGACCTTATCAGTTGAATTTCCTAAACACGACCTTAACATAGAATTTGTGGTTCATGATCTATGCAGTTAGAGGAATTATCTTTTGGGAGAGTGGTTCTCAGTTTATACAAATCACAAGAAAGTCTCAAATATATTTTTGGACAATGTGAATTGAATATTAGGTATCATAGGTGGGTAGAGTACTTTATAGTGGTTTTACTTTTAGCTTACTTATACACTCTGAAATGGAAATGCGATAGTTAAGGCCCTGATCTAGAAGTCTCAGACACAGGATATCCCAGAGGTTAGTAGTGAGTGCAAGTTGATGGAACTATTTTCTGAAATGCATCTTGAGGTTTAATAATATCATGAGAATCCTATTTTAGTATCCATCCTTCTAGAATAGGTATGGATGGGGAAATTTACAAATGTTGAGGGGTTATTTCAAAGGGAGTGTGTCGTGGGATAAGACACACATTTTTTTGGGATATCGATGATAATGATATCATGAACTTCATTGGGTGTGTGTGGGTGCATGTGGACATACAGGAAGTGTTTATGTGATAATATCTTTCATCCTTTTGGGAAGTACACCCTAGGATTACCAAGATGTACCGAGACGTTCGTCATTAGTATTGGTGGATAGGTATGAAGAGGTAGAGTGCATGTTTTATTACAAGGTGTTCTACCAGTAGGTAAGTAAAGGTGGTTCACCAGGGACATGCTAGAATTATATTTTCTTTATCCATTCCGGAGTAGAAACTGAATGAAATGACTATATACCTGTAACACCCCAATATTTTACAGTATTTCCATTTTTTAATTTATTTTCTTTGGTAGTATATATTACACAGAACACCAAAATTAAAAAATGATTAAATATAATTATTTTGATACATATCACCAAGCTATTAGAATGAATGGAATGAATGAGATTCAGTAAATTATAAAAATATAGATTACACATGTTTATAAAATTAATTCATTGGTAACCAATTATGTAGAAATGAAAACCTATTGAACATATGTGATGTATTTTTATAAAAACTATTTATATGACCACATTGACATCTTATATTAATAATTAAACACTATTAGTGAAATATATTAATTAAATATATATATTATATATTCAATCAAATAATTTTACATTCATCCAAAATATTTTAGAGGCATAAGATAAGAATAAATCCCATATTACGCATGAAAAGACTATATTTTTTAAACATTGTTTTACCACATTTTAATCGATAACTAGTTTTAAATATAAATTTTGACACACTTTTAAATTATATTAAACAAAATAAATATTATTTTTCAAATCGTGATATCAAAATTTACTTTGGTTAAATTTTGGATATTTTTCTGATAAGTTTCATTTTTTATGAATATTATTGTGACAGTTGGAATAACAATGGGGCATTTTGGAATAGTAATTTTCTCATTGGAACAATAACCTTAACTATGAAAATATAAATAAATTTTAGGCATCTTATAAATTTTAATATGATATAATTATATCATAGTGTCAGTAAATAAATATTTCAAAGATTATTAACTTAGTGTTGGTATTTTTGTAAGTCATAAATATTTAATTACAATTTTATAATTAATAAAATTATTTAAAAGAGATTTTTTTTAATAAAATGTATTAATATATTAATGTTTTTTTATCTAGTTATTTCTGGATAATTTTATGAGACCTTACTTAATGTTTCATAGTGCTATAAAACCAGCTATAATTTTAAAATCTGTATTTTTGTAGTAAATGATGATTTTAATTAAGAATTAAATATCTCATATTTTGAAAATTATTTTAATAAAATAGAATTATTATTTTAATTCTACACATTACAAAAAAATTATGATGAATTTTTGAGATTTTTCTAAAGTACTTGAATTTTTTTGAATAGTGAAATATGGTAATTTACAATAATTAACAAAATACAGTAATTATGGATTCATTGGTTATGTATGGATAATTTAAGCCCATAATATCAAAATATACTTGATTATGTTAATATATTTGGTGATAATTCTCAAACTATTCAGTGTCTTGATCCAAAATAATAAACAAATGAATAAAATATTCAAAAAAACAACCCTCTCCTCCACTATAAATGCCTACCCATCACCACCTCTTCTACTCACAACTTCCAAGGTTTGAAACATGCCAAATTTCTACCCAATACTCTTCCCAATAAAATCCCCCACATCAAAGAGTCGTTTTCTCAACAAAATAATAAAACTGATACCCTTAAGGATATTATCAAGTAGGAAAAATCAAGAGGTAAAAACCTATCTTTTCTTTTAATTTCTTTTCATGTTATTTTATTTTCTTAATTTATCATCACATACCTATTATAAAGTAAAATTATACCTCAAATATCTTCTATATAATGTAATTTTCTTTTTTTGAGGGAATAATCCATTATCCATTCTTTTCCCTCTACTTTTATTCTGAAGATGAAAACATTATTCGTGAGGTGCAGATTTACCGCATTCGTGGACGACATGTTTTCATTTTTAAATTTTTCCTTAAATGTGGGTCATGAATCCATTTTTATGTTTGAAAAAAATTATAAAACATTTATTAAATAATATTTAACGATATTTAACCTTTATATATACATTATTTTAATTAATAAAACATAAGTAGTTTGTGATTACCAAAAAACTTCCAAAATAATCTAAACGATTATCACTAATGTATTATCTATTGATTAAACCTAAACCCAAATAAAAAATGACTTATATAACCATTTAATAATATTTTTTTCATTAATAACATATAAATTAAATTCTGGATATATATTCACATTTTACATGAACATTTATACTCATATACAAGTAAACTGATCTTGAAAACAAAGGAAATGAACCCTCCTGAATGATAAAAGTGTACCTTATAACTCATCCAAAAGACCATAAATTAATTTAATAAAATTATATTAAATAAAATACATGTATAAAAGGTTCTTAATTAATTAATTAATGTATTTAATTTTATTATTTAGGAAATTAAGATCAAGTGCAGAACACTTTCGGGTATAAGGTAAGGGTTTTCTCATCACACCTTCATTTCTGTGAGATATTCCTTATTCCTCACCATTTATCATGTATGGTGTATGTGTACAGTCCTTTTATGTATCATATCATGAATATATTTTTATTCATGTTATTTTCTATTCCATTTTATGATTACTAACCCTGTGGGGCAGAATATTCGATTGATTACTAAGTGGGAAGGGTTTTCTTCCCAAACCTCGATTTTCATTCGGGTTATGCTTTCATCCTCACTATAGAAATGTAATTATTTATTATTTTTATTTAATTGTTTTAAAATTCTATGTATACATTAAAAAATTATTTATACATATCATTTCATCTTTTCTTTATGGCAATTACATGGTTTACAAGGTCCCCTTCTCAATTCTTCCTGATACACAAGACCGATTAAAGGGAACATCTCGGTTTCTTACCCATTTTCAAGTACCTTATGTAATATTTTTTAAGATACTATTATTTTTATAAAATAAATAATTTTTATCTGAATAACTATATTTTTTCATTTCTAGTTTTATATAAACAATTATGCCAAAAAAGGTTTTTTTCTAAAATAACTCTTCTTTGTAAAGTAAAAGAAGGGTATTTCTCTTAATAATTCCTCGATGATTTTATTAGAGTATTTTAATCTATTTCAACACCTATGTTGAATTTTATGCTTTTTTTAGATTGATCTCTTATGATTATCATCTACCATATTTAATTAAATGTTTTTTTATTAGATTGATTGTCAATATTATTTGTTGATTCCATTCACCATACTACTCGGAATGGTTAGTGATTATGTTTACATATTAGGGATTGTCATTTAAAATTCATATATATATGATGATTAGGATTTACCCCATTCATATGAGAAATTTATTTCACTTAGAAAGTAATGTTTGGGGCCCACTATATCCCCTTGATTCATCAGTAGTTCTCATGAGACAACCCGTATATGGACTTGGCCTAGGCCTTGCCCATTTTCAGATATAGTTTTGGATGAGGCCTTAAACATTTATTTTTAGATATCTTGTTTGAGGCATAGATGGTATATTTTAGATGTTTGACATATGTTTTCCCTCATTATGATATTATTAATTGATTAATCATTTGATTATTCAACTAGTATAATATCCATGGTCAAGTTTCATGTGAATATTTATATTGAATTATTTGTTCAACTTTTATTCCTATCATATTATGCTCAAGATTATATTTTATTATCATGTGTTTTAGTTATTCACTTTGCCTTATTGTTTATGTTTATGATAGATTATACCCTGACTAAGCATCTGAGTTCTCCCCTTTATTATGTTTTATTTTTCTCTAGGATGAAAAGAAATATATTATGAATGATAGGTAGTGTCACGACCCGACCCAATGGGGCTCGAGCCGTGACTCCCCAAGCCCACCTCCAATAGGCCAGGGGCTAGCGACTAGCGCCGAGTAGGCTATCACACACATGGGAGGCATTAGCCTAAGGTACCTGTACACACGCACCCACATACACCTCCATGAAACAGTTCAGAGATATATAAAACTGAAAAGAAAATGCATGCATACATCTATCCCAAACTAGAGTACAGCAGAAGTACAAAAAGGGAAGAATAGGGCCCACCAAAAGAAATCAACAAAAGCGTGTCCAAACTGCTCTGAAGAAGGGGAATGCTTCCACAGACACCCGCTGGAAAGCTCCTCAGCACAGCTCCGGTAAACACACCGGTCAAACACGCTCACTATGCTCCGCCCTCTCTAGGTCCTCCTGGGACTCCGTCGAAATGCTTGTGGTCTGCAAAAGACACAAACATGTTCGGGAAAATCCCGTGTAGGGGTGAGTATAAACATACTCAGTAGGCACCCCAAAAACCCAAACCAAAGAGAGAAATTGAAAGGAAACAGTTCTCTCATCCAAGCCAGAGGGAACCCAGATGAGAGAGAAACTCCATCTCGTGACCATCATCAGCTAAACACAACTAGTCAGCTCAACTCAGGTGTATTCCCATATATACACCTTGAACAATCTAGATATACTCAGCTCACGCACCAAGCCACAAGAGGTTCCGACCTCATCACCAGGAACTTTCCACAACCAGGAGAGCACACTCCACGATCACTGTCATCCCAGATGACACTCATCCGAGAGATACACACCATCGGGTTTCTCACAAACCCCTCATATGCTCACCCGAAAGATCACGCTTGTCGGTTAGCATCACTGAGTAAACCTCGTTGAAACAAAAGAACCACCAAACTCCTCGGATAGGGAATCGCTCCTAGGGTCTGCTAGGGGATACCAGAACCTTCTCTGGTATACGAAGCTCACAGTTAGAGGATCACTCCCAGGGTCCACTGGGGTATACCACAACCCGATCTGGCGCTTGATAGAAGCACATCACTCAGATAGAGGATCATTGCCCATATAAAGGTGGTCACGACGATACCAGAACCCTATCTGGTATAACTCACGATGTAGGGTATCGAACCGACGATGCCGCAATGCTACCAAAACCACGCGCTGAGTAGGGGATCCCATAACCAACGATACCGCAACCCTACTATTCACCTCATGATGAGTATGGGATCGTATACCCGACGATACCGCAACCCTACTGAGCATGGCCCACCGCATAGGGGATCATAATCCTGATGATGCCACAAACCCTATGGGGTTAACCAGCTAGATAGGGGATCGCCGCCCGTGAATAAGCGACCACATCGATACTAAGAACCCGGTCTAGGGAAAAGATGCTAGAGGATCCCGCTCCGGGCCCACCGGAGGGATGCCACAACTCTAACAGTTTAAACATCCCTTCGAGAGGATCACAAACCTATACGAAGGTTGTGATGCCACACGAACCCTCGTGGAAATGAACCAAGGGAGTTGCATCAACCACTACTGGTCCAAAACATCGCTAACCCGAGCGACCCGCAACGACGCCACACTTTGCACCTCCAAGGCTAATACCGAGGCCAGCATCGCGATTCATGTGGAAAAACACGCAAGATAGACTGCTTACTCGCCCAAAACAGAGTACCAGTGAAAAGGGCGCTATTCACCATAGCTAGCTTGTGCGGGGCCCACACAACGATCCAGAAACCCATCGACTGGATCATACCACGACGATCCCCTCGGAAAAACAAGCGAAATCCACTACTCGTTCGTCCAAAACGAACACTCGGTGAAAAGGACACTATTCACCGAAGGCCAGCCCGGGTGGGGCCCTCACCTCGATTCCGAATCTCATCGAATGGATCGCACCATTGAGATCCTCTCAAAGGAAACACACAGGATCGACTAATTATCCGCCAAAATTGGACTCCTGGTGCGAAAGATACGTTTCTCCGCAAACGCCAAAACTCGGCCTCATGGGGCCCACACCCTGTTCGTAGCCCCAACACCCGGAAACTATCTCAAGAAGTCCATCGTACCATCAGGGTCTCAATGCCACTAACGGCACATCATTCGGACGCTCCAGGTAGAAGTTACCAGGCCCCAAGTCGTAAAATAATAAAATAATATTATTTTATACGACGTTTCCAACTCTCGGGCCATGATCCTGAACCCTTAAACTCTCGAACCCGCTCCGGAGGGTTCGTCTCGTTGTCAGGGTCGCGTCCCCGAAAATGGCACGTGAATCTGACTCCCGGATGGCAAGATACGGGGGTTTAAAGACCCCCGTATGACAAAAGTGGCCAGACAGGCCTGGACCGGCCGCCGCCGTGCTAGGCGGCCGGCTGCCGCGCCGGCGGACCTTCCGTGGACCGTCGGGGGAACCCCGGTGGTTCGTTTTGCAATCCGAAAGCACTGGTGCGACCCCCGGGATGAGATCTTCCCTACAACGACCTCCAAACAAAGCGATTCCCAGCAAAAACAGGATTGGGGGATTAAAACGCAAACTGCCTACCTCGCAGGCGAAACGTCGAAGCTTCGGGTGCAGATCGACGCCGGCGACGCCCTGAAGCTAGATCTGCTGACGATCGGCGCAGAAAAAGGATGATCGGAGCTCGAATCGGCGAAGAACCGGAGGAGGTTCGGAGGTGGTTCTCCGTGCGCGTGAGGGAGGAGGGAGGTAAGGGATGAGATATTTCTTTTTTTTAAACAAAAATATCTCTCATCTCCGGCTCCCGACTCGCCTCCACCCGATGCAGACAAAAGTAAGGTCACCCCTAGGGTAAAAGCACCATTATAAATGCAACGGAGGACTCAGATTTTCCATCTGAGACTCCGTTCAAAAGTTATTCGAGTCGATGCTCGCACACTAGATTCTCCATTTAATTACGAAAATGCCCCTGGTGGCGTTTCTCACCGCAGGCCTGCTCCAGCAATGTTTACACCTCAGCTAGGGTAAACGGCACGTTCTGGATGTAACTGAGCCCTCAGATTCCCATTATGAGCTACCGTTTAGGAGATATCACACCCCTACCATGTGCATAGTATAAAAATACCTAATATTTTTATAAAATTAATTCCGGGCACACCGGGCCTCGGAATCGCATGTCGTCTTCGCGCCTAGCTCTGGAATTATTCGTAGAAATAATCCAAAGTCTGATAGGGCCAAAAACCTGAGTCACTACATCCTCCCCTCTTAGAACTTTTCATCCCCGAAAATCCCTAAGCTCAAGGGAAGCGACTTGACTCTCAACGGGGTCCCACACCAGCGAGTTCACCAACAAACACCCCTGCCCGAACACATAAGTCAAAGGTACTCATCCACCACACCTCAATATTGTCCGCTTTGGGTGGCACTGACTCACTCACACGGTTTTAATCGCATCCCAAAAACGTGTCTCAGTAGGGGAAGGATCCCTCTTCCTCATGCATTCGAAGCACACCGAACACCACACACACAGGGTCTTACCAACGCCCTGAACAAAACTCAAGCAAGCAACATAAAATAAGGTTACTGCTAAATAGTGTTTATCAAACTACTATAGTAAGTAGAAAAGACACAAGGCATAACTCTATACATCCGCGGAGCCTCCTGGTCAACAGCCTCTAGGGCATGCAGTTGGCCTCGCCCTCGTCCCCCAGCTCCCTGAGCTTGGTGTGGACCACCTGGGGGTGGGGGTGGTGGAAACTGATACTACCTACCACCTCCTCCTGCTGCACCCGCTCCACTGCCACGTCCGCCGCCCTGCAGACCTCCTTGCTCGAGACGCTGCCTCTGCCAAGGCGGTCCATCGACCGGCTCCCTCTCAGCAGCATGTCGGGTCGGATAATCTCTAGCAAGATGTCCCCGACCGTCGCAAGCGTAACACCGCCTCCCCGGCGGCTGACCAAAACTGGCATGTGAGCCCTGAGCCTCACATCCTCTATCCTGGGGTCACCTTCTGAAACGGCGCCCACGTCCAGTCCCATGCGTCTGCCGTCGGCTACCAGATGTCGACATCTCCGCTCTCGCGTGCCCAGCCTAACAGGGGGAAACTACTCAGCCAGAAAACTATCCACCACCAATGCTCATTATAGCACTCCAGTATAGGTGGGCAGGCACAAGGAAACCACAACTACTCGGATGTCCCTGCGTAAACCCTGCTCGAAGGTCCGAGCCCTAATGAACGGGTCTCGAACCATATCCAGGGAGTAGCGCGACATGTCTGTAAACCTCGCGGAGTACTCCGACACAGTCAGGCCCTCATGTCAAAGCTACAGAAGATCCTGGATCCGCACTGATCTTAGCATCACAGGATAGAACTCCTCCCTGAAGAGCCGCTCAAACTCTTCCCACGTGAGCGTCTCCTCGTCATGGGACTGCATCACCAGGCACCACCATCGCCCGACATAACCATGTAGGAGGCTCGCTGCAAGGACCACCATCTGATCTGGAGGTTTCCTCACTAGGCAGAAAACTCGGGTGACTGCCTCAAGCCAGTCATCAGCTGCCTGGGGGTCTGGATCACCCCAGAACCTCAGAGGTCACTACCTCTGGAACTCGTGCAGCGCACTCAGACTACGCGCAACCTCATCCTACACTGCCGGCACAACCAACTGCTCGACAGGTGGCAGCTCAACTGGCAGACCACCTGGAGGTGCAACCTCAGAACCTGTGCCCTGCTCCACAACCTCTATACGGGGCGGGTCGTCAGCACAATCCTACTGCGAAACCCTCACTGGCTGTCATCGTGGAGGCATCCTGAAAAACATTCAAGATGCACCATAGTCAAAATGTATATCTGGAGAGACGACTCAAGAAGGACAAGGAAAACCCAAAAACCCAGTCCTATATGATGCATGTTCTGTTATGTCCCTGCGACCAGTGTACGAATGTTCTGAGTTGAAAGGCAGGTTATCAGAGTCCTGGTGTATGGATACGTCAGCCGCCGCACCAACACTGGAGTCCCTGGCCTAAAATCCGAACCCGAAACATCCTAACATCGCCGCTATGCAACCCAAACCAAACTCACAGCTAGACCAGCTAAACTCTAAGATCTCAAAGGTGGAACCTCCTCTAATACCACTCTGTCACGACCCGACCCAACGGGGCTCGATCCGTGACTCCCCAAACCCGCCTCCAATAGTCCAGGGGCTGGCGACTAGCGTCGAGTAGGCTATCACACACATAGCGCCGAGTAGACTATCACACACATGGGAGCCATTATCCTAAGGTACCTGTACACACGCACCCACACACACCTCCATGAAACAGTGCAGAGATATATAAAACTAAAAAAAAATGCATGCATACATCTATCCCAAACCAGAGTATAGAAAAATTACAAATAGGGTAAAACAGGGCCCACCAAAAGAAATATACAAAAGCGCGTCCAACCCGATCTGAAGAAGGGGAACGCTGCCACAAAGACCCGCTGGAAAGCTCCTCGGCACAGCTCTGGTAAACACGCTCACTAAGCTCTGCCTGCACCGGGTCCTCCTGGGACTCCGTCGAAAGGCATGTGGTCTGCACAAGACACAAACATGTGCGGGCAAATCCCGTGCAGGGGTGAGTATAAACATACTCAGTAGGCACCCCAAAAACACAAAACCGGCACCCCAAAAACCCAAAACCAAAGAGAGCAACTGAAAGGAAACAGTCCGCTCATCCAATCCAGAGGGAACCCAGATGAGAGAGAAACTCCATCTCATGACCATCCTCGGCTAAACACAACTAGTCAGCTCAGCTCAGGTGTATGCACATACATACACCTTGAACAATCCAGATATACTCAGCTCACGCACCAAGCCACAAGAGGTTCCGACCTCATCACCAGCAACTGTCCATAACTAGGAGAGCACACTCCCTGATCACTGTCATCCCATATGACACTCATCCAAGAGATACACTCCATCGAGTTTCTCACAAACCCCTCAGACGCTCACCTGAGAGATCACGCTCGTCGGTTAGCATCACTGAGGAATCATCGTTGAAACAACATAACCACCAAACTCCTCGGATAGGGGATCGCGCCTAGGGTCTGTTAGGGGATACCAGAACCCTCTCCGATATACAAATCTCACAGTTAGGGGATCACTCCCAGGGTCCGCTGGGGGATACCACAACCCGGTCTGGCGCTCAACAGAAGCACAACACTCAGATTGAGGATCATCGCCCATATAAAGGTGGTCACGACGATAACAGAACCCTATCTGGTATAACTCGCGATGTAGGGGATCGAGCCGATGATGCCGCAACCCTACAGAAACCACGTGCTGAGTAGGGGATCGCATAACCAACGATACTGCAACCCTACTATACACCTCATGCTGAGTAGGGGATCGTATACCTGACGATAACGCAACCCTACTGAGCACGGCCCCCCACATTAAGGATCATAATCCTGATGATTCCACAAACCCTACGGGGTTAACCAGCTAGATAGGGGATCGCCGCCCGTGAATAAGCGGTCATAGCGATACCAAGAACCCGATCTAGGGAAAAGATGCTAGAGGATCCTACTCCGGGACCACCAGAGTGATGCCACAACTCTAACAGTTTAAACATCACATCGAGAGGATCACAAACCTATACGAAGGTTGTGATGCCACACAAACCCTCGTGGAAACAAACCAAGGGAGTACCCTCATCCACTACTGGTCCAAAACATCGCTAACCCGAGCGACCCGCAACGACGCCACACTGCGCACCTCCAAGGCCAATACCGAGGCCACCATCATGATCCACGCATAAAAACACGCAGGATAGGCTGCTTACTCGCCCGAAAAAGAGCACCGGTGAAAAAGGCACTATTCACTGTAGCTAGCTCGTGTGGGGCCCACACAACGATCCTGAAACCCATCGAGCAGATCATACCACGGCGATCCCCTCGGAAAAACAAGCGGAATCGACTACTCGTTCAACCAAAATGGACACTTAGTGAAAAGGGCACTATACACTGAAGGCCAGCCCAGGACTGGACCATGCCTCGATTCTGAATCTCATCGAACGGATCGCACCATTGTGATCCTCTCGAAAAAACACACAGGATCGACTGATCAACCACCAAAATCGGACTCCTGGTGTGAAAGATGTGTTTCTCCGTAAACGCCAAAACCCGGCCTCATGGAGCCTGCACCCCGTTCTCATCCCCAACACCCAGAAACCATCTCAAGAAGTCCACCGTACCATCAGGGTCTCTACGCCACTGACAGCACGTCATTCGAACGCTCCGGGTAGAAGTTACAAGGGCCCGAAGTCGTAAAATAATAAAATAATCTTATTTTATACGACATTTCAAACTCCCAGGCCAGGATCCCGAACCCTTAAGCTCTCAAACCCACTCCGGACGGTTCGACTCGTCGTCAGGATCGCGTTGCCGCAAACAGCACGCGAATCCGACTCCCAGATTGCAAGATACGGGGGTTTAAAGACCCCTGTATGACAAAAGTGGTCGGACCGGCCTGAACCGGCCGGACCACCGCCGCCGGCCCGCCCTGGCTGGCGTCCACGGCTCCGCCATGGTCCACCACGCTCCACGGGTGCGCCGCCGTGCCGGTGTCATGCCGGCGGACCTTCAACGGACTTTCGGGGGCTCCCCGGTGGTCCGTTTTGCGATCCGAAATCATCGGTGCGACCCCCAGGATGAGATCTTCCCTACAACAACCTCCAAACGCAGCAATTCGCAGCAAAAATGGGATCAAGGGATTAAAATGAAAACCACCTACCTCGTGGGCGAAACGCCGAAGCTTCGGGTGCAGATCGACGCCGGCAACGCCCTGACGCTAGATCCGCTGACGATCGGCATTGAAAACGGACGATCAGAGCTCGAATCGGCAAAGAACCAGAGGAGGTTCGAAGGTGGTTCTCTGTGCGCGTGAGGGATGAGGGAGGTAAGGGATGAGATATTTCTTTTTTTAAAACAAAAATATCTCCCATCTCCGTCTCCCGACTCGCCTCCTCCCGATGCCCGATGCAGACAAAAGTAAGGTCACCCCTAGGGTAAACGCGCCATTCTGAACGCAACGGAGGACTCAGATTTTCCATCTGAGACTCCATTCAGAAGTTATTTGAGCTGACGCTCACACACTAACTTCTCCATTTAATTATGAAAACGCCCCTGGTGGCGTTTCTCACCGCAGGCCCGCACCAGTAAAGTTTACATCTCGCCTAGAGTAAACGGCACGTTCTGGACGTAGCTGTGCCCTCAAATTCCCGTTCTAAGATACCTTTTAGGAGATATCACACCCCTTCCATGTGCATAGTATAAAAATACTTAATATTTTTATAAAATTAATTCCGAACACACCGGGCCTCGGAATCGCACACCGTCTTCACGCCTAGTTCTGGAATTATTCGTAGAAATAATCTAATGTTTGACAGGGCCAAAAACCAGAGTCGCTACATGTAGAGATAATCTATGAGTTATAGATGATTACAATGGAGTTTATATGTAGTATTTCCTTTAAACATGTTATGTACAACTTATGTATGTATCTGGTTTTCCAAAGTAACTAATCTATTAGGTCCTTCGGGATGAGACAGCCTTGTTTATTGTACCAATGTAACAAAGTAAGGCACTGGCTCTGAGCTATTGGGGTCAGGGTCTATATAGTACTTCTTGATGAGTTTGATGAGATCCCATAAATGTTGGGATGTGGTATGGGTGATCATTTATAGTTTGACCATGATCTCACACTTCTAACCTATATGAGATACCTTCTCACTTGATGAGTTTGGGAGACTTTATATTCTGGGGATTTTATGCATGTGCAGTGTTAATAGTTCTATCATATCAGACTAAGATGCTTGATGTATATTATGGTTCTAACAAGGGTTATAGAAAGAACTGGGTTTATATGTTCTCTTAAGTATAAAATATAACCCTCAGACTAATAGGTAGTCTGATTGGATGATATGGTTGTTGGAGGACTTTCTTGGGTAATGTGTCCTTGATTTTTTAGATTCTTATGAGAAACACCTACCCCTAGAGGATTTTTTCCCATAATAAAATCATTCATGAAATGATTTAGATGTATCCTAATGAGTCCCCTTATGTCAGGCCATTTAATTTACCCTTAAATTTGTATATGGTGGGTGAGGTAGCATTACTGGGTCCTCCTCTAATTTAGGAGACTTCAGAGAAAGAATAGCTGATTCAAAAACATATGACTATATCTCAGTCGAGGAAAAAGTCTTATATTGTTAATCTCTATAGATATTTGCAGTTCAAGGTGGGACATAAGGTATTTTTGTGAGTTTCTCCTAGATTTTTCAATATAAGGATCTGTAGAAATAGAAAGCTACCACCTTGATATGTTCAGCCATTCAAGATCATGGAGAGAATCAAGATGGTAGCTTATTGGTTGTGGTTACCTCAAAGGTATCGGGCCATAAACGATGTATTCCATATATAATGTCTTAACCATTAAAATCATTCCAATATCATTCATTTGACCCTAATTAAATTGATTTGGAGGTAGATGCTTCCTTTTGACAAGCATCCATTACGTATTGTTTACCGGATAATGAAGGCACTCTAAGGCAGGTCAGTTCCTTTAGTCTGGGTGCTATGGTTGTATAATCATGTACAAGATTAAAACTAGGAGTGGGAGGCTGATGTACATTCCTAGTGGTCAGAACTTTTCTCTTATAACACTTTACCTACCCTCAAAGGGCATATCCAAAATGATTTGTTCAATGGAGGGTAGGTTGTAATTTCACATCTTTTTGAAGAGGTACAGACAATTTATCTACTATTCAAAACCTTACCTTTTGTGTTAATAATTTTTTAAGAGAATAATAAGTGTTTTGGGAGTGTATGGTTCTCTTTATAATCTTGGTTCTCTATAATTTAGTGAGACAAACTGAGCTACATATTTAGTGTATGGTTAGTGATATTTGTGCGACTCAAATATACAGGGCACTCAGTGTACAGTAGGGGCCTCACAGTTTTCCAAAACCATGTTATTTGGGATTCACCCGCATATAGTTATTATAATCATTTTTTCAGAGACTACACTTTGTTACTCAAACCATGCACTCAACCCATGCGAGGGGGTCCTTGGGTTGTGTTGGGCACATTATGGGTACATATTTGGCGTACGGTTGAGCCAACTATGTGAACAAATCATGTGACCCCTTAATGAAGGGTTAAATGAACTTTTTTCAATTGAAATGTTATAAATCCTCAAACCCCTCCTCCTTACACTTTTTTATGGTGGACCACACATTAGGATAGTCCTCCTCTCTTCCAAGGTTAGTCTTTGAACGCACTATCTCATCCAGACTCTATTTTCTTCACTCTCGAGAGAATTCGATCCACACAGGTAAGATCTCCAATAATCTTTCTTCTGTTCTTAATTTATCATAGAACCATAGGTGATATTTTTGAATGATCTCATATGCCTTATTTTTAGGGTTTTCATATGTTGTTTCATTTTTTCTTGTTCTAGCTCGATTCATGGGTCGACACTGGATGAGGAGAGTGTTATGAACCTAATTTAGGTGGTCTAGTTATTTTCCCTCAATGTATAGTATTATTTTATAATGAACCATGTAATGTGAACCATAGATCCCAGTGTATCCTCAATAATGTTTAATTGATTAAATGAAAAGTTTATTCCCATGTATAAATGGACCATAACTACCTACAAAACAATGTCATTTGGAATTTTCCAAGACATGAGCCACCCCTTGCGTATGCCCATTCCTTGAGGGACTCAATTGTCCATGAAATAAATTTTTAAAAAAATTATAGGTTTTTTCCGTATAATAAGAACATGTAAAATTTTAAATGGAAATTGGAATCGATATGTTATGGGTTAGGCCCTATGTTTTTTTGATAGCTTAAATTTCTTGAATTAAATTAATTGGGTAACTTGGAAAAAAGTGTTATCATTTACTTTCATGTTAAATAATATATTTGTTGATACAAAAACATGAATTCATATCATGCCAAGGGAGATTCAAGGATCCTGACTTAAGGATTCCTTGGATGGACTCTTTGTGATTTATAATTTGAATTTTTTAAGGATTTGTAAATATGTTTTGATTGATACTTTGAATGCCTTGGACGGTCCCACCGGGTAGTTTATGTACCTCCATATGAGTGATAGTGGTTCCCTAGGGGAGACCCCATGAATGGGGTTAGTGTAAATATGGTTATACCCTTCCATGAGAAATACTTGTACCCCTATGAGAGATGCCATGGAAGAGCTCAGAGGTTCTTGTCTTCACACCATATCGAGGGTGATACTCAAAGTTCCATTTATGGATCACCTTGGAAGTAATATTATGGTTTTTGGTGTTCATAGTTACCCTAAATAAATAATTTGGATTCCTTTTTGGATTACCATGGGAGGGAACAAGGTTCCTCTTATTAAATTATATTTATGGATTTTATATTAAATACTATGAATGAAAAACTGGTTCCTAGGGGTGTGTCTGCCAAGAAAAATAGCATGCTTGGTTTCAGTCAATTTTTAATTCTTGATTTATGATGACCCATTATTACACCCAAAACATATCTATACAGTTTTACCTTACTTCAGATCTGGGCTAGTTTGAATTAGGTAGTATCGGTCAGGCATCCATGGGGATCCCCGACTTATATAATTTAATTATTTATTACATTACATTTATTAGGTACCTTCATATTCCTCGTTTTATATGAGTATAATTCATTGGTTTCGACATTGTTTGTGGTGGAATTATGAGTATATCTCCCAACCTACTTTTCCTGGCCTTGTTACCTGAGTAGACTTCATGATTATGAGGGTCAATAAAGGGAATCTTCGAAATTCTCATGTTTGATTTTGATTACTAGGATAGAGTATGGGATCTGAGGATCGAGCCTATGCTCATGATTCTAGTACATGAAGTCTTTGATATAATTTTTTATTTTTTTACCATGTGGTATATAATTGTTTCTGATGTATCTCATGTACCTCATTTTTTATAGCTACATAAAATCATCATCATTTTTTGTATCTGTATATGTTTCAGCTTCCACCCGATTATTTATATTTGATATTTATTTATGATTCTGTCATTTCTAATTATAGTATTTTACAATTCTTATGATTATTCCCTACCACTGTGCTCAACTATGACTCATAAGGTGATAGTCTCCCCACATACACTCATAGTCCCTCATTAGTAGTTGAAATCCTCTAGCATACTGAAAGTCACACTTGAGGTCATGTGGTCAAGAATCTTGGGGCACTGCTCAATGGGATCTAGGGTGGGACCCTTCACCTTTTTCCCATTATTTAAAGTTAATTCTATTGTTTTAATATTATTATTAATATTAATCCTATAAGGGTATTTTCTCCCCATTATCACCCCATAGACCCTCATAACTAGCTAATGGGAGTTGATTTTTAGGGAAGGAGTCTAATGTCTATTGATTATATAGTCCAGTTACTATATAGTGATATATGTTAGAAAATTACCTAAAATGCATGATCAGTATATCCTCTCAAAACGTAGATGATACTATCCACATGAATCCAACACTGGAGTCTATTTCACACTCCAATTGGGATGACACACATGCATGATCCATAAGAAGACTGTGAACTCCAATATTAATGACATTATTCTTCTACTTATATCTTTATATATCTCATTAAATATTGAATGTGAGAATCATGAATCTTTTCATAAACCAAGTAACTAATGGAATATTCAAGGATCGGGAAATAACATGATAGATAAGGGATAAAATTTGCTCATCCATAAAAGAACCCATTTGTGATTAAAATATCCTTTCTATGTGAGTTTGATCCTAATCACCACATAAGAATCAATATCCAATGGATTAATAATAAATAGTTAGGCAATGTCTTGCATTAGGTGACCCTGAGAACTCATGTTAGGTGACTCTCACATGAGGTGAAACCAAACTTTTTCATGAGGTTAAGCCCTACACTCACATAATATTAAAACTACAATGTTATATTTAAGGATCCTCACATCAATTGAACATACTCTCATAGAATATTTACTAAAGGGGACTCACTTATAAATAACCAAAGTCAATGTTATATTAGTATGAATCTTATAAAAATAATAGGAATTCACGTAATAATTAAAAGGAACTAATGTATGATTAATCTATTTCATAAACTCATAAATGAATCAATCTATAATTAGTATAATAAGACTAATAATCAATTATAATAGATTATAGTGAATTATAAAATTGTAAATAATTCAAAAACAAATAGAAAACTAATGTGAAAAAAGTTTCATCTGTAAATAAAATTAATCATAATAAATTCAATAAATCTCTATAATTTACAGAACCCTAAGGTTTATGTCCTTGAAATTAATATTATTCAAGTTAAACACTATTTAAAATATATAAAAAATTCAATAAATTAGACAAATACAAACCCTTTGTCAAACAATCGGTCAGGTTTTACTCTTTTTGTTTCATGTTGACACACATTATTCCACATTCAAACACTTTTCTAATAAAAGGTATCTAAATTTATATATTCATATACCTTTCATGGAATAATATTTCTTTAGGTATATGTAAAAACTGATGGAGAATCTAAGTGTACAGTAATACCAAAATTACTATAATTCCAGTAATAATTCAAAATTTTCAAGAAGATATCATCTTTAATTTCTTTTTCCATTGAAATTTACTCATCCTTAGTGTTAGATAGTACCAAGTGTGATTTTATATTACATTTCCATTAATTAGTACCTCTATAAGTAGTAAACATAAAACCAATTATAGATTTACTGTTGTTGATATTTCTAACACAATTAGAATTGAAAATTCTAGTTGAAATATATTCAAACATAATATTTCTACCATAATAAAGTGATAAATAATGAGTAAAAGATATGTACCTTAACATAAACTTAATATTATGTGATGATCCTGATGAATTGTGATTATTTTCTTTGTTTCCAATGAGTAAACCAGTTTTCAATACATGTTGGGTGATGGGGTAAGTTCCTAGATAATGAAGAAGTTGAAAGGAAATAAAGATAAAGAAGGTGATGTCCTTAATAATGGAAAAAGACTACAATTTCTTAGAGTAAATAAAAAAATAGATACAAAGAAGTAGTATTATAAACATATAATTACTAAATAGATGATCTTTTAAAATGAATCAATGATAAGTGTTTTTGGATGATGAGATATTTTTCTATATCACATTCTTGAAAAATTTGAGAATATGGATGTGATTTATAAAGAATAGATCTATTATGTTGAAGGTAATGGTTTTATAGAAGAGTGAAAATATATCCTTGGATTATCAAGAATGAAGGATATTATAATATATAAATAATATCACTTGGATGGTTATTGAAGAATATTTAGCCTAATGATTGAATTTATGAGGCGGTTTATAACCTTTTAATAAATCAATGTTGAGTACTCATATAATGAAAGGGTTTAGAAAAGATGTTAAAGAACTCTAAGAACATTTGAATAACTTCAAAAATTCAATTTACTTGTTATGGGTTGAATTTGAATTATTGGATATTCTTTAAGGATGTTTGAATAATATATGTGATGATTTGAATAATTTATGGAATTATATGTTGGAGGTGATGATTTAGAAAAGGTATAAATAATATCTCTCATAACATAATAATGGGAAAGTTTTTAAGACACTATAATATATAAGATTTTTTTAGGATGATCAATAAGAAGAACTATGAGTTGTATCTGAAGAGTTAAAAAATTCCATGAGAGTTCATTGTAATGACCAAACTTTTATTAATGGAAATTTTTGTTGATCTAATTAAATGTCTCATTATGTAAAATGGTTACTTATAAAATTTTCACTTCCTTGGATTTTTTCTTTTGGATTTAAAAATTCTTTTAAGAATTGTTACCATTGCTAATATAGTCGTTGAACAGTAATCACATGAATAGTATAAATATAGTGCTTTAAAAAATCCAATTTACTCAAAAAATGGAAGTGATGGCCTCATCTGGTAGACTTTCCCCATACAAAACCCATTTATCAGAGCTTGGAAAGGAGTTGGAGTCATTGTTCTTTACTCATGACCAAGCCCAAGACGATCTTAAACGCATTAATCTCTAGCGGAACCGCCTATGGGAGAAGTTGAAGTTGAAAAATATTACCACCCAAGTGATGTTATCCAAGCCACCCTAAGAGTCTGTCACAATCGCATATCTTAACCTTTGGTCTTATGCGGGCGTTATAAGGGGTTATGTAACAAGTCTTTAGCACTATGATTATATGAATTATTTTTGTATATAATAAAGAATATACATTAATTTTATTATTGTTTTGTTTTAAATAGTTTTAGACTCACAAATAGTATTTTTAGTTAATATTCAATTAAGAAATCTATTTTGATGAATTAATAGATTTTTGTATTAAATAATATTTTAAATAAATATTATTACTGAATTACTTTTTATATAATATAAACGATCTTATAATTATTATGAATGTGATTGTGATTTTTATTAAGGTTTGAAATATATCTTTGTCAAAACCCATTAATTTTAGATAAATGTCTGTTTTAATTTTAAAAGTAAAAAATCACATATTTATAAAAAAAATTAGATAAAATTAATATAATTTTTGGAACCAGGATGTCGAAATTATCCAGTGGTGAATTTTTCTTAATTTTATGAGTTGAATTTTTGGATAAAAATCAAATACTTCTTAAATATATAATGTGTTGTATGACATCATAATGACCCAATACTAAGGTAATAAAATACTATAAACATTATGTTCAGCCAATATATGTTTTAAAATTAAAATAATATGATTTTAATTTTGTTTGATTTATTTTACAATGTTTTAGTAGACCCTTCAAGACTTATAAAACATTTTACCTTTTTAAATTGATTTCTCTTTGACAGTGACTCACCTCCACCTAAGAAACCCTATTATTTTAAGAAGTTCAGAAATTGTCCTTATAAAATATTTTTTTAACTCCCCTATGGAAAAACCCATGGTATAAACCATGGGATGGTTTGTGGTTTTGATTAGTTTAATGTATGGGGTCCAAAACCTAAATAATAAAGAATTCCCCCTATTTTCCTATATAATCCCACCCTAGCTCACACTTCCTCTTCACTAAAAGCCCTTGGAGCTCGACCAAACTTTTCCCTCCTAGCTCTAGAATCCTCCCAAGGTTCCCCAATCTCTCAAGAAGCCTCTCTCAAGCCCCTCTTAAGCCTTTTGGATCACACTTCAAAGTAAGGGGGTTTTCCTTTCCCATTTTTGTCCAAATTTCATTATGGTGTTATGCCCTTTTATTTTCATTTACAAATGTTGGGGTATGATTTCACACCTCCCCCATACTTCCCTAATTATGTTTGAATGATTAGAGACACATTTATATCTCATTAATTCCTCCCAATGTACACATTTTACCATGCTAGAATTCAGTATGGAATTTCTCTCTCCTCATTTTCATTCAAGCAATTATTTTGAATTATGAATCTAAAATTCAATTACATATGTTGTAAAATGTATCTATATGACCCCATTAATTTCCATTTCATTTGCATATAATGATACACCCATTTCTCTATCATCAACCATTTTTATGAATTCTTATGTCACGTTGTTATTCTTCCGAAATTGCATTGCGATTTTCTAAAGCCAAAGTACTTTTTTCGTGAATACCATGCTTATTTCTCTATCAAGGGTATTCACCATTACGCAAATTAACTTATTGATTACGGAGTTTTATTTATGAATTCCACATTACTTTATTGTTGAATAAATTATGATCTTTAATTATTCGATGTTGTATGATCCATGTGGCACACTTATGCCAGAAATGAAATGTTTAAGAAGGGTGCACCCGGATGGGCTCTAATGCATTGGGTAAAGATTAGTATCATGATACATCAAGTGCGATGAGGGTTTAATCCTAATAATACAAGTGAAATGAGGGTTTTCTTGTGATAATTAGTGTGCAATGAGTGTTTACTCATGATCCATGTTCAAGGAGTCATGGCTCATGGCTCATGCTAATACCATGTTAAGTGTTGTTGCCACATTTCCATGTTGTGATAAAAATGTGTTATCATGCCTTTATGTTAATGTTTCTTTTATTCTCTATTGATATACCTATTACCTAACACATATTTTATTCATCAAGTTATGCCTTTTTTACTCCCTTACTGGGCTTTATAGCACACCATTTTCTTATGAATGTCCTCAGGTTATCCCGTGAAATGCTAAGTACGAGGGAATGTAGTGGTTATGTAAAAGAAGTTTTCAATAAAGATGTTGTGTTTCATGTTTTAAGTCATTATGTAATGTTCTTAATCCCAAAAGACACTATACCTATTGATCTTCCATGTTGTATCAAGTGAAGATTTTATGTAATAAATCTTGCTTAAGTGTGTAATAAAAAGAAGGGTTATTGTAATTGGTATTAGAGGATAGGTTTATTTATTTTTGGGATTAGGATTAGAAAATACTAGTGAAATACATAGAAAAAAGACTAATTATAATAAGAACATCCCTAAATTTTTGTGAGTATTGAGTAAGTGGTTTATTAAGAAAATACATCCTTGTCTGCGTACGAGCAGGTAGGGGCGGCTCTCGCACAGATGTACCGAGGAGTGAAAACTCCGACAAGGTGTTTCGGGCTTGACCTGAGGTATCCTGGTACACGACAATGGGTCTTTCTGAACTCTTGGTTATGATACTCCCAGGGGACATGATTTGGTAAATTCACAAGCTTAGTATGAACAATTATTAAGGAAATTAAAAAAAACGCCCCAATGAATTTATGTTAGAAAGTAGATCATGGATAACATAGATTGAAACCTATAGATTCATATGTTAAGAAAAATAAATGTTATTAATAATTCATCAATTTATGTCCTTGGGTTAACCTTTATGTGTTACCCCTAACTTTCCTTTTATTCTAGCCAATGTTCAGTAATATGAGGACTCAGCCTAACAACTAATGTGAAGATCAATGTGATGATTGTTCTAATGAGATTCCCAATCCGATGTGAGTAGAAATCGTGAACTTTGTCACGATACTCTCTCAGTTGACTCAATCATTGAAAATAAACATGGTTCAAGAGGAATGTTCAACCCCCCCCCCCCCCCAATAAAGAACAAGTCGCAATTGAGAGCTTCATGAGACAACAACCTCCTACCTTTAACGGATCATTTTATCCCTCAATTGTCGAACAATGGATCAAATCCATTGAAAAAATATTGTTCATCCTTCATTGTTCCTAACTAGAGAATGTTATTCTGGATTCTTATCGTATCAATGGTATACATTGATCAAAAATAGAAAGCCTGAGGAGGAGATCAAGTCATTGGAATGGAAGGATTTCTAGAAAATGTTTTTTGATAAATATTTTCCACACACCCTAAAACTTAATTTAGAAAGGGACTTTCATGCCCTCAAAAAAAAGATGACAAATCTATCAGATCGTATGAGGAAAACATCACAAGTCTTTCACAATACACCCTCGGCTTTGTCATTACCCCAAAATGCAAGGTTTCCCGCTTCTTTGGTGGGATAAAACAAAGACTACAGAAAGCCCTGGCGATCTGTGACTTCGATAGCTATGAATAAATTTTCTGATGTTCCCTCAAGGTCAAAATGGAGATCAGTGAATCTCAAGGGTTTAAATGGGATAATAAGTGTAAGGGGGAATTCACTTCTAGTGGTCTGGTGGATAAATACAATGGTGCTAAGAAAACATATCACCCCGCATTCCAAAGGTGAGGAAAGAAGCACCTAGTAAATTTCCTAAAGGGGATGAGGAAATTCTTTAGGTGAGGAAGAGAAGGGAGCCTAGCTGTTAACTTCTGACAACAAAAACCCACAGCTATGACAGAGAATAAGAACGCTCCATTTGACCCTCAACGTGTTATTCATTGTATCAAATGCAAAGAACTGGGGCACCTTGCAAATCAGTGGCCTAAGACAAGTTTTTCGGAGACAACCAACAAACTCCAAGGAAGTAAGGGTGATCTTCCACCATCACTACCGCCGAAGTGAACAACGACAATGAAGTGGTGATAGTTACGCTAGTTAGTCATTCAAGAATAGTGAAAGTAATTTTTTATTCTAGTTTTACGCATTATTTAATATCCCAAATGTTTAGTAGAATAATCCCACCACCACCACCAATCAAAGAGGTAAATAATTTGGTGAGTATGTCAAATGGGGTGATCATTGCATCCCATGAATATAAATCCCCCTATCATAAATTGTGGAGTGAACTTCCTAGAGAACCTAGACATACTACCTCTGGTGGAATTTGATGTAATTCTCAGCATGGATTGGCTTTCCTCATTTACAGCCAACATAAATTTTCGTGAGAGGGAAATCACTCTCCATATTGATAATTGACCCCTGATTCTATACAAGTTCAAGGAGGAAGATGAATCTTTTTTTGCACCATCATCTCAAGCGTAGATATTACTGCACTATGACCATGCATATCTGGCTTTGATGATTGAGTCTAAGGAAGAAAACATCCTTGAAGACATTCCTATTGTGAGGGAACTTACAGAAGTGTTTTCTGAAGAATTTTCTGGTCTTTCTCCTAGAAAAGATGTTGACTTCTCAATTGACCATATACCTGGGGAGTTGCCAATATATAATAATTCATATAGAATAGCTGTTGTGGAGCTTGAGGAGCTGAAGAAACAACTACAAGAGAATCTAGATAAACGGTTTATACGCCAAAGTACTTCACCATGGGGTGCTTCAGTCCTATTCTTCAAGAAGGTTGATGGTTCAATGCTCCTTTTCATTGATTATCATGACCTCTAAAAAATAACGATAAATAATAAGTACCCTCTGCCTAGAATTGATGAATTGTTTTATCAGCTATTTGGAGCATAATACTTCTCCAAGGTGGATTTGTGGTCGAGATATTACTAAGTAAGGATGAAGGTGGATATCCCTAAGACTACTTTTTTTACAAGGTATGGGATCTATGAATTCATAGTAATGCCTTTCGGACTCACTAATGCTCTAGAAATCTTCATGGACATGATGAATAGTGTCTTTAGAGATTACCTCGACAAATTTGTGGTAGTATTTATAGATGATATTCTAATATACTCCAAAACCAAGGAGGATTATGAGAAGCATCTAAGAGCTATACTAGAGACCTTACGAAAGGAGAAGATCAAGGAAAAGTACAGGAAGTGTGAGTTCTGGTTGAAGGAAGTCTCATTCTTGGTTCATATCATCACAACCAATGGTATATCTATTGATCCTTATGAGATAGTTGCAATTGAAGGATGGATGAGGCCAACATCGATAACCGGTATCCGTAGATTATTGGGGTTAGAAAGATATTATCTCTGATTTGTGAGAAAATTATCACAATTATCCAACCCTCTTACCAAGCTAACTCAGAAGGGAGTAAATTTTTCTTCGAGTGATAAATGCGAAGAAACCATCAAGGAGTTGAAAAGGAGGCTTATCATTGTGCATGAACTCACACTCCCAATAAGTGGAGAACTCTATGTGGTGTATAGTGATGCTTCAAGGAGGGATTTTGGTTGTGTGCTAAAAAAATGATAAAGTGATAGCCTACACCTCAAGGCAGCTAAAAATCTATGAGAAAAACTATCCCACGCATGATCTGGAGTTGGAGGCTATGATATTTTCATTGAAAAAACTGGCGGCATTATCTCTGTGGAAAGAAGTGTGAGATATATATTGATCACAAGAGCCTAAATTATATATTAACATAAAAAGAGTTTAATATGCGCCAATGAATATAGATTGAGGTCATCAAGGATTATGGCTTCTCAATCCACTACCATCCCGGTATGGAAAACAAGGTGTCGGATGATCTAAGTAGAAAGAATCACGCATCTTTATCAATGATGGGAATTGAAAAGGATCCAATATTCTTAGATTTGCAGAGGATGGACATGGGAATCATGAAAGGAGGAACATCATGAATCCTTTCTCAAATGATTGTTCAACCATCCCTCATGGAGAAAATAAAAGATGCTCAAAGAAAGGATGTGGAAATTATGAAAGTGGTGTGAGCTATCAGAAATGGGAAATCCTCAGAGTTCTTGGTTGACAAGGATTGAATTGTGAGATTTGGGTCATGATTATATGTACTATCTGATTCATAGGTAAATAAGGAGATTCTAGATGACGCACATAGCTCAACCATCTCTATTCACCAAGGGAGCACAAATATGTATCAGGATCTCCGAGAAAACATTTGGTGGGAAAATAGGAAAAGGAATATTTCTAAATATATATCAATGTTCCAGGTATGTCAGCAAGAGAAGGCCGAGAGGAAAAATTCTAAGGGGATGATACAACCACTACCCATAACAACAATGAAGTGGGAGAACATTACCATGGACTTTGTCACTGGACTTCCAAGGACATCCATAGGAAACAACGCTATATCAGTCATTGTGTATTGTCTTATGAAGACAACTCACTTTATCGCAATTCGAGAAGAATTCTCATTGGATCAACTTGCATGGATTTACATCAAAGAAGTAGTAACACTGCATGGATCACGATTATCTATTTTATCTGATCATGATCTGAGATTCACCTAGAAGTTATGGAAAAGTCACCAACATGCTCAAAGAATTAAACTGAACTTTAGTACGGACTATCATCCTCAAACTGATGGCCAATCTGAGAGAACTATTCAGACACTAGAAGATATTTTAAGATCATGTTCTATGGACTAAAAATAAGGATGGGACCAACATCTTACACTGGTTTAATTCTTTTACAACAACAGTTTCCACTCGAGCATCTAAATGGCACCATATGAATCCATTAATGGGAAAACGTGTAGAACACTAGTGTGTTTGGATGAATTCAGTGAGCATAAGCTTCTAGGACTTAAAATGGTCGAATAAATAGTGGAGAATGTGAAAACCATTCAGCAGCATATCAAGGCATCCCAAAGTCAATAGGAGAGTTATGCAGATAATTATCGATGAGACCTTGAGTTCAAATTTGGAGACATGGTATTTCTACACATATCTTCTTGGAAGAAGTTCATGAGATTTGGAAATTAAGGAATGTAAATTCCTAGGTACATTTCCCCCTTCGATATTCTTGATCATGTCAAAGTTGTGGCATATCGACTAGCACTTCCACCTACCGTGGCCAAAGTACATGTTGTCTTTCATGTATCCCTCTTAAATAATTACATACCAAACCCTTCACATGTACTCTCTTCATAGGTAGTACAGTTAGAGGATGATCACTCATACGAGGAGTGGCCAATAAAGATCTTAGATCGTAGAGATAAAGTTCTATGTAGCAAGACTAACCACCTTTTCAAGGTACTATGGTGAATCCATAAATACGAAGAGGAAACATGGGAACTAGAGGAGGCAATGAAGGAAAAGTACCTGAACCTGTTTGTGGCATAGAATGTAAAATGAAATTTCGAAGGAGAAATTTCATAAGGGGAAAAGACTCTATCGACCAGAACTTTTATTAATGTAAATTTCACTTGATCTAATTAAATGTCTCATTATGTAAAATGTTTATATAAAATATGCACTTCCTTTGTTTTATGTTTTTGGATTTCAAAATACCATTAATAATTGTTACCGATGCTAATATAGTCATTGAACAGTGATCACGTGTTTAGTATAAATATAGGGCTTTAACAAATCCAAGTTACTCACACAAAGGAAGCGATGGCCTCATCCAGTAGACTTTCCCCATATAAATCACATTTTTCAGATATTGGAATGGATATGGCATCATTGGGCTTCACTCTTGACCAATCCCAAACTGAGATTCAACACGTTAAGCTAGAGTAGAACCGCCTATGGTATAAGTGGAATTTGATAGAGATTGCCACCAGAGCGATGTTATCCGAGTCACCCCAAGAGTATGTCACCACCACACACCTTACCCTTCGATCTTATACAGGTTTTATAAGGTTTTATGTAAAAATACCTAAGCACTATGATTATGGGCATTATTTTTGTATATAATAAATAATATACATTCATTTGATTATTGTTACATTGTAAATAGTTTTTAAAGAACAAATAGTATTTTTTGTTAATATTCAATTAATAAATATATTTTGATGGATAAATGGATTTTTTAATTAAATAATATTTTAATTAAATATTATTACTAAATTACATTTTATAAAATATAAATGATCGTATAATTATTATGAATATAATTGTGACTCGTAGTGAGGTTTAAACCTATTTTTTATCAAAACCCATTAATTTTTGATAAATGTCGGTTTTTAGTTTAAAAGTAAAAATTCACATATTTAGAAAATTATTTAGATAAAATTAATATTATTTTTTGAATCAGGACATCAAAATTAACAAATGGTGAATATTTCATAATTTTATGAGATAGTAGAATTTTTTTGGTTAAAATTAAATACCGTTTAAATATATAATGTGTTTTATGACATCATAATGACCCAATAGTGATGTAATAAAATACTATAAACAGTTTTTTTTGGAAAATATATGTTTTACTATTAAAATAATGTGATTTTAGTTTTGTTTAATTTATATTACAATGCTTTAGTGGACCCTTCAAGACTTATAAAACATTTCTCCTTTTAAAATTGATTTCCTTAGGAGTGTGACACGCCTCCACATAAGCAACCCTATTATTTTAAGATGTTCAGAAATTATCCTTATAAAATATTGTTTTAAACTCCCCTTTTTCAAAAATAATGGGCAAAAAACATGGGATGGTTTGTGTTTTTAATTAGTTTAACATATATGGTCCAAAACCTAAATAATAAAGAATTCCCTCTCTTTTCCTATATAAACCCACCCAATCTTGCACTTAATCTTCACAAAAATCCCTTTTAACTCAACAAAACTCTAACCTACTCTCTATATAATCTTCCCAAGGTTCCCCATGATTCCAAGAATCCTCTCTCAGACCCCTCCCAAGTCTTTGGGATCACGCTTCTAAGTAAGGGATTTCTTCCTTTCTCATTTTTGTCCAAATTTAATTTTTTTTATTATGCCCTTTTATTTTCATTTAAAAATATTGGGGTATTATTTCTCACCTCCATATTAATTCCCTATTTATGTTTAAATAATTAGATACCCCTTTCTCTCTCATTAATCCCTCCTAATGTACACCCATTACCAAGCTGAAATTCCGTATGGAATTTATCTCTCCTAATTTTCATTAAATCTATTACTTTGTATTATTAATATAAAATTACATTACTAATGGGGGACATGCATCTATATGAACCCATTAATATCCAGTTAACAAATATATGATGAGACACCCCTTTACCTCTCATCAACCATTTTTATGAATTATTATGTCATGTCGTTAGGCTGCTAAAATTGTACTGTGATTTTCTAAAGCCAAAGTCATTATGTCGTGAATACCATGCTCATTTCTCTATCAAGGGTATTACCCATTATTAAAATTTACTTATTGATTATATAGTTTCATTTATGAATTAAAAATTATATTATCATGGAATAAATGATGATATTTAATGATTCTATGTTGTATGATCCATGTGGAACACTTATGAATGAAATGAAATGTTTAAGAAGGGTGCACCCAAATAGCGCTTCAATGCATTGGGTAAAGATTAGTATCATGATACGTCAAGTGAAATAAGGGTTCAATCATGCTAATAAAAGAGAAATTAGGGTTTAATCATGCAAATTATTGTGCAATGGAAGTTTACTCATGCTCCATGTGCAATGAGCCTTGGCTCATGCTAATACCATGTTAAGTGCTGTTTCCACATTTCCATGTTGTGATAATCATGTTTTATCATGTCTTTATGTTCATTTTTATTTTATAATCCGTTGATATGGATATTTACTAACATTTATTGTATTCTTTATGTTATGAATTTTTACTCCTTTATCGGGCTTTATAGGTCACCATTTTCTAATGAATGCACTCAGGTTATCCCATGAAATGCTAAGTATGAGGGAATTTAGTGGTCATGTAAAGTAATTTTTCAATAAATATATTATGTTACATGTTTTAAGTCATTTTATAATGTTCTTAAGCCCCAAATACACTAGACCTCGCGATATTACATATTGTACCAGGTTAAGAGTTTATGTAATAAATCATGTTTATGGGTGTAATAAAAATCAGGGTTGTTGTATTCAAATTTTAATACATAACATATTCAATATGATACATAAGTTTTTATCAAGATGATACCTAAGATTTTCTTTGAGATTAAGCTGAAGAATTTAAAAATTATTAGGGAGATTAAACTATAAAAGTTAATATATTCCTTATAGTATGTAATGTATTTCATTGCAATGTAATATTTCCCAGTTCATTTGGAATATATAATATTACGTATGCTGAAATTGGAAAAGGTAAAGATATTATATTGATACATTGGTTATTTAAATCATTCATAAGATATATAACAGTGCATACAATAATATGGAAAATAATGGATGAACTATTATATATAATATAAAATTGAATCATTCATAATTTTTTAAATATGATACATAGGGGTTTCTCACTCGATATTTTAAATAGTAACCAAGCCTAGCTATGATAAATAATATATACTAGAAGCTTGCATGAGATATATTCTGATAATCTCACTATAATTGGGAAAAGATAAAATCTACATGATGATATAAAATATATCTTGAATCAAATGAAAGAAACTTACTACATTTAATATAAAAATGAGTCAAAGATAATAATTTTATGTCAATACATAATTGTTCACTATAGAATCCATAAGTGACTGACAGAAGTTCCTAGAGAAATAAATAAATGGTAAATTCCTTATAATGGATGCATAATATATTTAAAATCAATAAAAGTTTTTTATATGGAATTTTAGTTATTATTTAAGTTTTAACATCTTGAGGAAATGTGAGATTTTTATATATTAAAGGAAATCGATGATAGGGCTTCTCTTTAATGAATAAAACATCACAGTGGTTCAAAATGATATATTTATTCAAGATGAGTGTTGATGAGATTATGTTTACAATGTGTATAATAAGCTCATTTTGTGAAGAGGATAATCATTTTGTAATGATACTTCTTCATTTAAACATGCATGACATCATACACAAAATTATTATATATTTTGTAGAAGTTTTGAAGACAATTCAATATGGGTAATAAGAGTTGTGAGAGATATGGAAAATCATAGATAAAGATACAATATTTTTATTGATTATTTAAAGACTAATAGTTATCGAAAATATCATTCTACCCTTATTCAAGAGGGTATTTCCATATTCAAATATAGAAATAATATTTACATGATTATATGAAGATAAAAAAGAAAAAGAAGAAGAGAATAAAGTAGGGGTGAAACTCAATACAGGATGCTACTGAATAACTTAACTATTAAATAAATGAACAGAACCCAAAAATATTTTTTATATCATATCATGGGTATCGAGGAATAACAAAGAATAATGATATTTATAAGAAAAATTCATCCCTATGATATCCATATTTCATAGAAGTAAATGTAAAATAATGAAGAACATGAGTTAAGAAAGGAGGTCACTAGTGATTTATATTCATGATCTATGTGTTCAGACTCTTGAAAAGGGATAATATTGAAGAATAATACAATGTGAAGAAACCTATTATCTACACATGTTTATCATTTTGAGATTTAGTTGATAATAACAAGGCTGACAAGTAATCTACTACACTAGAAGTCAGGTTGACAGGCAAAGACTTGTTGCTAAGAAAAAAGATATCACTAATTAATATAGTAACATCCAATAAAATATTTTAAACCTTTTAATAATATTTTATAAGTACCCATTGTACATTGGTGTGAGATATTATAAAAAACCATTTAGGAGACTAAAAACTTGTGGGATCTAGTAAAAATAACCTATTTGGATAAAGTTATTTTTCTAGGGATGTGGATTTCAACCCTTCACTAAGGTTCCCAATAGATTAAAAATCATCTTTGTATGTGTTGAGTTAAGTATGATAAATTCTCACCAATTTTTAATCACCTTTCAACACTATTTATAAATATATGTCTTAAAACATTACATGGAAATAGTAAAGAGTAGATACCAACATTGGGATGAAACCTTGAAAAAATCTGTTATTTTCTCTTCTTTATTTAATGTTTTTCATGTAGTGATGTGTGTTGGGAATCCATAGGATGATACATGCATCTAAAGTAACACATAGGATTAAATTATTATGGTATGAATTAATATTTATAATTATTTTGTAAAAATAATCACATTGATTCACCCCCACCCCCACCATTAAAGTGATTACATGATCTATTAGGCTTTTTAAGTGGTGTGGGAGAAAATCCATGTTTCCTATGATAAGATCTATTTTCTTTCCTTGAATTTTTTTCAGATATATATAAATTGAGTATTTTAAAAAGGTTTATAATTTTCTTATATGGATATCACTTTCTTTATCCTTTTCAAAGAGTAAATGGTGTTTTCATGAAAAAACTTAAAAAATGTTGGAGAAAGACACAAAGAAGTTAAGTAGGATTTCAAAGAAGAAATAAGGTACATCACTAATAGAAGGTTATAAATATTACATGAATAATTAGTCAATTGAATAAATTTTATACCTCTACTATGAAGTTAATTATTACTTGAATAAATTCCCCACTGAATTTTTCACATATATATTTGGGTTTATCAAGGTACTATTTTATGAAAAATAACAGTTAGTGAGGGTAAAAGATGATATTTAGTAGAAATTATCTAAAAATTAGATAACTCCAACCCAATATCTTGAATCCAAATAATAAACTATATTTATTTTTAAAGAAAATTATTCCTTGAATTAATAAGTAATTATTAAATAAAGTTTTGAGAAATATGATATTAAGAAAAACATGGAAGAAAATAAATTTGCACTAGAGGATATTATTGGTGCAAAGGATTCTCAGTTAGTGATTAAAGATAAAAGGTAAAAATATCATCACAATTATTTATAAGAAATAAATAATTTCACATTGTGATGATAAAGATATAATTGAAATAAAATGTAAGAGGTTGTTTCAGTGTAGGACCTTTAGTCCAATTATTCAACGCATGTGTGCATATGGGACTTTAGACCATGTATTATGGGACTTAGATCGATGTAAGTGTTCCCTATCAACCTTTTTCAAAATATAGTTGATCTATAAGATAAAAAAAAATTATATAATTTAAGTAAGTGAAGGTAATATTATCTAAGGATGATTAAAATATCCACAATATGAAATTTCTTGAGATAGAGCTCAATTTAAAAAATATGGAAATCACCAAAGTTGAATCTTCACATGAAGCACAGAAAATATGCACTTCCATATAATTTTAGAAGTATATCCTTTCTTATAAAATGACTCATATTAATGGAATGAAAATCTTGATGTTATCTGGGTATAAATACACTACAAACTCAAAGAGAACCCCTATCCTAGAAAATTTATTATATATTAATATTGTTTCATTTTGAAACAAATAATACAAATTAAAATTTGGTAAAATATGGGTAAGAAAAATTTTTTATAAACTAAAAAATACTTCAAAGGTGGATGTGAGAAATATAAAGACAAGTTCCTCTATAAAAGTGTCTCAAAATAATGTTTATTTTTTAACTATAAGGTTTCAATGAAGGGTTAATTGAAACATAATTTAAGAGAAAAAGACGTGTTGTTCATTGTTGATGATGACGTACGTTTGATCATAGGGTTATTTAATTTTATCTCAATATGTCAACCTATATATACTAAATAGGGACTACATTAAGGGGTCAAAAGTACAAAATTATCTAAATTCACAGAAGAATATGGTAGTGAATCTATCTAATATGAATATATTTTAATGCATGGAGGGTTTATGTGAGAAATGAATTATAATTGGTCATGGTGATAATGATTTCCAATATAAATATGCAAATAATTATTCATAATTTATAGGATAAATAGGAAACAAATTCTAAAAAATAAACATTATAATCATTGGAGATAATATTGGGTTATGAATATAAGAAAATTGTTGGGAAAATGCACCAATGAAGAATACTTAGAAGGGATATTCACCAAGAAATAGATGTTTCTAATATAGAAAAAAAAAAGGAAATATCATAAACCTTTTTTATAGTTCATGAACATAAAATATATAGAAATAAAAATGAATAAACCAAGATAATTGATCCAATAAATAAACAAGATAATTTGTTTTGTAGATGAAATCCTATTAAAAGAATTAGAGAAGTTTCTAAATAAGGGTTACTTGAAAACTATTGGAAAACTGTGAAGAGGGTGAAAATAGTCTAGACACACTTTTAATTAACACATGACATTGATACTAGGTCATAAGGAGGTGATTTTAAACAAATGAAAATCCAAAATGAAGTCATATAGAAAAAATATTCTAGAAATATAAGAAATGAATTTATTACTATTTGGACAACGCAATTATAGGTAAAAAATTAGATGGATAAAGCATAATAAAATTCAAGTTATTTTCTAGATATTGTTAATAAGGTTATTTCATATAAGGTAAAATATGAATGTAAATAGAATATCATGATTGACATGAATTCCAAATCTTTGAAAAGTCAAATAAAAAGCTAGCTTAAAGAGATCTAACCAATATAGGACTATAAATAAAAGTGTTTTGGGTTGAGAAACAAATATTAACTCTAATTCTTTCACTAAGGAGTTATTAAGACCCTCCTCATTCTTATATATATTGTTTTTATGTTTGAATATATTTGATTGAATGTTATGTATATATATTGAGAACTTGATGAGTGTTATAGTTACCATATGGTTGGAAAATATATTTATTATGGAGGTGTCTAGAAAAGAAATTTTTTTGTCTCCTTAAAAAAAATTTATGTTCAATCAAACATGATGATATACATTAAATTTCATCCCTTGAGAGACAATTAAGAAGATGGTTAAACTGAAAAATTGAATTATTTCATGTGAATATGAAATTTTGATAGTTTAATAGAAATATGAAAATATGTTCTGATAATCACATTCCCTTATTTAAATTTGGTAGAGTTTTGTAATTAAATAGAGTTATTTTTAAGATAGAATATAACTTGAAGGGGAAGTAATCCTATTGTACTAGAATTTTTTATGTGCCTATTAAGATCAGTTTGTATTATAAATACCATAAAAATATGTATGAAAATACCATGGTATGATAAATATTAGTCCTCATCACAATCTATATAGTTTTATGGATGAATTTTATAGCTAGGTTAACCACTATTTTTCTCTATTTTAAGTTAAATCATGTAGATATAGAGTTGATTAATTTATCATTAATTTCTTAAGAGAAATGTAATTCCACCCTTATGTCAATTGGATCATGTATTTAAAATTAGAAAATATGTTATTTTAATCAAGGTTGAATAATGATATAAGTATGACTTTCGCTTACTATTGAAACTTTTTAATTATTATCCAAAATGGGAGAGAAAGGATAGTTGTAGAATACATAATGACAATTGAATTATGTGAGGTAGTTAAAGGTGTTAATAAAAAATTCAAGGGATGATATTGTAGATACTGATGGAATACGATAATTTTATTTTTTTTCAACTATTAATCAATTAGTAAATATGTGTTAGGTGATTATGGGAGAGACAGTGAATGAACAATTTGAAAGTCAGTGAATATTAAGAAGATGTTATATTTGAAAAAGGTAAAGGAATGACTCAAGTAAGTAGTCCATTAAATAGTTAATTATTATAGATATGATCATTTATAAACAATCAATAAAAAGTGTTATTAGATGAAGAGAGAACTGTCTGCAATTGTACTTGTTCAGTTTTATAAGATGGTTGTTTTTTATAGAGAATCGAGTTACTGAGTGGAAGAATATATTTGTCTAGAAGATTCAAAATATATCCATGTATTATCAACAAGAAGGATTTTGAAATGTATATATATATATATAATTACACTTAGATGATTATTTTACAATGTTGATTTTGAAGCTATAATGGATGATACAACGGATATCCATTGAAGTACTCAAAGTTGAGAACTCATATGTTTAAAGGATTTAGAATTGAGTTTTTAAGTTATTTCTGAATATTTTGATAATTTTAAAAATACATTTATATTTTTTTATATTAATTTTAGTTATTATATAATCCTAACATATATTTTAAGAATATCTGAAAATATATGAATAATTTTTAGAATGTTGATTTGGAAGTGAATATTATGAAAATAATTATTTAATATTGCTTATAATCTATTATTTGAAATGTGATGAAGCCATTGTAATATGTAAGGTTTTATTAGGATGATATTTAAGAATCACTCTAAGGTGAATTTTAAGAATTTAAAATGTCTCTACGAGTTCACACTATCTTACAAAACATATTTAATATGGTGCATAATTTTTTCCATGTATGATGCATAATAGGTGCTTTGAGATAATGTTTAAGAAAGAAGAAGATAGAGAATCGCAAGATAATTCCTTCCCTATTATGTACCTATATTGTAAAATATGGAGTAGATGAATGAATAAGGTGATTTGACCAATTAAAACACTATTTGTGATTTTTTAGGATCTCTGTCTCAAGATTCCTGAAAAATAAGAACAATATTGTGCAATAAGATAATGTTAAAGAAACTCTTGTCAATATATTTTGATCATTTTGTTACTGAATTCAGAATAAAAAAGGTTGGTCTTCATATTGTAACACTCCAACCTGAATCACCCGGTCAAGGATAGTGGTGGTACATGACATCATTAACTCTTCCTTGTATTCTAGAAGATGTTGACTAGAAGAAAGTTCCTAAGAGAGAACATAGGGAGACAACACCCTCGATAACCGGGATCCAAAATATAATGAAAAATAATGAAAGTAGTAATCTATGTAAATAGTTGAAAAAATGTGTAGAAAAAAATAACAATAAATCATGATTTTAAAGATCTCATGAAAGTCATAAAATAGATAAGGATACCCCCACATACATCAGGACTACTCAAATAGATGACGGAAAAATAAATAAAAGTCATCCCCATAAGGATCAATGAGCATGTCCCGACATCACTATAGATAACCTTCTCCTCCTAAAAAACTTCTATAACCAGGTCCCCAACACTTATCTGATTACCTACCCAATAAATGATACATTTGTACATAGATTAACATGTATGGTGAGGGTATAAACTCCGTAAGACACGACCAATTCATCCTAGGAATAAAAATATCTAGTCATATAAAAGTGTATGCAGTGAAGAAAAACAAATTCATAAGAAAAAATATATCCTTCCAGATCATCATGAGCTACCCAGGCCATATTGAACCCCAACTCTACCTATTACGGATCATTTATAGAAGTAATAGTCTATCAGTAGATCCTAGGAACAAGTAGCACATATCCCATTCTTGATCATAGTTTACAACCTAATTAATTATCTTAAATCATCCCTAAAGAATCCAAGGTGGTCAAACATGCTCATCAGCCCATACATGAAGGTTCTGGGGAGGCCAACTATCAATATTGGCCCATCTTGAAGGTTTTTTGGAGGTCCAACCATCTCTCCATCCCATCCTGAGGGTTCTTGGGAGGCCCAACATCACACAGGACTTTTCTAAGTGTTCTAGGGAGGCATATCATTACACCATCCCATCTCAAGGATTATTAACAGTCCAAACATACAAATTAAGCTATATCTAGGGTTCTTGGGAGACGCAAAATACACACCTTCCCATCCCAAGTGTTCTTGGGAGTCCCAAAATACACATTGACACATCTTGAGGTTTCTTTGGGGGGCCCAACATACATAGCGGCCAATCTTAAGGATTTTTGGGAGGAGAAGATTTTTATTTGTCCCATAACCACAAGTTAAAGGGAAGATACACATATATAATATAAGAATTTTAAAAAAAAAGCAAGTGAGAACACCCCATCATAACTCCAACCCAACACCTCACACATAAATTCCATTTTCACTAAATGATTAAGCTACCTCACTCATGGTCATCCTCATATCACATAAAAAGTAGTAGAAAACATCACTCAACCCCCTTATGTCACTTACCTAAGTCATCCCAAATCATTTCAATCCAAAACAACACTTTTTTAGACTTTTTACCCAAGTGTATATCCAAACTCGTATATCCTAGCACAAAAATCTCACTTATTGGTTTAAGTCACATAACCAAGGGAATTCCCCACCCGAACCCCCATACCAATTATCCAAGTCACCATATCCCCTTTTGAACCAAAATGATACCTCCCATATCAATTTTCGCAAATATAAATCCCCATCATTATCTCTACCACATAACATCATCTATTGTTTCAAAGTTGAATGCTCAATGGGATTCACTACCTAAACCCCAATGTCATTTATCTCTCCACCCTAGCCACAAACGAACATAAATAGATCATTTTGATCCCAAACTCCAAAGTGGACATCCCTACATTCATTCCCAATACAATGTACATTTTCACCCATTTCAAAGTACACAATCCATTCTACCATCTAAAGAGAATCCTACATTGATATGGTCCTAACACACTCACATTAACTTCAAAATGAGAGGTATTATAGGGATTCACACACTCACATTCAATTTAAGGGAAAAATTCATATGACGGTCATAGCATGTAAAATACTCCCAACCTCAATCATTCTGAATTTTAATCACACTAAATCACCACTAGAATCAAGACCAACACACGGGTCACATGATGGCGTCCCTAAATTCATCAAATTAGGGTTATAGGGAAAGAAAAAAAGACTAAACATGGGTTTAATAAAAATATGGAGTTAGAATTAACTAAAGGAATCAAGCGTAATGAATGGAATTTGAAATGGGAAAGAAATTAGGGGATGAGAAATAAGCGGGCTTGGAAATAATGTCGGGGATAAGAAATAAGTGGGCTTGGAAAAAAAATAAAAGGATTCCCCACTTAAAATTGAACATAATCCCCATAAACTAGCCCCTCTTCACCAATTACTACATGATGGGTTGAGGAAATTCACTCGAGCTACTAGTAATTCCATCGGTGAGTCGGTGGCCCTCATTGATTTGTCGATGGCTGGTGTGGTATCCCAAACAAAATGGTCAGCCTTTTTTGGTTCTCCCAAAGCCTCGGGTCACCTATCATGCCTTAATAACCATCCCCAAACATATATTTTGGATATCCAAATGGTAAACCCAAAATACAAGACACATTCCTCAAAATAATATCCATTAAACCAAAAAAGTCCCTTAGGAATTTTCCGAACCATTATAACTCCCCAAGATTTTATGATATACTTCTCTTAAAATAAATTTAATTTATTTGATAGATTTTTTAAAGACAACACTATGTTTAACAAACCATGAAAAATCATTGAAGTGTTATTATGTGATAGTGAAATCATTTTTAAAATTATCATATCATTATTATATTTGGTTTAATTTGTGGGATTTTTCTAAAAAGATTTATTTTTTAGTGAATCATGAAAAATAATGATTTTTGTTAAACTATCTTTCTCTATTAAATAAATTAATTTAAAATAATCACTATATTTTTAATTTAGTTTTAAAGTGACATAATATCCATCTTTTTACAATAATATAATATATTCTATTAGTATAAAACCCATTTTTCTAGAAAAAAATTTACATTTCATTTTATTTATTAATTTTTAAATTAAATTCTCTAACTTATAATATTTTAGTTTGATAAATTATATCACATATTTTAAATCATGATGTTTAAATTTTATAAATATAACCATTTTATTTCAGGTTAATGAATAGTAAACATGGTAAAATTTATCACCTCGATAAAGGGTAAGTCAGGTTATTAAGCTTACAAATAATGTGATAAGGCATTAAAAATATTTCCAACACCTGAATTTATTTCATTTTATGATATAAAATATACTATATCCATCCAAACTTTAAATATATGGAATTTTGGTGCCATTTTCCATTGATAAGGACATTTATATTATTTAAAGTTAATAAAAATTCAAGATAATACTCTCTTAACTTTAAATATATATTATATGGTCACATAAGGAAAAAATAAGTTTTGAATGAATAATAAATCTTATTTTTTGAATACTGAGACTATTTTTGTGGTACTAATTTATTTTTAATTTTTAATGATTATATAATTACCTTAAACACTTATAAAATGTTGACCTAGTTTTTATGCAAGCAGTTGAAAAATCAAAGTAAATAATATTGAAAATATTAAAAGTAGTGTTTTTTGAATGAATTATGGTTCCAAAATAATTTCATATTTAATAATTATGAATTATTTATTGTAAAAGATATTAAAATTTAATTACATCTTTGTCTTTATGTTGTTAAAATAAAATTATTTTAATAGTTCTTAGAATGACTTTAATATTATTTTATGTTGAATAATATTTTAACAAATTATTTAAAAATCATAAAACAAATATTTCAATAGGTAAATTATGATTAAAATTGGTATATAATTTCATACATTAGTCATTTATGAATAAAAATTTACCTTATAATAAAAATTATAACCCTTTAATAATTAAAAAAATCATTATTGCAGTTAAGGTTAAAATTGTTTAACGAATGGGTTAAACTAAAATATAAAGTTTAAAATACTACTTAAACTTGAAAAAAAATTATTCTATGAATTTATTTATACCATATCCAACCATATGTACAAAATTCTGGTTACATGGTTCCACTTTCACTTGAAAATGAGTTTACTATTTTTAAAATTTTTATTAATTTTGTGTGTGTCCTTTAACTCACCCAAAGAAGTAACCACATATCCTCTTTTATATAAACCTCATATATCCACATATATCAACTAAACCTCAGAAAAATATATTCTAAAAACACTTATAGAATTTCTAGTGCTGATATTCGTCCCAAAAGACTGGGAAATCTAAAGAAGTTCTTTCATATAAAAGGTAATCATCTTCACTGAGAACTTTCATTTTTCTTCTTCTTTTACCACATTAAATTCTATCATAACCATTAAAATATGGTAAAACTACTATCACCCATATAAATCTATTTTATTATGTTTATGAAATAATATATATTTATATATATATACATCTCTTTATCTATAAAATGATATATAAAACCACCACTCTTGTGTACTGCAGACTACCTCCTCCTGAACCGATGTAATTTGTTTTCCATTATCTTCTCTCATGGATTGTCATAATTATGGAGCTAATGAATATATATTATAATTATAAAATAATAATAATTATTTAAGTATAATATATCATATACTTCATTATCCTTCCACCCATTGAAAAATGATGATGTGGTTAGTGCATACATACGACAAACTATCTCCATAAAGTGACATGATTCATTTTTCATGTTTGTTTCTCACAGATGATTTTAAATATGTATATAATGAATATTTATTATCTTTATATAATTATTAAAATTATATAGGTGATATTAAAATGATCAATATATGTATATTATAATTGTCGAATCAAAACTTACATGAAAAATAAAGCAGTTAACAACTGAAACAATGATAAAAATAAATGATTATTTCAAATTGAAAATATAATGTTATGAGTGGATAATATATTATATTAAATATAATTATTTAGTTCTGTTAATTATTTATAATAAATATCAATTTATTATACCAAAGGTTTAAATCATTTACTAGGAAAGTAGTACTTTATGTAATGGAATTCGTCTCCATTTCCACTCCATTGAGACATATTCTATATTATGCACTAGTTTTATTTTTTATATGGTGTATATACTACCCCTTTTGTGTATTTTAAATGAGTATATATTTATTCATGATGATTATAGTTTCATTCAAATTTTACAATTTCAATGGGTTTCAATTTAAAAGATACGAAAGAGGTAATAATTTATTTTACAACCTCTTTTTTTGGGGGATTGTTTATATTTTTCATTAAAGGAATCTTAAAATTTCTTATTCATAAACACCATATAGTTTATTATCCTCTAGAAACTTAAGGAGTTTCCATATTTTCTTCCAAATTTTCCACTATTTTTCATCTGAAGCAAGAAAAGAAATTTTTTATATCAAATAAAATCTTATTTTCTCTTTTTGATCATGTATATTTTTCATCCATATAAATATTTGTTTTTTAATTATGAAAGTAATTTTTATTTACTAAAATGAATGAGAATCGAAATTTTATGTTAACCTATAATTTTTTACAAGGTTTCAAATGAATCTTTTTAATTTTATCAAAGAGGTAAACTTTTTTAGTTTCTTTTAAAAAGTTAAAATGGATGTTTTTTAAACATATGAAACATTAACAGATTTTCCAAACTCAATAATATTTTTACACTATGTTTCGTCTTTTCCTTATTTCCAATGGTTTTACAAAAAACTATTTAATGAAATATTATTTTAATTTTTCGCTTCAATTTTCTTTATTTCATAAAAGGACATGGTTTTAGTATAAAACCAATATTTTTTTATGAATTTATGGTAATATTTTATATCTTATTAATTTTGTGGTCATTAACTTTCTCTTGAAACATTCACTTATGATAATTTTTTATTATACATTACATTTCTCTTAAATATCTATATTACTTGTATCATGGATATGTTTATGTATTAAACTATATACCATTTCAACATATTGTGTTTTATTATGAAAGTTATTTGATTAACTAGGAAAAATATTGATATTATTTATTCTTTATTAAATGTGAATATTCCTTAATAATTCATATTGTTTATAAATTAAATTGATCATTAAATATATGGTGAATGCATTGTACATGTAGTGATGGGTGGGTCCTGGTTATTGATAACACTTTTATGCATCAATATGACTCATGAGACAATATAGTTTGTGAGTAATAATAAAGTGGTTTTGGTGTATACCAACCAATTGATTAGACTATCTTCATATAAATCATTGATGATAAAGATATTAGGATGTCTGAGATCTTGGAGTCCAATATTAAGCACTTAATTCATTGATAAATCTATTATTATTATGCATGATACTATTTCACTGATATTAATTGATGGATTTATTTTTTATTATGTTATTAATTAAATGGAATTTTTTTCTATTTACCGTTCCATATTAATTACACGTTATTTTCACATGATATATTCCACTTTAAATAACCCTTACTAAGAACCTAATCTCACCCTTTATTTTTTTCCATTTCTTGAAGATATTAAGAAGGGTTTTATGTAAATATCTAGGATGTTAGAATGTTTTTATAATATGTTTGTTTATATCTCCAATGTTATATGGTAATTTTGTATATATATGGTTCTTCAAAAATAATAAAATTCTTGTAACTTTTTTTGTGATCCATTATATTAATTTCCAATGCAATTAAAAAACCATCAACTATGTGAAACTAGAGTATTGAGTTTTTATAGTTGGCATCATAGGAATTTTAGTAGAGAACTTGTGAACTAGATTTTAAATGAACATATCTAACATGATAATTTTTGATAATCCCATATATTATTTGATAAATTTTACCATTATAAGGTTTTTTATTTTATGGATCAATATTCATAATGATTATAAATTTAATCAAAACCTATATCCAATGTAGGTATTTTCCTACTAAGAAAGACAATATATCTAGTGTTTCAGCTGAGTAGATTATAGACATATTAAAGTTGTTGACTTGGGTTATGATTAATAGACCTTTCAATGTAGAGAAATGTGTTGTTTTATAGTGTGATTCGCCTATGTTGGATCTCTTTATGCAATATAATCCCACATTTCTTAATGTAACTTGAAATCCATTGGTAGCTAAGCAATGGATTAGGTCCCTCAAAAAATGATATTCTAGGATTTAGGGACTAATGAAGGTTAAAATGTTATTTTTTAGTGTATTTTTTGAAATGAGATGTTGATTAATGGAAGGTCGTATATCCAGAACACTAAAGATGTTTAAAAAAATAGAAAGCATGTAATGGAGAGATTTTAATTCGATGTTCTTCAAGAAATACTTCCCCTGAGAATAGTGAGAAGAAATAGAGATGATGTTCCATAATTTAAAGTAGAAGGAAGAATAATGTCTGAAATAGTATAAAGATATAAATAAAATATTATCTAGGAATGCATGTAATTATGTACGTAATCTAGAAAGCAATATTGATCATTTAAATGATGGTCCTAATCCAAGTCTCTAAAGGGAACTATTTTCTCAAAAAAATTCATCTTATGATGATATGGTATCAAGTTCCGTTAAGATGGATAAATAATAATCTATATAATATATATTCAAGGTAAATCTAAATAAGTATTGGTCGTTTTAGTACCAATAAAAAGGGAAAAATCATATAATTAGAAAGGAGTGAATAAATTTCCACCATGTATAAATTACTGAAAGAAACATCCTGAAAAATGATTAAAGTGCATGGGAGTTTCTTATAAGTGCAGAGATAAGGTTCATAAGGATATTGAATGTAAGGAAAATAAAGGAACCTATTCTATATAGTTCTTCAAATGTAAAGATATGGGACATTATTCAAACCAATTCCCCAAGAATCAAAGAAAAATACCATAGAATATTCCAAGGAAAAGAGGCCAAGAATATGAAATTATTATAACCAAAGTTGAAGTTCCTAGAAATGTGGTGAAAGATACACTTATCATAAACTCTAGAAGTAAAAATGTTTTCTTTCATTCAATTTATAAACACACTTTATATCTAGATAATTTTAATTGATTATCAAATCACTACCTCAAATATTAGAATTTTATTTGGCAGTGAAAACTCATAATGGTAGGATGATCTCATCTCAATTTTATAGCTCCTATCCAACAAAACAATGTGGGAATGTACTTACTAAAAATCTTTTTATTATTCCTCTATTTGAATTTGATGTAATTTTAGGCATGGATTAGCTCTCTCATCATATATCTCGTATCAATTTTAAAGGAATTGAAGTTACATTTGATATTTCGAATCAACCTAAGATAGTCTATTAGCATGAGGATCAACTTAAACTCCTAATTGATGTTACTTCTAGCATATCCTCTCTACTAACTATTCATGAATTATATTTATCTAGGTTAGTTATGTAGAAAGAAACTATTTAGGATATTCCAATTATATGTTAGTTTTTTATATAACTCTAGAATATTTTCCTAGACTTCCCTTGAATCGAGAATTTTATTTTTCAATGGACTCATACATGGTGCTACACCTATTTCAAAAAACACATATAGAATGGCCCTAATTAAGTTATAGAAATTGAATAGTGAACTCTAAGAGAATCTAGATAAGGGATTCAGTTGGACAAATACTTTACCATGTGGTGAACCTATTTTTTGTAAAAAATAAAGATGGGTCAATGCATCATTTTATTTATCATCGATACCTTAACAAGATTGCTATTAAGGATAAGTGTCCTCCATCCTATATCAATGATATGGTTGATCAATAATGAGGATAATAATATTTTTCAAATATTTATCTATGATCTAGATATCATCAACTATTGGTAAATAAGGAGGATATACCCAAGGTATCCTTCCGTGCTAGTAATGTTCATTATGAGTTTACAATAACTCCATTTGGACATACCAATTCTTAAAATATCTTTATGGATTTAATGAATAGAGTATTTAAATATAACCTTGAACAATTTTTAATACTCTTTATATATGATAACATTATGTTTTAATAGAGTAAATAAGAACATAGAGAACTTTTTTTGGTTGTGTTCATGACCATCTTCAAGGTGAAGCAATATTCTAAATTTACCATGTGTTAATTTTGGTTACTAAGAGTCTCATGCTTATGTCATATAATCTCATGTGAGGGTATATCGGTGGGACCTTATAAGACATAATCTATTAATAAATAGCCTAGTCCAACCATAGTAAATATGATTCATATATTTTTTGGGTTGGTTGGATAATATCGATGTATTGTGATATATTTTTCATGACTATATAATATAATCACTAAGTTAACTTGGAAGGGGGATATATTCTTATAGACAGATGAATGTGTGGAGAATTTCAATGAACTAAAGAGATAGTTGGGTGATGTTTCTATACTTACATTACCTTATAGTAGAAAAGGGTTTTGGATATATTGTAATGAATTAAATAAATAACTAGGATGTTTCTTCATGCATAATGATATGGTGATAGCTTATTCCACTCAAAAATTGAAAATTCTTGAAAACAATTACCTGACTTGTGATTTAGAGATGGAAGATATAATTTTCTCATCGATGATTTGGTGGTGTTATCTATATGGTGAAATTAGTGATATATATAATGATCATTAAATAATTAAGTATATATTTTCACGAAAATAATTGAATATGGGTCATAGATGATGGTTGGAGTTGATAAAATATTATGACTACTAAATACATTACCACATTTGGAAGGAGAATAAGTTGGTTGATACTCTATGTCCAAAAGACAATAATATTTTGTATATGATGAGGATTGAAAGTGATCCAATATTTCTGGATTTTTAGAATAAAGATCTTGAAATGTTTATAAAGGGGTATGGATATTATCTTTCTTTGATAAATTTGAAACCATCCATCCCTAAGAGGATTAGCAGTTCATAGAAGGAAGATGTGGAATTATAGAAGATGGTGAGAAATATTCTTGTGTTCAAACAAGATCATATTGGAATGAAAAGTCTTAGGAACCCATTTTGTGTTCCATAAATACTATATTTGAAGAAGGATCTATTAGATAATGTTCATAGTCTATCATTGTCTATTCATTATGGAAGTATAAATATGTATAGAGTTATGAAATATTATTTCTAGTGGGATGACATGAAAATTGATATTTTAGAGAATGTATCATGATTCTTATTTTTCATCAAGTTAAGTACTTGAGATAGAATTATAATGGGAGTTTATAACCATTATCCATACCAGAATTAAAATGGGAAAACATTACCATACATCACTGGACTCCCTAAAAATCTAAATCCCATAATTTTATTTGGGATTTTTCCAATATCTTTAGAAATTTATAGAACTTAATTTATTTTAGATAATAATTCTATCTTAATAGGATTACACAATAATATAATAAATAATTTATTAGATTACAAGGAGTACCACTCTCAATCATATCTAATCAGGATGTGAGGTTTACCATTAAGTTTTAGAGAAGTATTCAGAAGAATATGGATATAATGTTGAGTTTTAGAACTAATTATCATTCTAAGATTTGTGTTTAGTATAATAGAACCATTAAAACTCAGGAAGATATGTTTAGATCTTTCTCTATGGACTTCAAAGGTGGTTGGGATCAACACATTCCATTGGTAGCATATTTTTAAAGAAATATCTTTCACTAGAGCATTTAGATGGATAATAATGAATTCCTCTATGGTAAGAAATAAAAAAACTCCAATGTGGTAGTATAAAGTTATAGGAACAAATTTATTGTGACCTGATCTTTCAAGGAAAAGGTTAAGAACTTTAGATCCATCCAACGGAACATAAGGTAAACTCAAAGTTGATAAAAATTTATACAGACATTCATCGATGAGATACACAGTATAACGTTAGTTTAGATGTATTGCTTTAAATATATTCTCTAAATAAGGTTGTGATATTTTGAAATAAGGGTAATATGATCCCTAGCTATATTGGTTTCTTTGAAATTCTTGATCATATCGGGATAGTAGTTTATCACTTGGTGATTTCACCAAATATTTCTCCACATAATGATGTGTTCCACAAATCTCTCTTAATGAATTACATTCAAAATCTCATGCAGATATTGAAATCATAGTTTTTACCATCAAATAATGATATAACTTATGAGTAATAACTAATGTAGATTCTGTATTTTAGAGATAAATTGCTAGGAAAGAAGACAACACCCATGTTTAAAGGTTAGTGGTGAAATCATCAAATTGAGAAAGCTCTGTGGGAACATGAAGATGTGATGAGGTAGAAGTATCATCAGTTTTTTTCGTTTATGTGATGTAATTTCTAGGGATAATTTCTTATATGGTTAGAATGTAACACACGTAGATGTTATGATATATTTCTCTTTAAATAAATCTAATTTCTTTGATATCTTTCTCTATAGGAAACATAAAATTTAATAAAATGGTAAATAAATATTGAAATATTATTATTTAATAGTTTTATAAATTTTTAAAACATAATTTAAATATTATATTCTGTTTAATTTTTTCAATTTTTCTAAAAATATTTATTTTTCATTGAATAGTGAAATATACTGATCTTTGTAAAATTGCCTTTTCTTTTCTTCAAAATAAGTAATTTAAAAGTAAAATTATATTTTAAATATATTATTAAAATTATATAAGATCACTTTTTTAAACAACGTTATTAATTCAATTAAGATCATAAATTTACTTAATTTTGATATAAGTCTAATTTTAGGCATAAAATGTATTTTTCTAGAAATCCATTTTTCATCACGTTTTGCGGGTTTATTTTTATATTAATTTCTAAAAGTTATAAAATTTGAATTTAATTAAAAAATAACATATTTATAATCAGTAGGATTAATTTTGGTAAATAGTTCCATTTATTTTTAGGCATTATGTATAGTAATTTTGGTTTAGCTTATCACATTAGTAAAGGGTAAATCAGATAATTAATATTAAAAATAATGTTATAAGTTATTAGAAATATATAAAACACTTGAATTTATTTTATTGGATGATATTAATTTGACTATATCCATAATAATTTCAAATATATGGAATTTTGGTTCCATTTTCCTTTAATAATGACATTTTCATTATTTAAAATAAATAAAAATAAAAGATAGAACGCTTTTACCTTTGAATTTATATCATAAGTTCACATTGGTATTAAATAATTATTGAATGAATATTAAATTTTATTTTTATCATAATGAAACTATTTTTATTTTGGTAATTATTTTTATTTTTTAGTGATTGTATAATTACCTTAAACTCTTATATAATGTTCAAATAGTACTTGTTCAATAATTGGAAAATTAATGTAAATAATTTTGAAAATATTAAAAGTAATGTATTTAGGAATAATTATGGTTAAAAAATAATTTTATATTTAATAATAATGTATTATTTATGTTTAAAAACATTATATTCTAATTCCATGTTTTTTTATGTCTTTAAAGACAAATTATGTGAATAGTTCTCAAAATGACTTTAATAGTATCTTAAGGTAAATAATAATTTATTAAATAATTTAAAAATAATAATAATAATTGAAGAGGAAAATTAGGATTATAATTGTTCTATAATTTCACTTGTTATCCATTTAAGATCAAATTTTTAACTTATAATTAAAATTATAACCATTTAAGACTGAGAAAGTGGTTTATTGGGGTTAAGGTTAAAATTGTTTAAAGAGGGGGTTAAACCCAAAGATAAGGCTTAAAATACAGGTTATACCAATCCAAATTTTATTGTTGAAGATATTTAAAACATATCATATCTTATATATGAAATTATTTCCACATGATTTCACTTTCCCATGAACATTTGTTAGTTATATTTAAATTTTTTTATTAATTCCTTCTGTTTTCTTTCATTCACTATAAAAAGGAATGAATTATACTATCTTTTACGCACCACAAAGATCCACTTATCTCAACCAAAACCTACCAAAACCTCTTATTAAAATACTTACAAAAATTATATATTCACTGTTCTACCAAAAATACTATCCCTAGATCTCTTAAAATGAGATATAAAGGAGCTCTTTCGAAGAAGAGGTAAGCATATGCACCGAGCACTTTCATTTTATTCTCCTTTTACAATAGTAAATTATGTCCTAAACATTTTAATATAATAACACCAGTATCTACCATATTATTATATGTTATTTTTTTTTATATAAAAATATTTATCCATCTCCTTCACTATATAATGGGAAGCAAAACCATCTCGTATGTGTACGGCAGACTACCATCTCGCATACCGATTAATTTTTTTCCATTACCATCTCACATGGTTATTCATAATAATATAAATAATGAATTTATATGATAATTAGGACATAGATATAATTATTTAATTATAATATGTCATCCACTTCCTTAAACTTCCACTCTTTAAAAAATTATAACATTGATCGTGTGTACGTAGGGTTTTCCATCTTCATAAATCTATGTGATTAATTTTTCATGCCCCTTTCTCATGGATAAATTTAAATATGTATAAAATGAATATGTATTCTTTTAATATAATGGTTAATATTATGGGGGTGATATAACCAAAATATATATAAAAATATCCTAACATCTAAATCAAAACATACAATAAAAACAAAGCAATTAATACCCGAAAAAATTATAATAATAAAATATTGTTAATAAATTGGTGATAAGATGTTGTAAGTGGATAATATATGATATTAAGGGTTTTTATATCTTTCTGGTATGTAATTATAATAAATATAGATTTAATATATGGGTTTTTTAAAATCACTTACTAGGTAATTTGAACTTTAGGTAAGGTATTTCCTCTGAATTTACACTCCATTAAGTTATATTTCATATTATGAACCAATTTTATTTTATGATGTGTATATACTTACTAATTGATGTATATATCTTGAATATATATTTATTAATAATAATCAATATTTCAATTCAATTTTACACTATCAAGGGGTTACAATTTAGAAGTTACCATATATGTAAAAATTTAATTTACAATCTATTTTTTATGATTGTTTATATTTTTCGGTGAATGAATATTATAAAATAACATTCAAAAACTCCATATATTTTATTATACTATGAATATTTAATGAGTTAGCATATTTTCTTCTAACCCTTTCTATATTTTTTACTTTAATTATGTAATAAAATTTTTAAAATAAAAGTTTTTCTTATTTCTCTTTTTGATGAGGTATATTTTTCTTTCATATTGATATTTGAAAAAATTGTTTAACAAAATTCCTTTTTACTTACTCAAATTATTTACTAATTATATTTTAGGTAATCCTTCAATTTTTATAGGGTTTTAAAGAAAAAATTGTAACATTATCCAAAGGGGTTATTTTCAATTTTCTTTTCAAATGGTCAAAATGAATATTTCTTTTCAACATATAAGGTATTAATGGATTTCACCTCTATAAAACAGTTTTATACTATTTAGTGTATTTTAAAAGTTTTCAGTGGTTTTAAAAATAAGAATTTTCAATGAAATATTATTTTAATCTTTCAATTTCATTTTATATAATTATCAAAAAAACATTATTTTAGAAAGAAACCTATATTTCTTATTAATTAATGGTCATGTTTAATCTCTTATTAACTTTGTAGTCATTAAATTTTTATTCAAACATTCACTTTAGTATGATCAATTTTAATTTGACATTAAAATTATCTTAAATATACATATTTATTGTATCATAGATATCATTAATTCCTAAACCATATACCATTTTTATATATATCATTTTATTATGAAATTTATTTTATTGACTAGGAAATATTGATATTTTGAATTCTTTATTGAATATAGATATTTTTTTTATATGGAATATTAATTATGAATTAAATTGATCATTCAAAATATCAGAAAAGCATTAGACTTGCAATGGAGGGTGGGTCCTGGTTATAGATAGCTCATCGATTCATCAACATATCTCATGAGAAAAACCATTTGTCTATCCTTATTAATTGGTTTATTGGAATATACCTACCGATCGATTAAACTGTCATGGTAGAATAACTTGATGGTAAAGATATCATGATGGCTGATATCATCACATATAAGATTAATAATTTCCTTCATTGAGAATTTAGTAATTATTTTCCAGGAGATAATTACATTGATATTATCCATGGATTCATTTTGTTCCCAAGTTATTGATTAAATGGAATGCTTTTTCAATTATTTACCATACCATTTAAATCATAACTTATTTACTCATGATAGATTCCATTTTACATAACCATTATTGAGCATCTGAGATCACCCTTTATTTTATTATCTTTGCTGAAGAAATGAAGAATAATTTTATACATAATATCAAGGATATGATAATGTTTCTTATAATATATTTTTTTATATTTCCTAGGTAATATGGGAATTATGTACGTATCTTATTATTCAAGACTTATAAACTAATTGGTCCTTCAGGATGAGATACATTGTATCTTATGTCAATGTAATAAATAAGACATCAGCTTTGGGTTATTAGAGTTTGGGTTTCTACACCTATAAAGACATAGGTCATTAAAAACTCCCCCTTAATTGACTTCTCATCCATGAAAAGTACCTCCAATGATCTCCCTCAAACAAACCAGCCTCTTGGCCTAATATCTGACTCCCTCTTCAAGCTCATTCCCCAGAGACATCCATATGAGAATGAATTCAACTGAAAGGAACTACTTTTACTTGAATCTGTTTCTATGTTTCATGCCCATGACACATTTTGGATGCTTCTCTTAAGAAATTCCCACAAAAAAATGGAATCATTCCAATAAACCCATCTAAGAGTCCCACTATCATCCATGATTCTTAATAGCATTAGAGTCTCTCATCATTGATCCTACCCAATGCTCTAAGTCCCACTCTGCTATTCAGTGCTACTAGTTCATTCCCATCTTCTAGACTAATAATACAGCTCACCTCAATACCCACCAAACACCAGGAACCCACATGCATAGCTAATGCTTCATGCATAGGGTTACATCCCTAAACCCCGACAAATTTAGTTCAAGGGCCTCGCCCCTTTAAACCCATTATGCTTGAATAAAATCCCCACTATGGATTTCCCAAAATCAACTAGTCACCAAACTAACTAAACACCTCCACTTTCACTACCAACCATTTTATTATATCTTATCAAATGATTTTTTAACCAATTCTCTGGTAACCCCAAATTTCATCTCCAATTTCCCAACATGATACTCTTGCACTACTACCGCACTAATCTCAAACACACCATATTTTATCTAGTTTGATCCTAAAAACTTATCAAAAATACCCCAAATGGCATTCTTGATGTGGTCTCCACCTCACCAAAAAAATTCTATGAAAAACACTCGTTTACACTTATCTAGACAACTTTTCCCAAAGGTGACTGACCTTACCAGTTGACACACTATCATATTCGGACCATGGTGCCTTAACACCCTGGAACTGGGAAAACACTCAACTCCAAAACTAGATCCCAAGACCAACACGCAGTTCAACTAAAACTTTGTGTCCTCAGCTAAACCACTTAATCGTCATTCTCTACTCATGAGCACCAATGTGTCTCTAATCTAACACAACCTTAGATCATGCCACTACACTCCATTGTGTCAACACACCATGGAGAGGTCTCAAAATTTATATCATTACCACCCCAAATTTATTTCACCAACGTGTTGCACATTGGAGAAATTTTCAACCCCATCTAATGATTTGGAAGCAACTACACACCAACATTGCACTCTAATTCCAACCACTCAACCGATGTCATTTTCAAATGACTATTAAAAAATCACAAGGTTCCTTTAAAATTGAAACCTCTGTTCTAAGAGTTTTATAACATGATTATATAAGAGTACCACATATTATAATAGTATAAGAATATCACATCGCTCATGTTCTATATTACTCAAAGGAAGAATAACCAGTCTGGCCTCACTCCAAGGAATAAACTTGGTTTCTAGATTGAACCATAAGATAAACCTTCTTCCTTAATATAATAACACCTCAAATATTTCAACCAATATTCCTTCCATGGATTAGTAACTTGTTTCACACTATAAACCAATATAGGAATAACTATCTCAGTTATTGGATCCCCAAATTTCCCAATAATCACTCTTGAGATGCTCCTAAGGCACTAAAATACTTATAGAGCTCACGCTCCACACAATCGGAGCCTTGCCTGAAAAACCCACATGCTTATTCCCATATCAATCAAGAACTACTAATGAAGGACCCATAACCTAGGATATAAACTACCACGTACCTAGATTCACAAACAACCCACTTAATTTCCACTAAAGGTAAGAGGAACAATAACACCCTGATATTTTGTGAAAAGTTATTTTTTCAAATAAATTTAATCTTTTCAATATTTTTCATTATACAGAGCACCGAGTTTAGCTTTCCTTACACTCAATAATGAGTTTAGCTTGCATTTTATGAAACATTGAGTTTTTATTTAATTACACACAACACATATCTTTAAAAAACTTGAAATAATATTAAAATATTGGTAATTAATATGATAGTTATCACTTATCCATTGGAATGGTGGGTATGAAAAATATCAACTAAATTATGAAAATATATTATTTAAACAAGCATTTCAAAAAAATATTTAGTGAAAAATTAATTATTTAGTGAATGATATTAATGAAATTTATGTATTATATATTTAGTCAAATTTTTAAAATTAATCTTATGTGTTTTCTAGATAACAGATAATAATAAATCCAATTTTAAACTAAAAAATGTTTTTTTCTAAAATAATTTTTCTCGCATTTTTTACTTTGATTTTAAAATTAATTATTTAAAATTTGAAAAAAAAAATTATAAAAAAAACTTCATTTTCTAAATAAGTATATCAAAATTATCTTTTAGTAAATTTTTAAAATTTTCTGAGAGGTTAAATATTTCGAGGAATAGTGAAGAATACTAGTTTTAATTATGAATTTTCAATTATTTTGTAGCATTTAAAAACCTAAAAATTATTTTAATATTGTTTAAAATGTTAAATTAGTTTAATTATATATCCATTCATCCATTTTAATTTCATTATAATCAATTTTAGTTTGAATTTTGAAATAAATATTTTTAAAACTTTTGAAACTCTTTTCTTTGGAAAACCACGTTTTCATCATGTCTATGGGATTAATTTAAATTTAAATTTTTCTGGTTATGTGAATGGAATTTAAAAAAATTAATAAAATATTTTTAATCATCATAATAAATATTATCTAATAAGGTAAACATAATTTCTGAATATAATGAATAACAAAAACATTAAAAATTAGTTACTATGATTAAGGTTAAAATGGGTTTCACGGGTGAGGTTAAAATAAATGTATAAGGATTAAAATTACCTAGAAACTAATAAAAAACCCATTTACGGTAATTATTTGCATTATAAATTATAATTTTCTATAATGGACTATTTTGGAGCTCTGGGGCATGTGAAAAATATGGGTACACCTTTTTATCTTCATAAATTACAAGTGTTACACTCACCTTATATATAAAAGGTTACCCCCTCTCATATCCTATTAAAATGTCTAAAAATAATTTATTCATAAATTTTATACAAAAATAAATTTCTTAATTCCCTACTCTTAACTTATAAGCCTTATTTTGTTCATAAATCTATCCTAATAAGCGTTTTGTTGTAAACTAAATGAAGTTGTTTGATGAATAAGTAATGTCCCTAACCGAGCCACTTCATTTATTTCTACATCCAAATAATTAAAATATTATTCAATTATGATTACATAATAACACTTAGGTCTATAAAATAATTAGATTTTATTATGTTAATTTCATAACCAAAATGCATCTCCTCTTCCATCAAATGGGATAAGAAATCATCATTTTTGTGTATAGCGGACAATCGACTCAGGAACCAATGTCATTCATTTTCCATCACTACATATCACCGATGGAGGTAATTATTTATTTAATATTTATTTATTTATTTTATGAAATTATTATACCTCTAAAATTATAATACCCAAACTACCTTCTTACCACCCAACTTGTTCGAAAACAATGATGTCGCCCGTGTGTATGGCTGACTACACCTCACGAATAAATGTAATGTGTTTTTCATTTTTGTTTTACTTTAATGGTAATAAGGATGTATTAAATAAATAAATATTATATATATAATATAATTATAATTATAGAAAAATGATATCACAAATACATTCTTACTTTTCGTTCTGTGGGTGATACGATAAAGTCGTTCCTGTGTACGGCAAACTGCCACCTCATGAGTCAAGGTGATTTTTTTCACTCTCTATATGGAAGTTAATGAGTATGGGTTAAATAAAAATATGTTATATATATGATATAAAAAATATTTTTTAATGTTAATATATTATTTTCTCTTATTTCTTTCAATCCTTCTAGAAAATGGAAACATCATCCGTGCGTATGTAAGGTCTACCGTCTCCATTAACAATGTATTTCATTTTATATATCTAACTTTTATTGATTATTATAAATAAATATATAATTAATATATTTATATATATATATGATTTTTATATCATTTGTAACATTTTGTAGGCTGTGGAACCATGATAAGAGTAAGATGATTGAAAATACCAAACCAAAACATACGTCAAAAATGAAACTATTATTATCCATAACATAATTTTAATAAGGAATTGTTAATGAATGGGTAATAATGGTATGTTATATATAAGAATATTTATATAATATATATATATATATAATAAACATATATTTATTATATAGAAGGATTGAAATTGTACTACAGAATTCGAGAATTAAGGTAATGGATTTTCGTTTAACTTTTTAATTCTGCGAGACACAAACCAAATTCACCAGCTATTTATATTATTTGATGTATATAAAACCCATGAATATATTTTATAATGCTTCTCCTAAAAATTATTTGGATTTAAATTTCTATTTTGGGATATATCTTTGATAGTGCTTATAGTTCAAAAGTTTCCAATGTAGTGAGGAATTTTTGTCTCGATTTTCCTTTTTTCGTACATAAGTTATGTTATGTTCCAATTTTCATCTATGAGGTGAATATACTACTCATTTAACATTTTATATCATCAATTTAATTAATTTAATTATATTAAAAGTTTCATTCCATGTTATTCTTTAATGGATTCTATGATTCAAAGGATGCCAAAGTGTTAGACGTTTGATGTTACAATCTCACTGTTTATCATGATTGTATATGTTTATGTTTCAGATGATGAAATATTATTATCCACCTCTTAATAAAATAATGAATTTATTGTCATTTTTCTGTTTATTGAGAATAAATAATTTTAATTTATTTTCCTCTCTTTATATGCTCATGATTCCAAAAAATATATTTTAAAGTAAACCAACTTTATTTATCTCTTCGATCAAATACCTTTTTTCTTATATATCCATGTTTTTTAAAAATGTTTTCAAAAAAAATTAATTTTCCTCTAAGATTGTTTAAAGGTATTTTTCCATTTTTTACTTTGAAAAAAATTTATGAAATCTTATCTTTTGTAAAATTTATTTTCAAAGAAATTTTAGTTTCTTCGAGAAATGTTTTGAATGATTTTAAATGCTTCCTTTATAAGTTTCCAAGGTTATATTCAACGAAAATTATTTTCAAAAATTTTTATATTTTCAGAAGTTTTTTAGTATAGAATCAATATTTTTGTAAATAAATGTTTTAGATTATTTTTATGGATTTCGTTATTATTTTTTAAAGTTTATTTTCAAATAAAATTATTTCAAAAATATATCTAATGATTTATTTTTAAATAGTTATTTTAAAAGAAAAATTATTTTTCTAAATAAATTTTCTAAGTGACCTTTAAAAATTATTTTCTATCTAAGATTAAATCTTTTGATTTTACTTATACATTATTGGGGATATCATCCAATTATACCATTCTTATTCTTTCTCTAGATGTTTTATGTTTGTAATGAGATGATGTTTATAAAACCTATTTCTCTTCCATGGGTTATTCAATGAAAATATTATTATGAAACCCACTTAATTTTCAATTGGACGAGATTTTATGAAATTAATAAATGATTATGAAACCTATTTCTTTTCCATAGGTTATTCTATGATGAAATTTCTATGAAACCCACATATTTTCATGGGTTCTCATATGATAAATTCTTTAAGATCTTGTGGCACATGTATGTATGATTTTAATTATGCGATGGGTGGGAAAAATATCTATATCCAATGAATTGGGTAAATATTGATATCTCATGAGATAAATAGGCCTTGAATAGAGAGTGAACCTAGTTCAATAAGGGACTCTGCCCACTATGATAGTCTTGGGAGTGAACCTTGACTAATATGATGGTTTAGGGATTAAACCCTTTTCCTAGTAATATTATTGGAAATAAGCCTTGAACTATAAAGGAAATAATTTTCTATACTTATGTTTATGTGACAATTTATTGTCTTATTCCAATGATATTATCCTATAGATCATGTTATTTGATTCACGTATGATTCATGTCTTATGAACTACCAGTATTTATTCCATGACTCAAGAATATGATTCTAATAACCCAAGATTTTTAAATGATATTTGTTTCATGAATAAATGTTTTATATATACTATATAATAATATTCAAGTGAATAATAATGAGAAACCAAAACAATTATCACATTAACAATAATCTTTAAAATAGTAAGCTACGAACCCAATTAAAATGAAAAACATTATATATAAATAAAAATATAAATAGAAAAACTAAAATAAGAAGGTACGGATCACCCCAATATACTAGAATCGTATCTTCAATTAATATTCTACAGAAATGAAAAAAAATATTAAACCAATCAACATATTAAGAAATGAAAATATAACCTCTGGGAGAAATTTTAGTAAATTTTGAGTAAAAGAATGAAGTGGTATTTATAGGGTATAAAGGTTGATGTGATCTATTGGATTTGACCATTATATAACCATTGGTCAAATATGACCATTGATCAGTATGACCATTGGTCAATATGGACATTATAAACTATACCCTTGTTTTATAATTTTAATATTATAATTAGGTTTTATAAGTAGTAATGACAAAAGATAATTGATACAGAAAGAAGAATCGATGGCCTCAACCAGTAGAGTCATGTCATTTGGAGATAATTTTTTAGAGCTATGGAGGGAGGTATCATCATTTTGGTTCACCCTTTACCAATACCAATTATAGCTTCAACAGTTGAATCTTAAACTAAATCACCTATGGGATATGTTCAAGTTATTCAGGATTACCACTCGATCGATGTTAACTAAGCCAGCCCATGAAACTATGATCATTGTACACCTTACCCATAGCGTGTGCGTAGGTGAAATAAGGGTTTATGTGTCCTGACCAAAGTTACTTAAACTATAAATTGCTTTATCTAAATAAAATTTATATTCTATCAATTCATCTTAAGAATATTTTTTATTAATAAAATATATTTTTTATTGAGATGAATAAAATAATTCAATTTTTTGATGCAAATAAAACCTAATTTTATTTTTTCTAGGAAATATAAACAATTTTTATAATAAACCATGGTATTATTAATAGTTATTTATTTAATAAAATATTATTTTAAGTCACTTTTATTTATCTAATAAATGATAAAATAATTTTATAAAGGCCTGAGATATTTTTTTTAAGTGTCAGAAATTTGATGGTTCCTTAAAAACTATTATTTTTAAATAAATATTATTTTTATATTTATAAGTTAGAATTATCACATTTAGATAATTTTTCTGATAAAATAAACATAATTATTGAAATCATCACATTAAAATTATGTTAGTGCGAGTTTATGAGAATTTTATAAAGTACGTTATTTTTTCAAGAATAGTAAAAAATATAGTTTTAGGGTTTCGGTATATTTTATATCATCATATTTATTTCATAATGATGTAATAATTAATTAAACACAATTCACGACTTAAAATATTTTATTTTATTAATATTTATATTTTAATATATTTTAATCAATTTTTAAAACTCTAAGTGACTTCCCAAAGTCTAAAAAGAAAATTTTGATTTTTAAAACATTACTTTGTGGAATCATTACTCTTCCAGACCAAAATAAGTATTAAAAATGGTTTTCGGTTCTAGTGGATTAAAATTACTTAAAATGTGACCCAAATTTCAAAAACCATGAGCAAAAACCATGGGTAATCCAATGGTTTTTCTTTCTCCACAACCATATCTTCCAAGACCAGTATTTGGAAATTATTAAACAATTCCTCCACTTTTTCTATAAATACACACCCATTTCTTCATTTCCTTTCAATCCCAATAAATTCTCCATGAATTTATGGTGATATTACCTCCCAATTAGTTCATACAAGGTTTCTTTAATTCTAAAAGGTTTCATCCTCACATTTTAGGAACAACTCTTCATGGTAAGGTAAATATTCACTTCTCTTTTCCATTCAAGTTTCCTTTTCATATGGAATTTCTTCTAATTTAAAAACAAATATCTTTATTGAATTTATATTTTCCTATTACATTAATATGAGTCTTTTATTAATTGGAGACCCATTTCCCCTCCCATTTTACCATTTTCTAAAATAATGTTTTATACTAATCATAATGTCGAATTTACTTTTCAAATTTTCCACTTTTACATGATAAATGCACTTTTTTATTTGAATACCCAAGACTCTTTTATTTTAAAAGGGTATTCAACTAGATTTAAAATTTTATTTTTTATACTTGGATTTACATATATGAAACTCTAGTTTCCTTTTATGGGTTAAAAATGACATAATGATCATGTCTTTAATATCTTCTGTATATAGAGATTTTTTATAAGAAAAAAAAATTTATTCTCCATGAGTTAATAATGAAATGATTTATTATGGTATATGTGGCTCACAAGAAATTAATACATATGAATGGTGTTCTCTAATATCACTATAATTAGTTAGTTAAATAGTTTAATCTCTATAGATGACTTGTTTTACAATACATTGGTGAATAACTTTAGTAATTTTTATTTTTGACACCATGGGGATAAACTTTGTGATATGATTATGAATGTCTCATTTAAATTTTGTATCCACATTTCCATGTTATCATTCATGTTATTATTATTATTATATTCCTCTTGTTCATGACTTATTTTTATTCCTCATGTTCTTATTTATATGTCTCAAGATCACATGTCATATGTATCTCTTGTTTATTCCCTTACCAGGATTCATGTTCACCTCTTACCTTTGATTTATGTCAACAGGATATGACATATAGTAAAAGTAAACTATATTGAACCCATGAATATTTATTTCAAGTGGTTTTGTAATAATGTTTTTATTCATCATGTATTGTGTACATTAATTCCAAAAACAAAACTTGAAAAGATCCTCTTTTTATACTATGTAATGAAATGTTATGTAATAAGGTGGGATTCCATAGTTGGTATCAAAGGATGGTTTAGTTATTTATAAAAATTAGGAATTAGAAACATTAGTAATAACCCTAGGGTTAAGTATAAAAATAGGAAAACATCCTAGTATTTTGGTGAAGTGTTATATAAGTGGTTTCTCAGCAATTAAATTCTTGTATGGATATGAATAAGTGGATGTGGCTCTCACATAGATGTACATAGGGGTAACACCCAAAAACACAACTTTGATCATGAATTGAATGGGAACTAGTGAATCACAATGGTCCTTGCTTCACTCCTGTTTTGACACTCCTAGGGGATATTTTTGGTTAATCAAAAGATTGTTATAAACTACTATGAATGATATATAGAAAATGTAATTGTTATTAGATAAGATTAATAAAGTATTTAAGAATGATTTTTTAAGACAAAAATCCCATTGAAATTATAATATTCATAAAAATAATACATTTCTCACTAAGAATTCATCCTTTTAGAAACATGGAGAGAAATAGGAGGAACCATGTAAATGATGAGTTAAATAGGTGATGCATTTTTTGCTTTATGATGGAATCCTGAATGGAATACTTCCTGAAGATGATGAATCAATTAACTCGAGTTATGAATAGTAACTTGAAATAAGTCGAGATACTATTTTCACCAAAAAGTAAAAAAGCTTTCTATTGATTCCTTTATGCATCAACAACCACCTTCTTTCAGTGGATCTATTAACCCATTGATTTCAGAAAAAAGGATAAGCTCTTTGGAAAATATATATTTTTTACTATGTTGTTTGGAAAAATTAAAAGTTACCCTGGCAGTCTAACAATTATAAGAAGAAGCTAATCAGTGGTGGAAACTGATCAAATACACAAATATATGAAGGGATGTCTATGTTATGGAATGGGGAGAGTTTAGGATAATTTTTTTTAGTAAATATTTCCCTCGTTTGATGTGAATGAAAATGAAGAATAAATTCCTAGAATTAAAACAAAAGGAAAATGAATCAGTGGAAGTATATGAAATGAACATTAAAAGGCATTCTTGATACACCTATATATTTTTATAGATCCTAAGGGAATGGTTGATAGATTTTTAGGTGGACAGAGATCCCATCTGCATAGGAATATGGAAAATCGATACGATGAAGGCTATGATAAGATAGTGTCGAGTAATATGAATATTGAATTTAATTTTCAAGTGAAACAGTGGTCACATAAGTTGAATGAAATGATGTGAGCAGTGGATCCAAACTCAGGGAGAAACATTGATCATGGAAGATGACGTAAGAAAATGAAACTTTCCATGTTCAAAAAATGAGGGAATAAGTATTCATAGAACTACTAATTTGGAAGTCAAAAGTTCCTCTAGTGTGGAAAATATGTCCATATTGATCAAAAAATTTGCTGAGGTGAATCCTCATCTTCTAAACACTAAAAACAAAGAGAAGATGGTAAAATCCTAACTTGAAGTTAAATTATTCATGTGTAGATAGGTTGGGAAATCTTTCAATCAATGTCCAAATCAGAAGACAATGGAAGGGAACCCCCATAAACCTCATAATAGGAAAAGGGAGAAAGGTTCAGAATTTTAAATAATTATGGCGGATGTGGAGGATTCATATGATGTGGTGGTAGGTACACTCATTATGATCTCAAAGAAAGAAAGTAATTTGTTTGATTCTTGTTCAATGCATTCCTTTATTTATTCCAAGTTTTAAAAGAATGTAGAATCAATCCTTGAACTGCTAGAAGTAGAGTTATCATTTAAGACTCCTGAAGGAATTATCCTAGAATTAATTGTGCATATAAACTCCAGTATTAACTTTGGTAAGTATAATCTCATCAAAAATATGGTATTCATTCCCATGTTGGAATTCAACACTATAGTAGGGATGGACTGGATCTAAAAGCATAATGCTAATATAAACTATATAAGAAAAGAAAATTTCATAAGTCTTGAATACACAACCTATAATCATTTTTAAATGAGATATATCCCGACCTATGCTTTTCCTAGAACAACCTCTTGTAGCATTATTTATTGAGATGGTAGGTGAAGAGGAAGAATGAAATGAAAGTATAAAGATAGATAATGTCACTATCATTCAAAAACACACTGATGTATTTCCTAAAGAATTACCTAGAACTATCCTAGAAACAGAGGTAAAGGTCTCCATCGAACACATACCTGGATGCAAGACAATATTAAAGACCCAATATATAATAGAATATATGATGTTTTAGTAATTAAATAAACAACTTAAGGATATTTTGGAGAGTGGATTTATCTGACCAAGTGTGTCTCCTTGGAGATAACCGATTCTCTTTTTGAAGAAGAAGGATGTTTCAATTTAGCTATGCATTGACTATAGAGAACATAATGGTATCACAATGGAGAAAACATTCTCTCTATAAAGGATTTATTATTTATTTAATCAACTAAATATGTCTAAATTCTTCTCAAATATTGACCTATAATCTGGGTATCATCAATTGAGGGTGAGGAATGAAGATATTAAAAGTACTACCATCTGAACAAGATATGGGAATTATGAGTTTTTTGTTATTCCCTACATCATGACTAATTCTCCTGCTATATTGATAGATTTTATTAATAAAGCCTTTAATAACTACCTTTATAAATTTATGGTAGTTTTTATTGAGGATAATATGATATATTCCAAAAGTCTCAAGGAGCATAAGGATCATCTAAGGGTTATATTGGGAACTTTGAAGAAGTTCAAGCTATTTATAATATTAATAAAATGTGAATTAAAGTTACAAAAAGTTTCATTTTTAGGGAACATTGTAACTAATTAAGGAATCTCAGTTGACCCTTTGAAGAAAAAGGTTGTAGATAAGTGCACTCATCGTATAAAGGTAACTGTGATTAATAATTTTCTTGGTTTATCAAAATATTATAATAGGTTTGTGAAAAATATTTCATGAATTTTTAATCAACTAAACAAGTTAACTCGAAAAGGGGATAAGTTTATCTAGAAAAAAAGATTGAATAAAGTTTCCATGAACTAAATAATAAATTGGTTATTGCACCTGTTTTAACTCTACCCTATTTTCGAGACGGATTCATTATTTATAGTGATGAATCTCTAAAATTTCTTGGTTACAAACTCATGAAAATGATAAGGTAATTTCTTATGAATCTTGACAATTAAATCCTTATGAGAATAATTATCATATGCATGACATGGAGCTAGTTGCGGTTATTTTTTCTCTGAAAATATAGAGGCACTGTCTTTATAGGGAGAAATGTGATGTATACATAGACCACCAAATTTTGAAGTATATTTTCATGAAAAGGGAATTGAAAATGAGATAAAGGAGATAGTTGTAAATTCTTAAAGACTGTGAATTTTCAATTCATTATCACCCTTGAAGAGCCAACAATTTCATTGATGCATTAAGTAGGAAAGACCCTATTGTGCAAGAAATTCAAGCAGGTGCTTTGATCAAGTACCTAGTAAAACATGACATTAGAATTGTAATGGAGGGTACATAATAAAACCTATCCCAAATTATTTCTAAACCATTTTTAATAGAGAGGATCAAGAAAAATAGAATATACTTTGTTACAAAGGAAGATTGAGGATATTAAGAATGGGATGTTTCCAAAGTTCAATATTGATTAAGAAGGTGTACTGAAATTTCATACAAACCTATTTGTCCCATCTATCCTGATATAAAGAAAGATATAATGGATGAAGATCATAGATATAAACTATATATACATCATTTAATCACTAAAATGTATGGGGACCTTAATGATCATTATTGGTCTGACAATATAAAAAGGGGTATTGTTGACTACACTATAAGGTTCTTGGTAAGTCAGCATGTGAAGGTAGAGAAAAAAAACATCCAAAAGGGGTATTGCAACCACTACCCATATCAACACAGAAGTGGGACAATATAAATCTGGACTTCATATTGGTCTTCCATAAACAATCCATATGAATAATATGATATGGGTTACAGTGTATCCACTCACCAAGACTTCTCATTTTATCATTATTTGAGAAGATCTCTCTCTTGACCAAATTTAAAATTTTTATGTAAAGGGAGTGGTGAGGTTTCATGGGGTGGTTATTTTTATCATTTTTTATCATGATCCAAGATTCACATCTAAATTATAGAGAAGTCTTCAGCATGCTCTGAATGCTAAATTGAATTTTAGTAAGTCTTATCACACCCAAACCTATGTCCAATATGAAAGTACAATTCAGACACTCGAGAACATGCTCAATGTAATTTAAAAGCGGATGGGATCAACACCTCCCATTAGTTTAGTTATCATAAAACAAAATCTTCAACTCAAGTATTCAAATGCACTATGTGAAGAACTATATGGTATAATATGTGGAACGCATACTTATTGTAATAAAGATGGTGAGAGAAACCAACATAGGACCGATTTTATTAGAGAGATGATAGAAAAGGTTCATATCATCCAACAATATAAAAATACTGCTCAGATTCATCAAAATATCTATGTTGAAAGAAGTCAAAGGGAATTGGAATTTTATGTTGGTGAAAAAAAATTCCTTCTAATGTCACCATAGAAGAGAGTCATTCGGTTTGGAAATAAAATGAATCTTATCCCCAGAAACATCGGTCTCTATGAAATCCTTGAATGCATAAGAGAAGTAGGATATCATCTAGAACTTCCACCAAATATGGCTCATGTTCATGATTTATTCAATGTATCCCTCTTGAGAAAGTACAAACCTGATCCATCACATGTACTGAATCTAGAGGTGGTACAACTAGAACATTACCACTTTATGAGTAGAAGCCAGTGGAGATCATGGACCATAAATACAATTTTTTATGAAACAAGAGTACCCACCTTGTCAAATTATTATAGAGGAACCATAAATATGAAGAATCTATAAGGAAGCTTGAGGACACAATGAGACAGAAGTACCCTCGCCTTTTCTCAACTGGGTAAATGAGTTGAAATTTAGAAGATTAAATTTCTTAAAGGGGTAACAGTGTAACTAATTAGACTTTTAAATGATATTTGTTTCCTAAATAAATGTTTGATACATATTATATAATATTATGCACATACAAAATAAAGATAAAACAATAAAATTTTATCTCATTAACAATTTTCTTTACATTAGTAATCTATGAAACCAATTAAAACTCTAAACATTACAAATGGATAAAAATTATAAAATAGAACAAATAAAATGGGAAAGTATGGATCACCTCAATCTACTAGAATCATCACCCCCACTACAAATGTTATATAAATGAAAAAAAATAAACCAATAAACTTATTTAGAAATGAAAATATAACCTTAGTTATAAATTGTAGTTAATTTTGAGTGAAATAATGAAGTGTTATTCATAGGTTATAAAGGTAAATCTAACCACTGGGATTCAACTGTTATAAGAATTTTGGTCAAATATGACTATTGGTCAATATGACCAATGGTAAATATGAAAATTGGAAATTTCACCTTTAGTTGAAAAGTTTACCATTATAATTAGTGTTCATAAGAAGTAATGAAAAAAGGATAATTGATACAGAAAGGATAATTGATGGCCTCAACTAGTAGAGATGGGTCATTTGAAACCAACTTTTCAGAACTTGGGGGGAAGGTGTCATCATTGGGGTTCACCCTTGACAAAGCCCAAGCTGAGCTTAAACTGATTAATCTTAAATGAAATTTCCTATTGAATAAGTTAAATTTAGTGGAGATTACCACTCGGTTGATGTTAGTTGATCCACCCCATGAAACTACAACCATTTCACACATTACCCTTAGGGTATATGTGGGTGTAATAAAAAGTTACATTTCCAGACATTAGTTACCTAAATTGTAAATTCCTTCATATAGGTAAATTTTTTATTCCATCAAATTCTATTAAGATTATATTTTCTTCAAAAAATATATGTTTAATTGAGAGGAATTTGATAATTTTATTTTTGGACGCAAATAAAACATAATTTTATTTTTTCTAGAAAATATATACAATTTTTATAATAAACTAATGAATTATTAATAGTATTTTCATTAATTAAAAGGAATTTTAAAACACTATTATTTAAATAATATAAGATAAAATAATTTTATAAAGTCCTAGGAATTTTTTTATAAGTGTTTGAAATTTCATGGTGCCTTAAAATTATCTATTTTAAATTAATAAACTTTTTATACTTAAAAGTTAAAATTATCAAATTTATAAAATATTTCTGATAAAATAATCATTTATGATATAAAATCATCAAAATTACGAAATTTTGGATTTATGATAATTTTCTAAAATTCTTTATTTTTTATAAATTGTAAAAAATTGGTTTTAGGGTTTCGGTATATTTTATGTCATCATATTTAGCTCATAATGATGTAATAATTAATTAAAAAAATTCATGACTTTAAATATAATATTTTATTAATATTTTTTATTTTAATTTATTTTAATAAATTTCCAAAACTATAAGTTACTTTCCAAAGTATAAAAGGGAAATTTAAATTTTTAAAACATTACTTTGTAGACTGTTTACACTTCCATGCAAAAAGAAATATTAAAAATTAGTGTCTGATTATGGTGGATTAAAATAAATTGATGTGTGACCCCAAATTTCTAAAACCATGACCAAGAACCATGGTTAAGACAATGGTTTTTTCCCATATCTTAGATTTCCAAGACCTATATTTTGGAAATTCTAAAACAATTCCTCAACTTTTTCTATTAATACCCACCCATTTATCCATTTAATTTTACTCCCAAACTATCCTCAACGAATTTCTGTTGATTTTTCTTCCAAAGGATTCCCCCTAAGTTTTTCTCAATCCCCAAAGGTTTCATCCTCCTGTTTTAGGAACAACTCTTCAAGGCAAGGGAAATCTTCCCTTCTCTTTTACATTCAAGTTCCCTTTTCTTGTGGTATGTATTCTAATTTCCAAAATAAGATTGTTTTTTAAATTTTTATTATCCCATTAATATGATAATTGTGTTTTATTAATTATATAACCTTTTACCCTCTCATGATACCATTTTTTAAAACCATATTTATACATGTCGTGCTGCCTAATTTACTTCTAAACTTTTCAGGTTATACATGAAAAATTATATTTTTCTTTTTATTTTAATGACCAAAACACTTTTCTTTTCAATGGGTATTCAAATAGATTTAAAAATGGATTTTTTTTATTTAGGTATTTACATATATGAAACTAAAATTTCCTTTAATGGGTTAAAAAGAATGTAATGATCATGTCTTTAGGCTCTTTTGTATACCAAGATTTTTTTATAAGAAATCCATTTTTCTATTATACATGAGCTATTAATGAAATGATTTATTATGATCTATATGTATCATGTGAAATTATAACATATGAAGGGTGCATCCTGATAGTGCCCTGATGCATTGGGTAAATATTTTAATCTCTATATATTACATGTTTTATGATACTTTGGTGAATAACCTTGGTAAAAACATTATGACGCCTTAGTGATAAACCTAGGTGATATGCTTATGAATGCCTCATTTAAATTTTTTAGTCACATTTCCATGTTATAATTCATGTTCTCATTTTTATGATATGCCTCTTGTTCATGCCTTATTATTATTCTTCATGTTTTTATTGATATGTCTGAAGATCACATGTTATATTCCTCTCTTTCTTATTAACTTATTGGGCTTCATAAACACCCCTTTTATTTAATATATGTCCCCATGATATGATATGTATTAAAAGTAACCTATAGTGGACCTATGAATATATCTTTAAAGTGGTATTAGATGAATTTTTTATGTTTTCATGTATTTTATACCATATTTCCAAGAAACTAAACTTGAAGAGCTCCTTTATTTGTACCATGTATTGAAAAGTTATATTATAAAAAGGTGGGATTACATAACATTCTTTTATATGTAGGGTGTGGTTTTAAAATGTCATTCTCATGTTCTCATACCCATGTGATTATGTTATATTTATTTTTCTCCCTTTTCTACCTTTACTGAACACCTAAGCTCAACCTTTATTATGTTTCCTTTCCCCATGTTATGAAGAAATCCTATAAATAGTACTAAATGGGAAGGTCTTTATGGGTGACATTAAAGATTTTTCATGAAATAAGTAGATTGTGTATCTAGTATACAAAGGAACTTGACCTAAATGATTCTATAATGGATCATTATGATATGAAATAAATTTTAATCTATTAATATATAGTATTTATATATGATTTTTTTAGGCCTTTATAATAACAACCCACTCACACACTTCTATAGGTCAAAGAAACTAAACCTCCCACTAACCAGTACAAAACTAATGGCCACTAGGCACAACTATAGTAATCTATCTTTGCTATCCTGGCTCTCTATATTAGAGCCACATGTCAAAATACATATCTTATAACCCACAATAACCCATCTAACTCATGGGTCTCTACCTAGAACAACATCCCCACTAGCCCAACCACTAGAGGGTCTACATCGCTACCACACAGTATATCACAAGACAACCCAACTCTTCCAAGTGTTCATATCTAACCAAGAACATCATGCCCAAACCATCCAACCATATATTTTTTCATCCCCTCAGGGAGTCTAGTAACCAAACCACACACACGGAACACCACTGCCTCAACTAATCATAGAAAAATAAACATGACCCCCGTGTCTATAACCCACATAAAACCAAACAAGTTAGAGGTTCCCAAAGGGTCTCACATGAACATTGTAAAAATCCAATTCAAAGGATCCAAATGGGCCTCAAAAAATTTCAAATCGATGTGCCAAATAGTCACCATCTATTGAAATCCCATTTAAACCCATATTTTAACCAAAAAATGATAAAGCAATTTCCAAACCATCTTAAAACTATTTAAATCCAAAACCCTTTTCATTTAAAACTACTCGATAAAAACCAACCATTTTTCTATTTTAAACCATTTCATATAAATCAAACACTTTACCCGAGTCATGGTCTAACAAGCCATAAACCCTTTAAAATACCAATTTCTATTTTAAAAAACAAATAAAAAATTTCCATAGACATTTGGCATACATAAATCACATTTCATAACCAGAATCCCATGAAATCAATTTGAAACCTCATATGCCAAGTGAATTTCACATTTCCAATAACAATTAGAAACTAAAAAATAACATTCCAAAGAAATAAAATATGAAAAAACATACCTAGAAACTTGAGGCAAAGCTACATTCCCTCCATACCTACATGTTAGTAATAGTCATGCATAACTAAATATAACATCATCAGGATAAATTAATTAAATTTCACCAATAATATATTTAGAAAAATATGAAGTGTATTTTTTAAGTCATTTAATCTATTTAAGCCTCTATCAATCGTAGTAAATTAAGCGCATTACATGGAATCCTATGTGTCTTTCCATGATGCATGAACTCACCAACACATGTTAATTAGGATAAGAGAAAATATTATAAATCATCAACTTCAAAATCATCATGGCTAAATATCTTGTACATCAATCAAGTTGAAATCATTCAATAGTAATATGGAATAGTAAGAACATCAATACCTTCCCTTGTGACTTAAGATTTCCATCATAGGTGGGTTAGATAGTCCCAATCATGAGTTCCTTACTAGGTTACAAAAATAACCTATCCATTTTCTACATTTCCCAAATATTTTGAAAAGAAAAACTAGATCTGGAACTATTTTGTAACACATCGATTGAAATTACCCAGTATGGGCTGAAGGTGGTACATGAACTCATGTAATCCTCCTTATATTAAAAAGGATTCCAACTAGTAAAAAGGGACTAAGAGTGTACATGGGGAGACTAAACACTCAGTAACTAGAAGAAAAAATAAATTAAAAAATAATTTAATAATCAATCATAGTAAATAGTAGAAATAAAGTGCAAGAACAATAATAAAAATAACCCATGCTATAATAGATGGCATAAAAGTCATAAAATGACCAAGGAAACCACACCATGTGGTGAAAATAGACAAATAAATATGGTTAAAAATATATAAAACATATCTTTATAAGAATCCCAAATTCTTTCCCAACATCACCCAACCAACTTTCTCCTCCTTCACAACTTCCCTAAACAGGGTTCCAACCCTTATCTAAATACTTAATAGATAAATTCTACTTGTACACCACGATTTCTATGCAAGGTTTGAGTATAAATCCAGTAAGAAAACACCAATTAATCATTATCATAAATATATTTGGTCATATAAAATTGTATGTGATGAAGGGAAATAAATACATAAACCAACATATATCCTTTGGGGTCATTGTATGCTAACTAGGCCACCGTGAACCCAAAATCTACATTCTTTGGCTCATTTATAGAAGGAATGGTATGTCATAAGTTCATAAGCATATGTATCATGTGGCATTCACCAATTAATTGTTCATGTTCACATAAAGTACCCTAACCCATTATTGAAAACTATTGGGAGGTCAAACATGCACATCAGCTCATCCAACAGGTTCTGCAGAGGCCAATTTATCACATAGGACTATCCCAAAGGTTTTTAGGAGTCCCAACCATCACTTAATACCATAACAATGTTTATTGGGAGTCACATCATCACACCAACCCATAATAAGGGTTCTTGGGAGTTCCATAATCACACTATACCATCCCAAGGTTTCTAGGGAGGCAAAACTTACACACCAGCCCATCCTGAGCATTCTTGGGGGGGACAACATATACTTTATCCCATCCTGAGTGTTATTGGGAGGCCCAATATACACACCTGCCCATCCAAAGGATTCTTGGGAGGCCTAATATATTCACAGGAACATCCCTAGGGCTATTATGAGTCCCAAAATTCATACTATATCCTCTTCACATGGTCAAGGGAGGCCACAGAACTGCACAACATAATCATTAGCAAAACAAGGCAATGGGAAACACCTTGTCATAACCTCAACACAATATTTAAATTGTGAAGGGCATCATCACTAATGGAAAAAACCATCTCATTGGTGTTCATCCTAACATCACATGAAAAATAGCTGAAAACATCAAGAAATACCCTATATCGCTTACCTGATTCATCTTGACTCATCACAAGCCCTAACAACATTTCACTAGTGATTTTACCCAAGAAAACAGTCCAAACTGCATATTCTGGTACATACCACCTACTCAATAATTCAAGTTAGACAACTAATGGAATTATCCACCTAAGCCAAATAAACATTTATCCAAGTAACCCAACATCATTCCAAACCAAAACAATGCCTCCTAGGTCCATTTTCCAAAATGGGAGTCCCCGTTATTATCATCATCATACTACCCTTTTCCATTATTTATAAGGTGTATTCTCAAAAGTATTTTCTAACCAGACCTCTATATCATCTATCTGATCTACCCTATCCTCAACTGATCATGAACATATATTTCTAAGACCAAATATCTTAGAGGAAAACACTATGTGATTTCTTGGTACAGGGCTCATTTTCACCAATTCCAATGCACACTACCCCCTCCCCCCCCCCCCCAACATGCCTCATATATCACTATGGGCCTCACCTAGTCACATTAATATCAAAACATATGTCTCATAGGGATAAACACACATATACATGAAATACAAGGAATATAATTATATATTAATGTTGTAACATGGTAAGGAATTATTACATCAAGCATGAAGAAACTAAATCACCAAGAATCACCACATGAATCAATCCGGATTTTATGGTTCTATTTTAAATCCCTAAATCCATCGAATTAGGGTTTCAATGAAAGTAAACAAAAATAAAAATGGATTTAAGGAAAATACTAGTTTAGACATACTCCTAGGAATCAACTATAATGAATGAGACTTGAAGAAAAAAAGAAATGGGGGAGAGGGGTCCAAAATTAGCATGGAATGAGCCTCTTTTGTCACCTGGTTATAGTGAGGTTGGAATAGAAGAGGGGAGGAGAAATGATTTGGGTTTAAGGAAAAAATACAAAGCGTCCTGCTAATTATAAACCCCTAGAAGCCCCACCAATAAGTTGGTGGGTCCAGATAGTGTGTCCAGTAAGGTGGGAAGGCCACTAGTGAGCCATTGGAACTTACCGATTGGTCTGTGGCAACAACAATAGCCCATCCATCTTGGTCAACCAATATTGGTTCTCTCAATGCCTCATATTTCCACCCTGGTCATGAGTCCCATCTAAAAACTGCTATTTTGGACATGTATAGGTTAGAAACCCTAATAAGACCCTTGGTCCTCATAATGGACCATCCATAAAATGAAAACACAAATTCCTTTAAGAATTTTCCAACCCAAAATAACATGGGTTGTTATGCATACAATTATACCAGAAGACATGTTTCTAGTTCAAGACCTGCTGATGAGGAAGAGGATCTCACCAGTAAATATTCTGACATCTATGATAAGATTAAATAATCATGGAGTTTGGAAGGGCCCATTATACACTGTTGTGAGCTAGAATAAAAAACTAGTCATGAGACAATAAAATGGTGGGAGACCGTGACTTAAGGTTTCATAGGGACATAGGTGTCGACCATGACCTAATGTTTCCTATAGAGTAAAAAAATCAGTGTAGTTTTTCAGATAAGTGTGATACCTTATCCCCAACTTTTAATCACTTTTATACACTACTAATTAATTTATGTCTTAGATCTAAACCCAGAAAATCAATGATTTGATACCCATATTGGGATCGAACCTTGTAAATATATTGTGTATTGATGTCTCTTGTTTATTTACAACTTTTCATGTGGTGGTGTGTATTGGTAATGATTAAGTAGATCCATACATATTAACCAAGAATTATTTTTTAATATTAAGATGATATTTTAAAAGTGATAAGTATTCAATAAAAATGGTCACACTAAATTATCCCTCCCCCATAGTGACAACATGATCTACTGGTATCTTTATCACGCCATTACGGCTTAATTTTATTTTCTATTATTATTCTTGAGGTAAAAATATCATAAGAATGTTATATTCTATTAAATATCATAATATAAAATATTTTCCCCACTATAATAGAATATATAATTCTACTCATAAACTCAATAATAACAATCTTGGAAGGATATTATGATATAAATATTTTAAAATATTGAGCTAAAGGGATACAAAGAGGATTTAAAGATTCAAATAGATATATTTTAAACACTTTAGTAATATAATCATATTGATATAAATAAAAAAAATTATGCTTTCAATCTTTAACTATTTCCATACTTTAAATATGTTTTTCAAGACATTGATCCGTTATTTCAAACACTATTTTCATTTAAATTTTAACAACTATGATCAATCTCATGTTACTTAAAATAAGTTGTATATCATCAACATAAATAAATTATTATAATATATAGTTTTGGATGGATCTCAAATATAAACATGAATCAAAATTACTTATAATAATTTTATTATATACTATGAAGGAATCAAATTTATTATACCACTATCTATATTCCTTAATTTAACCCATAAAAAGGATTCTGTTTGGAAAATGGGCCTTATTATGATTCAGTTCATGAGAGAAACCATAAAAGGGATCAATGTAGATATTTTCATTAATATCACCATGAAAGAACGTATTTTTAACATCTTGATTTTCAATATGAAGATCATGGTAAGAATAAAAAATCAATAATGGTTTAATGGAATTGTATTTAATTAAAAGAGAGAAATTTTTAGAATATGAAGTCACTTATATTTAAAGGAATTCCTTGGCCAAATATTCAATCTTATAATTTATTTTAATTTCTCTCATGTTGTTGTCTTTATTTTTGAAATTCTATTTGCAACCAATGACCATAGTAGTAGATGACTTGTCAAAAAATAACTATGTATGCTTCTTTTTCAACAAACTCAACACATCATGCATACCAGTGATCAAATTATTTGAATCGCTATTCTTTACAACCTATTTATATGTCATGGGGTCCTCATTACTATTGATTTACACAATATGAAATGAAAATATAGCCATGTTTTCATGGATATACTTAGATTGAAGTATGATCACTATATTCAATAAGTTAATTTTGAGATGGTAATACCTAACAAGATAAAGAGGTTCACTGTTTGAAGCACTATAATAACTAGATATAGAATGTTTCTTGTAATGACCCATATTGTTAAGGGTTTGTGAAAATATAGGAAAATTTAAATTTTTGGTCCCAAATTCAAAGATATTTTGATAATTTGTATTTGAATTAGGGTTTTGAGGTTTAGATCATATCTTAGAGATTTTTTTGGGTTGTGTTTGAAGTCCTAAGAGGTGTCTCGAGTGCTCGGGTGATTTTTGTATTGATTTCAATGTGGATTTGTGGTGAATCTCTATTATCGATAGTAGGTCATTCCACAACTAGTGGGCATTGCGTTATTGTGTATTTTTTATGTGATTAAAATTTTAACTGATATTGGAGGGAAGTGATATGAACGGGACTACACCATGATCCTATGAATGAGATTGAATATTTGAAGCCTGGTATATATCATGTTATGGCCTAGGAATTACCCTATAGTGAGGGGGGTGCTTGTGAGTGTATAGTAGTTCCATAACCAAAGGGTTGTGTCGTGGAGTGTGTTACATAACATTCACCTTGGGTATATGAAATATTTAATGTGTTAACTTTTTTTAACCTATAAAATGTAATGGTAATTAACATGATATGTAACAATTGTAATACAAAAGGGTACACATAAGGGAATATCATCAATTTGGTAAAATTTTGAGATTCATTATGATGTGTAAGTTTCTACCAGTGATAGATAATGGTTTCCATGTGATATGTAAGGGTAACATTCATACATAAGGCCTAAAGAATGGTACATTATCTGATACCTAAGGATGATATGTAAGGGTTACTCAATATTTAAGGGTTCTATACTTTTCCAAAAAATCATTGTGATGGACTGGACCACTTAAAGATGTTGTCTACAACATTAGGGTTCCCCAAGGGAAAATTATCTTGCTATAGTGAATGGGTTCTATCCTGGAGGGTCCTTAAAGGGTAGTTTCATAGAAATTATTCATTTTTAAGATATCTGAATAGGGGGAGGTTGAGCTTCTATCCTCGTGGACTTCTCCCATTCAACCTACTGGTTATATGGTGATTTAAGGTGGTTTGTTTGATCATTTACATTATGATTTTATTCTTCTTTATTGATTTTTATCCTTCTTTGTTAGCCACTATCCTTGGTGTATATAGGCATTAGTTAGAGTGAAAATTACACTAGTAAATGGTTGAATCATCTGGATATGATGGGGATTTGTTGTGTTTTAGTCAAAGGATGTTCTAGGAGGATATACACACTAGGGTTTATGTAGTTTCATTGAGGTATGATGATGCATTAAGTTATTCGTTGATTTCCATCATATTAGATGAAATTGATGGAAGACTTGAAATGATACATTGGGTATTTTGTATGCTAGAGTTATGGGAGGATACTGAGGGTAGTATTCATCTCATTTCTTGTGGTTTTTGGAATTTTTATGTTTTTTATTAGTTATTAATATATATATATATATATATATATATATCTTGTACAATATTGGTGTTCGAGCATTACTTCATGGAAATGACTTTGGATTGAGGTAGGTGATCTCTAAACATCACCTTTTGGTTTATGATTTTCTTTATTTAGTACGTGATATGTTTTTATCCACTTTTGTATAATCAACCTTAAATTGAAAATGAATTTCTTCTTTAATACCCCTCATGAGTTTAATTCATGTATCTTGGGCCACAATTGACCCTTGAACACTAAGATTTATTCCTCGATCGTCGATGGTCATGGGCTTGATCATAAACAAGTTTCGTCTAATATATAGTCCCTAAAGGGGTATAAAATCAGTGCATGAAGATATATTGCCCTGTAAAAGGTTAATTTAATTCACTTTGTGTGGGAAAGTGTAATGGATTATGAATGGTTGGCTTAGGGGTATACCTTGGAGATGATTTATGTGCAGTTTGGGTGTGTACCGACCAACCTAACCTGATTTTGTAAGTGAGATGACTGATATTCCATCACTTCTATATAGTGAATACATTTTACTAATTGTATATATGATTAGTACATGATACAATCATTACTATGTTAAGGGGTATTATTCCCTTTGAGTGATGGGATTTGAACATAGTGCTAGAAATGAGATAATGAATCCATATGGGGTGTTTGGACCTTGATGTGACCTAGGTGACCAGAGTGGGTGCAATAGTCATGTGTTGACTCTGAATAGAATTATAATGATGTGGCTATCATGATTATATCCTAGTGTCAATGTTGTGATGGTATTAGGTTGTTTTTATGAAAGGCCAACCTAGGAAATATATATCAGGTTTCAGTGAGTTGCAAACCTGTGTGATTATGATATAGGGTGATATTATGGTGGGACACACTTCGCCTGGTGATTATGATATATGGTGATATTCAGGTGGGATTCTCTTATGCCTAATGATTAATAAATACAGTGATATTCAAGTGAGTTGGTTATCCCTTCTGTGATTATTATATATGAGATGGTTTCGGGTTGGTCCACTCTTCCCCCAGATGATTATGATACATGGTGATATCCAAGTGGTACACTCTTCCCCACAATGATTGTGATATATAGTGATATCTAGGAAGGCTTCTCTTCCCCCCACCCGCCAATGATTATGATAGATAGAAATATCTGTTTGTGAACCTCTTCCCCTTATTATAATGATATAAATCGATATTCGGTTGTGCCTATTTTCCCTATGATGGTTATGATATACAACAATACCCCAGTGGGACACCCTTAACAAGATGATTATGATATATTATGATATCTAAGAAATCCACAATTCCTTCCAATGATTACGATAAATAGTGATATTTTGGTTGTTTACTCTTCCCCTCTAGGTGTATGATATATGAGATAGTTTCAAGGTGGGATGCTTTTCACCTCTGGTTGTATGACATTTGAAATGGTTTTAGGGCGGATATATCTTCCCCATTAGTTGTTTATATGTAATATGGTTCTAATGTGGGATGATATTCCCCTTGGGTATATGATATATGAGATAGTGATAGGGAGGCATGTTATTTACTCCCTGGGAATATGAAACCTAATATGGTTCTAAGGAAGGGAATTTTTCCTCCGTGGGTGTGTGTGTGTGCGAGAGAGAGAGAGAGAGAGGAGTCTTAGGAGGGTCCCCTGGGTGTCAATTCATTATGTTCATAGATTTCAGGAATTATATGAAGTGGGAATAGTCCCACCTGAAGTACTTAGATGGTACTCATAGTCATTAATGTTATTTTATAAATAGTTTTTATTTATTATTCTGAGGATATCACATATTTTATGAACTATAAATACTAATTTTGTTAGGGACATCATGGGTTGTAGCCTATTGAGTTGTAATCATACCCAGATCGAGTAAACCTATAACTTTGGTACCCAAGAAGACCACTTTATCGTTGGTATAGGTAATGAAGAGGCTATGTATTGGAAGGTTAATCTTGAGTGATAGATGAAGTCAGGGGATAGGACTAGGACGGGACTCATAAGTAGGAAATGGTTTTAATTAATTTTATTTTGGTCAAATTTGTATATGATATACCCATGGGAAATCATATTGGTGTCTTCCTGACTTAAGTGAAATTTTTTATAGTTCATTATATTATACCATGTGCTTCGTTTTGTTTTTTGGTCAACTATGGTTATGATGTTTCATTTCATTCAATTGGATATTATGATGGCTAATTTTATATTATTTATATAAAAAATTAACTGTTCAATTATATAACATGGTCATATTGATATAATTTTTTATGAATTATGATAATTCTTGGATTGTGACATTGATGTTAGAGTGTTTTTTTATATTATGGTTTCTTTTTATTTATTTAAAGCATGTAAATATAGTTTTGTAAAAATTTTGGGATGTGTTTGTGTGTGTTAACATATTAATATGCACAAAAAAATATTTCAAAAATAACTTGTAATATTTTTCATATAAATATGTGTGTTTGTGTGTGTGTGTGTGTCTATGTGTGCTTGTGTATGTATGTATAAATATTTGATATGTCAATTTTTTTAAAAAATATAAAAATAAATTTGAAGTACAAATATTTGATTAATAAGGTATGTAATATATATATATATAATCTATGAAATATATAGAAATTAGTGTTTTTTAATAATGATGAGAAAATTAATTTAAGAAAACTTTTTAACCAAATGTTATTTATAAGAATTTTTTCTATAAAAAACGTTAACAAATTGGTTTAATGAAAAAATATAACAATTTAAAACATATTATATTTTTTAAAAACTTAATAAAATTTAGGATAATTTTTTTTAATAATTTTTAATAAAATATAGCAAATACGAATAATTATTAAATCTTCGTAAAAAAATAATTATTAAAAATTTAGTATTAATTTAAATAATTAGTAAAAATATTGAATAATTTATAATATTTAATATATATTGAGTCCTTATTATTAATAAATTGTTTATATTAGTGTTAAAAATAAAATAATAACAAAAATTTGTAAAAAAATATACAAAAAATATAATAACTATTAGAAATTCATAATAATTTGTATAATTGTGGTATTAATTAAAATAATTTGTATTAGTAATTCATATAAATATTATAAAAACACCTGACACACATAACTGTTATAATGCATCCAGGGTACAAACTATTAATTAGAAAATTATTAATTAAAATTATAAATTCAAAGTAAAAAATCAATTAAAAATAAATATTATTTCAAAAATATTGACACAAAATTAATTAAAAATTAGTTATATAAATTATTAATTTAAGATAATCAAATTTTTTTATAATCAAAATTAACTATAAGTAAAATTACTTATAAATTATATATATATATACCTATGTATGTTTATGTAGATTTGATATATGTATATTTATTTAAAAAAAGAGTTAGAATGTGTATTTGATGTGTTTATGTTAATTAAGAAATCATAATATATATATTATTAAAATTATAATAATATTTTAAATAATTAATAATAATCATTACATAATTTATAATAATTAAAAATTATTTGCTCAATATTTTTAATAAGATAGTAAATATTAGTGTGAGTTACAAATTATTATTATTAATTACAAAATTTGAGGAAACTATAAAAATTTGTAAAAATTTGTAAAAGAAAAAATATGAATTACTATAAATTGTTAAATACTTGTAATATTTATTATAAATCTAGAAATAAATAATAAATAATTAGTATTACCTAGCAAATAATTTTAAAAACCTCTAAATATTTAAAAAAATATTTCTAAAACATTCTAAATTTTTAATCAAACCTCGCAAATAAATATTTAAAATAATAACCATTATAAATTTATAATAATGCAAGTATATGTTAAATGAATTAAAATAATTTGTATTAATAATTTTATCAATTTTGTAATATATATATATATATAGATATAAAAATATTAATAAAAGATTAAAAATGATACCCTTTCATAGGATGTTACCAAACACTGGATGCTTATAAATATTATCTCGTTCCTATGTTAAACCCAACATGATCAATCTAATGGTGGCCTATGATTTCTAATATGATACACCATTATAGAGATAATTCAATTTTTTTAGAAATTACAATAAAAACATTAAATGAGATTACCATCGTGCATGATGTTACCAAAGTCTTGACACACAAAAATGATATGTCACGTCTATGGTAAACCCCACATCCCAAACCCAACAGTGGTCTTCAATTTTTTAAACAACGGAAAGTTTGGAAGATACATTAAATTTTTATAATAAATTATAATAAAAATATTAAATAAATTATCCTTATGTGCAGTGTAACCAAACATCTGACGTACACAAATGTAATGTCCCGTATAGGGTAAACCACATATCCCAGACCTAACGATGGTCTCTAATTTCTCACATAATACATATTTTGGGAGATACTTATATTTGTATAAAAAATTATAACAAAATTATTAAACTAATTACCCTCATGTGTCATGAAAAAAAATACTTGATGCACACAAATGTTATGTCATGCCTAGGTTAAACCCATCATCCCCAATCTAATGATGGTATTTCATTTATGATACATTACACCATTATGAAGTACTTTACTTTTTTATAAAATATTGTAATAAAAATATTGAATGGAATTACTATCATCCATGATGTTACTAATCTCTCAACGCGTAAAAATGTTATGTCGCACATAAGTTAAAACCCATATCCCGGAAGTAACGGTGGTCTCAAATTTCTTATATAATACAACGTTCAAGATATATTCTATTATTTTCCAAAAAAATAGCATGTCTTTTATAATACATTTAATACTTTTATTCTATCTACGCTGAGCCTCTATGGGCCATGAAATCCAGTGATAACCCCGCGCCTCACTCTGATCATATTTCATATAATACTTCAAGGTGTTAAAATATAATAATAATTTTTAACTAATCAAATTGATCAGTAATAATTAATCTTATTTCTAATGTTTTTTTAGGTAATTATGGACATAGGAAGTAAACATCAGTTTTCATTATTCCATCATGAATGGATAAGTCATCACAAAAATACCAAAGAATCTGGTATAAATATTATCTACATTTGAGGTGTTGAACCCATTATATTATTTTCAATGTCTAATTCATGTTTTTTTAAGGAATAATTAAATATCCATGTCAAAAACGTGATCCTATGAGATTAAATTTTTTTGAAAATGTTGGACTTCATCTATTGCATTTTGGTTTTCAGAAAGATTATTTTTTTGGATCTACGTAGTGAAAATAATTTAGTAGAAAATAAATAAAATGGTTTCAGATCCATCATTTTAGAATTTAGTATATGAGTCTATTGGTCCCTCTATTCAGGAAATAACAACTTAGAATGATATTCCAAATCCTGAATCAAAACGTTCTCAATTTAAAAAAATTTCAAAATTGACCAAGAAGACCTTTTCTTTGGGATTCCATATGAGAAAACTTGTAGTTGTTACAAAATTTATCGCTATTAAATCATATTTTGGAAGTAAAATATTTTTTTGATCATATATTATTATTATTTAAATAATTGTTTCTTAACAGAAACATATTACATGTAATTTTCTATGAAAGTAATAGGTTGGTTCATAATTTGGGTCATAGTTATCAAAAGATTCATGCCTATTAAAATGACTATATATTATATTATAGTAATTATGAATCCTTGGTTAACTACCCAATATGTGGAGAATCTTGGTATAAAGATGCACAAGTAAGAAATTGTATATTTTTTATGAAATAGTTGAGGTAGTTTCCAATTACACCTCAATTATAGTGTTTATTTATGTCTCGTAACACAACTACATTAATGACATGGAATAAATCCAATATTTCCACAAATAATAGATTAAATCTTCTATTTTATGGTGATTAATGGAAACACTTTCATTATATGAAATATTATTTTTCTTTAGAACCACGTAACATATTGTTGGATCTTTCTACTATTTGTTTTTGTAAATTTTGTGCTCACATTAGTCAATATTCATATTGTCCTATTTTCATTACTCCATACTACTTACCTCCTTGGATACTGATAAAGGACCCAAATTTATATTTGGATATCTTATTTCCAGGGTATCTAAATAATAATATTGATTTTTATTTGAAGCCGCTAATTGATGAGTTAATTTAATTATAGAATAATAGTGTGATAATATTTGATATTGTTTCATATCAGAATTATACACTAAAGGTTTCATTATTATGGATCTTCAGTGAATTTATGGTGTATGGTATTTTATCTGGATAGATCACACATGGTCTCAAGTAATTTTCATTTGGAATAGATGAGAACAAATAATTTTTTCTTAGTAATGGGAGAAATACTAGTTATTTGGACTACCATTAGAGATTTTTTCCAATGGATTACCCTTTTTGAAGAAAAAGAAATAATTTTTCGAAAGGTCAAATTAAAAGAGGTGAACCTCCATTAGTTATCTCGGGAATTTAAGTAAAATATATCATCACTTTATTACCTATTTTTACATTTGGGCCAACAATAAATGATCAAAAAATAAATTATTTTAGGAAAGAACATAATTGGATAAAGAGGAGTATTTTTTGGGACCTTCCATATTGGCCTGATTTTTTGGTTCATCACATGTTAGATGTAATTCATATGAAGAATATTTTTTTGGATAACCTATTTTATACTTTGTTGGACACACCTGGAAAAACCAAAGATTATGTAACTGCATGATTATATCTTTCCTAGATTTGAATATGTCCATAACTTAAATTATTTGAAGATGAAATATCACCCAATTTAATAAATCCAAAAGTATCTTAAGAAAATTATAAATAAATTCATTTATTATTTTTTCAATGGATTCAATATTTGAGTAAACTAGACGATTATGCTTCTAATTGTTCTCACTGCATCAAAAATGGGCATATTTCTGGTTTAAAAATTCATGACAGTCATTTTATAATAGAAGGATTACTACCTGTTGGTCTAAATTTTCAGTTAAATTCTTCAATAAAGGATGTATTGACCTAAATACCATATTGTTTTCAAGATATTTTTGAGTAAACATCGAATTATGATGCATTGAGTATGCTGCTAAAGAATTTTTTTTTAATTTTATGTAAATTAGAGAAAATATTCACGCCATACTTATTTGAATTATTAGATCATTTAATATTTCATTTACTATATGAAGCTAAATGTGGAGGACCGATGAAATTATAATCTCTATAACCATTTGAAATATGTTTTTAAAATTTAAACAATAAAGTACTTTACCAAGAAATATTTGAATGGTGAATTGTAAAAGCATACCTACAGAAGGAAATTTCAAATTTATTCTATTATTTTTTCAATCGGAATATACTTCAAAACATAAACAGATGGTTCACAAAGAGACAAATTTTGATGACGTCATAGACTATAAATTTTCATTTTTCAACCATCCTGATATTGGTTTTGGTGGCTGTCATGAATGATATCTTTCGGATGAATAACTTCACAATGCTCATACATATGTTCTTCTAAATGTTTTAGAAATTACACAATTTATTTAATAAGTACTAATTTTTTATTATTTTTTAAAATATTTATAAAATATACCTGTATTTATATTAAATTATTTCTAGATTATATGATTACCATATCAAAAAATAAATTATTCAAATTATATATGTTTCGCTTGAATAACGTTGTCAAAAAAATTCATATTGGTTTCCAATTTTGTAAAGTTTAGTTTCTTTCGATGGATAAATAAATAAATATTGCAATGACATATTTTATTAATAATTTTTATTATTTACAGGTAATATAACATGAAAATAAAATTGATAGTTGATTATGTGTTCACAATAACCCTCCATCGAAATTGGTAAAATCTTATAATCAGTATGTGGTAAATGGATTTTGGTTCCACACATGCATATATAGTGAGTCAAATAAAACAATTAATATTGGTTCTTATTGGGAAGGATATCATCATAAGGAAAGTTTAGTTTAATTTTATGGTATGCTGGATGAAGTGATTTATCTATGTTATTTGGGACCAAATTATATAACATTATTTAAATTTCATTTTTTTGATATTGGTCGAGGGTTGCGATTTCATCCACAAAATGGATAAATTGTCATCAAATATAATAGTCTTATTTCATTAAATAAACCATTTATGTTAGAACATCATGTTTATTATGGAAATTATTATTATGTCTTGATAGATTTTAATGAATGTTGGAGTGTGATAAAAACTAAATCATTTGGAAATCACTTTATTGATAATAAAAATGGTTCTGTGCAATTGAGATATATTGAAATTTTTCAAGAAACATCCCAAAATATATCTATTATTTGATGAGATATAAATACCAATGAAAAACCCTCCCCCACCAGTTAAGGGATGATGATATAGATAGTGTTGATGAAGTAATATGGGATGACGAAACTAAAAGTAATATAGAAGTTGACGATACTAAATATGAGGATGAAAACATTCTTCTCATTGAAAATAATGGTAAAGATGATAATTGGTGTATTCTATTAAGGTGTTTATATATAGGTAATTATTATATTCTTATATTTATTAGTTTCTTATATTTCATATTTTTATTTAAAATTTGTTACAGGTAAGATTATTATATTCTGGTATTTATTAGTTTTTTATATTTGATATTAGTATTAATAATTTATTATAGGTAATAATATTTTTTTAGATGGTTTTATATAACCATGATGATCAATTTCATTCTCTCACTGATGTTGGACTTTCTACTAATGATTATAATTTCACTGATCCTTAGGATGGTGCACCTTTTATGAGGGGGAAAATTATTACTTAATTGATGATTCTAGATACTATTCCAAGGAGACAACCATATGTTAATTTTGATCCTCATTTATAGAGGTATTTTTAAATTTTTAATATATTTATTTTATATTAACCTTGTGTATTAATTTTGGTAAAATTTTATGATTATTTTTTTTATTTTCACAGTTATTCACATTTATCGTTTGGGAAGGCTAGTGAATTTATAATAAATTGTGTTTCTAAGACATGGGTGTCATGGGACTTAGTTTCTATCACTGTGCGCCACCAAATGTTCGACCATTGTATTGTACATCATGAAATAATATATACGTTTTAAAATTTATTTAGTTACTAATATATTGTTTTTAATTGTCTTATAGAATTTATTTTCTCCAATTCCTGATAGTCTAAAAGGTCTTTTCTGAGAGGCATAGGGGATTTGTATACATGAACACTTTCATCAGTTTCTACACAATATCAGAAAGTGGCCTATGGATAAATCTTGTGTTACTATTTTCGAATAGTCCTACATCACCCATCGACCTTCCTATATCGCAACTCAGGTATGGGATGGATTGTCATCCTTCTAGATAAGAGATACTTTTATGAGGAGTTCATCATCTGGATGTTGGATATAGGGAAGGAAAGAGGGGACATATAGGTCTGGAATTTGTACATTTTACAAACATCAAATACATATGGTAAGAGATAGTATTTATTAATGTATATATTATTTATAAAAAACAAGTTTTTTATATTATAATTCCTGTTACAGACCCATATATTATAGATTTTGATGTTTATAATAAAATTCATATTGATTCTTATATAGGATAAGTTATAGGCAACCGATAGTGCCATGTTGTGGTTAGTAATTTAACAAAAAAAATAGTGGATACTAACTTTATTTTTATTCTAATTTTTCATTATATTTAAAGTAAATGTTTGAGGATATAACTTTTCATTCTCTAGAGAGTCAAGATGAGAGAAAAGAAGATGAAACTGGTGATTTGGGTTTTGATAAGTGGGTCTAGATACATGCGACTTTTCATGGTATCGAGAAAGGTCAAGTGATTGGTATTGATTCCAGATTGATACCTACATGTTATTATGGTACATCTATGATATTGACAGTAAGCGTGAAGGGAGGTCGTGGTGAGTCGATGTCGATGACATCATCTGTCCCACAGTATGAGGAGAGGTTGAGAGCTCAAGATGAGATGATATAGAAGATATATAAAGAGAGGGAGGAGGAGTGTGAGTTGTACCATCATATATATGAGAAGATGTTGGAGTATATATAGTGACTTGTGCATAGTGTTGGTATGGAGTGTTCTCCCCCTAATCCTTCGAGTAATCCTCCTCCACTAGACAACATTTGTTGACTTGTGAAGTTTGATGACTATTTCGTAATTTTGGATGGAAAACATATTACGTTTGAAATGATGTACAACTTCTATGCATATTTTAATTTTTTAATTTTTAAAATTTTTATTAAATTTTTATAATTTGTTTGAATATTTTTAATTTTTTTAATTATATTTAAGTGTTTTTAATGTTTTAACATTTTTTATTAATTTTAATTTTTAAAAAAATTAATTATTTTCATATATATTTAATTTTTAATTATTTTTAATCATTTTTAATTATAATTAATTAATTTTTGTTATTTTTTAATTTTTTTTAATTAATTTAGTTATTTTTAAATAAATTTAATTTTTTAAAAATTTAATTATTATTAAAAAAAATAATTATGTTTCTTTATTTTCAATTTTTAAATATTTTAATTTATTTTAATTAATTTCAAATATATTATTTTTTATTGTTTTTTTTATTGTTTTTTAATTTTTTTTAATTAATTTTAATTATTTTGATTATTTTTTATTATTTTGGATTGTTATGAATTTTTTTAGTTATTTTTATTTTATTTTATTTTTGAAAAAAAAATATTTTTGTGATGAAAGAATGGTCCATTACAAATAATCAATTGTGACTGATCATCGCAGTTGATTATTTAGAAATATTGTGAGCCTTATTTGTAAAATCTCATGTCCCTATAGAATAATACTTTTTCATATATATTAATAATTATGAATAAAATAGTAATTTTACCTTATAATGAATGTTACATCTCATAGCGTACCCAACACACAACAATGAGTGCCTCAAAAAATCTTGCATTGTATGCAAGGCTGAGTTATACAAAAAAGTAATTTACTATTAATATTATTATTTTAGGTTGTATTTATCACCTAGTCATTGTATTGGTAGGAATGAATGGAGAAAACTATGTTATGTTTACACATGTTTATAAAAAAATTTCATCCATCCAATAAATTTGGTAGGTTTAAAATAAGAATCGATCCATTTTTAAGTATAAAAATACTATTTATTTTTAAAAGGTATTTTTACTGCATTTTAATGGAGACACCATTTTAAATATAATTTTTGGAACTTTTATTGATTTTACATGTCAAAATAAACTTTAATTTTTTAAATAGAAACATAAAAATTAGGTTAGTTTAAATTTTTGGTTTTTCTTGTGAAGTTTCACTTTTTAATAAATATTGGAAAATATCAAATTTTAATTCAAACCTGCTTTTTTTATAATTTATTTATAGAGAGAAATTATATTTTTAAATGTTTTTAAAGTTTAATTAAATTTTTTTATCAATTAACCCAATTTAGATCATTTTAATCAATTTCACTTTGAAATTGAATATAAAAACTTAGCAAATGTTCGAACATTTTTACTTTAAAAACTTGTTATCACATCCTATCTATAGGGTTAAATTTAAATTAATTTCTTCAACTTATATGATTAGAATTTGGGAAAATGTATTCCATATTTAGAATCATTATAATTTATAATTTCTAATAAGGTCAACTTAGTTCTGAGAAAAAAATATTAGTGAAAGTGATTAAAATTAATTATAATGATTAAGAGAAAAATTAACTTAATAAGGGACTAAACCCTAAACTTATGAGCCAAAATTACCTATAAAATTAGTCAAAATCTATTTTATGACCATATTTATACCCTATCCTCCCTTTTATTAAAGTGTCTCTTTTATTTTAGCCATTTTTAATGGGAAAAACTTTGGTGCAATACCCTTTTCCAAAATTTACAAGTGTGCCGCTCATCCACTATAAAAAGACTTACCCTCCACCCACTTCCTCACACCTCTCAAGACACTTTTCCTAGACCAAGATATTCCAAAATATCTCCTCAAAATCCCTTACCTTATCTTATAAGCCTTTCCTTTTTCATAAATCCATCCAAGGAATGCCTTTAGTGTATACCAAAAAGAGTTACCTGAATAAGAGGTAACATCCTTCTTCAGGCTATTTTATTTTATTTTCATTCTCCATTAAATAAAATTTTCATATTTAATTCATGCATAATAAAATCTGTATATTTGATATAATAATATTCTTTTATGACAATTTTTCGACCTAAACATCCACACACTTCCTTCTAATGGGTAACAAACATGATGTTTATGTGTATGACGAACTACCGCCTCACAAAATGATGATTGTTTGTTTTTCCATTACCACCATTCATGGTTGGGAATTTTGATAAAAACTCTATTTATATATTTTATATGTGATATTTATTGTGTCTTTATTTTTATTTAATTATTTTATAACACATACTATTATACTCTCTATTTTCTGAAAATACGATAAAATCATTTCTGGTAGTGTGAACTACCGCCTCCTCAAAGTGATATGATACGTTCACATACTACATAGAATGTATTAATGATGATTTTAATTAAATATATGTGAAATAAATAAATTTTATATTATATTAATGGCATAATTAAATTTTTTTGAAATATAATGCATCATTTTATTTTTTTAACTCTTTTCCACAAGCTAAAAAAGTGGTTGTTCATGGACATGGGAACTACCGCCTCCTTTAAGCAATGTGATTCCTTTTACATCACCAGAGTTATATATATAAGTATATATGATTAAATAATATGGTATATATGATATAACTATAATTCTAGAAAATTAAATTGTTATTTACCTTCTTTCCATAACGATCATTGAAAAATGAGAACGTTACTCATCCGTACATATGACCTACCGTCTCTATGACTGTAACGTTGGTTCATTTTTCATGAACATATTTAATGATTATTATTAAAAGTTAAATTTATGTATATTTATTACCATTATGTCATGATTATTATTCTTTATATGCTTATATGATTACCCTTTGACCATATTTGAAAACCCAAAGTCGTTTTAACACATAAACCAAATATGTTCAAAACACCCAATTTAAACACGGTTGTTTAAATATTTGTTTACAACATAGTAATAAGTAAAATAAAATTAATTAAAAACTTGAAAAAGGTCATCAATAAAGTATATAATTAAAATAATTTTATTATTAATGAAGTTAAAGACACTCGAAACAATTCGGACCCATGGTAATGGATTTCATCTCAATCTAATTTCATTGAGACATTTCTTGATTATATGTACCATTATTATTTTATATGGTGTATATACAGCCCCTCTAACATTCTATATCTATATTTTATCAAATATCATGTTATTTAATTTTTTATTAACTTCTATTTTTTCATGTTGTTTATGATTTAAATGTTCAAAGTGGTATGGGATGCTTTGAGTGTTTAAATATGTAATCCTTTCATTATTTGAATATTATTGATATTATTTTTCATATTTATTTTATAGGGATATAAAAATGAATATAAATGAAATTTTTTGTCTATTTTTATATACATATTCCTTTACAAGACACCATATTTTTAAAAGAAAACGAAACCCTTATTTTTATTTTGGGAATTTCTTTATTGAAAATAGGTTTTTTAGATGGATTGATTATTCCAATATCTTGAAATGTTTTCTTTTGATTTGAAATGAAATTTTCTGAGTGAATTGTTAAAAATTGAACAATTTTTGTAGGATTATATAATTATACTTTGACATGTTATGGGTGGTTCCATAATAAACCAATGATGGGTGGTTCCGTGATAAACCAATAATGGGCGGGTCCATGATAGCCCTCTAATGCATTTGGTATGGAATTCAGATTTATGGATATTTCATTTTTAATAGTGACATGTATGGAAGTCAAGGGTATGGTTATTCCGTTTATAAGAGTGATAAGTATAATGATTTTCTAAGTTACCTTTATATATTTTCTATGCTTTTTATGGGGTTTATGTTAATATTTTGATCATAAAAAATGTATGAAATGATTTTATTATCAAAGGAAAGAATTTATAACTTATCAATGTGAAAAATATTACTTCATGTTAAAGTTTTCATACATTTTTAATTATTTTAAATGGACTAACAGTTTCCTTATTTTTATCCCTTGTTGATCTTTTTATGCTCATCGCACATTTTTTAATGTTTTTCACAGGACTTAAGTATGATTAAGGGATTGGAAGAATTCATGTTGATAGTAATGAAAGTGTTTTCATTAAAGATATCATGATTTATTTTAAATGTTTTAGATTATGAAAGAAATGATACTATTTGGAAGTGTCCACTCTTTATTTTATTTTTTACAGTTTTGTTATGTATAAGTTATGGAATAATTCTCTAAAACTATGAACCAAAAAAATCCTTATTTTAAAATAAAAAAAATTATTGACATGAATCAATATTATTTTATATTCAAGGTAAGATCCCTATTGTTGGTATCAAAGGAAAGTTTTAGATAAAATTATTGTTTAGGATAATATTAGTTTCATTCCCTTATAATATTCTTATTTATTTTTGAGTTAAAATGATATATAATATTAGTATTACCATATTGCTTCATCTAAAGTATGTTTTTTTAGAATGGTTTTCTATAGAGTAAACATGGAAGTAGTATTGGGAAGGCACCATGAGGAAAATATCCTTCAAAATCAGAATCCTGAGATGGTTGGAATCAGAACGAAGAATTTTGTTGTGGTGATGGATCTATTGACTTGGGATATAAATGGTGGGGGTGTCCATTCAAGATATTTTCTAGATATACCATAGGGGAACATTATGATATTGGATCATTTTATGAGATAGCATCCCATATCAGTAAGAGGATCATCTGACCCCGTGATAGTTGAAGGACAGATTAAATGCCTAGAAATATATTTGATGTCATTGTTTATTCATATAATCAAAAGGTAAATCTTTAAATTTATCATTTTAAAGGTGAAGAAGATTAGCAGTGGTTAATAATTTTAGTGAAAGGGGATATATTTATCACTTGGAATGTGTGGAATTTCAGAATGTTTTCTTTGAGAAAAAGATTCGTAAGGATGTTCAACTTATGATGGAAAAAAATTATATGAATTAAGATAAAAGGAGGAAGATTATGTGGCTACTTATAGAGAAATATTCACACAAATGGTTAGGTATGTACTAAATTTTATCAAGGATATTAAAAGAAATATAAATCGGTATTACATGGGATTAAATCCAAGATATAGAAGTGCATTATCTTATCGTGACATCAAGTGCTATGAGAAAATTATTATATAAACTGATAATGTCGAAATGTAATTTCTCGATGAAGATGTGTCCCATGAAAAAAAGGTGGTTTGATTGGAAGGAAATGAGAATGAAATCATCAAATAAGTTTTTAGGTAAGAAAATAAAATTACCCTCATGTAAGATGTATGGTAAAAATAATCATGGAGAATATATTTCAAATTATGTGAAGTGATTCTGATGTGGTAATATCAGTTATCAGGTCCATGAAAGTAAGTAATATGATCATATAAGTAATAAAAAGCCAGTGGTAAGATGTTTTAGTTGTAATGAGTTAGGAAATTATGCCAATGTGTGTCCAAATTTGATTACCCCAGATTAAAACCATCAATATTAAAAGAAAAAGGGTGGGTAAAAATATTTTAGTACTATGGGAGTTGATGTTAGGCCACAAAATGAAGTGGTGATAAGTATTTTATTGGTTTATTAAAATTATTCCAACAAACTATTTGATTCTAGATCTTCACATTCTTTCATTTCTGAGAAATTTTTTCAAAAATTGGAAATATCACCTCATCAAAGTAATATATAACTTTTGGTAAAGCCTCTAAGTGGAAGTGTTAGAGAAACTAATATTTATAGGAATCTTTTTTTAACATTAGTGGGAATTTGTTTCCCACAAATCTTTTGTAATTTCCTATAGTTTATTTTGATATCATTTTATGTATGGATTTGATTCCAAATAATACTATAATAGATTACAAAGATAAGAGAGTGTTGCTTAATGATTTCATACTATTTATAGCATACCAAGAAGATGATAAATTGATGAAATATAGCAGTGAAATTTATCTTTCTCATGTTGTGTAAAATAAAGAAAGAGTTCTCCTTAGTAAAATACCAGTAGTCAATGCATTTAATAGATTTTTTCCTGATGAAATTTCTTGTGTTGTTCCAGATCGATAAGTATAATTTACTATTAATTTAGTTCCCGGTGTTGATCATATTTATAAACCCCCTTATATAATTGATCAATTTGAAAAAGGGAATTGAAAAACTAATTGATATAATTTATTGTTAATGGTTTCATTTTACCTAGAACTTCACCATGGGTTGATCTTATTTTATTTTTCAAAAAGAAATATGGTTCCATGAGACTTTTCATTGATTATCGATCCTTGATTAAAATCTACATTAAGAACAAGTATCCTTTTCCTTATATCAATGATGTGTTTGATCATCTCTAGGGAACTTAGTTTTTTTTTAATATTGATCTGAGGTTCGAGTACCTTAAACTGAAGGTAAAGGAAGATGATATAATAAAAACAAATTTTCAAATGAGATATGGGATTTATGAGTTTTTAGTTATTCTATTTGGGTTATCTAATGATCCAACTATATTTAAAAATATAATGAATAGATTATTCCATTAATTTTTGGATCATTCAGTGGTTGTTTCCATAGATGGTATTTTGTTATTTTCTAAAAACCACGAGTATCATGAAATACAATTAAGTTTTTTTTCAAACTTTAAAAGAAAATAAAATATTTGGAAATTTTATTAAGAGTGGATTTTGGTTGTGAAAAAATTAATTCCTTGGACATATTGTTTCTAAACAAGGCATAATTATTGACCCTTATAAAATAAAATTTGTTAAAGAGTGGATAAGACCTACCAATGTCACTGAGATTCATAGTTTTCTTTGATTAGTGGGTTTTTACCAAAGGTTTTTTGAAAACTTTTCCCATTTATCTAGATCACTAACTAAGTTAACATGAAAGGGAGTTAGGTTTATCTTGATAGAATAATTTAATGTTTTTTGAATAATAAAAAAGAATATTGGTTAATGATCTAGTTGTAGGCCTACCTTCCAGAAATTTTGAATTCATCATTTATAGTGGTGCTTCATTAAAAATACATGGTTGTGTCTTATTGAAAAATGAAAAGTTAATTTTTAATGATTCACATCAGTTTAAAACTCATGAGTTAAATTACCCTACACAGGATTCGTAATTAACTGTTGTTTTTTTTTTGCATTACAAATTTGGAGGATCCATTTTTATGAAGTTAAGTGTTTAAAATATATCTATCACAAAATATTTATGTATATATTCACTCAAAAAGGGTTTAAAATGAGATATAAGAAGTTTTTCAGAATTAATAAAGGATTATGATTGTATGATTCATTATCATCTTGGAAAATCAAACAAGGTGGATGATCCTTTGAGTCGAAAAAGTAATGATACATTGACCATGCTACACTAAGAGTGTGACCATATGGTTAATAATTTAATGAATTTAGGCCTATAATTTTTGGATGCAGGGATATCCTTTATTTTATTTCATGTTTCTGTGAAGTATAATTTTTTAGAAATAATTTAGATAGCTCGAAAGATGGATTAATCTTTGTAAGAAAATGTAGAATCCATTAAGAATGGTGATTTTCTTTATTTTAATATTGATTAAAAAGGTGTTTTATAAATTGAAAAAATATTATGTGTGCCTTGTGATTAATAGTTGGTTTAATATTTGTTGATTAAAGTGCACAGTTATTCATTTTTCGTTCATTCGGGAAACACTAATTCATATAGAGACCTTTAAGATTATTACTGGTGGGATGGAATGAAAAAAGATATTGATAAACTTATCATGAAGTGTTTAACATATCAATAGGTTAAAGTAGAGTGACAGTTATCGAAGGGGATGCTTCAATATTTTCCAATGCTAGAGTGGAAATAGGTGAATATATCAATAGATTTTGTTATGGTATTGAAAAATAATTATCCAGGTAACAATGCTACTTTGGGTATTGTTGATAAATTAACTAAATCTTCATAATTCATTCCCATTAAAGAAATAATATATTTAGGTCATTTTTCTAGATTGTTTCTAAAGGATAATATAATGTTTCATAGAGTGAATCTATCAATTGTATCAAACTGTGATCTGAGGTTCATGTCCAATTTTTGGAAAGGAATTAATAAGTTTTTGGGTACTTAGTTAAATTTCATTACATATTTTCATCTCCAATATGATGGACAGTCTGAGCAGACGATTCATACCTATGAATATATTCTTTGTTCTTACTCAATGGATTACTAGCGAAGTTGGGATTGTCATAATTATTTGGTTGAGTTTCCTTACAATAACTTTTTTCATTCTATTATTAAAATAGAACCTTTTGAGGCATTATATGGAAATTGGTGTGAAACATCGACTTTTTGGGATGATGTTAGAGAAAGGAAGTTAATGGTAGTAGAGTTTGTAGAGGAAAAAAAAATAGAAAATTCTATTGATTAAACAACAAGTGGGGATATCTTAGATAATTTAGAAGTGTTATATAGATAACCATGGAAAATATCTTTCTTTCATGGTAGTTGATCATGTCATTTAAAAAATTTCTCTATGGAAAAGTTTGATGTGTTTTGGTAAGAAGGGGAAACTAAGTCAATGGTCCATTGGACTGTATAAAATCCAAGAGAAATTTGGATCAATTTTCTATAAATAGTCCTTACCTATGAGTTTACCCTAGGTAAACATCATATTTCATGATTCAATGTTAAGTAAATATGTACCTAACTCATCTCATGTTTTGAACCCTGGAGTAGTTCAACTGGAATAGAGTATTTCTTATAAGAAACAACCTATTTAGATTTTTAACCGTATAGAGAAATTGTTGTAGAATAAGGTAATTCACCAGGTTAAGGTTTTATGGGAAAACCATATAGTTGAAGAGGAAACATAGGAATCTCAAAATTCTATGAGAGAAAAATACCCTCACTTATTTGATAAGTGAATAAAATTGTAAGGATGCAATTTCCCAAAGGGGGGAAGAATGTAACATCCTAGGTCCTTAAAGAATAATAATTTTTTGTATTTATTAATAATTATTAATTAAATAATAAGTTTACCTTATAATGAATTCTATGTCTGATAGCGTACCCAACATGCAACAATGAGTGTATCTAAAATCTTGTGTTCTATGAAAGACTGTGTGATGCCAAAAAATAATATATTTTTAATATTATTATTTTAAGTGGTAGTTGTCACCTAGTTATTTTATCACAAAAAATGAATAGGGATAACTATATTATTTTCACAAAATTTTAAAAAAAATTCATATTCATAAAATATATTTTATAGGCTTAAAATAAGAATCGATCTATTTTTAAGCATAAAAGGATGTATATTTTTCAAAGGTATTTTTATCTCCTTTTAATGGTGAACCAATTTTAAATCCATTTTTTAGAAATTTTATAGATTTATATGTCAAAATAAACTTCATATGTAAAATAAAAACATAAAAATTAAGTTAGTGTGAATTTTTTGAATTTTTCTATAAAGTTTTAGTTTTTAATGAATATTGAAAAATAATGAATTTTAATTCAAAACTATTTTTTATATAATTTACTTATAAGGATAAGTTCTATTTTTAAATGTTTTTAAAGTTTAATTATAATATTTTTTAATAAATTAACCAAATTTATTTCATTTTAATAAATTTCAATTTGAAATTAAATATAAAAACATAAGAAACTTTCAAACATTTTTACTTTAAAAACTTTCTCTCACATCCCATCTGTGGGGTTAAATTTATATTTATTTATTCTAAAAAAGTGATTTTAATTTGTAAAAATGGATTACATATTCGGGATCACAATAATTTATAATTTCTAATTGTTTTAACTTATTTTTTGACCAAAAAACTGAGTGAAAGTGATTAAAATTAGTTATAACGATTAAGAGAAAAATTAGATTAACATGGGACTAAACCTTTAACTTAAGGGACCAAATAACCTATAAAATTTTCCAACATCCATTATATATTCATATTTATACCCAATAATCCCTTATATAAAATATTTTCTATAATTTATCAACATTAAATGGGAAAAACGTGGGTGGAATTCCTCTTTCCAAAATTTACAAGAGTATTACTCCTCCTCCACTATAAAAATGCCTCCTCTACTCCCACTTACTCAGACATCTAAATACACTTTGTATCAACCCATATCTAACAAAATATCTTCTCAAAATACCTCTCCTCATACTATAATCCTTTCCTTAGGTATAATTTCATCTAAGGATTCCCTTTAGTTGAAACCAACAGGAGATACATGAATAAGAGGTAACACCCTTCCTCAAGATATTTTATTGTATATTCATTCTTCACTTCCTGAAATATTATTATTACATGAATAAATAATAACATAATTATCCTAAATATACAGATATATTTTCACTCTGAGGGTTCTACCTACACTTCCACACAGTTCCATCTAATTGGTAAGGAACATATTGTTTATGTGTACAATGAATTACCACCTCACGAAATGATGATTGTTCATTTTTCCTTTACCATGTTTCCTGGTTAGGAATTATGATAGAAAATTTATTTATTTATTTTTGATATGGTATTTATTTTTTATTTTTTATTATTTAATTATTTTAAAACGCGTACTTTTATACTCTCCATTTTGTGTAAATATGATAACATCATTTGGGGAAGTGTGGACTACTACCTCCTCAAAGCGATATGATATGTTCAAACACGACATGGAACATATTAAGGATGGGTTTAATTAAATATATGTGACATAAATAAATTCTATATTATGTTCATGACATAATTAAATTTTTGTAAATATAACACATTATTTTACTTAACACTTTTCCACACACAAAAAAAGTGATAACGTTGTTCATGCACATGTTGGTTACCAACTTCTCGAAGTGATGTGATTCTTTTTACGTCACCATAATTATATATATAATTATATATGATTAATTAATATGGTATATATGGTATAATTATCATTCTATAAATTTAAATTGTTATTTACCTTCTTTCTATAACTATCATTAAAAAATGAGAGTGTTATTCACACGTACATACGACCTACCGTCTCCATGATTGTCACATTGGTTCTTTTTTTTATAACCATATTTCATGATTGGTTTTAAAATTTAATTTGTGTATAGATATGATAAAAATTTCATGATTATTATTCTGTATATTCTTATATAATTCAGCTTTAACAATATTTTCCCAACCAAAGTAATTTTTAACACATAAACTGAACATGGTCAAAATACCTAATATAAATATATTTGTTTAAGTAGTAACCTCAAAAATTGTAATAAGTTAAGTAAATTTAATGATAAACATTAAAAAATGTATCAATCAAGTAGATAATTAATATAATATTATTATTCTGGAAGGTAAGACATCTGATACAAGTATTACCCAAGGTAAGGTATTTCTTCTCAATCTCCTTTTATTGAGACACTTCTTGATTATATGCACATTTATTCTTGTATAAGTTATATAAAAAGCACCTTTGATATATGATATCTATATTTTATCAAATATCTTATTATTTAATGTTTTATAATTGTTATTCTTTCATTTAGATTATTATTTCAATGTTCAAAGGGGTATGTGATGCATTGAATGTTTGAAGATGTAATCCTTTTCTCATGTCAATAATCTTGATATTATTTTACATTTTTATGATTTATTGATATAAAAATGAATATAAATGAAATTTTATGACTCTTTTTATATTTTTATTTCTGTAAAATCCTCCATGTTTTTAAAATAAAATGAAACCCTTCTTTTCCTTTGGGTTATTTATTTATTTAAAATAGGTTTTTAAAATGAATTGATTATTCTAATATCTTGAAATGTTTTCTTGTGAATGAAAATGAAATTTATTTGGTGAAATGATTAAAATTTCAATCTTTTTTATTTTATGATTATATAATTATACTTGTAAATATCATGGGTGGTTCCATAATAAACCAATGATGGGTGGTACTATGATAAAAAACAAAGGGTTGGTCTGTGATATCCATCCAATGAATTGGGAATGGAAGTCGACTGTATGTCTTTTAAATTTATATGAGTGACATGTATGGATGTTGACCACATAGTTATTCCATTTATAGGAGGGAAAAGTCTAATGATGTTACAAGTTACCTTTATGTATTTTATATTCTTGTTATAAGTTTTATGGTAAATTTTTTATCATAAAAAAGTATGAAATGAGATTATTATCAAAATAATGTATTTAATAATTATGAAGTTGAAAATTATTACTTAATGTTAAAGTTTTAATAAGTTTTTAATGATTATAAATGGGCTAATGGTTTCTTTATTTTTATCCCTTACTGAACTTTTTATGCTCATCCCACATTTTTAATGTTTTTCACAAGACTTAAGGATGAGTAAGGGATTGAAAGAATTAATGTTGATAGTTATGAAGATTTTTCATTAAAGAGATCATACTTTATATTAAATTATTTAGATTATTAAATAAATGATATTGTTCGGAAGTGTACTCTTTTTATTTTTTATGGTTTTTTTATGAATATGTCATGGCCTAATTCTCTAAAACTCTAAGTCTGAAAATATCCTCAATATGAAAGAAAGTAAAATTCGAGAATTAAATCAATATTATATATTGTTTAAGGACTGGTCTTTATATTATTTGTGACTGATAATTCACCCATCTCAATTATTCCATATTTGAGACAGACCATTGAAAATAACCACAATTGTGATGTTGTTTTCTTCCATGGTTCATTAGCGATGGACTCTTGTCACAAATGACTTTTTGTGATAGACTCCCATCACATATGACTTTTTATGATGGGATGTAATATATAATGATCCATCACAAAAAATTAAAACTTTAATAATTCTCTCTTATATTCATAAGTATTTGTTTTATGGGGAGGTGTGCCTAAGGTCATATGGTGCTCTGATCTGATTACTATGGAGTGTGCCTCATAAAGAAGTCATAATAGGTATCAGATCTTTGTCTGATTTGGTGTTCCAACAAGGATGTTGGGCCCTCTATGGGTGGACTGAACTGAGGTAAAATTACATATCATAGGAGGAGTAGAATGAAGCACTCTGTTATAAGGTGGTTTGGATACCTCTCTCATCACAAGGCATTTTCTAGGAGTGCCTAAGAAAAATAAAACCATAAGGGATATTGGTACCCATAGTGGACAATATTTTAATTATGGGTCTTGGTTGTTATATGCATATAGTTGAGGATAAAGTATAATATTATCAAAATAATACTTTGTTTGAGAAGGTTTATTGACCTCTATATCCATAATTTGGGATATGTCACCATTGTCCTTAGTGGAAGGTTTCTTTTTAGGAGGAATAGACTCATAGAACACAACATCCAAGCTTATAATACATATTTAGAAACTAAGTTTTTCATCCCGTTGTTTATTTCTTATCAACCCCTCAAGAAAATATAATATAATACACTTAGAATCCCTAAGTTAAAGTTATTTAGTTTTTATATGGACATAAGAAGTGCATACAAAAAACTGTAAATTCCCATTGGATAGAGGTAGGTTAACCTAAAGTTATTCTAAAGTCCTAAACTAATTAGTAAGGGATAGGAAACTATTGATAAGGTATACTGTTGATTTATTAGCCTCATCCAAAAAATATTTCCTCAGTTCCAATCATATAATCATGTTGTAAACTTATTCCATAATATTGATATTCATTATCTCTTCCAACCCATTCTATTATGGGGTGTGGCTAATAGTATGGTTCCTAATAATGTCCTTAGACTTAAAAACTAAGTGAACTCAATTTCTAGGTATTCTAAACCATTTTTGGATATCATGACAGTAATATTCCTCAAAACTTGGTTCTCAAAAGAGGTTTTAAAAGTTTTAAACACCTGAAATACAAACTTATTTTCCCTCAAAATATAGATATTAACCTTCCGAGAAAATTTATCTATTGAAGTGATAGAGTATAAGCCTCCACCAAGGGAGGAAGTCTTAAAAGGACCCCACAAATATGAGTAGAAATAATCTAGTGGGAAACCATATCTAAAAGATACACTTATGGAATATGAATATCATAGTCGGGCCTAAATCATAATCCATACGAAATAGTAGGTTTCTTGGTGTAACCTTAGATAATAGCCTCTACTTATAGAACTCATCAGGACCCTTGACACTCATATATCACAACCTCATATGCCAAAACATAGTGTTTTAATAATTAGTGACATAGGTATTACCCAACTACCTATTTGGTTCCTTTCCATTCAAAATAAATTCTCATTAATATAAGATCTCTGAAGGACTATACGGGAACCTTTAGAGATCTTAAAGAACCAATATTATGATTTAAAAGTAAGAACCTTTTGATCTATAACTCATAATGAAATGATATTTATATGTATATCAAGGACCCACCTTACATCATGTAATCTGGTAACAGATTGTTCATTAAGATATAATTATATTGATAATCTCTCCCTAACCCTATTTCTATTATTATTTCCAAAAATATCCTCACCTTCAACTCCCTTAGTCAATTTAGAAAAGGAATATTTATTCAAGAACATATGGAAAGAGAAACCTAAGTCAAGGACCCAATTATTACACATATAATGATTAGAAATAGTCAATACCTCAATAATATCATAACATCTTCAGAATATGGGTAATGATCATTTTATTGTATAGAATTATCACCATATTTTTACTTGGGACACTTAGTTATAATAAGTATAGGTTTCCCATAATGATAGTAGGTAACTTCTCTAGACATATATCTAGAATCATTGTCCCTAGACTAACTATGATTCTTTCTATTCTTTTTTCCCGTTACCTTTATTTTAACCTAAAAATTCAGAGCAACCCCTAACTATAAGACTCTCTTATTTGATCTCAACCTTAGGTAGTCAGTATAGTTCTTTTTAAATCAAATCAAAGTAAACTTCCTCTAAAGATAAATAGTGTCTATCATATATATTTGAATCAAAAACATTTTCTTAAGATCTATCAAGGTAGGTTGATAGAATTATATCTTGGTATTCATCATTTTTAGTGACATTAATATTGGTTAGATCAAGCATAATTTTATTGAATTCATCAAGATGTTCCCTAATTGGAATCTCAAGAAGAATATTTAAATTACACAGTCTACATTTCATACATTGATACCCAACAAAAAATGCAGTCATATATAATTTTTCAATTTTATACTAGGTAGAAATAGTTAAACTTTCATAAGAAATGTTACATAGGACCTTATCACCCAAAGAAAACATAATGGAGTTATGATCTTCCATAATAATCTCATTAGATACATCTATGTTGGTTTTCAGAACCTATATATCAAGCGATTTACTAACTATAGTCTTATTATGCTTGTGAAGTTCGTCCTAAACTCCTTTTTGAATCAAGATACTGTACATATTGATTTTCTAAATATTAAAATCGTTTTCTTCATCCAATTTAGTAATTTTATACTTATAATATTATATTATAAAATTTAGGAGGCTCTAATACCAATTATTGAGGAAATAGATAATCATACACCCTCGTGAAATAGCCCATTAATCTCTTATTTTTCATATATTTTATTTAATATGAAATAAATATAGTCGATAAGTAAACATAAATCATTGAATAAAAGGCTTTAATAATTCAATAAATTCTCAAGTAAAAGAAATAAAGAAAATAGAGGAATACCAAAATTTAATGTGGTTCAAAAAATATTGGCCCAACTCCAAAACAAAAAAACACCACACTATATTTGCCTTTATTAATGCTTAAAATGAAAGATTATTGGAATAAAATAACAAAAATGAGAAAAAACAATAAGAACAAGTCAGAAGTGAAATATGAACTAAATAATAGCAAGGTAAACAAAAATAATTACTAACCATTCATATTTACAAACTTATGGGATGTAAATATAATTTAGGAAGCTTTAGAAACGTCCAAAGTGTTTGAGTAGAAGCTCATCACAAGTACCAAAGGATATTCTTCACTAGAACCTAGCACCATGGTCTTCTACATACTCAAACATGGAGAGAACACTTTTATGGTCCTTTGGTAGAAGACAAACTCTATCATCGGTGACATTTTTCCTCTTCTTATCTATATCTCTATCTCTATCACTCATTAAAAATGGAAAGGAGGAATCATAAATACTATTATAAAGAAAGTGTCTATAGAAATAATAAAGGCCTATGAAATGATGTAGTGAACATAACAACCATAAAACAAGTGTATGGATGTGATTGGCATAATCATAACAAACCCACATGTGATTAAAATATATATTCTACATTAGGTGAAGCTCAATCACTATATAAGTTTCAATAACGTATAACCTAATAATAAATAGTTAGGTGGTGGATCATGTCCGGTGACCCCAAGATCTCACATTGGGTTACTATCGCATCATGTGAAACCATATGCTCGGTAGAGGATGATCGTATGAGATTAAAACTCTTATATCATAATAAAGGATCCTTTCCTTAGGTGAATATATTCCAAAATATGATTAACCATATAGGAATCATCTTTGAATAACCTAATCCTATGTAATATGAACACTCATCAGATGAAAGTATCAAAAAACATCTAATAAGAATCAAAATAAACTCGTGTATGATTAATCAATGCATCAAACGCACTTAGGAATCAACCAAGAATGAGAATAATAAAATTAAGAATCAACAGGAATAGATCATTTTGAATAATAAAATTATAAATAATGCACAAACCAATGAAAAACTAAATCATAGTTATTTTAATTTATAAATCAAAGAAAAGTTAAAAATTCAATTGATTGAGTTTCACCTACATCTGCTCGGTGGTGGTGGGTTTGAAGTTGGTAGTCTCATGAATATTTAATCTTGGTTTGGTAGTGAAAATTGTGGTTAAGGTTTTCTAGTACAGGAAAAAATATAAAAATTTCTTGTTATTTGTGATCTTTATTTTGGTGTGTCTTGATCTAGCAAGGCGGTGGTGGTACCCTTCGATCACAACAAATACTTCTGGAAACAACAACAGAGGCATCATTCTGGATGTTCTTCTTTGTCTCATTTCTTTATATATGTCATTATTACTCAATTTTTCTTTACTAGAATTGGTGGGTCTGAGTATTATTGGTAGTGATCAATGGTGGTCTTGGTTTGATCAGTAGCATTGGGTTTAGGCTAGTGTGTCATCAAATGGTGAGCTAATCAGAAACTCTAGTCTATTGAGTTATATCAAGAGGTCATATGGTCATGCAAGGCTCAAGAATTACATTAATAAATGTTTATATACCCAGTATTCCCATGATCCTTTATTGTTAGTCTTCCAAATCATTCTCAGCCTAACCCTTCCATCCTAGTGTTTATATCTGGTTATTCTACGTGATTTTTTATTCTTTGTGGTTTTTTATTTGGTTAGTGTTAGTAATTATTCTTGATTTCTTTGAATTTTTTTCATGGTGATTCGCTAAAATAGACATATGCATTCATTTATTTATTTATATACTTATTCATTTAAATATTTATTCATATATATTTTTATCTATTTTTTTATTTACATGTATTTATAAATATATATATATATATATAATTATTTATTTATATATGTAAATTTGTTAATATATTTACATTTATTTATTTTATTTATTTTTTTATATTTTTTTATTTTTATATATTTATTTATTAATTACATATTATATAATATTAATAATTATTTTTAAATAGTAATTACGATATTACTAATTATTAATTACCTTTAATAAAAAGTAATTACTAATTAATAAGATATATTTAACAGTTACTAATGACTAACTATTTATTAAAAATTAATAATAATAAATGTGTAATTTATAAAAATTTTATTTATTATTAAATATTAAATATTAATCAGTTATTATTTATTAATAATTATTTATAATATATTTAAAAATTATTAATTATTATAATTTTGATATATTTCATGATCGTTTTAAAAAAAGAACCACAAAATTTAAATAAAAAATAAAATTTAGTATTTAAAAATGGTATTAACCACTGCTAAAAAGCATCATAAATGAAGGGTATTTTTTAAAACCACTACTAAATGATCATTTTTCAATAGTAATACTTTTACAATTTGATTTTGTACATCATTTCTAAACTCTTTGAACTTTTTAATGGCTTTAAACATTGTGTCTTATAAGAAACACATTACCATGCATATTGAAATCATTTTTAAAGGTTACAAATTACATAAACCCACCACTAGATTGTGTAATCATTGGTTCACATACATTACTATGTATAAGATCTAATATCCCACTAGCCCTTTCACCTTTTCAATTAAAAGGTTCTTTGATAATTTTTTATAATAAAAAATATTCTCATTTATCAAATAATTAATAATTAAATTGTTCCATCAATCCATATATATTTAGTCATTTAATGTGTTTCTAATGTATTTTACTAAACAGACAACGTAAATGATCAGTAGTTTTAGAGTCAACTACCTCATCCTTCTTAACTTGAATCTTGTAGAATGAATTTTCAATGTTTATAATATATACATCATTCACCATATTTCTAATTATAAAAAAATTTAATTAATGCTTAGAGAGAAACATTTTTTCTCATTAATGAATAAAACCCATTTTCTATCTACAAAATTAATAGAAATGAAATTTATATTTATAAATTTAATATAGTAATAGTTTTTCAATTCTATAATAAATCCCCTAGGTAGATGTAGATCATATGATCCAACCACCAATGTTTCAACTCTTTAATATTTTATAATATATAGATCTTCATATCCTTTTATCAATTATTTGTAATTTTTTTGTCTGTATACAAAAGTATATATGTATAATACACACCAAATGTCTAGTACCCTTGATTTAAAATTATATAAATTGATTTTTATAACATTCATAACCTAATTCCTAGTATTCTTCTCTTTAATAAAAATATCCAATATTAGATAAATATCTATTAAACTATATGTTAATCATTAAATTGATCTGAAACAGATGTTCATGATGAATTTCACAATCTATAACAAGATATGTTTTTTGTGAGTAACTTTTTTTATATCAATTCAATAAGGAATTTTATTAAGTATATTCCTACTAAAATTATGACTTCGTATATTATATATATATGAGTAGTCTACGATCTATATTTAACTAAATTTTGAGTTCACTTTAGTTTTCATATCAAAAAATAATTATTTAGTTATTTATGTTGACAATCAGGTCAATCATATCACAAATGACTCTTAGATATTTAAGTGTAAAAATCCTTATCCAAATTCATTATATGGATTTTTCACTAACATTATTCCTTTGGTTACCTAACTTTCGGGGTTAGTTAGCTAAGTGAAATATAAATCTCACTATTAAATATGGTTAACTAAATTTTAGGGTTAACCTCATTCTTCATGACATACACAAGATAATTCATGGGCTTCTAACTTTTAGGGTTACTCAATTTAAATGATCAACGTCTTGATATGTTCTTTCTTTAGATAGAATTTTGCACTTATTATTTTAATGGGTTTTATTATTTATACAATTTATATATGAATCTTATGAATATATTTGAATATAATTAAATCCATATATATATAAATCCAAATAATGATTTAGTTTTGTATCATAATAAATTAATATATTCTAAACATAGAAATGTAAAACACTTAGTACAAATAATTATTTTTTGTACTCACCAAAAATAAAAGATTATTATATTTACATATATCTAAATTCATCTCATTCATAAGTTTCATGAAACCCTTTCATGTAATGGTTTATAATCATATAAATCTAAGAACCTACCTCAAGATAAATTATCGTGTGATATGTAGTCATCTAATCACATTTCTGAAAAAAAAAAGTCCCCGGGAAAGTGTATAATGAACCAAAAGTCCCATTGTCCATAAATAGAAAATTAAGAGTTATTCTAATTCAAATACAATCCTAGCACCTAATATGTATAAATAATAATCCACCATTATAATTTAGTTTCTAAAAAATGATATTCTTGGTATAATAAAACTAAGTATTTACCCCCAAAAAATTATATAAACCAAGGGTTCATGTGTATGGAGTACTAACTTTGATACTATCCAAATTTTATAATTATTATATATGGAGAAATTTTTTTCACAATGTTTTTTGCATTATATAAAATCTTCTATACCATTTTATGGGGGAAGCATTATCTCATGATGTTATCCCTCGTTAACATTGGTTGTATGGTTGCTCGACACCACCGTAATGTGACACTCTGTTTCAACATGTATCAATAATGAATTTGTTAGTGTTATCTCATAATGTTCTCTATATATTTTAACAAAACTAAATATCTCTCATGAAATGGACAACAACACTTCAAAACATTTTTCATAGGCCATGAACTAGACAATATTTTTCTCTCAACGTTGTACCCTATGCTTCACATGAGAAATAAAATGGATACTTAATTTTTCACATAGATATTTAATTTATATATATATATTAAACATTAAGTATATGGTTTGAACCATTTTATAATTAATATGGATTTGAATCCACTAATTATATTTTATGGATATCTTCATTTCTAAAATATATCAGAAGAAAACCCAAAACCAGGGATCTTTAATTTTTAAATGATGTAATCATAAAATTCAGAATAATAAAATATTTAAATCATTGTTCGTATTTTCTTATCTTTAAGAAATTATCTTAATGAAAATTCATCAGTAACAACCAAAATATTTATGCCTCTATAGTTTTACATTGACCTCTTAAATTACTAAAAACTCATTTGTGGTAGGATCTCTTTAAAACTTTTGTGGCTTTCTAGAAGAATCATTGTGTAAGAATATAAAGATAATAGAAAGATTAAACTTCATGGATATAAAAAATACTAAAAAATAGGAAACAAAAACTTTATTTGGTAGTTTTTTTTTCATTAAATTAATAAATGATAAAAAAAATTCATCATTTAGTTGATTCTCAACTAATGCATACATAAAAATTCTTATAACTCATAACCTCATTTATATGAGTGGTGTTTGAACTCTTAAATAATAATATTCCTATAAATTCATCATAAAATAATGTGTTAGAAGCCCAAATGTTATGATAATCATTTATAGAAGAAAATATAGAATACCAGAATCAGATTACCCGAATAGAACCTAGGTCAGAGTTCAATAGACTTTAAGGGAACCTTCTCATATTATAAAAGCTTTCAACTAGTGGTGGGTTTATAATGGTGATCATGGAGAGAAAAGACCCCATGATATTAATAACCACAAAAATAGTGGAATCAGAATTCATAAATAGTCAACATGATGTGATATTAATAGTACAACTAGAAATATATGACATGGTATACAGAATGAATATCTAAAATGTTGAACGATATGTAAAAAATAAAACTAGGCCACTCATTGGTCCATTATGATCTAATAGATCAAAAAACCACTAGTGTGCCACCAAGGATCCACCCATTCAAGCACCCTATTTATCGATGTCAAGTCGGTGCATACACATCACCTCCAACTTTCAATACACTGGACATGGGGCCCTCTCTCCTTCCTGTATCACAAGTCATAAAGTCTAAACATGTCCTATAGTTCCTGTGTAGGGTATTAGTATTAACTTAGTAAGCCACCATAAATGGTTTTACTAGATAATATTCACATTTATATGGATGTATGTAAATTGAAATTTATGACAACCAATACAACAAACACATCTCGGTCCACTCCATGCCCGTCGAACCATGGGTGATAAATATACCTTCATTGACCCATTACAAAATGGGATGATATGCCTATGGTATGAACACATCCCAAGGTAGAATGATACATCACCCCTCATCTCATATCAAGTAATAATTCACCACTATAGACAAGTCCCCTTGGTGAATGAATAATCATTGAACCCATGATTGATAAACCATCCTACAAACATCTCATATCAATAGAATTGATCAATTCCACACACAAAGAGTATATCACTCCCAACCAATGATAAAAATCACCCCTTAATTATCATGGGAACCTATGGAATATCCCCCTTACTATTTTATGATCGACATCATCACCCTAAGATGATCATATATGGAGAAAACCTCTAAATGTCTAATAGTCAGTACTGCCTCATGGATGCCTCTATGTGCACATGTCCCTAATAACCATAGGCCCACAGTGAGTAAAATCACTAACATTCTATGGAAACAACCTAGTTAAAATCAATTTACCCACCATTAGTGAATGAGTTATCACCACCTAACCGTGCCAGAAAACCAAATCGCCTCATTTCTACACAATTAATAATCATCATGTTCCCAAATAACTACTTTAAAAATCACATCCCATAAACCATTACTTGAAAACACTTGTAAACCTTCCAAGAAAACATCGAGAACTAACTCTTATGTATCTAATCCATTTCATATCCCATGTCAAAACCCTCATAATTCCATCCATGAACATCATACTTGGTCCATGGAAACCACAAGTGGTTTTATTCCTAGTCTAATAGATGACCCTACCTAATCCTACAAATTAAAAATTCCATAAACACACATAACAATAAAAATATTTAAAAACCACATTCTTAGTACCAAAATGTGCTTTATAGTCTAAACCCATGGCATGATTAAACTCTAGGAGGAAGATATCTAGAAACAAGATAAAATGATATAAAAGAGATATTTTAGTTGAAACTTTCCACAAAGACAATGAAACAAGAATCAGATGAAGAGGTATGATGAGTCTTAACTATGGTGAATACCTATATTAAAAATCATAAAAAAATGTAGGTTTAATGGAAAATATCACTACTTTTATGGAGATGAGAGAAAAGATATGAGGATAAAGGGTATGGACTTATTGGGAAGAAAATGAGGTTGAACCCTCATTTTAATTTTTTCAACTTTTATATACATTTAATTAAAATATTAAAAAACTGGTCAGGATCCCCTAGAAAAGATACAACACAAGTCATGATGTAGTTCCTCTCCCAGATCCACATTGTTTCATAACCCTTTGGGTAACAACATAATTCTTCTTCACATGTGCCTCAACCCGGTTGGTGAGGACTCCTTAAGTGCATCCAGGAGACCCGGGATCAAATCCAGGCAGAGGCATATTTCCGAGGGGTACTGAAGAAGTATTGAAGAAGGTAATGTAGTAGTACTATAGCGGGAACTGTAGTTGGTACTATTTGTCACTATAGCAGTAGAGACTTTTCCCCTTATTGGGCCTTGGGGCCACCGATTTGGTCCCTGAGTCCTTTAAGGCCTTCAGGACACCCAGGACTTCAGGCCACCCAGGCCTTCGGGTCAGTTAGGCCTCCGGGCCACCTCAAGGAATTCAGGCCACCTTTAGTGCTGATTCAAACCAGACAGCCTATAAAGAACAATCTCCATAAGGAGGATGATCAAAGAGCTTTCACGATAGCCTAAGCTAAACGGATTTCAAGAATGAGAGGGCATGGAACCTTCCATCGGTACAAGACTATTCATGCATGGTAAATCCTAGCCAAACATCCATGTGAATGTGGAGAGCTGATTTCACGATGAAGATGCTGGGGAGCAGTAGTTTTAAGTAGTTATTATGGGTTGTATGTAATGTTTGAAGCCTATAGGCAATGAATTCCTTTAAGGCCTATGGGACATGTAATACTTACCCCTACGGTCCTTGTAAGGGTTCCACCTCACCCCTTTAAAGGTGTATTATCAAAAATCAATAAAAAATGAAGGCCTTCGGGCCATTAGAGGAACAACATAATTCCTCTCCTCTGGGAAGAACCAAGCAACAAAACTAACCCTACCCAAGGTTAGGTTGTGGCGTACCCAGTTAGGTCATGGGGAAATGTCGTCACTATTCAAGGCTTCATAGAGAAACTCCTAGGTTTCATCGAGGTCAACTACCATCCCCTCTCACGATAATACAACATTACTTGTTAATATATGAACATCGAATTATAACATAATTTTAATCTCGAGACCCAAATGAAATAAAGGCATATTATATGATATGGGGACTTTCCTTTTATACATATAATATATTTTTGTTATATCATATTATATGATATGGGGTATGGCATGAGGTATTACATACATGAAACAAAGGCATATTATATGCCTTAGTTTGGAATATTATAGGGTACGATATAGTGATATTGTATCAGCACCTTACCAATATTGTAATGTAAATATATGCATATAAAAAGTTTTTTGATATATAAATCATGTTCTATAATTAATGATAATGGTATAAAAATGCTAAAAACAATTTTTTTGAATCTTCTTCCATGTAAGAAATCATTAATAATTAACATTTAATATAAAGAAATATTTAGATAATCAATGGATAATTTTAAGTATTACATTTTATAGTCAAAATATTACTCAAACTTTACATAATTTTTAGGTAAATGCATGAATTCTCATGGAGTGTCCCTGAGGCATATATAAAGAGACCAAAACCATGACAATTTGTATAAATCCACTAAATATTCTCTGAAGCTAAATCTCTATTTTTCTTCTTCATTTACTTTAGTAGGTATTATAATACCATGGTCAAATATAGAATCCATATCGCGAACCAATCTGAGTAAATATACCACATCACCTGAACCAACCAACAATAAGGCCTAAAGATTGGTCACAGTATCCATAGGAAAGAAACAATCACTAAGTCCCCAAAATACAACCCATGTGGGAACAATTTCACCCTTTAATAACATTAAATAGGCATAAAGAACATACTTTGAATTTTTCATGGTGCATCCATACATTAGACTTCCATGAATTTAAAATCAAAATTAAAATAATAAAACTATCCAAACATGTAATAATAAAAAAATCAACCAAAAACAACTTTAAAATACAAATACAACATCCAGTATAATACAAAACAAGTATAGGGATAAAAATATACCCAAAATATTAATGCAGCTAGTCAATTTTATTGACACATAAAACATCCCCTGATGAATCATAAACATGTGTAACTTCAAAATCGCCTTCAAGTTATCCAATTCACCTAAACATCCTAAAAACTTTATCAACAGACTAATAATAACAATATCCAACCTCAGATCAACACTTATTCACCTATATGAAAAAATGATAGTTGTATACACATTACAGTGTGTATGTAGTGTGTGAGATAAACATGATCAATAGGATTTTACCAAAGAATCTATACAATTTCGTTTATAAAACATTTCATAAATGATATTTGGAACATCAATTAAAATTTTGGTTTTTATAAGATAAATTACATGAAAAAAAAAGTATCATAATATCACATAAAGGAGAGTTTATCAATTTTCCAAATACATGGGTAAAACCTTTTTAGTAAAAAATCATTATTCGACTTGAAAAAAAATTCTAGATCATTAAAATAAATCCAACTTTTATTTGAAATCTCTCAGTCAAATCCAATTTTTTTATAAACCAATGGTTGGAAAAACAACTTAAAAATGATGAAAATTTAAAACCATGAAAGATAACTTATAAGTTCTTGAGAATAAAAAAAATATCATTTTCTTTATTTCAAACTATTTAAAAAGTATCTCTTTTCAAAAAATGTTAAAATATAAACTAAACCATACATAAAGTTAAGTATAAAATAAAATTCTTCCATCATATCAAGGAGAAAAATATAGGTAAAATATAATGTAAATGGTTCCAAAAATATAATATGAGAGAAAGGGTATACAAACAAAATTTTTGGTGGGAATCTCCATGTCAATGTCATAAAAATGTAACAAGAATCATTGGAAACTCAATATGTCCTGATGTGAGATGACCGTAGAAAATAATCAAGTGGAACCAACTTCCAACCTATGTTGAATTCCTAAATAAATAATCACATACCTTTATCTCTCTAACCTCTTAAAGGGAACTCCCCTAGCCATAGTGTGTTATACACTAAGGTACTAGCTAGTGTAGTAATCTTAGATAGTGTAGCATAAATAAAGATCCCTTACGTATCTTCCTAGGGTTCCCATGAAATATCCTACTTAAAGGGGAGAAAAAAATCAATTCATATGATCAACTCATATTTTATCAATAAATCATAACTAATCAACCTCATCTCACCTTAAATGCTCTGTTAAGAAACACCTTTCACATTTATATATGAATCCTATAATAATCCAAATCATCTTTCATCAGGTAACAATCTATCTAAGACATAACACAAGTGAATCAAAGAAAGGGTGGTTCAACCATTAATAAACCATTTGTATAACATTCCAACCGGTCCTCTAACTCAACTTAAAAAATAATGTTATAAAACCCTATTTGAAAATAAGACCATAATGAATAAACACATTAAAACCATTAAAAAACATAGTTCCATATTTTAAAATCAAAATGACTTCTAAAAACCTTATTCATCTTCAAATCCATTTAAAAAATCATCTCGTGGATTTTCAAAAACACTTTAAATTTATGAAAATTCTATTTAGAAATTGGAAATAAAAATCTAGGTCAAATATTTATTTACAAGGATGGAAAAAATTTGAAACATTTTATAAACCCATTAATGGTATCACACATTGTAATAACTTGATATAAAATGTATTTGTAAAGATCAATAATTTCGTGAATTTTCAAATTTAAAGGATTACACAAAAACACCTACCACAATCATAGAAAACAACCCTCTCATAATATAGAAAACCAAGATATGGTGTAAGATGGCCTCTACAATCTGTAAACATCCAAATTCCCATGATTAAACCAACTAAATCTCTAGGATCAACCACCATTGACATTAGGGTACAAGAGACATGAAGAAAACAAAAGTAAATGGAATAGAGAATGATAATGAAGTGAAAAAAAAGTGTTACCTTCCAAATATACTTGAAATCCATGAGATAAAGGGATTTTAAATCTTCTAGAGGGAGGATATAATCTCTCGTGAGCTTCCTCGTAGTTTTCCATGAAAAATGAGGAGTAAAAGAGGTCTATTTAGAGATAGATTAAGCAATATATATGAGTAATTTCAAAAAAATCAAATTCTAGAAATATATAATGGTTTGGAAACATGTTTTACTTAACTCTATGCCAACTATAGAGTCTCCAAAGAAATTGAGTTGCACCCCTCTCATAGTTCTCCAAACCATTTAAAATCATGTGTCAGCCATTGAAGTAACTTACCCATGCATAAGGATATCCATTTGGTTAGTTCCGAGAGTTTCACTATTTACTAAAGAAATTATATAAATGTGTGATATAGTGGAAACTTATATTTAATAGTAAATCACATAGTAACCCCTATATATGATTTACCCATGATAAAGGGATAGGAAAAAATACTTTCTTATCAAAAACCTCCCATAAGAGACTATATAGTTTCTCATAACTATTCCCTAATCATGCACCACCAAAATAAATAATAAAATGCATACATAAGGTTTTTCCTATATGTTTTTCCCTTAAAAATATGGTTATATGTATAGTTCACCCCTAAATATAAAATTTTCCACACTATTTACCCCCAAATGTAAGGTTTTATGCATGGTTAACTACCAAATGAAATGTTTTTGGAATGTTTATTACTAATTGTGTTCCAAACATGCATCATTCACTAAAGAAAATTTTTATATATGAACAAGCCCATATGGTTACTACTAAACATGTGGTAATCATGAAACATAGAAAAATTATTTAAAAAGTTCATAGTCCAATTTCAAAAAAAATGTAAATTTTAAAAAAAACTCTTATTTGTATAATATTTTATGAAATAGTGACATGGGGATGTCACAATTCTCCCCCCCCCCCCCCCGCCCACCCCCCACGCCACTTTATTCTAATGAGGAATAAAACATCATCACCAAATTATGATTTTAGAATTATACTAAGAAAATCAACCAAGTAAGTGGATATAAATGATCTATCTCCTAAAATAAAATTTTATCTATTTCATACTTTCCAGTTAATATAAATAGAAGTCCCATATGACCACCCCTTCATCCAAATACACAAGAGAGTTGGAAAAAAATTCAAAGAGTTCTAGTGTGAAAAGAGAATCAAGAAACCACATAATTATTCAAAATCTATGGAACAAATCCTAAAATGTATTCTAATAACCTCAAGAATAACCCAAATTAGAATCACAATACAAAAACCCCAAAAGACACAAAGACCTTCAATATATCTCCCAGCCATTTAATATTCATCTAAAAACAATGATATGGAGGATATATGTTCCAACTATAAAAACATCACCAAAATAAAAATGTCTCTATAATATAACAAAATAAATTTTTCCTTCCACCAACCAAAAACAACCACTCAAGAAAACAATTTAGAATTCCAAAGATAAATAATAACCCAAAAGAAACCCCAAATAACTATAAGATGTGGTAAATTATCCCTAAACATCCTACAAAATAGGAATAGAATATATACATAAAACAAAAATATGCCTCAACATTGAATAACATAGGCTCTAACCTTGGGACATGATGTTTAAATGGGGGATAAGTTGGGACCTCTCTTGTTGAACACTATCCTATGGTGAACCTAAAAGAATGCATGAAAGGGAGTTGTAATGCCCTAACCTAAACCACTAGGTTCTAAACATTATTATACATGAGCTAAGTTCATACCTCCTCATATTTAAGAGGTTTCCTACTAATAGTGAGGTTCTAAATCTGTCAGTGGGGACAAAATACCCTCAGTATCATGTTCGTGAACAAATAGTAATATAACAAGAAATAATAATTTAATAATAACCAGAGTAAGCATATGGAAACTATGTAGATAGAACCCATTTCATATAAGTATATAAACTGGGTTCTTGTTGTGGAAATCTAAACTATAGTATAAAATTATTAGATAAAATGATTAAAAAAATGTAGAGCCCCCTCGAGACTATTAGGTTCTTTCATAATCTATGTACTCATCTCGTTAGCCATCAACCATGGGTCTCTTTCACTTACTCAGATCCTGATACATGAAGTTTTCTCACACATCAAGATTATCATGAAGGGTGCACTACTGGAAATTGGGCCTATACCCAAGGTTTTGTAAAAAACCATCGGTATAGGTCCCCCTATACCCACGGTTTTCCAGAACCGTGGGTATAAGATAGTATGGGAACCTATACCCACAGTTTTTGACAAAACTGTGGGCATAGGTTTATTTGAAGACCTATACCCACGGTTTTTCCAAAACCGTGGGCATAGGTTTTTTTGTGAAGACCTATATCCACAGTTTTTAAAAACCGTGGGTATAGGGGGTATTTTTTCTAAGACCTATACCCACGGTTTTTAAAAACTGTGGGTAAAGTTTTCCCGCATTATGGCGGGGGGGAAATGGGAAAAAATTGGGCGGGATGAAATAAATTTTACGCGGGAACAATGTCCTAAATAATATTATTATACGAATACCAATATTTATTAATATAAATTCAGTAGCTTCGTTGGTTTAGTTCTCTGTTCGGTTCTCTGAAGTGCGGTGTTTGAATCTTGTCAGTGGAAATTTTCAAATATTCCGACAACATTAATATAAGTATAAAATTGTATGATTATATAAACAAAATCTGCGTAGCATAGTTGGTTCGCCGCTCAACTTCGTCCCTCCAGGTCGCGCTTTCAAAACTCGCGGTTCATATTTTTTTAAGATAACAGCATAGGTATTAATATATTATAATAAAACTATCTGAATATACATGAAAATACGTCAACTTGGTTGGTCCTGTGTTGTGTTGCGGTGCTGAGTCCTGCGTATGGTGCGGGTTTGATTCCCACTGCCCGCGATTTTCAAAATTTTAAATTTCACATGTTTTGTAAACCGTGGGGTTAGTTCCCTGCCACGCTGTACACCAGCATGTTGGTGTGTGAAACACCTATACCCACGGTTCTACAAGACCGTGGGTATAGGTCAAGACCCCTATACCGACGCCATTTCGTCCCAAGGTTCCCAAAACCGTGGGTATAGCCTATACCCATGGTTTTGGGGGCTATAGCCACGGTTTTGAACCATGGGTATAGGTCATTTTTTCAGTAGTTGTGTGAGTAATAAACCCATTACAACAATAAAAATACATCCTTAATAAGTGCTCTCAAGAATTAATGATGTAATCTATGATAATAATTAATGTTTAAACATGAAAAACATACATACAACCATATTCTGAGCGGCCATACACTAACGAAGATTCCAAATACCCCTATATATACCAATTTCAGCTCCTTGATGGAAGGAATAATTACAATACATCATAAATGAAGGAGAAAATCCCATAAGTCTCATTATCACATCTCTCATGGATATCATGACATTGAGCCACGTTAGGCCCATAGACTATTGTATCCCATTACCATCATGGGTTGGGACTCTAGACCATTGTACCATGTCTACACCTTAGTACTTTCCTATAATCCATCATCTCCTTCATGTTTCAACCTTGATTCATGCACTTACACCATTATTCCCCTACCATATGTTCATTTCCATCATCATTTTCATCTCAAGTAATGCACACACCCCCTATAAGGTATAAGAATCAAATAATGGTTCACCTATCCCAAGTACCAAGAAAAACCTCCATGGTCATGGTAACACATAAATTATAGTAAAAAATATAACTAAATTATGTAATATCATTATGAGAATATAATAAGAATACCAATACATGTGATTAAAATCAATAATGGATACATAATCATACTCATAGAATCATGTTTCATTAATAGGTCTAACAGGTTACACACACCCATATGTGATCATAATAAATAATGGTAAACAAATTATTCTAACATAAAAATTATTCCAAGGAAACATGTGTAAAACAGAGCATGAAATGGTAAGGAACCTCTTACTCTAAGGTTATTGAAGAAGAACTCCAAGGTTTTTTATGAATGAAGACTAAATCATATCATACACCCACAAAGAACTAGCTCGCCCATCAAGGATTACTAAATTTGATTCTGGTTCAACAATATGGGGTTTTATAATGAAACCTCTAGGATAAACCATGTCAAGGTATGTCCAAAAAGAGGACGTCAATTCACTTGATCCATTTTCAATCGACTGACAGATCATAAATTCATCATTGGTTATAGAATTAAGCCTCAATTATAGAAAACAATTATTAATCAACCACCAATCCATCATCAAAAAATAGATTCAAAATGATAATTAATAAGAATAGAGTCTCAAAATGATCGATCATTGGAACTTACAAGGAATCATCCATTGTTCTTGATAATTATATCCAGCCAAGAGTGGTCATCTTTGACATGATGATGTCACCACAAATATACCATAAATTAATTAAAGAAATAATGTTCTATCATTGAACAACCATCAACAATAGGTCTAGGAATATTAATCAACAATACTTACTCATTTAACACTCATTTTAAAAGGTAGATCTCATTTTGATCAAAAAATGATTTCAACTTGCAATATTCATCATCGATCTATTAAGAAATGGTGAATTTTTCACTGAATCATCAAGGAAAAAATTGAACCAACATATATCTATTCTTATTTTACAAATAAAAATTGAAAAAGGGATGATGTCTAAGAATAACTTACTGGTCAAATGCTATCGGATTGGCCAAAGGTTGGTGGATCAAGGGTAGATGGATTGGAGGTCTTTAGAGACCAATAAGAATCTATCTAATTTGAGATAAGATCAAGGGAGTTAGATTTATGTGTTAAAGGAGGTGACATTACATGTGAAACTATAAACCATGGGGTGTATTAATTTTTCCTTATGACTGAGTGTATTGACTAGTCATTGGGCCTCACCAATAGGCTAGTTCAGTGGAGTTTATTGTAGATAGCTGATATGAAAGAATCACACCGACCAAATAGTGGTAGTTTTATAGAAACCACAAGGCTATTCCCTACCTAAACTCTTCCACCATCAATTATTGGACCCCTAATCACTAAAAATAAACATCTTAATAACCCATATTAAAAGAGAACAAATAGAAAATGTATAAATTTATAAACATGAAATATATCATAATTTGAAATGAAATGAGGGTGTTACAATTCTTCTGCTATAATGACTTCTCATTCTAAAGAAGTACCATCAAGGTTTATACTAAAATAACTCAGGTCATTGAGATTAAACATTAACCTCTCACTCTTAGGTCTCCACCTAGATCTTTCCAAGATATCATAGAATCTAGACCTGGGGTATCATCTTACCTCAAAGGAATTTCATGCTCTAGTCTACTATATGCTTTGGGATATCCCCATATGATGCGTCGAGCTCTACTTCAACATCCTTGAAACCAATGACATACATAGTATCAGGTATTTACCTTCAAATTTTTGACACATGAAACATGTCATTTATACCATGGTAGCAATAATAAAGATCTATATTATACTATACTCTCCTAAACTACATGATGATCTAGAAGGGTCCAACATATTATGTTGTTATTTTTCCCAATTTCCTCAAATGTCAGTAGCCCAATCAAGGAGTCCCTCTTAGAAAGACCCTATCGCCTATAGAAAACTCTAAAGGTCACATCTAATAGTTTAAATACAACTTCTATCTACTTTGGACTGTGATCAACCTCTTTTGGATCAACTTTATTCTCTCTAAGGTCTCTTGTACCATACTGCATCCCATAATCACTTCCTACCTAGCCTCATTTTAATAGAGTGTTTAATGACATGGCCTACCATATATATCCTCATAAGGTTCCACCTAAATCAGATTTTAGAAACTTTCGATGTATTTTAACTCATCCAAGGCTAGGTGATCATCCTTATATCCACCAAACTCCAAGTCACAAGCTCAAAGTATATACTGAATTATGTGAACTATCTTCTTGGACTGTTCATCTTTCTAGTGATGGTATGTTTCACTCAATATCATCTAACGCCCTAAGGCCTTATAAAATACATAACAATACCATAATTTGAAACATGAATATCTATGAAATACAATTATCAATGGAACTTTATATAAGTATACTATATCATGGATATTTATATTTCTCAGCTCATCTACTAAGAAATTCTCAATGATCGATAAGAAATGAGAAACTTTCATCAAACAATCAAAACTTACACAAATAGAGTCAAGAACCCTAGAGTTCCATGGAAACCATCAAAAAACGTTCATCATGACATCACTGACACATGTGCATAGGAAGCGGTTGTAGAGAAGAACCAGGATGGTTGTTCACAGTCTTTATCCTCTATGAGGCAAGGCATCAAGAGACGAAACCGAAAATGTACCTCCTCATCCCTGAATAGCAAAACTATTACCTAAATTTTTGGACATGTTTTTCACTCCATTTTTTACCACCCAATTAGTGGTGTGTAAGTCCCTCCTCGTCTCATCCCTTATGGAAGCAGGGAATAAAACTCTTCCATGTACAAGGATCATATCATCATTGTCCAACAACCACCAGAGTATCGGGTTACCTCTAGATAGTTGTTCTTAAACCACAACACCTCTAAGTAAATCTAATATATAGCATTTACCTATTTTACCAAATAATATGTGACCACCACTAGAGAAAATTTAATTAATCTTTGATCCTTAGAAACATCCATCCTCTAATCAACCAATAAGCTCATCAGGTACCACTACTCCTTAAAAGGCTACTCACCAAGATCCTTGGCTACCAATTTCTTGTGTATTAGAGATTTTTAAATTATGTTTCCTTTCCCTAGTGGGTAATCTATCTCAAATTAAAACATCTCTATTTAATCTACCTAGTAACTTTCCCTCATGTCTAGGTCTTGATATGTGAATATATAGTGAGGTCTATTGTGATCAGCATTTAAAAAAACCTCTCACTAAAGAGATACTGTCATTAGAAATTAAAATTGTAGACCAAAAATTTAATCTCTATGTCATGGTTAAGATAGTTTTTATCATTGGTTCATAACTTAAATTAGCCATAAGATACTACCTTCTCCCTCTTCATCAGTAATTCTCCCAAAACAACACAACCTAAATTATATTATATAGTGTAACTGATTCCTATCTCAAGAAGAATCAACATAAGAGTTTTATTAAACCTCCTCATTAACTCAAGAAACCCATATTTACATTAGTTCATCCACTGTAACATTACTTCCATCTTTTTCAGTGCATTCATAGGTGATGATAGATGAGGGAAGTCCTAGAAAAATTGACATTAGTATCCGGCTAAACCTAGAAAGCTCTTGATCTTGAACATGTTTTGGGGACAAGTTCATGACATCACTACCTAAAATTTCCTTAGGTCCACATATATTACTATCTCAAATTCTACATACCCCCATTAATTTTTCCCCATTGATCCAAAATTTACACTTCAGTATCTTGGTGTAAATCTAGTGTGCTCAAAGTGTACTTGGGACTATATCGAGATATCTGGAAAGTTGCTCTAAGATCAGTATGAATATGAGTATTTAATCAATGAAAACCATGATGAATGAGTCCATATATGGCTGTAATATCATATTAATAAAATTCATGAACACGCTTTGTGAATTAATTAACCCAAATACGTCAATAATTACTTGTATGGCTTGTACCTACTTTGAAATGCCATCTTCGAGATGTCCTCTTCTCTAACCCGTAGAGGATGATAGCCTAATCGAAGATCAATCATGGAGAAACACCATACTCCCCATAACTAATCAAAAAGATCCTTGATCCTATTATAAGGAAATAATATATTGAACATCACCTAGTTAAGCTTTCAATAATCAATGTAGAGTAAAATACTATCATCTTACTTCTTGGAGAACAATATAGATGCACCCCACAGTGAAGTACTCAGCCTGGTAAAGCCCATATGCTCTAATTCCTCAATTTATACATTGATCTCCTTTAACATGGTTAATTACACATGATAAAGGGGTATCAAAAAGGGTTGGGCACCTAGTATTATATCTATATCAAATTCAACTCCTCTATCAGGGGAAATCCATGGAATACATCCAGAAGGATGTCCTAATAGAGATCCATGAGTGGAGGAAAATATGAGGGGGTTCCATTGATCCTACAAAAATATCAAATCCCATCATTTGCATCATGATCATCAAAAGATGACTAAATTCTGGACCAACTCTTCCTATACCCAGTTCTCATTCTCAAGTCATCACATACTTCTCTCCCTTTAGTGAAGTAAATGATACTCATCTCTGATATAAATCAATGCAAGATCAGAATATTTCAATCCAATCCATATTGAGAATCATGTAAAATATCTTCACATTCAGTATCATGAAGTCCCATATATTTCCCTAACTATAAATGACTATTGGACATTTTGGGAGTCCTAGAAGATGGTCTACTTTTGTGCCCAATGATGTATCAAGGAAAATTAACCTAGAGGATACATTGACCGGTAAGTCAATTCTAGTAACAACATTTGATAATATAAAGGAATAGGAATCATCAATATCAAACAAGGTAGTAGATAAATTAGAGGCGATAAAAAAATACCTTGTAAATTAGATAGTCCACCACCACCATCTTGTAGAGTATAATCCACTATATTAACACATCCAACCTCAGATTTGTGACCATATCCCTATGATGCATGACCATCCTAAGTTTCCATCTAATTATACTACTAAGGAACTATATAGATCCCCTGTTCTTTAAATATTTATACCTCTATCCCTTATATATACCTGACATAAATTATCTATATAAAAACTACTAGAGATAGACCATCTTACCACATTTATTATACTTACTCTAAGGTGAAGAGAAATCCCTATGATAGTGTCTGATATTTCCATGGTTGAAGCATTATAGATCAACTCTAAAGGGAACTGAAGAAGCCAAAATCTGATCCACCTATATGCCACTACTATTTTGCACATCCACAGTCCTCCTCTTCCTGATACAAAAGAAAATGTACTAAGTGAAACCATAGGATATCTACCTACCTAAGAACTGAAAGGTAAAACAAGGACAACTTCTATATCTTCCTACATGACCTTCTCAATGGACAATGCCTTACCCAGAACCTCCAGGTATGTCACTAGGTCAAAACTCTGTACCAACTATTTGACATTAAGATGAATTTTGATATCAAACTTCCTAGACTTTTATCCCTCATTTCTATCCAAGAGAGAAGAAAAATTAAAGCTCTTAGTGAAACAATTAGATTATATGGATACTATCATTGAACCTTGTTATAGCTACCTGAACTCTTATGATTGATCAAACATAAACATCGTGGGAAATAATTACCCAAATAAAAAGTCCCAAACTCCCTCACGAGTTATACCCTCACATCTTCCAACAAGTACCATGATTCCCCACCACCTAAAAAAGGGGTCTATGCAGCATGAACGTCGTTGGATTCACCTTACGGTCCTTATGTGACTGAATGAGGTTGAAGACACCCTCAATATTTTCTATACGGTCCTCTGCATTTTTTGGTCTTCCATGACCCTGAATGGATGGTGGACACTGGATCTATAAGTCCCGATCATAATTAATCATGGACATTATCTGTCCTCCTCCCTAGTAATAAACTTTTGGAAGGACTCCTGGTTGAGGTGGTACTACCTCCTATACCACCTGAGAAGGTACTAAATCATGCTCGACATCACCCTTCGACCCAATAGGTATTGAAATAGGGGTGAACTCATTAGTGGGAGTACCCCATCCCACATTAGTTATTGGTCCCATCAGTCTTCTATGTGGCAGCACCTTTTTTATCATGAAGGGAAACATTTAGAGCAATTAGGATAAACCATAATAGGTCTAAGGGATCACAAAAAGGTTTCCCTGTGTGTCTACATATAACCCAAGGTATAACCCTCTATCACTAACCAATGTCTACATCCCTAAATGTTAGAAACATTTATATATATACAAACAATAACAATATTATTTGGTTATTCTAATTAATACTAACAAAGATATATCAAAATATCAATGAAAAAAAGATATATCACATAGAATAGTGAAAATATAACCCAAATAGATGTCACAAATCATAGAATTAAATTAAGAACTAATTTTCATCACAGAAAGAGGTGTATATATGGAATGTTAATCTATTTTCCTTATTGTGATGCATAAACATGTCCTGAATATCATAAAAACATTAACAGTAATCCTTTTAATGGTAACTCAAAGGTATATTACACATATATTTTCCAGGAACATAGAAACTTCCCTACTTGAATCCCATAAAGATAACTCCTTTATACTATGTCCCAAGTTAGTCCAAACTTATAAGAATAAAAAAATTTCTCTAATACCACTTTTGTATCTCCTTTGTCCAATCCATCGATTCTAAACTAGAGTTTGATGTGACCTCATGCACAGTTCCCCATATGCAACAGGCTACCAACTAGCAGTTAGGATCTAAATCCATTAGTGGGGAGGCTATAACCTCGGTATGATGTCCTTAAAAATAATAATATAATAGAAAATAATAAATAAATAATTACCAATGTAAACATACATAAACTATGTATATGGAAAAAAATTCATAAAAGTAAATAAACTGGGATCCTTGTGTGGTAAGAAAAAATAGTGTGTAAATTAAGTAGATAAAATAAAAAAAAATGTTTTATAGTCCTTTGGAATCCATCTTTGTCTGCCACCAACTCCACCCTCCACTGCTTATCCATTGGACATGGCCCCATTTCCCTTACTCAGATCCCGATACATGAATTCTATATGCACATCAGGATTCCCATGTATGGTGTGAGTAATAAACCTAGTAGTATGATAACAATGAATACTTAACAAGTGTTCTTAAGAATAATATGTGTATTATATGATAATAATAAATTCTTAAATAGGAATAACATAAATAAAATCTCGTACCGAGTGGTAGGGTACTGAGAAAGCCTCTATAGACCATCATCTATACTTGATTTAGCTCTATGTCAGAAGGAATAATAATAGAATATCATAAGTGAGGACTAAAAATTAAAAAGGCTCATAATAACATTTCTCAGTGGTCTCAAGGCATAAAGTTGGGTCAGGCCCCTAGACTGTCATATCTTAGCTCCATCTCAGGTCTGAACTCTAGATCATTGTACCCCGTTTATACCTCAAGTCAATCCTACAGGCCATCATTTTTCTCACACCACTACCTCGAGTCAAGAACCTAGACCATCATAACCCTATCATATGCTTAGGTAAAAGATCATTATTATCACAAGTTATATTCACTCCCCCTCTGAGGGAAAAACATCACCCGATGGTCCACCTATCCCAAGTATTAAGAACAACCTCCAAGGGCATGGTAACACAAAAAACATGGAAGAGCATACAAGGAAATAATATCATATCCTCATGAAAATATAATATCAACATACCATTAAATGTGATCAAAATAAAACATATCCAACAAACTACATAATCATACTCATGGAATAATACATTGTAAATAAGTGTCATGGGTCATACAAAACCCCACATGCAATCATAATTAATCATGGTAAACAAATTATACCAACACAATAATTATACCAAGGAAATATATGTAAATGAGAGCCCCAAATTGTGGAATCTCATGCCTAGTTCACTTACAAGTTCCCAAACATGACTTCCATAAGGCCTTAAGCATGCCTCCCCATATGCCATGGTTGTCGACCAGCAATGAGGGTGTTTGGTGGGATAGTGGGGAGACTATACCCTCTTTATCAGAGTGTATCATAGTAATAAACAATAAAAAGTAGCATTGGAATATAGTAGTAAGGCTATAGAAATGAACATCCAAATAATAATAAATAGACATAAACTGTGATAGAATCATATTAAAGTGATGATATCATGATCAAATACAAATATTAAATAGGCATACATGGTAGCAGGCATACAACAGTACTATTATAACAAATGGAAACAAAAAATACAAAAAACAACTATCTCTATGAGAGTCCTAATCACTCACTCAGTCATCTAGTCCCATCCCAAAAAGATATCAAGCATCCATATCTAGTCACTTCCCATTGTACCTACATGCATCCATGAAATCTATTCGGGTACCAAACGGTGTCCTAAATAGGCTATGAGTAGACTTATGTAGGCCACCCCCAATGATTTCTAATGAAAATATAGTTTTTTAGTAAAAGACAGTATAGTGTGCAGGTTTAATAAATAAAGGAAAAAAAATAAATAGAAATAATGTTGAGCCTGGGTTCTTCAGAATTGCCCAGCTAACCCTACCTACTTCAACCTAAGTTATATTTCTCTGATCATAAAACCTTTTAATACGGCCTTGGACCCAAGGAACATATCCAAGCTATACAAGTATAAGAACCATATAGAATATATTGAAAACCATAGAATTCTTGAATTTAGGAAGTTTATCCAACTCATAGTGATCAACCATAATGTTTGGATATTACGTGGTTGAGTTTAATCCAAGGGGTGAACCATTGGAATTCCACTCATAATAATTTATAATTGAGCATGAGGAATAGTTCCACGGTAATCTCATGATAGACTTGATTAGTGTCCAAGGAGACAATACAAGGTAGTCTGCATATAAGAACATCAAGCTTAATCCAAGGAGGTAATCCAAGGAATTATTATTTTCCAAAAAATTTAATTGAATATCTAGTGATAATATTCATATTTTAGGAATCTAAGACATTAACCAAATTTGAGTTTGATCTACCACTTGGAATTTGCATCAATGAATCAGTTGTGTCCTTTATGTTTCCCCAAGTCATTCCAAGTTGGGAATCCAAGTATTACTCAAGGAAAACCACACCTATAAAAGTTTACTAAAGGTCTATAACAAAAACTAATAGTATATTTAATAGTTAATCATATTCCAAGTGTGGTATCCATTTTATATAAAAATTAAATTTATTCATTTTATCATTCCTTTTTCAATTTTCAAAGCAAAAACACCCAAGGGGTGGTTTGGTTAAATTCAAATAATGTTTTAAATTGAATTTCAACTAACACACCCTAAGGGGTTGTTCAATTTGAGGTCATTAACATCCCATTATGGAAAAGGGTATCATAGAACAACCAAGGCGAGGTCTGGGAAATTAATTTAAGGTATTACAATTTTTAGGGGAAACACATGGAAAGTCCAATGTGTGGAACAATGGAGACAATTTATAAACATCAAGAATTTAAGGGAAAATTGTTATACTACCTACCTAAGAATCAAAGAATACTCCTCATCTAGTATCATCCATATATTTGGGCTGGACAAAGAGAAAATAGGAAACTTGTAAAAACACCCTTAAAAGGCATATTATCTCACATGGAGATACCTCCAAAATCATTGCTGAAAATAGATAAAAAATATTAATAAGAGTGTTTACCATACTGAGGGTAATCCAACATGATGAATTGCGATCAATTTAGAGTCTAGATGAGGGAGATATTCTAAGGACTAGATAATAGGGAAGAATATAAAGCTCCCACACAAGTCCACAGTGTAAAAGGAGAAAGAGGAGATGAAAAAATAGATTTAAAGTAAATGAGGGAAAAATACAATCTCTAAGATTTTTAATAGGGTGCACGGTTTAACTGCATGGTTGTTAAATCCGTGTTCCAACCATGAAATCTCTATAGTCTGGGATTCGACACCCACTAGTGAAAAAAAGGGTTTTCATGTCTGTTGTTTGTGTTTTTAACATCAATTATCTCATGAAATTATTGTAGTAGACATTGTAAATAATTTTTTCACAATAATTATGTGAAAACCAATGTTATAAACATGTCTTATTTTATGAAGGTTTTCCATATCAGTTATATGAAACCCAATGTGGATAAAAATTTCTCACATATATTTTAAAATAATGATCATGATAAGTTTTCTAAAAACTTTAATATAAACCATTCTATAAATTCATGGTTTTCTATGCCATTTTTTATATAACCTAAGTAGAAAACCATTTATTACATCAATGTTTCTAAATAATTGATATGATAATGTATTTATCACATCAATTAATAATGAACCGACATGATAAATCATAATTTTCAATTTTTCACATCAATTATAAAATAACTGACATGAAAATATTTCTTAAAATTAAAATCAACCAAATTTTCATCCCAACAGTAGATAAGAATAAAAAAATAGATAAACAATAGTAGAAGACCAGAAAACCACATTAAAAATCAATGTGTTTTAACATTAAAATTTGAAATTCAAAAAATGAAATGTATATTACAAAAAAAAATATAAATCAATTAGACTAGTGAAATAATCTACCCATTCAATTTGTAAGTGTCTTAGATATTATCTTGTATAAAGCAGAGGGTAATCAAAAGGCTAAAAATTAAAAGAAAATATTTGAACATGTATTTAGAATATAACAAAAAAAATTATGGAAAGGTTTATAAAAAAATATTACCATCTGGAATTTTGTAACTATCTTGGTTGTAACTATTTAAAATATAAATCTTAGAACTTTGTATCATCATTCCTTTACTCCTTGAATTTTAAACTTCTATTTAAAATTAATTTTTCAATTCGAAATAAAATTTTAAGTACTTACAGCTAAAATGTAGTAATTTTAAACTAGATTCTGCCTTTGCATTTATATATCTAATCTTTATGCTTTGCCTTATTTTTTCTCTATAAAGTAATTTCATGAAATTTTTGAAAATAATATATATTAAATAAATTTAAATTTATTTATAATATATAAACGTATTCAAATATTTAAACTTATGTGTTCAATGTATTCTTAAAATTATCTCAGACATCTCTATGAATAAATAATAGTTAGTAAAGTGACTTCTCCCTTGGAAAAAAAACACCCAAAATCTAATGACTACTAATACATAAAAAATTTATAATGTTGGTAGTTATTCAATTAAGAGATATAGAACTTTATAAAATATATAATCAATAATTTTGAATATAACGAATCATCCAAAAGTGAATTTCAATATTTTTAAATATTTCTGCAATATAAATTATTCTTTCTGTATCTCCCATTGTTATTACTATAGTTGAAATAAATTATCAATCTATAAATCCATATACGGATTTCATATCATGTTAAAGAAATTTGTATAAGGATACCTAATACAAAACAAATATGATTATTAAGTTCTAGTAAATTAAAATAACTAAAATATATATAATTATCAACTTATATGGAAAATACATCGACCATGTTCATTCCCAACTCTTCTCTAATCATAAGTTCCATGATATCTTTCTTTTGAAGCTTCATAGTGATTCCACTTCTAGAAATGTTAATATCCACTAGAATGACATAAAATTATAACAACTTATTTGAATAGGTTGATAATATATTAAGTCTAGAAGAACATGTATCAGAATTCATAAAATATTGTAATTAATATATTCTATATAATATGTCTTTAACATTAAAGTATTATTTTAAAAAAATAGATAAATATATAAATTCTAAAATGTTAAAAAAATTAACACAAATATAAAATAAACTATATAATCTAAACATACATCAATGGTAATTTTTCAAACAATTATTAATGGAAAAACTAAAAAGTGTATGATATTTTTTTCTACTGTAGTGATCTCATTTTTTGGAAATGGTATTCTTTTTAATCTATCTGTAATACCTTATATAGTTACCCTAACTTCCCTATAAATATCTATTGATGATAACCAAAATCCCCAATATAATATGTAATTACATATGAAAAAATATGATGTCAGGGATCCAAAACATATAACATTCAATAAATTGGAAGATGTGGAGGAGAAGATGTAGGATTTTGATAAATAGGAAAAGGTGGATGTGGGAGATCTACAGGCGGAGGTGGAGGAGTGGGATCAATAGCCTGAAACTTTCTTTTCATGTCTATAAACATCAATTATACCAATGCTATGATATTTTCCTCTATTGTCTTACCCAAATCCTGAACATTATCTTCTAAAACATCTATTTTTATTTTATAAACATCCATCATTAAAGAAACTTCAGAATGTCCAAACACTTTTTTTACTGATACACCTGTCGGGCATTCTCGTACACGACCCAGGTGTTCATAATTTCCCAATGCATAAGCTAAAATATCCTTCCTACCATTAGATATAAAGGTATATTATGTGATCTTCTCCTCAAGGGATTCATGTATATAATATTTTAAATAAATAGTAGTGAATCGTAGTATATAAAGAATTTATGTAACTAAAATAACACTAATTAATTAAATAACTTCTTATAATCCACACAGTTATAACCCTATACATTTCTACAAGATATTTTCCCTTTTTCTTATCTAGGACATCTTCCATTTATCATGTATAGTGGGGGAGGAAGGAGGGTAAACCTCTATGGATCCTGAAGACTCATCTCTAAGATTTTAAAATTTCACAATTATCATTTATTCTTCCAATAACATATACCCTCCACAAGAAAAAGTATTAGGGTATACACTTTTGTATTGGATCTCTTGATGAAATCTCCTCGTTTACTATAAATTAATAATAAACAAATAATTAAAATGATCATTAATATAAAAACAATTATAAAAGAAAACATTGAACTTACCAAAAACACTTATTGTCATATACATTCAAAAAACTTGTTCCATGTATCTTCATCTGAAAATGGATATATATCGTGTGGAAATTGATTTATTTTATCCCTAGAAATAAAATATTATTTAAGGGTTTATTTAAAACCAACCCATATCCTAGCATAAAATTAAATATAGTTCATCTTGGCTCATCCATTATCAGGTATATCATATGTCATCTGATAATAAAGGTAAAAACCTATATTAGTAAAAACATTTCATGTTAAGTAAAATAATAACGAATGTGTTTACCAAAATTTTATCCCATAATAGATATAGTACCACTTTTTCCACACTTCTCTAATCAAAAATTCAAATAAAAACTTTTCCTTTAGCCCAGACTGTAATAAAAGTCTTAAATTGTTTTGAATTTATACCCCTAGGAATATCATTATCATCAAAGTAAACTGTTATACTTTGGTCCCAACTATGGTCAAATGATAATTTTGGTAAATGTGTGCTTCCATGTTTACCAACACTCAAAGTATTTTCTAACCATATGGAAGTATATGGATCTTATGTAGAAGGATAATAAAGAACCTCAATAGAATTATGTGTATGGTCCTCCCAAGATGTATGTGTATGTTCCTCCCTAGAAGATTATAGTGATTCAGATGTTTCATCTCCCAATATCAAACAAATAAAAGTAACAAGAAAATAGTACACAAATATGAAAATCAAACTATTACATATAAAATTAAACAAAATATGAAGAATGATCCAATAAAATGTAAAATACACTAAACACATTTTTATTCATATTTGTTAAATTATTTAACTAAAATTATAACAACATTAATGAGAGATTAAATGAAAGGAATGTAAATCCAACTCTTATATAAAAATTTGAATAATCATTTTAAAATGATACAAATAAAACAAAAAAACTAAACAAACCACACTTTATCATATTCATCAGAGAACCTCCAATGTAATACACCATTGTGGAGTAGTTCTACACCAAAAAAATTTCATGAGTAGTAAAAATGGTCCAATGTATTACACTATTTTTTACACCAAAATAATATTCTTTGAATATAGTCTTTTATACATTTATTATTTTTTAAAAATTTATATTTTATTTTATTTTTTTTATAAAATAAACAAATACAAAAGTTATATATTGTTACAAATAAGTTAAGTAAGGTTAAAAGAAAAGAAACTAAGATAATTTAAAAAAAATTAACATATTAGTTATAATATATGTTTTAATAAAGAAAATAAAACTAATATATCAAATATTTTATGAAATTTTAAAAAGTAAATAAGTAATAAACATATGTTACCTATAATATTAAGAAATTACTCAATGATTTTTTTCCCAAAATTCCTTCCTCATGATCATTCGATGTGGTATAAACCATGTCTACAATGTGGTCTTCAATATTCTATGTTAATATTTACATGTAAGTATATATATCACATAAATCAGCATCTTTATTGAGTTTTTCATCACCAATATACTATTCTTTTCCTTGTATAATGATGGACCAATGCATATTGGATTGATCAAGAACATATAAAAAAATAAATTGTTTCCATGATAAAAGGATTGTCAATGTATTCTAATCTATTCAGATTAACTAGTGTCATAATGAATTCATTGTATCTGACACTATTTTTACCAACAACCCATTTTATGTTAAACATTGGAACTCAAAAATTTAATGAAATCACCCTCCCATATTTCTTCAATGACTCTGTAATATTTCGGTGACACAAAGATTAGATTTTTTTTCTTTGGAACTCTAAAAATTCGTTGCTTATAAGAACAAAAATACACTACTATTATGAACCACACTTTTGTTATCCTAATATATTGTATGAAATGTATGACAATTAATGTCGTACCCAAGCTATGGTATCAAATATTTAATTGGATTTCCTACTAACTATCTCAATGTTTCTGATGAATTTGATTTACCATGAATAGTCTCTTTAAACAATTGAAAAAATTTGTTATAATTATTCAAAACCCAAATATATTTATTCTTTAGATAATAATGTTATAAAAAATTAATATTCAATGTTACATATGGCTAAGCATAATTTATGTTATTAAATATGTGTAAATGTATCTCATTTATCTTTTCAATAGTCATTTATTTTACTTCCAATCCATATATCCCCTTTCCCTTATAATTGAATTATTCATGGCGATATATAGGAAAATTTATGGGCTCCATTATAGACAATTATCTTGTAAAAATCTCAAAAACCTCCTTAGAAATATAATTCTCAACAATGGAGGCTTTAGGTCATTATGGATTTTTAACATATCCCTTCAATATATTTATATACCTTTCAAATGTATACATCCAATTTAGAAATATAGGCTCGTAAATATTTATTTCTCACACAAAATGATCCATTAAATTCACCATGATATTTAAAAAAATATGGAAGAAAATACATTTCCATTTTATAAAGTATAGAAATAAGATCATTCTCTAAATTCTTCAATGAATTAAAATCAATAACCTTATTAAAAATTGAATTGATAATATAACACCCCTATATGATAGTCATTCTGACATGGATGGAAAATATTATATACAATGAAAACATTAGTATTTGTTGCTTCTCGATGTGAAATTCAGGTGATTTCATACTTGTCAACTAGTGACACAAAATTTTAACATTTTACGGATAACCATATAACACATTGATACCATGAAGACATTAAAAATATAATTTTATCCTGCTTATAAAATGAATGAAAAGTTGGAGGTAGGTATGTTTTTCCTCCATTAGGAATTGGAGTTAACTCCAAACTTATTCCAATTGAGAGTAAGTCCAATCGTACACTCAAACCCATCTTTAGTATTTACTTTAATATCTAAAAATGGTAAAATAAATAATTGAGAGATATTATTCTCCTAATTTATTACATAAATGTTATGTTTGACATCATGATATTTAAAATATGGAATTTTAAAAAATATTGACCGTTTTATCTAAATATTTTAATAATTACCTGATTTTTGTGTCTTTCCAAATGTGACATCAATATTTTCCCCCTCTCAAAATGTGGTTCAATGAGTAATGTTTTTTGGGCAATATAAAATTTTTATGAGCCATTGAGTGTCTTTTTTAATCTTCAATAAGAGTGATCCATAGACAAAAAAAATTGATTACCCATGTATACAATTTTCCTCCCATATTGCAGTTGATAATATGAATTCTGTTGTTCATGAATTGGACAAGCTTTATATCCCTTAACACAATATGCAGAAAAATATCCATATATTTGGAAGTCATTTATTGTTAAAATTATCATTAATTGTAGTTTAAAATGTTACATTTTATAATAATTATACACTATAATACCTTCCTCCCATAAACATTTTGAATCATCAATTAATAGTGAAAATAAAACATTAATATCATTTCCATGTTGTTTTGGTCTGGAAATCATTAATCACAACATGATATATTTCTAATTCATACTAAATTAAGTTTATAAGTTTTAAATTTCCAAAAAAATATTTCATGAACTATGTTTTCTACTACGTCTTCGATATAGATTCATTACATCTATGCAAAATTCAAGTGTGACATTTCTAACTTCACTTCAAAATGTAGAAAAATGTTGATTAAATTTATTCCATTATTGACAATCAACTAGATGAAATAATTTTCCATTAGATATCTACTCATATACATTACATATTAACCTTTTTTTATAATTTTAATTTTAAAATAAATGTTTTAAAAAATTAATTACAGAAAGATACTAAATTTCTTTGGTAGGATTTTCTGTAAGTCTAAATCAAAATATGATTTTCCTTTCCACTTATACTGTGATATCTTACATTTAAGACACTCTAAAAGACCTCTGTATTCCTTAATATATATAAAACAATCATTTTACCAATCAAATATATTCTTATACCCTAAACCCATCAATCATAATATTCTCTTCATGTTATAATGTGAATCTGGAAGATCATTTTCTTAAGTATTTCATTCAATAGGTGTATCAACTTTTTAAAAATATTATCACTCCATCCATTTTTCACCTTCATGTTAATAAATTTTAAAAACATTGATAATGCTTTAAATTTTTTATATCTTTGATATAATGATTTTTCAGAATCACCATATAGATGCTCAATTATCAGTTCTTTCTCAATTGCTTCTACTTCAATATCATGATTCATTTATTCAATTTTATCTGACTTGACATAATGTAATCCATTATCATCAATAGATTTGGAATTATGGAAAATTTCACCATCATAAATCCTAGGGTTCTAACTCATATTAAACCCATAAAAATTAAATGATCATTGATTTTTCTTTCTTCAACATCTTCATATTTAAAAATTTCAAGAGTAGATAGAAAAACAATTCATTATTTGTAATATTTTGTTTAGAAAATTTCAAAAAAGCATTGATTACTTTCTAATATTCATCACTTGAACATAGTGAAGTAATATATATATGATTCATTATTACCTATATCAAATATCATTATTTTAAAATAAGTTATTATATTTTGAAATTTCATTTAAAATTTACTTTTATAAATAATAATAATAAACTATAATAAAAATTTTCACAAATAAAACAAATAGAGAGTATTTCATAAAAAATATATAACTTTTAACGTATTTACTTATCACTCCTTCATAAAAAATAAAAACTTAACATGTAACTAGCATGGTCAGATAAATATATTCAAACATCATGATCCATTATACATTTCAAATGCAGATTCCAATGAAAAAAACATATATTTGACACATATTAATCGAATAATTAAAATTATTCGTAACATGAATTCATCAAATAATCATTTAATCAAAACTTTAATGTCAAAAATATAATAAATAAATTATAAAATACCAAATATTAATGAATAATCAAAATAGAAAATACAAATAGTGAAGAGATGAAAAACTATTAGTGGTGGTAGTGATCATTCATGAAAAAAATCCCAAAACAACATTCTTCAATTAAAACATACCTCGATGCACAAAAAATAAAAATAAAAATAAAGAAAAACTATAAATATATACTATATGGGGATGAATAATAATTCAACGGTAATAGAAATATGGTGAGGAGAGAGAGAAACAAGATGTCGGTGATAGTTGAGGGTGGATGATGGTAGTAGAGCTAAATGAATGAGATTAGAGTCCACAGGATTGAGGAATGAGGAGTTAGGGTTCACTACATTAGATAAAATATACCACTTTCATGAGAAAGAATGACCCAAAAATCATTCCACCTGATGTTTTATAAAAATTAAAGAGGTTTATCTCATTAATTATTCTTTAACCATTGTGAAAACAAATTTTTTCATAGTGGTTAGTTAATAACTGATGTCATCAAATTCATTTTTAATGTTAATTATTAAGTAACCTATGTTGAAAATAAATTACTTGAGCTTTTAACATTGGTTATAAAATAACTAAAATAGAAAATATTTTATTGCATCATTTATAAATAACTAACGTGAATAATTCATCATGATTAATATATTTTGTATTAGTGACCTCTCACGGTTTAGGCTCACGGTTAGAAAACCTGTTTGTGGTGCACCTATAATAAATAAAAAGTTTTTCATGGTTTACTAGCCCCTATTTAATGGTTTTAAAATCCCGATCCTCCCTTCTAGGGATTTATGGTTGAGGTGAATGATTAGTGAAAATCATGCACTAACCATGTGCATCACCCAATTTCTTCACAATCCAAAACTTTGGCCCCAAAACAAGACTGAATGCTCCAGAAACTTCCTTGAGCCCTTTGGTACCTTACATTTTGAGAAAAAAAAGGGGGTTAAATATAAATATAAATGATCCATGCCTTAAGTAAAAATTAGGATCTTACAACCTCCCCACTTGAAGACAACTCATCCTTGAGTTTCACTTCTTAGGGTGGTTGAGATGCTTCCAAGAATAACTCTTTCCATTGGGAATGTATATCAGACTATCATTCCTTTGTCTCATCATATACATGGTCATGATTCTATAGCACCAAAGCCAGATTAACCCTTCTACCATAGAGAGTATTCATTATATGATCGATGATACAAACTATATACTCTTTAAAATAATCCTATGTCTCTAAATCAATTTCCTTAGGATCAATAATTTGAGATGGGAAATAGTGATAATGACAGTGTTGTGAAACCTGGAAAACAACATGTGTAGACTTGTACCAATAAGTAATATCTATCTGATAAGATATCATCATACCTTGTCTCAGAACATGAAAGGTCTAAAAAATATAAGTGATATCTTCCCTTACCTCTGAATCAATCGATAACCCAATCTAGGAAAAAAAGAAAAAAAGACCTAATCTATTAACTTAAACATCAAAGGTCTATGAAGATGACCAGTATATGACTTTTACTTAAATTGAGATATAACCATTTGTTTCCTGTTCAATTGTACCTACTCTAATGTCACCTTAATGAGATGATATCCCAATAGTGATGCCTCCTCTTTCTATATCTAGTGTAGAGGTAAATGGAATGGCATTCCATAGAGTGACACATACGGATCCATCTAGATAGTCTCTTAGTAAAAATTACTATAAGAAAAATTAGTGAGAGACAAGTTATTTTCCCAAGATCCTCCAAAATCATGTATATGTGCAAGTTCTTCAATACCTATATAGTACACTAGGATTAACCATCTTTCTGAGGGTGGTTGGTTGTACTCAAAAGAACCTATAATCCAAGATCATTTTATAACCCTTTCCTAAATCAATAAGTGAACTAAGAATCTCAATATAGTAAAATTTTATGTGGTAATTCATAAAGAAATATGATCTCTTAAACATAGTGTCTCCTAATCTCCTCCACTGAGAAGCTCTCAAATTGGCAAGAAATAGGAAACCTTCGTCAACCTGTCCACAATCAACAATAAGACATCACTGCCTCATGGTGACTTTGGTAACTTCAACATGAAATTTGTGGTGACATCATCCCATTTCAAATCTAGGATAGGTAATAACTATAATATACCTATAGGACAGTTTTTTCTATTTTCAACTACTGATTGGTGGAACACTGAGTAACAAATCTTGTGATCATTTTTCCCTTCCCAAGCCACCAATACTGGTGGTGTAAGTCATGGTACATCATAGTGATTCTAGGATGTACTACCCATTTTGAGGATTGATATTCATGCATCAATTCCTCTTGTATGTATATAGGTACCCATACAAGCCAATGGATATCCAGGATCTCATCCCCATTGAGAACCCAACCAGGTGGTGGGTCTTCACCTAAAACACTTTCCCATTGGACTAAACCTTTTTAATTTTAATGTTTCATCCTATTAACTTGATTAAGAAGTAATTAATTCACTTAAAAATCAATGATAAAAGGTTTTTCATGAGATTCCTAAACATCCATGTGTATTTTATAAAGAATAACCATCAACTTCCACTCACTATTAGCTTCATGTACAACTTGAGTATAAGTATTTTGGATTAGAGAATTAATAATTGTATTACAGATCCCTAGAATTTAAGAAAGATAATATTATAAATACATATGATATAAAACCCATATTCACTATTAGAGGTTTAATTCGTTCTTAAATAACATTTATTTGAGACTTTTATGATCCAGGTATACCACAAATTGTTCTCTTAGTAAATAATGTCTCCAAAAACATATAGAATGAAAAATGGCTACTAACTTGAGGTCATTTGTTAGGTGATTGTGATCATGAGGAATCAAATTATGGGTCTTTTATTCTATGACTATTTACAATTTCATAAAAATATCTCTTGACATTATCCCTGATATGATACAACACACCATGTAACCAATGCGAGACTCATTCAATATCATGATCAGCACTGATTTTGGCCTTCCTTTCAACTCCTGAAAGGATTTCTCACAAGCTTCAGACCATATTAACATTACACATTTATTTTTTAAGATTTTATGTGGTGTTTAAAGGAATATAAATTCTTTTATAAAGTGATGATAGTAACCAGATTATCCCATGAAGCTTCAAATATCAAAACTGTTCATAGGCTTCTCCCTCGAAAAAACAACTCCCATATTCTATGGATCCATAGATTCCCATACTTATGATATAATTTTACCTATAAAGTGAAATTTATAAATCCAAAAGTATAATTTTTTTATATTCTCATGGAACCTATTCTCTCTTAGTATACTAGGAATGATGTCAAGGTGTTTGTCATGATTGTGTCCATTTTGAGAATACGCCAATATATCATCCAAAAAAATGTCCAAAAAAGTATATTGGTATAAGTGTAAAACCTGATTCATCAATTACATAAAGATATTAGGCTCATACATTAATCCAAATAGAATCACTAGATATTCATATAGTTCATTCCTACTCCAAAATTTTGAATGTGGTATATCGAAGGGTCTAACCCTTACCTGATGAAAGGCCGATATCAAGTCAATCTTCAATGAGACTCGAGCTCCTCAAAGATGATAAAATAGTTTTTATATATGAGAAAGTGGGTAACAGTTCTAAACTATAAGCTTACTCAATTATTTGAAATCCACACATAGCATTTGATTCTCATCATCCTTCTTGTCGAAAATCAAAGGTGAACCCCAAGGAGAATTAATATGTCATATAAACCATATGCCCTCTAGGTTCTCCAACAATATCTTAAGTTCCTGAAGCTCGATAGGAGAAATACTATATATAGGAATAGATAATATTTTTTCTCCTAGAAAAAGTAATGGAGAACTCTACTTATCTCTCAAAAGGTAACCTAGAGAATCCATCATGGAAAAAATATCTAAATCTATCCACTGGAGGAAAAAAACACCTCATCCTCTTTAATCATCATGAAAGGGATTGTAAATATACTTTTTCAAACCACACAACCCATGATTATTAGGTATAGTTATACTTAACTATAAAATTCATTCTCTATTATGAACATAGTTACCACCTCAGGTAAAGAGAAGGACACAATCTGGTGATAACATTTAATATGGGCCTGATGAGGCATAAAACTAGTCCATCGTGAGAATTATGTAAAAGTCCATCATATCAAGGATTAAAATGTTTAAAAAGAAATCATATTATCCTACCTTAAGATAATTCTCCATGAATCATCAAACACTCTAATATCATACCCCTGATGGAGTGTCAAGATACATCACACTACAAAATTATTTCATATCAAGCCTAAGACTCCCAATTAAAGTCATAGATAAGAATGAGTGTGAAGTTACAGGGTAAAAAAATTAGATACTAATGTCAACGGTAAAAAGATAATACCTTGTACTATATATGACTCAATACACTTCTCATCAAGTGTAGGCTATACAGCATATAACTGGTAGATCCACAGCCCTAATTTATAACCTGAAATCCATGTAAAAGTCAACTCTGTTGGTGTTACACATCATAAGTATAGCTTCATCAACCTCATCCTCTTTCTTGGGATGTATATTCGGTTGTAATCTAGCTCCTGGACTAGTATAGAGACACTGGTCCCACTTTAGAATTTAGATATAGTGCAGATTATCTCCTATTGGTAACCAATGGAAAGGTCACGTAAAATATATAGAGATGGCCTATTTAGTTAGAGGCTTGACACTCTACTGTGATTATGATACACTTGGGTTTCATGTGACCCTACATTCTACATTGATGGAATTCATATAACTATATGTTTGCACACTTTTATTTTCACTTCCCTGACAAGAAGTATCTAGGTGATGCTTCCTACCACTATACGAACCACTTCCCTACTTAGGGGATGAACCAACATTCCTTATACCCTCATCTTCTATCAAATTATTCTCATATATTATTTCTTGTTAACCATATAAAATATAGTAGTAATTTAAAAAATATTCACATGAGATCGGATGGCATACCTGAGGTTGACCGCAAAACATCTCGCCTTCGACTACTCATCACCAGAAAGAGTAGGTGTATTGCGCTAGAGCTTAGTGAAGTGAGATAAGTATGATAGACATTATACCCTAATATAGTTTCATGAATTGTCTAGATTGATCAGATATCATGGTCTTTGTGAATAATTATTCTTATAAACTGGTCTGTAAATCTCCCCAGACCATACACTAATACAGATCATACTAGTGTAAGAACATCCCACCATTGTATGGCATATCCCCAAAGCATATAAGCTATAAACATTACCCTCCTTTCCAAAGGTGTATCTATATTCTCTAATATAAAAAGAAAATCCAATGTCTATAACTCAGATTCCATATTACCACTTTATCCTAAGAAATTAGGTGGATACTACTCTTGGAAATCCCTGGTCAACTCTAACATAGTCGATGCAGGTCACGAGCCTCCCTCCATGGATTGCACTTGCCATAAAAAACTCTCTCTATACTTAGTATCAGTTAAAAACCAGTATAATGGGTAGTAATACTAGAGGTACTATTAGTGGAACTACTTGTAGGGTATGTCCCACCACCTCAGGAGCAAGGTCGTCTCCACCTTCCTGATGCTCAACCTGAGACCATTGTAGAGGAATATATCTACAATGTAAGTTAGATTCTTCATAATAGATATAAGACAGAAAGGATCCCTAATAAAAAAATATTGGCTCACAGACTGAATACTAGATACACTCTAGCAAATAACCCATTTATAAGATCAAGTTATAAGATGATATTTCATGTTTTAATCATAAGGTCTTAGTTATATGGGATGCCAATTACACTTTATAGAGGAAACACTCATTAAGTTGCATTTGGAATCCCCATTTAACCGAAACCAATTCCTTTAAGAGTTATAATTTAATATTTTTATTTATTACTCGTTTAGATTAATTTTGATTCAAAATTTAAAAAGACATGAACTTTATAAGTTACAATTAGCATTACATGTAACTATAAATATCCTTTTCATCTAGTCTAAGATTGTAACAAGTCCATATAAGTTGTTTCAATTATATCAATCTTAATTCCTGATTTATAAAGGCACCAACTTTATAAATCTCAATTTGAAACCCATTAAATGAAAACTAACAAAAACTTCTAGTTCATGTAACTAAATTCCATGATTTAATCGTGTCATAATTGGTTAGTTAAGGTGTCATACTCAAGCTATATGGGAAAAAAATATTTATATTGATGTAGACACTTTAAGTATCCAAATATTTTTCTCTCTATATTAAACATTATAATTTACTGATATAACACCCAATGTACAAAAAATTTGCAACAAGAAATACCAGTAATGAAATAAAATTGGCATGGAATATACATGAGATATTAATCCCTATGTACCTAAAATTATGCATGAGGAAATTATCTCTTATCATACCATACAAAGGGTAAAAATCCATAAATATAACATAGTAAAGCAGTGTGTTACCTAATGGTGAAACTTATACAACTAAAACAAGAAAAATAGAAAACAACAAGTCCCATCCCTGGTAACTTAGATTTCACCTCATTATTGGGTTAGAAACTCCTAAGCACAACCTAATACCATGTTCTATCACATCCTAATCTATTTTCTACAACCAAAAACTTTATTAAAAAAGAAATAGAACCTCTTATGATACCAAATTACAACGTACCAAGCCCAAATCACACATAAGTAACTAAACATGAGATACACAATGACTCAAGAGCAACTACCCATATTACATAGAATACTGATCAACAACGAGGGTGTATAGTGTTATGGTGGGGATACTAAACACTCTTTATTAGAGTGAACCACAATGGTATACAATAATAAAGAAATAGTGGGAAATAGTATTAAGGTAATAGAAATAAACCATATGGATAATAATAAATAGACATAAATGGAAACCAGATCATATACAAGTGATTATTTCATGATCTAATTCAAATATTAAATTATGAATACATGTATAAAGCATAAAACAATACTAGTATAAAAACACAAAAAAAAAGACAAAAAACAACCATCTCAATGAAAATTATGAGCACTGCCCCCATTATCTTCTCACATCCCCAAAAAAGTGATAAAGTTACCATAGCTAGGCACTTACCTTTATCTATACCTACATCCATGAAATATGTTGGAGTTACAAACAGTATCCTAAATAGGGTTTGAGTAAAACCATTTAGGCCACATTCAATTATGGCTGATGAAAATCTAGTCTGTGAGTATAAGATGTAATTCTATGAAATTATAATAAATAAAGGCATAAAAATAAATATAAAATGTGTCAAGATTTGGTTCCTCAGGGGTTACCCATCCAATCTTACTTTCCTCAGAAAAATACATATGTCTATGATCATAAGACCTTTTAATTAATCCTAGTACCCAAGAAACACATCCAAGGTATCTACGTTTAAAATTCATATAGAATCAATGGAAAACAATATAATTATTTACTTTATGAGGTTGATAAAAGTCATAGTGATCAACTATAACATTTGGATATTAGTGGTTGAGTGTAACATTAGTGGTGAACCCTTGGCATTCCACTCCTAAAATTTTCTAACGGAGCTTAAGAAAAAAATCTAATTTAGCCTCAAGATAGACTTGGTTGAAGTCTAAGGAGAAAATATAAGGTAGTCCATGTCTAAGGACATTAATACTAATCCAAAGAGAAAATCCAAGTAAATATAGTTTTTTGGAATTCAAAGATGAAATTTCAGTGATAAGTCAAATAATTCATAAATCTAAAACATTGAATGAATCCAAGTTTTGTTTACCAACTATAATTCACATAAATAAATTATTTTTAATTCTTTGAGTTTTCCTAAGGCATTACAATTTGGGAATCCAAGTCATAGTCAAGGAAGGAAACACCTATAAAAGTATCATCTATGTCTATAATAGTATCCAATGGTGTAATTAATAGTTAATTATAGGATAAGTGATGTATCCATTCCATATAACAAATAAATTTATTTATTTAGTTATTACTTTTTCAAGTGTCAAACCAAACACACCTGAGGGATGTTTTAGTTAAAAAAAGAAGGTTTTCAAGTGATTTTAAACTAACACGCCCTAAGGGGTGATTAAAGTTGAGTCCATAAACCTATAATAATGTAAAATTGTATCATAAAACAACTAAGACAAGGTCTTGGAAATTAATTTAACAAGTTACACATTTTAGGGGAAATGCATAGAATGTTTCGGGTGCAAAACAATGAAAACAAGTTATAAACATCAATACTTTTAGGTAAAAAGTATTATACTACATACTTAAGACTTATACAAGGATCCTAATCTAGAATAAGCCTCGTATTTCAGTAGGAATAATAGAAAACATGAAACTAGACAAATTCCCAAAAAAAGGCATATTATCTCAAAAAGAGATAACTTTTAAAAAAATAAAGAAAACAAAGAAAATAAGTAATATGAGTTATGTAATTATATAGGGGTATCAAATGTTGAAAATGGTGATCTATTAAAAGTATAGATAAGATATATACACCAAGGACTAAAGAAGAGGGAAGAATGGAGATCTCCCATGTTGGTCCATTATAAAAAAGGAATAGGTGAAGGGAAAATACATTAAGGGAAAGGGTGTAAAAAAGTTAATATCCATGTTTTTTAATATGGTGAACAGTTTATCCACACATTTTTCCAATATAGAAGATCCTTACACATATTATATATAACTAAGGCATCACTTATCACATATTACATTATCTAATTAGCTTCCACTAATATATCCATTTTAATAACTTCCTTATATTAGATGTATGGAGGGATTTAAATAAAACTAATCATAAGTTTGATTGAATAAATCTTATAAATAATTGAGCTTTTAAAAGGTCATTGGTGACTAGTTTTTGAGAAAAAAAATAATTACTTTGAATTACAATTGACATACTTATTCATCATTCACTCACCCATATAGAGACTCGTAAATTTAATTGATTAATCAACCTTCGCATTCGCAATATAATTAAACTTAATAAATGTGTCCTTTAATAATTCCAAGCACATTCCATCATTAAACTTGTGATATATTAAGACAAATACACTCAGATCTGGTGCGAAAAACATATTCTATAAAATTCTAGATTTGATACCAACAAAAGAGACTCAATTTTAACTATCCATAATTATAATAACAATAACCAAAATTTATTTACATACATACCCATTACCATATTTATTCTTATCATATAATATAACATTCCAATATAAATTTCAATTTCCCATTAATTAATAACTCTTCATTAAAATCAATATTCAGGTGAAAACCGGTTCAATTTCTATGTATGTTTCGATTAAACAGTTACAGTAATTGAACCTTGTTCATGGTGTTATCGTATCCAAAATCATAATCATGTTTTAATTATAATATTTATTCATTATATACAATTTTATAACATTTTTTATAAGTTTATGATGAAAAATTAATCACTTCATAGAGATGGTAGTCCATATGTATCAATGACTAGAGTTTTCATTTCCCAATGAATAGAATGAAATATAAATAATAATATATCTTTATAGAATCATAATAACATAATAAATACAATATATGGTCATTAAATTTATCTTTATTACCATACAAATTAAATATAAATGAATAATTAATCACATCGTTTCATGGAGGTAGTATTCCACACGTACACATGAACGCCGTTATTATTTTTCAAAATATAGGAGGGTAAGAAGGTAGATAATTTCTTACCTTTATCGAAACATAATTATGTATTAAATATAATATATATATATATATATATATTAAATCCATCATAACAACCAATAATTAAAGGTGGTGATGGAAAATCAAAATTCATCTCTTCATGGAGATGGTAGTTTGTATGTACGCACAAGTGATGCTTTCAATAACCAATAGATGGAAATTAGGTAGATAATAGTTGTTCCATAAAAATAAACAAAAATAAGTATATTGATCATATTTAAGTAATTATTTTATAATTTTTACAACATATTTTTGATTTCGAATAATAAATAAACTTAAAAGATATCATCGAAGACTTATACCTCATATTTTAATGTCTTCCTTTGTATTGAGCTTAAGGCCATTAAAGAAGAGTATAATGGTCACTCCAAGGGATTTGGGGCATGGTTAGTGAAATTTGGAGAATAATTTTGGTAGTGTTTTTAGATAAAAACAAACTCATATATTCCTTTTTAAATCATAAATTGAGTCCCTTTTATAGGAAAAATTCAATGGAATTTTTATAATTTTTCAATATTTAGGGGTTATTAATGTAATTATAAAGACACTAAGTGAGACATAAATGAACCATTCCTGAGAGTCTCATAAATTTCCAATTAACTTGATTCATGATAGGATTTTATGATTTTCCAATGATTTATAAAATAATTTTTAAACATTAAATTCCATTTAAGGTTATTTAAATGATAATTCAAAAAAATGACTTTAAACATATCAATATAAAAATGGAATTTTAGTATAAATACTTTCAAAATTACTAATACCTTAAAATTATCCACTATATTTATGGAACACAATAATTTATCCAAAAAATAATAAATTTGATTTTTTTTAAAATCATTTACTTGATTTGTCAACTATTAGCATTGCATCAATGTTGCATAAATGTTCTAGGTAATTATACCATCACTAAATATTGAAAATGAATAAATATAATAAATATAGTTTATTTTTAATTAATTTTATCATCTACATTCATTAATATTTCATTTTTATCTATATACATATCACTGAAACATAATAAGTGTGTGAGAGTGACCTTTTTGTAATTTCTCTTAACTTAAAATAATATAAAGTTGGTAATATAAAGAGAGTTGTGCCAAAAATGACATATTCTTTTAGATGGGATGGTTTTGGTAGAATTATACTAAATTAATGAAAAAATAAATTATTTGAGTCATTTTGACACCTTATCCAATAGTATCAATTCTGATTAACCCATCTTACCCTTCAGTTTGGTGGTAAACTTTTACCATGGTTACTATTCATTATGACTAAAAATAAAATGGAAATTATTAAATATTTTGAATATTTTGATTCTGAATATGGAATCCATTTTATATGATTTAATTTCCATAAGTGGTAAAAAATAATTTTAATATAAATTCACAAAAATTAATGAAGATCCATTTTTATAAAGATATATGTTTTAAGCAAAAAAATGATTTCATACAAAATAAAGTATAATAATAATTAAAATGAAATTAATTGGATTGTTTTTAATAAAATAAAACATTTGTGACATTAAAATAAATACAAAACAAAATGTTACATTGGAACTACTTTTATTAAAATAAAATAAATGATAGCTTTTTCGAATATTGGTATTTTTCACTATTCAATCAAAAATCAATCTTTTCATAAAAAAAATCTCAAGATTATATTGGAATGTTTTTTTCAAAATTTAATTCAATTTTTTTAAATGAAAATTCTAAAAGTGGAAGAAATTTATTATAATATCTTCACATAAAATGCAATAAAAATCATTTTTTAGGAAAATATATTTTTGAAGTATAAAATGGATTTATACTCATTTATTAACTAGTAAACATCATTTACATTAATGATAATTTATTTTATTAAAAATATGATTTATAAATTTCATTAAAATCAATCATCTATAGTGATTAACTTTGATAAAAATATATGGCGCTCATAAATTATTTTTCTCTAAAATATCACCTTTAAACATATATAATTATATTTAAAATTGAGTTATCCATTCCTAGAAATTAATCTATATATTTTAATTAAGGAAAAATTTATAAATATATTTTATAATTTAGTTTCTATTATTCATATCTTTTAATCCAACATCTAGGCTATAACAATCATATTTAAATAAAAATATTTCTATAGTATATCATAGTTTGTTTAAGCTTGGTGTTGTGTGCATAAAAACCTATCGAATAAATCAAATTTATTAAATAAAAAATATTATATAATCTCAGGGTGTTAAATTATACCCCCCTTAAATAAATTTCTTATTCCAAATATTTAACTCATTTTTAATTTAAAATGGTTTAAAATATTTTCATAATGAATTCCAATGAGTGGACAACAAATATACTAATTAGAATGAAATAAATTTTAATCCACATTAATTACTTTTAATTTTGAAAAGGAATTAAATGTCTATGCTAAGAATAGGTAATGTATCATTTAATAAATATTTATTTACATATTAATGTATTATAAAAAAATCACACTTGTGAATAGTTTTCCAAAAGAATACCTTGACAACTTAGAGATACTTTCCACATAAGACTTGATAGATTTGTCTTCCACTTTCTTGAGTTTGAGGAATTATTTTACCATTGATATAGAGAATGTCGGATAATATAATTACTCTATTTATTCTTACAATTTTATAATTTGGTTGTGTTCTAAGCATTTATCCACCTCTACTTCATCTCATATAAATTTCCATGGTGAATCTTTCATTCTTGAAGAACTAAAATTAAAATTCAATGGATTATAAGATTCAAAAAAAGGATAAAAATTCATTTATCCTATTTCAATCCATTAACCAAAACCACAAAAATGTTTATCAAAAGATAAGATAATACATGATATAAATAAATAATACATTAATATCCAAATCATCAATAAATAACTCCCAAAGTTTTTCTTAAATCATTCCATAAATAATTAACCTTAAAAATATTCCATAATATGTCTAACCAAATTCAAAACCCAAATATTAGAAATATTTGATAAAATATTTTTCAAAGTTCAGAATAACATTTATCCCCAAATAGAATTAATAAATCATAAATTATCATACTGAAAATGTGTATACAATAATCATATATTCTCTAAAATATACTCATAATTTCTTTAAATAACCTGAATAACCATAAAACCACAAAAAAATTGTGTGTTTCCATAAATAAAATCAATTGTTATTACCAAAATAAAATTCCATGATTGAAAATAATATTATATTTTCCTTCATAATATAATGTTCCCAATAAATTGAACTTAATCACAAATAAAATGAATCACCTAGTCACAAAAATAACTTCTAAATCTCATGGTTATCTAAACATATATTCCCAAAATATGATAACCCCTTTATTCCCATTAACCATAATTACCACATCATCAAGGAATAATTAACTCTTAAGTTATACTTATATGACAATTTTTAACCTATATTATTATCTGAAACCTACTCTAGTACCAACTATGATAGCTCAAAACTTATCCACCCAGATCCATTGCTAAAAACATAGTCTTTAGAATTATGGCTTTGATACCAACAAAAGAAACTAAATTTTTCCTATCCATAATAAATATATCGATATCCAATATTGATTCACTTACATAATAAATACCATATTTATAATTATATTATAATATAACATTCCCTTATAATTTTCAATTATCTATTTATTACCAAGTATTCGTTAAAATCAGTATTCAAGTGAAAACTAGTTTGTTTTACATGCATGTTTTGGTTCAAAAATTTGAGTCCTTAACCCATGGTCATATATTAATCATATTAATAATATTTATAAGTTTATAAGTTTTATATTTTTTCATTATATACAGTTTTATAACCATTCGTATATGGTGGTGATGAAAAATGAATCACTTTAAGGAAACGATAGTCTGTTTATATGTACGAGTGATGATTTCATTTCACAACGAATGGAAAGAAAGAAAATAATTAATAATATTCATTTATTTAATTAAATAATATCATATATATCATATAAATTCATTATATATATTCTTATTATCATCCAAGTTAACAAAAACTAAAAAATGAATCACATCGCTTCATGCAGGGAGTAGTCTGCACGTACGCACGAGCGACGTTATTATTTTCTAAAGGATCATAGGTTAATAAGGTATATAATTTATTATCATTAAGGAAACATAATTTATTCATAAATAACATATAAATAAACCTTAAATACATAATAATAAAAAATCATTAAATGTGGGGATAGAAAATGAAATATATACCTTCGTGGAGATGGTAGTATGTGTGTACACACAAGTGATGATTTCATTTACCATTGGATGTCAATGAGGTAGATAATAGTTTTTTAATAAACATAATGAAATTTTATTATATTTATGATACTTATTTAATTATTTATAATGAATACAATGTATTTGAATTAGTTGAAGAAGAAATAAACATAAAGTAAACTCATTAAGAATTATACCACTTTTTAATGTCTTCCTTTAGATTAATATTAAGGAATTTAAAGGAGAGGATTATGGTCAATAAAAAGTATTGGGTAATGTTAAGTGAAATTTAGAGATTAATTTAGGTATATTTTTTTGGTACTGAACTCAAATGTGCCATTAGAAAGCATATATTGAGTCCCTTTTTATAGGAAATAATTTGTGGCATTTTCATAATTTTTCAAAATTTAAGGATTATGATATTAATTTTAAAAATTATAAGTGTCACATACATGAAAATTTCATCATATGATTTAGAATATCTCATCTACTTGAGTCATTCTATGATTTTTTAATATCGTTTTTCTGATTTTTCTACTTCTTGCACAAGCATTTCATCAGAAGTATGTAAACGTTCTAAGTAATTATACCATCACAAAAAATTAAAGATGAATTATTATCATAAATATAGTTTATTATTCCTAAATTTTATAATTTATTTTAATTCATATATAATTTTTATCTATATACATATCATGACAACTTAATAAGTGATAGAGAGTTACATTTTTTTAATTTCACTAAACTTAAAATAATATAGAGGTTGTAATCAAAGGAATGTGGAAAAAATGATATATATTCTGAAATAGTATGGTTTTTTTATAATTACACAAATAAAATGAAAAAAAAAGTTTTCTAGTGACTTTAAGATCATATCATATAGTTTTAACCCTGATTGATCCGCCTTTCCCTTTACCATAGTGATAAACTTTTGCACCGGTTACTATTCATTGTGACTAAAAATGAAATATAACTTATTAAATAATTTTTATACTATTATTAAAAATATGGAATAAATTTTCAAAGATTTAATTTCCTAATTTCGTAAAAATTAATTTTAACATAATATCATAAAATGTAACAAAAAAACCATTTTTCGAAAAAATACTTATTTTAATCATAAAAATGATTTTATACCAAAAGCAAGTATAATGTTGATTCCCATGTAATTAATTTGAATATTTTTAATAAAATAAATCTAATTTTAATTTTTAAAAAAAAACAAATGTGAACATTGGGATTACTTTTATGGAAATAAAATTAATTATAGTTTTTGTACAAATTAGTATCTTCACTATTCACTCAAAAATCATTCCTTTTAGAAAAATCCAAAATATTAACCTTAAAATTATTTTGAAACTGTGATTTCAAAAATTATATACTTTCTATAAAACAAAATTCCTAAAATGGGAATAAGTTAATAATAATATCCACACACAAAATATAATAAAAACAATTTTTGATGAAAATGTATTTTTTGAAGTATAAAATGAATTTATACTCATTTCTTATCTAATAACCAAAATTTAGATAAATATTAATTTATTTTATTTATAAATATAATCTATATATTTCATTAAAATCATTTATCTATATTAATTAACTGTGATAAAATATTTTGCGTAAATAAACCAATTTTCTGAAAAATATATCATCTAATATTATATTATTTTATTTAAAATTGATTTCTTATTTACTAAGAATTAATTAGTATATTTGAATTATGGAAAAAAATTATAAATATGTTTTATAATTTGGTTACTATTTTTCTTACCTTCCAATCTGATGGCTAGGTTGTAATGGTTATATTTAAATAACAATATTTACATAGTATATCATAGTTCATTTAAGTTCAGTGTTATGTGCATCATGAGCTATCAAATGCATAGAATTTATTAAATAGAAATATATTTTATAATATAAGGGTGTTACAAGTAGTTTCCCACCAAACTCATCTTAGTCCTTTAAATAAATCTATAATAGATTTAACCCTCAAGGATTTAGGAGTTTTTAGGGAATTAAAGATTCCTTCAATCCTCTCTAACCACTCCCTCACCTCAAAAGGACCATGATGATCATGGAAAGAAGATATTATATGATTCAAAAATACTTTTATCAGGTCCAAGAGTAAATAATATTCCAAATCCACCCCTCTATTTAGAGTCTTCTTAGAGTCAAAAATAAAAGGGTAACACCTAAACAATAATATGAATCCCCATGAGTACCATTTTTGGTGATAGCCATTCTATATTCCATCGATAACTTTTGGGGAGGCATGTTCAAAATAAAATAAAGTATGATCTAAATTAGTTCATTTTTCATAAGTGTAATTAAAAAATCCAAATATAAACTAAGTTATCAAACACAAAAGAATAAATTCAACAAATTAAAACACTCCATAATAAAAAAAATCCTTCATTTTAAATCATATTTATCTGATGAAGAGTCTAAGAATTTATTTTACAAAATCAAGAACACTTTGAAAACATTCATATTCATTTATAATTCTAATAAAATTCCAAATTTAAAATCCCAACCTCATTTAAACCCCTCAAAAAAATGAATTTAAAACATTTATATAAAATCCATATTCTTTTCAAAGTAGTTTCAAAATTTAATTATAAAATAGAAAATTTTCAAAAAGACTATAAAAATATCAAGATACTTTTTAAAATAAACCATAAAACCTCATTATAAAAATTAAAAACCTTCTATAAAATTCATTTTCCCAAATAAAAGTAGATTTTTTTACATAAAACTAAAAAACATAACATAAACATAAATCAGTACTCAACCCAACAACATTAATACATTTAAAACTCCTCTTTGATGAATTTATAATAAAAGAAAATCAATTTAGGTGAACTTTATATATCAAAATAGATTCAAATAATGAGTTCAAATGGGATTCACAACTATGAAATGTTTTACCATGTAGTTTTTTCGATCATGCACCGATCATGAAACTACCTCTGTAAGGTTTTTAGAACCATGTGCATGGGCTCTACATGGTTTTCAAGACTATCTGTATAATTAGTACACCTCTATATATTCTTCCATTTTCACCAAAAAACACAGAAAACTCCCAAAAATATCTTATATAACCAAATGTGGATCAAAATACCATCAGTTCATAAGAAATTGTACCAAATATAATAAAAAATGAACTAAAATTCAAGTCTCATATCTTGACTACCCAAGGAAACTCAAGTTTTTTCAAAATAATTAATGATCAGTCACCTACTCATGACCTACCTTGTGAGTTACAATGATCTTATACCCATACTAACATTACTCACACAAATAATTAGAGGTCACTCATACATCATTTTTTCATAAACCAGCCCAGTCGAAACTTCCATGTCACATGAATCAACCCTTAATAAGGCATGAAGCACGTTTTGATCTCCAAGATCAAGTGATAAGAACCTAATCATCAAAATACAACCCAAGTGGTAATGATTTCTCCCTCAAGTAACATTAAATAATATGTAAAAATTATCCTAAAATTTAGCATGGTGAATTTATACATTATAATTTCATTCATATAAAATTAATAGTTACAAATAATAAAACCACACAAAAAAGGAATGACCAAAAATAATCAACCAAACTCATTTTTAAAATAAAAGTGAAACACCCATAATAATACATAACAAGTTTAATGATAGAGATAGACTAAAAATATAAATACAACTGGTAGAATTTACTGATATATACAACATCCCATGATGAATCATAAACATTAGAAACTGTAAAATTGCCTACATATAACCCATGGTCACCACTATATCCCCAAACCTCAATTAAGGGTCCACCATAAAAAATATCTAATCTGAGATCAAAAATTGGTCACTTTTATGAAAACATGATATTTATATACACATGCAATTGTGTATTTTGGGTGTGAGTTAATCGTGTTAGGTATGATTTCACCAATAATTATATGTAATTCCTTTTATAAAACATTTAATAAATGCTAGTTTGATCATCATTGGGATTGTAGGTGTTCATAAGATAATGTATAAGAAAACAAGTATCATACTCTTCCTTAAATAAAAATATTCTCACTTTTCCAAACCCATATGGTAAAACATTTTTGGGAAACAAAATCACTATCAGGCTTGAAAATGAATATTTTTAAGCTCATGACAATAAATCCAACTTTTCATTGGAATATATCTTTTTAATCTCTTTTTTTATTAACTGAGGGGTGGAACTCACACTTAAAAAGGAAAACACTTTAAGATATTCAAGGATAACTTCCAAGTTATTGAAAATAAAATAATACAATTTTCTATATTTCAATACTTTAAAAAAATCCATTTTTAAAACAAGTTGAAAAGTAAAATAAACCATAAATAAATGTAAAAAAATCAAAGGGTACCATCATATCAAGGGTATATAATATAGGTAAACAAAAAAATATAAATGGTTCCACAAAGAAAATGTGAGAAAAAAGGGATATAAATAATTTGTAAGGTAGGAATATATAAGGCGATGTCATCAATAATGTAACAAGTATCATGGTAAACTCATTAAGTTCTAATATGAGATGATCCTAGACAATACTCAAGTGGAACCAAATTTTATCCTATATTTAATTCCAAAATAAGTAACTACTTAACTTCTCTCTCTATCCTCATCAGGGGTAATCCCCTAGATTGTGTGTGGTATACGCTAAGGTACACTAGCCAGTGAAGTAATCCAAACTACTATATCATAAATCAAGATTTATCACTTAGCTTCCTAGGGTTCCCATAACAGAACCAAAGTGGGGGTGAGAAAACAATCAAGTCATATGATCAATAGATGTTTCATCAATAAATCATAACAAATAATCATAATCTCATATCCAAACCCCTTTTAATAAAAATACCATTTCAAATTTACACAATAATCCAATAATAATTCAAATCATCACATATATGTAAAGATTCTATCCAAGATGTATCATAAGTTTCTAAAAACATGGATTTTAAAACCATCATGAAACATTTTTTATAAAGTGCCAACTAGACCTTGAATTTAATTGGGAAAAAACAATTAATAAAACAACCTTTCAAAAAAACATAAGGAAGAAACCCTTGAAAACCATTTGGGAAACACACTTCCCTATTTTAAAACCAAAATGGAGTCAAAACACCTCCTCTATATTCAAATCCATTTGAATAGAGTCTTTCAGAAATTTTTACAAACACATGGCAATAATAAACAATCAATTAAGAAATTGGAACTAGAAATATAAATAAAAATATTATATACCAAGTGTAGAAAACATTTGAAACATTTTATAAACCCATTAAGTGTATCATAAATAGGAATAACATGATATAAAATTCATTTAAATCTCAAACATTTCATAACATTTCAAATAAAAAGTATTGAATAAAAAACATTCCTCAATCACTAGAAAGAACTCCCCTTAAATTGTGGAAGCCAAGAATAAGTGGAAGATAGCCTCTACATGACCTATACTATAACATATCGTGCCTTATTGGTTTTTTACTTGTTAATTTTGGGTGTTGGATGTGTTTCAAAGGAGGCTTTAGAATGTTTCATGGTAGTTAAAGGTGCAGTAAAGCTACTGTAAGATATTCACATCATGAACGGTTTCCACTACGTGAATTAGTGATTCATGGATTATTTGGCTGTCTGGTTTTAAATATTTTATGTGGGATAATGGAATTTTTGAAATGGAATCAAATCATGAAATTAGTACATGAAGTGTAATTAATTAAAGGCTAATGTGAAGTGAATTTTGGCTGAATTTTGAAAAATGGTAATTCACATCATAAAAGTGTTACATGATGTAAAAGTGTCAGTTCCAATTTATTTTATAACCATTTTAGATGTTTTTATTTAATTCAACCATACCTATCTTTCTCTCATTTTGGGAGAACCCTAGGGACCTTGAGGATATATTTTATCCCTCTTCTCTCTTGCTTATATCCTTGGGTTTCGGTGGATTCCCTTTGTAAATCCATGGTGGGTTCTCCTCTCTTTCCCATGGGTTTCATTTCATTATTATTTGAAGATATACTATGGTGGTGCGGTTTTGGTTTAAGGTGTGTATGGGTTTAATTTTTTATAACCTTTAGTGTGATTTAGGTTGATCTATGAGTTTCTTGTGCAGTGGTGGTTTCTAGGAAGATTCTTTTTCATCCTGTGTTGTGCAGTAGGATTGCAAATCTTCCTTTAGGTATGGGATCCTCATTATCACCTATTTATGTGATATGGGTGAGATCTATATACTTTTTCTTACCATTGGTATTATATTAAGGTTTGATTTGATGAGATAATTAATTACCATGCTCTTTTAAAATATGTGCTTGAGGTATTGGTTATATCCCAACTGAGTATAACTATTATGATCACCCTAAATATATAAACTAATTTTCAGACTTCCAGGAGGACTTTGGGGACCTATCTAGACATTACTAACTGGGTCGGAGTTTTTGTTGAGTCAATATCATAGACATGTCTTTTAGTATTTACTTTGTAGACTTTTATATGTATCATTTTTACTTTATTCATGTATTGTGGGATGGTTTGTGGTTTTCCTTGATATTGTTTGATAGAGTTTTTTTAGTGATTTTTTATCCTATCTATTGATCATATTTCATTTATTAAGGGTAATTCCTCCCATACTGTGAGATTTTTTTACACCTAGTGCTAGTATCAAACCCAGGGTCAACTAGAGGTGTGAGTCAGGGGTCATAATTTCTCTCTCTTCATTGTCATATATTTTGAGGGAGGGGTTGATGAAAAAGTGTAATCAAAGGCTGATGGTTGAGTGATAGGATGGGATTTGAAGTTATTCATGGTGAGGTTTGGTTGGTTTGGTATGGAAGCAGCATTAGTTGACCTTGGTATGTGCCATAGGCTAGGAAGACTAACTAGGAAATAGGATTTTAGGTCCCCCATGATCTAGTGCAAAGAATCTAAGCTTATTGAACAAATAAGTTAGGTTAACCTATTTGAAGAGTATATACCTAGAAGTGTTACATGCATGATGATGACTTGTGTTAGTGTCTGAATTAGGTGTTTTAGGGAAATAAAATGAATTAAATAAATAATCTTTGATAAAATTCTATGTTACTGGGCTTAGGATATTCTCCTTGTTTTCAATCATCGGTCATATTCATCTTCTTTGATTCAATCAGGAATTTTATGTCCAGAAGGCTGATCCAGCTAATAATTAGAGGTTCAACTTAACAGAAGAGTATGAGGAATGCCAGCGAGCATTTCATACCTTTTAGTGGGAAAGTTTGAGAAAGTATGAGGGGAGTGTCACAAATATAGAGACATATTTCTAAATGGAGTGACTTGAGATCTCTTCTAGTATAATACAAGAATTATCTATGTTTTGGGTACCATTGGAAGCTATTAAAACGTTGGGAGTTTCACGTCAGTGGTGGATGTTATTTCTTGGTGACCACAAAGAGGCATTTTTGTTATATCCAGACTTTTAAAGGGAGTTCTGGGTAGAGTTTTTGTCATCAATTATGATGGTATCTAAGAGTTAAGATTTACTCTCCCTTCAGTAGGGGAGTCTAATTATGTGGCATCTTGGGATCTGATCCAATGACCTCTTCCACTTTTCTGCAGATTTTTTCCAAGATGAGGAGTCCAGATCATAGTGTCTAGAGAAGGATTTTCGCCCATTGATCAGGAATAAGGCCACACCTTTTATGCTCTCAATGTATCTAGTGGTGTAGAAAAATTCTAAGGTTATTAAGTGGATGATTTCCCTGGGATTTGAGCTTCATCATGGTGTCTATTTGGGAGTTATGAGGAACATAGAATCAGGAAATGGGTCATGCAGGTGTTTAGGCAATCAGGGTCTCGTTCAGTGGGGAACTGACTGAGGTAGTTTCATTCCCAACTCTTAGGTACAGGTTTTTTATGAGTTCCTTGTGATGGTTTTATATTTTCATTCCATATCTTGGTAGATATGGTAACTTCTAGGTTCATTTTCTGACCACTTAGGGATGTCAGTTTTAGATGGGCAATCAAGCCCCTTTTTAGGAGCAGTAGTTGCCTCTGAGGTAGTTTTGGCAGTAAGGACCATAGGTTGTTATTCATCAGTCAATAGAAGGTTATTTTTCCAAAGGTAATCCTTTTTATGGTCCTCATTCACAAGGACCTAGTCCAAATCATTTCCATGGAGGCTGGTAGCAGAAACGAAAAAGATATGGGCATAGTCAGATGTATGTGTTAGAGGAAGCGGTGCCAATAGAGTCAGGAGTTTTTTGAGGTATGATTAGTTGATTTTCTATCTTTGTGTGATATTTTTTTGATTCAAGAGCCTTTCACTCTTTTATTTCTCTTAATTTGGTCTATATGTTGGTACTTTATGTAGATAGGCTTCCAGTTCTCCTGGTGTTACATAAACAGATTAGAGAACAAAATTCTTTGCTTGATGTGTGTTGAGGATATAGATAGGCGATAAGGTATCACTAGTCATTGGGTCACTTATTCTTCATTCAGATACATACATATGATATTATTCTTATTATGGATTGTATGTACTCTTTGTGTGCAGTCATTGACTTCTTTTGGTGAATAGTTTCATTTTTTGATGTGGAGGTTCAGTGAATGGAATACATTGGAAAGTGAGGTTATCATTTGGGTTGTAGGCAAGTGGAGCGTATTTTGTTGCAGTTGGTGGAGCTTTTAGTAGTTTCTCTAGTTTGGGTGTTCCTAGGGTTTTGTAGGATTTCCTAAATGTTTTCCAATAGTAGGTTATGGAACTACCCCCTAACGTGATGTTGATATTGGGTTAGAGTTATATTCGGGTACATCTCTGATCTCAATGGCTCCCTATCAGACAGTGCCAATGTAGTTGAATGACTTGAGGCTACAAGTGGATAATGTGACTTATATGGGTTTCATCTATCCAAATGTGTCACCATGGGGTGATCCAGTATTGTTATTGAAGATGGTGGATGGTGGTATGATGTTGTGTATAGACTACTAGAGGTTGAATCAGGTAAAAATTAAAGAACCATTTCCCTCTTCCAAGGATAGATTATCTCTTCGACTAATTGATAGATGATAGATTGTTCTCTAAGAATGATATGAAGTATAGATATCACTAGTTGAGTGTGAAATATATGGATTCTCAAAAGGATTCCTTTAGATTTCAGTATGGTAACTTTGAGGTTGTGGTCATGTCATTCAGTGTTATGAATGCACCATCCATTTTTATGGGGATTATGAATTCTATATTCTGTGAATTCTTACACTGTTTGATCATTGTATTCATCAATTATATCTTGGTCTACACGATGTTTTAGGAGAATCATTACAAGAATCTCAATGTTATTTTATAGGTCCTTCGATGCCACTAATTTTATGGGATGTTGTCCAACTATGAGTTGTTGATGTGAGAGGTGAATTTCCTTAGAAATTTGGTGTTTCAAAAGGATATTGAAGTTGAAACATTGATGGTTTAACTAGTTTTTTCTTGATAAATACCCAAGAATTTACAATAGATTCATAATTTTCTTAGTCTCTTGAGCTATTATAGGATTTTTTTTTTTCTAGATTTATCTCAATTTAAATCCTTTCTATCTAAATTGACTAGGAAGGACTAGGATTTTGTTTGGATGGATCAATGATAGGTAGTGTTTGGTTACCTAAATGATAATTTGGATATTACTCCAGTGATTTAGTTTCTAGAGTAGGGTGTGTTTTGAGGTTTTCTATGACCCTCCCCATCTGGGGTTGGGAGGAATGTTGATGCAGTAGTAAGCAGGGATATCATATAGGTCCAGGTAGTTACATCTTTATGAGGGTAACTATACCACCCATGATTTGGATTTGGAATCAATTGTTTTTTGCACTAAATTTGTGGTTCTAATGCTTCATTATGGAGTGTTTTGTGGTATTCATGGATCAAAGGGGCCTGAGGTATATCTTTTCTCAGTGCGATATGAATTTTCATTAGTGGATTTGGATATATTTTCTTCCGGATTATGATTCTGAGATATCTTACACCCCAATAAAAGGTTAATATTGTTACTTATGAGTTGATTAAGAAGTCCCAAGAGGATGTGGCTCAAGAATCATTGAATGTTTGGAAAGGGATGGAGGAGCCTGTGGTGATTAATCTTCAGGTTGGGGGGAGAAGTATCTATGCTTATCTTGGTGATATGATAGTGGACTCGTCTTTGATGAAGATTTTGGGAGATTCATAGTTGGTGGAGTAGAAGGAAAATTTGATGCATGATCTTGTAGTCTATAGTTATGCTCTTTAAGGATGGTCAATGAATGATCAGAACTGGGTTTTGTTCCAAGAGAGGTTGTTTGTCCTGTCAGCGATGTGTGAGGGTGTTCTCTATGAGTTTAATAGCTCAACTTAATTAGTATATCCTAGTGTAAAAAATATGTATTATGGATTGAAAATATAGCTTTGGCAGTTGGTGATGAAATGTTCAGTGGTAGATTTTGTTGAAAATGTCTAGTTTTTCAGCAGGTGAAAGTAGGGCACCATGTCCTAGGAGGTTTTTTGTAGTCCTTGGATGTATTTGAGTGGAAATGGGAAGACATATTGATTAAATTTTTTACTGGGTTTTCCTAAGCTCTAGGAAGCTGTGATGTTGTTTGGGTGATACTAGACCGATTGAAAAAATTGGATCACTTCCTAGAAATATATTATTCAAGTGTTATGGATGTTTTTGTGAGGTGTTATGTGGATTATGTGGTTAGTTTTCATGGGGTAGTGAGGACCATCATATCTAATTGGGGTCCTCATTCTACCTCACAAGTCTGGAGTGGATTATATCATGATTTTGGATTCTAGTTTTACCTTAGCACCATTTTCCACTATCATAAATATTGGAAGATAGAGTGGACTATCTAGATGTTGGAGGATATATTGAAGGCATGCATCATTGAATTTGGTGGATCATGGGTATGACTCCTTCCTTTGGTTATGTTTTTATACAACAATATATATCACTTTTACATTGGTATGGAGCCATTTAAATCATTTCATGGGCAATCGTTTTGTTCTTCATTGTACTGGATGGAGGTTTTGGAGTCAAAAGTTCTTGGTCCTAAAGGGGAATAGATCATGATCAAGAAGATCCAGCTGGTTTATGAGAATATTAATTCCGTAAAGGACCATTAAAATTCCTATGATGATCATAGATAGAGGCCCCTAGAGTTTTATATTGAGACTATGTGTTCTTGAGATTCTCCCCTAGGCATGGGAAGTAGAGGTTTGGAATGGTGGTATGATTTCTCCTAGTTTTGTGGGCCCTTTGAGTATTGGGGTGTGTTGGTGAGTTGGAATATTTTTTGGAATTTCCACCTCTGATGGAGAGGATCCACAATGTATTCTACATGTCTCGGCTTCATCGGTATCTTCACAATGACTCCCATGTTATTTACTAGTGATAATTGGATATCAAGGATTACATGACATTTTTGAAGCATCCCATAGAGATAAAGTATCATCATGGTATTGTTTTGGGTGGGTGGATTATACTATTGGTTAGTTTGTTGTATAGGAATGGTGGCCTTGAGGATATTACTTAGGGGTGGGATACATAGATGTGTGCCCATTACCTGGGGCTATTTTTATTTTTGATTTGATCTGTTTTTCTTGTGATGTGATGTTTGTATCTTTCTATGTTATGAGTTGTGTTTTTCCCTTGATGTGTGATTTATAATAAACCCCCTAACATATGAAAATAGGATGATCTAAATCCTAATCAAGACACATTATAATACAATGTGATTACACCCATGTCGGAGAGTTATTTATTCCCAAAGCGGATAGTATCTTTACATGGATTATGGAATTCCCTGATTTATGTTCTTGATGTGGTGTTTTGTATTAGTTATGTAATTGGTTGGTTTGGTTTGTTCATAGGTTGGTGTAGTTATGTGGAAATTTGGTGGCTATGGAAGGTACCAGATGATGTAATGTTGTTCTTGATGAGAATCAGTGGTGCGGTTGTGCGTTGTGTTTCATGGGTGTTTTGTTTGTCATGTTTGGCTGGTGGCAGTGTTGAGGAGTAATAAGATACATGAGTGTTATCTCATAGGGTGGTTCTTCGGACCCCATTACTTTTATCCTTGTTTTCATATTCTCAAGTGAGAAAATCATTTTAGAGGTATCTAATGTTACATACCATGCCTTACCAATCCATTACTTTTAAAATTTTCGATGTTGGACGTGTTTCATATGAGGCTTGATGGGGTTTTGTGGTGGTTGGAGGTGCAATAGATCTGCTTCGAGTTATTCCCATCATGAATGGTTTACATGATATGAATTGGTGAATCACAACTTGTGTTTCTAGCTAGTTTTATGAATTTTATGTGGGATAAGGGAAACCATGAAATAGATTCACATCATTCAAGTAGTACAGAAAGTGTAATAAATTAAAGGTCAAGGTGACATGAATTTCAAAAGAAGTTTGAAAAATGGGAATTAACTTTATGAATGTGTTACATGATGTGGAAGTGGAAGGTTCTAGGTTATTTTATAATCCTTTAAATCCTTTTTATTTCATTCAAACATACCCCTCTCTCTCTCTCATTCCGGATGAACCCTAAGAACCCTAAAGAGATCTTCTATCCTTGTTCTCCCTTTATTCAATCCTTGAATTCTAGTGGAATCCCATTGGAAATACATTGGGAGTTTTCCTTTATTTCTCATGGATTTCCTTCCATTATTATTTGGAGTTCAACTATAGTGGTGTGCTTTTGGTTTTGGGTGTGTATGGTTGTGTTATTTCTAACCCTTTGGTGTGGTGAGATTAATCCATGAGTTCTTTGTGTGGATGTAGTTTTTGAGAAGTTTCATATTTGAACAATTATTTATAGAAAGATTGTAAATCTTTCTTGAGGTAGGGGATCCTCATTTTCACCTATTTATGTGCAATGTGTGAGATATGCATGCTTTTTCTTACATTTAGGGAATAGTAAGGGCCAGTGTAATGAGATAATGAGAATGATCTTTCCACATGTGCATTTGAGTCTTTTGTTATGTCTCTACTGAGTATACATGTTATACTCACCCTATATATAAACTAATTTTCAGGTTTCCAGAAGGACTTTAGGGACTGAGCTAGAAATTACTAGTTGGGTTGGAGTTATTGTTGAGTCACTTTCATAGATATATCTTTTGGTATTTACTTTAGAGAGTAATATATGTATTATTTTAATTTATTCATGGATTATGGGATACTTTTTTGTTTGAATTTGTATTATCTGATGGATTTTTGGGTGATTTTTTCCTATCTCCCAATCCTATCACATTTATAGTGGTTAATGCCTCTCAAACTGTGATATTTTTTATACCTTCGGTGCTAGTGGCCATCCTGGGGCCTACTATATGTGGGACTCAAGGTTCATCATCACTCTCTACTCATTACGGTCTCTTTGTTAGGAGAGGTTCATGACATAGAAATTCATAGCCACATGATTAGTCCATCTCAAACACTATTTTTGACCATTATATTGATTATGGTTCAATAGAGAAGAAGGGTCTAAGAGGAAATGGAATAAATAATGATAATGAATATAAAAATAATTACCTCTTTTTAAATCCACTTTAAATATGGGAGATAAATGGAATTGGAAACTTATATAATTATTGAATCTCCCTTGATCTTCCTTCTGGTCGGTTGCATGAAATGAGGAGGATAGGAGGTACAATTAGGGATAAATCAAGCATGGTATAAGAAAATTTTCAAAAAATTAAAATTCTAAGAATATCACATAGTTTCCCCACATGTTTTACCAAAAATTGTTCCAACTATCCATCCTCAACTAGAATTGAGTTTCAATCCTCTCAGGTTTTCCCAACACTGTTCTCAAAACTAACACAAACCATATGTTATCCACTGAAATAATCCACCCATACGTAAGTATATCAACATGGTTTCTATTGATAATCACATGGTTTACTACAAACCAATCACTAATTGTTCACCATAGTGAGAACCCATTCATAATAATAACTCTCATGGTAACCCCTGATTGTGCTTAACCAAAGTGAAAGATATAAATGAAAATTTTACATACCAAAAACCTCAGTTAAGAAACTGTATGGTTACTCCTAACCATGAACTTACAATGAACCACCAAAATGAATTGGAATAACCATATATAAGGTTTTACATTTATGATTTCCCATCAAACATAAGTTTTCACACAATTTTCACCTCCAAATATAATATTTTCCACATGTTTCTCCCCCAAACATAAGGATTCCCACAAAGTTCACCCACAAACGTAAGGTTTTCCACAAATTTATTACTAAAAGTGTGCCAACCATAAATTGTTCACTAAAGGAAATCATTATGTATGAAAAATACAACATGATTACTACTAAACATGTGATATCCATGCAATATATAAAAACCCATAAAAAATTCAAATCCCAATTTCAAAAACTCCTAAAAATTCAAAATAACTCATAATTATATAATATTTAATAAAATAGTGGAATGGCGGTTTCACAATAACACCCAAGAATTATGATATTTTTCAAATCAAGGATACTCTAGGAGGAAGGAATCATTTGGTTTCTTCATATTGATCTTCATAAAGCATTTTTTTAAAGATAAATGGATTGGACATCATTGGTGCATGGTATATTATTTGTTTTATATTATGCACGGTTTTGGTTTTAATGAATGTATAATCTTGGATTATGGTTTATTAATGACTTTTTTTTCTTTAATAAGAGTTATTTATTCCTAAGAAACCCAATAGTGGTATTATATTCATTTCATGCTTAAACTGATACCTGAAATCAGGTGGAAAATGAAGAAAAATGAATATTTTCTACTCAGTCATAAAACATGTTATAGATTTTATATTATGGTGTGTTTTAAGATATGGGATATCATAAGTGGAAATAGTATGTTCTATTCATGACAGAGTGTAAATGTATTTGTTTCAATATATCATAACATATGGTATGTTCTATCATAGTCTATGATGTAGATTTTGTTTTATATCATAGCATGTGATTGAGAGAATCATAATAAGTGACAATACTGATTTACACTATTTTTTATATCTAAAATAGAGTTTTATGTCCTCAGTATGTTATAAGGTATATCATAATCCATGATAGTCATTGTTGAAGGATGATATCACATGTTGTGGAATTCCACGTATTACGATAAAGGGTATATCTTCAAATATAATATATTGGAAAAAAATTATTTTCCCACTTTTCAATTATGAAGTAATTTAGATAATTTAATAAAATATGTATGTTATAAAAAAATATAATTATTTAATTTATTAAGTGTTTATCAATTAAGTAATTTTAAAGTGTTCATAATTAGTTAATAAATATTTATGAAATATTTAATAAATAAATATATTTAATATTAATTTTCAATATAATATACCTTTGATTTGTATGTAATGACTTATAATTTTTGTATAAAGTGTTTATATATAATTTATAAGTTAATTTATATAAGTGTTTATAAATTACAAGATAAGGAAAATATAATAGTTTGTATTTAAATAATGAATTGTTCATAATTATTAATTTGAAATGCCAAAATTAAAGGCCTTATTAGATAAATTATTTGAACCATGTTGAAAGTTGTTTTGATATTTTATATGATCATGGTTCAAATAATAATAAATATGTGATATTTTGATTCTATAAAAAGTTTAAATAATATTTGAATTGTTTATATGAACCATAAAATGTTTATATTTCAATTGAATGTCGTTTATTTGACTAAATATCATATAGAATGTTAATAAAGATTTAATATTAAAAATAAATATATAATGTTTTTATATTTATTTATTTTTGGAATGTCCATAAAACAAATTCACTTGTAAATTGTATTTAATTTTTTTTTATTTATGAATTATTCACAAATTTTTATCTCATGTTTAAATTTATAAAATGTTCATTAATTTAGTTTATTAGTTATTTTATTAATATAAATAAATTTTTATTATTATTAATGGATGAAAAAATTAGTTAAAATGCATTTAAAATGCTACTTTAAATCATCATACGTGAATTTACGGAGTTATATGTTAGGTAAGATGATTTATTTATTTTTCTACTACCTTTACTTTTGAATTCTTCAGAGGTTATGAGAATTAATTTAGAAGTTAATTAATATCTATACATATTATGTGGTAGATTTATGATGAAATTGAGAGGAAAACTTTTGGATACACACAACACCGAGAGGGGGTGAATTAGTGTTGGGAACTTTTTAACCATTTATAACTTTTATCCCTTTACCTCGAAGACCTATTTGGATATTGATTCTCTTTTTCTCTTTTTCTTATCATATCCAAGTATATAAAATTATATAAAGTTGGAAAATTATATTTTTACAAGTTTCACTACTCAAAACGAGTATCTAGTCCTTGTCATGGTTTGGAAACAATCCAATGCCATAGAACTACTAGAAAATAGTGCTTTGGTGTGGTTATAGTAAACAGGGAACATCATTTCACTTTCATTTCACTATAGTCATTATAAGTTCTTATTTTATAGCTCCCAAAAGTTTATTTATACTAACTCTAAAGGTAGTATTCAATTTATATGTAATATACTTTATAACACCAATAACTTCTTCTAACATATGAGACATCTATTGAATGTCATGGGGCTGTTTTTTTCTTCACTTACTTATTCTTCATTTTATTACTTATAAAGAAACTGTAAAAAAACTATTCTTATTAATTATAGAAGAAAACTAAAATCCACACTTCTTTATCCTTATTCTATCTCTGGTAAACAAATTAGAAAATATTTTGGATTGATAATCCCATAATTCTTCTAAATCGAATGATAATAAAAGGTCTGTTCAGTATTTAGTTGAACCTTTCTTCTTCCTTCTATTACACTGAATATCTAGTATTCCTTGAATAAAAAATTCCCTTTATAATTATTAAAACCCTAAAATCTTGTCTCAATATAATCATAATTACTTATTATTGTTATTCTTCAATACAAAATCAATAGTTAATATATTATCAGTTCTCTTATATTTTATACAAGAAAATAGAATAATGTTTAGTATTAGCTTCTCAGTCAATCAAGTCATCAATAAATTTATTCTTCCTTATTCTAATAAAATTTGGGCCTCTCTTAATTATCAAAAAATAATTATTTCATGTGATATTAACTTCATGAAATGGTTTCATGTAACTTTCAAGAAACCCCTAGAACATATAAGATATGATTATTTAATACATTATATGCTATATCTCAATACATGTGAATGTGGTTGGTAATCACATGCATGAACACCTTCAAGAAGGTATCTATAATTTGTATGCATAGTTATTTTAGGTAAACAAGAATACCCAGATTCTATCCCTCTTAACTATTCATGTACACAAAAACATGTATGTGTAATTTATTATTCACATAACAGTAGAAAGTTATGTGAACCATCGTCTTTGTCTAAGGTTTTACATGTGGGTTCACTATGTTCTTACTTCATGAAAGGTTTTATATGTGGATTAACTATTTTTGTGTAACTCGGTAATATGGTTTTATAATAACACGGGTTTACAGAACATATATATCATCATTCAATTTTGAAGGTAAAAACACAGAAAGAAATCGGGGAAATTTATTCATCATTCAAGCAGTGTGTGGTTCTTATCTCTTCATGAATCTAAATGGATTATAGAAATCTCTTCTTATTCAACTAATAAAAATACTTTGAGATTATCTATTTTAATAAAAATTAAAGCACTGAGTTATATCGTCAGTGACAGTAACCTCATCTTGGATTGGTGATTTTTTATTATAGGAAAGTGCACACTGCCTTTTCACCACCACAAATCCCAAAAAAATATGTCATGTCATGATATTATAGAAGATTTTGGTATTTTAAATATTCAAACATGGGTTTCTAAAATATTATACAATGAAAAATATGGTGTTATTTCTTATGCAATGAGGTATTCTTCTTTCATAGTGAGTATCTCACATGTATGTGATGATGATTGTGTTCTCCTATTTCATAATCTCAAACTCATTGATGAATATGGATACTCAAACAGAATTATAAAACTTTTTTAAAATCTAGATAAAGAATATTCTTCAAAGTACTCATTACATAAAAATCATAGAATTCATGTGTATTGACTTGATAAATAGGGTTGTTCATGATTGTTTTGATCACTGAATATGATTATTTGTGTATATCTTGATCACCAATGGTGTCCAATCATCAAAATGTCAGGGTCGATTAGGTATCATGTTGAGAGGATGGAGATGACTACATGGAGGCTCAGTGATCATTAGATCTCTTAAAATAGGATGGACACATTATATCTGTATCATTTTAGTAAAGTAAAAATACATGCTCCATTCTTCACCACACATCAGTCTAGCACTTGATCACGGTTTTCATAATAAGTGATTTCATTCCATCACTACTTTGAGCCACGGAATTGGGTTCAACACCCAAACACACCTTCACCCATTCCTTTACGGGCTGCACCACACCATTTCATGGTCCACATAGTATCCTCCTACACAACATGTGTGCGCTCTATGGACATTATGTGTGCACCCTCCAAGCACTCCATGTGGGTGTTATTCTCTCCTCTCCTACTATCACGGGCTGGAAAAGTTAACATCCTTCCATGTGGTTAACCTCTAGGGTCCCACATGTGGTTAATTCAGTCCTTGTTTGGGTTTAAGGATGGCCATATTTTTTAGTAAACTCCCATAAAAGGAGTTATCCAAATCTTCAATATAAATTCCATATAATTATCAAGTATAAAATGACAAAAAAACATTATCATCAAATATACTTTATGAAAAAATATTTTTTTTCATGGTCTTTGAATTCCTCCTCTTCTTTTCATTTTGGAATATAAATTCCAAAGATCTCTTCATCATCTAATTATTATTCTTCTCATATTATTCATTTTTTTAACAATATGTCACCATTGAGACAAGTCATTGACAAAAAGATCAATTCAATAATAATCAGAGTTCTAAACTCAAATTCATAAAAATAATTACCTTAAGATAATAATACATTATTACCTTATTCTTTATCCATTCATCTAAGTTATATTTACATTGATATCAAGCGTGTATATCTTGGATACATCACTTCCAAAAACTTATATCCTTCTAAATTCTTCAACATATTGACATTAATGAAATATTTATATATTATTGACAACCATTAACTACAAATAACAACCATTAAAAATAAATAGAACTCATACACAAAGTGGTCTCTTCAATATCCCCCATCAAGTTTTTGTAAATACCTTCAAATTACTTTTTAAATAAACATGTCCATATGTGAATATCCCCCATTTACTTTTCCAAAATTTCATTTCACCATCTCTCCCTTTATTAAAAATAAATATAAATTTCGCAGTAAAAGGGTATCAGTCCATAATTAAGAAATGTTCCATCCATAATTTCACTCTAAGTCCACATGATTCATAATTAGTGAAGAAAACAAGATGATTTGATTTAGATAACAAAGTTTCCCATTACTGAATAATCTTGATACCTCATGAGATGAAAACTTGTATACTTTTCTTCAAGGGTTATCCAGTTTCTATTCTAGGGTGATGATACTAAAATAATATATAAAACTTTTTTAAGAATAATAAACCTGAAACTTCTTTACTTACTTTAACAAATAGATCAAAAACATTAAAGTAAAACGTCCATCTTCTTAAAGTAAAACTTTTTCACTTTCTTTATGTATGAACCTTATTTATTCAATATATTTTAAAACACTTTTATCACCTAGTGAAACTTATATCTTATTAAGGAATTCTTCTTATACTATAATAATTTCATAACAATTTCTCATAGTATGACCAACCATGTTTCACCTAACACATAAAATATATTTTTATTTATATGGAACCTTTTACGTCCCCTTTTCACTGGACTTAGTTTTTCCTTCCTCTATTTTTGTCATATTCTCTAAATGTTTTGGATAGATGGATAACATATCATTAGGAACATTGGAAACAAGTTTGGTTTTCCCATATTCCTTCTTATAAGTGTCTTTATTCTTTTTAACTCTTTTTGTTGATTCTCGCTTCTTCAGTTTCTTAGATTTTGAATCCATATTATTCCCAATTTTCTTCTTGGGAGAACTTTTGCTTACAAAATTATTTTTATTTCTTCCCAATGTTGCTTCTTATTTTTTAACCAACATATATGGTATTATTTTCTTATCAACTTTTGATACATGTCAATAAGAACATGTACCAACCTTGTTACTACAACCATTTCATACACCATAGATATTTTCAATCTTTAAAAACATGTTTGAAGTATACAAGAAATTTCTTATCCTATGGATGTTGCATCATTATCTCTAGATTTCTCACCCATGACATGGGATTCCATTGTTCTTTTTCATTTAAAGAATTGTATCAGCAAAACGATGCACAATTCTTAAAACTATTGTAGATCCAACATTAACCCACAAACCTTGAACTTTATAATTATTCTATATGAAATTTTTTGGTCTTATTTATAAATTGTTTATATATTCATGGGGAACCATCATCTGCGCTCTTTTACTTATTCACACTATTCATGGTGGTAGGTTTTCCATCACCTTTATTCATTCATACTTGTACATATTTTATTTCCTGTTCATCACTATTCATGATAATGGATTTAGAAGCATTATTAAAAATAGTATGAATGGAACATATTTTTTATAGCTTCTTGAGATAGGTCATTTAATAAATTCTTAATCTTCTTATCGCATTTTTGAGGTATTTTAACCTTAAAATCCTCCTGTGATCATTTCATATTTATAGAAATTTTCTTCTTGTTTTTAATGTCTCGACATGTGTCTTCTCAAGATTGTCCAAACAAACTTCCAATTTTAGACATCTCATATTGAGGGGTTTTTTATCTTCAATCATAATCACCATCTCTTCACAAGTATTTTTTATTCCTCCAGAATCCTCTTCATAAAACTTAACTTTTTTGTAATAAAGAGTCAAGTTCCTTGATCATCTTATATTTCACTTCTAATTTCAAATCATTTATATCAATTCTATTTTTCGAATTTTATTCAAAGGTATAAATCTTGTCCTCCAGAGTCTTCTTAATTCTATCCCTCTCTTAAAATTCTTTGATCTATTTTGAGGAAATTATTCCAAGTTCTCTATTTGTTCCTTAAAAGTCTCTAACCTATCTAGAGATCTTTAAACATTCTAGAGTTTTTCCTTGTAAATTTTTCTCTATACAGTCTGCTTCTTCTTCCTAATGGGTGATCTCTTCCGGCAAACAGTAAAAGATTCCATAAAAAAGAGAGGCAATTTCTATAGGAAAAAAATATAAAATATCTCTATATATATCAACTGATATCTCTTTTTAAGTTGTATATTTATCATTATTACCTCTTGTGCTAGAATAATCATCTTTAGGATAGTTTATACATGAATTTTCACAGACCTCATGATCACTTACCATTATTGATTCAGTTGAGTTGGACTATTGTCCTTCTCCTTAGAGGGAACTTCATCCACCTTCTCCTTAATTTCCAAAATTGATATGTATTCATTGTTAGAGAATAATGGATACAATGATACTTACACTTCTTTAGATAATAGTTACTTATTATTCATATTCCTTTTATCTTTATTTCTCATGATTATCATGGTATTTATAGAAATATAATTCTTCTCAGAGATAATTTAATCTCTACCAAAACTGTACTTTACTATTAATCATGGGAAATAAGCACAAATATTTAAAGGAGAATAACTATAAATTAGATAATACAATAGATATGAACTTGGATCTAATACCAATTAAGAGGACCACTTTTGGATATACTCAGAACAAAGAGGGGTGTGAATTAGCATTGGTAACTTTTTAACCTTTTATAAATTTTATCCATTTTACCTCTTATACTTGTTAGGATCTTGATTATATTATTCACTTTTCATTGTAGCATACATGTATATAGATATAGATAAATATGGAACATGATATTTTTTCAAGGTTAACTAATCAACTAGAGGAGTTATTCATTGCATAGTTTGGAAACAATCCAATACTACAAAACCACTAGAAAATAATACTTTGATTTACTTATAGTAAGAATGGAATATACTTTCACTTGTGTTTCACTATAGTCAATTGAAAATGATTGTTTTAAAACTCCTAATTGGTTATTTATACTACCACCAAATCTAATCTTTACCTTATTTATAAGGTATATTGTAACACTAATAAATTCTTCCACCATATGAGACTTATATTGGATTTCACATTGCTTCTTTGCTCTTCCACTTAATAATTCTTCACTTTATTTCTTTCACAACATAAAAAAGTAAATATTCTACATATTTATGATAGTAAACTAAAAACAATACTTTTCCCTTCGTATTCTATCTATATTCATAAAAAAATTTAATATCTTGTGGACTAGTAATCACAAAAAATTTCCTGACCCAAATGATAATAATAAATCTATTTGATATATGGTTTAAACTTCCATCTTACTTCTAGTACACTGAATATCTGGTCTTTCTAAAATCACAAATCCCCTTTATGATTATTGAAATAATGAAATATCATCTTAAATTCATCACAATTACTTATTCTTCTTCATCTTAGATATAATATCAACAAAGAATGTTGTATCGGTTCTTTGATCTTTTACACAAGAAATATGAAATAATGTTTAGTATCAGCTTCTCAGTCAATAAAATTCTTGAAAAAGTTGTTCTTCCTCATTATAATCAAATTTCAGCCTCACTTAATTAATATAAAATCAATATTACATGTGATGTTAACTTCATGTAATTTTTTGCAAGTAAGTTTCAAGAAAACCCTAGCACATATAATATATGATACCATAATAATTTATGTGCTATATATCAATTCATGTGAACATTATTGGTAATCACATGAATGCACAAATATGAGAATGTATGTGAACTCTGTATTCATAGTTCCTTATTATGTAAATAAGAATACCTAAAGTATCATCCCCATTCCTCTTCACATACACCAAAATAGGTATGTATAATTTCTTCTTCACACACAAACAGACAGTTTTGAAACCCAATTCTTTGCATGAGGTATTATATGTGGGTTCACTGTTTTCTTCCTTCACTACTATAGAAATAGATTTTTATAGTGCTATAAAAATCTATCAATAGTGCTAAAAAAGTTTTGTTCATCTAAGCAGCATTAAAAGGGGTTCCCTTTTATCAGTGCTAGAAAAAGAGTTGATAAATTTCCATTTTATCATCACTAAAAAATAACAGATAAAGTAGATCATTTATCAGTGAAAAAAGCACTGATAAAAGGGGAATTTTATTAATTCTAAAATAAAAGCATTAATAAAATTAAAAAAAATAAATTTTTTTAGGAAAAATTATGTAAATTAAAAAATCAGTGGTGGAGACCACCCCATTTATAAACAATTGAATCCCGCCTTAAAAATTCTATCACCCCTCCCCCCTTTAAAATTGCGAAGTTCACCCTCTTTAATATCATTAAGCACCCCCTTTACCCACCCGCACACACATGCCTCCCATTAGATTCGAACCCGAGACCTCTCCCTTGCGCGCTTAGACCATTACCACTCCTATGTGTTTCTTTGTTCTCTATTTTATGATATATCTGTTTATATATATATATATAGTTATATTTTTTATCCATATATTTTTTTATATTAATATATATTGTTATGTTTATTTTTAAATACATTTATAAAATATATTTTGTGTGTGTGTGTTTATAAATAAATAAATACATATATACAACATACATGCATACATATATATTATATATATGCATATCTATAAATATAATAATATATATCTTTATTTATTCACATATATTATATATAAATATTTATATAAATATATTAGAATATATATAATATATATCAGTTTATTAATACAAACACACACAAATATATATAAATACACACGCACATTATATAGGTATATAAATATTCATATATTTTTATTTTAAATAAATTGGGTATTTTTTTATTTATATAAGGTTTATATATTTATAATTATATGTTATATGTAAATATGTTTACATTGTTCTTTATAATATTAAATTTTTTTGTAAACATATAAAAATATGTATATATGTGTATATACTTAATTATAAATAACAGTACATTATGAAAAATGAAAAACATTTAACATCATAATATCCTTATGATTGTAAGCCTTGAAAATAAAGTGATTATCTACTGAAAAAATATAAGCCCCATTAAATGAGGATGAAATTCCATCTAATATTAAAAAAAATGGGATACCCTGACTAAAAACTCGGTTTTTGAGGCCTTCTGAGCAGTTATGGTTGTTTAATGTTTGACTCACTTTTTCAACTTACTTTATATCATTTATTAATTTTTTTATTTTTTTATCTTTAAATTGTTATTAAATGACTATTTCATAATAATAATTAGAAAATTATTAATTGATATTATTTTTTAAGTTAATTTATAATCCATTTTTTTACTAGATATTCAATATATTAAGTGTAAATGTGTATTTGGCCGTATATAAATCATATTTAATCAATTATATTGCATATATAGTATGTATCAATATAAATATATTTTAATGTTAATATTTTTTTTAATTATTTATAATTTTTTATGAAATTTACCCTTTCTCAATGCTAATAAAAAAGCAATGATAAAGATCCCCTTATCAACACTACTAAAAAAGAACTGATAAATGGGGTGCTTTTAACAGTGCAAAAAAAGTACTGATAAATTGGGTTTCTTTATTAGTGATAAAAAATCAATGATAAAGGGAACCTTTATTAGCACTAATAAAAAACTCTAATAAAGGGTTACTTTTAACTGCTATGTTAAAAACACCTTTTATCGGCACTTTTTATAGTACTATTAAAGGGAGGTGCTGCCTAAAGCTGAATTTGTGGTAGTTATTCATGAAAGGATTTATACATGGGTTCACTATATTCATGTAACTCAGTGATATGGTTTTATAATGACACAATTTCATAGAACATAAAGATCATCATTCAATCGTGATGGTAGAAACACAGCCCAAAAGCATTTGAATTTCTTCTTCACACAAGAAGTGTGTGGTTCTTTTATATTCATGAATTTGAATGGATTTTGGAACTCTCTACTACTTCACATAATTGTAATCCCACTAGATTATTTGTTTTCTGAAAAAATTGATCACTCTGTTATAACAAAAGTAGCATAAACCTCATCTCATCTTGGTACTTGGTTATTTATAATAGAGTGCATGCCACCTTTGAACCACATCAAATCCACAAAAAAAATATTTTATGTCATGATGTTATAGAATATTTTAGTATTTTAAATGTTAAATCGTGAGTTTCATAAATATTATATTAAAAAAGGCATGTTTTCTTATGTGATGAAGCCTTCTTATTTCACATTGAGTATCTCATGATAACATGATGATGATCGTGAGCTACTCTTTAATAAGATAAAACTCATCCATGAAGATTGATAGTCAAGTGGACCTCTATAACATTTTTTCATTTTTCCAAATCATGTTCTCCAAACTTCTTTTTACATGCAAAGCATATCATGCATGCCTATCAACCCAATAAATAGGATCGTTCATTCTCTTTTTGATCGCCGAACATGATTATTGATGCATGGATTGATCATCGATGGTGTCCAATTATAGAAATATTTTATTCGAGTAGTTATCATGTTCGGGGGAAGGAGATGACTACATGGAGCCTAGTGATCACCATATCACTACATATTGGATGAACATGTTATGTTTATATCATTTTAGTGTATTAACAATACCTACTCCATTAATCATCTCACATCGATTTGGAACTCATTCACGAATAACATAATAATTTATTTCATCTCATTACTTCTTCGAGCTACAACAGCAAGGTCAGCACCTAGACACACCTTCACTGATTCCCTGCACAGTTCATGCCACACCTTTGTATGGTCTACATGGGCTCCTCCTGTGTTCCATGAACACGCCCTGTAGGCTCTATGCATACACCCTCTGATCTCTCTCTATGGGTGTTATTCTCTCCTAAACTACCACCATGGGCTAGCCTAGTTGTCTACCTCTCACATGGATGACCCCTTGTGTCCCACATATGGTTGAGGTGGTCCTTGGTTTTCTTTAAGGATAGCCATATTTTTTTTTAAACTCTAATAAAATGAGTTATCCAAATTTTCATTATAAATGCCATATATTTTTCAACTATAAAAAGGAAAAACCAACTTTCTTAGCAAATATACTTCATGAAAAATATTATTTTTCCTGGTATTCAAATTTATCCTATTATTTTCATTCTTTGAATATAAATTCCAAAGAGATATTAATCATCCAATTATATTTCTTATCATCTTCTTCATTATTATAAACAATGTGTCACCATTGACACAAGTATTTGAAATGAATATCATATAAACAATCTCCAAAGTTATAAATTAAAATACTTCAAAAGAACTTACTTAAGGTAATAATACTTGAGTAACTTCTTCCTTATCCATTCATCCAAGCTATATTTACATTGATATCAAGATTGTATATCTTGGATACTTCACTTCCAAAAACATATTTCCTTTTAACTTCTTCAAGATATTAACATCAATGAAATATTTATATTTCATTGACCACTATTTAAAACCATTTACAAAAATTACAACTCACACACAAAGTGGTATCTTCAAGAATTGATATCTATCTTAAGTACCATACCATGGGTAGTGGGACTTTAGGTCAGCCTTCTCACTAGAATGGGGGATTATACCTTATCTAAGAAAAGTGGGGGTTTCCTACATATTTCAACATTATTACTCATATATAGATTATTAATTTCATATGATTATAATACATTACATGAAAGGATTTTATATACCTTATGAATGTGATTCATTTAGGTATGTGAAAATGTAATTTATTTTAAATTTAGGTTGGTAATACAAACTATGAGTTTTGAAAATAGTTACACACTAATATGGTTTAAATAAGTTTCTTTAATATAGGAATATGGATAAAAACAAAACTAAACCATTAAAAGCATGCATACATATAAAAGGAATACCTAAGATAAGATAGATAAATATGAAGATAGATTTAAAAATAATGAGTCTTAGATTCCTTATAAAGAAAACATATACCAAGACCTCGATCATCCAATTGGGTTGGTTAATAGTAAAGCTTAGTGTAGACATATTATATTTTGTAAGGAATTGAGGAAATAGATAACCCTAATATTTAGGTAACCAAATCCTATGGTGTGATTTGGGTTATACTTTTCTGGGAAATCCTATAAGATATGATACTAGAGGAATGAAGTTTGGATTATGAATATGATGAATTTTGGAAAAGGGTTACACACTCAACTATCTAAGAGTCGTATTTGATATGAATAACATGATTGTATACCTAAATAGATAATTTACGATAGGTAAACTAAAACTAACTCATTACATACTAAAATGTGTACATTGGACTGATAATGGATATGATGAAATTAAAAGGGGTCATCATTTTATTGGGAGAACATTTATTAAAATTCCATATTAAATGAATATAAAACATTATAATCATATGATAAAAGATATTTTTAGATAAAATAGAATCATAATCATCTAACATGAATTAAATATCAAAATTATAAAAAGATAAGGTTCATGGAATATACTTCAAATACTTGTAAAAAAAATATAATAATTATTCTTAATTAAGAAATAAAATTTTATCTGTTAGAGAAACCCCTTCCAGAGTAGAGGAAAGGTGAATCTATTCAAAAAAATGATCTAATTGTTTATGATAATAATTTTAAGAATTCATTGGATTTATATACTCTCAATATTATGTCCATGGATCCTAAGCTTCAAAAACAACATGATAACTTAGATATATATAAGATGATAGATAACCTTAAAATTATATATTAAGAAAAATATAGGGAAGAGAGGTATGTGGTTTCGAAGGAAATATTTAGATGAAATATATCTAAAGTAAATTCAATATCTACTCATGTACTTGATACAATTTCGTATTTCAATGACTTAGAGTGGTCAGCGGATCCTTCAAGCCATAAATTTCTTTATACAATCACACCTAGAAAGCCTCTAACATTTTATTATAAACTGCAATATTAATTAGTTCAATAAAAGTTTACATTTATCTTTAATATATTGAGGATGTTTGATCTGTACATGGGAGTTCCAATATCAGTTGTTGTTTTTATAGTTCAATATGGTAAATTTTCCATCCGAATTAAGAAAAAAAATTATAAAGTCCAATAATGGGTCTTCCAATAGCCAATCAATATCTTTGAAGATTAAGGGTGGAGTTATGATAGTGGGGAATTACTTCCATTGTGTAAAAAACTGGTCATTGAAGGAGGAATATTTTATAATACATGAAGGTTAAAAAGAAACCTATTTAATATTTCACATGAGGTGAAATATTATAGTAATCAATTATTATATTTTGGAGGGTATATGAGACCAAATATACATTAAAAAAATATTATAAATATATATATGAGCTCAAAATTCATAAAATATTTATGGATAGATATTAGAGTATGAATTTAAGTGGTAGATCAAGGAGTTGTTACATCAAGGATTTGGATGAGATGGATTACTTTAAAGATCTGATTGATTAGTATAAAGATTTTTTATTTTATTTTTTTTCCTCTTATATTATAATAGGTGTTACTATAAACAATGGTTGTTACAAGTAAATTATATGGGTAATTTAATATAGATTTTCATGATTTAATTTTATTCTATAACATGGTTTAAAAAAGGATACAAGGATTATACTTTTTATCAAGGATAAAAGTTTTCTATCTAATATATTTGTTAAAATATTAGAGAAAAGTTAAAAGCATCCATCAATGGAAAATTTCAAATAATATAGTCTTTTTCCAAAATATTATGACAATCGTATCGAGTTTCAGATATTATATTCATGTTACTATTTTATTTGTTCAATATTACCACTATAGAAAATAATTATTTTTTCTGACATAAAATAGTTTGTATTTCTTAGAATGATATATTAATGAAAATATATTTTTTAAGAGACTGGTGGGAGTATATTTATACTTAGAGAAGTCAAAATTATATCAATTAAAATTGTATAGAAGTATAAATTAAGTAAAATTCACTTTATGTCCTAAAAGAGTTTTGGGTATGCTGGTAAAATAAGATAATGTTGTGAGTTAAATTTAGTTACCAAAATGATCTCAGATAAATTTTTAAGTGGAAACATTCAAAGAAGGATGTTGATGATTATCATAGAAAATTTATAATTATACAGCAGAAGTAATTAACATATTAACATTAGATATTGTGAAGTAAAGAAGTTTGAATACTTTTTCAAAAAGATGAACATTTGGAATATGGTTCATATTCTCTCTATTATTAAAATAATATTTATTTATAAATATTAAACATTAAAGGTGTTTAGTGAGAGTTTTTACTAGATGGTTACATAAAGATGTGATGAGTTTAATAAAACCTTGAAATTTTAGTGAACCTATGGTTTCTCTAGTAGCCTGTAATATAATATTTGATTATACTAGAACATATACATGTTTTTTTAGTATTATTAAAGGATTTTATGAATATAAAATATATCATTCAAGAAAAATCCATTCTTTACTTTATTATTATTTCATATTGGATGTATATATCTATAAAGTGAAATGATAATTAACCTCTAAAATTATAACTTTGAGTAATCCAAGACTGGTGTTTATCATGTATTATTATAGGTTGTGATCAAATATTAGGGTTATCTTAGTAGGATCTCAAATAGAGATATAGAATATGATCATAATATGTAGAATGATTTTTGAGTATTTTATTACCAAACAAGTATACCACATGGAGTGTCATATATTAATCATTTGGTATAATAAGGGTGCATGTTTCATATTAAATCTAGGTTTCTAAGGTTAGATAACATACATTTCATGAGACCCTTTATACTTGGATTACTTTTTTATATCATTATTGAGGGTCATCTAGTCAGGGGGTGGTTGGGTATGTTATTGATCATTACATTTGTTGAGTTTTAACCAAGATGAGATTTTTATTATCATATAATGAGTATGACAGATGGTCCCTTTATTGAGATATATTAGAGTAAGGTATGTTCATATCTAAGTAAGTGTCATGTGATGTACTTATTTTTTAGTTGAGTGGAATGTGATTTCCTTATCCATAAGGGTGAATGACATGTGATGTGTTTATCCATATTCTCAATCTATAATTGGAGAATTGAAAATGTATAAGTAGTTATATGGTATTTACATACACTAGGTGTACTATTTTCTTGATGCCTTTGAAAAAGGGATTATATGATTATGAATATCTATATATGATGCAGTTGGTGGAAATAGGTATAGAGATACAAGTGTTTCATAGAGATCATGGCAGATCCCTTTGTAGTGTTATTAGTGTAGATTCTTTGATATAGGCCACTCTTTACTTACTTTTATTGAATAGAGAATTGATAATTAGTATCGAAAAAACAAATTCCCTTGTGGATACCCTTTTTGGTTGAATGAATGAGGATTATGTTTTTTGAAACATAGATAGATTCTATAAAAGTATTTTTTTTAGTTTACTTGAAATGAGTTTTAGATATATATTTTCAAATTATTTCATATGATTCTATACATGGTGAAGATAATGATGGATTTTAAATTGTGTTTTGGAAATATCTAGAAGAAATTTTGGATTTGATTTTATAAGTTAATGTATATGATTAATTTTTGAGTTAGTTTCCTAAAACTAATTATTTTATACTTTTTATTGTCATAACATATTTATTCTTATCATATAGTGATTATTCTTTTACATAAAATTAATGTGATAATTTTATTAGAGTATTTTTAACTTTATAGGGTTATAGTGGTTCCTCACTACAATGAAAACATGTAGGTTATTTAACAATATTCTTATTTAACATATCATGTGGTCTAGATACATCATTATTATAAAAAATGGTTAATTTTTGACTTTCAGGTGTTGGTAGATCATAAGAATTGATACCTATTCTCATGAAGTTTTCACTTTATGATCTTGGATAAGGGAGGTCATGAGGATTGTACCACCTACAGGAAATTCATATATATATTTTGTTGTTGGATATCCTTGTCTATAAACATGTGTATTGGTTCTTTTACTTGAGGTCATTTTTAATGTGTATCAGGAATTGCATACATTGATGTGTGGATGGAAACTATAATAACATATGATCGCAATGAGGTAGCATACATTGGGTGCGTCATAAGTTATATAGAATTAATTGGATGGTCAAGAAAGGATTTTTTTTATGATTTAATGGAAGAAGATATCTTTATACCTTTGATTGGGATAAAGTTTTATGAAAAAAATACATGGCCATGGTACATTATAGACAATTCAATTTTATAAAGTTAAATAAATATAGTTCAAATGTATAGTATGATGAAAAATGTATACTTAATTTTTTAATAGATGTTGGTTGAAAAGGGGAATTTATTACACAATAGTGATCATTGGAAGGTTATCTTAGTTTCTACACTAACTTCTTTCTCTATGGGTGCATTGGTTTGTTTCTAGATTCTAATCTTAGGCTTTAGGTATGTTTTTACTTGTTTCCATTTATAAAGGGGCCTAAAGGGTTACACACAAGGTGTATATATAATCTCATTAAGTTATATTTAATTTATTTTTTATAATAAATTTATTCCTTACTAGTGGAATAATATTTATTTAAGTTAAGTTGATCTAAAATTCAATCTTCAGATATATGAGTTTAGAATATATGAGTTGAATTTAATCCCTTAAATATTTATTGACTGGTTAACGAATATAATATTTATTTATTCATCAGTTTAGTGGAAATTGTGAAATAAATATTTTATTTAAGTTATGTGAATATATATAAATAAATATTTATTCACAAGTTAAGTAAATATAGTATTTATTTTATTTTAAGGTGAAAATATTTTATTATTAAATGTTTGATAATTATATGAGAGGATTGGGATCAAGTTAAAGATCTAAAAATATATTTTAATATAATTTAAATAATGTTTCATTTATTTAAGAAATGATATTATATCAATACTGGTCACATAAAATAATAAAAATTATTTAAGTTTAGTTCCATTTGTAATTTATTTTAATACTATTAAAATAAATAATTATTTATTTAAGAATGAAATTGTAATATTACATGCCACCATAAAATAATAATAGTTTTTTAATTATTATTTAAGAAGATAGGTTCCTTGAGTTTTATATTTAATGTCAACTAAAAATAATAATTTTATTATAAATATGACATGGAATATTTATTAGGATTAAATCAGAAAAATAAAATTTATTGATATTATTTTATTGTTTGATTAATTAATAAAAAAAATATATGTCATGGATATGACATATTATTCTATTGTGAATTATCCTCTTATGTTTTGGAGAGAATCATTCATCCCCTCAAATATTAGAGAGAGAAAAATAAGATATTTTGATCAAGGTGAATGATGTAAATCAGTTATTCTTCTCATGATGGAACTCTAGAGTTAAAGAATGTCATTTGGAGTTTCATGAACCATGTGTGGATACATCTAAAGTGATCATTTATTGGATTCTAAAAGTAATAATAATGTAAACATGATTGGAAATTAGGTCAATAAATTCAACAGAAAGTAGTGACAACAACGAATTGATTAAGATAAAATATTATGATTGAAAAAATTTATTGGAATTAATTATAAATTAAATTTTTATAATCATGTCTATGGAATTTGGAGAAGCATTCATTATGTTTTTCAGATTTAATATATTGAATATGATAAAAAAATTAAAAAATTTAAAATCCACCCAACAATTTTGTTGCACCCCAAAACTTTATAGTGTTATCAAAGCAGTCACATTTTAATTTATAATTATTTAGAATTATTTGATATATTAAAATGCATCACGGGAGTCCAGTTTTGGTTTCAATGGTCAAGACCTCATGTGAATCAAAGTTCGTGTGATCAAGAACAAATCAAATAGAAAAAGTTTTTGATTCAAAAATATGCGCTTAAATAAAATAAATTAAGAAAATGAAATAATTATAGGGTGTTTTGCTGGATAAAAGTAGTTTTTTTATTTATACATTCAATTCAAGGAATTTAATATATATATATATATATGTGTGTGTGTGTGTGTGTGTGTGTGTTTGTGTGTTAAGATTATATATATATATATTAATTTTTATATATTTAAATTAAAAAAACCATTTGTGTGGGTAAGTCATGAACCCCCCCCCCCTTAATTTCAATCGCACCCCCCATAATATTGGGTTGAATTTATATAATAATAAAAATGTATAAAAATTTTATAAAAAACATAGCCTTAAATTTAAAAAATCATAATTTTGGGAGGTTCATTCCTACCACCCCAAGCCCCCACCCTTCATTATATATATATTTATATATTAAAATCACTAAAACAAATTATTAAAATTAGCATAATAAATTTTATGTGTTTTTAAGGTGACTCAAAGACCATAAGTTGAATCAGAAAAAAAATTGATTATTTAATTTAAATTAATTATAAATTATTTAATTACAATCAGGGTGTATTTTAATGTTTTAGTCATTGTGAATATTTATTTCATGGTGAATAATCATGAGTTTGATAGACCAATGTATGTTTGGATTTATTTATTTAATTTTATTATTGCATTATTGGAAATTTATAATAATTATTAATTTAATATCGAAGATCTATGCATCATACCTCCCTCATTAAAATTTTATAAGGTTATACATATCAAATTTAATTATTAAATATAATTACCACTACCTTATTTCACCTCACTTGTGTGTGAGTAAACAATTTTAAATATGGTGGTTATCTAGAAAATCAGATCAAGTGATAACTCAAAGATGGATCCAAACAAGGAGATACACATGAGAAAGTTATATGCATCAACTCAAGCCAAGTTAAGGCTCAAGAAGTAATTTTTCCTAGGGTCTAGGTTGGTTTATCACTACTTGATAAACTAGCCAGTAGATAATGATCATGATCATTTCACATCTTAATTTTATTTTATTATTATTGATTACTTAATTATTTATGCAATGTATGGTTTATATATTTTATTTTAAACGTGATCGCATATTATAAATAATTTAAAAATAATTATTAAATAAAATAAAATTAAGTGTATAAGGTTTTTATTATTAGGTAAAGTTAATTAATTATGTAAGTTCAGCCATAAAGTAATTAACAAGTATACAAAGGATAAAATAGGACATCTCATAAAAGTATATTTAAAAATGCATAAATTATTTTATTATACATGGTTATTTTTTTATGAAAGTTTCACATAAATTCAAAAAACCCAATTTATATATATATAAAGAATAAAATAAGTATAATTCCATAAAAATTAGAAAAATCCCACAAAATAAAATTTTAATCCATTAAATGCATTTCATTCTCTGAGTTAGGATGCAACCACAGTTTTAAGTGTTGTACTAGCCATAGTTGAGGGAACTTTTAGTTTATGGGGAGTCTCAATAGATATTAGAGGTTAATATAACAAGATTAGTATTAATATTAGTGTCTATATTATTCATAATATAATTTAGAGGTAAATATTGAAGAAATCCAAGTATAATATTTTAGGATTATGGAGTCCACTCAATAGATCAAGTAACAATGATTTAATGTAGTTTACAAGAATAAATCCTACCTAAATACCTTTAAATAATTTGTAAAGGTCTCAGTTTGGTATATGAGAAGGAAAATATAGATCATTTCCACTAGAATATCCTAACAACTAGATATTATAAACAAAATAGTGAGGGCTATTGGGATTTGATAAAATTGTGGGAGATATAAAAAATCATTAATTATGTCTATTGGTCGGAGGGATTATCTCAAGAGGGGGTGAATTGAGTGCCCAATAAAAATTATATTTAAAATGGATTTAAATAAAATACCCCAACTAATTTAAATAGGGACCAGCTTTCAAAAATAAAAGTTTGATATAAGATTTAATCTTTTAGAAGATTTATCAAAATATTTATTAGGTCTCAGGTAAAACAATATACAATATTACTTTATTATCTGAAACCAATTTACTCAATTAAAAACTTATATGATTCTAATTAAGATAAACTATCAAAGTAATGGTTATGTTTTCTAGTTTAAAATAAATACAGTAATAAAGTAAATAAAAAATAAACTAAAAAAACCAAAAAACACAAAATAGAATTTGAAAATAAGAGGTTTAAACTCAAGCTAAGACTTAGTTCTCAGCACTTAAAAATCACCTAATACCAAGTAGTTTATATAAAATAAACTTTTGGTAAATAACATATATCGTTTGTTACATCAATATACTAACTGTCTAGAACACATAGGGCATCTTCCGTAGTTTTCTTGGAAAAACAAATAAAATAGGTCAAAACTGGACTTCTACCACAACATGTGGGAAGCATGTGTAAAAGGTGTTGAAAATATATCTAAGTATATTCTCATTTAAAGTATGAGATGGTGGGTTATTTATAAAATAGAGTATTCACACACTACTTGTAATGTAAATATAAATAAACAAATAGAGAAAGTAAGAGGAGTATAGAGATCATGTTGTTCGGTTTGATATTCTCCATAGCTCATGACTCTTGAATATAGTTTGAAATGAAACTCAAGTCAATTTGAATAATTTTACTAAAGAACAGAGTGTCATAAACTCTTTATTGTGAGTCTATAAGAAATTTTAGAGATTTTCAATGGGCTTCACTACATCTAAAGTTAATCACATGTAATAATGCTTCTTGTATGGAACAGTTCACAGTTAATCATCTCTCTTTATGTGTATAGGTATATATTTACATTCATCACATCTCATATATTCAATAGGGAGTCGGCTTCATCTATTTAAAAGTATAATTGACAAAAATAATCCATTAGATCTTATTCTCCTCATACTGCATGTTCTCTAAAGGTCCAACATGCTCCTTTTCTACCTTCTCTAATCCTTTCCTCCTTCCATCCTTTCCCTAGATCCCACTCAGTCTAAAAGTTCCAGAACTTTTTAAAGGATTCCCAAATCATCCAATCTCACACATGGAGTTTAATGAAGCCTCATCTATCCTGAATCTCACTCTGATTGAGTGGTTCAAACAGCAAATTCCTTCAGTGGATGTTTTTTACAGGCATTTTTTTTGGATTTTGGGACTTACAATATCATACAATGGTGGATTTACTTGACAATAATCATATTGTGATTTGGTTTTAAATATAGATATACTTGATCAAGGCATGTCATAGTGATCCCCATACCTACAATAGATCTCAATTCTTTATTTTTAGGTGGTCTTATAACTTCTACATGAAGTGTGATGTCCCAAAAATGGAAATTTTGGTTAGTCTCCCTAAAGTTCTACTACCGTTTCAAAATACTTAAATTTTTTACATCTTAGTAAATCTGGTTGGAAGATATATGTGTTTTTAAATTAGACCTAGGTCGTTTTTTCCTCATATCTCTCCTCGAATCTGTGTGGGAGTGGACGTCTCTAGAAGGCCAGTTGATTTCATTTTTATTAAAGTTTGAAAAAATTCCACTGGAAACAACCCATTTTTTCTAAGTTGTGTAATGATTTTTTTTTTCTACGTGCAATAAATTTGGTCATGAAATAGTAGTTTTAAGTGCTATATGAAGATGAATATAGGATCTAGAGGCAGCGGTAAAATTTTGGTCACTAATTTTGGTGAAGGATCGATGGTGCAAACACCTTTGGGTGTCTCTAGGGATCAAACTAAGGCAGAGACGATACATGACAAGAGAAAAGAGGGAAACCCAAAGGTAGTGGAAATTTTTAATCACCTGAGGAATAATCTGGGTGATCCTAAGTCTACTAAAAAATCTCCCTTGGGAATATTGGGAACTTGTGAGGTAAGTGCTGATGGCGCATTGAATTCTAATCCATGTAATTATGAAATAGTTGTGTGATAAGTCAATGGTATCAACTATAAAGGGGTGATACAACTGATTTGTTAGGAAATATATATGGATGGTTAGTACTGAGAGGTACTAAGGCATGGATTTGATAATCTATTGAATTCTAAACAGGGGTCCAACCCAAGAAGGACCTTGTCTTGTCTCAACCTGAACAACTGTTTTGATAGCCTGGGTACTGATGGATGGGTAGAGAGCACCGCTAAATTTCTCTTAGAAGCAGAGTCAGAAGGGGAGAGATAGACTACATATGACAATATAATAGGAGGATATTGTAAATTTCCACACATCCTAATGAGGAGTAAGGGAAGTAAAGAAAACAGGGACCTGAGGAGTTTAATTGTTAGAAAGAAGAAGAAACCCAAGGGATGTAAAGATTACTCATGACAACCTAGACCAATGGAGACACGATCAGCCAAAAAAGGTGGTCACTCTAAGGTATAGGATCTCCAGGTAGTGGGAGTTTTAAAGGAGTATTAATAAAAACAAATACATTACGACTATAGAGGATCAAAAGGAGGATATAAAGGTAGAGGCTCTTTTAAAATTCATCGAGGTCTCTTAAGGGGATGCAGAAGAGAAGAAAGGGGAAAACATGGGGAGATGATAATTCACTTCGAGGATGTGTGGATGGAGGAGTAGTTTTCATACACTATGGCCAGTCCACCTGGACAGGAGTGGGAGATAGTTATGGGTTCTGATCAATCTCGGGAATTTCTCATTAACTCTAAAGAATAATTAATGGAAGAGGTTCATATGACTAATTACACACAATAGTAAGAATATAAGATTATGGAAATATTGATACACATAAACACTAAACATGAGTAGAGTTCATAGATTGACAAGAAGGATCTTATACTAATAAGATGTTTTAATGAAGGTAAGATCAATAAAGATGAGTACATGAAAATTTGGGATAAACCGGTATACCACTTTGAAGGTCTTATAAAGGATGATCCAAACATATAGGTAACCACTCTCTCCTAGAAATTATTTTGGAATAATGCTGCCAATATGCTCAAGCTATCTTTCAGCAATTATATGGTTTCTTTTAGTGTTTTATCTGGGTGAACTTTTTTGTTTCTCATTATTACCTTAAAAGTTTTTTTGATAATAAAAGTTAATTTTTAGTCAGTCGTGAGAATAATTTTGAGAATTAAATTTGATAAACTATTCATTAGAGAAATTTAATTCAAAATAAAAATAAACATTGGTGGTGTTTATTTTGAGCGGTGATACTTATGGTGGTGACTCTATGGAACGGCGACACTTCTGGTGATGTATATGTATAGCGTTGATACATTAGAACGGTGACTTGATCTGGCAGTGAGTTGGGTTCTAACGGTTGTTAGGATAGTTGTAGGTTTCTTTAGCAGTGATTTCACTCTCACATTCATCCTTTCTGACAAAGACAATATTTCTTTCTAGTGGTGAGACACAGTTGCTGGTGATACTTTTCTATAATTTGTTAAATTTCCATCTCAGTGGTGACTCATTACTGATAGTGAATCATCCTTGGTGGTGCCTCAGGGAAACGGTGAGTCATTATTAGCAGTAAGATACCCTTGGTAGTGAGACTTTCTTGGATTTAAGTATTTGTCTAGTAGTGAATCATACTTAAGAAAATTTCACCATTTTGTCTCATATTATAAAATTATAACAGAAGACATGAAACTCGTTAATTTTTACAAAAAACATGATTTGATGATCATTAAAACTAGGAGGTCAACAATATCCTCCATTATGATGACCAAAAATCATAAAATTTTATATTCATGTAATCAAAGGTAAATCATGAAATTTTATACATACAGTATAAAAGATAAATAAAGGAACAAGGAAGGAAATTAAAACACATAGTATCAAAGAAAAAAATGTTTAAATAAAGTAGTAAGATATCAAAGGAAAATAAGGAAAGAAAGTTGTCACATATTATCAAAGGTATAAACATATATGGAATCATGGCAGTAAGGAAAATTTATCAAGAAATAAATTGTATTATAGAGTTCTCCACCTTTTTGGATTATCAAAAAGTTTATAGTAAAATAGGAAAAGTAATATAACATAAATAAAATAGAAAATTAAAGATAAAGAGAATAAAAGGAGACTTAGAAGTTCCATTTTTAAAAAAATGGAAGTTCAGTAAAAATTTATAGCAAAAAAAATTATACAAAAGAAAAAGTCTCATAAAAGACACAATTTCTAATTAACACTTCTTATCAAGTATATTAGAAGGATCCAATAGTGATTTTCCATTATCCTTGGCTGAAGAATAGAGATTAGCAGGAGGTCCTGAAGTAACCGGAGGAATGGCTGAGGGTACTGAAAGTATAGTTTAGGTAACATCAGCAATATCAGAAGAAGGTTGAGGATATCGAATGAGGATCAACCGGATCTGTTGTACTACCTCCCTTGGAGTGAGATAAGATGGCTGAAATCTAGCTGGTAGAGGGGCAAGAGGATCTTGACACACTCTAGGCTAGAAGGACTCTGGGGTACTGTCAGGTGGTGTCAGGTGGGAAGTAACATGGATAGCCTCATGAGATACAACAGCAGTACCATGAACATACCGAAATGGTTTCATAAGGTGTATTAATTCTATTATAATATTTCCACCTCACTCCATTACACTGAATAAGTCTTTATTTTCTTCCATAAAAATCTAGAACAAAGAATCCAAGACTTTAAACCGGCCGACTTGTTCCTTAAAATCTCAGGATATATAAGTAATCCTCAAATTATCATCCAAAAACTTGAAATTTTCATCCCTGGAATACTTAGTATATATCCTTGAGAGATAATACTTGATTTCCTTGGTTATAATATCTCGATCAGACTTTATGTCCTTAGCGTATTCTATAATAAATTTGAGAACATGATCACTATTATACCTTATTCTACTTAAGGTTTCTTGAGGGTGTGCAGTAGCATCACTTGAAATACTAGCTAAAGAAGATCTAAGCTCTCCTCTTATAACATTTCAAAGTAACTCAAAATAAAAAATGGGTGGAGGAGAAGTATAAATAGATGCCACTGTGGTAATATTTTCAACTCTTTCAAGAAGGGAATCCATAGAAGCTTCAAAAGAATATTTCAACCCTTATACAGTGGATTTTAGGGATTCAAACTCATTCTCTAAACTTCTATACTCATTTTAAACTTTTTGGATATGGTAAATCATATATGGTTGAATGTGTAGAATCACAAACTCAAATAGATATCTAGGATATTTTTCACTTATCTTAGTAATAATTGGTTCTTGAATCTTAAAAGTATTACCAAAATCAGAAACTGTCTTTTCTCTAAAAACATCCAAGTCACCCTTAGTGACCACATCAATAGGAAAAAGCTAAAAAATAGGTGAATAATCTCTCATAGAAGAAAATACTTCTGAAAAATCAGAAACATAAACCTAATTTAGCATTGATCCTTTAGGATTTATTTCTTATCAAATGGTATTTTAACCATTATTAGGTGAACTATGGGAAAATTATCTCATTATTCATACAACAGGTCCATATATCTTTCTGAATACTTAGTAGGAAGCTCAACAACTGATGGATTAGCAACTGTATACACAACTACAAATGGAACAATAATAGGATAATTTTCACCAAAATTAGCCACATATCTCAATTGTACATCAGTATGGGTCTCAAAAAATCTCAATTCATTAACAATATTCTTTACATGCTCAACTTCCATCAGTTCAGCCACATGCTACTCAAAAGCAGTAATAACTAAAATTTGATCAACAAGAAAAGAATATGGAATCGTCTGACCATTATTAATAGATACAATATCAACTCCATTAATAGTAACATCCACTTGATTACTATCATGAATTTGGGATTTCTCCCCCTCAAGAGATGTATCTCTTTCTTTTCTAGAAAAAACATCCATTTCACTAATAAACTAGGCCTCTCTATGGATTTGTAAGTAGAATCACCAAGATAATTAAGTAGATTTTGAGGAATCTCAAAATACTCTCTTCTAATTTTTTCACCAGAACCATCAGGATGTGGTCCTCCATTATCATCATCATTTACACTTCTTTTTCATCTACTTCATCACCATTCTATTCAAATGATTTATATCTACCCTTGAATTGATCTTATCTAGAGACTAAGGTATCTTATTCCTCACTTTTTACAAACTTTTATCTTTTTGATAGATTCCAAGGTGGACTAAGAGATCCTTATATGATAGTAAGAGATCTAGGAGGTCGGTCTAGGTCACTTACCTCATCAACAAAAAATTATTTCTCCTCTTCTTCTCTTGAGGCAACAGCCTCTTCTTCCTTGTCACTATTAGAGTACTCGACAACTTCATCAAGCTCTAGACCAAGGTCTATAATGTCTCTTGGTCTTGAAGGATGATAAATAGGGTTAAAATCATTATACAAATTTTCACTATCATCTACCCATTTTTCTTTCATGGATTCTAATTGATATTAATTACTATACAAATTATTCTAGTTATACAAAATCCAACACCTTCCACCGTTGACTCTTAATCTTTAAAAACTAAACCTTTAGCTTTTAATATAGTAGAAATCATCTTGGGATAGATCAAATAATTTTATCTTGAATTTGGCATGATTATTTCCAACATATGAAGCATAAGGTATCAGAAAATATTTATCTTATGTCCCCCTTATATAAGAAAAATAAAATATACATCTTGATACCATAGAATAAAAAAACCACCCTTCCCTATTCACATCATGTTCTGGATGAATTTGAAGATAAATATTCATTCTTTATCTAACTCTGAAAAAACTGGCCTTCTCAAAGATTCATCACCTATCAACTCAACTTAGAAATATTATAAATAAAATTATCACCATCATTAGGGATTTTTTCCATGATAATCATTTATCACACCTTTATTTTTATCTTTCAAACAGTAATCCCACTATTTTAATGAAAATTCAATTTTGTGACCTTTATCTCTACTTTTTACCCAGTATTCTTCTTCATATTCAGAACTGAATTCTGTATACTAGAAAAACTCATACACCAATCTAAGATCAAAAGGTATATTATTTTAATATAACCAATCCATACAACCCTAGTTTTGTAGAAATTTATACCCTAAAGATCTTCTCAAAATCATCTATTCCACTTTAACATCCTTTTCGGGTGCTATAACCCATTTTGCTAGCCTGAGATTCATTGGTTTAACTACAGCAGGATGAATCGGCTCCCCTTTATAATTCCCCATGGAACATGAACTTTATAGTAAATACTCTGAAAGTAACATCACTCTAGCCATGGAGAATAGCTCAGGAATCTTGGTTGTCTCTGTTGAAGGTGAAAGGAAGGTTTAAAGGTCAAGAAAGAAATATAGCATATGGATCAAGAGAAAAAGGCATGAGGAATAGGTGCATTGAAATTAGAAAAATTATCACATTTATTATAATTTATCAATTTTGGGATTCCGAAAACGAAAATCAAAAAACATGATAAAAATTTGAATCAAGTTATAAAAAACATAACTAAAATAAAAAATGATGGTTTAAAATTTCGAGTGTGAAATAAAAAATTTGAAAATGGCCTGAGAAAATTTTCAACAGTGATACTAAATAATGGTGAGAATTTCAACATTGAGAAGTCTACAATGGTGAGAATTATCAATGGTGATACATACCCAATGGAGAGAAATACCCAATGGTGATACACACCCAACAGTGAGAAATTCACAATGGTGAGAAATATATAATGATGAATCCGATAAAAATGAACTTAACCAAAATTTATTATACTTAATTTATTTTTAATTTAATTCATTCTATCAAAATTCAAAGGCTTTCTTAATATATTAGCAAGTTGATGTTCTGTATCAATGTACTCAAGAGCGATATCACCCTTTTCAAAGTGATCTCTCAAAAGGTGATGTCTTACATCAATATGTTTTGTTCTAGAATACGACATGGTATTATTAAAAGTATTTATAAAACTTGTATTATCACAGTTTATAGGGACATGTCAGAATTGATACTCATTGTCTAGTAATGTGTGCTTCATCCACAAAATTTTGGCACAATAGCTACCCACAACTATGTATACAACTTCAACAGTAGACAATGCAACGACATTTTTTTTCTTACTGCACCAAGAAACTAGAGACCTTCCTAAAAGTGACATGTTCCAGAGTCTCTTTTTATATCTAACTTACATCCACCAAAATCAGCATCCAAATAAATATCTAAAACAAATTATTTTCCTCCTGGGTAAAACAATACTAAATTTTTAGTATATTTGAGGTATTTGAAGATTATTTTTACAGCACCAAGGGTGAAACTTTTAGATTTTTTTTGAAAGATAACACACATATTCACACTGAATATAATATCAGTTCATCTAGCATTAAGGTAGAGAATAATTTAAATCAAACCTCTATAACTGGTTTGATCCACTGTATTCCTATTTTCATCAATATCCAATTTACAAGTGGTACTCATAGGAGTATAACTACTCTTAGTGCTATCCAAGTTAAAGTGTTTTAAATGACCATTTATATATTCACTCTAATTTAAAATAATTCCTTCTTTACTTTGAAAAATATGAAAACCAAGAAAGAATTTTTGTTCTCCGATTAAACTCATTTCATTTTTCATTTTTAATTAATTTATAAAAATCATTACATAATTAATTTTTGGAATATTCAAAAATAATATCATCGATATATATTTTTAAAACAAAAACATCAGTTAATATTTGTTTTATAAGAAGTGTAGGATCAGCTATACTTTTTGAAAAACTTTTGAAAAAAAAATTCTTAGCCTACCATTCCAAGATATAGGGTCTTGTTTGAAAACATATAAAGGTTTTATTAATTTGAAAACTCTATTTGGAAAATGAGGATTTTGGAAACTATGAGTTTTTTATACAAAAAAAATATTCAACTATATACCCATTTAAGAATTAACTCTTGAAATCCATTTGATAAAGTTTAAAATATATATGAGATGCATAATCTAGAAGTATTCTAATAGATTCGTGTCTAGATACTGGTGTAGAGGTCTCTTCATAGTCTATTCCTTCTTCTTGATTTTATCCTTGTGAAACTAGTCTAGCCTTATTTCTTACTATAGTGCCTGATTTATCTTCCATGTTTCTAAACACTCATCTAGTTCATATATTCAAGGTTTCCTTGGGTCTATCCATAAGTTCCCATACATTATTTATTCCAAAATGATTTAATTTTTCTTGCATAACCATTACCCAGGATCCATCATAGATTGCATCACTGATGTTCTTTGGTTCTAGTTGAGACAAGAGTGCATGATGTTTAACCTTATTTCTTATATAATCTATGGTCTGTGTACCACTATCTAAATATTCAACTATAGAATATAAAGGATTTTACTTAAGGGTCTTAACAACTCTAGAAAAATTAGGGATGGTCACTTTGGGTTCCTTTATAGGTTAGAGTTCTAGAAGTTATGGAAATTCACCAGAATTGGATGATTTTTTTGACTATTTTATATCATAATTAGTAGGTTTCGAATTTAGGTTTAGAGTTAATAAATCATCCTCAAGTTTTTATAAAGCAGTATTAGTATCATGTGGATTTTTCTCATCAAATTTTATGTGAACACGCTATTCAACAATCTTGGTTATTTTATTAAAAACTCTATGATAATTACTAGAGGTTGAATAACCCAGGAAAATTCCTTCATCGCTTTTAAAGGAAAATTTGTCCATATTATCCTTAGTGTTAAGAATAAAGACTTTGAAATTAAATATTCTAAAGTAATTAAACATAGTACATCTATTATTTCAAATCTCCCGAAGGTTCTTTTTCAAGATAGGTCTAATTAAAACTCAGTTGACTATGTAAAAATCTATATTTACACCCTGTTCCTAAAATTAGATAGGTAATTAAATTTCATTTAACATAGTTTGGTCTATCTCTTGAAGTGTTATATTCCTTCTTTCTATAACTTTATTCTGCTCAGGGATACTAAGAACAAATAAGTTATGACTATAGACATTTTGTGAGAAAAAATATTAGAAGTGTTGATTTTATAACTTACATCCATGATCACTTCTTAAGTTATTAATCCTAATTCTACTTAAGTTTTCTAAAGAAAAAGCATACCTGGTGAAGTAAGAACAGGTTTCACATTTGTGTACTAAAAATAACACACAAGTATACCTAGAAAATTCAACTACTTGTAAATAAACATAGTGCTTCAAATTTAGACTACAAACTCTAAATGGTCCAAATAAATCTATATTAACCAACTCAATAGGTTGAGAAGTTGAAACTTCTTTTTTGGATTTAAAAAAAATATTGCATTGCTTCATTGGTGACTCCACTCTAGCGGTGAGTCTTTTTGAAATATCCAATATTTTGTTCTGGATTTGAGGCATAGTTGGCGGTGATACTTTTCTACACTTTGTCAAATTTTATTCTCTGTAGAGACTCCTTTTCCAATAGTGACTCATACTTGGTAGTTTCTTAATCCAGAGTTGAGAAATTTTAGGTGGTGAGATATCCTTAGTGGTGAGAAATTTTTTACGGTGAGATATCCTTGGTGGTGAGACATGTTTAGTAGTGAGTATTTGTTTTATGGTGACTCATACTTAGAAAAATTTCACCAATATCTCTCATATTATAAAATGCTAACTGAAAAAATGAAACTCTTTAAGTATCACAATAATCATGATTTAATGATCATTAAAACAAGGAGGTCAATAATTTCATAATATGTAATCATGATAAAATACTAAACTATTATTTTATTTGTTGTATATAATAAAATTAAATAGAATTAATTCACTATCACTATGATCGAACTTGGAAAAAGAAAATTTCATCCCCAATATTAATTTCCAAGAGTGGTACAGGATCTTTCATATAGTACTACTACATGAAAATAAGTTTTAAGTGTTGTAATCCCCTATAACTAATCAACCACCACATGGAGAGAGTGAGAATAATAAGGATTCCTATAAGAGGACCATGGAGGATTCATCATATAATCAGTTACATCTAATGATATGGTGATATACCCTAAAGAAATTGATACATACACTATGTTTTCATGTCTCTAAGAACATGATAAGGAGATGGGGAGAGAGATAGGGAGAGGAAAACGATAAATGAGATTATCACTATGCTGCACAAGTGTACTTGGAGAGTGTTCATTTACTCAAGATGATGGGGTAGATCAGTTAATTATAAAATTTTGGGTTCTATATAAATAAATAATTATTTATAAATCTGATTATTTTATTCTTACCACCTAGATTCTCTAATTTCATTGAAAATTATAAAATGATTAGTATGGATAATCCCCTAAATAATATATTGACTAAGGTTCACCATGTTTATAGGGATATAATAATTTGGTTCTTCAATACTTATGGTGAAAAAAATTAAGAACAATGATGAAACACCAATGAAAATTTTAAGGCCAATGGTGCCTATTCAATTTCCAACAAAGAAAAAAATTAGAGAGAGAAGGGTGAAAAAGAAACGGTTTTTTTACATGTATAAGGATATTTAATTAGAAGAAGAACTATAATGTAGTTAAAAAGAAAGTGGGTTTCTTGTCTATTCATCATTAAAATAAAAAATTTCCAATTCTTTAAATTTGATATTAGATATAGTTTTTCAATTTTATATTTTTATCTATACACAAGAACCAAGTATATTATGAAAGGTTTCTAAAAGTGAATTAAATATTTAAACAATTAATGGATAAATATTTTTTGTGTTAATTATGGAAGATTAGCACTTCAAATTACCCAGTCAAATAATTATCGTATTTGTAAACTATTATCATGTGTGTGTCAAAACCATAACATTATTTTTGTGTCATGTTTAGACATAAGTTAATTTATTTCAAGATTTAAAAATAAAATTATAGCTTATGTTAGGTATAACACATTTAAATAATAGTTTGAATATATACTTGAATTGGTAAATCCTAAGTTGGAAAAAATGATGAATTAAATTCATAAGACTCAGTGGGAAGGTATTTTATTCATCATTACTTTTAGAAATGTCATCAAAAGATATAGATATACCTATTTAATCATGTATAAATCATATTCCTTTATATTATTAAGGAATATAAAATTAAATCAGAGAATCAACTTGGTAAGAAGATAAAGTAACTTTGATTAGATAAATATGGATAATATCTTAACCAAGATCACGAGTCATAAAATTATTTCATGATCCTTTTATAAATGTTTATTAAAAACATAAACATACACACTTAACCTAGTGTTCCAATCATGTAGGTAAATGATACCAGACCACATAAGATTAATAGTTTGAAAGTAAATCTAGATTATTGAATTTATGTGTATAGGGATGCAAAGTGTTTACTAAGGTTATTTATAGCAACAAATTTTCATCATAATACATGAAATATATCTTTAAATAATCAAATGGATAAAATTTTTATTTAGAGAGGAATTATATCTCCAAAAAAGTTGAATATTTCAAGATAGATTTCAACAAAATCAAGGCTCAATATACACAAGAGTTTGCATGAGAACATAAATTCCATGGTACTTAGTGGGAGTTATTTCAAATACACAGCAAACTATATAGGATAAAAAATGAAATTTGAGAACCAAAGATATGTGGTTTTATTTTCACCAAGTAAAGTGATGTGTTATCTATTAGGGATAACAAAATATTATCATGCAAGAAGATATAATGTCTATAGAAGGTTATTCAGAGTGTAAATAATTTCCCTAGTAGTATATAAAAAAGTAATATTAATAATGGAAATAGGATATGAGTCTTATAGCTAGTTAATATATGGTTAACCAAATGCTTCACTATGAATGACTTAGATAAAGCAGACAAAATTCTAGGGATCAATATCTATTGATTTAATATGCAGGTGAATATTTAGACTAATTAAAGTATATATATTAATAATTTATTGAAAGATACAATATGGAGAAATCAAGAATGGATTGTCTTAAATGTCATGTGACGTAAAGAATGAAAAAATTTCATATCTCTTTGACGGCCATATCTATCATTTATGTCATGTTATGTATTAGTATGTTCTGGATAACTATATTGATAAGTAGTTAAAACTATCATAAATTACTAGAGTTATATAGAAAATATGTTCCTATATATAGAGAATATTGGAAAACAATTGTGAAATGATACATAATTGGAATCTATAATGATTAGTTTAATAGAATATTGAGTTTAAGATAATAATAGTATAATGAATAAGGGAAGATCAAAGTAACTTTTTGTTGAAAAAACTATAAAAACCATATATATTGTTTCTTATAATATAGTTAAAGAAGTAGTATGCATATAATTTGGTAATATAATATCTTGATAAGTTTTACTCAAGGAGATAAAGTCATAGTTAGCAGTATAGACACAAGGTTAAAAATGTAATTCCCAATGACTAAAGTCATACCTCATCTTAAGAATGAATATAATGTAATATAAAATGAGTTAAGTAATGTTAATAGTTAGATCTAGTGTAAGTGGTAGGTTTTTGAATTTATTTCCCTAAAACCTACTATTTTGTAAAATTTATTACCAAAATATATTTATTCTTATCAGATAGTGATAATTATTTTATGTAACATTAATTTGATAATTTACTTAGAGTATTTATCACATCAAAGGATTATAGAAGTTACCTTCTATAATGAGAACCTATAGATTCCACGAAAATTTTCATAAATAATATGTCAGGTGGTCAAGATACATAAATTGAATGGGACATAGATGATGTCTAACTATTAGGTGTTGGGGTTTATTAGCATTGAGACTTCTTCTCATGAATTTCACACATGTAGATCTCTGAGAATATAGGTCGTGAGGATTGACCTATCAATAGAAATTTCACATTTTCTATGTGTCATTAGATATCCCTTTCTAAAAACATATGTATTTTTACTTTGACTGGAGATCATTATTAATGTGTATCATAGATCACATACTTTGATGTATGGATAAAAACCATGATAACATATGCTCATGGAAAGGTAGAATATGTTAGGTAAATCAAAAGTGATATGTAATTAATTTAATGGTTAAGAAAATATTTTTCCCTTAAAAGCTAATGAAAAAAATATATCTTTGGGGATTTTATTAAGATAGAAGTGTCTGATAAAAATCCATAGACATGATAATTTATAGACAATTTCATTTCATAAATTTAATGAATGATAGGTCAAATGTATATGATGATTGAATTTTTATGCATCATGGTTGATGATATATGAGTTGACAAAGGGATTATATGACACAATATAATTTGTGGGAAGGTTTTTATAATTTTTACACTACCTTATTTCTCTATGGGTGCCTTAATGTGTTTCAAGACACCAATCTTAGAATTTAGGCATGGTTGTCCTATTTCAATTGAGAAATGGGCCTAGAGTGTTGAACAATAAGTGTATCTAAAAACTCATTAAATTCTATTCAATTTATGTATAAGAATAAATTTATTCATGCCTAATGGGATAATAATTATTCTAGTTTATTTGATTATAAAATTAAATCATGATATATTCGAGTTTAGAATAGGTGAGTTAAATATTACTTCCTATTTTTTATTCAAAAGTTTAGTGAATATTGTAAAATGAATATTTTTTCAAGTTGTGTGAATAAATATAAATAAATATTTATTTTCAAGTTAAGTGAATAAAAAATTTATTTTATTTTATTGAACAAATATTTAATTATACAATGTTCAATAATTTTATTGAAGGATTCAGATTGATTAAATGATCTAAAATATTTTTTTAATATCATTTAAATAAATTTTTATTTATTTAAGGGATGATATTAGATCGTTACTAGTCACCTAAGTGTGGTGACATGTTTAATGTACTTTGATGTAATTTAAATAAATGTTTATTTATATAAGAATGGATATTAATATATTATATGTCACCTTAAAGTAATAACAGTTGTTTTTTTATTATTTTAGAAGATTGGTGACATAGTTTTCATTTTTCATGTTTACTAATAATAATAATTTTATTATAAAGTTGACATGAAATATTTATTTGGATTTAATTTGAAAAATAAAATTTATTATCAATCTATTAATGATCACCTAATTAATAAAAATAATACATGTCATGTCACTAACATTAGATTCAATTGTGAATTATATTCTCTTGTTCTACAAACAAATAAATAGAATCCACACATATTCTCTCCAATTTAAGGGAGATAAAAGTAGATATCCCTCATTATGATCAATGAAAACGATGTAAAGCATGTGTTCTTCTTGTGCTAGCACCTGAGAGTTAAACAATGTCATTTAGATTTTGGTGGAGCATGTTTGGATTTATCTAGAGGGATCATTGATTATATTTTAACAGCAAATCCAGTATAATCATGATTGGAAATCTGGTTAGTAACATCAATGACTAGAATTAAAAAACTGTTTATTGATCAAGAAGAAATCTACAACTAAGGTAATTATATTTTAATTTAATTATAAATTAAATTTCCATTATCCTTTCTATGAAATTATGTGTAGGTTTCATCGTTTTCTTCAGATTTAATCTGTTAAACCTGATGAAGCATTTAAAAAAACAAGCATCCAATTGATGCTTTTGTTTCACCCCAAAACATTCAACACAATATAAGGTGAAATGTCATAAATTTTTTCAGGATTTAGCATGAGTGGGGGATTAATGGAGATATTCCCTAAATAATTATATAAATATGATTTGTTTTGGATATATCATATTGTATGATATGTGGTATGTCATAAGGTATGACATACATGAACGAAAGGCATGGAAAATGCCTTGGTTTGGCATATCATAGGGTGTGATATAGTGATATATCACCACTATTATACCTATATAATAGTGTATGATATTGGTGTATCACAAGTGTTGTGATATATCAACCATACGCTATTATTGGTGATAAATGCATTCAAATATTAAATGTTAACATCCAGGTCTTCTTCCATGGAAGATATTATTAACCCTTTATATTTAATATGATGAATTTCTTACAGAATTAAGGAAGAACTTAGGTATTAAATTTCATGTCCATAATATTAATCAAACATTACATAACTGTTAAGTACATACATGAATTCATGGGAAGAATCCATGACTCCTATATAAAGAGGCAAAAGTAATGATAATAGTGAGAAATCCTCTGATGATTCTCTCTAATTGAAGTTATCTTCACTTTCTTCCTTTACTGTGAGAGGTACTAGAATACCGTGGTTGAGTAGAGAATCACTCCTCATAATTGAGTGATTCCTTAACCTGCCAATGTTATTAGAAGAAGGAATCATTTGGATAATTCTTAGATATCTTTATTAAGCATGTGTTTAAAGACTCAAGACTTAACCATTATATGTGTGTGGAATATTATTCATTTTATATTATGAATGTATTTCGTTTCAAAGAATATATGACCCTGGTTTATTTTTTTATAATTTTTTTTGATCCCTGAAAAGTAATAATAAATCTTAATAAAATCAAAATGAAATTCTTAAAATCACATAAAGTGCCTACGAAGAAGGTTTTATCCTCAAAGTGGCTCAGAAGTGGGACTCTAGGTGAATCTCTTTATCTCCCCCCCCCCCGTCCTTCTTCTCTTATAGTTTATTCCCTCCACTAACCCTCATTACTTCTCGATGAGTTCCTGGAAGTCCTAGTGAACATTCTTTTTCCCTTCTTTTCCTAGGGTTCTTTGTAGTTTCATTCGACTTCGCTGGAACTCCTTTCTTCACTTAGACTAAGTTTCTCTTACCACGCAGTGCTTCCTTTCCCCTTCTTGCCTAGTGTTTTCTGCTAGTATAGGCACCATCCACCTCTCATTACCACTCTTTCTACCTATATATCTTTATGCTTAAAACCCCATTCATGGCCTATGTGATGATGCCTTGGGTGGATTGGGTTAGTTTTGGTGGTGGAATATGGTTCTTTTCTTCTCCTCTTCCCTTTATACCTAATACATCATGCTCAACCCTGTTTTTTCAGGTGTGATATGATTTTTGGGATATCTTGGGATGGTTTTTATGGTATTTGGTGGCAATATTAGTCTTGTTCTTTGTTTTTTGTTTTTTCTTCTATTTTAGGAATTGGTTTTTCAAGGGTGGTTGGTTTTCTCTATATGAAGGCAGTAACAAGTGAAGTTACTACCTTTATTGTTAGCTATGTCTTCCAGTTCATGATACACAAGTTCTTTGGCCATAGTTATTGGTTTTATTTGGTTTTTTTATATAATGATTAAGGGTTCTTACTGTTATGATGGTGACTCTCATTCTGGTTTGGGTTTATGGGAGTTTCCTTGTCTCTTTATCTACCACGTAGCTCTTTCGGCCTTTCCCAATATGCAAGACCCCATCTTGGTCGAATATGTTCGGGATTTAGGGTGGTTTGGGTTTGTATGCAGTGGAATGGGAAATTTTCATATGAGTGATTATATATATATATATATATATATATATATATATATATAATTAATTAAATTGGGTAAGTGTTTTAATAATTTGGGAAATAGGGGTGTCAAGCGCAAAATGAAATGGCGCTTTTCATGTAAGACCTAAAAATGACAGTTCAAATGGCACTTTGGAGGTATGAATGACAAAGTGACACTTCTTGTGGCACTCTTTTGTAAAAATATTAAAAGAATAGTGTCACTTCACATGGTTATCTTCCTTGAATTAAAATTCTTAAGGGTGACCCTAAATGAGGCACCCTAATTTTTTCACCCAATAAAAGGGTGATCCCCCCATCCTCTCATCCATCCCAACAAAATGTGATGCTCTTCGAAGCGTTATAACCCTACTCTGAAACCACCCTCCACTTCGAAATCGGTCCCCACCATCATTTAGGCACCACCCTCTGATATTCAGGTAATTCTATTTATATTTTAATTTATATAATTTTTTAATTTATTTATATAATTATTTAGTAATTAGATTATAATTAGTAAATAGTTAATGTATTCTAATTAGAACCTAATAATTATATAATTGTGATTATTAGTTAATTTAGTAGTTTGTTTCTAATTAGTAATTAGTTAATATGAATATAATTGTAATCATTAATTAATTTAGTATTACTTAATTATAATTATTAGTTATTTAATTGTAATTAGTAAATAATTTAATATAATTAGCAATTAATGATTTGTAATTAGTACTTTATTAATTATAATTATTAATTAATTAATTAATTTTAATTAGTAATTAAATAATTGTGATTAAAAATTACAAAATGATAGTTTTATTTCATTTAGTATTGCTTTTTTATAGTAATTAGTTAATTTTAGTTATTAAATAGTTTAATTTCATTAGCAATTAATTATTTATAATTAGTACTTTATGAGTTATAATTAGTGATCAATTAATTTATTAATTAATTATAATTAGTAATTAAATAACTGTAATTAGTAATCATGTTACTAGAATAAGTAATTAATTTAGTATTACTTAATTGTAATTAATAATTAGTTAATTGTAATTAGTAAATAATTTAATGTAATTAGAAATTAATTATTTGTAATTATAAATTTATTAATTTTAATTAGTAATTACTTAATTAAGTAATTAATTATAATTAGTAATTAAATAATTATAATTAGTAATTACAAAACTATAATTTTTAACTAATTTAGTATTAATTAATTGTAATTAGTAATTAGTTAATTCTAATTAGAAAATAATTTGATATAATTAGAAATTAATTATTTGTAATTACTACTTAATTTATTGTAATTAGTACTTAATTTATTGTAATTAGTACTTAATTAATTGTATTTAGTCATTACTTAATTGAGTAATTAATTATAATTAGTAATTAAATAACTCTAATTAGTAATTACATATTTGTAATTATTAATTAATTTTATATTACTTAATTGTAATTAGTAATTAATTAATTGTAATTAGTAAATAATTTAATGTAATTAGTATTTAATTTATTATAATTAGTACTTTATTAATTGTAATTAGTAATTAATTAATTATGTAATTAATTGTAATTATTAATCAATCAAACAAGTAATTAATTGTAATTACTTATTAAATAAATGTAATTAGTAAATACATAATTGGAATTAGTAATAAATTTAACATTACTTAATTGTAATTAGAAATTAGTTAGTTGTAATTAGTAGATAATTTAATGTTATTAGAAATTAATTATTTCCAATTAGTATTTTGTTAATTGTAATTAGTGATTACTTAATTAAGTAATTAATTGTAATTAGTAATTAAATAACTGTAATTAGTAATTACATAACTGGAATTATTAATTAATTTAGTATAACTTAATTGTAATTAGTAATTAGTTAATTATAATTAGTAATTAATTTAATATAATTAGAAATTATTTATTTATAATTATTTCTTTATTAATTTAAATTTTAATTATTTAATTAAGTAATTTATTGAAATTAGTAGGTAAATAACTATAATTAGTAATTATATAAATGGAATTAGTAATTAGTTTAGTATTACTAAATTATAATTAGCAATTATTTAATTGTAATGTTTTATTAGTTTAATGTAATTAGCAATTAATTATTTGTAATTAGTACCTTATTAATTGTAATTATTAATTACATAATTAAATAATTAATTAAAATTAGTAATTAAATAATTTTAATTAGTAATTACATAGCTAGAATTAGTAATTAATTTTTATTACATAGTTGTAATTTGTAATTAGTTAGTTGTAATTAGTAATTAATTTAATGTAATTAGCAATTAATTATTTTTAGTTATTGATTTATTAGTTATAATTTTTAATTAATTAATTAATTTTGATTAGTAATTAAATAATTATAATTAGTAATTACATAATTGGGATTTGTAATTAATTTAATATTACTTAATTGTAATTAGTAATTAGTTAATTGAAATTAATAATTAATTCAATCAAATAAGTCAAATAACTAATTAATAATGTAGTACTTTTTAATTTGAAATAAAAAATTATTAATTATAAAATAACTAATTAATAAATGACTAAGGAATGAATAACTTAGGAGTCTTTAATTATGAAGTACTGAGTAAGTAATGATTAATTACTAATTAAATTAGTATTAACTTAGGATGAATTTGTGATTAAATAATGAATAGTTATTGATTAACTTCATATTAATATTGGATTAAGATAGGATCAAAGAGGGATAATTTCACAACAATGAGGCCTAAATACACACCTGATTTGTCACTCTCGGGAGATCTTCTTTAGATAATTAATACCATGTTGCGCACCTAGTTTGATAATCTCTATAGATATGTTTTAGATTATTCTAATTATCTTAATAAAGCACAGAACATTCCTTTAGCATAATTAAAAAGTATACTAGGAAAAATAGTGTCATTTTTTGGATATAATAATTATTTTAAAATTATGATAAAGTAAATATTGTGTGTTTATCTAAGTAATTAAATATCTATCTAGATACTACAAGTGGGTATGGATTTGACAGAGATGTACCTATGAGTAACAACCCTGAAAACACCATATTAATCTAGACTCGATCGGAAACTGGTGCACAACAACAGGCATTGTTTCACACCTATTTTTAAACTCCCTGGTAATATGCTTTAGATGATTCACATTTTCTTTATTAACTGTTAAACATACCTTTAGGAAGATTAAAAATTGTACTACAAAAAAATAGTTTCATCATTTATGATATAAGAAGATGTTCTAAATTTTCAGTAAAGAAAATATTATGTGGTTATCTAAGAAATGAAATTCAAGTCTGGAGACTACAAGTTGATGTGGCTCTGGTACAGATGTACCTAGGGGTAACAACCCTGAAAACACCTTATTGAGCTGGTCTTGATCAGGAACTAGTTCACAATAACTAGACTTGTTGTACACATAGTTTGACACTCTAGGGGAACATTCTTTAGATGATTAAAATTATCTTTATAAACTATTGAACATACCTTTATAAAGATTAAAAATTGTACCACGAAGCCTAGTTTTCAACTTTTAGGATATAAGAAGACATCTTAAAATTTTGACAAAGTGAAGATTGTTTGACATTCCTTAGATATGTGGAAAAATTGTAAATTATTATTCTTCTTCTTGGTTAGATTTAATTAATAAAAAAAAATTATTTTAGATAAAAAAAATATGGTTTCCAATATTTATTTCAACAGTAAAATTATTTATATTGAACAAGTAGGTAGTTATAGTATAAAACCATAAAGAGTTGTGATACTTGGAGAGTGTACAACTTTGGAATATGTTCAAAGAAAAATTCATTAAAAGTTAAAAATGATGGATAATAAAGTGATAGAGTCCATCATATATAGGAATATACAATTTAATGATAGTTTGTGGAATATAGCCTATGTATTATATGATGATCAAGACTAGGAACACATATTTTCATTAGTTAAGTATCAAACTGAAAATCAAATGATGGAGTTGAATGTCACTATAGCTACAATGGAAGTTCCATCGACAATGGAAGTTGGTCCATCACAACTTCATGATACAATGTCATATCCTAGGGTTATAACACCTTAAGAAATTCCAACAATAATGGTACTTGTTCTACCATATCCTCAAGCCACAATTTCATATACTCAAATTGGTATGTATCAAAGAGGAAGTTATGTTTCCATGGATGGTCCTCTATATACTTTAGATGTACTGGTTGATAATTTTTAAGATGATGAAAATTTTGAATAATAATATGATGAGAAATTTGAAGGATAAGATCATGTAGGAGAACATTTTATGCCCACTCATGTGAGGTTTAACCTACCTTTAAACCATCCTACACCTTTGGAATCATAGTCGACCGAAGGAATGAAATGATTTCTATAATTTTATTGGTCAATTATTACTCCTAGTATAAAATTTCCAAGAATTATTAGTGGTAAAGAATAAAGTGTCAGATGAAGGTTTTTATATATTATAAGAGAGATTATTAGTAAAGAAGTAATGAAAAATGTGATAAAAAATCACATAGAAATAAATTATAGTTATTTTGTAGAAAATTCAAACAGGTCTCATTATTTGATCTGGTGTAAAAAATATGATTCAGATTGGTAGATAAATTTTTGAGCTATAATTAAAAACTATTTTCACTATTTTCACATTGCTATATTTACTCCACACACATGTTTGAACCCAATATTGTCAAGGGAACAATTTTCATTAGATCATAAGTTTGATTCAACTATTATTGTTGAAATGATAACAACATATCAAGATGTTTCTATTGTTTTGGTGGTAGAGATAATCAAACAGCTTTTTGGGTATCAAATCTCTTACTATAAGGAATGGTCAGCATGAAATAAGGCTATTTTGAAATTGTATAGTAACTTGGATGAATATTATCAATTTTTATCTCAAATTATGAAGCTATTACGCCATAAAAATCAAGTTATCTATCAGTTACATACTATTAAATATGTTAACCAACACAACAAAGTTGATCTCAATGGTTGTGTTTGATTTTTTTTTGACATTTTTACCAAGTGTGTATGCTTTTAGACATTGAAAGTAGTTTATACATATTGATGGAACATTTCAACATGAAAATTATAATGAAAAATTATTCATTTCTTCCACACAAGATGGTAATCAATCCCCTCTACCTTTGGCATTTTATATTGTCTAGAAGGAGAACATCCCATCTTGGAGCTAGTTCCTAGCTTGCCTTAGAGAGATGTTATGGGCATAGAAGGTATTTGTCTTATTTTAGATCATCATTGATAAATCAAGGAGGTATTATAGTCTGAGGGTTTATCAAGGATACCACTTTATTCCCATCATTGATATTATATTTGACACATTTCTAGCAATGTTCGAAATAAGTTCAAGTAAGATTTCATGAAGAAATCAATCGTAAAAACTGGTATGAATATCCTTTTTTTAAATCATTATCATAGTTTTTTTCATATGTGTTTAGATTAATTCTAGTTTTTAAGCATATAAACCTTAATAACAAAGGATGGAAGAGTGTCCCAAATATATTCATAGAGCTAGTTCAGAATTTTATGATTACATGATGAAAATTCCAAATCATAAATTGTCATTAGTGTAAGATGATGAGAGGATGTATGGACATATGACTAACAACATCATAGAATGTATAAATGGAGTTTTCAAGGGAGTCCAAAAATTATCCATCATAAGTAATTAATAATATTAGATTATATGTTAATTAGAAGAGATATAACTATAATATAATAGTAGTATAATTTTTTAAATGTAAATTACAGGTTTGGTACAAGATACCTTCTATTGTATTGTAAATTATTTTTCGGAATGAGGAAAGTAGGATGAATAGGGTTTTAATAGAGGGGTGTGATATGGTCACTAATTAGAATGATAGATAGATATAGTTCTTTAGGAGGCTGTAACATTTTGAGTCACTTAATTTGATCATGTTGAGTAAAGATTTTAGGATGCTCGGCTAAGTGGTCCTATGACTAGTAGCAGTGGTTGTGTGTAAGTCATTTTACTAGAGAAGCATTATTGTGATTGTGGAAACTTTGAATCATTTTGATATCCTGGTACCCATGTGATCATAGCATGTGATTTTATTTAATTATCTTGGAAGCATTTCAATGATCCAGTTTATCAACCAGAGAGTATAAACAACTGCTACATTTCTCCCTGGATGCCTATTGGGAATATCATAATTTTGGGTTGTCTGATGGTATACCCACGCTTCTATTGAACATGACTAGGATATAACCAAAATAGAGGCCAAAGTCGATTCGTATTTGAAATAAGATGGATTTTAAAAACAAAAGGGCACCTGGAAGAAGATTTGGCATATTCAACCAGTACGGTTACATGAGGACACAATCTTATAGAATTAAAGGGTGATCATGAAGTAGTTAAAAAAATTGATGTATTCTATCAATTAATATAAAATTTTGTACACGTAATTATTTTTTTAATTATTATCATTTGTTGTTCGGGGTATAATAGTTAAGAGGGGGTTGAATTCGGTTTCCAAATAAAAATGTCTATTAAAATAATTTAAAACTAAAATCTACTATTTATAAACACATCCAATTTCTAAAACTATAGATTTATATAGCTTGGTCTTTCAAAATATTTCTCAATGGTTTGATCGACTCTTAGTTATAAACAATTTTGAAAACCCTATCTAAGTTTTAAAACTAATTTATATTCACATGCATATTTTTCTATATTGTTCCCTATAATATTATATCTTCTTTTATACATAAGCGTGACTTTCACTTAAAAATAACTCCATATAAAAGAACATATGTAGTCACTTGAAATAACATACTTAATTTATTTTAAAAAATAAAAAATAAACATAAAAAATATTTTATACCAAATCATAAAACCAGATATGAGTTAAATAGTTGTCAACATTAATGTCCTATTATTCATACATTTAGATTGAGCAGCCTCTGTTATCTTCCTAGCAGTCGCATGTGTTGCATGGAATACTGGCATAAGGACCTATTTGGCATATTTTAGTTCATAAAGAGCATCATTTTTATCATGATTCACCTTCGACATCCATTTTTCATACCTCTAATGTTTTGTATTTTATAGAGTCACCATGTGTGACTTCAAGACCATTGATCACCATTTTATTTTTGTACAGATTGAGTGATGGTGGAAGAGACACACATATTTTATCCCCCTTAAGGAGATATGGACATTACTTTAGAGGATGTCACCTACATGCTCAGTCTACTCATCCACAGATAGGAAGTTATGGGTGCCATTATTGGAGACGGGTGTGCATTCATACATTGTCAACTAGGTATTAACATCATCGACATAACACATGTCCCCCAAGATTCTCACTTATGCATGTGGTGTCTTGATTTGAATTTTTTCATCATTTCTGATGATGCAGATGAGGCAATACTTATTCATCACACACATGTATATATTATGTGACTAATTGTTTTCATATTTATATGGTCCATTACACCACCTTGGTTCATAGTATGTACTTACCATTACCTGAGCATATTCACCAAATGTGTAGATATAGTTGGGGGTCCACTGTATTATAAAATTTGTATAAATATATCTTTATCAGTTGTCAAGCTAATGTTCAGTAGATTTTAGGGTGCATGGATTTGGTATAGATGTGGTCCTGGGAGTATGTTCCATGCATCTCTCCAAGAGTTGTCGCACCACTTCTATAGCACCTATTTCAGGACTACCCTCAGGGATACTGGTATGTTTATGTCATTAATTTGATTTATTTAGTAATTTTATTAATTTTATTTATAAATATATAATATATAACTTATTTTTAACTAGGTTTATTAAGGATCAGCATTATACACATAATAATAGACATGGTGTGAATATCTTTTGACAGATATTTGATGTTATATAGTCCGCTGATGTAAGTTAAACATTAAATTTTTTATATAAAAATTAATTTTGTTATTAATTTTTTAAGATATTTAAATTTTATCTTAATAAAATTATATTGAAAATTTATGAATTCTTTTTTGAGTTTACATTTCAAGTTTTATAAACCCCATATACAGTATTTTCCTAAACATCGCTCCCACCATACTACACTACTATGATTGCAGATCGTGGTGCAGTGGTTCTACTCATCCACTTCCACATCATTGAGTGAATCCAACTAGACTGAGTCACGTGACAGTTTGTCTATATACATAATATCCTCACTTCTACATGATAGGTTGATGGGTTATATTCTATTATGCTTACATATATACAAAAGATGGACTAAATGAAGTTTCATACATGTTATATTGAGTATTGGGGCACATGTACCCAACACAGTATATTTTAGCACAGATATCCCAAAACATGCCTTCGGTAACATTATCATGAGGATTGTATAGATTTGTATCAATGACACACAATCATGTACCTTACATGTCATGGGATATGAATTCAGTAGTTGGTATGTTTACTAAGATTTATTATATTTTTTTATCTCATGTTTCGTATTAATTTGAATGTTATTTCATTTGTAGTCAGACAACCTTGATTGACTTGTACATATCACAGATCTTAAGAAGGAAGAATTTATTAGGCAGGATGTAGTTAACCAAGATCTGATGGCTCTCAGATATCCTCCCTATTTTATATGTGAGAGTATCTATGATGAGGAGCCACAGTTATATCCTGATCCACATGCTCCGATTGAGGCTCCTCGGGATGATGATGTCCAGGGTGTGCCTACTGAGGATGATGTGCCACCACCACCCCTGCTAGCCAGAGGACAGTGACAAGGACATCGATGAGGGAAGAGGTGAGGACATAGAGAGAAAGATCTAAGAGATGATCCTATAGATGTTTCTGTACCATAGAGACATGATCCTACAAATACATCTCATATATTATCTCTATATCTTCTTATTGTGATGGATTGGGACCTGGGTGTGGTAACACAGCTTGTGGCGGCCCCCACTCCTGTTGATGATGACATCTTTGATATCACACTTTCGAAATATTTAGGAGATCTAGGGCCATATGGATCCACAACTGATTTTGGGTAGTCCTCCACATATGATGTCATGTAGTCCTTTACATAGCAGTATAAGGAGGCACCCACAGCACCGTAAGAGGAGGAACCCATGACAATAGCTAGGTCATTAGAGTGATAGAGACGTTAGATATAGAGTGGGTGTGAGGTTCATATGTTGGGTTGTGATACTGAGGGGAAATAACGTTGATATATTTTGATGTCACATTATATATATTTAAAAATATATTTAATGAGATAAAAGAATTTTTTTTTAGAAAAATTAAAAAATAATTTCAAAAATATAGTAAACGTAAACTAATTTACATGAAATATTAATAAATAACAACAAACTATAAATAGTTTAATGTTTCACTTAGAGTGTACTTATATTTTATATCTTATAAAATTTTCAATTCGACTAATTATAACAAAACATTTGTACTTATAAATTATTGTGGCATTCCTTTCACTACTGAAAATGGGATCTATACCTTCAACGTTGATTTATTCTGTTGCTATAGATATCATTTTGAGTAGTCAAGGGAATGTCAAAAAAATTATTTACAAATATTAAGGTTTCGAAACAATGATATTTTGTGCCATTAAAATTATTTTTAATTAAATTTTTTGACAAAGTACTTTCTTTATTTCAATAATTTATTACATGGTTATTCTGTGTGATAATTTTTATTTTGATTGTGTTTATACTTTATAATTTATATACTTTTAAAGTCACATAATTATAACATTATTATGTTTTATGTAGGTGAGTTTGAAAGCTTATAAATTATAAAGTATTAGTACAATCTAAATGAAATTTTTCACGCTGACTAAACATATAATAAATTATTTATAAATGAAAAGAAACTCAAAAATATTGTAAATAAAAATTAATTTACATGACACAAACATTACTGTTTAAAAACATTACATTTATAGTTTACATAATTTAGGGGCATATTTCTTATTAAGTATTATATTATTAATTAAATTATTATGAAATATTATTAATTATTTTATTATTATTGAATGTTATTAATTATGATATATATATATATAGTTATATATTTATAATTATAAATAAATACATATATTTTTTAATATATATATATAATTATAAATAAAAATTATATATTTAAATAATTATAAAATTATCATAAATATATTTAAATAATAAATACATTGATTGAGGATCATTATTTTGACTGTTGGAGTCGACAGGCCAATAGGATGATTTTTATGGGTTGGATATTTTGAGGTTATTGCCAAGGGGTACTACTTTGGGTGGCTTCATGGACCACATGAATTTATGTTGTTTGTATGAAATTTTATTTTCATCAACAAATTTTAGGACTGGGCACGCTCGGATCCTGAACTTTCCCAGTATAATTAAATTTATAAATACAAATTTTCAATTCTTTAAATATAGTTAAAATTATATAAATATTAATTTATAATTATATACATTTATATTTATTTATAATTATGTAAATTTAATTATTTATTTTATATTTTTAATTATAGTAATTATCATATTAAATACTAATTATATTATTAATTATTAATTATATAAATTAATATATATTTTTATATATAAATATATATTTATTTATTTATTTAAATTTTATTTGTAAATATATCCTATTGATTATATAATTATAAATATATTTATATTTATATAGTTATAAATATTTATTAATAAATAAATTTAAAATATATTTACATAATTATATTTATTTATAATTATATTTATATTTATAATTATTTATATATATATAATGAATATATTTATAATTACATAATCATAAATCTAGATTTTTAAATAAATAATTTTAATTATATAAATATAAATATATTTATAATTATATAATTATTAAAATATATTTATATATACATTTCAAATGTATTTATATATACATTTAAAATATATTTATAATTATATAATTTTATATACATTTAAACACCAAATAATTTTAAATTTAATTTATATATATATATATGTATGTATGTATGTATATTTAAAATATAAAATTATTTATAATTATATTTATAAATATATATATATATAATTATATAATTAAATATATATATTTATAAAACTATATTTATATAGTTATAAATATATATTTATTTATTTATAAATAAATTAAAAATATTTATAAACATATAATTATTATAAATATATATTTATAAATATAAATAATTTATATAAATATATATAATTATAAATATGAATTTATAAATATAAATTATTTATATAAATATATATATATATACTAATTATATTTATAATTATATAATTATAAATATATCTCTATAAATAAATATATATAATTATATATATAGTAATATATTTATAATTATATAATTATTAAAATATATTTATATATACCTTTAAAAAATATTTATAAAAATATTTAATATATATAAATATTTATTGGTTTGTTTGTATTTATAATTATATATATTATATATTTATTTATAATCATTAATATATAATTATATATAAAATAGGATATGGGGGGTGCAAATGTGGGTATGCAAATGGGGGAGGGAGTAAAATGCCACTTTATGTGGCATTTTGTAAATCCCAAAAAAACACTAGATGAACTGGCGTTTTGGGGTTTTATCCAAAAAAACACCATTTCATTATGTCCTTAATAGTCCCATTTCTCTAAATATTAAAACCCAAACACTATTTAATTATATAAAAAAATTCTCTCTAAAGGAAAATTATTTCGTTGGAATGGGTAGTTATGGAGCTTCCTCTTTTTGAGTTTGGATTTGGTGTCAGCTCTCTATGGTTTTTCTACCTAGTTCCCTAAGTTCACAATGGTTCTAACTCAAATTTGGTCTTCTTGAGTTGGTTTGATCCATGGATCAATTGGGTGTGTCATTGACCTATTCTGGCTTGTTTTGGCGATGATGGTGGATTAGTTTTTGTTGGGATTCAGTATAGTAAATTATTTTTTAGTGTCATTTGAGTAAAAAAATGATCAAATGTGATCAAACAGACTACTAGTCTTATTAATCATTAGTATATTGACTCATGGATTATTTTTTATCCATAAGAATTAACTATGCGTGAATTTTATGTTCAAATCACAAAAAAAAACTTTATAGAAATATTTTACAAGTGTGAAGTCAACCTAAAATGAAAAAATGATCAAAAAATCTTCATTTTTCTTTAAACAATAGGAAAATTATTATTTGATAAATTTTTAGATTTAAGAACAAATTTCGTGTGATTATAACACCTAAAGTTCTCAAAATCACTAAAATTACCTTTTATATAAAAACTATATAAGTGTTAAATAAACTAAAAATGATCAAAATGATCAAAAAAAGTTTTTTTAAGTAATATTTAGAATAATGATTTTTGGGTAATTTGTTACAAGTAATAATGTATTTCACATGAATAAGATACCTACGTGGTCAGTAAAATTATCAAAAGTAACTTTTAGTAAAAATATTCTTTTATATTATACAATCAATTCTAATGTGATAAAAATGAGTAAAAGGGATCCTTTGAAAGTTAAAATTAAATACAATAACCCTTGGATCAGTTTTTGAACAATAAGAATGAGTATTATATGAATATGATTCACATGGTGCTCATAATTACAAAAGTTACATTTTAGGATTATTTTATATATGTCAAATCAACCTTAATTGATAAAAAATTATCAAAAGGGATATTTTCTCATCATAATTCATAAAAATGGACCTTGAATCATTTAAAACTTATAGAATTAAAACACACATTAATTTGATCCATGAGGTTATAAAACTAAAAAAATTATTGTGCCACCTAAAGGATCTAAGTGTTCATTGATAGGGGAGAATCCGTGATCTTAGTTTTTTTTAAGTTTCTTTTAAAATAACATTCACCACTAGTTAAAATGAGTGGTGTTTTCTATCCATAAATTTTCAAATACACACCAATAAAAGATCACTACAATTTAAAAGTTTCACCTCTCAATGTGATAAGGAAAATATTTGGTGTGATTCAGAACTCCCTAAGATCATACCACCCCCTAAAATTCACCTATGAGTACAAATGAGTAGGGTATAATCTTGAAACTTATGTAATTATGTCTCATAGCTATACTTTGGTGCATCCCACACAATAAAATTATCAACAGTTTGGGTAACAACTGATATTTATTCTTCTTATATATTGTTATCAAGTTGTCGGGTGTGTTGAGTTCTTATTATGCTGTTCTTTAATAGAATAAAGACTTCTCTTTAATTTTCATGCACAACACTACATGCAAAAACTTCACTGGCTGACTGCATCTCCATCCTAAAAAGAGTTCTTTGGAATATGTATATAGTATTATTGTCTTATTCTACCTCTCTCTCAACTGTAAACTTCATGACCAACTCACTCATTTGGTTTATTAAGAATTCACACAACAACACATCTCTTCTTCCTCAAAGAAAATATTTATTCACCAAATATCATGTGAATAATATTTTAATGTAGCCTCTTTATTTTTTAGTATCTTGCCTTTACTAATACAATTACATATATTCAAATTTGAATTTTCTTGATGAATCATATCTCTATCATCAAAACTATTGGTGATATTTTTCATAAGTGTTGGAATAATCACAAGTAACATAATATTGGAATTCTTCCTCATTATATCCATGATAATTAGTATACATTAAATATTTAAATGAATATATGACTAAATCTTGTGATAATAGTCCTGACACCCTCATATTATATGTCATAAATAACCCCATGGAATGCTATTCTTCTTCCTTCATAAAACCCACTTGAATCATGATCTATATATCATAATAATTCTATCCTCAAAGATCATCTTACATGGAATCATGTGATTTATTTATTCATTGAGATATTATCAATTCTTTTACCAACTAATGATGTTTAATGATAATAGCAGAACTTATTTTGTATAATATTTGAAGACATGTGAAAAACCAAAGTTATATGATATATTCTCAAATGCTTACGAACCATTAGTTTTGTACTCATATGAAAGGTTTATACTATAAATTCCAAATTCATATGATTAATGAAGTCTTATAATTATCCCTTCATCAAATTCAAACAATTTAATTCATATGATATGCAAGTCATATGATCAAAGCCTCAACCAAAATTCATACTAAAACACCCAACTCCTTAACATCTTCTAGTGTTCCATGATATTGGGTATATCTTACTTACCTTTACGTGGCTCAATGGTACATTTAAGAACCTATATTTTACCTTTACATAGACCCCAACCTACCATTACATTGTAGACGGAATCTTGGAGATACGTTTACATACCACTGAACCTGCTACAAACCTTTACACATGAATCATATTACCTTTATATAGCACCAAAAATACCTTTACATAGAGGAATAATATTTTAATCACCCTTGCATATCTTAATGAGCTTTAATATTACCATTATATTGTGTTCATTTCCTTTAAATATCTCTTATTTTCCATTTTGGTCTTTTCTTAGAAGTGTAAACTGCAAGACCTTTCTTTACATAGTGTTTCAAGAATACCCTTATGCCTGTCACTAAACATGTTATGTACCTTTTAACGGATAGGTTCATTTATTTTACATAGGTAAACCTATGAATGTTCACCTTTACATGGACTCTAAAAACTAATCAAATTAGGTCTATTACATATCTTTAACATTCATGATTTATCTATATACCTCAAAACACTCCAAAACATCAAATAAAACTTTATCACAAATGAATCAACTTGAAACACATGAGTTTTAAAATGATTTATATTTTGAAAAAAAATAGCATACTAAGCATATCTACTCCATTTCCTCTTCACTTATTCTTTAAACTTGTTCTAAATAACCCCCATATATTTTTTTGAAAACCATGGAACATAAATTACATTCAAACTAAAACCACTTAGTAATGAATAATTATCCAATAATTCTAATCCAATGCGAGTAAACTGGGTATAGAAAATAAGAATATTTATTTATAAAATCAAATTGTCTATAAAAATAGTAATTTTTATTCCTACCTCTTCAATTTCCTTAAAAACTGTACTTCTTAACTCAGATAGATGAGATGATACCACTTCAATTGTAGATCACTTCTCCAATAATCAATACATCATCATCACCATCATCATAATTGAATCTTTCCATGGAATCTATAATAAAAAAATTCTTCATGTACATCAAAAAATTGTTAGAACAATTCACACATTTAAAAATACTGAAATTAAAATATAACCCTTTTAAAAACTATATCTTAATATATGATCCCCTTAAGATATTATTCCCCATAAATGTAACATATATCAAAGTATTAATCCCAATATATAGTTTTATCCCCTTTAATTGAGGAATAAACATATAAATATATTTATGTTGTCTTCTCTTCCCATTTAACAAAAATAATCCATAGAAAAAGATAAGATATGGGACCGAAATGCCATACCTTATCGTTGAGATGGGTGAGGATAAACTCTCAATAGCATCCTCAGATTTTGAAATGTATCCTTAAAAAGTGTCTTGGTGAAAACATCTACAATTTTATTCTTTATAGGAATAAATTTTAACTTCAAATCATTTCTAACCACATGCTCCTTAATGAGGTGATATTTTATATCAATTTACTTTCTTCTTGAACATTGATTATTATTCTTTTATAAATTTTTAGCACTTTGATTATCACATCTAGGAAGAAGTGGAAACTTAACTTCAACCATGATATCTACCAAAAAATTATTTGTAATGGCTCAGACCTCTCAGGTCCATTCCTTTGTGAAAATCTAGTGTTTAAGGTGTTATGGGAGGTCAAGGTGACTTATTTATAACACTTTTCCAATTTTCAAGTTCTTTTAACAGTGTTTCCAAGACATTATGTCATCTATTAGAATTTCATATATCAGTAGGTCATATATCGGTAGGTCATCTATCAGTAGGCCATCTATCCGTAGTTCATATATTGGTAGGTCATATATCAGTAGGTCAAATATTGATAGGTCATCTTTCGGTAGGTTATCTATCGATAGGTGTACAATGTTTCCAGATTGGTAGTTATACAGTGTTTCCAGAATGGTGAGTCACATCGATGACTCGCATTAGTGACTCACATCAGTGATTCACATCGGTGACCCGTATATGTGACTCACATCGGTGACTCAGGTTTGTGACTTGCATCGGTGACTTACGATGGTGAGTCATCAGGGAACAGTGTTTCTAGCAACCTATTGTTTCACCCCTTTGACATTATCTTTGATGAAAAATTCATTTAAAGCCTTATTTTAAGGTATTTAAGGCCTATTCAGAGTGCATAACTCCTAACTTAATTTTCCTAAGGGTCTAGGTGCCTTTACTCAATCAAACCGTGTAGTATTGACCAAATATACCTTTAATAGAAAATCTAAATCGCTACTCCGTTTAAATTTTCAAAAGGTCGAGATACCTTCTTCTCCTATTCTTTATTCTTGTTTTCTTTGGTATGGGATGCCCAAATTTCATACTCCTATAGGAGTTGTGCAATTGAACTGCAATCCTTGGATCGTTTTCCCTTTTATTTTTCATACTGCATGCACACCCCCTGTTTTCGTGCAACTAGGAAGTGTCAATCTATCTTAGATATAAGGTATGTTTTCCCTCCATTCTTGTGGGTCCCTCAATGTATTTTCTCTCATTCTCTTTTCCATGTTATGGAATGTGATCTCCATGTTTCTAATGGAACTTTCTTGGGTTTTGGTTGATGTGGTTATGTCGCGGCATCCTCGGGTGGATGCAGTCATTGTGGGAGAGGTGATCATGATTAGTTGTGTTGGACCATTCTCGTGCAAAGAACATCAGAAACCTTGTGAGGTAGGGGATTCATGGATTCTCTATTTTATTTACATTTAGTCATATATTTATCAAGATTTATCCACTAGATCATAATAAAATTTACATATTAAATATTTGAACCATATTAAAGAATTAGTATTGATTGTATGTTGTTGATTTATATCATGAAAATGGTTTGCCTCTTGATTTTCTAGATAATGTGATATCTGTGATTGTTTTTTATAGCATGTTTATATTGATTGAATTCATCAAATAACGTAATGTCAGGATTAATTGTAAATTAATTGGCTAAATATAAATAGGCATGGTAAATGAATCTGGTAGTTATTATTGTGATTTGATGATAATCACATGGATGCAGTTATGCATGTTTAATTAAATTAGTTAATTAAATATTTAATAAAGAACCTATTGTGTGTTAAAATATAATTCCTTGTAGGGTTCTAATTTATCCTCTTTCTTATAAAGGCCAATCACCTTATGCTTTGGAGTTATGAGTGCCCATTGTTCATCAATGATGAATGCCTTGTTTAGGTCTAAGAGCCCAATTGCTATGTTGTTTGTTTCCTCCTGCTTATGATGTGATATAAACCTGGGATGGATGAGCCTAGAGGGATGTTGTGGTATGTGGGGGTATGGAGGACTAGTGGTGGTGGTGGAATCATTTGACACCTAGAGTGGAGAGATGCATCAGGTTATGCATATGGGTGTCGGGGAGGACATCAAGGATGATGGAACGGGTTGAAGTTGGGATTTCCCGTCGATGTGAAAGTGGTTGATGTTGAACATATTATTTGTTTATATATTTTACCTTCCCCGCTACTTGATGTATATGGTCTTTCTTATATTCATTCCAAAATAAGCGAAGATGTGTGAGGTATGACACATGCTTTCAATGTTTAGATTTTTGTGGATGGATGGGTCTACACTCCTCCTATAGGTGGAAAAGACTTGGTAGGTAGTTCATCTACTAACTTTGTTGATCCCCTTCCATTTGGTATCTTATAATGCTTTCATAGAATACCTATAATTATTGAAAATGGTAATGTTTTTAAATAAATGAATAGATGATGTCGAACCCAAGAGGTTGGAGCTTTCTAGGATGAAATGTTGAGGTTATACTTCTGAGGAATTGTGGACTTGGTTTGGTTATTCCTGGAGGGCATGGAACTTTTTTGTGATTCTAAGGAAATGTAATGTATAAATGGTAATGGTTAATTAATGGTTAAAGAATTAATTAACACAAACTGAAACAGATATAAAGGGATAAAGTAACTTAATATAGCTCTTTAAATGGTTGTGTGCTTATAGGATATCTATTCTTAGCAGTGGCGGTCGGGAGTCCTAGAGACATTAGTTGCAGTTGAGTGTAAGACTATTTCTTTCCCATAGTGTGGTTGTGAGCTATATTATATTTTTTACTTTTGTGTTTCTATATGCTATTCCACCCTATTGGTTAGGGAAACTGATACCCTAGGGATTATGATCCTTGGGGATGTTTTCCCCAACATCTCAGTGGGAGGATGGATGGCTGACTACCCCCTTTTTGGAACTCATCTCTTCTCTTAGTAGTTCCACAAATAAATTTTATTTTATTTGAAAAAGGGAAACAGAATCATTACAACTCATGGTGGCCTAAAGAAATGGAGGCTGAGAGCATCACTGATAACATGGGTCGCCCCAAAAGGGGGAAGGGATCCAAGGGAGCAAAACTCCACAAGGGGGCACTCCGGGGAGGCAAAGGGTGTCAAGAAGTCAACCACCCGGTTGCCCTCATTCCACGTATGGAGAACCTCCATGTAGCCGGAGAGGAGAGCCATGCACTTGAGGATCAGATAAGTGATATTCCAGGGGGATGAGGAGGTGCCGGTGAGAGAGCTCCATACAATACTAGAGTCTATTTCAACATAAGACAGGGGAAGGTTTCTGGATCGGCAAAGAGAGAGGCCGCTGAGCAGCGCCGATGCCTCTGCCTTAAGGGAGTTCCCTAGTCCAAAGAAGGCGTTGAAGGCGAAAATAATCGAGCCCACTGCATCTCAGACCACACCGTCGCCGCGCATGGTTCCAGATCCAAAGGCTCCATCAACATTGATTTTCAAGCCTAAAATGGGGGGGAATCTAGTAAACCCATCATCCCCGCTACCTGGGGCTATTATGGTCCATAGAAGCAGTCCTGGAGGAGAAGCGGCAGAGAGAATGTGCTGCATCATGATGGGGGAGGAGTCCAATCAGATCTGAGGTGAGGCACTTGGCTCTGACCAGCAATGTCAGAGCAGAGCATCGAGTCCCATGGCTTGCCTGGTTACGCGCCTGCCAAATGCACCAGTATCCCACCTGCAGAAGGGTTGCCCTGGCCACAACCTCGTGGATGTTATCCAGGAAGCTGCTAAACCAGCTCAAGAAGAAAGCCTCTAGGGAATCCATGGCTCTAGGGGGTAGAGGGAACTCCCCAATCTTTCTCCAGATCCACAGGGCCCACTCACTTTGGAAGAAGAGGTTCAACGTGGATTCCTCGGAGGGAATCAAATAGAAAGCGCATTTGAATGAAAACTAGACCCCCTTAATTTTAATCTACAGGTCTGAAGAGAGATCCTGATTTCTAATTCTCCAAAGCAGGAAGGAGAATTTAATTGGGGTGTCTTTGCACCATAGACGCCTCCCCTAATGGTTGCTCACAGACTGGGCAGATGTACAATGGCGATAGGATTTAGCCGAGAACTTCCCTATGGGGGAACCAGTGAAGATGCAACTATCTGGGGAGCCATCCAAGCAAATGTTGTCAAAGAAGGCCTTTTGAGAGGGAGATAGAACCTCCTGGATGAAGGAAGGGTGATAACTGGCTTCCAAGAAGGAAATGTTTGGTGTAGGGCATCCAGGGAAGTCCAGCAGCCCCCCCCCCAATCACACTGCCAAAAGTTGAGGTCCCCCTGACCTAGGACCCACTGAGAGTGACACAAAATCACAGGGAGGTGAGTCCGAAGAGATCTCCAGGGGCTTGAATTTGATTTACCATTCTTTCGGAGGCCATATCCATACTTCCCTCGAATCAGTTGAATCCACAAAGAGATTCCCTCAATAACCTCTCATACAAGCCTGCCCTGGAGGAAATATATGGCCTGACCCACGTCCCTGACCCCAATTCCTCCCAACTCCACTGGCCTGGCAAGCTTATTCCTCGAGGACCATCGGCATATCCCCTCCCCTTGGCTATCCCAAATAAAGCCATTCATGATCTTCTCAATCTAGATAATAGTGGACTTAGGGGGCTTGACGGTGGAGAGAACGTGCATAGGAATCGAAGAAAGGACACAATTGACAAGGGTGATCCTTCCTCCAAAGGATAGGAACATGTTCTTCCAGTTGAGAATGTGGTTGGTAATTCTTCCTACCAAACCCTCAAAAAACCGAGCCTGAATCCTGCCTGGGGAAATGGGAGCTCTGAGGTAGAGCATCGGGAATTTTTTACTCTGAATACCCAGGGTGGAGACAATGTTATCCTTTCTCCTAGCCGGGCAAGAAGAGGGAAAGTAAACCCCGCTTTTATCCCTGTTCATCATTTGACCACTCTATAAAGCATATTCATCCATGATACTGATAAATCCCCTGATTGAGGCACTGCTCGCATTGATGAAGAAGACCATGTCATCCGCAAAGAGAAGGTGAGACACTCCCAGGACACGGGCCCTGCAGTGACAAGCAAGGATATGACCACTTTGGATAGAGGAGGCCACGAACTTTCTCAGGACGTCCTGCACCAGAATGAAGATGCTAGGAGAAAGAGGTTCACATTGCCTGAGTCCTCTAACTGTCTTCAAGATGCCGCATTGCCTCCCTATAAAGACCAGGTTGAGCCACAGTGAGCTATAGCAGCGGAACAGGAGGTCAATAACCCATTCAGAAAACCCCATGCTTCTCATGTCACAGATGATGAACCCCCACTCCAATCTGTCATAGGCCTTTTCTATATCAACCTTGATCATGACTTTGGACCCTCGGACCTTCCTGTTGATCTCCCCAATCATCTCCTATGCAATATCCATTTCCCCCTGAATGGACCTCCCCTATATGAAGTCATGTTGTTCCTTCACAACCCAACTGCGGACCTCCCCTGTATGAAGGCATGTTGTGCCAGTATACATGGCAGTTAGTTTTCCCCATATATGTGTATAAAGGGTTTTAATGTATTTTTGTTAATTCACACACATATAATCTAGATAAATATTCCTATGGACTACTATAGGTGTAACGTGTATAGGTTCTGATGGCTTGAGGATCCTTACTCGGTGTATGGGATGTGATGGCTTGAGATATAATACCCAATGTATGATACATGTTACGAGAGTTGTTGTGGATCCCAAAAAATGCTTAGTTAATTTGGTTATGTGGATGTGGTGTTGTAATGAAAGAGGTGCAGGTTGACGCATGAGGTGTGTGTTGCGGTGCTTTGTTAGGTGTTTGTGGGCAAGCCTTTTTGGAGAGATAATCTTATGATGTACGACAATGGGGAAAAGCAGCAAATAAGTGGGGAAGTGGTAGCAGGGTACCCTTGATATTTTTAATTATATTATATGCTCTTGTATGAGATACTTAGTGAGAGTATCCATGTTGAGGTTGGGAACTTATTATACTTGTTTAGGTGATGAGTTAGTTTCACTTGTTGTTCATTGTGCTTAAGCATGATTTCTTTACTTTTTCATGAGAGGATCTAGGGAGGATCCAACTAAGTATACTATTATACTCACCCTACGTTATATAAACTATTTTTTAGGTCACATAGAGAAGGTTGGAGATCAGGCTGGTTACTACTAGTTGGGGGTTTTGTAGGAGCTGTTTGGGCTCCGTGGTCACTACTATTTTACTTTCTTTTGGTAATTCCAGTTTTCCCTTTCAGTTGTAGTATTCTTTGCATGACATTACATATATTTAATTTGGTTTCTTTTATATTTTAGTCTAAGTAGGATTTATTTGGTGAGTATCTTATCCCTCTCTTCTATGTGTTTTATCTTAGACGGCAATGCCTCCCACCTGTGTGTTTATTATACCCTTGGTGCTAGTTTCCAACCCAAGGCCTACTAGAGGTAGGACTCGGAGGGTTATTATATCACTTCTCACATTTCTGGACTAGGAGGGGTACACATTATAGGGAGGGGTCATGAAATAGTGGTATTAGAGGTAGGTTGAGGGGTAGATACCTAGGAAAGGATCATGCATCATTATTATTTACACCTCTGTTTTAATGGGTAGACCTTGGGATAGGTTAAACTTAGATTAATAAAATAAAAAAATTAATTAATGTTAATGTATTCCATATTATAGGTTTATGAGATCTAACTATTTTTCCTTTTTTAGGTATGGCTCCAGGTCAGTGTCCTCATCAAGTTCACATAGAAGATGTCCAGCAGGTTATGCTAGAAAATCGCTGTAGAGTAGAGGTTGGTGATGATGATACTTGGAGGAGGACACTCTGAGAGTTTCAGCCCCAGAGTTTGCAGATGTACGAGGGCTCCATTTCAAATGCAGTCATGGAATATTGGTTGCAGGAGGTTGAGATAGTTTTCAGTTTGATCTGTGCTTAGAAATAGCACTGGGTGTCATTGGTTGTGACAATGTTGTGTGGAGCAGCAAGGAAGTGGTGGTTCTTATTCCTCAGGGATCACATAGAGTCAGTAGTCTAGTGGGGGGAGTTCTGAAACCAGTTTAGAGCATAGTTTCTTTTGTCAACCATAAAGGTGTCCAGTCACCAAGAGTTTCTTACCCTTCGATAGGGGATCTATAATGTCTAAGAGTTTGGAATCCATTTCAGGAACCTTTTATGATATGCTTCAGATCTGTTTCAAGATGAGGAGGATAGGTAAAGGCATTTCTAGGAGGCTTTGCATCCAAAATCCAGCACAAGGTCACCCCATTTATGTTAAAGACATATCTTGTGGTGTTGTCGAGGGTATAGGTCATTGATAGAAAGTTATATAGAACTGAATCGTCATGAGATGGGAGTCATTAGGATTCCTCACAAAGTAGATCTATGGTCTGGGGTTTTTGGTTTCCAAGGAAGAAGAGTTTATGTTTGTCTAGGGGTTGATCATAACCCTCAATGACTCATTTATCTAGGGGAATCAACTATTAGGCCTATGCTAATGGATCAGGTTATTGTTTTTTCTTATGGAGGACAAGGCCATCAGTAGTCAGAGTGCCTGACCTTTATGAGTGGTCAGCATGCATCATGTGTTCTGGTTTAGGTTTCTCCATTGAGGTAGTTCCAGCCGAGGTAGTAGCAGCATGTTTCAATAGTTTTGGATCAGTATAGAGCATATGAGGAAGGAAAAGGACAACCTCAAGATTCTTCTCATTATTAGAGATAATAGTGTGTTCATGTTGGTGGTGGTATTTAGGGCCAGGTAGGTCATAGAGCAAGTCGTGGTAAGCTTCTTGCGTTATCATTTCCAGTGCTAGGCGAGCTAGTCGTCGTTCAAGGTACCCTTTTCTTATTTTTTGTACTTGGGTGTATGCCTTTTTTGATTCATGAGTGATGGAATACTTCATATCACATTCCATTTTCCATACTTTTGGACTTGAGATAGAGAGGCTTCCAATGCCCTTGGCATTGACTACGCCAGTTGGAATTTGAGATGACTTGTTCGAAGTATGTAGAGACTGTGAGATAGAGCTGGGGAAGCACCACTCTTGGGGAGATTTCCTATGTTTAAAAATAAAATCATATGATGTCATCCTTATCATGGATTGGTTGTATTCAGTGTAGGATATTTTGGATTGCTTCAGGAGGTAGGTGGTGTTCTTCTATGCTGATGGAGATCCAATGGTGTTTGTTGGTGAGCGAGACCCTCAGATGGGTCAAAGGTGTGTTCTGTCTTTATAATCCTTCAGAGATGAGTTAATTTTTAGTGCATTGTATGTTCAGTAGTTGGTATTTCCTAGGGTCATGGAATAGTAACCTGAGGTATTCCAATGAGAGGTTGTAGTGTTACCCCCCTCGATGGGAGATCAATTTAGGGATCGAGCTATAGCCAGGCGTGTCTCTTATCATGATGTCTTCATATAGTATGGCACCTTATGAGTTTTGAGAGCTGAAAATAAAACTTTATGGCCTATTACAGTGCAGTTTTTTTAGCCGAGTGGGTCACTGTGGAGTGAACTAGTTTTGTTCGTGAAGAAGGCTGATGGTAGTTTACAGTTGTGTATCGATTATTGTCATTTTAACCAAGTGACAGTGAAGAACTACTATCCTATTCTATGGACTGGTGATTTATTTGATCAACTAAAGTTTCCAATTTAGTTCTCTAAGATCAACTTGTGGTTAGGATATCATTATATGTGTGTAAAGTATGAGGATATCCTGAAGACTAATTTTTGTTGTCATCATGGGCATTATGAGTTTGTTGTGATTTCATTCAGTATGACGAATGCTCTATCTATGTTCATAGTGTTGATGAATTTTGTATTTCATTAGTTCCTAGATAATTTCGTAGTGGTTTTCATCAGTGAAATCCATGTGTACTCCGCATTTGAGAAGGAGAATGCAGAGCATCTTCATGTTGTTTTAGGAGTTCTTCGTCATCAGCAGTTGTTTTGAAAGTTTTTGAAGTGTGATTTTTGGGCTCGAGAAGTCTGTTTCTTAGGGCCTGTTGTATCCCAATAGGGAGTAACTGTGGATCCATAAAATATAGAAGAAGTTGTATCTTGGTAATTCCCAAAGACAATGGTAGAAGTGTGAAGTTTCCTTGGTCTTGCAAGCTATTACTGGAGGTTCATAGCCAATTTATCTCTGGTTGTGACTCCTATGACAATGTTGACTAGAAAGTATCAGCCTTCCATATGGACTGATCAGTGTTAGGTAGATTTTTAGTACCTTAAGGTGTAATTTTTTCAGTGCTCTGGTTCTTTTTCTTCCAGTAGGATTTCAGTTTTAGGTTTTCTATGATGCTTTGCGTCCGGGGTTAGGCTATATCCTGATAAGGCATAGATCAGTCATTTCTTATGGTTCTTAGCAGTTTCATCCCTATGAACATAACTATTCCACCCATGATCTTGAATTGGAAACAGTGGTGTTTACCCTAATGTTGTGGATACATTACCTCATTGGCGATCATTTTGTGATCTTCACCGACCATAAGATCCCAAAGTATGTTTTCTCCCTGCGTGACTTGAACTTGCACCAGTGTTGTTGGATGTAGTTCTTAAAGGATTACGACTTCAAAATTTTATATACACCATGAAAGTGAAATGTGTAAGATAATGAACTGAGTAGTAAGTCGTGTAGTGATGCAGTGTGTGAATTGAGTGAATCCTATTGGGTGATGGAAGTGCTTTTGGCATTACATCTGGATATGGGAGAAGTTGGAGGAGAGGTTGTATTTTTCAAATGGTGGTGCAGTCATATCTGGTGCAGAAGGTAGAAGATTCCTAGTTGGGGGATCTTGAGGTTGAGGTCTAGAGAGACTAATTTTTTTATGGTGAGTCTTCTAATGGTTGGTATGAGGATGAACAACATCGGGTGTTGTTTTAGGGAAGGACTTTTTTTCTTTTTCAATGTGTGATATGGTTCTCAGGGAGTTCCATAGTTCTCCCTTAGTGGTACATCCTCACATGACAAAAATGTACCAAGCTTTGAGGAGTGAGTTTTGGTGGCTTGGGTTGAATCGTGCAGTTACAAAGTTTGCATCTCGATACTAGGTCTTCCATAAGGTGAAGGTTGAGCACCGTGTTCCCAATGGTTTTCTCGATCTTTTAGATTTTCCTCAACGTAAGTGGGAGGAAATATCAATGGACTTAGTTACCAATTTACCTTGAGCTTAGGGAGGATATGATGCTATATGGGTAGTAGTGGATCGTTTGATGAAATCATCCTACTTCATAACAATCAATGATTTGAGCTCAGTGGAGTTTTTTTTAAGAAAATATCTGGAGGAGTTGGTGAGAATCCATGGAGTCCTGAGGATAATTATTTCTGATCGAGATCCTCATTTTACCTCCAGAGTGTGGAGAGGTCTCCAGTATGCTTTTTGTTCTCAACTATGCCTTAGAATTGTTTTTCATCCATAGAACGAGGGCCAGAAAAAGCAGACCATCCAGAATCTGGAATACATATTGTGCTCTTGTGTCCTAGATTTTTTAGGTTTGTGGATGAGTCACTTACCCATGTTAGAGTTTTCTTACAAAAATATTTTTCACTCCACCATAGGTATGGTTCCGTTTGAATCCTTGTATGGTTGACCTTGTCGTTCTCCATTATGATGGATTGGTGTCAGAGAGTTAGCAATTATCAGTCCAGAACAAGAACAGAACATGAAAGATATGGTTCAGGTGATTCATGAGAGGATGAAGGCAGCACAGGATTTTCATAAATCTTATACTGATCATATAAGGAGACCTCTAGAGTTTGATATTGGGTATCATGTGTTTTTTAATGTGAATCCCCATCATGGGCAGAGAAGGTTTGGTCTTGCGAGTAAGATTTCTCCCTGATTTTTTGGACCTTTCAAAGTGTCAGATAAAGTTGGTGTTGTGGTATATCAGGTATCACTTCCCATACAGATGAGCAGGATATGTGATGTTTTTCACGTGTCGTAGCTCCATCATTATCTTCATGAGGACTCTCAGGTAAAGCCAAATATGTGGTAGTGCTTCATGAAAGTAGTTATACATGGGTTCACTGTATTCATGTAACTTAGTGATATGGTTTTACAATAACATGAGTTCAAAGAACATAAATATCATCATGCAATCATGAAGGCATAAACATAGCATGAAAGCATGGGAATTTATTCTTCACACAATAAGTGTGTGGTTCTTATTTCTTCATGAAGTTGAATGGATTTTGGAACACTATAATCCACCACATAATAGGAATCCTCAAATATTATTTGTTTTTAGAAAAATTTGAGCACTCTGTTATATCACAAGTAGCAGAAACCTCGTCTCATCTTGGTACATGGTTATTTATAATTGAGTGCACACTGCATTTGAACCACCTCAAATACCTACAAAATATTTTATGTCATGATATTACTGAATCTTTTGGTATTTTAAATATTCAAATGTGATTTTTAGAAATATTATATTCCAAAAAACATTGTGTGTTTTCTTATGTGATGAGGCCTTATTATTTCTCATTGAGTATCTCATGATCACAAGATGACAATCATGTGCTCTTATTTAATAATCTCAAACTCATCCATAAAGATGGATATTTGGGTGGCCTTCTATAACATTTTTTCATTTTGCCAAAGCATGATCCTTAAAATCCTCTTTACATGAAAAGTGTATCATGCATGCATGTCAACCCGAGAAATTGGATCGTTAATGCTTATTTTGATCACCAAACTTGATTATCGGTGCGTGGATTGATTCCTGGTGGTGGATAATTGTATAAATTCTATATTCGAGTACTTATCTTGTTGGGAGGAAGGAGATGACTACATGGAGGCTCAGTGATCATCAGATCACTACATATTGTATGAACATGTAATATCCATATCATTTTAGTGGATTAATAGTACCTACTCCATAAATCATCCCACATCGATCTGGCACTCATTCACGGATAAATTAATAATTGATATCATTCCATAATTGTTAGAGTTATAGTAGTAGGTTCGACACCTGGACACACCTTCACCCATTCCCTATATGGTCCATTCCACACCATTGTGGGGTCCACCTGGGCACCTCATGTGTGACATGCACATGCTCTTTAGGCGTTATGAATTCACCCTCCAAATTCTCTCTATGGGCGCTATTCTCTCCTCTCATACCACCATGGGATGTCCAAGTTGTTTTCCTCCCACATGGTTATCCCCTTGGGTATCACATGTGGTTGAGGTGGTCCTTTGTTGGATTTAAGGCCAGCCATATTGTTTGTTAAACTCCAAAAAAATTAGTTATCCAAATATTCATTATAAATTCCATATATTTCTCAAGTATAAAAATTCAAACCCAACTTTCTTATCAAATATACTTCATGTAAAACATTATTTTTCATAGTATTTAAATTTATCCTATTATTTTAATTTTTGGAATATAAATTCTAAAGAGATCTTAATCATCCAATTATCTTTCTTATCATCCTCTTAATTGTTATAAACATTGTGTCACCATTGACATAAGTCTTTGACATGAAGATCAGTTCAACAAACTCTATATTTATAAAGTCAAAGTCATCAAAATAACTTTATTAAGATAATAATACTTTTGTAACTTATTCTTCATCCATTCATCCAAGATATATTTACATTGATATCAAGATTGGATATCTTGGATGCTTCACTTCCAATAACTTCTTTCCTCTTAACTTCTTCAACATATTGAAATCAATGAAATATTTCTATTTCATGGACCACTATTGACAACCAATAACAACCATTGACAAAAAATAAAACTCATACAAAAATTGGTATCTTCAAAAATTTAGATCTATGTTAAGTAATAAACAATAGGTAGTGGGACTTTGGTTCATTATTCTCACTAGAATTGGGGATTATACCTTGTATAAGAAAAGTAGGGGTTTCCTACCTATTTCAACATTATTAATCATATATGGATAATTAATTTCATATGATTATAATCCATTACATGAAATGGTTTTATATACCTTATGAATGTGATTCATTTAGATATGTGTAAATGTAATTGATTTTAAATTTAGGTTTGTAATACAAACTATGAGTTGAGTAAAGAGTTACACACTAATATGGTTTAAATAAGTTTCTTTAGAGGAAGGAATAGGGATTCAAAAAAACAGAATCATTAGAAGCATGCATACATGTAAAAGGAATACCTGATATAATATAGATAAATATTAAAACCCCTTTAAAAATAATGAGTCTTCGATTACTTATAAATAAAACATATACCAAACCCCAATCATCCAACCGGTCTAGTTAATAGTAAAGCTTAGTGTTGATGGATCGTATTGTGTAAGGAATAGAGGAAATAGATGACCCTAAGGGTTAGGTAACCAAATCCTATTGTGTGATTTGGGTAATACTTTTCTGGTAAATCCTATAATATAGGATACTAGAGGAATGAAGTTTGGATTATGCATATGATGTATTTTGGAAAGGTATTATCCACTCAACTATCTAGGAGTCATATAAGATATAAATAACATGATTTTCTACATAAATAGATAAGTTATGATAGGAACACTAAAATGAACTCATTACATATTGAAATATGGATATTGGACCGCTAAAGGATATGATGAAATTAAAAGGGGTCATCATTTTATTGGGAGTAAATTTATTGAAATTCCATATTAATTGAATATAAGACATAATACTCATATGATAAAATCTGTTTTAAGATAAAATGTAATTATAATTATCTAACATGAATTTAAGATCAATATTAGAAAAAGATAAGATTAATGGAAGCTACTTCCAAGACTCATAAAAAATATAAGAATTGTTCTTAATCAAGAAAAAAAATTATGTGTTAGAGAAACCCCTTCCAGAGTAGATGATTGGTGAATCCATTCAAAAAATTGATCTAATTGTTTTTTACAAGAATTTTAAGAATTCATTGGATTTATATACTCTCAATATTATTTCCATGGATCCTAAGCTTCAAAATCAATATGATAACTTGGATATATTTAAGATGATAGATAACCTGAAAATTACCTATCAAGAAAAATCAAGGTAAGAAAGGTATATAGTTTTAAAGGCAATATTTAGATGAAATATATCTTAAGTAACTTCAATATCTAATAATGTACTCAATATGGTTTGGTATTTCAATTACTTAGAGTGGTTAGTGGATCATTCTATCCATGGATTTCTTTATACAATCGGTATTATAAATCTTAAAAAAATTATTATAAACTACAATATTAATTAGTTCAATAAAAGTTTAAATGTCCCTTTAATATATTGTGTATGGTTGATCCAAACATGGGAGTTCATAGATTAGTTGTTGTAGTTATAGTTCAATAGGGTAAATTTTCAAATCGAAATAAGAAGAAACATGTTATAAAGTCCAATAATGGGTCTTCCAATAGCCAATCAATATCTTTGAAGATTAAGGGAAGAGTTAAATAGTGGGGAATTACTTCCATTGTGTAAATCCTAGTCAATGAAGGAGGAATTTCTTAGAATACATGAAGGTTAAAAATAAACCTATTAAATATTTCAGATTGTGTATAATGTTATATTAATCAATTATTATATTTTGGATAGTATATGATACCAAATATACATTAAAAATATTATAAATATGTATATGAGCTCAAAATTGATATAATATTTATGGATAGAGATTAGAGTATTAATTAAAGTGATGGATCAAGGAGTTTCTACATCAAGTATTTGGATGAGATGAATTACTTTAAATATCTAATTGAACACTATAAATATTTTTTATTTTGTTTTGATTTCCACTTATATGATAATAGGTGTTACTATAAACAAAGGTTGTTACAAATAAATTAGATGATGAATTTGATGCACATAGTTATTATTTAATTTTATTCTATAACATGGTTTAAAAAGGGATACAAAGATTAAAATTTTTATCAAGTATAAAATTCTTTTATCAAATATATTTGTTAAAATATTATGGAAAAGTTACAAGCATCCATCAATGGAATATTTCAAAGAATAAATTATTTTTTCAAAATATTATGGAAATCATACAGAGTTACATATAATATATTCATGTTAATATTTTATTTTTTCAATATAACCACTATAGGAAATAAGTATTTTTTCTAACATAAAAGATATTTTTTGTTTCTTAGCATGATATATTAATGAAAATATATTTTCTAAGAGACTAGTGGGAGTATATTTAGACTTATAAAAGTTCAAATTATATCAGTTAAAAGAGTATAGAAGTATAAATTAAAGTAAATTTTACTTTATGTCCTAAAAGATTTTAGGGTATACTGGTAAAAAAAGATAATTCTAAGAGTTACATTTAGTTACCAAAATGAACTCAGATAAATTTTTAAATGGAAATATTCCAAGAAGGATGGTGATGATTATCATAGAAATTTTATAAGTATATAATAGAAGTTATTAATATACTAACATTAGATGTTGTGAAGTAAAGATGTTGGAATACTTGTTCAAAAAATTTAACATTAGGAATATTATTCATATTATCTCCATTATTCAAACAAAGTTTTTTTATAAATATTACACATTAAAGGAGTTCAGTGGGAGTTTTTACTCGATTTTCACATATAGATGTAATGAGTTTAAAAAAACTTGAAATTTTAGTAAACATAAGGTTTTTTTAATAGCCTGTAATATAGGATATGATTATACTGGAACATATGAATTTTTTTTATTCTTAAGGATTTTATGAATATAAAATATAACATGTTATATAGAGGCATTCTCTACTTTATTATTATTTCATGTTGGATGTATATATCTATAAAGTGAAATGATAATTAACCTATAAAATTATAACTTTGATTTATCCAAGACTGAAGATCATCATGTGGTATTATTGGTTGTGATCAAATATTAAATTTATCTTGCTAGGATCTCAAATAGAGATATAGAATATGATCATAAGACAAGGAATGATTTTTGAGTATTGGATGACCAGCCAAGTATACCACATGGAGTGTTATATATTGTTCATTTGTTATAATAAGGGTGAATGTTTCATATTAAATCTTGGTTCCTAAGTTTAGATAAGATATATTGCATGTGAACCTTTATACTTTGATTCCTTTTTTATACCAGTCCTGAGGCTCAACTAGTCCGGGGTGGTTGGGTATGTTATTGATCATTTCATTTTTTGAGTTTTAACCAATATGAGATTTGTCACATCATATGATGAGTATGATAGATGGTAACTTTATTGAGATATACCTAAGGAGTGTATGGTCATATCTTAGTAAGTGACATGTGATGTAATTATGTGTTGGTTAAGGGGTATGTGATTTTCTTATCCATAAGGGTGAATGACATGTGATTTGTTCATCCATATGATCAATCTATACTTGGAGATATGAAAATGTTTAAGTATTTATATGGGATTTACATACTCTATGTGCAGTGTTCACTCAATGAATTTGAAAACGGGATTATATGATTATGAATATCTATATATAATACAGTTGGTGGTCATAGGTATAGACATACATGTGTTTGATAGTGATCATGTCAGATCCCTTTGTAGTGTTAGCAGTGTATATTATTTGATAGAGTCCACTCATTACGTATTTTTATGTAATAGAGAATTAATAATTGGTATTGAAAATAAAAAAGTCCCTATTGGTTACCCTTTTGGTTGAATGAATGGGGATTAATTTTTATAAAACAAATAGATCTACTCTAAAAGTATTTTTTTTACCCAAAATGAGTTTTAGATTGATATTTTCAAAGTATTTCATATGATTTATACATCATGAAGTTAATGATGGATTCTCAATTGTGTTTTGGAAATATCTAGAAGGAATTTTGGATGTTATTTTATAAGTTACTATATAAGGTAAATGTTTGAGGTAGTGACCTAAAACCAATTATTTTATACTTTTTATTATTAAAACATATTTATTCTTATCACATGGTGATTATTCTTCTACATAAAATTAATGTGATAATTTTATTAGATTATTTTTCACTTTAAAGGGTTATATATGTTCCTCACTACAATGAAAACCTATAGATTATATACCAATATTCTTAATTAATATATCATGTGGTCTAGATACATCAATCTTATAGGAAACGGGTATTGTTTTACTTTCAGGTTTTGGGGGACCATAAGAATTGATACCTATTCTCCTGAAGTTTTCACTTTATGAGATTAGATAAGGGAGGTCATGAGGATTGTACCACCTATAGGAATTTCATATATATATATATATTATTGTATATCCTTGTATACAAACATGTTTATTGGTCATTTTACTTGAGATTGTTTTTAATGTGTATCATGAATCGTATACTTTGATTTGTGGATGGAAACTATGATAACATATGATTGAAATTAGGTAACATATATTGGGTGCATCATAAGTGATATGGAATTAATTTAATGGCCAAGAAATTATTTTTCCTTATGAGTTAATGGAAGAAAATATCTTTAGACCTTTTATTGGGAAGGAATTGTCTGGAAAAAAAATACATGGTCATGGTACATTACAGAAAAGTCAATTTTAGAAAGTTAAAGAAAGATAGGTCAAATTTATAGGATGGTGAAACATTTATACATAATATTTGAATATATTTTGGTTGACCATGGGACTTAATTACATAATAGTGTTCATTGGAATGTTTTTGTAGTTTCTATACTAACGTTTTTATCTATGGGTGCATTGATATGTTTCTAGATGCTAATCATAGGATTTAGGTAATTTTTTACTTGTTTCCATTTAGAAAGGGTCCTAGAGTGTTACACAAAAAGTGTATACATAAGCTCGTTAAATTATATTTAATTTCTTTTCTATAATAAATTTATTCAAGACTAGTGGCATAATATTTATTTAAGTTAAGTTGATCTTAAAATTCAATCTTGAGATATTTGAGTTTAAAATATATGAGTTGAATTCAATCTCTTATCTATTTATTCACAAGTTAATGAATATAATATTTATTTATTCATCAGTTTAGTGGATATTATAAAATAAATATTTTCTTTAAGTTATGTGAATATATATATATATATAAATATTTATACACAAGTTAAGTAAAAATCATTTTTATTTTATTTTATGGAGGAAATGTTTTATTATTCAAGGTTTGATAATTTTATGGGAGGATTAAGATCAAGTTAAAGATCTAAAAATATATTTTAATATCATTTAAATAAATTTTCATTTTTGTAAGAAATGATATTATATCAATACTGGTCACCTAAAATAATAAAAATTATTTAAGTGTAGTTCCATTTGTAATATACTTTAATATTATTTAAATAAATATTTATTTATTTAAGAATGAAATTTAAATATTACACACCACTATAAAATAATAACAGTTGTTTAATTATTATTTAAGAAGATAGGTGGCATGGGTTTTATATTTCATGGAAACTAAAAATAATAATTTTATCATAAAGATGACATGGAATATTTATTAGGATTAAATCATAAAAAAATTATTGATATTATCTTATTGTTTACCTAATTAATAAAAACAATATATGTTATGGCGATGACATGTTATTCTATTGTGAATTCTACTCTTATTTTTTTGATAGAATCATACATCCCCTCAAATTTTATATAGAGAGAGAAATAATATATCTCTTATTTAGATTAATGTGAATGATGTAAATCAATTATTCTTCTCATGTTGGAACTCTAGAGTTCAAGAACGTTATTTAGAGTGTCACGAAGGATGTGTGGATACATAAAAATTGATCCTTTCTTAGATTCTAAAAGTAACAATAATGTAAACACAATTTAAAATCAGGTCAATAAATTTAATATAAAGTGGTGATAATAAAGAATTGATTAAGATAAAATATTTTGATTGAGAAATTTTATTTAAATTAATTATAAATTATATTTTTATGATCATGGATATGGAATTTTTATAAGCATTCATTATGTTTTTTTTATTTAATATATTTAATATAAATAAAAATTTTAAAAAATGAACATCCACCCAATGCTTTTGTTTCACCCCAAAACATTATAGTTTTATCAAAGAAATCACATTTTAATTTATAATTATTTATAATTATTTGATTTATTAAAATTCATCACAGGAGTCTAGTTCTGGTTCCAATGGTCAAGACTGCATGTGAATCAAAGTTCATATGATCAAGAAAAAATCAAAGAAAATGAGTTTTTGATTCTCAAAGACGCACTTAAATAAAATAAATTAAAAATGAAATAATTATAGGGTGTCTTACTGGATTAAAGTATTTTTTTATTTATACATTCATCTTAATGAATTTAATGTATAAATAAATAAATATTTATATATGTGTTAATATAATATATATATATATATATATATTAAGTTTTATAGATTTAAAATATAAAAAAATTGTGGGAGTAAGTCATGCACCTCCCCCCCCCCCTTAATTTCAAGCGAACCCCCCATAATAGGGGGTTGAATTTATATTATAATAAAAAATGTCTAAAAATTTTATAAAAAACATAGCCTTAAATTTTTTTTAAAAACAAATAATGGGGAGGTGAATGCCTACCACCCCCATCCCCCACCCATTTTTTAGATATATATTAAAATCACTAAAACAAATTCTTAAAAATAGCATAATAAATTTTAAGAGGTTTTAAGGTGGCTCAAATACCATAAGTTGAAGTAGTAAAAATAATTAAAATTGATTGATTAATTTAAATTAATTATAAATTATTAAATTACCATCAAGATGTATTTTAAAGTTTTGGTCATTGTGAATATTTATTTCATAGTTAATAATCATGAGTTAGACCAAGCAATATATGTTTGGATTTCATTATTTAAGTTAATTATTGCATGGTTTTAAATTTATAATAATTATTAAATAAATATCAAAGATCTTTTCATCATCCCATCCTATTTAAAATTGTATAAGTTCCTACATAACAAATTTAATTATCAAATAAAATTCCCACTAACTTATTTCCCCTCACATGCGTGTGCATATACAATTGTAAAGATTGTGGTTATCCAGCAAGTAGATCAAGTGATTACTCAATGATAGATCCAAACAATGAGATACATGTGAGAAATGTGTATGTTTCAACTCAATCCATGTTAAGGATCAAGAAGTAATTTTCACTAGGGTCTAGGTTGGTTTATCACAACTTGATAAATTTTCCATTAGATAATCATCACGATCATTTTACATATTTATTTTGTTTTATTATTCTTGGTTGTTTAATTATTTATGAAATTCATGGATTGTCTGTTTTATTTTAAACATGACCACATATTGTAAATAAATTAACAAGAATTATTAGATAAAATAAAATAAAGTGTAGAATGTTTATCTTATTAGGCAAAGTTAATTATTTATGTAAGTTCTTACATAAAGTAATTAACAAGTATACAAAGGATAAAATAGGATATCTTATAAAAGTACATTTAAAAATTCATAAATTATTTTATTATACATGGTTAATTATTTATGTAAGTTTCACATAAATTCAAGAAAATATTTATATATATATAATAAAATAATTATATTTCCATAAAAAATAGAAAAATCCCACAAAATAAAATATTAAGTTATTAAATGAATTACATTCTCTGAGTTAGGATGAAACCATAGTTTTAAGTGTTGTACTGGCCATAGTTGGGGCACTTTTGGTTTTTTGGGAGTCTCAATAGATATTATAGGTCAACTTAACAATATTAGTATTAAGAGTAGTGACCATAGTATTCATAATATAATTTAGAGGTAAATGCTTAAGAAATATAAGTATAATATTTTAGGACTAGGGAGTCCGCTAAATAGACCCAAGAACTGTGAGTTAATGTAGTTTACAAGAATAAATCCTACCTATATACCTTTAAATAATTTATAAATGTCTTGGTTTGGTATATAAGAAGGGAAATATGGATCCTTTTCACTAGAATACCCTAGAAACTATATATTCTAAATAAAATAGTGAGGACTATTAGGATTCGATAAAATTGTGGGAGACATAATAAAATCATCAATTATTTCTATTAGTCAGAGTGAGTATCTCAAGAGGGGGTGAATTGAGTGCCCAATAAAAATTCTATTTAAAATGGATATAAATAAAAGCCCCAAACTAATTTAAATATGGCATAGTTTACCAAAAATAATAGTTTGATATAACATATAATATTTTATAAGATTTATCAAAAGATATATTAGGTCTCAGTTAAAACAATACACAATATTATTTTATCCTTTGAAACCAGTTTACTTAATAAAAAACTTATATGATTCTAATTAAAATAAACTATCAAAGTAATGATTTTGTTTTCCAATTTAAAATAAATACAGTATTAAAGTAAACCGAAAATAAAGTAGAAAAAACAAATAAATCACAAAGTATAATTTGAATACAAGGGGTTCATTCTCAATTTAAAACTTATTCCTATCTACTTGGAATCATTTGTTGCTAAGGAGTTTATATAAAATAAAATTTTGATCTGTAACTTGGATTGGGTGTTACAATATTATACCAACTTTCCAGAAAACACAGGGCCTCTTCAACAGTCTTCATGGGAAAATAAATAAAATAGGTCACAACTGGACCACTACCACAACATATAAGAAAAATATGTAAAAGGTGTTGAGAAGATATCTAAGTAAATTCTAGTTTAAAGAAGGATACGGTGTGTTCTTTATAAAATAAATTATGCACACACTACTTATAATGTAAATATAAATAAACAAACAATTCAAGTAAGAAGAGTAGAGAGATCATGTTTCTCTATCTAATATACTCCACAGTTTGTAACTCTCGAATGTAGTTTGAAATGCAGTTCGAGATGATTTTCAGAATTTTACAGAAGAACATAGTGTCACAAACTCTTTCTTGTTAGTCTGTAGGAAATTTATTAGATGTTAAGTGGGATTCACTTTATCTATAGTTAATCACATGTAATAATGATTCATGTATGGAACACCTCATAGCTACTCATCTCACTTTACGTGTACAGGTATATCTTTTCATTCATCATTTATCATATATTCATGAGGGAGTCTTCTTCATCTCTTTAAAATTAGTAGTAGTAAAAAGAATCCAATGGATCTTTTTCTCCTCATACTACACGTTCTCAAAAGTTCCATCATGCTCCATTTCTCCCTTCTCTAATCCTGACCTTTTTCCATCCTTTCCCCATATCCCACTCAATCCCAAAGTTCTAGACCATTTTTAAGGATTCCCTAATCTTCTAATCTCACACATGGAATTTAATGAAGCCTTGTCTCTCCTGAATCTCACTCTAATTGTGTGGTTCAAATAGCAACGTACTTTGGTGGATGTTTCTGACAGACATTTTTTTAGATTCTTAAACTTAAAATATCATGAAATGATGGGTTTACTTGAAAAAAATAATATCATAATTTGGTTTTTAATTGCGATCAACTTGATCAAGGAATGATCCAGTGCTTCCCATACCTACAACAAATCTTGATTCCTTCTTTTCAGGTGGTCTTATGAATTCCACATGAATCATGATTTCCCAAAAATGGATATTTGGGTTAGTATCCCTGAATTTCTAATACCATTTCAAAATCCTTCAATTTTTTACATGTTAGGAAATATATTTAGAATATATCTATGTTCTGAAAGTAGACCAAGGTTGATTTTTTTTCTATTTATCCTCAAATCTGTGTGAAAATGGATGTGTCTAGAATTCTAGTTAATTTCATTTGTTTTACAGTTGGAAAATAATTCTATTGGAAACAACCCATTTTTTCTGAGTTGTGTACTAATTTTTGTCCTATGTGCAAGAAATTTGGTCATGAAATGACAATTTTTAGGCACAGGTATAAGGCCCCGGCCTTAAACCTTACATAATATTGAATTAAATGAATAATTCAAATTGAGGATCTTTTTAGGTTTAGAGTTTTAGAGAATTATGACATAACTATTACATCTTAAAAGATTACAAAGTAGACACTTCTACTAAGTTTCCATAAAATAAAAACTCTTAAAAAGAAACATGTCTAGTTCCATGTTTTAGATAGCCTTATATTTCCTTGATCCCATCCTTGACCCTATTCAACTTTAAGTCCTGTGGAAAACATTTCAAAAACTTGGGATGAGCATAAAAAGCTCAGTAAGGGATACACAAATAAGGAAAACTGTTAGTTTTTCAAAACAACAAGTAAACCATGAATACTTTATCAAAGTAATACTTTTCACCTTTATGAAGTAGAAAAAACTCTTCACTGAATAAAATATCATTACTTACCCTTTTGTAACCAAAAGATTACCATAAAACCCATATAAGAACACATAACATATTAAGGTAACTTGGGACATAAACATACTTAAATGGAATAACCATACAGTCTACTTCTACACATACTTAATGGAATAGCCATACGGCCGACTTCCATACCTAATTCATTGGAGGTTATAACGTAACCACCTGTCCTGGCATTCACGGTACCACCCTTCATATGGTTTATCACGTAACCACCCGTCAAATGTCTAAGTACCATTATAAAATCATAACACATAAAACAATTATAAAGGAAAGAAAACATTTCCACATTTCAAGAACAATATATCACTTAAATATATTGATATAACAAATCCATTATCAAAACCATTTTCAATACCAAAATACATAAAATAGTATATGGTATTTATTTACTTTTAAAAATATAATGTCTTGTTGAGGAAGCCAAAGATAAAATAATACTCGTGGCGGCATAAAGGTCATTGTCACTGCGTACATTAAAAAGAAACATACTTTTTGTCATTTAGTAAAATGCTTAGTATAGAAAAGATTCCTTCTGAATAAATTTATAATTGAAAGGTGTTTATACACCATATAAAATAAAGTTTTGTATAAAACAAAATATGCCTCAATGAAAGAAGATTGAGACGAAGTCCCTTACAAAGTCGGTATCCTTAGATTAAGGATAATTCAATTACATGATTATGTGTGACAAATATTAATACACAAAATATAAGTGGATATTAAGTGTAAAACAATCAGAGTTCATTCACACATAATCTTGTAAAAACAAAACCAATGACATAGATATTTAACTCAATGAAATGAGATTGAGTAATGATTTCACATACAAGTTCGTCTAAATGATGTAAGAATTTATCAATGAGATGATTATATGTAGAAATAGTATATCCACACAAAGATTTGTGGAAATTACAACATAGAGATTCCACACATAATCTTGACATGATAAAATCAAGAAGTAGAGGTTTAACCCAAATAATTGAAAGTGGGTTAAGAAGTTCCCTTACAGAAATCCGACAGCCTAACGGCGTCACTTTAAAATTCAGAAAATGAGTTGATGAGAGAGAAAATGGTATCTCATAACTTGGACATAAAATTTACATCAATAAGGATATAGAAGAACATATCCCAACATAATATTATGTGAATTAAAATACATAACAAAAGAATTCTTTTAGAAAGAGGAAGGTGAAAGGTTCCCTTACCGACTTAGGTAACTTTCGAAACGTACACCCCATGGAAGAAGGGTCATACAATGAAGATGTAAATACCCATAATTAAAATTATACTACAAAAATAGTATAATAATGGGCAGTACATACACCACTCAAAGGAAATGGTGACAAACGTAGCATAAATGTCACGGGAATAAAAGTGAGATGAAAAAAGCCTTACGAAAACTAGGCAGCCTAATGGTGCCACTTAAAACTTCCAAAAATGGTTTGATGAGATCAAATAGGGTCTCTCATCATATGAAAATAAAAATTACAGTAATAGGAATATAAAATAACATCACCAAACATAAGAAATATGAGCTTAAAATAAATGACATAAAAGAGAGTGCTTAAAAAGAAAGAGAGATCCCTTACCTCATGTCTAACATGACTCAATCGTTCTTTAATCTCCTGAATAATAAAGTTTGGTCAATTTATAATTGATTAAGGAACTCATTTAAAGATTATTATTCAGTTCATATCACATATTATAATGTTATAATAATTGGTTAATAAAGTGAGTTCATATCAGACGTTTTTTTCGATGTTCGGTACATGAGTCAAAAATGAACTTGTTTGAAAATGAATGCCCATGTAGTTATAAGTAAATCATTTCCAGAATAGTATTAATGATTAAAATATCATATATATCCAGTATATATTCATTTTATACTATTACATAAAATTTGGAGATAAAAAAAATAAAAGCACCGTTCATGGAGACGGTAGGCCGTACGTACGCATGAACGCTACTTTCATTTTTTTGTCATATTAATGGAATTAAAGTTAAAAGAGATATATATATATATTAAAATTCCAGAATGATATCCATTATTTAGATGTAATATATGACATATATATCCATTATATATATGTACATATAATATTACATAACAATTAGAGATAAGAAATGAAATGTACCGTTCATGGAGACGGTAAACCGTACGTACGCATGAACACTACTTTCATTTCTTTGGCACGTTAATGGAATTAAAACTAGATGAGATATATATATATATATATTATAATTAAATTATAATATATATGTTATATATATTACATAAATTCATCAATTTCATTCTTTATACATTTCATGTATTGCATGAACGAGTCACATCACTTGAGGGGGCGGTAGTCCACACTTCCTCAAATGAAATTATCGCATTTGCACAACATGAAAAGAATAAAGGTATGTATTAAATATAAAATACAGAAGCATAGAGGGGAAATAAATATAATATATATCATAAATAAATATAGTTCCATCATAATGGCCACCATGATAGGTGGTATGAGAATATAGAACAATCATCGTTTCGTGAGGCAGTAATTCTCCATCCACAGAAACAGAATGTTCTTTAACCATTAGACGGAGGTGTGTGTAAGTGTAGCTCAAATACTTCACATAAAAACATATTATTATATTGAATATACTTTTTTTGTTACAAAAGAAAGGAATAAAAAGAGTTTAGGGGTTTGGAGAAGCAAAATAAAACAAAATAACACAAGTGAAGACAATACCTTTAAATCGGGTAACTCCTCTTGGTTTGAACCAAAAGGGTTTCTTGAAGATCATTATGCCAAAGGTGATACTTCAATGATGAATAGATGGATGTGGATAGATGAAATGGGCAGGTTTTGGCCGAGACAAAGTCTTGAGAGGTGTAGGTAAGGTGGTAGAGGTGAGGGCCTTTTATAAGAGAAGAGGAGGGGCACTCTTGGAAAGTTATAAACTATTAATTTATTATAAAATTATTTTCGCATTTTAAAGGTCCAAAAAGGATATATTTTGAGGATAAGGTGATAAGGATTCTAAATCCACACATCCAATAGGTTTTTGACAAGTTTAGGTCTTATATTTGACATTATCTTTTCATTTTATTTCAATGGTTAAATAATGAGGTAATCGCTGCATCATCATGGTGTCATAAATAATTAAATTTATTTAATGTTTAAAAATTATAAAGAAAATATCATGATTTAGTAAATATATTTATCTTTATAATTAATATTTATAGTCAAAAATATGACTTGTATAATCCCATGTAAAAATTGTTTTAGTAAAACAACACATGTTTGTGACATTTTAATTTTAACTTTAAATAAAAAGGTATTGATGTCATTTTCCTACCAAAGTGGCTCCATGGGGTTCCCAAGTTGACCCATGGATTGTCTCGGTCGTCCATGACTCATCCAATAAGGGTAGGACATGTTTCAAGGTCATTTCATATTATTATAACATTATCTTTACCTTAAATTACACTAATTACCTTTAATTGTGATTAAAACTTAAAAGTTACTATTCACTGAAAAATTATTTTAATCTAATTGAACCACATTTTACTTCTTAATGATAACTGTGTATGTAGGAGTTTTGAAAATCAAATCACAGAAGTGGTTAAGTTTCATTTAAACGAAAAATCGGTTTCTTTAACTACCACTTAGTGGTTTCATTATTCATCAAAAATTGAAGTTTTTCAGAAAAATACCAAAAATTCACCCTAAGATGTATTTGATATTCCAAATTCAAAAATGATGTCTATTTTACAAAATTCAAAACATATAAGTTGCATTAATTAATTTAATAATTAATTCCCACTGTCAAAACAAATAGCGTGTTTTTAAGAAACAATATCTATTAAAAGATTGACATTGGTTTAAGTCCAATTTCAAAGTGAAATTAATTCCAATGACCACTATTTGATTAAATGGTAAAAAAATATTCTAATTTAACTTTAAAACCAATTCAAAAGATAATATAATCATATAAATAAATTAGATTAAAAAGAGGTTTTGAATTAAAATACATCATTTTTCACTATTCATTAAAAAATAAACTTTATCGGAAAAATACCAAAAATTTACACAAAGTAAATTTTGATGTCCCAATTATAAAGAATAATTTTATTTTGTCAAATATAACACATAAAATTGTCAAAAAGTGGATTTAAAAGAGGTTCATCATCAAAAGGCGGTTAATCGACCTTTTAAAGAATATTAGAATGTTTACGCTTAAAATTGGATTCATTCGCATTTTTAATCCTTTATCATTTATTGTAAAAAGTAAAAATATTTGACAAACATATATAATCATTTTGTAGTTAGTTCTGTTCATTCCCGTCATTATAACGGCTAGGTGTTAACTACCATTTAAAATAAAATTATTTTATTATTAGAGTGCAACGTAAGATTTTAAAGGAACTCGTTGTTGCGTATTGGGTAAGCCATCGAGCATAGCGTTCCCTTTAAATTAATATTAACAATTTATTCACAAATAGGGATAAATATAAAAATGTCATATTCTTTATTTACCTGGGGTGTTACATCCTTCCCCCCTTTTGGGAATTGCGTCCTCGCAATTTTAAAATTGGGCTCGGAAACATCATTGAAAGTCCCACATCGGAACAAGAGTCGGTAAAACAATCACTTTAAAAGAAAGAAAGAGAAGTACAGAGGTCACCCTAGTTAACCCAAACTAAGATTCCATGTAGGAAAACATGGATATGGAAGAAAAAGAAAAGGTTCATGTTCTGAGGGAGAGTGATAGAAAACATGTTTAGGAGAAAGTTAACCACAAGAAAATCACAAAATTGTGATGGGTTAAATAGTATTGGATTCCCCAGTAGGAAAATTTAACGGACAGCATTTTTGTTTTAAGTTACTTTTAATTGAGAAATTTATTTTTGAGCTTAAGTAAAACATAAGGAAACGTACTTACTTGTCATGTTGACTTTCAACTTTTACTAGATTTCTTACACAAACTCATATTTTCTTCAAAATACGAGTATTTAGGATGACTTGGTTCACATTAAGAGAGCTATAATCAACTTCTAGAGAATCACCTAATCCACAAAAGATAACTATATGCTTCCCATGTCTTTAGACCTTAACCAAAACCAAAATTCACTACTGGAAATTAGATCTTTCCCAACGCTTCTATACCAACGGTTTGCAAAAAACGTTGGTATAGGTCCCATTTCCCAACGGTTTGGCCAAACCATTGGGAAAGGCCCCCAAATTGGCCACTTTTCCCAACGGTTTGGCCAAACCGTTGGGAAAGGCCCCCAAATTGGCCGCTTTTCCCAATGGTTTGGACAAACCGTTGGGAAAGGTGGACCTATCCCAACGGTTTGGCCAAACTGTTGGGGAAGGTCCCCAAATATACCACATTTCCCAACGGTTTGGCCAAACCGTTGGGAAAGGTCCCCAAATATGCCACTTTTCCCAACGGTTTGGCCAAACCGTTTGGATAGGTATACCTTTCTCAAAGGTTTGGCCAAACCGTTGGGAAAGGTGGGCCAAAATTCAGAATGGAAATCACAACCAAAGACCTATACCAATGGTTGTTAAAACCGTTGGTATATGTCTATACCAACAGTTTTAACAACCGTTGGTATATGTCTATACCAACGGTTTTAACAACCGTTGGTATAGGTACTTTCATTTTTTATCGGACCTTCGTACCGAGAACATTATATAAATCAAAATTTAAAATATTTATGAGAATAAATATATATATTTATTTAATTATGATCACAAAAGTCATGTTAGGTTAGTGGTTGAGTCGTTCAATGATAAACGAGGGGTCCTGGGATCAAATTCCAGCGGATGTTTTATTTTTGGAATTTATATACCAACGGTTCCATTACCGTTGGTATAGATTTCATATTACCTATACCAACGGTTTCCAAAACCTTTGGTATAGACCTATCCCAATGGCTTACTTGGCTACGGTTCTCCAAACTATTGGTATAGGCTATACCAACGGTTTGGAGGCCTATACCAATGTTTCCAAACCGTTGGTAAAGGTTAGTTTTCCAGTAGTGATTGTTAGAACAAGATTAGATAACCCAGAAATGAATAATCCTTTATAAAAAAGAAAATCTCTTATTTATCTCCAAAATTTGTCCAACAAAACCCAATGTTCAACTAAGACAATTCAATAAACAATGTGTCCATAAAATTCTTCAAAGTAAACCAAACTAAGATTAAAACCCAAATATTTGAAGGATTTATTCACATAGTCTTCCAAGGTAAAAATTAACACTTCTCTCCAAATAACATCAGTTGCTCTTAAAGTCTCATATTGAAAATTAATTAACCTAATAACATATCCTCTATGATAGGTTAATAATTTCCATATATAACCCAAAATAAACTTACTCTTAATTCATAAAATCATCTAACTAAAAATAATAAGTCATACTAACTAGGGACTTTACGTAGTCCAGTGGTAGGTGATAAATACCAGTCGCACTTTGGTTGTGGGTTCAATTCTCACAGCTTTGTCCGACGCGACGGGTTGTCACACGGTCTGCGTGTTGTCCTTTTTCCAAAACTATATAATTCTTAAAACATTCCCAAAAACGAGATAAAATCTTCAAAAATAATCATAACATATTTTAACCTCAAGTTTATCTCATGCCTTTCATTTTCCATCATAACATATAGTAACCCATAATTACCTCAAAAGTACTGATCATATAAACCCTAATGGTTACCTTTATAATTATTACCTGAACTTCCACATCGATTGGTCATCTCGTACATGATGCATTACAGAACTTACCAAGGTTCAAGTGGTGGATCATGACTCCTTGATAGTTGGTTTAGAACAACCACGAGTTTCCTCATTGAATCCCCCATTTCATCCAGTCTCTTAATCAGAGAACCACCATAGTTTCCATCAAACCCATTATCACTTTGGTGCCTGCTAGATCCATCCATATACTAAAACCAGAAATGTCAGTGTGAGTATATCAAAAAAATTATCATGTACTAAAGAGGAAGATAAACACTAAGATATACTTACTCATTCACTTTATCTAAAAACTATGACTCTTTCTGAAATCCTATCCATTATGGTAATGTCACTTATGCTTAGAGAATACCCTAACCTCTAAAGTTATCTAAACTGACCTCTGATACCAACTATAAGGCCCCGGACTTAAACCTTACATAATATTGAATTAAATGAATAATTCACATTGAGGATCTTTTCAGGTTTAGAGTTTTAGAGAATTAGGACATAACTATTACATCTCAAAAGATTACAAAGTAGACACTTCTAATAAGTTTCCATAAAATAAAAACTCTTAAAAAACAAACATGTCTAGTTCTATGTTTTAGATAGCCTGAAATTTCCTTGATCCCATCATTGACCCTATTCAACTTTAAGTCCTATGGAAAACATTTCAAAAACTTGGGATGAGCATAAAAATCTCAGTAAGGGATACACAAATAAGGAAAACTGTTAGTTTTTCAAAACAACAAGTAAACCATGAATACTTTATCAAAGTAATACTTTTCACCTTTATGAAGTAGTAAAAAATCTTCACTTAATAAAAGATCATTACTTAACCTTTTGTTACCAAAAGATTACCATAAAACCCATATAAATAACACATAACATATAAAGGTAACTTGGGACATAAACATACTTAAATGGAATAACCATACGGTCTACTTCCACACATACTTAATGGAATAGCCATACGGTCGACTTCCATACCCAATACATTGGAGGTTATAATGTAACCACCCATCCTGGTATTCACGGCACCACCTATCATATGGTTTATCACGTAACCACCCGTCAAATGTCCAAGTACCATTATAAAATCATAACACATAAAACAATTATAAGGAAAGAAAACATTTCCACATTTCAAGCACAATATATCACTTAAATATATTGATATAACAAATCCATTATCAAAACCATTTTCAATACCAAAATACATAAAAGAGTATATGGTATTTATTTACTTTTAAAAATATAATGGCTTTTTTAGGAAGCCAAAGATCAAATAATACTCGCGGCGGTGGAAAGGTCGTTGTCACCGCGTATGTTAAAAAGAAACATACTTTTTGTCATTTAGTAAAATTATTAGTATAGAAAAGATTCCTTATGAATAAATGTATAAGTGAAAGGTTTTTATACACCGTATAAAAGAAAGTTGTGTATAAAACAAAATATGCCTCAATTAAAGGATATTGACTTTTAATATTTAGAGCTCCTGTCACGTAGGTGTGGTTGTCGCGCAAGTGGTGGTGTGTCGCGCAAGTGGGAATTGCACGCCAGTGTTGGAATTTTCACGCCAAGTGTTAGTTCCATGCCTGAGGTGGTTTAGGCGAGGAAGGAAGTGAGTCGCGCAGGTTTGGAGTTGCAGAAACTTGAGTCATGCATTAATGATTTTGCATACAAGTTCTACTAAATGACGTAAGATTTTATCAATGAGATGATTATGTGTATAAATAGTATATCCACACAAAGGTTTGTGTAAATTACAACATAGAGATTCCACACATAATCTTTACATGATAAAATCAAGAAGTAGAGGTTTAACCCAAATAATTGAAAGTGGGTTAAGAAGTTCCCTTACATAAATCCGACAGCCTAATGGCGTCACTTTAAAATTCAGAAAATGAGTTGATGAGAGAGAAAATGGTATCTCATCACTTGAAAATAAAATTTACATCAATAAGGATATATAAGAACATATCCCAACATAATATTATGTGAATTAAAATACATAACAAAAGAAGTCTTTTAGAAAGAGGAGGGTGAAAGGTTCCCTTATCGACTTGGGTAACTTTCAAAACGTACACCCCATGGAAGAAGGGTCATACAATGAAGATGTAAATACCCATAATTGAAGTTATACTACACAAAGAGTATAATAATGGGCAGTACATACACCACTAAAAGTAAATGGTGACAAACTTAGCATAAATGTCACGAGAATAAAAGTGAGATGAAAAAACCCTTAAGAAAACTCGGCAGCCTAACGGCGTCACTTAAAACATCCAAAAATGGATTGATGTGATCAAATAGGGTCTCTAATCATATGAACATAAAAATCAAAGTAAGAGTAATATAAAATAACATCCCAAAACATAATAAATATGAGCTTAAAAGAAATGACATAAAAGAGAGTCCTTAAAAAGAAAGAGAGAGGTAGGATCCCTTACCTCGTGTCTGACATGACTCGATCGTTATTTAATCTCCTGAATAATAAAATTTGGTCAATTTATAATTGCTTAAGTACCTCCTTTAATGATTATTATTCAGTTCATATCACATATTATAATGTTATAATAATTGGTTAATAAATTGAGTTCATATCAGACGTTTTTGTCGATGTTCGGTACATGAGTCAAAAATGAACTTGTTTGAAAATGATTGCCCATGTAGTTATAAGTAAATCATTTCCAGAATATTATTAATGATTAAAATATCATATATATCCAGTATATATTCATTTTATACTATTCCATAACATTTGGAGATAAAAAAAATAAAATAACCGTTCATGGAGACGGTAGGCCGTACGTACGCATGAACGCAACTTTCATTGTTTTGTCATATTAATGGAATTAAAGTTAAAAGAGAGATATATATATTAAAATTACAGAATGATATAAATTATTTAGATTTAATATATTACATATATATCCATTATATATATGTAATTATAATATTACATAACAATTGGAGATAAGAAATGAAATGTACCGTTCATGGAGACGGTAAGCCGTACGTACGCATGAACGCTACTTTCATTTCTTTGGCGCATTAATGGAATTAAAACTAGATGAAATATATATATATATATTATAATTACAGTATAATATATATGTTATATATATCACATAAGTTCATCAATTTCATTCTTTATACATTCCACGTATTGCATGAACAACTCACATCACTTGAGGGGGTGGTAGTCCACACTTCCTCAAATGAAATTATCGCATTTTCACAACATGAAAAGAATAAAGGTATGTATTAAATATAACATACTGAAGCATATATAGGAAATAAATATAATATATATCATAAATAAATATAGTTCCATCATAATGTCCACCATGAGAGGTGGTATGAGAAGATAAAACAATCATCGTTTCGTGAGGCAGTAATTCTCCATCCACAGAAACAGTATGTTCTTTAACCATTAGACGGAGGTGTGTGTAAGTGTAGCTCAAATACTTCACATAAAAACATACTAGTATATTTAAGATACTGGTTTTGTTACAAAAGAAAGTAATAAAAAAAGTTTAGGGGTTTGGAGAAGAAAAATAAAACAAAAGAACACAAGTGAAGACATTACCTTTAAATCGGGTAACTTCTCTTGGTTTGAACCAAAAGGGTTTCTTGAAGATCATTCTACCAAAGGTGATACTTCAATGATGAAGAGAGGGATTTGGAGAGATTAAATGGGAAGGGGTTGGCTGAGCCAAAGTCTTGAGATGTGTGGGTAAGGTGGTAGAGGTGGGGGCCTTTTATAAGAGAATAGGAGGGGCACTCTTGGAAAGTTATAAACTATTACTTTATTATAAAATGATTTTAGGATTTTAAAGGTACAAAAAGGATATATTTCGAGGATAAGGTGATAATAATTATAAATCCACACATCCAATAGTTTTTTTACAAGTGTAGGTCTTAGATTTTATATTATCTTTTCATTTTATTTAAATCGTTAAATAATGAGGTAACCGTTGCATCATCATGGTGTCATAAATAATTAAATTTATTTAATGTATAAAAATTATAAAAAAATATCATGATGTAGGAAATATTTTTTTCTTTCTAATGAATATTTATAGTCAAAAATATTACTTGTATAACCCCATTTAAAATTGTTTTAGTAAAACAACACATGTTTGTGACATTTTAATTTTAACTTTAAATAAAAAGGTATTAATGTCATTTTCCTACCAAAGTGGCTCCATGGGGTCCCCAAGTTGACCCATGGATTTTATTTGTCGTCCATGACTCATACAATAGTGGTAGGACATGTTTCAAGGTCATTTCATATTATTATAACATTATCTTTACCTTAAATTACACTAATTACCTTTAATCGCGATTAAAACTTAAAAGTTACTATTCAGCAAAAAAATTATTTTAATCTCATTGAACCACATTTTACTTCCTAATTATAACCATGTATATCATATTTTTTAAAATCAAATCACAGAAGTGGTTAAGTTTCATTTAAATGAAAAATCATTTTCTTTAACTACCACTTAGTAGTTTCACAATTCATCAAAAATTGAAGTTTTTCAGAAAAATACCAAAAATTCACCCTAAGCTATATTTGATATTCCAAATTCAAAAATGATGTCTATTTTAAAAAATTAAAAACATATAAGTTGCATTAATTAATTTAATAATTAATTCCCGCTGTCAAAACAAATAGCGTGTTTTTAAGAAACAATATCTATTAAAAGATTGACACTAATTTAAGTCCAATTTCAAAGTGAAATTAATTCCAATGATGACTATTGTATTAAATGGTAAAAATATATTCTAATTTCACTTTAAAACCAATTCAAAGGATAATCTAATAATATAAATAAATTAGATTAAAAATAGGTTTTGAATTAAAATAGAACATTTTTCACTATTCATTAAAAAATAAACTTTATCGGAAAAATACCAAAAATTTACACAAAGTAAATTTTGATGTTCTGATTCTAAAGAAGAATTTTATTTTGTCAAATATAACACATAAAATTGTCAAAAGGTGGATTTAAAAGAGGTTCGTCATCAAAAGGCGGTTAATCGACCTTTTAAAGAATATTAGAATGTTTACGCTTAAAATTGGATTCATTCGCATTTTTAATCCTCTATCATTTATTGTAAAAAGTAAAAATATTTGACAAACATATATAATCATTTTGTAGTTAGTTCTGTTCATTCCCGTCATTACAACGGCTAGGTGTTAACTACCATTTAAAATAAAATTATTTTATTATTAGAGTGCAACGTAAGATTTCAAAGGAACTCATTGTTGTGTATTGGGTAAGCCATCGATCATAGTGTTCCCTTTAAATTAATATTAACATTTTATTCACAAATAGAGATAAATATAAAAATTTAATATTCTTTATTTACCTGGGGTGTTACAATAGGATGAAAATTAATACCATATCTGTAGGCAGTGATAAATGTTTGTTCATTGGTTCTTGTGAAGGATCGATGGAGCAAACACCCATGAGAATCTCTAGGGATCAAACTAAGGTGGAGATGGTACATGATAAGACAAAAAAGGGAAAACCAAATGTAGCTAACATTTCCAATTTCCTGAGGAAGGATATGGTAGATCCTAAGTCAACTGAACAAGATCCCTTGGGCTTAGTGGGAACTTTTGAGGTAATTTCTAATGGCGCATTGAATTATAATCCATGAGATAATGCAATAGTTATGTGAGAAGTAAATGGTATCAAATTTGAAGGGTGATACAACCGACTAGTGAGGAAATCTCTAAGGATGTTCTAGAATAATAGGAACTAAGGCATGTCTCCGATAGTCTGTTGAATTCTAAACAATGGTCCAACCTAAGAAGGACCTTGTCCTTTCTCAACCTGAACAACCATTTTGATATCTTGGGAGCTGATGGATTGGTAGACAGCAACACCAAATAACTCTCAAGAGTATAGTTATAAGGTGAGAGAAAAACTTCATGTGACAATGTAATGGAAGGATATTTTAAATGTATATACAGCCCAAGGAGGAGGAAGGAATGTAAATAAAATAAGGACCCTATGAGTTTAATTTTCACCAAGAAGAAGAAACTCAAGGGGTGTAAATACTACTTATGCCTATATAGATTAATAGAGACATGGTTATCCAAAAAAGGTGGTAACTCTAAGGTACAAGAGCTCCAAGTAGTAGAAGTTGGTGAGGAGGATCAATACAAAATATATATTGGGACTATAGAGGAATAAAAGGAGGATACAAAGGTAGAGGCTCTTTTGGAAGTCTTGGAGGTCTCTCATGGGGATACATAGGGTAATGGGAATAGCATTGGGAGATGCTACTACACTTTGAGGATGTGTGGATGGAGGATTTGGTTGCATACACTATGGTCATTCCACCTGGATAGTAGTGGGATATAGTTTTGGGTTCTGAGCAAGCTCTGGAACTTCCAATGCACTCAGAAGAAGAATTAATGGAAGAGATTCTTATGCCTAATTCCACACAATATTGAGAAGATAATATGATTGGAAGATTGATACACATGAGCATTGACCATGAGTAGAGTACATGGATTGACAAGAAGGATCTTATATTGATCATAGGTTTCAATGAAGGGAATATCAATAAAGATGAGTACATAAAAACCTAGAAAAAACTATTATACCACTTTGAATATTGTATAAAGGATGGTCCATACATATAGGTAACCATTATCTCCTAGAAATTATTTAGGGATAACACTTCTTGTAGGCTCAAACTATATTTCAATAATTATGTGGTTTATTTTTCTATTGTATATGGGTGAACTTTTTTGTTTCTCACTTTTCCCTTAAATATTTTTTTGATAATAAAAAGTTAATTTTCAGTCTTTCATTAGAATATGTTTGAGCATTAAATTTTATAAACTAGTTATTAGAGAAATTTAATTCAAAATAAATATAAAATCTCGCGGTGTTTCATTTGAGTGGTGTCACATCTTGTGGTGACTCCTTGTAACAGTGACACTTCTACCGGTGTTTAAGTCTGGCGGTGATACATTGGAATGGTGTCTTGATCTGGTGATGATTTAGGGTCAATTGATTTTTAGTCTAGTGTTAGGTTTCTTTAGGAGTGATTCTACTCTCACATTGATTCTTTCTGACTAATCCAATATTTCTTTCTAGTGGTGAGATGTAGTTGGTGGTGATACTTTTCTATACATTGTAAAATTTCCATATCAGGGGTGACTCATTGCTAACAGTGACTAATCCTTGGTGGTGTCTCAAGGAAATGGTGATTCATTATTGCTGGTGAAATTCCATGGTGGTGAGACATGCTTGGCATTGAGTCTTTGTCTAACGGTAAATTATACTTAGGAAACTTTCACAATTATGTATCATATTATAAAATTCTAATATAAGACATGAAACTCATTAATTTTTACAATAATCAATATTTTATGATCATTAAAATAAAAAGGCTAACAATATCCCCCTTTTTGATTATCACAAATCATGGAATTTTATATTCATGGAATCAATGGTAAATCGTGACATTTTATACATATGATATAAAAGATAAATAAAGGAACAAGAAAGGAAATTAAAACACATGGTATCAAAGAAAAAAAGTGTTTGCATAAATTAGTAAGTTATCAAAGGAAAATAATGAAAGAAAGATGTCACATAGTATCAAAGGAAGGTGTAAACATATATAGAAGCATGGTTGTAAGTAAAATTTATTAAGAAAAAAATTTCATAATATAGTTCTCCCCCTTTTGGATTATCAATAAGTTCAAAGTAAAATATGAAAAGTAATATAACATAAATAAAATAGAAAATGAAAGAGAAACAGAATAAAAAGAACATTATAAGTTACATTTTAAAAACAAATGTAAGTTCAGTAAAAAAATTATAGCAAAAATTTTATACAAAATAAAAAGTCTCATTAAAGACACAATGTCTAATCAATTATTCTTCTCAAGATCATTGGAAGGATCCAAGAGTAATTTTCCCTTATCATTGGCTAAGGAATATATCTTAACAGTAGTTCTTGAAGTAGTAGGAGGAATGGGTGAGGGTACTAAAAGGATGGTTGAAGTAACATCAGAAATAGCTAAAGGAGGTCGAGGCAATCAAATGAGGATAGGATGGAGGTGTTTTACTGGTTCCCTTAGAGTGAGAGAAGATGACTAAAATCTAGTTTTAGAGGGTCAAGTGGATATCTGGACACTCTAGACTATAAATACTCTGGGGTAGTGGTAGGAGGTTTCAGGTGGGATGTGACATGGATAACCTCATGAGCTACAACAGTAGTACCATGCAGATGCATAAATGGTTTCATAAGGTGTATGAATGCTATTATAATATTTCCACCTCGCTCCATTTCACTGAAGAAGTCTTTACTTTCTTACATAAAAAGATTCAACAAATGACCCAATACTTTAAATCGATCGACTTGTTCCTTAAAAGCTTGGGTCACAAGAGGCATCCTCAAATTCTCATCCAAAAACTTGAAATTTTAATCTATGGCATGATTAGTATATATCCTTTAGATATAATACTTGATTTCCTTGGTTATAGTCTCTCTATCAGACTTTCTGTCCTTATCATATTCTATAATCAATTTGATAACATGATCACCATTATAACTTATTCTGTTTAAGGTTTTTTGAGGTTGTTCAGTAGCATCACTTGAAATACTGGCTAAAGAAGCTCTGATCTCTTATATTATCATAGTTAAAATAAAATCAGCATGAAAAATGAGTGGAGGAGAATTAAAACTATATGTTACAGAGGTAATATTTTTAACTCTCTTAATAAGGGAATCCATATAAGATGAAAAGAAAGATTTCAACCCTTCCATGATGGATTTTATGTATTCCAACTCATTCACTAAACTACTATTCTCAATTTCAACTTCTTGGATATGGTGCATCATCTTTGGTTGAATGTGCAGAATCACCAACTCAAATAGATATATAGTATCTTGTTCACTTATCTTAGTAAGAAATGGTGATTGAATCTACAAAGTCTTACCAAAATCAGAAACTATATACTCTCTATAAACATCAAACTCACCCTTATTGACCACATCAATAGGATCAAGCTAGAAAGTGGGTGAAGGATCTCTCAAAAAAGGAAAAATTTCTAACAAACCAGTAACATCAATCTAATTTATCATTGATCCCTTAGGATTTCTTTCTTCTCAAATGGTAGGTTTAAAATTATTTAGTGAACTATAGAAAACTAATCTCATTATTAAAACATTAGGTCCATCCATATTTCTAAAGACTTAGCAGGAATCTCAACCACTGAAGGCTTAGTAGTTTTATACACAACTACCAATAGAATATTAATAGAAGAAGTCTCACCAGAACCAGAAACATATCTCAACTATACATCAACATGGGTCTCAACATATCTCTATTCATCAACAATCTTCTCTACATGATCAACTTCCATCAGTTCATCAATATTCTTCTCAACAGTAGTAATAAATAAATTTTTCTCAAAAATAACAGAATCTAGAACCGTATGACCATAAGAAATAGATACAATTTTAACTACATTAATAATAAAATCCAATTGGTGACTATAATGATTTTGAGATTACTCTCCCTAAATAGATCAAATTATTTTTTCTAGGACCAACATCCATTACACTAATAAAATCAAGCCTCGCCTCTAATCTGGAAGTAGAACCACTAGGAGATGTAAGTATATTTTGAGGAATATCAACATCATGTCTTCTAATATTTTTCACCGAAACCATTAGGATCTAATCCTCAATTATCATCATCATTTTCACTTCCTTCTTCATCTTCTTCATCACCAATCTCTTCATCTGATTTAGAGCTACTCTTGAAATGATCTTCTCTAGAGACCTTGGTATATTCTTTATTAATTTTTATAAACCTTTCTATTTTGTGGAGATTCCTATTTGTAATAGAAGCTACATATGTGATAGTATAAGATCTAGTAGATAGGTCATTGTTACTTACCTTATCAAAAAAATATATTTCTCCCCTTCTTCTCTTGAGGTAGGAGCCTCTTCTTACTTTTCACCATTAGAGTAATCAACAACATCACTAAGCTCTAGACCAGGGTTAACAATGTCTCTTGTTCTTGAAGGGTGATCAATAGGGTTAAAATAATCATAAAACTTTTCACTATCATATACCCATTGTTTCTTACATGGGTTATAACTGATCTTCATTCTTATACAAATTATTCTAGTAGTAAAAATCCACCACAATCTACAACAGACTCTTCATCTTTGGAAACCAAACCTTTAGCTTTTAATATAGAAGAAATCATTTTGGATATAACAAATAATTTGATCATGAATTTGGATTTATTATTTCCAACATATGAAGCATAAGTTATATTCAAAGGATTATCTTATGTCCTCTTTTTATAAGACAAATAAAATAGAAATATTGATACCTTAAAATAGAAAAGTCACCCTTCCCTAGTCACAGCATGTACTGGATGAATTTGAAAAGAAATTGGCCTCCTCAAAGATTCATCACCTGTAAAATTGGCTTGGGAATCTTATAAATAAAATTTTCACAATAATCAGGGATGGTTTGTTGATAATCATTGATCACATATACAAGTTTATCTTTCAAATTTTCAACCCACTATTTTAAAGAAAAATCAAATTTGTGACCTTTAACTTAGCTTCTCACCTAGTATTCTTCTTCTTCCTCAAAACCAAATTCCACATAATGGTAAACTCGTACACCAACCTAGGATAAATATTTATCTTATTTTAAGAGAACCAATCCATAAATCCTTGGTTTTTTAGAACTTTATACACTAAAGATATGTTTGAAAGCATCCATTCTTCTTTAACTTGTTTTTTGGGTTCTATAATCCATTTTTCTAGCACGGGATTCATTGGCTCAACTACAACAAGACAACTTGGATCCCCTTTCTGATTCCTCATGGAATGTGACTTTTCTAATAAATAATTTAAAAGTCACTTCGCTCTGGACATGGATGTCGGCTCGGAAATATTGGTTGTCTTAGGTGAAGGTGAAAGGAAGGTTGAAAGTTCATGAGAGAAAGATCGCATATGGGAAAAAGGCGTGAGGAAATAGGTGCAGTGAAATTAGAAAAAGTATCACATTTATTATAATTTGGGAGTTTAGGGATTTAGAAAACCAAATTATAAAAAATGGATAAAAATTTGAATCAAGTTATAAAAAACATAACTAAAATAAAAACTGGTGGTTCAAAATTTACAACATAAAACATAAATATTGAAAAAGTCATGGGAAAATTTTCAATAGTGAGACTAAACAACATTGATAATTTCAACGTTGACAAGCCTAAAATGGTGAGCAGTATCGATGGTGTGACATACCCAATGGTGATATATACCCAACGGTGATACATACCCAATAGTTATAAATTAATAATGGTGATAAATCTACAATGGTGAATCCCATAAAAAATGAACCAAACCAAAATTGACCATAACTAATTTATTTTTGATGTAATTAATTCTATAATAATTCAAAGGCTTAGTGAATATATTATAAAGTTGATGTTCTGTATCAAAGTACTTAATAGTTATATCACCATTTTGAAAATGATCTCTCAAAAAGTGATGTCCTACATCAAAATGTTTTCTTCTAGAATATGACATAGTATTCTTAGAAATATTTATAGCACTTGTATTATCACAGTTTATAAGGGAATGTTAGAATTGATACTCATAGTCTAGTAATGTGTGTTTTATCCATAAAATTTGGGCACAGTAGCTGCCTACATCTATTTATTCAACTTCAGCAGTAGATAATGCAATAGAATTTTCTTTGTACTACACCAAGAAACTAGAGACCTACCTAAAAGTGACATGTTCTAGAGTCTCTTTTTCTATCTAACTTACATCCACCAAAACCAGAATATAAATAACTAACTAAAAAACGATGGTCCTCTTAGGTAAAACAATCATAAATTGGTAGCATATTTGAGGTATTTGAAAATTAATTTTACATCAATCAAGTGTGACGCTTTTGTATTTTCTTAAAATAGAGCACACATAAACACACTAAACATAATATTAGGTTGGATATTAATAAGGTATAGAAGATTTCCAATAAAACCTCTATAACTAGTTTGATCTACTGGTTTTCAGTTTCATCAAGATCCAATTCACATGCAGTACTCATAGGAGTATCACTATTCTTAGTGCTATCAAATTTCATGTGTTTTAAAAGAAATTTTATATATTTACTATGATTTAAAATAATTCCTTATTTATTTTTAATAATATGAAAACCAAGAAAGAATTTGAGTTCACCCATTAAACTCATTTAAAACTCATTTTGCATTATTTTAGAAAAATCAGTTCATAAGGAATTTTTTGAAGATCTAAAAATAATATCATCTATATAGATTTGTAAAATTAAAAAAATTGAATTTGTTTTATAAAAAGTGTAGGATCACCTATAATTTTTTTAAAACCCTTTTGAAATAAGAAAATTTATTAGCCTATCATACCAATCTCTAGGGGATTTTTTCAAAACATAGAAATCTTTTGTTAATTTGAAAACTCTATTTGGAAAATAAAGATTTTGGAAACCATGGAGTTTTTATATAAAAATATCCTCAACTATATACCCATTTAAGAATTCACTCTTCAAATCCATTTGATAATGTTTAAAATCTAGATGATCTGCATAAGCTAGAAGTATTCTAATGGATTCAAGTCTAGATAATAGTGAAAAGGTTTCTTCATAGTCTATTCCTTCTTATTGACAGTATCCTTGGGAAACTAGTCTACCTGTGTTTCTTACTACAGTGCCTAATTCATCTGACTTATTTCTAAACACCCATTTAGTTCCTATAGTCAAGTTTTCCTTAAGTATATCCACAAGTTCCCATACTTTATTTACTTCAAAATGATTTAATTATTTTTACATAACTTTTACCCAAAATTCATCATTGATGTTCTTCGGTTCTATTTGAGATAAGAATGATTGATGTTCATCCTGATTTATTAGATAATATCTAGTCAATGTACCTCTATCTTGGTATCCAACTATAGCATCTAAAGGATGGTACTTAAGGGTCCTAATAGCTCTAGATTAAGTAGGGATGGTCACTTCAGATTGTTCTATAGTTTTGGGTTCTAGAAGTTCTAGAAATTCCTTAGAATTGGATGATTTTTCTGACCATTTTATAGCAAAATCAATAGGTTTGGAATTTAGGTTTAGAGTTTATAAATCATCCTCAAGGTTTTATAAAGATCTATTTGGCTCATGTGGATTTGTATCATCAAATTTGATGTGAACATACTCTTCTACAATCTTGATTCTTTTATTAAAAACTATATGGGCTTTAATAAAGGTTGGATACCCTGAGAAAATTCTGTCATCGCTCTTGGATAAAAAAAATTCTAGATTATCCTTAGTGTTAAGAATAAATACATTACAACCAAAAACTCTAAATTAATTAACCTTAGTACTTATATTATTCTAAATCTCATAATGGTTTATTTTTAAGATAGGTATAATTAAAAATTGATTGACTATGTAACATGCTCTATTTACACCCTCTTCCTAAAAGTAGACAGGTAAGTCATATTCATTTAGCATAGTCCAGACTATCTCTTAAAGTGTTCTATTCCTTATTTCTACAACTCCATTCGGCTGAGGGGTCTTAGGAACAGAGAATTTATGACAATAGAAATTCTGTGAGCAAAAATATTAATAGTATTTATTTTAAAACATATAGATATAGTCACTTATTAAGGAATTAATCCTAAGTATACTTAAATTTTCTAAAGATCTAACATACTTATTGAAGTAAGAAGAGGCTTCACTTTTATGATCTAAAAAGAACACCCAAGTATACCTAGAAAATTCATCTACTAGTACATAAACATAGTGTTTACCATTTAGACTAGAAACTCTATATGGTCCAAATAAATCTATATGAACCAACTCAAGAGTTTGAGAAGTTGAAACTTATATATTTGATTTAAAAAAATCTTATGTTGTTTCCCTTTTTGACAGGGATTACAGACCTTTTCATTTGGGAACTCTAGGTTGGATTGATCCTAGACTAAACCTTTCCCAGTAAGTTTCCTAAGTTATTTAATATAAAAATATTTTAGTCTCCTATTCAAAATCCAATATTATTTATAAAATTCACTCAAGAAGCAAACATTTTGAGAAATTATAGAATTGAGATCAACATCATAAACATTTTCATTCCTCAAAGTAATAAAAAATAAAGCATATATAGAATCAAAAACATTGTATACATGGTTCTCAAATTTAACATGAAAACCATCATCACACAATTGTTAGGTGCTAAGAAAATTATACATCAAACCATAACCAAAAGTATTTTGGAAATTAAAACTGAATTAGTGTTTCCAATTTGTTCAAGGCTGATGATTTTCCCATTATAATTATCACCGAAGATGAAATTACCACCATCAACCTTTATTAGGCTCTTGAATCAGAATATTCTAATTTTATATGCCTTGAACATTAACCTTCCAAGTACCGTATAATTTTATAGGAGGTATTGAAGTAGTTTCCCTCAGATACATCTATCATGAAGCACATGTTGGCTCTGTCAAACTTTTCTTCATGATTAAAATTAGAATCATTGTAGTTATCCTCATAGGCACTCAATTTTTCTTTCATATATTTCTTATAACTTCAATCGTTGTCATCATATTTCTTATTTTATTTTAATTTTGGCCAGTCTTCCTTAACATGTCCTATTTATTTTTCATTCATAACAGGTAATTCCATTAATGATGTCATACTTTTTTCAATATCTTTTCTAGTTTCCATTGTTTTCATAATTTCCTTTATAGTTTAGATTTTTAAAAATATATTATTTCTATAAAACTTCTTAAATATACTGGCCATATGGGTCACCTACTCATCACATTATGGAGGTGACTCACTGTCACTTGGACTTTTAGCTTATATCTTTTCTCTTTCCATGTATTTGTAAGTAATAGAATTGAAAACTACTGTATTTTTTTTTTTGGCTCATCATCTTCCTATTGGTTGACTTTTAATTATTATTCACACATCATAAACTTACCTTGACTATAATTTTGGTAATGTCACATGACTCTCTAATTGAAAAAAATGTACCTCTCCATCTTTCTAACAAGCATCTTAGTAATCACATAATTGTATCTTTTTTAGATATTGGATTTCCCAGTGAACTCATGGTGTTCAAAATTTCATTAAACCTGAGATATATGTCAAAAATTAATTCATCATTATTTGTCTTAAAAGTATCTTACTTAATAGTATAAATATTTAATCTCATCTATTTAACATTTTTTGTTCCTTTATGTGAAACTTCAAGTGTATCCAAAATTTCAAAAGCAGTTTTACAAGTGGAAATTATATTAAAATCCTCATATTCTAAATCACAATAAAGGGAATTAATAGATTTATAATTATTATTATAAGTAATTCTGGTAGTCTCATCCCAATTATATCTAACAGTTTCAGTCAGTTCATATCTATCTTCTATGGTAGTCTAAATCTCAAAACTCATAATTTCTATATTCATTTTTATTTTGATCTTCCACTATTCATAATTATTTCCATTGAAAAAAGGAGGTCTTTCAGCAGAAAAACCTTCTTTCCTATTATCCATTTAAAAGAATTAAATTTAGAACTAATAGAAATTTAATATCTTTAAAGAACAACTAAAATCAGAGTTGAAAATTTTTGAAAAACTTTGATACAAAAGTTAAATACCTCGAATACTAAATATTTTTTGAAGTGAGTATCTCAAGAGGTGGGTGAATTGAGTACCCAATAAAAAGTATTTTTTTTAAATGGATTTAAATAAAATCCCCTAACTAATATCAATATAACCCAGTTTACCAAAATAGTTCTCTAATATAAGATATAATCATTTAGAATATTTCTCAAAAGATTGATTAGGTCTAGGGTAAAACAATCTACAATATTATGTTATCCTTTGAAATCAATATACTTGATTAAAAACTTATATAACACTAATTAAGATGAACTATCAAAGTAAGGGTTTTTTCTAGTTTAGATAAACTATCAAAGTAATGATTTTTTCAAGTTTAAAACAAATAAAGTTTTAAAGTAAATAACAAATAAATAAAACAAAACAAACAAAACACACATCAGAATTTGAATACAATAGGTTTAGTCTCAAACTGAGATTTATTCCTCTCCACTTAGAAATAACCTACTTCCAAGTAGTTTATATAAAATAAACTTTTTATACACAACTTGGATTGAGTGTTATAATAATTTACCAACTATTTAGACCACACAAGGCATCTTCCACAGCTTTCATGAGAGAAAAAATAAAACAGGTCACAACTGGACCTCTATAAATACATGTGGAAAACATGTGTAAAAGGTGTTGAGAATATATCCATGTATCTTCCAGTTTAAATAAGGAGATAGTGTGTGATTTATAAAATAGAGTATTCACACACTTATTGTAATGTAAATATAAATAAAAAAGAGAAAGTAATAAGAGTAGAGAGATAGTGTTTCTCTATCTAATATGATTTACAGATCGTGACTCTCAAATTTAATTTGAAATGCAGCTCGAGTCGAGTTCCAAAATTTTATTGAAGAATAGATTATTTCAAACTTCTTATTGTGAGTTTGTAGTAAGTTTTACACATGTTCAATGGGCTTCGATTCATCTAAAGTTAATCGTATATAATAATGCTTCGTGTATGGAATACTTCACAACTACTCATGTCTCTTTACGCATATAGGTATATATTTTCATTCAGAACTTCTCATATATGCATGAGGGAGTCATCTTCATCTCTTTAATAATAGAATCATTAAAAATAATATATTATATCTTCTGATCCTCATACTACATGTTCTGAAACTAAATTTAATTCATATTTGTCAAGAAATTAAGGAACACTAATTAGAAGAAATTTAAGAATTAAATCTGATAAACTATCATTTAGATAAATTTAATTCAAAATAACCATAAACATTGGTGGAGTTTTTTTGAGAGATGACACTTTTGGTGATGAATCCTTGGAACGGTGACACTTTAGTAGTGTCTAAGTCTAGCAATGAGACACTGGAATGGTGTCTTAATCTATTAGTGAGTCATGGTCTGGAAGTGTATCAGGTAGTGATAGTTTGCACCAGCGGTGACTCCACTCTGGTGATGAGTCTTTTTGACACAACTAATATTTTTTTTTTGCTTTGAGACACAGTTGGAAGTGAAAATTTTCTACACTTTCTTAAATTTATGTCTTAATAGTGACTCATTTCTGATAGTGATTCATCATTGGTAGTGTCTCAATGAAGATCTGAGACATTGTTGTTGGTGAGATATCCTTGGCAGTGAGACATGTTTGGCAGTGAGTATTTTTCTGACAGTAACTCATACTTAGGAAAATTTCACCAATCTATCTCTAATTATAAAATGCTAACAGAAAACATGAAACTCAATAATTATCACAATAATCATGATTTTTTTATCATTAAAAATAGGAGGTCAATAATTTCATAATCGATAATAAAAATAACATATTAAACTATTATTTTATTTCTTGTGTATAATGGAAATAAATATCATTAATTCACTATCATTGTGATAAAACATGGAAAAAGAAAATTTCATCACCAATATTAACTTCCAAGAGTGGTACATGCTCTTTCAAATAGTACTACAACATGAAAATAAGTTTTATGTGTTGGAATCCTTTATACCTGATCAATCAAATCATAGAGAGAGTAAGGATAATAAGGATTAAATATAAGAGACTCATAGAGGATTCATCATATAATCAGTTACATCCAATGATATGGTGATATACCCTAAAGAAATGGATAGATACACCATGTTGACATGTCTGTAATAACATGATAAGGATATCGAGAGAGAGAGTGTGTGTGTAAAATGATAAATGATATTATCACTACGTTGCACATGTGTACCTAGATAGTGTTTATTTACTTAAGATGATGGGGTAGATCAGTTAATTATCAATGTTAGGGTTCTATATAAATAAATAATTATCTATAAATCTCATTATTTTATTCTTACCACATAGATTATCTACTTTCATTGAAAATTATAAAATGAGTATTATGGATAATCCACTCAATAATATATTGACTAATTTTTACCAAGTTTATAGGGATATATAGAAATTTGGTTCTTCAAACCTTATGGTGAACAAAAATAAAGGACAAGGCTAAAACGCCAATGAAAAGTTTATGGCCAATGGTGCATTTTCAATTTCCAAAAATGAAACAAAATTTTTAGAGGTAGAATGGTGAAAAATAAGTGGTTTCTTACATGTGTAAAGAAATTTAATTAGAAGAAGAACAACAATGTAGTTAAGAATAAAGGTGGGTTTCAGCTATATTCTTCATTAAAATAAAAAAACTCTAATTTTATAAGTTTGGTATTAGATATAATTTCTGAATTTTATATTTGTATCTATATAGAAGAAACAATTATATTATGAAAGGTTTCTAAAATTGAATTAAATATTAAATCTATTAATGGATAAAGGTTTATTGCATTAATTACGGAATATTATCACTTCATATTACCCGGTCGAATAATTCTCTTATTTGTAAACTGTTATCAGGTGTTTTTCAAAACTATAACATTATTTTTGTGTCATGTTTAGACATAATAGGATTTATTTCAAGATTTAAAAATAAAATGTTATCTTATGTTAGAGAATAACACATTTAAATAATGGTTTGAATATATACTTGAATTGGTAAATCCTAAATTGGAAATAAATGATGAATTAATTTCATAATACTTAGTGGGAATGATTTCAATTGATCATTACTTTTACTAATTTCATAAGTAGATATATATATACTTACTTAATAATGTATAAATCATATTCCTTTATATTATTAAGGAATTTAAAAGTAAAGTATAAAATCAACTTGGTAAAAAGATAAAGAAATTATGATTAGAGAAATATGGAGAATATCTTAACCAAGATCCTGAGTTATAAAACTCTTTCATGATCATTTTATAAGCATGCATTAAAAACAATGACATACACACTTAACCTAGTGTTCCAAAAATGGAGGTAAATGAGACCAGACAGCATATGTGCAATAGTATGAAAGTAAATCTGGATTATTGCATATATGTGTATAGGGATGAAAAGTGTATTTTAAGGTTATTTATAGAAACAAATTTCCATCATAAGACATGAATTGTATCTTTAAATAATCCAAGGGATAAAAATTTTATTTAAAGAGGGATTATATATACAAAACAATTAATGAGTTCAAGATAGATTTCAATAAAATCAAGGCTCAAGAAACATAAGATTTTTCATGAGAACATAAATTCCATGATACTTTGTGGGAGTTATTTCAAATATAGAGCATACTATATAGGATAACAAAATTAAATTATAGAACCAAAGATATGCAGTTTTATTTTCACCAAGTATAGTGATGTGTTATTTATTAAGGATAACAAACTCTTATCATGAAATAAGGTAGAATTTCTATCAACGGTTAGTGGGATTGTAAAATTTTTCCCTAGTAATATATAAAAATGGAATATTATTAATGGAAATAGGATATGAGTATTATATCTAGTTAAGATATCGTTAAACAAATTCTTCTTTATGAATGACTTAGATAAAGCAGACTAAATTCTAAGGATCAATATCTATATATTTAAAATCTAGGTGGTTATTTAGACTAATTCAAAGTACATACATTAATAATGTATTGAAAGATACATGATAGAGAAATCAAGAGTGGATTGCTTTCAATGTCATGTAACATAAATAATGAGAAATTTTTCTATTTCTTCGATGATCATATCTACCATTTTTGTCATGTTATATACAAGTAAGTCCCAGAAAAATATATTGATAAGTAGTTAAAACTATCCTAAATTACTAGAGTTATATAGAGTATATGTTCCTATATATGGAGAATATAGGAAAAAAATTTGAAAGGATACATAATTGGTTTCTATAATGATCAGTTTAATAGAATATTGAGTTAAAATAATAATAATATAATGATTAATGGATGATCAAATTAAATTTTTATTGAAAATTCTATAAAAACCATATATATTATGGCTTATAATATATCTAAAGAAGCATTATGCATTTATTTTGGTAATATCATATCTTTAAAAGTTATCCTCAATGAGATAAAGTTATAGTTACCAGTATATACACAAGGTTAAATATGGAAGTCCCAATGACTAAAGTCATACCTCAAAAGAAGAATGAATATAATGTAAGATCCAATGAGTTTAGGAATGTTAATAGTTAGATTTAGTGTAAGTGGGAGGCTGTTGAATTTGGTGCCCTAAAATTTACTATTTTTTACATTTGATTACCAAATTATATTTATTCTTATTAGATAGGGATAATTATTCTATGTAACATTAATGTGATAATTTACTTTGAGTATTTATCACATCAAAGGATTATAGAAGTTACCTACTATAATGAGAACCTATAGATGCCATGAAAATTTTCATATATAATATGTCATGTGGTCAAGATATATCAATAAAATTAGACATAGATGATTTATGCCTATTAGGTGTTGGGGGTTTATAATAATAGATACTTATTCTCATGAATTTCACACATGGTGATCTCTGAGATGGTAGGTTTCACGAACCAGCCCGAGTCGACCCTGAACCGACCACAAGGTTCAGCCCATGACAAGTCCCGAGAGGCGTTCCTGATCCTCCCAGGATGGTGAAAAGCACCAAGGTCATAAATAGAGTACACAAGGGAACTATTTATCCCATATATAAACAATCAAACAAATAGTGGAAATAAATGGACAACCCAAAATACAATTATATAAAAACTGAACTGAACATTATTTGTACAAGAAAGTGAAATTACAACTAAACCAACAACTCAACTGACCAAACCTAATAACCAACTAACTCCATGTGACCTTCTGGTCACTCTCCAACATAATGATCACACGTCTCCCAAGGCGATCAAACTCAAGCTGAAACCTACACAAGGGCTAAAAATAGAAGAAGACTATAGGCGTGAGTAATAAGACTCAGTAAGTTAGCCTGATATTCTATTCCGAATACAAATACTTTAAAATAAAAGAAACACCAATTTCAAGTTTTAAATAAAAATATAAAGGTATGTTTTCCAAATGAGGTCCAATGCTATAAAAATTTACCAGACAAAAACTTACATGTTTTATAAACAAGAATGCTGGTAACAATTTTCAAAGAGGTGCAACTTCAAAATTAAAATGGTTTTCAAAAGGGATGATTTAAATAATTTAAACTTTTAAATAAATCACACAAACTTATGAATTCATCAACCAAACACACCATATGACAATGTTGAGTACAAAATATCCAATGAGCACAACTCATGGGAACACCCCTAGACACTAGTTAGTTGTGAGCCCCAGGAACCTCGTATCTGGGTGAAAGTAACAATAATAAATATCTATTCTTGTGCACAGGAGCCACTAGTAGGGATAATACCCATAACCTAGTGGTCCCCCAATATCATCATCATCATATTTTAGTTAGTGTTTTCATCATCAAACTTGCTACGTGAAACAGGGTCTAAACCCCACGGGATCACTAGCATACTAGTACACGCCCGCCCACCTAGATAACTAGGATTCTCTTTAGTGCTCAACAAAGTTACACATATTATAAAATACAATTTTCACATCAAAATTACATTACCAAACCATAAAAACAAAAATATCCCTCAAACATGCTTCACATTTCTTTCACGAATCAATAAACCACTAAATAGTTTTGTAAAACAATTTCAAGGAGTATAGCATGGCCATGCACATAAAATCAATTAAAAAATGATCTTTTAAGTCCATAAACACATAAACAACATAACAAACCATATTTTTCATCCCCATAACCAATTAATAAATCAATTTCATGTACCATAAAATGTACCCAAAATATATAACATGAAATGCAGATGGAAACCATTTTTACAAAAACAAATGCCAAATGGGCCTTTAAGCCTTTCTCAAAACTAACATTTGACCAAGGTATGCATTTAAATTTTATTAATAAGGTGTATACGCACCATTTACAGTAGAAAACCACATTCATAAATCCCTTAAAACACTCAGGTTACATATTTCAAAACACAGTCATTTTCATAAGGATGTGAAATGGTCCATTTTCCAACAACTCGGGCCAAAACATGTTGTAAACCAAAACCCATTTTTTTGTAAAACCAAATCCAAATTCTAAATCCATATAAAGAACAAATAATAAAATTTATCATTTTTTCAATTCATTTATAAATCCAAACAAATAATTTTTAAATCACACATCACACATAAAATCCAATCGGGCAATTTACAGAACATGTGACATGCCCTTTTTAAACAAAACAATTTATTTTAAGAACTTGACAAGAAATAAAAAAAAATTCATGCCATATTTTATTATATATAATTTAACATTTTCAAAATACCATAAACCAGGTTTTAAACCTCACAAAATAGTTTCAAAAGATAGTGTAACATTTAAACAAACATTTGGTGTGCACTTTTATGCAAAACAACTCTACATTTCACCAAACAAGGCTTAAATAGCCATTTTTCACACCAATAAAATTATAAAATGGATGAAAAACAATAATAAACATATATATAAGAATTTAACAATAATATAATGATGAAACTTTAATTATAAAGGCATTTTCAAGGGATATCCTACCACAAATCCTTGGAGTAATGGAAATGCACACGCAATATCACCATCGGAGGGTTTATAAACCCTAAACCTATGAAAACCAGACCCAAATTAACACAAAACCCATAAAAAATAATTATATAACATAAACCTATGTCTGAAATGACTATGGAAGAATATAAAACCAATAAATAATGGAAGGAGGAGGAAGAGGTAGGAGAAAGGAGAAGGAATCGAACCTTTCCACCTAGAAAACTCTTCATATTCCATTATATATGCACCCATAGAGAAAAGGTAATGGATTGAAACTTCTTTTAGAGTCTCCTAAGATATGTATGAACCATGAAAAGAAGCGTTTTGGAGAAAATAGTATGAATTGAATGACTTATGGGTGAAACAATTTACCTTCTCAATTCTGAATGTTTTGAGGAAACCAGAGAACTTTAGACCTAATAAGATATTCCAATAAGCTCCAAATACGTAACCTAGATAATGTGGGTGGGGATAGGTATTTTTTATTCTAGTGGGAGGTGGAATCACAGAAAAATATTTAAAAATGAAAAATATATAAAATAAACAAATTATTTTTTTAAAAACTAGAAATGAGCCCATGGGCTGGCCCATTACCTAAATAAGTAACCCAAATTCACCATGATTGTGAATTCTTAAGGGGTCAAAAATGATATGGTGGTTTGAATATGTCAGTGTATGAAATTTATGAACTTTAATGGGTGAAAAATGTTGAAAAACAAAAGAGTTATAAAAGAAAAAAATTGGTTTTTAAAACTATAAATGAGCTCACGGTTGGCCCAAATCATGAAGTAACCACCCTTTCTCCAAAAACTCATAAACAAGTAATGGGGAACCAAAATTATGGTGATTATACATATATGGTATTTTAAAACTCAAAATTAGTCTCACCTAACACCTAATAAAAGGATCGTGATTTTCAATGAACCAGATCAAAACCATGAAATGAAAAGAAAAAAAAATGAGTGTGACAGTAGGTCATGAGGATTAACCTACCAATAGGAATTTCACATGTTTTATGTGTCATTGGATATCCCTATCTACAAACATATGTATTTTTACTTATAATATATTCCTTATCAATGTGTATCATGAATCACATACTTTGATGTATGGATAAAAACCATAATAACATATACTCATGGAAAGGTGTTATATGTTGGGTGAATCAAAAGTGATATGTAATTAATTTAATGGTTATGAAAGGATTTTTCCCTTCCAAGTTAATGAACAAGATATATTTGGGAATTTTATTGAGATATAATTGTGTACTAAAAATACATGGCCATGATAATTTATAGACAAGTTCATTTCATAAATTCAATGAGTGATAGGAAAAATTTATAGGATAATGGAATTTGTATGCATCATGTTTGATGAGATATGAGTTGAAAAATGGATTATATTACACAATATAATTTTTAGGAAGTTTGTTGTAATTTATACAATTCCTTATTTCTCTATGGGTGCCTTAATTGGTTTCCAGACACCAATCTTGGAATTTAGGTATGTTTTTCCTATTTCCATTGAGAAAGGGGCCTAGAGTGTTGCACAATAAGTGTATCCAAAAGTTCATTATATTCTATTGAATTTATGTTTAGGAATAAATTTATTCTTGGATAGTGGGATAATAATTATTCAATATTATTTGATTATAAAATTCAATCATGAGATATTTTATTTTAGAATAGGTGAGTTAAATATTAATCTTCTATTTTTTTATTCACAAGTTTAGTGAATATTGTAAAATAGATATTTTATTCAAGTTATGTTAATAAGTTTAAATTAATATTTGTTTTCAAGTTAAGTGAATATAATATTTATTTTATTTTATTGAGAAAAATTTAATTATTCAAGGTTCAATAATTTTATGGAAGGATTCAGATCGACTAAATTATCTAAAATATATTTTAATATCATTTAAATAAATGTTTATTTATTTAAGGAATGGTATTAGATCATTACTGGCCATATTAGTGTGGATACATGTTTAATATATTTTTATATCATTTAAATAAATATTTATTTATATAATAATGAATATTAAAATATTATATGTCGCCTTAAAGTAATAATAGTTGTTTTATTATTATTTTACAAGATAGGTGACATGGTTTTTATATTTTATGTTAATTAATAATAATAATTTGATTACAAAGTTGACATGAAATATTTATTTTGATTTAATTAGAAAAATAAAATTTATTAGCATTCTATTAATGATCACCCAATTAATAAAAAAAATACATGTCATGGAACTGACATGAGATTCAAGTGTGAATTCTCCTCTCATGTTCTACAAACAAATAAATATAATCCCCTCATATTCTCTCAAATGTTAGGGAGATAAAATTAGAGATACCTCATTATGATCAAGGAAAATGATGTAAATAATGTATTCTTCTTGTGCTATAACCTGAGAGTTAAATAATTCCATTAAGAGTTTGGTAGAGCATGTGTGGATTTGTCTAGATGGATCATTGATTATATTATAATAGCAAATACAATGTAATCATAATTAGAAATTGGGTTAGTAACATCAATTACTAAAAGTGATAACTATTGATTGATCAAGAATAAATCTACAACTTAGGTAATTCAATTTAAAATTAATTATAAATTAAATGTCCATTATCATTTTTATGAAATTATGTGGGGTGTTCATCATTTTCTTTTTATTTAATCTTTTATACGTGATGAACCATTTAAAAAAACATGTATCCACCTGACGCTTTTGATGTACCCAAAAACATTCAACATAATATAAGGTTAAATATCATAAATTTTATCAAGATTTAGTGAGTGGGGGATTAATGGAGATATTCCCTAAATCATTATATACATATGATGTATTTTGGATATATCATATTGTATGATATGGGGTATGTTGTAAGGTATGACATACATGAACCATAGGTATATCAAATGTTGTGGTTTGGAATTCCATAGGGTATTATATGGTGATATCTCACCACTACTATACCTATATCATAGTGTACGATATTGGTATATCACAAGTGTTGTGATATATTAATCATACTCTATGATTGGTGATAAAGGCATTCAAATATTAAATGTTAACATCCAGATATTCTTACACATAAGATATTATTAACTATTTACATTTAATATGATGAAATGTTTATAGAATTAATGAATAACATAGGTATTAAATGTTATTTCCATAATATTAATCAAACATTACATAAATTTTAAGTACATACATGAAGTCGTGGGATGCATCCCTAAGTCCTATATAAAGAGGCTAGAGTAATGAGAATAGTGAGAAATCCTCTAATGATTCTCCCTAATTGAAGTTATCTTAACTTTCTTACTTTACTTTGAGAGCTACTAGAATACCATGGTTGAGTATAGAATCACTCATAAGAATTGAGTGATTCATCAACTTTCCAATACTATTAGAAGAAGGAATTATTTTGATATTTCTTAGTTATCTTCATTAAGAATGTGTTTAAATACTGGAGACTTAACCATTATATGTGTGTGGAATATTATTCATTTTATATTATGAATGGATTTAGTTTCAGAGAAGATATGACCTTGGTTTATGGTTTCATAATTTCTTTTGATGCATGAATTTTTTTAATAAATCTTAACAAAATCAAAATTAAGTACTTCAAATAACCTAAAATACCTAATAATAATGTTTTACCATTAGAGTGGCTTAAAAGTGGGAGTCTAGGTGCAGCTCTTCGACATTCCCCCTCCCCCCTCTCATCCTTATTCTCTTATAGTTTCTTCCCTCCACTGGCCCTCCTTTCTTCTCTATGAGTTCTTGGAAATCATAGTGCCCTTTTTTCCTTTTTTCCTGGGGTTCTTCGCAGTTCCATTAAACTTTTATGGAACTCTTTTCTTCACTTGGACTCAGTTTCTTTTACCACTCAGTGTTTCCTGGGCCCTTTTTTCCTAGTTATTTCTGCTAGTATAGGAATCATCCACCTCCCATTTCCACTCTTTCTACCAATATATCCCTATGCTTTAAACCCCATTCCTGGTCTGTGTGATGATGCCTTCAGTGGATTGGGTTAGTTTCGGTGGTGGCATATAGTTATTTTCTTCTCCTCTTCCCCTTCTATTCAATCCATCATGCTCAACCCCATTTTGGTCAGGTGTGATATGGGTTTTGGGGTATCTTAGGATGGTTTTGGATGGGGTTGGTGGTAGTCTTAGTCATGATCTTTGTTTTTTGTTTGTTCTTATATGTTAGTAATTGGTTGGTCATGGGTGGTCAGTTTTATCGGTAGGGAGGTGGTAGTAAGTGGAGTTACTATATTTAGTGTTAGATATGTCTTCTGGTTCATGATATACAAGTTCTTTGTCCATTATTGTTGGTTTTATTTGGTTTGTTTATTTAATGATTAAGGGTTCTTATCGTTATGATGGTGTTTCTACTTCTAGTTCCAGTTTATGAGAGTTTCCTTGTATCTATTTCTACCACCTAGCCCTTTTGGCCATTCCCAATGTGCAAGACCCCATCTTGGTCGAACATGTTAGTTATTTAGGGTTGTTTGGGATTGTGAGCGGTGTAATGGTAAATTTTCATATGGAGTGATTTTATATATATATATATATAATTAAATTGGGTTAGTGTTTTAATAATTTGGGAAATGGGGGTGTCAAGTGCCAAATGAAATGGTAATTTTTAGGTAAGACCTAAAAATGACAGTTCATCAAGCACTTTGGGGGTATGAATGAAAAAGTGCCACTTCTTGTAGTGCTCTTCTCTAAAAGTATTAAAATAATTGTGTCACTTCATGTGGCAATCTTCCTTGAATTAAAATCCTTATGGGAGACACTTAAAGAGGCACCCTCATTTTTTCACCCAATAAAAGGGTGAGCACCCCATCCATCCCAACAATACTCGATACTCCTCGAAGCTCTACAACCCTACTCTGAAACCCTAGTGACCCTCCACTTAGAAATTGTTCCCCACCATCATTTCGGCACTGCCCTATAATATTGAGGTAATTCTATTTATATTTCAATTTATTAAATTTTTTAATTTATTTATATAATTATTTAGTAATTAGATTATAATTAGTAAATAGTTAATGTATTATAATTAGAACCTAATAATTATATAATTGAAATTATTAGTTAATTTAATAGTTTTTTTCTAATTAGCAATTTGTTAATGATTATATAATTGCAATTAGTAATTAATATAGTATTACTTAATTATAATTAGTAATTAGTTAATTATAATTAGTAAATAATTTAATGTAATTATAAATTAATGATTTTTCATTAGTACTTTATTAATTATAATTGGTAATTAATTAATTAAGTAATAAATTATAATTAGTAATTAAATAACTATAATTAGTAATTACATAATTATAATTGTTAATTAATTTAGTGTTGCTTTATTTTCAATAGTAATTAGTTCATTTTAATTAGTAAATAATTTAATTTAATTATCAATTAATTATTTATAATTAGTACTTTATTATTTGTAATTAGTAATTAATTAATTAATAATTAATTGTAATTAGTAATAAAATAACTGTAATTAGTAATCATATAACTAGAATAAGTAATTAATTTAGTATTAATTAATTGTAATTATTAATTAGTTAATGGTAATTATTAAATAATTTAATGTTATTAGCAATTAATTATTTGTAATTAGAAGTTTATTAATTTTAATTGGTAATTAATTAATTAATTAATTAATTGTAATTAATAATTAAATAACTATAATTAGTAATTACATAAGTGGAATTATTAACTAATTTAGTATTACTTAATTGTAATTAGTAATTAGTTAATTTTAATTAGTAAATAATTTAATATAATTAGAAATTAAATATTTTTAATTAGTACTTAACTAATTATAATTAGTAATTACTTAATTAAGTAATTAATTATAATTAGCAATTAAATAATTGTAATTAATAATTACATATTTGTAATTATTAATTAATTTTGTATTACTTAATTTCAATTAGTAATTAATTAATTGTAATTAGTAAATAATTTACTATAATTAGCAGTTGATTATTGATAATTAGTACTTTATTAATTGTAATTAGTAATTAATTAATTAATTAATTAATAGTAGTTTGTTATTAAATAATTGTAATTAGTAATTACATAATTGGAATTATTAATTAATTTAGCATTACTTAATTGTAATTAGTAGTTAGTTAATTTTAATTAGTAAAAATTTAATGTACTTAGAAATTAATTATTTTCAATTAGTAATTTATTAATTATAATTAGTAATTACTTAATTAAGTAATTAATTATAATTAGTAATTAAATAACTGTAATTTTTAATTACATAACTGGAATTAGTAATTCATTTAGTATAACTTAATTGTAATTAGTAATTAGTTAATTGTAATTATTAATTAATTAAATTTAATTATAAATTTATTATTTGTAATTATTAAATTATTAATTTTAGTTTTTAATTAATTAATTAAGTAGTTAATTGTAATTAGTGAGTAAATAACTATAATTATTAATTTTATAACTGGAATTAGTAATTAATTTAGTATTACTAAATTGAAATTAATAATTATTTAATTGTAATGTGTTATTAATCTAATGTAATTAGCAATTAATTATTTGTAATTGGTACTTTAATAATATTAATTAGTAATTACATATCTGGAATTAGTAATTAATTTTATATTACTTAATTGTAATTAGTTATTAGTTTATTGTAATTAGTAATTAATTTAATGTAATTAGCAACTAATTAATTTTAATTATTACTTTATTAACTATAATTATCAATTAATTAATTAATTAATTTTGATTAGTAATTAAATAACTGTAATTAGTAATTACATAATTAGGATTAGTAATTAATTTAATATTACTTAATTATAATTAGTAATTAGTTAATTGAAATTAGTAATTAATTCATTTAAATTAGTCAAATAACTAATTAATAATGTTTTACTATTTAATTTGAACTATAAATTTACTAATAAGAAAATAATTAATTAATGAATGACTAATAAATGAATAACTTAGGATTCTCTAATTCTAAAGTACTGAGTAAGTAATTATTAATTACTAATTAAATTACTATAAACTTGGGATGAATTTTTGATTAAATAATGAATAGTTATTGATTAACTTCATATTAATATTGGATTAAAATGGGATCAAAGAGGGCTAATTTCACAACAATTAGGCTTAATTGTACATCTAATTTTTCACTCTCATGAGATCTACTTTAGATTATTCATACCTTATTACACACCTGGTTTCATAACCTCTATGGATATCTTTTACATTATTCTAATTCTCCTTATAAACCACAGAACATCCCTTTGGGAAGATTAAAAATTGTACTAGAAACAATAGTGTCATTTTTTTGATATAATAGTTGTTTTAAAATTTTGATAAAGTAAAGATGGTGTGGTTATCTAAGTAATTAAATATCTCTCTCGATGTTATAAGTGGATGTAGCTCTGGCACAAATGTACCTTTGGGTAACAACCCCAAAAACACTATATTATTCTAGACTCAATCGGGAACCGGTGCATGACAAAAGGCATTTTCATACACGTGATTTGACACTCATGTGGTATATGATTTAGATTATTCGCATTTTCTTTATAAACTACTAAACATACCATTAGGAAGATTAAAATTTGTACTACAAAAAAAATAGTTTCATCTTTTAGAATATAAGAAGAAGTTCTAACTATTCAATAAAGTAAATATTATGTGGTTATCTAAGTAATGAAATCCATGTATGGATATTACAAGTTAATGTGGCTCTAGAACAAATGTACCTAGGGGTAACAACCCTGAAAACACCATATTGAGCTGGACTTGATCAAGAACTTGTTCATGAAAACGATCCTTATTGTACACCTAGTTTGACACTCACAGGGGAAATTCTTTAGATGATTCAAATTCTATTTATAAACTACTGAACGTACCTTTATATAGATTAAAAATTTTACTATGAAGCCTTATTGTCACCTTTGAGGATATACAAAGGCGTTCTAAAATTTTGATTAAGTGAAGATTTTGTGACATTCCTAAGATATGTGGAAATATTTGAAATTCTTATTTTTCTTATCTAGTTAGATTTAATTAATAATGATGTTTTATTTTAGATAAAAAAAAGATGGCTACCTATATTTATTACAATAGTCAAAATATTAAGACTAAATAAAGAGGTAGTTATATTATACTACCAGAAATAGTTGTGATGCTTGGAGAGTGTACAAATTTGGAATATGTTCAAAGAAAATTGCATTGAAAGTTAAAATTGATGGATAATCAAGTGATAGAGTCCATCATATATGGGAATCTAAAATTTAATGATAGGCTTTGGAATATATCTTATCTAGTAACTAATGATGAAGAATGGGAACACATATTGTCATTGGTTAAGTATCAACCTAAAAATTTTAATATGGAGTTGAATGTCGTTATAGCTACAATGGAAGTTCCATATATATTGGAATTTGGTCCATCACAACTTCATGATAAAATGTCATATCCTTGTGTTATAACACCTCAAGAAGTTCCATCAAAAATGGTATTTTTTATGTCATATCCTCAAGACATAGTTTCATATCCTCAAGTTGGTATGTATCATAGAGGAAGTTATGTTTCCAGGGATATTCCTTAGCGTACTTTAAATATATTGGTTGATAATTTTGATGATGATGACAATTATGAACAACAAGATTATGAGTAAGTTGAAGAATAACAGTATTTTTAAGAACATTTTATGCCCACTCATGTGAGGTTTAACTGACCTTTGAACCATCCTACATCTTTGGCATCATGGTCAACCAAAGGAATGAAGTGATTTCCATAATTTTATTGGTCAATTATTACACCTAGTACAAAATTTCCAAGAATTATTAGTGGTAAAGAATAAAGTGTTGGATGAAGGTTTTATATATATTAGAATAGATTTTTTCAGTAAAGAAGCAATGAAAAATGTGATAAAAATAACATAGAAAGAAATATAGTTATTTTGTAGAAGAGTCAAACAAATCTCATTATTTGATCTGGTGTAAAAAATATGATTCAAACTAGTAGATGAGTTTTTGAGCTATAATTAATAAAAAAATTCATTGTTTTCACATTACTATATTTACTCCACACACATGTGTGAACCCAATATTGTCAAGGGAACATTGTTCATTATATTCTAAGTTTGTTTCAACTATTATTGTTTAAATGATAACAACATATCAAGATGTTCCTATCATTCTGGTGGTGGAGAGAATCAAACACCTTTTTGGGTATCAAATCTCTTATTGTAAGGAATGGCTAGCATGAAAGAAGGATATTTTGACATTTTATGGTAACTAGGATGACTCTTATTGAGTTTTACACCAAATAATTGAGCTATTATTCCACAAAAATCAAGTTATCTATCGATTACATACTATTAAATATGTTAACCAACACAACCAAGTTAATCATTCAATGGTTGTGTTTGATATATTTTTTTGGACATTTTTACCATGTGTGGATGCTTTTAGACATTTCTTGTAGTTTATATATATTGATGGAACATTTCTATATGGAATGTATAATGTATCATTATTAATTTCTTCCACAAAATATGGTAATCGAGTCCCTCTACCTTTGGCATTTTATATTTTCAATAAGGAGAACTTCTCATCTTGGAGATAGTTCCTGGCTTGCCTTAGAGATATTATTATGGGAATCAAATGTATTTGTCTTATTTTAGATCATCATTGAGAAATCAAGGAGATAGTATAGTCTGAGGGTTTATCATGAAGACCACCCTATTCCCATCATTGATATTATATTTGAAAAATTTCTAGCAATGTGAAAAAGAAGTTCAAGGAAGATTCCATGAATAAATCAATCATAAAAATTTCTATAAATGTCTATTTTTTTTAAAAAATCATTTTCATAGTTTTTTTCATATGTGTTCATATTACTTCTTGATTGTTAACATACAAGCCTCAATAACAAAGGATGTTGGAGTTTCTCGAATATATTCACAAAGCTAATCTAGAAGTTTATGATTACATGATGCAAATTATAAATCATAAATGGTCATTAGTGTAGGATGATGGGAGGAGATATCGAAATATGATGTCCAGCATCATATAATTTATAAATGGAGTTTTCAAGGGAGTCTCAAAATTACCCATCACAAGTAATTAATAATATTATATTATATATTAATTAGAAGAGCTATAATTATAATATAATATTAGTAAAATGTTTTAAATGTAAATTATAAGTTTGGTACAAGATGTCTTCTATTGTAGGGTAAATTATTTTTGGAATGAGTAAAGTAGGATGAAGGGGATTTTAATAGAGGGATGTGATATGGTCACTATTTCAAATGTGAGATAGATAGAGTTCTTTAGAAGGATGAAACATTTTGAGTCACTTAATTTGATCATGTTGAAAAAATATTTCACGTCACTAAGCTCTGTGGTCCTATGACTGGTAACAGTGGTTTTGTGTGAGCCTTTTTACTAGAGAAGTGTTATTGTGATTGTGAAAAAAAATTAGCATTATGATATCCTTGTAGTCATGTGATCATAGTACGCACTTTTTTATGCTTATCTTGGGAGAATTAAGTTGATCCAATTTATCTAATAGAGAGTATTAACAACTTTTTCATTTCTCTATGGATGCCTCTTGGGGAATATCAAAATTTTGGGTTGTCTGATGGCATACCCATGCTTCTATAGAACATGACTAGAATGCAACCAAAAGGGAGGCCAAATTCGACTAGTATTTCAAATAAGATGGATTGGACCAATGAAATGGTTTCTAGAAGGAGGTGTGGCATATTCATCTATTAAGGTCGCATGAGGAAATGTTACTCTAAACATAAAGGGTGATCATCAAGTAGTTAAAATTATTGGTGTACTCTATCAATTAATGTAAAATTTTATACATGTAATTATTTTTTTACTTATTATCATTTTTTGGTCAGAGTAGAACTATCAAGAGGGGGTTGAATTTGGTTTACAAATAAAAATTCATGTTAAAATAATTTAAAAATAAAAAAGACAATTTATAAACACATCCAATTAACTAAAACTATATATTTATTTGGTTTTACCTTTCAAAAATGTTCTCAACAGTTTTATCGGTTCTTAGTTATAAACAAGTGTGAAAACCCTATCTAACTTTTGAAACTGATTTATAGTCACATTCCTATGTTTCTCTACTGTTATATATAAGATTATATCTCCTTTTATCCATAATCTTGACTTTCACTTAAAAATAACTCCATATAAAAGAACATATACAGTCACTTGAAATAACATACTTAATTTTTATTAAAAATCAAAAAGAAACCTAAAAAATATTTTATACCAAATCATAAAACTATGTATGAGTAAAATAGTTGTCAATATTAATGTCCTATTATTTATACATTTTGATGAAGCAGCCTCTGTTATCTGCCCAGCAGTCACATATGTTGCGCGACATACTGACACAAGGACCTATTTGGAATCTTGTTGTTCATAGAGCGCATCATTTTTATCATGATGCACCTCCATCGTCCATTTTTTCATACCTTGGATGTTTCAGATTTTTTGTAGTCACCATGTGTGACTTCAAGACCATTGATCACCATTTGATTGTTGCACTAATTGATTGGTGGTGGTAGAGACACACACATTTCATCTCCCTTAGGGGGAGATGACCATTACTTTAGAGGACGTCGCCAACATGCTCGGTCTACCCATCCACAGATAGGCAGTTATGGGTGCCATTATTAGAGACTGGTGTGCAGTCATACATTATCTACTAGGTATTTACATTGTTTTCATACAACTTGTACTCCAAGATTCTCTCTTGTGCATGGGGTGGCTTGATTAGAATTTCTTCATCATTCCTGATGATGCTGATGAGGAAAAACATATTCGTCACACACATGCATATATTATGTGACTAATCATAGGCATGTTTTTGTGGTCCACGTCACCACCTTGGTGTACATGATGTATCTACCATTACCTAATCATATTCACCAAATGTGTAGATACAGTTGGGGGTCCACTGTATTATCACATTTGTATAGATTTATCTTTACCGATTATTGAGATGATGTGAATTATATTGTAGGGTACATGGATTTGGTATAGATGTGGGCCTAGGAGCACGTTTCGTGCATCTCTCCAAGAGTTTCCACACCACTTCTATAGAACCTATTTCAGTATTATCCTCAGGGACTCTGGTATGTTTACATCATTAATTTGAGTTATTTATTAATTTTATTAATTTTATTTATAAACATACCATATATTACTTCTTTTTAACTAGGTTGAGTCAGGCTCAGCATTATAAACATACTCAGAGACATAGTGTGCATAGCTTTCGATCGATGTTTGACATTATACAGTCTGCTAATGTTAGTTAAACATTAAATTTGTTATAGAAAATTAATTTTGTTATTAATTTTTTAAGATATTTCAATGTTATCTTAGTAACATTTTCTTGAAAATTTTTGAATTCTTTTTTGAGTTTACATTTCGAATTTTATGGAACCCGTATGTAGGATTTTCCTAGACATTGTGACCAACATACTACAATGTTATGATTGGAGATCATGTTTTAGTGGTTCCAATCATCCACTTCCAAATCATTGAGTGGAACCAACCAGACCGAGTCACACGATAGTTTTTCTATATACAGCATATCCTCGTGGCTCTATGATAGGTTGATGTGTTATATTTTATTGTTCTTACAGATAGACAATTTATTGATTGACCACAGTTTCATACATGTTATATTGAGTATTGGGACACATGTGCCCAATATGGTATCTTTTAGAACAGATATCCCGAAACATGCTTTCTGTTAGATTATCATGGGGATTACACAAATTGGTATCGAAAACATACAATAATTTACCTTATGCATCATGGGATAGAAATTTAGTAGTTGGTATGTTTACTAAGATTTATTATATTTTTTTATCTCATGTTTTGTATTAATTTAAATGTTATTTCATTTGTAGTCAGACATCCTTGATTGAATTATACACATCACAGATATTCTATAGGAGTAATTTATTGGGCGGGATGTAGTTCACAAAGATCTAGTGGCTCTCATTGATCCTCTCCGTTATATATGTGAGAGTATCTATGATGAGGAGCCACAGTTATTTCCCAATCCACATGCTCCGACTGAGGCTATTGGGGATGATGATGTCCATGGTGTGCCTACTGAGGATGATGCACCGCCACCGCCACTACCAGCCGGAGGTCAGAGATGAAGACATCAGGGAGGGAAGGTAAAGGACATAGAGAGAGAGATCAGAGAGAGGATCTTCTAGATGTTTTTTCACCATAGATACATGATCCTATAAAGACGTCTCATATATCATCTCTATCTCATCTTACTGTGATGGATTAAGACCTGGGTGTGGTAACACAGCTTGTGGCAGCCCCCACTCCAGTTGACGATGACTTCTTTGACAGACAGAAAATTCATTTTTTTGATTACTAAACACTTTTTGGATAAGTGAGAACCGAAAAAGCGAAACAATATAAGGTCTTTCCCAAGGGAATCCATCATTGCAGACACAAGCCAAACCAACCTAAACAAAAACAAATTAGACAACGTGCCCAAGGGGATCCACCGTTATAGACACGATTCAAAGAAAACCCAAAACAAAAAAGTACCCACAACCGCTCAACCTTCACCTAAGCCACCAACACGATCCAAATCTTTGTGGGGTCCATCGTACCCAACCAAGATGGGGTCATTCACCAAGGAGCACAAAGAAATGGCAGAGGAAACAAGAAGAAAGAGGGACATCAGGGCACAGGAAAGACCAGCAGGGAATTGTGAATCGATTTGGCAAGGAGAAGAGCACCACGGGAACCGAGAGTTCTTGCGACGTCCATCTGTGTCCACATACAGGCTCAGGTTGTCGATGATGACCCTTCCACAATTCAATTCCAAAAAAACCAAACCAGTCACACCGCAACAAGTACATAAAAAACACCACAAATAGTATGACACATCATCAGATTTGGGACCAACGGAGACCTTGAGTGGAAACCCCTGGATCTGATGCTGATCCATATCCAAACCAGTCTCTCCCCGTCAATGGAATGTCGAGACATCTGGAAGCCATGGCAGGACCAGTAGTGAGAATAAATCAAGGCGTGAAGACAAGAACACATATGAAATGAACGGATCTGTGAAAGCTAAGTTCGATGGTGCGATACAGCGAACTCGGTGGGGGAGTCGGTACACCATCGCCAGCCGGGGAAGGTCATGTGGTCGTTTCCTCCAGGAGTCGATGCCAACAGCCTCGCGACGGCGGGATCCGGGATGGAGGCTAGATTCGTGGGTCATCTGTGTCGCGCGAGGGGAAATCCAGATGAGGAGAGAAGCCGAGGAGAGGCAGTGCTGAGGTAGATACCATAGGCCAAACGGGAGCGACGTCGGCTGAACCCATGAACAGTTGATGATGACTTCTTTGATATCACACTTCCGACATATATAGGAGCGTTGGGGTCATATGGCTCCACATATGATATTGGGAAGTCCTCCACATATAATGTCGGGAAGTCCTCTACACAGTAGCATAAGGAGGCACCCACAACACCACAAGAGAAGAAACCCATTATTATAGCTAGGACATCGGAGCGACAGAGACCTTGGACGTAGAGTGGGCATGAGGTTCATACGTCGGGTTGTTATAATGAGGGGAACTGATGTTGATGTATTCTGATGTCACATTATATATATTTAAAATCTATTTATTGAGAAAATTAAATTTTGTTTTAGAAAAATAAAAAAATAAATTCAAAAATACATAAAACAGAAACTAATTTACATGGAATATTAATAAATAACAACAAGCTATTGATAGTTTAATGTTTCACATATATTGTACTTATATTAAATGTCTTATAAAATTTCCAAGCCGACTAATTATAACATAACATTTATACTTATTAATTATTGTGACAATCCTTTCACTACTAAAAATGGGATCTATACCTCCAACATTGATTTATTCTGTTGCTATAGATCTCATTTCAAGTGGTTAAGGGAATGTCAAAAAAAATATGTACAAATGTTATGTTTCAAAACAATGATATTTTGTTCCATTAAAATTATATTTCATTAACATTTTTGAAAAAATATTTTTTTTATTTCAATAATTTATTATATGTTTAGTTAGTATGAAAATTTTACTTTAGATTGTGTTTATAATTTTTAATTTATAAACTTTCAAAGTCACATAATTGTAACATTATTATGTTTCATATAGGTGAATTTGAAAGCATATAAATTTAAAATTATAAATACAATCTAAATGAAATTTTTCACAATAACTAAACATATAAAAAATTATTGAAAAATGAAAAGAAACTCAAAAATATAGTAAATAAAAATTAATTTACATGACACAAACTTTACGATTTAAAAACATTGCATTTACAGTTTACATAATTTAAGGGCATATTTATTATTAAGTATTATATTATTAATTATATTATTATGAAATAATATTAATTATGTTATTATTATTGAATATTATTAATTTTGATATATATATATATATATAATTATATATTTATAATTATAAATAAATACATATAATTATTTAATATATATATATATATAATTATAAATAAAAAGTATATATTTAAATAATTATAAAATTATAATAAATTTATTTATTATATTTATTATTATATATTTATTATTATATATTTATTATTATATATTTATAATTATATAAAAAAGCTTTTATTTGTAATTATATATATTCATTTTTATTTATAATTAAATTTATAAATACAAATTTTCAAATCTTTAAATATATTTATAATTATATAAATATTGATTTATAATTATATAAATTTACATTTATTTATAATTATATAAATTTAATTATTTATTTTATATTTTTATTTATATTAATTATCATATTAAATACTAATTATATTAATAATTAATAATTATAATAATTATATAAATTAAAATACATTATTATATATAAATATAAACATTTTTAAAATTTATTTGTAAATATATCTTATTAATTTTGTAATTATAAATATATTTATATTTATATAGTTATAAATATTTATTAATAAATAAATTTAAAATATATTTATATAATTATATTTATTTATAATTATATTTTTATTTTTATTTATTTATATAAATATATATATATATATAATGACTATATTTATAATTTTATAATCATAAATCTATCTCTATAAATAAATATTTTTAATTATATAAATATAAATATATTTATAATTATATAATTATTAAAATATATTTATATATACATTTAAAATATATTTATATATACATTTAAAATATATTTATAATTATATAATTTAATATACATTTAAACACCTAATAATTTTAAATTTAATTTTGTTATATGTGTGTGTGTGTGTGTGTTTAAAATATGAAATTATTAATAATTTTATTTATAAATATATATATATATATATAATTAAAAATATATATTTATAAAACTATATTTATATAGTTATAAATATATTTATTTATTTATAAATAAATTGAAAATATTTTGAAACATATAATTAATTATAAATATATATTTATAAATAAAAAATTATTTATATAAATATATATATATAATTATAATTATTTTATTTATAATCATATAATTATAAATATATTTATAAATCTATATCTATAAATAAAAATTTATAATTATAATTATATAAATATATTTATAATTATATAATTATTAAAATATATTTATATATACCTTTAAAATATATTTAATATGTATTTATTTATTTATTTGTATTTATAATTATATATATTATATATTTATTTATAATCATTTATATATAATTCTATATAAAATAGGTTATAGGGGATGTAAATGGGGGAGGGAGTAAAACTCCACTTCATGTGGCATTTTGTAAATCCCACAAAAACACCAGATAAACTAGCGTTTTTGGGTTTTTTTCCAAAATACTATTTCATCAGGTGCTTGACACCCCCATTTATCAAAATATCGAAACCCTAACACCATTTAATTATATAAAAAATTCACCCTAAAAAAATTATGTCATTGGAATGGGCAGTTAGGGAGCTTCCTCTTTTAAAATTTGGATTTGGTGTCAACTCTCTATGGTTGTTCTACCTAGTTCCCTAGGTTTACAATTGTTCTTGCTCAATGTTGGTCTTCTTGAGGTGGTTTGATCCACGGCTCTACTAGGTGTGTCATGGCTTTATTTTGGCTTGTTTCAGAAATGATGGTGGATTGGTTTTTGGTGGTCTTTTGTATAGTTAATTACTTTTTTAGTATCGTTTGAGTAAAAATGGCCGAATAAGATCAGATAGACTATGAGTTTTATTAAAAGTCATTATATTGACTCATGGGTAATTTTTTATACATAAGAATTAACTATGCACTAATTTGATGTTTGAATCACAAAAAAAAAGAACTTCATAGATATATTTAAAATTGTGAAGTTAACCTAAAATGAAAAAATGATCAAACAAGATTCATTTGTTGTTAAACATTAGGAGAAGGATTCTTCGGTAAATTTTTAGATATAAGAACAAACTGTGTATGATTATAATACCTAAAGTTCTCAAAATCACTAAAATTAACTTTATATAAAAATTATATAAGTTTTAAATCAACTAAAAATGATAATATTGTTCAAGAGTTTTTTTTAAACAAAATTTAGAACAATGACTATTGGGTAATTTATTGCAAGTAATAATATATTTTACATGAATAAGATACATATATGGATTTCAAAATTATTAAAAGTAACTTTGAGTAAAAATATTCTTTTATATTATACAATCAATTCTAACATGATAAAAATGAGTAAAAGGGATCCTTTGAATTTGAAACTTCAATACAATAACCCTTGGATCATTTTTTGAACAATAAGAATTAATCCTGTCTGAATATGATTCCCATGGTGCTCATAATTACAAAAGTTTCATTTTAAGATTATTTTATATATGTCAAATCAAACTTAATTGATAAAAAATATATAAAAAGTTATTTTTTCTCATCACAATTTATAAAAATTTCCCTTGAATCATTTAAAACATATATATTTAAAACACACATTAATTTGATACATGAGGTTCTCAAAATCATAAAAATTGTTGTGCCACCTATAGGATCTAAGTGATCACTGATAGGGGTGAATCAGTGATCTTAGTTCTTTTCAAGTTTCTTTTAAAACAACATTCACCAATGGTTATGATGAGTGGATTTTTCTATCTATAGATTTTTAAATACCCACCAATAAAAGAGCACAACAATTTAAAAGGTTCACCTCTCAATGTGATAAGTTTAATCTTTGGTGTGATTCAAAACTCACTGAGTGTAACTCCCCGAGCTTCCATGATACGCTTCTCATTCAATAATGCAATAGCTTGCATTGTACGCAACTTCAAGTTCTAAAACACCGCGACTAATCAAAGTAGCCGTTATGAATAGTAATAACCACTTTTTAAAATTATAGAAATTTTATATTTCAAAATGGACTTCATTTTTGGATTCGGAATATCGAAATTAGCCTATGTTGAAATTTTGGTATTTTTCTGAGAACTTCTAATTTTTTATGAATAGTGAAAAATACTTAAAAACAACTTTTTTAATCAAAATAATTTATAGTGATAAATTATACTGTTTAGTGGTTTTAAAGAATAATTAGAATATATTTTTACCATTTTATCCAATGGTGGTCATTAGAATTAATTTAACATTGAAATTGGACATAAACAATTGTCAATCTTTTGATATAAATTATTTCTTAAAAACACGCTATTTGTTGTAACAGCGGGAATTAATTATAAAATTAATTAATGAAACTTATATTTTTGGAATTTTGTAAAATAGACATCATTTTTGAATTCGGGATATCAATTATAGCTTAGGGTGAAGTTTTGGCATTGTTCTGAAAAACTTCAATTTTTGATGAATAGTGAAACCACTAAGTGGTAGTTAAATAACTGATTTTTCGTTTAAATGAAATATTACCACTTCTGTGATTTGATTTTCAAAAATCTGACATACATGGTTGTCATTAAGAAGTAAAATGTGGTTCAATGAGATTAAAATAATTTTTTGGTTAATAGTAACTTTTAAGTTCTTAATCGCGATTAGAGGTAATTAGTGTAGTTTAATGTACAAATAATGTTTTAATAATATGAGATGAGAATGACACTTGTCCTACTCCTATTGGATGAGTAATGACCGACCACGACAACCCATGGGTCAACTTGGGGACCCCATGGAGCCACTTTGGTTGGAAAATGACATTAATATATATATATTTAATGTTAAAATTAAATTGACACAAACATGAGTTGTTTTACTAAAACAGTTTTTAAGTGGGGTTACACAAGTCCAAATTTTGATTATAAATATTCATTACAAATATAAAAAGATTTCCTACATCATAGTATTTTTTTTATAATTTTTAGATATTAAATAAATTAAATTATTTATGACATCATTATGATGCAGCGATGACCTCATTATTTAACGATTTAAATAAAATGAGAAGATAATGAAAAATCCAAGGATTACACTTGTCCAAAGCCTATTGGATGAGGAGATTTCTAACCCTTGTCACCTTATCCACGAATTATATAAGTGTGGGACCTTTAGAATCCTAAAATCATTGTATAATAATGTAACATTTCAATCTTTCCAAAAGATCCCCTCCTCTCCACTTATAAAAGGCCCCCACCTCTCCAACCTCATTTACACTTTCAAGCCATTTGGCTCGGCCAACCTCCTCCCAAATACTCTCCCAACTTCCCCCTATTACTCCTAGAAGCCTCCATTTTGGCATAACTCTTCCCAAGGAAGCCTTTGGCTCAAATCCAAAAGAGTTACCCGATTTTGAGGTAATGTCTTCTCTAATGTTGTTTTGTTTAATTTTTCTTCTCCAACCCCCTAAACTCTTTTTATTCATTTCTTTTGTAACAACACCAGTATCCTCAATATACTAGTATGTTGTTATAAGAAGGATTCTAGCTACACTTACACACACTTACATCTAATGGTTAAAGAACATACGGTTTCTGTGGATGGCGAATTTCTGCCTCACGAAACGATGATTGTTCAACACTCATATAACACCTTCAAAGGTGGCCATTAAGATGTAAATATTTTTATATATGATATATAATATGTTTATGTTTTACTTATGCTTCTGTATTTCTCATTTATGGCATACTTTATGATTTCCATTATGGGTAAACGCGATAATTTCATTTTAGGAAGTGCGGACTACCGCCCCCTCAAAGTGATTTGAATCGTTAATGCCATATGTGGGATTTATAAAGGATGGAGTAAATGGTATTATATACTATATTATACTGGAATTATATTATAAATTTATATCATTATGATTTCATTCCATTAAATATGAAATAGAAATGAAAGTAGCGTTCATGCGTACGTACGGCTTACCGTCTCCATGAACGGTGCATTTCATTTCTTACCTATAAATGTTACGTGACATTATTAATGAATGTATATAATGTATATATATGATATATATGATATCTACATCATGAATATAATTCTGGATATAATGGATATTTCACCACATGAACAACTTGTAATTATAAGAAGTTTATTTTTGACTCAAGTACCAAAGATCGAAAAAACGACCGTTATTAACTTAAATAATTAAATAATGTTCATAACATGGTAATAAGTGATATAAATAGAATAATGAACATGAAAAAGGTTCTTAAGTAAATATAAATTAACTCTAGTTTATTATTCAGGAGGTTAAAGAACGGTCGAGTCAGGACAAGACGCAAGGTAAGGGAATTTCTTAACCCAACTTCCATTCTTTGGGTTAATCTCCTACTTTCAAATTATGTCATGATATTATTATGTCCTATATTGTATTTGTACATTATTTATGTGTACTTTTAGTGAATACACATTATAGATGTACTTTATTTAAAAAAAATGATCTTTTTAAGGACTTCGTCTCAATCCCCTTTCATTGAGGCATATTTGGTTTTATACACAACTTTCTTTTATACGGTGTATAAACCCCTTTGACTTTTATGTTTATTCAAAAGGAATATTTTTTATATGAAGCGTTTTACTAAAAGACAAAAGGGAATGTTTTTCTTTCCGTACTTATGCGGCGACAACGACTTCTCCGCCACCGTGACCATTATTTGAGATTCGGCTTCCTCTACAAGCCATCATTTTTTTTAATGAAAAATAAATACAAAGTTTTAGCTTTCTTTTATTTTGGTATTGAAAATGGTTTTGAAAGCATTTTTATTATATCAATGTGTTGTATTTATATCTTGTGATTGAAATGTGGAAATGTTATGTTTCCTTTATGCATGTTTTATGTGATACGATTATGTTATGGTTTATGATATGTTTAAACCTATTCATATGAGGAATGCATTGGACTTAATAAGTGACGGGTGGAGCCCGCTATAGCTCCTCGATGCATCGACAGGTCTCATGAGACAAACTAGTGTCTTGGCACGAGGCCTTGAAAAAATTTTATTTGTGGTATTGGCACGAGGCCTTGGCTATGTGGTTATGATAGTCTGGCATTATGAATTCCATCATTATGAAAATGGTTATTGATGTTGCATGGGATTATTCGATTAGTAGAATATCCATGTGAGTAAGTAAATGGAATTATCTCATTTTATTTTTTCCATATTATTCTAAAGTTCAAGTTTAAAAAGGCTTTTGTTTTAGTTATACATTGCCTTAAATGTTAATGATTATTTATGAAAGCTTCCGCAATATTGTTATCCTTACTGAGCATCTGAACTCACCCCTTTCAATGTTTTAATGTTTTCCCGGATGTGAAGAAGTATTTTATGAATGACCTGCAGGGATATTCAGAAGAGGATAGAAGTGTGGACTATGGAGACTATGTTATTATAGTTTTTCACTTTGTGATGTAATGTAACATTTATGAATGTATCTAGTGATTCCAAGGCTACTAAACTAATCGGTCTTTCGAGACTTGATCTTTTGTGATCATGCCAATGTTACGAAGTAACGCACCGGCTCTGGGTAGCTGGGGTCGGGGCGCTACAGTTGGTATCAGAGGCAGTTTAGTACTAACCTTGGAAGCTAGATTTAGATAAACTCTGATTAGAGCACATAGCCCAAAGATAGACTTTGAGGATTAGTAAAGAAGAACTTCCTAGAATTTTGTTATTGTAGAGATTTTGTGAGTTTTCCGAGCAATACATCCCTGTCTGGAATCAAAGCAGGTAGAGGCGGCTCTGGCACAGATGTACCTAGGGGTAAAACCTGAAAACACCGCTTTGATCTAGACTCGAACGAGAACTGGTGCATGACAACGGGCCTTGCTGCACTCTTGGTTACGACACTCCCGGGGGATATGCTTAGGATAATTCTCATTTTCTTTACAAACCACTATGAACGGTTATGAGTATATACTTACTCAATGAAAACCTTTTTATGATTGTGGATTATATCCATAAATAGTTCAATTTATGTTAAGTATTTTATAAGTATGGAATTATGTATTTTGATTCATAAACTAATCTAGTTTATGCCATTGTATAGAAATGGCGCCTAGTGGAAGGAATGGAAACTGTATCAATGCACGAACTCCGTGTAGGGATTTCCCTCCTGCTCAAGATAATTATTGTGGATCTGGAGATAAAACTGGTGTTGATCAACTTATTACCATACTGGGATAACTCACTCAGGTTATGAATAATAACCTTACTCGTATGGAGCACCCTGATCCGCAAACGTGGAGGATCAATGTTAGACCGCTTCATGAGGCAACAACCACCAACATTTAATGGGGGTACAAATCCATTAGTAGCTGAGCAATGGATAAACTCCTTAGAGAAAATATTCCATGCCTTGGGGAGTAGCGAAAGGGAGAAGGTTGTCATGGCAGTTTACCGCCTCACTGGAGATGCCGATCAGTGGTGGTTGCTGATTCAAAACACAAAGGAAGATGATGAAGTATCGAATATGTAATGGAGGGAGTTCAAAGAGATTTTATTAGAAAAATACTTTCCTCGTGACCATCGAGCAGATATGGAAAGGCAATTTCTGAGTTTGAGGCAGAAGGAGGATGAGAATGTCGCAAAGTATGAGGCTAACTTTACAAGGTTAGTGAGGCATGCTGACGATTATATACATAACCCAAGGAGTAAGATTGATCGTTTCTTTGATCGGTTAAAACCATTTCTCCGTCGAGCTTTAGTATCACAATCCTTCTCATCATACGAAGATATTGTCTCGTGTGCTATCAAGATAGAAAAGGAATTCTCTAAGTCTTATGACAACAAAGTAAATCAAGAGAAGAAGAGAACGGGGGAACAAGAGACAGATAAAGGGAAAAAGGGAAAGAAGGATTTTCCATTATGTGATAATTGTGGGAAGAATCACCCTGGTACGTGCCTAAAAGGAATGGGAGTTTGTTATAAATGTGGAGAAAAGGGTCACCAGGCTCGTGATTGCAAGGGAAAGAAAGAGGCTGTCAAAGTTGAATGCTATAATTGTAGGGAAATGGGGCATTATGAAAATGAATGTCCTAAGAGTCAAGGAAACTTACCTCAGAAAAGGCCAAGGGATCAAGCCCAATCTTATGTTGTGACTACAGTTGAAGCGGAATAATTAATGTATTGGTGCTTTTGGACTCAAGGATTATATTCTGGTTATAAGAATAATGTGATATATATAAAGATTGTACTGCAGTACTTTTTGATTAAGGTAATATGATTAAGATAATCATATTTTTAGTATGTGACAATAAGAGAATCTTTTCTTTGTTTGGGGAATCTGATGTTACAATTGATTTTGTAATTTAGAGACCTTTTAGAGAAAGTCTGGACGGAGGTATTTTGGATAACTATTAAGGTTGGAATGGATTAAGTTGAACCATGGATAGTATTGTTTAAGGTTAAATCATTTATGAAGATTATTTTTGGAATATTATGATACTATAGTTTTAGGAAAAGGACAACCTGCAGGGTGGGGCATAACCCGTCGCGTCGGACAAAGCTGCAGGAATCGAACCCACAACCATAGTGCGACAGGCCTTTATTTCCTACCACTAGCCTATAGGAAGTCCCTGGTTATTACAAAATAATTTTACTAATCTAAATGGTATGTGTTAATATTTGGAACCTTATAAAATTAGGATAAGTATAATATTTTTGAGTTCTATATCTTTTTGAGTGAAAGATGAGTTGAAGGTTGAAACTCTAATTGTCAAGCATAAATATATATATATATATACCTATCTCTTATTCAATGAATAAATTAATTCTTAAACTTTATTAAAGGGATATTAAAACAAAAAAAATGTGTTATCCTAATACCTTATGTCTTTTTGAACTGATGATATTTCAAATCAACATAGATTGAAGGCTTTGAGGCCCTCAATTTGACAGTTGATTGTGATTGATGACCTCAATCACTCCCTACAAATATTTACATTTTTCCTCCAATTATATGTCTCTAATTGCCACCAATGTTCTCCTTATCGAGATCATAGTTTGGTGGTGACTTTCTTATTTCCATTTCCCCCTTATTAAGACTAAATTTTATAAACCTTATTTCCGATGTGGGCTTTCCACAAAGGTATTTTCTATTTTCAACCTTTTATTTTCAAAGAAAAAATTTCAAATTGTGAGGACGCAATTTATTGAAGGAGGGGAGAATGTAACACCCCGAGCTTCCATGATACGCTTCTCATTCAATAATGCAATAGCTTGCATTGTACGCAACTTCGAGTTCTAAAACACCGCGACTAATCAAAGTAGTCGTTATGAATAGTAATAACCACTTTTTAAAATTATAGAAATTTTATATTTCAAAATGGACTTCATTTTTGGATTCGGAATATCGAAATTAGCCTATGTTGAAATTTTGGTATTTTTCTGAGAACTTCTAATTTTTTATGAATAGTGAAAAATACTTAAAAAAACTTTTTTAATCAAAATAATTTATAGTGATAAATTATACTGTTTAGTGGTTTTAAATTATAATTAGAATATATTTTTACCATTTTATCCAATGGTGGTCATTAGAATTAATTTAACATTGAAATTGGACATAAACAATTGCCAATCTTTTGATATAAATTGTTTCTTAAAAACACGCTATTTGTTGTAACAGCGGGAATTAATTATAAAATTAATTAATGCAACTTATATTTTTGTAATTTTGTAAAATAGACATCATTTTTGAATTCGGAATATCAATTATAGCTTAGGGTGAAGTTTTGGCATTGTTCTGAAAAACTTCAATTTTTGATGAATAGTGAAACCACTAAGTGGTAGTTAAATAACTGATTTTTCGTTTAAATGAAATATTACCACTTCTGTGATTTGATTTTCAAAAATCCGACATACATGGTTGTCATTAAGAAGTAAAATGTGGTTCAATGAGATTAAAATAATTTTTTTGTGAATAGTAACTTTTAAGTTCTTAATCGCGATTAGAGGTAATTAGTGTAGTTTAATGTACAAATAATGTTTTAATAATATGAGATGAGAATGACACTTTTCCTACTCCTATTGGATGAGTAATGGCCGACCACGACAACCCATGGGTCAACTTGGGGACCCCATGGAGCCACTTTGGTTGGAAAATGACATTAATATATATATATATATTTAATGTTAAAATTAAATTGACACAAACATGAGTTGTTTTACTAATTCAGTTTTTAAGTGGGGTTACACAAGTCCAAATTTTGATTACAAATATTCATTAGAAAGATAAAAAGATTTCATACATCATAGTATTTTTTTTTATAATTTTTAGAGATTAAATAAATTAAATTATTTATGACATCATTATGATGCAGCGATGACCTCATTATTTAACGATTTAAATAAAATGAGAAGATAATGCAAAATCCAAGGCTTACACTTGTCCAAAGCCTATTGGATGAGGAGATTTCGAACCCTTATCACCTTAGCCACGAATTATATAAGTGTGGGACCTTTAGAATCCAAAACGCATTTTATAATAATGTAACATTTCAATCTTTCCAAAAGAGCCCCTCCTCTCCACTTATAAAAGGCCCCCACCTCTCTAACCTCATTTACACTTTCAAGCCATTTGGCTCGGCCAAACTCCTCCAAAATACTCTCCCAACTTCCCCCTCTTACTCCTAGAAGCCTCCCTTTTGGAAGAACTCTTCCCAAGGAAGCCTTTGGCTCAAATCAAAAAGAGTTACCCGATTTTGAGGTAATGTCTTCTCTAATGTTGTTTTGTTTCATTTTTCTTCTCCAACCCCCTAAACTCTTTTTATTCATTTATTTTGTAACAACACCAGTATCCTAAATATACTAGGATGTTTTTATAAGAAGGATTCGAGCTACACTTACACACACTTACATCTAATGGTTAAATAACATACGGTTTCTGTGGATGGCGAATTTCTGCCTCACGAAACGATGATTGTTCAACACTCATATAACACCTTCAAAGGTGGCCATTAAGATGTCACTATTTTTATATATGATATATAATATGTTTATGTTTTACTTATGCTTCTGTATTTCTCATTTATGGCATACTTTATGATTTCCATTATGGGTAAACGCGATAATTTCATTTTAGGAAGTGCGGACTACCGCCCCCTCAAAGTGATTTGAATCGTTAATGCCATATGTGGGATGTATAAAGGATGGAGTAAATGGTATTATACACTATATTATACTGGAATTATATTATAAATTTATATCATTATGATTTCATTCCATTAAATACTAAATAGAAATGAAAGTAGCGTTCATGCGTACGTACGGCTTACCGTCTCCATGAACGGTGCATTTCATTTCTTACCTCTAAATGTAACGTGAAATTATGAATGAATTTATATAATGTATATATATGATATATATGATATCTACATCATGAATATAATTCTAGATATAATGTATATTTCACCACATGAACAACTTGTAATTATAAGAATTTTATTTTTGACTCAAGTACCAAAGATCGACAAAACGACTGTTATTAACTTAAATAATTAAATAATGTTCATAACGTGGTAATAAGTGATATAAATGGAATAATGAACATGAAAAAGGTTCTTAAGTAAATATAAATTAACTCTAGTTTATTATTCAGGAGGTTAAAGAACGGTCGAGTCCGGACAAGACGCAAGGTAAGGGAATTTCTTAACCCAACTTCCATTCTTTGGGTTAATCTCCTACTTTCAAATTATGTCATGATATTATTATGTCCTATATTGTATTTGTACATTATTTATGTGTACTTTTAGTGAATACACATTATAGATGTACTTTATTTAAAAAAAATGATCTTTTTAAGGACTTCGTCTCAATCCCCTTTCATTGAGGCATATTTGGTTTTATACACAACTTTCTTTTATACGGTGTATAAACCCCTTTAACTTTTACGTTTATTCAAAAGGAATCTTTTTTATATGAAGCGTTTTACTAAAAGACAAAAGGTAATGTTTTTCTTTCCGTACTTATGCGGCGACAACGACTTCTCCGCCGCCGTGACCATTATTTGAGATTCGGCTTCCTCTACAAGCCATCATTTTTTTTAATGAAAAATAAATACAAAGTTTTAACTTTCTTTTATTTTGGTATTGAAAATGGTTTTGAAAGAATTTTTATTATATCAATGTGTTGTATTTATATCTTGTGATTGAAATGTGGAAATGTTATGTTTCCTTTATGCATGTTTTATGTGATACAATTATGTTATGGTTTATGATATGTTTAAACCTATTCATATGAGAAATGCATTGGACTTAATAAGTGATGGGTGGAGCCCGCTATAGCTCCTCGATGCATCGGCGGGTCTCATGAGACAAACTAGTGTCTTGGCACGAGGCCTTGACAAAATTTTATTTGTGGTCTTGGCACGAGGCCTTGGCTACGTGGTTATGATAGTCTGGCATTATGCATTCCATCATTATGAAAATGGTTATTGATGTGTCATGGGAATATTCGATTAGTAGAATATCCATGTGAGTAAGTAAATGGAATTATCTCATTTTATTTTTGCCATATTATGATAAAGTTCAAGTTTAAAAAGGCTTTTGTTTTAGTTATACATTGCCTTAAATGTTAATGATTATTTATGAAAGCTTCCGCAATATTTTTATCCTTACTGAGCATCTGAGCTCACCCCTTTCAATGTTTTAATGTTTTCCAGGATGTGAAGAAGTATTTTATGAATGACCTGCAGGGATAGTCAGAAGAGGATAGAAGTGTGGACTATGGAGACTATGTTATTATAGTTTTTCACTTTGTGATGTAATGTAACATTTATGAATGTATCTAGTGATTCCAAGGCTACTAAACTAATAGGTCTTTCGAGACTTGATCTTTTGTGATCATGCCAATGTTACGAAGTACCGCACCGGCTCTGGGTAGCTGGGGTCGGGGCGTTACACTGAGACCATACCACCCACTAAAATTCACCTATGAGTACAAATGAGTAGGGTATAATCTTGAAACTATTATAATCATGTATCCTGACTATGATTTGGTGTATCCCATGCATAACAATGATCAATGGTTTGGGAAACAACTGATATTTATTCTTTTTATATATTGTTATCAAGTTGTTGGGTGTGTTGAGTTCTTCTTTTTATGTTCTTTCATAGAATAAAGAATTCTCTTCAATTTTCATGCACAACACTACATGGAACAACATCTCTATCTGACTAAATCTCCATCCTAAAAAGAGTTATTTGGAATATGTATATAGCAGCAGTGTCTTCTTCTTCCTCTCTCTCTATTGTAAACTTCATGACCAACTCACCCATTTAGTTTATTTATAATTCACACAACACATTTCTTCTTCCTAGAAGAAAATATTTACTCACCCAATATCATGTGAATAATATTACAATGAAGCCTCATTCTTTTTTATTATCCCACCTTTACTAATACAATTATTCAAATTTTAATTCTCTTGATGACTCAAATATGTATCATCAAAACTCTTATTGATCTATTTCATAACTGATACAATAATCTCATATAACATTGTCTTGGAATTTTTCCTCGTTATATCTATTATAATTAGTATAAATTAAATATTTATATAAATATATGCATGAATCATGTGATAATAGTCCTGAAACCCTCATATTATGCGTCATAAATCACCCCATAGAATCCTCTTCTTCTTCCTTCATAAAACCCGCTTGAATCATGATCGATATATAATGATAATTATATCCTCAAAGATCATCTTACATGGAATATTATGATTTATTTCTTCATAGAGATACTATCAATTATTTTACCAACTAATGATGTTTGATGATAATATTATAACTCATTTTGTATAATATTTGAAGACATACAAATAACCAAGGTTATATGATATCTTCTAAAATGCTTACAAAGCATTATTTTTCTACACATATGAAAGTTTTATGCTATAAATTACAAATTCATATGATTTATGAAGTCTTACAATTATCCCTTCATCAAATTTATACAATTTAAGTCATATGATATGCAAGTCGTGTGATCAAAGCTGAAACCAAAATGCCTACCGAAACACCCTTCTCCTTGAAATCTTATGGTGTTTCATGATATCAGGTATATATCACTTACCTTTACACAACTCAATAGTACATTTAAGAACCTTTATTTTACCTTTACATAGACTCCAACCTACTGTTACATTGTAGATAGAATCCTAGAGATACCTTTACATACTACTAAACCTGCTACACACCTTTACACATGAATCATCATACATTCACACAGCACCAAAAATACCTTTACATAGAGGAATAATCTTTGAATAACCATTAAATATCTTACTGATCTTTAATATTACCAATATATAGAGTTCATTTCTTTTACATAACTCCTATTTTTCATTGTGGCCTTTTTGTGGAAGTGTAAACTATAAGACTTTTCTTTACATATTGTTTCAAGAATACCCTTATTCCTATCACTAAACATGTTATGTACCTTTTAATAGATAGTTTCATTAAATTTAAATAGTTCAACCTATTCATGTTCACCTTTACACAACCTCTAAAAACTAATAAAATAAGTTCCAGTACTTCTCTTTAACATTCAAGATTTATCTATGATCCTCAAAACACACCAAAACATTAAATCCAACTCTATCTCAAATGAATCACCTTGAAACACATGAGTTTTAATATGATTTATATGTTGACAAAAAAAGACAGCATACTAAGAATACCCACTCCATCTCCTCTTCACTTATTATTCAAACTTTTGCTCAATAACCCCCCTAGATTTTTTTGACAACCATGGAACATAAATCACATTCAAACTAAAACCACTTAGTAATGAATCAATATCCAATAATTCTAATCCAATGAGAGTGAACTGGGTTTGTGAAATAAAAAAATTGATTTATTTAATCACATTGTCCGCAAAAATGGTAATTTTTATTCATACCTCTTCAATTTCTTCAAAAATTGATCTCACTGACTCAGATATATGAGATGATACCACTTGAAAATTTATTTAAGTGTAGATCACTTCTCCATTAATCAATACTTCATCATCACTATCATTATAATCGAATCTTCCCATGGAATATATAATACACAAAAAAATTTATGTACTTCAATAAATTTTTAGAATAATTCACACATGAAAAAATTCTAAAATTCAAATATTACCCTTTTAAAAACTATATCTTAATATATTATCCCCTTAAGAGATTACTCCCCCTAAATGTAACATATATAAAAGGAATACTAAACATATATATTTTTATCACCTTTAATTGAGGAATCAATATATAAATAAATTTATGTTATCTTCTCTTCCAATTTAACAATAATAATCCAAAAAACAAGATAAGAGAGGGGACCAAATCACCATAACATATCGTTGAGATGGGTGAGGATAAACTCTCAACAACATCTTTGTATTCTAAAATGTATCCTTATGTAGTGTCTTCGTGAAAACATCACCATTTTTCTCTTTTATAGAAATAAATTTTAACTTCAAATCATTTCTAACCACATGCTTCTTAATGAGGTGATATTTGATATCAATGTACTTTATTTTCGAATGTTGATCATGAATATTTGATAAATTTTTTCACTTTTTTTATCACATCCAAAAAGAAGTGTAAAATTCACTTTAACCATGAGATCTTAAAACTAATTCTTTGTAATGGCTCAAACCTCTCCAGTCCAATATTTTGTGAAAATCTGGTGTTTGAGGTGTTTTGGGAGGTCAAGGTGACTTATTTCTAACACTTTTCCAATTTTCTAGTTCTTTGAACAGTGTTTATAGGATGGTAGGTCATCTATCAGTAGGACATCTATTAGTATTCCATCTATCATTTTTTCATCTATTAGTAGTTCATATATCAGTAGTTCATCTATCGGTAGGCCATCTATAGGTAGGTCATATCTTAGTAGGTCATCTATTGGTAGGTCATATATTGGTAGGTCATCTATCGGTGGGTGTACAGTGTTTCCAAATGGGTAGGTGTACAGTGTTTCTAGAATGGTGAGTCATGTCGGTGACTCGTGTTGGAGAGTTATGTTAGTGACTTGCATCATTAAGTCACATCAATGACTCACATCAGTGACTCGCATCAGTGACTCGCGTTGGTGACTCTTGTCGGTGGCTCACATCGGTGACTCATGTTGGTGAGTCGTGTCAGTGAGTCATCAGTGAATAGTGTTTACAAGATCCTACAGTTTCTCCCCTTTAATGTTATCCTTGACATAAAATGTATTAAAATCCTTGTTTTAATGGATTTAATTCCAATTCAGAGCCCATAACTCCTATCTTTATTTTTCTAAGGGTCTGGGTGCCTTTACTCGTTCAAACAGTGTAGTCTTGATCAAATCCTCCTTTAATGGAAAATCTAAATCGCTACTCCATTTAGATTTTCAAAAGGCTGAGATATCTTCCTCCCTTATTCTTCCTTCTTGTTTTTATTGGTGTTGGATGTCTATTTCTTCCTCTCGTAGTAGTCATGCAATTGAACTGCAATCCTTGGATCATTTTTCCTTGGAGTTCTCTTTTTACATGTGCACCCCCTATTTTGGTGAAACCAGGAAGTGTCGATCTGTCTTAGATATAAGGTATTTTCTTCCTCTATTATTCTAGTCTCCTCGATAAGTATCCTCCCATTATCCTTTCCATGTTATGTCATGTAATATCCATGTTTCTAATGGATCTTTCTTGGGTTTTGGTTGATGTGGTTGTTTCACAGAATCCTTAGGTGGATGTATTCATTGTGGGAGAGGTGATCGTGATCTGTTGTGTTGGCATGTTCGCATGCAAAGAACATCGAAAACCTTGAGAGGTAGGGGATTCATAGATTCTCTATTTTATTTATGTGAAGTCATAAAGTTATCATGATTTAGCCACTAGATTACAATTAAATTTAGATAATAAATATTTGAACTAGATTAAAGAATTGGTATCGATCATATATTGTTTCTTTATACCATGAAAACGGTTTTCCTCTTGATTTTCTAAATAATGTGATATCTATGCTTTCTTTTTTTAGAAATTCATTCTTGATTTAATTTTTAAAATAATTTAAATCTGGGATTAATTATAAATTAATTGGATAAAGATAAAGTGGTATGGTTAATGAATCAGGTTGTTATTATTGTGATTTTATGATAATCAGATAGATGTAGTTATGCATGTTTAATTGAATCGGTTAACGCAATATGTAATAAATAGCCTAATATTTGTTAAAATGTAATGTCATATAGAGGTTATAGATACCCACTTGCTTGTAAAGTACAAGCACCATATGATTTTGATCAATGAATGTCGTTGTGTGTGAAAGTTGAATTCGTTGTTTAGGGCCAAGAGCCTAGTTGCTATATTGTTTATTTCCTACTAATTGTGATGTGATGTGGGTCTGGGATGGCTAGGCCTAGAGGGTTATTGTGGTATGTGGGAGAAGGGGGGGCCAGTGGTGGTGGTAGCATTTGACGCATGTAGTGGAGATATGCATCGAGCTATGTATGTGGGTGTTAGGGAGGACACCGGGGATGATGGAATGGGTTGAAAACAGGATTACTCATTGATGTGAAAGTGGTTGTTGTTGAACATGTAGTTTGTTTATCTATTTTACCTTCCCTACTATTGAGGAATATGGTATTTCTTACCCTCCTTCAAAAATAGGTGAATGTGTATGGGGTATTCCACGTGCTTTATGTGTTTAGCTTCTTGGGGATAGAGGGTCTTGTGCTCCTCCTATAGGTGGAAAAGACTCAACCGGTAGTTCATATACTCACCATGTTGAGCCCCATGCGTTTGATATCTTATAATTCTTTTTTAGAATACATATAATTATGGAAAATTGTAATGTTGTTAAATAAATTAATAAATGATGTTGAACCCATGGGGTTGGAGCTTGCTAGGATGAAATGCATAGGTTATACTTCTGAGGAACTATGGACTTGGTTTGGTTATGCCTTGAGGGCATGGAACTTTGTTGTGATGCTAATGAAATGTAATGTGTAAATGGGAATGGTTAATCAATGGTAAAATAATTAATTAATGTAAATTGAAAATGATAGAAAGGTATAATGTAATTTAATATAGCTCTTTAAATGGTTGTGTTCTTATAGGATATCTATTCTTAATTAATGGTTGTGATCTTTTAATGGTTGTGCTCTTTATATTCTGTAATTTTTTGTTCTAATATTCTAATCCACCCTTTCGGTTAGGGAGACTAACACCCCAAGGATTTTGAGCCCTAGGGGGTATTTTTTCTAACATCCTGGTGGAAGGATGGATGGCTAACTACCCCCTTTTTGGAACTTCTCTCTTCTCTTGGTAGTTACTTGGGTTGGTATGCATGGTGATTAGTTTTCCCCATATATGTGTGTAGAGGTTTGTAATGGATTGTGGTTATTTCACACACATATATTCTAGATATAGTTTCCTATGGACTATTATAGGTGTAACATGTCTAGGTTGTGATGGATTGAGGATCCTTACTCAGCATATGGGATGTGATGGATTGAGGTATAATACCCGATGTATGATACACATTATGAAAGTTGTGGTGGATCCCAAAAACTACCTGGTTACTTTGGTTACATGGATATGGTGAAGTGATTCACGAGGTGCATGTTGACACATGAGGTGCATGTTATGGTGCTTTTCCCAGGTGTCTATGGGAAAGCCTTTTGAAGAGAGATTCTCAGGATGTGCGATGTTTGGGAAAAGTGAAAAACCAGTGGGGAAGTGGTAGTAGGGTACCCTTTCTATTCTTTATTATATTATATTCTATTGTATGCGATACTTGGTGAGAGTATCCATGATGAGGTTGGGAACTTGGTATACCTATTTAGGTGATGATTTAGCTTCAATTATTGTTCATTGTGCTTTAGCGTGCTTTATTTATATTTTCACGAGAGGATTCAGTGAGGATTCTAATGAGTATACTGTTATACTCACCCCATGTTATATAAACTTTTTTTCAGGTCACTTGGAGAAGGTTGGAGATTAAGCTGGTTGCTAATAGTTGGGGTGTTTTCAGGAGCTGTTTGGGCTTCGTGGTGACTGTCGTTTTATGTTCTTTTGGTGATTACAATTTTCCCTTTCAGTTGTAGTGGTTTTTCATTAAATTAAATATATGTACTTGGGTTTATTTTATATTTTAGTCTAAGTAGGATTTGGTTGGTGTATATCTTATCTATCTCTTCTCTATCTTTTCTCTTAGAGGGTAATGTCTCCCATCTGTGTGTTTGATATACCCTCAGTGCTAGTCGCCAACCAGGGGCCTACTGGAGGCTGTACTCGGGGTCATTATCTCTATTCTCACATTTTTCATACTATTAGAGGTACACCTTGTGGGTAGGGGGTCGTAACAGAGTGGTATCAGAGGCAAGTTTAGGTATAGGATGAAGTTTGGAGTTAGGCACAGGTGAGGTTGCATGGGTTGGTAAGGAAAAGGTGTCAACTAAGTTTATCAAGTGTTGTAAACATGAGATACCAGTTGAGACACATGTATTTAGGGCCCCATGTGATCTAATGCATGGACCTTTAAGTTTACAATGGATACTAGATGAAGTTATGTTGGTTGCAATGTAGATACTTAGGAAAGGATCATGCATTATTCTTATTTGCGCATGTGTTTGAATGGGTATACCTTTGGATAGTTTGAACTAAAATGAATAAAATAAAAAAATTAATGTTAACGTCTTCCATATTCCAAGTTTAGGAGCTCTAACTATTTTTCCATTTTCAGTTATGGATCTAGTTTGATGTCCTCATCAGGTTCATGCAGAAGATGTTCAATAGTTTGTGCTATTATATCGTCATAGAGTAGAGGTTGATGATGATGACACTTAGAGGAGGAAACTCTGAGAGTTTTACCACTAGAGTCTATAGAAGTATGAGGGATCAGTTTCATATGTCATCACAAAAGACTGGTTGTAGGAGGTTGAGATAGCTTTCAGTTCAATCAATTCTTGGAAGCAGCACTGGGTGTCATTGGTTGTGAATATGTCACATGGGGAAGCAAGGAAGTGGTGGTTCTTGTTCTTCAAGGATCGTGAGGAGTCAACAGTCTCGTGGGAGGAGTTCTGAGACTAGTTCAGAGTAGATTTTATTTCGTCGATTGCAAAGGAGGCCAGTCACCAAGAGATGCTTACCCTTCGATAGGGGAGCTCCAATGTGTGAGAGTTTGGAATCTATTTCAAGAACCTTTTAGGATATGCTTTAAACCTATTTCCAAATTATGAGACCATGGTGAGGCATTTCAAGGAGGATTTGCATCCAGATATCCTGTTTCAGGTCACCCCATTTATGCTAAAGACATATCTTGAGGTGCTGGAGAGGGAAGAGGTCATTGAGAGAACGTTATCTATAACTGGATTATCACAATATGGGATTCATATGGATTCCTCACAAATCATAGTTGTGGTTCAGGGTTCCCAGTTTTTTGGGAAAATGAGTTTCCATTTGGTTGGGGGTAGGTCCCAGCCCTCAATGTCTCATTTCTATAGGGGAAATATCTCTGAGGCATATGTTAAGGGATTAAGTGCTTGCTTTTCTTGTGGAGGTCGAAGTCATCAGCAGAAAGAGTGCCCAACCTTTCTAAGAAGTCAGCATGCGTCAAGTGATCCACTTTAGGTTCCTCCATTGAGGCAGTTCCAGCTGAGGCCACAGCAGTAGGTTTCACTAGTTTTGGATTAGTAGAGAGTATATGGGGAAGTCATGAGATAGCCTCAGGATTCTCCTCATCCTCAGAGAGTAGAGTTTTTCCATGGAGGTGGTCACCTTCATGGTCGGGGAGGTCATGGAGCAGGTCATGGATTTGGTGGTGGTCAACTTCATGCATTAGCATTTCTAGTTCTATGAAATACATACATCGTTCGAGGCACCCTTTTCTTGTTTTATACTTGGTTTCATGACTAGTTTCATTCAGGAGAGATGCACTCCTTCATATCACCTACCCTTTCCTATGCTTTGTGACTTGAGGTAGAGAGTCTTCTAGTGCCCTTGGATTTGACTATGCCAGTTGGAGGCTGAGAAAACTTGTTTGAAGTATTTAGAGATCGTGAGCTAATGTTGGGGAAGCACCACTCTTGGGGGGGGATTTCCTATATTTATGGATACAACCATATGATTTCATCATCAGCAAGGATTGGTTATATTTGGTGCAGGATGTCATGGATTACTTTATGAGGCAAGTGGTGTTCTTTAATGCTGATGGGGAGCTAGTGGTGCCTTTTGGAAAGTGAGATACTCGTATGGGTTAGAGTCGTGTTTTTTCCTTTCCATTTTTGATGGCGGATGATGATGAGTTCATCGGAGGTTCGGCAGTCAGTGTTTCCTAGGTTCATGGAATAGTACCTTGATATCTTTCCGAAAGAGGTTGTAGCATTACCCCCTTTACGGGATATTGAGTTCTGGATCAATATACATCTAGGTGTGTATCCTATCCAGATTTCTCTATATAGTATGGTGCCTTATGAGTTTCTAGAGAAGCATATATACCTCTATGGTATATTGCAGTGCGGTTTTTTTTCGACCAAGTGTGTCAAAGTGGGGTGCACCAGTTTTGTTCGTGAAGAAGGATAATGGAATTTTGAAGTTGTGTATTGATTATCATCACTTGAACCAAGTGAAAGTGAAGAAACTCTATCCTCTCCCATGGATTGATGATTGATTCGATAAACTAAAGGGTGAAAGTTGGTTCTCAAAGATTGAATTGCGGTCCGGATATCATCAGATGCATGTGAAGGATGAGGATATCTTGAAGACTGCTTTTCGTTATCGTCATGAGCATTACGAGTTATTTTTAATGCCATTTAGTGTGAATAATGATCCAACTATGTTCATGGAGTTGATGAACGATGTGTTTCATGAGTTACTGGAAAAGTTTGTGGTGGTTTTCATCAATGACATCCTTTTGTACTCCATGTATAAGGAGAAGAATGCAGAGCATCTGCGTGCCATTTTGGGACTTCTTCATCATCATAAGTTGTTTGGGAAGTTTTAAAAGTGTGGTTCTAGGGCTTGATAAGTCCATTTCTTGTGTAATGTTGTATCCTATAATGGATTATCTATGCATCCATCAAATATATAATTAGTTGTGTTAGGGGAATCCCCCAATACAATGGTAGAGGTGCAAAGTTTCCTTGGAATTTTATGCTATTTCAAGAGTTTTATAACTAATTTATCTTGGGTTGAAACTCCTCTAACATCATTGACTAAAAAGGATAAGGTGTTAGTTTAGATTGATCAGTGTTAGCCTGCTTTTGAGTACCTGAAGTAGAAGTTGATCGGTGCTCCAGTTCTTTGTCTTCCAGGAGCAGTTCAGTTGGAGTTTTTCTATGATGTTTCGCATTTGGGGTTTGGTTGTGCCTTAATGCAGCATAGATCATTCATTTATTATGGGTATCAGTATCTATGTCCCCATGAACATATATATTCCACCCATTATCTTTAATTGGAAGAAGTGGTGTTTCCCTGAAGTTGTGGAGATATTACCTCATTGGTGAGTATTTTTTGGTCTTCACTGATCATAAGAGTCTGAGGTATGTTTTCTCCCAATGTGAATTGAACTTTCTCTAGCATCGGTGGATGGATTTCTTATAGGTTTACAACTTAGAAATTTCATATACACCTAGAAAGGGGAATGTTGTAGCGGATGCGCTGAGAAGGAAGTCGATTAGTGATGTAGTACGTGAATCAAGTGATTTCTAGAGGGTGATGTAAGAGATTTAGGCATTACATATGGATATGGGAGAAGTTGGGGATAGAGGTTGTATTTTTTAGATGATGTTATAGTCATCTCTAGTGCAGTAGGTAGAAGAGTCCCAGTTGGGGGATCTTGAGGTGGAGGTTTAGAGAGACCGACTTGTTTATGGTGAGGCCTCTGATGGTTGGTATGAGGATGAACAACACCGAGTGTTGTTTTAGGGAAGGATTATTTTTTCTTTGTCGATGCATGAGATGGTTCTCAAGGAGTTCCATAATTCATCCTTAGTAGTACATCCTAGCATGACAAAAATGTACCAAGATTTGAGGAGTTAGTTTTGGTTTCCTAGGTTGAAGCATGAATTTGTAGATTTTGTGTCTTGATGCTTAGTCTACCCTAAGGTGAAGGTCGAGTACCATGTTCCCAGTGGTTTTATCCATCCATTAGATGTTCCTCAATGGAAGTGTGAGGACATGTTGATGGAATTCATTACTGTTTTAACTAGAGCTTAGGGAGGCTATGATTATATATGGGTAGTAGTGGATCATTTTATGAAATCATCCCACTTAATAACAATCAAGGAGCCGAGCTCAGTAGAGGTTTTTTCAAGGCAATATCTCGAGGAGGTGGTGAGACTCCAAGAAGTCCTGAGGACAATAATTTTAAATCGAGATCCTCATTTAACCTCCAGAGTATAGATAGGTATCCAGCATGATTTTGGTTCTCATCAATGAGTTAGCACTGCTTTTCATCTATAGACAGATGGTCAGACAAAGCAGACCATCCAAACTCTTGAAGACATGTTGCACTCTTGTGTCTTGGATTTTTGAGGTTTTTGGATGAGGTACTTAACCTTGGTAGATTTCTATTACAGTAATAGTTTTCACACCACCATCGGTATGGCACCATTTGAATCCTTGTATGTATGACCTTTCTGTTCTCCATTATGTTGGACCGGGGTCGAAGAGTCATCAATTATTGGGTTAAAACCGGTAAAAAACAAGATAGAGATGGTTCAGGTGATTCATGTGAGGATGAAGGCAGTGCATGATAATCATAAATCCTATGTAGATCATATGAGGAGACCTATGGAGTTTTATTTTTGGGATCATGTGTTTTTTTAAGGTGACTCCCCATCATGGGTAGCGAAGTTTTGGTCATGAGAGTAAGCTTTCTCCCAAATTTTTTGGACCTTTTGAAGTATTGGCTTGTGTTGGAGTTATGGAATATTGGTTATCACTTCCCCTATAGATGAGTAGGATACATGATTTTTTTCACAAGTCACATCTAAATCATTATCTTCATGACTCTCTTATGTCATCGATTATGGTGAGATCAATGTTGATGATGATATGACCTTCAAGGGAGGCCTGTAGAGATCTATGACCACAAGGATAAGGTGTTGTGTGGGAGTTTTATCCCCTTAGTTTTTGTCTTGTGGTGGTATGGTGTCATAGAGAAGAGTACTTAGGAATTTGAGTCACATATACATGCTTAGTACCTCGAGTTTTTTGATGTTTAGCTCTTCTCTTGTAACGTTATCTGTTTGGTAGTTATAGACCCTTTCTGTTTATGAGATGGATTTATCTTGTTTCTTATTGTGTCTTACTCTCTTTTGAGAGGTATCTCCCTCAAGAGTGTGTTTAGGAGCTGTGTGTGGTTGTCGCATGGTTTTGTGTTGTTATTTTTATGAAGTGGTTGAGCTCATGTGGTGGTCAGATCCTTGAGAGGTATCTCACGGGGTGGATGTTCTAACGACCCCTTTTTTGTTTCCTCTCTATGTTGGTTTTGGATTCTCAAGTATGGGAATGTTTTGAGAGGTATATAATGTAATGTATTGAACCTCTACAGTCCATTCCTTTGTGAAAATCTAGTGTTTGAGGTGTTTTGGGATGTCAAGGTGACTTATTTCTAACACTTTTCTAATTTTCCAATTCTATAAATAGTGTTTCCAGGATGGTAGGTCATCTATTAGTAGGTCATTTTTCGGTAGGTCATATATTAATAGGTCATATATTGGTAGTCCATCTATTGGTAGGTCATCTATCGGTAGGTGTACAGTGTTTCCAGGTCATTAAGAGTATAGTGTTTCCATAATGGTGAGTCGCATCGGTGACTCATGTCGGTGACTCACGTCAATGACTCGAGCCAGTGAATCATATCGGTGACTCACATTAGTGACTCACATCGATGACTCATGTCAGTGATTAGTGTCAGTGAGTTGTCGGTGAACAGCATTTCCAGCATCCTACAGTTCCTCCCCTTTGATGTAAAATGCATTCCAAGCCTTTTTAAATGGATTTAAGGTCGATTCAGAGCCCATAACTCCTATCATAATTTTATTAAGGGTTTGGGTGCCTTTAGTCAGTCAAACCATGTAGTCTTGACCAAATCCTCCTTTAATGGAAAATTTAAATCGTTGATCCATTTATATTTTCAAAAGGTCAAGATACCTTCCTCTCTTATTCTTCATTTTTTTTTCCTAGGTATAGGATGCCTAGAGTTCTTCCTCCCATAGGATTCATGTGATCAAACTGCAATCCTTGGATCATTTTCCCTTGGAGTTTTCCTTTAGCATGCACACCCCCTGTTTTGGTTCAATTAGGAAGTGTCGATCCATCTCAGATATAAGGTATTTTCTTTCTACATTATTATGGTTTCCTTGATCTATTTCCTCCCATTATTCTTTCCATATTATAGAATGTGATCTCCATGATTATAATAAATATTTATTGGGTGTTGGTTGATTTGGTTGTGTTGCAACATCCTCATGTGGATATAGTCATTGCAGGAGAGGTGATCATGATCCGGTGTGTTGGTCCATTCTCATGAAAAGAATTTCAGAACCCTTGTGAGGTAGGGTATTTATGTCTTATCTGTTTTATTTATGTGTAGTCATAGAGTTATCATGATTTATCCAATAGATCACAATGAAATTTACATAATAAATATTTTAATTGGATTAAAGAATTGGTATCTATTGTATGTTGTTGCTTTATACTGTGAAAATGGTTTGCTAATTGATTTTCTAGATAATTTGATATCTATGATTTATTTGTTTATAATTTCATTATTTATTGAATTTGGAAAATAATGTAAATCCAAGATTAATTTTAAATTAATTTTCTCAAGATAAAGATGCATGGTTAATGAATCTGGTTGTTATTATTATGATTTGATGATAATCAAATGGATGTAGTTATGCATGTTTAATTGAATTGTTTAATTCAAGATAGAATAAAGAACCTGTTGTGTGTTAAAATATAATGCCTTGTAGGGTTCTAAGTTACCCAATTTCTTTTAAAGGGAAAGTTCCTTATGCTTTAGAGCTATGAGTTCTCGTTGTGTGAAGTCTGAATGCCTTGTTTAGGTCCAAGATCCCAGTTTCTATATTGGTTGTTTCTTGCTTCTTGTGATATGATGTGAGCCTCGGATGGATGATCTTGGAGGACTATTGTGGTATGTGGGGGTAGGGAGGCTCAGTGGTGGTGGTGGCCGCATTTGACACCTGGAGTGGCAAGATACATTTGGTTATGCATGTGGGTGTCAGGGAGGACATCGGAGATGATGTAACGGGTTGAATTTGGGCCTAATCTTCAATTTGAAAGTTTTTTTTGTTGAACCTATTGTTTGTTTATCTGTTTTACCTTCCCCACTTCTTGAAGAATATGATCTCTCTTACCCTCCTTTCAAAATAAGCAAAACATTTGGGGTATGAAACATGCTTTCCATGTTTATATTCTTGAGGATGGATGGGTCTATGCTCCTCCTATAGGTCGTAGAGACTCAACAGTTATTTCATCTACTCACCATGTTGATCCCCTTTCATTTGGTATCTTAGAATTATTTCTTGGAATACTTGAAATTATATAAAATGGTAATTTTTTTAAATAAATGAATAAATGATGTTGAACCCATGGGGTTGGAGCTTTCTAGGATGAAATGTTGGGGTTATACTTCTGAGGAACTGTGGACTTGGTTTGGTTATTCCTAGAGGGAATTGAACTTTGTTGTGATGCTAATGAGATGTAATGTGTAAATGGTAATGGTTAATTAATGGTAAGATAATTAATTAATGTAAAGTGAAACTGATAGAAAGGGATAAAGTGACTTAATATATCTCTTTAAATGGTTGAATTATTATAGGATATATAGTCATAGTAGAGGCAGCTAGAAGTCTGAGATATATTAACTGAAGTTGATTCTATGACTAGGTATTTCCAATAGTGTGGTTGTGAGCTATATTATATTCTATAATTTTGTGTTTCTATATGCTAATACATCCTGTCAGTTATTGTGACTGACACCCTAGGGATTTTGATCCCTAGGTGGTGTTTTCCCCAACATCCCAGTTGGAGGATGAATGGTTGACTACCCCCTTTTTGGCCCTGCTCTCTTCTCTTAGTAGTTACTTATACTGGTATGCACGGCAGTTATTTTTCCCCATATATGTGTGTAGAGGGTTGTAATGTCTTGTGGTTATTTCACACACATATATTCTAGATATACTTTCCTATAGAATACTATACGTGTAACATTTGTAGGATATAATGGTTTGAGTATCCTTACTCAATGTATGGGTTGTGATGTCTTGAGGTATAATACCCGACATATGATACACATTAGGCGAGCCATGGTGGCTCCTGGAAACTACCCGGTTACTTTGGTTATGTGGATGTGGTGGTGTGATGAATGAGGTGAATGTTGACGCACAAGGTGCATGTTGTGGTGCTTCACCCAGGGGTCTATGAGCAAGCCTTTTATAGGGAGATGCTCAGGACATGCGTCGTTGGGTAAAAGTGAAAAACCAGTGGGGAAATGGTAGTGGTGTATCCTTGATATTCTTTATTATATTATAAACTCTTGTATGCAATAGTTGGTGAGAGTATCCATGGTGAGGTTGGGAACCCACTATTCTTGTTTAGGTGATTAGTTAGTTTCACTTGTTCACTGTGATTTAGAATGATTTCATTACTTTTTTATGAGAGGATCTAGGGAGGATCCTACTGAGTATACTTTTATACTCACCCTACATTATATAAACTATTTTTTAGGTCACTTGAAGTAGGTTGGAGATCAGTTTGGTTACTACAAGCTAAGAGTTTTGTAGGAGATGTTTGGGATTCATGGTTGTTGTCGTTTTACTTTATTTTGTTACTTACAATTTTACCTTTGAGTTCCAGTAGTCTTTTCATGACATTACATATATGTACTTGGGTTTCTTTTATATTGTTGTCTGAGAAGGATTTGGTTGGTGTCTATCTTATCTCTCTCTTTCTCATGTTTTCTCTTAAAGGGTAATGCCTCCCATCTATGTGTTTTCTATACTCTGGGTGCTAGTCACCAACCCAGGGCCTACTAGAGGCGGGACTCAGGGGTCATTATCTCTCTTATCACATTGTCATCTTGGGAGGAGTACATCTTGTAGGGAGGGTGTCGTGAAATTATTCATCAGCGTGAGTTGGGATATGGCATTTTTAGTATCCATACTCAGTATTAATCATGGTGATAGAATTATACTTCTTTATATACCATTAAATACACCTCTCCAAGATAGAAAACTCCATCAGATATTGACCTCTTATTATCAAAAAAAAATGCACAATCTGCATCTGTATATCCAAACAGATTAATCTTCCCTTTGTTATCATATTTCAAACCAAAACTTATTGTACCTTTGATATACCTAATAATCTTATTTCTAATAGTGAAATGGGTCTATTTTTAAGCACTTTGATACCTTGGAAAAAGAGTAACAATAAAAAAAATCCATACTTGATGTTATCAATTATAGTAGACTTTCAATCAGCTTCAAGAATTCTATTTGATCAAATTTATATCTTGTCTCATCTTTGGATAGCTTTGTTCCCACTAAAATCGGTTTGGAAACAAACTTTGAAATATCTATGCTAAATATTTTAAGAGTTCCCTAACATATTTATCTTGGTAAATAAAGATATGATATTTATCTTGAGAAATTAGTAGGCTAGGAATATAACTCATCTCTCCAAGCATAGACATTTAAAAAATATTCTTCATCACTTTGTAAAACTTCTCAAAACCTTCTTTATCATTTACATAAAATATGATATCATATATATAAATAGTAACTAATAGAGATATCACTTTTTTATTTTCTTTATCATTTACATAAAATATGATATCATCTACATAAACAGTAACTAATAGAGATATCACTTTTTCATCTTTAAGGTATAGATTGGTGTCCACTCTTCCATTTCTAAAATTCAACATCTTCAAGTTGGTGTCCATCTTAGAATACCAAGATCTTGGGTATTTATTTATCCTATATAAATCTTTATTTAACATGAAAACATAATTCTCTTCTTCTGTAAGAAATAAACTACATGGTTTCTTAATGTAAACCTCCTAATATAATTCCCCGTTTAATAAGTAATACATCTAGAATAGAATGTATTTTTTTAATACAATAGAAAATAATTATTCTAATAGTTTAAAGGATTGAAACTAGTAACAAGATCTTATAAAAGTTCACTCCTATATCTTGGGAATAGTCTTTCCACGCCAATATTCTTTTATTTATCTTGTCTTAACCTTATTTATTCAATTTTTTTAGAAATCCCACTTTATCCCAATGAAATTATCTTCTTTAGGCTTGGGTACCAACTAATAAGTGTGATTCTTATCTATTCGGTCCAATTATTCATTTTTAGTATCAACCCACTCTTTATGCTTCATTTATTCCTCAATATCAATAGGTTTAACTTGAGAAAACAATGAGGTATGAGTTTTTTTCTTCAAGGATCTCCTAGTTTAAACCTATTGGACATGATTTAAAATGATGGTTTAGACTTGGAATTACATTATCTACCTTGGATGAGATGAATGATATTTTTCCTCATCACTTGAAATGTTTGAATCTTTGTCTCCAACCTATTAATTTTCAACACATTCATATATTTCTAAAATTTATTTGGGATATTTAACAAAAACAACATCATAATCACCTATAGAGCATGCTTCTTCATGTGTAACATACTTCTACAAATGTTCCAGTATTTTCACATCATAAGTATTAACAATTCTTCCAGACTCTTTGATACAGTAGTGGTATCCTCTTATTTTAAGTGAATATCCATGAAAGATTCTAGCTATACCAATTTTCTCAAACTTACCCATATTTTCACCTTTAACTTTGATAATGTAGAGGATACTACACACTTTAAGATACATAAATATTGTATTATTATTTCATTAAATATCATATGGATTCATATAAAAAATCTATAAAAACAGTTATTGTGAACATGAACTTTTTTACCAATTTCTTGTATCCAAAAATACCAAGTCATATCATGATTAATTAGCATAGTTTGAAACATATTAACCAAGATTCAATTATTTATTTCTGAGACACCATTTTTTTGGTTTATATAGTTTGATGATTTCATGGTTAATACCATGATACTCAAGATACACTTAAAATATATCATTACTGAACTATGAACCCTCACCTATCCAAATTTTACTTAACGTGTAATTGTACTCATCTACACTTTTTCTAAAACTATTGAACTACATAAGAGACTCTATTTCATGAACATAATGAAAGTAATATGGGAAAAATAATCAATAAATGAAATAAATTAAATATATCAATTTATTTATTATTCTCTTAGGGGGCCATAGATGTATGAATAGATCAGCTCCAATGGATGGGTTGATTCAATTTTAACCTCATTGTGTGGTGAATTTGTAATCTTACCCTATTGACAAGTTGAGAATATCCAAGATTTATCTATTTTCAACATGGGTGCATTATGGTTATTTTATCCTCGAGTGAGCATACTCGTATTCTTTTAGATAATATGACCAAGAATTTTGTACCATAATATATTTTCTTCTTTAAAGCTAAGATAACATGAATTTCCATCATCACCCATATAAAATAAATTACCTATAGTTCATTTTCCTTATATAAAAACTCTTCCATATTAAAGTTTTTTGAAAAAGAAACCATATTTCCTAAAAAGAACTTCATTTACTTCATCACAAATCTATGAAACACTCAACAGAATGTGTGTCATACCATAAACATAAAGATTATTTTTGGATTTCATATTTTATTTCCCAATAATAGTTAAACCAAATCATTTAAATTTTATTGACTTTTAATTCCTAGGTCTCACTTGGCCTCCATTTAAATTTTCATCATCTTTCAGAAGTTTTAAATCACTTGTCATGTGAGATGAGCATCCACTATCCAAGATCCATAGACTCACCCTTTTGGATTCTTTGACTGAAACTTCAATAACTAAATCTTTCTTTTTCCCTATATTCTTATTCTCATAAGGATTTTGAGTGTTAAAACTAATGTTTTTTTGAGTTGGTATAAGGAAAAACATTCATTTTTATTTTTAATGGGTTGGACACACCTTTTAAAGACTTATTCAATAATATCATACTGATTTTATGATTTGAGTTCAGAATTTGTAATATATTTATGGATTTTATTATTTTAAAGGGGATGAATCCAACTAAAACATTTCTTCCCAAGTCTCTTTAGAAAATAATGATGTTATTTGTTGAACCAAAACATATTTTTTGTATGTACAAATCCCCTACAATACTAATAGAATTCATACTTATCTTTTTATTAATCATGTTGTCCAGAATTTTTAGGTTGTATTCCTTCCTTATTTGAGTCACCAATATTGGATCCTTTTTATGAACCAAAATTATTATGAGCTCCTAAAATCATTTTATTAATATTATATTTATTCATATACTTTCTATAGTAACCATTTGTAGTAATTTTTCACTTGAAGTTAGTGTTCCTAGAATTCCCAAATTTATGAGTATCACTGGATCTAACTATAAACTTATTCTTCATCACAAGATTATTATAACTTGATTATTTTATAACATTTTCAGCACTGTTTTCACCCTTACAATATGATCTTTTTTGTACTTAAAAAAATTAAATCTTCTTAGGACATTCTCTAGATTCTAAAATTGGGTTTTGAAAACTAGATATGGGATTATAAAATTGTTCTTAAATATTAACTAACTTCTATTAAATATAGTCAAACCCATTTTATTTATCATTTAATATTTATTCTATAATGATGTTAGAAATATTATCAAAATTAATAATCCTCTTTAATTCATCAATTTCCTTCAGGAATTTATATCTTTCTTCTTCAAAAATATATTCCTTTCCATTGGATGATTAGTCTTCCATATTTAACATTTTGATTTATTTTTCCAATTTAGAGATATTTGAGAGATAATATTTTGATTATTTCTTAATTAATAACTCTACCTCAATATTTTCTCCTTCAATTTTATAACTGAATTCATTACTTTTAACTTTTTCATCATTTACTTTTCAAATGAACAGTTGTTCACCACCTTCATCATTAGAAGTCTCAAGTTTCTATTCATATTCACTGGATTTACTTTCTTTATACAAAAAATCTCATTTTAAATTTAAATAACTTCTTACCCTTATCATTTGAAGAAAACTTTGAATTATTTAATTTCTTCTTAGATAATATTCAAGGATAAACCCCATCTTCATCATTGTATTCTTCATTTTTTTATTTTGGACAATTTTTAGAAAAATATAAAATAAAACCATGCCTAAAACATGTCAAAGGGTGATTTATATTTTACTTTATTTTTTTTATTCTCATTTTTCTTGAGATAAAATACCTAAATTCATTAAAATTATACTATGTATCTTCTTCAGAATCTGAACAACATGAATCTTCTTCTATAATAGCCATATTCTTCAACTTCTTATGTTTGGAGGCATTGATGTAAATATACTTTTTTGCCTTTCCCTTTTTCTTGGAATCATTATATTTCGTTATTTTATAAGAAATAAGAGTATTATATGAGTCATCAAAAGGTATATAACCTATATATTTTTCCTCCAAAGTAAATACTTTCACATCAAACTTTTCAAGTAAGATATACAAGATCTTATTTATAAAAACTAGAGTCTTCTAATATCTCACCATAGCCACTAATCATTCCCACAACATCATTAACCATTGTGAAGAAGCTATATATATTCTCATCTTCATGATTTTAGATATCTTTATATTTAAGTCTCCAAAACTAAAACTTGGCCTACTTCACTTTGATTTTTACTTCATATATATTCTCTAGTTTTTCCTAAATACCTTTTGGTGTTTTAATTCCTTTAAATTTTAGAAATAAATTTTCTAAAAGAGAAGGAAAAAATAACATTTATATCATGACCATTATTCTACATATTACTTTTGAATACTTTTTTTTAATCACCTTCAACACAAAGGTTAATTTAATCAATTATAAATTCCTAAAGATTATAACTAATAGAAAGAAGGTATGAAAACCTTTTATCCCTTCTCCATACATGATAACCTTTCCCATAAAATTTGAAAATTGTTAACTGAATTCAAATTATCTATAGTAGATAAGAGAAATTAGTGATTGGTTCATCTTCCTAAGAGGTCCTCTAAAAATAAAACTTTAAATATCCAATCAAAAATAAAGGAAACATAACTCTGATACCACTTGTTGTACCACCTATAGGATCCTAGTGATCACTAAGAGGGGGTTGAATCAGTGATCTTAGTGATTTTTAAGTTTCTTTCAAAAAAACCTTATCCACCGATTAAAACGAATGATATTTTTTTCCTAAACAATTAAAACACACACCAATATAAAAATCACAAAAATTTACAAGGAACTACTCTCAATGTGAGAAGGTTAATCCTTAGTGTGATTTGAAACTCACTGAGACCACAATACCCACTAGAATTAACATGTGAGTACAAACGAGTATGGTATGACCTTAAAAATAATGTTTTAATATCTCCTAATTATAATTCTATTCATACCACACAAAATTGAATCCCTGATTTCAAAATGATCAAAAAATTGGGTAATAACTGATTTTTATTCTTCATATAGACTATTATCAAGTTATTGGGAGTCCTGATTTTTTCTTCTTCTTTATTTCTTGGACTATAGTGGGAATTATCTTTAATTTTCATACACAACACTAAATGAAAAAACTTCACTGGATGACTACATATCTATTGTGAAAAGAGTTTCTTAGAGTGTGTATATATATATAATAGTAGTGACATCTTCTTCCTCTCTCTCTACTATAAACTTTATGACCAACTTACCCATTTAGTTTATTTACAATTTTCCCAACAATATATCTCTTATTACTCAATTAAAAAATTATTCATAAAATTTCACATGAATAATATTACTGAATAGCCTCTTTCTTTTTCAATCTACCACCTTTAATAATATAATTGAGATATTCAAATTTAAATTCTCCTAATGACTCGAATATCTGTCATCAAAAATAACATTTCTCCTCTTCATAACTGATGCAATAACGACTTGTAATAACTATCACATAATGTTGTAATTATTACTCATTCAATACAAGATAATTTTCATTCATTAGATATTGATGCATGTCCTATCATGGGGGCTTTAAAAATGAATTTTTTTAACTCAAATTAAATGTTGAAATAGTGTGCTCGGGTTGTCTGTAGAGAGGGAATGCTTTGAGTGTATTTTTCTCTTGTTTTTTGGGTTCAGTGTATGAATGGTAATTGTGGTAAATTCGATAGGTTTTAAGACCAGTTTAAAATATATTGGTATAACCATGAATTACTCTTCTCATTTACCCATGAATCATTATTCAATGTTACTCTCACATCATTCTCTTATCAAAATAAATATATCTCATTAACCTATCCTGTCAATTTATGTTTAGAAAAAATAGATGTAATAATAACTATATTTTATGTCCATACCTAACCAAGTGATTAGATACCACTAGTAAATCTTGATCCATCCCACTACTAACTATCATAAACAGTGAAGAAATTCCCAAGTGTCTAGTGTGTGCAACCACTGAAAAAGGAATAAATAATTAAAATGTAAAGATAAGTGGAAATATCCAATAAGTTTTTCATCCAAAAAAATATATATATAAATGAAAAGAGAAGAAGTGTCATTGAAAAATATAATTCATCATAGGGGTAGGAGATTTCTCAAAGGATTGGTCACCAATGGCCTAGTGTTCCATCACTAGAGAAGATACAGCAAAAAGAAATAATGATAGAAAAAATAAAATAAGTGTAACATCCCTAGTTGATCAATTAGTTATGGAAGTATAATCCCTTTCCTCAAGTGAATAGTTCATAATTTAAGAGGAATGATCATAATTATTCAATATTCTATTTTCCCACATGTGTTTAGTATAATATTCTCCTCCAACAAACCTAGAAATTTTAAATTAGACCTCAAGTTATGATCCCAGATTCCTCTCTTGAGATTACTTCCATGTACACAAGTTAATGTTTGAGATTAGTATCACTTGAATCTTTTGAATGAAAAATTATTTACTATGACCGATTTCATATTCCTTTAATAATAATCAAAGGGTGAAATTATTTGTTTCATCATGATCATGGTGGAAATTAAGTGATGTTTCAATGGTCTTATGTGGGGAGATGCACATGATAAAGCTTATTTTTAAAAATCGGATTATGTAGAAAATGAGATTGATGTCACTACACTTGGGATTTGGATGAGTCATTTTGGAAGATTTGGATCTGGTTTGTGAACTAGGATTATTCTATCATTATATTTGATCCCACACTAGTACTTGGTCCCAAAAATCACAGTATTTTTTTGAATATAATTTTTCTTGTGGGATCATCGGTGTGGGATTGGACTTAAATATGTTTCATTATTAAAGGAATTCAATTCATCTATTCATATTAAATTTTGGACATCACTAGATGGTCCCAGATATGAGATGTTTATTACTTCAGTCCTGGGAAATATGAAAGTGTTCTTAGAGATGCAAGTATTTTTAACAAGGGTAGTGCTACATCTAATTATGGTTGGTGTGTGATAGAATGTAATTTTGTGAATTCATTGGGAAATTTCACTAAGCACATGGAATGCATCTTTTTCCAAATCTATAATTAGGTATTCTGAAGAGATCAATGTCTCAATGGTATTTAAATTCTTGAATAATTAATGAAATATAGCTAGTGATCAAGATTCTCCAATTAATATTTGTATTCATTTTTTGTTAGATTGTATATAATTTCTTGGTGTTTTTGAGATCTTCACATGGAAATATTCAAGGATTCATCATAATATCTTCTTTAGTTTTACAAGTGGTCACAGATGGTTCATGGAGATGATTAACATATCAATAATACATAAAATAAGGTTGGATTCATAAAATTAGTTGACTTAGCATGGATGATTCATGTGGTGGAATGTTTTATGTATGCAAATAACAAAATGAGACTGTGTAGAAAGGGATCGAAAGGTATTTGAAAGGTATCAGGGGAACGGATGATCCATGGATAAAGGAAGGGGTTTCACATGGATTTAGGGGAGGGAAACCACATATTCATCCTAGACAGATAATATGTGTGTTTCATGTATGAAAATCTTTTTCATTGTCAATTTTTTAGAAGGGCCCAAATGTATTTCATGGTAAAAGGATGATGCACAGTTGCATTGAATTTACATATCATGATGGAATATAGGTACACTATCATGATCATAGCAAATAGTCACACTTGTTTCCCTTTTCCATATTGTAGGAAGGCATGGAAGCACTCTCCATGGTAGCAATTCCATAGATTCAGGTTAAATTTTTCTATATATTTTTTTAACACACACCTATACATAATGATAATAATAATTTTTTAATTTAGTATTTTTTATAAATTAATTTTAGTTGAATATAAACATTAAATTTTAAAAAATATTTACCTTTCCAACCACATTTTTTAATTTTAAATTTAATTCCAAATTTTTAAAAATCATAATTAATTTAATTTCATCATTTAAAAGCCTAAAAATGTGATTCCGAATTTTTATTCTGAGTATGGATTATTCATTAAATTCAAAAATTAATAAAACATGTAAAAACAATGTTTTAAGATAAATAACATTTTAATCCAAGTTTGATCCTTCTTGCAATTTAATTTCAAAATTAACTTCAAAATTGAAAAACCAAAATTATGTTTTAAAATTAAAAATTTATGTGTTGATTGATTAATTAAATCTAAAATTATTAAAAACCATTAAAACTCAAGGTTTAGCCCAATTTTTCAATGAATTATGGAATTACCCAATATGGAAAAGATGAATGATTTACCTGGGTTTTTTTATTAATGGGGTGATTTAAAATGAAAAACAGTTAAATTTTTTAAAAGTTTTGGCTCACATCACTCCTATACACTTGAACTGTTATACTACCATTCAATACCATAAATTTAATTATTCAAAAACAAGATCCTGTATGAATATTAATACCCAAACCATAGAAAATTAAAATAAAAAATCCATCTATTGTTTGAATTATCAGGCCTATTTTATGATTTCAATTCACCACCTCATTTCAATTCTCACCCAAGTTCCACTTTTGAGATGTAAATTGAATAGATCTTAGTGGAGTCAATATTTTAACAAGTGGGAACTTTTTAAGTATTTCTTACCAAAGATCCATTTCTAAGGTTCATTCTCACGCTTCCTTAATACTTCATAAATTACATTCATATATATCATCTTCCCCTTCTTCATCCATGTTCATAATTCCCCAAACCTATCCACCCCTTGGTCAATTATCACTTATTGAATTTTTACCAACCATATTTTTTAAAATCACTGATTAAATGAGTGTAGTTAAACTTAGAACTAAACCATACCAAGACAGTATATACCCCTCAATACTAATTGTAATAGTCAATTCATAGAAGTAATTATTGGGTAGATGGATCTCAGGTCTCCCTAACTCTTATTTGATGGATAACACACACACATGTGCTTATGCTGACTTAGGAAGATTTACATATCAAATATCATCTACTTGTTTTACTATATTTCATATGAGCTATCCAATTATAAATTAGGAAGGTTGTCTATGGCTATACTCAATCAATAAGTTCTCATTGCTTAGGTTTCATTTTATAAGTCTAGTTCCCTCAAGCTATGTTTTTGGTTATACTAAGTTTTTTTCATTTAAAACTCTTTTCCTAGTTCAAAAGAAGAAAATTACATGAATTCAGTGATGATTTCACTTATAAATCATCCAACTCTCACAATTTCTTAACCAAATTACTTCATCCACTCTATCATGGTATTCAATTTAGGCAGGGTAGTATTTGGTTCAATGAAATTTTGAGAAATCATAACAAAACCTATAAAAAGACCTATATATAGCATTTACAAGATTATTTTTTTATTTAAGGAAAATAACACTAAAACATAAAAAGAAGAGAATAGAAAAATTATTTACATCCTAATCCACTTGTACTTTATCCCCTACACTTAGTTGAGAAAAAGTTCCATTTAATTATTTTATAGTTGGTTCCCTAAAACCAACTAATTTGTACTTTGGATTACATGAATATTAAATTAAGTGAATATTAATTGAAATAACATATCATATATTTATTTTCATTTTATATAACATTAACGTGACAATGTCCTAGAGTATCTATCATATTGGAAAGGTCATATCAATTCCCAATTATGATGAGAACCTTGAAATTCCATGATGATATTATAAAATATAATTCTAGAGTTGGATAAAATTTTATGATGGGGTACATAGTATGTTGACTATTAAGTGTCGGTACTCATAAGTAGATGAGACTTCTGTTCAAAAATTTCACACTTTTTAATCTCAAAGATGTGAGATTATTATAATACATCTGCCAACAGGAACTCCACACATTTATGTGTCATTGGATATTCTTATCTTTGAGTGTGTGTAATGATCCTTAGAACTTATGATTATTATTAATACATGTTAGGCCTCATGCAATTTTATATATTTCCATAAACCATAATGATAATAGTTCATGGAAAAGTTTAGTGCATCACAAATGACATGTTATTAATGAATAAGTCAAGGAAGGATTTATCCCCTCCATATTTACAAAAGTTGATATCTAAACCCTTCAATTGAAAAATAACTATCAAATTAAATTCCATTTCCATGGTGTAATTATGATTTTATTTTATATAGTTAAATAAGGACATGTCAGGAATATAGGTTGATGGTATGGGTGTGCAACTTACTTGATGAGATATTGTGACAAAGTGATTATATTGCACATCGAGCATTCATATGCGATTATTGGAATTGCGGCATTAACTTATTTATTTTTGGGTCCTTGACCCATTATTAAACATTAATCTTGGAATTTAGGTAGTACCTCTAAATATAAATGAGAAAGAATCCAAAAGGGTCACACACTAAGTGATTCTGTTGATCTCAATTAAAATATATTTGAAATTAATTATTGGAATAAATATTATTCACAAGAATGATGAATAATTTTATTCAGGATTTATCAATCTCAAATATTATTCATAAGTTAATTAAATAATTATTTATTTAATTACATGAATATTTAATAAATATTTATTCATCATACTATTAATAAAATTTTTATTTTATTTATTAAATATTTAATGAATATTTATTCATCAAAATTTGAATTGAATATTTATTTTATGAATAAATATTTAATTAAATATTTATTTGCATATTTGATAAATAGTGAGAAGGATGAGTGGACCAAGATTGTGTTCGATGATAAATATTAATTTGCAAGCTGGTGAAATAATATTTATAGTTGCACCAATTTTTACATAGCATAAAAATAATAATAATAATAATAATATATTATTATTACATGATATGGGGTTAGATTAATTTTAATATATTATTTAAGGTTTTATGTGAAATTAAATAATATTTTAACCCTAACCTTGTCTCTATAAAAAGATGATTATGTATATTGTGTATAGGTTGATCAATATTGATTGAAATTGAGAATCGTTGTGCACAACGAAATCTTGATCTCACTCTTAAGATTAAAGAACGCTCTAGATATTTTCCCCCCTCCTACATCCTCTCAATAATGAGAGTACAAGGAAAATTCTTCAAGACCAAAGGAATTTTCATAGATATTCAGATAAACACCATAGGATAATTGATCTATCACACTAGTACCTTGAAATCTATCAATATTGTTCATAGATCAAAGGAGCATGTGTGGATCATTGCTAGAGGGATTTTACACTTGAAACCTATAAGTACAATGATGGTAAACCAAAAAGGGTTTCATATGGTCAACCACTTCATCAGAAAAAGATCTAAAAAATAAGGTATTATTTCTTTCGATATTTTCAAATTAATTATAAATTTATCATGAAAATATTTTCTCTTGGTTCTGATCTATTTCGTTGTAAATATTATTTGAAAAACAAAATGGTAATGATGTTCATATCTTGTACAATATGTGAATGATCCATAAAATATGACATTTATTGAGTTGATATCGGCCTTGATAAGTGATTCTACTTCACCTGGAACCATCAAGTTGTATCATAATGGTCACCTCCAAATTTACAATTATTTATTTGATTGTTGATCATTGTGCATTTAAAAGTTAAAATTCATTTCATGTTTTAATTTGTTCTTATTCCATCATCAAAATATATTCTTCCTCTTATTTACTTCTCACTAATATTTCCAAGATCAATTAATAATTAATGAATATCATATTTGAAGAACCCATCTGGAGGTGCTAGGAATTCTAGTTGGATAATACAATACTACACAATGTGTACTCCTTTGTTACATGTCGTATATCCTTGTTTATTGCACAAGGACACCCATGTTTATTCTGGGTTATTATTTAATTAGTACACCCTATATGTAATCAATACACCACATGTTAACCAATCAGTATAGCACATGGATTTTCTAGATGACATGCCATGTATATTTCTTATACGTTTTGTAGTCCAAATTTTTTCAAGGTGGAAAACATGGGGTCAAACTATATCATGTAATAAATACACCGTGATCATTTAATACATGATGTTTACATTATAGAAGTCATGTAACATTAAGTACAAGACTTGTATACTTTCTATACATTTTTTACTTCATAAATTTCCATGAGAAGTACACACTGATCCCCTACATGCGTACTGTAGATATCCAATGAAGAGAAGTCCACACTGTGTGGTTGGCTTGAACATGCCGTGTACTTTAACTATTTATATAGAAATATTAAATCTAATTAATTACTCTATTAAACCTCATCAACTTGAGTTTCTTGGGTCATTAATTTGACCACACATGATTTTTTTTAGGTTTTATATTATATTAAATTCTCAATTAATTCCATGTAATATTCAAAAACTATGAATCATGTATAGTTATTGTATACTAAAGTCTAAATGCACTAAATTTTACAGGCTACATAATTTTCATGTGTTACACATGGCATTGAATTTCCAACACACACCATTAAATTATGACACATTCCATGTATATAATACGTCATATGATTTCATTGTTTATAATTAAAACCATACTGAGTAGTTATAATAGGTAATCTTTGAGTTTCTTCCAAGTATAAATTTTTTCACTATTTTATTGAGTTTTCAATAAAATAAAATTAGTTATTTTATTTAAAATCAAAATGGATGGTAATTTTAGGACAATTTTATGAAATAAAATAAATTAACTAAATTGATTAATATGATAATTAATTGGATTAATTCATGCATGTTATATCTTATTAAAGAATGAATTGAAATGAATGATAGCTAGTTGTTTTAAATTCATATTCATTGCATGTGTATCACTGATCATGAGCTTTGAATAGAACTATTAATTTTTTGGTTTTATTTAATTTAATTTTATTGCATGGTTTTGTAATTAATTATTTTTAAATTAAAAATGATGTCCAGTGAGTCATCCCTCTCACTTTTATTATGTAATACATGCATTTACAAGGTTGTTTTATGTAATTCCACTAAACTAGTCCTTTGGTTCCCATCACATGTATGTGATTTATAAAATGTACATGATAAATGGTTTATCCAAAGGTGGATGGAGTTAGTTCAAGATAGAGCTAAAGTAGAGGAAGTTCAAAATGGAACCAAGATGAAACCAACATGGGAGATACATAGGTGCGTATGAGGAATATTGCAACACATGCCATGACTGGAAAAATGAATTTTTCCCTTGGTTCATAGGTTGATATATCATATACTCATTATATAAATAATTATATAAGATCGTGATCATTTCATCTATTTATTTATTTTATTTATGTCTTATGAATGATTTATTTTATGGATCTAATAGCACGATCACATAAATTAATGAACTAATATGAAAAGATGGAATTAAATTAAATGGGTTATGCATAAATTTTTTATCAGAACATGGTTAATCCCTAAATTAAAATCCACTTTATATTAATAAAACATTTTAAAGATAAAATATAAAAATATGTATAGTAAACAAAATCCCTCAATTTATTATTAAGTCATTATGCCTTTCATTATCTGAATTAAAGATAACCCATAGTTAAAGTGTCAGTTCATGCCATATTTGGTGGCACTTTTAATTATCGGGGAATGTTAACTAATATAATGGGTTGGTTTAATTGAAATTGTATTGAATTTAATATCCATAGTATGTTCCATACAAATTTTGATTCCAATATTAAGGAAATATGAGACAAGATTTCAAGATTGGGGAGTCCAATCAATAAAACAAGAAATTGCAAGCCTGCAATTAGAAAGGTTTCCTACCTAAAAACCTACTTATGGTTTGTATGGCCATGGTCTAGATCATATGGAGAGAAATATGGATCCCTTATACTAGAATTTATAAAGTAATTAGATATTCTAAGTTAAATGGTTAGGTTTTTGATACTTTATAAAATAGTGGGAGATTTAATAAAATTGAAATTATTATAGTCTCCCATAAATTGTAATCAAGTAAAGTTTTAATAATCTATTTTAATTATTGTAGTGGAAGAATGGACAATGAAACAAAGAAAACACTATGAAATTTTTTTAACTCAAGGTATTACCTTACAAATAAAAATTTTCAGATATGGTGCAATCATTTATGTGATGCATTATTATCAAAAAAAATTATTATGTATTGGTATCCCATATTCTTGTTCTTCCACCCCAATAGGTGGGAAAAGGTGAAAAGGATACCTTCCAAATATATATATAGGATTCTTCTCATGTCTGATATATTATATTATTAACTATGTGTGGATTTTTTATGATTCAACATAAGTACTTGGACTCTTAAACCATAATATATCATTTATTTTTATAATGAAATAGAATGAAATGCTTGAAATAAATAAGATTGTTCATGCACTATATCAATATAAACTAGAAAAAGGGAATTTATCCACTAATAATCATTTCAAAATGATAGTGTATATTGATTAGTTAAAGAAATTGGGCTTCCACTTAGATAATAAATTATCCATTAATATTATTTTATTTTCCTTTCTAATAAGGTTATCCTTATATTTCCAATACTAGATAAAAAAAATGGATATGTTTCTCAGTAATCTTTTGACCATACTTCATTGAGAGGATAAAGGTTGGTTAAAACATGTTTTTTCACCCCTTATAGTGAAATATTTGAAAGAAAATGGTGAAGATTCCATGGATAATATAAATCTAAAAGATCATTTATAGAATCCTTCAAAGAGACAAAGGATTCAGAGGTAGAAGAATGAACATGAGGTAATTTTCTTCTCATATGGAAATAATGGAAACTAGAAAAAAATCACAATTAATTGAAGAATCTAATAGTTTCATTCACTTTAGGTATCTTCATCATGTTTCTATTAACCACTTGTTCATTAAAATAAAATATGCTTACAACATACATGTATTTAAATACAGGAAAAGTGCAAGAATAGAAATTTTATATAGTAAACTCCAAAGGAGTTGATAAAAGGAGATTCTTATGTCATTCAAGGGAATATCGCTACTTTAGATTGTAAAAATGGATTGATTCAAGTTTGTAATAAGGGTTACTAAAACATTTATCTCAGTGTTTAGGTAGACATAATGATACATCTTTTCACATTTATAATAAGTGTTGTTATGGTACTTTGATACTAAACTAATAGTTCAGTAACTATTGAATCATAGATATCCATTACAATGAATTATGAATATAAAATATAATACTCTTACCTTATTATGGAATGATAATTATTTTTCAAATAAAACTGAAAGTATTTGAGTTTTTTATACCCATAAAAGTGTTTTAGTCTCAATTGATCTAAGATATTTAGTATAAAGACAAACTACTAGTCATGTTTTAGATACAGAAACCTTTCAAATAAAGGTACGCCACAAAGATTTTATAGTTAGTTCAACATGTAAAAATGAACTATTCTAAATCGAATGGTAAAGTCATATAGTTCATGAAATTACTTTAAGAAATTTTAGAAATTCTCAGTGAATTAAATGTGTGAAATTTGTAAAGATTGAGGAGTCTAAAAGATGGTTTGTCTAAGAACATATTATCTAAGTAATCATTAATCATGAATGTGGATTAAAGGTATTCCCAAACTCACGTTTCATTATATACATCAAAATTGTGATGGTAGTAAAATAAATTTCAATTATGAGTCTTATATATATTTAAAATATTCTATAATTTTTCAAGACATGTTTTGAAAATAAAAGTGAAAAAACTAACCATTTGATAACTATATTGAATAATGGATGTCATATCAATTTAAATATGGTAAGAATCTATTAGGAAACTAACATAAGTTAATTTTGAAATTTGTCTTTAGCTATAAATGAACATTAGATACTATGGTGCATCTAAGAAAAAGATCCTATATCCACTAAAGATATTAACATATAGTCAACAATGACTATATTTTCATAAAGGAAGACTATATCTTTAAGGATAGTGGGATAATACTTAGCTTCCATGGGTTAAGAACCTGGATGTACATGGGTTGTAATGGGAATATTAGACTCCACTAATCATAGTGGGAGGATAGTTCCAGACATACATGCTATGTAGGAATTCATAACCAAATAGGTGGTATATGTAAACTATGGTGGGTGATACATATATTATTCTTTAAAGATAATTATTCCTATAAATAAGAATTAAATGGAAGCATGATAAGGTTGACAAGTTTGTATACATTCATGTAATGGACACCATGTATCAAGGTTAGAGAACTTTGTATCTTGAATGTTTCAAAGACTTGATATTGCTGGTGAGTATTAAAGAGAAATTGGACATGGATAGTATAAGACAGTGCTAATAAAACATGATTGATTATTGAAAGGTTTAGTTTTTAAAAAAACCTATACACCGATCATTATGAAAAAAAATATGTTTGAATTATACTTGTGAAATAATACTTCTATGGTCTTTCTACTGGGATATTGAAAGTCAAGCCCACCTCATTTGGGGGATTCTTTATGGAAGATGTTTACATAATGTGGCCAAAAGGAGACTTTATGGTCTATGTCTACAAGGAATAACTATAAAGAGTTTTTTACATAAATAAATGACAATGTGATATGAAGATTATATAAATTAATTTATGAATAAATCATTCATAGTGTTCATAGAATATTTATTTTGAAGTTAATGAGGGACATGTGTATTTAACTGGTTATTGGGAGTGTTATAAGTTTTTAAGATAAATATATAGATAACATATGGGAAAAAATGTTGTGTCTTACCAGGTTATTATGACTAAATAATAAAATTTCTCTAAGTATGATATAAAGTAGGAACCATGTTCTAGGTAATAATAACTACAAAATAGATCCATGGGTTTTCTAAATCCAGTCATAGTAAATATATTAAAGAATTTAAAAATATAAGTTGAAACAATTAAAAATAGAATTATTGTTGGCATATAATCCTTCTAGTAGAACATGCAAGGGTATAGGAAGAGATTGTTGAGATTAATAGAATTTCAAAATCTTGAGTGTTAAAATTTATATCATTTTCAATGATTTGTAATAATGTTTGATATTACTAATTTATAATACTTTAATATCAAATAAATCCAACATAACTACATCAACTTAGAGTTAGAACTATCTGAAAATACTTGGAAAAGTAGAACTGGATGAGTTCCTGGTGTCTGAAAGAGTGAGAATAGTAGTGATAAATGGGATTGGAAACTTTTCTTCACATAGTTCAATTTGATCTAGAATCATATATAAGGCTAATGTAATATGTAAGAAAAAATTATTTCAACCTGTGATTTCCATATCTATAGTATTCGAGTTTTTTGTAGCTTCTAATGCAGCTTAGTAAGTAGTTTAGAAACATTTTGTTCCTATTTTAGGTTATACCAAAAGAAATAGTATTATCATTACTATTATAAGTTTGGACCATAGCCTTAATCAGCGTGTCAGGATTATAACATGGGGAAAATAGATGGATACTTAAAAATACCACTACTTGAGGGATTTTATCAAGTTAGTAATGTTTCAGTAAGTAGATTTTCTATTTATACATTTGGTTTTACCAACCCTAGTCATATAAATGTGGTATTCCAAGTAGTTGTATCCATACTCAACAGAGTCATATTTAATATGTGATAAATAACCGGTCATTGGCATTTGTCCCTAGTTCACATGGGATTCTATTATATTTGGTTCCCTAAAACCAACCACTTTATACTTTAGATTATATTTATATTCAAATAAGGGAATATTTATTTAAATAAATTATCACATATTGATTGTACTTATACATAACATTAATGTGACAATGTCCTAGAGTATCTGTCGCATTGAAATGGCTGTAACAGTTCCCTACTTTGATTAGAAGCTTGAAATTCCATGATGATATTCTTAAACCTAATTCTATAGTTAAATAACATTCTATGATGGGAAAAATTGTATGTTGACTATCAAGTGTGAGTACTCATAACTAGATGAGACTTATTCTCATGAAGTTCAGACTTTGTAATCTCTAAGATAGGAGAATATGAGAACAGACCCACAAGTAAGAATTTTACATGTTTATGTGTCATTGGATATTTCTATCTACGGGCATTTTTAATGGTATTTATACTTTAAGACTGTCATTAATGTATATTATGACTCGTGCACTTAAATGTATTACCGTAAACCATAATGATAACAATTCATGGGGAATTTGGGTATATTGGGTATTTCATGAATGATATCTTATTAATGAATAATTAGATGGATGATTTCTCCCTTACATATTTATGGAAGTTTATATATCGGCCCTTTGATTGAAATATAATGGTCGTATTAAATTCCATGGTCATGGTGTAATGACAACTTTATTTTAGATGGTAAAAGAAATTTGTATCAAGCATATAAATTGATGACAATGGTGTGAAACATGCTTCATGAGATATTGTGATAAATGGATTATATTACATAGTGAGTGCTTATATGTGGTTGTTGAAGTTGTGATATTAACTTCTTTTTCTTGGATTCCTTAGCCTATTTCTAGAAAGTGATCATGGACTTTAGGAAATCCTACCTAATGATAAATGAGAAATAAGCCCAGAGGTTCACACACTAAGTTTTTTCATTAATCATAATTAAATTATATTTGAATTTAATTATTAGAATATAAATTATTTTTAAAACTGAGGAATAATTTTATTTAAGATTAATTTATCACAAGTATTATTCATATGGTAATTAAATAATTATTTATTTTATTACATGATTATTTAATAAATATTTATTTTGTTACTATGAATAAAATATTGATTTTATTTATTGAATATTTAATAAATATTTATTTTCTAGATTGTGAATAGAATATATAATTTATGAATAAATATTTAATAAATATTTTTTCATGTATTCGATAAATTATAAGGAGGGAGAGTGGACCAAGATTTTTTCTGGTGATAAATATTAATTTTAAATCCAGTAAAATAATATTTATCATTATGATATTTTTCACACACCATAGGAATATTATTATTATTATTATTATTATTATTATTATTATTATTAGTATTACATGTCATGGGGTCATATTAGTTTTTGGGACATCCCGAACTTGGGTGCCACTCAAAGGCTCACCGAGACCAGTTGGCCACATAGCCTCAACAGCATATCCCCAAATGCCAGAGGCTGCCGACTAGCAGTGAGAGACTAGGGTGTTTCCAGGGAGAGATTATTCCCTTATTACCAGAGTGTATCACATTGGATAAATATAAAAATAGGTGAAAAGAGAAAGCAGTATAAAGAGATGGTATATAAAAATCAGATAGAATAATAAACAATAAGAACAAAAGATAATAGTATATAAGAGGTGATGATACATGTCATGTCTTTATAAAACTGGAAAACATGTATATAAGGTAGTAGGAAATACATGCTATAAAAAGTAACAAAAAGAAACCAAAGACTATCCAAACATCCCAATCTCCAACTCGGACATCTATTACCCAGCTCCATCTTAATGCAAGCAAGAAATCAAGTATCCAAAGTGGGATGCTTCCCTTTGTCAACACCTTCATACATGTAATATTCACAGGTACCAATGGAAGCCCAGATAGGGTGTGAGATAGATCTCAATAGGAAACCACCAACAGCATCTATAGCATCTAGTCCATATAATATAAACTAAAATAGTGTGAAAGCATGCATATATAAAAGTAAAGCGGTACGGTTTTATAAATACCCAAGTACCTAGTTCAGCCTCAGATGGTAATGTCTCTGAACATGATATCATTTCATTAGTTAATTATGTTTTAATTTATATATTAGGTCATGTGAGGTATAACCATAACCGATATCCTGACATGATAGTAATAATTAAGAATCCAAGATATAATAAGGCATCCTATAATGATAATAATAATGAAGAGGATCCAAGTTAATAACCAAGGCATCCTTGACCTCAGGGGTCAATCCAACTCAGTAATAATATATAGCTTGGCTATAAGGGTAAGAGTATAATCCAAGGGAAAACACTTAAATAATTCCATAATAATGTAATTCTAAATGAATCCAAGGAATTCATCAAAGGTAAAACGGGATAAAAAATGACTAGGCCCAATGGAGTATCCAATGTTCCACATGTCCATAGAAAACACATTGAATCCAAGGAGTGTATCCAAGGAATATTATAATAATAATGGAGGGATCCTACAGTGTCATAATGGTCATCCACTAATATATAAGGATCGAGTTCCAAGGTGGGTATCAACCATGGAAACTGGAATCCCTGAATCGGAATGGCTTCCATGAGTGCTCAAGTCATTCCCTCAGAAATCCAAGGCTAGATCGAGTCTGAACACTCCTATAGAGATTTCAAGGTCCATATAAAAATTCACCTTATACTTAATTCATTTAATATGTTAGGAAATGTAATAATTATTCCATTTAATAAGTAAAAGGTTTCATTACATACCTTTCATTAGTTTATCAATGATAAGGGAGATTCAACAATTTATTAATTTGTATAAGTTATAATCAATTCGTTAGGTTCACTCTGATGCCTTCCATTAACATGGAAAGGTATGTTATGGGTGTGAAACCAAGTCATTCTATTTCATTTAATTAGGCCAAGTCATATACATAGTATACTTTCCAATTCCACATAAGATTTATTTATCAGGTTGAATCACTTACCATAGAAGGGTCAAGTGATAAGCATACATGTGCTAGAAATTTATTATTCCTTTTTTAAATAAACACTTTCCTTTATCAAGGTCAAGTCGAAGCACACCTGAAAGGTGGAATATATAGGTTTATCAATCTACTAAAATCACAATGTAAGAAAAATAAAACTTGGGGTGGTTGACATTGTGGTCATAACCTCCAATGATAGATAACATTTATGAAAAGGGTCTTAGAACATGGTTCTAAAGACTATAAGCAAGTAATAATAATTTAATAGACCATGCCTGATGAAATCATCGTGCACACACAGCAATTTATAAAATTCCAAAACTTAAATGATGAGTTATGGACCACCTACCTTAGGCGTGTACGACTCTCCTCATCCATTATCAGCCTTTATTTTTTCCTGAATTGAAAGAGGTTTAATGAATGGATCAATACCCTAAAAATAGGTCATATGAGCCTACACCTCAATAACTTTATTAATAATAATATAAATTAATAACAGCTAAAAATGAATCAATATATTACCTTGAGGAATCCAACAATATGAATGGTGGTTCGATTAGACTCAGGATGGAAGGGATTTGGAAGATCCTAGTTTAGCCTTGAAGATGGATTAAAGAGGGAGAGGAGCCTTTGTTGTCCATTGGAGAAGAAAATGAGGAAAGAGGGTGGGTTTAAACATTTCATTACGGGAAAATGGTCATTTCACCCAGAAATCAGGGTCGCACGGTTTGGCCGCACGGTTGGATAAATCGTGCACCTACCATGCAAAGGCCACTAACTTAAGAGGAAACCAACATGATTAGGTTTCACGGTATAAGAAATAGTGTACCAACCATGCCATTATCCTCTACTAAAAACTTTAGAGTTTTGACATAGTCGTGTAGCCCTGGGAGTATAGTTTCCTTAAACTATGCAGCCCCCTACTACTCTCTATTGAGCCCTACATGGTTAAGAGAGACCCTGTGGGCTGGGTCACATGGTTTCCACTAACCTTGTAGCCCAGTTATTTTCTCCACCGATTGGGGTTCCAAGATTTTACCAAGCCCCAGTCACCCCCAAAACCTTTCTAACCTCAAAGGGCATCCATATTAGGTCCAAAATAAAGAATTAGTTAAAATTTAAAAGGATTCATAACTAAGATAAAAATCAGGTTCTTACAGGTTTAATATATAATTCAAGGGTTGTTGTGAAATTAAATAATATTTTAATCCTAACCCTATCTCTATAAATATAATATTATTAATTTTTTTTATAGGTTGATCAAGATTTATTAAAATTAGGAATTTTTGTGCACAATGAAATCTAGATATCACTCTCAAGACCGAAGAATGATCTGAATATTATCCTCCATCATATATCCTCTAATCAATGAGAGTGAAAGCCCGATTATACAATCCCAAAGGAGTTATCTCAATGATCTGGATGAATATCCCAAGATGATTGATCTTCAATTATAGCACCTAGAAATCTATTGGTGTTATTCATAGATTAAAGAAACACATTTGGATCATCACTAGAGGGATTCTACACTTAGATTCTATAAGAGAAAAAATTGTAAACTGAAAATTGTTTTGGATGGTCAAAATCATCATCGAATAAAGATCCCAAAACCAAGGTATTTTTTTGATATATTTAAATTATTTATAAGTTTAACGTGAAAATATATTCTCTTGGGTGAAGTATATTTCATTGTCAATATTCTTTGGAAAAAATTTATTGGTCATGATGTTCACATCTTGTACAATATGTGATTAATCTATTTAATTCAACATTTTCTAAGTTATGATTGGCCCCGATAAGTCCTTAAGTTGCACAAAAAACATCAAATTCTAGTATTAATTTATCAAGGAATATATATTAAATATAAAATCATTAAAAATAGTATGTTTGAAAAAGAAAACCTAGGTTTCTTCATTTGATGGAAGTATAGAGGAGTTTCAACTCCTCCATTAGCTATTTCTAGAAATATTTATGGTAATGCTTCACTTGTTGGCCATTCAACTTGAATGGGTCCTATGATTCATCTTCGTTGATCATAACTACACCAAATGGAAAAGTTTTATCTGGTATGTGTGGTCCAACCCACTTGTAATAAAGTTTACTTGGCATGAGTTTCATTCTTGATGAGAATAGTATCACATTATCACCAATTTTGTAGTATATTATATTGATAAGTCTATCATTGAAAGACCTATTTTTCTCCTTGTATAGCAAAAAAATATCATAATCTTCTCATCTCAGTTCCTCAAGATTCCTCATTTGTAGCTTCTTCTACTCTCCAACTTTCCCAAAATCCAATTTTACTCTCTTAACAACCCAATAGAGTTTTTTTGAAACTAAAAAGGTAGGAAACAGTTCTTTCCATAAACAATTCTATAAGGGGACATTCCTAAGGGGTTTTAAAAAGATTTTTTTATTCCCATGGTGCTTGTTCAATCTTTCTACTCTAGTACTTATAGTTGGGTTTCATTTTTATTTCCATGTTTCTTTTTTATACATATTGTAAACCTTGACCATCCCATTGGTGTTTGGGTGGTAAGTAGTTAATGTTTTTTGATGTAATCCATACTTCTTCATTAGGGCTTTCATGTTCTTATTATAGAAGTGTGTGCCTTGGTCACTTATTATTTCTTAAGAAAATCCAAAACATTAAAAAAATATTTGATTTTAGAAATTCAAGCATAGTTTAGAATCATTATTTCATACGTATTTTTCATTAGTCCACTTAGAAACATAATCCACTGCTAAAAAAATATAAGAAAATCAAAACATGATAGAAAATGGTCCCATGAAATCCAATCATTATACATCAAATATTTCCCAGAAAATCAAAGGTTTTGGGTGGAATTTTGGCTTTTATAAATCCCACCAATAAGATAACGGTTTTGATACTTTTTACAAAATTCATGTGAATCTTTAAAAATTGAGGTCCGAAATAATCTAGCTTCCAAAACATTACTAGTAGTTATTTGAGGTCTCAAATAGCCTCTGCATATAAGTGTATGAAAAAATCTAACCACAAAATTAACTTCTTCTTCAAGGATGCACCTCATTATTAATTAATCACTACATATTTTCCATAAATATGAATATTTCCAAGCATAAAATTTAGATTTATATATTAATGTAAATTCTTAATGTTTTGAAAAGAAGGAAAGTGTCTTTGATGTGATAAAAAATTAACTATGTCAACATACCAGGTCACTTGAGTGGATTCATACAGTTGGTCACCAAGAAAGGAGTCATCCAAATTCATTTCATATGGTGGTTCTACCTCGATTGTATAGGTCATTCTACTCAAGGTTTAATCTAATTTTTAAATTAAGTCTATAATTATCCAATATGATAAAAATGAATAACTTACTTGGGTTTTTTTATTAATAGGGAAATTTAAAATGAAAAATAGTTAAAATTTTAGAAAATTATGGCTCATGTAAAATATGTATATGAATGTATATATGGATCAGGAGAGAATAGTCATGACACCCTCACATTCTATAACATAAATCACCCTATTAAATCCACTTCTTCTTCCTTCATAAAACCTAACTGAATCATGATTGATATATCATGATATTTCTATCCTTGAATATCATTTACATAGAATTGTATTAATTATTTATTCATAGATATATTCTCAATTATTCTACCAACTGATGATGTCTAATGATAATAGTGTAACTCCTTTTGTATAAAATTTAAATTCATAAAAATAAACAAAGTCATATGATATCTTCTCAATGGATTATGAATCATCAAAGTCGTGCGCATATAAAAGGCTTACGATGCAAAAGCTAAATTCCAAGATGTCTAATGTATTTTGATAATCCCATCATCAGAGTTGTATCAAGACAGTCATTCTATTATCAAGTAATATGATCAAAAGACTTAACCAAAACACCTACTGTAATTCTATACTCCATGACATCTTTAGGTGTTCCATAATAATAGGAATATCTTAATTTCTTTTACACATCTCAAGAATACCTTTACGTAGATAGATTTTACCTTTATATAGGTATTGGACTACCTTTATATACTATACAGAACCCTATAGATACCTTTACATACCACTTAACTAGATTCATACCTTTATGCACGAATCATCTTACCTATATGAAACCCCAAGAATACCTATACGTATAAGAAAAATATTTGGATTACCTGTTATGAATTGTAACACCCTGACCCTAGAAGCCCAGAACCTGTGCCTTACTTTATTAAATTGGAATGATTACAAGGAATAAAATCCTAAAGGGCAGATCAGTTTAGAGGTTTTGGAAAACCATATTACATACATGATACCCATATTACATTGGGAAATAAAAAATAAAACATGGTAATAATAAAATAAAATGAATATAATCTTTTAAATCTTACTCAAAAATTTCTTCTTCATAGCCTATGGAAAGGAAACAAAAATAAGGGAGAGCTCAAATACTCGGTAAGGGTAAGTACAGTGGAAGAAATAATGAATCAATGAGAATAATCATCATGGAAAGGTAAATAACTAAGGACACATACCATTTATATAACTGGATAAGGAAAAATCAATATGGCATGGTAAGTAACTGGAATACATGTCATTTAATCAATAAAATGAGAATGAACTACATCTATAGATAATATAAAAGAAAAAATCTCATGGATAAATAATAAATGGATGTTAATGAGGGAAAGTCTTAATTATTGTATGCTATGTTTCCTAGGTACATGGTACCTTTACCATCAATACCTTTCAGAAGATGGTTTATAACATGTTGGGTAAAAACCCATCTCATTAGCCAAATGATTCATCACATGAGACTACTGATGCATTGAGGTAATATCTATAACCAATCCCCACCTATTCCATAACTATCCAAATCATTCTTGATATATCAATTAATTGATTTAATTTATGAAAAATTTTCATCATAAAATATCTGAATTGAATAAATGATATTGATTTATCAATAATTCCCCAAATAATCAAATTTCTATCAAAGTGAAAACTGTATATAAAAATTATATATGGTTTATGAAATAATAATATCCATTCCATGAGAATATTTATATTTAAGATAAATGTAATTTACAATAAAAATGATCATTAGGAAGTGATTGTTTCAAGAGAAATTAACAATCACAAAAGAAAGTGGTATTGTAAAGATAACTATTAACACTTTGTAATTTTCAAGTCAAAACCCCTTTGATGGGATAATTAAAAGTAAAAATTTAAATACAATAAATATAAAAGGTTTAATTATATAATATATATATAAAGGGGCAGTATATACACCACACAAAAGAAGTAATTGGTAAATATTACATTTATCTCACATATATAAAAAAGGTGAGTTGAAAATCCATTACCTTTCATTTTATTTTTGTGTGAACATCCTTTAACCCATTGTATAATTGTTTTAAGAACATTAATAATTTATTAAAGAACCATATTAATATTTATTAAATCATATATTATATTCTTATAATATCTTATTTCCCGTTTGTTAGTAATCTTTTCATTAATTTTACTATTTTGGGTGTTAATTGCATAATTTCTCAAGTATGTTTTGATTTGTTATTTATTGTTCCTATTAATTAGATAATGATTTAATCAGATAAAGAATGTAAATAATTATTTAATTATCATATATATTCATTATATATGTATTTATAAATATCTATAATATTTGTATATAGGAAATGAAATGCACTGTTCATGGAGATGGTAGGTCGTACGTACGCATGAATGCTACTTCCATTTATTTATTGTATTTAAAAGAATGAAAAGTAAATAATATATATGTATATTATAATTATAGTATCATATTTATGTCATATATGTAACATATTTTTATTAAAATCAATCTTAATACATTCCATGTAAAGTGTGAACGAATCATATTGCTTTGAGGAGGTGATAGTACACGCGTCCACAAATGATGTTATCGAATTCTCACAAAATGGAAGGCATGAATGTATGTGTTATATAACAATTATATAAGTATAAGGAAAACATAAATATAATATATATCATATAAAAACATTTTTTCCATCATAATTCCCAACCATGAGAGGTGGTAAAGGAAAAAAATGAATGACATCATTTCGCGAGGCAGTAGTCCGTCGTACACAAATGATAAATTCGTTACCCATTTTATGGAAGTGTGTATAGTTGTAGGTATAAAACTTAACATAAAATTATCTCAGAATATTTATTATACTGATTTTATTATATAATCATTAGATAATAATAAATTAGGTGTGTGGAAATAAATAAATTATAAATTCACATTGAAGAATGTTACCTCTTTTTCGGGTAACTCCTTTTGGTTTTCACCAAAGGGATTACTTGGTTTGATTTATTCCCAAGGTGAAGATTATAGGATTGGGGAAGGTATTTTGGTAACTTATTTTGATAGGGTATGTATGAGAAAAATTTCTTGGTAGGTTTGAATAAATGGGAGGGGTGATCTCTTTTTTATAGTGGAGGAGGAATGGCATTCTTGAAAATATAAAAAGGTAAACACTATTGAGTGTTATCCCTTACATAATGTACCTACAATAATAGTCAAAATTATATATTATAGGGAGTATATGGTCTAAATATTTCCATAAAAATGTATTTTTTACAAGTGTTTATGTCATTTTGACCCTTAAGTTTAAGGTTTAATCCCATGTTAAGCTAATTTTTCTCTTAATCGTTGTAATTAATTTTAATTACTTTCACTAATTTTTTTTGTAAAAAACCAAGTTGAAATTATTATAAATTATAAATTAGATGATTCCAAATATTTAATCTATTTTTATAAATTCCAATCATATAAGTGACATAAATTCATTTAAAATTAATCTCGCAGACAGGATGACAAAGTGGGTTTTTAAAGTAAAATGTTCAAAATTTCGCCAGGTTTTTTATATCCAATTTCAAAGTGAAATTTATTAAAATGACCCAAATTGGATTAATTAATATATAAAATATATAAATAAACTTTAAAACTAATAAAAAATATAATTTAACCTTATATATAAATTGGATAAAAAAACAGTTTTGAATTAAAATTCAATATTTTTTCACTATTTATAAAAAATGAAACCTCACAGAAAAATATCAAAAATTCACCCTAAGATAATTTTGACATTAATATTTCAAAATTGAAATTTATTTTGACATATAAAATTTATAAAAATTCCAAACTTTATATTTATAATTAATTCACCATTAAAAGGCGGCAAAACTGCCTTTATAAAAATATAGTTTTTTATTCATAAAATTGGGTTTGTTCTTATCTTATTTCTATAAAATATATTTAATGAATGTAAAAATATTTTATTGAATACATAACATATAAATTTAATATATAAATTCTCTAATAGTTTTATAATTTAATATATTGTTCAAAACATAACTAAATAGTGTTTTGTTTAAACTGAGTGTTGCATGCATTGAAAACTAACTCAATATTGAATGTTTTGAAAGCTATAAAAAATTAAATTTATTATAAAAGGAAAATATGGTAAAGTATTGGGGTACTAAATTATTTTATCCCAAAAAAATTGTATTCAAAATTTTTTGGGTATTACCTTCTAAAAAAAGATGTGGTTAGTTCTTCTTCATAGAATCATCTGGTTCCCATGTTGGTTCTTCCATTTTATGATTTCTCCATAATACCTTTACCATAAGATTCATATGATTTCTCAATAATTTCTCTTTAGTATCAATAATCTTAATGGGTTCTTCATAGTATGAAAGGTCATGTTCCAAATCTATTTCATCATAGGTGAGAACATGTGTTGGGTTAGGCATATACTTCCTTAGTATAGATATATGGAACACATTGTGTACTTTTGAAAAATTTGGGAGCATTTCCAAATGATAAGAAAAAAATTCCAACTATTTCAATAATTTTGAAGGGTCTTATATACATGGTACTCGGTTTTCCTTTCTTACTGAACCTTATAACACCCTTCCATGGAGATACTTTCATGAATACATGATCTCCCACTTGGAGCTCTAAATCTTTCATCTAATTATCAGCATAACTATTTTTCCTACTTTGAGATGTTTTATTATGAAACCGAATAGCCTTTAACTCTATCATCATATATTCAAAATTTTATGTTCCTATGAGTTTCCATTCATCAACTTGATCCCAAAAAGTTGTAGTATGACATCTATTTCCATATAATGCTTCATACGGTGTCATTTGAATAATTGAATGGAAACTATTATTATATGAAAACTCTACCAAAGGTAATTATTGATCACACATGCCTCGAAATTCAAGTGATCATGTCCTAAAAATTCCTTCCATTATTTGAATTATTCTTTCATATTGTTTGTCTGTTTGAGGATGGTAGGTAGTTCTCAAATGAAGCTCAGTATTAGGGGCCTTCTAAAGACTTTTCAAAATTTTAAAGGTAAAGAGGGGATAACGAACAAAAAAATTAATAGAGGTGTGTCATGAAGACTTAAAATTTCATTAATATAGATCCTTAGAAGGATATCTAGAGGAAGGTATTCTCTTATAGAAAGGAAATGTGTAGATTTGGTTAGGCGATCCATGATAACTCATATTTCATCGTTATTTCTAGGAGTCTTTGGTAGTCCCATGAAAAAGAAAATAGTAATTTCATCTAATTTCCACATAGGAATAGGAATAGGTTACAAGACTCCTTTAGGATGATGTATCACCACTTTCACTTGTTGACAAACCCAACATCTAGACACATAATTAGCAATTTCATGCTTCATGTTATCCCACCAAAAAATTTCCTTCAAGTACCTATACATATTTTTTCTACTAGGGTGTATAGAAAAATTTGATCTATGAATATCATCCAAAAATTTCCTTTTAAGATCAGTTATAGATGAAACATGGAGCCTCTTTCCAAATTTTAGAACTCCATCTTTATAAACAATGTATTCTAATTTTCTATTGTTCATGCATTTAATTTTCTTCTATAAGTTCTCATCATTAGATTGAGAATTATTTATCTTCTATAATAAATATGGTTTTTCAATAGTTTGAAAAATGAGTGATGTATCCCCTTAGAAATTACCATATATATATTTACTAGATCCATGAATAAATGATCCTTCTCAATCCTAATTTAGGTTAGAACTCCATGATCCTTTATACTCAATGCATATGTTACCTTATTTTATTTCCATGGATAGTAGTGTATTGAGAAATAATAATACTTGATTAGCTCAGTCCATCCCCTTTGTCTCATATTGATCTATTTCTATGAGAATATGTATTTCAGGCTTTTATGATCTATTCATGTCTAATATCGTTCACCAGAGAGATAATGTCTTCATATTTTACAAGTAAATATTACAGTCGCTAACTCAAGATCATGGTTTGGATAGTTTTGTTCATGAGTCATAAATTTCCTTGATTCATATGCAATATCTTTATCATTTTTCATTAGGACACAACCAAGTCCCTTATTTTATGCACCACTATATATGAAAAACCCATCACTTGTAAATGATAGAGTCAAAACTAGAGCATTGACTAATCTTTTATTTAGTTCATCAAATAAATCTTCATATTCCTTTTTCCAAACAAAATTAACCCCTTTACGTGTAATCTTGATTAATGTGTTATCCAATCTATAAAAATTCTAAATGAATCACTGATATTAACCTACCAAACCAATGAAATTACATACCTAGGTTATGTTTTTTGGCATAGGCTATTCTCTGAATTCCTTGGTATTTTTAGGATCAACAGATATTCCATACTTGGAGATAATATGGACAATAAAATAAACTTCCTAAATCCAAAAATCACACTTACTAAATTTCCCATATAGATATTTCCATCTAAGAGTCCTAAGAATGATATGCAAGTGATTCTCATGGTCCTCATAGCTTTTAGAATACACCATAATATCTTTAATGAATACCACAAAAAAATCATTAATATATTCCTTGAATACTATGCTCATTAGGTCCATAAAAATATAGGGTGCATTAGTCAATCCAAATGGAATTAATGTAAACTCATGATATCCATACCTCATCTGAAAAGCTATATTTAGATTTACTTCATTATTTACTCGCAAGGTGATATGTATAATGAAGATCAATCTTTGAAAAATATTGGGCTCCATGAATTTGATCAAACAGGTCATCAATACAAGTAAAATGGTGATTGTTCTTTATTTTAATAGCATTTATTTCCCTATATTTAATGCACAACCTCATGGATCCATCATTATTCTTAACAGAGGTCAAGGGATCCCTGTAGTGAAACACTAGAGTGAATAAATCCCTTTTTACCCAAATGATCTAGTTGTTTCTTTAATTCCACTAATTCAACAGTGGTCATTCTATAGGTAGTATTTGATATTGGACTTGCATCAGGGATTAAATAAATAGAAAATTCAACTTCATGCTATGTTGTATGTATCAGTAATTCCTCAAGAAATACATCAATGTTTTCCTGCACAATAGGTATATCCTCAATTTGAATATTGCTTTCTTAGTAACTAGATGATTTTTTCTCTTTTCTCCAAGAATTTCATTCAGTAGAGCTATTGGGGGTAGATATAGATTAAAATCATGTGATGAAGCTTTTCTTATAAAAATAAGGGATTCTACATCTTCCTCACAAATCATAATTTTATTCCTCTTGTAATAAATTTTTTCATCATATTTTGAGATCCAATCCATGACAAGGATTATATAAAACTCGACTATAGGTAAGATAATAAGGTTTACACATAAATCACATTTATGTATCATAATGGGGATTGTTTGACATATCTTTATTACAATGATACTTCCCATATGAATTTTTACTAACAACTACCTTATTAAATCAAAAAGAAAAATGTATAGTTTTCTTAGAAAACTAGGTAGATATAATATAGTGTGATGATCGAGTATCAAATATTTCATTGTTTAAATTTGAATATGGGATTAATGTACCTACCACCACATTATTTAGTACTTCTACCTCCACTATAGTGATCTCATAATCTTGGTCATCTCTCCTTGTCTTATTCTATGGTATATTCCCTTTATGCTTAGGGAATTATCCTATATAGTTCCCCATATCCTTGTATTTTTAACACTAAATATCATTTTTTTTATTCATCCCCTTGCATTCTTTAACAAGATTAACCCTTTCTCTACACTTACAAAAAAAACTCTCATTCTCTTCAAGCATTTTATAGGGTGATTCTTTCCATAGTTCTCACATGATTGAAATGATTTTGTCTTCATATTATTATTTGAAGAATTCAATTTTTCTTGGTGCTTATTAGACCTTTTATTCCTTGGTTTTCCATTGTACATATATGATATAGATAATTCCTTCTCTGTTTTTATGGTACATAAAACTATATCTTCGTATGATGAAAAAATTTGGGAGAGTGGTTTTCTTTGTATATTTGTCTTGAGACCTTCAAATAAGTGATCAATCTTACAGACTGTGATGCATATGTAATTTGTATCATACCTGGATAACCTTGTAAAGGTGGCTTCATAATATGAAATACTCACTTCTTACTTTTGTTTTATACTATGAAACTTTCTCTTCATCTCAATTTGTTGATAATGGGGAAAGTATTTATCAAATAATGTCTCCTTAAAAGTTCTCAATTCCATGAGTTCTATTTATTCTTACTATTTAGTATTCTTGATCAAGGTTTTCCATTGATCTGTATCACCTTGAGATGATAGAACACAAGTGTAACCTTTTCCATTTCACTACATCCCAAGGCCATAAATATCTACTCTAAATACTTAATCTATTTATCAGGTATAATTGGATTAGTAGTCCCCCTAAATGATGGTGGATTCTATATTATAAAGAGATATAGCATAGGATATTCTCACTGTGGAATAGGTTACTCCATTTTTGAAAGGTTATTTTTCATAACCGGATTAATTTTCCCTAATATTTCTATAATTTTCTCCATTCCAATGCCAGTGATATTGGTTTCCTCAACAGGTTAATCTCTACATTTTCTATGAGTATTGATATCATTCATCCTTCCAGGAGCCATTTATAAATAATGGAATATACTGTATTGGCTCATAAAATCATAATGTAAGATTCTAAATATGGTATAGCTCATAACATAAATTTATGCATCATAAATCTTATAATCATAAACTTTGGTTTCTTTGGGGACTTCTTTACTTTTAAATCCTTCATAATGGTATGTAAATAAAATGAGAATTATCCTAATTGTATCCATTAGGAGTGTTAAACCAGGTGCGCAATAAGGCCCATTTTCATATACCAGGTTACGCTCGATTCAGGCCTGATGCACCTTTTCAAAGTTGTTACCCCCAGGTACATCTATGCTAGAACCACGTCCACTTGTAGTATCTAGACAATGATGTATTTCTAGGAAGACCCAAAAAATATCTACCTTACCAAAATTCTTGGATGTTATTACACACTTATCCACAAAGTAGATATTAAGGTTATGTTACCAAATATATATTTTTCTAAATCTAGTTCTCAAGGGTTTTATTAAGCTTCCTTTGATACCAACTATAACACCCCTCCCCCAGAAGCCCCAAGCGAGTGACTTACTTTATTAAATTAGCATGATTACAAGGAATTGAATCCTAAATGGTTAATTAGTTGAGTATTTTTAGAAATCCATATTGCGTACATGATACCTATATTAAATTGAGAAATAGATGGATGAGCCCGTAAGGGGCGCCGCCTCCTTAGGGTTTCTCCCCTGTCGCCGCCTGTTCTCCTCGCCTCAGATCGAAATCTGAGCTCTCTTCGGCGCTCCTACTTAGCGTTTTCGTTGCAGTGGTTCCTCTCACAGGGGTGGCGTTGAGGAATCTTCATTGGCGCGACCGTCTGGGCCTTCCCCACCATTTGCTGGCCTGTTCATTTGGCACCGTGGTGTTGACTGCGGTCATTATTCCAGCTCCTCCTGGCCGAGGGCCGATGCTTCGTCTATATTGGCTGGGGGCGCACGCGGTGGTTCGATGAGGTCTCCGACTAAGATTGTGACGGCGGCGACGGGATCTACTTCTGGTTTGCGGCGAGGCATCGCGACTGTCATCGTGGATTTGTATTCTCTTCTTGTTTCTCTGCCCTTTTGATTTGTCTAGGGTTTGGTTGAATCCTTCTTTGGAATATGGTGATTCTGGTCGTGATTTGCGGTTCGATCTGCTCCGGTGTTGTTGCGGCGTCGGCGTGGATTTTTGGGTTCGTTCTTTTTTGGTGATTTTGTTATGTGCGGTATTATTGGAGGCGCGCGACAGTGACGTCGTTGGGGTCTGGCTCCGGTTCAGGCGAACTGTCGAGTTGATTTCACGTGGGCTTCAAGGTGGATGATCAAGTTGATTGGTGTGATGGTTTTCGCGGTGCTTTGTTACGAATGTGTGAATTGGTTGAATGGTTTTTGTGTCTCTTTGATTTGTGGCGCTATGGTTTGCGGTCTTGATACTGGACTGTGGGGCTTGTTTGTTTTGTGTTCTTGAAGGCTGGTTCCCCCTTACCCATTAAAAGGGGATCTTATCTTAATAAATTGAGAAATAGAAAATAAAACATGGTACATAATAAAATAAAATGAATAGAATCCTTGAAATCTTATTCAAAGATTTATTCTTCATAACCTGGGAAAGTAAAAAAAATAAGGGTGAGATTAAATGCTCATTAAGGGTAAGTAAAATGGAATAAATAATGAATAAATTAGAATAATCATCATATAAAGGTAAATAATTGAGCACACATTCTATTTATATAATTGGATAATGAAAAATCAATATGGTAAGGTAAGTAACTGAAATGTGTTCCACTTAATCAATAAAATAAGAATAAACTACATCCATAGATAATATTAAAGAAAAAATCACATGGATAAATAATAACTGAATATGAATGAGGGAAATTCTAAATTATTGGATTCTATCTTTCCTAGGTATATAGTACATTTATCATCAAGACCTTTCATAAGGCGGTTTATAACATATCGAGTAAAACCCCATCTGATTGGCCAAATGATTCGTCGCATGAGACTACTAATGCATCAAGGGGATATCTATAATAGAGCCTCACCCATATCCTACCTATCGAAATCATTACTCATATATCAATAAATCTATTTAATTCATGAACAATGTGCCTTATCAAATATCTATATTGAATAAAAGATATGGATTTATCAATAATTCCCCAATTAATCAAATAACTATCAAAGTGAACACCATATGAAAAAATGGAATATGGTTTAGGAAATAATAATATTAATTGTATGAGAATATGGATTTTTAAGATAAATTTAATTTCTAATAAAAAATATCATAAAGAAGTGATTGTTTCAATAGTAAGTTAACAATCACAAAATAAAGTGATATTATAAATATAACTATTACCACTTGGTAATTTTCAAGTCAAAACCCCTTGGATAGGATAATCAAAGTAAAACATTAAATAAAATTAATATAAAAGGATTCATGATATAATATATATAAAGGGGAAGTATATACACCACAAAAAATAATTAATTGTTGAATATGGCATTTATCTTACAAATGTAAAAAGTGAGATGAAAATCTCTTACCTTGCATTTCTTTTTGTGTGAACATCCTTTAACCTCCTATATAATGGTTTTAAGAATGTTACTAACTTATTCCATCACCATATTAATATTTATGATACCATATATGATCTTATTATAATATCTTATTACTCGTTTGTTAGTAATCTTTTCATTATTTTCACTATTGTGGGTGTTAATTGTCTAGTTTCTCGAGTATGTGTTGACTTGTTATTTGTTGTTCCTATTACTTATATCACAATTTCATCATCTCCATAATTTAAAACATTATTTATTTATAATATATATTAATTATATATGTATTTATAATGATTCATAATATTTTGAGATAGGAAATTAAATGCACCGTTCATGGAGATGGTAGGTCATACGTACGCATGAACGCTACTTCCATTTCTTTATAATATTTAAAATAATAAAAAGTAAATGATATATATATATATATTATAATTCTAGTATCATATTTATTTCATCTATTTTAAATATTTTTATTAAAATCATTCTAAATACATTCCATGCAAAGTGTGAATGAATCGCATCGCTTTGAGGAGGTGGTAGTCCACACATCCGCAGACGATGTTATCGTATTCCCAGAGAATAGAATACATGAAGGTATGTATTATATAACAATTAAAAAAGTATTAATACAACATAAATATCATTTTTATCATATAAAAATAGTGTTTCCATTTTAATTCTCAACCATGAGAGGTGGTCAAGGAAAAAAGAATGACATTGTTTCACAAGGCGGTAGTTCTTTATACATGAATGGTAAATTCATTACCTGTTTGATGGAAGTGTGTGTAGGTGTAGGTATAACACTTAACATAAAAACATTTCAGTATATTAATTATACTTATTTTATTATATAATCATGTAATAATAATAAATCAAGGTGTGGAGAAACAAATAAAACATAGATGCACATTGAAGAATGTTACCTCTTTTTTGGGTAACTCTTTTTTTGGTTTGCACCAAAGGGATTCCTTGGTTTGATTTATGCCCAAGTGGAGAATTCTATGATAGGGGGGAGGTATTTTGGGATCTTATTTTTTAAGTTTTTGGATGATACAAATGGATTTATAGGTGTGAATAAATTGGAGGGGTGAGTTCCTTTTTATAATGGAGGAGGAGTGTCATTCTTGTAAATATTAAAAGGTAAACTCTATTGAGAGGTCTCCCTGACATCATGTGACTCCAATAATATTAAAAAATAAATATAAGGGAGTATATGGTCTAAATATGTCTATAAAATGTATTTTATACAAGTTTATATGTCATTTTGTCCCTTAAATTTAATTTTTAGTTCCTTGTTAAGCTAGTTTTTCTCTTAATTGGTGTAATTAATTTTAATAACTTTCACAAATATTTTTGGTAAAAAACTAATTTGACCTTATTATAAATTATAAATCATGATTATTCCAAATATTTAATCCATTTTTTTAAATTTAAATCACATAAGTGGAAAAAAAATAATTTAAAATTAATCCCACATACAGGATGACAAAGTTGGTTTTTAAAGTAAAATGTTCAAAAGTTTGTTGTGTTTTTTATATCCAATTTCAAAGTCAAATTGATTAAAATGACCCAAATTTGATTAATTTATGTATAAAAAATCTTAATAAACTTTAAAACCAATAAAAAATATAATTTAACCTTAAAAATAAATTAGATGAAAATATAGTTTTGAATTAAAATTCGTTATTTTTTCACTATTCATCAAAAAATGAAACCTCACATAAAATTATCAAAAATTCATGATAAGTTGATTTTTAAATTACTAATTCAGAAATGAAGTTTATTTTTACATATAAAATTTTTAAAAGTACCAAAAATTATATTTAAAATAGGTTTTCTATTAAAAGGTGGTAAAACTGCCTTTATAAAAATATAGTTTTTTATTCATAAAATTGGGCTTGTTCTTATATCATGCCTATAAAATATTTTAAATGAATGTAAAAATATTTTATTGAATATATAACATCTAAATTTACTATATAAATTCTCTTATAGTGTTACAATTTAATCAACAATGAAAAACATGACTAAATAGTGTTTTATTTAAACCGGGTGTTGCGTGCGTTGCAAATTAACTCAGTATTGCGCATTTTGAAAGATATCAAAAAAAATTAAATTTATTATAAATGTAAAATATGATAAATTATTGGGGTTATACATGCATATTACTGAACTTTAAAATTACCCTTACACAGATTCTAGTGTCTTTAAAAAGATCCTATTTTAATTATGACCTGTATGTAGAAGTGTGAACTCCAATACTTACCTTTACATAGTGCTTTATGAATACCCTTACATAGGTCACTAAACTTACAACATGGATTTATAAGTATAGTTTCATTATATTTACATAGTTCAGTCTATGCTCGTTCACCATTACCCAGCCTCTAAAAATTGCTCAAATCAGTTCCAACACATCTCTTCAACATTCTGGCTTGTCACACCCATGGTGATAATTTCAGGTATATCTCAATTATTTTTTGTCTTTATCTTATTCTATATATTTTCTGGGAATTTTTACGAAAAAATTATAGTTTTTGGACCAGACAGGGGATGGTTCACAATTGGCACACGGTTAGTAGAAACCGTGCTCTAACCTCTAAAAATTGTGCACCCTTTGACAGTAGTCTATCAAGGTCACATGGCTTGGTGCAAGGTTGTGTACAAATCCCCAAAAAAATCATGCAACCTACCCTACCATTTTTATATAGTCATCACATGGTTGGCATACAGTATGGTTGACCGTGTAGCCAAACTATGTCGCCTTCCAAATCATTATAAATTTAAAATTTACACTTTTTTCCACCCTAATTTTAACCCTCCTCACCCATTATTTCACCCCATTTGACTCCTCCAGCCCTATATGCACTGTTTTCTCTCCTCTTCTCATCTTAGGATTCAAACATTTTGTGATTTTGTCTTGGTTTCTTCAAAAATAAAAATAAAATTCTCCTCTTCTCTCTTGGTCCCTTCTCTTTTCTTTCTTGAGTTTCCTTATCCCTAGTGGTTTTATTGGACTAGGGTGTGCATAATCTGAAAATATTTGTCTTAGTTTTTAATTTTTTGGGTGTGTTCTTGATTCCTTATGGTCCCAACTCATCTCATATTGTGGTTTCCAACTAGATTTCAGTGGTTTCAAAGTAAAAAAGGTAGGTGGTTTCATATTGAGGAATAATTTGATGATTTAATTGTGATTTCTATGTTTTCAAATGATTTTCTAAATTGTATTTTGTGTGTTGAAATGGGTGATTTAAAATTGTTTGGTTTATGTATGGTTATTAAAATTTCTTATCCCCTAGAAATGATTGGAAATGAAATGATTGATTTTCCATAAAATGGTTTGTGATAAAAAGGGTATTATTGTGGTTTGGGAATAAAACGTAGAACTTGGGAACCCTAGGTACCTAGGAGGGAATGATAGGAATAGAATCTAGTGTGTTGGTAGGGATTTGGACTTATATCACTAGAAAGATTACATTTCAACTCTAACTAAACATGTGATATAGATTGTTACCGTTGGAACCTGGGTTCGTCCTCCCCAATGGCTTATGCACGGGAAGGTTATAGGCTTGATCACTAAGATGAAAGGTACCTAAAACACCACTAACCTAGCTACATGAGGGACTTTAATTTTTCTTACACTTTTTTATTCACTTGTTTTCAGTTTTTATCATTTTTTTTCAAAGCTAAAAACCTATTCTCAAATTAAATCATTTTATTCATTTAAAAACCAGAACTTTTAATTGTCTTATTATGTAAATTCATGGAAAACCTAGTGGGATCATATTGGGTAAGTGATATAATTCCCTACATATACCTATTAGGTATAGATAGATCTTGTTTTGTCTAACTCAAGTAAAAGTAGGGCCTTCCATAGATGTGGTGGCAAATACTCTTGTTAGTGGTCCCTCTATTTTGGTAGATTTTGATAGAAGTGGAATGGAGGAGTTTAGTCTCCATGTCATGAGGATATTTTTTTTATTTTTTTTATAGGTCCCCTACCCACTTTTGTATCATTGGGTTTCAGGTTTGTTAATATAATTGGGAGATTGTATTTACCTCTTTATAAAGCATGATAATATATATTTTTATGTGCATTCTTGTGTTGATGTTGTTATAGATGTTGATTGTTATTCATAAAATAAATTTATTCCCAATGGTGTTCTCTGATGACCATAAATTGGTTTCTAGCCCATTAGGATCAATAATTCCCTTCGGTCCATTCCACGGTCCAAGTCGGTTATCAGATTGGATGGTAGCCTAGACAAGTTTGTGATAAAAATGGTATCAGAGTATGCTTTTCCCATTCTTGGTCTTTTTTGTTTGGGGATGAATGGATAGAAAGGAGCTAAGATTGTCGAGGCTTTAGGTTTTGGTTTCAATTGGTTTTTTTTGTAACTTCCTGGTATTTTAAAAGGAAACACTATATTCGAGATCATATAAGATACACAACACCGAGTTTAAACAAACTGTGATATAATATTAAATATTATTATTTTAACAAGACTGTTATAACATATCCATTAAATTGGAAGGTATGAATAAGATTAACTATATTAAGAAATATATATGAATTTATTATTCAATATAGATTTATTTATTAATTCCTCGGAAATAAACACACAATTTTTTTAGTAAATTTATTTTATCCTTCAAATATAAGTTTTAATAAAAAAGAGGTTTTTATTTCTTTCTATGGGGAAATAAGTATAATTTATTTTTGAAAATTTTATAAAATTCATTTTATAAAATAAAATTTATTTTTGAAATCATCATACCAAAATTATTCTATGGTGAAATTTTGAGAATTTTCTAGAAAAGTTAATTTTTTATGAATATTAAAAAAATACAGTTTTTAAAATACAATATCTTTTATGATATCATAAAAACATAAATATGATATAAAAAATTATTAAACTTATGTAAATACTCATTTATGATAATATAATGAAAATATCATTCAAAAAAATTCATAGCATATAAATTATAAATTATTTCATGATAAATATAAAAAACATTTTCAGTGTCGACGTAGTACCTGAAAAGCATTGAAAAAGTAAAATGCAGTGCTTTGTAGATATTAATTAAGAGGTAACAAGTATTTCCTAACTCTATTTTTAAATATCATTCATAAATTATTATTTTGACTGATAGTTTATAATTTTTGACTTATATATCCTGAATCTTATCCAAAATACTTGTGTAATGTTTGTGCAATGGTAGAAAAGTCAAATTAACAAATTAAATAAATTTTCTTACCATGGATATGAGTAAATATATAATGAAAAAATATAAAGGAATATATTGATACTAGTTAATTTTTTATGGTATTGATTTATTTTTATTCTTTATATATGAAATAATTATCTTTAAATCTTATGCAACACTAACACAGTGCTTGTACAAGCAGAAGAAAAATCAATAAAATGATTTTAATTAAAATTATATAATGAATTAAAGGATCCAAACATTTTAATTAATCTTATTTTATGAGTAATTTTATACCATAATCATAATTGTGTTGAATTTATTACCTTTTTTATCCACTTATTGACATTAGGTCCCTTATAGTATTTTATTTAAAATAAATTCAAACTTGTCACACTATGGTTTTTAATAGGTATAAAATTTTTAATATGTGGTCACCCAGAAGATATATTCAACCAAAAATAGTCATTTGAAATATAAAATATTTATTTTCATCATGATAATTTATTTTTTATTTTTATGGAAGAAATAAATACCTTAAATGATTACACAACGATGATGCGGAAATTATTAAATTAATGGAAAAATAAAATAAATGATATTAAAAATATTAAAATAAATATAATTTGAGAAAATTAAGAAGATAGATGAATTTTATACACGAACATGAAATTTATAGGATATAATAAAATAGTGTTTTTAACTTAAATCTTCGTTTTGATGTTTTTAAAGTCATAGTAATGAATAGTATCAAATTTGACAATAAGGATATTTCATGAATATAATATTTTGTTAAATTATTTAAAAATCATAAAATGTAAAATAAGGATAAAATGGGTAATATATGATCTAAAATATCATCCCCTATACATTTACAGTCCATTTGGAAGCATTTTCCTTGAGAATACTCTTATTATATTTTAATATTTTGAGAAATTCCTAAAGTGCCCCTCACCTCAATTATAAAAGGGCATCCCTTCATTCACTTCATTTCGCCACCTTGAGCCTTATATATCAAAATTACTATTCCAAATACTCTTATAAATTTCCCTATACACATTATAGAGTTTCTTTTCTCACTAAAATACCAATTCTAAGTTCCTTAATAGATCCTTTAAGGGGTAGATATTCAAGAGGTAACTTTCTTAAACCACCTCTCTTAATTTCTCTTCTTCTTCTACCTTCTCCTCAACTCATTTATCCATAAATTAATGATAACTACAGTATCTTTTATATAATTTAATGTTATATTACTAATTTAATATCATCTATCCATACATTTTCTCATCTCTTCTTACTCAATGAATGGAAACCATTTTCCAAATTATGGTGATTAACCGTCTCCATGGATAATGAGTTCCTGTTTTTCATTACCACCTTCATGGATGGTCATAAAACTATTATTATGGTTAAATAATATTTTAATAATTATATTATAACTTATTTTAGGTTCTTTAACTAATATATATACATAATATTAATTAAAACAAAACTAGTTTGTGATGGATGGAAAAAACACCAAAATAAACTAAACATTTAACACTAATGTTTTATCAAATTAATAATCCTCATGTTAGAATAAAAATTGATATATGGGACCATCTTAACTTATTTAAGTGAATAAATACCATTTCATTTCACTTTTATGGTTTTATTTTCATTCGATAAGAACTTCCATAATTATACACAAGTTAACCAATCATGAAACCGTGAAACGAACTATCCTGGAATGACAGAATTGATATTTATAACTCATTAAAATGGTCATAAATGAACTTAATAAAATTATGATAAATAAAATATATTTTTAAGATTTTATTAATTAATTAATTAATTAATATAGTTTTATTATCCTAGACATTAAGTGTTTTTTCATAATGCATTTAGACATAAGGTAAGGGATCTCTCCAAACATCCATATTTCCTTTGGGTTTCCATTTCTCTCTCTTTGCATCAATTTATCCCCTCATTATTCTTATATAATTATCTTATATTTTTTGAATATGTACCACACATATTTATTTATCTAAATTAATCTTTCTTTTATGGGGAATTATATGTTTTAAAAGGTTCCCTTATCAATTCTTCTCAATAAGCAAACCTGATTAAAGGGAACTTTTATGTTTCTTACATGTTTTAAAGTACACTCAAAAAATAGTTTTAAGCCTCAAATAGTTTTATAAAATCACCCAATTTATAATGAAAATAAATTAGTTCATTTATGTTTTATTTAAATAATTATGCCTTTATCATCTTTAAATAGTCTTTATTTTTTCCTAAAACCGCACTTAAGTGGCACATTTCTAATGTTACTAAACCACTCTTTTAATGTTTTCAATTCAGTTGAAAATAATTATTCAGGATCTATTATTATTTTTCCTTTATGAATGATGAATAATAATTTAAATACCTTAATTAATGGATAAATTTTTATACACCCTTTGGTTATGCCTTATGGCATGCTTATGAAACTCATTTATTTCCATATGTAACCTTAATTTTTATTCCTTATGTTTGATTAATTATATGAAACACATATTCATGAACATGTTATGATGGGTGCACTTATATAGCACTCAAATTAATTGGGTAATTTTTTATTCTCATGAGATTTTATGTATGGTATTAGGGAGTAAACTTAATCCATTATGGGACTATGTCCACAATGTGATATAGTCTTAGTAGTTAGCATTCACTCATGTTTATATCATGTTATATATTGATTCCACTTTCCTATGTTTCCATTATCATAATATTCCTTGATCTATATGTTATACTTTCTTATTTTTATATGTGATCCATGCATTTTATGTTATCATGTTATGCCTTTTAACTCATGTGCTATGCTTTATTCTCATGTTTATTCCCTTGCTTGGATTTTAGCTTATCCATTTTTTCTATGTATTCCCTCAGGTTATCCTATGAAATTGTAGGATATCAAAGGAAGTTACGATCTCATTATGAAGATTTATAAAATATTTTTTGGTTTAGTTTCATATTTTCTAATTATGTACCTAGTCTTCCCAATAGACTGTACTTTTTGATCCTTGGTTTGAAATTAATGGATAATTATGTACCTATTCTTCCAAATATACTATAATAATATGTGTAAATGGATTGGGTCACCATAGTTAGTATCATATCATGGTATAGTTATTTTTAGGGATTATAACTAAAAAACTATAGTAAGAATCCTAGGTATAATTCTATCAACATGGATAACCTAGATTGAAACTTAGGTAATCACAAGTTAGGATATATTTTTCATTTATAAGTCTATCCTTCTATGTTCATATATGGATTTTTTATATGCTTATTAAATAAGTATTCAATCCCTCACATTTTTTCTACTTAGTATGTAAAATGAAATTTCTAGGGATAAATTTCATAAGGGGAGAATAATTTAAAATCCTGAGTTTTTAAAAAGAAACACTATGTTTTATAGCATACAATATACGCAACATCAAGCTTAAATAAACCGCGATATAATATTAAACATTATTATTTTAACAAGACTGTAATAATATAGCCATTAAATTGGAAGGTATGAATAATATTAAATATATTAATAAATATATTTTAACATTTTATTCAATAAAAATTTATTTATTAATTCTTAGGAAATAAATACATAAATTTTTTTGTAAAGTCATTTTATCCTTCAAATATAATTTTTAATCAAAAAGCAGTTGTTATTGATTTCTATGGAAAATAAGTATAATTATTTTTTGGAAATTGTGTAAAATGTAATTTAAATTTATTTTTGAAATTAAAATTCCAAAATTAGTCTATGGTGGAATTTTGATAATTTTCTGAAAAATTTAAATTTTTTATAAATAGTAAAAAAATACTGTTTTTAAAATATGGTATCTTTTGAGATATCATCAAAACATAAATATGAGATAAAAATTTATTAAACTTATATAAAAACTCATGTATGATAATATATTGAAAGTATCATACAAAAAATAATTCATAACATATAAATTATAAATTATTTCTTAATAAATATAAAAATCATTTTCAGTGTCAACGCATTACCTACACAATATTAAAAAAATAAAATTAAGTGGTGTATAGATATTAATTAAGAGGTAAAAAGTATTTTCACAACTTTATTTTTAAATATCAATATTAAATTTTTATTTTTACTGATATTTTCTAATTTTTGACTTATATAACATGATTTTTATCCTAATGTTAATGAAATGCTTGCGCAAAGCTAATAAAGTCAAAATAACAAATTGAATAAGTTGTCTTGACATGGATATGGGTAAATATATAATGAATGTATATAAATAAATATATTGGGACTAATTTATTTATTTTTATTATATTAATTTATTTTTAATCTTTATATATGAAATAATTACTTTTAATGCTTATGCAACACTGACATAGTGCTTGTGCAAACAGAAGAAAAATCAATAAATTGATTTTAATAAAAATTATAAGAACTATTAAATGACCCAAAATTTTTACTAAATCTTATTTTATTATTAATTTTTGACCATAATAATCCTTGAGTTGAATTTAGGACATTTTTGATCCACTTAGTTGACATTAGGTCCCTTATATTATTTTATTTAAAAGAAAGTCAAACTTGTCACACTATGGTTTTTAATAAGTAAATAATTTTTAATATGTGGTCATCCAGAAAATATATTCAACCATAAATATTAATTTTAAATCTAAAAAAATTATATTAGTCATGGTAATTTATTTTTAATTTTTAGTGAAGAAAATAAATACCTTCTATTATTACACAATAATGATGCAGTAATTATTAAATTAATGGAAAAATATAATAAATGATATTAAAAATATTAAAATAAATATAATTTGAGATAATTAATATAATACATGAATTATATATATCACCAATACTTTTATATGATATAATAAAATAGTTTTTGTGAATTTGAATCTTTTTTTATGTTTTTAAAGTCATAGTAATGAATAGTATCAAATTTGAAAATAATGATATTTCATGAATATAACAATTTATTAAATTATTTAAAAATCATAAATTTGTTAAATAAGGACAAATAAGGTAATATATGGTCTAAAATATCATCATATATACATTTATAGTATATTTGGAAGCATTTTCCTCTAGAATAGTCTTATTATATTTTAATATTTTGAGAAATTCCTAAAGTGTCCCTCACCTCTATTATAAAAGGGCACCCCTTCCTTCACTTAATTTCACCCAATTGAGAAATATATATTGACCTAAAAAATACACTTCTCTATTTCCCTAGAAATATTCTAGAGTTTTTTGTCTCACTAAAATACCAATTATAAGTTCCTTAAGGGATCCTTTAAGGATGATATATTCAAGAGGTAACTTTCTTAAACCACCTATCTTAATTTATCTTCTTCTTATACCTTCTCCTCACCTCAACAATAAATAGGTAATAATATATCTAGTATAATTTATATAATGTAATTTCATATTTATAATGTAATATTATCTATCTATCCATTTTCTGGTCTTCTCTTTTTCAAAGAAAGGAAACCATTGCCCAAATTATGGCGATTAATTGTCTCCATGGGTAATGAGTTTTCATTTTTCATTACCGCCTTGATGAATTGTAATAAAAATATTATTATGGTTAAATAATATTTTAATAAATATATTAAAACTTATTTCAGATTCTATAACTATTATATAGATATAATATTAATTAAAACAAAACTAGTTCGTGATGGATGGAAGAACCGCCAAAATAAACTAAACATTTATCATTAATGTTTTATAAAATGAATCATCCTCATGTTAGAATAAAAAATGATATATCAAACCATTTAAACTTATTAAAGTTCATTAATACTATTTCATTAACTTCTATATTTTTATTTCTATTTTACAAGAACTTCCATAATTATACATAAGTTAACCAATCATGAAACCTTGAAACGAATGCTCTCAGAACAATGAAATTGATCTTTATAACTCATCTAAATGGTCATAAATGAACTTAATAAAATTATAATAAATCAAATACATGTAAAATAGGTCCTTAATTAATTAATTAATTAATCCAATTTTATTATCCATGACATTAATTTCAATTTTAGAATGCATTCGGACATAAGGAAAGGGATCTCTCTAAACCTCTATATTTTCTTTGGGTTACACTTTCTCTCTATTTGTATCAATATATCTCCTAATTATTATTATATACTTATTATATGTTATATTTATATGTACCAAACATATTTATGTAGATAAATTCATCTTTATTTGATGGGTAATTACATGTTTTAAAAGTTTCCCTTCTCAATTCCTCTCGATAAGCAAACCCGACTAAAAGGAATTTCTCTGTTTCTTGCCCATTTTCAAGTACACTCCATAAACTATTTTAAGTCTCCAATATTTTTATAAAATCACTAAATTTATCATAAAAAACTATTTTATTCATTTCTATTTTTATGGAAATAATTATGTCTTTATCATCTTTAAAGACTATTTATTCTTATCCTAAAACCACACTTAAGTGGCACATTTCTAATGTTACCAAACTGCTCTTTTCATGATTTCAATTCAGTTGTACATCATTATACTTGATATATTATTATTTTTCATTTTTTTAATTACCATGAATTATTTAAATCACTTCCTTCATGGATAAAATTTTTATAAACCCTTTGGTTATGCCTTATAACATGATTACGAAACTCGTTTATTTCTATGTGTAACCCTTATGTTTATTCCTTATGTTTGATTATTTATGTTGCACACATATTCATGGAAATATTAAAATAGGTTCACCTAGATAGTGCTTCAATCCATTAGGTAATGTTTTAGTCTCATGAGACATTATATATGGGAATATGGAGTAAATATAATCCATTATGGGTCTTTGTCCACCATGTGATATAGTCTTCGCAGTTGGCATTGACTCATGTTTATGTTATGTTATATATTTTTTTCCACTTTCCTATGTTTATATGGTCATAAGATTCCATGTTCTATATGTTATAATTACTTATTTTTATTCATGATCCATGCCTTTTATATTATCATGTTATGTCTTCTAACTCATGTGATATGCTTTATTCCCATGTTTATACCCTTACTGAGATTTTTAGCTCATCCATTTTGTCTATTTATTCCCCAAGTTCTCCTATGAAACTTTAGGAGCTCAAAAGGAGTTAGGATATCATTATGAAGATTTATAAAATATGTTTTATTCTAGTTTCATTTTTTCTAATTATGTAACTAGTCTTTCAAAGACACTATAATTTTCGATAGTTGGTTTGTAATTAATGGATAATTGTGATTAAATCGTGTAATAATATGTGTAAAAGGCTTAGATATCCATAGTATATCCAACACACCTAGTGATAAGCCTTGGGTTACCACAGGATGCCAGGGATTTGGATTGAATCCTCCTACAGGTGTGATTCATAGGCTGCAGAAAGGGCATGGGCACCAAGGTAGGGTTGGGTGGTTTGTATTGTGGTTTAAGTTATAGTGGTTTGGTTTTGATTTATGTGAATTCTTGTCATATTTATTTTATTCTTTATGTTAGGGTGTGTTTAAGGATTTTATTTTTGTGTTTTTTTTATTTGTACAGTATCAGACCCCCTCAGATACCTCTTATACAATCACAGGAGGAGGCTGAAAAGAAATCTCCCTCATAGGTTGATCAGAGATTAGTTGAGGTAGTGGTTTGAGTTTTCTATGATTTGGATTAGGGAGCAAGATTTGGTCATTCCTGGTCTAATGAAGCTAAGCCAATAAAGGATCAGGCTCAGAGGTTTCTCAATCACAAACCCCCTTCTTTCTGGGGAAGCTTGGAACCTAAGAAGCGGAAGACTATATTGATAAAATTGATATTATTTTTTAATTATTTGGGACTTCTGAAGATGTTAAGTTAAAATGTGTTTCATTCTTGTTTTTGAAGGTCCTAGTAATAGGTGGTGGGAGTTAGTGGTTCAAAAAAGGAAGGATGAGTAGATAGGTTGTAAAGACTTCAAAGTCGTCATTAATGAGTAGTAGTGCCTTGAAACCTTGTCCCTCACTAAGTCTTGGGAATTTCTAGACCTCAATCAGGGGGAGAGTCAGTGATAGAATATGTCAACCACTTCACAAACTTAGTAAGCTTCTCTCCTGAAGTTTTTTCTAATAGAAGTTTAAATCCTGATGGTTTGAGATGGGGTTTTGGTCAAATATTCAATACTAGGTCTTCTTATTTAAAATGAATATGTATGATGAGGTCTTTAGCGATATATAAGTGTGGATATTGACTGAAATGGTATCTAAAACCTGTCTAGGATGCTTCCAGTGTTGAGATAGAGTGGGGTTGGCTCATCTGAGAAGAAGAGAAAGTGTGAAGACCAAAGGAATAATAGTGGTGGAAACTCTTGATATCCACCCCGACCACCTTCATCAGCAACTACAGGTGATGGGTATGTTTTCTGCCAACATGAGGTTCACATGACCAGTTCCACCCAATTTTTTCTATCTTTGTGGATGCATGGACCATCTGAAATGGTTTTTTAGGGTTTTATCTTCTTTTTAGAATGGCATAGGTTCTACAACATCCAAGGGATCCGAAACTCAGTATGATGTATCCAAGGCCATGGGGTCTCATTATAGTATACATGGTGGTAAGACCAGATCTTACTATAGGTAGAGTCAACTTAAGGTAGATCTACAAGTCATTAATCATCCATAGGCACAAATAGATATGAAGAACCTTCATATAATAGATCAATCACTGATGGAATCTAATATAGGAATCGCTATGGTTTGAGATACTATTCTTATTACATCATCTATGGTAATTGATTTTTTTGATATTGGTGCTACTCATTCATTAATTACTGGTAACCTTGTTAATTTTATGAATTTTTTTTCCAATCTTATATCATATGCCATAGAGTTGTTTAAGCCGCTTTTCAAGAGGAAAGAGAAGGGTTTCAGATTCTCTTCTTATGTTATCTCCCTATTAGAGTTTGATCTGGAATGGGACTTTCTTATCTTAGAGATATAACTATGTGATGTGATACTAGGGTTGAATTAGACTATTTTCTTTATGAACCATATTGACTGCTATCGACAGTGGGTGACTTTCATGGCCCCCTATGGAAGCACTCAAGTTTTCCAAGGTGAATGGGATTTGTAATTCGGGAGATATGGACCTCTACATCTGGAGATAGGTATAAATTCTTTTGAAATTTATTCCCTCATTTTAGAGGGTAATGAGAAAGTCTCAGAGGATGGCTTTCCACCCATAGTGGATGAGTTTCCTAATGTAATTCTAAAGTATTTATTGGGTCTATCACCCCAACAGAAAGAGGATTTCACCATTGAATTGGCATCAGGGACCCAATTGATATATATTTCCTCATATCATATGGATCCTATGGAGTTGATGGAATTAAATATTCAGATGGAATATTTGGGTTTCATTCACCTAAGTGTCTCTTATTAGTCCTCTCTAGGGCTTTTTGTTAATAAATTCGATGGTTCTCCTTGATTGTGTGTTGACTATCAAGAGCTAAATTAGGTCATGATTAAGGATAAATAACCATTTCCCCATATTGATGATCTATTTGACCAACTCAAATGATCAAGGTGGTCCTCTAAGATCGATCTTCATTCTAGGTACCACCAGTTTAGGTTGAGAGAGGCAGATACTCCCAAGACTTCTTTCTAAAGAAGGTATAGGCATTTTCAGTATTTAGTAATTCCTTTAAATTTGAAAAATACTCCTGTAGTATTTATGGATATTATGAATTGAGTGTTACATAAATACATTGACTCTTTATTTTTGGTATTTGTGGATAAAATTTGGGTCTATTTGATATCGAGAGAGGAGCATGAGTAGCATCTAAGAATCATTCAGGGCATGTTGTGTGACCATCGCCTTTATTCAAAATTGTCAAAGTGCAGTTTATGGATCTAAGAATTCAATTTTCTAGGCCTTTTGATATCTAAACATGGGTTTTAAATTGATGTGGAAAAGATTAAGGTTGTGATTTCATGGGATTATCCAAGGAATGTCTTTGAGATTATAAGTTTTAAGGGATTGGAAGGATACTACAGATGGTTCTTCATGGACTTCTCTCAGCTAGCCTCATCAATGATGGCTCTCACCTAGAAAGGGGTGACATTTTCCTAGAATCCATAGGGTCAGGCATCCTTCGAGGTGGTTAAGTGGTGGTTGACCACTACCCCGGTCTTGATTTTACCCAAGGTTGGGAAGGGGTACATGGTATATTGTGATGTTTTAAGTATAGTTTTGGGTTTTGTGATGATACATGGTGACCATGTGGTGGTGTATGTATCTCTCCAAATCCAACCACATGAGAATAATTACCCAACCCACTACCTCAAGTTGGAAGTAGTGAAGAATAACCTTAAGTGCGGGTGTCACTACTTATTTAGGAATAAATTTATGGTCTATTCAAACCACAAAAGTCTTGGTTATATTTTCTCTTAGAAATATTTCAATATGAGGTAGTGATGATGGATCGAATACCTCCAGAGGTTCGACTTTGATATTTTCTATACCTTAGGTAAAGGAAATGTGATACCCGATGCCTTAAGTAATAAGTTTCCAACCCAGGATCTGAAGGAGTCTAGTGGTGAGTGAGATTTCATGGTCCTTTTTTCACGGATGCACCTAGAAGACAAGGAACAGGGTGGTGGTATGTTCTTGGAAAGTTTGCAGTTGACTCCTTCTCTTTTGGATATGATTAAGGATGAGAAATCAAATGATGATTTTAGCCAGCATTCTACTCAGCTTCTAAATGGTGGGGTACCTAGTGAATGGTCATTGTATATTGATGGTGTTCTCTACTTTAAAGGATTATTTATTATTCCATTGACTCATAGAAATATGGTAATGTAAGACTATCATCAGTCTTATTGGGTTTTCCATCTCAGAACCACCAAGATGTTTTATGATGTGTCGTGCTAGTTTTGGTGGCTAGGTATGAGATGTGATATTTTTGACTCTATATCGCCATGTTATACCTATTATAATGTTAAAGGTAGTCATCAGAAACCCTTGGGCTTTCTTCAACCTCTTATGATTCCAACCTTGAAGTGGGATGAGGTATTCGTAGATTTCCCCGTATGCCCCAAAGAAGAAACACAATTTGGGTGGTTATCGATTATCTGGCCAAGTCCACCCATTTCATCATGGTTAAATACACCACCAAGGTGGAGGAACTTGGTGGGTTGTATGTATAAGATATTGTGAGGTTTCATGGTGTGTCATCTGATATTATCTTTGATAGGGATTCCCATTTTACCTCTTAGTTCTTGGAAGGGCTTTAGAAGGAAATGGGGTCTCAGGTTAAGTTGAGCTCAGTATACCGTCCTTAAATTGATGGCTGGACAGAGCGAGTGAACCAAATTATAGAATATATAATTTGAGCCTATATCCTAGACTATGGAGGATTTTTTGATCACCATATTGGATTGGTGTAATTCTCTTACAATAACGGTTACTAATCCTCGATCGGGATAACTCCCTTTGAAGATCTGTATGGTTGACCATGTCGATATCCTCTATGCTAGATGAAAATAGGTGAGACTTATTTGTTTGGACCAAACATTGAGCATAAAATGACTGGAAAGATACATATAGTCAGGTGGTGTTTGTTAACGGATCAAATTCTTCATTATTTCTATGCCGACCAACGACACCATTCTTTAGAGTTCTTGGTGGGTGATCAGGTGTTTTTTAAATTAGCACCTCATTTGGATTATCACTGTCTTGGAAAGTATGGGAAGATTACATCAAGGTATGTTGGAACTTTTGATGTCATTGAGAGGATCAGTAAGGTATCATACCTCTTGTATTTTCACTTCCAATCAATTTCAATTCATGACATTTTCTATGTCTCGCAGTTGAAAAAGTATAATCCGGATCCTTCTCACATGTTGAGTTGGGAAGAGCTTGAGATGGAACCCGATCTGACAGTAATCAAGGAATCGGCTCAAATTTTAGATTCCCAAGTGAAAGTGCTTTGAGGGAAATATATTTCATTCATTTGAATCCTATGGCGACATGGAAATGATGATAATGAGACATGTAAGTGAAATTATTGAGTAGAGGAGCAGTACCCTCACTTGTTCTCATATCAGACTAAAATTTGATTTTATGAGGGTGGAAATTTTCTCATCATGGGAAAAATTGTCACACCTGTGGTATTAATTTTAGGTATTTCTCATTTATTTATTTTTCTTTCACTTGTTCCATAGGTTTTTTAGGTGGTTTTAAGGAAAAATAACGGTTTCTGGACTAAATAGGGGTGGAACATGGTAGGCACACAGTTACTAGAACCTATGCACCTGCCTCTACAAACCGTGCACCCCTTGATAGTAGGGCTATCAAGGTCACATGGATAGGCTCACATTCATGCATCAAGCCCCAACAAACTATGTGACCTCCCCTCCCCTTTGGATAGAGAAACCACATGGTTGGTGCATGGTCTAGCACTACTAAAAAATGTGGAATATATAGTATTAGTCTTTATCAGCACTTTATTACTAAAACTGATAAAGGGTAAACTTTATCAGTGAATTTTCTAGCACTAATAAAGGTCTCGATCACAAACACGAGTCCCATATAGAAATAGAAGATGTATAACTACTTCTTTTTATAAGATTCTGCCACATCCGAACTTTAGAAGCCCACTACGGGGATGGGTTCCCACATACAATCCACACACTCATATGGGTCTTGGACCAATCTATGCCTCCCATGGACCTATACCCCTACAGGCCCGCCTAATCATGCTTCTTATAAGACTATATACGCCCCAACCCACCTTCCCATTCGAGCCATGGCCCCTTTTTTTAATTAAATAAATATTACTAAATTATATGTATATATATTATAAACATTAATAAATAATATATATTCAATGTAGATATAGAAAATGAATAAATTGAAATAATTAATGAATAAAAATTAAAAATGAGTAAATTAATAATAATAATAATAATAATGAATAAATTTAATATACATATATATAAATTATAAATATTAATAAATGCTATATATTAAATATAGATATATAAAATGAAAAATAATAATTAAACAAACAAAATTAAAACTGAATAAATTACAAAATTATTAAAAAATTAATAATGTAACAATTATTAATAAAAATGAATAAATTTAATTTTTATATATTAATTATAAATAGTAATAAATAATATATATTAAATATAAATATAAAAAATGAATAAAATGTAATAATTAAAAACATATTAATGTATTGTTCATTTTTAATGGTTTTTATACATAATTATCCGTTAATATTTTTAATATTTTTAATATAGAAATATATTCATATATATTTCTATATATATATATCAATATATATAATTTTTCCTAAAATATGATTTATATAATACAAAATATTTATTCTTGCATTAAATGTGTCATATATTTAGTGAAGAATGGTTTATAATTAAAAATTAATATTAATTAAAAATATTGACTAATTTTATCCAATAATGGACATTTAATTGAATGTCGATTTTTCAATTTAATATATATTAAATGTGTATTACATTGATTGCACGCATATAAATATGTAAATAATGCATTTTTATATACAATGAAAATACACACATAATATTTCTATAATTTATTCAATTTTAAATATTCATTTTAGAATTATATTTATTAACATAATATATTTAATATATATTATATCACTAATCGATAAATTTTATCATTTTTTATATTTTTATTCAATATATACTATTTATTACTTTTCAATATTTTTTGAAATTTATTCATTTTTCTTATTATTTATTTCATTAATAGATGCTACATATTATATAATGTTGTTAATTTCACACACACAAATATTTTTATAATTAATGAAATATTATATAGAAACACACACACCTAATATATATGTAATTTATAAAAGAATTAATATTTATTTTATAATTTTATTTAGTAACATAATATATTTAATATATTATTTATTTAATTGGTAAATTTCATTTATATATTTTTAATATTATTACATATAGTATTATTTATTCATTTTTAATATTTTTTATTTTTTATTTATTTAGAATTTAATAATTTTCTATTATTTATTTATACATATTTATTTACTATGTTTTAATATTTTCAATATGTATTAATCTTCATTTAAATATATATCCATATTTTTTATAATTTATTATCAAAAAGGTTCAAGAGTCAAGAGAACCTACTCCTAAGAAATTTTATTAGAAAAATAAAGTGCAAAGAAACATTACAAAGAGGCTTTACAAAGACAGGTGTACCAATCTCCATGAGAGTCTACCTCAACCAAACTAAAATAGAAATCTGGTAAAAAAAATACCAGCTCGAACTAACCTCTAAAATAGCCCTCTTAGAAAGAGCATCAGTAACCTAGTTTGCCTCTCTATAGACATGACTGACATCAAGGGATAAAGAGGTGGCAGGATAAAGACAGCCACTCCAGGATGTCGACATTATCTATGGTACATTCCTGGAATGGCCTTTGAGAATTTTCATAGCTGTAGTTGAATCTGATTCTAACCATAACTTCCGCCAACCAAAATGAATAATCCTTGATCATATCCCACGGCTTAGCTTCAATTGCACAACCATTACCAATTAAATGATAAAAGAAGCCTTTAATGAGGCCTCTATGGGTATGAAAAATACCACCACAACCCAAGAGACCTCGTGCACCTGAATCTGCCCCATCAATGTTGACTTTCAACCACCCTAAAATTGGGGGTATCCATCTAATAGAATGGGAAACCAATGGTTTCCTCACCCTACCACAGATGCCAAGTGACCTCAAAATAAGCTAATTAGAAAATTTATTGTTCATCACACCCATTTGTATCTTAGAGGCAAGCATAATCCCTCTCATAATCGCAGTAACACCGGCATGGAATGTAGGTGCATGATTATTAAAGATCAAATCATTTTGTGATCTCCAGATGAATGATATAAGTTTAGACACTCTAGCTAATATGAACAAATGGATCTGTTCACTACATGATATTCTTCATATAGAGGAGAGCAGCGTATCTGAATTATGAAAATCCAAATAGCTGCGAAATATATCTTGAAGGTATCTCCATAACTTTAGCGTGAAACAATAGCATCCAATTAGGTGATAAAGAGACTCCTCAACTCAAAAACATAGAAAACAGGTAGAAGCGAGATGAATTCTATTACACTATATAATACTTTGGATAAGAAACCTATTTCTCCATATTTTCTATATTAAGAGTAGGTTGGTAGGAGAAATATATGATTTTATAAAGCCTGAAACCCATGTTGTTATTGTGATAAAAGTACCACATTGATACCTATATCAATCCCTGGTACTGAAACTACCATCCAAATTAGGTGTCCATAACGGAATATCATGATCAACATACACATACCTGGAGAACTCCATAGAAAGTTGGGTGAAAGTAGATTATGCATGTTAGAAGTGACCTATAACTCAGATATTGTAGCGATCCTTAGAAAACCCATAATAATAGAATCATCAATGATAGGCTTTAATAGTCAAGGCTTTCACCAGCAATTTAACTATGACAGCCTACAAACCGCCCATTTTGAACAGGCCATAATATTACAATATGTTTTCTTAATAGCTGGACAAATAGTGAAGAAACATACATGACATGACCATTTTGTAATTTTCTAAAAAATCTAGTGATTAGAAATTCCATAGATGAATCATAATTGGATAGTATCCTCTGTGTGAAATTTTTTAACAAGGTTCCATTAAAGATCTTGAGATATTTAATTCCCATTCCCCCCATATTCACTAGCCTAACATAGTCTTTCCAAGCAACTGTAACCAACTTCCTCTCATGAATCAAACTAGTCCTTATAAAATTTTGAATCATACATTTAAACTCTTTAATGAGGGTTCTAGGACATTTGTATAACAATAAAGCATATACAAACATTGAAGTAATAATATAATTAACCAAGAAAATTCTACATGCCTAAGACATAATCTTACCCTTCCTAGTTTCCAATTGATTAACAATTCTCAAATAAATATTTTCCATGTAACATCTTTTCAACTTTCCCCAAAATAGGGGAAATCCAAGATAAATGAAGGGAAAGGGCCCTCTATTCACACTGAGACTTTGGGCCACACTATTCTGCTTGTAAGTAAGCACACCTTCGCCAAATATAACTGAGAATTTTCCCTAACTAATAACCTACCCATCAACTTCTTCATAATGCCCAAAAATACTTTAATATGAGAAACAGTGACTCTTTCAGGCTTCACAAAAAGAAGAATTCCATCTATATATAGCGGATGAGAGGGAGAAAAAATCCTTCTCAATCCTCATTCGCTGATAAAGACCAACATTAACAAGATCAGAAATACAACAACTCAGGTGATCCTCAGCTATGGAAAAAAGAAGCCCAGATAGAGGGTCTTCCTGCCTAACCCCTCAGGAACATTGAAAGAAACCCCTCGGGGACCAATTAACAAGGATGAAAATCCTAGAACTCTTAATAATAGAACAGAAAAAATTAATAAATCTCTAAAAAAATCCATGCATTTTCAGAATAGCTACAATGAAATTTTATTTTATTGTATCAAAGGATTTAGAGATGTCAATCATGAGATCCATGTTACTGTCCTTAACATTTTTCTTTATAGTATTCACACACTCTGAAGTAGTATAGAGATAGTTCTATATATTCCTCCCAGGGATAAACCTAAACTAATTTTATGAGATAAAACCCTTAGCAATCTCACCCAATCTGTGAGTCATAATTATTATAATCACCTTTGGAATAGAGTTCCCAATAACAATAAGCATGAAATCTCTAATATCTAGCGTGTTATATTTATTTGGAATCAAATCAATGAAATTATAATTCACACCATAGTGTATAGATTCATGATTAAATAATTCCCTTACATCATTAATTACCTCAAGATGAACAATGTCCCAATAGAACATGAAATTTTTTTTGGTGAATCCATCAGGACTCGTAGTGCGATCAATGTTTAAAGATAAAAGTGTTGCGTGTATTTCTGCTGCATTGGGTGCCTCAACAAGCTTCTAAATATATATGTCATCAATGTAAGGTTCAGTGCATTTGATCATTTTTTGAGTGTTTTCATCCCCATTTTTTGAGTAAGGATTCTTAAAATAACATGTCGCAGCATTTGAGATCTCATTTTCAGAGTTAAAAAATCTCCCATCAACTTTAAGAGCACTAAGATTTATTCTTTCCTTTTTCTCCACATTCTTCCACATCATTCTGATTTTTTGCAACATGTGAAATTCAACCCTTTTTTATGATTCTTTACAAGAGAGGCTAATCAAAATCCAAGAAAGATATATTCCCCGCAGCCTTGGTGACATCTGCGAAAGTATTCCTGGAGCCAGATCCTTCACCATTAGAATTCCCCGATCTATTTGCTTTCTTTTTCACACAAAGTCAAAAAAGATCCTTATAGCCAATAAGCACATGTTGATTATCAACCAAATCATCTTCATTTCCCTTCCCTAGATCATCCTTTTCTGCACCAGAAGCTTATTCGTCCGATCTAGGGTTTCCTCCATTCTTCTTTCCTTGTTCCTCCATCTCTTTTATAATTTATTTAATTAATAAAACTTATCCATTTTTTCAATATTTTTAAAGTGCACTCATTTTTAATTGTTTAATTTGACTCATTTTTAACATCCATGCATTTAAGATTATATATTCATTAATAAAGTTACAAATATATTTGTAAATAAATATTTATAAATAAATATATTTATAAATTTATATTTACTATGTTTATAAAATTATATATTTATAATTATAAATAAATAAATATAATTTTTTTTAAATTATTTATATAATTATAAAAAAATAATTTTATTTTTAAAATAATTATAAAATTATAATAAATATATTTAAAGAATAAATATCTTTACTATATTTATATTAATATATACAATATTATATATATATATATATAATGATATAAATATATATAATGATATAGATATATATAATGATATAAATATATATAATGATATAAATATATTTATAATTATAAAATTATAATAAATATATTTAAATAATGAATATATTTAATTTTTTTTAAAAGGTTGAGGATCGGTGGCCAAATTATTTAATATATAGGTTGAGATTAGGATTGATATATCCAACTATAGAAGAATTCAGCCTAGTAGATGTGTCCCATCACATAATGGATTCTAATCATTTGCTCAATGACTACACCAGTCATGAATCGAAGCCATGAATATATTTACTATATTTATATTTATATTTATATTTATTTATTAAATATATATATATATAGCTATATAAATATATATAATGATATAAATATATTTATAATTATAAATATATATATATATTTAAAAAAAGGTATTTATATAATTATAAATAAATAATTATATTTTAAATATTTACAATATTATAATAAATATTTTTAAATAATGAATATATTTAATATATTTATATTTATATATATAATAAATATATCTATATATAATGATATAAATACTTTTATAATTATATAAAAATATTTCTAAATATATTTACAAATATATTAATTTATAATTATAAATCTTTATTAATGGTAAACAAGAACAGAAAAAAGTCATCTTTATCGGCGCTAAAGTTTTAGCCCTAATAAATATATCATTTATCAACACTTATTTAGCACTGATAGAGAGGTATTTTATCAGTGCTTATTATTTTAGTGCTGATAAAACCCCCTCTTTATCAGTGATTTTTTTAAGAGATGATAAAACTCTCCCTAATATTTTAAAAATAACCCTAATCGCACTGATTTTAGTCACATCATTCGAGATCTTTGCATAAGTACAGTGTTACAGCTGCCCCCCTCAACCTTCACTCGGGCGAATCAAGCCTCAAATCTAAGGTATGTTATTTTATTCTCCCCCTCCCTCATTACTTTCTTGTACGGGTTCAGCGGTGTACGATAGTGCGGAATTATCTTGGATCGGTGGTCTCATGGTTCCACATTTAGGAGATCTGTCAATGAAGTACCCACCGTTGTTTATCCTCCTCTGGTAGTTCCTTGTTTGTGGGTCTATGTGTTCTTGATTTTACCATACTACAACTCACATAAGTCATGCTCGGTTCACATGTTGTGTTTTTTGTTTTTTTTTTGTCAACCCACTCCACGATCATTGGTTTCCTCCTAGTCTTAGTGTCACCACATTCCAAGAGCTCTCTAGAACTACCCCATACATGTTCACATCCACTTCTCCACTGCCTAGACTTGCTACAGTAGAGTATGGTTGCTGCCTCACAGTGGAAGAGCATACTTCCTATGAATTTATTAAGGTCGAAATATATTTTAATAAATATTTCATATATTCTATCTTAGACCACATTTCACTAAAGTGTTTATTATTTTCTACTAAAAATAAAGTAATAAAACATATATTTTTTATGCTTTAAACATTTATTATTTTTTTCTTTTTTAGTGAGAAGTGATGTCAACTATCCCCAATTATAATTTTCACAAAGGAAGAAATCTTACACAAATAATATAAACTCTTTCATATTGATGGTTTACTCTTAAATATGATGGCATAGATATAAATTTTGTTAATTATGAACTCTAGTACATTCATGATTTACTTTTATATGTTAATTCTTATTCATGGATAACTCCTATGTATTTATTTTTTATGAGTATATAACTCTTAAATATTAAAGAGAGGTGAAATTTTACCTTTACATATTCAGAGAAGATACTTTTATCCATCCTTTTAAGTTGAAAATTTTTACCATTACATATTATATATTGATTACATTTATTTATTTTAAAATCAAATATTTTTTGATGTTGCAGATTTATATGAGATTATTGTTTGAATTTGAATATTATAAATGTATAAGATATTTTAGAGAGGTATGACCTGGTTGATTCAATTTCTAATTTTAAGGAAGTTAAAAGCCTCTCTCAATTATTATGAGAAATTGTAGATGGTAATTTTTAAAAAGATGGTTTTAGATTTATAAAATATATTTTTTCTTGTATTTTTTTGAGATTTATTTATTGAATGTGTTTTTCAAATATATATATATATATATGATATTGTATTTTTTAGGAAAATTATAAAGTGTATTAATTATTGGATTTCACAATACCAAGGATAAAATCATGGATTACATTGACTTAATTTATTTTTAAAGAAGGGGGACTAGAATAGTCAAAATTATTTATGAGTTATATATATGAATATTGGGTTGTTTGATAAAAGCTATACTGGATTGAAAAATTATGAATATCATGATTATTTTCAAACTGCTAAAATTTAATATAACTTTTCAATGGAAAGAGAAGGGAGAATAAAGAAGAAAGTATCTTGTTGCTATTGTGAAACATTGATGATTCTATTAATGGATTTTTTAGACATTCACTTTTAAGACATACATATTCTCTTTAATAATAATCATAATCTAAAAATTATGGATTCAACTATGTGTTTTCAACTAAATTAAACTTTGTATATATTTTTAATTTATATTTTAAATTATCACTTTTAGTATAAAGTGTTATAGATAATGTTTCAGTTAATTTTACTCAGTTATTAAATCCCTAGTAAAAGTATTTAAAGGCCATTTATAAGGAGAAGGTATGAAAATATCATGATGTAAGTCTATTATTAGTGAATACTCACTTTTTATTAAAGTTTAAAATCTATATCACTATTTGTGAGAGAGAAAATTACAAAGGTTAGGAAACATTTTATTTTACAAGACTTAATGGATAATAATTAATCATTAATCATCTATATAGTGATTTTGGTGGACTATGTGAACATGGATAGTAAAATTTCATGGATAGATTCAAATGAAAATATTTATTGGTCGACTTTGAAAGGAATGATATCCCTTTAATGGGATGTATAACATATTGTTTTTTTTTCAAAAATGGAAAGGCACCCAATAAAAAACAAAAAGAGTAAAAAGATGAAAACATGAAAAGACATAAAAAGACACTAAATGTCAGTAAATTATATAGCATCCGTAAGTTTAGGAATCTACCTACCCCTACCACAAGGGGCTATTCCATGTAGATATTTTCCATGCTTCAAGGACTTTTCTCTCTACCAAGGAAAATGGCCTTCATCTAAATTCGGTTTGGCATTTCCCTCTGTAGCCATATTGTTGTAGACTGAACCCATAGCACTAGAATACCCCTCATCCTGAGAATTCACATCAAGAAAAGCATCCATATGAGTCTTGGTCTGAACTTCATCAAAACGATCAGGGGAATCTATACCCTTCAAACTCATTTCAAAAGACTATTCCAAATCCAAAACCACGTCACTTGTAGGTTGAGATGCACTGTCATCCTAATCACCTTCACTTTTCTATTTTTGTGATATATTATAATGAAACCTTCTAACACCTATGTGTGTAGCATCATGTAGTGAAACCTATTGTAGATGAATTGATTCATGTTGTGATAATCCTCCAAAATCATTGTATTTTAAAGATAAACCAATAACATATGGTGAAGCTAGAATATAATCAATCCCTTTGGAAGTGAAATTCTCAACTCTATCTTGGCCTGGCCCCTTAGTTTTATAGGATCTATTGGAGTAATATTCATTAACAGTAAATGTTACTGCAATAATTTCCTCACATCTCATAAGAGAACTATCCAATTGTATAGGAGAAACTAATACCTTACCTTTCTCCTTCAAAATTCCATCCATTTCATCATCAAGATAAAACTTTAAAACCTTTATCACTCCCTTGGAATCAAGTGAAATCATCTCACTAGTTGTTAGAAGATGCTTAAAATATGATTGGAAACCTTCAATTTCCTTAACAGAATAGGTAGAAGGAATGGCTAAAGCTAGGTATGCTTCAGACTAATCTTACTCATTCCCCTGTGATTATTTTCCTTCATGAGAAACATGAAAATCTAGTACCCCATCCTCGCCCTAATTCCCATGTGAAAATTGCACTATATTCAACAGAATTGTGTCCACTCAAGTTCTTCCCCTTTTTTACTACTGAGAAGTATTTGAAGAATTAACCCTACCACAAGATAGGTACTGCTCCTCAATAATTACAGCTGGATTCCCCCAATATCACTATCAAGATCTTCATAGTCGATGGAATAACACTTATCTCCCCACTTTATATGATTTTCATCTATCAAACCAAGAACAAATTGTGCTAAATAGGGGTCATCCTACACAAATTTAACAGTAGGGTTGTCACAATTTAAATGTTCATATTTTACCACTTCAGCAAAGAATGCATTGCCCAGTTTCAAAACATCAACGTCCTGACCACCTGTTTTTCCATTCAACCTACTATCATCCTTACCAGATGGATGACCATTCATTGATACACCCCCATTCATAGGTTTAAAAATCTTAGAACCCATCATATTTTCTTCTACAAGCCACTTATCAACTTTATAATCTCTCTCTGGAAATTTAAATTTGCAGGTTTCAACCTTATGCCCATTATTTTTACAATTGGAAAATTTTAGTCTCTTGAGGCATGAGTCTTTAATATGTCCAATGCAATGATAGTTAAAACAAAAATTAGGGACATATGTTAACGATGCCAAATGATATGAATAGAAACAAAAACAATGTGTTGAATCATTGTATGAATTTATAGACTGTGATAAAGAACTATAATTTAGTGGGTTATAGTACAAATATATTTTTTGGTATTCCTATAATATATGGTCTAGAATAATCTATATAAAAAGAGAGTAACATGTAATCCAACTTCACTTCTATTGTAACTAATAGTTTCTTCCACAAATTTCATGAAATTTCAACCTCCTTGACCCTATGTTGAAATTTTGTGATCACATGACCTTTTATGTTCCAAGGAAATATATTTTTACAAAAATCTATAAATTCAGGTCACAATTAAATGGAAAGCAAGATACGAAAATTCCCAAGGAAAGTTTTCCATCCAATAATAAATAATTTTTGTTTTCTAACATATTTATTAGTGATGATTAGATTAATATATATATATATATAAGTAATTTAGTTGATTAAGAAATCCATTTTATTAACTTTTTCAACAAGATAATTTATAATTATGCATGAAATAATTATTTTAAAGCCTTTTATTTATGATGTAAAGTGTATCAGAACATGGTAAATGGGTATAAATGAGAGAGGAAAATGTATGATTTAAGTGGATTCCTATCATTGGAAAGATTTCATAATTAAAGGAAATAAGATTAAAGGGTTTACTGATACTTTTCAATGGTCAAATGTCCTATATGATTTCAATTACTCTTCGTTTTTTCTGGATCTTTGAATTAATCATATGTGACATTTTTCCACTGTTGATTGATGGTCACATGAACTTTCCCAATCCTTTAAAGCTTCACTCAGAATTTCAATGAAACACCACTAATCCCACCATATTCAAAGTAAATAAATTAATGAACATAAACTCATCCCACTTTTTAGACTCCCACCTAGAAATCTTATATAAAATGTCCTTGAATTAATACCTTTTTGTCCCATACAACAGCAAATCAAGAACTTGTACCAATTGCCACATGTTTACCCTAGGTTGTTTCTTGTCATACCACCCTTGTGTAAAATGATAACTTTTTAGGAATCATAACTGATAACATTCAAATGTTGGGTTCCCCTTATTATAATTATTCTCCTTTTATTATGAATATCTTATGTGTATTTATTTATTTTTTGTACAAAATGAATATTTTATGAACCTAATAGGATGAATATGAATCAAAAATGGATGAATGATAATAGTATGATAAAGGAGTATGAAGATGGAGTTAAATATTTCATCATGTTTTCAATAGACCATGCATACGACCCTTCATAAATCCTTTATCCACATTTAAATTGTTTTTATTCAAAAAAAAGTCTGAAAGAGTTGGAAGAACATTTGTTTTTTCATGGAATAAATCATATCTATAAATGTTGGACTAAATGTGTGAAACAAATGAACGCGCATACCAATTGAGATGATACTATGGTTTATGAATCATTTGATATGAATACTAGTGTAAATGATGATGGAGATCATATGGGAGAAATGATGATGGAAATTGAAGATAACCTTCGTTATTGTCCAAATTTTTTTGAGAAGTTAAATAGTTATGCTAAGAGACCATTGTATACTAGTTGTACTAAATACGCAACATTTTTAGCTGTATTGAAGTTATATATTTTGAAAGCTATCAGTGGATGGAGAAACAACAACTTTACAGAACTACTTGGTCTCCTGAATTATATACTACCAAAAGAAAATGAACTTCCTTATCGAACATATGATGCTGAATGAATTCTACATTCAATGGTAATGATCTCTAAAAAATCATGTTCATCCAAATTATTGCATATTGTTTTGTAAGTAATATGAATCACTCATAAAATTCCCTAAGTATGGAACATATTGATACAAGAAAGATAAATCAAGTCCTTTGAAATTTTTATGGTGCTTTCCTATCATTTCACGATTTAGAAGACTGTATAAATGTCAGGAAACCACAAGGAAATTGACATGAAATAAAAATATAAGAATTGAATATGGAAAACTACATCATCCAGTAGACTCTCCTCAGTAGAATAAAATTGATTGCAAGTATCCTAAATTTGGAAATGAGTTGAGAAACTTCCATCTTGTGTTATTTACAGATGGAATAAATCCTTTTGGTGTAAAAAGTAGTGCTCAAAGCACATGGACAATCATGTTGGTAAATTATAACTTGTTGTCATTGTTATACATGAATCAAAAATACATTAAGTTGTTTCTTCTTATATCTAGACCAAATCAACTCGGTAATGATATTTATTTCTATTTGGCTCCATTAATCTAAGATCTAAAATTGATGTGGGATACATATGTTACAAAGTATGATTATCATAGAAGTGAAGAATTCAAATTGAGGGTCATGTTGTATGAGATGATAAATTAATTTTCTACTTATGAAAATTTTTTAGGCTATAACATTAAAGTAATGTTAGGGTGTCTCATTTATGAAGAATGCACATACTCAGTTCGATTGAAACATTTCTCAAAGACTGTTTTTTTAGGACATCATAAATTCTTACCTTGATGACAGAAATATTGAACTTAGATGATAACATTCGATGGGAATACTGAACAAGGTGTAACACAGCCTCCACTAATGTGTGATTAAATATTTGATAAAGTAAAATATATTTACATTGTTTTTGGAAAACCATTTTTGAAAAAACTTATGAAATTAGGTTGAAAAAAGTGATCGATTTTATTTAAATTATCGTATTGGAATTGTTTATACATTGGAAGTTTTCTTGATGTCATGCATATATAAAGAAATCTATTTGATAGTTTTATTGACATGTTAATAAATGTTTATGGAAAAATGAAATATGGAATCAAGGCTAGGTTAGACGTGATTGTCATGGGAATAAGGGAAGATTTGGCATCAGTGAATGGTAAAGGGTAGAATTTTCTTCCTATAATAGCTTACACTCTATCTAGATAGAAAAAATATAATTTTTAATTTTCCTTAATGGTGTAAAATTTAAAGAGGGGTATTCAACATATATAAAGAATGTCATTTCAATGATTAATTAGAAGTTATAGGGACTAAAATAACACAAATTTCATGTTTTGATGCAAGATCTGATGCACGTCTCTTTACATTGCATTCTAACTAAAAATGTATGACATAAATTAACCAAAATCTTCTTCTTTTTCAAATCCATATCCAGTAAATTTATAGAATTGGGGAAGTTTCCAATCATGAATAATGAGGTTGTAGTCATATTATGTGAATTAGAGTTATTCTTACCACCATTATTCTTTTATATAATGGTTCAACTAATGGTTCACATGGTTATTGAAGTTAAACTATATGGTCTTATCCATTATAGATGAATGTAACCCTGTTTAATAGTATATGAATATTTTGAAAGGATATGTTAAGAATCAAATTCGTACAGAAGGTTGTATTGAAAAATGATACATTTTTTAAGAAGTCGATGAATTCGGTACTGATTACCTATTAGATGTTGATATCATCGGTCTCCCAAGGTCTCACCATAGCGAACACCTTATGGGAAAAGGGATATCTAGAATAGATGTTGTTATAATCATTATCACAGAGAGGGAGAAATTTCACCTTTACATTTTACATAATATTGAAGATGTTGATACATATGTTGAATCCCACAAAGTAATTATTAGATATTTAAATCCATCAAGGGTTGAAGGATGGATATCAAATACACATAATAAATAGTTTATAGGATGGTTTTGAGATCATATTTATAAGTATTTATCTAAGGATAGAAATACAATTTATGAAAATATGCCATATTTCGACATTATCGAATAGATATATGAGTTAGATTATAAAACATTTCAATTTCCTATTTTCTCTTGCAAATGGATTAACAACATGAGTATAGTGAAGTCGGTGAAATGGTCTTTATGAAGGTTAATTTTAGTATGGAAGGGGAAAAGGAAGATCCATTCATAATGGCATCACAAGTAGTGAAACTATTTTATGTATCTGATCTAACAAACAAGAATTGGAGGATTATCCTACTGGTGACTAAAACAACTATAGGGCCGATGAAAATTTAATCAGGGATGAACCTTTCATTGGGAGATAAAAATCAGTACATAGAGATCCCAATATAGATAATTTATTGTATGTTAGAGGGGACCACAAAGAGGGGATTTAGATTCTTGATAGAGGATCCAAATCCCTACAACCTTTAAAAAAATAAATAGAGTTCAATGAGTAGGTTACACTTTTTTAAATATACTATGATTTTCCTCATAATATTATGTGTTCTCTACTATATTAACATAATATAAATTAAATGTTTGACTACTCATGTAGACAATGTCTCCTGCACATGATGATGTTACCAATATCAGGAAAGAATAGGTGGTTGATGCTGAAACCTCAGAATTGTTAGGGGATAAACAACATATTGATGAAAAAAAGAATGATGCGGTATCATATTATTGAATAAAATTATCAAGGCAAGAATTAAGGGGATAAAATTTTCGGTTGGATGGAATCAACATAACCATCCTATTAACCCCAAAAAGTCGATGTTTATTAATAATGTTGGGGTCACAACAAGGATAAATGTGTCGATTGATATAGATTCATGGTTCCATGTCTAGCCTATAATGAAAGAAACCCTTTGGGAAGATATAAAGGTAATGTTACGATATACTTTATCTTTTTATCGAAAAATTATATAATGAAATTTTGATTTAATTTTCATTATTTATTGTAGAGTTTGTTTATTTTAGACAATTTATATAATACATATTTCTTAATGGACACTATAAAATATCATAGATGCTTCCAAAATCTTATTACCAAGTTTCATATTAGGGATGATGAGGGGAATGCAAAGCCCCACCCACCAGTTACTTATGCACACATTATAAAGTAGGAAACATGGAATTCTTTCATCAGTCGTCGTGATGGGAAATCATTTCAGGTGTATTTTAGTCGATGATATATCATTTAAAATTATTTATATTATTCAATTTGATTCAAAAAAATTAATTTATGAAACATAAAAGGAGCCCTAAAAATAAACAACGCGCATCAAAACCAATGTACCTCTATAGCAAAGTAAGGATGTGATACACTTCACTGAAGAAGAAATTGATATGTATTTTAAATAAAAAATAAAATTTTTATGTGATACGAAACAACATATGTTCCTTTGTTTATATTCATATTGATGAATCAAAATATGAATCTAATTTCATCCCATGTCATGTGCTATGGAAGGAGGCTCGTGTAAATAAGAAGGGTAAACTAATTGATAAAAACTCAAAATGGTATGGGAAACATGTGTAAGTTTGAGATAATAGTAATTTGTTATTATTTATAATAGTAGTACATAAAAGTTTCCATTTATGTTCAAAAAAAATTTATATAGTTTAGACATAAGAATCAGCAATGCCCGTACTGAAATAAAAACCACTTTTAGTAGCTTTGAAGCGGTCGGGACAATATAGTCACATTAGCGGTGTAGGTTTTAGAGTGTATCCTTGAACATATTTCGAGAATAAAACCCCCTAAGAAGATATATATCTGATGATGAAAGGATTTTAAGTTCAAATAGGTGCTTTATAAGATATTATTGTCTGGTCTAGTTTGGAGAACTAATATATGTGAAAGGTTCAAAGAGAACTGACAGTGGAACAAAGATCAGCACATGAACAACCAAATGACCCCGCTATATTTGAGGCTAGTCATTCCCATCAACCGTATACCTTACCCAAGGTAATATATTTTTTCATTACTCCCTCTACTAAATATGAATCAAATAACTTTTAATAATTTTATACTATTAAAATTCTAAAAGGTAAAGTTTTATATGATTTTTATCTATTAACACTCATGAACCACCTTGTTGCGAGGGGTATGATGTATAATATCTGAGGAAACAAGCTACACAATAAATATCTCCCAAAATATCACATGAGTGTGGAGATTGAGGTAGATCAAGACCTGAGCATTGAGTTTTCTGTTCTATTTGATGATCTGGATATTACAACAGTCAATGATGTTATTGAAACTTTTATAGCATGGATGTCTAATATTATCGAGATATATCAGGTATGTCCTTAACAAAAAATTTCAAATGAAAAACATATAATAGTTGATGAAAAAGGTCTGAATTAAGGTATGGTATTACTAATGGATAAAACAATAGGGAAAAATAAGGTCAGATCAAGAAAATCTAGTGAATCGACCAATAAAATAAAAGGACCTTCCTGGAGTACCTTTTCCCAGCTAGTTCCACTAAAACATCTATTATCATTACAACTTAATGCATACACTAAATTCAAAGATGGAGATTTTTACTGCATTCTATATGAAAAATAAATATTTGTAACTGTTATTACAGACACGGTTGGTCTCGAGAGTATGAATGATATTCTCAAGTTTTAATTTTTTGGAGTCTCGGTTGTGAAGACATACATAAGATACATTTTCATAATACGTATGTCCAAAAAATGATATAATATGTTTATCAAGGTTAATAACTATTCATATTATCTACAGGATTTTATATTACTACTATAAAAAGGGAAAACCCAGCAAACCACAATTTGGATTCATTAATCCATGTATCATTTCTACGGACGAAGTTAAATTGGATTTGAAATAAATTGATAAGAAAAAAGATGCGCTAAATGAGGCATTTAATAAGAAAATAATAGATGGAAAACTCTTTTTAATTCATGCAATGCAGGGGTAAACTCTACAATCTGATCATATAAAATATAGTTTTATTTTTTTCATTACTTATTTTTTTATTTTTTTAGGAAGCACTGGATGTTGATCACAATCAATATGGATACCCCAAATATTTATTTTTTGGATCCAATGCATGGATATCCATCAAACCAACCACACATAATGTGTATTGTGAATTTATAATGCACTATAATCAACATTTTATAGATAAACTTAGAATTACATGTTTCAGTCAATGTTTTAAGAAGAATTTTGTTATGATAGGGTGATTGCTAAATATAATCTAAATTATGGTATGAGGTCGATGACTGAATATAAGAAGCCTATGAATTACTTCAAGTGGAAATATATTAAGGTATATATAGAAAGATTTAACTATTAAAACATATTTTAAAACAATTTCTTATTTTGGTTAATGTTTCTACAGTGTCTAAAGCAAGATAACTATAATGATTATGGATATAATGTTTGCAAATTTATGAGAGATATCATAAACCATAAAAAGGCTAGAACCTCTAAAGAGTTAATTTCTGAAGGTAATTGCAATTTCATTAAAAATATTTCTTAATCATTTGTTTGTATATTTTTTTTAGTACCACCAAGATTTCTGACAATCTACATACTCAAAATAAGAAGTAAATTTATTTAGAGATGATTGGGAAATGTACATGGTTTCAGAATGTTTTCAAACATAAAATTTAGGTGATTACCTACTATGTTTGTGATCTATTATGGGCTATGACCTTAGAAATTTATTTGGGGTGTTAAGCATTAGTATCATAATGCTTATATATTATTTTTGATCTATTTATCAAGGTGAAGTATAATGGAGGAAATCAATTTGTTTAGAAAAAAATGGGAAGAATACATGGTGTTAGAATGTAAACAGACATCATGAAGAGATGGGATCCTACTACTTAGTTAATTTTCTCATCATTTTATCTACTTTTTTAGTTAATTTCCTTATCATTTTTATCTGATGCATTTTAAAATTTAAACATTAGTTCAAAACACATGTCACATGCTCAAAAATGAGATTGGATTGTTTTCAAACATTAGGAAAATGATCCATAATATATTTTTGATGTGTAGGAATTGATCACAGGATATTCTGACACATGATGTGGTCGATATGACCTGAAGTGTGTGTATTAAATAAAAAAATGTCATTTTAGTTTGAAACACACATCAAATAGGCAAAATTGATCAAATGAGCTCGAATTGTTTTCAAACTTTAAGATAACGATCCATAATTCATTTTTCACATGTAGAAATTGACTGCATATCAATCTGACACGCGATGTAGTCGATATGACCTGAAGTGTGTGTTTTCAATATAAAAGTGTCATTTTAGTTTAAAACGCACATAAAATAGCCAAAACCATGAAAATGGTATTAGATTATTTTCAAACTTTAGAATAACGATCCATAATTAATTTTTCATCTGTAATAATTAACCACACATCAATCTAACACACAATGCTGTCAATATGACTCAAAGTGCATGTTTTCAATACAAAAGTTCCATTTAGACAAAACTAAGAAAATGAGCTTGGATTGTTTTTAAAATTTAGTATAACGATTCATAATTCATTTTTCATGTGTAGGAATTGAATGCACATCAATCTTACACATGATGTGGTTGATATGACCCGAAGTACGTGTTTTCAATACAAAAGTGTCATTTTAGTTTAAAACACACATCAAATATCCCAAATAGAGAAAACGAGATTGGATTATTTTCAAAATTTAGGATAAGGATCCATAATTCATTTTTCACATGTAGGAACTAATCACACATCAATTTGACACATGATGTAGTCAATATAATCTAAAGTACGTGTTTTTAATAAAAAGGTGCAATTTTAGTTTAAAACACACATCAAATAGATAAAAACAATTAAAAGATATCTAATTGTTTTAAAATTTTAGTAAAATGATCCATAATATATTTTTGATGTGTAGAAATTGACTGCATGTTAATCTGACACAGGATGTGGTCGATATGACTCAAAGTGCGTGTTTTCAATATAGAAGTGTCATTTTAGTTTAAAACACATATCACATAGCCAAAACCAGGAAAATGAGCTCAGATTGTTTTCAAAGTTTAGTAAAATGATACATGATATATTTCTGATATGTAGGAATCAATTTCCCATCAATTTGACATGGGATGTGGTCTGTATGATTAAAAGTGTGTGTTTTCAATATAAATGTGCAATTTTAGTTTAAAACGTACATCACATATCCAAAACTAATCAAATTAGATCATATTGTTTTCAAATTTTAGGACAATGTCCATAATATATTTATTACATGTAGGAATTGACTGCATATCAATCTGACACATGATGTGGTCGGTATAACTCGAAGTGCATGTTTTCAATATAGAACTGTCTTTTTAGTTTAAAACATATATCACATATCCAAAACTGATAAAACAATATTTTATTGATTTAAAAATTGATAAAAATGATCCATAATATATTTTTGACATGTAGGAATTTACCGTGCATCAATCTGACGCACGATGTGGTCAGTATGACTTGAAGTGCGTGTTTTCAATATAAAAATGTCATTTTAGTTTAAAACATATATCACATAGACAAAACCCATAAAATAAGCTCAGATTGTTTTAAAATTTTAGAAAAATTATCCATAATACGTTTTTGATGTGTGGTAATCTACTACATGTCAATCCAATATAGGATGTGGTTGGTATGACTCGAAGTGTGTGTTTTCAATATATAAGTGTCATTTTTATTAAAAGCGCGTATCACATAGCCAAAAATGATAAAATGATATATTATTGTTTAAAAACTTTAGGAAAATTATCCATAATATATTTTTGATATGTAGGAATCAACCGCACATCAATCTAACATACGATGTGGTCGATATGACTTAAAGTGCATGTTTTCAATATAAAAGTGTTATTTTAGTTTAAAACGTGTATCACATATCCAAAACCAAGAAAACCGGATCATATTATCTTAAAATTTTAGTACAATGATCTATAATATATTTCTTACATATAGGAATTGATTGCCATCAATCAGATACACAATGTGGTCAGTATAACTCGAAGTACGTGTTATCAATCTAGAAGTTTCATTTTAGTTTAAAACATGTATCACATGGTCAAAAATGAGAAAATGATCTCATATTATTTTCAAACATTATAAAAACAATCCATAATATATTTTTTATGCGTATGAATTGTCCACATATCAATCTGACACACGATGTGGTCGATATGACTCAAAGTGCGTGTTTTCAATATAAATGTCATTTTAGTTTAAAACGTGTCTCACAAAGGAATAACTGAGAAAACAATCTCAGATTATTTTTAAAATTTTCGAAAATCATTCATAATTCATCTGTGACATGTAGGAATTGACCACACATCAATCGGACAAACGATGTAGTTTATATGACTTGAAATGCATGTTTTCAATATAAAAGTATAATTTTAGTTTAAAACACATATCACGTAGTCATAACCAAGAAAAAGATCTCGTAATATTTTCAAACTTTAGGAAAATGATCCATAATTCATTTGTGATGTGCATGAATTTATTTCATATCAATATGACACATGATGTGGTCGGTATGACTTGAAGTGGGTGTTTTCAATATAAGTGTAATTTTAGTTTAAAACATGCCTTACATAGTAAAAATCGAGAAAACAAGCTCGTATTTTTTTTCAAACATTAGGAAAATGATCCATAATATATTTTTGATGTATAGGAATCAATTTTACATCAATCCAATGCAAAATGTGGTTGGTATAACTCAAAGTACATGGTTTCAATATAGAAGTGTCATTTTAGTTTAAAACACATATCACATAGCCAAAACCGAGAAAACGAGCTCAAATTGTTTTCAAACTTTAGGAAAATGACCCATAATATATTTTTGACGTTTAGGGATTAACCACAAATCAATCTGACAGACTATGTGGTCGGTATGACTCAAAGTGTGTGTTTTCAATATTAGTGTCATTTTAGTTTAAAATGTGCCTCACGTAGTCAAAACTGAGCAAACAATCTTGGATTGTTTTTAATTTTTAATACAACAATCCATAATACATTTGTGACATGTAGGAATTGACCACACATCAATCTGACAGATGATTTGGTCGGTATGACACAAAGTGCATATTTTCAATATAAAAGTATCATTTTAGTTTAAAATTCATATCACCTAGAAAAAAGCAAGAAAACGAGCTTGAATTATTTTCAAACTTTAGGAAAAAGATCCATAATTTATTTTTGATTTGTAGGAATCGACCTCATGTCAATCTGAAACATGATGTGGTCGGTATGACTCGAAGTGTGTGTTTTTCAATATAAGTGTCATTTTAATTTAAAATGCACCCCACGTAGTCAAAATCGAGAAAACAAACCCAGATTGTTTTCAAACATTAGGAAAATGATTTATAATATATTTCTTACATGTAGGAATCAACTGCATGTCAATCTGGCACATGAATAACTGATAATATCATTAATATATATAGTAATTAACAATCTAATTTATCATATGTGGATTATATAACATTAAAATTATAGTTTCATTATTTTTTTATTTAATGTTATTAAAATAAGAATTGGTTTTATTGTAGGGAAAAACATTTATACAGAGGTTGATCATTTAAAAGAGTCTTCTAGTTTTGATTTTGTATATGGGTTGTAATTTTTTTGGTTAATTGTAAATATGACATTAATGTAAATATTTTGTATGTAATTTTTGAATTGAAATGATAGTACAATGAGTTATTTATATTCCAATCTGGTTTAATGTATATTTTTATTTCTTTTTGTGTGTTCTTATTGGGTTTGATTTTACAGGGTTGTTGCATGGCTGTTGTAGGGTTGCAGTTGTGTAGCAGCTAAAATGGCCTTTATTAGCATTAGATAAAGCACTGATAAAGGGTCCCTTTATCAGCGCTTTATCTAGAGCTGGTAAAGGGTTCCTTTATCAGTGCTTCATCTAGCGCTGATAAAGGGTTTCTTTATCAGCATTTTCATCTAACACTGATAAAGGAATTTTTTATTAACGCTTGATCTAGCACTGATGAAGATATTCTTTGTCAGTGATTTTTCTAATGCTAATAAAGGTCGTGGGAGTTTAATTTTTTTTAGATTGTCAGTGCTTTTAAGCACTGACAAAGATCATTTTTAGCACTATTAAAAGTGTGTTTTGTAGTGGTGCAACAAACTGTGTGGATAAACCATGCGACCTAGAAGATCTTTAAAAATTTCAAAATTACACTTTTGCTCCTCCTCGAATTAACCCTTCAGACCCCTCATTTCACCCCATTCAACTCCTCCAACCCTAGGGTTTCCATCACCTCTCCTCTTATCCTCTTGGGCATCAAACCTTGGGTTATTTTGTCATGGTTTCTTCAAAAATATTCAAGTAAGTTCCTCCTCCTCTTCTCTCTTGGTCTCTTCTCTTTCTTTCTTGGGTTTCCTTCTCCCTAGTGGTTTTGTTGACCTAGGGTTTGTAGAATATGAAATAATTGTCTTAGGTTTTAATTTTTGTGGTGTGTTTTTGCTTCCTTAGGGTCCCTACTCATCTAGGCTTGTGGTTTGCAATTGGTTTTTGATGGTTTCAAAGGAAAAAAGGTAGGTGGTTCTGTGTTAAGGCGTCATTTGATGATTTAATTGTGCTTTCTATGTTTTCAAATGATTTCCTAAATGGCATTGTGCGTGTGCAAATGGGTGATTTCAAATGTGTTGGTGTGCATATGGTTCTTGAAATGGCTTATCCCCTGGAAATGCTTGGAAATGAAATGCCTGATTTGTGATAAAATGGTTTTTGATAAAAAGGGGATTGTTGTGGTTTGGGAATGGAACGTAGCACTTGGAAACCCTGGGTACCTAGGTGAGCAGGCTAGGAATAGCAGTTAGTGCGACAATAGGGCTTTGGCCTTATCTCACAAGCAGTATTACGTTACAACACTAAATGGACATGTGATGTAGATTGTTATCGTTGGCACTTGGGTTCGTCCTCCCCAGCGGCTCAAGCATGGGAAGGTTATAGGCTTGATCATTGAGATGTGAGGTACCTAGAACCCCACTAATCTGGCTACTTGAGGGATTTCCATTGTGCTTACACTTTGTTCTTCACTTGTTTTCAGTTTTCAGCATTGCAATTTTCTTTCAAAGCTCAAAACCTATTCTCAAATTAAAACGTTTTCTTCCTTTAAAAACCAACACTTTTAATTGTCTTATTATGTGTATGCATAGAACACTTGGTGGGATCCTATTGGGCAAGTGAGCTCACACCCTGCATATACCCCATTGGGTATATATAGATCTTATTTTGACTCCGATGGAGGCAATGCTTTCCATGGAGGTGGCAGTGGATACTCTTGTTAGTGGTCCCCCTATTTTGGTAGATTTTGATGGTGGTGGCATGAAGGAGTGTGGTCCCCAAGTCATGAGGAGCTTTTTTTGTTTTATTTTGTTAATCCCCTCCCCTCTTTTGTATCATTGGGTTTTGGGTTTGTTAATATAATTGAGAGCTTCTATTTACATCTATGTAAAGCATGATAATAGAGATGTTTATATGCACGTTTGTGTTGATGTTGTTATTGATGTTGATTGTTATTCGTATGGGGAAATCATTTCCAAAGGTGTTCTTTGATGCTCAGGCATTGGTTGTCAGTCCATGAGGATCGGGAATACCCTTCGGGTCATGCCAAAGGTCGAATCACGTGTTAGGTTGGATGAAATCCCATATCGATTCGCGACAAATTTTTATTTATGGTCCTCAAAACACTGCAAAACATCAAAGCCAACTTCACCATAAATGAATTGCATTGAAACGTTTGAGTTTGAATATGATTTATATGGTGACAACAAAGTACAACATATCAAACATATCCACTCCATCTTCCATTCACTTCTTCAAACTTGGGCTCAACAAAAAACACCTTTTATAAATATTTTATAAGTGTTAATTGAGTCTAAAATGACAAAAAATATCAAATCAACTTTGCTACTCATTGGATTTTAAGACAACAATTGTTTAGTCATTTTTAACATGTTGGGAAAAACTAAGCATGAATTTGATATTTGGGATGCTAAGAATCACTAAAAGGACATTTTAGTAAAATTGTTCCTTCATAAGTGTCATTTGAATAGAACAAATGATCAAATATGACCAAATTAGTTTTGTTTTCCATGGAAGTTCAATAAAATGTCTTGTAGGTCATTTATAAATTATGCATGAATTGGACACTTACAGTACTCAAAATCACATATTGTGTTTTTTTCATATTAAGTATTCATCTTTAAGTGTTATTTGAGCAAAAAAAATCGAACATGGCTAAACAGACAATTTAAAAAAACGATCCTTTGGTCATTTGTTACAAGTAGTAATGAACCATTCATGAATTAAACATCCAAAATACTAAGAATCACCAAAATTGCATTTTAGTAAAAATGATCACTTTGTTAGCGTCATTTGAGCTTAAAACAACAACAAACATCGAATAAGCACATTTAATGCTCAAGTTTTAGGACAAAGATCCTTGGTTCGTTTGTAATAAGTAAAAATTAATTGCTCCTGAATTCGACGTCTGAGGTGTTCAAAATCACCAAAACTATTTTTTTTCTTATTTTTATAAGATATATTTGTAAAATAATATATGTATTTATGTTACAAAATGTGACAACTTTAACAAATTGATTTTTGAGCCATTCATGACATGTAGCAATAAGCCGCACGCGGATCCAACATCTTGAGTTTTAGGAATCACTAAAATTACATTTTAGTTGTTATTCTTTTAGAAGTGTTACTTGAGTTTAAAACAATAACAAATATCAACTGGGCTCTTTTATTACTCAAACTTTAAGACAACGATTCATGATTCATGTCTCGTGAAAAAAAAAACTTCACACAAATTCAGTGTTCAATGTGCTCAAAATCTTTGAAACTATTTTTCTTTTTTTATAAAAATATCACATCTATACAAAATAATATATGCTCTGATGGTACAAAACGAGTTAATGAGCAATGACTACAAAGCTTTTATTTTTCTGTATTTTATTTATTGATATTGCATTACAATTTGTTTTTGAAATTTAAGTATATATAATGTTAATTAAGGGAAAATGAAGGATATTGATTTAAAGTCTGTTTCGCGTTTATTTTTTATTTTTGGAACTTTTTGTATATTCTGAATTTTTTGATTTTTTTTTTTTGGAAAATACTGGGTGAATGGAAATTAAAATAAATAAAATATTCAAAAACCGGCGGCCTGATCCTAATTCTGACGTACGTCCATGGCTTTATATTAAACCCGCATTATTTTGATACATTTTAAAACAAAATTATATTTAATTTCATTAATATCCAGTCCAGCCAAACACCTCCCTCCCTCGCCGCACCCCCCACCGCCACATCTCTCCATCCCCACCATCACACACGCCCTTTTCTCCATTATTATACTCCCCCCGCTCACGAAACTCAATCTCCTCCCATCCAATCCTCCACGAACACCGCCGCTGGTTTTTCGTTTCACCTCCACGCATCGAAAACGCACCTGCACCCTCCTCCCCTTCGAACTGCCACTGGTTCGATATTTTTCTGTTCCATGTTCGTGTAGATCAGGGGACGGCGGCGGAGGGCGGAGGAGGCGGAGGAGGCGGAGGGGATCGAGCTCCGTCGATGGATTCCACGGCCGTGGGCGGGTCGGAGTGGGGCTACAATGGCGGACTATCGGCGTTGGCTTCTCCCGGAGCCGGGGGCGGATCTGGGTCGGCGCTCCAGCAGCAGGGGCGTCGCGGGACTGGTGAGGAAGATGATCGGAGGAGGTCTAAGACGGAGAGGACCGTCGGGGGCGATGGTTTCTCCATGCTTTCGAAGCCGCTGCTGGTTAATGGTTTGGTGCTGGGACCAGGCGGCGGCGGCGGCGGAGATCAGGCGCCGCCGCAGATGCTCTGTTTCTCTTCTTCTCCAGGACCGGAAGCTGGTTCAATGGGTAGGAGCTCGAGGGGCGCCTCATTGCCTTTCTTTTATCGTTCTTCTCCGGCGGCTAGGAATACAGGTACCTGAGAAAAGCTCGCTGGGTGCTCGTGCTCGTGTTCGTGTTCGAGTTCGTTTTCGTTTTATTTTTTTCATCTGGGAAACGAGCATGAACAGAAACAGAGCTTCGTCATCGTCGTTATGACTTCGCCTCCCTGTTTTATGGTACAGTCTACGGCTCCCGGAGCTTCAATGGCGCAGGAGCGTCGGCGGCGGCGAGGGGGCCGTTCACGCCGTCCCAGTGGCTGGAGCTGGAGCACCAAGCCCTGATCTACAAGTACATCACCGCAAAAATGGCAGTTCCGTCGAACCTGCTCGGCCCCATCAAAAGATCCGTCGATTCCGCCGCCTGCCCCTCCTTTTCCGGCAGATCCCTCGCGCGTAAGTGGTCTTATTTCGTTTTCTGCTTCTTCATGGTCTTGAATCAATGGCTTCTTCCAGTTGGATGGGGGTCGTTCTATCTGGGAGCCGACCCGGAGCCGGGGCGATGCCGCCGGACCGACGGGAAGAAATGGCGGTGCTCCCGGGACGCGGTCGCCGACCAGAAGTACTGCGAGCGGCACCTGAACAGAGGCCGCCAGCGTTCAAGAAAGCCTGTGGAACACCATCCCGCCCGTATCGCCGCCGTAGCGATCCCCCGGCCGGCGATGGAAGGCGGCGCGGCGAGGAGTTCGCAGCAGCCCTCCCTCTCTGATCCTTCTGCGCACCTCAACAGATTCGCGTCGAGAAAACTGGGGGATGGAGCAGGCGCTTCCATGGCTTCTCCTCCCGTTGTAAAGGAAGAAGAAGAAGAAACGAATCTTCTTCCCGATCTGAGGTCCGAGGCCTCTGCAACCGACTCACAGACGGAGTTCGGGTTCGTCCCCTCGGCCTCCCTCGTGAATCCAGTTCATGGCCGGGAAGTCGCCGCCGATTATCGATCGCCCATTCCGAGTCCGGACATTGGCTTCCCGCCGGACCCGACCCTGCTATCCATTTCGATCCCTGCTCCTTCCTCCTCGGCTCGGACCACTGCCGGCGAACCAGCAGCTTACGCGCAGCCGGACACGATCCCGCTGTCGGTCGGAGGGCCCCTCGGGGAGGTCCTGCAGAGCACCGGCGGCAGCAGCTCCGGCAAGGGCCCGTCGGCTCTGAACTTCATGAGTCGTGGCAGTGGGTGGGATGGGAGGGGTTCCACGACGGGGGTGTTGCAGAGCGCCGGGAGCGGGGGCAGCAGCTGCAATGATCTTCTGGTGCTGGGCTCGAGTATTGTTCGTTCTTCTTCTTCTTCCCTTCCGCTGCTGTAACAGAGTTACGGAGCTCTGGTTGACGATGGAGATTTTTGTTTCTGTTGATTTTGTCTTTGGTAGGGATTTGTGGCAGTGTAGTTTTTGTTTTTAAACCTCAGTGGGTTTGTTTGGAGCTGGAAGCTGGATAACACAATTCAGATTACCAACCACATGCAGCTTTGGTATTAAAAGTGAAGGTTTCCTTTACTCGATTTGGATTTTGTTTGGTCTAATAATATCCTTTTAGAGGTATTTGAATTGTTATTCTTTTTCTTAAAGGTGATGTTTTGGTCAAAACCAAAGTGCAATTTATTATAAAAAAGAGGGAAACTGCAAGAGTATGAAGTAAGAGATTTTATTACAATCTCTATCGTAGAGATTAAGAATATCAGCGGGGAGGTCCTCACTCCGAGGAGGTCCTCACTCCAAGTAACACTTTGATTGATTCTTTATTGACAAGCCCACCAGCTATCATATTCGCTTCATGATAAGTATGAGTGACAATGAATCTGATCTCACTGAGCGAGTCCAGACAGTTCATCCATCGAGAAGTAAGCAGCCATACAAGGTGTACCGCTCCATTCCAAATGGCTTAAATAATGGTGGTTGAGTCACTTTCAATCCAAATGTCGTTCCAGCCTTTGATTTTGACAAAGTCAATAGCCTGGATCACAGCCATCATTTCAACTTCTAGCAAAGAGGTGTTATCGCAACTTCCATAGAAACATCCATGGCAGTGACCCAGAAAATCTCTAAAAACAACTCCAAAGCCCGCTGGACCCGGATTTCCTTTGGAAGCGTCATCCACATTGACCTTGATCCAACCAGGAATGGGAGCCTGCCAAAACACTTCAGTTGAATGCCTCAGTTTTTTGTATATGCCTTCAATTCTGAGACGCCGAAAGTCCCTAACGGAGTTGTTGCAGTGAGCTTTTTGAATCAAGGCGGCATTCTGGATAGCAATGAGAATTCTCGTCCGACCTGCATTAAGATTTAAAGAGTGTTTATGATGAATGATATTATTTCTATCATACCAGATAACGTGGAGGAGTTCAGCAACAACGGAAAGAAAGAGATTCTTAATTTGTCGTGAGTAATCAAACTCCACACACCACTTTAGTTGAGCAAGAATGGAGTCAGAACAAAGCCATCTGCAGTCAAACATGTCAGTAATATAATTCCAAAGAGCAGAAGCTGTAGCACAAGATAAGAAAAGATAGTTAGTATCTTCTCTATGTTGATGACACATATGACATTGAGAGCAGAGTTGGATACCAAAAGACCGAAGGGAGACTTCAGTAGGAATGCGATTATGAGCAATGCGCCGGATAAGGTTTAATCTTGAGGGTTTGATCCAAGCATTGTCAAAGTGTTTCAACCAATTAAAAAGGGGGTCAGGATTAAAGAAACTATGATTATAAAAACTTTTAGAGTCTAAAATTCCATTGTGAGATGGTTCCCAAATGAGGCAATCATCCGCATTAGAGAACAGATGATTATCAACAATATGCACAATGGATTCAGGGAGGTTAGGGTTATGGGAGTGCATCACCTCCTGGATAGTGCAGTTGATATTGTCAGGGGGGAGTTAGGAGGCAACATAACAATGAGGGGGGTGCCAGACCAATTATCATTCCAAAAATTAAGAGAGGAATTCATACTAACCATCTATCTGGAGTTACTCATAATGTTGGTAAAAGAGTCTCTGATGGAGGGCCAGATCGAAGAGTTAGCATAGCTCAAGTTTCCTTTTTTTAACTTTTCTAGGAATTTTTTCTGAAGAAAATCAATGGAGACATCATTATGATTGATTAATTTCCAAGTAAGTTTGGCTTGTAGGGCCGCATTGAAGAGCTTGAGATTCTTTATGCCTAGACCACCATTCTCTAACAGTTTGCAGCAGGCAGTCCAAGGGATGGTGACAAGCTTTCTTTCAAGGATGCTACCAGTCCAAACAAAATTTTTGATGTACCCATTAATTCGCTTCAAGAGAGAAGCCGACCATTTATAAATCATAAGTGAGTAAACCATTTTGGAGATAATGGAAGACTTAACAAGGAAAACCCTGCAATCCATGGATTGAGATTTTCCTTTCCAGGAGGAAAGTTGGCTGATAACTTGGTCCACAACAGAAGTGAAGTATATAGCTTTAGGTCTTCCCCAGAATAAGGGCACTCTCAAGTAAGTGAAGGGGAGTGTACCTTCCTTGATACCTAGGTTTTTGATGATGTTAGATTTCCTATTAGTGGGAAAACTTTTTCCAAAGAAGATAGACGATTTTCTCCAGCTGATGTTTTGTCCAGAGACTTCCTCATAGTGGGATAAAACCGTTTTGAGATTGAGAATATTCCTTTTACTCCCATTGAGAAACAAGATAATGTCATCAACATATAGAAGATGGGTTGGTACATTTAGATTTCGGGCCGCTTGAATGGGTTTTAGTTTATTTTGTTCAACAAGGCTAGTAAGAAGTCTGCTAAGGCAGTCTTCTGCAATGGAAAACATGATAGAAGATAAGGGGTCACCTTGACGAACTCCTTTGGTGCATTTAAAATAACCTTTAGGAGATCCATTAACCAGGATGGAGAGGGAAGCAGATTTGAAGAGAGAGTGGATCCGGTTTATAATGATCTCATTGAACCCAAAACTCTGGAGAACTTTGAAGATAAAATTCCATTCCATGGTGTCAAAGGCTTTTCTAATGTCAATCTTTATGGCCACATTCCCTCCTCTAGAAACTTTGTTAAGAGCATAAGTACATTCCAAGGCAAGGCAGATGCAGTCCTGTATAGACCTGCCTTTGATGAACCCAAATTGATTCCAAGAAATGATTTTGTGGCATAGTGAGGAAAGTCTAATGGCGAACAACTTAGTGATTATTTTGTATAGAGAGTTGATGAGAGCAATAGGTATAAAAAGATGAATTTCAGACGCATTGGGAACTTTGGGAATGAGAGTTAGAAATTGGGCATTAAGATCATGGGGAAGAACACCAGTGGAGAAGAACTATTTGACAAGCTTACAAACATCAGTATGAATAACATCCCAGTGATGTTGATAAAAACCATTGTTGAATCCATCGGGACCTGGGGCACTGTCAGTATTGAGACTAAAAACAGTGTCTTTAATTTCGTGATCAAGAGGGACTCGTAAAAGAAAGGAATTTTCCTCCTCAGTAACCAGTCTAGGTATAACATCAGGATGAAGATCTTTGTTAAGACACAAACCATTGAAAATATTTTCAAAATAAGTAACCACATGATTGGCTATGGCTGCTTCAGAATCATATAGAATATCATTGTCCTTAAGAAAGGCAAGCGGTCTACTAACTTTCCTAATTCATTGAAGAGCATTATAGAACTTGGAGTTACGGTCACCATCCGTAAGCTATTTTGTTTATAAGATTTTCTTGCAGATGTTATCTTTAAGGATCAGAAGGGAGTTAAGCTTCAAGAAGATGTTCATTTCATTCTGGGGGTCAACAGAGAAGTCATCATTTGTTGAATTGTTTTGAATTTGATTAAGATCAGCCTTCAGAGTGGCTATGTCCTTATCAATTTGTTTTGCTTTAGCTCTACACCAACTCTTAAGACACTGTTTAAGATGTTTAAGTTTGGTAGTACAAGCAAAAGCATATTTGTGATAAGACATGGTATCCCAACAATTTTTAATAAGAAGGGAACATTCTAAATCACTAGTCCAGGCATTGTTAAATTTGAAAGGAGTGCTGGATTTGCTTCGTCTAGAGAGGTAGCTCACAAGAATAGGGTGATGGACTGAATTTAGTTTGGGTAAGGCGGTTCTCGAGATAGTATCCCAATAATCCAACGCTGGAATATTCAAGAAGGCCCTATCAAGTTTACTAGCCACGATCCTATTGTAATGCCTTCTGTACTAGGTGTATTTAGCACCCGTGAGGTTGATTTCAATCGGACTACAATAATCTAAGGCAGCCCAAAATTCCCTAGAATAAATGTGAGAGTGAGAAGGAACAATATTTTCACTAGGGGAGAGAATAACATTAAAATCACCTAGTACCAACCATGGAACTTGAATGATGTTTGCAAGGAAACAAAGGTCATGCCAAAGAGACCTACATTCTTGATATCTATTTTTGGCATAAACAAAAGTACATAAATTATGTGAATTGTCTAGTTTAAAATCACAGGTGAACATTTGGTCAGAAAAGAAAAAAACATTAACATCCTGCAATGAGTTGTGATAAAAAATCCAAAGAGAGTCAACAATACTACCATTATTGAAAGAACCAATAAATTAATATCCATAAGCAACAAAATGTTTTAATTTCATCTAAAAGAAAATTTTGGGTTCAGTGATAGCAAAAAACTTAAGCTTATGAGTCAAAATATTTTTTTTAAGAACAGAAGTAGTTTCGGGGTTTTCAATACCCTGACAGTTCCAAAAAATTACATCCATTTAGAACTTGGCTTTGGAGCGAGAGCTCCCCTTTTTCTTTTTCGAACCGCCCGAACCTTTTTTCCTCTTTGATCTCCTAATAGTCGAAGAAGAGGCTGAGGAGGTCTTCAATCCCTGGTTACTCATCAATGAAATATCATGAATGTTAGAATCAACAATAATATCGACATACAAGGTTTTTTCATTTGAATTAGAGTTCAAGGTTGTGGTTATAGAGCCAACCTCTAATTCTTTCACCGAGCCCAAAGCCTGATGAACATTAGGCGATATAGTGATATCACCTATTTCCCCTTCAGGTTCAATGGGACTGATCACCAATTTTTGATTGTACAAGCTTGATTTTATTGGAGTATTCAGAAAAACCGTGGGCGAACTTGGCATTGATTTAGTAGACTCAAGCATAGTAAAATCATTAGGTAAACAGGGAGGGAGGTCACCTGCATTATGCATCTGAGGAGGGTGAGAGAGGTCATTCATTTCAATCTGAACCTCCTTCATTTTATCGGTGAGGTGGTATGAGGAGCTTTCAACATAACAGCTGCATCTGTACCAGTGGTAAGCAGAGTTTGGCACTCTTCTTTCTCCGAAACAATACTCGGAGTAGTGACAGGAAAGGTCGATAATGTAGAGTTTGCAGCCGCACATTGCCCCGCATGCAGGTCAGAGTTCTCACAGACGTCCAGAACCAGGCGCTCGATATCATCCCGAATAACCTGATCAAGCTCCACCATTTCTTCCGCTTCCACTTGCTCAGCCCAGGTGACCCCAGAGCATTCACCCAGTAGAGTTTTTTTCTTCACCCAGACCTCAGCCTTCTTCTTTGGGGGTTCCGGGATGACAGAGACCAAAGCCTTACCTGTCTTTTTCTTCTTGAATTCAGTCCATCCATCATTCGAAGGTTGGGATACCTGACTTTTGACAACACAACACTTCAACAACGAACGTCCAACAATCTTGCAAAGTTCACAGTAGGGGGGCATCCTTTCGCATTCGACGCGGACTTCAGCTCTGTAGTCATTTGCATTGAAGACGATGACCTCCGGTATTGTAGCGGTTATGTCAACTTCAACCATCATGCGGGCATACATGCCAAGATCGGCGTTGAGCATCCGTTGATCAATCTTTAGAGGCGTATCGATATAAGAGGCTATATCATTGAGGATATTCGGGTTCCAGAAGTACCAGTTGAGCCCATGTAAATGAATCCAGATCTGCACTAAGGAATTCCTTGTGTTGTACGGGTTGAAGGCGAGATCCCATTCAAAAATGTGAAGAACACCCGACTTGATTTGAATATTTCCTAACCTCCAGACTCTATCAAGCTCATCTTGTGATTTTAGGAGCATATGGAAATAAACCTTCTCGATTAGGATTAATTTCCAATCCACTAACCCCCATACATTAGCAACTCGTGATTTAAGCTCTGGGTTAGACCAGGGTTTTTCGCCCTTGAGATATAAAATACGATCCATGAAAAAAAACTTACAAAGTAGCGACCTCTGTTGGAGCACATTCGGATCAGCCTCAATAGCACATCGACCATCTTTGAGCTTTTTACAGTGGGACATTCTCGACTCAGAGGATTTACAGTGGTCAACATCTTTGAGAGCTTCGGCGAAGGAGATACCCTTCGGTCTGTCCATCGGTGGGATTTCATCCTTTTGAACCGTGATTATAGTTTTACCGAATGAAAATTATTCTTCGGGATTAAAACCATCCATTAGAAGAGAAAATATTGAAGCAAATCTAGGCCACTGATCCTGTCGAATCTGAGAAACCCTAGGGTTTTTGGTGGAAGCATCGAGAGAGACAATCTGGTATTTGAATTATTATTCAATACTCCAAGCATTATTTTTACATTTCATGGTCCATTTAATTTCTGATAACATAATTTATACTCCATTAATTTTTATTCTGATTTATTTTAACTTATCGAATGATGTAGCTTCAGATCAACCTAAACCTTGAGTGGGATGAAAAATGTTGGTCACGTTTTAGACTACAATTCACCGTCCTCTTGTATGTTTACCCGCCTTTGTAAGACTTATTTGGAAAAAACACTTGGAATAAGATCACATCTTTTCATTTTATCTGATGTATTGAGTATTAGATCTTGTCTTTTCATTTTATCTGATACACTTTGAAAGAACCCAACTCCAGTAGCCTTAGATTCGATGGTTATTTTACAAAATTGTCACTAGATACAAAAATCACATCCCGAAGAACCAAATAGTTTAACAGTCTTAGTAAATTAGAAACATAGTTGATTCACACATTGCATTGGTAATAAAAACATAGTGAAAGTAAAAATTCCATATCCTTGAACTCATTTAGAGTATCCTTTCATATTATAGGGAAATGAAACAAAATATGAGTGAGTTTAAATGTTCAATAAGAGAATTTGAATATCAAAATCTATCATAGAATAAATATGGCACAACCAATATGGGAAAGTGAAAAATTGAAAATACATGTCATTTAAATAATAACTTGAGTACGAAGAATAATATGGAAAGAATAAATGAAAATTAAATAATTCCATATAAATAATCACACGAGATTGAAACTTATCCATGAATATTACAACTATTCAAATAATCACATGAAAACAAATAACTGATTTCATAATGATGTAATGCATAATGTCAGACATCTTAAACATACTCCCAAGGTTGTGGAGTCAAAAATTATATTTCTCACTTTTCCATTCCTTTAATTTTGGAAATTACAAACACTTTCTTAAAACTTATTTACTAAATTTATATTTCCAAAGTATTTTAGAATGTTTTTGTAGAAAACATATTCTTTTACCATACTTAGAATAAGTTATAATAAATTACGAACATAAACTTATAATTATTCATTACATTTATCTTAATGAGACTGTGTCCAATACACATCGGACTCACCCTTATCAAACCAAATGTTAGACTTTCTATCACGACTACCATAATGACAAAGTCTTAACAATCAGACTGATACCAGTACCGATAAACATCAAACTAATACTCATAATGGTTATCGTAATGTCAATTGTAAGGAATCCCATCAGACTGACTTAAGTTTATAATCACATTCAGAAGACTTATTTCTAATGTAAGTAATACTTTTTACACTGTATTGGTGTAAATCAATACAACGCCAGACATTTAGTTTTTTAAGATCATTATGAGTTGTCAAGTGCCAGGCGTCCAAGTCGTTGCAACAAACTCGGAGAAAATATGGCTGTTGGGAAGAAAATATGACTGTCGGGAAGATGCCTATAAACACCCAGTCATTTGAAGAGTTTGAAGCTTGGTGTAACTGATTGCTTGCTGATTCGTTTTTCATTTTCTCAATTTGTGAGAGCTATGGATATTGTATAAGTGCGAACCATCTTGTTCTTACTCTTTGTAATTGTTTAGAGCTTTGTAGTTCTAAGGAAACCTTGTCAGGTCATCTCCTTATGAACTTTTGCATTGTAATTTGCGTCTGATCATCGTATTGATCAAGGGTTTCCAGGGATAGGAAGGAGAATCCGATCCATCGTATCGAGGGATACCAAGGTTAGGTAGACAAAGAATCTGATCTTCTTATCGAGGGATACTGAGGATAGGAAGACAAAGATATTCAGATCTTCGTATCGAGGGCTTCCCTGGTAAGGGAAGACAAATTTTCTTATAAGTATAAAACAAGGAATACCTTTAGTCCGAGTTATAGACTACCTTTCTCTTAAGGTTAAAAGAGTTATATTTTTAATAGTTTTAAAGACATTATTTCTTTTGTATGCTATTGTATTACTTGTTTCTTACAAGTTTTTATTCCTCTGCACATTTTAATAGAAAGTAAAACATTGTATTCATATTCCTATTATGTTTGTTGTTTTATCTTGTTTACTATGATTATGATAATAACAACATTTTAATTTATAATATCCATCTTGATTACGATACTTATACTCTGATAAATTGGATCCATAGTGATTCTGATATTTTACACTCTGATTAAATCGTATTGATCCTAATTACGGATTGAGGGCCAAGTCTGATAAATCAACTCAAAGAAGATTTCGGTTTTTTTGTTTAATTATTTTAAACTAAGTTTTTTAAATTACAATTCACCCCTCTTGTAAGTTAGACATTATAAGCATATTCTTACAATCCTAACCAGTAAAATTGAAACATTGATTCAACAATTGACATCAGAGCTAAGTCCACAACTCTGAAATACTACTACCAACATTTGGTATCAAAGCAAGATTCCATTACTCATATACTTGCTGAAGTTTTTACTTTACTTATTATCGAAGGTTGCCGAAGTTTTGTTATAAACTTTTTGTTTATATTACTTTTGTTACACTAGTGTGTTTTGGGGAAAAAGAATATATTTTTTTAAAGATAGCTAGAATAAACGTCAGATACATAACCAATCTGAATCCGAACAAACCTCCTATTTTTGATGATACTGACTATGAGTATTTGAGGGATATGATTAAGAGTTTTATAATCAATACTAGGGTTGATAACTTTGTTATGTTAACTGGAGATTATAAAATCCATGTTAAGGAAGTTACCACTTTCACTCATCAAGAAAAATAGGAATATAAGTTGAATTAAAGAGTTAGACATACTCTGTTAAGATCCATGAAAAGAATAATTTACAGTCAAACATCATCTTGTGAAGATAATAATAGTATTTGAAAAAATATTTAAGTTACACATTTTGGAACTTCAAAGGTTATTGAGACTAGAAGATCTATGTTAAGAGCTGACTATCAAGCATTTGATTTCTTATTGAGTGAATCCATTACAAAGATGCATTAGAGGTTTATTACCATTATAAATAGTTTACAAGCTATTGGTGAGAGTGATTTAGATGATGAGATTCTTGTAGAGAAGATAATAGATATAATTCCCAATGAGTTGGACTCAAAGAGAAATACTATTAATGAGACCAGAAAGTTAAATAATCTCACTCTTGAGGATCTTATTGGAACTCTTATGCAATATGAGGGAAGATTAAAAATAGATGATGAGAAAAAAAATAAAATTGGTAGTATTGTCTTTGCTACAACATCTACCTTACCTTCTAAAGATCAATCTGCTAAGAAAGTTGTAAAATCCTTAATAAGGAAGAATGTTGTTATTCAATTTGATTTTTTCACTTCTGAATATTCTGAGAATGAGTTAGCAAACTTGGTCTAAAGGATGAACAAGATAGTTGGAAAGAAATATTTCCAATATAGATATCAAAAAGGTTATAAGGATAAAAGTGACAAGAAAGATGAAGTTTCTTGTTATGAATGTATGAAAGCTAGACACATTATGCCATATTGTCTAAAGATTAAGAGGAAAGATAGAAAATATATAAATTCAAAAAGGAATGCCAATAAATTCTATAAATACAAAGGAAAGAAAGTTTTGAAATCTGTTGACACATGGAGTGACAATGGTGGCGATTTTAGTGAAAATTCTTCAGATAATGAAAGTTCCAAACAAAGGAATATAAGCCTTTTTTTCAATGTACCCAAAGTTAATCATTGTCTCATGGATAAGGTACGAACTGCTGAGAACCTTACCAATATGTATTTAAATGATAATTATCCTAATGAGAAGGATTCAACATATTGTGATGAAGAATATTCCTCAACCAGTGAAGATAATTCATTACCCTCTTATGATGAAGTTTCATGTCTTGCAAAACTATTAAGAAAATGAAAATTACAAAATTTGTAAAAAATTTGATAATGCTAACGAAAAAATTTCTAAGGCTGATTCAAGAATAAATGTTTTGACAAATGAAATATCAAATATTTAAAAAGATCTTGATAAGGATAATTATTAAAAGGATTCTTTTTCAAATGATTTAGAAAAAGTTGTTTCTGAGAAAAATTATTTACAAACTAGTTTTGATAAACTTAATTCCAAGACTATCACTAATGAGGATAATAATTTAGTTATAAAACTAAAATCTGAAATTTCTTCTTTGAATAAAATTTTTTCAAACTTTACCACTCATAAAAAAACATTGATAAAATGTATAAACAAATTCGTCCTCATGGGAATAGTTCCAGAATGAGTTTTTCTTATAAAAAACCAATTTTGCATAATAATTTATTTGTTCTTAAAAGTGATCCCTTTTTCACTAAGTGTCAAAGTGGTGTCCATTGGAAAAGAATTGTTCATTAAATAAAGTTCAATCCCTAGTTTTTCACAAAGCCTATTTTTCTAAACAAATATGGATTCCTAAAGTTTTTTTCTAACATTACCAGACCCAAGAAGGTTTGGGTGCCGAAGTCTAATATTTTTGTTTTCAGAAAAACAAAGAAAGTACCCAAAAAAAGAATACTTGGTACATAAATATTTTTTTTTCCAGGCATATGACTGGGAATAAAGATTTTTTTGAAAATATTTTCATGATAAAAGGTGGAAAAGTTACTTTTGGAGATAATGCTCAAGGAGAGATTATTGGTATATGTAACATTGTTTTTCCTGGTAAATCTTTAATTTAAAAAGTTTTTTATTAAAGGAGATATCAATTTAAAAGTCATCAGAACACAAGATCAACTTTCTTGCATTTTTGTAAAACCTATTCATTCCGATAGATTTAAATACATTGAATAGAAGCTCGGAATGATCAACGTAATGTAATCATTCATATCTACTTCTTGTTTACCCATATATTTAAATTAAAATAATCCTTTTAATAAGGGGAGTACATATGTTTATGTTTTTTAAAAAAAAATCATTTTCTAAATTTTTAGTTTTCTTAAAAATTAATTTTTATGTAATGAGTTTTTCAGACTCATATTTATTTATAAAATTTTTAGACTTAGAATTCTTAAAAATATTTTCTAACTCTAAAAATGTTATAAAATTTTCTGGAATCAAGTTTTGTTACAAAATTTTCAGATTCAAAAATATCGTAAAAGTTATAATTAGTTTTCTTAAATAAAAGCATCATAATTGGGTTTCTTTAAAAAAACTATTTTCTATTAAAAAATTTGGTTTTTCATAATTAAAACTATCGTAATCTACCTAGATTATAAAAACTAAGAAGACTAGGTAATCATACCGATGACTATTTCTAATATGAAAGGTATTCCTATGTCTTTTAAGATTTTACACCTTTTCATTACAATAGTTATTTTAATTGTTGTTGTTATTATTATTTTTTATTTTATAAAATTGTATTGTTTTTTTCAATTTTTTTACTCATATCATATTATTTATCAATACGATAAAAATTTAAAAACCTAAAGAGTTCAACATTTATTTAAACTTTCTTCGGATGATTATCAACTGTCAGAATATAATGGGTTAAATCTCAACTATTGATTTCATTTTAGAAGATGAACTAACAAACCAAGAACCTATATAAAGAGGACCCCCCTATGTTGCACATCGATTGCTTGAGAGTTTTTTCCCCAAGTTGTTGACCTCCTTAAGTTACCTAGTCTGAAAGAACATATTTTCGTCTGATTCACCGATCAAACTCTCAATCCGATGAAAATTGGAAAAGATTATAAGAAATGGTTATTATTTAGAGAGATATTAATTAAAAGATATTTTTATGAGAATTACGATTCTACTTTGAAAAAGATGATTGAATTCAATGTTTGGGAGCCGTTTTGTGTAGAAAAATCAGACAAGGACTTTGATTTACATTATCCAGATCTTGTTCATGATTTTTATGATTCAGTCAAGTTTTTCAAGGAGGATGGGAAATAAAATTTTTTTTCTCAATAAATGGAATGAGATATAAGATGTCATACAAGAAAGCTGTGCGTTTAGTATGAATAACATCGGAAGGAGAAGCTTATTGTCCTTCACATAATTTTTATATGATCTTGGATATTTTAATAGGATAAAGGCAGAAGATTCATTGTTTTATCATTAAAAAAATTCAGGAAAGTTTCACCCATGGCACTGGATAATCAAGTTGTTGCCTTATGGATGAAAGGGTTTCTCATATCGAGGAAGGGAGATCGAGATACCCTAAAAGTTTATAATGTGTTCGTATTGAATTTTCTAGTAAACATGAGAAAGATAGACTTGGTGGGTTTTATTTTATTAACTACATAGAATATAAAATCAGGCACAATCAAGTCATAGATCATCATATTTCTAGCCTTCTTAAGTAAACTAGTTGAAAAATACATGGAGTTTTTCAAAACTTCCAACAAATCCACTACGATGAGAGAAAATATATCTTTCATTAGTGATGATATGATAAACTGAATGAGGTTTTTATTTGATAGCACGTAAAATATTTTTTTTGAGAAAGTTGGTGGTGTCTCAATGAAAGTAGAACTATAAAGGAAAGCAGAGAAAAATTGTAAGAATAAGAAAAGGAAAGTTGAGACCTCTCCACCAAATAAAGGAAAGAAAAAAAAAGAAAATTCCAGATGAATTCTATGATGAGTGGATAGGGAATAAATAGAAAGGAACCCAGGAGATCCATAGATCAGACTTGAACCCGATGAGGCCAAGGATTTAAGGATTCCTTCTACTAATAAATTAAAAAAAATAAAAGAAAAGGGAAAAAAAGAGATTGTTAGATGCTCAACTATATAAAAATATTTTGAAGGGTGTTGAAAGATCTTCCAAGAATGTAGTTCTACCAATTCTCAAACTGATCAAGTTAACCCGGATGTAGGGTTAGTTTTTCAAGAAACCACCATTTTACAAGCTGAAATTATCTCTATCATGGACAAGGGAAAATGAAAAGTTCTTGATGAAGAATCAGTCCCAGAACTTCCTAAATATCAATCAGAACTAAAACCAGTTAGAAAGGGAGATTTAAGAACATCTAGAAAGCTCAAGGAGGATCTAGATAAAGAAGTTGGTGAATAAGTTAAAGGTATATATAGATATGAAAAAGAAGAAAAAGAAGGATACGAGGAATAAGGAAGTGAAAAAGGTGAATATGAATTAGTTGAAGAAGAGGAGATTGAAGAACATATAGAATAATAATAATAAGAGGATGAAGGTGAAGAAGATGATAATGGAGAGGGTGATGAAAATGAAAAAACTCAATCTGATAAGAATTCATCAAAGTTATCATCATTAGATTTTCCCTCCAAGATTGATAAGGGTAGTAAATATGGATGTTATGAAGTAGAATATGGATCATCATCAAAGAAAGAATATGATCAGAATCTAAAAACTAAAGTTGATGACAATGTTGAAACTGATAAGAATGATGAGATTCTTGGATTATTTGATGATAAAGAAGTTGATGAAAGGTAAGTTATAAAACCGATTTCAAGAAAAGAGAAGAAGAAAGGCAAGTAAGTGGAAACCCGAACAATTTTAATTAAACCTCCAAAGATTTAACATGAACAATCAAATTAATCTAGAACAATTACTTGTCAATGAGTTGATTATATTATTCAGGATTTGAAAAGGTTGGAAGGAACAATTCCACATTTTAAAAATATGAAATCTTAATGTCAGCTCATCCAAGATAATCTAAATGAGAAATAATAATCAATAAATATGTTAATTGAGAAATTTATTCAGATCAAAGAACAATTGAAAGTTTATCAAGAAAGTTATAAAACTCATAGAAAGTCATGTAATGAAATGGTGAAGTGGTCTCATTGAGTTGATATCGATCTTAAGATCTATGATGATAATTTTGATGATGTGAAGAAACTCCTAAATGAATTCGCTGAATATTTTAATCAGTTTACTAAAGACACAGAAGAAAGGGTAAAGTTTGTATAAGAATTCATAGATTCAACTGATAATCATACTAAGGAAGTAAATGGTCAAAATGGAAAGATATGATATATGTAGTTGGAGATAACTAGTCTCAAATCTCATGATGATGAAATTATCGAACTTAGGGATCAGTATAGAGAATTGTATGAGAAAGTATAGACTCAATAAGAATGACTAGTGAATCTAGAGAAGGACCAGAAAGAGTTCAAGAAGATGAATAATTTTATGAAAACCCTCTTGAAGAAAGATTGAACATTTTTCTTTTGAACTCTTTTTTTGTAATTATTTTATAAAATATTTGAATAATTATTTCATAATGAATGACTTCTCCATCCAATTAAATTTTCCTAAATGCTTTCCAATTATGATTGGTTGAGTGTTCTTTCATTTTTCTTTAATGGATGATTAATTAGTTCATTATATTGTTTCATATATTTATTTATCTAACTTTTTAGGAAACTTAATATTAGTTCCCCAATTAATTTTTGAAAACAAAAAATGGGGAGAATTTTTATAAGTAAGGGGGAGAAATCTTTGTAGAGGAGATTTTAATAAAAATGGGGAGAATTTTTTTTAGAGAAATATTTATTAACAAAGGGTAGAATTTTTGATAAAGGAGGAGAATGTTATATTAAGGGGGAGAATATGATCCTTAGGGGAAGATTTTATCCTTAGGGGGAGTTAATAATATTCAACATCATACTCTCCATCGTATTCAGATAACTTATAACTTAGAGGGAGTTAAGGTTTAAATGTTTAACTCTGAATATGAAGCACTTAAAAGAAAAAGGACTGTAATTTTTTCAAAGTTATTTTTCATTTAATTTTTGGGGTTTGTGTTTTACAAAAGGGGGATATTGTTGAGTCAGAAATTCTATTTCTCACTTTTCAATTCCTTTAGTTTTGGAAATCACAAACACTTTCTTAAAACTTATTTACTAACTTTTTATGTACAAAGTGTTTTAGGATGTTTTTTAGAAAAAAAATTCTTTTAGCATACTTAGAATAAGTTATAATGAATTATGAAAATAAAATTATAATTCTTCATTATGATTATCGTAATGAGACTATGTACAATAAATATCAGACTCACCCTTATCAAATTATATGTTAGACTTTCTATCATGACTACTGTAATGACAAAGTCTTAACAATCAGACTGATACTGGTACTGATAAACATCTGACTAATACTCATAAGAGTTATCATAATGTCAATTGTAAGGAATTCCATCAGATTGACTTGAGTTTATAATCGTATTCGAAAGACTTATTTATAACGTAAGGAATAATTTTTACACTGTAATGATGTAAATAAATATGAAATCAGACATCCAGTTGTTCCAGATCATTATGAGCTATCAAATTCCAAATGTCCAATTCATTGCAATAAAATCAGAGAAAATTTGACTGTTGGGAAGAAAATATTATCGTTGGGAAGATTTCTATAAATACTCATTCATTTGAAGAGTTTGAAGCTTGTTGTAGCTGATTTCTTACTGATTCATTTTTCATTTTCTCAATTTGAGAGAGCTCTATTGATTGCATAAGCACAAACATCTTGTTCTTAGCCTTTGTAATTGTTTATAGTTTTCTAGTTCCAAGGAAACCTTGTCAAGTTGTCTCCTAATGAAAATTTTCATTGTAATCGATATCTAATCATCATATTGATTTAGGGATTCAAGGAATAGGAAGATAGAGAATATAATACATTGGATCGAGTGTTACCAGGGCTAGGTAAATAGAGAATCCAATCTTTGTATCGAGGGATTCTGAGGATAGGAAGACAGAGCCATTTCGATCTTCATATCAAGGGATTCCCTAGTAAGGGAATACAATTTTTTTTGTAAGTATAAAACAAGGGATACCTTTAGTCTAGGTTATAAAATACCTTTATCTTAAGGTTAAAAGAGTTATCTTTTTAATATCTTGAAAGTCATTCTTTCTTTTTTATGCTATTATATTACTTTTTTCTTACAAGTTTTTATTCCGCTAAACATTTTAATAAAAAGTGAAACATCATATTCAATATTTCTATTCTATTTGTTATTTTATCTTGTTTACTTTTATTACGACAATAAAAACATTTTCATTTATCGTATCCATCCTAATTACGATACCTATACTATGATAAATTGAATCGATAGTGATTATGATATTTTACACTCTTATAAATTGGATCCATAGTGATTCTAATATTCTACACTTTGATTAAATCATATTGATCCTGTTTATGATTATATTACTTAGTTCATCGGACTGAGGGATGATTATGATAAATCAACTTAAATGGGATTTGGTTTTTTTTAGTTTAATTATTTTAAAATAATTTTTAAAAATTACAATTCACCCCCTCTTATAAGTTAGCCACCATAAGCATATTCTTACAATCCTAATCAGTATAATTGAAATTCTTATTCAATAAAGGTCTCGTGCCAGGACATCTTACTTAAATGGGAAAGGAATTAGCCAAATACCCAAACTAGTTTGTCTCATGAGACCCACTGATACATCGAAGGGATATAGTGGTCCCCACCCATCACTTACTAAGTCTAACACATTCATCATATGAAAGGGGTTAAACATAATCAAAGTAAACATTCATATTGAACAACTATCATACAAAATGTTAATATTTTACCCAATATATAAATATAATAAAATAATAAGTCATCTAGAGTAATATGCTGAGTAGTATAAAAAGAGTAAATCCCCAGTAAAGAATATTATTCACCAAATAATACTAACATAGATGAAAATACTTTAAAAATATTACTGGAAGATTACTTGAGGAAAATACCCCCTTCATTTTGAAATCACTGATTCAAAATCTAAAAATTTCCAATGTATTAAGGAAAAAATTTTCTTTGATAAGAATCTTAAAAAATTATAAAGGAATAATCCAAGAAAATATTAATCATGATGGTAGTAAAACTCTCTCTAGTAGTGTACATTAAAACAAATATTCCGTTCACACCTTCAGTAAAGGGTGCCTCGTTTGGAAGACAACAAGAAGATTTATTTTAAACCTTTTTATAAAAAATAAAACATGATAAAAAATGAATTTAGTAAATAATTTTTGAATATTAAAAATATTATTGAAAACATTTTAAAGAAAACATGGATATGAAAGAAAAATATTTCCGACTAAAAGAAAAACAAGTCCAATTTTCCTTAAAAAACATTATTTCGGTATCTTGCGTATTTTATAGAGGAAAATGAAAGGAAGACTTATAATATTTAAAAATAAATAGTAGAAAATAAAATATGTTATGTTTAATATAGAATGATCATATAAATTCCCCAACAGAGACTTAAACATAAACAATCTCGAATAATGTTGAGATTGTGAAAGAAACCTCTACCACTTTGGTAACTTTTGCATCATAACCCCCCTGAAAGAAATAACTTCTATTTAAACTTTAAACACCATTAATATAAATGTAATAAAGATATATCATATCAAATAGGTAGTATATAAATCACATGAAATAAACAAGTGGTGAATTTAACATATGTCTCATGGAAACAAAAGTGAGATGAGAAACCCTTACCTCAGGTCTTCCTTCCTTCGTATAGTTTCGAGCCTCCTATATAATAAATATATATTTATTATAAATATATTCTATAATAATAATCATAAATATAATATCATATAATATTTACTAATATCCTTTTATCACCATTTTATTAATAATTATTTATTAAAATCATTGTTCCAGGTGATAACTACTTCGTTTTTATGTATCTTTTGGTTAGGTAGTTTTGGTCCTTATACTTTGATCACGGTACAATCATATTCATAATGTTAATAATGATATAAATATAATATATATTCATTATATATATATATTTATTTAGAATCATCCATAAAATTTATTGATAGAAATATTAATTACACCATTCATGGAGATGGTAGGCCGTACGTATACAATGAACATTATTTTCACGTTTTAACAGATGAAATTAAAGAAAGGTAAATAATAATTAATATTTATTTAATTAATATTATATATAATATATATATATATATTAAATCTATCCTTATTACCATCCACATAAAGTGGAAACGAAAAACGGATCGCATCACTTTGTGGAGTTGGTAGTCTATACGTACTCACGAGTGACATTATCATTTCCAACAGATTGGAAGGTAAGAAAGTAGATATAATATTATAATTCCAAAAGTATAATTATTTAATAAATATTATACATACTCATTACTTACATATTTATAACTATCCATGTAAAGTGCTGATGTAAAACAGATTACACTGTTATGTGGAGACGATAAGTCATGCGAATGCACGAGAGGTGTTTTTGCTTTTAATTGGAAGAAAAGAATTTGTAAAATGGTTGTTTCATAATAATATTAACATGTAAATATATTGGTGATAATTAATTTATTATTTTAGTATGGTTACAATATATTTTGGGTAAGTATAATAAGAAAGAAATTTGAAAGAGTCGGTAAAGACGATTACCTCTTCTTTGGTAGACTTCCTTTAGATATCCTCTTAAGGGACCTAGGGTTGGTATTTTGGGATGAAATAAACCTATATAAATTGTATAATTATGTTTATAAGTTATATGTTTAGGTATAGGTTGATATATATTCCTCAATGTTGTGTAAATAATTGAGATAAAGGGGTGTCCTTTTATAGGAGAGAGAAAGAACACACTTGAAATTTCTAAAAATATTAAAATATAATTAAGTCATTCTCAAGAAAAATGAATCAAAATGGATAGATATTCTAAGACAAGTTAGTTTTTTTTATAAAACACCATAAAACAATAAAATTTTAATAGGTTTAAGTGGTGTTTTAAACCTTATCTTTTGGTTTAACCCCATAGTTAACCAATTTCAACCATAACTACGGTAACAATTTGTCCACTCTTAAAGGGTTATAATTTTACTTATAAGAAAAAAATTGACTCATAAATGGAAAATGGATGACATTTTTAGACCATATACTTCCCACTATCCTATTTAAAGATTTTATGATTTTTAAATAATTTAATAAAATATTGTTTTCATGAAATATCATTATTTTAATTTTTGAAACTATTCATTTAATTTGACTTTAAATTCATACATAAAGATATGTAATTTTAATATAAACCTTTCACAAATCAATAATATTATATATTCATAAATAATTTTTTTAACACAATAATTTCTCCAAATTATTTTACTTTTAATATTTTTAAAATCATTTATTTAATTTTTCCATTAATTGAATAAATATCGTGTTGGTGTTGTATAAATTTTTTAGGTAATTATATAATCACTAAAAATTATAAATAAATTTCCATCATAAAAATAATTTCATTATTCACAAAATTACCTTTAAGATCTATTCACAACTTAGTTTTATCCCTATGCGAACATATAAGAGTAATTTAAAAACAAGAGATTGACATTTTGTATTTTTCTTTACTTAAAATATTACATATGTAATTTTTATAAAAAAGTGTCCCATAAACAATTAAATTTATATAATAAGGTGATATGTTTTGAAATAACTCCATATAATAATAATTAAGATGAAAAATGGTGGCCATATCACTTAGTTAAAACCCAGGTTAACCAGATTTACTCTTTTACCGTGGTAGCAAATTTTTACTACTAATTATGAAAAAAAATTAAGTTGAACTTATTAAATAATATTAATTATACTAATACAAAATATGAAATCTATTTTATCAAATCAAATCTCTATAATTGGTAGAAATTAATTTTATAATAATCCTGCAAAGTGTGATGAAAATGATTTTTGAAAAAAAAATGCCTTTTAAGTCCAAAAGTATTTTTATACCAAGATCAAGTATAAATTTGATTCATATATAATTATTATATTTATAAATGATAATTATATTAATTTATGATACAATTCAAAAACATTATGATATTTTTTCAATGAAAGTAAATGATAGTTTTATAAAAATTAGTATTTTCCCCTATTCACTAAAAAATCAATTTTTTCAGAAAAATAAAAAACAATCACCCCAAATTAATTTTGATATGATGATTTCAAAAATGAAATTTATTTTTCCAAATAAATTTTATAAAATTGTTCGAAATTCATTATTTTATTTTTTCACAAAAAGCAATAAAAATCATTTTTGAGAAAAAATATATTTTTGATGCATATAAAGACTTTAATAAAAATTGAATGTGCTTAATTTATCTAAAACCTCTGTAAATAATTATTTTAAAGTGTTTATTCCTATTCACTACACCAATTTAATGGTTAGGTTATAACATTCACTTTTAAATAATATTATTTATATCACGGTTCTTTTAAACTTGAGTTTGTGTGTAACACAAGATATCAAAAAAATTTATTTGAAGATAAATGTAACATAAAATATTGGGGTTTTATGTTCTACCACATTATATAAATTTTTCCCACACAATTTTATCTTGTTCATAAAATGTTGAACCTTTGTTGAAAACCCACATCGTATATAGGGATAATAAAACTTCTTTTGGAAAGGGAAAGTGGGAAACATAAAGGTTACCTGAAATATCACATATTCGGGTTCCCAGACAAGGAGAAAATTGATGGTAAGTTTAAAATATAGAAATAGTGGAGAAAAATAATGTCCAAGGAATAATAGAGAGTGATAGAGAACATGGTCATGAAAAATTTAATGACCACAAAACCATAAATCAACGAGGGATTAAAAGGCCATCAGTTTCTTAGAAATGAAGGTAAAAGAATATATTTTTTGTTTCAAAATAGTTTTCCTATATTATTTTATGAATTATCAACTAATAAATAAAATAACCCCCAAAAATCAGGGTTATTTTAAAGAAAAACATTAGTATAATAACCATGCTTTCAACTAGGGAATGAAAATTCATCTTAACATAAACTGCTCGATAACCAGATTCCTACTAGGTGTCTTGGTATGATAATTATTTCCTCAGTGTGTCAAGGGATGATTCTATATCCACAAAAAATTAAAGAGTGTGTAGATATAGAATCAAATAAAGCTCGGTTTTATGATCAAAGTACATATTATCAAAACTCAAGGGGTTTTAATTTTAGTTGTAGTAATTTCATAAGTTTAACCTTTCTCCCTGATCCTTTTCTGAGGTAAATTCTCTAAATATTTAGGGCATTTATTTGTGTAGTTCCCTAAATCCTTAAATTTGAAACATATGACATTGGTGGATTATTTATTTCCATTACACACACATGCCTAATGACATTTATCTCGACACTTGAAGAAAAATCCCTTTTCCTTTAATTAAGTATCATGGTGTTTATTTCCACAATTATCATATGTGGGAAATTAACTCATCCTCTTCTTTTACTTTTCCTCATTTATTTTTCCTTAGTAATTAATAAAAATCTTCTTCTCTTTAATTACTTTTAAAATATATGAATTAGATAATTCTTTCTCTTTCCTTATGGAACTTGATACCATATCATCATATGAAGAAAACATTTGAGAGACTAGTGCCAGAGGCTTGGCTTAAGCCCATCAAATAAACAATAAATCTTAATTTCCGAATTACATATGTAGCCCATAAAATTAATTTCAAAATCTTGTAAAGTTTTCCTTATACTAAACATCACTTTCCTCTTCCTTTTGTATTAGATTGAGGAATTTCCTTTCCATATTAGCACACTACTCACGAGGGAATTATTTTTTGAAAAATATCTATATAAAAATATTATATTCCATTCTCTCTATCCCCTCCTCATCCTTTGTGTTTTGGATCAATGACCACTATTTTTCAACATATTCTTTTAAATAACACACTTCTAGAATTACCTTATCTCTTTTATTACTTCTCAAAGCCAGGAATATCTTTTCTAGGTACTTGATCCATTGTTCTGTTATCAATGGATTTGTAGTTCCATTAAAGTATGGAGTATTTTACTGCATGAAGTGGTCCAAAATTAAAAAATCATGTTGTGAAGAAATAGGTTGTTTCACATGGACAAGGTTATTAGTCCTAGCTTAAGTCAACTATCCTAATATGGTCATAATCTGCTCATCTCCAACAAAATTCATGTTAACTTGTTTACGAGGTAAATCCCTACATTGATTATAGGTGTTTACTTGTTTTCCATTCCATTTTCTAGTTGCCATTTCTAAACAATGGAATACACTAGATTATATCATACCATTATGAATCATAATATTTAACTTTGAAACTAGTAAAACACTTAACATAAATTAAAAAATTATGCACAAATAATATCAGAATCATAATATTGGTTTCTTTGGTAATACTCACAAATCATAAAAATATTTTTAAATATTTCATAATGGTTTTTAAATAAAATGTGAATTAACCCAATAATATCCCTCAGGAGTGTCAAACCAGGTCTGTAATAAGGGAAAACTCACCATTAAGTAGAATGATATATGAGATATACTCGACTAACTCTTTTTGGGGTTACTACTACTTGATGCATCTATGCCAAAACCATATCCACATATAGTATCCATACATATGTTTATTGCTAATAAAACAACATAATATCTTCCATAACAAAACATTAGGATGTTATCATATACTTAGACTTAAACTCTAAGTAAATCATAGGGTTATGTTCCTTAATATGTGTTTCCTAAGTCTAGTTCCCAATGTTTTTACTAAAATTCCTCTGATATCGACTGTAACACCCCAAATCTAGTATCCATGGATTCAGTGGTTATTTTACTACATTATCACTAGATACAAGGGATCATATCCTGAAGAAATAAATATTTCAGTAGACTAAGTAAAATAGAAACGTACTTGAATCTCACATTACATTGATAATATAAAAACATAGTGAAAGTAAAAATTCTGTATCCTTAATACCTTCAAATATTCTTTCTTCTTATCCCACTAAAAGGAAATAAAATAAGGGTGATCTCAAATTATTAGTAATGGAATGTGAATAACATAAGCTACCATAGAATAAATAAAACATAATCAATATATCAAAGTGAATAACAGAAAACACATCCCATTTAATTAATAATTTGAGCTCGAATAATAATATGGAAGGAATAAATAGTGATCAAATAGTTTTATATAAATAATCACATTAGATTGAAACTTATCCACGAATATCATAACCATTCAAATAATCACATGGAAATCAATAACTAATTTTATAATGATGGGATGCATAATGCTGGAAATCTTAAACATACCATCAAGGACTCGTTATAGGATATCCTATATAAATTGGCAAATCCTCACCCAAATACCTAAACTAGTTTGTCTCATGAGACCCACCGATGCCTCAAGTGACTATAAAAGGCCCCATCCATCACTTACTAAGTCCAACACATTCATCATATGAAATGGGCGAACTATAATCCACATAAACATTCATATTAAAAAACTACCATATGAAATGCTAATATTTTCCCTAATAAATAAATATAACATAATCATAGGACATATAGAGTAATATTGTAAGGACCCAACCTTAAACCTAACTTATTCTAGTTATTTTAAAACTAGAATCAAATTATTTTCCAAAATATCTTATAGGTCTATAGTTTTAGAGAAATATGAAAAACTCTACATAGTAAACTTGTACATTACAAGTGGAATCTAATACCTAGTATCCATTTTTTCAACCAAAAGAAACCCTTTTAAAATAAAACATGATTTCTGTTCAAGAAACATCTTCAATACATTCATTATGACATCTTATTTTTCCTTAAAAATATTAAGACCCGTGAAACAAATATTTTAAAACTTGGGATGAGAAAAAAAATCCCAATAAGAGACATAAAAATAAATAATGAAACCATTAGACCATGAATAATTTAAACCCATGATTTTTTTTCACAAAGATATACTTTTCACCCATAAAACATATTAATATTATCTTACCACATGAAATAATAAGTTTCCTGTAAAACTCCATAAATAAATATGAATCATAAAGGTATATTTTGGTATCCATATCACTCTTACATTTACTATAGATATCACGACTACATAGGGAGTAACCTTCATGATTACATTTGGAATACCCACCATAGTATATTCCATTAACCTCTTAGGATAAACCATACGGGTTATCTTCCTATCATTACCTAATTCATTAGAGAAATATAATGGGCTAAACCACCCTTGATTTATCATGAAACCACCCATACTCATAAAAAATTCCCAGGAACCAAAACATAAGCATAACACATAAATCATGCGTAATAGAAAAATAACATTTCCACTTTGAAATCTCTTTTCATTTTTACAAATTCATGCACACATAAATGAAAAAATTATCTAAAAATAAAATTGAAAAAATGTAAAGGAATAATAAAAACATCAAATCATTGTGAAAGTAATAAATTACATTCATGACTTATATGTTAAAAAAATATTCCTTTTGGAATTTTGTAAAAATAGTTGAAATAATAACTTTAAAATATGTTTTTAAAAGAAAGTCTCTTACCTTGATTTCGACTCATCACGTACAATATTTATATTCCAGAATAATAAAATTAGTTTAATTATTTACTTTCTTAAGAACCTTTTTAAAGTTTATTATTCCTTTTATATTACTTATTATCATGTTATAACAATTACTTAATTATTTAAGTTCATGTTAGATGTTTTGTCGATATTCGGTACTTGAGTCCAAAATGAATTTGATATGATATCAATAGTAAAAGTGGTCATAATTACACCATCTCAATAATAATATTAAAGAAATAATAATAAATTTTTTACATCAATTATAATTTTTAATCAAACCATTTATGTCTGGTTTTGACAAATGAACAATGTTATAATCATGAAGATGGTAGACTGTACATACACATGAGTAACATTACCATTTTTCAATGATCATTATAGAAAGAAGGTAATTATTATTTTATCTTTACAGAATTATAATAATACTATAAATATAATATTAATCATTAAAATATACTTATATACATATCATCCATGTGATGTGGTGATGAAAAATGAATCACATCGTTTCGTGGAGGTGATAGTTCACACGTACGCACGAACGACATTATCATTTTTATGTTCATGGAAAGGTAAGAACCTAAATTATATACTATTACTTCATAATTATAAATATTTCATTAATATAAAATATAAATATTAATTCCATCATTATAACCAGTTTTAAGATATGGTGATGGAAAACTAATTATATCGGTTTGCGAGGCGGTAGTCCGCCGTATACATGACGAATAATTCATTTCCAATTTGATGAAATTGGAGATGGATTTAGGTGATGATATTAACATAATGACATCTAAATATATTGAGGATATTTTATTTATTATTTTATTTCTATTTAAGAATATTTAAAGGAAGTGAAATAAGAAATAAAATAGAAAAATTTATTTAAAAACGATACCTCTTTTTCGGATGATCTCCTTTTATTAACACCTTAACACCTCTAAGGAGGTGCTATATCTAAACTATGCCCTATATAATGTGGGAAGGTATTATAGGAATTTATTTGGGAAGATATTGTCCAATAAAAATAGGTTTTTAAGTGTATTGAAATGAGAAGAATGTGTTCCCTTTTATAGGAGAGGGGAGGGGCACTCTTGAAATTATTCCAAAAATATTAATTTAATATAAATTAATTTTCTATTCCAAATGGATCCAAATTGATTTATTTAGAATATAGGATTTTTTTTGGTCTAATCCCCTTTATACAATAAAAAATAGATAAGTATTTACTATTTTTTAATTCTTATCATTTTGTTTTATCCCTTATTTAACCTTTTTAATTCTTATCGTGATATCATTTAATTTACACTTTGAGGGTTAATATAATTACTATAAGATATAAAAATACCAATAAATGAGTAATTGATAGAATTTTTAGACTTATCCTAATTTTATGGACGAATTTTAGTTTTTTATGAATTTTATATCATTTAATAAAATATTATTTATTTTAAAATATCAATAATGTCAATTTTGACATTATTTATTACATGAATTTTAAAAAATATCATAACCACAAGATAAATTCAAAAATAAAAACTTATAAAACATCAATAACATGTCAAACTCATACAAATAATTCATGGATGACATTAATAATATCAAATAATATTTATTTTAGTATTTTTAATATCATTTATTTAATATTTCCTTTAATTAAACACTTATTGCATCATCATTGTGAAATCCTTTAATTAAATTATTTATTCTCTAAAAATTAAAAATAAATTATCATGATAAATATAAAAATTTTATATTCTAAAATACAATTTATAGTCTAATAAATAACCTATATAACCCCATATTAAAAATATTCCACTTGTTAAAAATAAAAGTGTGATAAAATAGACTTTTCTTTGAATATAATATTATAAATGTCATACTCTCATCCAAGTGGCTCAAAAAGGTCATAATTTCATCCTAAGGATGATTTTCGTATAAACACACTCATCCAATGAAATTAGGACAAGTTTTAGGGTAATTTTATAATATTTATTATATTATTTTTACCCTTAATTTCTCAATTTACCTTTAACCGTGTTAATAAAAAAATATTAAAATTACTATTCATATGTCCAAAAATAAAAGGGACCAATTTAAATAAATTAAAACTTATGATTCCAAACAGATAATATATTTTTTAAAATTAAAAATAAATAAATTGTAGAAATTAATTAAAAATTAATCCCATTGATGGAACGAGAAAACGAGTTTTTAAAGTAAAAATATTCAAAAGATTGAAATATTTTTATATCCAAATTCAGTGTGAAATTGATTTCAACGATCTATATTGGATTAAATGATAAAAAATGATCTATTTATAGTTTATAACCAATAAAAATTATAATTTAACACTAGAAAGTTTTTATATGAAAAATCTATTTTTAATTAAAATGCAATATTTTTTAACTATTCATCAAAACATGAAACTTGAAAAAAAATACAAAAAATTCAACCAAAGTAATTTTTTTATATTATTATTTCAAATAATAAGTTTATTTTATCAAATATAATTTATAAAACTATCAAAAAATATATTTAAAACAAGTGCACCATCAAAAGGCAACAAAACTGCCTTTTTTAGAAAAATACTTCTTTTATCCATAAAATTGGATTTGTTCTTATATCAAGTTTTGAAAAATAATAATATGAATGTTAAATATTAGATTTAATATTTTTTATATATTTATCATTAATATAATACAACAAGAGCGATTTTATTATTTATTGGTATAAAACATTCTTATGTACATTTAAATAGTTTTTCAGAAAAACATTTCCTTTTATTTTAAAAAAGGTTTTATTTTCATTTATAACTAATTGGTCACCAAATAATTAATTATATATACATGTGTAAACTATATTTTCATAATTTAGTTAGTACTTTTCATTCCCACCATTTTAATAGGTAGTTTATAACGATAACATTTAAATAGTAATATTTATTTGTTCATTGAAGCTCGATGTCATGTATCATGTACGCTATCGAACATAACATTTATTTTTAAAAAAATTGGGATATTAAATTACCCCCCATTTGGAAATTTCATCCTCACAATTTTGAATTTGGTCTCGGTAACCAGGGTTCAAATATTTATATTTCCTTTATTCAAATCCCACATCGGAAAAAAAGATTAATGAAAATTGCACTTTAAAAGACCGAAAGGGAAGTAAAAAGGTCACTTGGGATAACACATACTAGGGTTACATGTAGGAAAACATGGATATGTAAAAAAACTAAATACAAAGTTCTTATGGAGAGTCATAGAGAACATGGTCATTATAAATTTATCCATCACAAAACCATAAATATGTGATAGGTTAAAAGGTCATTGATTTTATTAGCAAGAAATGGAAACAAATAACATTTTTTTTATTTTAAGATACTTTTAACAGAGTTGCAGAATTTTTACTACATGGATTAATAATGTACAGAAATATACTTACTTTATAAGTAGATTTTCATCTTTTAATCAATTTCCCCCACAAACTCATATTTTTCTCCAAAAGATGAGTATTCAAGATGATTTTTTCAAGCCTGAAGCACTAGAATAAAATTCTAGAGAATCACATAATACAAAAAATATGAACTATCTATTTCTCATGTCTTTATACATTAACCCAAACAAAAATTTTTATTACAAGATAAGATAAATCCCCAAAAAGAATAAACCTTATATGATGAAAAACTACTTCAATCTATAAAATTCAACAGTAATACCCAAAGTTTAATATAAACTATTCAACAAACAAATATCCTTAAGATTACTCAAAATAATCCAAAATAAGATTGAAACCAAAAAATCATTTGATCAAATAGACTTCCAAGATAGTATTAACATTTATCACTAAATAACATTAATGACTCTTAAAGTCTCATACCACAAATATAATATCTTAAATAACATAATCTCTAAGATATGTTAATTATTTCCATAAATAAACCGAATCACCATAAGTATAGAATAAAATCACATTTGACTACAAAATAAAAATCAACCTTTATTAATCATAATATTCTATTTACCTTAATCATATAAAGTTTCCAAAATAGTGAACATCTTACTAAATAACATTAATCACTTAATCACCAAATAATTTTCCAATCCCATGGTTATCTATTTGATAAAAGATATGTTCCAAAAATCAAGTTATTATTAATACATCAAATCATTTAACTAAAAATAAAAATTCATACTAACTAAGACTTCACTTATGCAAGTGGTAGGTGATACACCATTGTCTCCCTTCGGCTATAGGTTCGATTCCCACAGCCTTTCCAGACGTGATGGGTTGTCTCCCATCCTATGAGTTGTACCTTTTTATAAAAATATATAATTATTATAACATTAAAAAAATATTATAAAGTCATAAAAAATAACCGTAACATGTTTTAACCTCAATTTTTATCTCATAACTTTCATTTTGTATCCTGAAAAGTAATAACCCATAATTACCTCAAAAATAAACGTCTCAAAAAATAACATTAGTCACCTTAAAATTTCATAACTTAAAGCATCAAAAGTGGTTTATAAGACATTTAAAATATGATCAAACTTAAAATTATAAACCCATGATGATATCCATACATCTTAAGAAAACATCATATTCTCCAAAGTTGTCTAAACCCTGCTCTGATACCAACTACAAGGGCCTAGCCTTAAACATAACTTATTATAGTTATTTTAAAACTAGAAATCACATTATTTTCCCAAAGATATTTTAGGTCTATATTTTTAGAGAAATAGGAAAAAATACTATATAGTAAACTTATACATTACAAGTGGACTCTTATACTCAGTATCCATTTTTTCAACCAAAATAAACCATTTTAAAATAAAAACATGATTTCTTTTCAAGACACATCTTCAATAAATTCATTATGACATCTTCTTTGTCCTTACCCATCTTAAGACCTGTGAAAAAAATATTTTAAAACTTGGGATGATAAAAAAAAGGTCATTAAGGGACATAAAAATAAAGAAATAAACTGTTAGACCATGAATACTTTAAACCCATGAAAACATTTTCACAAAGTTATAATTTTAACCCATAAAACATAAGCTCGTCATATTACCTCATAAAATCACAATTTTCCTATAAAAAACCATAATGAAAAATAAATCATAAAGGTATCTCATGGAATCCATATCACTCTTACATTTACTGTACCTATCATGGCTACATAGGGATTAACCATCATGGTTAAATTTAGAATACCCACCACAATAATTCCCTTAATCTCTTAGGATAAACCCTATTGGTTAAATTCATCTCATTACCCAATGAATTTGAGAAATATAATGGTCTCATACACACTTGGTTTATCATGGAACCACCCATAATCATAAAAAATTCCCAATAACCAAAACATAAGAATAACACATAAATCTTTCAAAATAGAAAAATAACATTTCCACTTTGAAATCGCTTTTCTTTTTTACAAATCCATGCACTCATAAATAAAAATGATTTATTTGAAAATAAAATTTTAAAATTGTAAATGAATCATAAAAACATAAAAGTGTCATGAAATTAGAAATTACATTCATGATAGATATGTTAAAAAAAAATTCCTTTCATCATTTTGTTAAAATATTTGAAAGAGTAACTTTAAAAGATGTTTTTAAAAGAAAGTCCCTTAGCATGAGTCTGACTCGTCGTGTATAATATTTATCATCATGAATAATAAAATCAGATTAATTATTTAATTTATTGTGAACCTTTTTAAAGTTTATTATTCCTTCAATATTACTTATTATTGTGTTATAACAATTCTTAATTATTTAAGTTCATGTTGGACATTTTGTCGATATTCAGTACTTGTGTCCAAAATGAATTCGATATGATGCCAATATTCAAAGTGGCCATAATTACATAATATCTAGAATAATATTAATAAAAAATAATCACTTTTTTAAGTCAATTTTACTTTTAAATCAAACCATTTATGTATGGTTATGAAAAATGAACAATGTTATAATCATGTAGACGATAGGTCATACGTACGCATGAGTAACATTTCCATTTTTCAATGATCATTATGGAAAAAGGTAATTATTATTTTATATTTATATAATTATAATAATATAATAAATATCATATTAATCATTTAAATATAATTATATATATCATCCATGTGATGTGGTGAGGAAAAATGAATCAAATCACTTCATGGAGGTGATAATTCACACATACACACGAACAACATTATCATTTTTATGTGCATGGAAAGGTAAGAACATAAATGATATATTATTATTTAATAATGATAAATATGTCCTAAATATAATATATATACATTAATTCCATCATTTTAAGCATTCTTGAGAGACAATTATGGAAAAAGAATTATATCGATTCGTGAGGTGGTAGTCCACCGTACACAGGAATGAATAATTCATTTCCCATTTGATAAAATTGGAGATGGATTTAGGTGATGGTATCAACATAATAAAATATCAATATATTTAGGATAATTTAGTAATTATTTCATAAGGTTTGGGGAATATTTTAAGGAAGTTAAATAATAAATAAAATAGAAATACTTAATTAAAAACAATACCTCTTCTTCAAATGATATCATTTGATTTACACCTTAACACCTCTAAGGAGGGTGTTTTGCCTAAAATAATCCCTCTATAATGTGGGGAGGTATTATAGGAAGGGATTTGGGAAGATAGTTTTTTATAAAAATAGGTTTTTAAGTGCATTTAAATGAGATGAATGAGTTCCCTTTTATAGGATAGGGGAGGGATACTCTTGGAATTCTTCAAAATATTAATTTAATATAAATTAATTTTCTATTTAGAATGGATCCAAAGTGATTTATTTATAATATAGAATTATTTTAGGTCTAATAACCTTCATACAATGAAAATTATATAAGTTTTTACTATTTTTTAATCCTTATCTTTTTGTTTTAACTATTATTTAACCTTTTTAATTCTTACTGTGATATCATGTAATTTACACTTTGAGGGTTAATATAATTAATATAAGATTAAAAAAGACCAATAAATGAGTCATTGATGAAATTTTTAGACTTATACCAATTAGTTTGATGAATTTTATTTTTTTTTATAAATTTTATATCATTTAATAAAATATTATTTATTTTAAAATATCAATGATGTTAATTTTGACATTATTCATTACACGACTTTTAAAAAATATCATAAGAGCAAGATAAATTCGAAACAAAACATCTAAAACATCAATAACATGTAAAATTAATATAAAAAATTCTTGTATGACATTAATCATCTAAAATTACATTTTTTTGTATTTTTAATATCATTTATTTGATACTTTGTTTAATTAAACAATTATTGCATCATCATTATGCCGACCTTTTATTAAATTATTTGTTCTCTAAAAATTAAAAATAAATTATCAAGATAAAGATAAAAATTTTATATTATAAAAGACAATTTATAGCCTAAAATAACCCCTATATAACCCCATATTAAAAATATTTCACTTGTTAAAATCAAAAGTGTGACCAAATTGACTTTTTTTAATATAATATTATAAATTCTATACTCTAATCCCAATGGATTACAAAGGTCATAATGTCACGAACCCATCCCCATAAAGTGTACCCTTCCTGAACTAGAAATGGGCTAATAGAGATAATTACCCCTAAGTCCTACCTCCAGTAGGTCTTGGGTTACCAACTAGCACTGAGGGTATAGTTAACACATAGATGAGAGGCATTACCCTCTAAGAGAAACACATGTGGAAGAGTGAGATAAGACAAACAGAAGCCAAATCCTTCTCAGACTACAATATTGAATAAAACCTAAGTACACAAATTTAATTTCATGCAAAAACTACTACAAATGGAAGGAAAAATTATAAGTACCAAAAGAAAGGTAAAGACGACAATGACCACGAAGCCCAAATAGCTCATACAACCCACAAGCTAGTAGTAACTATCCTGGACTCCAACCTAATCAAACTGACCTGAAAAATATTTTATATATATGTAGGGAGAGTATAAATAGTATACTCAGTAGTATCCTCCATGGATCCTCTCATGCAAAAGTAAAGAAAGCATGATAAAGCACAGTGAACAACAAGTGAAACTAACTCATCACCTAAACATGTGTACTAAGTTTCTAGCCTCACCATGGATAATATCTTCAAGTATCTTATAAAAGAGAATATAATATAATAAATAATACCAAGGATACCTTGCTATCACTTCCCCACTAGTTTTTCTCTCTTCCCTAACATCGCACATCTTGAGCATCTCTTTCCAAAAAAAGGCTAGCCCACAGACACCTGGGCGAAACACCAAAACATGCACCTCATGTGTCAACATGCACCTCATGCATCACACCACCCCATCCACATAACCAAATTAACCAGGTAGTTTCTGAGATCCACTAAAACCCACATAATGTGTATCATACATCGAGTATTATACCTCAAGCCATCACATCCCACACACCAAGTAAGGATCCTCAATCCATCACATCCCATACATGTTATACCTATAGTATCCTTTACGAATATATATCTAGAATATATGTGTGCGAATAACCAAAAGACATTATATCCCTCTACACACATATATAGGGAAAACTAACCATTATTCATACCAGCAAAAGTAACTACCAAGAGAAGAGAGTGGGGCTAAAGGGGGTAGTCAGCCATCCATCCTCCCTCCAGGATGTTGGGGAAAACACCCCCCAGGGCTTAGAATCCCAGGGGTGTCAGTTTCCCTAACCAAAAGGGTAGAGTAGCATATAGAAATGAAAAAAGTATAAGATATAATATATCTCACAACCACACTATGGGAATATCCTAGTCTAAGACGCAACTATATCTAACATCTCTAAAACTCCTAGTCGCCACTACTAAGACCATATATCCTATAAGCAAACATCCATTTAAAGAGCTACATTAAACTAATTTATATCTTTTAATCGGTTTCAATTTATGTTAATTAATTATTTAACCATTAATTAACCATTAAAAAATTCTACATTATATTTCATTAGCATATCAACAAAGATCCATGCCCTCCAGGCATAAACAAACCAAGCCCATAGTTTCTTAGAATTACAACATCATCATTACATCCCACAAAGTTCCAACCCCATGGGTTAAATATTTATTCATTTATTTAACAACCATTACCACATTCAATATTTATAGTTATTCTAGAAAACATTCTAGGATACCAAATACAAGGGGCTCAACACAGTGAGTAGATGAACTACCCATTGAGTCTTTGACACCTATAGAAGGAGTGTAGATCCATCCAACCATAAGAAGCTAAACATAGAAACAACATGGAATACCCTGCATGTATTTGTGTCCCTTAGAAGGAGATTAAAAAAACTACCTACCACAAGTCGTGGGGAAAGTAAAGAATATAAAAAAACAACCAATTCAACAAGAATCCAACTTTCATATTAATAGGTAAGCCCAGCTTCAACCCATTACATCATTTCTAGTGTCCTTCTGGACACAACATGTATAAACCGATGAATCTCTCCAATCCAAGCATCAAATGCTACCACAAAAATTGGCCCTCCCTACCCCATGTACCACAACAGTCCTCCAGGATCATCCATCCTAGGATCATTTCACATACAGACCTCCCTACCCCCACAACCACAACATCCCTCTAGGCTTAGCAATCTTAGGCTCACATCACAACACAAGGAGTAGGAAACAAAAATAACAACTGGGATCTTGGCCCTAAAGAAAGGAAATAAGCCTGCACACATAATGATATCTCATGACTCCAAATCATAAGGCACTTAGACTTTATGAGCATGTGGGAAACTCAGGACCTAGAAAGGCATCATCTTTTATCACACAACTGGTTCTTATTCCATCTTTAATTAACTGATTCATTATTCATAGGTTCCAACAATGGGAAAACTAAGAAACAAGCTATCATAAATTAATTAAACAATTAATTTAAAATGAATTTAATTATTTTTTCAACAAGAATCAACACGATTCAGGTTAATTAACTAATTTAATTAAACATGCACACTTCTATCAATTTGATTAACATCAAATTACAACAACAACCAGATTCATTAACATGACTCTTAAAACCTATTATAAAATTGATTATCAATAAATTAAAGATTTAAATTATTTACCAATATCCATCAAGAAAAGCATGATAAAATAATTAAGGCATATATATCACACTATCTAGAAAATCAAGAGACAAACCGTTATCGCGATATAAAGCAACAAGATCGCTATGTGATCGATACCAATTCTTTAATCTGGTTCAGGTATTTAATTAGTTCAATTTCATTGTGATGCAAAGGATAAACCATGCTAGCTCTATTATTTCACATAATTAAATTGAGAAGTAATGAATCCCATACCTAAAAATTTCACTGATGTTCTTCACACGAGAATAGATCAACACAACATATCCTGATCACCTCTCACGCAACAACTACATCCACTCGAGGATGTTGCGGCACAACCGCACCAACAAAAAACCAAAGAAACTTTGAAAGGAACACATAGATCAAGTTCCATTACATGGAAAAGAGAAATAGAAGAAAAGGATTGGATAAAACACTAAAAATTGAAGGAAATCACACCTTGGATAAAATCGACCCACCACAGATCGAATATGAAAGCCTGAGATCAATTCCTATTGAAGGGATCTACAAAATGCCCAGGAGGGGACTACCACGTTGCCTGGGATGAGAGAGAGAGAAGCTGAAGCCATAGGTTTTGACAACCTGAGTGGATGGAATGTTTTAAAATATTACAGCATCAGGGGATTACATGACGCGTAGTCCCCTTTCACATCATGTAATGCATTGAGGTCGATTTCCACTGAAAAAACCATCGTATATCGCATTATTTTATTTTTAAAACCCTAAAATATTATGGGATTTGAATCCCACTTTCACATTGTGAAATTATTATAAACATCATGAAACCCACTTTCATGCCATGAAGGTTCCCTATGCCCAGTTCTCAACACCCAAGTACCTCTAGACTTCTTATGAGCTCCATAAGCCTCGGGAACATGCAAAGTGTTGATCCACGTGGATCTAGGCCCTTAAATTATATACCTCTCAAAAATTATCATCCTCAAGAATACAAAACCAACCCATAGAGAAATAGAAAGGGGTCATCCAAACATCCACCCCGTGAGATACCTCTCAAGGATCTCATCACCACAGGATCTCACCACCTCACTAGAGGAACAAGAAAAAAACCATACAGAAAACACAAACATCTCCTAAACCCTCTTCCGGGGGAGATACATATCAAAATAGAGCAAGACAAAACAAGTGAAAAGATAAATCCATCTAAAAAATTTAAAGGTATACAACCATAAAATGAACAATGTTACAAGATAAGAGCTAAAAATCAAACAACTCGGGATACTAATCACGTATTTGTGACTCACGTTCCTAGGTACTATCCTCTACACCACTGTACCACCACAAGACATGAACCAAGGGGATATCATGCCTGCGTAACACCTTCTCATGGTGGTCCTAGATCTCTACAGGCTGCTCCTCGAAGGTCGCATCATCGTCAACATCAATCGCATCCCAATAGATGATGTGAGAGTTGTCATGAAGATAACGATGGATCTACGACACATGAAAGACATCATGTATCTAGATCATTTGTGGGGGAAGTTCTATTCAATATGCCACAACTCCAACATAATAAAACACCTCGAAAGGCCCAACAAATCAAGGAGAAATCTTACTCCCATGACCAAACCTTCCCTACCCATGACGGGGAGCCACCTTCAAGAACACATGATACCCAACATTGAACTCCACAGGTCTCCTCCTATGATTAGTATAGGATTTATAATGATTCCGCACTACCTTTATACTCTCATGAATCACCCGAACCATATCTATCGTGTTCTGTACCAGTTTCGACCCGAGAATTATGGACTCTCCAACCCCAGTCTAGCATAATGGAGAACGGGATTGTCAGCCATACAAGGATTCAAATGGCTCCATGATGATGGTGTATTGAAAAATATTGTTGTAAATGAACTCTAATAAGGGTAGGTTCCTTATCCACGAACCTCCAGAATCCAGGACACAAGAGCGCAACACGTTTTCAATAGTCTGGACGGTCCACTCTGTTTGACCATCCATCTATGGATAAAAAGTTGTGATAAGGAATAATTGAGAACCAAATGAATGATGGAGACCTCTCCACAACCTAGAGTTAAAACGAGGATATCGATCGGAAATGATTATACTTAGGACCCTGTGGAGTCTTACCACCTCTTCCAGATACTAAGTCAACAGAACCTCCACTGATCTTGACTTCTTGGTCGCTATAAAGTGAGATGATTGTTTCAAACAATCCACTACCAACCATATAGTGTCATATACTCCCTGAGCTCGAGGTAGACTGGTAACAAAGTCCATCAATATTTCATCCAATTTTTATTGAGGAACATCTAACAGCTAGAGAAAACCACCGGGAACATGGTGCTTGACCTTTAACTTATAGAAGACCAAACATTAAGACACAAACTCTGCAACTACACGCTTCAACCAAGGCCACCAAAATTGAATCCTCAAAGCTTGGTACATATTTTTCTGGCCAGGATGTACTGCTATGGGAAAACTATGGAACTCTCTAAGCACCATATCATGCATCTCCAAAGGAACAAAAATCCTTCCTTATAACAACACTTGGTGTTTTTCATCTTTAGACCAACCATTAGGGGCCTCACCATAAATGACTCAGTCTCTCCATACCTCTACCTCAAGATCCCAAAATGGGATTCCTCCACCTGCTAAACCAAAGATGACTACACCGTCATCTGAAAAATACAACCTATTCCCCCAAATTCTCCCATATACAGATGTAATGTTGAATGTTATTCCATTACTCTCTAGGAATCACCATACTCACGCACTACATCACTATGCGACTTCCTACTCAACGCACCGACCACAACATTTCCTTTTAAAAGTGTATACGAAAACTCAAAGTCATAGTCCTATAATAACTCAATCAACCAATTCTAGTGAAAATTCAAGACATGTTGGGAGAAAACATACCTCAGGATTTTATAATTGGTGAAGACCACAAAGCTCTCACTAATGAGGTAATGTCTCCATAAATTTGGGGCAAACACCAACGCTGCAAACTCAAGATTGTGGGTGGCATAGTTATGTTCATGGGGATGAAACTACTGAGACCCGTAAGAAATGAACGATATATACTACATTAGAAAAAAACCCAACCACAGATGTGAAGCATCAAATAAAACCTCAAACTGAACTCCTTCTGTTGAAAAACAAAAAACTAGATTATTGACCAACTTCTATTTCAGATAATCAAAAGGCACCTGACACTGATTATTCTAGAAGAAAGTCTGATCATTTCTAGTCAACGCTGTTAGAGGAGTCACAATCCAAGAGAAGTTGGCTAAGAACCTCTTGTAATAGCCTACAAGAACAAGGAAACTATGCACCTCTGTCACTATATTGGGGGATTTCTAAGACACAACTACTTCTGTATTTGACAGATCTAAAACTACTCCCTACTGGGATACAACATGTCCGAATAAACAGAATTATAGAGACAAAAACTCACACTTCGACAACATCCAAAATAGTTGTTGATGATGAAGAGCTCCCAAAATGGAAAAGCAGATGCTCTGTATGCTCCTCCTCAGACGCAGAGTACACAAAGATTTCATCAATGAAAACCACCATGAACTTATCTAGGAACTCAAGGAACACAACATTAATTAATCCCATGAACACAGCTAGAGAATTTTTCACACTAAACAACATTACAAAAAACTCGTAACCATGATGAAAACAGAGAGTAATATTCAATATATCTTCATCCTTTACATGCATTTAATGATATCCTAACCTAAAATAAATATTTGAAAACCAACTTTCACCCTTTAATTGATCGAATAAATCATTAATCCATGGAACGTGATATCCGTTGTTCACTATCTCTTGGTTCAGACGATGATAATCAATACACAACTGTAAAATGCCATCAACCTTCTTTACAAACAAAATTGGTGAACCCCATAGTGCCACACTTAGCTGAACAAAACCACAACACAATAGACCATTGAGCTGTATATGTAACCCTCACAACTCCAAATGCGCTATACTATATGGAGACATCAAGATATGAGACACTCTAGTCTATATCTCAATCCCGAACTCAATCTTGCGTCGAGGGGGTAATGCTACAACCTCCTCTAGAAAGACATCAAGGTACTCTTATACAACCCCAGGAAACACCAAATTCTAAACCTCTGATGAATTCAACATCAGATCAGACATCAAGGATGATAAGTATGAAACATGCCTCTAACCCATCCAAGGGTCTTGCTCACCAAAAAACACTACTAGATCTCCACCAGCATCAAAGAACGCCATCTGCCTCCTGAAGCAATCCACAATATCCTGCACTGAATAGAACCAATCCATGCTGAGGATGATGTCATATGGTTGTATCTATAAACCTAGGAAATATCCCCAAGAGTAGTGTTTCCCCAACAATAACTCATAGTTTCTACATAATTCAAATAAGTTAGCTCGACCTCCAACTGGAATAGTCAAAGCCAAGGGCACTAAAAACCTCTCTACCTAAAGTCCCAAATCATAGAAAAGGGAAATTGATATACAGGAGTGTGTCACTCATAGATCAAACAAAGCATTAACCTAAGTATAAAATAAGAAAATGGTACCTCAAACGACATTTGGTTCGCCTGGTGCTAGCAACACTAAAGAATGAAGCTATCCATGACCTTCCCCATGACCTCTCTGACCATGACGAAAAACACCTCTATGTCCGTGCTATACTCTCTAAGGACAGGGAGCATCCCAGGGCTGTCCTATGACTTCCCCATATTCACTATGCTGATCCCAAACTGGAGCAACCATCTGCTACTACCTCCGCTAGAACTGCCTCAACGGAGGAGCCTGAGGCATAAAAATTGGAGCATGATGACTGATTAGAAAGGTCAGGCACTTTATCCACTGATGAACCCAACATCTACAAGAAAAACATGTGTCTAATCCCTTGTCATAGGTTTGAGAGCCACTACCCCTGGAGAAACGAGACATTGAGGGCTTGGACCTACCCTTGGCTGTTCGAAATCTCTTCTGTCCTAACAACTGGGAACCATGGACCACAACTCTGGATCATGAGGAATCCTGATGAATCCCCTCTCATGAAGATCTAGTTTTGGATAATGTCCTCTCCATGACCTCTGCTATCGTTAGCATCTCGAGATACGTCTTCCTCATAAACAGGGTGACCTAACACTGGATCTTTGGATGAAAAAACTCTGCAAAATGCCTCACCCTAGCATCCTCATCTAACAACAGGTCTAAAGAATATCCAAAAGGTTCCTAAAACAGACTCGAAACACTCACACTATATCTACCCTACCATAGGGTAAGAAGATCCTAGCGACTATCCGCCTTCGCGGTCAAAGAAATAAACTCGGTTCTGAACTGGTCTCGGAACTCCCCCCACAGGACTGATGACTCCTTGTGATCCTCAATGAATAAGAACCACCACTACCTCACTTCCCCACACATCATCATAAAATCCAACAACACCCAATTCTAATTATGATCATAGATTAAACTGAAATATATCTCAACCTCCTCCAACTAGTCTTCTGTGAATGCATCTAAAATGGATCGCTCATACTTTGGAAGACTCTAGTGCTGAAACTCTCGGAGTGACCTTCTTTAAGTGCCATTGTCATCAACCTATACTCTGTTGTAATCTACTGGAACAACCTACTAAATATCTTCTACGTAAACCTGATGAGGACATTGACTTGGAACCATACCTACAAAAGAATAAATAGTTAGATCTCCTAAACCTAGAATATGGAAGACCTTAACATTGATTAATTGATTTATTTTATTCATTTTGGGTTAACCTATCCCAAGGTCTACCCACTCAAACACACGATCAAATAATAATTATGCATGATCATTTACTAGGTCTTTACCTGACAAACGGAATCACTTCACTTAGTATCCATTGTAGGCTTAATATTTCGTGTATCAGATAAAAGGGGGACTGAAATACCCATGTCTCATCTAGTCTCTTGTGTTTAAAACAATTTTTAAACATAGCTGACACCATTTCCTAACCAACCCATGCAACCTAACCTATTCTTAACTCCAAACATCATCCTATCCCTCAACCAGACCTTTGATACCACTATAGCATGAAACCCTCCCCACAAAGTGTAACTATCCTGGGCCGATAATGGGAGAAGAGAGATAGTGACCCCCCAAGTCTTACCTTCAGTATTCCCCAAGTTGGAAACCAACAATGAGGGTATAATAAACACATAAATGGGATGATTTAACCTTTAAGAGAAACACATACGAAAGAGAGAGATAAGACAGACACAAACCAACTTCTTCTTAGGCTACAATATAGAAGAAAACCCATGTACAAAAATGTAATATCATACAAGAACTACTGCAACTGGAAAGAAAAACTAAAAGTACCAAAAGAAATGTAAAGATGATAGTGACCATGAAACCCAAACAACTCATGAAACCCACAATCTAGTAATAACCAGCCTAATCTCCAACCTTCTCCAACTAATCTAAAAAATAGTTTATATATACGTAGGGTGATTATAAACAGTATACTCAGTAGTATCCTCCTTGGATCCTATCATGAAAAAGTAAAGAAATAATGCTAAAGCATAATGAACAATAAGTGAAACTAACTCATCCCCTAAACAGGTATAATAAGTTCCCAGCCTCACTATGGATACTCTCACCAAGTATCGCATACAAAAGAATATAATATAATAAAGAACATAAAGGGTACCCTTTAAAGACCCAAAATTTCCATGTATTTTTTTTTAAATAAATGGGAATTTTATGAGTCTGTGAAAATTGACGGCACTTGATTCCGAGGCCCGGAGTTCCCAAAATGAATTTCTGAACTTTTGTTTGGGTACGTTCAGTAAACGTGCGAGTGAGTTTTTCTAACTTTTGAACTGGTGCTCAGAATTAAAATATGAGGGCACTGTTGAACTCACAGCGCCAGTATTCATTTAAAGAGATGTTAACCTTGATGGTAGTTGTTCAAGGGTAAAAGTTAGTTTTTCATTTTTTCGTGAATGAAGAAAATAAAAATAAAGTTGTGTAGATTTTATTTTTATTTTATTTGTTAAAACCTCTATGTGGAAGTTGAGAAGTGAGGACCGCCAGAACTTAACCTCCCATGAGAGGTTATGGTGGTAGGGACCACCCGAGCCTAACCTCCCATGAGAGGTTATGGTGGTGGGGACCACCCGAGGCCTAAACCTCTAAACTCTATCATTAAATGTGGGAGAGCCTCTTCAACTCCTCCAATATTAATTGTGCCAACCCTCCTCCACAATAATTAAGCCAACACACCACTTTAATTGTGCCAACCTATGACATTAATTTAACCCAATTTTAATTTTATGCCAAAAAACATAATAGATCACATAATCTATTATTTTGGGGCCATCATTGCATTTTAGTGGAATTGGGAGAAAGCTCTCCAATGAAGAACGCGTTCTTCCACGAAGAATGATCTCTCCGACGAAGAACGCCTTCGACTATGAAGAACCAACGAACGATCCTGGGATCAGAAGCATGTGGTGGGCGTAATGAACGCTGATATCTTCGACTTCCTCTGACGTGGGATGCCTTCATCTACGATGAATCGACGTCCGTACTTCCTTCTCATGCCAACGTCAATGAACAACCCGAGGTAGGGGTTTTCTTTTGCCTGTGAATATTTTTCCCATATTCTTTCCTTGATTTCTTTTACGGTTTGAGAATGAATCGTTGCGAGAGGTTGTAAATCTTGACGTTCTACTTCAATTTCTTGTTTGATCCATATGCTACCACCCTAACGTGGAGGGTACGGGCCAAACAAACATGGCCCGACCCCTCTGCAAATCTTGTGATGATTTGTGGTGTTGAACGTGACGAAGGCGGTGACGTAATGACACTGCCCCGCGGCCACCACGCCCCGTGGCTCCGCCACCCGTAGCCCTGCTGCACCGCCCATAGCCGCCGCCATCTGAACCGAGATGCCGCCGACCGGGCTAATCCATCACTGCCGTCCGCCGAGTGCCGCCACCGTCCGTCGAGCGCCTCTGCCGTCTGCCAAGTGTCGCTGCCCTCCACCAAGCCACCGACCGAGCTGCCCTAGCCACGCCACTCGCGGCCCTCTGAGCCACCCCAGCCGCGCCAACTACGGCCCTCCGAGCTGCCCCGGCCGCGCCGCCCGCAACCCCCCTGAGCCGCCCCGCCCTCGGTCCTCCGAGCCGCCCTGGCCACACGGCCTGCGGCCTCTTCTAGCCGCCTCAGACCGGCCTGAACCACCCTGCACCATCGTGGTACCCCTGCGGCTGAGCCGCCGTCCGCGGCTGAGCCGCCCTGCGACTCTTCGCGGCATTGCGGCCACCCGCAGCCCTTCACGGCCCATCGCGGCCTGCCGGGCCAGGCCGAACCCAACGAGTCAGGCCATACTACGGGCCAGGTCGGGTGGGGTCGGTCCAACCGGGTCAGACCGGACCTGGGCCCACTATGACCCATTTACTTTCTTTTGGCCATAACTTTGGCACCGAATGTCCATTTGATGAACCGTTAGCGGCGCTAGAAATATTGGAGTGAGACATTCCCTTTGAGTATACCCCACTAGAGTTTTGGATTAATATGGGAAACAATTAGGTTGGATCGAGCATGAATCCAACCGGGCCCCCGGGACTGAAAGACTAATAACTCACAGACTGGGCATCCGATTGACGCGCTGTTTGTTACGTTGAGACCCCTATGACGTGGAAGAACTTTGAGATACTTCTTCGTGGGACTTTGTGGTAGTTGGAGTATCAACCAGTAGCTTGTGGAGAGAATCCTCCTGGAGATGACTGAGCATAGTGCGGGAACCCAGTGGCTGGATGAGACTTGACGACTATTGACCATTTTGACTCGGAGTGACTTGACAGACCCAGTGGGGAGTGCCTTAGTGACACGACAGACCCATGGTGCGGAGCGCCTTGGTGACGCGGTAGACCCACGGTACTTGACAGGAGGAGTACCTCAGCAGGCCACGAGGGGGAGCGCCTTTGTGATGTGGCAGACCCACAGTGGGGAGCGCCTTGGTGATGCAGAATACCCATGGTACTCGACAGGAGGAGTACCTCAGCAGTCCAATGTTAGTGGGAAGCACCTCTGTGTGACGCAACATGCCTACTGTACTCGATAGAGGAGGAGTTCTCCATCAGCCAAGGTGTTCGATATTGTGACTGGGAATGTTACTTGATACTACCCCTAGAATAAATCTTTGTGTGAGCTGAGTCAGTAACTCTATGTTTTTCTTCATGATTGAGATGGATTACTTGATAACTTAAGTATATGTATAGGCATATACCTAATTAAGGTTATCTGTTGATTTCATACTTTGTGATTTATCCTTGATGGATTTTGTGAGACCTAGAGGGTCTTGGGGTCCCTACTGAGTATCGTTATACTCACCCCTTCATGGGATATGCCCGCACCTTGTTGAGTTTTTATGCAGAAGATGGACAACGCTGACTGAGGCTGAGAGTACCAGGATTGGACGGTACCTGGAGGTGGACCATACGGCGTGTCGGTACGCAGAGGATATGGATGGACGTGGAGTGCTGAGGATATGATATGTACCGAACCTTCAGGTAGGAACCTCTAAGGATGATCCAATAGCTATCTTTTCTCTCTCTTCAGTATATTGTATTTCAGTTGTACTTATACCTTTACTATTGGGCTTGTATTCTGGACCCATTTTTTACTTTCAGTACTCTTTTGGTTATACAGTTTTCTTGTGTTCATATCTTGCTGTGTGCTTGGTTACGTGAGTTTTTAGGTTATAAAGGCAATGTCTTCCCAGTTTTAGGGAAAATTCCTTTCAGTGATAGTCGCCAGCCCCTGGCCTATGGAAGGAGGGATTGGGGTAGTCATGGAACGAGCCCTGGGGGATGGGTCATGAAAAATTGGTATCAGAGGGGTCGGTTCTACTGCAGAACATAGGACTCTGATCTTTATTTTGAATGAAAATAGTGTTAAGTGTAGTGAGTGTGGTTATTAGTTTAGAGAATCCAGTGTTGGTGCGGAGTTCAACATATCCATACACCAGGACCCTGACTTCTGATTTTTGACTCAGTGCACGAAAACATTGATTGTGTGTGTGCTTTCAAGATTTTTCGTTGTGATATCTTCGTGTTACCTCACCAGGTATAACTTATTAACCATGGTGCACCTGTTTCTATTCAGGATGCCTCCACATAGACAGCCAGCTAGGGTTATGAGAGTTGTACGCACTGATAGCCCACCGAGCGATGAGGCCTCGGTGCATGGCCCTTTTCTAGTAGAGGCACCAATGGTACCACTCCCCATTGGTCCACCGATTCCACCAGCCCCAACAACAGATGGTGCACACCACTTGAGCGTGTTGCACGAGTTCCAGCACCAGAGGCCACCCAGGTTCAGGGGAGATATGGACCCACAGGTAGCTGAGGATTGGATGGAGGCTGTGGTGAGAGTCTTCTGACTCGTAGGGACACCAGCCGATCTCATGGTGATCATTTCCGCCAAATTTCTATAGGAAGCAATAGGAAAATGGTAGATATTGATGCTCTAAGTTTAAGACGAGGTGACGCTTATCTAGGCAGACCTCGAGAGCTTGTTTTGGGTAGAGTTTGTTCTAGCGACTCTTCGCGTAGTGCACATACAAGAGCTTCTTCATCTGCAGCAGGGAAACATGACTGTAGATCAGAACTCAGTGAGGTTCATTGACCTCCCATGCTACTCCATAGATATGGTTCAAGACCCATTCTTCAGGGACCATACCTTCGATTAGGGGCTTAGGCGGGAGATCAGGGCTTCAATGATCCCACTCATCATCCTGATGTAGGTAGGGGTGTTAGAGAGAGCCCTCTTGGTGGAGAGATTCCTTGACAAGCAGTCACCAGTGGCAAGACCCACTACCAGTCATCACGTAGTGGAGTCTTCTTCAGCTGGCAGCAGATAGATGTTGTAGAGGTCCAAGAGGACCATACCTACAGGTGGATGACTGCATGACTTAGGATCGGTTGTGTGGGGCACCCTAAGCGGAGCTAGTTATACCAGGAGCGGGTAGTGTTTCACATGCAGCGGGAAGGGTGAAATGCATCGTGACTGTTTGACCCGCCATACATATGATTAGCATACGGTTGAGGGACCTCCCAGGAAGAGGTAGAGGTTTGACCGAGGAGGTCCACAGGGAGAAGGCAGACGTGGCAGAGAAGATGGTCGTGCAGCTGGCGGTGGGTGATGATTCAAGATGTTACCGCCACCACCACCAGGAGGTCCACCTCGACCACAGGGAGAAAGAGTACAGGGGAGATCTCAGTTCTAGGCAGCTGAGGCTTATGACCACGGTGCTCCGGAGATGATACGAGGTACGATTTGTGTCTACTACACCTTATCTGCAGTAATTATAGACACAAGTGAAAATCATTCTTTCATTTACACTGCCCTTGTTCGAATCTCAGAGATTCTGACGGATCCATTGGTTCGATCCTTACGGCTAGAGACTCCTATGGGAGAAGATTCAATAATTACGCACTGGTTCCGGCAGTGATAGCTTACTCTAGGAGGTGAGAGCTTCGACTGGGATCTCCTAGTAGCGGCATCGAGGCCTTACAAAGTCATCTTGGGTATGAACTGGTTATCTACAGTCTATGCTTAGATAGATTATATTAGGTGCAAAGTGCGGTATGTCTGCACGGATGATACCAGATTTACCTTTATTGGTGAGAAGGGAGCCTTTGCAGCATAGGATGGACTTACCCGGAGGAGAGTGAAACTGATCACTCATCAGTTGGCTAGCCTTACCCTCAGAGTTATTGATGTGGAGAGTCCGAGCTATCCTGTAGTGGTGGACTAGTACGCGGATGTTTTACCTAATGATGTTCTGGGTCTACCTCCTCACTGAGAGGTGGACTTTTACATTGAATTGTACCCCAGGACGACACCGATATCTACACCATCATATCGGATGGCTCCTGCAAAGCTTCGTGAGCTGTGGGTACAACTGGAGGACTTGTAGGGGAAGGGATTCATTCGGCCCAGTGTTTCTCCTTGGGATGCTCCGATTTTGTTTGCCAAGAAGGAGGATGGAAGCTTGAGGCTTTGTGTTGACTATCAGCACCTGAACCAGGTGACTGTGAAGAACAAGTACCCACTCCCAAGGATTGACAACCTCTTTGATCAGCTGAAGAGATCATAGTGGTTCTCTAAGTTAGACCTCAGATCAGGCTATCACCAGCTTAGAGTGTGAGATGAGGATGTGGAGAAGACGACCTTCAGATGTCGGTATGGACATCATGACTTCTTGGTTATTCCATTCTACATGACTAAAACTCCAGCAGTGTTCATGGTACTCATGAACAGGATATTTCAGCCATACCTTGATCGCTTTGTAGTAGTCTTCATCAACGACATTATAATCTACTCGACTACTGAGGAAGAGTATGCCTATCATTTTTAGGTAGTACTGGACACACTCCAAGAGAACCAAATTTATGGTAAGATCTCGAAGTGCCAATTTTGGACCCGAGAGGTTCACTTTCTTGGGGCATGTCATATCGAAGGTTGGAGTTGCAGTGGATCCAGAGAATATTGAGGAAGTAATTGTTTGGGAGCCACCCAGGAGTGTGACGGAGGTATGAAGTTTCCTGGGTTTGGATGGATATTACCGGAGGTTTGTTCTAGACTTCTCCAGAGTTGCAGCACCACTTTCAGCATTGATGAAGAAGGGGCAACCCATTTTTTGGTCAGAGAAATGCCAGTGGAGTTTTCAGGATCTAAGGCAGAGGCTGACTAGTGCCCCCATCTTGAGGCTTCCATAGGAGGGTGTAGGGTGTGTAGTTTACTGTGACACATTAGGGACCAGACTCAAATGTTTCTTGATGCAGGAGCGAGTAGTGATCTCATATTATTCTCGACAGTTGAGACAACATGAGTAGAACTACACTACCCATGACCTGGAGTTAGCAGCAGTGGTCTTTGCCTTGAATATGTGGTGACACTATCTGATGGGTGAGTGCTTTACATTGTAATCTAATCACAAGAGTCTCACGTATATCTTCTCTCATAAGTAACTGAACCTGAGATAGTAAAGTTGGATTGAGTTTCTCCAGGACTATGAATTTGAGATAGTCTATACTCCTAGGAAGGGGAACGTTATTGCAGATGCACTCAGCAGGAGATCTGGTATACAACTGCTAGGAAAGGCGATGAAGCAGCTGGATGCTTTGCTGATATCCTTTGTGGATAGAGATGGAGAAGTTTTTCTTTAGTCTCTTATAGTCACTCCCCCACTCCTTTAGCGATTAGGGGAGGCACAACATGGGGATGCTGACTACGAGACACGACATGCTCAGATATCCATAGGATAGGCACCAGATGGATTTTCTGAAGGTGGGGAGCATATCATCCTCTTTAGAGGATATACCATGGTACTAGTGTCACTTCAGGAGGAAGTGTTGAGGGATTTCCACACATCCCCTCTAGTGGTACATCTTGGAGTGGTGAAGATATACTAGGATCTTTGAAGATAGCCCTGGTGGCCGGGAATGAAGAAAGCAGTAGCAAAGTTTGTTTCTTGATGCCTCACCTGTTAGCAAGTGAAGGTAGAGCATCAGGTACTATCAGGCTTGGTTCAGCCTTTGGAGGTCCCAGAGTGGAAGTGGGATGGGATATCCATGGACTTCATGACAATAATTCCATGTACACCTAGGGTTCATGACTCGATTTGGGTGATCGTCGACCAAATCACCAAGTCGGCCCACTTCCTATCGATCAGAGAGCATGGTTCAGTAGAGAGCTTGGGACACCTCTATGTGCAGGAGATTGTACGGCTACATGGAGTACCCTCTACGATTGTCTACAATCATGATGCACGTTTTACTTCCTGACTATGGATTGGGTTGGAGGAGGATTTTGGGATGCGACTTCATTTGAGCACTGCCTTCCATCCTCAAACGGATGGCCAGACTGATCGGACCATTCAGATCCTTGAGGACATGCTGCGTTCTTGTGTCCTTGAATTCGGTCGTAGCTGGGAGGATCACTTGACTTTGTTTGAGTTTTCATACATCAACAGTTATCACTCCACCATTGGGATGACACCTTTTGAGGTGATTTACGAGCGACCTTGCAGATCACCTTTGTGCTGGACTGACCCAGGGGAGTCGGCACTCGTGGGACTAGAGATGGTACAGGATACCACAAAGTAAGTGAAAATCATCTAGGAGTAGATGAAGACTACACAGAGCAGGCAGAAGTCATATGCCGACAGAAGATGTAGACCTCTTGAGTTCAAGGATAGTGAACACATTTTTCTATGGGTCTCACCTTGATGAGGTTTGCAGAGATTTGGAAGAGGCGTCAAGTTATCTCCGAGGTTCATTGGACCTTTCCAGGTCCTCAGCAGAGTTGGAAAGGTGGCATATCTCTTAGCTCTTCCTCCTCAGTTGCACCAGCTGCATGAAATATTCCACGTATCCCAGATGAGGAGATACGTACATGAAACTTCTCACATCATCGACCATGGAGAGTTGGACATCGACGATGGGGTGACTTTTACGGAGGTTCCAGTAGAGATTGAGAATCGGTAGGAGTGGGTCCTTCATGGATGATCAATACCTCTGGTGTACGTTCACTGGAAGCACGTGAACCTCTAGGAGAGGAAATGGGAGCAGGAGGTTCAGATATGTGCTCATCACCCCCACTTTTTTACCTAGTTTGAGTTGTGGATTATGGGGACGTAGAGCCCTGAGGTGGGGAGAATGTAAAGACCTAGAATTTCCATGTAATTTTTTTAAAAAAAATGAAAATTTTACGAGTCCGTGAAAATTTACGGCACGTGATTCCGAGGCCCGGAGAGCCCAAAATGAATTTTAGAACTTTTATTTGGGTACATTCAGTAAATGCGTGAGTGGGTTTTTCAAACTTTTGAACCGGTGCTCAGAATTGAAATCTGAAGGCATCGTTGAACTCACAGCGCCGATATTCTCTTAAAGAGACATTCACCTCGACGATAGTTGGTCGAGGGTGGAAGTTAGTTTTGGGTTTTTTCGTGAATGAATAAAATAAAAATAAAGTTGTGTAGATTTTTTTTATTTTATTTGTTAAAACCTCCATGTGGAAGTTGATAAATGGGGACCACCAGACCTTAACCTCCAATGAGAGGTTATGGTGGTGGGGACCACCCAAGCCTAACCTCCCATGAGAGGTTATGGTGGTGGGGACCACCTAAGGCCTAAACCTATCAACTCCCTCATTAAATGTGGGAGAGCCTCTTCAACTCCTCCAATATTAATTGTGCCAACCCTCCTCCACAATAATTAAGCCAACACACCACTTTAATTGTGCCAACCTATGACATTAATTTAACCCAATTTGAATTTTATGCCAACAAACATAATAGATCACATAATCTATTATTTTGGGGCTATCATTTCATTTTTGTGGAATTGGGAGAAATCTCTCCAATAAAGAACACGTTCTTCCATGAAGAATTCTCTCACCGAAGAAGAACGCCTTCGATTACGAAGAACCAACGAACGAGCCTGGGATCAGAAGCGTGTGGCGGGCACAATGAACGCCGACATCTTTCGGTGCTAGTCGCCAGCCCCTGGACTATGGAAGGAGGGCTTGGGGTAGTCAAGGCATGGGCCCTGGGGGAAGGGTCGTGACATACCCCGCTACCACTTCCCCATTGGTTTAATGCTCTTCCCCAATGTCACACGTCCTGCACATATCTCTCTAAAAAAGGCTATCCCGCAGACACCTGGGCGAAGCACCACAACATGCACCTCACACGTTGACATGAACCTCGTGCATATCAACACTACTTTCACATAACCAAAGTAACCAGGTAGTTTTTGGGATCCACCACAACCTGTATAATGTGTATCATACATTGGGTATTATACCTCAAGCCATTACAACCCATACATTGAGTAAGTATCCTCGAGCCATCACAACCCATAAAAGTTCTACCTATAGTATCCTTTAGGAAACAATATCTAGAATATATGTGTTTGAATAACCACAATCCATTACATCCCTCTACACACATATATTGGGAAAACTAACCACCATGCATACCTTCACAAGTAACTACCAAGAGAAGAGAGCGGGGCCAAAGGGGGTAGTCATCCATCCATCCTCCCACTAGGATGTTGGGAAAAGAACTCCCAGGGCTCAAAATCCTCAGGGTGTCAGTTTCCCTAACTGATAGGGTGGATCATCCTATAGAAACAAAAAAGTACAAGATATAATATAGCTCACAACCACACTATGGTAATATCCTAGTCTCAAACACAACTGCAGCTAACATCTCTCAGACTCCCGACTAAGCACACAAACATTTAAAGATTTACATTAAAATTTATCTCTTTTTATCACTTTCAATTTACATTAATTAATTATTTAACCATTAATTAACCATTAACAAATTCCACATTACATTTCATTAGCATCTCAACAAAGATCCATGCCCTCCAGGAATAAGCAAACCGAGCCCAAGACTTCTCAGAATTACAACCTCAACATTTCATCCCAAGAAATCTCAAACCCCATGGGCTAAACATTTATTATTCTATTTAAAAATCATTACCATATTCTATATTTCCTAGTATTATAGAAATTTTTTTTAATCTACCAACCATAAGGGGATCAACATGGTGAGTAGATGAACTACCCGTCGAGTCTTTTCCACCTATATCATAAGTATAGACCCATATAACCATGGGAATATAAACATAGAAAGCACATAACATACCCCACATATCTTTTCATCCCTTGGAAGTAGAGTAAGAAAAACCATCTGCCTCAATTAGCTGGGAAAGTAAAGAAGACAACAAACAACAGATTCAACAATAATCCAACATTTATATTAATGGGTAATCTTAGTTTTAACCCGTTCCATCTTCTTCAGAGTCCTCCCCAACACCACATGCATAGACTGATGCATCTCTCCATTCTTGTTGTCAACTATTACAGTAAAAACTAGACCTCCCTGCCCCACGTTCCACTACAACCTTCTAGGATCATCCATCCCAGGCTCACGTCACATCCAGTCCTCCCTACCCCCACAAAAACAATATCCCAATAGGATCAGCCATCATAGGCTCACATCACAACAAAAATAGTAGGAAAAAAACATATAAACCAGGATCTTATCCCTAAATAAATGAAATCAACCTTCACACACAATGATCTCTCACGAATCCAAATCATAAGTCACTTGGCCTTTATGATAAAGCGAAAAACTCAAGCCCTACAAAGGCATTATCTTTTATCCCATGACCAGTTGTTATTCCATTTAGAATTAACCAATTCATTATTCACAGGTTACAACTATGGGAAACCTAAGAAAAAAGCTATCACAAGCTATCAAAAATTAATTAAACAATTAATTTAACATGCCTTTAATTATTTTTTCAACAAGAATAAACATGATTCAGGTTCATTAACCAATTAAATTAAACATGAACACTTGCATCAATTTGATTAAAATCAAATTACAACAACAACCAGATTCATTAACATGTCTCTTAAATCCCTTTATCTAATTAATTATCAATTAATTCCACCTTTATGTTCTTTAATAATTTCCATCAAGAACAACATTCTAAACCAAGAAATGTATAGATATCACACTATCTATCAAATCAAGAGGTAGACCATTATAAATATACAAAGGAAAAAAATTTCTATATGATCAATACTAATTCTTTAATCTGGTTTAAGTATTTAATTAGGTTAATTTCATTGTGATCCAAGGTATAAACCATGATATCTCTATGATTACACATAATTAAATATGTTGGCGTTGGTTCCCTAGAAACTAACTTCTTTGTACTTTATGATAAACCTATATTCATTGGATGAATTTAATAAACTCTTTATCACATCATGATTGTTCTTCTTCATGATATAGTATGTGATAATGTCCTAAGAATAACTATCGCACTAAAAGATCATAGAGGATCCCTATTATGATGATAAACTAGAAGTAACATGACAATATTCTTGAATATATGTTCTATGACTAGATGATATCATTTTAAGGTACACAAATGATACACACAATTAGGGGTGGGGAATCATGAAACTTTGAGTCACCTTCTCATGGTGTGCGCCCTTAGTAATATCCAGGAGAATATTATGAGAACAAGACCCTCCAATAGGAAATCCACATTCATAAGTGTCATTGAATGTTCCTATCTACAAACATGTGTATTGGTACTTAAACTTTAAGATTATTATTAATGGGTATTATTACTTATACAATTATATGTATTGATGAAAATTGTGATAAAAGATGTTCGCAATGAGGTAGGATATGTTGGGTGCATCATGAGTAATTCTACATTAATGAATAATGCGAGAAAGGATTTTTCACTTCTACAGAAGTATATATCTCATGCCATTTGATGGAAATGATATAGACTAACTAAATCCATGACCATGGTGTTCTCTAGGCAAGTTTAATTTTAGGAAGTCAATGAATGAGAAATCGAGCACATGGGTTGATGGAACTTGAATGCAACCCGCTTGATTGGTGATATCGAGAAAAATGGATTATATTACATAGTAATAATTCGTATGAGGTGACATTTCATTGCGACATAAACTTCTTTCTCTTGGTCACCTTGAACCATTTCTAGATAGTAATCTTGGACTTTAGGCAAGCCCGCCTAATGCCAATGATAAATAGGGATAGAGGGTCATACACTAAGTGTATCCAGTATCTCCGTTAAAAAATTTATTATTTAACAAGTTGAATAAATATTATTCCTGGTTGTGGTTTAATAATTATTCAAGTATGCCTGACCGCATTTATTTCATCACTAGTTATTTGAGAGAATATTTTGCAGATAGAATAATTATTTATTAGTGAATAGTGATGTTATATTTATTTAATAAATAAATAGTCATAATTTAAGTCCTGGTAAAAATTGAGGAGGATTGGAAGACAAAGTTATAGGTCCAGTGAGAAATAATATTAAATATTATTTCGTTAAATAATATCTAAATATAACATGAAAGTTAAGAACATATCATGGAAATAATAGCATTGTTATTATTATTTGACATGAGGTTTCACATGGAATAATAAAATAAGTAATGAAACTTATGCTAATTATTTATTATTACATGGTGAATTAAATTCCCCATTATGTTATTATTCTCTAATTAGCCAAGGGGTCATCCCACCAGCTAACCAATGGTTGTGTGCAAAACATCCTTGGAGAAAAAGATCTTAAGCCTATAGAACTCTTCCCTCTCCAAGAACACTCTCAAGAATGAGAGAAATCCTCCTCCACTGAATATGGGAGAATGCTTTGGAAGCGATTCTCAAGGCGATCAAAGGTGGACATCACAAGCGAAAGGATATTCTACACTATATCCCATTGACTCTTTTAGTGAAATTTGGAGATACGTGGAGCATATGTGGATCACCACTAGAGGAATCCTATCCTTAGATTCTACATCGCAATGAAGCCGCACCTCAGACCCGTGGTCGAACACATCATTGAAGAAAGAATCACCTTGGAGGTAATTATTTAATCTAATTAAATCAATTATAAAAAAATAAGTCAATCCTCTCTTATCATCTTCAAATTCTCTCCTTTTTCTTTTATCTTTGATTTAATTCCATAGATACTAGCATTTATAATCGTATTGATCTCAGATTAATCATCGATCATGGCAATTTGCAAAGTTGGGTACACGCCCATCCTATGCTTCTATTGCGCCAAGAACCTAGAAGTGGTATCAGAGAGGGTTATATTTTCATTTATTATTTTTTAAATAATTTTTTTGATGATTTATGATTTAATTTTTTAGTTTTTCAATTCATATTTAATCATTATTGTAATCTGAATTTCGAGATATATTCTTCCTCTTTCATTTCTCGTAGATCTAACAGAAAAAAATAATTTTTTGGATTAAAATTACATCGAGGTTATCATTATGAGGTTCCAAAGATTCTGTCTAGGTAACATGAGATTAAACACTATGTATTCAAAATTACACACCATATAATCTACCACACATGCCATGTAATTTGGATTACACACCGTGTAGTTGTGTTCAACGCGCTAGGAATAATTCATAAATTACTCAAGCTGTGTGCATTAATGACACTTTGTGTAGTTAATTCTTACACTGTGTGTTGACTAGGACAGACTGGTGCATGGTTAGTCAGACTACATGCCGTGTGGCCCACTGGACATGACGTGTAGTCCCTTCAGGTCAGGGTCAAGTCGTGTATCCCATACATGGCTTGCTCGGCTGGTGACCATGTAACACAGAGTCCAAATGGAGTGTATCCCACTGGACACACCGTGTACTCTGAAGATTTATGAAGTACACCTCACACACCATTTCTTTAAGCATGTACTTTGGATGGATGGTGAGGAGGGTACACGCTGTGTAGTCAGATCTACATGCTTTGCACTTTTTACAGATTATGTAGATTTAAAATTTATTATTATATTATATAACCCTTGAGATGTGTACCTTTGTGTGGGTTTAAAGATAGAAAACAACATGTGATAGGTGTTTGATATATATATATATATGTATAAATGTTTAATTAACATCTGTGTAATGTTCAAAGATTTTCACATCATGTATGGGTTGTATTACAATTATAATTCTATGTCCATGCTACATGTCACAGAGAATAAAGTGTATACAAGTATAATACATGTTGGGTAGTTTTTGAGGGATATTCACTAGGTTTCCTCCAAGGTACAAGTTATGTACACAATTAATTTTAAATGAATTTATTAATTTGTTTAAAATTATAATAGATAAAAATATCAAGGAAATTCAGAAAAAGGATTAAGATAAAAGGATTGATTAATTAAAGATAATAATTAATCAATTCAAGTGTGATTTTTATTAATAAGAATTATTAAAGAATTAAATGTTAGTTTTATTAAATGCATAATTCGTTGCATGTTTGTGGACAATCATGATCTAGACCAGACGTTTGTATGTGATTGGTTTCCTTTTATTTTTTTTTTAAAATTATTTTTTTTGGCCTACGTGTCGTCTCCTTATTAATATGTAGGGCCTACACACCCATGATTTTTTTATGTGAAAACCTTTTTAACCCTCACATGTGTGTGAGTTAAAATCATATGTAATGGATGAAGATTCCAATCTAGTGGAGGCGGTTCAAGTTAGGAGTTGAGGAAAAACCAATCCAAGGAGATACAAAGGAGGGCAGGTGGAAAGTTGTATACACGAACCTTAAAAGGTTCAATGTGTTTCTCCCCTAGGTCAGGGTTAGTTTATCAACTATTAGATAAACTAACCATAATAAAATTTCATGATCATACCCTTTATTTTATTTCCGTCAGTTGCATGGTTATTCATTATGGATGTATTGTCGCAATCACATAATTAATGAATTAACAAGCATGAAATATAGAACTAAAATAAAATGTATTGTACATAAATATTATCAAGACATGTTTAATCACTTAAGTATATCCCACTTAATATTAACAAGCATGTGAAATGATAATAAGAGTCAATTTACGCATAATGAATAAAATCCATCAATAAAATATTAAGTCAGTATAGCCTTCCATTAATTCAGTTAAAATCAAACCAATAGTTAAAAGTGATTAACCAGCCAAAGTTTGGGTGCTTTCAATTATTAGGGAATTTTAATTTGAGTTTTTGGGTTGAATTAACTTGGTTTACATCAAGGGTTGACTATCAAAGAATGACTTGGTGTAACTGAGAGGCAAGGGTTGAGGAAATCTAAAATAATGATTTCCAAATTGGGGAGTCCACTCAACAGATAAAGAAGATATGTGTTAATGTAGTTGGAATTTAGAATACCTACCAAAAACCATTCAAGTTGCTTGACCAGCCAAAGTTGGGGTGATGAGAATGGAATATGAATCCTTATTACTAAAATATCCAAGCAATATGATATTCTGAATCCAATGGCGAAGGCTATTGGATTTCGATAAAATAATGGGAGACTAATGAATATTTATTTATTTATTTTTCTTAATTTTATCAAATAAAGTACTAAAACTATATTCATCTTATTTGTAGAAATGACATTAAAAATGACATCAAACATATTGTTGCGATCCATACTCGAGAAAGAAAACCTTCTCATTGGAACTAATTTCTAGGAGTGGCAAAAGAACTTTTAGGTCATTCTTCGCCATGAAATGAAACTATATATTCTAGAAGAAGCTTTACCAATTGAGCCTGGGAATGGGGCGAGTGATGAGGAGCTCTCTATGTACAATAAAAATCTGAATGATGCTATAGATGTTCAGTTCCTCATGATATCATCCAAGAACAATGATCCCTTGAAGAAACATGAGAAAATGGATGCTTATAGCATGATGTATCACCTTCAGGATCTCTATCAAGAGAAGGTGAGACAAGAGAGGTGTGAGATATCCAACTCTTTGTTCACTACTAATCTTTTAGATTATACGCCAGCTAGACCACATGTAGTCAATATTATTAGATACATTGAGAATCTAAACATCTTAGGGATTAAATTCCTAGATGAGTCGTGTACAGATCTCATACTATCATCACTGCCCAAGACATTCTCTAGTTTTATTATGAATTATAATATGAGAAATAATGAGAAGAGTGTATCAGAACTTCTTACCCTAATTCTCCAAGTGGATAAGGACATGGGGCATGAAAAAGCCATGATCCTTATGGTGAACGGGAATAGGAAGGATAAGGAAAATATGCCCAAGATTTATAAACAATCTAAATTCTCCTAGAATCATCTGACCAAGAATAAGAAGATACGAAGGAAGGGAAAGGAAAAGGAGGAATTATGCTCTGCATGTGGTAAGTTAGGCCACTGGAAGAGGAACTACACACAGAGGCAAGGGGAACCCAAAGGTCCATTCGTTATCGAGTTAAATATTTCCATTTCTACACATTGGGTATTATATAAATCTTGTAGTGCTCACATCTATATTCAAATGTGGGAACCAAGTAGATTTTATAAAATTACTAGAGGAGAGGTGGATCTATGAGCTACCAATGGTTTGAGGCTGGATGCTCTTTCTATTGGTGCTACCACCTTTCATTGTCGACCAAAATGATTTTGGTTTTACATGACTGTTATTATGCACTAAGTGTTACCAAGAACATAACTTATGTATTAAGTTTATATATAGATGATTTTGTTTTCAAATTCAACAATAAAATTTGTTTCTTTTATAAGGACAACATATGTTATGGTATGGCACATTTAAATAAAAACCTGTATGTATTGAATTACAAAAACCATGTGTTAGAAATCGACAATGAATCAAGTTCACATGACTCATATAACACCCATTTGTGGCATCACCACCTTGGTCATGTAAATGAGAAGAACCTAACAAAGATCTGTCAAGATAGTTATTTAGACTCTTCCGAGCTAAAACCACTTGATAGATGTCATGCTTGTTTACAAGGAAAAATGACTAAACCATTATTTAGTGGACAATGTGAAAGGGCCACAAAACTTCTAGGATTGGTACACACTGATGTGTTTGGACCATTTCCAGTAGAAGTTAGAGGTAGATATTCTTACTTGATAACTTTTACTGATGACTTGAGTAGATATGGATATATTTAATTGATGAGGTATAAGTCAGAGTCCTTTGACAAATTCAAAGAATTTAAGAATGAAGTAGAGAATCATCTTGGTAATAAGATAAAGAATATTTAATCAAATCGAGGTGGAGAATATCTTAACCAAGAGTTCATCAACCTTTTATGGGAGGTTGTGATTCTATCTCAACTAACTCCACCTTATACACCACAATAGAATAGTGTTAGTGAAAGTAGGAACCGTACCTTGTTGAACATGGTAAGGTTGATGATGAGTCATACAAATATTCAATTATCCTTTTGGGTATATGTATTACAAACCACGTCATAAAAATTATACTGAGTACCAAATAAGGTGGAAAATAGAATCCCCTTCAAGTTATGGAGTGGAAAGAAAACGGTTTTGTCGTATAAGCATGTATGGGGATGTGAGGATTTTGTTAAGGATTTCTCATGCAACAAACTAGCACCTTAGGATATGAGGTGTATCTTTATAAGGTATCCCAAGGAAACAAAGGGATACTACCTATAAAACCCATCAAAAAAGAAAGTTACTGTTTCTAGATAGGTCATCTTTCTTGAGAGGGAGCACATCCTCAAAAAGGATAGTGGGAGAAAGATTGAATTTGATGAAGTTGATGCTCCAGATATATATGAGTTAGTACATGAACAAGTTTCATAGGTACCTGTGGAAGAGATAGTTCCTGAAACACAAGTACTACATAGGGGTACAATAGAGGTAAGGGAACTAGAGAGATATGGTTTCTTTTTCACTAAGGATGGTGACTCATTATTGTTGGAGAATGATGAACCTCTCTCCTATAAGGAAGTAGTATAGAGCTTAGAAGCTAAAAGATGGATAGAAGCTATGAATTATGATATGGATTCCATGTATCCGAACCAAGTCTGGGTTCTGGTCGATGCACCAGTTGATGTAAAGCCTATTGGGTGTAAATGGGTATTCAAGAAGCAACTGGACATGGAAGGTCAAGTTAGTACCTATAAAGAAAGGCTAGTGGATAAAGGTTTTAAATAGTGTCAAGGAATTAACCATGATGAAACCTTTTCACCAGCTTCCATGTTTAAATCCATAAGAATCATACTTTCCATAACATCTTTTCATGACTATGAGATTTGGCAGATGGATGTCAAAACTGCATTCCTTAACGGGAACCTTCAGGAAGATGTGTATATGACACAACCAAAAGGGTTTGTGACACCAGGTGATGCTAAAAGGGCATGCAAGTTATAGAGATCTATTTATGGATTAAAGAAAGAATCCAGGTCATGGAACATTCTATTCAATGAATCCATAAGAGAATTTGGTTTCATTAAGAATGAATGTGATCCATGTGTTTACAAGTGGTTTAATGGGAATGCGTTTGTCATCCTAGTAGTGTATGTTGATGACATTTTTATTATTAGAAATGACATACCTGTCCTATAGTCAGTCAAGGAATGGTTGAACAAGTGATTCTCCATGAAGGACTTAGGTGAAGTAGCCTATATTCTAGGGATCAAGATCATTAATGATAGATCCAAGAGGCTGATTAGACTAAGTCAAAGTACATACATTGACCAAATACTAAAGTGATTTAGTATGGAACAATACAAGAGGGGATTGGTTCCAGTGTCACATGGTATACATCTTTCCAAGAAAATGTGTCCCCAGACAAAACATGATAAAGATAGGATGAGTAATATTCCATAAGCTTCAGCGATATGATCTACCATGTATGCCATGTTATGTATCAGACTTGATGTTTCCTATACACTGAGCATGGTATGTAGATATCAAGAAGATCTAGGTGAACAATATTGGAATATTGTCAAGAGTATCCTTAAGTATCTCATAAGAACTGAGGATATGTTTCTGGTGTATAGAGGAGACAAGGAGCTTGTCATCAGAGGGTATGATGATGCTGGTTTTCAGACAGATCTGAATGATTTGAAGTCATAATCAGGATATGTTTTCTATCTCAATGGAGGATCTATGATCTAGAAGAGTTCAAAGATGCTAGTTATTGCTGGTTCTGTAGTGGATTCCAAATATATAGAGGCTTATGATGTAGCCAGTGAAGTTTTCTGGATTCAAAACTTTGTCCAGGATCTTAACGTGGTACTTAATAGTAAGGATACCATTAAATTGTATGGTGATAGTACTGTAGTGGTGGCTCTTGCAAAGGATCCAAGGTCATATCAACGGAAAAAGCACATACTCTGAAAGTATCACCTCTTGAGGGATTTCTATTAAACAGGTGAAGTTACAGTGAATAGAGTATCCATGAAAGAGAATGTGGTGGACCCCTTGACTAAAGGCCTATCTCAGCAGAAGCATGAATGTCATGTGAGAGATAGAAGACTGAGGCTTATTAGCAGTTAACTCTAGTGCAAGTGAGAGTCTGTTTGAGTTGGTGCCCTAGAAACCAAATTCTTTATACTTTATGATAAACATGTATTCATTGGATGAATATTAATAAACTCATAATTAAATCATGATTATTATTCTATGTAACATAGTATTTGATAATGTCTTAATAATAGCTATCACACTAAAAGGTCATAGTGGATCCCTACTATGATGAGAACTCGGAAGTTCCATAACACTATTCTTGAATATATGTTCTATGGATGGATGATATCATTTAAAGGGACACAAATAATACAGGATATTAGGGGTGGGGACTAATGAAACTTTGAGGCACCTTATCTTGGTGTGCACCCTTGGTAATATCTAGGAAGATATTATGAGAAAAAGACCCACCAGTAGAAAATTCACATTCATAAGTTTCATTGGATTTTCCTATCTACAGGCATGTGTATTGGTCCTTAGAATTTAAGATTATTATTAATGGGTATTATGACTCACACACTTATATGTATTGATGAAAACTATGATGACAGATATTCACGGCGAGGTAGGATATGTTGGGTCCGTCATGAGTAATACTACATTAATGAATAATGTGAGAAAGGATTTGTCACTTCTATATAAGTAGATATCTCATTCCCTTTGATGTAAATGATATATCCTAACTAAATCCATGGCCATGGTCTTCTCTAGGCAAGTTCAATTCTGAGAAATCAAATAATGAGAAATCAAGCACATGGGTTAATGGAACTTTCATGTAAACTACTTGATTAAAGATATTGGGACAAAGAGATTATATTACACAGTAATCATTCATATGAGGTGACATGTCATTGTGACATCAACTTCTTTATCTTGGGTGCCTTGACCCGTTTCTATACAGTAATATTGGACTTTAGGTAAGCCTTCCTAATGCCGACGAGAAAGATGAATAGAGGGTCACACACTTTGTGTAACAAGTATCTCAGTTAAATAATTTATTATTTAACAAGTTGAATAAATATTATTCCCATTTTTGGTTTAATAATTATTCAAGTATGCCTGATCACATTTATTTCATCGCTAGTTATTCGAGAGAATATATTGTGGATGGAATATTTATTTATCAGTGAATATGCAGTTATATTTATTTAATAAATAAATATTCATTATTCAAGGCCCATTAAATATTGAGGAGGATTGGCAGAATAAGTTATGAGTCCAGTGAGAAATAATATAAAATATTATTTTGTTAAATAATATTTAAATATAACGTTCAAGTTAAGAACATGTCATGGAAATAATATCATTGATATTATTATTTTACATGGGGTTTCACATGAAATAATAAAATAAGTAATGACACTTGTGCTAATTATTTATTATTACCTGGTGAATTAAATTAATTGTGATTTTATTATTCTCCAATTAGATAAGGGTTTATCCCACTAGCTAACCAATGGTTGTGTTCAAAACATCTTTAAAAAAAATCTCTCAATCCTAGAGAACTCTTCCCTCTAGAAGAACACTCTCAAGAAATAGAGAGATCCTCCTTGACCAGATCTAAGAGAACGATTTGAAAGTGATTCTCAAGGTAATCAAAGGCAGGCATCACAAGCAAAAGGATTTTCCGTTCTAGCACCCAGATACTCCTTCAACAACGTCTAGAGATATGTGGATCATGTGTGGATCACCACTAGAGAAATCCTATCCTTGGATTCTACATCATTATAAAGCTACACCTCAGACCCATGGTCGAACGCATCAACAAAGAAAGAATCACCTTGGAGGAAATTCTTTAATTTAATTAAATTAATTATAAACAAAATATGTTGATACTCTCTTCTCGATTCCAGGTTCTCTCCTTTGTCATTTATATTTGATTCAATTCTATGGATACTAGAGTTTATCATCGTATTGATCCCAAATTAATCATAGATCATGGAAATTTTCAAAGTTGGGTACACTCCCATCCCGCGCTTCCACTGCGCTCAGAACCTAAAAAATAGAGAAGCAATGAATCCCCTACCCCAAAAGGTCACTGATGTTATTCTTATGAGAATGGATCAACACAATGGATCCCAATTAACTCTCCCACAACAACTGCATCCACCTGAGGATGTTGCAGTACAACCGTACCATCCAACAACCAAAGAAAATCCATTAGGAACATAGAGATCAAGTTCCATTACATGGAAAAAAAAGATAGGAGAAAAGGATTGGGGAAACCAAAATAAAATGAAGGGAAGCACACCTTTGATCAAGTCGGGTCACTACAGATCAAAGATGGAAGCCCGAGATCGATTCCCGTCGAAGGGATCTCCAAAACGCTAAGACGAGACTATCGGGTCTCCTGGGATGAGAGAGAGAGAGAAGCTGTAGCCATAGGGTTTGAAAAACTGAGTGGATGGAATGTTTTAAAATATTACATCATCAGGGGATTATAGGATGTGTAATCCCCTTTCAAGTAGTGTAATTCCCTGAGGTCGGTTTCCGTAAAAAAAACAATCGCCTCTCGCATTATTTTATTTTTCAAACCCTAAAATATTACACGAAGTGAATTCCACTTTCATGTTTTTAAAGTATTCTACATGGTGTGAAACCCAATTTCATGCTATGAAATTTCCCTTCTCCCAGTTCTTAGCACCTGAGTCTCTTTGGACTTCCTCCGTGCCTCCTCTGAGCTCCACAAGCTTTAGGAACATGCAAAGGGTCGATCCACACAGATTTGGGCCCTTACACATAATTTAATCCCATGGATGTTTTTGGTATAAACACACTCATCCAATGAAATTAGGAAAAGTATTAGGATAATTTTATAATTTTATAATATTATTTTTACCCTTAATTACCCGATTTACCTTTAATCGTGTTAATAAAAAAATGACTGAAATTACTATTCATATGTCCAAAAATAAAAGGGACCTATTTACATAAATTGGAACTTATGATTCCAAATATGGAATTAATTTTTTAAAATTAAATACATAGAAGTTTTATAAATTAATTAAAAATTAATCTCGTTGATATAATTAGAAAACGAGTTTTTAAAGTAAAAATGTTCAAAATATGAAAATGTTTTTATATCCAAATTCAATGTGAAATTGATTTAAATGACATAAATTGGATTAAATGATAAAAATTGAAATATTTATACTTTATAAACAATAAAAAATATAATTTAACACTATAAATGTTTTAGATGAAAAATCTATTTTCAATTAAAATGTAATATTTTTTCACTATTCATCAAAACACGAAACTTATCATAAAAATACAAAAAATTCAACCAAAGTAAATTTTTATATTATGATTTCAAAGAATAATTTTATTTTATCAAATATAATTTATAAAAGTGTCAGAAACTATATTTAAAACATGCGCACCATCAAAAGGTGGAAAAACATCCTTTTTTTAGAAAAACGCGTTTATCCGTAAAACTAGATTTCTTCTTATAGCATGTATAGAAAAAACATAAGATAAATGTTAAATATTAGATTAAATATATTATATATATATTTTCATTAATATAATATAACATGAGTGATTTTATTATTTATTGGTATAAAACACACTTGTATATATTTAAATAGTTTTTCAAAAAAGACATTTCCTTTTATTTTAAAAAGGGTTTTATTTTCATTTATAACTATTTAGTCACCAAAGAATTAATTATATATATATGTGTAAAAAATATTTTCACAATTCAGTTAAAACTTTTCATTCCTGCTATTCTAAGGGACATGTTATAACAGTAACATTTAATTAATAATATTTTGTTGTTCACTTAAGCTCGATGTAGTGTATCATGTATTCTATCAAAAATAGTATTACTTTTTTAAAAACTCAGTATGTTAAAAATATGGAAAATAATATCAAAATATTACATCTCTAGAAAAGCATAATATTTACCATATAATATTTACATAGATTAAACTACTTTAAGAAGATTACTGGACGATTTATTGGGAAAAATACCCATTTCATTTTGAAATCACTTATTCAAATCTAAAAATTTATAAAATATTAAGGAAAAAATTTTCTTTTAGAAGAATATTGAAAAAATATAAAGGAATATTAAAAGAAAAATTTAATCATGATGGTTGGAAAATCCATTCGTACGGTGTATGTTAAAAAATACCTCATTCACACCTTTAGTAAAAAGTTTCTCATTTGGAAAATGACAAGAATATTAATTTTAAACAACTTTATAAAAAAAAAATTGTAAAAATAAATTTAAATAATCATTTTATAATAGTATAATATTCTTGATAACATTTAAATATTGAAAAGAAAGAAAAATACTTCTGACTAAAAGAAAAACAAGGTCCGTTTTCCTTAAAAAACATTATTTAGTATCTTAAGTAATTAGTATAAGAAAATTAAATTAAAACATATAATTTTTAGAATTAATCATAGGAGAATAAAATAGTTTGGGTTTAATATTGAAATATCATATAATTTTCCTAATGGAGACCTAAACATAAATGATCCTGAATAATGATGAGATTGTGAAATAAACTTTTACCGATTTGGAAACTTTTGAATCATAACCCACATGAAATAAATAACATTAAATTAAACTATTTATATACCAATTTTAATGATAAAAAATCATGATTATAAAAATATTAATTAATTCTATATTTTCTATAAGTTTCTTATAATTTGAGAAAGGTGACAAAATTTCCTAAGTATGAGTTAGCGCCAATCACTACTAAGGACAAGACACAATTGAGACTGATACTGCCAACATGGAAATCTCACTAAGTCTGAGACACCATTAGATGACACACAACTAGAGTGAAAAAATGGTAAATTATGAGATACTGTGAGGATGTCATACTATCAGGATGGCATGCCACCAGGATGAAAAATCAGCTAAGTCTGAGACATCGCCAAACTGACATACCATTATAAGGAGACACCACTAGTTTCATGCCGCCAACATAGAATTTTAGAAAAATTCTAAGACACCACTAGTTGAGAATTTATTAGTGAAGTGAAATTTTTTCTAAGTCCAAGACACTGATAATGTCATGCCTCCATTTTCATGCCTATAGAACAAAAAACCACAAGACTAATCCACCAACAATAATTTTATTAATTAACTTATTTTGAATATTTAATAATGGATATATTTATCGAATTTAATACCAATTTATATTTTAATGATTGTTTGTTAAATTATTGATAGAAAGAATTTAAGAGAGTGTTAGAACGTGAAATAAGATGAAACATAGACCATCAAGATATTCTACCTACTTATGATAAAAAGATAATAATTCTCCCTCATGAGTAGTAGAGAATAATATAGAGAAGTAGACTGATAGAAAATTGAGAGATCACATTTACTAAACACACCTAGAGTTTAAGAGATAAACTGCTACATCCTGTGATCACTCATATATGGAAGCAAAAGCACATACTCATTAGCTACATTCCTCTAGTCAAGAACATGATTCTATGACACTCTTTTCTTCAAAAGTATTTCAAGAGAGCTCTAATAAATCTTTAATTGAAATAAAATTAATATTTTCAAGCTGCATTGCAATAGACCAAGAACTTATAAACTCTATACTTTTATATTTCCATGTTTTGTTTATATTTATTACATTATGATTAGTGTGTTATATACCCTGTTTTATATATTCACACTATATCCTATGTAACGCCCCGACCCCAGCTACCCAGAGTCGGTGCATTACTTCATAACATTGGCATGATCACAAAAGATCAAGTCTCGAAAGACCGATTAGTTTAGTAGCCTTGGAAACACTAGATACATTCATAAGTCTTTCATTACATCATAAAAATGAAAACTACAATAACATGGTCTCCCTAGTCCACACTCATATCCTCACTGACTATTCTTCCAAGTCAGTCATAATACACCTCTTCACATCCTGGGAAAAATAAAACATTGAAAGGGGTGAGCTCAAATGCTCCGTAAGGATAACAATATAGCGGAAACTTTCATAAGAAAACATAAGCATTTAAGGCAATGTATAACTAAAACAAAAGCCTTATTGAACTTGAACTTCAACATAATATGGAAAAAGTAAAATAAAATAATGCCATTACTTACTCACATGGATATTCTACTAGACGAATAATCACATGAAATATCAATAACCACTTTCATAATGAGAGAATGTATAATGCCAGACATTCTGAAACATTTTGTCAAGGCCTCGGCCAAGACATCTAAAATGATTAAGGCCTCGGCCAAAACCATAAATCAAATTGGGAAAGGGCCTCGGCCAATTCCACGTCTAGTTGTCTCATGAGACCTACCGATGCATCGAGGAGCTATAGCGGGCTCCACCCGTCACTTATTAAGTCCAATACATTCCTCATATGAATAGGTTTAAACATAACATAAATATTCGTATTAAAACTAGCATACGAAATGTCAACAGTTTCTTCATAAACTACGGATGGTATAAAAATAACACATCCACAGTCAAATGTTTCACAAAATTCTCAATGGAAGTTTTGTATCATAAATCAATTTCAAATAAACTTAAAACCCATCAAAGGATGTTGACATGGATGAAATCAAAGCTATTTGAGAGAAATATCTCTTTTTTTTGAAATCATTTAAAAGTCCCATAATTATAAAATAATACATTCACTTTGAAAATATTATTATAATCTTGTAAGGGAAGCTTCGACGAGGTTATAATGGCGGAAAATATCCGCACCCGCCGTATAAGTTAAAAAAACATTCTTACCTTAAATTTGTCAAAAAGGTCAAAAAGTACATTGTTTGGAAAACGACGGTAAGATTCCTTTCAAAAACGTATAAGGGTATAAATTAATTTAACCCATTTTCCATTTAATAGTAAAAATGTTTTGAAAGACATTTTTAAGAAACATGGATGTGGATGATAACGAGGTCCCAGTAGATAATTATGTATAAACAACCTTGGATAATGAAGAGGTTGTGAAGTAAACCCTTACCTTGTACTTTTCCTTGGTTGGGGTAGGTTAACCTCCTGTATAATGGTGAAATAATTGTTATTAAATTATACAAGAATCATATACATTCATATGATATCATATATGATCTTTTAACATTGCTTTGTTAACAATATCTTAGATTTATCATTGTTTCGGGTGTTAACTTACTTGTTTTCTTTTATATGTTTTGTTACGTAAGTCATGTTTTTAATGGATAGGTTTTATCTTATTAATATCCAGAATGATATAATTTCCTTAAACATTATTTTTAAATCATCAAATGATAATTATACTTGAATGGATACGACGGAGAATGAATCTCATCGCGTTCGTGGAGACGGTAGTCCGTCCGTACGCACGAGCGACAATATCATTATTTTGATATTAAAATAATATATAATTGGATAGTATATCATATATACAGAATAATTATCATGTTATATTTATTATTTACATGAATTACATATCATTATTATACCCATCTAAATAATAATATATTGAATAACAATTACACCACGACGTGGAGACGGTAAGCCGTACGTACGCACGTATGGTGACATGTCATTCAAATGATGGGTAGAATACTGAATATGGTTGTTCCATATTTATAATAACATCACAGTATATAGAATATACTGGATTTATAATTTTAGAATTGAAATAATAAACAAAGAGGGAGTGGAAGAAGAAAGAAACATGAAAGAGGGTGATGAAAATGTTACCTCTTCTTCGGGTTCTTCCTTTTGATTTGATCAAAAGGACTCCTTAGGATGGCTTTATGACTAAATTAAAGCTTCTAGGATTAAGGGAGAGAAGTTTGGAGAGTATTTGGGAAGAGGTTGGACGAACCAAAAGGCTTGAAAGTGTGAATAAGGTGGTAGAGGTGGGGGCCTTTTATAAGAGGAGAGGAGGGGCTCTTTTGGAAAGATTGAAATGTTACATTATTATATAATGCTTTTCGGATTCTAAAAGTCCAAAACTTATATAATTCGTGTCTAAGGTGACAAGGGTTCGAAATCTACCCATACAATAGTCTTTGGAAAAGTTTAAGCCTTGGATTTTACATTATCTTTTCATTTTATTAAAATCGTTAAATAATGAGGTCATCGCTGCATCATAATGATGTCATAAATAATTTAATTTATTTAATGTCTAAAAATTATAAAAAAATACTATGATGTAGGAAATATTCTTAGATTTCTAATTAATATTTATAGTCAAAATTTGGACTTGTGTAACCCCACTTAAAAACTGTTTTAGTAAAACAACTCATGTTTGTGTCAATTTAATTTTAACATTAAATAAATATATATTAATGTCATTTTCCAACTAAAGTGGCTCCATGGGGTCCCCAAGTTGACCCATGGGTTGTCTTGGTCGTCCATGAATCATCCAATAGGATTAGGACAAGTGTTAAGCTCATCTCATATTATTAAAACATTATTTTTACCTTAAACTACACTAATTACCTCTAATCGCGATTAAGAACTTAAAAGTTACTATTCACCAAAAATTATTTTAATCTCATTGAACCACATTTTACTTATTAATGACAACCATGTATGTCGGATTTTTGAAAATCAAATCACAGAAGTGGTAATATTTCATTTTAACGAAAAATTAGTTTTTAACAACCACTTAGTGGTTTCACTATTCATCAAAAATTGAAGTTTTTCAGAATAAGGCCAAAATTTCACCCTAAGTTATAATTGATATTCTGATTTCAAAAATGATATCTATTTTACAAAATTCCAAAAATATAAGTTGCATTAATTTATTTCATAATTAATTCCCGCTGTCACAACAAATAGCGTGTTTTTAAGAAACAATTTATATCAAAAGATTGGCAATTGTTTATGTCCAATTTCAATGTTAAATTAATTCTAATGACCACCATTGGATAAAATGGTAAAAATATATTCCAATTATACTTTAAAACCACTAAATAGTATAATTTATCACTATAAATTATTTTGATTAAAAAAGTTGTTTTTAAGTATTTTTCACTATTCATAAAAAATTAGAAGTTCTTAGAAAAATACCAAAAATTCAACATAGGCTAATTTCGATATTCCGAATCCAAAAATGAAGTCCATTTTGATAAATAAAATTTATCAAATTTCAAAAAGTAGGTATTACTATTCACAATGGCTAGTTTAATTAGTTGTGGTGTGTGTTAGAGCTCGAGGTTGCGTACAACACACGCTATTTCATTATTCGAAGGGAAACGTACCGTGGAAGCTTGGGGTGTTACATTCTCCACTCCTTCAAATAATTGCGTCCTCGCAATTTCTAGGGTATTAATGCATAAAAAGACTCGGGTGGTTCTTCATCATAAGTTCCTCCAGTTCCCACATTGCCTCTTCCATTTTATGATTTCTCCACAAAACCTTTACCAGACGAGTCGTCCGGTTTCTCAGCACCTGCTCCCTCACATCAAGAATTCTGATGGGCTCTTCGCAATAAGATAGATCGGGTTCCAATTCTAATTCCTCATAAGTAAGTACATGTGTTGGGTCGGGCATGTATTTTCTCAATAGCGATATGTGGAAAACATCGTGAACTTTGGAGAGATTTGGCGGCATCGCCAAACGATAAGCTATAGCCCCAATACGATCTAGAATTTCGAAAGGTCCGATGTACCTGGGACTCAACTTACCCTTGTTACCAAAACGTATAACTCCCTTCCATGGAGATACCTTTAGGAAAACATGATCTCCCACCTGAAATTCCAAAACCTTTCTTCTATTATCAGTATAGCTCTTCTGCCTACTTTGAGCTGATTTGATGTGGTTTTGGATTACCTTCACCTTTTCCATTGTTTCTTCCACCAGTTCTGGTCCCACAAGTTTTCTTTCACCAACGTCATCCCAACAGGTTGGTGTACGACATCTCTTTCCGTATAACGCTTCATAAGGTGCCATCTGAATGCTTGAATGGAAGCTATTGTTATAGGAAAATTCTACCAGTGGTAAATATTGATCCCACATACCCTGATAGTCAAGAGAGCATGATCTCAACATGTCTTCTAAGGTTTGAATAGTCCGTTCTGATTGTCCATCTGTTTGAGGGTGATAGGCAGTACTCAAACGAAGTTCAGTATCCAAGGCCTTTTGAAGACTTTTCCAAAATCTTGAAGTAAAATGAGGATCACAATCAGAAACAATCGATAGGGGTACTCCATGAAGTCTTACAACTTCATTAATATATAATCATTCTAGACGTTCAAGTGGTAGATCCTCCCGTATAGCCAGAAAATGTGCTGACTTAGTAAGACGATCAACAATGACCCATATTGCATCATTCCTTATGGGAGTCTTTGGTAGTCACATGACAAAGTCCATCGTAATATTATCCCATTTCCACTCAGGTATGGGAAGAGGTTGCAATACTCCACCAGGATGTTGCCTTCTAGCTTTCACTTGTTGACAAACCATACACCTCGACACAAAATCAGCAATCTCCCTCTTCATATTGTCCCACCAAAAATGTTCCTTCAAATATCTATACATTTTGGTGCTCCCAGGGTGTATAGAGAAATTGGAACTATGAGCATCATCCAACAATTCCCTTTTTAGATCAGGTATATCGGGAACACAAAGTCTCTTCCCAAATTTCAAAATTCCATCCTTATACACAAAGTCCCTAAATCTTCCATCATTCACATCTTTAATCTTCTTCTAAAATCCTTTATCATTGGTCTGAGAACTCTTAATCCTTTCTAGTAATGATGGTTTGGCAACCATTTGAAAAAGCATTGATGTTTCACCTTCCCTAGTTATTACCATGTCCATCTTCACTAGATCCATGAAAATTGGATCCCTTTCAATTCTCATCACATTCAAAACTCCATGGTCTTTTCTACTTAAAGCATCTGCCACCTTGTTTGCTTTCCTCGGGTGGTAATGTATCGTGAAATCATAATCCTTGAGTAGTTCAAGCCATCGCCTTTGCCTCATGTTGAGTTCTTTTTGTGAGAAAATATACTTCAAACTCTTGTGATCAGTATAAATCTCACATTTTTCACCATAGAGGTAATGTCTCCATATCTTTAAAGCAAATATCATAGCTGCTAACTGAAGATCATGAGTAGGATAGTTTTTCTCATGAATTTTTAGCTGTCGTGATGCATAGGCAATGACCTTATCATTCTGCATAAGGACACAACCAAGTCCTTTCTTCGATGCATCACTATAAATAACAAACCCATCATTCCCCGATGGTAGATTCAATACAGGGGAATTGACTAATCTTCTCTTTAGTTCTTCAAAAAATTCTTCACACTCTTTTGTCCAGACAAATTTAATCCCTTTACGTGTGAGCTTTGTCAATGGGTTAGCCAATCTGGCAAAATTCTGGACGAAATGTCGATAATAACCTGCTAAACCAATAAAACTGCGTACCTCAGTTATACTTGTCGGTGCTGGCCATTCTTGAATTGCCTTGGTTTTAGAAGGATCAATGGAAATTCCATCCTTAGAGACAATATGGCCAAGAAAAGAAATCTCCTGAAGCCAGAATTCACACTTGCTAAATTTCCCATATAATTCATGTCTTCTAAGAGTCTTCAGGATAATGCGTAAGTGATTTTCATGATCTTCGTGGCTTTTGGAGTATACCAAGATATCATCAATAAATACCACTACAAAGTCATCAAGATATTCATTGAAAACTCTATTCATTAGATCCATGAAAACAGAGGGTTCATTAGTCAATCCAAAAGGCATTACTGTAAACTCGTAATGCCCGTACCTTGTTCGAAATGCTGTCTTTGGAACGTCTTCCTTATTCACACACAACTGATGGTATCCAGACCGAAGGTCAATATTTGAAAAGTATTGAGCTCCATGCAGTTGGTCAAACAAATCATCAATGCGAGGTAGGGGATACTTGTTCTTTATTGTTATAGCATTGATCTCCCTATAGTCGATTCACAACCTCATAGATCCATCTTTCTTCTTAACAAAAAGAATAGGGGCTCCCCAAGGAGAAACACTAGGGCGAATAAATCCCTTATTACTCAATTCCTCTAGTTGTTTCTTTAGTTCAACTAATTCTATAGTGGCCATTCTATAAGGGTTCTTCGATATGAGCCTTGATCCAGGAATTAAATCAATGGAAAACTCAACTTCTCGTTCTGGAGGATGTCCAGGTAAATCTTCCGGAAACACATCAACATATTCTCTCACAATAGGTACATCCTCTATTTGAATATTCCTTTCCTCACCCTCAGTAATTTCCTTCTCTTCCTCCCCAATAATTGAATTTAGTTGAGCTATTGGGGGTGGATCTAGATAATAATTACGTGGCGACGATTCTGCTCTAAAGATAAGGTGTTCCTTATCATCATCATCAAGAATCGTAACCTCTTTCCTCTTACAATAAATTTTTGCATCATGGTCCGAAATCCAATCCATACTGAGGATTATATCAAATTAAATCATGGTTATGACGATGAGATCAACAGGTAAAGAACATTTAGGTGATCTAATGGGAACTAATCGACAAAACTTTGTTGCAACAATACTTCCCTTAGGGGTTTTGACTGACAACTCCCTTGTTAAATCAAATTGGAATTATCTAATTTTCTTAGCAAACTGGGAAGATATGAAACAATGCGATGATACAGAATCAAATAATGCATTTGCTAAACTTGAGGAAACCATTAAATTACCTGCCACCACGTCTTTCGGAGCTTCCACCTCAGCAGTAGTGATAGCATAAGCCTGGACCTGATCCCTTGGCCTCTTCTGAGGTAAGTTCCCCTGACGCTTAGGACATTCATTTGCATAATGTACCTTCTCTCTACAGTTATAGCATTCCACGTTGATAGCCGCTTTCTTTCCCTTGCATTCATGAGCTTGGTGGCCTTTTTCACCACACTTGTAACATACTCCTTTTCCTTTTAGACAGGCACCAGGGTGCTTCCTACCACAATTATCACAGGGTGGAAAGTCATTTCTACCCTTCTTCCCTGTTTCCTTATTTCCTTTCCCAGATTTTTCAGCGGATCTCTTCTTATCTTGCTTTGATTTAAAGTCATAAGACTTAGAGAATTCCTTTTCCGTCTTGATAGCGCACGAGACAATACCTTCGTATGAAGAGAAGGTTTGTGATACTAAAGCTCGACGGAGAAATGGTTTTAACCCATCAAAGAAACGATCAGTCTTACTTCTTGGGTTACGTATGTAATCTGCAGCATACCTTGCTAACCTTGTAAAGTTAGCCTCATACTTTGCGACATTCTCATCCTCCTTCTGCCTCAGACTAAGAAATTGCCTTTCCATATCCGCTCGATGGTCTCGAGGAAAGTATTTTTCTAAGAACAGCTCTTTGAACTCCTGCCATTCCATGTTTGTTAATTCATCATCTTCCTTTGTGTTTTGAATTAGTGACCACCATTGATCGACATCTCCAGTGAGGCGGTAAACTGCCATGACAACTTTCTCCCTTTCACTACTCCCCAAGGCATGGAATATTTTCTCTAAGGAATTTATCCATTGCTCAGATACTATAGGGTTTGTACTCCCATTGAAGGTTGGTGGTTGTTGCCTCATGAAACAGTCTAGCATTGATCCTCCACGTTGCGGATCAGGGTGCTCAATACGAGTAAGGTTATTATTCATAACCTGCGTGAGTTGTCCCAGTACGGTGAGAAGCTGATCAGCACCAGTTGTATCACTAGCTCCAACATAATTATCTTGAGCAGGAGGGCAATCCCTACACGGAGTGCATGCATTGATACGGTTTCCATTCCTTCCACTAGGCGCAATTTCTAAACAATGGCATAAACTAGATTAGTTTATGAAATAAAATACATAATTCCATATTTGTAAAACACTTTACATAAATTGAACTATTTATGGATATAATCCATAATCATAAAAAGAAATGTTTCCTTTGAGGAAGTATATACTCATAACCCTTCATATTGGTTTGTAAAGAAATTGAGAATTATCCTAAGCATATCCCCCGGGAGTGTCGTAACCAAGAGTGCAGCAAGGCCCGTTGTCGTGCACTAGTTCCCGTTCAAGTCTAGCTCAAAGCGGTGTTTTCGGGTTTTACCCCTAGGTACATCTGTTCCAGATCCGCCTCTACCTGCTTGTATCCAGACAGGGATGTATTGCTCGGAAAACTCACAAAATCTCTATAATACCAAAATTCTAGGAAGTTTTTCTATACTAATCCTCAAAGTCTATCTTCGGGCTATGTGCTCTAATTAGAGTTTATCTAAATCTAGCTTCCAAGGTTAGTACTAAACTACCTCTGATACCAACTATAACGCCCCGACCCCAGCTACCCAGAGTCGGTGCATTACTTCATAACATTGGCATGATCACAAAAGATCAAGTCTCGAAAGACCGATTAGTTTAGTAGCCTTGGAAACACTAGATACATTCATAAGTCTTTCATTACATCATAAAAATAAAAACTATAATAACATGGTCTCCCTAGTCCACACTCATATCCTCACTGACTATTCTTGCAAGTCAGTCATAATACACCTCTTCACATCCTGGGAAAAATAAAACATTGAAAGGGGTGAGCTCAAATGCTCCGTAAGGATAACAATATAGCGGAAACTTTCATAAGAAAACATAAGCATTTAAGGTAATGTATAACTAAAACAAAAGCCTTATTGAACTTGAACTTTAGCATAATATGGCAAAAGTAAAATAAAATAATGCCATTACTTACTCACATGGATATTCTACTAGACGAATAATCACATGAAATATCAATAACCACTTTCATAATGAGGGAATGTATAATGCCAGACATTCTGAAACATTTTGTCAAGGCCTCGGCCAAGACATCTAAAATGATTAAGCCCTCGGCCAAAACTATAAATCAAATTGGGAAAGGGCCTCGGCCAATTCCACGTCTAGTTGTCTCATGAGACCTACCGATGCATCGAGGAGCTATAGCGGGCTCCACCCGTCACTTATTAAGTCCAATACATTCCTCATATGAATAGGTTTAAACATAACATAAATATTCGTATTAAAACTAGCATACGAAATGTCAACAGTTTCTTCATAAACTATGGATGGTATAAAAATAACACATCCACAGTCAAATGTTTCACAAAATTCTCAATGGAAGTTTTGTATCATAAATCAATTTCAAATAAACTTAAAACCCATCAAAGGATGTTGACATGGATGAAATCAAAGCTATTTGAGAGAAATATCTCTTTTTTTTTGAAATAATTTAAAAGTCCCATAATTATAAAATAATACATTCACTTTGAAAATATTATTATAAGCTTGTAAGGGAAGCTTCGACGAGGTTATAATGGCAGAAAATAGCCGCACCCGCCGTATAAGTTAAAAAAACATTCTTACCTTAAATTTTTCAAAAAGGTCAAAAAGTACATTGTTTGGAAAACGACGGTAAGATTCATTTAAAAAACGTATAAGGGTATAAATTACTTTAACCCATTTTCCATTTAATAGTAAAAATGTTTTGAAAGACATTTTTAAGAAACATGGATGTGGATGATAACGAGGTCCCAGTAGATAATTATGTATAAACAACCTTGGATAATGAAGAGGTTGTGAAGTAAACCCTTACCTTGTACTTTTCCTTGGTTGGGGTAGGTTAACCTCCTGTATAATGGTGAAATAATTGTTATTAAATTATACAAGAATCATATACATTCATATGATATCATATATGATCTTTTAACATTGCTTTGTTAACAATATCTTAGATTTATCGTTGTTTCAGGTGTTAACTTACTTGTTTTCTTTTATATGTTTTGTTACGTAAGTCATGTTTTTCATGGATAGGTTGTATCTTATTCATATCCATAATTATATCATGTCCTTAAACATTATTTTTAAATCATCAAATGATAATTATACTTGAATGGATACGACGGAGAATGAATCTTATCGCGTTCATGGAGACGGTAGTCCGTACGTACGCATGAGCGACAATATCATTATTTTGATATTAAAATAATATATAATTGGATAGTATATCATATATACAGAATAATTATCATGTTATATTTATTATTTACATGAATTAAATATCATTATTATACTCATCTAAATAATAATATATTGAATAACAATTACACCACGACGTGGAGACGGTAAGCCGTACGTACGCACGTATGGTGACATGTCATTCAAATGATGGGTAGAATACTGAATATGGTTGTTCCATATTTATAATAACATAACAGTATATAGAATATACTGGAGTTATAATTTTCGAATTGAAATAATAAACAAAGCGGGAGTGGAAGAAGAAAGAAACATGAAAGAAGGTGATGAAAATGTTACCTCTTCTTCGGGTTCTTACTTTTGATTTGATAAAAAGGACTCCTTAGGATGGCTTTCTGACTAAATTAAAGCTTCTAGGATGAATGGATAGAAGTTTGGAGAGTATTTGGGAAGAGGTTGGCCGAACCAAAAGGCTTGAAAGTGTGAATAAGGTGGTAGAGGTGGGGGCCTTTTATAAGAGGAGAGGAGGGGCTCTTTTGGAAAGATTGAAATGTTACATTATTATACAATTCTTTTCGGATTCTAAAGGTCCCAAACTTATATAATTCGTGTCTAAGGTGATAAGGGTTAGAAATCTACCCATACAATAGTCTTTGGACAAGTGTAAGCCTTGGATTTTACATTATCTTTTCATTTTATTAAAATCGTTAAATAATGAGGTCATCGCTGCATCATAATGATGTCATAAATAATTTAATTTATTTAATGTCTAAAAATTATAAAAAAAATACTATGATTTAGGAAATCTTTTTATCTTTCTAATGAATATTTATAGTCAAAATTTTTACTTGTGTAACCCCACTTAAAAACTGTTTTAGTAAAACAACTCATGTTTGTGTCAATTTAATTTTAACATTAAATAAATATATATTAATGTCATTTTCCAACTAAAGTGGATCCATGGGGTCCCCAAGTTGACCCATGGGTTGTCTTGGTCGGACATGACTCATACAATAGGAGTAGGACAAGTGTTAAGCTCATCTCATATTATTAAAACATTATTTTTACCTTAAACTACACTAATTACCTCTAATCGCGATTAAGAACTTAAAAGTTACTATTCACCAAAAATTATTTTAATCTCATTGAACCAAATTTTACTTATTAATGACAACCATGTATGTCGGATTTTTGAAAATCAAATCACAGAAGTGGTAATATTTCATTTTAACGAAAAATCAGTTTTTAACAACCACTTAGTGGTTTCACTATTCATCAAAAATTGAAGTTTTTCAGAATAAGGCCAAAATTTCACCCTAAGTTATAATTGATATTCCGATTTCAAAAATGATATCTATTTTACAAAATTCCAAAAATATAAGTTGCATTAATTTATTTCATAATTAATTCCCGCTGTCACAACAAATAGCGTGTTTTTAAGAAACAATTTATATCAAAAGATTGGCAATTGTTTATGTCGAATTTCAATGTTAAATTAATTCTAATGACCACCATTGGTTAAAATGGTAAAAATATATTCCAATTATACTTTAAAACCACTAAATAGTATAATTTATCACTATAAATTATTTTGAATAAAAAAGTTGTTTTTAAGTATTTTTCACTATTCATAAAAAATTAGAAGTTCTTAGAAAAATACCAAAAATTCAACATAGGCTAATTTCGATATTCCGAATCAAAAAATGAAGTCCATTTTTATAAATAAAATTTATCAAATTTCAAAAAGTAGGTATTACTATTCACAACGACTAGTTTAATTAGTTGTTGTGTGTGTTAGAGCTCGAGGTTGCGTACAACACACGCTATTGCATTATTCGAAGGGAAACGTACCGTGGAAGCTTGGGGTGTTACATCCTACACTAAACTGTAAGATACTTAGATATATATTTTTATCCTTTCTTACACCTGTAATCCCAAATATAATAGTGGTAGATGTCCCCATGGGGCCTATTTATTTTTACTCCCACATATATCCATGGAAGAGGTCGTGTGTGACCTGGATAGTTTGTAAACTATTGTAAAACCCAATTTAGGTTGTGGATTATCTTTTTTATTTATATAAACTTCTTAGTGGAAGGTGATCAACAAGTGTATAGGGCTAATTCTTGAATTGACACTGAAACTCTTGTATTCAAACTTTTTTCTGTATGCTTTAATTTTCTTTTACTTTATTTATGTTTAAAAATTAAAAATTGTTTTAACTGAAAAAATATATATACTTTCATAGTTTATATTAATTTGTGTTTATATAGTATTTTGACAAATTAAATTTATTTAAATGGATTAAGTAATTTTATATATTATTCATATGATATATAATCAATCTTTAGAGAAATTTTTAGAAGGATTAAGATCTATATCATACTATCCCCAAATGGCTGGAAGGACTTCTTTTTTTATTGTTTTTTTGATAACCCTCCTTTCAAGGGATGAGGGGGAACCTTTACAAGGTCTGTAGGATTAGAGATTACATGACCCGTAGGTCTTAGGAAATATACAGAATATACTTGGAACTCCTCCTCCCAGCTTCTTCATTGTGATATCTACTCTCCACCTTTGCATGGATGTTCAGATTGGCTTCCTATGAAAGCATAGGCTGGTCCCGATGGCAATGCCATACCCTCTCCTTCTGACAAATCCTCTTAGCTTCTTCTCTGGTGAATGTGCCTATTATAAATCCCCATATGGAGTATGCTCCTTGTAGAGTATGTCTAATCATTTAAGAATAATTTTTAGGTGGCCTGAAGACCCTGAGGTGGCCTAAAGGCCTTGAGGTGGCCCGAAATCCTTACTGGCCTGAAGGTCTTAGGTGGCCCGAAGGCCTTAAAGGACCCGATACCCAAACCGGTGACCTGAAAGACCAAACTAATGAATAGTTCTGGCTACTACAGTACCAAACATTGTCTACTATAGAACCTACTACAGTACTTCTACAGTCTTCTATAGTACCAAAAATATTTCTCTGCCCAGTTTTGAACTTGGGTCTCTTGGATGCAATTACCGAGTCCTCACCAACTAGGATGAGTCCCTTGTGCCTATATCATACTACATATTTTGGTAAACTGGGATATATTTAAAACATTTGGGGAATTTTCAAATAACATATTTTAAATAGAAATTTTTATTGGGTACTCAATTCACCCCTCTCTTGAGATACTCACTGTGACCAACATTTGGTATCAAAGGAAATATTTCTTTAGTAATAAAGTTTTCAAATATTTCTAACTATGATTTTATTTTTACTTTAAGATCTTAATTTTTTTGTTATTTCTAAATTTAGTTCTTTAAATGTACAATCTTCAAGAAGGTTCTTCTAAAAAAGACCCCCCTTTTTCAATGGAAACAACTATGTACAATGGAATATTAAGATGATAGTGCATATAGAATTTATGGGTTTTGATTTTTTCTATGCTATATAAGATGAATATTTTATTCCTAAAACTACTAGAATCACTTCAGATGATGAAAAAAAGTTAATTATAATAATAATTATAAATCCATGAATTCCCTTTACTTTGAACTGGTATATGAAGAGTTTAATAGGATTTATGGATGCAAAACTTCTTATGAAATACAAGATACCCTATTTGGTTCACATGAGGGAACTTCTAATGTTAAAGAGATGAGGCTTAATACTTATACTAATAAATATGATAATTTTAATATGAAGCCCGATAAACCCATTTATGAAATGTATCTCAGTTTTAATGATATTTTCAACACAATAATCTCTCTTGGAAAATCAGTATCTGACAAGGATCAGATTATGAGATTGCTGAGATGTCTACTTGAAAGATGGAGAGGCACATCTTTCTCTATTAGAGAATCATGTGATATCATCTTGCTTCCAGTAAAGGAGTTTATTGGAAACATTATGATGTATGAAGAATAATTAAAGATAAACCTTCAATAATATGAAGAGCCTATGAGAAATTCAGTAGTTTTCAATACTAATGAATCCATACAATAAAAAGAAAATGAAAAAGAGAAAGTACAAGATGTAATCTCAAGTGATATTGAATCTTCTTCTGACAGTGATGAGGAAATGGATCACCTAGCTAGAAGATTTAATAAGTTTTATAGTAAGAATAAGTTCTTCTAAAAACAAAACTAAAAAGGGAAATATTACTCCAAGGGAACATAGAAGAAATATTGGAATAAGGATAATGGTTCAAAATAGATTTTCTGCTATGAATGTAAAAGGAAATTCGATATAAAATTATACTCTTCAAAGATTAAGTAAAAAAAGAAATATGAGGAAAAGGATACAAGATACAAAAAGTACATAAAGGAAACATGGATCGATTTAGAGGATAACTTTAGTGACTCTGATTCATCACATGAATAGAAATCTGACAAAGAAAACATGTGTTTCATGACTAAAGTCAGTGAGGTATCTATTTTACCTATTGTTTTTAATATTCTTCCGGTGCATAATTCTGATATTTATGATAATGAACATGATGATGATAATATGTCAAATGAATAATTATTTGAATATTTCAACATTTTATAAGACACATTTAATGAAGTAAAGGACTAATAAATTTTTTTAAAGAGACAACATACTCTAACTTTAAATATAAAATTTGAACTGTCCATTGAAAAAGAGAAAAATGATCAAATGCTCAAAGAAAACACAGAAATTAAACTATTAAACAAGAAAATAATAAAGGATCTAGAATACTTTAAAAATGGTAGAGTCACTTACACAAATTTTGGGAAACCAAGTTTCTTCCAAATATATTACTGTAATAGGATATGAGCTTGGACATAGGATAATATATAAGATTACTTTTATTCCTAAATCCAAACTAGAGAGTTATTCTACAAAATATTTCTCCAAAGGACCTAATAGAATTTTTATTTATAGAATTATGAAATCTTTGTATAGGAAACCTATTAGGAAAATTTGGGTCCCAAATCTTTGATTGCTAACATTTTGAGAGCCAAATAGATTGGGGTACCAAAATCATTCCTTGAAAAAATATATTTTATAGGAAGAATGCTTGAAAAATTCAAGTAGAATTCTATGGTACTTGGACAGTGGTTTTTCAAGGCATATAACATGATATTATTATTTATTTAAGAGCCTTGTTAAGATTGATGGTGGCCATGTATCCTTTGGTGATAATTAAAAAGAAATGATTATCATCCTATGCCAGATTGGTAACAAAAATTCAGTTTTAATTTATAAAGTATTATTTTTTATTGGCTTAAAGTATAACCTGTTAAGTTTTTCTTAGTTATGTGATGATAGTTTTTATGTTAAGATTTAGAGTGATTCTTGTAATGTTTTTTATTATATAAATTATTTAGTTTTTAATGATTTGAGAAATGATAATGTTTATGTTCTAAAAATGTTTCTCGTTTAAGTTCCTTTCACAAGGAATCATAGATTTGAAATAGAAGACTAGACCATTGCAACATTCACTCACTTAGAAAGATCACTAGAAAAGGGTTAGTTATGGATCTACCTAAAATTGAGTTTCTGAATGATAAAGTATGCAATCCTTTCAAAAAGGAAAACAACACAAATAATTTTCAACCTATCAACCTTTCGATTTGGTTCATATGGATATATTTGGACCATCTAGAATTTCAATATTAATGGAAAGCACTATGTTTATGTTCTTGTAGATTATTTCTCCAATTATACTTGGGTATAATTTTTAGCTCACAAAAGTGAAGCTTTCTCTTACTATACCAAGTATGATAAGTTTGTATAAAATCTTAGTGGACTTAAGACATTAATAAGTGACCATGGTCGTGATTTTGAGAATCAATATTTTGAATTATTTTTATCACCGAATTGATACACTCATAACTTCTCTACTCCTAGGACACCCTATAATAATGGAGTTATTGAAAGGAGAAATAATACATTATAAGGGATAGCCCAGACCATGTTAAATGAGTATGACCTACCTATCTATTTTTGGACAGAAGCTTTCAATATAGATTTCTATATCATCCATAGAGTCTTGATTTGATCTATCCTTAAGAATAACCCTTAGGATTTATGGAATAATAGGAAACATAAGGACAATTTCTTTATATTTTTTGGTTTTAAAGTCTTTATTCTTAATACTAAGGATAATTTGGACAAATTTTCTTCAAAAATTCATGAAGGAATTTTCCTTGGTTATTCAATCTCGAGAAAATCCTATAGCCCGAATGGCCCGAAGGCCTTAATTTTTATTTTATTATGGATAATAACCCTTTTAAGGGTTTAAGGGGAACACATACATGACCCGTAGGCCCAAGGCACAAGGCCCGAATGACCTGCAATACATAACCCGAAGGCCCAGAGGCATACCATGCCCAATACATGACCTGTAGGCCCAGACCACCTAAACTACCCCTCCCTAACTTATACATCATTAATGACCTAGATCCCCACCTTGCATTGATGACCGACTAGAATTAACCTATACAAAGCTGCACAGTGCCCGGTCCCGATGGCGGTTTCCATACCCTCTCATTCTTCCAATTCGGTTAGCTATGCTTTTGGTGGCTGATAGTCTTCTTGCTCTGATCCTCTTCTAGGGCCTATTTGGTGTGAACTAGGATACTCCATGGTCTCTGTGGACTGAAGTCCATATGGCCCAAAGGCCTTTGATGACCTGAAGGTCCTTGAGACCCATAGTCCCAAACCGGTGGCCCGAAGGCCCAAATCGGGTGAATAGTTCCGACTACTATAGTATCGAACAATAATTACTAAAGTACTTCTATAGTACCCCCAGAAATTCTCCTCTGCCCCATTTTTATCCTAGTTCTATTGCATTCCAAGAAGGATCCCTTACCACTCGGGTATGTGCTCGTTGGCTCGAGAAAATCCCATAGAGTTTTCAATAAGAAGACCAAAACTATGGAAGAATCAGTTCATGTAAGATTTGATGAAACTAATACACATGAGCCTAAGAACTCCCAAGAAAGCCTCAAGGATGATTTATCATCTCTGAACTTAAATTCCAAACCTTCATAATCTAATGGAAAACAAGTATAAAAATCATCCCATTATGAAGAATTTTCAGAAATTATCAAACCTGAACCTAAAAATCTAGAAGTAACTATTACTTATTTTTCTTGACCTATTAGAAACCATAAGTACCATCCTATACATTCTATTTTAGGAGACCTAGAAAATGGTACACAAACTAGATATTCTATTAGAAATCAGGTTGAACATCAAGCCAGTTTATTTTAGCTAGAACCTAAGAACATCAATGAAGCAATTAATGATGAATTCTAGGTGATAGATATGAAAGAATAATTGAATAAATTTGAAAGAAACAAAGTTTGGTAACTTTTAGATATACCCAAGGACACTTTGAATATTGGAACTACGTGGGTATTTAGAAACAAAATTGATGAGTCAGGCACTATATTTAGAAAAAAGGATAGGTTTTTTGCACAAGGTTATAGCCAAGAGGAAGGAATATACTAGGAATAAACATTCACACCTTTAGCATAACTTGAGTCCATTAGAATACTTATTTCTTATGTAGGACATATATACTTCAAAATTTATCAAATGGATGTAAAGAGTGCATTCTTAAATGATTTTATAGTTGAAGATGTTTTTATAGAAAAACCCCTCAGGTTTTAAAAATACTCATTTTCCAAGCCATGTTTTTAAATTAACTAAATCTTTATATGGTTTAAAATAGGCTCCAATATCTTGGAATTATAGGTTTATCATTTTTTTTGATTTCAAATGGTTTTTAAAAATGAATGGCTGATCCTACCCTTTTCATCAAAATAATTTCAAAATATGTATTAGTAGTGAAAATCTATGTTGATGATATTATTTTGGGATCTTCAAGAAAATATTTATGTACTGATTTTTCAAAAATGAAGCAAAATGAATTGGAAATGAGTTTATTGGAAGAACTAAAATTCTTTCTTGGATTTCAAATGTTTAAAAACAAAGAAGTAATTATTTTAAATTAAAGTAAGTATACTAAAGATATTTTAAAACACTTTAACCCAGATAGCTCTAAAAGTAGAGATACTCATATGAGTACCACTTGTAAATTAGATCTTGATGAAGATGAGAAACTAGTTGATCAAACAAGTTATAGAGGTAATATTGGAAGTCTTCTCTACTTGACTACAAGATGAACAGATCTTCTATTTAGTATGTGTATGTGTGGTCATTTTCAAGAAAACCCTAAAGAGTCACATTTAAATGATGTTGAAAGAATCTTGAAATAACCAAAGTATACAACCAATTTAAGATTGTTTTATCCCATAGGACAATCATTTGATTTAGTAAGTTATTATGATATTGATTTTGGTGGATGTAAGTGAGATAGAAAAATCACCTCAATAAAATTTCACTTTTTGGGAAAGTCTATAGTTTAGTTTTATAGTAAGAAAATTATGAAGCATTGTCTAATACTAAAGTTTAATAAATAGCTGCTATCAGTTTTTGTGCACAAATTTTGTGGATGAAACACACTATACTAGACCATGGGTATCAATTCTGACATGTCCCCATAAACCGTGATAACAAAAGTGATATTAAAATTTCCAAGAATCCTATTTCACATTCTAGGACAAAACATTTTGATATAATACATCAATTTTTAAGGGATCATTCTCAAAATGGTGATATCACTCTTGAATTTATTAGCACAAAACATCAGTTAGCTGATATATTTACTAAGACTTTGAATTATGAGAGAATTAAATATATCAAACATGATTTAGGAATAACAAATTTTGGTTAAGTTTAATTTTATGGTATGACATACCATTATGGTTAACACATTGTTGAGTTGAAATACTATTGTGGTTGACACATCATTGAGTTGACACACCATTTAGTTGACATACTGTTTTGGTTGACACACTGTTGAGTTGACATACTATTGTGGTTGACACACTATTGATTTGACATACCATTGTGGTTAAAAAAATTTTGAGTTGAAATACTGTTGTGGTGACACACCATTGGGTTATCACACTGTTGGATTTTTATGTTGTTACTATTTCTTACTTTTGCATTTTTTTTCTTAGATTTCTTAATATTTTGAACCGTGAGTTTATTTTATGATTTATATTATTTCTTGTAACCTGATATGTGTTATTACCTGGAATTTGATTTCTATTTCAAGTATTAGTTCGATTTTAGAATACCTAAAATTCCAAATGATATAAAAAATGGAATTATGTCTATCCCCAACACACCTTGAGCTCAACACCTTTCTCTCTTGATCCCAACATGAACTATCTCTTTTCAAACCTTCTTTTCACCCTCAATCAAGATCGTTGAATCAATCTGTATACCAAGAATGAAGTGTCCTTCTGAGTATTCACCTTATAATTTGAGTTATTCAAAGAAGAACAAGAAATAACTGAGTGTACTTGATCCTATCACACCATTTAATCCTGAGCTTTCCAACGAAGTTATTGTAGCTAAAAAAGAAATTGAATAAAAGTGGATTTTGTATGGAAAGTCTCTAGTACTCAAAGTAATCTAGAACCAAGGATGGTTAGAGTGGTTCTCTTCAAATAGGAGACCCTTCTACCCTAGTTTGGTTTTTGAATTCTATCAGAATATAGAGTTTTCATTTGATGAAGATGGTACCAATTAAATCAAAAGCAGTGTAAAAGGGAACCTATTTGGTTTTCCATTGAGGAAATGGGATAAATGTATGGGTGTACCTCATGATGTATATTTTTATGATTAATGAGGTACTATTACTGAATGTAGTGAGTTTTTTGTGTATAAAGAGGCTTTGGCAGAACTGACAGGAGATGGAATAACCAGAAGACCTGTTGCCTCAGAGTTTAATGGGTAATATAGGGTACTCCTTAAGTTTTACAACACATTATTTGTCTAAGAAAGGGTGATTTTTCAACTATAAGGTACCAATATTTTTATATTCTATATCTTATGAAAGAGGGTCATAAGATCAATTTATTTAGATATCTCATGGTTTATATGTGTGAGATGATCAAGATTCCATCTAGATCCAATTCCTTGAACTACCCAAAGTTTATTTGTACAATGTTAAAGGCCATGATCCTAGTAGCTAAGGATGAAGAAACTATTATAGACCATGATGGTTTCTATATTACAAGTGATACTTGTTCAAGGATGAAGATCAGATGGAACCCATGTAAGAAATAGTGGGTTGGTAATTTTGATAAGTTATATGATGAGTATAATCTAGTTGATCATCCAACCAAACCGAAGGATAAAGTTGATCTAGGATTGGAACCAGATGAAGTAGTTGAATACTCTGATGAGGATGCAGAAGGAACTATTGCTGAAAAAGAATAAAGGGAACCTTCTATTGATGAAGATATTGATCTTGATTTGTCTCCCAAATATTTTCCCATTACTTTTATAGCTCATATCTCACCTAATAGAATACCAAAAAGAGAAAATCTAGTTAAAAGTGATGAAGATGTGAATAAGGTCTCTAGAGAGGTGCAATATAAGAGTTAAAAAATCTAAAAATGATGATGATGTTGATGAAGATGATAATAATGATGAAGAAGAGGAAGATAAAAATTATGAAAATGGTAATGGAAATAAAGATAAAAATGAAAGTGGAAGTGATGATGATGATAAATCTGACCCTAATGGTTCTAGTGGAAAAATTAAAAGGAATAAAGTAGAGATGCCCGAATAACTTTCTTCATCTGGTGAATATTTATAAAAATTAGATTTGACTATAGTTGTGGACCCAATGCTACAAGATAAGGATACACTTTCTAAGGGGGAGAAATCCCCATCTGTGGAGATATTTCATAAATCTCCAATGAATGATAGAGTTCAGGTCAGCTCTAGTGCCACTGGTCAACCAATTTCTAATTCAACCTTGGTTGAGAAGATGAGTGTTATTACTGTTTTGAAAAAACATATGGCCGATCAAGATAAAATTTAGATGCCTTCTTCTAAGAATGGGAGTGGTGAATAGATTGGTGTTTTGGATGGTGATGATCCTCCAGTTGACTGTCATATGGAAGTTGAATCTACTATTGATGGTCAAAAGGTTCATTATCATCAATTAGTGGCACCTCCTATTGATAAATAGATATAAGTTAAACCTTCTAGTGTTGAACTCACCTTATCTTAACAGGTTTCAACAAATAAAAGAAGTCTTGAAGTGTCAATTTCACCTTCTGGTGTGGTACCTCCTGTCACTAAATCTATTTTGGTTATCTTTCCAGCTCGATGGGTTGACCCAATGGAAGAAGAATGGGGAAGTACTCCATTATTTTAAGGATTTAAATAATGTATAGTGGACCTGAGGGTCTTAATTAAGGGTATCCTAAGATATCTATGATAGCTCAAGTTTATTTTGATGGGCTATTAGAAAAATTTTCCCTAGTGAGACCTCCTAAACCTAAACTAATTAATCCAGATCCTCCTATTATTCTATAAGATGTAGTCACTAAAAATGATTTGAATGATTTTGGTGAAAATATAATTTTTTATTTTGATAAATGTTTGAAGAATCAATCTTTTCTCTTGACTAAGTTAAGTGAGAATGACGCCTATTATCTGTTTGAGTTGGTAGTTTTACACATATAAACAAATACGATGCAGTGTTTTTTCTTTCGGCCTCTATGGTCTGTAGTTCAAGGGTTTCCGATTGTCTACAAGAGGCTTCTTTAGATGAGACCCGTGAGCTTTTTCACAGAACAACTTTTCAGGCAGCGATGGATGGTGGAAGGTAGACTATGTTTTTTGATGATGGGATATGGTTTTATTTTCTAATGTGGGTTGTTTGTGGTCTTGGGATTTTGGATAACTGGAGTCTAGTTTTTGTTAGTATTTGATTTCAAAATGGGTTCCCCTTTTAAAAGGGGTTTATTTTAATAAAAAAATAATTTTCAGTCAAGAGAATAAGCGGTGAGCTAGATTCCATAAAATCTTTTATTGAATAAATGAAATCTGACTTTGAAAATTCTATAGATGGGATTATTAAAAGTATTGAGGATAGATATTTAGATAATTATACTACTACTTATTCTCTTCCTCCAGTGATTGACATTGATATGATTCAATCTGGTATTAGAGATGAGTTTTGAGTTGCCTCAACTAGTGCTTCTGGTAGTGTTACTGATCATCCCAAAGAGACCTTGAGAAGAATTATATATAACTCTGATCATGTTCTCTAGTTTAAAACTAGATATACCCATGACATGAAATCTAACAGGTAAACTATCACCAAGTCCATTATATATTATCTATTGAGTATTTACACCAAGCATGATATGGAAGCAAATCTCAAATTCTTGGCTGAAAATTTGAGGATTCCCCCTAAGACTCAGACCTTCAAAGAGAAAGTAAGATAGCTGAAGGAGATTATTCCTATGTTGAAAATATTTATGGAGGAAAATACTGATCTATTTAGTTCTATGGAAATAGGTGGTCAAATTTTTATGTATTTCATCTAACTCATGAAGTCTTTTCTTCATGAACATGGCCAAAAAGTTGTGGCTCATTCAGCCATTCCAATTACTACTTAGTTATATTTTAGATTTGGAGTTATTGGTGGTTACACTATAAAAATGAAAACTAGTTTTCAACATTTCCCTATGTTTCCTACCCAAGATGCGCACCAACTCAATCTAGTTGTTGTTTTAGAGGATTGTCCCCTTTGGGCTCTCGCTGGTCTTTCTCCTGGTGCTCCATCCATTCTATCTCAGGCTGATCCTACTACCACAGATAAGAAGAAATCCAAGGATAAAGGAAAATAACTATTAGATCCCTCTACTAAATCTTAAACCTTTATTTTTTGGATTAGACATTTTATCTTTGATGGGACTTGGGTTGTAATAATTTTTTGGTAATCATTTTTAATGCCTTTGGTATCTATTACTCTGTTCTTTATCCTTGTTTTTATACTATTTTTCTTTACCTTTTTGATAATCACAAGAAGGTATTATTATTATGAAATATTTTTTAGTTTGTTTTGAATAATTTTATGGAATTTATGATTCATTATAATGATTTTCCTTGTTCACTTTGATACTATCTGTTTTTACTCATTCTATCTTTCAATATATTACTTACCTTTGATACTTTTTTTCTTTCTTTTTCTTTAATACCTACTACACATACTATGAATGATATGTATTGATTTATATTTTCATCTTACCTTGGATACCATGTTTAAAAATATATAACACCTTTGATGCCATGATTTGTGATCATCAAAAAGGGGGATATTGTTGACTTCCTAGTTTTAATGATAAAAAAACCAGGATTCTAACAATATTAATGACTTATATGTTTTTTTAAGTTTCTTATAATATGAGACAAGTGAAAAAAATTTCCTAATCAAAAGTCACCACCCATCACTACTAAGGATGAGACACCATTTAGATGGATACTACCAATATGAAAATCTCACTGAGTCCGAGACATCGTTAGATGACACACTGCCAGAGTGCAAAAATGGTAAAGTATGAGATACCATCATAATTTCATACCATTAGTATGGCATGCCACTAGGATGAAAAATCATCTAAGTATGAGACACAACTAGAATAACATACCTTCATAAGGAGACACTACCAATTTCATACCATTAACACTAAATTTTATCAAAGTCTAAGATACCTCCAGTTGAGACTCTACTAGTGAAGTGAAATTTTTACTAATTCCAAGACACCTCCAATGTCATGCCACCAATTTCACACCGTCAGAACAATATAAATCCATACTAATACACCACCACTAATTTTATTACTTAACTTATTTTTAATATTTAATAATATATATATTTATCAAATTTAATTACCATTTATATTTTAATGACTTCTTGTTAAATTATCGATAAAAATCATTGAAGAGAGTTTTAAAAAGTGAAATATGAGGAAACATATACCATACAGATATTCCTTTTACAATTGATAAAAAGAGAAATAGACTCCCTCATGTGAAGTATATAATATTCTAGAGAAGCAGAACAATATAAAACTAAGAGATCACATTTACTAAACACACTTAGAGAAGAATACCAAAACTGATACATCCTGTGATCACTCGACCAAGGAAGACAAAGAACATACTCATCAAATTCTTTCCTCCAGTCAAGAACATGAGTATGAGATACTCTGTTCTTCAGAAGTATTTCAAGGGATCCCGAATCAAGCTTCACTACAAATCAAATTAAGAGTTATAAGCTATATTGTAACAGACTGGGAACTTCTGAACTTTACACTTTTATATTTCTTTATTCTGTTTATCTTTATTAAATTTTGAGCGGTGTTTTCTATAATCTATTTTATATACAAAAAATGTCTCATGTACTGAATGGATGATACTTAGATATATTATTATCTTTTCATACACTTTTAATCCCATAGATAAGAGTGGTAGAGGTCCCCGTGTGTCCTATTTATTTTTATTCCCGCGTATAACTGTGGAAGAGGTCATGTGTGAGCTGGAAAGTTTGTAAACTATTGTAAAGATCGATCCAGGTTATGAATATGCTTTTTTATTTATATAAACTTCCTAGTGGCAGGTGATCACCAAGTGGATAGGAATAAATCTCAACTTGAGACTGAACCTATTTTATTAAAACTTTCCACTATGTGCTTTAATTTTGTTTTACTTTATTTCTATTTTAAAACTGAAAATTGTTTTAACTATAAATAAAATATATACTTTGATAATTTATCTTAATTTGTGTTCATATAGTATTTTAATCAAGTATATTGATTTAAAAGGATAAAATAATATTATATATTATTCATAAGAGTCCTAATCAATCTTTAGATAAATATTTAAAAAGATTATGATCTATATCATACTATATATTTTTGTATACTGGTCTATATTTAAAACAACTGGGGGATTCTAAAATAATCTATTTTAAAAAAAGTTATTGGGTACTCAATTCGCCCCTCTCTTGAGTTACCCACTCCGACCAAAAAAAAAAATTTATTAAAATGAATATGAAGGGAATAAATATATATCATATCAAAGGTGTATTATATACACCACATGAAATAAACAAGTGGTGAATATGAAATATGTCCCACAAAAAAAAGTGAGATGAGAAACCCTTACCTCAGGTTTGAAATCCTTCGAATGTGTTCAAACCTCATGTATAATAAATATAGATTTATTATAAATATATTAAATATATATAATCATATATATCATACAATATTTTATTTACTTATAATATTTTACCACAAATTTATTAATAATACTTTATTAAAACCATTGTTCAGAGTGATAACTTCTTTGTTATTCATGTATGTTTTAGTTCGGTAGTTTTGGTTCTTGTAATTTGATCATGGTTCCATAATATATATAATGTTAATAATGATATAAATTCATATATATTCATTATATATATATATGTATATAAAATGATCCATCAATTTTATAGATATAAATATGAATTACATCATTTATGGAGATGGTAGGCTGTAGTACGCCCAGACATTGTTTTCACTTTTTAAAGGATGGAATGAAAGAAAGGTAAAAAATAATTCACCTTTACAGAATAATTATTATATCATACATATAATATTTTTTTTGAAATCTATCCTTATTGCTATCCATGTAAATCTTAAATGAAAAATGGATCAAATCACTTTGTGAAGGTGGTAGTCCACACGTACGCACGAACGACATTATCATTTTCCAATGGATTGAAATATAAGAAGGTAGATATGATATTATAATTTTAGAAGTATAATTATGTCATAAATATCAGATATACTCATTATTTAAATCTTTATAACCATCAATGCAAAGTGGTGATGAAAAATGAATTACACCGTTATGTGAAGATGGTATGTCATATGTACACAGAAGCAAAGTTTATTCTTTCCATAGGATGGAATGAAGGTTTAAAATAGGTTTCCCGTAATTATAATAAAAAATAAGTATATTTATGAAACTTTAGTAATTATTTTAGTATGGTTACAAAATATTTATGTTAAGTAGAATATTTTGTTTTAAAAATTCTGTACAGACGATTACCTCTTCTTCTATAGACTTCCTTTAGATCTCCTCTTAAGGGACCTAGGGTTGGAATTTTGGGAAGTAAGAAACCTTTAAAACATGGAAAACTATTTTTAGAATATAAATGGATAGGTATTGGTCAAGGTATATTCCTCAAAGGTGTGATGATAATAGAGAGAAAGGGGTGTCCTATTATAAGGGAGAGAAAGGACACACTTGGAATTTCTAAAAAGACTATAATATAATTAATCCATTCTCCAGAAAAATAATTCCAAATGGATATATATTTAAATATAAGGTAGTATTTGGTTGAAATACCATAAAAAAATAAAATTTTTACAGGTTTAAGTTATGTTTTAAACCTCATCTTTTAGTTTAACCCCTTAGTTATCAAATTTTATCCTTAACCGTGATAATGACTTTTTCACTCTTAAAGGGTTATAATTTTACTTATAAATAAAAAATGGACTTATAAATGGAAAGGGGATGATATTTTATATCATAAATTACCACTTATATTATTAGAATAGTTTTTATGATTTTTAAATAATTTAATAAAATATTGTTTTCATAAAATATCAATATTGTCATTTTTGACACTATTTATTTAATTTGACTTTAAAGATATCAAGATGAAGATTTAATTCTAATATAATCCTTTAAAAAATCCATAATTTGATATATTTATCTATAAAATTCACAAAACACAAGAATTCACCCAAATTGTATTAATTTTAATATTTTTAAAATAATTAATTTTATTTTTTCATTATTTGAATAAATACTTTATCAGTGTTGTATAAGAGTTTAAGGTAAATATATAATCATTACAAATTATAAATAAATTACCATCATAATTTTTTTTTCATTATGTCTAAAATAAATTTTAATATTTGTTCAGAAATTATATTAATCCCTATGCGAACATATTAGAGTAATTTAAAAATAAGAGAGTGACATTTTGTATTTTTATTTACTTAAAATATTATATAGGTCATTTTCATGGAAAAGTGTCCCATAAAAAATTAAATTTGAATAATAAGTTGATAAGGGTTTAAATAAACTCATAAAATAATAAATAAGATGAAAAATGGTGGCCTTATCACTTAATTTTAACCGAGGTTAACCTGATATACTCTTTTACCGCAGTGACAATTTTTTTTTATTTTTAATATTCATTATGAAAAAAAAATTAATTTGAAATTATTAAATATTATCAATATTTATTATTTCAAATATGGAATTAATTTTATTGAATTAAATCTCTATAATTGGAATAAATTCATTTTATAATAATCTCGTAAAGCGTAATGAAAAACAGTTTTCGGAAAAAATGAATTTTTAAGTCTAAAAGTATTTTTATTCCAAGATAAAGTATAACATTGATTATTATGTAATTATATTATTTATAATTGGTAATTATATTAATTTATAATTAAATTCAACACATTATGGAAATTTTCAAATGAAAATAAATGATTGTTTTACAAAAATTAGTATTTTTTATTATTCACTAAAAAATCAATCTTTTCACAAAAATCCCAAAATTTCACACTAAGATAAATTTGAGATGATGATTTCAGAAATGAAATTTATTTTTTCACATAATTTTTTTAAAAGTGGAGAAAACTAATTATTTTATTTTTCTATAAAAAAATAAAAACATTTGTGAGGAAAAAATGTATTTTTGATTCATATAGAGACATTATTAAAAATTGAATGTATTTTATTTATCTAAAAACTTTATACATAATTTTAAAAAAGTGGCTATTTATATTCACATTGATAATTGAATAGCTAGGTTATAACGGTTACATTTAAATAGTATTATTTATATCATGGTTTTTTTAAACTTGGGTTTGTGTGTAACACAAGCTATCAAGAAATTATTTTTTTTTGAAGAGAAATATAATATAAAATATTCAGGTGTTACACTCTTAGTATCAATGAAATTATCTTGGTATCTGATCTATAATTTTCATTTGAGCATGTATCTTAATCCATTTTGTGCGTTTTCTCATATCTTCGTCGTTCTAAGGGGAATCTGTCATCGAGGTTCACGTATATCGATCTCCTGGGATCGAGGTAGGTGGTTTGTGCCTTTCTGTAAAAATTTGATGAGTATTTTGTAAAAATTACACCAATACCCTTGAATGGGGTATTGCGTGTTACCTGTTTTGCTCTATTGTTTTCCTGCTTTGATTGATTGCTGTAGTAGAGGTTTATGCTTGTGAGTAGAGTAATTTATTTTTGTGATCAGGTTGCTTTTCCATGCTTGTTATACCTGTTTGGTATTTTTCCAGTTGCCCTGCCTAGTCGTAGGATAGTGGAACTGCTACTTTTTATGTTGTTGAGCCTTAGTTGATAGAAAAGTAGTTCTTGAGGTTTACTTGGGAGATGCAAGCGCGCTGAGCATGTTTTACTTTTCCACTCAGGACTGTGAGAACCAAGAGTAGTAGACCAAAGGGAGAATTGACAGAAGGGCTTCTCCAGAGTGTATTTTAATTACGATACGAGACCACATGGGGAATTGACATTCAGTGCTTCCTCAGAGAGTCTGTAGTTCCTCGACGTGGGCCACAGGGGGAATAGATGTTGAGTGCTTTCCTATAGAGCCTTTAGCACGAAACGAGACTATAGGGGGAATTGACGGTGAGTGCTTCCCCAGAGAGTCTATTAATTACATAGCTGAACCAGAGGGGTGAGACTGTGTGTGCCTCCTAGAGGGTTGCCAGTACTTGTAGGTTGAACCATAGGAGTTAGGCTATGAGAGCTACCCAGAGGGTTACCTATTTTCTTTATTATTACTAGCTGTTTACTTGTGTACTTTGTTTGTTAGAATTGCGGATCGTAGCTGCTTGTGCTTTTCTGTTGACTACTTCTTGTTTTATTACTGCCATGTATTCATTGACTATTAGGCACAAGTCTTTGGGTGATTTCCTACTGGGATTATATCTCACACCCTGTTTGGGCCATGCTTTTGGGCCCAAGCAGACTATGTTGCTTCAGGTATAGATAAGGGAAAGTGCCCTTCTACTTCAGGTTCTTGATTGAACTAGAGCTGGAGAGCATGAGACCGAGCCGTGGCTCGCGATGCTGAGGAGTTTACTTTGTTTTCTTTTGCACTTGGTTTCAGTTGTGTTTCAACACATTGTTGTGTTTGCTGTTTTCCTTAGATACTTGTACCTGTTGTATCATTATTAGTTATCCATTGTTTCTGCTGTTCAGTTTAGTTACTGTATGCTGTGTATTGATTCTAGTATTGTGTTTTGTTGTTTTCCGATGTATACTTTACCGAATGAGGGCATAGTTTTCCCATCGACTCACCAAGGCCCTCGCTGCTAGTCGACAACCTCTGGTATTTGGGGAAACGCGCTTGAGGTCATGTGGCGAACCGGGTATGGGGCACCAGTGGAGGGGCTCCAGATTCCGGTTGTTACAAAGTGGTATCAGAGGAGTTATTTTCTCTTGATTTCTATTTGGAGACTTTAGCCAAGGATATGATGGATTCAGTACTTGGCATTAAGCTGTGCTCGGGAGTAGCTAACCCATGTACAGGGAAAATCCATACTACCTTATTAATTGAAGTTTTATGGTTTTTGAGATTTTATGATTGATCTGATTTCACCTAGAGTGATTCACTTAACTTGTGCTATTATTGTTTTGATACTCTGGTTCTATTTCTGTCACAACCCGATGAGATGAGGGTATTCCATCTCATGTATCATATAGGTACTTGTAGAAATCACATTCCATGCATTCTTTCCATGCCATCTAGGTTGCATTAGCAATTTCATGCGGTTTTGATAGACTCTGTGTAGATTATTCATGCTGTTGTGATAGATTCTTGATAGATTCTTTGCTGTCATGTTAGAAAACTGGTTTTTTTCTCTTTGCTTAAAAATGAACACCAAATTTTGGTTCTTGAGGTGTTATAGGCCCTCATTAATCGAAACTTGGTGAATCATTATCCTTATCTATCTTGTATATGACTGTGGGAGATTCCAAGCTTTGATTCATGGGGAGTATGGGCCCTCACAGATCAGAATTTGGCACCTATTTCCCTTGTTTTTTGTGTTTCTGGGATTCTGTGCAGTTTTTGAGCTACTGCCCAGAAAAACCCAGAATACATGGCGTGTACTTTTTGGATACACACCATGTAGTTTTTAGGCCGTGTCACTGACAGTGTAGGTAAAACATGGTGTCGTGAAAGTAACTTCAGGAACATGCCGTGTACGGTAGGTACACGTCGTGTAAGTGCGGGGCCGTGTATCGGCCGTGTCACAAACAACACGGGTTGGGGAAGCTCGGGTAGAACACGCCGTGTTCAGAGGGAACACGCCGTGTAGTCCTGTCTAGGTACCCGGCCGTGTCACGAACAACACGGGCTAGCTTTACCTTATTTTCCACATGCCGTGTTTGTTTGGAACACGCCGTGTTGTCTTGTCCAAGTACCCGGCCGTGTCATGAACAACATGGGACAATGTCACCTTCACCTATACATGCCGTATTTGTTCGGATCATGCCGTGTAAGCTTCAGCCATGTAGACGGCTGTGTGCTTAACAAACACGGGCCGCCGAAGCCTTGTCTAGTACACGCCGTGTTGTTTCGAACATGTCGTGTAGTCTCGGGTTGAGTTGGACCGTGTGGTTTAGCCGTGTAAAGAGACTCGGTCATGGGAATAGTTTTCAAGAACAGGCTGTGTGTTGAGTTCCACACGCTGTGTAGTTTGAGGTGTACACGACTTTTAGGGCAGGAGTACACGCCCATGTCAGTGGTTTAAGAAGACATGCCGTGTAGTCTTGTTTTGTAATCTTTTGTGTTTTCTTCCCCTGTTCCCATTTTGTACTCTTGTGTTCTCTATCCTTTTTTTTCCTGATCCAAGGTGTATTTTTTGATCTTTCAGAGCTATGCCTCCGAGATGTCCTCCGGTCATATGTCTGTCATCAGGTAGTGATCAAACGCCAGACATGTATGATCAGGGACTTTCTGCCGATCCTCCAGTCGGGCCAGCCTTGGCACCAGCTGTTATACCAGTTGTAGGCGCTGATGTGCAGTTCAGGGAAGGTTTCATGAGGATGATGCAGGACTTATAGGGAGCACCACCACCTTCCACGTCTATGGTAGACTTGACGCGTGTTTTCCAGCAGTAGCATCCTCCCACTTTCTCAGGAGAAGGTGGACCTCAGGCTGCAGAGTCATGGCTGGAAGCCATGCTGACTATATTCAAGCATCTGAAGACGCGTCCAGTGAGGCGGGTCAAGCTCTCCACCTACATGCTCCAAGACTCTGCCAAGAGGTGGTAGGACGTGATCTCATGGGTGGGTCAGCAGCAGGCTATGGCTTGGGAGGAGTTCTAGCGCCTGTTCTATGACTACTTCTACCCAGAGACCCTGAGGGCCGAATGAGCCTGGGAGTTCATGAGCTTAGGTAGGGTACTCTTTCTATCATGGAGTATTCCACTTGTTTCACTGAGCTATAGCACTTCACACCCCTCCGGGATGGGAGTGGGGTGTTCTTAGAAAGGAAGTTTGAGGATGGTCTCAGGCAGGAGATCCGATCACAGGTGAACATCTTCCAGTTGACTTCTATTACTTCCATCGTCAACCAGACACTGATTGTGGAGTGCAATATGAGAGACTATGGAGCTGCGATCCAGTGCAGTTATTCTCCATAGCTAGTTTTCCTCTAGATGACAGCAAGAAGCACCGTACAGAGCCTACACACGGTGATCCGAGGAAGTGGGATGCATCGTCAGGAAGCCATGTGACATGCTACCAGTGTGGCCGGTCAGGGAACACGAGGCCGCAGTGCTAGAGGGACCCCGTGGAGTGCCGATCTTGCGGAAAGATGGGTCACCTTTAGTGTTTCTGTCAGGTTTTCTCACCAGCAGCTGGTGACCAGGGTTCTTACATGACTCCTCGTTCAGGAGAAGCACCACCAGTTTCCCACTAGTCGGGGAACTGGAGTTCTTCCGGCCGTTCAGGACGAGGTGGAGGTCAAGGCCGTGGTAGTCAGCCACCAGTTTCTCAGCACCAGCAGCGAGGTTCAGCTCAGAGTGGTCAGACAGGGGTGTAGGGCCACGGTACAGGCCAGTCTTTCGCTGTGGAGCAGACTTATCAGGAGCGGGATCCCGACCCTTCTACTTTTCGAGGTACGATTTTAGTAGCCTCACTTTTATCTTCATCCCTTTTCGATACTGGTGCCACACATAGCTTTATCTCTGTTGTTGTTGTGGAGAGCCTTGGGCTCTGCATCTTCTCTTCTGCCGACTCGTTGACACTAGACACACCTTTGGGAACGAGGACATATAGTGTACGCCAGTGTAGAGAGTTCCCTCTTGAGGTTGCAGGGTATCACTTCTTATGGGATCTCTATGTCCTAGAGATGACAGGCTATGATGTCATCCTCAGCATGGACTAGTTGATTCCCTTTCAGGCAATCGTCGAATGTTATCACCATAGAGTGAGTTTCGTCTCACCAGAGGGTGAATCTTTTCTTCATAGAGGAGAATGGGACGTTCGGGCGAGTCGGGCGGGACTCGAGCATCTTGGGCTAGGAGGGGTGACGACCCAGATTTCTAGTCTTTATCTGGATGATCAGGGGACCCCACAGTTGGACTTTCCTCCAGTAGTGGATCGCTTCAGGGATGTATTTCTAGAGGACTTTTCAGGTTTGACTCCGGAGCATGAGGTGGACTTCTCTATAGAGCTCGTGCCAGGAGCGGAACCGGTGTCCATTCCTCCCTATAGGATGGCCACACCTAAGTTGTAGGAGCTCAAGAAGCAGTTGGAGGAGCTACATGCTAAGGGTTTTATCCGAACCGGTACTTCTCCTTGGGGTTTTCCTGTCCTGTTTGCGAAGAAGGCAGACGGTACCCTTCGGATTTGTGTGGATTATCGGAAGCTGAACCAGTTGACAGTCAAGAACCGATATCCTTTGCCGATGATCGATGACCTTTTCGATCAGCTTCAACAATCCCGGGTGTTCTCGAAGATCTAATTGAGGTCCGGTTATCATCATTTTCACGTTAGACCATCAAATATACCTCTGATAGCCTTTAGGAGCAGGTATGGTCTATACGATTATACAGTCATGCCGTTCAGTCTCATGAACACACCTGCAGTTTTCATGGCACTGATGAACCGAGTGTTCCATCCTTACTTGGACTCCTTCGTTGTGGTCTTCGTGGATGATATCTTGGTGTACTCTCACACTCGACACGACCATGCCGCACATCTTGAGATCGTTCTGAGTACACTGAGAGAGCATTGAATTCATGCTAAACTCTCGAAGTGCCACTTCTGGATTGATCAGATTCACTTCTTGGGTCACGTCATCTTAGAGGCAGGAGTATCAGTGGAGCCAGATAAAGTAAGAGCTGTAGTTTCCTGGGAGAAGATGAAGAACATCTTTGAGGTACGAAGTTTATTAGGCCTGGCTGGATACTACAGACGCTTCATTCAGGACTTTTCTTGTCTAGAAGCACCCTTGATAGGTCTGACCAAGAAGGGGGCGAAGTTCTTATGGTCAGATTCTTGTGAGTCAGCCTTTCAGGAGCTTAAAGGGAGGTTGACGTCAGCACCGATACTAGTCTTGCCAGAGTCAGGAAAGAGATACACTATTTACTATAATGCTTCAGGTATCGGGCTGGGAGCTGTGCTTATGCAGGGAGATGGAGTCATTGCGTATGGATCTCGGCAGTTGAGGCCACATGAGAGGAACTACCCTACACACGATCTGGAGTTAGTAGCTGTTGTTCATGCCTTGCGCTGTTGGAGACACTATCTTCTGGGAGAGCACTTTGTGGTCTTCACTGACCAAAAGAGTCTCAAGTATATATTCACTTAGCGTGATCTGAATCTGAGGTAGCATAGGTGGGTTGAGTATCTATAGTCTTTTGACTTCGAGCTCGCCTATACACCGGGTAAGGGAAACATAGTGGCTGATGCGTTGAGAAGAAGAACTCAGATTCAGGCAGTTCAGGAGGCCAGTAGTGAGTGGCAGCTTATGGCTATGTTCTCTGAGATGTATCTGGAGGTGCACGATAGACAGGGACATACCTTCCTATCTTATGTAGCTGTTACCTCTACACTAATTGATCGGGTACGGATGAGGCAACTATCAGAATCAGAAGGCTTAGTCCTATGGGAGAGTGTGTCAGGAGGGGACCCTCTTCCTGGATGGACAGTGGGCGAGGATGAGATCTTGCGTTTTCAAAGACGCGTATGGGTTCCAGAAGACATACGCGAGGAGCTGATGTGGGATTTTCATTCCTCTATTTGGGAATTTCATCCTGGCATCACCAAAATGTATCGAGACCTTCATCGCCAATATTGGTGGACAGGTATGAAGAAGGATGTTACTGGTTTTGTCATGAGATGTTCTACTTGTCAGCAGGTGAAATCAGAGCATCAGCGACCAGCGGGACTTTTTCAGCAGTCACCCATTCTGAAGTGGAAGTGGAACGATGTTACGATGGACTTCGTGACCGGGTTTCCAAGATCGCCTCGGGGGAATGATGCTGTTTGGGTTGTTGTTGATAGGCTCAATAAGGTTGCCCACTTCTTGCCGATCAAGGAGACCTTCAGTGACGATGATCTGGGATGACTTTACATCAGAGAGATCGTTCGTCTGCATGGAGTTCCATGCTCTATTGTTTCAGACAGAGATGCGCACTTTACCTCTCGGTTCTGGAAGGGACTTCAGAAGTCCTTGGGTACATAGGTACTTTTGAGTTCAACTTACCATCCCCAGAATGATGGCCATTCCGAGCGCACGATCCAGGTGATTGAGGATATGCTACGGGCTTGCATCCTTGAATTTGGAGGTTCTTTGGAGAAGCATATTCATCTGGTCGAGTTATCCTACAAAAACAGTTTCTAGGCGACCATTCAGATGGAACCATACGAGGCTTTGTATGGTAGGCCATGCCGATCACCCTTATGCTGGCTGGAGGCAGGAGAGGAAGCTTTGCTGGGACCTCGTCTTGTTCAAGAGACCTTAGAGCAGATAGAGCTGATTCGAAAGAGTATGACTACAGTGCAGTCTCGAAAGAAGTCTTATGATGATTAGCGGAGACGACCTCTGGAGTTCGAGTTTGCTGATCAGGTTTTCCTGCGTGTCGCACCAAGGTTGGGACACAAGAGGATTTAGAGACAAGGTAAGCTTTCATTGCAGTACGTTAGGATGTTTGAGGTATTAGAGAGAGTGGGTCGGGTCGCCTATCGGTTGTAGCTACCTTAGAGGTATCAGGACATGTACGATGTCTTCCACGTCTCTCAGCTCCGACGTTACTTTTCAGACCCGTCTCATGTCTTTTAGCCCGAGGAAGTCGAGCTTGAAGCAGATACATCGTTCGAGGAGCATACTATTTGGATTGTCAATCGTAGTACGAAGGTTCTCCACAGGCAGTATGTTCCCCTGGTATGGGTGCTATGGCAGCACGGGCGAGTACGGGATGAGACCTAGGAGAGGGAGGCCGATGTACGATCGCAGTGGCCAGAGCTGTTCGGGGTTTCTTCTTCTTCGCCTCATTAGGGAAATTCGAGGACAAATTTCTTTATGGGGGGAAGTTTGTAAGAACCCGGATCTTCGTTCAGGTATGTTTTTCATTTTTCTGGAGTTTTTAAGAAAGTTGAAGTTTCTGGAAATTTTTGAAGTACACGCCGTGTACTTTCTGAGTAAACGCAGTGTACTCTTTTTCCGCTCGAAGCCGTGTGCTGTCCGTGTCCGGGCCACACACATTGTGTGTAAGGGTGAGGTGGAGGCCGGTTAAAGTGGAGTATGAAAAACTGAAGTACACGCCGTGTATTTTATTTTTTTCATTAAATGGACCGAGGTTGCGTCTGAAGCACAAAAGCGTCTTCTTCTTTAGGTTTCGTCCGTCCAAGAGCGCCGTACGACATCGATTCTTCCCCGACCCACCATGCCTCTGTCCGACCTCCGTTCTAGCCGCCTTCAATTGCGTTGGAAGCATAGCGGTGAGTTCTCCATTCTTCTTTAGCCTTGTTTCTTGATTACTCCTCATTTCCAAGTTATCTTGGGATGAACGTTTTGTGCGTTTTCTCAGATCTTCATCGTTCTAAGGGGAATCTGTAGTCGAGGTTCATGTATATAGATCTCCTAGGATCGAGGTAGGTGGTTTGTGCCTTTCTATAGAAAGTTGATGAGTATTTTGTGCAAATTCCACCAATACCCTTGAACGGGGTATTGCATGTTACCTGTTTTGCTCTGTTGTTTGCCTGCTTTGCTTGATTGCTGTAGTAGAGGTTTATGCTTGTGAGTAGAGTAATTTATTTTTGTGCTTAGGTTGCTTTTCCATGCTTGTTCTGGCTATTTGGTGTTTTTCCAGTTGCCCTGCCTAGTCGTAGGATAGTGGAACTGCTACTTTTTATGCTGTTGAGCCTTAGTTGATAGCCAAGTAGTTCTTGAGGTTTACTTGGGCAATGCACGCGTGCTGAGCATGTTTTACTTTTCCACTCAGGACTGTGAGAACCTAGAGTAGTAGACCAAAGGGAGAATTGATGGAAGGGCTTCTACAGAGTGTCTTTTAATTACGATGCGAGACCACAGGGGGAATTGACGTTGAGTGCTTCCTCATAGAGTCTTTAGTTCTTCGACGTGGGCCACAAGGGGGAATAGACGCTGAGTGCTTCCCCAGAGAGCCTTTAGCACGATATGAGACTATAGGGGGAATTGATGGTGAGTGCTTCCCCAGAGAGTCTATTAATTACATAGCTGAACCAGAGGGGTGATACTGTGTGTGCCTCCTAGAGGGTTGCTAGTACTTGTAGGTTGAACCATAGGGGTTAGGTTGTGAGAGCTACCCAGAGGGTTACCAGTTTTCTTTATTATTGCTGGCTGTTTACTTGTGTACTTTGTTTGTTAGAACTGCGAATCGTAGCTGCTTGTGCTTTTCTGTTGACTTCTTCTTGTTTTATTACTTCCATGTATTCATTGACTATTAGGCAAAAATATTTGGGTGATTGCCTACTGGGATTGTACCTCACACCCTATTTGGGCCATGCTTTTGGGCCCAATCAGACTATGTTGTTGCAGGTATATATAAGGGCAATCTCCCTTCTACTTCAGGTTCTTGATTGCACTGGAGCTGGAGAGCATGGGACCGAGCCCTGGCTTGTGATGCTGAGGAGTTTACTTTGTTTTCTTTTGCACTTGGTTTCAGTTGTGTTTCAGCACATTGTTGTGTTTGCTGTTTTCCTTAGATACTTGTACCTGTTGCATCATTATTAGTTATCCATTGTTTCTGCTATTCAGTTCAGTTGATGTATGCTGTTTATTGATTCTGCTATTGTGTTTTGTTGTTTTCCGATGTATACTTTACCGAATGAGGGCATAGTTTCCCCATCAACTCACCAAGGCCCTCACTGCTAGTCGGCAGCCTCTGGCGTTTGGGGAAACGCGCTTGAGGTCATGTGGTGAACCGGGTACGGGGCACCAGTGGAGGGGCTCCGGATTCGGGTTGTTACACAAAACATGGGATAATGGTTGATAGATCTAAGGTATACATTATTTCATCCTTACCATATCCTTCATGTGTGTGTGATGTTAGATCTTTACTAGGGAATGTAGGATTTTATCGGCACTTCATCAAATATTTTAGTAAGATTGCTCTTCCTATGTCGTGATTACTTCAAAAGGATTCTAATTTTGTGTTTAATGATTCTTGAAGGACTTCATTTGATGAGATAAATAAGTGTTTTACTACTCCACTGATCATACAACCCCCATAGTGGGATATTCCTTTTGATATTATGTGTGATGCCTCCAACTTTGTAGTTGGAGTTGTCTTATCTTAGAGGGTGGAGGGACGTTCACATGTGATTGCCTATATATTGAGGACACTAGATTCAACCCAATAAAACTACAAAACCATGGAAAAGGAGTTTCTTGCTATCATATTTGGTTTTGATAAATTCCATTCATATTTATTGGGCTCTAAAGTAGTTGTTTTTTCTGACCATGCAGCTCTGAGGTACCTATTGAAGAAGCCGGATGGAAAGCCCAGGCTAATCCGATGGATGCTCTTTCTTTAGGAATTTTACATTAAGATAAAGGACAATAAGGGGTCAGAAAACCTAGTTGTTGACCACATGAGTAGGATTACTCACACACTAGAGGATAACACCTTGGACCAGGTACCACTTCGAGACACTTTCCCCAATAAGCATCTTTATTCCATCTCAGGTATGCATCCTTGGTATGCAAATTTAGTTAACTACCTTGTTGCCTTTGAAATCCCTAAAAATTTAAATAAAAATCAAGTCTAAAAATTTAAAAGTGAGTCTCAGTATTATGTGTGGGATGATCTATACCTCTGGCACGCGTGTAGTGACCAAGTTATTAGGAGGTGTGTTCATGATCATGAGTTTGAGTATGTTCTAAAATTTTGTCATACACTTTCTTGTGGTAGAATCTTTGGACCCCAACGAACAACTAGAAAAGTTTTGGACTCTGGATTATATTGGCCTAGCTTATTCCATGATGCCCATGTGTTTTTTAAGTCATGATCTCATTGCCAACACAATAGGAACATTTTTAGAAGACATGATATGCCCCAAAAAACCATACTATTCTATGAGATTTTTGATATATGGGGCATCAATTTTATGGGTCCTTTTCCTAGTTCTGTTGGTTTTTTATATATTTTGGTTTCAGTTTATTATGTGAGTAAATGGGTGGAGGATAAGGCTACCAGGACTGATTATTTTCATGTTGTTGTGGAATTTTTCAAAGCACAATTTTTTTTGCAGGTTTGGAGTACCGAAGGCCATCATCAATGACCAAGGGAGACACTTCTACAATTGCAATTTGGCTTCCCTCCTTCGGAAGTATGGGGTGATACACAAAACAACAACACTATACCACCCCAAAAAAATGGCTGGGTTGAGGTTTCAAATCTTGAGTTGAAACATATTTTGGAGAAAACCGTGCATCCAAATAGGAAAGATTGGAGAAAGCGCTTGGATGATGCATTGTGGGATTATATAATAGTATACAAGACACCAATTAGTATGTCCCCATTTTAGATTGTTTTTGGGAAAGCATGTCATCTCCCCGCGGAAGTTGAGCATCAGGCTTATTAGGCTATAAAGAAATGCAACATGGATTTGGCCCAAGATGGAATCCAAAGGAAGCTAAAAATTCAAGAGATTGAGTAGATTCTATTGTATTCATATGAGAACTCAAGGATCTACAAGGAAAGATAAAAATCATCTCATGACAAAATGATCCGGAAAAGAGAATTTCATGTTGGAGAGAAAGTCTTGCTCTATAGTTCACGACTGAAGCTGATGCTTGGTAAGTTGCATTCTAGATGGTTAGGTCCTTATTTTGTGACTAATTTTTTTACTTATGGTGTAGTGGAGATCGCACAATAGTACACAATAAGGAGGTTTATAGTCAATGGGAAACATTTAAGGAGATACGTTGAGGGACTTCCTACTGATGCAGTGGATTTCATCACACTGCATGACCCCATCATCACTTGAGTATAACAGGCTGTTCCTAACCCTTTCACTTCTTTATTCTTTGTCCTATTTAAAATTATACATTTAATTTTCATATATCATCTCGTGGGTTCACATTGAGGACAATGAAATATTTTAAGTGTGGGAGAGGGAACCTTTTAGTTTAGTAATTTCAATTGTTTTCCTATTTTTTCAATGATTTTCAAAAAAAATTGTGTGTTTTTCAAATTTTGTGTGTTATTTTTTGAATTTTTTGTGTGTTTTTGAAAATTTTGAGCTGAAATTATTCTCATAAAAATTTTGAAATTCATATCAATAAGTGAAACAATTTATCCCATGAAACCAAGCTTAAATGAATGTTGAAAATGACTTTGTTTCAAGTTCAAATATTTAGTAATTTCATGAAAGGTACACTGAATTTTGAATCCCATGACACATCTCACTGTCTTTATATTTGAAATCACTTTTCTGTGAGGATTATGAACCATTATTTTCATATTATTTACATTTACCTCACTTCTTGAGAGAACCAAACCATGCTTTATTTAACTAGAATGTAATTATTTCTATAAAAACTTGAGGGTTTGAGGTACTTATGTTTAAATGATTGAGACATTTGTTTGGTATTAATGCCCCTATTTCAAAGAATCCATTTTTTTATAATGTCCTATCTTGAACATTTAATCCTTGTTTCCCTTAGAAGCCATAAAGAACCTATTAGGTCTGCCACATTACAAGCCAATTTTCCCTATCCAACCAACTCTTGAAGTGAAATTGCATAATCTAGTTGAACTTAAGTATGGGGGAAGCTGTCTTTTGTTGTGATACCACATTTTGTGATACTTTGTGTGGAAGATTAAATTACAAATAAACATGTTTTATACTAAAAAAAATCATTTTATTGAAAGCTGTTCCTTTTTGGAGGTTTCATGATAAAAGAATCTGTGCCTTTTTAGAGCTTCTGATGAAGAAAGAAAGCTGTGACTATCTGGAGCTTTCAAGAAAATCATGTTTGAGAATATTGACATTTTTTATTCCCAAATATTGAATGGTGTGAAAATTCCTTTATTTTTCATGATGATAAAGATTAATTGATTCTATGGGGATTGAGGAGGATACCATATTTAAGTGGAAATTATATTAATGAAATTTTGCTTCAAAAAGATTCAAGCCCTCCTCATTTAGGCTCATAATTTTTTACTTCTAAATATTAACAACCAAAAGCCATGGAACAAACTAAAAAATTACTCATGATAAACATATGTCCTTGACTCACATCGGGTGGCGATGTAGGAATTTATCAAGCCTATGGTTACCCTTGTATGAGTTTGGATGAGAAATACATTGCTAAAAAATTTACATCTGTGTGATAAGAGAAAATTCATGTGATGTAAGTGTTTTGTGCATGAGAGGATAAATGAAGTGGAAATATATTTAATGATATAAATGGATAACTTGAAATAATGTTTTTTTCATGAGGCATTATATCTTTTGTTTCTTGGTGTGGAATTGTTGGATCTCAAGGATATGTGTTTTAAAATTTGTTTTGATTTGATATTGATGCTTACTTGATATGAGGTTTTTCCCAGGAGTGGAAAATGGTAAGTGTGGGGGAGTTGATAAAACACAATTTTATTGAATATTTTTTTGATAATAAATGACATAATTTCCTCACATTGTGCTAAATATGTTCATTTATGTAATATTTGGGATTAGATAATTTATTTGAAAATTTGAAGAAAATTCTTGTTTTACACTTTAAAAATTTAATGTAGTATTTCAAGAATAAATAATTTTAATTGAATTATTTGAACATAATATTTTAAAAATTTGTTCCTGACATAATATTCTACAACTTTGATTCAGGATATTGAAGCAAAATCATGCATTTAGTTGGTGAAAATGGGCCATGAAGTCAAAGTTGGGCTGGACTCTCCAGAATGGACATGGGTTCTGTATTGGATCCATAACTTCTTCATCCATTCTTGGATTAGGCCCAAATACTAAGAGGATATCTAGGAATAATTTTATCACGAATCATACTTCTTTAAGGACAGATTATTCAAGAGTTTTGGTGGTCAAATAGGCGGTGAAAGTTGGCATAAAATATTTGGCCTAGATTCCTCATTCACATTTGAAACCACTTTGAACCTAGCCTCCCCACCACTCTATAAATTTGTGTTTTTATCATTTTGTGGGGTTAGGACATTAATTGGGAAGTTGAGGGAAGATAATAATTGGATTCACTCCAATTATTCAACCATTTCAATAAGTGTATCTCTTGAAGCAAGGATCCCTTCGATGCAGCCTTCTTCTTCTTATTCTTCGTGTTGTAATACTTTTGTTTGTTTATTAAATTTATTTTCTCTTATTTTATTTATTATCTTCTCTTATGTTTTGTTCAAATTTATTCTTTTATTAATCTTCATAACGGGGCTTGAATAAATAGTAGAAATGTGATTGGGTTCTACCCTTTCTAAACCTTTGCGCATGCAAACCGTTTCTACGATGACTACACCGCCCATGGAAGAGTAGTTCTTTTTAGTAATCGATCTACCTCTAACCTTATTCATTAATTTATTTTGAATCAATTAGCTACTAAAATTCACTTAATATGATCTATTAATTGAGTTTTTAATTTTAATAAAACTAAGAAATCATTTTAACAATTGACACAAAAACATGTGAGGTCGGAAGTTGTGTAAATTGTGAGAGTGCGATCTTAATCGGTAATAAAAGATCACAAGGGATAAATTTGTAGAGTTCAAATATAATCCCTAAACTCAATTAATCCTCATTTATATAGTGTATATATCCTCTAATTAACCACTTACCGTAATCTAACCTAAGAACATCAATCAAAGCAGGGTGCTGCGATTGCATGTTCCGAAGCTAGCCTAGGGTTTAAGTAATTTCATCTTTGTGGTTAAATTAACTTCCGTAGGGTTCTAGGGTTAAAAAATTAGAGGATTATAATTAATTCAATGTTAATATAAATGATAATGACAAATAGTTGAGTGAATAGTTAGATTTAAATCAATTACACCTTTTAAATATTGTCTAAAAAAACATCTTCTTGTTGTGTCTTTTTAATCGAACTTCATTTCAAAAATAAAAACAAAAAAAATGAAATCTTATTCCAGAAAACTTATTATAGTTTTATAAACAATAAAAAAACCCCATCCTTTCAATTAGTGTTTTTATTCTCTTTTATTTTATTTTTAGAATACCTTTAAGAAGTTTTTTTAATTTGCTTCCTCCTTTGAGAGATGACCTTAGTCAGCCACTCTGCTGCACCTAAGTAACCCGAAACTAAACATCATTTTAAATCACCCATGACAACGTCTTTCAATTATATCACCCATTTATTAAAAATTCCCAAGTTAAAGCAACATTTCAGGTAATACTTTATTTCTTTATCATACGTGTTTTTACTTGTTACCCTTGATTGTAATACTTAGATCATGATTTACTTACTTACATAATGTATAAAATGATTTATATCTCATATATATTTAGAATATGAATTTATATAATAGATAGATATATGAAATGGAATATACCATTCATGGAGATGATAGGCCATACATAATCATAAACGTTGTTTCAATTTTCTTATCATATTGAATGGAAGTAATTGAATGGAATATATGTACATACATACATATGAATACATACATACATATATATATATATATATTATTACATTATAATTATTATTTCATATATTTCATCTTTATTAACATATATTTTTATAATCATTGTTGAATGGTGAATGTGGAAGATGAATCTCATCGCGTCATGGAGATAGTAAGATGTATGTACGCACAAGCGACAATATCATTCTCTTAATGATTAAATGGTATGAAATTAGATGGAAAATGAATTTTAAAGAAACAATATAATGTTATATTTATTATTTATATCAATTATACTCATAATCAAACCCATTACAATAAATTAGTGTTGAATAAAAAATTACACCACGACCTGGAGATGGTAAGCCATACGTACGCATGCATGGTGATATTGTTATTCTTAGGATGGATAAAATGAGAAATATGGTTGTACCATGTTTATAATTACATATTAGTATATGGATGATATTGGATTTATTACTTTGGTATAGAAATAATATAGAAAGAGGAAGTAGAAGAAGAAAAGAACTTTGAAAGAGGTGATAAAACAATTACCTCTTTTTTGGGTGTCGCCTTTTAATTTGCATAAAAGGAATCCTTAGGATGGATTTATACCCAAAGTATGGAATCTAGGATGTATTGAGGTATGTTTGAATATGAAATTTGTAGGGTTTGTATGAGACAAATGGCTTTGGAGGTGTGAATTAAAGAGAAAGAGAAGTGCCCTTTTATAAGAGAGGTGAGGGGCCCTTTTAAGAGATCTTAAAAAAATAATTTATTATAAATTTATTTTCAGTTTTTAATAGAAAAAATGTGATTTATTTAGTGGATAATATGAGGATGGGATTAAATCCTATCAACCAATTAATTTTATACTTGTTTAGGTCATAAAATTAACCTTAGCTTTTGAATTTAACCCTTTGTTAAATAGTTTAACTCTTACCATGTCTTCTTGTATTTTTACACTATATGGTTAATATAGTTACTATAAAATGACAAAAGAACCCAAATTAGATCATTTATGACATATTTATCATTATAAAATTTATTTGGATGAACCTTAGACATTTATGAATTTTATATCATTTAATAAAATATTATTTATTTTAAAATATCATTTATGTCAATTTTAATACTATTCAATATTTACATTTTTAGAAATATCAAACCAACAAGATAACTTCAAAAAAATACACCAAATATGTAAATAAAATGTCTAAGTTATCTATAAAATTAGTTTATATCATTATTTAATTCGAATTATATTTATTTTAATATTATTAATATCATTTATTTGATTCTTCCTTTCATAAATAAATTACTGCATCATCATTGTGTCACAATTAAATTTAATTATTTAATATATAAAAATTATAAATAAATTATAAGGATGTATATAAATTTCTTATATTTATAATTAATATTTATAGTCTAATTTATTGTATGTATAAACCTATATAAAAAATGATTTAGTTATTAAAATTTGAATATGACACTATTAACTCTTCTTAAAAAAAACATAATAAATGTCCTAATCAAACAAAACTGGATTAAAAAGGATAATATTTTGACCTAAGGATTATTTTGGTTGAAAAATACATATCAAATTAAATTAGGATAAGTTTTAGGGTAATTTTATATTATTATAATATTATTTTTTCCTTTAATTACCCTATTTACCTTTATCCATGGTAAATAATATTCAAAAGTCACTGTTCACCAAAAAATATTTTTGATCATACTAGAAAAAGTTTTTCATACTCATTACAACTATGTATTCTGGATTTTCTAAATTCAATTCACAGAAGCGGTAAAATTACGTTTAATTATAATATGAAAATGTGGCTAAAATGCAGGTAAAAAGACGTTAACAAAGTTCAATGATATTTTATATCTAATTCTATTATAAAAATGAATCCAATGAAATAAATTGGGTTAATATATTAATTATTTATCTACTGTGATTTTAAAATCAATTTAAAGAAAAATACTTATTTAAATGAAATTGTTGGTTTTTTAACAATAATGTAGTGTTTTTCTCTATTCATCAAACATTGAAAGTTTTTAAAAAAATACCAAAAATTCACCCTAAGATAATTTTGATATTACAAATTAAAAAATGAAGTTTATTTTTAAAAATTAAATTTCTATGAGTGTCCAAATTAATTTTATTATTGTTCACAAAAGGACATAAAAAATAATTCATTTAAGAAAATAGTATTTCTAAATAATTAACTATTTTACCGAAACTTATACATTTCATTATAAATATGTACTATTTATGTGAAAACATTATATATGAAATTTAAAAATTATTTATTACTCTTTATATCACTATATTTAATGGATAATTTATGTATATATCATTTATATAATTTTAACACTAAAGTGTTGTTTCGTAGAGATTCAATCGTGCATGTTACGCAAGCCTAGTCAATGTTTCATGAAACACAAGTTATTGAAGATAACGTATCATAAAATATTAGGGTGTTATATTCTCCCATACTTCAATAAACTGCATCCTTTCAATTTAAACTCTGAATTGAAAACTATGGGTTGGAATTTTTAAAATAACTTTATTGAAATCCCATAGTAGAAAATGGATTAATGAGACCACCATTTTAAAAAAAGAAAGAGAAGTACGAAGGTCACTAGAGATAACACATACTGGGGTTCTAAATAGGAAAAAATAGATGTGTAAGATAAATATAACCATCAAGTTATGATAGATAGTGAAAGGGACATGGTTAAGAAAAAGTTAACAATCACAAAGTTAGAAGTCAGTGATGATCTAATGGACCGTTGTATTCATCTGAAAAGAAAGTACTAGGATTTTTTTGGTTTTAAGATCCTTTCCCTATAGTTTATGAATTAATTTATTTCATAGAATAATAATAAAAAAGAATAATAATTACTTGACAAGTAGAGTTTTATCCTTTAACTAATTTCCACCACAAACTCATCTTTCTTTCCAAATAAAAATATTCAAAAATATTTTATTTATCTTAAACGTACAGGATTACAAAAATGAATTTATACTTAATTTTTTAGACCATTTAAATAAAAAACTACATTATAAAAACTAGGAAATCTCATAGGCCAGTGGTAGGTGATAAAATCTTATCGTACTTCAGCTGTGGGTTCGATTCCCACAACCTTCTCCGATGCGACGAGTTGTCACCCGACCCGTGGGTTGTCCTTTTCTTAAAATTATATTATTATAACATTACAAAATTACTCTTAAGAAATGTTTTAAAATTAAACAATACTATCCAATTTTCAAATTAATACATTCCAATCTTTAGGCTTATCCAAAATACATCTATCCAAACTCACAGTCCAAAAAATTATACGGAAGGTCACTAAAATTTTAAAATAAACATAACATAATGCTAATCTATTTTATCACTTACCAAACATGTGAACACCTTAATCATGTATCCTCTTAAATAATGGTAATATCCTTAATTACCTTAAAACATTATTTAATACATTCATTATTCCTTATTACTTACATAAAACATAGAATATTGGATATACCCCTTAAATAAAAAAATGTTGTAAACTCAAACAATGATGGAATAAACAAATCAATAGCCAGTTCCAAGGTATTTAATAATATCCAATATACTTTATCCAAATCAATCATCTCTTTATTCCAAAATCATAATCTTAGGATCAGAAACATATTAAGGGTTATATTCCCCTCAACCATATATTTTACAAAAAGTTTAACTTGTAACTATGTATCATTACTTGGTACCATACAATCTCAAATCCATAATGAAATAGTATTGCATTACAATCCTTATTTATTTTCATAATTCATAAAACCGTTACATAATTGATACAATACTCAAATGATATAATTATTCAATCCCAACATAATCACATTAATCATTCCTCTTTATCCATGGTAGAATCATAATCTTGATTGTGATCCATTAGTGGATTTTGGGGTACATCCCTTTGATTCATAATTATCTTGTGTAGTGCCCCATATTCTTGTAGTTGAAGAATTAAACATTGGAAAATTATTTTCTCCCCTTAAAATCATGATAATGGTGTCCTTTTTATCCACACTTGAAGAAAACTCATTTTCCTCTCAAGTAGGAACCAGAGTGTTTCCTTCCACAATTATAACATGTGGGAAAAATACTTCTTTCCCTTCTTATCTTTATCCAATTTTTTTAGAAATCCTTTTATTCTCATGCTTCCCACTGAAGCCATAATACTTAGGGTTTTCTTTACCTATCCTGTTATCAGTTGATATTATGTACTCATACAATGATAATGATTGGGAGATTATTTACCTTTGAAATATTGGCCTAAGACCATGAAAGATATGATCCTTCTTACTCTTCGGATCACATTCATTAGTGAGGTTCACATTCCTTATACTAGGTTCCATTTCTAAATAATGACATACACTAGGTTAGATCATATTGTAATGTATAATCCAAAAACTAAAAAAATTCCAAACATAAATTGAATATTTTCACGTATCTAGTCTCATAATCATAAAAATGGTTTCTTTGAGGACATATTTACTAATAAATCCTTTAGAACAGTTTGTAAAGAAAATGTAAATTATCTTAAGCATATCCCCTGAGAGTGTCAAACTATTTGCGTAGTAAGGCCCATTTTCATGCACGAGGTTACCCTAAGTCAAGACTAGAACACCTTGTTGAAGTTATTACTCCTCGGTACATCTATTCCAGAACCACTTCCAGTTATAGTATCCAGATAGGGATGTATTTTCTAGAAATACCCACATAATCTCTACATTACCACAATTTTAAGATGTTCCTATATACTTATCCTATAAGTCTATCTTAGAGTTATGATCCATAATCTAGGTTTCTTAAATATATTTTCCAAGGTTGTTGCTAAACTTACTTTGATACCAACTGTAATACCCCAACCCCAGAATCCCAGAGTTGGTGCATTATTTTAATACATTGACATGATTACAAGGAATCAAATCTCGAAGGACCGATCAGTTTAGAAGTCTTAGAAAAACTTTTACATACTTTAACTTTACATTAAAATTCAAAACATAAAACACAACATAGATAATACTTTGAGAATGAAATTATTCTCCAATCTTAACCTTACATATCATTTATAAAACACTTCTTATTATCCTGGGAAAATAAAAAAAATAAGAAAGGGGTGAGCTTAGATGCTCAGTAATTGTAAACAATATAGAGAAAACTATCATAAATATGTACAAACTTTTAAGGAAAGGCATAAAACTGAAACACCAGACTTCTAAACATAATAATCAGTATAATATGGCAAGAATAAATCAATTAATGCCATTTAATAATTCACATGGATATTTTACTATTAGAATAATCACATGTAATATCAATAACCAATCTCATGAGACCTACAGATGCATCGATGGGCTATAGTGGGCCCCACCCATAACTTACTAAGTCCAATGCATTCATAATATGAAAAGGGTGAAACATAACATAAACATTCGTATTAAAACTAGGATACAATAAGGTAACACTTTAATCATAAACCATGAATGGTATTAAAATAGCACAACCACAACCAAACATATCATAAAACCTTCAATACAATAATAAAGATTGTATCATAGTAAATAATCCACAATAAAGCATAAAATATAACAAAGTATGTTGATATAGATAAAAATAATCTAATAAATTCGTTAAAACTCTTTGAGATAAATATCCCTTTTTTATTTTAAAATAATTTAAAATCCACACAATTATAAATTAAAGCATTTATTTTGAAAATAACCTTTTAATCTTGTAAGGGAATCTTTAAAATGTTAAGGTGTCATAATGGTGGAAAATAGCGACTCGAGCCGTATATGTTAAAAAATATTCTTTCCTTAATTTGTCTAAAATGTCATAAAGTACCTCATTTGGAAAACGATAGAAATATTCCATTCAATTTTTTTTATATAAAGAGTCAAACATGGGTAAAAATTTATTTTAAAAAATATCAATAATATTTTGAAATACATTTTATGAAACATGGAAATGGATGATGAATATGACCTAATATATACTTATATATATAAAATCTCAAATAATAAAGAAATTGTGAAATTAAAACTTACGAAAAAAACTTAAAATATTTCTTTTTGAAAAAATTTGAATAAAATTAAAAATAGTCATAAAATGCTCTTTATAATCCTTTGTAACGTCCTAGTTCTGGGTTCCACCCAAAGGTTCCCCATACCCAGTTGGTCACATGGCCTCAAGCGTATTTCCTCAAACACCAGAGGTTGCCGACTAGCAGCGAGGGCCTTGGGTGTGATAGTGGGGAAACTATGCCCTCATTGGCAGAGTAACACAATGGAAAGAAATGTTTAACAATAGCAGAAGTAGTAATACCATATAATAAGTAAACAAAAAAATAATTAAGGTAAATAAAAAAATGTAGCATATATATGTAAATAATGATGCATGTCACAAGTATCTAGGAAAACAACCAAACAAGTCATAGTGCTAGAATAGAGTACTAAACCAAAGTACAAAGAAAAAAACTCCAACAACATCACAAGCCTCATCTTGGTCCCATTCTCCCCAGCTCTATAGTAGTCAAGTACATGAAGTAGAAGGGTTATTTCCCTTATCTATACTTGCAACAATATAATCTGTTTGTAACCAAAATCATGGCCCAAATAGAGTGTGAGACGAATCCCAGTAGGCAACCACCCAAAGATCTATGCCTAACTATCAGTAAATATATATATAATAGAGAAATATGTAAAACGAAGTAATTAAAAAGGAATTACTCAAAATTAAATAGTTCTATAGTTTCAATTAGATTCATTTTCATTATCAAATATTCAGCCAAATAGAAAACAAGCAACCCTTTGGGAAAGTTCACACAACCTAACTCCTCCAGTTCAACTTATAAAAAAGATATAACGACCCTATGGGTAATCTCACATAGTCTAAACCCTTTGGTCTCACGAAAACAAAGATTCTATGATGAAGCACTCACTGGAAATTCCCCCTATAGTATTTTAATGATAAAATACAAAATCTATGAGGAAGCACTCAACGTTAATTCCTTCTGTGGTCTCGTAAGGATAACTGTTGACACTCTAAGGGAGCACTCAATGTCAATATCCCCTATGGTCTCGCAACGTGAAAAGTAAAACATACACTCTGGGGAATCTCTCAATGTCAATTCCCCCTATGGTCTCACTACACCAGGTTCCCACAACCCTGTGTAAAGTAATTGTGTGCAATGATATTCAGAAGCCAAAGTAAATCACAAATACCACTTGGCTAAATAGCTACAAAGCATAACAAAAGCATGTTAGATAATATCAATCCATCCTAATAGCACTAGGCATGGAAAACAGAGCAACCTAATAGGAAATTCTAGACCCAACAACCAATATCAGATCAAACATGGGAAAACACATCCATAGTAAGGTAAATAAGGCATATAAGGCATTTACAAGGTTAAACTCCCTAAACACGCAATACCCTAAACTATGATATTGTGAATTTTTGCACATATAGTTAAAAGACAATCTATGGAAAGTCACAAACCACCTACCTTGACATTGTACGATCAATATAGTTGAATCTTAGCCTTTGATTCGACCTAGAATGTCGTATATCTACAAAAAAGTCAAAAATGTTCAACCTTTAACAACACACATAAGAGGATAAATCAAGAGGATAGGCTCTAGAATAATAAAGAACTCACCAAGGCGATTCTAACGCAATCGACAGTGTTTGATTTGGATAACAGACGACCAAAAAGGGGCTCAAAGAAGGATCTGTGATATTCATCACTCCTAGACAAGACAGAGCCAAAAGAAGACATTTCTGTAAACGAGATGTGACCCCAATCCGATATATCAATTAAAAATAAAAATACATGGTGTGTTCCCTAGAGATACACGACGTGTATAGGCCTTTACTGAGCCTGCCTTAAGCAGCCCTACCACATCACCACAGAGTCGTGTATGCAACCATGACACGTCCAAACATGGACTTGACTCGGTGCTAGAGTACACAACATGTACAATGAAGTACACGACATGTACTCCTAAAATTTTCCTTCTTCCATTTTTTATCAAAGAAACTTGAAAACAAGATCCATACATGAAAAGAGGATCCAGGTTCTTAAAAACTTCCCCCATTAAATTTATTTTTCCCCAAATTTCTCTATAAAGGTAGAGATGAAGAAGAATCCTCAAATAGATCTAGCCACTGAGATTGTACATCGACCTCCCTCTCCCAAGTCTCGTCCAGTACTCACCCATGCTTCCATAGAACCCACACCAAAGGAAGAGACCGGCCACTGATTGCCTTCATGATGTGATAAAAAATTTGGATAAGATGCTCCTTGAATGATGTATCTACCTCCAACTTAACCTCCTCGGGTTGAAAAATGTGAGACAAGTCTATGAAGTAACGCCATAACTGGGAAACATGGAATACGTTGTGCATATCCCAGTACCTCTGAGGTAACTACAACTAAGAGGCAACTAGACCGACTCTCTACATGACCTCAAATGGTCCGATGTATCTTAGAAAAATATTACCATGTCTCCTAATCCTTCTGTGTCCCAACCTCGGTGTGACACATAGAAAAAACTAATCTCCAACCTCAAATTTCTGAGGTCATCACCTTCGATCAACATAAGAATTTTGTCGTGACTGTGCAGTAACCATCCTCTTCTGAATCAACTATATCTACTCCGTAGTCCCCTAGACAAGAAAAGGTCCCAACATAGCTACCTCTCCTACTTCCAACAAAAATAGGGGTGATCATCATGGCCTACCATAAAAAGCCTCATAAGGTGTCATCTGAATAGTTTCTTGAAAACTATTATTGTAGGAAAACTCCACCAGAGGTATGAGATTCTCCAAAGAACCTCCAAAATCTAGGACACATGCTCTAAGCATGTCCTCCAACACCTGTATCATACACTCAGACTGACCATCTGTCTAGGGATGGTAAGCTACACTCAGAAGTACCTGTGTATCCAAATCCCTCTATAGTCCCTGCCAGACCCAAGAAGTAAAACAAACATCCCTGTCTGAAATGATAAAGTATGAAACCCCATGAAAACGTACAATCTCACGGATGTACAAACTTCCCATCTCATCAACACTAAAGGTCTCCTTGATTGGTAAGAAGTGTAAAACCTTTATGATCCTGTTGATAAAAACCCAAAATGAATCATTCCCTCAAGGCTACCTCGGTAAACCTATCACGAAATCCATCGCGACATCATTACAATTCCACTCGAGAATGGGTGACTACTGTAAAAGCCCTGCCGGTTGCTGATGCTCCGCCTTCACCTACTGATAGGTGGAACACATCATCACAAAACTAGAAACATAACTCTTAATGTTTGGCCACCAATACTGATGGTGTAGATCTATATACATCTTGGTGACACCAGGATGAACTTCCCAAAATGAAGAATGAAAATCTCGCATCAGCTCTTCGCATATGTCTTCTGACACCCATATGCGCCCATGGAAGAACAAGATCTCATACTCTCTTATGGTCTATCCAGGATTAGGGTCCTCTCCTAATAAACTCTCCCACAAGACTAGGCCTTCAACATCAGATAGCTTCCTCATTCGCACTCGCTCAAGCAGAGTAGAGGCAACAGTTATAGAAGAAGGAAACGTCTATCCTTGTCTATCGTGAACCTCTAAATGCATCTCAGAGAACAGATCCATAAGCTTATACTCAATACTGGCCTCTTGAACTGCCTGTATTTGAGTCCTCCTGGTCAATGCATCAGCCACTGCATTTTCTTTATTAGGCATGTAGGAAGCTCAAAGTCAAAGGACAAAAGGTACTCAACCCACCTTCACTGTCTCAAATTCAGATCGCGCTGAGTGAAGATATACTTGAGAATTTCGTGGTCGGTGAAAACCACAACATTATCTCCCAACAGATAATGTCTCTAACATCATAAATCATGAAAAAATGCATCCAACTTGAGATCATGTATTGGGTAATTCCTATCATGTGGCCTTAACTGCCAAGACCCATAAGCAACAATTCCTCCCCCCTGTATAACCACTGCTCCCAGCCCGATACCTGATGCATCACAGTAAACTGTATAAATCATTATTGGATATGAAAAAAATAGTATCGGTGCTGAAGTCAACATCCCTTTCAGATCCTGAAAGGCTGACTCCTAAGAATTTGTCCACAAGTACTTTTCACCTTTCTTAGTCAGGCCCATCAGCGGCACTTATAAGAATGAAAAGTCCTTTATAAAACATCTGTAGTAACTAGACAGCCCTAGAAAACTCTGTACCTTAAAGTTGTTCTTCGGATTCTCCTAGGAAACTGATTCCCTCACTTTATCTGGGTCTACTTATACTACTGTATCTGAGATAACATGACCAAAGAAGTGAATCTAGACCATCCAAAAGTGGAATTTTGAGAGATTAACATATAACTGATTCTCTCTCAGTGTACGCAAAATGATCTCAATATGTGTGGCATGGTCTTGTAGAGTATGAGAGTACACCAAGATATCATCCACAAAAACCACCACGAAGGAATACAAGTATGGATGGAACACTCAGTTCATCAGTGACATAAAAATTGCAGGCATGTTCATGAGACCGAACGGCATAACCGTATACTAATATAGACTATACCTACTCCAAAAGGCTGTAAGAGGTATGTCAAATGGTCTATTGTGCAACTGATGATAATAGGATCTCAAGTCAATCTTTGAGAACACCTGGGCTCCTCAAATTTGACCAAAGAGGTCATCAATACTCAATAAGGGATATCGGTTCTTGATCATCAAATGGTTCAAATTCCAATAATCCACACAAAGTCAGAGGATATTGTACACCTTCTTCATAAACAGGATAGGAAAACCCCAAGGAGAAGTACTGGGTTGGATGAAACTCTTTTCCCGCAACTCCTCTAAATGATTCTTGAGATCCTATAACTCTTGTATAACCACCCTATATGGAGGAATGGACACTGGTGCCGCTCCTGGTACAAGATCAATATAAAAATCTACCTCTCTCTCTGGAGAGAAACCTAAAAAGTTCTCCATAAGGACCTACCTAAAATGATCCACCACTAGAGGAAAGTCCATTTGTGAAGTTTCCTGGTCATCTAGATACAAACTAGAAATCTGGGCTATAACTCCTCCCAACCCATGATGCTCAGGTCCTGCTCTACTCACATGGACATCTCATTCACCCTTATGTAGAAAAAAACTTCCACATGGTGATAGCAGTCAATAAGATCTTGGTAGGGAACCAACCAGTCCATTCTGAGAATGACACCATAACCTATCATCTCTAAGACATAGAGGTCCCATAAGAAGTGACACCCACCAACCTAATAGGTCACTCCTTGCACTAACGTACACTATCAATTATAGTCTTCAATGGAGTGTATAGCGTCAATATATTAGTAGAATAAAAGATACAGAAACCAAGAGTCTCCACAACATCAAAAATTATGAAACTATGGAAATCCCCTACATTGAAAAGAGAAGAAGATAAAAATGAGGAAACCAAAATCATACCTCTAACCATAGAGGGTCCGGGATCCTCCTCCTAATGGGTCTGCTCCCCTAAAAAAGTCTAACTTGTACCATGGCCCTACGACCCTGCCTGAACACCCTGAGCTGATCCACCCTGTTGTCGCTGAAATCCTGGTGACTGGCTACCACGACCACAACCTCCAACTCAGCCAGAATGGATGGATGAACTCCAGTTCTCATACTGATGAGAAACTGGTGGTCCTTCTCCTAAACAATGAGTCATAGAAGAACCTATGTCACCAGCTGCTGGTGAGAAAAACTAACAGAAATGCTGAAGATGACCCATCTTTCTGTAAGATCGGCACTCAACTGGGTCTCTCAGGCAAAGTGGCCTCGTATGCCTGCCCTTACCACACTGGTATCATACCACCTAGATACCTGAAGGTGTATCCAAAATAATTGGATCTCCACGTGTAGACTCCCTATTACGCTTCCTACTACTAGCTGGAGAAGCACCAACTCTGGATGCTGAACTTCCCTGGCCCACAGATCCAGAATCCATCAGGTTATGCTCTATGATCATCGCCTGGTTGACTATGGAAGATATGGTCATCAACCTGAAGATGTTCACCTGATATCATATGTCATTCCTAAGACCATCCTCAAACTTTATTTCTAAGAACAACTCATGACCCCCTAAAATGGGTTTGAAGCACTATAGACCTGTAAAGCGAGAAGAATACTCCATGATTGAGAGAGTACCCTGCTCCAAACTCATGAACTCTTGGGCTCGATCGACCCTCAAAGTCTCTGAGTAGAAGTAGTCATAAAAGGTATTCTAGAACTCATCCTAAGCCATAACCTGATGGTGTACCACCAGTGATATCACATCCCACCATCTCTTGGAAGAATCCCGAAGCATGTAAGTAGAGAGATTCGCCATCCTTTCTAGAGGCGTCTCTATACGTTAGAAGATAAATAACATGGATTCTAACCATGAATCTACAGCCTGAGGTCTACTATCCCCTGAGAAATTGGGAGGATGCTGATATTAAAAAACCTGCATCAATTCTACCATAGACGGGGAAGGATTTAGTGCTCCCTGGAAAGTTTGTATAAACCTCATGAAGCCCTCTCAAAACCGTGCATCAACACTTGTATCCAAGATAAAGGCCGGTGCCAAGATGAGAATGATGGCAGGATCTGTGGGTAGTCCCTGATCTACCATATCCAGTGTCTGATCGTTGCCCTGTATCTGGCGTACAACCGAAGAACTTCTCAATGGCATGACTCTGTAAGGTCAAGCGAACACCTCAGTTTAATATTATCAAGGACCTAAAATTAGATGTGAAATAAGGGATTAGGAGAATTAAATAATTAAAGTTATTCAAAACATGGATACATGGCGTGTATAACTTCTACATGATGTGTTCCCTTAATCCTTTACATGGGTGTGTACTTCTACCAAATCTGGTCATGTAATACCCTACACACACGGTGTGTTCTCCATTGACATGACGTGCACTTTAATAATTTCCCCCTGCTCCTCTACACAGATATATACATGAATCCTACCTAGGTAACTCTACATGAAATTTTCTCCCTAAACATGGCATGTATACCTTATGTCATAACCATCCGTGTCATTAGTCACACGACCGGTGACACGGTCAACTCTACATGATGTGTAATAATAGAACACGACATGTGCAACCTGAGTTTTATCCACCTATGTTGTTGGTCACACAAATAGATAAATGAATCTTATAACACGATGTGTACTCCAAGTACACGACGTGTGTCACTAATAATTTCTAACCCCGTGTTTATTCTCACACAGTTAGTCACATGGTTAAGGACTACATGGTGTGTACTTAAGAAAAGTTGTTCCCTCTCGAACAGAAGGATACATGGTGTAAATTCATGAATACACACCATGTATTCTAGGTTCTTATGGATAGTAAGCCTTAGAAACTTCTCTGAAACCCCATAAAAACACTGAAACGAAAATTAAAGTGCCAAATTACGATCTATGAGGGCCCATATTCCCTGAAAATCAAATCTTAGCCTCAAATTCATGTCTTACAGTTTTTTGTTTCTGATGGTTAACGATGGTGTGTTCGTGGAAGGATAACTGCGAGGGAAATGAGGTTGGTGGTGATTATGCTTCGATCTCCGACGTCAAGGCTGTGTTCGGCTCTGACGAGGATGGGTTTGGCTCCAGTAATGGTAATGATAGGGTTGGAAGTGACGCGAATGATAGTGAAGACCTGATGCGGGTGGGCCGTGGATTGAGATTGGTGGTGATTAAATCCTTTTGAATTTTGTTTTTTGAATATTTGTGATCATGTGAGGGTCTTTAACTTTGTTTGTGTTTTGGGAAGGATTCTTGGTTGGAGTATTAGGGTGCGGTAAGTTGGTGCTGGATGAATTTTTGAATTTTGAAATATGTAAGGTAGAAATGTGCTTGCCCTTATCTATACCTACAACAATATAATCTGTTTGGGCCAAAAAGCATGGCCCAAATAGGGTGCAAGACGAATCCCAATAGGAAACCACCAAAAGATATGTACCTAAATATTAGTGAATATATATATATATATATATATATATAATAGGAAAATATGAAAAATGAAGTAATTAAAAAGGAATTACTCAAAAGTAAACAGTCCTATATTTTCAACTAAATTCATTTGCATTATCAAATATTCATCAAAAAAAAAACAAGAAACCCTCTAGAAAATCTCACACAACCTAACCCCTCTAGTTCAACTTATATAGAAGATATAACGACCATATGGATAAGCTCACACAGTCCAACCCCTTTGGTCTCGTGAAAAAAAAGACTCTCTGAGGAATCACTCACCATCAATTCCACCTATAGTCTTTTAACAACAAACTACATACTCTATGAGGAAGAAATCAATGTCAATTCCTCCTGTGGTCTCATAATGATAACTATAGATACTCTGAGGGAGCACTCAATGCTAATCTCCCCTATGGTCTTGCAGTGTGAAAAGTACAATAGACACTCTGGGGAATCTCTCAACATCAATTTCCCCTATGGTCTCACTACACCTGGTTCCCACAGCCCTGTGTAAAGTAATCATGCACAACGATATTCAGTAGCCAAAGTAAATCACAAATACTACTTGGAAAAACGACTATAAATCATAGCATGTTAGATAATATCACTCCATCCCAATAGAACTAGGCATGGAAAACAGAGCTGTCTAATCGACAATTCTAGACCCAACGGCCAATATAAGATCAAACATGGGAAAACACATCCATAGCAAGGTAAATAAGGCATAACAGACATTATCAGGGTTAAAATCCCTGAACACGCAATACCCTAAACTAGGGTATTGGGTACTTTTTTCACATATAATTAAAATAAAATCTACAAAAAGGCATAAACCACCAACCTCGACATTGTACGATCGATATAAATGAATCTCATCCTTTGATTCGACCTAGAACATCATATATATACAAAAACTTCAAAAACTTTCAACCATTAATAACTCACGTAAGAGAAGAAATCAAGAGGATAGGATATAGAAGAAGGAAGAACTCACCAAGGTGATTCCAATGCAATCGACGATGTTTGATTTAGAGAACGGATGACCAAATGGGGGCTTAGAGAAGAATCGGTGATATCCGTTGCTCCTGGATGACATAGAGCCAAAAGAAGATGTTTCTATAAATGAGACGTGACCCCGATCCAATATATCAATTAAAAATGAAAATACACAGTGTGTTCCCTAAGGATACATGGTGTGTATAGGACTTTACCGGGCCTGCATTAAGTAGCCTTTCCACATCATCACATGGTTTTGTATGCGGCCTTGACACGGTCAAACACGGTCTGGACTCAGTGCCCGAGTACACGGCGTGTACAAGGAAGTACACGACGTGTACTCCTAAAATTTTCCTTCTTCACTTTTTCCTCAAAAGAAACATGAAAACAAGATCCATACCTAAAAAGAATATCATGGTTCTTAAATCCTTTATATACATATAAATAAATATTTAAGATAATATAAAACATATTAAAATGTAAAAAGTATTAATTCTTTAAACATTCAAAGTGTCCCATACCACTTTGAACATTTGAATAATAATTACAATATCTTCAAATTAATCTTCAAATAACATGAAGATAAATTTATTCATGATATCAAACATAATAGGGGTATTACATACACCACACACAAGAAATAGGTGGTGAACATGACTTATGTCTCACAAAAAATTAAAAGTGAGATGGAATTCCCTTACCTTAAGTATGATACTATAAGTTCGTGTCCAAAAATCATGTATAATGGTTTTAAAAATATTATTAACTTATAAAAAAATCATAATAATATTTATTATATCATATATGATTCTTTTATGGCATTATATCACTCATTTATTAATAATTTCCAAGTTAAAGCAACATTTCAGGTAATAATCGCTTTCTTTATCGTACATGTTTTGACTTTTTATTTTTGATCGTATTACTTAGATCATAATTTAATTACTTCCATAATGTATAAAATGATTTATATATCATATATATTCAGAATATAAATATATATAATAGATATATATATGAAATGGAATATACCGTTCATGGAGATGGTAGGCCATACATAAGCATGAATGATGTTTCAATTTTCTTGTCTTATTGAATGAATGCATGTTAATGACATATGTGTAAATACATAAAAACAAACACATATATATTTATATTATTCTAGTAGAATTATTATGTCATATATTTTATATTTATTAATATATATTTTTTATAATCATAATTTAATGGTTAATATGGAAGATGAATCTCATCGCGTCGTGGAGACGGTAAGCCATACATACGCACGAGTGATGAAATCATTTCCTTAATGGTTAAATGGTATGAAATTGGATGGAATATGAATTTTAAAGAAACAATATGATGTTGTATTTATTATTTATATCCATTATACTCATCATCATACCCATTACAATAAATTAGTGTTGAATAAAAAATTACACCACAGTGTGGAGAGGGTAAGTTATACGTACACACACATGGTGATATTGTTATTCTTAGGATGGATAAAATGAGGAATATGGTTGTAACATGGTAATAATAAAATCTAAATATATATATGATAATTTAGTTATTACTTTTTCATGAAAACAACATATAAATAGAAAGTATAAGAAGAAAACAACTTTAAAATAGGTGATAAAACAATTACCTCGTTTTCGGGTGTCTCCTTTTGATTTGCACCAAAGGACTCCTTACGATGACTTTATACCAAAATTATGGTCTCTAGGATGTAGTGAGGGAATTTGGGAGAGTAAATGGTAAGGGGTTGTCTGAGAAAAAGGTATTTGGAGGTGTGAATTAAAGAGAAGAAGTGCCCTTTTATAAGAGAGGTGAGGGGAACTTTTGGAAGATCATAAAATCTTAATTTATTATAAATTTATTTTCAGTTTTAAATAGCTCCAAAGTTATTTATTTTGAGTCTCAAACGAGGGTAGGTAGAAATCCTCACAACCAAGAAATTTTATACATTTTTAGGTCATAAAATTAACCTTATTTTTGGATTTAACCCTTAGTTAAAGAGTTTAACTCTTACCATGGATTCTTGTATTTTTATACTATAGGGTTAATATGGTTACTATAAAATGAAAAAATAATATCAATTAGATAATTTAGGAAATATTTGAGATTATAAAATTAATTTTTCTGAACATTATATTTTTATGATTTTTATATCATTTAATAAAACAGTATTTATTTTAAAATATCATGTATGTCAATTTGAACACTATTCAATATTTTTATTTTTAAAAACATTAAACCAACATGATAAATTCAAAAAAATACATAAAATATGTCACTAACATGTATAATTTATCTATAAAATTAGTGTACATCATTAATTAATTCAAACTATATTTATTTTAATATTATTAATATCATTTATTTGATTCTTCCTATCATAAATCAATTGCCACATCATCATTGTGTCACAATTAAATTTAATTATTTAATATATAAAAATTATAGATAAATTATCATGATTTAGATAAATTTATTATATTTCTAATTAATATTTATATTCTAATTTATCTTATGTATAACCCTATATTAAAAACGATTTATTTATTAAAATTTGAATAATACAGTTTTAACTCCTCATTTAATAGAATATAATAAATGTCCTAATAAAAAAAGTGGCTTAAAAAGGATCATATTTTCTAAATAATGTTTATTTTGGTCTAAAAATACCTATCCAGTGAAATTATAATAAGTGTTAGGGTAATTTTATATTATTATAATATTATTTTTACCTTTAATTACCATATTTACCAATAACCATGGTAAATAAAATTCAAAACTTACTATTCACCAAAAATTATTTCGATCCTATTAGACCAAAATTTCATAATTATTACAACCATGTATGTTGGATTTTTTAAATTCAATTCATAGAAGTGGAAATTTTACGTTTAATACTAATATGCAAATGTGGTTAGAAGGCGGGTAAAAAGACATTAAACAAGTTCAATAAAATTTTATATCTAATTATGTTATAAAAATTATTACAATAACCTAAATTGGGTTAATATATGCATTATTTATATATTGTGACATTAAAATAAATTTAAAGTAAAATAATTATTTAAATGAAAAAGTTAGTTTTTAGCAATAATGCAGTGTTTTCATTATTCATCAAAAATTATAAGTTTTTAGAAAAATACCAAAAATTCACCCTAAAATAAATTTTATATTCCAAATTCAAAAATGAAGTCTATTTTAACAAATTAAATTTATATGATTGTCCAAAATTAATTTCATTATTGTTTACAAAAGGACATAAAAAATAGTTCCTTTAAGAAAATAGCATTTCTAAACCTATAACTATTTTACCGAAACTTATACATTTAATTATAAATATGTTTTGTTTATGTGAAAAAATTATAAATAAAATTTAAAATATATTTATTACTATTTATATTACTATATTTATTGGATAAGTTATAAATATATCATTTAAATAATTTTAACACTAAAGTGTTATTTCACAGAGACTCCATATTGCGTGTTACGCAAGGCAAGTCGGTGTTGTATGCAGCAAAAGTTATTAAAGATAAAATACCATGAAATATTATTGTGTGAAATTATGTGCTTCATCCACTGATATGACCTTGGTTCTTTGTATAGATCCATTTTAGTATTATCACAACAAATTATGATAGAGTCTTTAATAATAGGTACCACATCCAACTCTTGGATGAAAGTGAATATCCATATTTCTTATTTAGCTATACCAGAAGACAAAATATAATTTGAATCTGTTGTATAATTAGAAACCACTTATTTATTTGATATCTTCCTACTAATAGATCCTCCATTGACAATGACGATATATCCCAACTGTGACTTTAAATCATATTGATCTATTTATAAACCAGTATCTACATATCCACTGATGAGTAGATCCTAATATCCTTCTTATATTAAGATAATATCCTTAGTTCACCTCATATAATTTATTATAATTTTGAAAACCATCTAATGTAAGTCTCCAAATGTTTCCTAATATCTACCTACAACACTCAAGGAATTATCAACATATATCCTGGTACACAACATGACATACATGACTGACCTATTTAATGATACATATGGAATACTATCCATTATATATATATTATCATGTGTATAAGGAAAAATTTTCTTAGAAATATGATTACCATATAACATAGGAAACAATCCCCTCTTAGATTGTTCAATACTTAATCTCCTCAGTATCATTTCAATATATTTACCATGACATAGACTTAGTAGTCTGTCAGATCTATTGTAATGGATCTTGATCCCAAGAACATATGATTCTTCACCTAAGTCTTTCAAAGTGTATAATATATTTAACTACATTTTAATAGTTTGTAATACTAGTGCCTCATTTCCAATAAGTAAAATTTTATCAACATATACTATTAGCTAAACAACAACACACCCATTAAAAAATTTATTGACATAAGACTTACATTCATTTATTATGAAACCAAATTCTATTACGGATTTATAAAAATTATTGTTTCTTGACTTTCATGAATTATTTTATTAATATATGGATCTATGAAACTTTCAAACTTCATTATAATTACCTAGAGCCATAAACCCTTTTGGTTATGTCATATAGAAATCTTCTTGAAGGTTCCTGTTAATGAAGGATGTTTTGACATCCATATACCAAATATCATAGTGATGGTATTCTACTATGGAAAGTATGTTATTGATGGATTTAAGCATGGAGACCAGTGAAAAGGTTTTTTAGTATATTCTTTGATTCTATTTGTTCCCTTTAGAATCCATTCATTAATTTTAGGTAATAGCTTGACCATTCAAGTCTAGTTTCTTTTTGAATACCCATTTTGAACCAATGAACTTTACATAAACTAGAGGATCCACCAAAATCCGGAATTGTTTTTGGTATAAGGAATCTATTTTATAATCAATTACTTATTTCTATTTGGAAGCATCCATTCCAATTACTAATTCCTTGTAGGTTATAGGATCATTATTATTGAATAATAATGATTCACTATCCTCAATGATTAGAAATCTATGTATTTTAGGTTCTCTAACATCTCTTATACTCCTACACAATACTTTTATTTATAGATCAATTTATTTTATAGGTATTTATGAAACTTTTTATTGTACCAACTCTTGTGTATCCTAAGGTTATACTTCATTAAAGTATATTTTTATCCCACAATCTCTTTTAGAGATGTGGTACCTCTCCAGGAAAATGAAATTTATTTTCAATATTACTTATTTATTTGAGGGTTCATATAGGTAATATCCCCTTATTTCCTTGGGGTATACTATGAAGATACACTTTGTGCATTAGGGTGTAATATTATTGCTTGAAGAGGCCTTAATAAACTATTCACATTCCTACACATGAAAGTATGACAACATAAGTTTCATTCTACTCTATAATTAGTATGGAATATCATATTCCACTTTATTTGGTACTTGATTTAGTATGTGTTCTATTATTTGTAATACATATACCAAAATTGATAGTGAAATGTTTTCATGACTCATCATTTACCTTACCATGTCCAACAAGATGTGATTACTCCTTTCACTTACACCATTCCACTGAGGTGTGTAGGAGGGAGTGAGTTGGGATAAAATCCCATACCACCTGTAAATATTCAATGAAGTCTTGATTAATATATACTCCACTATGGTATGATTGGTGTTTCTTAATATTTTTATCAAGTTGGTTATCAACGAAATTCGTGAATTATTTTAATTTCTCGAAGGATTCTAACTTATAGCACCTTAAGTAAATATATAAATACCTACACAAATAATTAGTGTAAGTTATAAAGTATGTTTATCCACCTCTTTCTTCATCTAGTAATGGTCCACACACATTTGTGTGAACCAAATCTAAAATATCTTTGGCCCTTTAACCTTTTTCCAATGAATAGAGATTTGGTCATTTTACCTTGTAAAGATGCTTGAAAAATACGAAGTGGTTTTAGTTTGAATGAATATTGTTGTTCGGAGTGAGTATCTCAAGAGGGGGGGGGGGGGTGAATTGAGTACCCAATAAAAATTTATGTTAAAAATGGATTATTTTGAAATCCCCCAAAAGTTTAAATATGGGAAATTTTATTAAAATAAGTAATATGATATATATATGAATATTTATAAAGATCTTTATAAATATTGATTAGGTCTTAGATGAATAATATATATATAATATTATTGAATTATTTGAAATCAATTTACATGATCAAAATACTATATGAAAACAAATTAAGATAAACTATCAAACTATATATTTTATTTACAGTTAGATTTTTTTTTTCAGTTTTAAAGTGGAAATAAAGTAAAACAAAATTAAAACACACAACAGAAAGAATGAATACAAGAGGTTTAGTCTCAAGTTGAGACTTAGTCCTCTCCACATGGTGATCATCCACCACCATACTATTTATATAAAATAAACAAGATGATCCACAACCTGGATCAAGTTTTAACAATAGTTAACAACTATTCAGGTAACACTCTACCTCTTCTATTGTTATTCATGGGAGAAAAAAAATAAAGAGGCCACATAGGGGCATCTACCACTCTTATCTGTGGGATAAATGAATATAAAATGAGTTTGAGAAGATATTGTGTGTCTTATAGTTTAGAATAGTAGATAGCTTGCATATATGAAACACAATATATCACACACTTCTAAAAAATAATAAATATAAACATAACAAAGAAATATATAAGGATAGAGTTTAGAAGTGCTAGGTATATTGAAATGCAGCTTGTGACTCTTGATTTGATTCAACAATTAATCTTGATAAAGGTTCACTTGAAAAATTAGGGAAAAAAGAGTGTCATAGACTCCTGTTTTCTTATTGGAGGAAGGAACTTGAAGTTTTAATGTATTTCAGCTTCCTAGTAAAATGTTTTCATTAAGTGAGCTCTAGGTGTGTTCAGGTAGTTGGAGCTCTTATCTTCACATTATTTTTTCTTCTTTCACCACTATGTTTATCTTCTTATATGTATCTCTCTATATGAATCTATGCATGTTTCATGAGGGAGTGTGTTTCACTTTAATTAGCAGTAACATCAATAAGAATATCTAGAACAACTGCATCCTCATACTGCATAGCCTGAAACTATATTTAATGCTTTCTTTCGAAATTTAATAGAAATTCATTAAAATAGTAAATGTAATCAACTTCAATAAAAATATCAATTAGAATAATATAATTCAAAAAGATAAGATAAGGAAATAATATCATTGTCTCAGACTAGTGGTGTCTCATTGATGGTATGAAACTGGAAGTGTCTCAATAATGGTGTGTCACTAGCGGTGTCTTATACTAGAAGTGTCTTGCTGATGACATGATGCTATTGGTGACTTATACTTAGCCAAATTTCCATTACACTGGAGGCATATCAACTAGTGGCGTCTAGTCTAATAGTGTCTTATACTTATCCATATTTTCATTTTGGTGGCATGACATCCTAATGGTGTGTTGACCGATGGTGTCTCAGATTTTTTCAATATTTTAGTTATACTGTATGATAATCTAGTGGTGTGAGATCCTAGAAGTATCTCAGACTTAGTGAGATTTTGATGTTGGTGGTGAGTCATGGACAATGGTGTCTCAAGTTGGTGGTGGATACCTCAACGATGTCTCATCCTTAGAAAGATATTCCACCTATCTCAGAGTACAGAAAACTTACATAGAAACATGAAACTCATTAATAATATCAGAATCATGATTGTGTGATCATTAAAACTAGGAGGTCCACAATATCCTCATTTTGATGATCACAAATCATGACATCAAAATTATTACAAAAGTTTAAACATGATATCCAAGGTAGTATAAATTAGAACTTATCATTCCTTAGTAATAGTAGATGGTATTAAGGAAAGCATAGAAAAAAGTAAGAAAAGATTAAGTATAAAAGATAAATGAATATAAGAATTAAAAAAATAAATTATAAAATATAATATATATACAATATTCTAAAAAATCAGAAATTCCATAAGAAATTAAAATATGCTAGAATTATACCCCTTTTGGGATTATAAAAAAGGTAAAGAATATCATTATAAAAATAGGAATAATAGAATAAGTAAAAAAGAGGTATTCAAAATTTTTACCAAAAAAGTATTACATACCCTGTCCCATGAAAAAATGTCTAATATAAAAAAGGTTCAATATGTAGAAGAGGGTTCCATTGGTCCTTTAACTTTAGCCTTGGCTTGGTCTTGCTCCTTATTCAAGGCAACAAGATCAGTTCGAGGGAAAATAGAAGGAACACCAGATGAGATACCATCTAAAGTCCACATACGATCTTCCAAAATCACTACTGGACTAATTTGTCTGATGGATTGAGTAGGATAAATTGGAAAAGGCTGAAAATTATTAGGAAAAGGTTCTAAAGGGACTCAAGAAACTCTTGGTTTGAGAGATAACTGAGGAGTAATACAAACAACTTCTTGAGAAACCACTGCATGGCCATGGATATGAAGAAATAACTTCATGAGATTTATGAAATCTATTATAATTTTTCCACCCCTTTCCATCACACTGAAGAAATTAGACTTTTTTTCCATAACACAGTTCAACACTGGGGTCATATCCCTGAGATTTCAGACTTGTTATTTGAATGCTTGAGTCACAGGAGGCATCCAAATATTCTCAACCAATAATCTGAAAATGTCATCCATTGCATGCTTGGTATAGATCTAAGAGAGATATAACTTTATGAACTTAGTTATATTATCTCTATCAACATCCATATATTTGGAATACTTCCTGATCAACATATGGTCATGATCAGTTCCTTGCTAAAAAATCCTTATAATTTATAAAGGAATCACATGTTATCCACTAGAGGGACCACTGGGGACAGCTGAAACTTCATCTATGATAATTGATCAGATGAAATCAACACCAAGAACTGGAGGAGGAACAACACCAATAGAATTATTATAAGAATTATATTCAAGTATTTTAAGAATAATAGCCAAGGAATATTTAAACTTAGATCAAATCTCTTCAATTAAGTACTTGAGAGATTATTGTTCACCACTTACCTGCTTATTCTAAATATCTACCCCATGAATGTAATGCAGTATCTTTGGTTGGATACAATGAATAACCAACAAAAATATGTACCTTGAATCCTTTCCATAGTTTAAATTCTCTTGAGGCATCTGATTCTTTAACTTCAATGTAAAATTAGACATTAAAAACATTCCAAAATAATTTAAGTCAGTTTTAGTGACTACATAAACTGGAACAGGTGCTGGAGAAGATTTAGGTGAAAGGGTTCTAATAGAAGTGAAATTTTGAAAATTACCATAGAAATATACTTGATCTATTAAGGATCCATTAGGATCACTTGAATATTGATCCTCAGGTCTAACAAGATTTGGTGAAATTCTACTGCTCTTTCCCTATTCTTCAAACATGGGATCAACCCAACTTCCAGAAACTTCAGCAAAAAACATAGAAAAGGAAGAAGGGACTTCTTTTAAAGACTGAGCATCCAAGATCAGTGTAGTATCACTTATAAAGTTGGATACTAAATATGTACCAAAAACAGGTACATCTAGAATCTTATCATCCTTTTTTTGAAAAGCATCATTGGATTTACCTTCCACATTATCAACCACAAAAGGCTTATCGACATTTAAATCAAAAAGTTGTTCATTTATAAATTTTTCCTTAATAATATCATTTTTCTATTATTTATCAGCATGCTATTCTATAGAAGCTATAACACCTAACTATTAAATCATAGAAGAATCTGAAACGGTTTGACCAGTGGAAAAATAAATGGCCTCAACTTCATCAACAGGTGGAACTTCATGAAACATTTCAACAGATGGGGATTTCTCCCCCACAACAAATGAATCCTTAAGCTCTGGAGGCATCTCCACTTCCTTTCTTATAATTTTTCCACTATCATCACTTTGGTCAGAATCTTCATCATCACTTCAATTATCATCTTCTTATTCCTTTTCTTCTTCCTCATTATCATCATCATCACCTTTAGTGGATTTTAACTTTTATATTGCTACTCTCTTGAGACCTTAATATCTTCTTCATCACTCTTAACCAATTTTTCCCTTTTTGGTAGCCTCCTAGGTGGAATATGATCTCTATAGGTTACAAGAGAAGATTTGGGAGGTAAATTGGGGTCACTATCAATATACCCAAATGGTTCCTTTTCTTCTTTTACTTTAGTAACTCTATCTTCCTCATTCGATTATTCTACAACCTCATCAGGTTAAAGACTTGGATCAACAACATCCTTTGGTCTTGTTGGATGATCCACTGGTTTAAAATTAGCATAAAACTTCTAAACATATCTAACCCACTATTTATTATAGGAGTTCTAGATTATCTCCATTATTGAATAGATTACCTTTGAGATACAAAAACCACCACATTAAATGATAGTTTCATCATCATGTGAGACAAAACCATTTACCTTTAACTTGGATGATATCAATTTTGGATAAATCAAGGATTTAGACCATGAATAGGGTTTTATTATCTCAGATATATGAAGCATGATATATCTACACAAGTTTATGTTCATTCCCCTTTTTATATTATTTATCAAATAAACATCTTGATATCTCAAGGTTAAGAAATAACCTTTTCTTGGGATAAGAATGTATTAAATAAACTTAAAGAACAATTTTCACTCTCCACTTAGTTTTGAAGCTACTGGCCTCCTAAATTTCACATAAAAAATTAGGTCTTCAAGAAATTTTTCATACATAAAGAAGTCACTATCTTCATGAATAGTTCATTGATGATGAACATATATTTGTTTATGAGGAACTCCCAAACACTCAGCCCACTATTTTTAAGAAAATATCAATCTGTGACCTTTAACATGTGCTATCATCAAATATTCTTCCTCATCATTAAATCCAAACTCAACATATTGGGAAAAATCATAAAAGATATTTGGATATAAATGTTTCTTATTCGATTAAAACCAATATAACCACCCTTGATCTTGTAGTAGTTTCAAAATAAGAGACTTACTCACCAACAACTAACTTGATTGAACTTCTCTTTCAACAAAAACTACTCTGTTCAAAAGATCTGGATTGACTGGAGTAACTAGAGAAGGCACACATGCTTATTTATTTTTCTTATTAGAATACTTTGAAGGAGAATACTCAGAAGCATGATTCATTTATGGCATAAAAATAGGTTTTGTAAAATCGGTTGAAGGTAAGGAGAAGGTTTGGAAAGCGAGAGACGAAAGGGTAGCAATAAGCTCAAGAGAGAAATACACGAGAGTATCATGTGGGGATCAAGGTATGTTGAAAATATTAATTATTAAATTTCAATATCATTTGGGATATTAGGTATTCTAAAATCTAAATAATAATTCAAATCAAAATCAAACTTCAAGTAAAAATATGCATCAGGTTACAAATATAACATGAAACAGGAAATAAACTGGCAGTTCAGAAAAATCAAGAAATAGAAAAATTTGAAAAGGAATGAATACAACAACATGAAATAGAAAAAATATGAAAAAATAGTGTAATAGCCAATGTCATGACAAGCTAATGACATTTCGTCACAGTGGTAGGTTAATGAAAATTAAACTTAATAAGATTTATCATTCCTAACTCACGTTTGATTTAATTTATTCTCTCAAAATTCAAAGGTTTAGTAAAAATATTAGCTAGATGATGTTATGTATCAATAAATTCATGAGTGATATCTCCTTTTTTAAAATGGTCTCGAAAAAAGTGATGTTTTATATCAATATACTTTTTTCTAGAATGAGAAATAAGATTATTAGAAATTTTAATAGAACTTGTGTTTTCATATCTTATTGGGACGTTTTAGAATTTATTTCCATTGTCTAGTAAATTGTGTTTCATCCACACAATTTTTGTGCAGAAACTACCTTCAACTATGTACTCAGATTCAATAGTATACAATGATATAGAAATTTTATTTTTTACTACACTATGAAACTAGAGATTTTCCTAAAAATTGACATGTTCTAGAGGTTCTCTTTCTATATAACTTACATACTCTAAAACCAGCATCAAAATAACTTACTAAATCAAATTCTTGTCCACTTGGGTAAAAAAATCATAAATTTATTTTATACTTGAGGAATTTGAAAATCATTTTAATAACAATAAGCTGTGTCTCTTTTGGGTTTTCTTAAAAATTATAACACATACACACACTAAACATAATATCTTGTTGGATAGAAATCAAGTAGAGATGACTTTCAATCACACCTCTATAACTAGTTTAATCAACTAGTTTCCCATATTCATCCAGATCCAACTTTCAGGTGGTACTCATAGGAGTGTCACTACCCTTAGTGTTATCCAAATTAAAACAGTTTAGAAGATATTTTGTAAATTTACTTTGATTTAAAATAATTCATTATTTTAAAAAATATGAAATCCAATAATGAATTTTACTTTACTCATTAAACTCATTTAAAATTCATTTTTCATAATTTTTAAAAAATTAGTACATAAATAACTTTTTTAAGATACAAAAATAATATCGTCAACATAGATTTGTAATACTAATACAACTTTTTAAATTTTCTTTATGAAAATATTAGGGCCAGTTATTCCTTTTGAAAATCATTTTTAAATCATAGAATTACTAATCCAATCATGCCAAGATCTAGGAACTTGTTTTAAACTATATGAAGCTTTGATTAATTTAAAAAATTTAATTAGAAAATGAGGGTTCTGAAAACTAGGAAGTTGTTCAACAAAAACATCATCAACTATAAAAACATTTAATAATGCACTTTTAACATCCATTTTATAAATCTTGAAATATAAATGTGCTGTATAAGAAGAATTATTATTATGGATTCAATTCTGGATATAGGTGAAAATGTTTCCTCATAGTCAATTCCTTCTTCCTGACTATAACCTTGTGCAACAAGTCTAGAATTGTTTCTAACTATAGTTCCCAACTCATAAACTTTATTCCTAAACACTCATTTAGTGACAATATTCAAGGTGTCCATGGGTCTATCTACAAGTTCTAACACTTTGTTTCTTTTAAACTAATTTAATTCTTCTTGAATAACTATTACTTGGAATTCATCATTAATATCTTCATTGATGTTCTTAGGTTTAAGATGAGACAAGAATGATTTATGTTTAACTTGATTTCTTACAGAAGATCTAGTTTGTGTTTCTATATTTAGATAAATTACAACAACATCTAAATGGTGGTACTTAAGGGTTCTAATAACTCTATAGAAATAAGGTCTATCCACTTTTAGATTTTCTGGTTTAGGTTTTGAAAGTTTTGGAAATTCATTAGAACTGGATTATTTTTCTTCTTGTTTGATAGTAGAGTCTAAAGGTTTGGAATTTAAATTTAGATAAGATAAATCATCTTAAAGATTTTATAAATAGATATTAGGCTCATGTGGAATAGTTTCATCAAATTTTACATGGAATGATTCATTCACAATTTTGGCCTTCTTATTGAAAACTCTATAGGCTTTGATAGATATTGAATAACTAAGAAAAATTCCTTCATCACTCATGGAATAAAATTTGTCACGATTATCCTTAGCATTAATAATAAAAAATTTAAAACCAAAAATTCTAAAGTAATTAACCTTAGGTTTTCTGTTATTCTTAGATCATAATGGTTCTTCTTTAGGACAGGTTTGATCAAAATCTATTGATGATATAAAAAACTATATTGACAACTTCTTCTCAAAAATAGATAGGTAGATCATACTCATTTAGAAAAATCCAAGCTATCTCTTGTAAATTCATATTTCTACTTTAAACAACTTTATTTTTCTGGGGTTTCCTAAAAGAAAATAAGCTACGAGTGTAGCCATTTTGTGAGAAGAATGATTGAAAATATCTACTCTTAAACTCAAAACCATGAACACCCCTTAAGGTTTTAATTCTAAGACCACTAATATTTTGTATAGACTTATCATACTTGGTAAAGTAAGAGCAGACTTCACTTTTGTGAGCAAGAAAATATACCCTAGTATATATAGAGAAATCATATACAAAAAAAAAATCAACATAGTACTTCCCATTATGACTTGAAACTCTAGAAGTTCCAAATAAATCCATGCGGACCAACTCAAGAGGTTGAGAAGTTGACACATCTTTTCTTTAATTTGAAAGAAACATTGTGCTATTTCCATTTTTAGTTGGGGTTACAAACTTTATCAGTTGGGAATTCAATCTTAGATAGATCCCTAACTAACCCTTTCCTAGTTAGATTTATAATAGAGTGGATGTTTCAATGGACTTGTATCCTATGCCAAATCCACAACTATTATTGAAAGGCACTTAGGCATGAAACATTTTGAGGAATCAAAGTATATAAATCTATAGTATAAAAATTATCATTTTGAAAAGAAGTAAAAATTAAATCATTTTTACAATAAAAAATGTTGAAAGAATCATTATTAAACTTAACATAAAATCCATCATCACACAACTGAGAAATACTAAGTAGATTATACTTTAAACCATAAACATATAAAACATTAGAACTTAAAACTGAATTTTTGTTACCAATATGACATAGGCCGATGATATTTCCTTTTACATTATCACCAAAGGTGAAATATACACCATCATCCTTTATGAGACTCTTGAAACATGAATAGTCTCCTATCATATGTCTTGAACATACACTGTCTAAGTACCATTGAATTCTACTGGATGACTTCAATAATTTTTCTTACAAAACATGTTTTAGCCAGAAATGATTTTGGTACCCAAATCTGTTTGTGTCCAGAAATGTTAGTAATCAAGGCTTTTGGAACCCACATTTTCCTATTGGGTTTCATAATTTTTTTTTCAGACTCTTATAAATAAAAACTTTTTTGGGTCCCTTTGAAGTTTTTTTGGCAGTAGAGCTTTTATGTTAGGATTTAGGAACTAAATTATTTTTAGTTATTCTCCTCTTTCCGGTTTCATATCCTATCCTGCTAACATATTTGGGAGAAACTTGATTTCCCAAAATTTGTGTCAATATCTCTCTAAAAATTGTAAAATTTTCAAGATCTTTCTTTAATTTCTCATTTGAAAGTTTAAGTTCATTATTTTCTTTGATCATTTGAACATTTTTATCCTTTTATATAGACAACTCAGACTTGAAGTTTACTGTTATAACATGCTATCTTTTTAGAACTTTGTATTTACCCTTTAGCTAATTAAAGGTTTCTTATAGCATATTACTATATTATAATAATTCCTCATTGGACATATTATAATCAGGTTGTTCAATTTCATAATTATAAGACACATGCCCGAATAAATATATTAGAAGTAGTAGGTACAATAGATACCTCACTATCTTTGGTCATGAAACACATGTTTTCTCTGCCTGGTTTATTTTTAGGTGATGCATCCAAATATCTTTAACTATATTCCGAATCACTCCATGTTTCATTTATGGATATTTTGTATCTCTTATCCTTTTTTTAATATTTCTTATTTTACTTAAGATTTGAACAGTTAGATTTTATATGACCTTTCCTCTTACATTGATAGAAAAGAAATTCCTTTTTATCATCATCCTTATTCCAATCTTTATTCCAATTTAATTTTTTTGTCATACTTGATTTTATAATTTGATTTTTAAAGAACTTATTCTTTCTGTAAAATTTCTTGAATCTTAGCGCTAGGTGTGCCATCTCCTCATCACTATTATAAGCAGATTCACTAGAACTTGAATCTATATCTTTGAATTTTTCTTTCTTACTTTTCCTCTTGTTGTCTGGAGGTGGTAGTCTTGAAAGCTACATTGTAACGACCCTAATTTTTTCAATGGAAATTCTATTCTAATATTTATGTCATAAAATCACATGAAAACAAAACATAATGAACTACTAAGTGCTAAGTTACCTTTAAACATAAGTTTGTCACTTTTGTGTTTTGAATTTCGAAAATCAGACATACACGGTTGTGTTCAAGATGATTTTTGGAGTCTAATGAAACAAAAAATAATTTTCGGTGAATAGTAGCGTACCCTTGTGAATTGTAAAATATGCTTATGAATATTATTATGACTCTTATAAATATTAAATCATCCAACATAAGAGTAACCTTACCCATAAATAATTAAATAAAATTTAGACATCTTAGAAAGTGACAATTTAACCTTAGCAAATGTTTTGGTATTTTGTAAGTCATAAATAAATAATTATAATTAATTAATTAATTTAAAATAAAATTTATTTTATTAAAATGTGTTAATTAATTATCAAATCAATTTATTATAGTTTTTAGATAATTTTATAAGACCCTTCGTAATTTTTGAAAGCACTATAAAATCAGTTTTAATTTTAAAAACTGTTTTTAGGTAAATTATGATTTTAATTAAATATAAAATTAATAATATTTAGAAAATTATTTTTAAAAAATGGAATTCATTTTTGGATTCTAAACTTCAAAAAATGTTAGGGGTAAAATTTTGGTATTTTTCTGAAATACTTCAATTTTCTGGTGAATAGTAAAAAATACAGTTTTTCGCATAATCAGTGAAACCTAAATTGCACGATTAATGATGTAATGATGAAATAAACATTATAGAACTTTAGGTTCGGCCAAATTATATTAAATTTCATAAATGGTTCCTTAAAATACAATAATTTCAATTTTCAAACCTAAAAAGAACTTTCCAAAGTCTAAAGTCTAAAGGTGATTTCTTAAAGTGTCTTTTTCTTTTTCTTTCACATTCCTTTTAATAAATTAATGAATTCGAATTATAAAGATGAATTAAAGCCTAAAAAGAATTATATAATATTAATATATGATTTAGGATGTCAAAAACTACTATTAAAGTCTAACTTTTGATATATTATTTTATTTAATATTTTATACTAAAAACACCTCCCTCCTCATGTATAAATAACCCCTCCCCCTCCCCTTGCCAAACCACACCTCTCAAGCTTCAATAATTGCCCAAACTCTGCCAAAAAATATCCCCTATCCCCTACCCCACGTCCAAGATCTTGTGGTCTCATCAGAAGACCAAGCTTAGGCCCCTTAAGGAGGATCTCAAGAGGCAGATTGAAGAGGTAATTTATCTTCCTCTTTCCTTTAATTCCCTTTCAATTTCAAGTTCTTTTCTTATTCTCTCCCAACCTATATTTATCCAAATGGTATGGTGACTCTAGTATCACACATATAATTTAATGTTATGATACTAATGGGATATTATACCATCCAACCCCTTATCCTCTTCCTTTAATTTTATAAAAGAAAACGTCGTTTGTAAGGTGTTAATCTATCACCTTTAGGAATGACATGTTTTATTTTTTACATTTCTACCTAAAGATCTAGTCATGAATCAATTTTTATGGTTGAAAAAGAATATTATATATGTATTATGTACTATTATATGTTCTGGAGCTAAATTATATACATATTACAAGATGAGTAAACAAAACAAGTTCGTTGTGGTCGAAAAACCGCCCAAATTAACCCAAACGATCATCATTAAATTCCTATCTAATGATTCATCCACATGGTAAAAAATTTAATTCATATTAATATCATTTTAACTTATATAATATCATTAATAACATTTAATGTATGTTCTGGATGTTTACCCATGTTCTACACAAAATTCAATTCATGAATACATGTGAAACGCTCAGGAAAACCATACAAACCAACATTCCCTAACAATGTTTTTAAACTCTACAACTCATCAAAAAGCCCATAAAATAACATAATGAAATAAAAATTACCCCTATTAAGGTATAAAATGTTATTTAATTTATAATTAATGAATATAATGTCATTATATAGGACATTAAAGAGAAGGAAGCGTTCAAATACAAGGTGGGAAATTCTCAAACCCAACATTCATCCTTCGGGTTCTCCCTCTTTCACTTATTTTTGATATGGTTACTCCTTAAAAATATTTTGTTCATCATTGTATTTCCTTTTCTGGGATATAAATATTTATCACTCGTATTTATGAAAAATAAATTTTTTTCCAAAATAACTCTTCTTTCAAGAACACACCTTTTACTTCTCATTCTAGATTGACGGTTCTTGTAACATGTATGTTATCCCCTCATTCTTTTGGGAACCCAATGTTTATGAATGTGTTCATATGAGATGAAACCCATTCCTTTTCATGGGTTCATTATGTTTATTTATGTTTTATGTGTCATGCATGATAAATGATAATGTTATGATGTGACGGGTGCGCCCGGAATTATATAGCGCAATATGAATGTTTAAATGTGACGGGTGCACCCGGAATTATACAGCGCTACAATGCATTGGGTAAAGTGATGAATCTCATGAGTAAATGTGAAATGATATGTGAACAGGATGATATCTTGGTTTAAAATCATGTGTGGTAGTTAACCACTAAGACATGATGTTTCATTTTTATGCATTGCCACATTTCAAGTCTCTTATTAATTCTTCCTCTCATGTTCATGATTCTTTACCTATGTTATGAATATGCTCACACCATGATATATTTTTCTTATCTATCCTCTTACTATGATTCTATATCACACCTTTTTATGTATATCCTCAGGTGGATACATGTACTAAGGAGAGGACAAGTGCCAATAAGAAGTCAGAGAAGAAGAAATTAAATAAATGTTTATTCTTGATGTTGTATTTGTTATGTATGGTCCTAGTTTTCCTAAGACAATAAACCTTTGGATCCTCTATGTGTAATATTATTTTGTTTTTTATCTTTAAAACGATGTAATAGTAATGTAAAAAAAGGCTCGGGTCGCTTTAGTTGGTATCAGAGGAAAGGTTTAGTTAATTTGGGAATTAGGATTAGTGAACCCGAAAGGAAACCTCTAGCATGAGACTAAGTACAAAAATGCACACAAGAATATTTTCATAGGGATCCCATATGTTATGTTTTTGGTATAAATTATTTAAATTAATAAGTTATTCATGACTTGTTTACTTATGTTTTGTTCTAACCATTTCAATTTTAGAAAATGGCGGAAACCAGGAGAAATCCGGCCAACAACTCATACGAGGGATGATACAAAGATTGCCCGAATGACATCCCCAATGATTTGGGAGGTGGAGTTCAAAACTTCTTGGAGATGATTACCCAATTATCTTAGGTTATAAACAATAACCATAATAATGGGGAACCTCCTCCTTCACCAAAGCGGGAGCAACTGGCTATCAAATGTTTTATGCGGCAACGACCACCTACATTTTGTGGATCTTTAGATCCACTAGTTGCGTAATAGTGGGTCAACTCCATGGATGAAGATATTTTCTGTTCTTCACTATTCTGAGATGGAGAAGGTGACTCTAGCCGTTTATCATCAATATGGAGAAGCCGATCAATGGTGGGATTTGATTAAGAACACCAAGACAAGGGAGGAAATTGAAGAGATTTAATGGTAAGATTTTAATATAATGTTTCTTAATAAGTACTTCCCATGAACTATTCGCACGAAGATGGAGATAGAATTCATAGATCTTAATAAAAAAGAAGGATAATCTATCACAACCTATGAATATAATTTCACAAGGCTTTCAAGGTACGCTTAGGGTTTTGTTATCAACAATGATAACAAAATTGATAGATTCTTTATTGGATTAAAACCAAACCTTCGAAAGGATCTTGCAATTCGAGACTTTGGGAGTTATGAAGAAGTTGTTTAATGTGCTCTCAAAGTGGAGATGGAGTTTGGAGAATGGTCCCATGGATATGGGGATAAGAAATGAAAGATGGAGTTTCAAGCCGATGGATCTAATGATAAAGGTGGGAAGAAAACTCAATGACCCACATGCCAAAAATGTGGGAAGTTTCACCATGGGAACTGTCTCAAAGGGATGGGGAAGTGCTTCAAGTGTGGGAAATGAAACCATGATCAAGAGTTTCAAAAAGACACGAAAAAGAAGGAGAATTTAGTTGAATAAAGGAGAGAACCATTCATGGTTCAATGCTACAACTGTAGAAAGCTAGGGAACTATAAAAACCAGTGCACTAAACCTCAAGATCTCGAGGGTAATCAGCGTCAGCAGCACCTGAAGCCAAAGGAACAAGGTAAGTCTTATGCCATCACTACTGCGGAGGTGGAGCATGATAATGAATTCGTACAAGGTACACTTCCTATACACTCAATAATGGAAAAACTCTTATTTGATTATAGTTCTACACATTCCTTTATATCTTGAAAGTTTTCTAGAAATATAGAATCGAAGCCCCAAAACCTTGAAGTAGAGATATTTGTAAAAACACCAAGTGGTGCAATCATTGCAACCCAAGTGTTTGACTCTTCTCCTATAGGCTTATGTGAGAATATTCTTCCAGAAAATCTCGTAATAATTCCCTTGGAGGAATCCGATGCTATAATGGGAATGGATTGGATCTCGGTATATAGAGCACATATCAACTGTAGGGAAAAGAAAATATCTTTTCATATTCCAAACCATCCCATGATTCTCTACAAATGAGAGGGAGATCATGAACCTCCTTTGAAAAATCCTTCAATGGTTTGGGTGTTGATTCCCTATGAAGAAGCATACCTCACCCAAATGGATGAGTTGAAGGAAAGTTCCATCCTTGAGGAAATTCCCATTGTGAGGGAATACAATGATGTATTTCCTGAAGAGTTACCCGGAATTCTCCCGGATCGTGAGGTAGAGTTCTCAATTGAACTCTTACCCAGAGCTACTCCTATCTCAAAGTGTCCCTATAGTATGGATCCTATCGAAATAGAGGAGTTAAAGAAGCAACATCAATAGCATCTAGACAAAGGGGTCATACACCCTAGTGCATCACCTTGGGGTGCGCCGATGCTCTTTGTGAAGAAGAAGGATGGAACCATGCAGTTGTGTGTCGATTATCGGGAAATCTACAAGATCACCATAAAGAACAAGAATCCTCTCCAAAGGATTGATGACTTGTTTGATCAGTTAAGAGGAGATCAATACTTCTCAAAGGCGGATCTTCATTTTAGATATCATCAGGTAAATGTGAAGAAGGAAGATATTCAGAAGACTGCCTTCTGTACAAGGTATGGTCACTATGAGTTTTTGGTGATGCCCTTCAGACATACTAATTCCCCTGAAATCTTCATGGATTTGATGAATAGAGTATTTATAAATTACCTAGACAAATTTGTGGTAGTTTTTATTAATGATATTATCATCTACTCCAAGAGCAAGGAGGAACATGAAGAACATCTAAGACTTGTTTTGGCGAAATTGAGAAATGAGAAGTTGTATGCCAAGTTCAACAAGTGTGACTTTTGGATGAAGCAAGTCATGTTCTTGGGACATGTGATCAAAAGTGAGGGAATTTCTGTGGATCCTTCAAAGAAAAAGGCGATTGAGGAATGGCCCAGACCCTCTAGTGTCACAGAAATCCATAGTTTTCTTGGATTATCTGGGTACTACCGATGTTTTGTGAGAAACTTCTCACAATTGTCAAGCCCGCTAACTAAGTTAACAAGAAAAGGGGTAAAGTATGTCTCGATGGAAGAATGTGAGGGAAGCTTCAAGGAGATAAAGAGAAGGCTGATCACTGCACCTGTACTCACACTACCGAAAAGTGGAGAAAGTTTTGTGATATACAGTGATTCTTCAAAGAAAGGCTTGGGTTGTGTACTCATGCAAAATGATAATGTGATAGCCTATGCCTCACGACAGTTGAAGATCCATGAGTAAAACTACCCAACACATGATCTAGAGCTGACAGCCGTGATTTTTCCTTGAAAATATGGCGGCACTACCTTTATGGTGAGAAGTGTGACATATAAACCGACCACAAGATCCTAAAGTATATATTCACACAAAAGGATATTAACATGCATCAAAGGAGATGGTAAGAGCTAATCAAGGATTACGATTGATATATTCACTACCATCCTGGAAAGGTGAACAAGGTAGTTGATGCACTAAGCAGAAAAGAACCTGCTAGTCTATCCATGCTGCCGATTGAGAAAGACCCTATCTTCTTGGATATGCAAATAATGTATTTGGAAATCATAAGGGAAGGGGATACATCCTACATTTCCCAAATGATTTTCCAACCATCCATCCAAGAGAAGATTAAGGAAGCACAAAGGGATGATGTAGAGATACAAAAGAGGGTGAATGCAGTAAAGGAAGGGAAGTTGCAAGAGTTCCATATCGACGATGATGGTGTGATTCGGTTTGGAATGCGGCTTTGTGTGCCTTCATCACCTGGGATAAAGAATGATCTTTTGGACAATCCACATAGCTCAACTTTCTCTATCCATCCTGGGAGTACCAAGATATATCGTGATCTCTGAGAACACTTCAGGTGGGATAACATGAAGAAGGAGATTGCGGAATATATTTCAAGGTTCTTGGTATGTCAAAAAGTTAAAGCTAAGTGACAAAAGTTGAAAGGTATGATGCAGCCATTGCCTATACCCATGTAGAAATGGGAAAATGTTACTATGAAATTTGTCACGGGTCTCCCGAAGACGTCAAAGGGAAATAATGCGATATGGGTTGTGGTTAATCGACTCACCAAGACTTCCCATTTTATTACTATTCGAGAAGATCTCTCGCTTGAACAAATTGAAAAGATATATGTAAAGGAAGTGGTGAGACTGCACAGTGTTCCACTCTCAATTGTCTCTTACCGTGATCCAAGGTTCACATCTAAATTCTGAAGGATCCTTCAACATGCTTTGAGTACTGAATTAAATTTCAGCACGACCTCTCACCCCCAAACTGATGGCCAGTTTGAAAGGACTATTCAGACGATTAAAGATATGCTAAGAGCCTGCTCTCTAGAATTAAAAAGTGGATGAGATCAGAATATCCCATTGGTTGAGTTCTCATACAACAATAGCTTCCACTCAAGTATTCATATGGCTCTATATAAAGCTCTGTATGGAAAGCGATGTAGAACTCCAACCTGTTGGGATGAAGTTGGAGAAAGAAAGATACTTGGACCTGATCTTGTACAAGAGATGACAGAGAAGGTTCAAGTCATCCAGAAACACATCAAAGCTTCTCAAAGTAGGCAAAAGAGATATGATGACAACTGTCAAAGAGACTTAGAGTTTGACGTTGGAGATAAATTCTTCCTTCGAATATATCCATGGAAGAGATTCATGCGATTCGGGAAGAAAGGGAAGCTAAGCCCAAGGTATATTGGCCCTTTTGAGATCCTTGACCGCATAGGAGCCATGACCTATCATCTTGCACTTCCATCGAATATGGATCAATTTCATGATATGTTTCATGTAACTCTACTGAGGAAGTACATACCAGACCCCTCACATGTACTAAACTCAGAGGTGGTGCAACTGGAAGATGATCTCTCCTATGAGGAGCAACCAGTAAAGATTCTAGATCGGAGAGATAAGGTACTACGAAAGAAGACAACCCACCTTGTCAAAGAGTTGTGGAGGAAACATAAGTTTGAAGAAGCTACTTGGGAACCAGAGGAGGCAATGAAGGAGAAGTACCCTCACCTGTTTATGTAAAGAAAAATTTCAGGGGCAAAATTTCTTAAGGGGGGAAGAATGTAACAACCCTAAGTTTTTCAATGGAAATTCCATTCTTATATTTATGTCAAAAAATCACATGAAAACACAACATAATAAACTACTAAGTGCTAAGTGACCTTTAAAAATAATTTTGTCACTTTTGTGTTTTGAATTTCGAAAATCCAACATACACGGTTGTGTTCAAGATGATTTTTGGAGTCTAATGAGACAAAAAATAATTTTCGGTGAATAGTAGCGTACCCTTGTGAATAGTAACATAACCTTATGACTAAAATTATGAACATTATGAATAGTAAATCATCATACATAAGAGTAACCTTACCCATGAATAATTAAATAAAATTTATACATCTTAGAAAGTGACAATTTAACCTTAGTAAACGTTTTGTTATTTTGTAAGTCATAAATAAATAATTATAATTAATTAATTAATTTAAAAGAAAATTTATTTGCTTAAAATGTGTTCATTAATTATAAAATCAATTTCTTATAGTTTTTAGATAATTTTATAAGACCCTTCGTAATTTTTGAAAGCACTATAAAATCAGTTTTAATTTTAAAAACTATTTTTTAAGTAAATTATGATTTTAATTAAATATTAAATTAATAATATTTAGAAAATTATTTTTGAAAAATGGACTTCATTTTTGTATTCTAAACTTCGAAAAATGGTAGGGGTAAATTTTTGGGATTTTTCTGAAATACTTCAATTTTCTGGTGAATAGTAAAAAATATAGTTTTTCGCATAATCAGTGAATCCTAAATTGAATCATTAATGATGAAATGATGAAATAAACATTCTAGAACTTTAGGTTTGTCCAAATTATATTAAATTTCATAAATGGTTCCTTAAAATGAAATAATTTAAATTTTCAAACACAAAATGAACTTTCCAAAGTCTAAAGTCTAAAGGTGATTTCTTAAAGTGTCTTTTTCTCTTTCTTTCACATTCCTTTTAATAAATTAATGAATTCGAATTATAAAGATTAATTAAAGCCTAAAAATAATTATATTATATTATTATATGATTTAGGATGTCAAAAAAATACTATTATAAGTCTAACTTTTGATATATTATTTTATTTAATATTTTATACTAAAAACACCTCCCTCCTCATGTATAAATAACCCCTCCCCCTTCCCTTGCCAAAAAACACCTCTGAAGCTTCAATAATTGTCTAAAATCTGCCCAACCATCTCCCTTATCCCATCCCCCACGTCCAAGAGCTTCTGGTCTCATAAAAAGACCAAGCTTAGGCCCCTTAAGGAGGATCTCAAGAGGAGGATTCAAGAGGTAATTTATCTTCCTCTTTCCTTTAATTCTCTTTCAATTTCATGTTCTTTTCTTATTCTCTCCCAAAATATCTTTATACAAATGGTATGGTGACTCTAGTATCAAACATATACTGGAATTTTATGATACTAATGAGATATTATACCATCCAACCCCCTTCTCCTCTTCCTTTTATTTTATAAAAGAAAACGTTGTTCGTAAGGTGTTAATCTTTCACCTTCAATAACAACATGTTTTCTTTTTCCATTTATACCTACAGATCTGGTCATGAAAAACTTTTTATGGTTGAACCAGAATATTATATATGTATTATGTCCTATTTTATATTTTGGAACTAACTTATGTACATATTACTAGATGAGTAAACAAAACAAGTTCATTGTGGTCGAAAAACCGCCCAAATTAACCCAAACGATCATAATTAAATTCCCATCTAATGATTCATCCACATGGTAGAAAATTTAATTCATATTAAGATCATTTTAACTTATGGAATATCATAAATAACATTTAATGTATGTTCTGGATGTTTTCCCATGTTCTACACAAACTTCAATTCATGAATACATGTGAAACGCTCAAGAAAACCATAAAAACGAACATTCCCGAACACTGTTTTTAAACTCTATAACTCATCAAAAATCCCATAAAATAACATAATGAAATAAAAAAGACCCCAATTAAGGTATAAAAGGTTATTTAATTTCTAATTAATTAATATAATGTCATTATACATGACATTAAATAGAAGGAAGCATTCAGATACAAGGTAAGGGGAAATTCTCGAACCCAACATTCATCCTTTGGGTTCTCCCTCTTTCACTTATTTTTGATATGCTTACTCCTTAAAAATATTTTTTTCATCATTGTATTTCCTTTTCTGGGATATACATGTTTGTCACTCATATTTATGAAAAATAAAATGTTTTCCAAAAGAACTCTTCTTTCAAGAACACACCTTTTACTTATCATTCAAGATTGACGGTTCTTGTAACATGTATGTTATTCCCTCATTATTTTGGGAACCCAATGTTTATGAATGTGTTATTATGAGATGAAAACCATTAATTTTCATGGGTTACTTATGTTCATTTATGTTATATGTGGCATGCATGATAAATGATAATGTTATGATATGGCGGGTGTGATCAGAATTATATAGTGCAATATGAATGTTTAAATGTGATGGGTGCGGCCAGAATTATACAACACTCCAATGCATTGGGTAAAGTGATGAATATCATGAGTAAATGTGAAATGATGTGTGAAAAAGATTCTAGATTGGTTCAAAATAATGTTTGGTAGTTAACCACTAAGACATGATGTTTCATTTTTATGCATTGCCACATTTTAAGTCTCTTATTACTGCTTCCTCTCATGTTCCTGATTCTTTGCCTATTCTATGAATATGATCACCCAATGATATATTGTTCTTATCTATACTCTTACTAGGATTCTAGCTCACACCTTTTTATATATATCCTCAGGTGTCTACATGTACTAAGGAGAGGACAAGTGCCAATAAGAAGCTATAGAAGAAGAAATTAAATAAATGTTTATGCTTGATGTTGTATTTGTTATGTATTGTGCTAGTTTTCCCAAGTCACTAAACCTTGGGATCCTCTATGTGTAATACTATTATGTTTTTATCTTTAAAATTATGTAATAACAATGTAAGAAAAGGCTTGGGTCACTATATACATACATACTTTTAGGTTCCTCATATTTCTCATGGTTTACCTTTAGTTCTTATTTATACATCATAATATTTCTAATAAAATATTTCACATGAAGTTTACTTATATCACATGATTCTGTTATTGAAACTGAAGTTCCTCTCCATCTTTTTTGGTAGGCATCCCGACAATCTCATTATTAGGTCGTTGTTAGATATAGGCTCTCCCAATGAGCTCATGGTATTGAAAATATCATTAAACCTATTTACATATTAGAAATGGGATCATCAGGTTTCATCATAAAATTATAATATTTAAGAGTATATGTATTAAGAATCATTTCTTTAATATTTTAAGTTCCTTCATGGGAAAAAAACAAAGTGTCCCGAATTTCAAAATCAGTTTTATAAGAAGAAATACTATTAAACTCTTCATCACCAAGTGAACAATACCGGGCGTGTATAGAATCACAATTACTAGTGTATGATAATTTTGTTGCATTATCCAAAGTGCTTCTACCAGTACTAAGTATTACATATTCATCTTCTATTGCAGACCAAATATCAAAACCTATGCTCTCTATGTGCATTTTCATCTTTATTTTCCATTGGGAATAATTTTTTCCATTGAAGAAGGGAAGTCTATTGCTAGTATAACCTTATTGATTATTATATATATTAAAGGACTAAATTTATAACTAATAGAAATTTAATATCATTAAATAAAAAATAAAATCACAGTTAAAAAAAATTTGAACACATTAATACTAAATAAATAAAACTTATTTGATACCAAATGTTGGTTGGAGTGATTATCTCAAGAGGGGGGGTTAATTGAATACCCAATTAAAATTTCTGTTAAAAATGGTTTATTTTGAAATTCCCCAAATGTTTAAATGTGGGAAATTTTATCAAAATAAGTAGTATGATATATATCTTAATATTTATAAATATTTATATAAATATTTGTTAGGTCTCAAATGAATAATATATATAAATATATATAATATTATTTAATCTTTTGAAATCAATTTACTTGACCACAATACTATATGAATACAAATTAAGATAAACTATCAAAGTATATAGTTTGTTTACAATTAAAATAATTTTTAGTTATCAATAAGAAATAAATTAAAACAAAATTAAAACACATAACAGAAATAATGAAAACAATAGGTTCAGTATAATGTTGAGACTTATTACTCTATACCTGGTGATCACCTGACACCAAGTAGTTTATATAAAATAAACAAGATTATCCACAACTTGGATCAGGTTTTTACAATAATTAACAATTGTATAGGTCACACTTGACCTCTTACATAGTTATTCATGGGATAAAAAAAATAAACAAGCCACACAAGGACCTCTAGCATTCTTATCCATGGGATAAATGAATATTAAAGGAGTTTGAGAAGATATCGAGTATCTTAAAATTTAGCATAGGAGAAAATTTTCATATATTAAATAGAGCATATCATAAACTGTTAAAAAATAATAAATATAAACAGAAGATAGAAATTTAAAAGGATATATTTTTGTAGTGATTGGTCTATTTTAATGCATCTTGTGACTCTTGAGTTGATTCAGTAATGAAGCTTGAGTTATATTCTCTTGAAAACTTTATGAAAATTGAGTGTTGTAGACTCTTTTTTCCTAACAGGAGGAAGACACTTGATGTGTTAATGATATTCAGCTTCCCAGTTGAATGTTTTCATTAGGTGAGATCTAGGTGTGTTCCAGCTATTGGAGATCTCATATTCTCATTAGTTTTTTCTTCTTTCATCACTGCATTTATCTTTTTTTGTTCATCTATATATATGAATCTATGTGTGTTACACGAGGGAGTGTGCTACACTTTTATCAGTAGCATCAAAAAGAAAAATATCCAGAATAACTTCATCCTCATACTACATATACTGACACTCTCTTCAATTCATTCTATTGAAATTTAAGAGGTTATCATTAAAATAGTAAATTGAATTAACTTCAATAAAAATATCCATTAGAATAATATAATTCAAAAATATAAGTGAAGGAAATAACAGCGGTGTCACAAACTGGTAGTGTATCGCTAACGGTATGACACTGGTGGTGTTTTATACAAGCGGTGTCTCACTGACAGCGTGTCATTGGCAGTGTTGTATACTAGTGGTGTCTCATGATGGTATGATACTGGTGATGTCTTATACTTAGCCAAATTTCCACTATGCTGGCGGTGTCTCAACTAACAGTGTATGGTATGATGGTGTCTTAGAATTATCCATATTTTCATTCTGGTAGCATGACATTCTAACAGTGTGTTGACCAACGGTGTCTCCGACTTTGTCTATATTTCAGTCCAACGATATGATAACTTGGAGGTGTGATATCCTAGTGGTATCTCATACTTAGAGAGATTTTGATGCTGGCGGTGAGTCATAGACAATGGTGTCTCGAGTTTTCGGTGCCAACATCAATGGTGTCTCATCCTTAAACAAATATTTCACCTGTCTAGAGTACAAAAAACTTACAGAGAAACATGAAACTCATTAATAATATTAGATTCTTTATTTTTTGGTCATTAAAACTAGAAGTTAAACAAATATAAATAACCATATTGATGTAACTTAGTAAATCATTTATTGTTTACATGAACTTAGTAGTGATTCCATAGCTGGGTGTGGTACGAGTCTTGTGATCTAGATTCTTTATCTATTTCCCACACTTAAGTCTCATAATCTAATACATAAATACCATTATGTAAATGCTCCTTACCACAACACATTTTTTCTTTATAAAATAAGAAAATTTCATTTTTAAACATGAAAATAAAATCTTTCATATCTAATATATATATAGAAATAAGTTTTTTTGGTAATTAATGACACATAGTAACAATCATGAATCACCAAGATTATTCCCTTCAATAATGTGAGGTGGTAGCCATCAATGGCTTGTGCTGCCGATTTTTCTACATTTCTAGCTTACAAATCCACCACACCCCACAAAACCTTTTAAAATCTACAAGGATCTTGAATTTATATAAAAACATGAGAACCAAATGCAATATCCAATATCCAATTCATAGAAATTTAAAAATTAAACTCAATAAAAAACATACGTGAATCAACACCTTACTTCCTTCCAACTATGTAGTTTTTATTATAGTGTCCCTTATTTCCATATCATAAATAGAAAACATCATACTACCTCACTTCTCCTTTGATATTAATTTTCTTGTAAGGGAGATGTGTTTAATCCTTAGACTTTTACTTAATCTTGATGCTCTTTTCCATTCCTTTCATCTTATTCACTATATGAATAGAATAATTTTTAGGCATTAGTTCCTTATTAGTCTAGATAATTAAGAAGAAGAGATATAGGAGTGGATTCTCTATATTGTTCATGTTGAAATGCACAATAAATTTAGGGAAGCTTTGAAGAAGTTAGGTGAGAATGAGATTGATGTAAAATTCATTAGGTAGTTTAAACCATAGAATTTATAGAAACTCGATGTAACAAATAATTTTGACTACATAAGGTCTAGATGTTGTGCCTTATCCAATATTTCACGTGAATAATTCCTTGGAGATCTCAAAACATTATTATATTACACTATATTGATAAATATAATAGAGATGGCTGAGTAATTCATATATATCCATGGTCTCATGTGATTTTTTAGTTCTCTGGATATAGAAGATATCATTAAACATTAGACATCAAGTGAATTTGCCAAGCATTTATTATACACTACTAGAAATCTGACCTTTCCCAACGCTTCTATACCAACTGTTTGTAAAAACCGTTGGTATATGTTCCCTTTCCCAATGGTTTGGCCAAACCGTTGGGAAATCCCACTTTGAGTCCACTTTTCCCAACAGTTTGGCCAAACCGTTGGGAAAAGTCCACTTTGTGGCCACTTTTCCCAACCGTTTGGCCAAACCGTTGGGAAAATTCCACTTTGTGGACACCTTTCCCAACGGTTTGTCCAAACCGTTGGGAAAGGGTATACCTATCCCAACTGTTTGGCCAAACCATTGGGAAAGGTGACCCTTATATCAACCTTCACCAAAAAATAAAATCCAGATTCGAAATCTATACCAACAGTTGTCAAAACTGTTGGTATAGACCTATACCAACAGTTTTGACAACCGTTGGTATAGATCCATTGATTTTTTATCAGTTCTTCTTACCGAGAACATTATATAAATCAAAATTTAAAATAATTATGAGAACACATATATATATTTATGTAATTATGTTCACAAAAGTCATGTTAGGTTAGTGGTTAAGTCGTTCAATGATAAACTAGGGGTCCTGGGATCAAATCCCAATGAATGATTTTTTTGAAATACATATACCAACGGTTCAATAACCGTTGGTATAGATTTTCATATTACTTATACCAACGGTTTTCCTAAAACTGTTGGTATAGACCTATCCCAATGGCTTACTTGGAAACAGTTCTCCAAACCGTTGGTATAGGCTATACCAACGGTTTGGAGGCCTATACCAATAGTTCCAAACCGTTGGTATAGGTTAGTTTTCCAGTAGTGATAGATAAGTTACTCTTCCTGAATCACGTCCACAATGGGTGGATCAGGAATTGAGAACTCCTTTACATATAACTTCCATTCCTCGAGTATTATTATGCACATGCACTTATACTATTCCCAGATGTTTGTGCTGGTAATGATATTTTCTTTTTCCAGTATAGTTCATAGGGATAATGGTGTGGTTGGTTAACTTTCGAATCGATCCAACAAAAATCTAGAATATATTATTTGTAGATTATATTATTAAAAAAAGTGGATGAAACTAATTTAATTATATATTTCCAACTATTTTATCAAGTCCCAACAACCCTTATCATTGGACTCAGAATTTCTAGTTTCTTGGACATTCTAGTGGAAAGGATCAATATGACCCTTCTCATAACCCAGGAAAGGTATTGGTCAATTACTCAAATGTATTTAGGTAGGAAAGTGTTTTCCAACTATAGGCTTGAAACTCCTTGATCCATTGAGTAGAATCCCCAAAATATAAACCCTCACTTGGTTTTCCTTAACACTTGACTCCAAGTCACATAAAGTATAGTAAGGGATACTCCTCTTGATGTAAAATGGTCAAATCAAACCAAAAATTTCACAAGAATTCCCAGATAAAAGTAAGTGTCCCAAAAAGGGTTGGATAAATATATATGAGCTAAATATTTAATTTTTTTATTATTCATTTGAAATACCAAAAAATTTAATCAAAGTACCATGTAAAGTTGTGATTTTTTTGACTTTCTGAATTCTATACATAATTATTAAAAGGTTTAGAACATGTTTTTTAGTGACTTATTAATTTTTGGAATTTAATTGTGAATCTATACATAGATTTCACTTTTGACGTTTTGTCTTTTGAAATCTAAATCTAGAATTAATTTGAAAATGGATCCAATTTTAAATTTTTATTATTTTATCATATCTATAATCAATTTGATTATGAAAACAATTAAAATATGTTTTTTATTATTCAGGGAAGTTTTTAAGGCATGTGTTCTACCTCCAAATTTTTTAATACCATAATTTTTATATGGATAGGGTAGTGTGACCAATATAAATTTGTGTTACAGTTATTGAGAAAAATACCTTCTACTATTGAGTTTTATGGTACCATTCAAAGAAATATTTTTTCTACCAGTATTGTGCATTACCACCAGCTTATTTCTGCTTTCTTACTAATGTTAGAAGAAATAATATGCCATCATCACCTAGTTTTATCTCCATCTCTCTATTGCTAGATTTATATTGCTAAATATTCTAATATCTTCATGCTTACTACCTCTAAAAGAGATCCACTGATACCATCCTTGAAAATGTTCATTTCTTCCTGTCACGACCCGTCCTCAGGGCCCGTGCCATGACTACCCCAAGCCCACCTTCTATAGGCCAAGGGCTGGCGACTAGCACCAAAGGCATAAATCCCGATAACTGGGAAGGCATTTCCTTTATAAAAGTAAACAAAACACCACAGAGTACAAGCAGAAGTAAAAAACTAAGTACAAAGAGAAGTACTGAAAGGTAAATGGGATAGAATACAAACCCAAATGAAAGTACAACTACAGCTGAACAAAGTACAACAGAAAAAGACAACAGCTGGAAGGATAGAAGTGGCTCCTGTGTCGTCCTCCTCGGATCCTACCTGAAGGGTAGGTACAGATGGAGCAACTCCTGGATCATCCACCACGGATCCTACCTGAAGGGTATGTACATATAGCCTCCACAACTCTCTCGCCCGTCAACCTCCTCTGAGTGTCGTCTCGCCGTGAAGTCCACCTCCTAATACTGACTCGTCGTGTAGTCCACCTCCGGGTACTGACTCGTCGTGTAGTCCACCTCCGGGTACCGTCCAGTCCTCGAACACTTGGCCTCCGTCAGCACTGCCCGTCGTCTGCAACCAACACAACGTGGTGCGGGCATAGCCTGTGTAGGGGTGAGTATAATGATACTCAGTAGGGACCCCGAGACCCTCAAGGTCTCACTAAAACCAACAAGGATAACCACAAAGAAGATCTCAACAGATAACCTCTACTTAGGTATATGCCCATACATATACCTAAGTTATCAAGTAACCCATCTCAATCATGAGGAAACACAAGGATTATGAAATCAACGGATAACCACTACCCAGGTATATTCCCATACATATACCTAAGTTATCAAGTAACTCATCTCAATCATGAGGAAAAACAAAGGTCATAGACTCAGCTCAAACCAGGATTTTTATTATCGAAACTGTAACTGCTGAAGAGCTCTGTCTCTGGAGTGTACAGTGGTCCTGTCACAACTCTGAGGTACTTCTCACTAACCTAAGACTGCTGAGGTACTCCTCCTGTCGAGTACCGCGGGCCAGCCACCCAAACACAGTAGTGCTTCTCGCCGGGGTATGCCACCCAAACACAGTAGTGCACATCCCTAGTAGCCTGCAGAGGTACTCTCCAGACGAGTACCGTGGGTCTGCACTATCACACAGGTAGTGCTCCGTCCACCATGGGTCTACACCTCACAAAGTAGTGCTCCGTCCACTGGGCTAGTCGACTCACTTCAAGTCGATTCGGTCAAGCAGTCATCAGGTCTCAGCCGGTTACACGGTCTCCGTACTCCGCACGCTCGTCTCTGGGAGGTTCCGTTCCATGAGCTACAGGTTGATACTCCAAGTATATCAAAGTCCCACTAATAAGTATCCCAAAGGACCGCCTCGTCACAGGGGTCTCAACGCAACAGACGACGCGTCAATCGAACGCCCGGTCTGTGAGTTACTAGCCCTTTTGTCCCAGGGGCCCGGTTGGTTTCATGTGAGAACCAACTCGGCCATATCTCAACTGTACCCCAACTCTCATAGGGTAAACTCAAAGGGACCGTTTCTCAACATGATCACCAATGCCGCTGACGGTTCGTCAAATGGACGTCCGGTCTGAAAGATATCAGCTTTTCCGTTCGAGGGGCCCGTTTGGATTTTGGGTATAATCCAACCGGGACACTATGCAACAGCAACCAAAACTCAGGAGAAGTATGCCAAAAGTTCCGTCTCATCAAGAGGAAATCAACGAGACAGACGACACGTCAATCGGATGCCCGGTCTGTGAGTTATTGGCTTTTTCGTTCCAGAGGACCGGTTGGTTTAATGAGCGAACCAACCCAACCGCACTCCGACAACATCCAAACCTCTAGAGGAGTAATCCAAAAGATCCATCTCACCTAGAGGAATCCATCAAAGTCGACGACATGTCAATCGGACGTCCGGAGCTCAAGATATAAGCGTTTCCGCTCCGAGGGCCCGGTTGGTTTCGTATCCGAACCAACCCGGCCGAACACAAGGTATTTCAAAACCTTGAGTGTAATATACCGAAACGACCATCTCGATCCAAGGGTCGTATCGTGGCTGACGGTGCGTCGATCAGAGGTCTACAACTCAAGATATGAGTGAAAAACCGTGAGGGGTCCGAAAATGGGGGGTCTGGGCCTGGACCGACCCTACCCAACCCCCCCCCCCCCCCCGGGTCAGCCCGAACCGGGTCAACCCGACCCAGGTCCGGGTCTGACCCGGGTGGGCATGGCCCGGCCCGGCTAGCGCAGCCTGGTCCGGCCAGAGCGGTGCGGCTCGGCCGGCCTGGGCGCCTCGGCGCTGGCCGAGCGGTCGCGCCCAAGGAGCCGCGGTCCCCTCGCGCTGGGGGCCGCTTTGTGTCACCAGACGCGGCGCGCTGCCGCGTTTCGCATTCCCCGGTCCCGCGCGGCCACGGGACCCTCGCTCGCCGCCGTGACTTCAGTCATGGAAAATTCTTCCGGCGGCGCGCCGGGCGCCGCCACCCCCGACCGCTGGCGCCGCCGCGCCGGCGAGGCGCGCCGACGGGGGCTTCCGCGGACCACCGGACGCGCTCCGGTGGTCCGATTCGCCTGCGGTCTTCGACATAGATCATCCCAGGACCCAAACTTCGCTGAAAATCCTTTAAAACACCTTCTCGGACCACCTCACCATCGTCCGTCGATCCGCACTTCGACAATAAAACGCGGGGTCTTCAAATCACCTCCTCGGCCCCGACTCCGCCCGTGGTTTCGTTCGGCCCCAATGGCGCGGCACTACGGTGCCGCACTTCTTCGCCACGTTCATTCTTCTCATTTCCTCGCGGTGAAACAACACCGTGCTGCCTTTCACGTGCCGCAACAAACTGAAACAACAAAGGGGGAAGGAGGGTCGGATGTGTTCGTGCGGTCCGACCTTCCCCCGTTAGTATGATAACAGGCGGCCCAAAATGAAACCAAGAAAGGTGATAGATGAGATCAAGATCAATAATAAAAATAAGCCCCCACAACTTCCCGCAACAAAAATTCCCAACCCACAAGGAAAACGTGCGCAGATCAACTAGATAATAAGTTGATCCGTGTTTCCTTGTTTTCTTTAGAATGAAAGAAACGAGGGAATAAAATCATTCTCAAACACAATTCCCTACCTCAAGCATTGTCGTTGAATGCGTGTTCATCGCGGAATTAACCGTCACGGAAGAAGAGGATCGTCGCGGAAGAGAAGGATCATCATGGAAGAAACGTCGTTGACGTCGCGGTACACGACGTCACGTCGTCGATCTCCGAGGGTTTGGCGTTCTTCGTCAGAGGTTGGAGCGTTCTTCGCGTTCTTCGCATTCTTCGTCGAAGAAGAACACTTTCCTCCAAATCCTCTCCATGCCACAAGTTCCAACAGAAATAAAATAAGATTTATCTTATTTTATTAATGCACATGACACGTTTGAATTTCAAAAGAAAAGAAACGAACAATTAATTCAATGAATTAATTGTAACGATTTAACCGCCCAATTTAATGAGGCGTTTCTTAACCAAAAAAACACATAGTTGACTTTCATTAAAGAGGGTTTTCGCGGGTGCGTTACTTAGAAGGAAAGAAACGGTGGGGATCGTGTGGGGTCCACCTCACAAATATCCTACCAAGTGGGTAGGATATTTTGGGTTCCACCCTATCCGCTTAACTTAGCTTAAGTGGCTTTTAAGTGTCTTTAAGTGAAATAAAATAAAGTTGTCCCACCACTTTATTTTATTTCTTAACTTAACCCCAAAAATTAAAAACTACACCCAAGAAAACACAACTCCGGAAAATGCGTTTCTAAGCAAATATCGGCGCTGCGATTCCATCGGTGCCCTCGGAATTTGATTCCAAGCACCGGTTTAAAAGTTAGAAAAACCCGCTCGTTCGTTCACTGAACGTACCCGATCTAAACTTTGGAAATTAATTTCGGGCACACCGGGCCTCGGAATCAGGCGCCGTCAGAAAATGCGTTCTTGTAAAATTCCAAAGAAAATTAAGAAAAAAAATTTCTTGAAATTTCCTGGTCTTAACATTACTCCCACCTCAGGGATTTACATCCCCGTAAAGCTTCAACAAAAACTAGGGTCACAAAAGCGGTACAGAGCACGCATCTGAGCCTTCCGCTCCCATGTTCTCACCTGGAGGTTCCCGTACTGCCAAAGAAAGTGCACCCGAGGAATCGATCATCCTCGTAGGATCTGCTCCTGTCGATCCTCGATCCCCACTGGAACCTCCGTGAAAGACACCCCATCGCCATCGTCCAGCTCCCCATGGTCGATGATATGCGAAGGGTCGAGCACGTATCTCCTCAGTTGAGATACGTGGAAGTCGTCGTGCACCTGGTGCAACTGAGGTGGATGGGTCAAGCGGTAAACCACCCCGCCTACCCAGCTGAGGACCTAAGAAGGTCCGATGAACCTCGGAGATAACTTGCCGCCTTGGTCACATCTCTGTAAACCTCGTCGAGGTGAGACCCGTATAAGGACGTGATCATCATCCTCGAACTCCAGAGGTCTTCCACTCCTGTTTAGAACTGGAACTCAAAATGACTGCTGCCACGAGGGTAAGGTTGACCGACTCAAGAGTGATCGGTCGCACCCTCCTGTGCATGAGTTACCCTGTACTGCCTGGGGTTTCCTTTTTTTTCACCGACCAAGGAAAACCCATTCTGACTTAGTAATTAAACCACAACCTTTTTGCCTAATACCGTCAATTTGTGTATGAACTGTGATTGCCCAGTCCATAATCAAACCAACTTCGTAAGACCTCGACGCTGCCACCAAGAGATTTCAACCAAAACTCTCACCTCGAGGGTCTGACCACACTATCGGCGTAAGTGTGATTATCGAGTTTTCTCCCAAGGTATTTCCAGACGTGAGGGTCAAGTCTACGGCTTACCGGAAACTCTAGGTCTGGGACAAGATTTTTGGAAGGAAGGAATGATTCGTATCAACGCCTGTTACTAAGGCAGCTAGTAGTGGACATAGACGGTCCTTTGAATCATTTTTAGAGCCATTGGTTCACACTCCTTGACTGCATGCAGCCGCACTCTTCCTCCTCCCTCCATCTCCCTGAGCCTGGCAGGGATAACTAAGGTGGGTGGTTGTAGCATGTTAAGATGTACACCACCTCATGTTGCTCTCCTAGCTCTGCCTCCACGTCTGCTGCTTCGCAGACTCATCACTCCTTAAAGATTCCACTTCTTGAAACATTTAACATGCCCGAGTCTCTAAGATTGGTGCCAGTTTTCTGTTTCTTACTGCACTGTGCAGTCTTTATCCGCTCCTGGATGACCTGCCCCTTTTTTGCCTATGATCTGAAAGGGCTGCTAAAAATTTCTCCTTTGCCGAAAAGAGAAAATCGGTCTCATCCCGACATTAATGATGCATTCATTCCATGGATGACGTCATAAGGCCTCGAAGTAACTACCAAGAGATCCAACTGTCACTCTCGCCTCCAAGGGTCGAGTCATACTGTCGGCATCAGTGTGAGGTCACTAGGTCTCCTCCAGTAGAAATCTCGAAAGTGAGGGTCAAGTCAACAGTCTTAACCAGGACCACTCAGTATCAACCAAACAAAAAGGACAGGAAAGAAAACATCACAAAGATAAGTGTCTTTTTATTATTGCAGCTCATAGAACAAAGACACGAATACAACAGCAACATGGAATTAGAAGTACAAGGGACGTATCCACTAGTTCCTCTCCTATCCAACTGCTCCTGGAGATCTACTGCCTTGTCCACTGCTCGGCTGTTGCTCAAGCACCAGCCGCTGCTTCTGTCTCGGTGGATCCTCCAACACCCGCTGATCAACTGTGCGGGGGGTCGTACAGTCACGTGCTAGGTGACCCTTCCTACCGCGGGAGAAACATTGTCCGTTTATGGCATGCCTGGCTCTGACCCCACCCCGGGTGCCCCACACCACCGATCCTAAAACCCGAGATCACCCAACTACTGGTCTGGTCCTCCTGGACCTCTGCATCATCTGTCTACTGCCCACAGATGACTCGGCTATTGATCGAAAACCCTGTGGCAAAGGCAGAATCTTCTGTACACACTCGGGGTGTAGAGATACTAGCACAAAATCCACCCTGAAGAAGGTCTAGAAGTCTTCCCATGTGAAGTCCATCCCGTCGCAAAACTGGAACAAGTGGCTCCACCACCTTCCTGCTGCTACCTGAAGAAGGCTGGAAGCAAAGATCACCATGAAGTCTGCCGGCGTCCCCACTGGCCTGAAGAATCTCACCACAGCCTCCAGCCAATCCTCAGCCGCCTGCGGGTCTGTCTCTCCCCAGAACCTGGGTGGTCTCTGGCGCTGGAACTCATGTAGCGCGCTTAAGTGGCATGCATCGCCTACTGCTAGGGCTGGTGGCATTGGTGGCCCAACGTATGGTAGTACCGCTGGTGCCTCCGCTGGTGACTCAACTGCAAGAGGGCCATGTACCGAAGCCTCGTCGCTCGACAGGCTGTCAGTACGCCATCCCTATGGGATCTAGCTGGTCATCCAAGAAAAGGCATCCTGAAAGAAACAAAGTGACACTGTCAAACGATTATACCTGGTGAGCTGACCTGGTTTGAGCTGACGTTTAAAATCTTTTGGAAACACACACGTAATCAGTGTTTTCGTGCACAAAGTCGGAAATCAGTTGTCAAGGTCCTGGTGTATGGATACTTCGGCCGCCCGCACCAACACTGGACTCCCTGAACTGAAAACCACACTCGATACTCTTAACACTATTGCTTCATAGAAAGAAAATATCAGAGTTATAAGTTATGCGGTAGAACCGACTCCTCTGATACCAATTTTTCACGACCCGTCCTCGGGGCCCGTGCCATGACTACCCCAAGCCCGCCTTCCATAGGCCAGGGGCTGGAGACTAGCACCAAAGGCATAAATCCCGATAACTGGGAAGAAATTTCCTTTATAAAAGTAAACAAAACACCACAGAGTACAAGCGGAAGTAAAACACTAAGTACAAAGAGAAGTGCTGAAAGGTAAATGGGCCAGAATACAAACCCAAATGAAAGTAGAACTACAGCTGAACAAAGTACAACAGAAAAATACAACAGCAGGAAGGACGGAAGCGGCTCCTGGGTTGTCCTCCTCGGATCCTACCTGAAGGGTAGGTACAGATAGCGCATCTCCTGGATCATCCACCCCAGATCCTACCTGAAGGGTAGGTACAGATAGCCTCGACAACTCTCTCGCCCATCAACCTCCTCCGAGTGTCGTCTCGCCATAAAGTCCACCTCCGGATACTGACTTGTCGTGTAGTCCACCTCCGGGTACTGACTCGTCGTGTAGTCCACCTCCGGGTACCGTCCAGTCCTCGAACACTCGGCCTCCGTCAGCACTGCCCATCGTCTGCAACCAACACAACGAGGTCCGGGCATAGCCCGTGCAGGGGTGAGTATAACGATACTCAGTAGGGACTCCAAGACCCTCAAGGTATCACTAAAACCAACATGGATAACCACAAAGAATATCTCAACAGATAACCTATACTTAGGTATATTCCCGTACATATAACTAAGTTATCAAGTAACCCATCTCAATCATGAGGAAACACAAGGATTATGAAATCAACGGATAACCACTAACCAAGTATATGCCCATATATATGCCTAAGTTAAAAAGTAACTCATCTCAATCATGAGGAAACACAAAGGTCATAGACTCAGCTCAAACTAGAATTTTTATTATCGAAACCATAACTGCTGAAGAGATCCGTCTCTGGAGTGTACAGTGGTCGTGTCACAACTCTGAGGTACTTCTCACTAACCTAAGACTACTGAGGTACTCATCCTGTCGAGTACCGCGGGCCAGCCACCCAAACACAGTAGTGCTTCCCGCCGGGGTATGCCACCCAAAAACAGTAGTGCACACCCCCTAGTAGCCTGCAGAGGTACTCTCCAGATGAGTACCGCGGGTCTACACTGTCACACAGGCAGTGCTCCATCCACCATGGGTCTGCACCTCACAAAGTAGTGCTCCGTCCACTGGGCTAGTCGACTCACTCTAAGTCGAGTCGGTCAAGCAGTCGTCAGGTCTCAGTCGGCTACACGGTCTCCGTACTCCGCACGCTCATCTCTGGGAGGGTCCGTTCCACGAGCTACAGGTCGATACTACAAGTATCTCAAAGTCCCACGAATAAGTATCCCAAAGGACCGCCTCGTCACAGGGGTCTCAACGCAACAGACGGCGCGTCAATCGAACGCCCAGTCTGTGAGTTACTAGCCCTTCGTCCCAGGGGCCCGGTTGGTTTCGTGTGCGAACCAACCCGGCCGTATCTCAACTGTACCCCAACTATCATAGGGTAAACTCAAAGGTACCGTTTCTCAACGCTATCACCAACGCCGCTGACGGTTCATCAAACGGACGTTCGGTCTGAAAGATATCAGCTTTTCCGTTCCAGGGGCCCAGTTGGATTTCGGGTACAATCCAAACCGGACACTATCCAACAACAACCAAAACTCGGGAAAAGTATGCCAAAAGTTCCGTCTCATCAATAGGAAATCAACGAGACAGACGACATGTCAATCAGACGCCTGGTCTGTGAGTTATTGGCTTTTTCGTTCCAGAGGCCTGGTTGGTTTCGTGAGCGAACCAACCCGACCGCACTCCGACAACATCCAAACCTTGAGAAGAGTAAGCCAAAAGATCCATCTCACTTAGAGGTATCCATCAAAGTCAACGGCATATCAATCGGACGTCCAGAGCCCAAGATATAAGCGTTTCCGCTCCGAGGGCCCGGTTGGTTTCGTATCCGAACCAACCCGGCTGAACCCAAGTTATTCTAAAACCTTTAGTGTAATATACCGAAACGACCGTCTCGATCCAAGGGTCACATCGCCGCTGACGGTGCGTCGATCGGAGGTCTACAGCTCAAGATATGATTAAAAAACCGTGAGGGGTCTGAAAACGGGGGGTCTGGGCCCGGGCCGACCCGGCCCAACCCCCCGGGTCGACCCGACCCGGGTCCGGGTCCGACCCGGGTGGGCACGGCCCGGCCCAGCCGGCGCGGCCCGGCGCGGCCTGAGTGGCCCGGCCCGGCCTGAGCGGCCCGGCCCGGCCTGGGCGCCTCGGTGCTGGCCGAGCGATCGCGCCCAAGGAGCCGCGGTCCCCTCGATCCGGGGGCCGCTTCGTGTCACCGGACGCGACGCACTACCGCGTTCCGCGTTCCCCGGTCCCGCTCGGCCGCGGGACCCTCGCTCGCCGCCGCGGCTTCAGCCGGGGTGGATTCTTCCGGCGGCGCGCCGGGTGCCGCCGCCCCCGACCGCCAGTGCCGCCGCGCCGCCGCCCCCGACCGCCAGCGCCGCCGCGCTGGCGTGGCACGCCGGCGGGGGCTTCCGCGGACCACCGGACGCACTCCGGTGGTCCGATTCACCTGCAGTCTTCGCCAGAGATCATCCCGGGACCCGAACTTCGCTGCAAATCCTTCAAAACGCCTTCGCGGACCACCTCACCATTGTCCGTCAATCCGCACTTCGACAACAAAACGCGGGGTCTTCAAATCGCCTCCTCGGCCCCGAATCTGCCCGCAGTTTTGTTCGGCCCCAACGGTGCAGTGCGACGGCACCACGATTCTTCGCCGCGTTCATTCTTCTCGTTTCCGCGCGGTGCAACGACACCGCGCTGCCTTTCACGTGCCACAACAAACTCAAACAACAAGGGGGGAAGGAGGGTCGGCCGTGTTCATGCTGTCCGACCTTCCCCCGTTAGTATGATAACAGGCGGCCCAAAATGAAACCAAGAAAGGTGAAAAATGAGATCATGATCAATAATAAAAATAATCCCCCACAACTTCCCGCAACAAAAATTCCCAACCCGCAAGAAAAACGTGCGCGGATCAACTAGATAATAAGTTGATCCATGTTTCCTTGTTTTCTTTAGAATGAAAGAAACGAGGGAATAAAATCATTCTCAAACATAATTCCCTACCTCAAGCGTTGTCGTCGAACGTGAGTTCGTCGCAGAATTAACCGTCGCGGAAGAAGAGGATCGTCACGGAAGAGAAGGATCGTCATAGAAGAAACGTCTTTGACGTCGCGGTACACGGCGTCGCGTCGTCGATCTCCGAGGGTTTGGCGTTCTTCGTCGGAGGTCGGAGCATTCTTCACATTCTTCGCGTTCTTCGTTGAAGAAGAATGATTTCCTCCAAATCCTCTCCACGCCACAAGTTCCAACCGAAATAAAATAAGAGTTATCTTATTTTATTAACGCACATGATATGTTTGAATTTCAAAAGAAAATAAACGAACAATTAATTCAATGAATTAATTGTAACGATTTAACCGCCCAATTTAATGAGGCATTTCTTAACCAGAAAAACGCATAGTTGACTTTCATTAAAGAGGGTTTTCGCGGGTGCGTTACTTAGAATGAAAGAAATGGTGGGGTTCGTGTGGGCCCCACCTCAATAATATCCTACCAAGTGGGTAGGATATTTTGGGTTCCACCCTATCCGCTTAACTTAGCTTAAGTGGCTTTAAGTGAAATAAAATAAATTTGCGCACCACTTTATTTTATTTCTTAACTTAACCCCAAAAATTAAAAACTACACCCGAGCAAACGCAACTCCGGAAAAGGCGTTTCTAAGAAAATACCGGCACTGCGATTCCATCAGTGCCCTCAGAATTTGATTCCGAGCACAGGTTCAAAAGTTAGAAAAACCCGCTCGTTCGTTCACTGAACGTACCAGAGCTAAACTTCGGAAATTAATTTCGGGCACACCGGGCCTCAGAATCAGGAGCCGTCGGAAACTGCGTTCTTATAAAATTCCAAAGAAAATTATGAAAAAAATTTCCTTGAAATTTCCGGGTCTTAACACTTCCTACTACATCTCCTATTCCACTTCCATGTTCTACTATTGGTGTGTCATGACCGACCCATGCCGGGGCTCAAGCCACAACTACCCCAAGCCCAACTCCATAGGCTTGGGGGAGAAGCAAAGAACCAAAGAAATAAATTACACGGGGAGGAATTATCCTAAGTACCTGTACACACACAAAAAACAATCTCTTCGCAGAAGTTTAGAGGCAAAAAAAGTAAAAGAATAAAAAATTCCAAGGGAAAAACCGTGCATGTAAATCATCTAGATAGTACAAGAGTACAACAATGAAAATAAAAATTAGAGGATAAAAAACATACCAAATAAGAAATATGTCCCAACCCAACAAAACTATAAAGTAAAACGCTGAGAGAGCCCTGCTCTTGAATCCAAATCTATGACCACCGTACGTGGTCCAAAGCTCCTAGTATCGCTAAGCTCCTCTCAAGTCAAGGTCGAACTGTCCTTCATATACAAAAGACACAACATGTGTGAGAAAATACCATGCATGGGTGAGTATATACATATCCAGTAAGATGCCCCAAAATATTAAGGGGGAGTAGTAAGAGATACAATAGTAATATAAAGATAATAGATATAAGATATAGTCAAAGAGACTATCTCAACACAAACCAATAGTAAAAGAAACCTCTTCTAAGAACAAGGGACTTAACAAAGTGAGAAGATAAACTACACGTCAAGTATTCACAACCTATAATAGGAGAGTAGACTCATACAACCATGTGAAGCTAAACATAGAAAACATGTGACATACCCCGCACATCTCCACCTCTCCTGGAAGGAGAGTAATTAAATCCAAGGTATGGATAAAAAATAAGTATATATATATATGCTCAGTCAAATAATACCAAATGAGAGAGTAAGGGGATCTCAAAATCATAGCTTAGCCCAATAAGTAGAGCATCCAACTATTCCAAAAGTCTATCAATGATTCTCATCATCCCACGCATCTACCCAGATTTAACCATCCAAGTATAACCACACCTCGTATTTGTGTTGCATAGTCAAGGGGATAAAAAATAAAAGTAAAGGACCCACTCAATATTACTTTAGGAGGTTCGACTCTTTAATATGTCAAGGATTCCACTTCCCAACTCTATGAAATGGTTAACTCGGCATCCATCGTGGACCCCACTTCCCAGCTAGGATGGGGGGTTGACTCAGTATTTGTCAAGGATGCCACTGCTTGACTATGCTGGAGGGTTGATTCGATATTTTTCAAGAATTTTATTTCCTAGATATGTTTAAGGGTATAATCAGAAAGCGTTGAGGATGCCACTACCTAGATATGCTAGAGGGTATACTCCGAAAGCATCGAGGACTCCACTGCCTAGTCTCTACTAGAAAATTCTCTAGTGATCCTGCATGATCACTTCCATCATAGAGCATTGCCTTATCAGGTTTAATGATTGGAACATTTCACATCATAACTCCAATTATGTAATAGAGAGAACCATAAATTTCTATGTGAAAAAACACTTAGGATATACTACTTTTGGGAAAAAATATGAATTCAAACAAAGGAAATATGGAAACTTGAAGATTCATAAAGCAGTATGTGACATGTAAGGGATCCACACGACATGTGGTCCCACTCTACTAATAGGCCGTTTCCTTTCTAGAAAATAGATTTCTAGCCATGTAGTATTATACGATGTGTAAGGGTACTACATGACATGTCTCAACCAAAAGCCTAAAGAACGCACGAGGCTCATCGTCAGTTCAATGGGAAAAATTTAATTTCATTGATATGCCTTTGAAAATGGCCTCGAGTGGCCAAAAAGATCACACCATTACAATAATCATGAAAAAATACTTGGGATAAACTATTCACTTTCCCAAATTAGTCACATGATGAAAAAGTCACATTTCACCACATAATGCACGAATGGTGCTTTGTGGGCCCAAGCCACAGACCTGAATTAAATATCCAATATTGGTATCAAAATATATGCCTCAATTATAGGGTCCCATTATCACTAAAGGTTTTTTATTTTGACAACATATGAAGAATATATGTTAGATACAAGATTATGTAATAATAATAGTTTTATTATTATTGGGCATTTTTTTTGACCCGATGCATGAGTACAATAAAGGTATCCAACTTCAGTCTTAAAATGACCGTCTCAGTTTCAGGCTCACACTACCACTAAAGGTTGATCAATCTGACACTATACAGGGAATTTGCAGACAAATTTTGGTTTGACACCCAAAATAATAATAGTAATAATAGTAATAATAATAATAATAATAACAACAACAACAACAACAACAACAACAACAATAATAATAATAATTATAATAATATTAATATTTTTAAACTTAGAGGGGAACGCATAGCCCCTACCCCACTTTCAAAAATGTGCATATGATTCCCCTTAATTTCTTTATTATCTTTTTTTTCTTTCAAACAATCACTATCATTATTAATTATAATAATAAAATAAACAAAAATTTTCTACCCCATCATATCCCGCGCACAGGGGGTGGAGAGAGTTTTATATGTAGGTGGTTGTGCCACATTTACATAGCATCAATATTTAATTTTATTAAATTAAATGACAAAATAAAAATTAACATCCTTTTTAAAACTTTAAATAATTTTTAAACCTTCAAAATAATTAAAATGTTTTATTTCAATTTAATTCCATTAAAAATAAAACCAAACTTTTCTTTTGTTAAAATTAAAATCATTTAATTTAATAAACCACATATTTTATGCCACTAATAATAATAATAATAATAATAATAATAATAATAATAATAATAATAATAATAATAAAATATACACTCTCCTCGTTGAACACATCCAACTACCTCATTGGGTATCCAAACTAGTCAGTGTCACATTAACGCCAAGCGACCTTTGTCATGAGACTTCGCACATGACCTCTGCTTGTGATTGATCATGTCACACCGCACATCCTCACCATGTGCCAACCTAAAAAATAGGGATCACTGATCTGATCTAGAACAACCTCCAATCAAAAATTCATACCCGTAGTACTGAACCGATCCATCCACTAAATACCATCTCAATAATTTATCAATATGTCCAAAAACTATCGATTCACGTGTCATTTATGCTACTTACATGAATCCAAGGGTTGGACCACACATGAACCCACCTCAAAAAAGTCTAATCATGACCCCATTTTCCAAAAACAAAGAACATGAAGAATGGTGGGAGAAAAACACAAATAAAATATGTGATAAATATCATTGGCCCATAGTTATTGGAAAAAGATTGAATAAAAGTGAAAAATAGGTGAGAAACATTGCACAAGTATGAAATAAATTGAAAGTATTTTTTTTATACACAGGATCACGTGAAGGTTCATTTAAACACAGATCAAATATTTTTTTTGATCATGATAAATAATTTAATAGAAAGGGAAGAAACAAAAAATGATGAGTCCTACCTTGATTTTGGATCGATATTTGATGAAGAATGGATCTACTAATGATGAAAATAATCTACTATGTCTGGTTCCTGTCGATTCACCTTGATCCGATGACCAGTCCTTATCCTGTCTCAATTTTCCAACGAAGAAGGGGTGGAAGCTCCTCTCAATGATCCTTGGGTTATGTGTCTAAATCTGGATATTTTACATAGAATCTTATGTATTAAGTAAATAGGTTTAGGTAATTTAATTAAAAATAAATAAATTATTTATTTATTTTAATAAGACACACCCTCCAATAGTTGCGTTTACCATAAGTCCCATAACAAACAACATTAGGTCCTACCTAGGGTAAACACCACATTAAAAACTCAAAAGTGGCCTTAGATTTCTAATCTGAGTCTCCTTCTATGAGTTATTTGGGTTATGTTTAATAAATAAATAAATTAAATTAATTAATTTATCCAATACACCCACCAAAAAATGTCCCTTCCAAACATCTCATGCCAAAAATATTTAAGTCACACATAGGGTAAAATCCATGTTCTAGATTCAACTATGGTATCAGATTTTTCATCCTAGACTCCATTTATGATATATTCAAATTTTTCAGGAAAACCATGCATTAAAAATAAAAATATATTTATAATTTTTATAAAATCAGTTCCATACTCACGAGGACACAGAATCATATTTCATCTCAGCGCTTGGCTCTGAAAATATTCCTAGGAATATTCTAAAGTCTTACATAGAAAAAATAGAGTCTATAAATTATTATCTTCTTCAAAAAAATTTATCCCCAAAAAGTAAAAACTAAGGAAAAATGTGGGTATACAGAGCCCACATCTAGATCTTACATACATATTTCCTACATAAGGATGTACAACCAAAGAAGAAGTGTGAAACTCTCTCACCACCCCTCTTGTAATGTGATAAAAATCACCATCTCTCCCTAGAAATGTGATGTTATTCCTTTGTTTAGAAAATCTTTCGAGTGAAACTCCTAAGGATATCTGTTCATGCAAGATCTCCAAGTCAAAATCCCCATGTTGTGCCTCCTGAACTTGGTGTGGAAGTAGAGGGGTAGAAACCATCAAATGTAGGTATGATGAACCATCCTTACCCACAAGGGTTAACTTTAAAGTGGTTAAATTCTTCATCCCCTAACTTGAAAACAATTGATAGAAAACCTCATTGTGAGCATCTACCGCCACAAACACACCCTGGGTGCCCCTCAAGATCACATCACTTCAACCATTGAATCTAGAACTGGTTCCATGAGTGTTACCATATGAAAATTACTCCCATAGCATGTCTAGAACCATCCTCCTATATCTTTCATGCTCTAACTCTGACATCAAGGACACAAGGGTTCCATCACAAAAGAGTATAGTGAACTGACCCAATAAAGGTTAGCAATCCAGCTTATAAGTCTTTTGAATTTTTATGGGGTGTGTAACACAACAATGGGTATCAAAAAGAACTCTAAGAAACCATAGTGTCTCTAGAAATCCATTCTTGGTACATCCACCTATCGAACCAAGAGCTGGTGATAACCCATCCTGAGGTCAAACTCTGAGATTCACTTCACCCCAAACCACTGGTCGAAGAACTCAGCGATTCTTGGGAGTTGATACTCTTCCTCGCATCACCTAGATCAGGCTACACCAACCCAATAATAACCTCAGGATCTTATCTAAATATTAGGAAAACAACACAGGTTTCCCCAGGTGAACAAAAAAGGTCTTACAAATCTATACCGTTGTAGACCCTCCAACCACACCAAAAGCTCTCATGGACCCATGGGGTCATTAGATGTTCTTGCTCAAACATCTGGCCATCCTTGGTGAAATTATATACTGATGTCCATCTCATGGCGGGGTGATAAACTTGACACTACATAATATCCCACAAACATTAAAGGGATCTGAAAGCTCATTACATCCACTATTTCAAGGTAATACTAGCCATTTGTTGAATCGACTATAACCTCCTGCGAATGGGATGCTCATTTGTTTACAGGTATCACTTCTCATCAAGTAGGGAAACCCCATACAACAACCTAGAAGCACTAATAATCACCAGTAGTAGACATATGATCATGGATTTTTGATGACCATTCCATAATGAGGAAAACATTATAGGGCCCCACTACCTCTATGTAAATATTTAATGAGAGACTCTCTGTATCTCATTTTAGAGCCAAGTCACACTGTTATAAAAAAAGTGTGATCAATGATCCCCTCTTCAGGAGCCTTCTACACAAGGGTCAAGTAAAAAGTCCACCATTGGTATTGTTAGATCTCGAACAGGGGCCAAACATAGGGAAATATGGATTTCGATTATGTGCTAACAACTATAGATGATGTAGTAGTGACTTGGGTCATTCCCCAAACCATAATCGAGACTCTCGTATAGAAGCTCCATATTCCAAGAGCTCATCCTTTACCCTAACTTCTTGCTCTCCCAAACCTGGGATTTCTTTGAAACCCCATCACATCTACACATCCTGACTAAGCAAGTCAATGGAACTCTGCCACCACACCTAGATACTATCCACTTCAGTATGAAAATGACCCACTCGTATGTTTTTGAATCATGTCACAAGGACATGTCTCAGTGGGGAAAGTGTCCCTATTCCTTTCATGTATGATTCCCTGATAAGACATCTCCATCGCATGACTCTACCAATGACCAAGATCATCTTGGAGAGGTCTCATCATGAGGATCACCATATAAAGGGATCCTAACCAAGTGGGATGTCCAAACCATATGATCAGGCCTAACCCCAACCACCTATGAAAAGAGTCTGGATCAATACAAAACCTTGTTGATACCTATTTTTAGAACCTTATATGAACACTCAACATAGGTGTGTCATCTTTTGGTACCACTGAAACCAAATACTGCTCTATGAAGAGAACTAGTTACAAGAGAAACCATCAGATAGGTCAAGATCTACACAAGTCTGAAAACTCAGATCATCGACTCAATACAATCCTCTACTAACTGGTGATTTGGATCATAGTGGAACCTTAGAAGACTCTAGAACTAGAACTCATGGGGTGCTTTAAGTTCATGCACGTCCTCATCCTGCAATGTTGGTACCAACTATTGATCAATAGCTGGGGGTTCTACTACCTGCCTACATAGAGGAAAAGATATCATGGGATGGACCTTGAACTATGGATTCATCACTCATCCGATCATCATCATGATCTAGAAGTCGATAACCTGACTATTTATCTTCACATAGGATTCTCTAAAGTGATTGAGATGTACCATGGTCAAATAAGCATAAATATATATATAAAAATAATGGGGGGATATGAATCAAGAAGGACAATCAAAGTCTCAATCCTATATAATGATTGTATCATTGATCCTTTAAAAAAATGTTTCAGTATTACAAGTTTAAAATAAGGTTGTCAAGTTCTTGGTGAATGGATACATCGACCACCACACCATCACTAGACTCCTTGGTCTGAGATCCATACTCGAGACACTTGAACAATACTGCCATAAACATAACCAAATCCTCTTAAGGGGCCACTTCCAAACAACTTTCCATGGAATTTACTTTCTCTAATACCATTATGACATGACCCGACCCAAGGAGGGTCTTGATCCAAAACTACCTGAAGCCCACCTCTATAGACAAGGGGTGGCGATTAGTGATGAATACATAACTAAAATGGGGAGGACTTTTCTAAGTACCTTTTCACACAAACAAAACCATCTCGATACAGAAGTTCATAGGAAGTAAAATTCAAAGTAAAATAAGAAACAATACTAAGGGAACAACCATTCATGTAAATCATCTAGACAGTACAAGAGTATAGTAGTGTAAACTGAAAAGTAAAAAGAAAAAATACATTCCCAACTAGAAAGATGTCCCAACAAAAAAAAACTAGAAATCGAATCACTAAGAGAACCCATATTCTGAATCCCAAGCTATGACCACCATACACGGTCCAATGTACGTAGAATCCCTAATCTCTTCTAAAGTCATGGTCGACATTTCCGTCACCTAAATAAGATAAGACACGTGTGGGAAAATACCACGTAGGGGTGAGTATATAAATACCCATTAAGAAACCCAGAAAATTGAAGGTGGGGGAGAAGTAAGAGATACAATACAGATAAAAAGATTGTAGATACAAGATGCAATCAAAGAGAACAAATCAACCCAAACCAAGAGTTAAAGTAACCTCATCAAAGCATAAAGGACTTGACATGGTGAGTAGATGAACTACACATAGAGTCTTATCCACATATTATAGGAGAGTAGACTCATCCAACCGTGAGAATCTAAACACTGAAATCACATGACATACCCCGTGTGTCTCTGCCTCTCCAGGAAGGAGAGTAACAAAATCCAAGGTGTGGATATATAAGAAGTATATATATATATGCTCAGTCAAATAATCCTATAAGATAGAATAATAGGATCTCCATATCATATCTTAGCCCAAGAAAGAGAGTATCCAAGAGTTCCAAAAGTCCATAAACGATTCCTAGCATCCCACACATCTTCCTAACAATCCAAGTCTAACCATGCCTCATCATTATTTCGCACAGTCGAGGGGACACAAAATCGAAGTAGAGGAACCATTACCTAGTAATTATGGGGGGTTCCACTCTGTAGTCCATCGAGGATTACACTACATATATCTATTGGAGGTTCAACTTAGTATTCATCGAGGATGCCACTTCCCAACTAGGATAGAGGGTCAACTCGGTATCTGTTGAGGAAACTATTTCCTATCTATGATGGAGGGTTGACTCAGTATCCATCAAGGGAACCATTACCTAACTATAATGGAGTGTATAATCAGAAATAATCTAGGACTCCAATACCCACCTATGTTGGAGGGTATACTCAGAAAGCTTTGAGTGCTCCACTGCCCAGTCTCTACTGGAGAGTATACTTGAAAAGTCTTGGGTGCTCTTGTGCGATCACTACCATCATCAGGAATTACCTTTTTAGGTGAAATGCCTAGAATATTTCACATCATAACTCCAATTCTAAAATAGAGAGAACCATTATATTTAATGTGAAAAAATATGTTGGGTAGGCTACTCGCAGGACAAAATCCGAGTTTAAATGAAGGAGATACACAAGCTTGAAGATTAAAAAAGGAGTAGATGACATATAAGGGACCCACACTACATGTGGTCCCACTTAGATACCAGGCCATGTCCTTATCAACACACATATTTATAGCCATGTAGCACTACACTATGTGTAAGGGTACTATATGGAATGTGTCTACCAAAAGACTGACAAACTCATGTGGATCATCATCGGTCGGAGATAAAAATATAATTTCATTTATATTCCTATGAAAACGGACCTAGATGGCCAAATTGATCACACCATTGTGATCCTCATGAAAAACTTACCTGGATAGACTATTTACTTTACCATATTGGAAACCTGGTTAAAAAGTCACATTTCACCATGTAATGCACGAATGGTGCTTCATGGACCCAAGCCACGAACCCAAATTAAAAAACTAATATTTCTATCAAAACATCTACCTCAATTTTAGGGTCATAATTCCATGGAAGGTTTGTTATTCCAACAAAAGTTGAAGAAGGTACATCCGATACACGATTCAGAAATAATAATAATTTTATTATTAATAGGCATTTTGTTTACCTGATGCACGAGTCTGAAAAAGGTATCTAACATCAGTCTTAAAATGACCATCTCAATTTTAGGGTCACACTACTGCTAACGATTCATCAATCTGATACAGTACGTGGAAGTTACTGATGAATTTTGGTTTGACACCCAAAATAATAATAATAATATTATTACACAACCCCTCCCCATCTTTCAAAAAAGTGGACATCACCCCCTTAATTTTCTTATTCTCTATTTTTTTTATTTCAAACAATCATCATCATTATTAATTATAATAATAAAATAAACACAATTTTTCTTTCTCCAATCATATCCTTCACACAGGGGGAGCGTTTCGTATGAAGGTGGTCATGCCACCATGGTATAGACTCAACATTTAATTTAATTAAATTAAATGAAAAAACAAATTAATATCCTTTTAAAAACTTCAAATAATTTTTAATCCTTTAAAATAATTATAACATGTTTTCTTTCAATTTAATTTCACTAATAATAAAACTAAAATTTCCTTTATTAAAATTAATACAATTTTACTAATACATTTTTTATTTATTAAATTAAAATAATTTAATTTAATAATACACACATTTTATGATATTATTATTATTATTATTAATATTTACGCTCACCATGTTGACCATGTCCAACCACCTCATTGGGTATCTGAGTCTGGCCTCTGTCATGTCAATGTTGAGGACCTATTCCACGAGACTCCAGAAACAACCTTCGCTCGGGACCAATCCCATCACATCACACACATCACCAGGTGTCAACCTATAAAACAGGGATCACCAATCTGATCTCGAACCACCTTCGAGCACAATCTCACACCCACAATACTGAACTGATCCGTCCACTAAACACAATCCCGCTCATTTATCAATTTGTCAAAAAACCATCAATTCACATGTTTTTCTTGCTACTGCCATGAATTTGGGGGTTCAAACGCACTCAAATCCTCCACATAAATTCAAATCATGACCCTATGGTCCAATGATGAAGAATGGAAATAATGGATAGATAAAATTACCAATTAAAAAGGTGATAAATACCATTGAGCCAACATTCTTGGCCAATGATTTCATAGTGGGAAATAAGGGTGAAAAACCTAGAATAGAGAATAAATAAATTGATTTTATAATTTATTTCGATACATATGCTCATGCAAAGGTTCATTTAAACACTGATCAAAGAAAATAAATTTGATTATGCTCAATCTTTTAATCAAAAGGTAAGAAACCGAAAAAGATGATTCCTACCTTGATTATGGATTGATCATTAATGAATAATTCATCCTCTAGTGATGAAGATAATCTAGTACGTCTGCTTCCAGTTGATTCAACTTGATACGATCATCAGTCATCATCCAGTATTAATCCTCCAATGAAGAAGGGGCAGAATCTCCCCTAAAAAATATCAGGGTTATACTACTAAGCTTGGAGATTTTCCATAGAAACTTATTTATATATTAAACCATTTTAGGTCATTTAATTAAAAATAAATGAATAAATTATTTATTTTAATTAGATGCACCCACCAACACCTGCATTTATAGACATCCCACACTGACCAACTTTAGGTCACGACTAGGGTAAACACCACATTCCAAAATCAACGACGGTATCATATTTCAAATCTGAGTCTCCATCCATGAGTTATTTGGGTTAGAGTTTTTAAATTAAAAAAATAAATTAATTTATTTATCCAATGCACTTACCAAGGAGTACCCCATATGAATATCCTATACAGACCAACTTTAGGTCACACCTAGGATAAAATCCATGTTCTAGATTCAACCATGGTCTCAAATTTCCAATATGTGAATCTATTAATGAGATATTCCATTTTTTCAGGAAAAACTTGCATGCTCAATAAAAATATATTTAATATTTTTTTTAAATTAATTTCGGGCTCACTAATCCTTGGAATCGCGCACCAACTTAGCACTTGGATCTGAAAATATTCCTAGGAATATTCCAAAGTCTTATATGAAAAAACTAGAGTCTCTAAACAGTGTTCCCATTCCACTACCTCCACACTCACAATACCACTACCCCTATTCTAATCAATTTATAATACACTTATGTGTTATCCAAGGTGATGAATCTGAGCTACACCCTTCATTAATTTATAGAATATAAAACTAAATATCAAGATAACCCGATGAACCACTCAAGATCAAGACCCATTGAAATTGATGAAGATGATCCATGAAGGAAATGAATCCGATGATGGTGAAGTTGATTAAAGAGGCTGAACCAGTGACTGATTCTATATAAGGGTTCCCACATGAAAGAGTGCCTCCATTACTATATATGGGTACCTCCAATGTTTTTGTGAGCTACACCAAGGTAACAAACAGTCTATTAAAGGGTAAAATGAATCTATATACGTGTAACAAACTCATGCCCATACCTACATAATGGTGTATATAGAACTATATAAAGGTCACTTTTCTAAAACCTCAGTAATGTAAGGGTATTCTAGTATTTTTTTAATAGTAATACCTATAGTTCTCTTCCCATGATTCGAATTCAGCTCACGTAAGGGCATCCCACACATTATTATGGCTATGTAAGGGTACACCAATACCTACATAAAGTTAAACTCCCTTCATTTAAACTTACAAGAACAATTCTTATCAAATGAAATAATTTCCAAGATATGAGAAATCGCATAAAACTCTCTAATTGATTCATCTAGACCCATGATACTGGACACATGTTGATCATCAAATGAGGAAAAATAAACTTATCGACATTGAGAATGAGAACATTCCTAGAGTCACCCAAAGAAGTTGAAGATACCTAGGCTACTCACATGGTGAATTTTTGAAGTACACCAAGGATATACAAGAATTATTATTTAAATAGAGAAATATTTACTATGATAGAGCGGAAACACACGCTCACTCTCTTAGAGGTTGTTTTCTGTAATCCCTTAATCAAGATGCTTTTTCTTCTTTTCTTTCATAATTTCTTATAATATAGTTTTAATACTCCAATGATGGAACAATAGGCCGTTTACCATCATGCCAAGGAGATTTATCCATTCCTATATTGATTAATTATAATCATTATAGTTAATTATAATATTACTTCCTCTATGGATTTTAATTGTTCAATCTGTTAGACATTTCTTATGGATTTTACTTTTAATTTATTATACTATCATTCTTCAAATTTCTCATACAATCCACTCAGAACTAAATCACTACTTGAAATAGAAAGAAGTGGTATATTCTAAGAGTAATTAGAGATATATAATTACAAGAATAGGTAAGGATAAGGGATACAACGATCATTTTATTTCTTTATCCAAACCAAAAAAACCAGATAAGAATAATTAGTGAGATATAATTTGATTAGAGTAATAGTAGGGAATAATTTGAATAATGATTCATCAGTATAATGAGGGAATTATCTAAGTCTAGACTATTTTTTTAAACTAATATTAAAAAAAATCAATTTTATCTATTATTTCCAACAAATTGTAACCCATTAAACATGATAGAAACATATCCTTAGCACCATCTTCTCTGGAGACAACCTGAGTTCAACTATACTAAATTTTACTTGGGTTAAAAAATTGTTTTATTGAGTGCCCCAAGAAAGATTTTCATCAAAACTGGTTTTATTTATAAGGAAGAAAAGTTTAGTGTTTAAATTTTGTTCAAAATGATTTCAAATGACCATATCTAGTTATTTCAACCTCATTGGTTTTGATCTTGAGGTTGAGATAATTTTTATTGCTAGAATTCAAAATCTAAAATCACTAAACATCAAGAAATATAGTTTGTAACCATTCCATTAGATAAATATAATCCCTTAGATTCTTATTCAATAAGAGTAATATTAGGTTATGAAATAATGGAAGATATTATCACTCAAGTGAATTCTACTTTGAGGGAAATTTATGCACAAAATTTCAATATTAATAATCTAAAATTGAAATTAAATGATCAAAATGATTTTGTACTCAAAACATGAATGATAGGAATTCTATCTAAATTTCATGGATTGTTAAGTGAAGAAACCAAAAGGAATTTGAAAGTATTTAAATAAGTATGTAGTGGATTCAGAACTAGATGAGTATCTGAGGATCAAATCACATGGAAGTTTTTCCCTTCTCTCTTAAATTGGTAGCCAAGGAGTGGCTCTACAATCTAAAAAAAATGAGAAGTCACCTAATGGGATGAGATATAGAGGGCCTTCCTCAATTTTTTTCATACTTAAAGAAATTTACAACTAAGAAAATACATCTATATAATCAAATAAGAAACTAGAGAAACTCTCTATGAATTTTGGAAATGGTTCAAGAAGATAATTGCATCGTTCCTACACCAACCATATTAATAACATTATTTATTGGTATTGTATTACCAAAGATTAATGAAAAATGATGAAAGACGATTTGAAACCTCTTGGGGAGGATTATTTATTAATAAATCACCCATTGAAGTTAGATATATAATTAATATAATCTCTCAAAAATCCCAAAAAATAGGTACATGAACTAAAATTATAGTGGTATATGAGGTAAAAATTTCCAATTAACATTTACTAGAAAATAAAACTCAAGGAATAACCTCTATTACTAGATAACTGGCTATGAATAAGGTGCATGAGACATCACCCACCACACCCCCTCAAGTATTCTAGCTTTATTATTCTCAGGAGTATTACACTGATGGATGCCCTCAAGTTTAGGGGACTGAAAGATATGATGCAATGTTCCATAGGTAGTTCCAAAATCAAACAAATAGAAACAAAGGATTTAGATAATTTCCCACCAATAAATTTAGATATGGGAATCAATATCTATAATGACCACCATTTCAATAAGTGTTCCAATAGGCTTCTCAAAATATTTTCTAACCCCTTCCATTTTAGGGACATAGTTTCAACCATCAAAAAGATACCAACAATGAAAAGATCAAGATACTTCTATGAATGAAAAACTATGACAAGTAGTAGAAGCTCCAAATAGTCAATAGACCACTCTAACCACTCATGGTTCAGAGTTTAAATAATTAAAAGGATAGTTTTTCCAACTCATGACCACCCTCAATAATTTTTTAAATCAAGTATTAGGTAAGTTTTCTAATGGACCAATTATTAACCCCAAAGGAGATGTTAGTTATATTAATTTAAGGATAAGAAAGGATATGTAAAACTATAAAAGATCATCCATGGAGATATAATATGGAAGTGGACAACAATATATACTTAATTAACATTCTTAGTAAAAAGAACATGAAGAGGAATATGTGAATACACCCCTTGTGAATATAGACACGGAGAAATATAAAATGGAAGAACCACATCAATAATGAACTCCCTTTCATTCAAGGATTAAAGAACCTAAAAAACACACAAATAATTAGTGCAATAATAAACCTTGGAGTATTTTAAAAAGGTATAGATAAAAATACCTCTTTTAGAGGCCATACACCAAATTCCAATGTACAAAAAATTCATTAAAGACATATGCACTAAGATAAGGATATTGTGAGGAAATAAAGAGGTAATATTAGGCAATAATGTTTCTATCCTTGTTGCCCCACAAGACCCCCATAAATTCCAATATCCAGGTACTTCAATTATTCCCTACACCATTTGATAGTTTTTTTTTTCCCATGCACTGTACAACTTAGAAGCCTTAATTAATTTAATTCCTTATTCCATTTATTCTTCTATATAGAAGGGAGAACTCAAAACCAACCAAATGGTTGTAAAACTCACCAATAAAGCCACTTCCTACCCAATAGGTAAATATCAATCTCATATCATTTTAGGGAGACTTTTCCTCAAGGATGAAAAAACCATAATAAATGAAAATGAAGGCACCATTCCATGAATTTTTGGGAGGAGACGGTGGATTTCAACATCCTTGACTCAATGACACACCCATATGAAGAGCAATTTGTTTTTAAATTAAAACATTTTTAATTACCTTATTCATCTATGGAGGAAATTGAAATGTTATTTGACATAATTAAATTAAGAGAATCATTTGAAACACCTAACCATATTGATGAATCAATTTTTGAAAATAAACTTAACATGGATATAGTTTTGAGTGTTCAAAAATTTTATTAAACTGGTGAATCTGTTTTTGATTGGTTACCCAAATATTATACTAATATTTATACCTTGCATGTGTGGGTTTCCAATAAATAGAAATCTAAACCAAAAACATATTTAGAAACCCCCCCCTGAACTAGAACATAACTTTTTTCCATTAAACATGAAATATGATTTTTAAAGGAAAATGAAAAACTTCCAGTAATAATATCAATTAAATTAGATCCTATACAAGAATTATAATTGATGAAAATCCTAAGAATAATGATAGGGCTAGACTATATATTAGGGTATATCCTAGTGATTATCTCTACCACAAGCATGTATATGATTTTGCTTGAAGATTAATCCAAACTAATGATACAACCACATTGAAGGAATTACTTGACCCTTTTGGAAGTAGTAAAATAAAAGGTATAAATAATTTTAGGGGTTGGAATAATTTTCCCTATCTTGGACTCCCAATGGTTGAGTACCATCCAAATTGTCTTGAAGAAAAATAGATACAATTTTTTTAAAAATGGTAATAATGAGTTAATTCCCATAAGAATTCAGAATAGATTGAGAGTATTTATAGAATATAATATTTTTAACCATGTGACCCTCAAATACCATTTTCTCATACCATTTATAGGCTAAATGTTAGAGATACTTGATAGGAAGGGTCATTATTGCTTCCTTGATGGATTTTATATGTATTTTTAGGTTCCAATTTCTATAGAGGACCAAGAAAAGACGACATTCACATGTAACTTTGGTACTTTTTCCTACCAAATTATTACTTTTAGACTTTCCAATGATTTATGTACCTTTTATCATTGTATGGTAAGTATTTTCTCAGACTTGATTGAAAACAACATTGATGTATTTTTCTATGAATTTATTTTTAATTTTAATTGTTTTCAAATATTTATAGAAATCTTGGACAATGTTTTAAAAATATGTATTGAGAATAAATTGGTTTTAAATTTTCAAACATGACACTTTTTGTGGAAAATAGAAATGTTTTGGGTCCCATTATTTCTAAATATAGAATTTAAGTCGATAAGGCTAAAGTTTAGGTTTTTTCTACACTACCTTACCCCACCACCATGTGACAAATTTGATCATTTCTAGACCATGTTTGATTTTATAGAAGGTTTATTTGGGAAGTTTGAAAAATTTATTTTCCTCTAACTAAACCACTCAAGAAGAAAACTAATTTTTTTATGATTCATGCAGGTCAAATTTTAAAAAATTTAAAGAATAGTTGATTACTGCCCCTATAATTTATCCACTAAACCAGAGTTACCCCTTTGAGATTCTATGTGATGATTACAAAAAAGCTATAGGGTATGTGCTTTCATAATATATTTATATACTTCCACAAATGATATCCTACACTTCACAAAAACTAGACAATACCCTAATTAACTACACAATAAAAAAGAAGTTTTTTTTCTTCTATTTTTATAACTTTAGAAAAATTTCATTATTATATTTTATAGATTAAAGTACCTTTTTAATCTAATCATGAAATATTGAGATATTTTATCCATAAAACTAATAAAAAACCTAAACTAGAGAGATTAATGTTTTTGATGTAAGAGTTTTACCTAGAGATCAAGGACTAGAAGGGATGTAAGGATATGGTGGTAGACTGCATTATTTAGCTAACTCACACTATTGAGGTAGAACCGATCCCTAAGACTTATATAGATGAATATTTCCTTGGAAAAAAACTATACAACCTCACTCAAGTTCCCTAGTACGTAGACATAGTAAATGTTCTGACCATAGTAAAGGTTCCCTCCTTCTTTTATAAACATCAAACTACTCAATTTGAATTTAAATAAAAATATAATTTTTGGGAGTTTCCTTATTTATGGAAAATTTTCAATGACTAAGTCATTATAAGGCACATCCCTAAATAGAAAATGAAAAATATTCTATCTTTTTTTCTATACACTCACATATGGAGGACCTTTAGGACCTCAAATAACGATTAGAAAATTTTAGAAGTTGGAATGTATTGGACCTCAATATTTAAAGATTCACATGATTCTTTAAAAAAATGTGTCAACTACTAGTTGGTTGTTGGAATTTCCAAAATATATGAGATTCCCCCAAAAACCTTGATTTTCAGTGATATATTAAATATATTGGGAATCAAATTCCTTGGACCATTTCCGGTTTCATTTGGATTTTCCAACATTTTGGTAGTAGTGGACTTTTTGTCTAAGTGTATTGAATAAAATTCTACTCAAAATGATGATTCCAAAACTGTGTTTGAATTTATAAAATCAAACTTTTTTGTATTTTTGGAATAACTCAAACTATAATCAGTGACCGAGGAAACCACTTATGCAATATGAATATGGAATCCATTATGAAGAAATATGGAATACCCCAAAAATCTTTTATTGCATACTACCCAAAAAATGAACTAGGTAAGGTGTCAAACAGATAAGTAAAAATATTTTTGAAGAAAATAGTGAGGCTTGACCACAAATACTGAAGTAATAAATTAATAGAAGCATTATGGGAATATAGAAATACCTATAAACCCCCTTAGATATGTCACTCTAATTCATAGTTTATGGTAAACACTATCATGTGCATGCTGATCTATAACACAAATCCTACTAAGCTGTCAAAAAAGTGAACCTAGAGTCCAGAAAGTGTGAAGAAAAGAGGAAGCTACAAATTAGTAATGCTAAATAGATGGAGTGGGATAAGATCAAATGGGTTAGAGGCCTCATGGAATTTCCTACAAAAACTAATATAAATAAAAAAAATATTAAACTCGTCCTTATCTACATAATCCCGTGGGTAACCCAAGGGATTACCCTCATTTCTTAAAATAAATATTTAAATTAAATTTATTTTATTCTCATTACACACATAAAAGATATATTATTTGAATCATAGACAACCTGATATCATATAAAAAATATTATAAATTTATAATTATAAAAACCAAAGAGCGATGTTGGTAATGTAATTATGGGAAATTAATTTTAAGGTATGAATTCTTTGATTCTTTATCAGATCTGGTGAACTCTAATTTTCTTTGAATAGTACATGAGTATTTGTGATAATAACATTTCATCAAGCCTCATGATATTAATTTAAATTCAAAACCATCTATACTATGACATTTAATTCTAGATTCTCTTGAATGGTGAAAAAATAGCACAGTTAATCCCCGATCGATTAGCACTCTGATGAACTGGCTTGGATCTAGCTTAACCGAAATAGTGACGAATCACCAATCCATGAACCTAGAGATTCAGTCTTTTATTATGAATTCCATCAGTGTATAATCTTCTATGGTACTATGGGAACATGTTCAATTGTGCAATTTTTCTATACAGTGAGAAAGGTTGGATGATAGTGACTTAAATCCATTGTGGGGATAAAAAATGTACACAACACATAACTAAGGAGAGTGAGAGTGGGAGGTGGGGTAGGATCTAGTGGGAGGTGGGTAGGATCTAATGGGAGGTCAGATATAAGTGGGCGATGTATATGGTGAGGAGTGATCAATGAATGAAAGTGAAACGATGATGGTTAGAAGCATAATGGAATATAGAATCACAACATTAGTGCTTTTTGAGAGAGGCAGTGATATATGTCTTAGTATGGGAGGTCAGATGATGGTTACTTGTGGATATGGCCATAGTTGGTGGTCACCATGAGGTGTAATAAGTCCATGGACTGAGGTTCCAAATGAAGGGGTTTGTACCTAGATCGTATAAAAAATGAGAGGGGTAATTATAATAATAAATTGTAATAAATAAGGGGGATGAAATGTTGATTGATGAGAGCTGGGTGGTTCCACATAAAAGTGAGGATAAAGTGGTGTCAAGTTTTTCCGACCATGAATTTATATAGTAATAATAATAATAAGAACAAAAACAACCACAATAATAAAGAATCTAAGCAGGGTGTTCGATGAGAAGGAAATATGAGAATGAAATTAATAGAATATGGGTGGGGGTTTTAAAATATCAATCTCATGGGTAAACCAACACCTATATGGGATTATCTTCCCCGAACTATACCCATATAGGTTCGACCCACATAACACCACATTTAAAATGGTCAAAATATTTAGGCCCACTCTACCCCTTATTCTCCCCATACCCACAAAGATCATAAGCCATGATCCCATTTTTCATTACCACTGCAAATGATGGGGATTGAGGAGTTTAAAAGAGAAGAATATGATAATTAACTAATTTATAAGGAGAAATAAAAATATTCTCATGATAAATTGTTCTATAAAATAGAATTCCAATTTATATCAAAAGAGTTGTTATTTTTTTCAAGGATAAAGTTCTTCTTGGGAAAGCTTCATTCTAACCGGGATAGGTCCTTCACAGTAACTAAAACATTTTCATTTGATGAAATTGAGATACAAGGAGAAAGTTAAAATCTTCCATTTAAAGATAATAACCAAAAATTGATGATTTACCAAGATAATTTTTGTAAAGAACCCTTGGAGGAGTCAAAACTCATCCCTACTGCTATTAAATAAAGCACTTTCATATTGTCTCTTTCCCTCATATTGGCCTAGATACTTAATTTATTTTGTACTATTTTTATTGAAAAAATACATGTACGGATTCAATTGGAAGTATGTCTGAACCAAGTGGGGGGGGGGGATAGATTAGTTTTGGATATAAATATTTATATAAGAAATAAAGGTTACATAACCTATACATACCATATTTTTGGATTTTTTTAAAAACATTGTATTATTTTTTTAAGATTTTAAAATTTAACTTTAATTATATCCTACTTAATTAAGATACCAATACATATGTGAGGATTACATTGATTCTGAATTACTGAATGTGAATGATTGATGAGTGAATATAACCACTTCCTTATGGAAATTATATTTAAATACTTGGGAAATAAAGTGGAAGCTAAAAAGATATTTTTAGAATCAAAATTATAAAATATGGTCACTGGAATTTCAAACTCAATATAAAGTAACCCAACCATTGTGATTGAATAGAAACTTAGGTATCCTCCCAAAAATAAATTCATATAATTCCTTTTAAACTTTAGTAAAATGAGAAATTGTGACCCCATAATGAATCTATGAGATAATGGAATTGGGTGTGTCAGTTTAAGCACTATGTAAATATTCAATAAGTGTTTTTTCATATTTCTTAATGCATACTTGTCTTGGAAAAATTTAATTAAAAAAGGAATATAGTTCCCATTATTAAAAAATTAAATTATTCATATAAGGTGAATATTGAACCCAGATGAAGAAGTGGGAAATTGAATTATAAAAATATCATTTAGGAAGTATCAGTGAAGTATGAATATGAAATTTGGTTTACGAATCTTAGGAATAAGGTAAAAATTAAAGTTCCAGTTGTAAGATTTTTTAATTCCACTTAAATATATCAAATTGACTCATGGAACTAGAAATTAAATATAAATTTAAATAAAACATTGTGTGAAATCCACATAGGAGGCATTGCCATTCTATTTAGGAATTATTTGATATTATTCAACCCTGGTTGTGCATTTAAAGTAATGCGGGACAATCATTGTTTTATAGAATTTAATGATACAATTTTCTTTTTAAGTTTTGGTGGTGAATTAGTGGTAAAACCCATAATATTACATCCAAAATATTGGGGTTTGAATCCTAGAAATCCCTTGGGGGATTTATAATTCTGGCACTAAGCAAGCATTGGAATTGGGGGCAGGGATGTAGGCATGATAAAGACAAGCCGTGATGCAGGAATTATGTAGAATACTTTTCATTAGGCCTATGAGATATGTAATGGGTCTACCTATACCTAGAAAAAAGAATTATTTTCTTTCATAATAAAAAATAGGTTTCATCCCCAACATTAGAAAAATGAAAAAACTGTCCGAGAGTGAAATAGTTCATGTGTGGGGGAGTGTTTCAAGATGAAAATTTTATTTCTTTCTTCAGTTATTTATTTAAAATACCCCATAATTTAATCAAAGTATTGGGTAATTTTTTTTATTTTTGTTACTTTTTGAATTCTAGAAACAATTGCGAAATGGTTCAAAACATGGTTTTTAGTGCATTTTTATTTTTGGGATTTAAAATTTGAAGAGATACAGTAATTTAAATTTCAATGTTTCTTGTTTGGAATCTAAATTTGGAATGAATTTTAAAATGGATCCAATTTTAAGTTTTTATTATTTTATTATTTATGCAATCAATTTTATTATTCCAACAATTGATTTATTTTTGTTTTGTAATTATACGGGGAAGTATTTAAGGAACCTGTGTTATCACAAGAATTTTATACTGCCACTATTTTGCTACCATAAGGGAAGTGATACCATCCTAAATTTTTACTAATAATAGTGAGAAAAATACATAATACCATTGATTTTTGTGCCACATTTAGAAGAGATTGTCTACTACTAGTACTGAGTTTCTTCCATTAGCTTGCTACCAGTTTCCTTCTACTGCATATAAGAAATAATTTGCTACCATCACTTGGTGCTACCACCAACACTCTTCTATCATTGAGTGTTTTTCTACCATTGGAAGAAATACTATAAAACCATTAACTAGTGATACCAACAACTTGCTAAACCTAGTTTGATACCATTAGGGCCACCAGAAGAGATCCATTGCTACCATCCCTAAAACCGATCCCTTTTTCTTTCTACTACTCCTATACTAATACAATATTTTATCTTTAGTATACACATTATTCTACCACCACACCAATGATACCACTTTCCCCTCTCCTACTAATGGTATAAGACACCTTTTCACTTATTGAGGAGATGAATATGAGCTTCACCCTTCCTTGATTTACCAAATATGAAACCAAAGATCAAGATGACTTGATGAACTAATTGAGATTTATCCCCATTAAAATTGATGAAATTAATCCACATAGGAGAAAAATATGATGATAGTGAATTATATTAAATACGTAAAACTAGTTTCTAATGCTATGTAAGGGTACCTCCATATTAGAGTTCCTAAAATACTACGCAAGGGTACCTCTAGTGTTATTGAGAGATATGTCAAGCTTGAACATAGTCTACAGAAGGTTAAAACATCTCTACATAAGGGAAACATACTCATACCTCTGCTTATGTATAAGTAGATATAGATATGTGTAATGGTCGCTTGCCCAAAGCCTCAGTCGCATAAGGGTCTTATGATCCTTGTGTAATGGTGTGACTTGTAGTGCCCTTCCCATGTATGGGTTGACTCGATATTATTTAAGGGCATCCCACATATCACTGTAGCCACATAAGGGTCAACTGATCACTATATAAAGGTAACCTATATACACTAAAACTTCCCAACCCAATTCTCATCGAATGTAATAATTTATAATCTAGAAGAAATTTCAAAGAAACTCTATAACTTGATCATCTAGACCCTTAATTCTAGACATATTTCAATTATCCAATGAAGTAAAAGACATTGTTCAATACTGAGAATGAGAAAAATTCATGGATCCACCCAAATAAGTTGAAGATACCCAGGATTCTCACATGGTGAGTTTTTAATCACACCAATGACCTCCACGCATTCTTCTTTAAATAACACACTATCCATTGTGATAAGGAGGACAAACACTCTCACTCGCTTAGAGGTTGTTTTCTATAATCACTTGATCAATATACTATTGCATCTTTTCTATCATAATTTCTTTTAATTTGGCTATAATAATATGATGATAGAATAATATTCCATTTTTGTTCATTCCAAGAAGATTTCACCCATTCCACTATTGATAAATTATAATCATTATGATAAATTTTACTATTAATTCCTCTATAAATTTTAATGGTTTAACTAGTTAGATATTTCATCTGGATTTTACTTTTAATTTTTCTACTCTCATTCTTGGTATTTCGAATGTAATCCACTCAGACTTAAATCACCACTTGAAATTTAATATAGTGGGATGATCCAAAATTTATTAGAGAAATCTGGATACCAAATTAGAAAAGGATAGGGGATTCAATAATCATTTCTTTTACTTATCAAAACCAAAAAAACTAGATTAGATTAATCAGTGAGATCTAATTTTTTTAGAGGAAGATTACGGAATTTTTTTAATGATGATTCAATAAGAGAATGGGGTAGTGATCTAAGTCTAGACCACTGTTCTTTAAAATGATATTAAAACCAAACAATTTCATCTGCAATGTCCATAAATTCAAACCCATTAAACAAGATATAAACACATCCTTAGCACTATATTCTTTATAGAAAACATAAGTCCCAAATTACTATAATTTACTTGGGATGAAAAATTTATTTACTAAGTGCCTCATGAAAGGTGTTCATCACTAATGGTTAGTTTTATGATTTTATTCCTAATAAAGTAATGGAAGTCTTAGTATGAATTAATATTTTTAGAGGGATTTTATTTATTATGAATAATTTTGTTTCATAATTTATGTGTATTTTTAATATTAATTGGACTTTACTTATGGTTTTAACTATGTTTTGATAAAAAATTTATGCACAATCCACTTATTTTAATTCCATATTTTCATATCAGTCCATTTATTTATGTGATAATAGTCTTTAGTCCAATAAATAAATCAAGAAATAGAAAAAATAAATAAATTAAATGATCTTGAGATTTATCTAATAGTCAGTTTATTTAGAGGATAAAAAATCAACCTATGAAATTTTGGGAAAACTCCTTCTATTATTATTAGAACATGTTAAACCATCCCACCTATCCACCAATGTATTTCTCAGGTTGGGTTTTCCTCAGTTGTTTAATGAACATCCTCCAGCTCATATCCACCTTGAACCAACTATATGTGCCTTCATATAATCCTTTGTATTAAATGTGATTTATAAATCACACATAGGTGAGGGGAACCAAAGGATCGATTAAGGGGAATTATATAAAAAAAACTTTGGACACACAAGTCATATATTTTGATGATTACATTGTAGTTCACATCTGAGAACTTTTGGGGATATTCATCCTTAGTATAGTAGTATAACCTCATTTCCCCATATTCACACTTTTGAATGGAGGGCAATGTCAAATACCTTATCTAATGATGTGAGATCCTAGATTAGAATAGGATGAAAGGATGTTAGATCTTCCTTACACGGATTCCTACTTGGATTACGTTTCCTAGTTTGAGTATCCCTTAAAAATCTAGGACATATTCACGAATCTTATACTTAGTTCCATCTTCTAGTGGAAAATGATCAATTAAGATGCTTTCTACCATGACAAGGCTGATACATATGGTCAAGATGATGATGACATTGGGTATATTGTGCATCTATAAAATTATTCATTTTGGAGGTTTTGAGGGAATTTTATGATCTTGAAATAAGGTATCTTAGGTAAAAAACCCATGGAATCCTACGATTTTCATGAGGCAACTTATGTTCTGTGCATAAGGCATATGAGGCTTATCACATAAGGAAACCTATTTTCATCACACAAGGTAGATAAAATTTTTCATGTGAGGAATCCGACGCTCATCATGCTAGGAAACTTATACATTCCACATAAGGATTATTAGGCTGATCACCTAAGGAATCTCATTCTCATAACATGAGGTAGAAACTCAAACTCATCACTTGAGTGGGGAATAATAAATGGTATGCTCTTCAAATACACTTCCTAAGATCATAAACCAAGGTTGCCTAAGTTCAACACCCCGGGTTAAGGTTCTAATGCATCAAGGGTGGTCACATGCTTACAACAAAGTGAAGGTTCCCAAAGTTTTATAGTACAATAGTGGTAACCTTCCAATACAGTCATCAGGCACTGGGATTAACATAGGTTTAAAGCTGAGTGTGGGAATTCATATATTTAAATTACAATGGAGGGACACTTCCCATATAAGCTCATCATGTACTGGGTCAGGAAAAGTATAACATCTTGTTGCGATGCTAAAGTCCATGGGTACTTTGGATTTATGGGAGGTTCAGTATACTCTAGAAATATGACCAGAATTCAACGTTTTTGCCTTATGAGGGTGAGATGTATTTTTGGAAATTTCAAGATTAAACCTTAAAGATATTTCATATATACCCCACTAGGAGGCAGGGATCAAAACCCATGTGGGTTGATTACACAGTTTAAGATCACGTGGAATGGACTTACCATGAAGTTTAACATTATGTGAAAATGAAGCTTTTTTTGTAGGAGTGACAAAAAAGGATGGTGTGGGGATTATTTATAGAAGTTTCCTAGGATTTGGAGGTATCATATCATGCCCAGTACATAAGGCATCTCATGTTTATCAAACAAGGAATCCTACGCTCATTACACGGGGCATCCTTTGCTCACCACATAGGGAATCCTATGATTGTCACATAAATTAAGGCTATAGTTTAACATATTGTTCTATGAATTTTGTTTTATAGTTTAATATCATGTGACTATGATGCTATTATACGCAGTTTAAAGAATTGCACAATGGAAATTACTCGTAATTACACATGAAGCTTACTAGTCCCAATTATAGTGGGAGGATAAAAGAATATAAGGACCCCCCACACACTTATAAAAGGGAATTATGGTCAATTTACCTTCATTATGACATAACTAGGGATTAATTATCCATAATGTAGGTGATTTTGTAGATCAGAAGTTAGGAACACTTCCCATTTTAAGTAACATACAGGGGTCCTGAAGTGAGGGTTCCTATGCTTTAGAGAAAAAGGGAATGAGGCATCCCAACCCATGCTTGGTGTAATGGGATTGGGAATTAGGGTTGATGATACCAGTTGTGTGGGTTGTTTAAGCATGAGGAAATACAATTTGCATAGGCATGGGGGCCGTGAGTGCTCAACTTTTATGAAACTATTTCTACTTAACAGAGGAAATAGGGAATGGCATGTGAAGTGGGTTTCATGGAGTTCAGGGAGTTCATGAATCCATGAAATTAATGAGATGTGTGTCCCATACAAGGATTAAATCTTGGTGTCCATATAAGGGATTTTATGAAGTTGGAGATCTCATTGTACCCTAAGGTGAGAGAAGATTTTGATTTAAGAATGAAGGGTTTTCCTTATAGGAATAGATTAAGAAAAAGTAATGTATATCATGGTATAATACTTTAAAGTTCCCATGAGTGGTTTTCCATGAAGGATCAACACATGTGGAAATCCATGTGTCCTTGGATGCATAAAGGTTAGAGTTTCATGATTTGGGATCTTTAGTTGGAAGTCCAGAAGTCAAATACCCTTTGATATGGGTGGATGAGGGAATTTATAGGCGTTACAGAAGCTAAAATATACATTACATAAATAATATCCATCTTCAAATAAGTGGTAGTTTCATGTAAATCCAATGCTGATTCACGGATCTTTTGTTTTTCATGAAATGATGTGCATTCATGATTCTAAACCACTTTGTTGTTTTTTGCATATGTTGGTCTATATTTTCCTAGATCAACCATTTTTATCCTTGATTCCTCCCATAAAACTTGTTTTTCAACATAAAAAATCCTCCCTCTTATAATAGGAGATGACTATTAGAGGGGGATCTTATTTTGATATCCAAATACAGAAAACCAGTGATGGAAATTGGCTGCTTCGTGAAACTCATCCCCATCATTGGCCTATAAATATGTTATGAACCCTCAATGGGGAACACATAGTATCAATAAAAATATAATGATCCTTTATTTTCATGAAAATATTACATTCACATGATTTATATGACTCAAATCCTTAGATTTCATGATAATTCTCCCTTTCATGAATAAATCTATGTGAGTTTGGTTCCATGCATGCCACCTGTTTGACAAAGGAACTTATGTGAGAAATAATTTTTCATGAGGTTAAAATCTTCCTGAACCATAACTTCATGAAATAGACATTGAGACTTTCTCCAAATCTTTAAAAATTTTCTCTGAAGGTGTTGGGGAAGTTATTGCATAAAGGAGGGAGGTGAAAGAGAATATCTATATTTTAGAGAGATTTCGAACTATGTCCGTTCATGAAACACTCCCTAAACTGTTAATGAAGGATCAAAGAGTTTATTTACTATGTTATTGGTTTTTTCTATATGGTTAGGGGATAATGGATGACATTTCCATCCTAAGTACTAATCAAGATTCCCCAGGACATTGGTTCAAGATCTCTTTAGGGGTGTACAAATAGAACCTAGCCACTACTAGTCACTACATCAAGAACCAATCCCTAATCATGATAGACTCTATTTTGATGCTAGTTAAGGCCATAAATGGAGAGGTGGTAGTGCTGGAAACATATCCTCTATAGTAATAAAACACCTTTAAGGTAGGTTTGGAAGACCACCTGCAGGGCTGGATTGAAGGATGGTATTTTCACCAAGGCGACAACATTATTGATGAATGAGCATGAGCATATGGGGTTTACTAGTATTATGATGAGTTCGAGGAGTAAATATGATGGGTTATGAATTATGGATCAGTGTGGAATTATAATTTACATATCTATCATCACCTAGAAATTATCCCAAAGATACTAATAAGGTGGTCATCTTATACTAACACATTTCATCTTCACTAGGGGGAGGTCGGTATCAGTTTGTGGGAATTCTACCATATTGAATGGATCCCTATTTAGGGTTGAAATTTATGATGAATTTCTACAAATGTAGAATGTAAAGTAAGGATAAAAGAAAGTGTAAGTTATTTCAAAATCACAATTGGATGTCATGTAGGGGGAGGGACAATCCTGACACTATGGATGTTCCATTTAAGAGGCGGTTTGAATTTTTTTAAAACTCACATGAAGTTTGGATGCCTGTGATCTCGACAGTACCTTGGGGAGATAAAGTGTGGGAAGGAATGATCATATTGGGTACTCATGTAAGTGATCCAATTATACCTACGGGGATATAGCATGAAGGCACACATCTATGATGTAACACCCAAATATTTTAAAAAGGAACATTATGTTCTATAACGTATATGACATGCAATGACTAGATTAAACAATCCCTGAAATATATTATTTAAATATGACCATCATAAACTAGCCAATAAATTATTGGGTATAAATAAAACTAACTAAATTATGAAAATTATATGGTTTACACAAGTATAAAATAAATTAATTGGTTATCAATTGATTATAAATGAAAGCAAAAATCATTTGAATGTAAAAGAAATATTTTCTTGATTAACTGTTTTTATGCACCCAATATGTTTTTATCTTAATAAATTAAATTAACCAATATTAGTGAATTATTATAATAAAATTGATATATTATATATTCAATAAAATATTTTATCCTTCATTTAATAAGTTTTCTAAGCATTCGATGATAATAAATCCAAATTTATGCTTAAAAAAAATATTTTTCTAAAAAATGGTTCTATTGCGATTTGTGCACTTATTTTAGAATTAATTTTTGACACTTTTAGAAAATTTATTTTAAAAAATGAAATTAATTTTTTAAATAACAAATTAAAAATTATCTTTGATTTAATTCTTTAAAATTTTCTTAAAAGATTATTATTTTTCGATTAATAGTGAAAAAAATGATTTTTATTGAAAAATTAATTTTCATTTTAAGCATTTAAAAGGTTAAATTTAGTTTTAAAATTGTTTCAAAATTAAAATTAGTTCAATCATATTATTATTAATCCAATTTATTTAATTTTATTCAATTATATGTTTAAATTTTACACACAACGTTTTTATACTTAGGAAAATACTTCTTTGGAAAACTAATTTTCCATCACACTTGCTGGTTTAATTTTAAATAAAATTTTTCCACTTCTATGATTTAAATTTAAAAAAATGGATTGAATATTTAGAATAATAATATTTAATATTATTTAATAAATTCAAATCAATATTTGGTCATAATGAATAGTAAAAATAGTAAAAAATAATTATAACAATTAATACTAAAACACATTTACTAGGGGGTTAAACTAAAAGATAAGGGTTAAAATGACCTACCAAATTGTAAAATTTATTTTTTATGTCCATATTTATACCTTATACCATTTCAGGTTCATTAATTGTCCATTTTGGATCCTTTTGGGGTGTGTAAAACGTGGGTATATCATTTTATTTTCATAAATTTCAAGTGTGTCCTCTCCCCCACTTATAAAAAGAAACCACCTATACTCTTTTCTTCACACTCGCGAAGCTATTTTGTTCAGAAAATACCTATAAAAACACCTTAATTATATCCTTCACTATGACCTAAATTCCTTGGTTTTATTAGAAAACCATTCTATGAAGGCTTTATGTATAAACCTAAAGAGGTTTTCTGAAAAAGAGGTATAGTTTTTTAACCTTGTGTTTTTGTTTTATTTATTCTTCGAACACCTTTAAATCATCATAAAATATAATAAAATAATAACACCAATATCTAACATATAATTTTATTTCATTATGTTAATTTAATAACCCATATACATCTCTTCTTCTATCAAATGGGAAATAAAATCTTCGATTGTGTGTACGACGGACTACCACCTCACGAACCGATGTAATTCGTTCTCCATCACCATCTCGCATGGATGGATATTGTAATGACCCAATTTTTTTCAATAGAAATTTTAATCTTAATATTATGTCATATAATCACATTAGATAACAACATAAAAAACTACTAAGTACTATGTGATATTTAAACATGATTTTGACACTTCTGTGTTTTGAATTTCAAAAATCTGACATTCATGGTTGCGATCAGTATGATATTTGGAGTTTGATAAGAAAAAATTAATTTTTTGTGAATAGAAACATAGACTTATGAATATTAATGTTACACTTATGATTAGTGATATACCATAATGAAAATTAACCTCCCCTATGATAGTCTATAAATAAGATTTAAGTGAAAGTATGATGTACCTATATTTTAGAATAAGTTAATAAATGTTTTAAAACTGGTTTTTTAGAATAAATTATGATTTTAATTAAATATTAAATTAATCATAATTAGAAAATTATCTTTCAAAAATGGATTTCATTTTTTTGATTCTACACGTTGAAAAATGGTTTTGGTGAATTTTTGGGATTTTTATGAAATACTTGAATTTTTGGTGAATAGTAAAATACATTAATTTACAATATAAATACATTATAATTTAAATAAACTATTCATATCATCATAAGTGATGTAATAACCCAAATATATAACTCTCATGAATTTATTACTATTCTTTGTCCTGGAATAATCACTATTTCTTGTCTTATGAAAAAATAATAACCTAATGATTATAATATTATGAAAACCCTCCTCTCTTCCACTATAAAAACCACCCCTTTTTACCTCTTCTCTTCCATCATATAAATCCTTTTTCCTTCCCTAAATTCTGCCCAAATATCTCCCCAATCTCCCTAACCACATCCAATATTTCTTGGTCTTCTAAAAATACAAAATCCTCTCCCCTTAAGAGGCTCTCAAGGAAGATTAATTCAAGAGGTAAATTCCTCTTTTCAGTTCTTTTACTTTCTTTTCAATTTATTTTGTTTAGTTTTCTATCCTTAAATTTCATCATCCAAATGTTATGAAAAATACAGTACCTTAAATGTACTATAATGTTGTTATGATTGTGGAATAAGTTATTATCATCTCTTCTTTACCCTACTTTTATTTTAGTTGTAAAGACACCATCCAAGACGTGTTAATTTACCACATTGGAGGACTATGGGTTTTCAATTTCCATTAACATATTCAATTAAGATAATGAAACCATTTTCATGGTTTAAAGAGAACATAATAAAATTATTGTCTCTCATATATTTTTCTGGAATCCTTTTTTACAGATGGTTTTGATTTATAAAAGAAAACATGTTCATTGTGGCCAAAACCTGCCAATTAACCTAAAAGGTTATCACTAATGTTTTATATAATGATTCAACTTACTCCAAATAAACAAATGCATTTTATAACCATATAATCCTCTATATGTGAAATAATTTAATATAACATAAATTCTAGACAACCACTTTCAACTTTCATGTTTATCCGTTCATGAAAATAAGTAATCTGATCATAAAAACCAAGAAAACAAACGGACCCACACAATGAAATTGAACCGCTTAACTCATCAAAAAGGTCATGATTGAACTTAAAAGGGTCATAATAAATATTTTACATATATAATAGGTTCTTTAATTATTAATTAATAAACCTAATTTGACTATTCAGGTCATTAATATCAAGTGTATAACACCACCAGACTTAAGGTAAGGGATCCTCTCTATTTAAATTTTATTAAAGATTGTCCTCTATGCGATTTACTTTTATATGTAATTACTAGTGATGGTGTATGATTAATCACATCCCCCATACTGTCCTAATGATTTTTAAATGATGAGAAATCTCTTTCTCTCTCATTAATCTCTCTCATGTACACATGATACAATACCGATATTTCATAAGGGATTCAACCCAAACCTCCTTTATTCCTTCAGGTTTCTTTATATTTATTTTTACCCAAATGAGATTATATATTCTTCTTATTATTATTATCATATTATAAATTATACATTAATGTTCCAAAATCATGTAAAAATTTCCATTTATCATTCTCTTTTGGAGATATACATGTTTTTAATTGATTCCCTCCTCAATACTTTCTGATAAGAAAACCTATTTTGATGGAGCTTCCTGAATTCTTACCTGATTTCAAGTGAAATTTATATTCTATTTAAAGAAACCATTGTCTTTATAAAATTTGTCTTTTCATTGTAAAAACCTAATTGTTTCACTTCTATTTTTGTATAAATTACTGTTCCTTTTTATATTTTAAAGGCTCTATAGTATTCTCCTTAAAACCACACAAAAATGTTCTTATACGAAAATTTATTGAATACTTTTCTTAAATGTTGTAACTTCTACTTGAAATAACTCACCATAATACATTTATATTTTCCCTCATGAATTTCCATGTATACTTTAGTTCCCTTATTTCATGGTCACTTTTGTGTTACGCCCATCTGTTATGCTTTGTGCTATGATTAGGGTACCTAATTCTTTCCATGAGTAATACTTATGTTTATATAAGATTGATTATGTATGATTATTTATGTGGAAAAAATATTCCTGGAAAGTTAAGATTGTATCAACCAGATATAATTCCAATGCATTCGTTAAAGATAAGTCTCATGAGATGTTATGTGCGATGGTCTTGGTGGTTAGCCTTGGCTTGTGCTACTATGTGAAACGATCTTGGCAGTAATCCTTGAATCGTACTAAAGTCATGTTTTATGTTTCTAAAAAATTTCTATGACTCCATGTTTATTTTATTTCATGTTTATATGTTAAGGTTCTATATGTTAAATTACTTTTTATATAATCATGTCATACCTTCTATTCCTTATGCTAATGATTTGTTGTTATGGTTATTCACTTACTGGGATATTTGGATCATACCTTTGTTCATGTGTTCCCTAGGGTACCCTATGGAGATATAAGGGCTCAATGGAAGTTAGGATATCTTTATGAATATTAAATAAATAAGTGTTTCTTTAATTCTATGTTTTATGTTTTATGTACCTAGTCTTTAAAGAAACTAGACTTAATGATCATTGTCTTGTAATATGATGTATAATTATGCTTAAAATCATGTAATGATATGTGAAAAGGATAGGGTCACTATAGTTGGTATCATAGCATGGTATAATTATTTTTGGAGATTAGGAATAGATAACTTTATTAAGAACCTTAAGGATGAGATGAAGTATATGAAAACAAACTTAAATTTTGGTAAGTATAGAGTAAGTGGTTTTTCATGAAAATACATCCCTATTAGGATACAAACAGGTAGAGGAAGATCTAAAATAGATGTACCTTGGATTGAAAACTATGACAAGGAGTTTTGTGCCTGACTTAGGGTATCCTAGTATATGACAATGGGTCTTGCTGTACCCTTGGTTTGACACTCCTGGGGGATATGCTTTGGTAAATTCATGAGTTTAGTAAAAACCATGGGAATAAAAAAATCCCTCAAGAATATAAGTTAATAAAGAGATCAAGGATAACCTAGATTTAAACCTAAGGAATCACAAGTTAGGATATACTTCTCCTTTATAGGTTTATCCTATTATGTTAAAAGTTTAATTTTTTATGATCAATATATAAGTATTCAATCCATATAATTGTACATTATTTTTCTTAGTTAATGGTGGGAAATAGAAGAACACATTCCAACAATCAATGTGATAGGTAATTTGAAGATTTACCTTATGATATGCCTGATATGATGCGAACAGGTTATCAAAACTTCATGATAGTACTTGATCAGCTGAATCAAGTTATTAATAATAACTTAAATCATGTGGAACACCCTCCTACCAGAAGGAAAGATAAAGTTTCCATAGAATCTTTTATTTGGAAAAGGCCTCCCATGTTTAGCAGATCTTATGATCTCCTCCTCCCAGAATAATAGATTAACTCCATTGAAAATATATTCTTCATCCTACAGTGCTCAGAAGAAGAGAAATTTGTACTGGTGGTCTATCGTTTTGATGGGGAAGATGATCAGTGGTGGACTCTAATCAATAATACAAAGTCCCAAGAGGAAATTGATTCCATGGATTTAGATGAATTCAAGTGGATGTTTTTCAATTAATATTTTCCTTGCACCCTCCATCTCAAGATGTATAAATAGATCCTTGGACTCAAGAATATGGAAAATGAGTCCATAAGGGTGTATGAAGAAGACTTTACAAGGCTTGAAAGGTATGGCTCTATCTTTGTCATGAACACTAAAATCAAGGTGGATCACTTATTTAGCGAACTAAAGCTAAGTCTACAAAATGCATTGGTGATTCAAGACTTTGACAGTAATGAGGTGATTGTCCATTGTTCCCTCATGGTTGAAATGGATGTTGGATAATTTCAGTGGTCTTGTGTTCTGAGTGAAAAGAAGCAGAAAATAAAGAACAACATGGGTGGCTCAACAAAAAAACCCCATGATGGAAAGAAGCCTGAATATCCCACTTGTAAATTTTGTGGGAATAAGCATCTTAGGAGGAGTATAAATGAAACCAATAATTGCTTCAAATGTGGAAAGTTGGGACATGTGGCTAAAAGCTATTGATGGGATATGAATAATAATATTAATATAGAAGAAGAAAGGAAGGTTCAGATCAACACTCAGCTTATAGTACAGTGCTAGAACTGCAAGGAGCATGGGAATTATGCTAATAATTTTCCAAAGCCAAGGGTTGTCGAAAGAAATCAACAAAAACCTCCAAGGTAATAAGGAAGGTATTTTTATACCACTACTACTGAGGAGGATCTGAAAACTGATTTTGTGAGAGGTATGCTAGTTATTCATTCAAGAATAGAAAACATACTATTTGATTCTGGTTCTATGAATTCATTCTTATTTTGCAAGTTTATTAGAACTATTCAAACGCAAAATAAAAATTTAGAGGATAAGTTATCTGTGAGAACATGGAATGGGAAAATTATTGCATCCAAGGTTTATAACACCACCCTGGTTAATGTTTGTGGACTGAACCTCCCAGAAAATATTTTCATACTTCCTTTAGTGGAAACCACGGTATTGAACCTCCAAAAAGGATATTGAAATATCTTCATGACTCATCACAGATCTTACCATGTATACCAAGGTATGGTTCCTAATTTAACTAACACCATTACAATGTGGTGTGTAAGGTGGTGTAAGTTGAGAAAGAATCCCAAAATCCCATGTAAAGTTAATGAACTCTTGGTTAAGATACTCACCATCTCGATCTGATCAAAGCTTCTTTATCTTCTTTCCATGTTTATATCTACCTCATTATTTAATTATTTGAATTTATCAAAGGATTTGAACTTGTACCTCACTAATTAGATCTATCCATATCTACTTAATCCATTAGAAAAAATTTTAATGTAAAAATATCCTCCTCTAGCCTCTGCTAGAAATGGTTCACACATATCAGTGTGTACACATTCCTAGAATCTCTCTCTCCCTTTCACCATATCTACCGAATGGTGGTTTGTTTATCTTTCCTTGTAAAAAATAATGAAATATTTTAAGTGGTTTTATCTTAGAAGAGTCTAAATATCCATCTTGATAGATCATTGTAAAATGCTTCTCCATTACATGACCAATGTAGTGATTTTATAGCTAGGTGTTATATAAGTCATGTGAACATGATTATTTATATATTTCCAATACATGTTTTTTTAATTTAATAAATAAATATCATTATTTAAATGTGTTATAACATAGAATATTTTTGTATTTATAAAAGAAACAATTTTTTTTCTGAACATAAAAAAACCCATATGTATATTTGAATGAGATAGAAATTACGTTCTTAGTAACAGTTGGTACAAAATAAAAATCCCTTAAAACCAATATCATTCCCATTGATAATGAAATATGGTAGTCACCAATGGAAAGAGTATCCATCCTCGCACTATTAGTAGATTGAAAATCAACATCTCCTCTAAATATATTTTAGAATCAACATGGTTCTTAAATTTGGATGCATATGTGTGAACCACAAGCTGTATCTAATACCCAATGTGTAGATATTGAAATATTACAGTCAATAACGAATGAAAATTTGTTCTCCATTATTTTGGGTGTTTTTATTATTTTAGTGTCCTTTCTTTCCACATGAAAAACATACAACCTAATTTTATTTACCCTTCCTATGAATCTTCCTCTTCTTGGAAGGAAATTTCTCAGGAGATTTTGACTTTTTATGAGTCTTGGACCCCTTTGTCTTGTTCTTTTTTTTCTTATTCACTATAAGGACTGTAGGGTTATCATGCCCCATGTCCTTATCCAATTTTTTAATCAATACACGAAGTTCTAAAACATTCTTATCATTATTTTTCATAATATAATTTATAATAAAACTAGATAAGGTCTTGGATAGTGAAGAAAGTATGAGATATCTATGAAACTCATCTGATAATTTAATCCCTAATATTTATAATCATTCATTTTATACAATTATCTTAACAAAATGAGGTATAAATGGTTCCAAATTTCCAAGATTAGTTGTAAATTAAGAATTAGAGGTCTCATATCTCTCTTGTCTCAAATTTTCTAGGTAGAGATCCTGAAGGTGAGACATCATGCTAGAAAAATCCACGTCCAAATGTAGCTTCAAAAACTCATTGGTCATGGATGATAGCATAAAACACTGAATATCTATAGCACTATTCAATTGTTTCTCATAGAGAGATAACTCTTCCTCACTATCCTCATTATAAGGATCATCGAGAATATATTCTACCATCACATACAATTTATTTTCATGGAATTGGATAATTATCAAGCACCTTTTCCATTATTGAAAATTTGTACCAATGAGAAGGTTATCATTATTAGGTATGTATCATAGTGATACGTTTTAATTCATTTTATTACTATTTCTATAAATAATATGATAATAATTTTAGTACTTTATATGATTAAATTAAACAAATAAATAAATTTTATATTTATTAATCTCCCACCATTTTATCAAAACCTAATACCCTCACCATTGTCTTTAGAATATCCTATTTCATGGAAATTATAGTGTAAATGATCCATATTTCCATTATCATCACCACTAATTTGGCTGGTCAATAAATTTGAAGGGTTTTAGGTAGTTATTTCAAATGCCAATTGCATTAACTCATAGTTCCTTGTTCTCTTGTGTGGAATCCTCAATCCCGAAATCCTTAAATTTGTTTTCCTCAACTCTTTCCTCTCAGTTATACCAAGTCGTAATTTGGTAGTCAAACCTTCATGTGAACTATGTTAAGTGAACCCAAAAATTTAAGTAATAATTCCACAATAATTAAAAACACCTTAATTTTGGATGGTCAAGTGCTTTAAACAATGATAGATGTAGTGGAAGGCTATACTGACTTATTATATATTTGAAAGATTTAATATTTTATGTGAAAATTTTTAATTAGTATATTTATTACATGATTTTTAATATTAAGTGGATTTAATTAATTGATTAACCACGTATTAGATAATATTTATTCATAAGAAAATTTATTTTTGTGCTATATTGCATGTTTATAATTCATTAATTCATGTGATCATGAAAAAACAACCATAATGAAATAACCATGAAACTTTATAGAAATAAAATATTAAGTAGTATGATCTTGAGATTTTACTAATGGTTAGTTTATATAGAGGCTGATAAACTAACCATATACCTAGGGAAAAACACCTTGAACCATTTATGGTTCATGTTATAGTTTTCCACTAACCAACTTTTGTATCTCTCTAGGATTGGTTTCACCTCATCTCTAAAATTGAACAAACTCCACTAATTTGGGTGCTCCATCAATTACTTATTCTTTTACTCACATATAGGTTAGGGGATGGGGTTTATATAAAAGATACCATGAGAATGCATGCCTTTACATAATATGCAGAGAGATGGAATACAAGATAACAATTTATTTTAATAATAAATTAAAAGAAACCAATCACATACAAAGGTCCAGTTTTATCTCATGATGATCCACATGCAACTAATTATACATTTAATAAAATTAACATTCAATTCTAATTTTTCTTATTTATGATAAATGATTCTCAAATTAATTAATTATCTTCTTTATTAATGAATTATTTTATCTCAATTATCATTTTAGTTTCCTTAATATTCTCATCCTTCTCAATTTTAAACAAATCAAATAAATTAGTTTAAAATTAACTATATACATAAATGTAACTTGGAGGCAACACAATTGCAACCCATCAGAACTAGACAACATGTATTATACCCATATACTATTTTGTCTTGTGAAATGTGGAATAAAAAAATGATCACATACTTTTATGACCTGTACTATCAAATTAATGATTACATTGATTACATGATTTTTCTTTCATGTGTTATTTTTTAATTCACATAGATTAATAAGTGTAATATAACTCATACATGATATGTAGATCTAAAAATTATACATAAATTAATTAGACTTTTATATATTTATTAAAACCAATCATATAGAAATTACAATAAAATTAATCACCACACACAATGTCACATTGATAATATTTACAAAATATAATAAATTAATTTAAATTCTGTACAATTTGGTATAAGTACATGATGTGTACAAGACAGATACATGGAATTTGATTTTCTCCCTATCTATCCATGTAACATGCCTTGGGACATGATATGAAACTATGCCTTTAGAAAAGGTTGGAGTACCCAGAGTGTACATGGGATAGACGTCATGTGATCTCCAAGTTACACGGTCACAAGTCAGGCAGGCCATGTGAGAAGATACAGAAGCCATATGTGGCTAAAGGACTACACACCATGTATGTTAGTATCACAATGTATAATCTGGATGACCATGCATTTTCATATCCTTTTCAACACATGGTGTATAATAAAATTCACCACATTTAATAAATGCACATTCCTTAAATTAATTATGAATTAATTATTGGTGCATTAAACACTAGTACATGACATATTCCTCTAGGTTATATAGTGTGCACTCTTGTGTAATCTATATAGATTCCTCGATACCTACTGATGTGATATTTGAATTTATTCCATTCATAGAATTAATTTATTTTATTATATTTAAGATAAATTAAGAAGAAGATGCAGATATCACAATTCATGTTTATGAGAAATTAAACTAGAATCATAAACTAAATTTCAAATGTGTAAATCAATCAATGATATTTCAATAATTATAAATAATTATGCGACCAACTCTGATACCAATTGAAGGTTACACACATAGAGGAATCATGTGATGGGTCATTACCAATATTTATTTTTATCATTATCAATGATCAATATAAGATTTACATGATTATAAATTCCATGATCATCAGATTTGAATAAAATAATATGGACAATGTATATACTTTAGAACCAAAGTACAAGATTATCATATATTATTTATAATTAATTTAAGAAATTAAATAACTACCTTGTGAGAAATTAATTTTTCATTGATGGATCTCACAAATCATATATGTTGTACCGTTTTTGCATTGCAAAAATCAAGGGAAGATTCCCTCTAGTGGTGATTCATACGTGTTCCAAAAATCTCCAAATGTCACCATAAGAATCTTCTAGTGCTAGAATGGAAGATCCTATAACTTGTTTCATTCACGTTTCATCACCCATACAATGAATTATAAATTATACTATTTGATCTCTATTGACTCAAGAGTGAAAGTTGGAGGATGATCGCTCTCCATTCTTAGGAGCATTCTTGGATAAAGGGGATCTTTTGGGATTGGAGAGGATTCTCTTGATTCGTTGTATAGAACAAAAAAAATTAATTGTAAAAAAATATTATTTGGTTTATATACCACTTGGGTTATAAATAAATAATTTCACAAGTTACCTTTAATATTTATTTAATCCTTGAGAAACCCCAATCCTATAATAATAATAATAATAATATTATTTCCCAACATGTAATAAACTCATGAATTAAAATTAAATATTATTTATTCAAATAATATTAAATATATATTATTCATTACGAGACCTATAAACATGGTCTTCCATTCCTTCAAAATATTTCTTGGGCCTATAATAATGACTGTTTATTTAATAAATTAATATCACTACATTATATTCCAATAAATAATAAAAAATATATTCACTAAATAAAAAATAAATATTTATTAAATATTATTCTCATATAATATTCTCTCAAATAATTGGTGAAAGAATATATGAGATAAAGAAGACATGAATAATTATTAAACCACATTTCAGAATAATATTTATTTAACTAGTTAAATGATAAATAATAATATATTATTTAACTAAGATTCTGGATACACATAGTGTGTGACCCTATAATCACCTTTCTTAGTGGCATTAGGAGAAGCAGTCTAAAGTCCAAGGTTAGTGTTTAACAAAACACCAAAGCACCCATAGAGAAATATGATAATTAAAAAATAACATGGAACCTTATACAAATACATATTATGTAATATAATACCTTTATCATGATATCTCTAATGAAGTTGGTTGCATGTTGGTTCTATATACATATGTGCACGATGTCTCTTTCTTTTGAATTGGAAATTGAACTTGACTATAGATCACCAAGACCATGGATTTATTTAGGATATATCATTTCAATAAAACAACCTACATTATAAACTTCCATTAAAGAATAGTATGGGAAAACCCTTTCTTTCAGTATTCATTAATGAAATATTACTCATGACACACCCAACGTACCCTACCTCACCGTGAAAATATGTTATCATGATTTTTATCAATACATCAAAGTACATGAATTATAATTTTCATTAATAATAATATTAAAGTATAATGAGAAATATGATTGTCCATAGATAAGAACATCAAAAGACACATATAAATGATGATTTATTGCTAGTAGGCCTCGTTCTCATCATATCATATAATGGATATTACTGAGAGAGTACACCATGATAAGGTGTATCAAAGTCCTATAAGTCTCTACCCCTAGTATCCTATATAATTTTTATACCTTAAATGATTTCATTTTACTATAGAACATATATTTAAGAATAATTACATGGTACTTATAGGTTCTCATCAGAGCGGGGAACTACTATGACCTTCTAGCATGACAACTATTATTAGGACATTATCACATGATATGTTATGCATAAGAACAATAATAATGTGACAATTAGTTTTTTAATATTCTAAAAAATGAATATAGTTTATCATAAAGTATACAGAAGTTTTTTCTAGATCACCAAATCCAATTAAAGAGGCCTAACTACATACTTGGATTGAAATTTTCACGGATTTTCTTTTAGAATTCCCTAATTATTTATTATCCATTATAAAGGATTATAGTACATATTTATGGTATGGTTATAGTACCTAATAGGAGATAACAAATTCGTAAACTAGATTTAAACCTATAAATTTATGTGATTTATGATTCCTTTTATAATAAAATCATTTTCTTTTTAGATTAAGTATTCTTATCTTTAACTTTTCCTTTTTAAAGAAATGGCAGGCGTAATGAAAAACCAAGTTAGCAATGGGTGTGATGGGAAATGAGATAATTATTCCAATGAGAAACCAAAGTGGATGGGAGATGGATTATTAATTTTTTTTAGTGATTATCACTCAACTTTACTAAGATATGAATACTAATTCAAACCAAATTGAGCTCCCAAATGAAAAAATTAAGGAGTGTCTTGAGATCAAGTCTTTCATGTGATAATATCCACCATAATTTAATGGATCTTATAATCAACTTATTACTAATAAATGGATCAATGTAATGTAAATGACATTTTTGGTTTTTTAATACTCTAAAAATGAGGAGGTTGTATTGGATGTTTATCATTTGGATGGTGAGGTTGACCAATATTGGACTCTCATTAAAAGTACAATGAAAAAGAAGGTTGTAAACTCTATGGAATTGGAGGAGTTCAGGAATGTTTTATTCACCAAGTGTTTTCCTTATACTCTTCACATGAATATACAGTGGGAATTATTAGAGTTGAAACAAATGAAGGATAAATCTATTCGATCATTCAAAAAAGTATCACATGTCTCAAAATTTATGCATTTGGATTTACCTCTGATCCTGAGAGTAAAGTTTATCATTTCTTTAGTAGATGAAATCCATGTCTTCAAAATACATTATACATAAGATATTTGGTAAAATATAAAGAGATTAATTGATGTGTGCTGAAAGTGTAGATGGAAACAAGAGACTCTCATTATTATGGAGTAAAAAAATGGTAAGTAGAGTATCCTATAAAATTCAATGATAATTCTTCCAGGGGAAAGAATGATCAACTACATATATATAAAAAAAGTGTAAGGAAGTGTGTATTTTATCACTACCACTGAGGTGGATCATGATAATTAAGTGATGCTGGGTACACTCATTCCACACTCTAGATATTTGAATGCCTTATTTTTTTCTATTTCATCGCATTACTTATTATCATCTAAGTTTTATAGTAATAATTATTAACCACCTAAACAATTGTATATCAAACTATCTATGAAGGCAAAAAGTGAAAAAATGATCACATCTAAGATATATGTCTCATAACTAATAGAATATTGTGGGAAGATATTTCCTACAAATCTAGTTCTTCAGCTCTTGGTTGAATTTGACATAATATTGGGTATGGATTGTCTTTCCCTACAAAAACCAAATATAAATTTCCAGGATAAAAAATTCATGTTTCATATCCAAAATCATCCTATGGTCAAATATCAATGTAATTATGATCATGAGCTCCCAATAGAATAAAATTCTATAATATGTGTTATTTTATCCAATATTGTGGGACTCTTGACTCAAATTATCAAGGAGGAAGTTGATATTGATAGCATGTATATTATACAAGAGTATACTAATGTATTTATAGATAAAATTTATGGACTACCACTAGAGTGTGAGGTTTAGTTTTTAATCAAAATCATACCTGGATGAATTCATATCTTAATGAGTCTATATAGAATGGAACCCATTGAATTATGAGAATTATGGGTAAAATTACAAGAGAATTTGAACAAGGGTTTCATATTCTCTATGGATTCATTATGGGGTGAACCTATCTTTGTTATCAAAAAATAAGGATGGATCAATTAATATTTTTATTTATTATCATGAGATTAATAAAATAATAAGCAATAACTTGTATCCTATACCCTGTATCAATTATCTATTCGATCAACTTGGTGGATATTAATTCAATTCAATGATTTATTTTTGATTTTGATATCATCAATTAAGGGTTAAAAGGGTGTATATTTCTAATAAATATTTCTCTATGAGGTATGGACACTATAAATTTATAGTGACATGCTTTAGACTTATGAATTCTCGCACTATATTCATTTATGTAATGAATAGAGTATTTAGGGACTACCTTGATACATTTTTTGTTTTTAATTATACATTATATTCTAATATATTTATATGAGTAAGGAAGAATATGAAGACCATTTTTCTATTGTGTTTAAGGATATAAGAAAGGAAAAACTTTATACAAATTTTAGAAGGTTTGAATTTTTGGTATAGAAAGAATCATTCCTGGGCCATGTAATAATATGTGAGGGAATATTTATAAATCCTTCATAGATGGCAGTTATCAAATAATTCCATTTTGAAGAGAGCTATAACAAAGGCCAACTTGGTGTGGTATTTTGTGACCCTTGTATTTTTCTAATCATTTACAGAATCATATTCATGTGGTGAAATTTACACCTATTTTTGTAAAAAACCCTTATAATGCCACTATTTTTATTTTTAATAATAGTTTGTTTAGACTAAGCTTTCTTAGTTCCTGAACTTTTCTTCTAGAAGGGAAGGGTTTGTAATATACAGTGATACTTTATTAATGAGTTAGGATGTATCCTCTTGAAGAATTAGAATGAAATTTGTTATGACACATGTTAATAAAAATAATCATGAGAACAATTACCCTACACATGATTTGGAGCTGGTATTTGTGATCATTGAATTAACTATTTGGATGAATAATCTCTATAGTTAAAATTGTGATATATATTAACCACAAGGGCTTGAAATATATATTCACATATAAGGAGTTCAATATGTTTCAATATATGTAGTTTAAATTGATAATAGATCATGACTTCTCAGTACATTACCACCTATTTAAGGAAAATAATGTGGCTTATGGTTTGAGTAAGAAAGGTCATGCTACCTTATACATGATCAGGGTTGAATAATACCCAATAATCATGGATTTTTAAATGATAAACCTTGGAGTTATATGGGAAGTTGATAAATCCCATCTTTCCAAAATAGCTAATTAACTATCCTTTTAGGTGAAGATTAAAGAAGTAGATAAGGATGATTTGGAGTTACAGAAAAAGGTAGTGAGTATTACAGAGATCAAATTTGATAAAAATAGTGTTATGTTTTTTGGTCTGAGATATATGTCCCATAAACACCATAACTGAAGTGGGAACATTTGTATGATTCTCATGGTTAATATTTATCTATTTATCCAGGAAGAATAAATATGTATATAGATCTGAAAAAATTATGGTGGGATAACATGAAGAGTTAGATTGCAGAATACATATCTAATTTCTTGGTATAGATGAAAGTTAAGGTCAAATGATAGAATTAAAAGAGGATGAGTATATTATTACCCATACCAATATTGAAATGGGAAAACATAACTATGTATTTCTTTACATTTCTCCCCATGAAATATAAAGGCTATAATTACATTTGGGATATAGTTGATCACCTTAAAAATTCAACACATTTCATTAACATTAAAGAATATTTCTCACCTGACTAACTCACCATGATATAAATAATGGAGGTGGTAAGGCCGCATGGATTCCCACTACCTATTGTATCTGATCAATATACAAGGTTTACCTCTAGGTTATAGGAAATTATTTATATATCATTGGAGACATAGATGAGTTTTAGAACCGCTTACCACCCTTATAAATATTTTCAAAATGAGAGAACCATCCAAACTCTTGAAGATATATTGGGATATTTTTTAGTTTATTTAAACAATTTTTGGGATTAACATGTTTATTTAGTAGATTTATCATATAAAAATAGTTTCCATCCATCATTACAATGGCACCATATGAGGCTCTGTATGGGAAGTGATGTTGGAATCCAATAGGATGGGATGAAGCTAGAGGGAGAAGGATGATATGAACTGGTCTTGTCTATGAAATTTAAGAGAAGGTTCAAACCATTCATTGGAATATGAAAGCTATAAGAAGTAGATAAAAGAGTTATATGGATAATTATAGATGAGATATAGAGTTTGAAGTTAGTGGTAATGTGTTACTCCATATATCTCTTTGGAGGTAGTTCTTGATATTTGAGAAGAAAGGGAAGCTGATCCCTAGGTTTATTAGCCCCTTTGAGATCCTTGATCATTATAGAGATGTAGATTATCTTTTTGAACTATCTCGGGATCTCTACCAAGTACATAATGAGTTTCATACATAATATTTGAGTAAGTATATACAAGAAATTTCACATCTACTTAACTCAAAATCTGTTCAAATAGAAAATGATCTCACATTTTTGGAAGAACAATTGGTATTCTATATTGAATAGATAATGTACTAAAAAAACGACCACTCATCTAGTCAATGTTCTATAGAGGAATCATAAGTTTAAAGAAGATATATGGGAACCCAAGGATGTAATGAGAGAAGAGTAACAATACTTTTTTTCATCCTTGTAATAAAATTTCAAGGATGAAGTTCCTTTAATATGGGAGAATGTAACACCCCAAGCTTTTACCATATATATTTTTTATACAAATAAATTATTTTTTATATTTCTTATTTCAATTGGGTCATCGAACTAAAATGATTTGTGACATATAATATAAATATAATTAAAAAAATTGATAATAATAAAACCTATAGAAAATAAAAATATCATAATAAATTAATAATTCATATAAATAATCATCAAGAATACTTAATGTATTTTATGAGAGTTTTTAAAAGAAATTAGTTTTCCTATATATATATATATTGTATTTTAATTTAAGATATAAATTTATAAATTTTATATTTTTAATTTTACTATATTAAACTTATATTTTTACTTAGAGTAACATTATTATATTAGGACTCATTTTTTGTATTTTTCCAATGTAGTCAATTTCCTAGAAAATAGTGAAAAATATAGTTTTCACAATAACTGTAAATCTTATACACTTATCATTTTATAAGAAAGACATAGAATTATTTAAAACATTATAATTAATATGTTTTTTAAGGAATAAAACTATATATTCTTTAAATACTATTATGAATTTTGAAAACCTATATTTAACATTTTATAAACGTAAGTAATATTTTCCAAAGAAAACAACTTGTTTTTTTATTTCATTTAAATTAAATATTAATTATATAAAATTAGGTTTTTTATTTATTTTAAATACACCTAAAATTTATTTTTTTTATAATAAAACAATGTATATCATAATAATCAAATACATTGATAATTTTATCCTACACATAATTTTTTTAATTTAAAAATACACTTTTTTCTAAAAACGGGGTTTACGTGTTACATGTTCTAATGTTAAAATTAATTTTTATTAAAGATATAAATTTAAATGAAAAATTGGATTTTATATTTTGAATTATTAGGTCAATATTATTTAATGAGGGACATTTTATTTTTAAACATTAGGATTAATTGAATTTGGTAAAAACTAGTTTCCGCGATAAAATATAATGTGCTAAAAGTAAATAATAATGAGGAAAGGGGCTTGAAAAATGTAAAAAATCTATATATTATTTGGGTTTTGAAATATTATAGAGCTTATCTCATCCCAAAATACATTATTTACCATTTTTAAATCCACATGACATGCAAAAGATGTGATCTCTCTGTATTTATTTTAAATATATAAAAAAATGTCAGTCTCGCCACTTATAAAAGGGGCCTCTCACCACCCCTTCAATACCACTCGATGAATTTAGTTACAAATTTAAAATATTACCTTTATAATCAATTTATAACACCATTCATTATCCTATAACATATGTTCATAATATATTTACTTAATCCCTCTATTTATAAGGTGTCTTCCAAGGGATAACCTAATTTCTCAATACAAGTACTTTCTTTTCTTAAACTTAACTTATTTTCTTTATTAACTTACAAATATAACTTTATAATTTATATATAATTAAATAATTTTTTTTTATACTGAATTTTATTAATCTAAGGGAATAAATATTAACCACCTTTTTCATTTTCTATTAATAAAAAATGAAAGCGTCATTTGTGTGCTTTGTGGACAACCACCTCCATGAAGAGGTGACTTCTTTTTTTTCACCGCCACATATAGTCACCAATTATAAGGATGAAATTGAATAATAAATATGAAATATGTAATATAATTATTATTATTAAGGAAAAAAGTATAATCCACATTCTTCTGTTCTCATTCTTTGAGAAATGAGAATGTTAAGTGTGCATTATGTGGACCACCACCTCCATGAAGTAACGTATCTCATTTTTTATCTAATTTATTAATTATTTATTAAAATATCTTAAAATATTATTAAAAACATTAAAAATATCTAAATAATATCATTATTATTCGATAATAAATATATTATGCTAAAATTAATGACTTTTAAAATCATAATCATCCATTAATTATGGTACATTCATGTTTGGTCCGGTCTAACCCTCTACTTGAAAAATGCTATAAAATAATATCATGAATAACTATGATAACTTAATTTATTATTATTTATGATATAAATAAGTAATTATTTATTTAATTTTGGTTTTCTGTGCTAAAATTAATATTCAACACCTTAATTAAGACACTATTGTTGGTTTGTTGAAAATCAGCAAAACATGCTTGTCGCGAATATCTTTTATAAGAAACATAACTAAAACTCTCATAAAATGGAATTATAGACTTATAAATAAAATAATAAAACAAAAATCTGAATATCTAATTTTAAACTACTATGATAATGTTTAGGATAAGAATGATTAACAACACTTCTATTGCGAAACCAGTTGAAAGGAATCAAGATTACTCACTTCGATTATTAAAAATAGATAATAACTAATTAATATAGATGTAAAGAATAATTATAAATTATGTTTATAAAAGTTTATATATATGTATATTATTATGGAATATTTTATTAAGATAGTTATGTTTCTTATATAGGAGGCTAGAGCATGTTCGAGTAAGCAATAATACAAGGTAAGGGGTTTTCTTAACTTAGCCTTTTTTTAGTCATAATGATTCCTTTTTGACTATGATTTTACAAAATGGATTTATTATATTCTATGATTATACAATAATACCTACTTTCTCTGGGGAAAGGGTCATTTTTTATTCAGATATTTACTTTTATGTATTTATTTTTTAAAAATATATCATTTATAGAATAATTCCCATCTTCTTTAATAACAGTTTCTCCTCCATATCCATATTTAACTTTCCCATAAACGTTGTCCTTTTTATATTGAAACAAAACTATTTTTTATCCATGGTGAACCTCATATTTTCCCTCTCCTCTTTTAAAATGTATGTTTTGGTTAATATTTTTACAATTTGGGGTTTCAACATTTCATTTCAAAATATTAAAATAATTTTCCATCCTTTCATAACAAAATGTTTTGTCATCCACTCAAAATTACGTATAATAATATTGAATAATATTTTTAAATATTTTTTTCTAATTTTTTCACTTTAACTTTTTAAAAATCGATTTTTAATGAGACCCAAAATTTCTCCTTTTATGGATATGTTAAGATTGTTTTCTAAAAACTATTTTATGGTTTCACTACCATTTTACTCTTCATATTAAAAGGATTAATTTACATTGAAATTAGTTTTCATGAATAACCCTCCAATTTTTCTTATGAAATACTCTTTTGTGGTGATTGAATTTGGGTATCAACTATTTATATTCTTGAGATCAATTTTGGTGTTACATTTTGGAAATATTACAAAACACATATTTTATTCCATGGGTTCTTTATGATATAAAAGGTGAATGATTTCCATTTAAATGTTTTATAAAACCCATTTTATTTCCATGGTTTCATTATGATTTAATAAGCGGATTATTTTCAAGCGGCAATCATATATATGGATTAATTACTAGTGGGGTCCTATATCAACCTCCAATTAATTGGTTAGTATTTTATATATCATGAGATAATATGGCGCGAGACTTCTTGGATTTTCTCACATGTAAAGGGGTATCCTCCTTGGATATGATCACAAATTATAGGGTGAAACTTCTTGGATATGGTTATAATCTAATGTGTGAACCTTCTTGGATATACTCAAATCATGCTAATACCATATTCTTATGTTTTGGTTAAAGATCATTAGTATGATACGTCTTAATGTACTATTACATTTCAATTTGATATATCTATGAATATGATGCATGGATCATGTTTATTATCTCATGGACCGACACACTTATTCCATCATACATATTTTCTCTTACATTATTTTCTATCTTGACTCATGGTCAAATATCAGAGTTCTATTTTATTTTAATAATTAATTTATCCCCTTCCCATGCTTTATCATAAGATTATGACATAACCCATGATGAAATGATGATAAATTTTACCTTAATAAGTGTTTAAGCTCACCCCTTTCACAAATTTACATTCCCTAGGTTATGATGATTATTATATCTTATGATTGGTCAAGAAGGGAGGCTAGTGTGTCTCAAGTTTATGGGAATTATCACAATTATTATAGAATAAGTTACTAATATAGCTAGTATTCAAAGAATCTGAACTTTATCTTCTTATTATTATAAGTTTATTTTATGATATACAATTTTTCTATCATGAAAATAATATTAAATAATGATTTTATTATCTTGGGTTGTTGTAATTTTCAAGTCCTTCAATTTTCATAGAGTTATTCAATGTTATATGTGGCTATACAGACTTGAAAATTCATCACCATCAACCTATGAATTACGACACCATATTCATTGAAATTTATTTATATTGGGGATACCAATTATTAGAATTATGTAATTTTATTTAGATGGTTTTAGTGTTATAAAACCTTTAATAACTAATAAAAAATGTTATAAAATAAATATAAAAATATAAAGTTCATCCCAACTACTGCTTACTATATATTCTATCCTTTTTGTGGCTGGTTTTCACTAAATTCATAGCCTGAAATATCATTTTACAAACCATATTAATACTGATACTTCATGTTTAATTATATCTATCTAGATATTATAAATTAGGATTATCTTAATCTATCCTCCTAATCTAGTTGACCATCACTACTAAATTCATATCCTATTATAACTTCTAAAATCTCAGATCCATTATGATTCCATTAGATATCTCATATATGAGATTTATAACATTTCTTCTCATAATTTATTCCCCTTTACATGAGTTTTTATGATTTCAGATTTCAAGAAACGTCATTAAAATTCTATATTCTTCTTTCAGCTCCAAAAATTATGTTCTTTCTTCACATATACCCCATGGATTATATATCCCACAAAATTATACACCTCTTTAAATAGTATCTACAAATAATTTAAAGTTTGTTAGGAGATGGGTACCATCATTTTTCTTCGTTTGAGGAATAGTGATTATTAAATGGGACCGAACCTTTGTTTCTCATTTTATTCTAAGCCTTTGTGGTGGATATTTTCGCAATACAAATTATAAATATTTCAAAGTAAGTGTAAGATATTTATTCCTTTTTTTAAATTTGTATACTTTTCAATTATAGTGTTAAAACCTCTTATATAGGCTTCCTTTTGAGATGCACCACTTTTCCAATCCATTTCATTTTTCTTCCACCATGTCAAGGAAACTCCATCGATCTTTATTTTATGATTATTATAATAATTAATGGAAGAACTCAAGCATGATTCATGATTTTATTCTCCAAGGGATATCAAATCCACTTGTTCCATTTTCATTTGGGGTGAGCCCTTTATTAGGTTCATGGTAATTTTTCTCATAGCTGGGGTGTATTCCAATTTTTTTTCATCATCCAGATGAGTTCACTTTCTTCCCAAGAGGGATTATATGAGAACAACATATTTTGTTCTTGAAACACCCTCTATGGAGTTCCATAATTCTATTAAAAAATAGTGAACTTATTTTCTAGCATAATAAGATTTATCACGGGATAAACCCTTTCCTTTTATGTCACAATAAGATAGGTTCTCCTTGGGGATTTAATTTCTTTAATCTTATTCAATTATTTTTCATATGTTCAGGGTTAAAACATATAAATCATTTATCGACATAATCATACCTTATGGTGTATCCTCTTGTGTGATATGTTTGCATAATAGATGTTCTTCCTCCATTGAGAACATGAATATATAGACACATACTCCTGATATATCCTAATTTATCATAAAAGTAAAACCTAGTGTCCCCCATTTTTTTAGCCTCATTTTATTCTTTATATTTTTCAAGAAACTTCAATTCACTTAAAAATCACAGATATGAATTTTTTCATTTATTTCTATATTTTAGCTGTGGATTATTTAAGGATATTATAGTGGGAACTTTCAATCTCTATTTTCCTTCTCAGAACTAAAAATTAATATAAGATCCTTAATTATTTCAATTTTCATCTTTAACTAGTCATCCATCACTTTCATACTTCAGGTATCATCTATTCTATCCAAAATATTTTTTCTAATTGAGTTTTGAGTGGGAGAATAATTTATTTAACTCATATACTATGGATATTATTTTTCTAATATATTTTGACATTTTATTATCAGAATCACTCTAGTCTATATTTTTTTACACATTTTATAATGTCAATGATTAATTCCACTTCCACACTCTTCAAACTATTCTTATCCATATATTGATATTCAAAAGTGGAAAGGTACACTTCATGTATAATTTTCTATTGATACACTTTATTATGTAATTGATGAATAGCCTTATAGATATCACGTAAAAACTCCCAGAATTTTTAACCCATTTTTGTTTCCACTTCATCACCAAAGTGAAATAGTCTCTTCAATTCCATGAGTGAGTTTTCACCTTCTGATTTTCATGATCCCACTAAACTATAGTTAGAATCATAGACAATAACATGATTATAATTGATTAACTAAACTGGGGATACTTTCTTCTTAGAGAGACTCTTCCAGTTATTGCTCTTAATTTTTTAGTCATATGATACTTTTTATCAACCTTTCTTAAAAGATTATTATCTTTTATTCTCTTTCAATTACCGTTACTGTCATTTTTTACCAGATAACTCTTCTAGATTTTTTCACATATATATGAAAAAATTTATGAGAGAAAAATTATTGAAAATGTATTATTTTGAATAACTCATTAATTCAATCTTAACAAAATCATCAATATATATATATATATATATATATTTCTTTTTTCTATCTAAATGATAATTCATTATTAGCTCAGTAGGACTATTACTTCCTTCACAACTTTATAGAGGATTTATTTACATACCCCATTGAATTTAATCAAATTTTTTTTACACTTATAGAATTTTGTACCATTAGAAAATAGTGGATCAAAATTTGGATCTATTTTTGAAATAACTCAAAAAATATCCTCTGAGTTTGAACACAACATAAAACCATAAGATTTGATACCACTCATTAGGTCCCTAAGGAACCCTGGGGTGGGGCGGGGGGTGGGGGTGGGGTGGGGTGGGGTGTGAATCAATGTGATTCAAATTTAACGAAATTTTTACCTTTTAATGATTTTATCTTCTTAATATTGTTCACATATAGGTATAAAATATGTTCAACCTTATTTATAGGTTTTTTTCTCAACACCACTAAATTAAAACAAGTGATGGAAATAGAATAAAACATGCAAGGTGTACTAGGATTTTCACTTACTTCAACAACATTCGAATACATCAAAGGATAATGAAATTGATAGTGTACTAATGAAGAAAAAGCTAATACTTAACTAGATCAGTGTATATAAAAGATCATGGTCTCTCCATTTCTAGCATCACAACTTATAAATTTTTTTGGACTGGCTATCTATCACCAAAGGATCACTTCACTTTATCCTCCTTTGAGTACTACTCTGTGGGAGTTTAGTTTATAGATTAAGAACATGTAGATCCCTATATCATTGAAGAAATTTATGCATATGAGTGCATCATCATATTTATATAGATGTTTTGTTGATATCCTCATAGCTACTCCTTCACATGTAGTTTGTGAAATTATTCACTATTGTAGAAAATATTTAACTATCTATGGATGAAGAAAATACCTAAATGGATGAAATCATGACTCCTCCTTCATCTACCAGTCATATTAAGGAACATAATTCTTCCAATGATTTGACTAGAATAATTTTTTGTTAACATAATAATATCCTTATCTTATAAATCAAATCTTCAGGATTGTGTGATTTTCTTCTCCCTCCATGTATAGGTTTTTAAAAGAAAGTGCAATGTTGAACACTTATTATTTTATATATGTTATTATTATATATGTATAATAATCATGTAAGACCAGTTTCCATTTTTTATAAATATAATAATATTCTTCTTTCTTGGTCTACCATACTTTTAATTTTTTAATATTTTGAAGGAGATAGATATATCCTCTAATAATTGGGTAGAATCAACTCTTTGAAAGGTGGAAGGTATGAAAATATTTTATTTCCATTGTATCAGCTATAATATCTTATTAAGAGTATATGAAACTATCCATTCTTCACACTACAGTTCCCTTTTCTTTAATATGAAAACAAACCTTTCATGTCCTGACCTTTAGTCAATGGAAACCCAAAAGACTTTGATAACATGTATACATTCAACTTGTTATTTCTTCACCTTCCATGCAACCCTCTATGTTTTTCATGTTATGGTGTGTGAAGTTAAGATGAATCCCACAAACAAGACTCAATATTTCTTTAAAATAATTAAAATAACCTAGATTAATTATATTTTATGTCATGGATTGATTATCTACACTAAATGTCTCTAGAGTTCTTATAGTCAATTCTCTTAAAAAAAACTCACAACTTATCATTCATGTCTATCTGATTTATCAATTACAGATCATAATTGATAATACAAAAAGTAATCAACGTCACCATCTCAAAACATATCTATTTTCATGGAAGATACCCCCAATTCATCTCTTGAGGTGCAAAAAGATCCTTATGGTGTATAATATATTTATTTTCATTTATCACAAAAAAATTGAATCTCATATCATGATACTAACCTTTATCATTATACTTAGATTTTTTATGATCAGAACATGAGTTAATTTATTTAATTAAAACATTTAGTTATATTAAAATTAATATATATCTTTATTTTATAGTTATATCCCCAAAAAATACATCTTACCCTTATCATTTAATACCTCATAAATATTTCTTCATAAAAATTGGAATAAATCTTCGATCTTGAATATATTCTCAAAATGAAACGCCTCTACTGGGTTTTTTAGGCTGATATAGTAACAAAATAGTTCATGTTAAAGAAAAATATGAATCATACAGGGCTTGAACCTAATACATTTCACTGTACGACCATACGAGGCTTGTCTCAACCTTACCATTAGTTCACATAAACCTTAAAAAGTCTCACACCAACCTTATAAATGTGTGTCCAAACCCTATAGATGCTTTCATAAACCTTAAATATTTCAATCTAAGCCTATCCTAACCTTATGAGGTATCACCCCAAAATTATTATGATACACATATCCTTATAAAGATACTATCATGGTCTATATCAACCATATGTATGGTTATATCAAACTTACACATAGTTTTCTCATCCTTATACTCAATTTCTTTATCCATAAATGTGGTTATCTTAGACTTATATGTGATATTATCAACTGTATGTATATATATATAAAATTTATATACTACGTTATTATTATTATTTAAACCTATTATATCCTTTATGATATGAACTTCACACACAATAGTAGGCTGTTTTAAAAATTCATTCCACTTGGCTTAACAATATCCTTATCAAGTATGAATTTAAATGCCTACTCATGCATTCTATATATTAAAAAAATATAACATAACATATATTTTTAATAAATCCAACATGAACCCTTAGGTATACAATAGATACTTTTATAATTATTATGTTTAAAGAATATTAACAATTTCTTGAATTTTTGAAAAAGATGGTTTAAGATTCTAGATTGGTTATACTTTTTATTTCATGTGAAAATATATTTATCAAGATTAATAATCTATTGAGGAGATTTATGAATTTCATGTTAGGAATATAATTTCTCTTTATTGATGAGAATCAAGTTAAAGAAGAGTTTAACATGTTGTTGAGTTATTTATAAGTAGATTGTGATCATTTAAGGAGAATTATAGTTGTGAGTGTAAACACCTATGATTATAAAGAATAAAGTTTAATGAATGATATAGAAATATCACTTTGATGATTATAGAAATAACCAGAGTATGATTTGAGTTATTGAGATATTTACTTAATTTATTAGTTATTAATTGATGCACCATTGTTGAGAACAATGGTATATAAGAGTTATGAAATTATTTAGTTAGTGGAAGCTTTATTTAAATAATAAAAAGTGAGTTTTTGTGTGTCATAGGAACATTATAAATTATTTTTTAATTATTTTATAAGGTTTTTATTATTTATTAATGTTATTTGTAGTTATTTAAGATGAACTGGAGTGGCTAAGAATTTATAAGGATTTTTGGAGTTGGTTAGAGTTATGTTTTGAGTTGATTTATATTTTGAAAATTAGTAAAGTATTGAATACGTAAGAATAAATATAGTTGTTTTTAAATAATTGCTAATTTATATGAGGTATATAAGATTAAATCTTTGATTTCTTGTGGTATAAACCATTATGTTCCTGAATATCATTATGGAATATCATATCCTTGATCAAGGTTCAGAAGGTAGGATGTATCTAGTGTCATCATACTTAAGAAAAGTCAATAATCTAATGTTTCATACTAAATCAGATATTTTTTAATGAATAAAATATATATTTTTAGTGGAATACCTAAAAAGAAATCAACTCACATCACTAGGAATATTACTTGTGGGGGAATCATATTGAAAAAGTTGAATAATGGAATAAAATGATATGAAAGATTAATTCAACTGAAACTGAAGATAAACCTAATTTTTTTAGAGGATATGTAAGATACCTATGATTATTTGTGATTCAATTAGAGTTATTATAACATTAGATAACATTTTCACCACAATAGTTTTATGCTTGTGATCTTGAACATGTGTATTTGAATATGTTGGTTCTATGAAGTTTTGTAATAGTTGTTGGATATTATTTAATTTGAGGTATTTTAGAATTAAATGAGTTAAATTCAGGAATAATTTTAGATTATTAATTTAGGATTAAAAATTGGTTAAATCATAGGGAATTGAAAAAGGAATAATGAGTAAAATTTGTGGAAATTTAAATGCGTATTTGAGAAGTCATTTTTTTAGATAAATATGAATATTGAAATATGAATATTCAAATAGGAATGTTTAAATACATTTATATAGATCATAATAATTAAAAGATGGAGGTTATGATATTTAAATTGTTAAAGATTTTATAAATGAATTATAAAAACTATATTCACCTGATTATTATTATTTTATGAAATTTAAGGAATGATTTAAAGAAAATATGTGCATGAAGGAGATAGGGAATTTTTTCTAATGATAATATTCATAGTTTTGAATAAATAGGTAGAGGGGATTCAATACTTATATAATGTAAATCCTTCTGAATCAAATGAAAATAAGAGAATAGAGAGAGATACCCAAATTATTTTTTTAATTATCCCATTAGTTAATGTTCATGGAGAAGATATTGTGAGGAAACCTAGAAGTGTATTTTTATATAAAGGAAGTGTTTAAAGATTTTTGAAAATATAGTTAAAATGTGATACAACCAAAGAGACTATTATACAATAAAGGAAGTTCTTCAGATTTCTATGTGTACTTTGGGAATAGAGACTCCCTCTAGGATGAAGCTAATTTTTTGTTTATATGACTATTCCTAGGCTTTTAGAATAACATCGTTCTAACAATAGTTGGTACAAACTCCATTATAATTTATAAACCTCTTCATGGCTTTGGTTTTACCCCTAGTCAATATCCTATCTTATCCATAGGTGAAATACCTCATCAACAACCACACTAAAGTCATTTTAACCTATAAATAAGGGGAAAATGTTTCTAATTTACTTTTTATATGGCTACACAAGGATTTCATATTACGTTAATTATGAGTTTAGACACTTTTCCTCCTAGAGTTGTGAATCTAGTTAGAGGATATTCCCTCGGTCAAAATTATTTCAGACCCCATAATTTGTTTTTTATTCAGTTTCACAGATCAATCCATTTTCTTGTCTTATTCCTGCACTCATTTTGTTCTTTATTTTTATGTTTTGTTCTGGGTTCTCACTCCCACCTTAAAATTATTTTTGAAATAAATTTTTTAATTTTTAGTCTTTCAAGTAAGGTCCTATTCTCCCAATCACTAATACATATGATTTTATGTGTTAATCCAATCACACGTTGGTTCTTATGAATATATAATTTGGTACTTTTATAATTTATAGTTAAATCAATGTATATATTCTGGTTGGTTCTGGATAAAATTGTTTAAGTTCATCCCCTTCTCATTGGTTGATTCATGATAATGAAAGAACATCAAGGTGTCTGTGGTGTAAAAACCACCATACACTGTGGGATATCTAAAAAATTGCGAGTTAACCTTAAAAAAAGTAGTTTCCCGTTGTTTTGGTATTTTATTGTTTAATATTTCATTCATACAGTAGCAGAGAGAAAAAGAAGTTTAATAACTATTAATCTATACCGGTGTAGAGTTAAAAAATATATTCATATTTGTAAAATTTTTCTACACTGAATCACCCTCTCTTAGTGTAGATACGTATATCCTATGAGAACAATTTTTTTATCACATATCCTGGTTCCACCCCGGATTATCTTCTTGACATTTAATAATTTATATTTTTGTGTTTCTATTCTATAAGAATCCATAAATGAATAATTAATGATGGTGTGATTACTTATTATCTAAATAAAATCAATTTTATGAATTTTAAGAATATAAATAATAAATATATGATAAAGATATAGAATACATCTCTTATGAGTAAAGGAAAATAAATATGAACATTCATATTCTATAATCATGATGAAATTATACTATCATAGACATAGAAAAACTAGTTAAAAAATAAACTTTGAAGAAAATGAATAATAATTATACCTTATAATTTTAAATTCTATTAGATAAATTTTAGTTAATTTTATTTTCTTTCTATGATTTAATTGTGGATGAACACAACATATGTGGTGATGATCATGTATCAATATAATTGTATGATGATTCATGTGTATATTTTAAATGACTGCAAATTGACTTTTTTGTAAATGATAAAACTTAGGTATCCCCAAAATCAGGGGGATGTATGTGATGGATACCCAAGGAATCACTTATAACTATTAATTTACAGTATTTTGGTAAGGACCCCAAACTAGAATATAAAATAAGAACATCAACCATACTCCATTTACTAGCCAAAGCATTTCCCACAAAATTCCCTTCCCTTTAGATATGTGTAACAAAAATGCCCTGGTTGACCATCCTCCTAATTTTTTTACAAATTAAGCTAGATCCAAAGGTGGGTTGTCCATGCCTTACAAGAGTCCAATTAACAAAAGATTATACACCTTTAATCCATCAAATTATTGAACCACTATATATTATATTCTATAAAATTAAAATCATATTACTTCCCATTGAGTTTAGTGCACCAAAATGTAGGAAGTATATTCACCCGCTTACAATACCAAATCAAACTACTCACAAAATCTTTGAAAAAACTCACAAAAAATAATTCTTGAAAAAGAAAGGGTTAGAAAAAGTAAACTGGACACAAAAGATGACATAGTTTGGAAATTTGATCTACATCCTTGTGATAATGATTTTTTTTATTTCAATAGAAAATATGCATATGAATCCTTGTAGGTAATGAGATAGTTATTACACTTAAAGTACCTAATAAAATTACTTCTTGAATGAATCTAATCATACATCAGTATCTGGTCCCTCCTCTATTTTATAGAGGTTCATTGTAGGTAAAACCGGTGAGACCACCATCCAACATTTTTAGTCATCCATCCATTAACTTCACTATTATTCTCTATAAAGAACCGAATCAACTACTATAGCTAGTGAACTATTCACAAACCTCATCTGATAAATGTAGACTACCTTTATTATCATATTAAAATAACACAATAATATAGAAAATGAAACCCATATGATAAGGATTCTATTACCACTAAATTGATAAGGTTGAGATGAAAGTTCAAAGTTCCACCTTCTAGTAATTTGAATATAGTAACTTTAAAAATATTCCTAATTCAAAAAATCTCCCACTTGAAAACTATTTCATGGGATATTTTGGAATCCTTCAACACCTAGGAAAACTCATTCTATTTTCTTCAGGATTTTAGAGTTGTTGATCATCTTTTGTTTACTGGATTACTATATAGTGACAATGTTGCCTCAGAAATTCAAAGAGTAAAACCTTTATGAATATTTATTTTGGATTTTTCTTCCTTTTTATCCACTATAACTCTAAAAATTTATATTATGGTAGAGTATCTATAAACTAAAATTTAAAGTTAATGTGTTTAATTCTCATATGAAACACTTGATTTTGGGTAAGGTGAAACACGCACTAACTATCTCATAATAAGACTTCTCCTTCAAGTGACTTTGAAAGATCTTTCATCAAGCACCTTAATCATATTAACTAATTTCCATCTTTTGTAGATATAACAACTTTTTCTTAAATTATAGAAAATTTAACCACATGCTATAGTTGATGTATACAAATAAACTCTTTTCCACCAAAAATAAACATGAAACCCAATATGTTATTCTATCTATCTTAATCCCCATAAAAATACACATCTAAGAATCCTTGCAAGAAATAATCGTCACTAAAATAGAGTGTTTTGTCTTATGATCCCTTAAAGTATTTAATGAATCACTTCATGCCTTCCCAATTTAACCCTTTGTAGTTTTATATAAATCAACTTATAATTACCAATACAAAGGAAATATCCTACCATGTAAAAATCATCATATATGTTAATCTTTTGAAAAATGATGTATATGGTACTTTTTATATATATTAGGATTCATATTCCTATGTTAGATCATGTTCCTTATATAAAAAAGAGTGTAAAACAAGGGGGGTTATGATATGTTTATAAATTTCTATCCCAAAATTTTTAGTGATCTTCCAGACGTATTATTCCTAGGATAACACTAGAGTATTAATTTTTTTATCCCTCACTATCTTTATCTACAAGAATTTAATGACTTGGCCAAGATACTTTATTTAAATTTTTTAGATAACTTACACTTTTAATACTAAATCCTTGAACTCTCTATACCTTATAATATTATATCATCCATACAAAGTTGAATTATAGTGTAAGTACCATCATCTTAAAACTTCCAATAACAAAATGAATAGAGTCTTAATTTGTGATGAAATCCTTTGTCATAAAAGTTTCAAAATTCCATTTCCAATGAGGAGGATAATGTCTCAATCCATATAGGATTCACTTAAAATTAGACACAAGAACTTCCATAAGATTGTATTCAAAACCCTTATGATGTTTTATGTTAATATCCCCATCCAAATATCCATAGAGAAATTTTATCTTTACATCCATTTACTCCAAGTCTAGACCATCAGGGGAAATAAAATAAAGGACCATCTAGATGGTAGTATACTTAACTAATGATGAAAAGATATCTAATAAATTGATTCCCTGATTTTATTGGAATCCATTCACTAGTAGTCATTCCTGGTATCTTCTACTTCTGTCTAGATCTTATTTAAAATAGAAAACCCATTTGGTTTCTAGTTTCATCTTTACTTATGGTAGTTTTTCTATCTCTAAAGTTTCATAGAACATTTATGAGTTCATACCTTCCTCCATGGATGTCTCCCACTATTTTGATTCATTGAGTGTCTCTACCTCCTCTAATAATCTGAGTTCCCCAACATCCCTAACAACAAATAAATTCATATCAACTTGATAGCTATTGACCTTTTGTTTGAATCTATAATATCATCTCAACTTAGCTTGAGACTCTTATATTTATGGTGCTAACAATTTTAACTCCCCAATATATTTAAAATAAAATATTAGTTGGTTAATATTTGGATATTTCCCTATAATTTAGCTAACCATGATAATTTTAGCTTGCCTTCTTCTAATTGATCTTATAGTGGTCTTGTTATAATATCTGGAGTCACTGGAATTTATTATAATCTTATGATTATATTTAGATCAATGTGTACTTAATTTATTTGATTATTTCCCCCAAATTTTGATCATACAAATTCTTGACCTTCCAATTAATATACTCATTAAAGATAATATTTAAAATTTTTATGATTTAGGGCTTGTCATAATCCCATAACCTGAATCCAAAATCTTTATTCCCGTATACTACAAGAAAAATATATTTGAACTTTTCTTTATTATTTTCATCAACGATGGAATAATGTAATCTTCTAAATATTTTTAGGTGTCCAAATTATGACTTCTTTCTAAACAATATCTATTTTAGTAGACTTTTTCCCATAGCAGCTGAAGGAATTTTGATGGCTAAGTGTAATTCGGGGTTATTTTCTTCCACCAGAATGACCTTTGGTATTTTGGAATGCACACACATGCATATTTCCTTCTTAGTAAAAGTTTAGTTCATTCTCTTTTTTACTCCATTCAATTGAACTATTTTATGAATTTTTCTCTCAATATTGATCCATCTCTTCCCATAGTAGTTATTAATGTGAATTTTGCTGTATTGACTTCCATTTTATAACATGGGGAATTTTAACTTTTTAGCACTCTCCAATTCATATATATGTTTACATTGTATAAAATCACTAAAAACATAAATATAAATCTTCATTCAATACACCCATACCTTACATATCACATCATATATGAATGTGATGAAGTACAAAGATCCTCCCTGATATTAAACTGGGGAATATACCTATACATCCAATTGAACAAACTCCAACTTATAGGATCTGGGATTATATCCATTTAAGTTAAATAAAAAATACTTTTTTATTTCCTAATATACAACTATCACATCTTCTGATATCCATGTGATTGAGATTCATAATTACTTTCCTAGAATAAATATTCATGTTCTTCTCACTATGGCGAATAAGACTAAAATTCTATAGCATTGGATATTTTTAAGTTTAAATTCTGGCAATTTCACTCCCACATAAAGTATTAGTCATGTAGAGTGTACCATTCTTCATTTCACTTTCCAAAATCAAATAACCTCAAGTTAAACTATAAAATCCACTTGAAAAGGTAATTATATAGACTATATTAACCATAAGCCTCATCATTATGAGGTTATTTCAAATAATCGGATTATTTTTTCACTTCCTTTAGTCATTAGAAGCACCCATTCACCGTTCAGAGGTCAACACCCCCTTTTCCAATAACTTCCAAAGATTTATCATCCATCAGATGAACTTTCCAAAATATTTCAAATACATATTTGATCATTCACTTATGATCATCCATATAATGGAAGGATTCACTTGAGTTATCTTCCCAATAATCCATTAGGAAAATTTAGTTGAGTTGTAGGTTTTTTCCATATTACACTATGTTAATGGATTTTAACTTTTATAAGTTTTTATTCTGGTAAATTCCTTGAAACTTATTCAGTACCTATGAAGATTTATAGGCTTCCCAAAATTCTTTCACGTGATCTCTAAGCCATTAAAATATCCTTGAATATTTTTCCTAGAATTATCTTTTTATTATTGATGATTCCTTCTTGAGGATCCCACTCCCTTAGACCAGTTTCCATCACATTATTAGAAGGTACTTGGACCTCTCTTTTATGGAGTTATTCAATGAGGATCAAGTTCCATAAGTCTTCAAATTCAATATTAGTGTTTCCACAAGAATTATTTACTACAGTAACCATACAATACCATTATCCCTATTGAGATGAAAGTAGAAAGATTTCCAATATATCATCTATGAAAGAAACTTTCACAACTTCTAGTTGACTTATGATCACTATGAATTCATTCACTTGATCTGTTTTTGATCATCCCTCAAATTACCTCATGGAAGATAGCCTTCAAATTTGAAACTCATTGTTTAATGTTTTCAATTTTTTCATACATTTTATTCAGGGCTTATAAATTTCCAACAACATTCCTCTTCTCATAGATGTTGAAGGATATATTTTTTTTAATAACATCCTCACCAAGCCTAAATATTTGAAATATATATTTTCCATTTAAAATTATATATATTTTCACATTTAAATCTACCCAAAATAAGTTTTATATCCTTGTGACTGAGATAATTTTCTATATAGAAAAGATAAAATCTGGAGTTGTTTCTATCAAAATTAACTGATTAAATCATTTCTGTATTTTGAAATCATATTTTTTATGATAATAAATCAAACTAAAACAAAATAACATTAAGGAAAATGATGATTCAACTAGATTTACTGATTGATTATGAATATCTAATCTTTGATAAAACTTATTGAAGGAGGTTCAAACTATGAAACCACTGAGACATACACCATTAATCCATTATCACATTGAACCTCCAAATATTCTATACTATATAATTCAAATCATCAGAACTTACCTTGATCTTAGCATACTAGAATATTGGAAGGATATGCACCATAATCAGTTCACTAATTCTAACTACCCACATCGTGTAAAAATAAACTCACACATAATCATTCAATAAAAATAAAGGGACAAGAAAATTTAAGTGGAAACATAAGATTATGTGGTTTGGACTTTCTTTCTACATCTCTGGGAAAGTGATTCAAATTTTTATTTCAATAGAGAAATATGGATTTAAATCACTGTAGATAAAAAGTTATTGATTATAATTATATTAAAATATTCAAGTAATTACCAATAAAATCTTACCAAATATTAGCATTTTCCCCACTTCTATTTTATAGAGGCTCATAATAGGAAAAACCGACGGCCCCACGATCAGAAATTTGTGCTTAACCATATGTTAAATTCACCATTTTTATGGGTTGAGCACCAAGTCAATTTTTATAGTGATTGAATTGTTCACATCCCCCATCCATAAAAAGTGACTGACCTACTTATCATTTTAAATGAGTTCCATCATTTTTAAATGAAAACTATATATTGAGGATATAGTTTCCACTGCCATAACATGACCAAGATGCACTTCCAATGTTTCTCAATCCAGTAAGTTTAATCCAGCAACTTGAAAAGTATTAAAAATAAAAAATGTTATAAAGCAGATATTTGTGTTAAAACACCTCTATCTAGTTGAAATAATGCACTCGGATTATCAAATTATATAGTAACTATAGTCTTAATGAAAAAAAGAACCATTTTTCCTAGAAAATTCTTTTTCTATAATGTTGTTTTCATTAAAAGAGTAAGTTAAAATGAAAAACTTATAGAAATATTGGATAAAAAAAATGAAAAAACCAACACTATATATAAGGAAGTTGAAAGAAGGATTAAAATATTTCTCCCCGAAAATTAAACTCAATTGTTGGATAAAATGGAACAAAAATTGTTAGATAACCAAATAGGGTATAATATATCTTAAAAAAGGAAAACAAGATTCATTTCCCTCTATTTTTTCTATTAAAGGTTTGGGAAAAAAGATATTGATTATTAGAATATTATTTTAATTCACTAAATAACAATAAGTCCAACATTATGGAGAAATATAGCTTTGATAAAGAAAAGTAAACAGGAGGTAACTATAAATAATATATCAATCTAAAATAGATTTTAGAATATTCTAAACTTATATAATTTTTTTAAAAATGTGGTTTCTATGATGATGAATTCTAATTAAAATATAAAATTCATGTTCAACATGCTATTAATGAAATTACTTTACAAGTGATGAGGAATAAACAAAGAAGTTAATGTGGGTTAAAATTGAGTTTTAAGAAAAAGAAAAGTGTTGAGAAAAAAATTCCCAGGAAGAACAAGAATGATTTTTCACTAAGAAGAATAAAATTATTAAATTATGTGAGAAGATGACACAACATTAACTTCTATAAGAAATCTATGAGTGTTGGTGTTTATGGGTCAAGATGGAGCGACAAAGAAGAGAATCAATCCATGAAAGAAATAAGAGTGAAGTTCCTTGGATCAAATTAATCCACGATGACGGGGGGATGAATCAGCGAAGTAAATTTTTTAAAATTTATTCTTAATTAAATCAACCTTTGAAACATCTTAATATTAAATAAACTAAAATTTAAAATTTCAACCTCACTTGTTAATGTAGAAAATTAGAAAACAAAGAACATGTATATTTTTACATGGTTCATCCCCTTCACAATATACATACTCCTTTCTATGGTTTGTTTGTTTCCCTAACCATACTTTATTTTTCTATAATAAAAGATAATTACAAGTTTAAAATATTTTAATAGAGTCATACTATGATTATCTTGAGTCACACTAGATAGTACAGTTTCAATCTACCTTAATAAAGAAAATGTCCCCATAATGAGAAAGATCATCCTGAGAGTTCTATTTCGTTTGAAACTAGAAATGTAGATCCTCCTTGATGAAACTTATTGATATTAAATAATATATTCTCACTTTATGAAGATCTTAATATTGAACATATTATCAATCTTAGGCTCAAATAATCTACCAATATCTTGAGGTGAACTTGATATATATGATGATATTTGAAATTCAACCTTATTCTATATTTATGTCTCTATCTTTCTCTCAAAAACTTATTCAATATTCAAGAAGAACTCAATATATCTCTTCTATTTATCCCACAATAATACATTCTCTAAAATCCATGACTTAAAATAATTTAGGAATAAAAAATTCCATCTCAACACTCTCGATTATTCTTTCTATAGAATAGTACCATATGATTCACTCAATTTCTTCATTCTGTTATACTCTTTTTCATGCCCCATGATATTAGGAATATTCTCAACAATATTTTACTACAGGTCTCATGTATAATCCCACTATTTATTTCGTGAAAAAACTCAGTAGAGAGTCCTCTATAGATTTGATAACCAATAAAAAATAATTAAAAAATAAGGAATTTGTAAATTTTTAGGAAATACCATAATTATATTATAAAAAAATATATCAAACAAATGTTTTTTATTTATTGTGGTTTGAATAATAACTACAATATTAAATAAATAAACCACTCAAATACATAAACATCCATACTCCAGAACATCAGCTAAAACCCCTACATTAACTGATGTATGTGATTATTTGAACTCTATACAAGCTCAGAATCATGTCATTAACATACCAAATTTAATATCTATAGGTTATACTTCATAAATAAAAACTTTGATCAAAACTATATCCTTTCAAATAAAACATGTCCAAACATAAAAAATATATATCCAGTGATAATACATTTCAAAAAATTTCATAAATAATCTTGAATCATATTTTAAATATGATATTTTAATCACTAAGAATCAACTTTACTATATTTATTTTTATTCATATTTAAAGAAACAATTTATGGAAACTCAAATTTTCACCGAACCTAAATTTAAAATTTCAAAAAGGTATGATACTTAAGTTGGTCCAGGTAATTCATACGCTCATCTAGATGAAACCAAATCTAGTTCATGTGACACCAAAATTCATCTAATTTACATATATATTATCTAGATGAAACCTATGTATACTATTTATGAAACCTACATTAGTCCAAAATAACCCAACATTTATCCAAACACACACGTATATAGATTCAAAAAGACACTTAAACTACTAGACCCTAGTTAAAATTTGGATCCTCAAGAAGAATTATTGAAAATATTTAATATATATCAGACCTACTTCAAAACATCTAAAAACATTAAAAAAGAAATTTTAACACATCTCAACCATCTTCATTGATTCTCAACCAAGGATGAAAAAAATTCAAACCATCAAAAAATCTAATATTGGGGAACATAAATATCCCTTATTTGGATTTTTTGTAAACTCCAATGAATTATTCCAAAAAAATTTAGATATGTAGCAACATAACATCAAAATTCATGAGGATCACCATATCACAACTGTTCTCTTATTTGCAGTTTCTTACACCACACAAAAAAATAAGGTAATGTTTTTGAGAGAATTCATACCCTTAGTATCAAGAAAGTTTATTCCTATGACTTACATGAAATCTGACTTAATGAATCTATCCATTCTCATATTAAATAAAAATTTCCAAAATATTCTTCATTATTCATTACCCACAATTTCAGATGATAAGGTAGTACACACACTCTCTATGTTATCAAGAATTCTATCCCCCATTGAGAAAGAGTTGTGTCACTATTTATCCCTCTATATAAACACAATCCAAGGCCCAATGGGAGAAAGTTAGAAAATTATACATTTTAGAGGATAGGGTTGGACATGTGGTTTCCACCTTAACTCTTAAAATATCTACCTTGACATAATTTTTTTGAATATATATTCCTATTCCTCAGGTATCCCAGATATATTGATCTCTAGCATGGAAGAAAAGAATAAGGAGGAGGTTCTTATTGGGGTGTTGAAGGTAGGAAATGATCAAGTGTTGGAGGTTCTATAATCGCAAATGGTTTCAAAAGGGATTTCCGAAGTAAAGAAGTTGGATTGTGAAGTGAAAAATCCAGAAAAAAGTGATTATTTCCGATTCGGAAGAAGGATTCATTGTCAGATATTTAGGATTTATAAAGGGTTTCAAATTGGAAAAGGGAAATTAGGAGATGGTTTCCTCAAAATTGAATGTCAGGTTGAAAAATTATCCTCATTCTCTTAGATTTTTAAAGAGGGATCTCTTAGATGACATACCATCTGTGGTGTCTCCCAATCAGTTGTCGGTGATGAAAATACTTTATTAAACTTATTTAATTCAAATGGTCTTATGTCTAGAGAAAATGGTTATGTGAAATTTTACATATCCCTTGTGTAAAATAGACATGTTACTAATTCCAGGTACAAATATATTCTTACTTCTAGTTTAAGTAATATGGTTGGTTCGGTTTTAGGTCGTATGGACACTCTCTCCCATTTTCAATGAACTCAGTGATGATATGGAATGAAAGAGGTCTTAGGGTGTAATAAAAATCTAAATATGTTTCTTTTTAAGTTTGGTGTTTTAAAATTTCTCTATCATATATTCTTTAACCCAATAATATCATGAATTACTTAACAATAATTGTGAGGTGAATGGCATTTTTAGAGTATATACATGTGTGTATATGAAACTCATCTATTTGGATTTTATGGAAATTCAAGGACACAATTGAGTATGTGGATGCTTCATCTAAATTTTTTTTAGTAAAGTTGAATATCAAGGGAATAATGGCTTCTTCATTTTTCCAAATAAATGCTATAGATAGAATAGCTTCATTGAAACACCTATCTAACATTCATTCTAGAGGTCATGCATGGTATATTGGAGGGGAATTTTAAGTGATTGCAAATGAATTAAATAAAAGCGGAGGGGTTTATTATTCTAGTAATAACATGAATAAATTCAATAATTTTTTATCCACCAATGATCTCATAGAACTAGGTTTTGTGGGAAGTAGGTTTACCTCATGTAATAATCACATAGGGAATAATATGATATAGTGCAAGTTAGATCGGTTTCTGGTGAACATGAAAAGTATGGATTCATTTCCTAAAACCCATGTCACTCATCTCAACTAATATATATTTGATCATAAAACTATAGTGATTATAATCAAGAAGTATACTAGAAGGCATGAATGATTTATCAAAACAACCAGTTGGTCTAAATTGAAAGCTTTTTGAAAAATTACAATAAACTCATGGGTTCATCAAATCAACAGAAATTATTGGACTGATTTAACTCATTAACTCAAACACATAAAGAAATATATAAGTGAATTTATTTCTAGTAAAAAAATAAACGAGTCCAACTTTCAATGGACTAATGTGGATATAGAAAATATGGTAGAGAGCCAACAAAAGAATTGGGATAATGATTTTTTAATAATACTTAATGAGAAGAGAAGTGAATTGGATGAAAAAATGATAGTTATTGAAAGATCCTATAGGGATAATTAAAGGGATACTTGATTAAGAGAGGGGTATCGTAACATATCCTATTTTATGGAATGAATTAATAAAAATAGGATTAACAGGAAGATCAATATGTGGCTTCTAGATGGGTCTTTTATGAGGGATATTGAGATTATATGAAAGATGGATTCAGATCATTTTAAGGGTTTATTGGAAATACTGGGAGGACCTTATGGAACATCCATGAAAGTAACACTATGTGAACAAAACATAATTAGTTGTATTCCAAGACTAGTTGAGGTGGAAGATAGTGAAATTTTTGTGGTCATGTCGGAAGAGGTGGAAATAAAATAAGCAGTGTCCAACATGAAACCATATAGTATTCCTGGTCGATATGGACTTCTTTGACCATTTTTCATAGCTACTTGGGACATCATTAAAGAGAATATTAATGTGTACATTTGGGACTTCTTCAAAGGTGGGATAATTCCAAAATCCTTGTGTGCTTTCAGAGTTATTCTATTCACAAATATTCTCTGGATTAAAAAAATATATCAATACATCGCTATTTTTGCATGCAATTATATTTACAAGATCCTGAAAAACATCATAATCAAAATATTTAGTTAGATCATTCCAAAACTAGTCTTGAAATAAAATCATGAGTTCATCCAAGGTAGAATAATTCAAGGTGAAATGGGAATATAAAAGGGAATGGTTGAAGATATTAACAAGAAGACCATTGGTTACAATGTTAAAATTCAATTTGATATGTGAAAGCTATAGGACATGAATTATTGGGGATTCATCATCAAAGATACGAGAAAATTTGGTTTTTCAAAATAAGTGTATGGTATTCTGTTTAGATGTTACTCCACCCCATGGATCTTCTTATCTATAATAGGAAATTGATTTTTATTCTTCAATACCATTAGGGGTATAAGGCAAGGTGGCCCTATGCCACTAATTTTATTTATTATTTCATTGGATAATCTCTCAAGAAGTATTAAAAATAGTTTGGAAGTGGTATTTATTCTAACTTAAAAGAATAGGTCATGGGAAAGTATTATACCTCATATCATGTTTGATGATGATATTTTGTTTTTTATGAATGGTAGGTTAAAATATATCAATGGTATGAATAATATCATGGATGAATATGGATCTCAAAATGGTCAAATAATTTATCAATGGAAGAGGATAGTCTATATTTATAGAAGGTGTTTAGAAAGGGACAGTAGGAGGATTCAATTTTAGCGTTGAATGAAATCAAAAAACATCCCAATGGAGTATATGAGGGATCCCATTTCAAATAGGAAAATCATAAAATAAATATTCAAATTAATCATCAACAATATTATAGGTCATATTTGAAATTGAAAAAATAGTCTTATATCATTTAGAGGTCTCATTAACCTTATTAATATCATTATTACAAAAATTCCAATGATTGTGATATCAATTATCAAGGCCCCAAAGGGGAAGATTGATAAAGTTGAAAAAATCATCACTAGTTTCATATGGGATAAAAATCAGAATTGTTGATACCACTGGGATTCATGGAAGATGGTGGAAAGAACAATAGTGGGAAGAATAATCAATCTTTGAAATATAACAGAAACTATACTGGCTATGCAAGATAAACTATCATGGGATATCATTGAAGATAAAACCCTTTGAGATTATTTCATGAGAAATAGACATGGAAATGATTGGTTAGAGTGGGATAAAAATTCTAGGAAGATTTCAGGGATGAAAAAAATCATTGTATATCACTTGGAGACTCTGAGAGAGAAAACTACATGGTTGGTGGGTTATGGAGATATCAACTTTGGGAAAAAATAATTGAGTTGCATAACTGTTCTATTTTATAGGATGTCTAGTGCTTGGATCAAATTTATAGAGGTAAGATTATTTATGAATTTTATAAATTTTATTCTAAATGAAAATAAGAATATCACTTTTATTTGTTTAAATGAGGAACTAGATAGGCATCTCTTCACTGGAGACCATTCGAGGAAGTTCAGTAGAATGGATTTCCTGGACATGGTGCATAAAATAAGTGGATAAAGAGAATGGGATATAAAATTATGGTGTAAGTAGATACATTTAAAGATGATTTTTTGGTATGGTGGCTAGGGAACCACACAATTCCTATGAATGAAAATGTTTAGAAGATGGGAGTGAGTCTGGTTTCCCGTTGCTGGTGCTGCATGTCCCCAAGTAGAAAATAGATCAAGAATTTATTCTTCAAAGGTTATGGGGCCACATGTATTTGGATATTTTTGGAACATGGAATTGGGTTATCTATGTAAGGGAATTTTGTAATGGTGGTTTTAGAGTTCTGGATATAGGAAGTGGAATATAACATGGTGGAACATAGGGTGTGTAGTATGGTTTTTATAGTGGCATGTTGGGTCATATGGGAGGATAGAAATAAAGCATGGAAAGGTAAGCTTCTATCACAATGTATTATATAAATTCACATAAGATATTTAATAGCTGAACTAGGTGGAATACTTGATAAAAAAAGTGCTTCGGTGTCCTTGATGTGCTTAATCCCAAGAATAGGGTAGGAAATTGATGGAAGTGGAGGAGATAATCAAGGGATGTGGGTCATATAGAATCCTACAGGGGTAGGGATCAAACTAAATATTGGAAGATCATGAAATTTAGGTATTACAAGGGGAGGTGTTCTAGTGAGGGATGAAATAGGATTTTCCATTTTTAGTTTCAACTATTTTTATGGTCCACTTAACTCAGTGGGAGTTGAAGAAGGGGATATGGCAAGTGGATTTAATATGTATAGGGGTTTTAACATTGATATTGAAGTTGTGTAATATGAATCCAAAATTTTGGTGAACCTCATTTGAGGGAGGAACAACTCTCTATGGGACTTGGTGTACCTAATTCTAAAGATCATGATGTTTATTAATCAAGGTATTTAGGTGAATCATACATGGATATAAAGAAATTTTTCAGTTAGTATATTATCTAGAACGGTGGATCCAAATGAGGATAGAATTATTTATTTCGTACTAGTTCTCTTTCGAATGATTATATGATGATTTTTAAGGGTGACACATTTGGTCTTCACCACTTTCATCCCCCATGATATGTCTTTTAATATTATTTCATAATCAAAAAGCAATGTTCAGTTAGTCTCAACACTCAAATGTACTAACTTCATAACCATACAATAAACATGTGTACATGCATGAGTGGATACCATATAAACATTATTGACTATTATAACCTTCTTGGAGTTCTTACTTTCACTATACTACCTTACAAAACCCTCACAAATAAAGAAAATACCACATAAAGTGGAACTTATATCTTTAAAATCACCTTCCCAATCCACATTAGTGAAACCAAGAAGGTCTAGATCAATATTAAATTTGAAAAATAGACCATAATTCCCCACTAAATTTAAATATCTCAAAAATATCTTTACATAAATAATGTGTGACTCCCTTAGGACACCCTTAAATCTAGTAGAAATTTTACTATAGAGGTTATGTTTGTTCCATAATCTATCAAATACTAAATGCTTACAATGAATATTCTAAATTATTCATGATTAACCTTTCCACCACTTTTTTCGCTATACCTTCTTTTTATAATTTAACATAGATATGAAACTTATCTGGACCCATCCATGTAATATTTTTTATAAAAATCTATAACATATTTTTTGAGACAAAATATTTATTTTTATTTCCCCTAAATTTGTAATCCTAGAAAATAATTCAGTTCTCCTAGTGTAGTCATCTCAAAATGATCTTTAATTTGATCATAAAACTCCTCACATAAGTAGTCTTGGTCACTGTAAAAAATTATATCATCAACATACACTTTGAAAAGTATTGTACATTTCGAAAACTCTTTTGTATATAATGTTTTATGAACTTTAAATTTTAAAAAACTCATTTTCCTCAAGAAGCCATCATATTTTGACTACTAAGTAATATGATCTTGTTTTAATCCATACAATACCTTTCTTAATTTTGACACAACGATCCCATATATATCCAAAATAAAATCTTATAGTTTCCTAATAAATAATTCTTCCTCAACATCACCATTCAAAAATGATGATTTCAAATCTCTATGATGCACTTTATAGTACTTGTGTGTATCCACTATAAAAAAAATACTATTTTTAGCCTTCATATTGAGGAAATGTTTTCTTGAAATTCAATACCTTCCAATTGAGTATGTTATTTTCAAACTCAGCTAGCAAAATTTCTTATCCCTTCACCTTTCTAATTAATTTTTCAAAATATTTTTTTCTTGTAATCACATTTTTATCTTTGGGACTTGGAAATAACTACAAAGTGGAATTATTTACAATTTGATTCATTTCATCTTACAATACTTCTACCCACTATTCATAGTCAATAACTTTAGTAAGATTTATTAGTTCAACATATGATATACGAGATGTTTGGTTTTCTATTCTCAATATTCTTCATGTTTTTACTATTGACACTTGGTTTCCCATTTTATTATCTATATGAAAATGTTTTTGAAAAATTTGATGTCTTTTATTTGATTTATCGTATCCTCAATATCATAAGTATGATCAGAATTAATGTTAACCAATTTCTATTGAAATTATTCTTGTTCTATAAACTGGTATTCAAAATTATTCTTATCAATGCCTATTTTCACCCACCTACATCTTCAAAAAAACATCATTATTGTGCCAAAATTTAATGATTCTAACATCAGAACATTCAAAAAAAAATTCGAGCCTCTTTTTCCAACACTTGTACCCTCTGTCACCAGAGTTATAGCTTATAAAGAATCCTTTGTCTACCTTCTCTTAAATATTTTGTAGATTTCAGACTTTTATTTTTATAAATAATGGACTTTTAAAAAACTTTATTTATCAAAATTTTTTATTAATAAATATATAATAAGGAGTAAAATGTGTCTAAAGACTCAAAATACAATATTTATGAATGTGTACAACAATTCAAAAATCTTCTCCACAAAAAAATTTAAGACTTTACTTCTAGAAAACCTCATTATACCCATTTAAATAATTATTTTATTCCTTCTATCAAGAACACCATTATATCTAGGAGTATGAGGTGTAATTAATTTATTCATAATTCCATGCTTACCTACATTTATCTCAAATTAATCACATGTAAATTCCTTTCCATTATCATATCTTAATTTCTTGATGAAGAGTCCCAACTCCTTTTCAAATTGAAACTGGAATATTGTAAATATCTTAATGGATTCAGATTTGAGATTCATGAACATCACATTGGTAATTCAAGTATAATAATTTATTATGATGATGATATATAAATAATTTTTTGCATAAATTTTATTTGTGGTACCATATAAATAGTTTGAATTAATTCCAGTGGTTTGGTAGAGAGAATTTCATCTTTCTTATTTGAATTATAAGTTATATTCCATTCCTAAAATTTTCCATAAACAATAATAATTTTTGTTATTATATTTGGATATACCCTCACAAAATTATGTTTCAAAATTTTTCTTATGATTTTTTGGTGTAGGTGGCCTAACCTCCTATGTCATACCATGATCTCATATTTTTCACTAACTTAACAAAAATTCATTTGATCACTCATTAAAAACTGATTTCTATTTGTTATTTTTGGATTTTATGATAATAATTAAATCTTTTAATCCTTTAATGATAAATTAATCCTTTTTGAAAACCAATCCATTCTCATCAACGTAGAGCCAGATAAAACATAAAATATTATAATTTAGTCATTCCAAATACAACACAGAGTTCAATTTTAGATTTTGGGATTCAATTTTTGTAGGGCCACCCCCATTTATTTTTAATGAACTATAATTACCAAGGTTACTCCTCCTCCTTATTTTTTATAATTTTTTATGAATCTTTAGATCTACTATCTTGTGGGAAGAAAACCCACTATCAAAAACCCATGAAATCATTCTTTTTTAGCCTCTAACGTAATTTTTTAATAGACACTATTTTTATTCCTTGGTATTAGTAACACCTTTTACTTTATATTTATAAGAATTCTATCTTATAAATATTTTAATACACTTCCCTGCACTATGAAGCTACTTCTCACATCTTACATGCACTTTCTCAATACATTCAAATTGGTTTTTATTTGGAAATTCTGATGTATTTTTAGTCATGTCTAGTCTTCTCTAAGAGACCCTATGTATCTAATCTAAATGAATCTATTAAACTTAATGCATAATTCTAGGTAGTGGTATAATTTTACAGCATTTTTAGGTCTTATTCCCAAACAATCTACAATAATAGAAAAAATATTGGAATCTGTATCCTCTACGAATTTAAAAATTCTTCCTAAAGTTCTATCCATAATTTTGTTCTTGTTATAAACTTGGGTCTAAATTGGATTATATCTAGGATTCATAAAAATTCAATATAAATTCATTTAGTAAACACAAAATGGTGAATGTCTTTCCTCAGTATTCTTTTCTTAGACTAGACTAGATTTTGATTTTGAATATAGGGTGTCATTGAGAAAATAATTACAAGAATATTCATTAGGTATAGTTTTAAATAGATATTTTTTGAAATATCTCTCAAATTATTTATATGATTCAATCATGAATTCAATATAATTTTTTAATTCCCCAAGTAAGTTTTTATCACATTATCTACCTCAAGACACTTTAACTCCATGTTTTTAAATTCTTCTTCTTCCAAAGAAAATATGTCTTTAAGATATATTATAACTTTCACATGTTTGACAGTTCTAATCATGGGTTTTTTGAATTCATTAACAAGAGATACTTATTTCGTTTCAATCTCATTATTCTCTTTAATATACTTATTTTTTTCTTTCAAAAGATCTTTATTTTGTTTCTTGATAATGGTATTAATCATAATACGTTGTTTGAGATCAAAATTCAATATTTTTTACATCTAAGTTAGTTTATAATCATCAAATTTACTACTTGAAATAGTAAATCCCTTTTTTATAATGATCAATTAAATTGGTAAATTTATCACTAAATTCACTTTTAGATTCACTAAGAGATGAGTGATCAAATCTTTTTTCTTTTCACAAAATATTTTTCTATTTCTTCTAGAAAGTATATTCTTTCTTCTTCTAGCTTTGGATTATTCTTTTTAAATTTTATCCCAATAATTGTTTAAGAATTTTCAACTTCTTCAGATTCAAGATCAACTACTTTATTCTTGGGATAATTAATGGAAAAGTTCCAAATTCCATTACATTTTTATAATATAAGTGGAAAATTTTATTTTTATTTATTATTTCTTTTCTTTAAAATATTTAGAAGAAAATAAATTATTTTTATATAGTGTCTATTATTCTATTTATCTTAGGAGTCCCTTAACTCTTTATTCTTATCATGTTCATTGATTTTTAACTTTTTCATAGATAGAAAGCCTATTTCATATTTTAATTTTTTCTTAAAGGATAGAATCATTATCATTTCATAATCTCTGAGAATATTATGCAATTTATCTAAGGAAATATCCTATTGATTTTTTATATAATAGATATTAGGATCAAACATATCTAAAAAATTTCTCATGATCCTCTTAACAATTATAGAAATGTTCAAAATTTTCAACAAACCCATGAATATTGATAACAACTTATTTTTCCTAAGAAAAATTTTCATCAATTTTCTCTTACTCAACTATCTTGATTTGTTAAAACATGATTCTCCGAATATTCAATCTACCCTCCCTACCGTTCATTTTTCATTAATAGTTACTTTCCAACTTTTCCAAGATTTAATTTTCCGATTAAAGTCCCATCACCTTTTTGTTTGATTTTTTTGAATAGTAAAAGAAATAATTTTTTCCTTACCATCAATATCCATATTTATTTTACCTATTAATTTCAATGCAAAATTTCATTGAAAACACGAAAAGAAAATAAATTTAGTATCTTAAACCTCCCAACTAAAGGATAGATGATATGAAAACATTATATTCTTCCTAATATGATATTTTTTCTCATAATATTTTTGCACACTCCCAACATTAAAAAAATATTGATTTTAGATTTTTAACACTTGATTCAATTAAATAGAGGATTCTCACTCTGATACCAGATAACATTTCTAGTACTATATTACTCTACAATGAAGGTGGGTGTGGGGGGGGGGGGATCAGTGGAGTCTTGCTTTTAAAATTTATTCTTAACTAAATCAAAAAACAAAACCTATTAATGTTAGATCCACTTAAATGTAAAATATCAACTCACCTTGGTATGCAGAAAATAAGAGAACAACTAACACATGGAAATTTACAAGGTTCACCCCCTTTAAGGTAAACCTACTCCTTAACATGGTTTTTCGGTATCCAAATAAAAAATTATTTACTATTTGTAAAATTAATTATAATCTTATAATGTTGGAAAATATTTTCATTATTTTTATATCGAGTTACACCAAATTGTGCAATTTTACACTACCACTATATAAAAAATTCTACCAAAATGAGAAATATATTCTTGAGAGTTTAGTTTAATCAGAAACTATAAATATATATCCATCTGAATGAGTCTTATAGATATTAAATAAAATATGATCACTTTGTGAAAATACGAATGTTTAACAACTTCTAAATATCATACATAGATAATCCAATGATATCTAGTGCTCAACCAAATGTATATTGATCTCTGATAATTGATTTTTTCTTTATTAACTCCTTATATTTTTGTAAAAAAGTACATTAATATTAAGGAATCAATCAATCTCTCTCTTTGACTTATCCTAGAATAGATTTTTTTCAAAAATCCATGAATTAATATCATTTTGGAATAATAAATTCTAGGTTATCATTTTTTATTCTCATTTCAAAGGAATATTTACCATATAATTCACTCAATTTCCTAATTTTGTTTGGAATATTTCATTTTCCACGATCTCAAGATTATTTTCAACTTTATTTAATTTAATGTATCTTATTAAATTCTATTTACACACTTATTCCTGTTAATTTTAATTGTAATTCTCCACAAAGAGTCTCCTCTAACTTTGATCACAAAGTAATAATAATTCATAATTTTGTTTTTGAATTTTTAAGAAATATTATCATTATATTTAATAAAACATCTTAAAATCTTTTTTTACCTACTTGTAGTGTGATGAATTTCCACACTACACACAAAATCAAGAACTAAAATTATTGAAAATATATACTCAATAAAATTATCTAAAGACACTACATTAACTAATTAGTGTGATTATATGAACTCTAGACTAAATTATATGTATCATGTTTTCATTATTGGTGTAGTATATTGAGTTCATTCTTAAAAAATCACAGCTTCAGGCACCACAAAATTTTTCAAATAAACCAACTCAAAACATAAAAAAAACTATAAACACTGACCATGTATTTAGAAAAATCCCACGAACTATCTTGAATCGTATTTTAAATATGATGTTTTTACTATTTATTATTAATTTTATCATAATCAAGTTTAATATTCATCAATTTGTTTTTTGCAAACTCAACTTTTCACCCAATAGTAATTTTGAATTAGATAAAGGTATGACACTTTCAGAGGACCAAATAAAACTCAATTGTATCCATATGACACTTCAACAGGATTACATGAAATATATATTTATATATTTGAAGCATATTTTTTCTAGATAATAAATACATATGTATTAAATGACATTTATATTAGTTCAAAACAAACATACACTTAGCCAAAAACATACCTACACTACTTCAAAAATTCCTACACTGCTATACCTTAGACGAATATTATTTATTCAAGAGGAATTACAAAAATACTTCAATACATATCATACATACATCAAACCATAATAAAAAATTACAAAATAATTTGAAAACATCTTATACACCTTAATAAATTCTCAAAAAAGGTTCAAAAAAGATTCAAACCATCAACAACTCCAATCCAGGTGCACTTTAAAGAGGATTGGTTTTGAAGAATACATCTCTATGAATGAATAAGAATTAAAATTTCATGAGAGGCTTCCAATGAATATTGGCTCTAATAATCATGAGAAGCTATGTGAATGATGAAAGTAAGATAAATATTTCTCATTTTTTTAATAATACTTCTATACAATGTGAGGTGATAAAGATAATGAATAAATTTTATGTAAATTAAAGTTCTTTGTTAGTAGATGTGATTTTGAATATTAAACATAATTAAAATTTTGAAATAAATTAGAATACCATGATAAAAATGGTGATTATTTATTTGAAAACTATGGAAAAAAGTATAAAGAGTAAAAAACCCTTGAAATTGTTGAATATATTGTATTTTTTTTCTACGTTATATTTGAGAATGTTTTTTATAAATATTGAAAAATGGAGTTGTCATTTATGTATGAATGGATCAAGATGATAGGATTTTAGGTGTCTTGATTATGTATATGAAATTTACCTATATTCTATAAATAGAAATTACATCCATAGAGATAAGTTTATTTTTAGTTGATCACTTATTGATATAGGAATATGTTTTTGTAAATGTTTCGTGTATTTTGAATTCCTTGTAAAGAATTATGAAGATAATAATAAGTTGAGTTTTAATAAAGGGCTCTATATTTGAGAGTCACTTTAAATTTTTATTGAGTACAAAATAGTAACATTGATATACTGAGGATGTATGAGAATGATTTATTTATATATAAGAGACTCATAGAGTAACATATTGAGTTTGAGCTATAATAGAATTAGTATAGGTTATATAGTAAGGTATCTAAAAGTTATACTTATGGAAATAACAATATAGAAATATGGGCTATATATGCTAAGATGAAGTGAATCTAGAAGCTAATTCAAATGATAGATAAATGAATTCTTAACTAACTATAAGGTTTTGAATTTAATTTAGACAATTATATAGTAATAATTTAAAGTAAAAAATATCATTGTTTTTTTATAAATTTTTTTGATTCAAGTTGTGTTTGGTATTTAAAAGAGTTTAAGAATTTAAAAAGTACTAGGGTCATAATGTAATATGTAGGGGTGAATATAGAATAATTATGGGTATTTGGAAGACCGATTTTGATTGTGTCTGGAAGGTAAAACTAGAAGAGAATAAATGAATATAAAGGGTGATATTGGAGTATCATGTACTATAAGGATGATTATGAAGACCAGAAGCAGGAGGAGTAAGTAATGATAATCACTTTACTTGATGTAAATTTAAAAATGTCATAGTAAAGAAAGTATAAGTAACTTATCTAGATGGACTCAAAGAAAACTAAATCGTTATATAATGGTGTGCATCATCATAAGTTTGTGAGATTAGAATATGTGGAGATTAGAATATGAGGTGATTTAGTAATTCAAAATTTTATAGGATCATATGTTATGGAAATAAGTTTTGTGGATAAACTTCGGATGCTATAATCCATGTTTGTAATTATGTGTTGGGGTTATGGGTAGAGAACTTTGAAAGGTCAATAGGTATGTCAAATTTAGTTTAAATAAAAAAATAACATGTATGAATGATCTAAATTATTGACTAATATATAGGAAAAGATATAAATTGAATTTAAAGAAGATCGAAGTTCACATCTGAATAATCTATAGTAAATGGAAGTGAATAAATTAGAGAATGTCTAATCGATAATTTATTTTTCATAACCATCATTTCAATCCAAATTTGATTTCACAATGCTGAGATAGAAATCATGATAAAAAATAAAAATGTTTAGTCATGATTTTAGAAGATATTTTTAGAGAATTTGTATATTGTAGACACATAGTTTTGAAGAGGCATTGATGAAGTCAAAATTTAATAAATTCAGCGACATTGAAGGCAATTGAATTAAGCTTTGAGTAAGTTGAAAAAACAAAATTTTGGATCCCATATTCCTTGTAATTTTTAATGAAATTTTTATTATATAAATTGGGACTTTATTCTAGGATTAATGTTGATAATTTTAGAGTAAAGTCTAATAGAGGATTTCCCAAGCATTCTTAAAGATATATTAGTACAAATATAAAAGTGTTAGGATTACAAATAATTATAGGGATGACAATTAATATTATAATTCCTAAGAGATCACTATGTTTAGAAATAAAATGATGATGTTTTGGTAACTGAAGTTCTAGATAGTGATGTTTTGTAAATTGAGATTATTATAAGGTTTTAAATTTGATTATTATAATGTGTCAGAGAAAGATCAGTTTTTTGTTATAAAAGAAACCCCTAGTTAATGTGATCATGCTCATTAAATTTGGTGGTAACTTTATAAATTTATGGTAACCGTAATAATAAATTTTTAGGATACAAAAAAATTTGGAAACACGTTTGGGTGAAGGATAATATCTTACCAATTTTAATTTTTGATGATATTTGGGGAAACTATATGTCTTGGAATATACATGAATCTAGTAAGGATGTAGTCACACACACTATGGGTGAACCTTGTAAAAATTATATGTTCCTCATGTTTATTTATACTTTTTTTACATATGGTTAAGTGTGAGATATAAATTTTGGTAGGATTATGACTCTAAAAAGTCACAATGGATAATATTATCTTAATGGAAATTCTAAAAATTACACCATTAATTCAACCCCTTCTTCTTAGTGGTACCTTATATTCCTGCACACTTCAAGTGGTATCAGAGCAACCTAAGTTCCTCATGAAATATCATTACTTTAATGAAGATGGAGAATATTTTTTTTAACAATTGTGGTATTCCTACATTTGAGGGAGAACATTATCATTGATGTAAGAATATATTGATTCCCTATATTCTTTCACTTGTAATTTAACTTTCTGATAATACTACTATGGGATTTTATCTGATTTAGAATTATTCTCCCATAATCTATGATAATAAAGGAAACATGGAGGTTGATGGAAAATAATGAAATCTAATTATTATTTCAATATTAGAAAATGTATATACAAAGATTATTAGACTATAAATTGATAAGAATATTTGGGATGAAACTAAAAGTATCTTTGAAGGGAATTTGAATGTTAAGTAAGAAAAGATGAATATATGGATAAGTATGTTTAATTATGTGTGGATTTTTAATGAATAAACTATTAATGAATACTTCAAAATAGTTAATTAGATTAGAAAAACATCATAGGTTTTAGAAAAAGTTTGGAAGATTCAACTAATATCAATAGTTTTTTGAGAAATACTCATGAATGGTTATACTATTGAAGAAATAATATGAAAATAAGATTGATGGAAAATAATATTTTCTCAAAAGTGAGTATGGTTACATTAATGGAATTAAAAAACTCATGTTGAAATCAGTAAAAAATAAAAAATGCTGAATATATTATTGAAAAAAAACTATATGTAAAGATAAATTATATTATACATTATCAAGGTTCCTTATTTAACAAACCATAGTTTTTAGGGTTTTTGTTTTTGGAGGAAATTGAAAATTTTCACTAAAGTGGAGTTAGTTTTGATAATTTAGAATTTATTTAGAATTATAGAGGTTGAAATTTCTATAATAGATTTTTTTGGATGTGGATCGATGCCCAATAAGTGTTTTGGGTGATTAGGTAAAATTCAGAATTGTAAAGACCCAGAAATTCCACACATATATATTTTAAATTATTTGGGATTATTATGAGTATGTGAAAATTGACGGTGGTTGATTATGAGGTCTGGTGTTCCTAGAACAGAATTTTGAACATTTTTAAGGTATAATTAGTAAACTTGTGGGTGGCATTTTATATATTTTTAACCAATTATTGGATTAAAAATATGAGGGCACTGTTGAATCCACAACACCGTGATTCTCTTAAGGACAACTTATCTTTGACCACAGTAGGTCGGGTGAAAAAGTTAGTATTGCAGAATTTTTTAAGAATAATAAAATAACATAAAATTGTTATTTTTTTCTACCAATGGTTGAGTGATGTTGGTGGGACCACTGAGTTATCAAGATATTTAATGGATTGACTCTTCAGTTTTGTAACCACACCGTTGAGATTAATAGGTTCATTCATTAATTAACCTCATTAATATTTTATTGCATTAATCACCCATTCCCTCTATTTAATTGAGGCTCATGCTTGGGTTATTAACACGTAAGTGATGAACCTTTGATGAAGTGCCACAACATCTTCCACCAACGAAGAACGAAGGCTTGGATGACAAAGTTGGAGGAATCAATCTGGGATCGAAGAATGTCAGTGGCTTCATCAAGCATGGATTCTTCTTCCACCGTGACGTCTCCTCTGTTTCTGAGGTAGGGAAAGTTTTGTTTAAATTAATGGGAATTTGTTTCATTTCCTCATTCATGAAAAGAATGATGAATCACAGAAGTATCATAGTTTATCTATGTTGAATTAATTGATACCCACTTTTCATGATGCTAACACGAAGGGCGCGGGTAAAATGAACAGGGGCCGAACCCTCTACCACTTCAGGTTTTTCGCGTTCTTTGTGGGAGAATTTTGAACTTGACAATAACTTGAATCCGGGATCCATGCAGTGATGGAAGCAACCCGGGAGGCCTGTAGGAACGTTAGGAAGAGAAATGGACCACTAGAGCTCACTGGGTGGCCTTGGGAACTTCTGCCGACGTGACATTGGCATGGCGGCTAGCCGCGGTGGTAGGAGGCGGAGCACTGGAACACGCCGCGGAGGGAAGTCGTGTCATCGAGCTGCGGTGGTAGGGGCGGCCGACCCTCGGCTGGCCATGTTGGCAGAAAGTGGTGCGCCATCACGCACTGTGGAGAAGGGAGCTGCGACATCGAGCTGCGGCTGAGGGGACCTATTGTTGCCGTTGATAGGGGGCAACGCCACGTGGCGCCGCCGATTAAATCACCCGAACAGATTTTCTATTCAGTAATGTGGTCTACCACCCAGCTAGCGGACCGCACCAGCGAGTGGGCAAGGCCGGTACGTGGCCCAACGGGCTGAGCTCGCCATGGCCCAACCCACTCGGTCTGGCCCAACCAGTTCAGGCCGGTCCAGGTCAGCCCAGGACGAGGCGGGTCAGGTCAGTCATACCATGTCAGATTGGACTCAGACCCATTTCGGCCAGATATGCTTAAAAGGCCATATCTCACAAACTTACATTTGTTTGATGAACTGTCTATGGTTTTGTAATCCTTGGAATGAGATAGTCCTATTGAGATAATCCACCTGAGTTTTGGAGGAAGTTGGAGTATGGATGGGTTGGATTGAACCTGAATCCAACTGGGCCCTTGGTACTAAAAATCTTATAACTCACAGACTGAGCATCCGATTGATGTGCCATATGTCACATTGAGAACATTACAACATGGCCGTCCATTGGGTTACTCATTTTTGGAATGTTGTGGTAGTTGAGGATTGATCGATATCTCGAGGAGCATATACTACAGAACTCAAGCACACCCGGTGTGGGGAATCCAGTGGCTGGCTGTCAATTGAAGAGTGACCCTGTGTGGATCATAATCATAGAAACCTTGTGTGGATTAACATTATAGCGATCCAGTGTGTATTAGAATCATAGATACCCTGTGTGGATCAACATCATAGTGAACCTGTGTAGATCAACAACATAGCGACCCTGTGTGGATCAGCATCATATCGACCCTGTGTGGATCATCATCCTAGTGACCCTGTGTGGATCAGTAGTGCATGACCTGACAAGGACCATCCTTAGAGCGGTCCATTGTGGATTAGAGACATACGACCCTATGTGTATCGACATTAGAATACCTCTTTCATGGATCAGTTGTGGAAACTTCCTAATGGAATAAAATTATATAGCTTAAGACTTATCATCTTTATTCCAGGACTTTGAGTTGTATACCAAGTTTTAGTTGAGTCCTTTTCTTTGGACAGTGTGATTGAGATCATGCTTTGTGGTTTTCCTTTGTGGAATTATGAGAGATCTATGGGGGTATGGGAATCCCTACTAGGTATTGTTATACTCACCCATGCATGGGATTCAGCCGCACCTTGTTGTGTCCTGTGCAGACGACGAGTAGCCTGGCTGGGACTTCAGGAGCTGGGAATAGGTGGTACACAGAGGTGACTGGTTGACATGGAGAGATGTGGAGATGAGTTGTACCTACCCTTCAGGTAGGATCCTTGGTGGATGATCTCAGGTGCTATTTTCTATTTTTTGTTGTATCGTATCTTTCAGTTGGGCTTGTATTCCGGCCCATTTACTTTCAGTACACACTTTTACTAATGCAGTTTTACAAAGTGGTTTGTATCTTGTAGTGTTATTGGTCTATGTGTTTTTAGGTTCAAAGGAAATGTATTCCAGTTTTAGGGATACATTTTTCAATGCTAGTCTCCAACCCCTAGCCTATAGAAGCTGGGCTTGGGGTAGTCACGGTACGGGCCCCATGCGACAGGTCGTGACAAAGTGGTATTAGAGGAGTCAGTTTTACCAAAGAACTAGGGCTATGATATTTCCAATGGAGTAATACTGTTATGTTTTTTGAGTGTGGTTTTTAGTTCAAGGAGTCTGGTGTTGGTGCAGTAGCTGACATATCCATACACCATGACCCTGAATTCTGATTTCCAACTCAGTGCACAAAAACACTAATTGCGTGTGTTTTAGAAATGTTTTACTTTTGATCACTTTTCAGTCAGCTTACTAGGTCTAACTTATTAACCATGGAACACCTGTTTGTTTTCAGGATGCCTCCACATAGACATCCATCAATGATTCTAGTGATAGTTCATGATGATGACCCAACCCGCGATGAGGCTTCGGTAAAGGGACCTCTTACGGTGATGGATCCTTCAGGTGGTTCAACAGTAGAACCACCACCCATTGGGAAGTAGTTTCCACCTACCCCACTAGTGGACGATACATGCTAACTGAGCACATTTCACAAGTTCCAACAGTAGAGGCCTCCAAATATTTGAGGCGAGACATATCCCCAGGTAGCTGAGGATTGGTTGGAGGATATGGCACAATTTTTCTCCTAGTTGGGACACCAGCATTTCAGATGGTGATCCTAGCTTCTAACCTCTTATAGGGAACAATAGGGAGATGGTGGATCCTTACACTCCATTTACACAATGAGGTGACCCTCACCTAGATAGTTTTTTAGATCCTCTTTAGGGCATAGTTTGTTCTAATGACTCTACTCTCTATGCGTATTCAGGAGCTCCTACACTTATAGGAGGGTAGCTTGACAGTAGCCTAGTACTCGGTTTGGTTCAATGACCTCTCGCGCTACTCCCATGAAATGGTACAAGACCCTTTTTTTAGGGTCTGGACCTTTGATCAAGGACTCCAGTGTAAGATCAGAGCATCAATGATATCACTCAATATACCAGTGTAGGCTGGAGTGCTCGAGCGAGCATTATTGGAGAAGATCTTCTTAGATGAGTAGGCACTGAAAGTGAGATCCCCCACTGGATGATAGGTAGATGAGTCATCTAAAATAGGCAGTAGAAAGATGATTCAAAGGTACAAGTAGGCCAGACCTTTCAGAGGATGACCCCATGACGTAGGGTTGGAGGTATGGAGCTCACAAGGTAGATCAGGCTAGCATAGAAGAAGAATGTGCTTCAGGTGCGGCGGACAGGGCCACATGGCTCGTGGCTACCCGACCCACCATACTGATGATCCACATATTATCTTGGAACCTCCAAGGTTGAGGCAAAGAATCGAGTGAGGAGGTCCATAGGGTAGCGGATGTGGCAGAGGAGCAGGCCATGCAACAGGCGGTGGGAGGTGATTCGAGGTTCTACTACCACCACCTCTAGGAGGTCCACCTCAACCTTAGGGAGAAGATAGATAGGGAAAAGCTTTACTTCAAGCAGCTGAGGCCTACGACCACGGTGCTCCAGAGATTATTCAAGGTATGATCTGTGTCTACTAATACCTAGCTGCAGTACTTATAAACACAGGTTCCAGTCACTCATTCATTTCCACGACTCTTTTTTGGAGCTCAGAGATTCTGGTAGATCCATTGGACCGATCCTTACAATTAGATACTCTTACAGGAGAATATTTAATGTTTACACACTTGTGTTGGCAGTGTGAGCTTACTCTAGGAGGTGAGATATTTGGTTGGGATCTCCTAGTAACTACGTTGAGGCCTTACGATGTCATCATGGGTATGGATTGGTTATCCATGGTCCATGCTCAGATTGATTGTCTTAGGCGGAAAGTGCGGTGTTTCCGTGAGGATGAGATCAGGTTTTCCTTCCCTGGTTAGAGGGGAACCATTACAGTACACGATGGAATTTATCAGAGGAGGGTGCATCCGATCACTCATCAGTTGGCTAGCCTTACCCTCAGAGTAGTTGATGTGAGGAGTCCAAGTTATCCTATAGTGGTGGACCAGTATGCTGATGTCTTTCCTGATGATGTTCTAGGACTATCTCCTCGTAGAGAGGTAGACTTCTATATCAACCTCTACCCCAGTACGACACCGATATCTACACCAACATATCAGATGGCTCCCTCAGAGCTTTTTGAGTTGTGGGTATATCTGAAGGACTTGAAGAGTAATGGGTTCATAAGGCCTAGTGTTTCTCCATGGGAATCCCCGATTTTTTTCACTAAGAAGGAATATGGGAGTTTGGGGCTTTGCATGGACTATCAGCGCCTGAACCAGGTGACCGTGAAGAAAAAGTATCTACTCCCAAGGATTGATGATCACTTTGACCAGATAAAGGGATCTTGATGTTTTTCAAAGATAGACCTCAGATCATGCTATCATCAGCTCAGAGTACGAGATGAGGACGTACCGAAGATGGCCTTCAGATGTTGGTATGTCCATTATGAGTTCTTGTTAATTCCCTTTAGCATAACCAACGCTCTGATAGTGTTCATGGGGTTCATGAATAGGATCTTCTAGCCTTACCTCGATCACTTCATGGGGGTCTTCATTAATGACATCTTGATATACTCGGCATTGGATGAGGAGCATGCCATGCACCTACAGATATTTCTGGATACACTTTGAGAGAACCTTCTTTATGGAAAGATCTCAAAGTTTCGATTCTAGATATGGTAATTCCACTTCCTGGGGCACGTTTTCTCAGAGGCTGGGGTTGTAGTGGATCTAGCGAAGATAGAGGCATTTATTTCTTGGAAGCCACCTAGGAGTGTGACCAAGGTGTTTAGTTTCTTAGGATTGGATGGGTACTACCGGAGATTTGTACCTAACTTTTACTAAGTTTCGAAACACTTTTTATCTTTGAAAAAGAAGGGAAAACCCATTTTGTGGATGAAGAGATGCCAGTAAAGTTTTCAAAAACTGAGGCAGAGACTGATGAGTTCCCCCATCTTGAGGTAACCTGAAGAGGGCATTGGGTATGTAATTTACCACGAAAAATTAGGGATCTGACTAGGTTGTTTCTAGATGTTGGAACGAGCATAGACCACCTAAGACTCACAACTTTTGATACAACATGACCAGAACTATGCTACCCATGACCTGGAGTTAGCATCAATGGTCTTTATGTTGAAGATATGGTGGCACTACTTGATAGGTGAATGTTTTACTATATACTATGATCATAAGAGTCTAAGGTATATCTTCTCATAGAAATACTTGAACTTGAGGCAACAATTATGGATAGAGTTCCTCTAGGACTACGACTTTGAGATAGTCTACACTCCTGGGAAGGGGAACGTGGTAGCTGATGCACTCAGCAAGAGGTATGGAATACAGTTGCTGAGTGAGGTGATAGAGTAGCTATCTGCGTTGCAGTTATCCTTCATGGATAGTGATGGATGATATTACCTCCAATCTATGACAGTTACTCCCCCACTCCTTCAGTGATCCAAGGAGGCACAGCTTGGGGATGTAGACTAAGAGGCCCGACATGCTTAGATATCCTCAGAACCAGCACCTGATGGATTTTCTATAGGTGGGGAGCACGTCATCCTCTTCAGAGGACACACTATGATACCAGTGATGCTATGAGAAAAGTTGTTGTGGGAGTTCCACAAATCCCCTTTGGCGGTTCATCATGGAGTGGTGAAGATGTACCAGGACCTCCGGTGTTAGTACTGGTGGCTTGGGATGAATAAAGTAGTGTCGAAGTTTGTATCGGGATGCATCACTTGTCAGCAAGTGAGGGCCGAGAATCAGGTACTAGCAGGCTTAGCTTAGCCACTTGAGGTATGTGAGTGGAAGTGGGATGAAATCTCCATGGACTTCGTGATAGGGCTACCATGTAAGTCTAGGGGCCACGATTTCATCTGGGTGATTGTTGACTAACTCACCAAGTCGGCCTACTTCCCCCCCATCTGAGAGAAGAGATCAATAGAGAGCTTGGGACGCCTCTATGTAAATAAGATTGTATGGATTAACGGGGTTCCATCGACGATCGTCTCAGAACACGACACTCATTTCACCTCCTTCTTGTGGAAGGAATTACCGGAGGAATTTGGGACTCAGCTATGCTTGAGCACCACCTTTCATCCTTAGACATATGGTCAGATAGAGAGGACCATTGAAACACTTAGGGACAAGCTTTGTGCTTGTGTCCTTGATTTTTTACATAGTTGGGAGGACCACATGCCACTAATGGAGTTCACTTACAACAAAATTTATCACTCGACCATTGACATGGATCTATTTGGGGCCCTGTATGGGCGACCTTGCAGATTTCCTCTATGTTGGACAGACCCAGGTGAGTCATCACTTATGGGTCCAGATTTGGTATAGGCTACCACAAAGAAGGTGAAGATCATCTAGGAGAGGATAAAGACTCCACAGAGCTGGAAGAAGTCTTATGCCGTCAAGAGACATAGACCCTTGAATTTTGAGGAGAGAGACCATGTCTTCCTACGAGTCTCAGCTCGATGAGGATTTCAGAGGTTTGGCCGGGGCGTCAAGCTATCTCCGAGGATCATCAGAACTTTACAGATCCTCAATAGAGTAGGAAAGGTGGCATACCATCTAGATCTTCCCCCATAAATGCACCTGGTGCATGATGTTTTCCATGTGTCGCAGCTGGGGAGGTACGTGCATGATCCATCGCATGTTATCGGCTAGGGTGAGATGGACATCGATGATGGAATTAAGTTTATAGATTTTTCAGTGGAGATAGAGGATCGTCAGAAACAGGCCCTTCATGGGTGGTCGATTCCTCTGGTGTGAGTTCGTTGGCAGCACAAGAATCTCTAAGAGAGTACATGGGAGTGGGAGGCTCAGATACATGATCAGTACCCCCATTTGTTCCCATATTTTTGTTGTAGCTTTCAAGGACGAAAAGCCTTAAAGTGGGGAGAATGTAATGACCCAGAAAATACATATAATTTTTTTTAAAATTATTTGGGATTATTACGAGTCTGTGAAAATTGACAGCGCTTGATTCCGAGGCCTGGTGGTCCCAAAACAAAATTTTGAACTTTTTTTAAGGCACATTCAGTAAATGTGCGGGCAAAATTTTATATCTTTTAAATATGTGCTTGAATTAAAAATATGTGGGCACCATTGAATCCACAACACTGAGATCCGCTTAAGGGAGGCTTAACCTCGATTGCAGTAGGTCTGGTGAAAAATTTAGTTTTTCAAACTTCTTAATGAATAATAAAATAACATAATTTTTTTCTACTAACGGTTGAGCGGAGGTGGTAGGACCACTAAGTTTTCAAGCTATTTAATTGATTGACTCTTCATTTCTGTAACCACATCGTTGATATTAAGAGGTTCATTCATTAATGAACCTCATTAGTCTTTCGTTTCATTAATCACCCATGAACTCTATTTAATTGAGGCTCAGTTTTGGGTTATTGAAATGGAAGTGAGGAAACTCTTAAAAAGTTCCGTAGTGTCTTCCACCAATTAAAAATGAAGGATTGGATGGAAATGTTGGAGGAATCGATCTGGGATCGATGAAAGTCGGTGGCTTCATCGAGTGTGGATTCTTCTTCCACAACCGCGACGTCTCCTCCATTTACAAGGTAGAAAATGTTTTGTTTAAATTCAAGTAAATTTGTTTCTTTTCCTCATTCTTGAAATGAATGATGAATCATAGAAGTATCATAGTTCATCTATGTTGAATTAATTTCCACCCGATTGTGATGATTCTTATGCGGAGGGTGCATGCCAAACCAATAATTCCCGGGCCGTCCACCACTTCGGTTTTTTTCGCGTTCTTTGTGGGTGAAGTTTGAACTTTAAGGAAACATGAATCCGGGAGCCACGTAGTGATGACAACAACCTGAGAAGCCGATATGCACATTCAAAAGCGAAAAAGGATCACTAGAGATCACCTGGTGGCCTGCGGAAGGTCCGCCGGTGTGGCGGATGACATCGGCCGACCATAGTGGCAGTAGGAGGTGAGCCATCGCGTGCCATGGAGGGAATCCGTAGCATCGATCTATGGCGGCCGGCCCTTGGCGGACCACGTTGATAGAAAGCGGCATGCCGTCGTGCGCTGTGGAGAAGGGAGCCGGGACATCGAGCCACGACGGAGGGGACCTGTGCCCCTTACCCCGCAGGTCCGGCTGATAGGTTGGGAGTCACCATGTGGAACTGTCAATTAAATCACCCATCCAACTTTGCTGTTCATGAATGTGGTCCGCCACCCTGCTGGCCAACTGCGCCAGTTAGCGGGCCCTGCCGCCCGGTGGGCCGTGCTCAGTCGAGGCGGGCCGATCTGTGGCCCTGCGGGCCAAGCCCACCTTGACCCAACCCAATCAGGTAATCCCAGTCGATTCAGGCTAGGCTAGTTTGGGTTGACCTAAACCGGATCGGGTCAGCCCAGGACGGGCGGGTCGGGTCGGTCCGACCGGGTCGGACCGGACCCAGACCCATTTCAGCCAGATACACTTAAAAGGCCATACCTCACAAACCAAACTTCAGTTTGAAGAACCGTCAAAGGAGATGGAATCTTTGGAACTAGATGGTCATTTGGAGATACTTCACCTGAGTTTTGGAGGAAGTTTGAGTATGACCGGGTTGGATCAAACCCAAATCCAACCAGGCCCTCATTATGAAAAATCCTGTAACTCACAGACCGAGTGTCTGATTGATGCACCATCTATCACGTTGGGACCCTTATGACATGACGGTCCGTTGGGTTACTAATATATGGAACATTTTGGTAGTTTAAGGACAACCAAAATCTTGAGGAGCTGATACTACGGAACTCAAGCACACCGGGTGCAGGGAATTATATGGCTAACTGTTAATTTAAGAGTGACCGTCTGTGGATCAGCATCATAGAGACCTTGTGTGGATCATCATCAGAGAAAACCTATGTGGATCATAATCATATCAACCCTATGTGGATCTGTATCAAAGAAACCCTATGTGGATCAACAACATAGCGACCCTGTGTGGATCAACATCATTTCCACCCTATGTGGATCAGCATCCTAGAAGCCCTATGCGGATTAGCAGTGCATGACCCGACGAGGACCAGCCTTAGAGTGGCCCTTTGTGGATCAGTGACATATGAACCTGTGTTGATCGACTTTGGAACAACTCTTTCATGGATTAGTTTTGAGAACTTCCTAATGGAATAAATGATATATCTTAAGACTAATCATCTTTATTTCTGGACTTTGAGTTGTGTACCAGGTTTGAGATGAGTCTTTTACTTTGTGCTTTGTGATTGAGACCATTCTTTGTGGGTTTCCTTCATGGAATTATGAGAGACTTTTTGGGGTCTTAGGGTCCCAATGGGTATTTTTATAATCACCTTTACATGATCTTTTACCACACCCTGTTGTGTCTTGTGCAGATGACGAGCAACTTGGTTGAGACTTCAAGATCCAGGACCAGGTGGTACACATAGGTGATTGGTTGATGTAGAGAGTGGTGGAGATGAGTTGTACCTAAACTTCAGGTAGGATCCTTGGGGGAAGATCTTAGGAGATCTTTTATATTTTATGTTATATTGTATCTTTCAAATGGTCTTGTATTCCAGCTCCTTTACTTTCAGTACACACTTTTACTATTGCAGTTTTACTATGTGGTTTGTATCTTGTTGTGTTCTTGGTCTGTGTGTTTGTAGGTTCAAAGGAAATTCCTTCCCATTTTAGGGATACGTATTTCTAGTTCTAGTTGCCAACCCCTGGCCTATGGAAGATGGGATTGGGGTAGTCACGACATGGGCCTAGGAGGATGGGTTCTAACAAGAATATGGTCAGGATAAAACCCTCCCTTTGATGTTTTTACTATTAGAAACCAATCTCACCATGAACCATTAGTTGTACTTTAAAAACCTAAAATAATGGGGACTACATCATGTGTTATAGGGTACCATTATATGATAGGGGAGGCTGGGCCTTGGTGGTTTGGGTATTCAATTGGTGATTCATGCCATGTTTTGATCCTTAGGGGTTACATTGTGATATAGTTTGGATGAGGGGTGTCCCGTCTTCTGGAGGTAGTCACGTCACAACCTGGGAAGGGCTACATTACAAAGATGCTAGGACCTCTACCCAACGTGGTTGATCCATGATCTAGGAGAGCCACAATAAAATGATTATATGAATATAGGTGTTATTCAATTACCTTTGTGGTCACATCATGACATAGTGCCGATGAATTTTTTTAGAAGAGGTAGATAAGTAATTTACCAGTTGACCCCATCATGATTTAGGTTTACTGAGAAAAAAGAGAATATCATTTCGTCCAAAATACATTCTTTTCCTCCTCATATCCACCCATTATGTGATTGGGTTTTGTGGTGATTCTATGGTGATTATAGGTGTATTATTCCAATTATCCAGTTGTTTTTTAGTTCCCCTTTGCTAGAATATGATTTTTGTGTGATTTAGATAAGGGCTTCTAGGTCAGTTCCATGAGAGAATTGTGGAATCGATCAGAAATGATGGGTCATTTTATTAGTATGGAAAGATTAGGTCTATAAAGGATAAACACACAGGGTTTTATGTGGTTTCAGTGAAAAAAAATATATCGTGGATATTTATATGAATATGATGTTTTGTATTAAATTAAATAGTTAATAATAAATTGTTATAATCAATTATCTGGTAATCCCATGGGTTTAATCCTAATAGTTTCCCCCATGTGGTGGTGTGGTGAGGTCCATGATTCAAACCTTCTAGGGAATGTGTGCTTTATATTTCCCCTATATTTAATTAAAATTATATAACTCCCAGGTCTCCTGATTATCCCAATGCTCTCAATTTCAAAATATTACCCTCCTAAGGATTCATAGTTCTAATTTAGTAGTGATGGTGTTATATCTCTTCACATAATGCCTAAGTATCCTTCCCCATTGAAGGCTGATGTGTTCATTCTCCATTTTCACTACCCCTTAAACCTAAATATTTATTCCATGCCTAATATTTAGTCTGGAAAAATAAATATTTTTAGTAGGTTGGGATTATGTTTGATATGTATTTAATTGCTATCTCCTCCCCTAGTTAGGTGGTATTCTCGTTATTTTCCCTATGTTTTTGGGTTTTTTATTTCTCATAGAGTCTATTTTTTTCCAACTTTTATTCTTACTACTTTAGCCATTTTTGTGTAACCCTATTTCTTTTAAGATGTGACGGAACTTCGATTTATTATTATTATTATATCGGTGGAATATTTTCATGACCATTCACATTGTGTGTCTCAAATTTTGTTTGGCCTTATATTCTCTCATTTTCTCTATTTCTATCCATCCCACTATGTCTAGCTGTCATGACCCCCTCCCTCCAAAGCTAACCCTCTTGTGTTTCCAAGGGATAATTTGAGATAACGATGCCCAAATCCCACCTCAAATAGGGCATTGGTATTCAACTAACATTGAGGGTATATAATCACCCACATTAGATGAATTACCCTTATAATGATTTTATAAGTAAGAGATAAGAAGAAAAAAACCACCAAACAACTCCTACTCATAATAAATAAAGAAGAAATCCCAATATATGATGTGATTTCATATATAACTTGACACATCTAAAACAAAAATAAGAAAGGTACAAATTCTTGATAGTGGCCATGAAGCTCCTACTCCTGAACAACTCCTTGAACTAGTAATGCCGAAATTGTTTATAAACCAACTCCTGCTAACTAAAAAAATAATTTATATATACATTGGGTGAGAATAACATGAAAACTTGGTAAGATCCTCCCTAATACCTATTGTGTAAAATGTCAAAGAGTAATACTAAATCTTAGTGAGTAAATAAATTAAATTTACTGGTAACCTAAATAGATATACTATTATTTTCCCATACTCACCACGTCTCACTCAAAAAATAATTCATAGAAATATAATAATAATAATGATAATATATTAATGTATATATAAATGGGTACCATGCAACCACTTCCCCTATAGTTTGTAAATATCATCCCCCAATATCGTACGCCCTATTCCATCATCTATTCCCTAAATAATCCTTCCTAAAAGCACTTGGGAAACAATATAATACCATTAACCCTCTACAAAACAACATCACATCCACATCATCCATATAGTAACTGTGTTTATTTCTAGAAGCCAACACAACCTTTGTATTATATACTACACCTTAGGCTATTAAAACCCATACATAACACAAATTTATAAATACTTAGGATTCTATATGAAAAATAAATGCGTGCATAATAACCTCAAGCAATTATATCCTTCAAGAAACATGTATGGGAAATCACCCACATCTATAACTACTTGTAAAACTATATACGAAGAGAGATGGGTTAGTCAACCATCTGTATCCTCTCAAACCCAGATATTAGTGAAAACACCCCATAACATTTGGGTGATATTTTACCTTATGAAATGTTTGGGGTGTGTATGAAATGAAAAAACGTAGAGAATAGATATTGCTCACAACCACACTAAGGGAAACTACCTAGTCTTAAACTCATCTGTCACAATCGTTACATAGGACACATAACTTCCACCACTAATATCTAGATATCAAAAAGTGTACAATATCCAACATTTATTAATTAGTAATGAATTTATTAACATTATTATATTTCCAAGATTAAAATTTTAATATTTTAATCCATGTATTGATGACACAATTTATTTGTTTCTTGTGTTCTAAAGTTTCTCATCACCAAAAGTAATCATCAAGAACCAGCCTCATTATTTATTTAATTAAATATAATTAAATAAATATATAGGTACTCTAGGACTTATCATAATCTACCACTTAAAATCTTTACTCATCGTTTATATCATTAATCTATGTCCTATAGTTGGAAACTGGTCATGTAAATAACAATCAACCGCTGACCATTTAGTAAGTATCAAACTAGATTAAGAATCCATGATAAAGATCCAATCTAAACATGAAATGAGAAAATCATTTTACCACACCATTATGAATAATATCAAATAAAATATCTCCTGATATTATCATCATATCTAAAAACCCATGCCACATTATCATTATAACTCGCACCCCATGCCAACATATTCATCAACACCACCATAGCCTCAATAATCCCCGCCTATTACTCATCATCACCCCAACCATATTGGGTGATAAACTATTCACATAAAGTATCTATATTCTAGAGAATATATACATATAAAATTTATTTTACACCCATAATTTTATAGGCAACTAATCCCATAACATTAAGGCATTCAAGCATCCCACAATTGAGATGAGATCACTTAGCCCCAAAAAAATCATCTTTAACAGAAAACTGTTTAAATTTATCATAAATTTACTAGTTTATTATGCATAGGTTTCAATATTATACAACATATAATATAATCTAAATGTTTATACTCTAAACATATCATGCTTCAAGCATAATTTCCAAATTTAGACAATTCTAAGACGAGAAAAAATTATTTCACTCAGGCCTATTTAATTTAATTAATAATGTCAATCAGATTTTTATTGTTTATCCATTTCATGTAATTAAAAATTCTTGAAAATAACAAGATTAATACCAAATTAGATAACACTCTATCTAGTAAATATAAATAGGTAACATAAAACAAATTTGGTCAAAACATCCCAACGTATAATTTAATTCCCGATAAGAAATATTAATCATTGTTAAAAAATGATAATCCCCATTTTAGTTTTCTAAAAATAGAATTATAAAATAATTCTCATCAACATTGTTTAAGTAGTTTAACAGCATGAAATTATATCATTTTTATTTCATCAAATAATATTTAAAAAGTGGAATGTGATTATCTATTTCTCTTACAAGTGTATTTTCTAGAATAATCATAATTATTCTATAACATGAAATTACTTATTTTATCTTTCTTATGAAAATATTACATATTATCAAGTAAAATTATTTACTACATGTGACAAGTCATTAAATTAATTTTTTTAAAATGTTATCAACATTATTAAATGTATATTTCAATATGAAATTTGTACATTTTAGGATAATCATAATTATCCCTTACATGTAATATTATTTCTATTTCAATTATCAAAATAACAATGTTACCAATATTTCACCAAATGATAGAACATTATCAAATATATTACTTTGATTTCTATTTTTAATGAAATAGTAACAATCAACCAACATTTTATAATCATCATCCATTGAGAATTTCATGTTAATAAAAATACTAGTTATTCATATGAAATAATTATGCAACATGAACTAATATTATATTTCAATTATTGAAATTATATATCAATATATTATGAATTTTTCAAAAAATTTAATCATAATTAATATTAAAAATTATCACATAAACATGGGAATTCAAGTTTATTAATAGAAGTAATAACTGATTGTATACATTAATTATCATAAGTAAATTATTTTACTCTAATTTATGGAATAAAAATAATATTAACTACATGTGTTTTTGAATGTTTATTATTATTCTTACTTTACATATTTCTAGAATATTGAATAATATTTCTTCTTGTGATTATTTATAGATCACTATATAATTTTTTTTAATTACACCCATTTAAATAATGTTAGTTAACACATGTTAATTCACACTTATAAAAAAACCATAGAGAAGTAACAGATCCCCTACTCAGAGAAGGGGAATCTTTTATACTGCACCCATAAATATAGTGATTAAGATACACATAGATTTGGAACTATTTGGAGAGATTCACATGGTTTTTTAGTACTTTTAGATCTTAAAAGGTGAGGTTTGGGTCACCCAAAATTGAATGAAATGAAGAAATATTTGAATGATGTAGATATATTATTTTTAAATATGTAGATATAAGTTCTCCATAGATATTTAATTTTAATTTAATATTACTTTCTATTTTAATTATTTTTAATGAAAATTGAATTTTTATAATTCATGAATGAAGAAAAGAGAAGGCAAAAATGGTTCAAGGAAGTCTAAAAACGTTAAGTCCAAGGTAATCCCATTAAATACTAATATTTCAGTCCAATGGTAAAGAACCTAAAATCAAGAAAATGTTTACTTTCATGTTTTGGGTACATTTTGAAGTAAGGGTATCTGTATCCTTGTTGATCACACATCTAGTGTAAAGGATCTCAAAATTTGAGTAAATAATACTTCAACATTTCCTGATGGTTTAGATAATGATCCGGTAAAATGGAGTGGATTATAAAAAGGATTTGAAAATAAAGGAAGATTTTGATTTGATTGAAAAAATATTAATGTCATCTAATTTAAAAAGGTTGATAAAATTGATCATGTTGAGGGATTCTGTATAAATATAGATTCCCTCACTATTAAAAGATGATACGACAATGAAAACATAGCCTATTCTATCTTGAAAAAAATACACCTCTCACATATCTCAATATATTAATGAGGCATTAGTGTTTAATTTTTTATTCTACCTAGGGGAATTCTAGAAATCCCACACACCACAGTGTCTTGGAAGGTCATAACGTGAGGAGGATAGGTAATAGAAAAGAAAAATCTTGAAAAATTATTGCATTTTGGATTATTTTCATAATTTCATGATCATGTGAACATCCAATAGAGATATCGTTTTGAGATACCCATTACTATGGATGAGAAAATAGTGATGAGTAGTGTTCCTATTGTTCTAGATCATAGAGAATCCAACTACAATAAGGATGCATTTACCTTCATAATTTCGGTCCCCTATTATGTGAATGTTAAAACCTGAAATATGAAATAGGAAAATAAAATCATAAAAATTTACATTACCTTGATAGTGGCATAAATGAAATGATCCTAGTTACCCTTAATAAAAATATGGAACACTGATTCAGTGTTAATATTTTTGCAGTAAATGAAATTATAGGAAAGTTGAATGCCCTTTATCTAAATTTCAAAATCCATGGTGGGGACGTGGTTACAAATGATCCATACTAAGAAATTTAATTTTTTGTGGGATATAATTACACAGATTGTTTTCTAGTATGTCCAGAGATTTAAGAACATGAATGAACTCATGATAAGATGTATAGGTGAAGGATCCTAAGATAGAAGAAGATAGGATGCATTAGTATTTATAATTAACCAACTGAATATTGTTAAATATGTCATTATATTCATCATTAAAAATTGAATCTATTAATTGAGAAAATTAAATATATTTTATGAATTTTGGTTCCATAATAGTTAATATATGTAAATAAGTAAATATCTAACCCTGTTATTAGTCTAGAAGGAAATTTGTCCTCTACCAATGATCCAACAATAGAGTTTAGATTGATTTTGATGCTTCCTTGTAGACCACACCGAATATGGGATCCTGTGTTTCCCTCAGTAAAATACATTAATATATTTCCATACTATTGTTCGAAGAACATATCCTAGAGTGAATGGCCTGAAGTTTCCTCCCATGAAATCTTAGATTGCATGTAGGTGATTATTTCTTTGATACTATTACCATTTAACCCCACACCGCTAATTTTAATTTCTATTCTATTCCTACCAGAACTATGATGGGGACCTTTGTGATGAGAGTCCTAAGTGAAGGTGTTAATAGAATGTCCAATATTTCTGATAATAGCCTTCAGGGATTTGAAAACTGACTAAACTTGAATTATAATAGAAGAGATAACAGACTTAACTAGTATTATATGTCATAAAAATATAGAAATATACTATTCTATTTATTGAGCATTCTTATGATTTTATTGTGAATACCATTAAACTGATGAATTCAAATTATCCCATTAGATAATAGGTCACCATGATAGTCCATTATAAAGTTCCTTTTTGAGATGTCAAGACTCTCCTCTATAATTCTGCAATAGATGCTAGAGAATGTTTTCAAGATGAAGACACCACTTTTGTTTGTGTTGATTTTCTAGGAACTCCTTCTACAATAATCATCCAATATCACCTTGGAATTATGAATATAGTATCTTCTACCATTGATAATGAAAATCATGTCATTATTAAATATTTAGTTAGATATTCCTTTGAATCTAAACAACCTCGTTAGGATACACTGGACCATTTGAGATGCCTATGTTAATATTTTTAATGAGAACATTTTGGGATAGAATGGACATGCTCAGGGAAAGAGGGTCTCTCTAATGAAGGTGCCTAGAAAATTTTAAAAAACCTAACATTCTTCTTAATAAGGATATTAGGAACCATAAAGATGAAAATAATTAAAAAAGGAGATCATAAACCCACTTAGAGAAGCCACAATACCTCATCACCTTAATAGTTAATCTCCATTCCATCCAATTATATGACTTTTAAATATAAATTTTTATCATTATTTTATACCTAATTTTTTTTATGTTGATCATAGATCACTTCACATTCCTAGATAATAGATTCATAAATGATCATGAATTTGATAAATCCATGATTTTCAATAGATATGATAGATCCCGTATGTTTAGAAATATATTTTTTGAGGATCATAGAAATTACTTTGAAATATTTCATAAGCAGAAGGTATGAAATACAAAAAAACCATGGGGGTTACTAACCGTGGGAATAAAAATCAGAATATTCCCTGAAGAAACTCTTCGGAGAGGCCCTATTTTAAATAATTCTTTTATTTCAATTATATATTCATATTTAATCACAACCTAGGTAGAAACATAGATGGAAGAAGGGAATCCCTCATGGATAAGTGAACTATTAGGATTGAGACTTTTATCAGATTCCTTGATCTCCTTATTCTTCACAAACACTCCCAACAAGTAGTTTCCTAGACTATTAATTGATCTCAAAATGATCATAAAAAATAAATCATTAAATCCAATCATGTTAGAATCCACTCTTTCAAATTTTCTCTAATTAGAAATAAGATCTTAGAAAATGGGAGAATATAAGAGGGATGGTGAAATTGACATCATTAGAATGAGATCCATACTTAAGTATTATATTGAATCTTCCAAAAATATTATTATCCATAAGGTATTCATGAATATATGATGTGTTCCCATTACCCTCCCAACCAATTTTTACCTTAATCTTTTCCTTTTATCCCATTCTTCTTCCAGCACAATTTCTTATAAGAGATTTTGTTTTTTAGAAAGAAACATCATTAAAATAGTTTTTTATTCCAATTACAAGATATCTAATATCTTCTTGGAGATCTTAGATGGTTATATCATGATATAGCTTCTTTTTTCTCTAGCTGATAATATCCCCTTTCAGCCTCCAATGTTTAATTTGGAGAATAACCCAAGGGCACCCTTGCATTGGGGATTATTGAGAAGAATGAAATATGTCCCTGAATACATTATCCTCAATACATATATTTATGTAAAATAATATTTTTTCTCCACCACTATTGATTGGATTTTAATAAGAAGTTCCAAATATATGGAGAGAGATCAAGATAGATGTCTGATACAATATTTGGAGAAGTTTGAAGTTGAATTGAAATCTCCCTAAATTTTTTCCAAAATAATCTAAATTATGATAATATTTTTTTTATTACACCATGTGATTTTTTTTACAATAAAATCCCAAATTATGAAGATTATGTTTTTCTAGAAAGGAACAAAAGTCACCCCTAGCTCTACTCGAGTAAAGGACACCTATTCACATTTTGATCTGATCTAGAATAGTATTGGAATCACCCCCAAGGAACCATGATATTGATCTAGGGTCAAAGGCGGATAGAGTGTTCCAAATTAATCCCATTTCCCCAAACTCACATATGGAATATAAAATAGACATAAAAAGGGATTATTGATGTCTATTGACCATAACAGTAATGTGATGAGAAGATCCATTAATATAATCCACTTGAAGTTGACCCCTAAAAAAGATTCAAATATGGTAAATGTTATAGATTGAATTTAGAACCCTTAATATATTAAAATCCATATGATTTCCACATTTAATTTCCTCATATATACTAATAATGTGTTTTAGATCAAAAGGAGATTAAAAATGTGGTTTTAAGAAAGTACCATTACCCATGCGAAACTCATACATGGTATGTAAGGGAAATAGAGTTTTATTATTAAGTGGTTGGACACCCTTATATAAAAATGAGAAAATCTAGGGAAACCTTATATGACAATTACACACACTTATATGAGCTTAAAGATTTTTGGCTAACCCTGACCTAACAAAGGAACTACTCATACATGAACTTCAGGATTCTCAGCTGATACTTATGAAAGTACAAAAAGAAATGAAATACCCTTATTATAGAGAACCAAGATTCTCATACATAAATATTAAAACATTTTATATGAAAAAATTTATAATCCATTCCCAAACTATAATGGTTTAGTGTATTTGGAAACTTTGTAACAGAAGTAACATATATATAAAAGTTACACATCATCTTCCATTATTTTTTTCATAACTAGAAACCTTCTTAGATAAATAATATTTAAAACCTTTCTTAATAACCCGGGTAAAGGAAAAAAATAAAGGATGAGATTAGATTCCTAGTAAGGGTAAACAAGAGAGATATCAATGATCAATTAAATACAATATGCACATATGGGTATGATAAAGTGATGTTTATATTTGAACACCATACCCAATATATCATATATCAATATCTTGAGTCCCGGTATAAATCTTGGAAGTTTATAAGATATCAATTATAAAGTAATAAAATAACATGATCCATGAGGGAATTAAATTAATACTGGACATAATTTTGTGGCATACACATAATCATATAAAATCACACTCATATTCAAGTGTCATTGCCAAAACTATCATAGTAGATTGCGTTCACTCCCCATTCCATAATATCTGTAGTAAAGGTTACTCCAAAGGATATCATAGTGGATTTGGTTCAATCCCTATTATGTTACAACATCAATCATGGTTTCACTCCTAAGACCATCATAGTGGATAGACCCCCTTAAAAAACTAGGTTCAATCTCCATTTGATTCTTTATTATCTCATGAGATATCCATCTTTACCCAATTAATTGGAGGGATATATAATTATAGGACTACCCATAAAATAATTAAAATAATTCATATATATTCCACAAGATCATAAATCATACATCATATAATAAAAATTTAAAATGAAATGGGTTTCTTAAATATTTTATCACAACATCACAAATTAACCAATGGAAAAGAAATAAGTTTATAACGGTTTCATCATAACTTAATTAACTCATGGGAAATAAATAATTTTCATAGAATCATACTTATATAATCATATTTATAATCCATATAAATAATGAAAGTGTATTGTGTCATTTGATCATATACCCCATAAGTTATAATTAACATCAATTAGGATGTCATAGATGAAAAATTCCATTAAAAGTATATATGGATTATTTATTAAGGAAAATTCACTTTTCATTTTGAAATAAATGTATGTTTGCGATGGTGGAAAATTCTATTCTTGATATAATCATTAAAATAATGATTCTGTTCACACCTTTGGTAAAATTACCTTACTTATAAAATGAAAAGAAAATTATTTTTTATTATTTCTGAAAAAATTAGAAAAGGGTAAAAATTAATTTAAATAATTATTAAATAATATTTAAAAACATTTCATAATTTTTTTAGAAAATATGGATATGGAATAAAAAGGTCTTTGACAAGATGAGGAGAAATAAAATCATCTTATGAACCACTTAGAGTACCAAAATGTGGAAATTTTTACTAAAACATAAAAGTTATGTCAATAGAAAAATTCTATGAAATATGAAACGAGTTTATAAAATAAGAATCATATAATTTCCTAATGAAAATTTAAGCATGAAAAAATATGATTAAAATGGGATTTAAACATAAATTCATTTATAGGATTGGTAAAATTTGAATCATAAAAACCATAAAAGAATAACTTTAAATGAAGTTAAATGTTTTGTTTTTCATGGAAGTTTTTGTTTGGAAGTTCTGAATCATGTACTTTGAACATTCATAAATTATATAAATAACTATAATAATTATATAAAAATAACATATATTTATTATATATATTTATAATCATCCATTAAAGGTAGATATATAAAAATTAATAACACCATTCATGAAGACGATAGGCCGTACAAACACATGAATGCTGTTTTAACTTTTTAATGGATGGAATGAAAGGAAGTTAAATAATAATTAACATTTAAAAAATAACTATTATTTCATATATATCATACATATTCATTAAATATTTATTTATTACCAAAAATGTAAAATGGAAATGAAAAATGACTCACATCTATTTTTAGATGTGGTAGTCCACACGTACACACGCACACCGTTATCATTTTACACCAGGTGAAAATATAAGAAGGTGGATGATATATTATATTAAAAAAACACAATTTTTTAATAAATTTCATATATATTAATTATTTATATATTTTTAACCATCTAAGTAATATGGTAATGAAAAATGAATTACATCACTATGTGGATATGATAAACGGTACATACACACATAAAATGTTTTCACATTCCATAGGATGGAAAAGTGGTGAAGAATTTTTATCATATGTTAAAAATAAAATATTATTATATTTATGATATGGGAGTTATTATTTTATAATTTTTAAACTATATTTAGAGGAAGTATATGAAGAACAGAACTTGAAAGTGTCGATAAGTATGATTACCTCTTATTTGGTAAACTTCCCCTAGATCTCTTCTTAAGGACCATTGTAATGGTATTTTAAGGAGAGAAATATATATATATAGTGTAAAGGAAAGTTTTAAAAGGAACTGGGTATGTATTTATTGTGATATATGGCTCAAAGGGTGTGAGGAAGGGAGGAGATGAGGTTTTCTTTTATATGTGAGAAGATGACCCCTCTTAGAATTAATTAAAGTATTAAATTAATATAAATTAATTTTCAGGTTCAACTAAAACTAAATTTATATATTTATAATATAAGGTTATATGGGTCTAAATCCTCTCATCCATTAAATTTTGGATATTTCTTTTATTATTTCACCCTTATCTCTTATTTTTAACCTTCATTAGCCATTTTAAAAATTACCATGATAACAATGTTTTTTCATTTTTGGGTTAATAAAGTTACCATAAAAATTAGATTGATCCATAAAAGGTAAATAGTTAATATTTTAAATTATATCCTATTCACTTGGATAAATATAATTTTATTTTTAAATTTTAGATTATTTAATAAAATACTGTTTATTATAAAATATCATTAATGTCATTTTTGAAAATACATGTAATATTATAAAATAATATGTGTATAAAAAATTTAAAAGTGTTAAAAAATGAAATTTATTTAAAGATTAGGAATATATTTTAATAATATAATTATTAAATAAATTTTTTACAAGTTTAGATATCATTTTAAACCTTATCTTTTTCTTTAATATCTTGATTAACCAATTTTAATCTTAACTGTGGTAATGACTTTTTTAAAATTAATGGATTATAATTTTACTTATAATGTAATAATTGGATCATAAATGGATAATATATTAAATATTTTTACCATTTATAAAAATAGTTATCCACTCTCAAGTTTTTTTATCATTTCTAAATTATTTATTAACATATTTTTAACATAAAATACTATTAATCTCATTTTAAGAACTATTCACCTAATTTGAAATTGAAAAAAACATGAAATAAATGGATTTAGAATATAAAACTTTAAAAAATATATAATATGTTATATTTTTCATAAAAATTCAGGGGACAATTTAACTCACCCAAACAATATCACCCTTAGAGTTTTCAAAGTTATTTTCTTGATTTTGTACTTCTTGCAAAAACTCTCTGTTGGAGTTTCTTAATAATTTAATATAATTATTCCATCACTAAAAATTAAAAATAATTTATGATCATAAATAATTTTTTAATAGTTAATATAACCATTTATAACTTATCATAAGTTCATTTTATACCTATGATAAAATATTATATATCTTAAAATCAAGGAAGTGACATTTTTTCCATTATATTTTACTTTTACATTATAAATGACAAAATCAAATAAAAATTAAAAAGTTATATTTTCAATTTTTTAAGAATAATATATGATATATAATCATTTAATAAAATAAATGATAGTTTTTTAATGAATTTAAATCCTTATCACAATAGTTTTAACCTTAATTAACCCATTTTACCTTTACCATGGTAATTTTGTTTACCATAGTTACTATTCATATTGACAAAAAATTAAGTAAAGATTATTAACATATTTTATACTCATTATTAAAAATAATAAATCCATTTTAATGAATTATTCTATAGAATTGTAATAATTTAATTTATAATTGAACCCGTAAAATGTGACAAAAATTAGTTTTTCAAAAAATATTTTCTTAGGTATAAAAGCGTTTTATACCAAAATACAACATAAAATTAATTATAGTGAAATTAAATATATTATCAATAATATAAGATAAATAATTTTAATTTGAAACCATTTTTAAAAAAATATTTAGATTTTAAAATTCTTGAAACAAAAAATATTGTTTTGAATTAAAATCATTATTTGTAACTATTTACGGGAAATTATTATTTTTAGAAAAATACCACAAACTCACTATATGTTTATTTTTACATTTGGATTTAGAAAATTATAATTTAAGATATAATTTTTTTAATATTTATATAAATTAATTATATTATTCTCTCATAAAAATCAATACAAATTATTTTTGAAGAAAATGTATTTTGGAGAAAAAATTGACTTTACTAAAAATTAAGTACTTATTTCCTAAGCGTTTACCAATATTTTATTTATTTACTATGACCTTTTTATATATTTCATTATTATGTTTCATATATTCATATATTCGAATTAAATTGCTATGTTATAATGGTTATAAAATAATAATATTTCATGGTCTATTAAATCTTGATGTTGTGTGTTGTATATACTATTGAACATAGATTTCTTTTAAAATATAGGGGGTGATAAATTATAACCCATTTAATAAATTGAATACTCAAAATCTTAATTTGTGCTTAATAACCAACTGTTTCGTGTTTGAAAATTTATTTTCGGAAAACCCACCTTGTAAAAAGTGTTAATGGAACTTTCAATTAAAAAGTGGGAAAGAGAAATACGAAGGTCATCTAGAATAACTCGTAACTATGTTTAAAAATTAGATACCTTTAGTTGTAAGTGAAAATATATTCATGGAGGAATAAGTAATGTCCAAATAAAGGTAGATAGTGATGGAGAACTTTGATGAAAAAAATTGAATGACCATGAGAATGTTAATGACTGAAAAACCATAACTCAACGAGGTATGAAAAAGACCATCGATTCAATGGAGATGAATGTAATTAGAAGACATTTTCTTTAAAGTTAATTGTCCTATAATTGAGGAATTCATTTACCATATTTAGTATAAATAAAAAAATATAATTACTTTATAATTATAATTTCATACTTTTGTAACTTTCCCCCACATTCTAATCTTCTACACCAAATGATGAGTATTCAAGATGGTTTTTTCATACATGAAGCTTTAAAATAAACTTAAAAAGGATCACATAATACAAATAATGATAAAAATATATTCTACCACATTTAAATATTAACTAAAACTAAAATGGTTCTCATAATTTAATTTAATATCCAATATTTATAAATCACTATATGAAGAAATAATACATTACACTTTAAAATTTTAAAAATAACCCCAAAGGTTCAACTTATACTATTAAATAAATAAGTGAAGCTGTATTGAAACTAACATCAATAAACCCAATTTTAGATAATGGTTTTTTTGGAAAAAAATACCTCAAGCTGTCATCTCGGTGTTTTCGGTGCGATTATGTTTGTTGACCAATCGAGACGACTACAGATTAGATTGGTTGGGGTTGCCAAAGCATATATCTAAGGTGGCATGGTTTCCTAATTTTTTTTTCAACATTTTGGGTCTTATAATTAAAAGTTATATTTTTTATAAAAGGATTTTATGAAATGAAGTTCACACACCTCAAACCATAGTTCAGGGACTCTAAAGTAGGCACACAGAACAACCATGGAATATTGACATAGGATGATTTCTGCATAGTATCTATATGCGGACCGTGAAGCATGCTATGTGAATAATGTAGAAAAAATAGTTCCCAAGAGGCTTGAAGTTTGTGGAATGATCACAATTGATAGGAGGATCATAGTTTTTAGTTAAGAGGAGGTTATCATTTGTGGAAGTCATCGACTATAACAAAGGAGGAAAGGCACTATTCAGACTGTATGACACAGTTCGTGGTGTAGGCTACACCGTATTGACTTTCTGGGTAATTTAAATTAGCTAGTTTTGAGGATATATTTTTTATATAAAAAACTCTAATAATATTTTAATTAGAGAGAAAATTGCAATAGAAAAGATAATCACTTCCGGAAGAATTCAGAAAAGTTTAAATTGGTTCGCGAGGGAGGATTTTGTGAAGTGAAGTAGTTAAAGAGGAAGGATTCAACAAAGGGTGAAGTAGTTCTTGAAAAAATTTCAGGAAAGAGGTTTTTGAGGTTTAATAGCCCACAAAAAAAATAGCCATGATGTATCAGTGGTTCATGGTGGCATTATCCATCCACGAAGTAGAGGCAGTCCACAAAGGAAGGGTTTCCCATAAAGCACTCATGCCACATGGTACAAGGTAGTTTATAGAGCGAGAAAGGTAGTTTGAGGAGTAAGAAATAATGTTTTTGGTGAGTACAAAGTAGTTTGTGGAGAGACTAGAATAGGTCATGAAAGCAATCTCCAGAAACTAACAGTATGTAGAAAAATAGATTTTTTCTACAGGTGACAATAGGGATTAAAGAGAGAATCCATATATAAGTAAGGCTGTGTTGATTCATGAAAATTTTGGGACCTACATGCAGATAAATACTAGTGGATATTTATAGATCAATGTGCAAAGGTAGAGTATAAAGGTTATCCTTTCCACCGTTAGTGATCCAGAGAAATAGACATAGGGAGTGACCCTTGGGAAAAAAGTGATTTGACCCTAAATATTACAAAGGTAGCAATACTAAGCATATAGGTGATCTACGCCAAACATTTTAATTTGGAAGTGAGACTTAGTGTATTTAGTACATTGGATAATTACCATTGTATGCTCCTTGGATTTAGACCAGTGAGAGTGAACCAAGTAAAATCACTGTGTCTCATACATGATTTCATATCTGTTCATAAATTTCTATGAGAAATACAGTGAATAGTGTTTTTAATGATGAAACATGATCCAAAGGGGTAGCAGTTTCAATATTTTATACTGTGATGCAAACCCATTCTCTAGGTATATAGCATAGTGGGGTTACCAATTGGTTTCAAAGGAGAAGGTTGAAATTCATGAGTTATCTATCTGTTAATGAAATGGAAGCTTTTAATCACAAACGGATTCTGATCATTAATGGAAACTGTTTTCAGATATGGATGAATCGAATGAAACACTTCTCTTGATCATTTGGTTTGGATGTGTTTAAAGTTTCAATGTATGGACTTTTGTCTAGTATAGATAGTGGAGTTTTTTGAGAAGTTTATTATAAGGAACTCTATATTGATGCCAAAGGAATCAATATATTAGGGGAATCCCTATCCAATAAAATCTATATGATGATGATTTCATGAAAAACATCACATGATATGTAAAAAAAGATGCTAAGTATTTATGAGGGTGACATGAAAGTTAGGGAATCAAAACTGCTGGTATTGTGTAAGAAGTATGAGTATCTCAAAATGCACCCAAATGAGTAGGTTGATGTATTGTTTGATAGGGTGAATGTTTTTGTTGAAGACATGCATGGTCTTAATGAAATTATTAAATATGTAAGGATTTTTAAGAACATATTGAGAATATTTACACCATGGTTAAATCCAAATGTTTATGTATTGGATGGTAAAGATCCAAAGGAGGTAACATTGGATAGAATTCATAGTACTATTTTCTCATATGAGATGAGAAATGATGATAATGATTATATAGAAAAGGGAAAGTCCAAATAAGTGTAATTCTAAGCCATAAAGAAGCTTAATAGTGAAGATATTGAGGAGAAAGATAATGTGGATGATGTCATGCAATTTCTCTCCTCAAATATTCAAATGGAAAGAGGAAAGTTCAATGTTAAACTTCCATTGGCTTGCTTTTGATATGAAAAAAATTAGAAATCTTATAGAAATGTCTCCTATGAAGTTTTATGATGATGATTAAGACAATTATTAAATTCGGTGGAATAATTATCCAGCCAATGTGAAAGGTAGGAGGAGTACCAAGAGAAATTTCTTAAAAAAAAAATATAGTTTTAAAAGTAGATGGAAATTCAGAAGAATCTGAGGTAGAATAATTATAGGATTTCAAGGATCATGAAGCATATGATATTGGGAAAGTTGTTAAAAATTCCCAAATAAAGGATGATTGTGACAATGAATAAGTATAATTCGAAGGAAGAGTTGATTTTCAGGTCAAATTAAAAGTTTTTCATGATGAGATAGACATTTGTATTGCCAAAAAAAAATAAATCCAACATAGTGGTTAATGATACCAAAATCTATAGGCAATAATAAAAAGAAGAAAATCTTGAGCTTTAGACTGATATAGAAAGGATTAAATGTTCAATTCCAGAGAACTCATAAAAGGTTATTGAGTACAAACTCAAAATTAAAGAATAGAAAATAGAAATTGATAGTTTGAATAATATTATAAAAATTATTTTAAATTTATCAATTAGATTGAAGAGAAAGTTTTAATTATGTGAAGTAAAGTAAAATATATATAGAAAATACAAATTCTAGAAAAGTAAGATACAACTTAAATAGATAAAGTAAAAGTACAATTTAGATTTCCAGTGAAGCAGACAAAGGAGTGCTAGGAGAGTAAAATTATTATTCATAATAATTCAGCAGGTATGGGGCTTGATTGTAAACAGAAATCAGTAATGGTTGAAGTTAGACCATAATCTCCCACTCCGAGGTTGAAGATTGATTTGGGTATGAATCTAAATCATAAGATTCATAGAACCTAAGGGAGAACCAATATTTCTGTATTTCCACACATGAATGCACCCTGATTTAGATGTTATTATTGTGAAAAAATGGGACACTAAACAAATGTATGTTTCTTTTCAAAGAGATACCAAAGGGAACAAGACCAATAAAGGTAGCCATACAGAGTTGAATATTCTAGGTCGTCAATTTATGGTCACTGTTTTAGGTGTAGAGGATTCGGTCACATGAAAAGATATTTCTCATCAATGATAGAGAGAAATGTGCCAAAGAAGGCTAAATATGGTCATAAGAAACAATTTAATGTATCATAAAAGGAGATTAAAATTAAAAATATATTTTTATCCTTGAAATATTAATATGGATGATCATACACCAAGGAAGATCAGGATTACCAATCTGTACGAGGTTTGAAGTCAAAAACATGGACCAAAAAGAAGATAGTTGAATAGGTAGTGGTTGTGTATATTACATTCAAATCCTAAGATCACATTGGAATATGGATCATTGATAGTGGATACACCCCCAAAATGATAATAAATATGAAACTGGTGATATGAATCAGATATGATAGGGAAGGTATTATGAGATTTGGTAATGATGAAGGCCTAAAAATTATTGGCTCGGGAAAATCAACGTTTAGTAGAAAAGACCTGAGACATGAAGATGTATTAGTTATTGATGGCTTTATTAAAAATATACTAAGTTATAGTAAATAATGTGATTTGGGACATTCTGTTAGTTTTTCAAAGAAATTATGGGTCATCATGGAAAAATACAGTGCAATTGTTTTGTAGGGAAAACATAAGAAATGGAATCTCTATATTGTGAGTGAAGAAGAAGATATGTGACTTTTTTCCAAGGAATAAGAAAACAAGTTGTGGAATAAATGTCTTGGTCACTTGATACAAACGTCCTTGGATTATCTGGTGAAATATAATGATGCTTGAGACTTCCCTAAGTTACAACATGATCATACTTATACATGAGATGCTTGCCAACAAGGGAACATCATTCGAAATACATATAAGTCAAAAGATAAAAGGTTAAAATAATTTCTTGAATAGGTGTATATTTATGTGTACATACCTATATCACAAAAATATATTGATGGGATGAGATATTATGTTCTCTTGATTGATGATTTTTGCAGAATGGCATGAGTTTCAATCATCACCCACTAATCATTTGTGTTCGATTTCCTAAAAACTTATCTAAGGGAAGTTGAAAAGTTACTAGGTCAAATATTTTGGAAGATATAAATAGATAATGGAATAGAGTTCAAAAATATCCAAGTGTAGGATTATCTCGAGAAATATGAGATAAGGATCCAAGTGTTACCAGTAAGAACTCTATAAAAAATGGTGTAGTTGAGAGAAGAAATAAAATTATAAACTACATATCTAAAAAAATGATCATCCAGAAAAACCATCTAGAGAAGTTTTAGATATAATTAATGATGAAATCAGTATACAAATAAAATAGAGTATTATTATTTACAAAAGAAGAGAAGACTCCATATGAGCTATAGCATGGAATGAAGCTAACTTTGAAGTACTTTAGAGTCTATATAAGTAAGTTTTTCATTCTCAATAAGGAGAAAAACAGAAAGTCTGAATCCCATGGAGATGAATGGATATTTCTTGGCTACTCCAAGAAAAGAAATTAATATAAATTCTTTAATAAGAGGATAGAAAAGGTAGTTGAAATCCATGATGTAACTATATTAGATAATGAGAATAATCTTCAGAAAATAAATGATTAGTCTCAAGAGGATATTGATGATGAGATAAGAATATCATGGGATTTTCTTTTTCTAGTGGCTGATTCAGAAGAATATTTAGATAATGAAATGGATGTGCAAAAACTAGTATCTACACAAAGATCTAATATAAGAGAGGAAATTGATAGACATAACATAATCAGTGATCAGAAAACACTAGTGTAGATAAGAAGGATAAAAAATCTACAAAAAAGAATTGTTCTTATCACAGGTAGAGCCTAATGGTTTTGAAAAACCATCTAGAGATAAAAACTAAGTCTAAAATATGAATGATATTCTTTAAAAAATTGAGAATAATCAGACATGATATATTTTTCTTGGTTAATAGATAAGAATTTAATTAGTACTAAATGGTTCTTTTGTAACAAGATGAATATAAATGGTAAAATGATTATAAAAAATAATGACTAGTGTTCAAAGGGTAATACTAGATAGAGAGTATCAATTTTTATGAATCATTTTCACCCTTTTCAAGTTTTAAAATAGTTAAATTATTCTTGGCCGTAACTATGAAAATAAATTTCAGAGTTTTCCAGGTGGACGTCAAGTATGAATTTTTAATGGGGATCTCAAAAAATAATTTTATATTGAGAAACAACGTGGTTTTATCATTAATTAATATTATAATAGAGTTTTTCGGCTGAGGAAGTCACTATATGATATTAAACAAGCACCGAGAGCATTGTATTCAAGAATAGATCAATTTTGTACGAAGCATGGTTTTCGATGTGGTGGAGTTTATTACAATATCTATGTCAACAAAGCACAGAGAGCATTGTATTCAAGAATAGATCAATTTTGTACGAAGCATGGTTTTCGATGTGGTGGAGTTTATTACAATATCTATGTCAATAAAGATAGTAATCAAAGGATTATGGTGATGGTATATATATAAAAAATGATATTTGGTAGATCACATGAATCTTTGTGAACGAAATTCGCAGAGTTCATGAAAACTGAATTGGAAATGTCTATGATTGGTGAAGTAAAGTTTTTAATTGGTTTATAGGTGACACATTTGAAGAATGGAACATTAATTTTTCAATATAAATATTCCAAGTAGATTTTGATAATATTTGGAATGGATATTTATATGGATATGTTGAATCTGGAAGCTACCTCGAGGAATCTGTCATGAGATGATGAAGTAAATGAAGAAAATGTTACAGAATATAGGCAAATCATTGAAATTTTATTGAAATTAATAGGAAAAGACCTAATATTGTTTTTGAGACATGCCAAGTAGAATGATGTCAACTTAATCCCAAGGAAAAATTCTTTCTTATATTAAAAAGAATACATCGGTATATCAAGGTCATAGTAGATTTTAGTTTGCTATACAACAAAAAATCTCGACAAGAGTTATTGGGATATACAGATTCAAATTAGGATGGTTTAGAAGATGATATAAAATCAACATCTATTGGTGAATTCTATCTTGGATGATTATGTATTTCTCAGCTAATCAAGAAAAATATTCCATTTCATTGAGCACCACAGAAGATGAATATAGTGCAGCTAATCAAGTGTATACACAATTATTATGGATCAAGCAATAGCTTGATGATATAAGAATTTAAGTGAAGCCTCCAATTGAAATACATTGTGATAATTAAAGTTATATCAATCTTATAAAATATATATTCCATCACTCAAGTACAAATAAAATTGAAAGAAAGTATCATTTTATTAAGGAGAATGTGAAGCAAGGGATTGTGAAGTTGTAGTATGTGCCTATAGAACTACATGTTACAGTCATTTTAAAAAAGGACTTACCGAAAGAAGAATTCGAAAGGCATCAACTATCTTTGGGAGTTTAGTTTACTCCCTATACTTGAAAAAGCATGGATGTGGGACCCCAATACCCATGGTATGTTGTGTTTTTCCCTAATGTGTTGATTTGTGTTTTTTACCCTATTGCAGAACTCAAAGGATTGAAATTTAGGTTCATTGGAAAAGGGGGATAAATTATATCTGTAAAATGAGGGAAAATGTATTAATCAATATTGTGGAGAAGCTGATCGGGGGTGTAGTGAAGTATGGGGATTAGAGAAGTAGGGGTATTATTAAATATTATGATGCTATATGTGATTGATCCATTATTATATATCAAGATAGATGAGGTTTCCGATGAAATAATATGATTGTTTTTTGAATGAAATGAAGTGATTCATTGATGAAATTTTCATTATAATTTGGTTTCTCACACCGAGTATGGATCATGTGCTCTGAGAGTGTGTGTGGAGTAAATATTTTATTTCAATATAAATCATAAGAATATCCTGATGGTATAATATTAAATGATCTTTAATGAGGTACAAATATGTGAAGATTTTCAATAAAAACAAAGGGGGAGCTTGTTGGGAAAAAAAACCTCAAGGTATTTTCTCAGTGTTTTTAGGGTGATAGTATTTGTTGACAAAGACAGATGACTATGAATCAAAATGGTAGATCTTGCTGAAGAAGTTGTTTAAGGTTTCACAGTTTCTCAGTGTTTTCCAAATTTTTGGGCCTAAAAAATGGGTGTTTTGTTTTTTGTAAAAGGAAGATTTTATGTAAAGTAGATAATAGAATTTAGTTCATGGACAATAAAGTGAAATTCAGAGACTAAAAAGTAACTATGCGGAATGACCATAGAAAATCGGGGAAGGAAGACCTCTGCATTGCAGCACACTGAGGACCGCAAAGCGCACTATGAAGACTGTGTGAAGAAAATAGTTGTGGGAGGCTCACAATTCAAAGGAATATCATAGATCATGGGAGGCTTTTCATTAGAAGTTAAGATTCATTAATCATTTGTTGAAGACATCAACAACCGCAAAGAAGAAAGGTGCAATGAAGACCACATAACACAATTCGTGGTGAAGGTTTTACCGCATCAAAAGTTTGGGTAATTCAGATTTGTGTGTTTTTTGGATCTATTTTCCTATATAAGGACCCATAATCAGATGTTAAGTAGAGAGTGACTTTCATTAGAATAGATCATTGTTCTGGGGAGAATTCAAAAAAGTATGAAGTGGTTCGGAAGGGATAATTCCATGAAGTGAAGTAGTTCATGAGGGAGGATTCCATGAAGGGTGAAGTTGTTTGTGGAAATATTTTCAAAATAGGTTTGTAGGGTTTAGTATCCCACAAAAAAAAAGTGATCCATAAAGCGTTAACTGTTCAAAGTGGAATAAACCATCCACAATATAGAGGTAGTTCATAAATGAAGGGTTGTCTACGAAGCACTCATGCCATGCAATGCACGGTAGTTTGCAGAGGAAGAAAGGAAGTTCATAGTGGAAGCAGTACAATTCATAGTGAGTACAAAGAAGTTCTCAAAGGGACATAAATAGTTCACAAAAGATATTTACACAAACTAACTGCACGTAGAAATGTATATTTCATCTATGGTTGAAAATGATACTTCAATAGAGTATCCTTCTACAACTAATGTTGTTTTCATTCCTCAAAATGAAGGTAACTACATGTTAATAAACTATGAGTGTATTCTTTCTATATAAGTGATCAAATGAAAAGGAATAAAGTGATCCTTTCCACCATAAGTGAGACGGAGGAGGATTATGGAGTGACTCTTTGGAAAGTAGTGAGCTGACCCTAAATCTTTTAAAGTCACTGAGCCTAGGCATAAAATTAATCTAGCCCGAACCTTGTAATTAAACAATGAGCCTTAGTTGATTTGGTAAATAGGCACATTGACAGTGTATGATCTCTAAACATAGCCCATTGAGGTCTAGCCAATTAAAATTGCTGCCTCTCATGCATGATTTCATTTATATTCATAGGTTGTGATGGGAAAGGGATAGAGGAGTGTTTTTTGAGGAAGATAAAAGATCCAAAGGGGAAGTGGTTTTAATCTTTTGAACCGTAATTCACCACCATTATCAGGGTATTTAACATAGTGGGTCTAATAGATTTAACGTTAAATGTTATCTCATACCTTCCAACTTATATCATAAATTTTTTTATCTCATTATTCCCAAATAATCATTCATGTAAAACCACATGTTAAACATACATGTAACATATACCTCAACCCAATGAAACATCTCACAAAATATAAATAATCACACTAAAAGATCATTATATAATATTATAATTCTATTAAATTCACTAAAAAATCATGAATCAAATTTTAATACTAACCTAAATGGAAATCCTTATATTTACCATAAGTATCTCTAAATATATTACCTTGTTAATGAATCACATTTCAAAAAATAAATATTATCTATATCCCAGTATCTAATGGACCATAATTCACTAAACATCAAATAATATACCAACCCAAAGGTTTATTTAAGACATAATAGATTATTCTTCATAAAACCTGGTAAATGTTTCAAATCACCTCAAAATACTATCACTTAAAACCTAAAAAGGGGAATCTATGCCTTTATACTTATAACCAAACTTATACTTATAAACCCATAATGGTATCCATAACCCTTAATTTAAACCCACATGAAAACATATATGATTCCAAAAATTAAGATAATCCTTATTCCTCAAATAATATCAGAAACTATTTTGATACATCAAAAAAGACAATAAAAATAATTAAAGATAACATAAATCTCTTTGTAATCAAATCACTAACAAATTTCAAGTTCACAAATACTATTATATTTACTAAATAAATTGAAATAATATATTTATCCCAACTAAAAATTATCAAATTACTTATAAATCAATTTTCTTGGTTATTGGAACCATTCAACATATGATTTCAAATCCATAAATAAAAAAAATGTAGAATAATACTTAGATGAATCATTACTATTAAATCTAGAATAACATTAGTCTTGAATCCGAATACGTAAACACTTTAATGATTGGAATATCAAATATCCTTCCCTGGTCTTGGAGTTAACCCTTATATTAGGGTATTTTCTTGGATAATACCCATTTTCCCAGTACACAATAACTTGAACTATTAATCGATCCATATGATGAAATTCAATACCCTCCATTTAACTTTTCATTTTTCCTCAATAATTAATTTCTATATGCTATTATATTCGACACATAAAACAAATTCTCATTTATATGAGACATTTCCCTAAATTCTTCTTCCCACACATGTATATTGTGTAGCAATATGAATCTTCTTATCTCCATGTTCTTCTAGAATATCCATTATTCTATTATTTGGTGTGTTATTAAACTCACCCAAATTTTTATTTTAAATCATATAACGTGATAACTGATTAGAAATAAATAAAAGGTTTCAGCTCCTGGATCCCATTTCATTTTTTTCTTATAAGGACAATCATTAAATTGTCTGTCACATTCTACATTAACACAAATCCTCCTGGTTCTAACCATTGACTAAAACCATAAAGTATTGTGTGAGAAACAATATTCACAGTGAGTAATGAAAAATCATTCATAGTATTTCTAAATCTTGATACCATATTTTCAATCTATAAAACTATAGGTTTAACCTAGGTCTTTATTGGTTATCATCTATTCAAATACATAATAATGGTTCATAAGGAAAATTTGAGTTAACCCAAGAATATCCCTCGAGTGTTTAAAACTTGGTATGAAGTAAAGGAAAACTCACCATTCACCAAAATAATGTTTGAGATATAATTTGACTAAATATTTTAAGGATTATTACCCATAAATATATCTATTAAAAAAACACACCCACTTTTAATTTTTGGATAGGGATGAATTTCTAGGAAAAAAATATAATCTCTATCCTACCATTACTTTAGGATGTTATCCTATACTTAGGCTCATCCCCATGGTTTTCACAAAAGTTATCTAATACTAATATCCAAATAATGGCTGAAATATATTATGATAATAACTAGAGTGTCCAAATTTTCACATACATAAATATTACATCATTTTAGACGAACAACATTGAGATCCATGATAGAACCATTAAGGTTTATTGTCTTTGGAAACTTGGATACATAGATAACTGGTACATAAATGTTCTTCATCATCTCACACTAAGTTATTTATAACTAACACCCTTCTTAGACATATCATACTAAAAACCTTTGTCCATAACCTTGGGAATGGAAACATAAGAAAGGGTGAGATCAAATGCTCAATATGAGTAAATAAAGAAAATATCAATGATCAATTAAAAATAACAAGAGAATAAGGGTATGAGAACATGAGATTAACATATAAAAACCATACCCATTATATCATAGATCAAAATATTGATTAATAGAATAAATCTAGGAATTTTATAAGACCTAAATCATAAAGTAATCATAGAACATAATCCATGAGATCATAACATTAGAAAAATACTTAAGTTTGTGACATACATATAATAATACAAAATCATTTCCTTACTCAATAATTACTATAAATAGTCATAGTTAGTTGGTTTCACTAATAATTCCATTACATGCATAGTCGAGGTTCAATACCAAGGATATCATTTTGGATCTGGTTCACTCACCATTCCCCCATAACCTTATTCATCATTTGATCTCAAGACTATCATAGTGGAAATATTCACTTTCAAAACTAGGTTCACCACCATTCAATTCATTATTATCTAATGAGATATCTATATTTACAAAATGTATTTGAGGGATATATAATTACAAGAACACCCCTAATATAAGGAAAATAATACATTTATGTTCCACAAGATCATAAAAAATTCATCATAGTATAACCTATGGAATTTAAATTAGTTTTTATAATCATTTCAATATAGAATCATAGAATAACCCATGGAAAAGAAAAAAGTTTCATAAAGGTTTCATCATAACTTAGTTAAACCATGGGAAATAAAATATTTTCATAGAATCATACTTAAGTAATCATCATTATAGGACACCCAAATAATGAAATTGGATGGTATAATTGGAACATATCCCAAGAAAATCATGATTAACATTAAGGATGTTATGATAGATGAACAATTCAACTTAAAGACTGCATGGAATAATTTTTGTGGGAAATACCATTTTCATTTTTAAATCACTTATTTAAAATATTAAAACTAATAAAATATTATGGAAAAAATTTTAGTTTGAAATAAATATTGAAACTTGAAATCGAATCTTTAAATCATTGAGTGGCCAAGATGATGTGGTATTTGAATCATGTCATAATCATTAAAACAAAGATTCTATTCACACCTTCAGTAAAAGTTCCTTATTGAGAAAATGATTAGAAAATTATTTCTAAATAATTTTTGTAAAAATTATAATATGGGAAAAACGAATTTTGAAAACTATTTATGAATTTTCAAAACATTTTTTATTTTTTTCAAAAATATGGACGTGGAAGAAAAAGACATTCAAATTGAAAGAGGGTAAACAAGATATAATTTTCTTAAAAATATTTTCTGAAATATTTACAATACCAATGAGAGGAAAATGGTACTAAAAATTATTTTTTTATAAATAATCTCAAGATAAGAAAAATTAAATGATATTATTAAATATGTATCATATAATTTTTTAATATAAATTCAATCATAAAAAATATTGATTAAAATGGGATTTAAACATAAATATCTTACTCCTTTCGTAACATCAAAATCATAAACCAAAATAATGTATGACTTAAAAAAATTAATTATAATTAAAATAAGTATATTAATGATATAACTTATGAAAGGGGAAGTATATTGATGTCATAAATGTAAATAGGTGTATAATTTCAAACACGACTGAATGAAAGAATATATAAATTAGGAATCCTTAACACTTTGGTAAAGTCTGAATCAAAACCTCATGAAATAGAGAACCTTATATGGATATTTAAATACCCGTAATTTTCATTAAAAACAACATAATATACTATCATTGTAATTATACAGACCACACAAAGGAAACAAGTGGTGAATATGGAATATGTCTCATAGAAATAAAAGCGAGACCATAATCTCATACATTATGTCCTAATTGATTTATATGTGATTTAAACAACTTGAATAATAAATTTAAATTTATTATACTTCTATAACATAACAAATTTAATAGTTATAAAAACCTATATGATCTAATTATAGTATTTCAACACACATTTTTTTAAAATTCCTTTACAATCATCATTTCTAGGTGTTAACTGCTTCTTTTTTCATGGATGTTTCAGTTTAGAAGTTCCAATACATGCAATTTGATCATTATTCCATAATATAAAGAATTATAAGCATGATTTAAATATAATATATATATTTATTATATATATATATATATATTTATAACCATCCATGAAAAGAATAGACATAAAAATTTATTACACCATTCATGGAGACGGTCAGTCGTGCATACACATGAATGTTGTTGTTATTTTTTAAATTATGGAATAGTAGAAAGGTAAATAATAATTAAAAATTATATAATAATTATTATATCATATATATCATATATACTAATTAAATATATCCTTGTTACCATATATTTAAATAAGAAATGAAAAATGTATCACATTGCTTCCTAGAGGTAGTAGTACACATGTACACACGAGCGACATTTTCATTTTCCATCGAATGGAATGTTTAAATAGTAAAAAATATATTATATTTATTGAAAAATAATTATTTCATAAAATCATATATAGTCATTATTTACGTCATCAAAACCATCCAATTAAAATGGTGATGAAAAATGAATTACACTGCCACATGGAGATGGTAAGCCGTACATACACACGAGTGATGTTTTATCTTTTTGTCGAATAGAAAAGAGGTAAAGAATAATTTTACTATAATAATAATAGAATATTAGTATATTTATGTTACAATATTTATTAGATTTGGATTTTTATAATAGATTTAGAGGAATTATAAGAATAAATAAACTTCAAAGAGTCGATTAAGATGATTACCTCTTCCTATGTAGAGTCTCTCTAGATATCTTATTTAGGAAACATGGAATAATTTTTTAAGGAGAAAAAAACCTCTAATTCATGGATATGGAAGCTTGAAAGATAATTGGGTATGTTTTGGTCAAGCTATATGACTCAATGGGTGTGAGGAATAGAGGAAACGATTTTCCATTTTATAAGTGATAAGAGGGGTGTAAAGCCCTGAACCCACACTTTTGAATTAAATACTAAAACAAGATTTGTATTTTTTTATGATAGATAACTAAAAAATACACAGTAAATTATAAAAATGTGGGCCTTTTCCGGTCTAGGTTCTGGAGAATTTAAAAACAAATTAAATATATTGAATCAGCAAATTAATTAGCAAATTAATTTCTATTGAAATTTTAAGGATTCCTATGAAAAACATTTTAAAAACATGGGATGAGAACAAAAATCTCAGTAAGGTACATAAATAATGAAAATCCATTATTCTAGTGGAAGCATGGAAACCCTTCAAAACACCTTTTCTTGAAAACTCATAAGCATGCATAGAAACATCATGTAATTTCCATGGGACATATTTACCATATCAATCTTACAGTCACCCATACACAAGGAATAAAAATTAATTCAACTTCCATCTCCGGATTAACCAATGCACTCGAGAGCTATAATGGGGATCACCCATCATATCTTGAGCTATAATGGGCTCAAACTGACATATCTTGAGCTATAATGGGATTAACGAAACATATCATGAGATATAATGGGCTCAAAAAAACATATCTTTAGCTATAATGGGCTCAACCCAATATAACTATGTCCAAGGGACATATCATGATTAAAACTCTTGAAAACTCATTTGAACCCTTAAGCAAAACACATTAATGTTTTCAAAATTATTTTTTTAAAATAAATCAGTTTTAAAATATAAAAACCATATTCATAAAACAAAACTACCAAGTCAACATATAATGGAAACATCATAGTAACAAGGCATCATGAAATCAGTAGAACTACTCATTCCATATAAACAATCTTTTTTTTGTAAAGAGACTTTTAAAAGAATTTTAAAAGGAAAGTCCCTTGCAAACATAACCGGAGTTAGAATTAACAGAATAGAATAGATATGTTTATACACTGTAAATAAAAATAATAAAAAATAATATAAAAAAAATCATTACAAAAATAATATTAATACAAGAAAATGGATAAATTAAAAGGTTAACCTAAATATTGGAAATTGGGTTAAGAATTCCTTTACTTAGGGTTTTTTTACATAAAACTCATTTAAAACTCCTGAATAATGGTTAAGAGAGTGTTATTAATATCTTATAGAAACATATTCATATTTATAATTCCTTATATGATCATTTCATAACAGAATTCGACACATTTATTAGGAATATTTTGTTATTTACATTGTTTTGGGTGTGTTTTTTACATGGTTTCCCTGGCCAGTTTGTATTTGGTTTTCTTGTCGTATGGAAATGAAATTATATAAGTGTAATGAAATGGTATTAATATGTTTTAATAATATATAATTAAACCATAAATCAATTATTTATCATATATGATGATGGATCATTAGATAAAACATTAATGATATTTTTTAGATCATTTTTGGCGGTTCCTCAATAATCATAAACTTGTTTCATTAGATAAATTAATGTCATGAATGGAAGTTAATTTAAGAACATAAAAAAGGTTTGATAATATAAATTACATTTTGTTTCAACCTTTAAAATTGTTATACAATTTTTTTTGAAATTTGTAAAGGAAATTTCAAACACATTTCCCATGATTTTGGCAAAAGGACACCACCCGAATGATGTTTTTATAAGAGAGGGAGGAGATGATGTAAGTTGAGTAATTTTTCACAAACATGATAAAAATACACAATATATTTAATAATTAATCTTTAATTCCTCTTGAATTAGGGTAATAGAAGTTAGTACAAGAAAAAAAAATAATTGAAAATAAAACACAAGAAAAAGGAAGAGGATTCTTACCTATTGATCTATTCTCCTTGAGATCCTCTATATGTCCTTTAGTTTTGGCCTTTTGGTGAGACCAGCAGGTCTCAAAAGTGGGAAAGGGACTTGGGATGAGTATTGGGAAGAACTTAGGCAAGAAAAAAGGCTTGAGATGTGTGAGAGGAAGAGGGGAGGAATGGGTGGTATATATATTGGTGGAGAGGAGGAGTTTTTTATTATTTTAATAATTATTTAATTATTTTACCAAAAGACAAGAATAGTGATGGTTACCTGACCAAAAATTATAATAAGTGAATTTTAGTTCAAACCATGTGTTCTTACATCATCCATGATGCAAGGAATAGCGTATTTAACTCATAATGTATATATATAGTTAATTACCGTATTTCACTATTCACAAAATATTCAAGTATTTATGAAAAAAACCAAAAATTCATCCTAACCATTTTCAACATGTAGAATTAAAAAATGAAGTCTATTTTTTGAAAATAATTATATAAGAAAAATTAATTTAATTATTAAATAAAATCATAATTTACATGAAATATATAATTTTAAAATTAAAACCGATTTTCTAACACTTTGAAAAATTACTTAAGGTCTCTTAAAATTATATTATAAACATAAGTCATAAAATAATTATTTATGAATAAAATTTATGAAAATAAAATTTCATTTAAGTTATTAAATTAATCAAAATTTTTTAATTAAATATATATGACTTACACAAAATACCAACACTTAATCAATAAATTTTAAAATATTTATTTACTTATATTATGATATAATTATATCATATTGGCACTTATGAGATGGATGATTTTTTCTTATAATTTTATTAGTGAATTTACTATTCATAAGGGTACATTACTATTCATAAGGGTCAAGTTACTATTCATAAGGGTACATTACTATTCATAAGGGTCAAGTTACTATTCATAATGGTACATTACTATTAATAAGGGTAATTTTACTATTCATAAGGGTATTCTTCTATTCATTAAGTTATATTACTATTCATAAGGGTATGTTACTATTTATAAAGGTGGGTTACATTCACCGAAAATTAAGTTTGTTCTATCAGACTACAAAAAACATACTAATTGCAACCATATATGTCTGTTTTTAGAAATTGAAAACACAGAAGTAGCAAAATTATGTTTAATGGTCAGTTTATAAAGTTCACAAAGTATTTAGTAGTTCATTTAAGCACATAGTTTTTCCTTTTAAATTCCTGGGATGTTACATTATCTCCCCTAAATGAATTGCACCCTCGCAATTCGTTCATTTTACTTATATTTCTGAATTTTCATATCAATAATTATGAAAAAATATTTTATTATGGGCACTGAATTAACTATTAGTTTAAAATTAAATACTATCCCGTAAATTTTTCCAAAAAAAATTACAATGTCTATTCTCCAAATTTGTCTAGACCATTCCTCTGATACCAATTGTGAAGCACTGAACCCGAACTTCTAGATTTAGTAATAAAACATGATGTGTATTTTTTTTGTATAATAGATAAATGAAAAATACATAGTACATTATACAAATGAGGATCTTTTCCGGTCTAGGTTCTGGAGAATTAGACAACAACTTACATATATTGAATAAGTGTTTACAAAAATTAACAGAATATATAAATAACTGGATTCATATACCTTAGCACCTTAACTGTCCTTTTTACTTATAAGGATTCCTATGAAAAACAATTTAAAATTTTGGGATGAGAACAAAAATCACAGTAAGGTACATAAATAATGAAAATCCATTAGTCCACTGGAGACATGAAAACCCTTTAAAACCCCTTTTCTTGAAAACTCACTAGCATGCATAGAAACATAATCTGGTTGCCCTGGAAAATATTTACTATATCACTCTTACAATCACTCTTACACATGGAATAACCATTCGGTCAACTTCCATCTTCGAAGTACCTAATACATTGGAAAACAATAATGGGACTCCCTCGTCATATATTGACCTATAATGGGCTCAACCCAACATATCATGAGCTATAATTGGCTCAACCCAACATATCTTGAGCTATAGTGGGCTCAACCCAATATATCCTGAGCTATTATGGGATCAAACCAACATATCATGAGCTATAATGGGCTCAAAATAACATATATTTATCTGTAATGGGATCAACTCTACACAACTCTATCCAAGGAACATATCATGAATAAAACACTTGTAAACTCATTTGAACTCTTAAGAAAAACACATTAATGTTTTGAAGATTACATTTTTAGTAAAACAAATCACTTTTAAAATATAAAAAATACTCATAGAAAAACTACCATGTCAACATATAATGGAAATATCATAGTGACAAGGAATCATGAAATCATTAAAACTACTCATGATATATAATCAATCTTTTTGAATCTCATTAAAGAGACTTTTAAAAGAATTTTAAAGGGAAAGTATCTTACAAATATAATTGGAGTAAGAATTAATAGAATGGAATGGATATGTCTATACACTATAAATACACATAATAAAACATAATATAAACTAAAATTCATTACACCAAAAATCTTAATATGAGATAATGGATAAATTAGAAGGTCAACCCAAATATTTGAAATTGGGTTAAGAATTTCCTTACCTCAGGTTTGTATTACTTTAAACATGTTAAAATATAATGTATAATGATTAAAAAAGTGTTATTAATATCTTATATAAACATATTAAATTTTATAATACCTTATATGATAATTTCATAACATCATTCAACACATTTATTTGTAATATTTTGTTATTTACATTGTTTTGGCTGCGTTTTTTACATTGTTTCCATGACCAATTTGTATTTGATTTTCTTGTCATATGGAAATGAAATTATAGAAGTGGTATGAAATGGTATTAATAAGTTTATAGAATATATAATGATACCATAAATTATTTTTTATCATATATGATGATGGATCATTAGATAAAACATTAATGATATTTTTTTAGATCAATGCTTGGTGGTTCATCGATAATCATGAACTTGTTTCATTAGATAAATCAATGTCCTGAATTGAAGTTAATTCTAGAACATAAAAGAGGATAAATAATACACATTACATTCTATTTCAACCATTAATGTCTTTTAAAATATTTTCTGTATGTTGTAAAGGAAATTTAAAACACATCGCCCGCGATTTTGGTGAAACGACACATCACGAACAATGTTTTTATAATATGGGAAGGAGATGAAGTAAGTTGAGGAATTTTCTGTAAACATGATAAAAATCTATAATATAAGTAATAATGGATATTTCATTCCAATTGGATTAGGGTAATACAAGAGAGTATAAGAAAATAAAAATAATTGAAAATAAAACACAAGAAAAAGGAATAGGATTCTTACATCTTGATCTCTTCTCCTTGAGATCCTCCTTAAGGCCTTTGGCTTTGGCCTTTTGGTGAGACTAGTAGGTCTCAAACGTCGATAAGGGTCTTGAGAGGAGTATTGGGTAGAACTTAGGAAATCCCCAAGGCTTGAGTGGTGTGGGAGGAAGAGGGGAGGAATGAGTGGTATTTATAGTGGTGGAGAGGAGTTGTTTATTATTTTAACCATTATTTAATTATTTTTCCAAAAGGAAAGAAATAGTGATTATTAAATAACCAAAAATAGTAATAAGTGAATGTGAGTTATATCCAAGTGTTCTTACATCATATTTGATGTAAGGAATAGTGTATTTAAATCTTAATGTATATATACGGTTAATTACCGTATTTCACTATTCACAAAAAATCTTGTATTTTAGAGAAACACCAAAAATCCATCCTCACCATTTTTTGACATATAAAATTCAAAAAAGGATTCCATTTTTTGAAAATAATTATCTAAACATGATTAATTTAATAAGTAAATAAAATCATAATTTATGTGAAAAATACAATTTTAAAATTAAAACTGCTTTTCTAACACTTTGAAAAATTACTTCAGGTCTTTTAAAATTATATTATAATCATAAGTCATAAAATAATCATTTATGAATACAATTTATGAAAATAAATTTTTGTATAAATTATCAATTTAATCAAAAATTAGTAATTAAATATATATGACTTCCAAAAAATACCAACACTTAATCAGTAAATTTTAAAATATTTATTTACTTATATTATGACATAGTTATATCTCATATTGACACTTATAAGATGGATAAATTTTACTTATAATTTCATTGGAGAATTTACTATTCACAAGGGTACGTTACTATTCAAAAGGTTCAAGTACTATTCATAAAGCTGCATTACTATTAATAAGGGTCAAATTACTATTAATAAGGGTAAATTACTATTTATAAATGTCATGTCACTATTCATGTGGTATGTTACTATTAATAAGGGTAGGTTACAATTTACTAAAAATTAAGTTTGTTCTATCAGACAATAAAAAACATACTGATTACAACCATGTATGTCTATTTTTAAAAATTCAAATCATAGAAGCAAAAAAATTATGTTTAATGGTAAGTTTATAAAGGTCACATAATATTTGGTAGTTCATTTAAGCACATAGTATTTTCTTTTAAGATCTTGCGATGTTACAAGGGGAACTCTGGGAATTATGTAAAGTATTAAACTAATATAAATTAATTTTCAGGATCAAGTGGCTCAAAATTGGTATATTTAAAAAATATAGTGAGGATAAGTTTAAATCCTCCAACAAAATAATATTTGAAATTTTTTTTGTTTATTTTTTCTCCCTTATCTGTTAGTTTTTTTTTCAAATGATAACACTTTTCACAATTACTATGATATCAATTTTTTTACACTTTTTGGGGCATGAAAGTTTCCATAAAAATACAAGGGTCCATTAAATGAAAAAATCTAATATTTAAAACTATATTAAATTCAATTTTATTAATATATTGTTTTTATTAATATGAAATCATTTAATGAAATATTTTTTATTATAAAATATCATCAATGCCATTTTTTGAAATACCTTAAATTTTATTATATAGTATGTGCCTAAAGTATGTTAAATGATTAAAAAATAAAATTTATTTAAATATAAGGAGTATATAGTTTCATTATAATCATACAATAAAATTTTGATAGTTTTATATATCATTTTTAATCTAATCTTTGGGTTTAATCTCTTAGTTACCCAATTTTAATCTTAATAGTGGTAATGAATTTTTTTAATATTAAAGGGTAATAATATTAGTTATAAGATAAAAATTAGACAATAAATCGATAATGAAATATTAAAAAAATAAATACCCTAATGTTTCTTTGGTAAGATTTTTAGTACTTTTAAATAATTTAATAAAATATATTTAACATAAAATGATAGTAATATCATATTAAGAACTATTCACTTAATTTGACTTTGTAAACAAAATGAAAACAATTTAATTTGAATATATAACTTTTTATAAAATATAATATGTTATATTTTTCTACTAAATTTGTAGGAAAACTTTAAATCACCAAAAAATATTACTTTTAGAGTTTAAAGAAAATTACTTTATTTTCTGCTTCTTGAACAAGCACTGTATTTGTATTTCCAAAGAATTTATGGTAATTATTTAATCAATAACAATTTTTAAAAAAGTTAATCATAAAAAAATCACCCATATTTAAAATTACCATTTTAAACTGATAATGAGTTGTTTTTATCCCTCTCATAAAATATTATAGATATTAAAATTTAGAAAGTTTTATTTTTGAGTTTATCCTTTAATACTATAATGATAGAAATCAAATAAAAATTGAAAAAGGTCATATTTTCAATTTTTGAATGTTTATAGATGATATATACTCATAAAATTAAATAAAGCGTAGTTTTTAAATGAATTTTATGCCATATCATATTATTTTTTTACCATAATTAACCCATTTTACCTTTATAGTGGTAACCAAAAATTATTATGGTTAGAATTAATATTGAACAAAAACTATTTTGACTATTTAACCAAATTTGATCCTCTTGATTCAAAATAAGGAATAAATTTTTTAATATTTAATTCATGGATTTGGTGGAATTTTATTCTAATTAATATACAGAACATGATGAAAAGTAGTTTTTCAGAAAATAATTATTTCTTAAGTATAAAATGTTGTTATACAAAAAATATTGTATAAAATTGATTAAAATGGAATTAATTGGATTTTTAAAAATATAAGAGAACTAATGTTTATTATAAAAAATTTTAAAACGAAATTTAACTTTTTTAATTATTGAAACAAAAATATATTTTTCAATAAACATCCGTATTTTTCACGTCTCACTAGAAAAAAATCAATTCGTAAAAATCCCTAAAAATATCTATAAGATAATTTTGATATTATGATTTGAAAAATATTTTTTTTATAAAATTAAATTTCTAAAATTTCCATAAATTAATCGTAATATCCTCTCCCCAAAAGAAATAAAAATTATTTATGAAGAAAACAAATTTTAAATAATAAAACAAATTTACTAAAAAATGTTCTTATTTCTAAAGAATTTATCAATTCATTTTTGTTGATCATTACCTTTATATATATTTCATAATTATGTTACTTCTCTTTACACCTTCCAATTCCATAGATATGTTATAATAATCATAGACTAATAATATTTGTTTGTTCGTTAAAGATAACCATTGCATGTGTTATATGCTATCGAACATTAGGTTTTTTTAAAATATTTTATTGTTACACATAGATGAAAAGAAACTACCCACACACAAGAATAATTAATTTTGAGCTACTTTTACATTTTAGAAGATTTCCTTTGTGTATGAAGTATAAAAATGGGATTACCCTGATTAAAATCATTAAAACTAATGCTTTAACCTTACAAAATCTATAGAAAAAACTTCTTAGCATTTAAAAAATTAGAATCATGTATAAGGGAATTTTTTTATTGAAAATAATAAATTTATAATTAAATTAAATTTTAAATAATTAATAAAAGAGTTTTATATTACTTTGAAAGTATGAAAAAATTTCTAAAGTAATTGAATTACTTTTCAAAAAAAGGCTTCCAAATAAATTACAAAATAAATTTTTAAAATTTTAAAATTACATTCACAATTTTTATAAACTTTTTAAAACCACTTATTTAGATATGAAATGCTCTTCTGAACTACCATATATCCCAGAATGATAAAGGAAGGATTGTTAAAATTCATAACCTTTATGTTGTGTATTTATCAAATAATTCTCATCCTTAATTACTAAAAAAACTATATAAAGGAGAGGAAAATGTGGGATAATAATTTAACTACCCAATGATATACCTCTTAAGAATTATTTTATATTTAGAACCTAATAAATATTCTAGATGATAAAAGTGTATATCCATGAAAAATATTTAAAAATTTCTCAACATAATCTTTTAGTTTTGATACCACTCAAAAAATTACAAGTCCATTAACAAAACATTACCTAAAATAGGTGAGTCAATCACATTTATCAATATGAGATCAGATAATTCATCCAAAAAAATCACGAATTAAACAAATTGAGATACTGAGCATGTATCCATGACTCTCATTCTTAATTAAAGTCACATAATTGCTTCATGGGCCACACATATAGCTATATAAAACTGAATATTTAATACATATCAAACCAAAAATAAATAAAACAAAACAACACTACATAAGGAAACACCTTCTAAATAAATTACTTCATATTGATTTAGACATTGAAAATAAATTTATATAAGAGGAAACATTATTATATATTTAACTTCAATAATTTCGATAGGGAATAATATCAAAAGAAAATATATACCTTATTCATACTCATTTATCATTATATAAATGCTTAAAGTATAATAATTTACTCATATTACTTCATTTATAATTATTTTAACATGATTTTATTTTATAATTTAATTTTTAAATTTTCTATTTTTATGATTTATAGTCATTAAAAATTGGTATAAAAATCATTGAACCTTTTTGATTCATACTATTAACAACTTATTAGGATACAAATATAAGAAAATAGATTAATATAATTGGAAAAAAATATGTTGACAAACACAAATATACTATTTAAAACATTTCTTTTAAGTTTTTCAAGTCAATGAGTTCAAAATTTAACAATTATTTTTTCCAAAACTATATTGTTACAAATCAAACTACTAAGATTAAAAATAATTTAACCAATTTAATTCATAATTTATCACAAAATTTAAATAATCCACTAACCACCATAATTTAAAACACAGACAAGTTTCATGTTAAACTGAGTAATAATTTCGAGAAATTTAATTACATACAAAAATTATATATAACATTCTATATAGAACATGATTTCTATAATAACTCACATAACTAGATAAGTCGCAATCTTTCATCAATTTATTTTTATTCAACAAACAATGTTCTACCACACTATTTACCATGTTATTATCAATATATATAACTTAAAAAAATAGAGAATCCAATTTAACATACGACATCCATCATAAAAAAAATTGAGGTTGGAATAATCAACTTTATGGAACTACAAAATTTTTCATATGTTTTTTAAAAATGCATTATTTACCCAAGGAAAACTCGATAAAATCACAAGAGATTTAATATTCCATTTTCTTTCTACTATAGGTGCATATAATTACTTTGAAGAGTTTGAAATTAAAAAAAATAAAATTCCTTGACCAGTATAATAACTTACATTAATATAAATAGAGTTTTTAGGAGAGAAAAATAAAAGGAACCCATCCACTACACTGATATTTTCTTCTTTGGGTGGCACTGACCCAACCACAATATTTAAAAAAAACTACAAGAAAATAATGCGTGATGATGGGTTAATTGTTCCCTCTCTCTATATTCTTAAGGATAGAACATTTTTACTAGTATCAGAGAAATATATAATGGGAATATAAGCATATATGTCTGTAACCACATCTTAATAATAGCTACTTGCACAACCCCTAGAAAAAAATTTAATTCACAATGTGGAGAAAAAATAATCTAATAATTGAAAGAAAATAAATTTAAGAAAAAACACATAATATTCACTTCCCTGAACCAGGGATTATATCAAATAGGCTGATTTAAGAGTATATTGATTAAAAAATATGGAAAAAATAAAAGAAAGACTTCCCACAAACTAAATCTTCACCACTCTAGGACCGAGAGAAGAGTATTGGTTGTATATAAGGATAAAAACCCATCCACCAAGAATATATCTTCACAAAAATGATCCCAAAGAGAGTGTTATAGTATATTTTGAATAATGTTAAAGAAACCCTTTTACTAAACCAAATATCCACCAAAATACATGGGAAAATAAATAAGTTATACTTACTGTCTCTAAATGAAATCAGGCATGGGTTAGAAACTAAAGGTTGTAGTGGTACAAACAATCATGGATCAATGATTTAATATGTGGGTTTAAATTAAGAAAACAAGGAGGTTTCTATGAACTCATTCCAAATGGCTAGATATTACATAATGATATTAATACCAGTCATTAACCTAAAGGGGATAAAAACACATGGGTTTTAGGAACAATAACATAACTCAAAGGTCTCACAATATATTGAGATTTGAACTCATAAATTCTATAATGGAGGGAGAACATATCTGATCAAAAATCTACCTTTGTGATCAAATAAGGAAACATGGACTAAAAGATAAACTTGTAAATTACCCCCATAAATATCTTACTCCACACAAACCTCAAGGAACTTGAACCCCAATTATCAAATGATCCTACAAAGCATCATCATATTCCATAAAACTCAGTGCTATACAAAATCATGTGGCAAATATAAGGCTATATTTCCCTCCTCAATCCACCAACTATCCTATTATTTGAAATATAGACTTAATAATTTTATAACATGGAACTATAACTCTTACAGTGTCGTCCTATAAGAATTTTCATCACCAAAATCCACTTTGTGGTGATTTAAAATCACATCTTACTGATGGGTATATCAAAATTAATCCAATCGTGAAAAAAACATTAGGGACTCCTCACATGAGAAATGGATTATGTATAGTTGATTAATTGATTCAATTTAAACCTATTTACCATTCTAAACCATTTTCACACATATCTACATAATAACATGATGTATGATATATTCATAAGTCTCTAACCACTTTCAGAATCACCTCACATAGAGTTTCTAGTAAACTTGCCGTTTTGTCCACTTGATTAAAGGGGTACATTAAATACCGTGTACTACCTGGTATCTATTATTTACAACACATACTAATCCTAATAAATATCATTTCTTTACTAACCGATACATCCTCACTAGTGATAAAATATATACTCCATCCTATCTTTCCACCATCACATTTGAGACCACTCTGTTACATTCCTCTTCCTCTAAAGGATCCCCTCATTGGCCGAAAATAGAGTAAGTGAGATAATGATGCTTGAAGTCTGCTACCAATAGGACACGGGTTAGAGACTATGAGATGGGGTATATAATAACACAAATTAGAGGTAATACCCTCATAAATATTTGAGAAGTAATAGATAATATAAGACAAACCAACAAATAAATCATAATCAAAATAAATAAAGTAGAAATCTCATTATATGATGTAATATCATACTTAATTGGATACACCTGAAATAAAGATGAAATAAAGATGAAATAAAGATAAATCCTAACGAGTGATTATGAAGTTCCAACAAATCCGGAAAAACTCCTTGAATTAGGAATGTTTATCTAAATTACCAACAAGATCCTTATGACTTGAAAAAATATTATACATACATAGGGTGAGTATAAAATGTATACTCAGTAGGATCCTACCTGAATCCTCTTGTGAAAAAATATTAAAGATGTATACTAAATAGCAGTGAGTAAATAAGTGAAACAAAATCATCAAATATATAGATATATTATTCTTTCTACATAATTTACCTAGATCACTCAATAGATAATTCAAAAAATTATAACTAATATACTGAGAACATATATTTATATATATAAATAGGTACCCCATAACCACTTCCCTACTGGGTTTCCAATCTCATTCTCCAACTTTGACTATCTTGAGCTATAATCTATTCCATAAAAAACCATGCATAAAAAAACTTCATCAACCACAACATACCATTCATACCATGAAACATATCATCACATCCGGATCCTCCATATAGTAACCTAGTTTATTCTTAGAATCCACCACAACCTGTGTATTATGTACTATAACTCAACCCACTATATCCCGCACATAACAGAATTGTAAAATTAAATAGGACATTTTAACCTAAATACATGAATTCATAGTAAACTCATGCCATAAAAATCTATAAGACACATGTATTAGAGAATCACCCCCATGCATACCCACACATAATACTATAGATGAATAAGGAGTAGGGGAGTAGGGGTAGTTACCTATTTGTATCCTCACCAACCTGGATTTGGGTTAAACCATGCCCAAAAACATTTGGGTTTTAGTTTCCCTTCTGACATGGGTAAGGAAATTATGAAATTTAAAAACATAAAGAATAGATACAGATCAAAACCACCATAAGGGAAACTACCGAGCATTAGTCTTATATTCCTCAATTATCACACAAGATGCCCGACTACCACCGCTAAGGACTAAATATCAAAAGAGGATAAAAATATCAATATTAATTATTTAATTTTCCATTAATTAATATTATTCCATTTCCAAGATTAACATATTAATATTTCAATCCAAGTAACAATGAAACTATTAATTCTTTTCATTTATTTTAAAGTATGATTCCATCATTAGGGATCATCAATAATTCACCCCATTATTTTTTTTAATTCATTATCATTTCACAAATATCAAGGTACCCTAAGACTTAGCCTAATAAACAACATAAAATTTAAAATTAGGGTGCATAGAATCAAATTTCATCCCACTACAGGAAACTGATTATATGAATAAAAATCCACCATTTTCCATCAAGTATGAATCAAGCTAAAAGTATGCTTCGATGTGAAAGACCCACTAGGAAATCATCTCATACGAACCCATTGTCCTATACCCATTTCACATATTATCAAATCTAGTATGTCATGCCAATATCTTTAGACCTGAAACACCATTACACCATCTTCATAATAGCCATCACCCCATTCCATAATTATCAAAAACACCACCAAAGCCTGTGGAATACCTTCCCATTACTCATAGTCACACCAATCATATTAGTTTATCAATCATTCACATCAAGCATCAACTTTACAAAGAATACATACATATCAAATTTATTTTTACATGCATAATTTTAAAAGAAACTTAGGCTATAACATCAAGACATTCAAGCCTCCCATAAAGACATTAGGATCTTGAAATGTGAAATTTAGGACACCAAAAATTGAAATAAATGAAAAATGATTCAAAAAATATAAATATGGTGTTTTGAAATAAACAAATACATGTTCGATACAGATGTTTAATTCATGTAAAATTTTAGTTTCCATATTAATTATTCCCATGATTATTTTAAGACTTTGGGATTTAAGTAAGTATATACGATTTCATTAAAAATTCAAAATATATTCAAATCCATTTGATTTACACATTTAATTTCTTAATTTACATTAAAAATTTGTTATAGTTTGGAAGGGAGGAAAAATTAAGATTTTCAAGAAAACCCTTCTACCCCTAAATAATACATACATGATCCATAAGTGTTATATAGTTTTACCCATACGTGGATGTGCACCCTTATGTTGAATTGAGAAAATAAAGGTCACACTTACTCTAAGAACTCAGATTTACTTAGGATTAATGATTCCAAACTTTCCATTATATAGTTAAGGAACTACCATTACATGATCTTTAGGATTCATAGATGACTCTTATGGATCTAAGGAAATACATATACTGCCCTTATACATAAATAAAATACCCTGATGTGAGTAAAATAAATCCATATCTACATGTACATATTTGAGGATTTCCTTTATTCACTAAGGAGAAAAATCATATTAAACTTAAAAAACTCATGGAAACTAAGGAATTACCCTTACAAGACCATCAAAAATCAAATTTACATTCACACAACTTAAAAATAACATGTATGGGTAAATATTTTATTGAACATATTAAATTTATAATTAAAATTTTTTATTAATAATTAATAAAAGAGTTTATCATGAATTTAAAATCCCAAACACACTTATAAAATTACTAAATCACTTTTAAAAAATTACTAACCAATTAATTTTACAATAAAATTTTATAATTTTGAAATTAATTTCCTAGTTTTTAAAATAATTTTAAAACTACTTCTTAAAATATGAATGTCATTCCAACTACCATACCCCCCAGAATGAAAATGGATGGATCAAGAGTAATCCAAACTATTACTGTAATACCATCTTGGTCATGCATAGTAGATAATGGGACAGTTTGGGCCTATGATTCTAGAGGTGGTGGGTTATAGAAATATTTTCATCTCTACATTCTGGTAGTTTGGTACATTTCCCCATTTTTATATAGTTATGCTAATGTTGTGTTTAATTTGAGTTTTTAGTGGCTTTGTTTTTGATTTAACTCAGTCTTGATGATTTTGATTATATAATGCTTTCTAGAAATCAATTCATAATGGTGATGTTGTTTGTGGTGACTATTTTGAAAATGGTTATCGATTTGTTATTTTTGGTATGATTCTAAAGCAATAGTAAATATGGGTTTCCTGGATGTGTTGCATTTTATTTAATTTTTTTTAGTTTGGTATTGTAAATGATTTGTGAGTTTCATTTTACAATAATGGTTATGGTCAATGGTGTCTAGAAAAGATATTTCCATGGAAGTATTACCATGCAAGGCGATAACATATTTTTTTTTCAGATTGTTCCTTTAAAATTGGTTCAAAGATGATTTTGCTATGCATGGTCTGGAAATAGTGGAATGATGGTGATGAAATGCGAAAATGGTAGACTATTCTTCATTTTTCATGAATCTTCCTAGAATATAGATCATGGTTTGGATGGTGTGACAATGTTTTATGGGTTCCTAAGATGTTCTTGGTTTTATTTTTTGTAAATTTGAATATATTTTGTATGCTGGTAAGTTTTTTAGTTTTCAACGACTGGTTTAGTGTATTTTCATGATTTATATGTGGTTCATACTCAACAGGAAAGTTTATTTATAGAAAATTAAAAAAATTGATTATAAGGAATGCATTATCTTGGAACTGTGGCTTTAGATAGGATCTCTGGAGTTGATACTAGCTCAGACGAGGAATTTGAAAGCTTAGTTGATGTTTAGAGGAGCACCATGAGAATGTTAACTCCATGTTAAAGGTAGGTGGTCCGATTAATACTAAAATATATGTTTTTTCATTAATAGACAAGAATGATTATAATTTATATCGGAAAAGATAGATGGATAGGGATCGATTGTGTCTTAATTAAAAGAGATATGATAGAATTGAGCCTCATTGGGTTGGAATAAGTACTCCTGGGAAATTTTGGTATTCTGGGACCACCGAAAGACATTACCACCAAGGGGATATGATATCGATTGAGTTAAAGAGGCACATCAGGTTGGAATCAAGATGAAATATGTGACATGGGTAGCCTAAGATAGTTTCTAAGAGCCATTTAGGTAGGTATGAGAGGCTTAATACTAGGAATGATCGGTGAGAAACAACTGTACATCTCATCCTTGGTGAATGACACCATTTTAGGGGTGGATTTGGGAATTGATGTGTGATATGAGTGGAAGTAGTCCCGTAGAACTAGGTGGTATGATATATACAGGTTTCCTATAGGTGATATTCATGAGAGGTATTTTAATGGGGACGTGAGATGGACCCAATATGGGTCGAGATTAGTGTTGGGGGGAATGAAATGTGGTTTTCCTAGGTTCTTAGTGTGAGATATGTCATGATGGTACTTAGTTATCTGGATTATTTTATGAGTGAGGTATTGGAAAAGGGATTTATGCGAAGGATAGAAAGTTCCTTTAGGTTATTGAAACACCCCATGGCATTGGATATGATGTTGTATATGACTTGGTGTTGACAAACTAAGAGAGGTCTAAGAACCATTGTAATGACCCGAACTTTTTGAATGATAATTGTTTCCTATAAATATGTGTTATATTATATTATACAGAGTAAAAATATATCTATTTAACAATTATGTGAGTATAATTTAAAATATGACCATCGATTTTATATCATTAAATTAATGTTGGTCAATATGATAATTGGAAACAATACTCTTAATATTAATTTTAACATTATAATTTATTATGTTAAGTAAAATTTTTACAAGGAAAAATTGTTAGATAAATAATAGTCGATGGCCTCAACCATTAGAGTCATTCAGTGTAAAGCCCATATGCTAGAACTTGGGAGGGAGGTATCATCATTGGGGTTCTCCCATGGCCAAGTCTACACCAATCTTCAACTAGTGAAGCCTGAATGAAATCACCTATGGGAGAAGTTTAAGTTAGTGGAGATTACCTATCGGTCATTATTAGTTGAGAACCCCATGAAAGTCCTACCATCATACACATTACTCTTATGGGGTATGTGTGTTTAATAAGGTGTTATGTTTCCCGACCTTAGTGTGTAATTACTTTTTATAAATAAAATTATTATTCCATTATTTCCATTTTAAGAATTTTTTTCATAAATATTTGACGAATTTGATAATCTATCTTTTCGGGAAGAAATTATACTTTTAAGAAAATATATAATTATTATAATAAACCAATATATTAGGAATATTATATATTTTAATGAAATAATATAATTAAAATACTATTATTTAAATTTAATTGATAAAATAATATTATTTTTTTCGAGTGTCTGAAATTTTAATATACATTTTACTATGCATTTTATATTAGCTATTATCTTTTATAAATAATGTTTTTTATATTTAAAGATTAAATTTATCAAATTTATAGAATTAATAAGATAATATAACCATCATGTTTTAAATAATAACACTGAAATTAGGTTAGGGTAAATTTATGATAATTTTCTAAAATATTTTGTTTTTCATGAATAGTAAAAATAGAGTTTGAGTATTTTAGTTTGTTTAATGAGATAATAAAGATGTATTTTGTAATTTAAAATTATATTAGAATATTTTGGATTAAAATAAAATGTTATGTGTCCCAAGTGTCTAATACCATGTGAAAATACTATCGGAGAGCCCATGGTTTTGAATTTACCACTACTTAGGTGTTCGAGGAAATTAACAAACAAATCCTCATATTTTTCTGTAAAAATTCACAAATTTACTCATTTAATTTAGTTTCCAATTATGAAACCATAAATATATTATATTTTTACTTCAAAATTTGTTCTCACCCCCCTAAGTTCCCAACATTCGAGTTTTAGTAGTTACTCTTCAATGTATGAGAAATCTCAACTTCGCTTTTCCTTTTGAGTTCCCTTTTTTATATAGTATGTCTTTCAAATTTCCAAACTATATTCCTCTGAACTTTTTATTCTATCCATTTTCTATATTAATATTATTTTATTAATGGTATACACTTTCCCCTTCCATTTTTAATATTTTATGAAACCTTATTTCATACCCGTTATGCTGGCAAATGTTCTTCTCAAAATTGATATCCTTTTCTTAAGAAATTATCTTATTTTATTTTTGTGGATACCCAAAAATATTTATTTTATAGTGTTATTCAAGAATAATTTTAAATTATTTAATTAATTATGTTATTTTCATACATAAAACCCACATTCCCTTTCCATGGGTATACAATTAAATAATGATCATATTATTTAAGTACTTTTGAAAAACACAGTGATTTTGATATAAAACCCATTTATTTTATTAACCACAAGTTATTTTTTAAATGTTTTACTATGTTTTTTGTAGATAAAATTAATTATAAAATATTAACTATATTCCATGATAGAGGTCCAATTCATTGGGAAAATAATTTAATCTCAATAGATAACATGTTTTATGATACCTAGGTGAATAACCTTAGTAATTTTTACGAAACCTCAGTGATAAGCCCTAGTGATATTCTTATGAATGACTTGATTAAATGTTTTATACACATTTACATGTTATTATTCAATTTATTTATTTATTATATGCCTATTTCTCATGCATTTATGATATTCTTCATGTTCTTATTGATATTCCTCAAGATCACAAGTAAATTGTTTCGCTTGTTTTTTTCTTACTAGGCCTTCTGCTCACCCTTTCCATTGTTATATGTCCCCAAGTTATGGGATGTAGTATTTGTACTTAAGATGAACCCAATATAATTTATTTAAAGTGTTTTAGAAGATAGTTTTATGTTTTCATGTTTTATGTTCCTTTTTTCCAAGAAACTAAACATTAAACGATCCTCTGTTTTTAAAATGTAATGAAAAGTTATGTAATATAAAGGCAGGATTCCATATTTTGTATCAAAGGATGTTTTAGTTATTTTTTCAAATAAGGATTTGAAAATTTTAGTAATAACCATATATAAAATATTAAATATATGAAAACATCCTGGTATTTTGGTGAAATATTAATTAAGTGGTTTCTAAGAAATAAAATCCTTGTCTGGATACAAACAAGTGGACGTACTTGTGGCACAAATGTAACTGGGGGAAAAAGAATCCTACAAGGTGATTTGATCCTGGCTCAGCATAACCTATTACAAAAAATTATCCTTACTGCTAACCTAGTTTGAAACTTTTAAGGGATATTTTTGGTTAATAAGAAAACTTTTATGAACCATTATATAAGATTTATAGAAAATGTAACTATTGTTAAAGGGTAGGATATTTAAGAGTGATGTTTTAAGACACAAAATTCCTTTAGAATTATAAAATTATTAAAATAAACAAGTTTCTCACTAATGTTTTCTTGTTTTAGAAAATGGTGGGAAATAGGAGAAACCTTATAATTGGTAAGAACAATAGGCTTGCCACTAACGACCTTTCGATTGAAGTTTGAATGAAAAAATTCATTAGAATGATCCATTTAATAACTCGAGTTATGAGTAATATTTTGAATCAATCTTGGATACCAGATTCACCTTGAATGGAATTACTTTTCATTTAGTGCTTTATGTGTCAAATACCACCTTCTTTCGATGGATCTGTCAACCCATTGATTTCTAAACAATGGATAAGCTCTATTGAAAAGATATTTTCTATACTACATTGTACAAAATTAGATAATGTCACCCAGTCTATGCACCTTTTGAAGGGTGAAGTTGATTAGTGGTGAACTGGTTAAAAACATGAATCCAAGAAGGGATATTGATTCTATGGAGTGGGAAGATATAGGGGTAACATTTAAAAAAAATATTTCCCCCATTCAATGCGAATAAAAATGGAGGAGTAAAATCTAGAGCAGAAGTAGAAGGAAAATGAATCCCAAGGAATATATGAGTTGAACTTCACAATAAACCCCCATTGCACCTCAAAATTTTTCATGGATCGTAATATGAAGGTTGATAGATTATTCAGTGGAATAAGACCCTATATATGGAAGAATTTAGAGAACCGAGACTATGAAAACTATGAAAAGATCATGAGGAGTGATATTAAAGTTGAACTGGAGTTCATAGAGATTCAATGGTCCAATAGATTGAATGAAATGATGAGATACTTAGATCCAAACATGGGTAGGAGCTTTAATCAAGGAAGAGGAGGAAATAAAGTGAAACTTTCCACATGTACAAAATGTGGGCAGAAGCATTCTAGGAACTTATTTTTTGGGAGAATGAAATTTTACAAGTGTGAAAGAGATGGATATATTACTCAGAATTATCAAAGTGAGGTGAAGCCTCAAATTATCTACACTAACAACAAAGGTAATATGGTGTAGGCCCTAACCAAATTACAATGCTTCAATTATGGACATCTTGGTCACTTCAACAATCACTATCAAAATGAGAAGTTACAAGAGGGTAACCACAATCAGCCTCAACATAAGAAAAGGGAGAAAGGTCATGATTTCTCTGTTATGATGGCTGAAGTTAAGGTTCCAAGTGATGTGGTTGTGGGAACTCTTTTTATTCTCTCAAATCAAGAAAGTGCTTTGTTTGATTCTGATTTTACACATTCCTTTATTTCTTATATGATTTCAAAAAACATAGAATCAACCAAAAAATTATAGAGGTATATTTCTTCATTGAACTCACACTAGGATCCAATCCAATATCAAATTCCCCGTATAGAATGGAAAATGTGGAGCTAGAGAAATTAAAGAAAAAACTACAAGATATTTTGGAGAAGGGTTTTAACGGCCAAGTCTGTCTCTTTAGAGAGAACCTATTCTCTTTGGTAAGAAGTTTGATGGATCAATTCAGATATTCATTGATTATAGAGAATTTGATGGGATCCCAGTAAATAATAAGTACCATATTCCAAGATTTGATGATTTAGTTCACCAGCTTTGTAGGTCTCAATTCCTCTCCAAGATTGATCTTTGAAACAATTATCATCAATTGAGGGTAAATAAATAGGATATTCCAAAGGCTGCCTTCCAATAAAGATATGAGAATGAAGGGTTTTTTGTTATTACCTTAATCTTGATTAATGATCCCACTATTTTTGTGGATTTAATGGATAGAGTCTATAAAGACTACCTTGATTAATTTGTGGTAGTGTCTATTGATGATATTCTGAAATATTACAAAAGTTTTGAGGATCATGAGGATCATCTAAGGGTTATGTTTCAGAATCTGAAGAAGGATGGATTGTTCCAAAATTTCAGAAAATGTGAATTTTGGTTATAACAAGTTTCTTTATTGGGGCACATTGTGACCACTGAAGGAATCTCAGTTTACCCTATAAAGGTAAAGGTTCTAGAGGAGTGGCCTTATCCAACAATAGTAAATGATATTCATAGTTTCCTTAGTTTAGCAGGTTATTATAGGAGGTTTTTGAAAAAAATTTGATGAATTTCTAATCTAGTAACCAAGTTATCTCAAAGAGAGGTCAAGTTACTCTAGACAAAGGAGTGTGAAGAATGTTTCCATGAGCCGAATAAGAGATTTTTTTCTACTCCCACGTTAACTATACCCTCTATCAGGTAAGGATTAATTTTTTTAGAGATGCATCTTTGAAAGGTCTTGGGTGTGTCCGTATGTAAAATAAAAAGGTGATTGATTATTCGTCTTAATAGTTAAAGCCTCCTGAGTAGAACTATCCTACACATGACCTGGAGATGGATGTGTTTGTTTTTTTACTCTAAAGATATGGATGCACTATCTTTATGGGGAGAAATGTGATATATACACAAACCATCAAAATTTGAAGTATATTTTCATGGAAAATGAATTGAACATGAGATAAATGAGATTGTTGGAACTTCTTAACGACTATGATTGTTAAATTCATTATCATCCAAAAAGATATAGCAAATTCACTAATGCATTAAGTTGGAATGGCCTTATTGTTCTAGATATAATAAGGATTCAAGGAGATCCTTTGATCAAAGATCTAGTAAAATTGGACATGGGAATCATAAGGGAAGGGACATCATGAACCCTATCCCAAATGATTTCTCTACCATAATTACTTGACTTGATCAAAAAATACCAAAGACAACATCTTTTATTATAGAAGAATATATAGGATGTAATGAACATGAAGTTTCCTAAGTTAAATATTGATTACAAAGGTATAATGAAATTTCATGCAAGGCTATGTGTTCAATATATTTCTGAACTAAAGAAGGAGATGATGGATGGAGCTCATATATATACATTCTCTATAAATCCTTGAATTTATAAAATATATAGGGAAATTCATGATTATTATTTGTGGGGAAACATTAAAAGTGATATTGCTGACTATAGTACAAGGTGCCTAGAATATCAACAAGTTAAGGAGGAATGAAAAATTCCTAAAGGGGAATTACAACCAATACTCATACCATCTTAGAAGTGGGACAATATCACTATAGTTTTTTTCACTGGTATCCTAAAAAAATCTAAAGGAAAAAATGTGCTATGGGTTATAGTGGACCATATCACCAAGAATTCTCATTTTATCTCTATTCAGGAAGATTTATATCTTGAACAAATTTATATGATTTGTGTGAAAGAAGTGGTAAGGCTACGTGGAGTGAATCTTTATATCATTTCAGATCGTGATCCAAGGTTCACATCAAAATTATGGAGAAGTGTTCAATATGACCTGAATACTGAATTGAATTTTAGTATGACCTATCACCCACAAAATAATGTAAAATTTGAAATAACTATTTAGAAACTTCAGGACATGATGAAAATATGCTCAATGGAATTTAAAGGTGGGGGGGGGGGGGTCAAAATCTTCTATTAGTTGAGTTCACATACAAAAACAGCTTCCATTTGAGTGTTAAAATGGAACCCTATGAAGCACTATATGGGAAATGATGTAGAAATCCAACTTGGTGGGATGAAGATGGTTAGAGAATGTTTATTGGGTCTAATCTTGTGCAAGAGATGATAAAAAAGATCCATTCTATCCAACAACACATTAAGGATCTCAAAGTCGATAAAAGATCTATACTGATAACCATCAAAGGGACTTGAAGTTTGATGTTAGAGATAAATTATTATTTCAAATTTTACTTTGGAAAAGAGTCATGCAGTTTGGAAAGAAAGGGAAGCTTATCCCCAGACACATTTCCCCCATGAAATCCTTGATATCATAGGAGGTGTGTCCTATCAACTAGATTTTCCATAAAACCTAGATCAAGTTCGTGATGTTTTACACATATCTCTCCTAAGTAATTACATAATTGACCATTTATATGTATTGAATCCAAAGGTTCTACAACCGGAACATGACCTATCTTATGAGGAGAAACCAGTTGAGATCTTGGATCGTAGAGAGAAGGTTCTACGCCACTAGACTACCTACCTCGTTAAAGTGATGTGAATGAACCAAACATATGAATAATCCACATTTTAACCAAATTAAACAATGAAGAAAAAGTAATAACACCTTTTTTAACTGAGGGAATGAGATATAATTTTAGGGATCAAATTTCTTAAGGTTGGAAGAATATAATGAACCAAACTCTTTGAATTATAATTGTATCATGAAAATGTTTTTTATATTATATTATACTCAAAAAAGTATATCTCTTTAATAATGATGTGAATATAATTTTAAATGTGACCACTAGGTTTCAACCGTTATGTGATAGTTTGAAATTATACTCTTAATATTAATTTTAACAATATAATTTGTATTTTTAAGTAATATTTTGAAAAGGAAAAATTGTTATAGAAAGAAGAGTTGATATCCTCAACTAGTAGAGTAGATCCATTTGAAGGCCAAATATCAGAATCTATATGGGAGGTATCAACATCGGGGTTCTCCATTGATCAAGACCAAGATGAGATTTAATTAGTGAAGGTTGAAAAAATCACCTACATGATAAGTTCAAGTTAGTGAAGATTTCCACTCAAGAAATGTTAGACGAGGAATCTGATAAAAGTACCACCATCACACACCATACACTTGTATAATATGAGGGTGTAATAATGGGTTACATGTCCCAAACTTAGTGTTTAATTCATTGATATAATTAAAATTTTCATTAAATCATTTCTATTTTTAAAATTGTTTTCCTAAAAATATGATGAATTTGATAAACTGATTTTTCAAATAGAAATTGTAGTTTTTACAAAATATATAATTATTATAATAAAATAAGGTATTATGAATAATTTTTATTTTAATGAAATAATATGATTAAAAAGATATTATTTAAATTTAGATAAAAACAATAATTTTATTCTATTCAAGTCTCAGAAATTTTACAATGCATTTTACTATACATTTTCCATAATCTCTTATTTTTAATAAATAATTATTTTTCTATTTAAAATTTAAATTTCACATACATAGATAATTAATAATAAAAAATAATTATTACTTTTAAAATAATAACATCAAAAATAGGTTAGGGTTATTTTATGAGAAATTTCTTAAATATTTTATTTTTTGATGAATAGTTAAAATACAGTTTGAGTTTTTCAGTATGTTTAATGACATCATAATGATGTAATATGAAATTTAAAATAATGGTAGACTCTTTTGGATTTAAATAACATAATATGTGTCCCAAGTGACCAATAACATGAGAAAATACCATGGGCAAGTCCATAGTTTTGAATTTATCACTACATTGGTGTATAAGAAAATTAATAAACAAATCCTCCACTTTTGAAATAAATACCCACAAATTTAATCATTTAATTTAATTAGGAATTCTCCTTACATGAATATATAATATTTTTATCTTCCGTGGTGTCCTAACAAGGTTTCATTAATCCCCCAAGGTCCCGACCATCGAGTTTTAGGAGTTACTCTTCAAGGTAATGGAAATTTTAACTTCACTTTTCCATTCAAGTTCCATTTTATATAGTATGTCTTTAAAGATTACTAAATATGTTCCTATATCAATTTAATTATATAAATTTAAATTATATTTTTTTTTCATGAATGGTTCAACCCTTTACCCTCTAATTTTATTTTTTTCCAAAACAATGTTTCATACCCATTATGTTACAGAATTTTCTTCTCAAAATTTCTCTTTTTCTCAAGAAATTGTCTTATTTTCCTTTTGTGAATAACCAAACATGTTTAATTTCAAGGGGTATTCACGAATATGTTTAAATGATATATTTTATTTTGGTATTTAAATACATAAAACCTTTATTCCCTTTCCGTAGGTTAAAAATTACAAAATGATCATGTTCTTTAAGTTCTTTTAAAAAACAAAATGATTTTGATATGAAACACATTTCCTTTATTCTCAATGGGTTATTTAGGAAATATTTTATTATTATATATTTCGATAAAATTAGTTAATAAATATTAATGGTTCACCCAAATATTTCTCTAATTCATTGGGTATAGAATTTAATCTATAGATAAGACAATTTTTACGATACATTGGTGAATAACCTTGCAAATGTTTATAACACCTCGGTGATAAACCTTGGTTAGATGCTTATGAATTACTCAATTAAATATTATAAAAAATTTAAAAGGTTTTATTAATATAATTTTACTTATGATATGCATCTTTCTCATGCCCTCATTATATTTCTCAAGTTCTTATTGATATTTCCCAAGATCACATATAAATTGTTTCCCTTATTTTTCCCATTTTTGGACTTCTGCTCACCCTTTCCTTTGATGTATATACCAAGGTTATGGGATGTATTAATTTTACTTAGTATGAACCTATGATAAATCCTTTAAAGTTTTCTAGAATAATTTTATAGGTTTTCATGTATTGTGTACCTTGTTTCCAAGAAACTAAATTTAAAATATCCTCTATTTGTAAAACATAAAGAACATTTATGTAATAAAAAGTTGGGATTCAATGACCATAGTGTAAATAATATTAAGAAAGATTATAATTCTTTGATTAGAAATATATTAAAATTGATATGGATGGATGAGAATGTATGTTGATGTGTGGATCGAGGTCTCGAGTAACTAGTGCCCTAATGATGAACTTGTGAGATTGTGAGATGGGTTTCATGCCTTGTTTTATATTATATGCATGTATATACCATGTTATTACGATGGGATATGAATAAAGGAATAAATGATGATAGAACCTGAGACCTGACCTCACCTTGAGTGATAATGGATTTTTATAATCCTTCCTTTAAGGATAAGTTATAAATTGTAATGTGATATCATTCCTACCATGAGTGATAAGGTAATACTTAGGAAAAAAAATTATATCAAGCTATATGTGTTTTTATAGACCTATATGAGTGAAAATGTTGGTCCATGGTTGGATGATAGGCCCTACATTAAGTGATAAATAAGTATCCAATATGTGGTATATGGATTTACCTTATGTGATATGGTAGAGGCTGGGACTTCCTTAGCGATCTCCCTTGAGTGATAAGAAATATTATATGAATTATTCATAAGACCCTATCATACTTCATTATATAGTATTTGGAACATAGTTTCACCCTACCCAAAGTATCTAGTTATGGGTCGTTGTATATTAAATGATGTAACTGTATTATATCTTAGGTCGAATAAGGTATGGTCTTGTTTCATCGTGTCATGGTTAGCACATAGTGAACTAACAAATATGGATTCATGTTGTGATGATTAACACATTACATTATAATGCACTTATGTGTGAAATTTTATTTATATTATTTATTTTCCTAGAACATACTTTCCTATGATGTATTATATTAAGGAAACTTTATGATACCCTACTAATATGTAGTTTTCATACCCTAAATGGAAATCATAGTACATATGAAATCCTTATGTCACATTTCAGACTGAGAAAAGATTTTATAGTGGATTAAGATAGAGTATCACGATGGGGATTTGAAGATTGGATTGGTGATGATTGATTATAATAGTAGATACTACTATTTATTGTTTATTTATATTAATTATGTGACTGGCCCAATGGGTGATCAATTGATATTTGACTGTATGACTTATGTATGGTTCAATTATTATAAAATATTTTTTAATTTAATTATGCATACTCTAATCATGGATGTGGATTATGTTTTTCTATTTAGAATATTTTTTTTACTCTATCTTTAGGTCGTAATCTCTCCAATTCATGGTAACAGACCTCATCGATAGTTGCGAATCTCTGGATTACGTGGAGGTTCACTAAAGGTCACACATCCCTTCGACATAAACTAATGATTTGGCATGTAATGTTACTTGTGGAATTAGAACATATTTATTTTTCATAATATTTAAGATATGGTATACAAGTAATAGGTGTGTGTTGGATTTTGTGATGGACCTCAGACTGGTGATTCATGAACACCTTTTCAGTTGAAATCCCTTATTACAAGGGGTTACAAGATTGATGTTCTATAATTTTGATACTAAATTTGAGGTGTCTACACTAACATAATTCATTTATTAGTGATTGTTATTTATGGTTTTGGAGCTTAAAATATTGGTAATAGGATCTTGAAAATGTATCATGCTTGGTATATAGGATTCATATGAGATATATTTAGTTGTGGGTGATTTGTTTTTTTTTCCGGTGAAAATGGTTCGACAATTTAATGTTTAACAACATATTGTATGATTTTTTCTCATATAACATGTTAGTGGTATTTTAATCATATAGAAGATTATTTTAACTTATGATTATTCTTTTTATGGAATTTCATGTGTATCTTATAGAGAAAAATTATTTAGTGACAAGTATAAATTCCCTTCTTGTACGGGATGTATAGTGTCCCTAAATAGGGATGTACATGGACTTGATGCCTTGGTGATGATCCAAGGATAAAAATGGTTTGAAATAAGGATGTATACACCGATGGAAATTTTTAGGAAATTTTATTTAAAATTCCTTGGTATTTTGTTATAAAATAACTTAGAGTGATTATGGTATAGAGGTAATGTTTTGAAAGGATGGATTGGTCAGATTCTTAGCCATGTTGATTATATATGTCCTTTTGGGTGGTGTGGTGGGGTTATGGATATAAAATTCATGGTTTTTGAAAGATTAATAGAAGGTGGTTGATCAGGACACTGTACTTAGCATTTGCATGATTCCTCAATCTAGATGGGGAGGAAGGAATAATGTAACACCTCAGGATCTCAAATGTGGAACATCACATTATATTTCATATATGATATGAATGAAAAATATTAAAAGCGAATGTATCTATCCAAGTTTTTTTGATATATTTATTTTTGAATAAATTCAATATCTTCAATAGCTTGAGATGCACACGACACTGAGTTTAAATGAAATATGATACTCTATTAAAATATTATTATTTAAACATAGACCTTATTTCCTAGTCGTTATGTTGGCTAGTATGAATATGAATAACTAAATTATGAAAATTGAATGGTTTTCACTTTTATAAAATAAATTCAATGGTTATCTATTGATTAGAAATAAAATAATAACCATTCAAAAGAAAAAGTAATGTTTTCTAAAAGAATTGTATTTTTCTAAAAGATGGTTTAATCATGATTTGAAAACATAATTTAAAATTAAATTATAACACTGTTAGAAAATTTATTTGAAAAATTAAACTTATATTTTTAAATATAAATTTGAAAATTAACTTTGGGTGAATTTTTTATAATTTTTGGAAAAGGTTAATTTTTTGAGTAATAGTACAAAATACTACTTTTTAATGAAAAGTTCATTTCAGTATAAATTATTTAAAAATTTAAATTATATTTTATATTGTGTTTAAAGAATAATTTGTTCAATAATGTTAAAATTAAATTAATTTATTTCCTTTTAATAAATTTTATATTTAATTTTTATATAAGACGTTTTAAACAATTAAAGGTTTTTCTATGGAGAAACTGGTTTTTCGACGCATCTACGACCTTAATTTTAAATTGAATTTTGAAAATCATAATAATTGAATTTGGAAAAATGAATTACATATTTGGAATATAAATAAATTATATTATCCAATATGGTAAACGTAATTTTTGACCATAATGAATAGTGTAACAAAAATAAAATTACATAACATAATTAATGTAAAGACAGTTTTACAGGGGCCTAAACTAAGAATATGAGGGTTAAAAATGACCTAAAACCTATTCGAAACCGATTTTATAGACATATTTTAACTTTATAAAATCTAATGATATATAATTACCAATTTTATATTCTTTTTAATGATAAAAATGAGGGTATCACTTTCTCTTTTAAAAAATTTTATGTGTATCCTCTCCCCCACTTATAAAAGGCCACCCACTCCCATATCATCTTCACACTTAAAAAAACCCTTTATTTTATCCAATAAATACCAAAATATTTTATTTAATTTCCACCAAACATACTATAGGACATTTTTATATCATAAAGTCAATCTGGGAAGATTTAGGCTAAACCTAAGAGGATTATCAAATGAAAGTTTCTGTCTTGTGTATGACGAACTATCACCTCGCGAACCAATGTAATTCATTTTCCATCACCACTATTCAATATTGGATATAATAATGGATTTAAAATGTTTATATGATATTTATAAAATTATTAAACTTATTTAATTTTGATATAAAATATAAATTCTTACTTTACATTCCTTGGGGGATATGATAACGCTGCTTGTGTGTATGACGAACTACCTTCTCGTGAAGTAATGTGATTCAATTTTCTCTTATCCTTTACATGAAAGGTATTATGGATAGATTTAATGAGTATATATGATATTTTTGACCTATATAATATTATTTAAATATTATATTACATCAAACATCCTACCTTCCCATCCACAAGAAAAAAATAATGTCACTAATGCGTACATGTGGAATACCGCCTCCACAGAGAGATGCGAAATGTTTTTAATTTTATTTTTACAAAGATGGTAAGAAGGATGTATTTGATTAATATAAATTCTATATATGACATAATAATTATTTTATAATGGTGAATTACTATTAATTTTACCTTCATTTCATTCATCAATAAAAATGTTAACAACATTCATATGTACGTACCATCAACCATATCCATGAACAGTGTGGTGCATTTTCTATCTCCCAATTGTATAGATAACACTAAATACATAATTAAGGAATATATATGATATTTATATAATAGTTAAAAATATTTATATTATTTAACATTGATATATATAAATGTAATGAAATTACCAAACCCAAACAATCATGAAAAACAAAGCATTTATCACAAAAAAGAAAATGATTTTAACAAATAATTTTTAATAAATGGGTCATAAAAGGATATAAGTAAATAAAAAGTGGTATTAAATATATTATTATTGTTTATTAATATATTTATATTAGACTTATAATTATTATACATGAGGTTTATACACATATGAAGTAAGTCAAACATGAGTTAAATGTTTCTCTTCTCACTTTTACTTCCATGAGGGATATGCCATATTCACCATTTATTACATAGTGTGGTGTATATACTACCCATTTTTATTTGTTATACCATGAATATATTTCAATTAATGGTTTTTAAATCTTATTTTGAAGTTTTTTCTTTCATGGGGATTATGATTCAAAATTTACCAAAGTGGAAAGTGTTTATTTCAGAATCTCATCATTATTCAAGATTGTTTATGTTTAAGTCATTATTGGGAGAGTTATTTTTTATTTCTATCTTAAAACCATTATATTTCTTTATCTTATGGATATTAATGAAATTTTAAAGAAATATTACCATTTTCCCTCTATTACTGGAAATGATTGTAAAAAATGTTTTTTTTATGAAAAACTGACTTCATTTTTCCCTTGAGTTGAAAATAATTTTTCATCCAAAACCTTGTTTTCTAATAGTGTTTTTAAAAAAGTTTTTGACATTTTAATAATTATTTATTAAATAAATTTTAACCAAGTTTTTAGTTTTTGAAAAATGTTTTTAAAGGAGCCTTTATGTCATTTTCCAAATAAGGCATGTTTGTATTTTACTGAAAATTTGAATGGAAACTTTTTTTTTAAATTATATCACATGAATGGAATTTCCCAAAATAATGAACATTATATTTTTTTAAAGAAAATTTATATGCTTCATTATTTATCTGCAAATAAAATTATTTTCAAAATTTTTTGTGAACCTTTTGTTTTAAAAGTTGATTTTCAATGTGAAATGTTTATATTCCTAAAGAATGGTTTTAAGTATATTTTCATGGAATTCATATTCATCAATGACAAAAAAATTATTTTAAATTTTCCCTAATAGGAATATTTTATAATGATACCATTTTTATTATTTATCTGTACGACTTATGATTAATTGAAAGGGATGTACTATTTTGATACCATTCACCATATTACTTTGAAAGGTTTGTGACTATGTTTATTTATTGGGTAATTTATGAACAATTAGTATGATAGTTTTCAAATATTATTGTTTATATTTATGAGTTTCAACCCTTTAATATTAGGAATAAATCGGAATTAGTAAGTGATAAAAGGGGCCCTTTATATCCCCTCAATTCATCAGTAGTTCTCATGAGACAATCTAGCCTGTATTTTTGGTCGAGACTATACCCATTTATGTAATATGACTTAGAATGATGTCTTTATAGAATGTTTATGTTTTTTAACATCATGAATTCCCTTATTATGAGATTATTCATTGATGTCCATGTAATTATTTGATTAGTTAGAATATCAATAGAAAGTTTTCAACATCATGTGATTACATATATGGTATTATTTGATCATTATTTATCCTAAAATATTATGATATAGTTATTTATTAAATGAAATTTATTTTAGTTATTTACCTTAATATAATTATTATTCATTATTTCTTTATAGATTCCACCATACTCATTCCCTTAATGAGCATTTTAACTCACCCCTTTCTTATGTTTATTTCCCCAAGATACCAAGATGAGTAATATAATTTATATAAAGGGTTATACTATTGAAAATAATGATGAACTTTAATAAAAAACTTTATTATAATTTATGTTTAAATTTTTAAAATGAGATACAAGTATGTATCTAGTTGCCGATACAACCAAACTATTTGGTTCATTGGGATGCGAGCCCTTTTTATCTTATTTTGATTTAAAAAAGTAACCACCAAATCTTATATAATAGGGTATAATACTTTATAGTTGGTATTGAAGGATTTTTTAGCTAAATTGATAAATAAATTAAAGAAAAAATATATTAGGAAACATAACCCTATGATAGATATTGAGGATAAGTATAAAATAACTTCCTAAATTTTTTAAAAGGCATAGTTTATTTGAATTTTCTTACAATATATCCATGTATATATATTATAAGTGGAAGTGGTTCTATAATAGATTTACATATGGGTACTAACTAAAAAAAGGTGCATCAGGGTTAACTATTTCATTTCCTAGAATAAGAAAACAAGCCTTACTACACATATGGTTTAAAACTATTGGGTGTTACCCCTTGAATAATTCAAATTTTCTGTACAAAACAATGAAGTATTTGAATAGATTATAAAAATGAATGACCTATGTTAAACCAAAGGTTCATTATATTGAAAGTAAGGCTTCACTATTTAGTCATCCTATAAATTATTTTATGGTCTTTGAACTACAATTATTATATCTCACAAAATTATTTTCTTATTTTAGTAAATGGATGGAACCTGAATGAATTGCGTTAAGATTGAATATAAAGGTAAATGTGGTGACTTTGAGAAGAAAATGGGATGATGTATGGAGTGACCAATATCACGATCATTTCAAATTAGTTTTCATATAACATGATTAAGAAACTATACCTTAACCACCTCTTAGACTCACAAAGGAAGATAATGATAGAGTCCTCTAATTGATTGAGTGACATAGACCATTGAGGAAAAAGGATCGATTTTCTTTTATGTTAGAAATTATTAAAGAGACACCCAAGCATGATTCTCAATGAAACGTGAAAATGGTTTAGGTATGGAAATGAAGGAAATACAAAATTTAATTGGAGAGAAAAAATATGAGTATAATGGAAGGAAATAAAATTTACCTTAGGGATCCATTTATAGTTCTTTGTATTAAATTTGGGGAACATAGGAATTATTTGAGTCAATTACCTCTTATCCAGGTTAACCCCTAGACCAATAGAGTACCAATATTGAAATAAAATAGTTGAAGTATTTATGTTTTAGGAATAAGAATTTAATATTTTTAGTATTTTTACAAATGATATTATGGTTATAAGAATTATGAAACAACTAATCATTATATTAAATTTTAGAAGAATATATGTATTTATTAATCTAAGAGTTTCTGATTCTATCATGGGTTTCTGATTTTGAGGTTGATCATAAGATAAAATTCTAAAACAACCCTTTCTAGTTTTTATGTGATTAGATTCTATGTTTAGTAAGGATATTTTTGGAGACATTTATGGAAAATAAACCATTGGTTTAGTATATGTTTTAGTGAAAATTTTATTTAATGAAGAATTCCCTTACATTTTTTGGGAATAAGTTTAAAGGTATTGGTAACCTTTAGGGTTTATCTTATCTTTAATGTTGAGGTAATTATGTGTTATTATATTTTTTGGAAAATTATAGTAATTTTTTTAATATAGTTTTAGAAAATGGATAACCCACATTATGGGTGATAACCTATCACATCTGTTAATGATATGAGGCTTAAATCCATAAATGAAGGGTGATAAGGGTTTATCACCTACCACTAGACTATTTGATATTATGATTAATATGAAATTGTTTTTACTTAAATTATTTTATAGGAAAATACTTATTGAATGAATTATGTTGAAATTTGGATATCACTATTTAGGTTTAGAGATTAAAGTACTATATTGGACGATTAGTGTTAACAATTTTGGTTTCAGTAAATATTTAGGGACATAAAAAAAGAACTACCACTCTTTTATAGATTTTATGATCTATAAAAATATAATTTTATTGCTTCCATCATAAAAAATTCATTTTTAGAAATTCATTTCCTAGAGTAAGAGATCAAGTAGAAGATGATTAAAGCACAATGAAAGGATGAAATTATTCTAATGAAATATAAATATATCAAGTAGGTATAATTATTTATATTTTTTGAAATTAAAATAATTACTCGAATTTAGGAAAAAAGGATCTTGAAAAAATTTATCAAATTAAATTCATATTTTATTAATCCAATGGTATCTATTTAATTAAATATTTATGGTTTTTTGGTCCTTAACATTGAATTAAACATTTGCTTTATTGTGATATGACCACCATACTTCCCTTTATCTCTTATCAAGAATAACTTCTTTTAACCCTTTTTACGATGTGGGTTTTCAACAAAGGTAATTAAAATTTTTAAAACCTTGATTACTGAGATCAAGATTAAAATTTTAAGATGAAAAATATTTAGGGGGTGGGGTATAATGTAATTTCCTGATATATTAAACAATTAACAAAATGTTTTACTATTTATATGACTTAAAAAAGTTTAAATTTTTTATTTTAAAAACAATTTTTATGGAAAGTGAGAACCCAAATAGATATCATGTTGTAACAATATTCAGCCCACATAATAAAATTCCATGGTCTTCTATAATATTTTTATATGGTTTAAATCAATCTCTCTTTGTAAGCTACATGCGATAAATGTTACCATTGTGTATGGATCATATTTGATGAGATCCTCAAAGTGGTAGGATATATTATCCAAGGTATGAATATATTATCCAAGGTATGAATATATTCTACTAGATATCCCATTTAATTTAGTGTGACCATATCTGCCCTTTATTTTTGATCCAATCCGTTTCTTCATCATAAGGATAAACTCAAATTGATCTCTCATACATTCTATCGGCATCCAAAATTAAAATTTTGATATTGAAATATTACTCTAAAATACATTCCTTAGAATTTAGGAGAATATTCTGTATGAAATCATCATTCCTTTCATCATTATTAATGCTATAAAATTCCTCTTGTTCCAATAGAAAATTAGGATCTTTTAACTATCGGTTTGAAAATACAAAGTCTCATCACTAGCTACTTTAACCTCATTAATGGAAGGTTATGCTTGCACCAATAGAATCCCAAATTCCCAAGACACTACTTTATCCTCCTCAGCCTCATCCAATGAAATTGAAATTTACTACCAAAGTTTGAAATTTTACTAATTAACTCCACCTATAAGTGTCACCACCAACTACCTTTCAGATTCCTCAATATTTTTTGTTTTCCACTAAACCAGGTGACCATTGGATTTAGTAAATTTGAGTAGTCATTACTGGTTCTAGATTTTTTCTCTTTATTGACTGGAAAATTACTAGAGAAAAGATTAACTTATTTACAATTCATCAAACCAAAAGCAACGAACATTATCAAATTTTCATCATGCTCACCTTTTTGAGCTGTTTGAAGGTCTATTTAGTTGTCACTCTCATCAAGATCCACCTGTATCATAGACCAATGCTTCCTTCTTCTCCCATCTTAGGATGAATGGTTTCCACCATTTATGATCCAACTACTCTTCCACATTTCCATTTCAAGTTGAAATTCAGTTTTTGAAACTAAATTTATATTGTGGGTTTCCTAATGTATGAAGTCCCGTACAATTTATAAGCTCTTGTATTTAGATTGGGAGTAAGAAGCAGTGATGTGAGAAAACTTGAATCAGATAAATATTGATTACACTATGCCCTAGTGTCATAGGTTGCATTACAGATAGAATAAAAATAGATATTACATCCTTTTATCTCACCTAAATCCATAAACACCAAATATAAGGATAGATAAATAATATTAGAACTCATATGATTTTCTTTTGGGACCCGCACAGCTGGTCTAGAGCCATCCTAGTCACTCCTCAATCTAGAAAATAAGTCCACAACCCCTAGGTCTGGGGTTAGAGACATCACCTATTTCTGATGATATTATGAGAATAATACCCAAATGATCATATTAGAGGTTTTTAGTAGGACATTCCTTCTCCCCATGCCGACAATTGGAGGATTCTTGACCCACCCTCCTACACAACGAACAAAAGGCGATGAAGGATTCCTAGTAGACCTTCTTCCCCCAACATAATTCTCCTTAGATCTTGATACTAATGAAATAAAATAGAGAAATTGATACGTCTAATTCAAAAATAATCCCAAGAGATATGGGGAGTCATAATGATAGAGGGAAAATAAATGAATATAGTAATCAACCCACCATGTTAACAATCAACCGTAGAATCTGGGGGGGGGGGTCGAGTCCTTTTTACTGTTTAATTTAAATGTACTATAAAATAGGGAGAACCAGACACCTAATACTGAATATGGAGCATTCTCCCTAGTATATAAGAGATGAACTTAAGATGAGAAGAAAATAAAAAAATGGCGTGGATCCAGAAACCCTACGACCGCCCGATCGAGAAAACCCCAATAATCAGTGACATACTTATCTATAAAGTACACTGAGGGATTATTATTGATTAAATGAACCAAAATTTATTAATCCAATAGGGAATAGTCATGAAAGAACTCTAGGTAATAAATCATTAGTGAAATAAGACCATCATTACATGATTTAACTTTAGCGATCACATCACATTCAAGGAAGACATGGATAAGTCAAGGGTTGGTGAAAGGGGAACAATAATGGAACTGAGTGAATTAAGGACTAGGTAATATCCTTAACCCTTCAATCAGAGGGAGGGGGAAAAGGAAGGCCGACTTTACCTCCACCAACGCCAACGATGAGGATGTGGATGGGGAAATGAAGGGAGAGAACAACACACTAAGTTACAGTCTTGGGGACCTCATTTGATATTGTATATGACATGAAATAAAAATCTTAGAAGATAATTTTGACCACTTGAATTTATGATATATTTATTTTTATATAAATTCAATATCTTCAATTGCTTTCTATGTAAGCAATACTCATTTTAAACAAAATACGATACTCCATTAAAATATTATTATTTATTCATGATCATTATAACCTAGCCATTAAGTTAGTGGGTATTAATAGTATTATCCAAATTACTTAAATTATATGTTCTATGAATGTGTAAAATAAGCTCATTGGTTATTTGTTTATTAGAAATAAAATAAGCACCCTTTGAAAGAAAAGGAAATGTTTTCTAAAAAAACTATATTTTTCCAAAAGGCAATTTAGTCATGCTTTAAAGACATATATTCAAATTAATTATTAGAAAATTAATAAAATATATTTTTTAAAATAAAAATCTTTGTTTAAATCAACAATTAAAAATTTTCTTTGGGTGATTTTTTTATAATTTCCTAAAAAAATTAATTTTTTGATGAATATTGGAAAATTCGGATTTTTAATGAATCTAACAATTTATTTCAATTATTTAAAAAGTTAAATTATATTTTAAAATGGGTTTTTAGTAAAAAAGTTCAATTATATTAAAATTAATCAAATTTTAGTCATTATAATAAATTTTATATTGAATTCATATTTAAAATATTTCTAAACATTTTAAGGTTTTTCTTCAGAAAGACTGTTTTTTGATTCATATGTGGGTTTAATTTTATATTCAATTATACTAATTATGTGAATTGAATTTGAAAAATATATATTCCTTATTTAGAATAATAATAATTTATATTACATAATATGTTTTACTTAATATTTTACTATAATTAATAATGAATATAATAAAAATTAATTAATGAGGTTAAGTTGAAAATGGGTTCACACGGGGATAAACAAAGAAGATAATGGTTAAAAATAACATAAAACATGTCACGACACTGTTTTATATCCATATTTACACCTTATAACATATTGTTTTTTTGATAATGACACATTTTTGAGGATTTTATAATGATAAAAATGTTGGTATCAAATTTTCTTTGAAAATTTCTATGTGTGTCCTCTCCCCCACTTATAAAAGGCCACCCATATCCTCTCCTCTTCACCATTACAAAACTGCATGGTTTATAAAATACCTATCCAAATATCTTACTAAATTACTTCCCCACATCCTAGATTCCTTTTTTAGATAATATAGTAAATATAATAAGGTTTTAGGTTAAACCTAAAGAGGTTCCCCGAAGATGAGGTAATGTTTAACAACACACTTTCATTTTAATTCTTCTTATAAATCCTTATAATATTGAAAATAAATTATAATATAATAAAACTAGTGTCTAAAATATAAGTATATTTTATTATGTTATGTTAATGACTTATATCAATATCCTCTTCTAAAAAATGGGAAATGCAACCATCAATCATTTGTATAGTGGACTACCTCCTCCTGAACTGATGGAATTCGTTTTCCATCAGAACTACTAAAGGATATATATAATGATTTATTTAACACACACACACACACACATATATATATGATATTTATGATATTATTATACCTATTTAATTATTATATAACATATACCATCTTAATTTCCATTTCGTGTGGGATACGATAACATCGCTCTTGTGTACGACGGACCACCGCCTTGCAAAGCGATGTGAATTGTTTTTCACTTTTGATTTAAATAAAATGTTTTAATGACAGATTTAAAGAATAAAAATGATTTTTAAGACCTAAAAATATTTATTTAAACATAATGTTACATCTAACTTCCTTAATTCCCATCTGTTGGAAAACAATGACGTCGCTCGTGCATATGTGTGGACTACCGCCTCCACGTAGCAATGTGAAATGTGTTTCCTTTTTTTTAAATGGTTGGTAATAATGATTTATTTGATTAATATAATTTATATATATAATATATAAGAAATTATTTAATGGTGAATTAAGGGTAATTTTTCTATTTTTCATTTTTTTGAGAAAAATGGTAACAATATTCATGCGTATGTACAACATACCATCTCAATGAATAGTGAAACCCATTTTCTATCTCTAAATATTATAGATTAATCTATTTAAATTTATAATAAATATATTTTATATTTATATAATTGTTAAAACTAGGGATATGGTTTAAATATGATCAATAAAAAAGGACTAAATTTATCGAACCAAAATAAACATGAAAAATGAAGAAATAATCACATGAAATAATGATTTTAACAAATAATTGTTAATAAATAGGTGATAAAATACTATAATTAAATAGTATATGTTATGGAATATATGTGTATGTTTATATAACATATTTATAATAAAACTATATTTATTATACAGGAGGTTAGGACACATAAGAAGGAAGTCTAACCTATGTTACGAGTTTCTCGTCTTACTTTTAATTCCATGATACATATGCCATATTCACCACTTATTAATTTATGTGGTGTATATAATTAATCATTGGATATGTTATATAATTAATATATTACAATTAATTGTATTTAAAGTTTAATTTTATTTTATTTATTTCACGGGGCTTTTGATTTAAAAGGTACCAAAGTGGTAAGAGTTTATTTTACAATATCATCATTATTTGGGATTATTAATGTTTAAGTATCCCTTTGGGGAATTATTTTTTATTTATATCTTAAAAAAAATATTTTTATTTATCCAGTATCTATTCATAAAATTTTCAAGTAACAACACTATTTTCCCACTCTTTGATATTTTAAAGGATTAGGAAGATGTTTTTAATAAATATTGAATTCATTTGTATCTTTTTTAGAAACTCCATTTTTTTCATATAAGGCTATGTTTTCTAAAACTGTGTTCAAAAATGTTTTTTAAACGTTAAAAATGGTTTATTAAATTAATTTTTTCCCATGTTTATATATTTTATTTTTTTAAAGTAATATTCACATCGTTTTCCAAATAAGTACCATCTGGAATTTCCTAAATATGTGAATTGAATCATTTTATTATATTATATAACATGAAAAAAATTTCCCCCTATTATCACCAATAAATTTTTTAAATCATCCGTTAAATTTTTTAAATGTTATTTTCAAAGAAAATTATTTTAAAAATGTTTTGTGGACTTTTAGTTTTAACTAGCGATTTTCAAAGTACAATGGTTGTTTTCCTCAAGAAGTTTTTTTAGAATATTTTAATGGAATTTTATTCATCAATGAAAATAACCATTAATTTACATATTATCTATTATGAATACACTATAATGATACTATAGATATTATTTATCTAGATGGTTTATGATTTGCTGACAAAGATGTTCTGTTTTAACACTATTATTCATATTAATCAGAATGGTTTATGATTAGGTTTGTTGATTATGATAAGTATTAACATCTAATGTGATTTTTTTCAATATTTTTTAACGTGTTTAACCCATTTTATAAGAGTAATTAATTTGAATCAGTACGTTATGGGCACGGCCTACTTTTTCTTCTCGATGCATTAGTAGGTCTCATGAGACAAACTAAATTGGTTTATTAGATGATGCTTTAACTATTTAGGTCAAATTTCTTTGAAAAATTCCCTAATATTATGGTTATTATGTCTATAATTATTCATTCCCTCATTATGAGATTTTTCATTGATTTATATATGATTATTCAATTAGTTAGAATATATATTGAAATGCTTTAATCTCATATGGTTGCATATATGGAATTATTTGATCATTATTTAATACTAGCATATTATGATCAAGTTATTGATTAAATGGCATGTGTTTCAATTATTTGCCTTTCTATATTGATTATGGTCTATTTATTCATATATTCCACAATAATCATAAAATTATTAACCATTTGAGGACACCCATTTATTTTTTTCTTTCTCTTAGATTTAAAGATGTGTATTATTATTGATATTTTGAGTTATGCTAAAGGAAATAATGATTCAATTAAGGAAAAACATTTATTTTACTTATTGTTTCAATTTTTAAATTAGATTCGAGTAAGAATATAGTTACAAGAATACTAAAATATTTAGTCATTTGTGATGTGATTCATTGTATCTTATGCCAATGTAATAAAGTTACCGCCGACATTGGAATAATTGGGTTGGGGTATTTATAACTAAGGTTCTTATGGTTATATTAGGATAAAATACAAGAAGAGAATGCTTAGGTGTATAGATGTGTGATCCTAGATCTTATGGGAAGGGACTCATGGTAACATGAGTCATGTCGTATAATTCACTTATATGGGATAATACACCCATTGGTTTTGTTTGATACCAAGTATGATATTGGGCAAAAACCCATGAGAGTGGTCTTATTGAAGTTCACACTACATTAGGAAGTGGAATGTGAGGGTTGACATGATTTTTTTTGTAAAAATAGTAAATTCATTAGGGAAATTGAATGACAGATATCCATGGTTCCCATTCAGGTTATGGATTAGGGATAATCCTTGTTTGGTTTGAGAACGAATGTGATTAGTGAGAGAATTGAGAGCATGCTGGCCCGAGATCTTGCTAAAAATTTTACTTCTCAAGGCTAGTAGGACGGGTGAGTATAACAATCCAAAATTTTTATACATGATTTTTAACCTATCTCCTCAACACAATTTTTCATTAAAAAATACATCAGGATATTTTGAGGATTAATGTTTTGGAAATTTGGTATATAATACATTAAGTGAATAGATCATGAAAAAATAATCTTATTCTATTGAAAGGCTCCTTTATTATTCCATCCCAGGTCACCTCTCTGCAAATTACTTCCCAAAAACATACAACAAAATGAAAGGGTGAGAATAAAGGTTAATAAGGGGATAAAAAAAATAACATAAGTGATGACCGAGGATAAAACTTGAGTCATACAATAATATCATAATCATGAGTATATGATACATAACATGGAAATATGTATAAAACATAAAAATAATATTTTCAAAATCATATTCCATGATTCATTACCAAGGTGTTGTAAAACATATTTTTATATTTTTCCACCAAGGTATCATGAAACATTACCAATTTGTTTCCAAAGTAATTCTTCACAAAGTAATTTTATTGGTTTTAGGGAACACACATTATATTTCTAACTCTATGTGTTCCATATTGATCATATATCATAAGAAAAAATTAAATATTTTAATCTGATGCATAGGTACTATGGGTTTTATACATAGAAGTACCCAATCAATGAAGTAAAATTATATCTATATGAATACCCTTAAATAAATGTAGGTATGAGTATTAAAAATATAAAATCATGGAATAGAAAATAAAATAATGATATCAGTAGTCTAACAGGTATACATAATAGATTATGGAATTGGATTATAAAGAGGTAATGGTAGTATCTCATTTAAAAGGAATAATTTTCATTTTAATGGATTAATTTTAATCTCTTAAAAACATAATAAAATAAAAATAAAATATTTATTCCAAAGTAAATGATTTAATTCATATGTGAAAAGATAAATAGAACCCTTATCTTGCAAGATGGATTCGTAAATCTTGAAAAGAGCTCCTTGGAACCATAGAAACTCCATAGAGAGTCTCATGAGTGAGATAATTAATTAAAATTAATTGTAAATGGATTTAGTGTGGATATGAATGAGATAATGGTTGGGTACTTATAGAAAATGAGGGGGAATTTTTTTATTTAATTACAAACATAGGCCTTAGACATTAGGTTATAGAAAATACAAAACCATTGGTCTTCCTGTAGATTTATCCTATGGTATTTGACATGTAGGGACTAATTCTAAGTATTTTAATGTTTAAGAACCAGAATCCTTGAAATAATATTATTTTGGATATGGAAGTGATTCTTATTCATTAATAATTGTTTTTAAAATCTTAAAATATACTTAATGTTTTGAACTATTTTTTATAGGGTTATAAAAATAATTTTATTACTTGAAATAAAATATTTTAATGTGAAATCCCATTTTTTGTCAAGAAAGACTTTATTATATTATTGAATAAATTTTAAGTCATTATTATTTAATAATACTTACTGTAAACTCAAACAAAATCTTAACTTTTTACTAAAAAATTCATCCATCTCCTAAAATTAGGAAAAATGCACAATTGAATAATTTATACATGATGAATTATAAAAAATATAACCTTTTTATCACATGATGAAATCTATAAACCTTATAAAAACTAAATATGAATCCATAAAATTATTTTATATTTTATATATCAATAAATATTTCATTTTACAACCTTTGTATAAAAAAATAATTCAGTCCAAATTTTTTATTTTATCATAAAATGTATTTTATGAAAATTAAATATATATATATCCACTAAAAAAAATAATTATAGTTTCTATTTATCAATAATTTATTTTATCAAATTCATCTGATAATCATGTGCATTTTATCCTTTATATAATAGCGGTACATTATTATTATTTTTAATAAGTGTAACCACTATTTCATTTCTAAAATAATTTACACCATAAAAATAATTTAGTTATATATATAACCCCTTATCACACCCCCGTAATCCATAAGGATAAGGTGTGTGGTGGTGTTACTTTCATGTGGTTCTTTAGAAAAAATTAATCTCATTATTATCTTTACTTGCTTGATATTATCTCTTAAATGATTCTACCAAAGTCTTGGTTATTAAATATTTGGTTGGGAATTGTTTAGAGTAAATCCCAGTGATGCCACTTCCATACCAATTATTGATAAATTGACTTCATTTGGAATGTTTCTACTGGATGGGTCAATAGTTTCTCCCTTTTACATGAACCATCTCTCATCACTATGTTTAATTTAAAATAAATTTAATAGTCACTTTATAATATTTACATTAATAAAGGTCATAATTTTGAATGGTTATAATTACAAATGGTTAAAATTCATAATTTTCATAAAGGAAAATGGTCATATTACATATTGATGAAATTTTATTTTAATAAATTCATTCCAACCAATCCATTAAATAATACTTATCATTTCCAATATGTTGATTCTATAGCTTATATTATTCTTCCTTTGTTATATTATTATAATAACAATGATATTTATTTAAAAATATTTTCCATGATATATATATATATATTTTAAATTTAATTTTTTTATTATTATAAATTATTATATATTATGGTCTTTTTAAATTTAGACGCCTGATTCGAAATTTATTCCATTAAAATAAAGAATTTTTATTCTATAATTTAGTTTTATTAGGTTTTACTTTCTCCTAAATAAAAAAAATTATCCATTAACATTTTTGTCTCCCATCAAAATAAATATTTATATTTTTCTTTCATCACTTCTTTAGGATCCATGGATATTTCATTGAACTTTTGATTTCTCTATAAGACTTTTACCAGTTTGGTTGTCTTGTTCCTCAACTGATGTCCCATTTCAGGGTGAATATGGATGGATTATTATTCATATGATAGCTTGGGTTCCAATTATACACTATTAATATTTATTATATGCATTTGGAATAACACATAATTTCTTCAAAGGGACATGTGGAAGAAGTCTGGGACTGTGAAAATATTTGGAGGTAGTGGTAACTGATAGGAAACTACTCTTACATGCTCTATGATCCCAAAAGTGATGATGGATATTGGAATCAATTTCACTTTCTTTAAAAATATTATGAATACATTATATGGTGATATTTGTTTTAATTCATGATCCTTTCCATGAAATTATAAGGATTTATTTTAATTGTAACTAGAACACTTTTTTGACTTGGAGAATCCATGATGTATTTTTGGATCACTTTTTTATTTTTTAGTGTCTTTAATAATGTACAATCCTAACAACTTTAATTATTTAACATCATCCTTACATGTTGGAGATCAAAAAATTTTCATATAGTGTGGTCTATAAGTATCGATTATAAAAATATTGTGGAAACTGTTATTCTAGGAGAATTCAATAAGAAAAGATGTTGGTCTCAACTCTCTTAAAAATAATGCGAACTAAACCCTAAAATTTCATCTAATGTTTGAATAGTCCTGTCAGAATAACCATCAGTTTGAGTATAATAGTCTATTCTTAGGTTCGAATTTGTATTAATATCATTTTGAAGGATCCTCCAGAATATAGAAGTAAATATTGGATCATAGTAAAAACTAATCCAAAGTGGTGTTCCATGAAGTCACACCAATTTGTGAACATATAGATGATTAAAGTCATAAGAAAAAATATTCAATCGTATAAAATGGTAATACTTTTTTAATATATCAATGATTACACACATGACATTGTTTCCCTTGGATGTATTAAGAAGTATGACATGAAAACCCAGAATGATGTCTTTGGACTTTTATATAGGTATGGGTAGTGGTTTTAGAACCCCTTTGGGAAATTTTCACTTTTCCTTTAATTAATGACATACCAAGAATCATTTTATATGATCGGAAATCTGTCTCCTTATATTATCCCAATAATTATGATCTCATTAATCCCTATACATTTTGGTGATTTTGAGATTTATAGAGAATGTGAATCTATGGACTTCATCCATAAAATATTTCCTTAACTTCATAATAGATGTGATACATAGCCTTGTAATAAATCCCAACTCTTCATCTTGATAAATGAAAAATGCTAGAAAATTTCCATTTTTCATAAATTTTATCTTCATTTGTACAATATGATAATCTATTTTTACTTTCTCAATTTTCTCTAGAAATTATGGTTTGTGAATCATTTACGATAAGATTAATGATGTGGGTTTCCTTATGACTTCCATGTTCTTCTTTAATAAGTCATTTTTAATGGATCTCGTTAAATCATAATTATTGAAATAAGTCTAGAGTCATTCATAGTCAATGAATCAATGACTTAGTTATCCTTTACAGGGTGATAATGAATATAATAATCAAAATCCTTAAAAAGATCTAATTATCTAATTTATCACAAGTTAAATTATTTTATTTTGAATATATAATTTAAAATTTAGTGGTCAAAATATATATATATATATATATCAGATTTTACTGACTAAGATAATGTTTACATATCAATAATACAAATATAATTATTGTTAACTCCAGATCCTGGGTTAGATAATTCTTCTCATGTGGCTTCAACTATTGAGATGAATATGTAATCACCATATCATTATGAAATAGTAACATCCAAGCCTATTCAAGGATGTATCACTATAGATGAAAAATCATTCTCCATTAGACGTTAATACAAGCACATGATCATTAACTAACCCATTTGTTAGTTTTTAGAAAGTTTTATCACACAAATTCTTCTATATGAACTTAAATCCCTTTAAGGTTAACTTTTTAGTGGATTATAAATCCCTGAAGTGTTTTTCATAAACATTCTATAGTATTATTCTAGGATAGGGAAACTAAAAATATCTTTCACTGTTTTTTTCCAAGGCCACTTCTCTATAAAATTTATCATAATTAGATCTATATATATTCTTCTATTGGTTAAAATTCTTCCAAATAATGACATTTTTTGTAATTATGACTCACATATACTGAATTATAAATAATCACCTATTTCCTTATAGTTTTAAATATGGACCTTATATGATCCTCAAGATCCTAATGAATTTTATAATATATCATAATATCATTATCAAAGAATACCGAAAATTTATCAAGGTAGTCCCTAAAGATTCAGTTAGCCAAATCCATAAATATAGAAGGATCATTTTTCAAGCCAAAAGGAATAACTACAAAATTCGAATATCCATATCTTGTTCAGAAAGAGGTTATTGGGACATCATTTTTCTTTACCCTCAACTGATGAAACCTCTATATGAGGCCAATATGGGAATAGAATTGAGAACAATTAATCTGGTTGAAAAAATCATCAATCCTTGGAAGATGGTATTTTTTCTTTACTATGATCATATTAAGTTTCTAATAATAAATTCATATCTACATCGATCCTACTTTTAATTCTTCATAAATAAAACATGTGCTCCCAAAAGAGATAAACTATGTCGAATAAAAAAATTCTCCAAAAGATATTGTAGTTGTTTATTTAATTATTGAAACTATATAAATATCATTCTATAGGGGGTCTTCAATATTTTTTAGATCCATGTATGAGTTTAATTGAGAATTATACCTTTCCTTTTATGGTAGGCCCATATAATTATTTTCAAGTTACATCAATGTATTCTTAAATAATGGGTACATTTAATATCTTTGTAAATTCATATTTTTCATCTTATTTAATAACCATTCTCATTAAAAAGGATCTAGGATCTTTTTGCTTCCAAAAATAAGGCTGAGATATTACTTCTTTGAAACTAATTTCATTTTGTACCTTCAATATAGGAAATATTTCTTTACATATATAGTAGATCTTGGACATATATATTGAGATCCAATACATTCTTGGTGTTATATTAAATTCAATCATTGTAATGAAAAATAGGTTTTTGAAAATATTATAGTTACTAAAATTAATAAGATAAAATCTATATACCTTTGATGATTCAATATAAATTCAAGTAGTTTTAACATATAACTCCACTTCAATAGTTTTTTCTTTCAATTTGATGTTCCTTAGAATCATGATTTAAAAATAAAAAATCATATAAATATAATAAAACAATTTAAATAATATCTTGGAGTAAAAAACGAGTATACCTACTACTGCTTCATTTGGATCCTCAAATTTGGATATCACGATTTTGAAGGCATGTATTTCTTCCTCATCCTTTTTTTGGGTTGATTATAATTTCCTTAAATTATCTACTAATTGGGACATTTATTCAATAATTTTTCTTAATATCCAAGATTTAATAATTTTACTATAGGATATTCAATAACCATCTTTCCATTTTCATTTGAATTATAATGTTGATGCTTTATATTTCCTTGAAAACATTGAGCTGTATAGATAACCTTTTCATGAAGGTATGACTTACAGTTCCTTATAGAAAATTACTCGAATTTTTCTTCCCACACTTGTCTCAAAATTTTAGTTTTAGATTCTTTCATTATCTTTTAGGGTAAAATCTATACAAAAAATTTGGCATCATACTTCACTTATTTTTACTTAGTACATGATACCAACGTGAATCTACAAACTCTGTTTCCACTTTCATAGCACACCATGCAATCTCATGATAACTCCCAAAGTCTTGAGTTGTAAGATACTTACATATATGAGGTATTAATATATAAAATAACAATTTATATTCCCATTATAATCAATGAAAAATCATTAAGTTTATCATAAAACCCATTTAAATGTAATTTCGTAAATTCAAATTGATTAATTCTACTTTTTTAATTATTTCATTAAATTCCCTCTTAATTTTTTTTCAAAGTGTATGAGGAAAATAATTAATAAAAAATATGTTTTTTATGTCCTATCACTCCATAACTTCAAATTCATCCATTATCTCTATTTTTTATTAGTCTATACAATGAATTAGCTTCTACCTCTAAGGAGAATACAACCAAAGTAACATTATACTTCTTAGAACAATAGAGCAGAGAAAATTTATTTTTTATAGTGTTGATCCATTATTATCTTATCAATTCATATTAGGGTCCACTACAATTAAGTTGTTGTTGAGGCATGAAGGATTCAACTCCTAGTTGTTCCTTCCTTAGGGAATCAAAATTATCTACGTGGTTCATATTTCTCTTCCTAACTTAATATACCGATTTAGCATCATTATGATGTTATTAAATCTATCTCCCCTCAAATTGGGAAGTCCATCGTTTTATTTTCTACATATATTTTATTCACATGGTCCCTTATATTTCACACCATTTTTATAAAATAAGAAAAGTTAAATTAGAAAATTTCTACTACTAGAAATATTATTATAATAATCATAATGGGTAGTTTAATTCTAGAATTATCCAATATCCCACTTCTATGATTATATACTTTAATATTTTTTAAAAAAGAAATAATAAATTTTTAAATATATCCTTTATATTGGGGTTTAAAGAGAATGTGATTCACTTAATGTGTATCTCTAGGGTGTGCCAAACCAGATGGGTAGTTGTACCCACATATTGTGTATCAAGTTAAGATCATATTATTACTCAACTATCCATTTCTAGGTTCATTACACCTAGATACATTTTTTCTATATCTTACACCACCTTTTTTATACACAGAAAGGGATATAATTGGTAGGAAAGAGAATGTTCTATATATTAAAAATAATATTAGATGTTTTACTATACTAAAAATTATCCTTATTGTTTTTATTGGTTATTTCTAGTCTTAGTTTCAATACATAAATAAACCATTCTATGAAAACAACCATGATGAACCAAAATTGTCATTCATAATTTTTCACATATTTCCTTAAAAAAATATTACATTAAAAAATTCCTTAGGATCCTTTGATGTATAATGACATGGAAAGTAGTCACATAATATAAGAAGTATATAGATCATGGAAGAACAGAATCTAATTATCTTTAAAGAGTCATTTATTATTCCATCAAAGTTCACCTCACTAAAAATGATTTCTATTGAACATAGATTAAAATTAAGGGGTGGGAATAAATCATAGTAAAGGGATAAAAAATGTTAATGGAACATAAGTGATCAAAAAAGATAAAATATAATGCATAATATAAGATCATAATTATGATTATATAATTCATAATATGGAAATATAGTCAAAACATAAAAAGGATACGTTCATAATAATATCACCAGGATTCATCACAATGGTGTCATAAAAAATATTACATATGTTTTTCACAAATGTATCATGCAACATTACCAAAGTGTTGTTCCAATGTATAATAAACATGTCATATCCAGAGATTAATTCCTTACCCAATTCATTGGATCTCTATCAAGGAAAACCCTTCACATGACTAACATCATGTGTTCTATATAGAATAGATATCATAGAAAAGTATTTCATCCTTTCAACCCATGAGTACCGAATGTGGGTTTCTTATATGGAATTTTCTAATCCAAAAATTATTGTTTTATCTATATCAATACACTTGAATGGAATTATTATTGGATATTCAAAATTAAAATGTATTACATGTAAAATAAAAAATGTTTTTTATATCATAAAAAGAATACATAAATGATTATGGAATGGGATTAATGATAGAGAGAGAGTGATTTTCTCCTATTAATGGGGAATCTTTTAGACAGTAAATAAATCTTTATAAGTGAAGGTTATATAACCTAAATACACACACATATATATATGATATATATATTTCATGAAAATTATTATTTTTATTTTAGGGTATATTATTTTATAAAATATGTAATTAAAAAAATGATAAATTTTTATCATTTATTTTCCACATAATTTGTCATTTAAGAAACAGTTTCAGAAGATGAATCTTTTTAGAGTTTAATTTAGGTTTATGATAAATATACCAACTGAAGCATTAAATCATAGATTGAAATAAATATGTTAATACATGTAATGTCTAGGAAATTTCTCAATGGATTTATACGGACTACTTCTATATGATGGATTGTATGTGTGGTTATTATTATGCTTGAAAAAAATCCCTATACACAAAGGTCTCTTTGTTTTTCAACCATTCCACCATGATGTGCTAGAAAAAATGGGAGAAAGACTAGATCCCACTCAAATATTGACCAATTCAGACTAGCATATGGAAATTGATTGAGGTGGGATGGTTACGTTTGAAACTTTAATGATCATCATCAAATGCTTATTTTGATTAATATACAATTGATTCTTCTTCATTGTATGGTGCATATGTTTAAAACAATTATTAGTTTTTATATATTTTATAAGTTTCATAATTATCATGCTTGGCAATCTTAAGAAATAATGTTTTTATTTATTCCATTACTTCTGATGAATGTTATTAGACTCATTTAAAACACTTCAATATGAACATTAAACGTAATCAATCAAAAACTAAAACTCTTATTATAATAAAGGTACTTTATTGGAGAATAGGAAATATGAAGAGTAAACTCACATTGAAAGGTAGATTCTTAAAGCATATTAGGATCTATATATAACCTTGGAAACTGTTTTGTGAGACTATTGAGGGATATAATGATTTAAAATTCATGATTAATGGATTTGGAGTGGGGAGGAATGAGATAATGGGTGGGTTTATATACAAATTTGGTATAATTTTCAATTATTTACTAAACATATGCTATGATCTTGAGAAAAGTAAAAATTAAAAACCATTTTCCTTTCCTTGGTTTTACCCCAGGTTATTTGACAGGCATGGCCTGTTTTTAGTATTTAAATGTTTAGGAGAGGAAATTTTATTTTTTATGTGGAAGAGATTCATTTTCATAAATAATTGTTTTTAAAATTGAAAAATAAACTTTATATTATAGAATATTATTTATGGGTTTGAAAAATTACTTTTATTATATATCAATACATCAATTAATTGAGAAACCCCAATTTTCATCGATCAAGAATTTATGACATTTATTACATCATTTTAATTCCTTATTATGTGATAATACTTTCCATATATTAATACCATGTTTTACTAATTTTACAGAAAAATTACCTTCTCTCCAAAAATTAGGAAAAATTTACCATTATATAATTTGGACCACATGATTTTAAAAGAGTCATCATTTTTTTTGATAATAATTTTATAAATTATTGAAATTTAATTTTTAAATAAAATACTTATTTTTTGAAAAATATCAATTTATTTCACATAATTTTATTTCTTATCCTTAGATAAACTGCATTCAATTATATAGAATTATTCTATTGTTTATATATAAATAAATATTTATATTTACAATATTTTTATGAAAATAAACTTATATTACAATTTTTTCTATTTATCATATAAATGTATTTCAATTAAATTTAGATATATATGTGTGTATATATATATGTTACAAAAAATACAATTACGATTTTTGTATAAAAAAAATCCATTTTTTCAAATTCACCCTCTAACATTATAAATTTTATCTCTTATATAAGGGTGATACAGTAAATAAAAAAGAAATACTTGTTTGACATATTTTCCATTTCTAAAATAATTTACACCTTAATATTACTTAGGCTCTGGATACATAACCCCATATCATATTAGTAGAATATTTATAGGTAAGTTGTGTGATGATGGTACTTTCATGTGGTTGTTCAAATAAAATTGATATTATAGTGATATCTAATTTATTGAACTTATCTCTCAAACAATTCTACTTTTGTATTTTTTTTCTAAGATAGACTTGGGCTTGGTCAAGGGAAAACCCTAATGATGCCACCTCCATCCCAAGAACTTATAAATGAACTTTATAATGGACATTCCTTCTTGTTGATTCCATAGTTTCCTGATTTTTCATCTTGAAACTCTCATGAGAACCATTAATATAAAATTATCCAAAATATAACTTTATAATAACTACATTACCTATGGTCATACATAATAATGGTCATAATTACTAGTGGTCATAATGACCAATGGTTATTGTGACCAATGTTCATAGTGACCAATGGTCATAATTCAAAAAGATCATAATTACTAATAGTTATACTGGCCAATAGTCACATTTTATTCCTATAAATTCATTAAATAAAATCTATTAAATAATATTTATCATTTAGAATATGTCTAATATATGTATTATTCTATTCTTACTTTGTACTAGTCTTATAAAAATTACTAATTTTATTATAGAATATGATCCATGTGATACAAATATATAGTTTACATTCATTATTTATTTTTTTTCTATCATCCATTATTAGATATAAAAGTCATAGTAAAATTTTTATTTGTTTTTTACTGTGTTACTTTATAATAAAACATTTTCATTCAATAATATAATTTTATCAAGTGTTATATTGACCGTGTCTTATGAGGAGGGACATGCATGTGATTTTAGAAATATTTTGGGATTTATTCTTGTGGAGAGGTATAAGGAAGGCCAAATAGTGCAGTGGGAACCATTTTTTATTAGAGGATGTGACCCACATTTTTGGTTAATTTTATATATCATTGAGGATTCCATTATTCATGAGTTAGAGTATATGAGGACTATTGTTTTGCATCAGTGCTCATGTATAATAGGTACAAAAAAATATAGAAATTACATGTTGTAATTGATATAGTATAGACAATGGATATTGGGTGTTCTATTTTAGAGGGATAAAAATAAGTATACTCTAATGGTGGGGAGAATCTTATCGGGAATGTGGGAATAACCATCATCTTGGATGATTCATAAGTGTTGTGATATTAGTTGGTTTATGGTTGATATGACACCTATATATCTCTGTGCATGAAGATGTGATATTTTCTAGTTCTTTCATAAACACTAATGTTCAGATTAGAAAGTGGTACTGAGTAGAGTTCATGTTTCATAAGATTTATGAGGATGGACTTGGTCGTGATATGAGTGTGAGTTAGATTAGAGATTCATTAGTTCTTGAGGAGAGAGTATTATAGTTGGTGAGGGTGGTTAGTGATTCAATTGTGGAATCACATAGAGTGTCAATTTTGAACGTTGGTGGGGGTATTGGGTGATCTAATGATGCCTCATGGAATTTTACATCATGATAAGGTGATGGGATAGAGCATCAATGGGTAAAGATAACTAATTTCTTGGAATTTTAGTAAGAGGATTACATACTGGTTTTCTTGTATGGAATTTGATGTAGTGAGGTGGAAACTACATCGAGAATGTTGATGGATAGTTGGAACTATGTTTTTGGTAGGATATTCCTATGGTGGGTAGGACCATAGTTTGAAATAATTCTTTTTGAGTAGATAAATATAGTGGGGGGAACCATAGTCGTGGGGATGAATTGGTATTGGTTTTATTTGTGACTCAGAATAGACTAGTGTAGTTGAGTTCCATCTTAATGCTGGAGATGGTGATGAGTGATCAAATTTAGTTTTTCTGCATTGTTTTCCTAGGAATATATATTTTTGGAGTGGAAGATATTTTATAATTCAAGGAGAGAATAAAATGTGTTTGTTGTGAATTTATTTTTAAGGGTTTCAAGGATGATTTTGGAGGACCACCTTGATTTCTAAAGGATGAAAATAATTATGATATGGAGTCTTTAATGAATTGTGAACTTTAGGTTTATTGTTTGAAGAAAATTTATATTTTTTTCCTATATTAGGGGTTATTTAGGGAATTGGAACTTGAATAAGAATTATGGAGGTTTTATTGTCTTTATGTTATGTTTTTGGAAATGGGTTGATGCATGAGAGTTGTTTTCAAATATTGAGGGAACAATAAATTAGGGTTGGTATGACACCCGATATTTACTATTGTTTTTGCTAAAGGTGGATGGTGGTGCCATTACCCATTGGTTGGATCAAAAATATTTATATAAATTCTTCCACAACATGTTGTTCCAGACATTACATGATGAGATAAGAAGCCTAGCCTTAGGGTTTTGGGCTAACCCTAGGCAAGACATGTCATCTTGTGACCCATAGGTGTTATAACTTGATTATTGTTTGATAAGGGTTGTCCTTTCTATCTGGGGTGTTTGTGACATAACCCAAGAGGTTACTTACTAGGATAGATCTTATTAGAGGGATAGTCCATCTACCTAGTGTGATCATGCTACAACATAAGATGACCATTCCATGATGAGGCACGGTTTGGAGGCATTACAATGAAACCTTTATGGGTATGCAGTGATGCTGAACATGTGATATTTTTTCAAAAGGGAAGACTAGTTAATTATAAGTTATCCCCATAAAGACATTAGTTCACCAGAATATAGGATAGGTTCATTTTGGTTGGACCCCCCCTTCTCTTCCACCGATTGTTCCCTTATTACATGGGGTTGTTTTGGAGGAGATTCTATTGTGATGCAAGTTGTGTTATTTTATTCATACATCCATTTTCATATCCTCTTTTCCATCCAATGATTTTGGTTTAATTTAGGATAAGTTTTTAGTAATTATTCCACTGAATCATGGTGTAATCAAGTGAAAATTATGGGATTTTTTCTCAGTATGGCTATACAAGGTGCTGTATAGATAAACATATGAGTTTATGTATAGTTTCATTAAAATGATGACAGTGAGTGACTTTTTCAAAAAATATAAATATTTGTACGAAATTTAAAAAATAATTATAAATTTTTAGAAGTTTTTATTTTACTGTTATATATTAGGAAAGGATACCAATAATTGATGTAATTCAGGATGAGGCATGAGTGGTATTGGATAAGTATTAGGGGAGCACTATGAAGATGGTAACTGTGTGTTTAAGGTATGTGGTCCCTTTAATACTAAACAAAAAAAATTATTTATTAATGAGCATGCATGAATTAATATTTTCAGTGACCTGGGTATATGATTAGTGTTTGAGAGTTCTATAAGTAAAAGACAAAGGAAGTCATTAAGAATCATTAGTTTGGAATAAGTGTTCCTTAGCACATTTTTAAGATTGGGATTTGTTGAAAAATAAATGTCCAAGGGGATATGTTGTTGGATTTTTTTTAAAGAGAGATATAGTTGGTATCACGATGAAAAATGTGTAGTGGTTAGCCTAGTTTGGTTACCAAGAGCTAGTCGAGCAGGCATGAGAGGCTTAGTCCGAGGACTAATAGGTGAGTCCTTAGATATCACCCTTTTCAAGGGACACCATTTTGATGGTGGGGTTGATAATTTGGATGTACTTTGAGTGAGATGGGTCATCTTGTACTAGGAATTATAAGAAATAGGGGTTTCCATTAGCTAGTGATATTGATAGGTCTCTTAAGGAAGATATAAGATGAACCCATTATGGGTTAAGGGAAGTGTTAAAGGGATTGGAATGGGGGATTCCAAGGGACTTGGTATAAGATTTCTTAGGAAAGTACTTGGTTACTGGGGTTGGGATATGAGTAGGATTTTGATGTGTTTTTGGATAGATATTTTAAGTATAGAATAGGAAGAGCCTTTGAAATATGGAAACATACTATGGTGTTGGATACATTACGGGATGTGTCTTTTTGTTGATGAACTAAGACAAGTCTAAGGACAGTAGAGGATGGACACTTGGTTTTAATATGGTGTTATTATAAGACAATTTTCATGCATTATTTTTTACTGTATATGTGTGCTTACCATATACTTACAATAAAATATTGATATCAACCTAAACTATGAATAAATATGAGTCCCTTCATCACTTCAATTGATAATGTGTTTGGATAAACACATCTTTCATTATAATATATAGGTTGTTATGTTTTATCAGACCTAACATTAGTGATAAATTTTTTGTTAGGAAACAACTCGATCTTGAGTGAGAAGATATTGGAATGAACAACCTTGAGTGAGAAAGTTTTTCCAATGGTGGATAAATATCCCAACATTGAGTGATAAGGTAGTGGTTGGGATAGAGTATGAGTCCCTACCATGATTTATAAGATATATGTAGATACTTTATTAGTGAAAACCCATGATAGATAAGGGATGGTCTATGACTTGGACACATGCACCATCCTTGCTTTATCAGGTAGTGTTTAAAACTTTTTAAAACCCCACCCCAAGTCTTTTGGTATATTATGTTTCTTATTTATTGAGGTTAATGTATTTTTTCTTAAACTAAATAAGGTATGATGTAAAATCCCACCCCAACCCATTATCTTGAAAAGATATGGGGTTCCACTAACCTTAAATGACATTCTCCAGACAGCAAAGGCTAACAATAAATGCCAAGCATTTAAACTAAAGAGTCATGGGGTAAATCATTACCCTTAATAAACTCTCACACACAAAACAAGGTAGAAATAAATAAATCCCATGATGTATATATAAATTATTCATTTACTAAAACCCAACTATAAAAAAGTGACCAATCCATAAACAAAAAATAAAACATGAAAAAATATTAGAGTAAAGATGGAATAGTATGAGATCAGAACTAAAAAATAAGAAGTATAAAAAGGACTAGGCACTAAGCTGGAACTACTACTGACTAATACATGAACAAAATACAAGATCAAACTACACTAAATATAACCATGAAATCAAAGAATACAACTAGATAAGTAATAAACTGACACCTTTCTTACATTACAAAAACCCACATCTGTATACACACCAAAGTGCAGATATATGGGGTGAGTAACCATACCAAGTAAGTAACCCAAATTTTTTTACCACATGCCAAAAATTATAGAAATATGTTAGATCATAGGATATAAAATAGATATGAATAATATCTCAAATAATTGACATTTTTTTCATAATTTAAAATATTTCAGATGAATAGGTTTTCTAAAATACGTTTAATCAAATTAGTTTATCCTTAAAAAATGTAGAAAAATTTAATAATTGTTAGTTTGGAATCATCAATTAGGTTTTCAAATACAGACACACATACAACTTGAATGACACCCCTATTCTCGGGAGTAGTGGTGCGTCTTCCACTTAGCTATCACTTGGTGTCAATTTCCTACCTGCACCTTTCCAACCAGCACCAAGAAACATGTCTATTTCAACATGTACATGTACAATGAAATCATGATCACACACTAACCCATGCCTTTACAAATGGAAATCATACCCAATTATGTCAAGAATATGTTTCAAAAAATAATTCATTCAAGGAAAGCTTTTTTTATCAATATAAGATGTCTATTGTTGTGATACCAACAATATAATTTATAAGACAAACAATGATAGAATAATTACTAGCGTTTTAAAATGGGGAAACAAATTAGAAAATAAAAAATAAATTTCTTGAGAAACCTAAAATCCTTTTATTTTCAATAATAGTAGGAAGAGGGGAAAACCACCTACCTTGAATACGAGTTACCAAAGGAATACAAGATGATTCTACATATCAAGTCTATTCCTATTGTACCCTTAAAAAAACCCAAAACATATATTCAATATAATTACAAACCCATACATCTATTATTACACACCAATATATGTTTTTACACAATATAAACCTGGAAAATCTAGTACAATAAAGAAGGAGGATATCCTAACATTTAATTCCACAAAAAACCACTCAAAGATTCATTTTTAAAGTATTCAAGACATCAATGATCATTATAAATCATCTATGTATGACCTGGAAGTCAAGAGGAGGAACAAGGAAATAAAATAATGATTTATATGAGAGATAGAAATTTAAATGTACTGAACATAATCAATTTATGACATAAATCAAGTATTTATGTTTTAAATTTTGTAGGGGATGTGTTCACTAAAAAACCCAATGAATCTATTTATATATCTTTTAAAAAACATATTATATCACACCAAACAGTTGTATGACATGAATGGTTCCCATAATATTTATGTGATAAAACTATAATTTACGATGTTAATGATCTTCCCCGACCAATTCACAAAAAACCAAAGTATAAAAGGAAAACATTTAAATAGAATCATATCTCAAACAAGGGGTGCCTCATTATCCCCACCATTGGGATTTCCATCCTTAGGAAGCTAGATATGAACATTCACATTGATCATATCAGTCCATTTATCCCATGAAAACTTTTCCAATTCCCATGTTTCCCCTATAACATGAAAATGATTCCATATAACCCACACTAATGAAATTTATCTCCCATATAGGATCTTTTCCTATGTTTAAAAAATTAAAAATAGTTCATAGATAAAACTCACATCAGGAATGGGAGTTACATGATCTGAGGAGATCATATATCGAGGATATAGGTGATACTTATTTAATTGAGAGACATGGAAAACATTATGAATTGTAACGCCCCGACCCCAGTTACCCAGAGTCGGTGCATTATTACATAACATTGGCATGATCATAAGAAAGATCAAATCTCGAAAGACCGATTGTTTTAGTAGCCTTGGAAACACTAGATATATTCATAAGTTTTACATTACATCATAAAATGAAAAACTACTACAACAACATAATGTTTCCACAGTCCACACTATAATCCCCTCATAATATCCCTACAGGTCATTCATAACTTACATCTTCACATCCTGGGAAATATAAAACATAGAAAAGGGGTGAGCTCAAATGCCCAGTAAGGATAACAATATAGCGAAACATTCAAAAATAAGCATAAACATTTCAGGCAATGAATTACTAAAACAAAAGCCTTTTAAACTTGAACTTCAACATAGTATGGCAAAAGTAAAATGAAATAATGCCATTTACTTATTCACATGGATATTCTACTAATCGAATAATCACATGCAAAAATCAATAACCACTTTCATAATGTTGGAATGCATAATGTTGAACTTTAATTTCTTTGTCAAGGCCTCATCCCAAGACCTTGAGGCTAACTGTAACCGGAACCCAACCCGGAGTGCCTCTAATAACCGGACACCAACCCGGAGTGCCTCTAATAACCGGACACCAACCCAGAGTCCTTCTAATAACCGGAGACCAAACCGGAGGGCTTACTTTTACCAGTCCCTAACCTGGAGGGCTAACTTTTACCAGTCCCCAACCTAGAGGGCTTACTTTAACCAGTCCCCAACCTAGAACATACTTGTCTAACACATTCATATGAATTAAAGGTTGAAATATAACATAAACATTCTTATTGGAACTAGCATACGAAATGTCAATAATTTACTCATAAACCATGAATTCTATATAAATGGCACATCCAAAGTCAAACATATCACAAAACTTTCAATACAATATGGATGTTTTGTATCATAATAAATCAACTTCAAATAAGCGTAAAATCCGTCAAAGGATGTTGACATAGATGAAATCAAAACACTTTTTAGAGAAATATCCCTTTCTATTTTTGAAATCATTTAAGAGCCATATAAAATAAAACATTTTCTTGAAAATGTTCTTATAAGCTTGTAAGGGAAGCTTTGACGATTTTATAACGGCAGAAAATAGCCGCACCCGCCGTATAAGTTAAAAAAAATCATTCTTATCTTAATTCTGTCGAAAAGGTTAAAAAACACCTTGTTTGGAAAACGACGAAAAGATTCCCTTATAAACCTCTTATAAAAAGTCAAACAAGGGTATAAATGACTTTAACCCATATTATTTTAAATATTAGAAATGTTTTGAAATACATTTTTAAGAAACATGGACGTGGACGATAACAAGTTCCCAGTAGATAATTATGTATAAACAATCTCGGATAATGAAGAGATTGCGAAATAAATCCTTACCTTGTACTTTTCCTTGGTTAGGGTAGGTTAACCTCCTGTATAATGGTGAAATAATTGTTATTAAATTATTCAATAATCATATACATTAATATGATATCATATATGATCTTTTAATATTGATTTGATAATAATATCTTAGTATTATCGTTGTTTCGGGTGTTAACTTACTTGTTTTCTTTTATATGTTTTGTTACGTAAGACATGTTTTTAAAGGATAGGTTTTATATTATTCATATCCATAATGATATCAAGTCCTTAAAAATCATTTTTTAAATCATCAAATGATAATTATACTTGAATGGATACGATGGAGAATGAATCTCATCGCGTTCGTGGAGACGGTAGTCCGTACGTACGCACGAGCGACAATATCATTCTTTTGATATTAAAATAATATATAATGGATGGTATATCATATATACAGAATCCTTAACATGTTATATTTTTTATTTACATGAGTTACACATCATTATTATACCCATCCAAATAATATTATATTGAATAACAATTACACCACGACGTGGAGACGGTAAGCCGTACGTACGCACGTATGGTGACATGTTATTCAAAGGGTGGATAGAATACTGAATATGGTTGTACCATATTTATAATAACATCACAGTATATATATGATACTGGATTTATTATTTTAGAATGGTAACAACAAAGGAAGAAGAAGTGGAAGAAGAAATGAACTTAGAAAAGGGTGGTGAAATCATTACCTGTTCTTCGGGTTCTTCCTTTTGATTTGATCAAAAGGGCTCCTTAGGTTGTCTTTATGATCCGAATAAGGCCTCTAGGTTGTAATTAGGGATGTTGGGAGAGTATTTGGGCAGAGTTTGGCCGAACCAAAAGGCTTTGAAGGTGTGAAGAAATGGGAAGGAGGAGTGCCCTTTTATAAGAGGGGTGAGGGGCACCTTTGGAAAAGCTAGAAATATTAGTTTATAATAAATTCATATTCGGTTTCCAATGGCTCCAAAGTTTACTATTAAATGGTTAGGGTGGGGATGGGTCGAAAAAAACTCAACCAATAGGATTTAGACAGGTTTGGGTACTTATATTAACCTTATCTTTAAGTATTAACTTTAAGTTAATTAGTTTCACTTTTACAATGTCTCTTTGTATTTTTATATAATATGGTTAATAAACTTACTACATAAATCCAAGAGACCCCCAAGTGGTCCATTAATGATGAACCTATCATGATATAAGTCTTTTGGCCGAACCTTAGATTTTTAGGAATTTAATATCAATTAATAATATAATATTTGTTTTAAGAACTCTTTTATGTCAATTTTGACACTATTCAATAGTTGATATTTGTGAAACTCATAACAGATTGATTACTTCGAAAAAAGTCAATTAAATAAATCCTAATATATCATATTATCCTATAAAATTAGTTTAATTCATTAAAAGTTTCATATTATATTTATTTGGGCATTTATAATATCAATTATTTTAATTTTTCACTATTATAGTAATTACTGCATCATCATTGTGTCATAACTAAAATATAATATTTAATGTCTAAAAATTATAAATAAAATATCATTATGTAGGAAATATTTTTATCTTTCTAATGAATATTTATAATCTAAAATCCAACATATATAACCCTATGTAACAATTGTTTTTCTAAAATATATATGCTTGTGTCATTTTTGTATTCATTTTAACTTAATTAATATAAAGTGTCATTATCACTTACAAGTGGATCCATGGGGTCCCAAAATAGACCCAAAGATGCCCATGGTCGACCATGTATCAACCAATAGGGCTAAGACACTTTTTAGGGTAATTTAGTATTATTATAATATTATTTTGTAACCCTTATTTACCGGATTTACCCTTAACCATGGTAAATAAAATATTTACCGCAGTAATTATTCAAAATGTCTAAAAATAAAAGTTACCTATTTACACAATTTGAACATCCTGATTCCAAATATGGAATCCATTTTCCTAAATTCAAAACACAGAAGTGGCAGAAATTAATTTAAAATTAATTCCCGCTGTCAAAACAAAAAGCGTGTTTTTAAGAGATAATAACTATCAAAAGATTGACACTTGTTTATGTTCGGTTTAATTGTAAAATTATGTCCAATGACAAACATTATATTAAATGGTAAAAATATATTATAAATATACTTTAAAACCACTCAAATTCATAATTTATCAATATTAATTATTTTGATTAAAAAAGTTGTTTTTAATTAAAATTTAGTAATTTTCACTATTCATCAAAATATAAAAGTTATCCGAAAAGTACCAAAATTTCACCCTAGGCTAATTTCAATATTCCGAATCCAAAAATGAAGTCATTTTGAAATATAAAATATATATGATTTCAAAAAGTAGGTATTACTATTCACAACGGCTAGTTTAATTAGTTGTGGTGTGTGTTAGAACTCGAGGTTGCGTACAACACACGCTATCGCATTATTCGAAGGGAAACGTACCGTGGAAGCTTGGGGTGTTACATTCTCCCCTCCTTCAAATAATTGCATCCTCGCAATTTCTAGGGTATTACTGCATAAAAAGACTCGGTTGGTTCTTCATCATAAGTTCCTCGGGTTCCCACGTTGCCTCTTCCATCTTATGGTTTCTCCACAGAACTTTTACCCGACGCGTCGTCCGGTTTCTCAGCACTTGTTCTCTCGTATCAAGAATCTTGACGGGCTCTTCGCAATAAGACAGATCGGGTTCCAGTTCTAATTCCTCATAGGTGAGTACATGCGTTGGGTCAGGCATGTATTTCCTCAACAGAGATACGTGGAACACATCGTGAACTTTGGAGAGACTTGGCGGCATTGCCAATCGGTAAGCTACAACCCCAATTCGTTCTAGAATTTCGAAAGGTCCGATGTACCTGGGACTCAATTTACCTTTCTTACCAAAATGTATGACTCCCTTCCACGGAGATACCTTCAGAAAAACATGATCACCGACTTGAAATTCCAAATCCTTCCTTCGATTATCGGCATAGCTCTTCTGCCTACTTTGAGATGCTTTGATGTGATTTTGGATTACTTTCACCTTTTCCACTATTTCCTCCACCAGATCTGGGCCTACAAGTTTTCTTTCACCAACGTCATCCCAACAGGTTGGTGTACGACATCTCTTTCCGTATAACGCTTCATATGGTGCCATCTGAATACTCGAATGGAAGCTATTGTTATAGGAAAATTCTACCAGAGGTAAATATTGATCCCACATACCCTGAAAGTCAAGTGAGCAAGATCTTAACATGTCTTCTAAGGTTTGAATAGTCCGTTCTGATTGTCCGTCTGTCTGAGGGTGGTAAGCAGTGCTCAAATGTAGTTCAGTATCCAGGGATTTCTTAAGACTTTTCTAGAATCTTGAAGTAAAATGGGGATCACGATCAGAAACAATCGATAGGGGTACTCCATGAAGTATCACAACTTCATTAATATATAGTCTTTCTAGACGTTCCAGGGGTAGATCTTCTCTTATAGCAAGAAAATGTGCTGACTTGGTAAGACGATCAACAATCACCCATATTTCATCATTCCTTCTAGGAGTCTTTGGTAGCCCCATGACAAAGTCCATCGTAATATTGTCCCATTTCCACTCCGGTATGGGAAGAGGTTGCATGACTCCTCCAGGCTGTTGCCTTCCAGCTTTCACTTGTTGACAAACCATACATCTTGACACAAAATCAGAAATCTCCCTCTTCATGTTGTCCCACCAAAAATGTTCCTTCAAATCCCTATACATTTTGGTGCTCCCAGGGTGTATAGAGAAATTGGAACTATGAGCATCATCCAGTAATTCCCTTTTTAGATCAGGTAAATCGGGAACACAGAGTCTCTTCCTGAATTTCAAAATTCCATCTTCATACACAAAGTCTCTCAATCTCCCATCATTCACAGCTTTAATCTTCTTTTGGAACTCTTCATCTTCGGTCTGAGAACTCTTAATCCTTTCTAGTAAAGATGGTTTGGCAACCATTTGAAAAAGCATTGATGTTTCACCTTCCCGGGTTATTCCCATGTCCATCTTCACTAGATCCATGAAAATTGGATCCCTTTCAATTCTCATATTGTTCAAAACTCCATGGTCTTTTCTACTCAAAGCATCTGCCACCTTGTTTTCCTTCCCCGGGTGGTAGTGTATCATACAATCATAATCCTTGAGTAATTCAAGACATCTCCTTTGCCTCATGTTGAGTTCTTTTTGTGAGAAAATATACTTCAAACTCTTGTGATCAGTATAAATCTCACATTTTTCACCATAGAGGTAGTGCCTCCATATATTCAAAGAAAAGATCACAGCTGCTAACTCAAGATCATGAGTAGGATAGTTTTGTTCATGAATTTTCAACTGTCGTGATGCATAGGCAACAACTCTATCATTCTGCATAAGGACACAACCAAGTCCTTTCTTTGATGCATCACTATAAATAAAGAACCCATCATTCCCCGATGGTAGAGTCAATATAGGAGCATTGACTAATCTTCTCTTCAGTTATTCGAAACATTCTTCACACTCTTTTGTCCAAACAAATTTAACCCCTTTACATGTGAGCTTCGTTAATGGGTTAGCCAATCGGGCAAAATTCTGGACGAAACGTCGATAATAACCTGCCAAACCAATAAAACTACGTACCTCAGTTATACTCGTAGGTTCTGGCCATTCTTGGATTGCCTTGGTCTTAGAAGGATCAACAGAGATCCCATCTTTAGAGACAATATGGCCAAGAAAAGAAATCTCTTGAAGCCAGAATTCACACTTGCTAAACTTTCCAAATAATTCATGCCTCCTCAGAGTCTTCAAGATAATGCGCAAGTGATTTTCATGATCTTCGTAGGTTTTGGAGTATACCAAGATATCATCAATAAATACCACCACAAATTCATCGAGATACTCCTTGAAAACTCTATTCATCAGATCCATGAATACAGAGGGTGCATTAGTCAATCCAAACGGCATTACGGTAAACTCGTAATGCCCATACCTGGTTCGAAATGCTGTCTTCAGAATGTCTTCCTTCTTCACACACAACTGATGGTATCCAGATCGAAGGTCAATCTTTGAAAAGTATTGAGCTCCATGCAGTTTGTCAAATAAATCATCAATACGAGGTAGAGGATCCTTGTTCTTTATCGTTATAGCATTGATCTCCCTGTAGTCGATACATAACCTCATAGATCCATCTTTCTTTTTAACAAAAAGAACAGGGGCTCCCCATGGAGAAACACTTGGGCGAATAAATCCCTTATTACTCAATTCCTCTAGTTGTTTATTTAGTTCGACTAATTCTACAGTGGCCATTCTATAAGGGGTCTTCGATATAGGCCTTGATCCAGGAATCAAATCAATAGAAAACTCAACTTCTCGTTCTGGAGGATGTCCAGGTAAATCTTCCGGAAATACATCTACAAATTCTTTCACCACAGGTACATCCTCTATTTGAACATTCCTTTCCTCACCGACAGTTATTTCATTCTCTTCCTCCCCAATAATCGAATTAAGTTGAGATACTGGGGGTGGATCTAAATAAGAATTAAGTGGTGACGATTCTGCTCTAAAAATAAGGTGTTCCTTATCATTATCATCAAGAATCGTTACCTCTTTCTTCTTACAATAAATCTTCGCATCATAGTCCGAAGGCCAGTCCATACCGAGGATTATATCAAACTCAATCATAGGTATGACGATGAGATCAGCAGATAAAGAAAATTTATGTGCTCTAATGGGGACTGATTCACAAAACTTTGTTGCAATGATACTTCCCTTAGGAGTTTTAACTGATAACTCCCTTATTAAATCAAATTGGAAATATCTAATTTTCTTAGAAAACTGGGAAGATATGAAACAATGCGATGATCCAGAATCAAATAATGCATTTGCTAAACTTGAGGAAACCATTAAATTACCTGCCACCACGTCTTTCGGAGCTTCTACCTCAGTAGTAGTGATAGCATAAGCCTGGACTTGATCCCTTGGCCTTTTCTGAGGTAAGTTCTCCTGACGCTTAGGACATGCATTTGCATAATGTCCCATCTCCCTGCAATTGTAGCACTGAACGTTGGTAGCTTCCTTCTTCCCCTTGAAATCACGAGCTTGGTGGCCTTTTTCACCACACTTGTAACAGACTCCCATTCCCTTCAAGCAAGTACCAGGATGTTTCTTCCCGCATTTACCACAAGATGGATATTCAACCTTTCCCTTCTTCCCCTTATTTCCATTCCCAGATTGACCAGCAGGTCTCTTCTTCTCTTTCTTTTCTTTAAAGTCATAAGACTTAGAGAATTCCTTTTCGGTCTTGATAGCACATGAGACAATGTCCTCGTTTGACGAAAAGGATTGTGAGACTAATGCTCGACGAAGAAATGGTTTTAACCCATCAAAGAAACGATCAATCTTACTTCTTTGGTTATGTATATAATCACCAGCGTACCTTGCTAACCTTGTAAAGTTAGCCTCATACTTTGTGACATTCTCATCCTCCTTTTGTCTCAGACTCAGAAATTGCCTTTCCATATCTGCTCGATGGTCGCGAGGAAAGTATTTTTCTAAAAATAGATCTTTGAACTCCCTCCACTCCATATTTGATACTTCATCATCTTCCTTCATGTTTTGAATCAATGAACACCATTGATCAGTATCTCCAGTGAGGCGGTAAACTGCCATGATAACTTTTTCCCTTTCACTGTCCCCAAAGCCTGAAATATTTTCTCTAGGGAAAATATCCATTGCTCAGCTACTAAGGGATTTGTATTCCCATTGAACGTTGGTGGTTGTTGCCTCATGAATTGATCTAACATTGATCCTCCACGCTACGGATCAGGGTGCTCCATACGGGTAAGGTTATTATTCATAACCTGAGTAAGTTGTCCCAGTATGGTGATTAGCTGATCGGCACCAGTTGCATCACCATCCCCACTATAATTATATTGAGTAGGAGGGGAATCCCTACATGGAGTGCGTGTATTGATACGGTTTCCATTTCTTCCACTAGGCGCCATTTCTAAACAATGGCATAAACTAGATCAGTTTATGAATCAAAATACATAATCCCATACTTATAAAACACTTAACATAAATTGAACTATTTATGGATATAATCCATAATCATAAAAATGTTTTCTTTGAGGAAGTATATACTCATAATCTCTTCAAAATTATTTGTAAAGAAAATGAGAGTTATCCTAAGCATATCCCCCGGGAGTGTCGTAACCAAGAGTGCAGCAAGGCCCGTTGTCGTGCACCAGTTCCCGTTCGAGTCTAGCTCAAAGCGGTGTTTTCGGGTTTTACCCCTAGGTACATCTGTGCCAGAGCCGCCTCTACCTGCTCGTATCTAGACAGGGATGTATTGCTCAAAAAACTCACAAAATCTCTACAATACCAAAATTCTAGGAAGTTCTTCTATACTAATCCTCAAAGTTCATCTTAGGTCTACGTGCTCTAATCAGAGTTTATCTAAATCTAGCTTCCAAGGTTTGTACTAAACTTCCTCTGATACCAACTGTAATTCCCCGACCCCAGTTACCCAGAGTCGGTGCATTATTACATAACATTGGCATGATCATAAGAAAGATCAAATCTCGAAAGACCGATTGGTTTAGTAGCCTTGGAAACACTAGATATATTCATACGTTTTACATTACATCATAAAATGAAAAACTACTACAACAACATAATGTTTCCACAGTCCACACTATAATCCCCTCATAATATCCCTACAGGTCATTCATAACTTACATCTTCACATCCTGGGAAAAATAAAACATAGAAAAGGGGTGAGCTCAAATGCCCAGTAAGGATAACAATATAGCGGAACATTCAAAAATAAGCATAAACATTTAAGGAAATGAATTACTAAAACAAAATCCTTTTAAACTTGAACTTCAACATAGTATGGAAAAAGTAAAATGAAATAATGCCATTTACTTATTCACATGGATATTCTACTAATCGAATAATCACATGCAAAAATCAATAACCACTTTCATAATGTTGGAATGCATAATGCTGAACTTTAATTTCTTTTTCAAGGCCTCATCCCAAGACCTTGGGGCTAACTGTAACCGGAACCCAACCCGGAGTGCCTCTAATAACCGGACACCAACCCGGAGTGCCTCTAATAACCGGACACCAACCCGGAGTCCTTCTAATAACCGGAGACCAAACCGGAGGGCTTACTTTTACCAGTCCCTAAACTGGAGGGCTTACTTTTACCAGTCCCCAACCTGGAGGGCTTACTTTAACCAGTCCCCAACCTAGAACATACTTGTCCAACACATTCATATGAAGTAAAGGTTGAAATATAACATAAACATTCTTATTGGAACTAGAATACGAAATGTCAATACTTTGCTCATAAACCATGAATGCTATATAAATGGCACATCCACAGTCAAACATATCACAAAACTTTCAATACAATATGGAAGTTTTGTATCATAATAAATCAACTTCAAATAAGCGTAAAATCCGTCAAAGGATGTTGACATAGATGAAATCAAAACACTTTTTAGAGAAATATCTCTTTCTATTTTTGAAATCATTTAAGAGCCATATAAAATAAAACATTTTCTTGAAAATGTTCTTATAAGCTTGTAAGGGAAGCTTTGACGATTTTATAACGGCGGAAAATAACCGTACCCGCCGTATAAGTTAAAAAAAACATTCTTATCTTAATTCTGTCGAAAAGGTTAAAAAGCACCTTGTTTGGAAAACGATGGAAAGATTCCCTTATAAACCTCTTATAAAAAGTCAAACAAGGGTATAAATGACTTTAACCCATATTCTTTTAAATATTAGAAATGTTTTGAAATACATTTTGAAGAAACATGGACGTAGATGATAACAAGGTCCCAGTAGATAATTATGTATAAACAATCTCGGATAATGAAGAGATTGCGAAATAAATCCTTACCTTGTACTTTTCCTTGGTTGGGGTAGGTTAACCTCCTGTATAATGGTGAAATAATTGTTATTAAATTATGCAATAATCATATACATTAATATGATATCATATATGATCTTTTAATATTGATTTGATAATAATATCTTAGTATTATCATTGTTTCGGGTGTTAACTTACTTGTTTTCTTTTATATGTTTTGTTACGTAAGACATGTTTGTAAAGGATAGGTTTTATATTATTCATATCCAGAATGATATCAAGTCCTTAAACATCATTTTTTAAATCATCAAATGATAATTATACTTGAATGGATACGATGGAGAATGAATCTCATCGCGTTCGTGGAGACGGTAGTCCGTACGTACGCACGAGCGACAATATCATTCTTTTGATATTAAAATAATATATAATGGATGGTATATCATATATAAAGAATACTTAACATGTTATATTTATTATTTACATGAGTTACACATCATTATTATACCCATCCAAATAATATTATATTGAATAACAATTACACCACGACGTGGAGACGGTAAGCCGTACGTACGCACGTATGGTGACATGTTATTCAAAGGGTGGATAGAATACTGAATATGGTTGTACCATATTTATAATAACATCACAGTATATATATGATACTGTATTTATTATTTTAGAATGGTAACAATAAAGGAAGAAGAAGTGGAAGAAGAAATGAACTTAGAAAAGGGTGGTGAAATCATTACCTGTTCTTCGGGTTCTTCCTTTTGATTTGATCAAAAGGGCTCCTTAGGTTGGCTTTCTGATCAAACTAAGGCCTCTAGGTTGTAATTAGGGATGTTGGGAGAGTATTTGGGCATATTTTGGCCGAACCAAAAGTCTTTTAAGGTGTGAAGAAATGGGAAGGAGGAGTGCCCTTTTATAAGAGGGGTGAGGGGCACCTTTGGAAAAGCTAGAAATATTAGTTTATAATAAATTCATATTCGGTTTCCAATGGCTCAAAATTTGACTATTCAAAGGTTAGGGTGGGGATGGGTCGAAAAAAACTCAACCAATAGGATTTAGACAGGTTTGGGTACTTATATTAACCTTATCTTTAAGTATTAACTTTAAGTTAATTAGTTTCACTTTTACAATGTCTCTTTGTATTTTTATATAATATGGTTAATAAACTTACTAAATACATCCAAGAGACCCCCAAGTGGTCCATTAATGATGAAACTATCATGATATAAGTCTTTTGGCCGAACCTTAGATTTTTAGGAATTTAATATCAATTAATAATATAATATTTGTTTTAAGAACTCTTTTATGTCAATTTTGACACTATTCAATAGTTGATTTTTGTGAAACTCATAACAGATTTATTACTTCGAAAAAAGTCAATTAAATAAATCCTAATATATCATATTATCCTATAAAATTAGTTTAATTCATTAAAAGTTTCATATCATATTTATTTGGGCATTTATAATATCAATTATTTTAGTTTTTCACTATTATAGTAATTACTGCATCATCATTGTGTCATAAATAAAATATAATATTTAATGTCTAAAAATTATAAATAAAATATCATTATGTAGGAAATCTTTTTATATTTCTAATGAATATTTATAATCTAAAAGCCAACATATATAACCCTATGTAACAATTGTTTTTCTAAAAGATATATGCTTGTGTCATTTTTGTATTCATTTTAACTTAATTAATATAAAGTGTCATTATCACTTACAAGTGGATCCATGGGGTCCCAAAATAGACCCAAAGATTCCCATGGTCGACCATGTATCAACCAATAGGGCTAAGACACGTTTTAGGGTAATTTAGTATTATTATAATATTATTTTTTAACCCTTATTTACCAGATTTACCCTTAACCATGGTAAATAAAATATTTACCGCAGTAATTATTCAAAATGTCTAAAAATAAAAGTTACCTATTTACACAATTTGAACATCCTGATTCCAAATATGGAATACATTTTCCTAAATTCAAAACACATAAGTGTCAGAAATTAATTTAAAATTAATTCCTGCTGTCAAAACAAAAAGTGTGTTTTTAAGAGATAATAACTATCAAAAGATTGACACTTGTTTATGTTCGGTTTAATTGTAAAATTATGTCCAATGAAAAACATTATATTAAATGGTAAAAATATATTATAAATATACTTTAAAACCACTCAAATTCATAATTTATCAATATTAATTATTTTTATTAAAAAAGTTGTTTTTAATTAAAATTTAGTAATTTTCACTATTCATCAAAATATAAAAGTTATCCGAAAAGTACCAAAATTTCACCCTAGGCTAATTCCAATATTCCGAATCAAAAAATGAAGTCCATTTTGAAATATAAAATATATATGATTTCAAAAAGTAGGTATTACTATTCACAACGGCTAGTTTAATTAGTTGTGGTGTGTGTTAGAACTCGAGGTTGCGTACAACACACGCTATCGCATTATTCGAAGGGAAACGTACCGTGGAAGCTTGGGGTGTTACATGAATGACACTGAATCTTGATGGTATGGGTAATCAATAAGTAATAGTTCTAATTTTTTCAATAACCTCGAAATTTCCCACATACTATGGTGTTGACTTCCTCAATTTCCCCAAGTGTCAATGGATAGGTATCAATGAATATTTCATAAATACTTGGTTTCTCACATTGAAATATAATGGTTAACAAAGATTATTAGTTCAATATTTCTATCAAATACAACCTATATGCACCCACTTTCGAATCATCTCAGTTTTCATTATATTTTCATTGAAAAGACTTAGTTCAATCAATTTTTTATCTCGTGTTTCCACCCAACATAGTGGAGAATAAAAAGGGAGACCATAGAAGGCCTCACACAGGCCCATCTATATTATCAAAATATAACTACTATTATAGGATAATGTAACCAAAGAAATATTTTTACCCCATGAAATGCTAATGTGCATGACACAAGATCAAATAGTATCTTCTAATGTTTTAATTGTGGGTTTTGAATAGTCATCTATCTTTGGATTATATACAATGATCATAATATGTTGACTTCCCAGATCCTATTTTAATGATCAATAGAATCTATAAGTGAACCAAGGATCTATCTAAGATAAAATAAATACTGCAACTCCTTATAACCTAATAACTTATTGAATGTGTGGATTTTAAAATCCTCTACCAAATAAGATTATCATATAGGGAGAAAGTGTGTGGACATGGTGAGTTGATCAAAAATCACCCAAATAGTATCATGCATCTACAGAATTCTTTATAGTTATGTGAGAAATTCCATGATGACATGTTCCCATTTCTATATAGATATAGGCATAGATTGTGTCATACCAGCTGGTAATTTATGTTCATCCTTTAACTACTGACACCTTAGACATTTTATAATAAACTTAAGAATCTCAGGACTCATACCTAACCATGAAAAATGTGTTTTAATTGCATTATAAATGTTCTAAAGTCCTGGATGAATAGATTATTTTGAATGGTGATAATTTGAAAGAATTTATTACTTGAAATAATCAGGAACTACTATTTGATTATGAAAGAATAACAAAGAGTTGTCATCCTCTATCTAAATATAAGAACTATCCCCACCATTTAGGTTTGACATAATGGTTATAGAATCAGGATATGATATACGATCCTCTATAACAAAATATAATAAGTTGGGAACAATATTGACTATAAAAAATTTCTTTATCACTCTAAGATACACAATCTAGTTTCATATTATTCATTATTCTCATCAACTACCATTTTTCATGATCTTCTAAGAAAACTTGAAAATATGATTTCAGAATTAATTCATCTACCATCAAAAACACTTTACTGGGTGTGTACATCAAGTCAAAATCAAACATTTGGAGGTAACCCACCCATATTCATTGCATCATGTTCAAGTATCTCTATGAAAAGATATATTTTAAACTCCAATGGTTAGTGAGAACTCATTTGTTTTTTCAAAAATATGAAATTCCACCAAGTCTTTAAGACATGGACAACCATAGATAATTCTAATTCATGAGTAGTATATTTCTTATCTTACAATCACAAATAACATAAACAAAATGCTATAAAATGGTATCCCAACATGAGAACACAACCAAGACCAGATCCATACACATCAAAATATACCACATAATTCTTACTCAGTTCTGGAAGGATTTGGATGGGTGCATAGGTTAGATGGGTTTTAATGTTTATAATTTTTTTAAAGATTTAATTCCATTTGAATGGAACACCTTTTCTTATAAGAGTATTCTAGGGAGAATAAATTATAGAAAATTCCTGAACAAATTGATGATAATGAACTTATAATCGAATAAAAATGTTTATCTAAAAAATATTCTTTGGTGTTTTCAAAGATACAACTACTTCAATCTTCCCAGGTTCAAATAATATTCCTTCTTTGGAAATGAAATTCCTAAAAAAACAAATATAATGAATCCAAAATCACATTTATAAAACATAGAATAACAATATTTATCCAATAATGTACTAAATATAATTGAAAAATTACCAAAAAAAAATCGTGGAACCTATGGATGATAAGGTTCATCAAATCCATGGGGACTTTAGGTGTATTAATCAGACCAAAGGGCATGAAGACATATTCATAATTTCCACATCAACTCCAAAAATGATATCTTCATAATATAATCTCTTTTAACTCTTAATTGATGATACAATCATCAATTCCTAGAAGTGGGTAATTTTTTATCATAACCTGGATTAATTTTTGATAATCGATACATAACTAGAGAGTGACATTTTCCTTATTTACAAACAAAACCAGAAAAACCCAACGTAATGTACTTAGTTTGAGGAAGCCTTTTACTTCCAAATATTCCTGCTAAACCTTTCACTCTCACAACATTATTAGATCCATTATATAATATGTTAATGAAATAAGAATTTTTTCTGTAAGTAGATTGATAATTTTTCCCCTTTTAGGTGGGTAGAGAAATCATTTCAAAAGACATCAGAGTTTCAATCCATAGTAGCGAGAGGAGATTTAGTTTTTGTTCCATCATATAGAAACCTAATATCCTATTCACTCTAACTACCCAATAGGTGTTATGATATTGATTCTATGAAAAATCATTTTAACTTATAATCCTAATTTTTTAACCATTAGAGATAAAATGAATGAATTCAATTCACCTATGAAAAACAAGACATGTGTAAGTTGATCTTGTTCCACCTGGGGATCTTATAAGTTTTTGAAAATACTTCTTGTGATTTCCACTCTTTCTTATGTAGTGTAATTTTTTTTGATGTTTCTTTAAATTCATTTGTCCCATGTTAAACTTAACTAGACTAGAAAATACATTGTTTATTATTGTTACATGGTGGAGATGAGACTGATCATGTGAATTAATTTTCAACTACCTTTTTAGCCAGGGATTAACTCTCTAACAATGAGTTCATTACTTGTGATGATACTCTCATCAGCAACCTGAAATAAAATTGTTCCCCCTCTACTAGGATTCTTTTTTAGATCTCTTTATCTCACTATTGACTAATTCATTATTTCTATATATTGTGTAATATATAAAATTATTACTTTTGAGTGAACCTATGGTCGAAGACCCATTTCAAATATCTGAACATTTAGTAATTATCTAGCCGACATCTATGATGAAAAATGCATTGGATGAGTGAATTTAGTAGCATATCCAGTAACCAAAAAAATTCCTTCTTATAATTAAAATATTTTTTTTCCATATTCTCTATATGGAAGTTATTTATAATGAACTTTCATTAATCAATTCTACTAATCATTTCCAAGTGAGTTCATGAACTAACTTAGATTAGAGATCTATGTCCCACCATGATAGCACTAGTTATTGATGAATATACAATGTTATATTGACCTTTATCTGATACATAGTTCCCAAGAAGTCAAAAATCATAGTCATCATTTTTATCCATACCTCTACTAGATCCGGTCTAGAATAATGATGAAATGTAGGTTTAGTCTTCCATTGATAGTATATGGAGTGATTTAACTGAAAAGGTTCAACTTTCCTAAGTCCCTTATTAATAAACTGAAAATCTTGGACTATACTCTAAACAATTTTAGTTTTCCTTGTGGTCATAGTGAAACCATATTCTCAGCTACTCCCTTTCACTAATTTTTTATTCTCCTTACTAGTGGAATTTTTATTCTAAAAACCATTTCAATTTTAATTAATTTTCTCTATTTTATAATATTTTTTCATGGTTATAATTTATATATTGACATAATAGTTAAAATATATAAAAAAATCAAATAATAATATGATAATGCATTCAAATCCGGAATCTTGGTACTAATTCATGATATGATACACTCATCAGATAAAACCATGATGATGAGTTAGAAACTTTATTATATATAACCTTTTTTTTTGTACTCAACCACCCAGGTAACATGGGGTTCAACATAAAAAGGTTGTCTATGTATTTTTATGATATAAACTTCATGTTCCATTAATTTTATCCCCCTTCCACCATTCTAACTCAGGGACCAAACAATACTGAAATAATTTTTAACAACACACCCAAAATAATTGGATTGAGATGAAATAAGGTGCCACTAAAATTTGGTTAAAATCCACAAAAATTAAATGATGGCAATAAATTACAAAATTTTAAACAAAAAGTTTCATGGGTGAGTGGTTTTCCCTTTATGTAACACCCTAAGTTTTTATGGACCTTTTTTTTTCTGAATAAATTTCAATTTTCATTTTTATCTTGAAACAAAATATGTCAGTGATTATTTTCACACATAACTATCTCAACATATGTTAAATGAAACACTAACTTGGAATACATTCCCCAAAACACCGACTTGGTGTACGATGTACACAACACAGAGTTGGCGTACGATACACACAACACCGAGTTTCTACAAAATATATCTTTTTATTGTTTCAAGTATTTAAATAAGATAATTATAAAATAGAGGTAAAAATTAGTAATATTAATTTTGATAACTACTTTTAAAATATTGTTTATAAGTTTTTTTCTATTAATAAAAAACATTGATAATAAAAGATACGGTTTTTGGTAAAGTTCTTTACATATTTAAAAACATTATTTTCTAGAATGAACTGATTATAATAAAGAAAGTAATTTTTGGTACATTTATATATTAAATTGGATAAAATAAAATTTATTTATTAACTTATAACATCGAAACTATACTAGGGTGATTTTTTGATATTTTTTTGAGAATCTTCATTTTTTACTAAATAGTGGAAAGTACTGTTTTTTAGTTAAAAAATAACTTTTTATATAATTAATTATTAATGGTAAATGATATAATAAAATTTTTAAGGTAACATTAGATAAATATGATATATAATAATACAAAAAAATTAATTATGATCTATTTCTCTTTGAAGTTTAATATAAAATCTAAACAAACCTTTGAACTTTTTCCTACTTTAAAACCCCGTTATTTCATCCTGTCTACCAGATTATCTCTAATCTTAATTTTACAGATTCTAGAATTTTAAAAGTCTTAAATACACCATTGTATTTAGTTTAATATTTAAATTTGAATAAGACCATGTTAATGTTTTAGCAAAATTATTAGTAAAAGTGATTAAAATTAATCACAGTAATTAAGGACAAATTAAGCTTAATTAGGGACTAAACCTTAAAATTAAGGGCCCAAATGACCTATCTACTTTTCAAACACCCATTGGCTATCCGTATTTAGTCTATAAACCTTACATTCTTTAGTTTTTTGGTTTTTTAATACTTTTTTAGGTAATAAAAAGTGCACAACTACTTTGTTTCTACAAATTTCATGTGAGTCATTTTCCTTCCTCATAATAGGCCACCACATCTATGCATTCTTCACATCTCTCAAGCCTCTTAATTTATTCCAAGATCACCCTAAATTTCCTCCAAACAATCATAGCTTCTACATTAAATCCACCCTATTGGAAGAAACCCTCTCAAGAAAAACTTTTGGCACAAACGAAAAGGAGTTACTTGATTTAGAGGTAACACCTTCTTTCAAGATCCTCTCTTTTATTTTCCTTATCCACCCCATCCACTATATTTATTTCTTTCTTGTTTAGAAAAAAATATATCTTCCATATACAAGGATTTATTTTATGAAAAGGTTTTGACATACCCAAACACACAAACCTCCATTTAATTGATGTTGAACATACTGTTTCTTTATACGACGAACTACTACCTCACGAAACGATGATTGTTCATTTCTCCTTTACCACCAATAATGGTAGCAATTATGATGGAAAATATATTTTTAAATGTAATATATTATATTTATTATTTCATTAATCTTATTTATTCCTTTTTAAACACACCTATTTTTACCTTCTATTTTATGTTATTACGATTATATCGTTTGTGGATGTGTGGACTACCGCCCCCTCAAAGCGATATGATTCGTTCACACACCACATGGAATGTAATGAGTATGGGTTTAATGAAATTATATGAAATATATGATATATTAATTCTAATGGAATAATTATATATTTATATATACATAAATATATATACATATGTCATTTCCATACTTTCTTTCAATACGTTAATAAAAAGAGAAATAGCGTTCATGCGTACGAATGACTTACTGTCTCCGTGAACAATGTAATAAATTTTGTACTTCATTATGAAGTAAATTATTATAATATAAATATAATTTATATACCTGATATTTATAACCTTTATTAAATTCTTTAATCCTGATATAAGTATAATTAGAAACACTATAACATATTACGACACATGCGAAGAACAAAGAGAATGATTACCCGAAGTGAAACTTTTACATAGGATCACTAAAAAGCAGGTAATATAAGGTAATAACCAAACCATATATGGTATTATATATAATAATAATATTCTGTAAAATATTTATAAAATATTTATATTCTTTATATAGGAAGCCCATACGAATTTAGAGAGAGTAAATGCACACGGTAAGGAGAATTCATCTCACATTTAATTATTGTGAGATTCATGTTATGATCACAAATATTTAACTTTGTGTGGTTTATGTACTGAAAATAATTTAATTTTAAGTATCTTATACCTAAATTAATAGGTATTCAAATATCCATTCTATGATCCTTCTTTCATGGGGTTTAACTTACAATAGTTACCAAATCGATAAAATAGTTTTGTCTCAATTTTACTTCTTTTAGACTCATGTTTTTATGAACTTAAACTATTATTTAAGGTGTATATACTTAAATTTTACATGTTTTATCACAAATATAATTATTTTCATGATATATTAATCTTCATATAATTTCATTTTCTTAAATAGAGAGTATAATCCCATGTAACCATGTTATATGAGTTTATTGACAAAATCTTATCATTTTTCAAGATTGTTTATGTTTATGATTACTTTGATAAAATATTTCAAGAATATACATGAATTTCATTTTACTATATTTTTATAAGATATAATAATAGTTTAGTACCATTTTCCAATATTTTTTATTTAGGTTTATGCTTTTAGTGAAATTTGACCGTCTCTCTCTTTAGTCAGAAATCTATTATATTCAAAAACCATGTTTTCAAAAGATCCATGAAAATAATTATTAAGGAAAAAGGATTTTAAAAATGTTTTAATTTATTTAAAATATTACATTATAAGTTTTCGAAGCTATTTTCAAATAAAAATGTTTTCAAAATTTTTTTCGTAATAAAAATCAATTTTCAAAGAAGAAAAGATATTTTCCTCAAGAAGTACTTTTAAAAGACCTTTCAAAATTATTTCAAATATAATATAACATAAAATGGTGTTGATCATGCCTTTATGGGGAAATTATTCAATGTTTCCATTCAAATTATTTATTTTAATGGGTTATGTCACTATGTCATGATGTCATGAAACTTGTTTCTCTTTCACAAGTTATATGCTTTGGAGACCCTCTTCTTCTCTCGAGTTATGTTTATGATGAAAGGATTATGAAAAATATCTCTTTCCATAGGTTTTTATATGTTTAAATGTTTTTTACACCCATTTCATGTCATGGGTTGTGATATGTTAATTTATGGTCTTTTGGAATATGTATGCATGATTTCATTATGTGATGGGTGGGACCTATATCTCCTTCTAATGCATTGGGTAAAGATTTATATCTCTCAAGATAGACAGGGCTGGGATGTGGGTTTACTCAGTTCAGCAGTAAAAGGCTAGAACGAGGGTATACTCAGTTCAATAATAAAATATTGGAATGAAGTTTTACTCAGTTCAGTAATACAGGGTTGGGACAGGGGTTTACCTAATTCAATAAAGGACTTTCCCACTAATATAGTCTTGGGATTTATGCCTTGGATACAATATAAATCATTATATGATTATATGTTTCCATTAATCCATGTCTTAATCCTAAGTTATTCTTTCATGGTTTATTTCCTTTACTTCCTTTTTATTCATGTCTTATGAACTTCTAAGATTTATTCCTTGATTCATGCATATGATCTTTGATATGCATGGTATGATATTCTATTTTCATGATCATGTTCTCATACCCTTATGTTCATGTTTAGCTTGCATGTATCCCTTGTTTTCCCTTACTAAGAATCTGATCTCACACCTTTTTATGTTTCTTTCCCCAGGTTATTAAGATATATATTGTGTTTGATGTGTTTGAAAAGGGTGCTAGTCAAGGAGAACCTAGTGGGAGATAATTTAGCTCATTTATGTATCAGTGTTTATGTTTCCATGTTTCCAAAGGCACTATACCAACTATAGTCTTTGGGGGTCTAATTGTATAATGTTTAATTATTATACATATGTAATGAAATTTTAATTATTGTAAAGCGAGGGTCACTATAGTTGGTATTAGAGAAAAGTTACAGTTAACCATTGTAATCTAGGATGAGAAAACCTTTGTGATAACCCTAAGGACATGTAAAAGGATAAGTATGAGGACCATGAAAAGTATAAGCAAATTTACTAGAATTTTGTAAAAGGATAGAGTGAGTGGTTTCCTAGAAATATATCCCTGTATGTATACTATAAGTGGCTGTGGATCTGGTACAGATGTACCTAAGGGTAACAACTCCAACCAAATTTTTTGGGCCTGACTTGGGGTAATCTGGTACACGACAACAAGCCTTGCTGCACACCTTGTTTGACACTCCCAGAGGATATTATTTGGGAACTCACAAACTATTCACAAACAATTATGAAGGATTTAAAACTATGTTGACAATTAATAACCTAGTATAAACCTAGGGTTTCATGGATTAAGAATGATGTCTTATGTTAGAAATCCTACAAGTGATTTTTCATGATTACATGGTTCCTCATTATGGAACCTCAATCGCCTAGGTTCTCCCATGTTCCTAGCCTAGTCTCCCTCTCTTGGGGTTTCAACTTCTCCCATAGGTAGCTCTTTCTTTCTAAGATTCATTCTCACATGATCTTTTGTTTTATTCTTACCTTCCTTTCCCCCCCTTTGTGTTAGCGCTCTAGTCTTCTCCTCATCCTCCTCTCTATGCTCTGATCTTGTGTTCCTAAGCTTCTATGTAGGTCAAATTTGGAGCATGGGATATGATGAGGTTTTGGTCAAGTGGTTTGGTGGATGATAGAGTTCTAGGTGCTACCGGGGTTGGTCCTCCTGCTTAGGGTTTCAGTCCATCTCTATTTCTGGTTTTCTCCTGATTTCTTCTTTCTTCTGACGGTGAATTTCTTTCTCTCTCACTCGACTTCCCTGATTTGTGTTAGTTTCCTAGTTCTATACCCATTCGTCTATCTGTGCTCTGATCTTCCATTCCTAATCTTCTATGTAGGCCAGTTTTGGAGCTCATTATTCACTATGGTTTCGGGTATGCGGCTTGGCGGATGATAGATTTCCTACTACTCTGGAGTTGGTCTTTCTAACTGGGGTTTCATTCCCTGACCCTTTTGTGGATTTGGTCCTGATTTCTTCTTTTCTTTTCAGGAGATAATATCTAGTGGTGGTTTTCAGTGTCAATAATGGTGTTTTTTCTCTTGGTGGTGATAGGGGATACGTTGGATGATTTTAGATGGTGTGTTAGTGGAATCTGTTATTAGTGTCTATTTCATGTTTTTAGTCCTAGTTTGGGAAATCCATGATGGTGGTTTTCAGTGGTTGTGTTCTTTTGACTAATCTTTTTGGGATTTCCTTGTATGAATTTGAATTTAAAAATTTAAATCTAGATTTTGGGATAGGTTTTTTGTTTAATTCTTTATAAAGGTGATGTTTGAAATTGTATCTAATTTTTTTGAGGTTCCCACATACCCAAAAAGTGGAATTTTAAAATGACAAAAAATGGATTTGGAGATTAGTCAATGGTTGGAACAAGAAGGAACCACATTAATGGTGATTAAAATGGAAAATGAAATGATTTTCCACCTAATTAACTGAATACTATTAGAGCATGAATGGAAAACGTCATTTCTATGCTCATGCATATTTCTTAAGCTATAACTCATGGTGGACTTCGAAATGAGAAAAGAAGGGAACACAATTCTGTTGAGTCTTTCATAAGGTAGTGTCCACCTTCTTTCAGAGGGTCTCCTAATCCACTTATTGATGAATAATGGATTAGTATCACTGAGATGGTATTCTATTTTCTTCTGTGTTCCAAGCATGAGAAAGTTATTCTAGCTATTTATCGTTTGTAAGTAGAAGCATATCAGTGGTGGACTCTAATCAAGAATATGAGGCAACATGATGATATTGAATCCATGGTTTGGGTTGAGTTGATGAACTTATTTTTCAATAATTACTTTACTCAAATTCTTCATACCAAGATGGATAAAGAGTTGTTTTACTATAAGAAAAGGTATGATTATTTTTTTGGTACATATGAGTCTAATTTCACGATACTTGTGAGGTACACTTCATGAATTATCATCCAACATGAAATTAAAGTGGATAGGTTCTTTGGTGGTTTAAATAAAAGTATCAGAAGGGCGCTGGCCGTAAGAGACATTAGTATCTATGAAGAGATTGAACATTGTGCAATCAAGTTTGAATTGGTGGTGGGAGTCACATATCAATCTCATGGATTTGACAAGAATTGGAAGATGGAGTTCAAAGGAAACTCTAAGAACCATGGAGAAAATAAGGTGAACTTTCCTTTATTCTCTAAGTGTGGGAAGACGAATGGAGGAAATTTCCTTAGGGTGTCTAATAAATGTTCTAATTGTGGAAGGTAATTCCATAAGGTAATTGATTGTTTAGGGGATGGTAAGTAGTTTTTTTAAAATGCTAATGGAGAAAAAGACCCATAGAATGCACCTCCCACTGTTCAGCACTACAAGTGTAAGGAGAATGTGAATTATGCTAACAATTTCCCAAACCAAAGGGTTGGTGATGATGATCAACATGAACAACCTATTAAGCTAAGGGATAAGGGGAAATATCATGCGATCATTATATCCAATGAGGGGTACAATAATGACATGATGAAAGGTACACTTACCATCTTCTCTAGAACTGCTAATGTCATACTTGATTATTGATCTACCCACTCATTCATTTATAAATAATTTTCCATGGGTGCTAAGATTCCTCCAAAATAATTATATGTGTAAATTAGAAATGGAAGCCCTAATGGTACGATAATTGAATCTCATGTTTAGGATTCCTCCTATTGAATATTGCGGGAATGTGCTTCATGAAAATCTTTTCATTCTCCCTTTGGTTGAATTCGATGTCATATTAGGCATGGATTTTCCTTCTCTACATAAATACCCCTTAAATTTCTAAGTAAGGGAGGTTACATTCGATATTTCAAACCCTCCTTTGATCATCCATCAATGTGATGATATGTCTGAACTTCATATAGAGATTACATCTAGTGTATGGGTATTAATTACCATTAAAAAGGGTTGTTTATCTCAAATGGTTGGGGAGAAGATCGATATTAATGATGTGCCTATTGTTCTGGATTTTGGGGATGTCTTTCTGGAATATTTTCCTAGTCTTTCACCAAAATGTGATGTTGAGTTCTCAATAGAACTTGTACCTGGTTCCACACCAATTTCAAACACTCATTATAGAATAGACCCGATTGAGTTGTAGGAATTGAAGACACAACTAGAAGAAAACCTTGATAAGGGATTCATTCTTCCATGTGTGTCACCTTGGGGTGCACCGATTCTTTTTGTGAAGAGAAAATATGGATCAATGCGACTCAAAATGGATTATTGGGAGTCGAACAATATGAACATCAAGAATAAGTACCATATTTTCCATATTAATAACTTGTGTGATGAATTCCATGGAGCTCAATACTTTTACAATATTGAAATTAATTTGGGATATAATCAATTGAGGTTCAAGAAAGAGGATATTCCTTAGATAATATTTTTTTATAAGGTATGGTCACTTTTAATATATAGTGATTCTTTTTGGTCTCACTAATTCCCCTACTATCTTCATGGATTAAATGAATAAAGTCATTAGATATTACCTCAAACAGTTTGTGGTAGTCTTTATATATGACATTCTAATATATTCAATGAGTAATATAGAGCATGAAGATCACTTAAGAATTGTACTGAAGACCACAAGAAAGGATATGTTGTATGAAATATTTCCAAAGTGTGAATTTTGGAAAAAAAATGTTTTTGGGTGATATAATCTCAAGGGATGGTATAGTAGTAGATCTATCAAAGTAGAAGGCTATTGAAAGCTGGACTCGACCAAAAATGGTAACTGTGATCCATATATTTCTTTATTTATTTAGATATTATCATGATTTGTAGATGATTTATCATGACTATCTAATCATCTAACCAAGTTAACTCAGAGGGGTGTTAAGTTCCTTTGGGTAGATGAAGGTGAGAAAAATTTCAAGGAACTAAAGAGAAGGTTGGTTAGTACACCTATGCTTACATTACCCTATAGAGGATAAGGGTTTGTAATATATAGAAATGAATCTAATAAGGTATTGGGATGTGTTAATTTGAAAAAAAATGTGGTTATATCCTATGCCTCATGACAGTTGAAAATTCCTCAGAAAAGTTTCGAACTCATTATTTGGAGATAGTGGTGGAAATACTTACATTAATGATATGGATGAATTATCTTTATAGAGAATATTGTGATATATATATATATAAATCATAAAAGTATAAAATATATATTCACACATAATTAGTTGAAAATGTGCTAGAGAATATGGTTAGAGTTAATAAAGGATTATGACTGCTCAATAAATTAACACCCTTAGAAAGAAAACAAGGTGGCCAATGATTTTAGTCAAAGGATCATGGAAGATTATCCATTATGAGGATCACAAAATATCCAATATTTATATATTTTCAAATGATGAATTTGGAAGCCCTGAAGGAAGAGGAAAAATCTTATATTTCTCAAATGAATGATCAACCCTCTATCCAAGTGAAGATAAAGGAGCTGCCGAAGGAATATGAAGAGATGAAAAATATGGTTTGGAATGTTCTTAAGTTTAACCCTAATCAGGATGGAATGATAAGGTTTAGGAACTGTGTATGTGTTCCTTCAATACCAGATTTGAAGAAGGAGCTGTTTGAGGAAGCTCATTGTTATTCATTATCTATTAATTCTTGAAGTATGGAGATGTATAGGGACTTGAAAGAATACATATGGTGTCATGGAATGAAGAGAGATATCGTAGAGTTTCTATCTCAATGTTTTGTATTCCAGATAGTTATTGTTGAAAGAAAAATGTCTAAAGGGATGCTGCATCCATTAAACATTCCAAAATGAAAATGGGACAACATCCTACAGATTTTGTTATTGGAATACCCAAAAATTTTAAAGGGTTTAATGCTATATGGGTGGTAGTTGATTTCCTTACTAAGTCAGCACACTTCATTGCTATCAGAAAATATTTCTCCCTTGATCATATTTCTAGAATATATAATAAGGATGTGATAAGGTTGCACGGAGTACCACATTCTATTGTATCAGATCAAGATATATGGTTTACCTAAAAGTTCTAGAAAAGTCTTCAAAAATAACTTGATACAAAATTGAGTTTCAGCACTGCTTATTATCCTCAAATAGATGGTCTGTATGAAAGAACAATTCAAACCCTAGAGGATATGTTGAGATCCTGTTCTATGGATTTAAAAGGTGGTTGGGATCATGAACTTCCCCTAGTTGAGGTTCTTACAATAATAAATTTAACTTAAGAATTTAGGTGTAAACATATGAATCCATATGTGGTAAGAAATATAGAGCTCCAACGTGTTGGGATGAGGTGGAAAATATCTCTATTAGGGACTGAGATCACTGAATAAATGGTCAGTAAGGTTAGAACCATTCAGCAGCATATCAAGGAAGCTCAAATCCTAGAAAAAAAGTTATTCTGATAACCAATGGCATGATCTATAATTTAAAGTTGGTGAAAAGGTGTTTTGACAAATCTCAACCTAGAATAGTTTTATGATATTTAGAAAGAAGGGGAAACTAATCCATAGGTATATCAGCCGTTTTGAAATTCATGATCGTATCGGGACAACAACCTATCACATGGAACTTCCTCCAAATCTTTCTCAAGTCCATGATGTGTTCAATGTGTCTCTAATAATGAATCAAATAATCGACCCTTCACATGTATTTAACTCTGAGGTCATTCCATTAGAGCAAGATCTTTCTTATGAGGAGAAACATCTTGAAATTCTTGATTGATCAGAGAAACTTATATGAAACAAGACCACTCTCTTGGTCATTATTTTGGAGAGAAATAACCTATTAGAGGAACCTATGTGAGAACTTGAGTATATGATGAAGCAAAATTATTCTCACTTGTTTTTAACCAAGTAACTAATTTCAAGGTAGAAATTCATTTTATGGGGGGTATAATGTAACACCTCGAGTTTTTATAGACCAGTTTTTTGAATAAATTTTAATTTTAATTTATTCAATGAACTAAGTCAAATATTCCTTTCACACAAAACTGACTCATCATACGATACATACAACACATACTTGGTGTACATTCCATACAACACTTACTGGGTGCACGATGCACACAACACTGAGTTTGCGTACAATACACGAAACAATGAGTTTCTATGAAATATATATTTTTATTGTTTGGATTATATAAACTAGAAAATTATAACCCAAAAGTTAAACATAGGAATATTAATAGTAATACATACTTTTCAAATATTTTTTATAGTTTTTTTGTATAAATAAAACATGTTGATAATAAAAGATATGTTTTTTGGTAAAGTCCTTTTTATATTAACAAAATCATTTTCTCGAATGAACTAAATTTAATAATGAAAGTAATTTTAGAATCATTTATTAATTTAATTGGATAAAATAAAATTCATTTTTTAATTAAAGACATTGAAATTATCCTAGGGTTAATTTTTGATATTTTTCTAAGAAACAACATTTTTCGATGAATACTGAAAAATACTACTATTTAGTTAAAAACTCTCTTTTTTTATAATTAATTATTAATTTCAAATGATTTTATAAATTTGTTTTAAGGTCACATAAGATTAATATTATATCTATTAATAAAATAAAATTCACTAGGATCAATTTATCTTTGAATCTAAATATAAAATCTTAACAAACTTTTGAAAATTTTCCTTCTTTAAAACCCTGTTATTTCTTCTCGTCTACGGGATTAACACTATTCATAATTTTGATGCTTATTTGATTGGAATTTAAAAACTAATATATACATGATTGTATTCAGTTTAATATTTAGATTCTAATAATACCATTTGAATTTTTTACCAAAATGATTCGTTAAAGTGATTAAAATTAATCATTGCAATTAAGAAAAAATTAAGTTTAATTAGGGACTAAACCAAAACATTAAGGGCCCAAATGACCTATCCACTAGTCCAACACCCATTTTATGAACATATTTCTGCAATAAAACTTCCATTATTGAGTTTACATATTTTTTTAAGACTTTTTTATGTAATAACATGTGCACATCTAATTTCTTTCTAAAAATTCCATGTGAGTGATTTTTCTTCCTTATAAAAGGCCACCAACTCTACCCATTCCTCACACCTCTAGAGAAATTTATGTTCATCCAATATTTTCCCAAATTACCTAAAAAATATCATCCATTCAACTTTGAAGCCTCCCTTTTGGGAGAAACCATCTCATGGAAACCTTTTGGCACAAACCAAAAGTTGTTACCTAATTTATAGGTAACATTTTATTTGAAGCTCCTCTCATTTATTTTCCTTCTCCACCTCATCCACTCTATTTATTTACTTATTATGTGAAAGTAAAAATATATTCCATATTCTAGGATTTTTTTATGCAAATTTTATGACCTACACTTACACATACCTCTATATAATTGATGTTGAACATACTGTTTCTGTGTACAATGAACTGCTACCTCACGAAATGATGATTGTTCATTTATAATTTTCTAACAATCATGGTTTCCATTATAATGTAAAATAAATTTTTATGTGTAATGTATTATATTTATTATGTATTTAATCTTATTTAATATTTTTTAAACACACTTCTTTTCACCTTCCAGTTTCTGTTAATACGATAATCACATTTGATGAAGTGTGGACTACCTCCCCCTCAAAGCAATGTGATTAATTCACACACCACAAGGAATGAAATAAGGAAGGTTTTAATGAACATATATTATATATATGATTTAGTAATGACACTTTAATAATGATATATATTAATATACCTAAATATATATATACATCTTTCGTTGACATACTTTCTTCCAATACGACAATAAAAACGGAAACAACGTTCATGCGTACGAACGGATTACCCTCTCCGTTAACGGTGTGTTCAATTTTATACTTCCTTATGAATTAAATTATTATAATATAAATATAATTTATATAACTGATATTTATATCTTTTTCAACATTCTGGAATCATTATATACATATAAGGACCAACACTATAACAAATTAAGACACATTCAAAGAACAAAGCGAATCATTACTCGAAGTTAAACTTAAACATAGGATCATTAAAAAGAGGTTAATATAAGGTAATAATAAAACCATATATTATATTATGAATAAGAATATTATTATTTAAGATATTTATAATAATCTTATATTTATTATACATGTGTATTGTATGAGTATAGATAGATTCAAGACACAAGGTAAGGGGAATTTCATCTCACTTTTAATTTTTGTGAGATTCATGTTATGATCACCACTCTTTACTTTTTTATAGTGTGTGTAGTTATAATTATTTAATTATATGTATATTATACCTAAATTTATCTGTATCTACATATCCATTCTATGATCCTTCTTTCATGGGGTTTAACTTTACAAAGTTACCAAATTGATATAATAATTTTTTCTAAATTTCCCTTCTTTGATACTCATGTTTTGTTGTGCACCTAAACAATTTCTCGATGAGTATATAATTACATTGTATATTTTATATCTTGAATATAAATATTTTAATGATATATTATGCTTCATGTAATTTAATGTTCATACTTGGAGAGTATGATCCCAAGTAACCATGTTATAAGAGTCTATTAGACAATCTTATCATTTTTTTTAGATTGTTTATGTTTATGATTCCATTGATGAAATATCTTAAGAATATTCTTGTGTTTACTTATCATATATTTATTTAATATATCCTTATTTTTAGTACCATTTTTACACTCTTTGGTACTTTATTTTAGTGAAATTTGACCATCTATCTCTTCAGTCAGAATACTATTATATTCAAAAACCATGTTTTCAAAAATGTTTTCAAAATATTCTTGAAGATTATTTTAAAGGAAAAGGATTATAAATTTTTTATTGTTTTGAAATAGTCATTTATATGTTTTCAAATATAATTAAAAAAAAAGGTTTTCAAAAGGTTTTATGTTATAAAAGTCATTTTCAAAGAAGGAATGATATTTTCCTTAAGAAGTGTTTTTAAAAGATCTTAAAAAATTATTTATCATCTAGGATAACATCCTTTGGTGGTTATAATTAATTTATGGAGGAATTATTCAATGTTTCCATTCATATTATTTCTTTTAATGGATTATTTTTTGATGTCATGTTGTTATGAAACCTTTTTATCTTTCACGGGTTATATGATTTTGAGACTCACTTCTTTTCATAGGTTACGTTTAAGATGAAAGGATTATGAGACCTATCAATTTATACATTTTATGATATGTTTACATGTTTATGATACCCATTTCATTTAATGTGTTTTGATATATTCATTTATGATGTTGTGTCACATGTATATATGATTTCATTATGTGAAGGGTGATACCTATATCTCCCTCCAATGAATTAGGTAATGATTTTTATCTCATGAGATAAACATGGTTGGAATATGGGTTTCATCAGTTCAGTAATATAGGGATGGAATGAGGGTATACTTGGTTCAGTAATACAGGTCTAGAATGAGGTTTTACTCAGTTTAGAATTATAGTGCTGGAACGGGGGTTCACCCAGTTTAGTAAAGGACATTGTCCACTAAGACGGTCTTTTAATTGATGCCTTGGCTAATATGGAAGTAATTATATGCTTATGTGTTTCCACAATTCCATGTCTTACTCTTATGTTATGCTTCCATGGATTATTTCCTTTACTTCCTTCTCATTCATGTCTTATGAACTACCATGCTTTATGCCATGATTCATGTATATGATCTTTGATATGCATGGTATGATTTTCTATTTTCATGATCATGTTATAATACCCTTATGTTAATTTTTATGCTTACATGTATCCCGTGATTACCTTTACTAATCATTTGAGATCAAGTATTTTTGTGTTTTTTCATTAGGTTATGAAGATATATATTATGTTTAATGTTTCTAAAAAGGGTTCTAGTCAAGGAGAACCTAGTGGGAGATAATGTAGCTCATTTATGTACCAGTGTTTATGTTTCCATGTTTCCAAATGAACTATATCAACTACGGTCTTTGGGCATCTATTTGTATAATTTTTAATTGTTCCACATATGTAATTAAATTTTAATATTTTTCAAGTGAGGGTCACTATACTTTAATAAATTATATCTCTATCATACACCAAAAGGTAAAAATAAATAAAACCCAGGATTTCTACATAAATAATTCATTGATAAAAACCAAACTATAATAAAAGTGACCAATCCATCAATAAAAAATAGAACAAGGGAAAAAATTATAGCAATAGTTGAAAAGTAAGTGATAAAAACTAAAAACCCTAATGAAGAAAAATACATGGGTACGAAGGTAGCACTACTCCTGGGAATGATATGAACTAAATCCAAGCTCAAACTCTAAAAACTACCACTACAACATCAAGGAATACCACTAGATATGTAAGAAACCAGTCCCTTTTCTACATCATGAAAAATAGAATATGCATTGAAGTGACTATATAGGGGTTGTGTAATCATACCTAGTAGAAACCCCCAAGATTTTTCCACATGCCACTAAGACCCAAAACAAGTTAACTCATGAGATATAAAATAAGAAGGAAGAATATCATAACAGTAATTTTCCCAATTTAAAATATTTTTGATGAATGGGTTTTCAAAAATAAATTTAATAAAATTAAATTCTATTTTAAAAAATAAGAATAATAGCATAATATAAAATTGGAAATCATAAACATGGTTTTTACACACACACACATGTATGCCGACATGACACCCCTATGGTAATTAGTAATGTTTTTTCCTATACCATGAAGTCACTTAGTGACAATTTTCTCCTTGTTCATTTCTAGTCTTTAAGGAGCAGAAATTATATATCAAAAAGGTCACATATATTAAAATCTTGGACACAAACTGATATATGAATTTCTAGATGGCACACAGAAACCATTTTTACCATAACATGTATCAAAACATAATTCATTTAGGAAAACCATTTTTATCAATTTAATTGGTCCATTATTGTGAAAACCACAATAAAATATTTATGATGACTAGTAAGAGAATTATCAAAAATGTTTTACTAGGGATAATCCATTCAAAAATATAGAATATTGTTTTAGAAACCTAAATTCATTCAGGTTCCATTAAAATTGGAAAGAGGGAAAAACCCTTTACCATGAATTTTTTTGAAAAAGGAATATAAGATGATTAAAAGGATTAAAAATATTCCTATATTACACTTATCAAAACCCAAAATAAACTCACCAATATAATTCAAAACCCATAAATCTAGTACTAAAAAATTATCTATGGTTTCACATACGATAACATGAGGATATAGAGAATGATAAATAAGGATGATATCCTTACCTTTTATCCCAAAATCATTCACTGAAAGATTCATTTAAATAGAATCTGAATGTATTAGATCACTAGAAATTACCATGATATACACTATAAGTCAATAAAAATAATAAATAAAATAAATAATTCTTTAAAAGATATACTATAATTAAAACCCACTAAGCCTAATTGATTTATGATCTAAATAATGGATTTACATCCTAATATTTATAGGGCTCATGTATGCTAAAATACGTGATGCCTCTATTTTTTTTGAAAAAACTATGTTATAATGTAAACAAAAATTTTATGACATGAATGGTTCCCTGAACTACTTACATCATAAATCCACAATTTAATATGTAAATGATATTATTCAATCAATTAATGTTGTAAATCAAATTTTATGGGATAAATGTTTCCTTTGGAAAACTCACTAGTGTAGAAAACATTATTTACGTCACTATTTTTTACGTCCATTATATATAACCGATGTGATAATCTGTGAAACGTGGTTTTGTACGTCTGTTATTTTATAACCGACTTAAAAAATGCAGTGAGTAAATTTTTAACATCGGTTATTTTTGTAACCGACATTAAAAATAGAGCGTGTTTGTTTTTTACATCGGTTATATATTAACCGATGTAAAAAACCAAAGTGCGGTGTTTTTTACGTCGGTTATTTGTTAACCGACGTAAAAAAAGCAACTTTTGAGGCCTTTTTTGACGTTGGTTATTTGATAACCGAAGTAACAAAACAACCCGTAGAATTTTTTATGTCGGTTATAAAATAACCGACATAAAAAATTGTGACTTCTGATGTATTTTTAGGTTGTTTATTCTATAACCGACGTAAAAAACCAACACACAGATTTTTTTTACGTCGGTTATTTTATAACCGACGTAAAAAATGTTGTATCTGATACATTTTTAACTTCAGTTATTATAATAACCGAAATTATAAATGTAATAAAAACAGTTTATAATGTCGGTTATTAAATAAACGACGTTATAAAACATTTAAAAAATTAACACGCCCCGTGGATTGTCATTTACGATTTTTCGATCGACAGTCTGAAGACTCGTCTCTCTCGCGTGGTTAACCCTAATCGATTCATCAATCTCGCTGTGTTAAACTCATTTTTCCATCATCGTTTATCATCTTTACTCTCCTCAGATCTATCATCTCAACTTACAACACTCAGGTAAGCCTCCCACAACTTTATTTCATTCGTTTTTTCACGGATAGTCTATATTTATGTTTTAAGATTTTTTTGTTTAAACTAGGAAAGATTCTTCGATTTCAAACCATCTTACCTCATTTTTCCATCATCAGCTTATTTATTATCCCTAGATCTATTAGATCAACTTTCAATATTCACGTAAGCCTCACCTACTTCTATTTCGTTTGTTTTTGTTTCGCGAATGCCCGACATTGATGGTAATCTTTGTTGTCATTGACAACTAATGATCTCATTCACCTATATTACTGCAATTTATATGTAAACCATTGTGATACACCCATTCCATGTACTAGTGTGATTTATCTTATAAGTATATATATTGTTTTTCATGGTGGAATGTTTGTTGTGGATCCTTGGTTGTTTCTATTTTGGGTATCACTTTTTGTTATTCCATAATCTATTTACGTCGCTTATTTTCATGGACTATTATAAGTCTTCATATGCTATTAAAGACCGATTCATTGCACAATATAGCATTTTAGACTAGTAGGAGATACAATTCATGGTTCTCATTTTGAATATTGGAATGATACCAAAACTAGTAGCTTGAGGTTAAAATATATAAATATGCCAAAACAAGTAGCTTGAGGTTAAAATCCCATGGTTTTGGGGGCATATTAAGAAGGTTGGGGGATGTCCAGGGGGTTGGGGCTGTCCAGGGTGTCCATGGAGGTGGGGGGGGGGGGGGCAGTCCAGGGGTGTGTATGTGTGTGTGTGTGTGGGGGGGGGGTGTCCAAGTGGGTGGGGGCCTGTCCAGAGGGTTTGGGGGTTGTCTGAGGGGGTGGGGGACTGTCTAGAGGGTTGGGGGGGGGGGGGTCCAGGGGGGTGTCCAAGGGGGTAGGGGGTGGTGTCTAGGAGGGGTGGGGTGTGCTGTCTAGAGGGGTGGGGGTTGTCCAGGGGGTGGGGGGGCTATCCAGAGGGTTGGAGGGTGTCCAGGGGGGTGTCCAAGGGGGTAGGGGGTGGGGGTGGTGTCCAAGAGGGGTTGGGGGTGCCGTCTAGAGGGGTGGGGGCTGTATAGGGGGTGTCCAAGGGGGTAGGGGGTTGGGGGTGGTGTCCAGGAGGGGTGGGGGTTGCTGTCTAGAGGGGTGGGTGCTGTCCAGGGGGTGGGGGGATGTACAGAGGATTTGGGGGGGAGGGGTGTCTAGGGGGTGTTCAAGGGGGTAGTGGGTGGGGGGTGGTGTCCAGGAGGGGTGGGGGTTCTGTCTAGAATGGTGGGGGGCTATCCAGGGGGTGGGGGTGTCCAGGAGGGGTGGGGGGGGGTGGCTGTCCAAGGGTGTGGTGGTGTCCATGGGGTATCGAAGGGGGTGGGGGGGTGGTGTCCATGGGGTCTCGAAGGGGGTGGGGGGTGGTGTCTAGGGGGTGGGGGGGGGGAGGGGGCTGTACAAGGGGGTGGTGGTGTCCAAGGGGTGTCCAAGGGGGTGGGGGATAAGTGTCAGTTTGGATTGACTACTGCATCGTGCTTTCTGAGATTATGACATGATGATTGTGCCATGATGACTGGCTTTACATTGTGATTTTCTCCATCTGAATTTTTATTTTAAATTTTATTTGATTCTCAGGTTTACTCCATTTTCTCCAATTTTCTATCAACCATTGTAGGCCCCATGGTTTTCTTTGATTCAATGGAATTTAAGACTATTATATCTAACTATTTTTTGTTTTTAAAATAATATTCAAGAATATTTTTTTAAATACCCATAGATTTGTTTTATATTTAAAAATTGTTTTACATTCAAATTATGATTTTTTTCATATAAACATATATTTGTCTTATCTTAAAAATATATATATATTTGATATTTTTTATAGGTAATAATGAGTCGAAGTTGGAGTACGACACATCGAATGAGCAATGAATATGAGGAAGGTGTTGATGCCTTTTTGGAATTTGCTAAACAAAATGTTCCAAGTAGTGACATTTTTTTTCTGTCCATGCCTAAAATGTTTGAATATGAAGAAGTTGAAAAGTATAGAGATAAAAGATCATCTGATTTTTCATGGTTTTAATCTGAGTTACAGCCCTTGGATTTGGCATGGTGAAACTAGATGGAATGTCACTGATGATGATGATTCCAAAGATGGTAACTCTGATGGAATTGAAGAAATAATTCACGATATTGTAGCAGAACAAATTGAGATAGAACCGACAGTTGCACGTCTATATGGTGATTCTGAAAAACCATTATATACTGGTTGTACAGAATTTACAGTTTTGTCGGTGGTGTTAACATTGATTAACCTGAAGGTGAAACATGGATGGAGTGATAGAAGTTTTACCGAGCTGCTACAATTGATGAAAGCAATTCTTCCAAAAGATAACGATCTTCCAGATTCACATTATATGGCCAAGAAAATATTATTCCCGATGGGATTGGGATACAAGAAAATACATGCCTGTCCGAATGACTTCATTATATATAGGAAGGAATATGAGTTTCTGTCAAAGTGTCCAAAATGTGGGACATCATGGTATAAGGTGAAAGAAAAATCACAGGCTGATGTAAAGATTACAAAGATCCCTTCAAAGGTATTTTGGTATCTTCCTGTAATTCATCATTTCAAATGTTTATTTGATAATTCACATGATGAAAAAAGGTTAAGATGGAATGCTGATGAGTGGGTATGTGATGGAAAAATACGTCATCCAGCTGATTGTCCACAATGGAAGAAAATTGATGTGGAATATTCTACATTTGGAAATGAAATTAGAAATCTCAGACTAGGGTTGTGCACAGATGGATTGAATCCATACCGAACTTTCAGTAGCACACATAGTTCATGGCCTATTTTATTGGTAATTTACAACCTCTCTTCATAAGTTTGTATGAAGCACAAATATGTCATGTTGAGTATAATGATCTCTGGTCCAAAGCAACTCGGTAATGATATTGATGTATACTTGTCACCGTTGATTGATGATTTGAAACTCTTATGGGCTGATGGTATTAGGGTGTATGATTCTTATAAAATGGAATATTTTCAACTACATAAAGTGATTCTGTTCACTATAAATGACTTCCCAGCGTATGGAAATTTGTATGGATATAGTGTCAAAGGGCATTAAGCATGTCCAATTTACAAACAACAGACGTCATATTGTCAATTGCATCATGGGAGGAAGACAATTTAAATGGGTCATCAAAAGTTTTTTCCTATGGATCAACCTTATAGAATACTAAAAAAGGCATTCAATGGCTCACATGAATTTGATACTGCTCCAAAACCATTATCCCCTGATCTGTATTTTGAGAGGGTGAAAAACCTTGATGTGACATTGGGAAAGACACAGAAATCTGGTAATGATATACATATTTGGAAGAAAAGGTCAATATTTTTTGAGCTACCATATTGGAGGTTTCATGAAGTTAAACATAATATTGATGTCATGCACGTGGAGAAGAATATCTGTGATTTTTTGATTGGAACATTTTTAGATATTAAAGGAAAGACAAAAGATGGGTTGAATGAAAGATTAGACTTACTATCAATGGGAATATGTTTGGAGTTAGCTCCCACTCCTAAAGGAAGATGAACATTTCTTCCCCCAGCTTGTCATACATTATAGAAGAGGGAGAAAATTAGCTTTTTTCAGTGTCTTCATGATATCAAAGTGCCTTAAGGTTATTCTTCAAATGTAAATTTTTTTGTCTCATTGAAGGAATTAAAGTTTATAGGTATGAAATCACATGATTGTCACGTCATGATGCAAAAAATTCTACCATTTGCGTCGCGTGGAATATTTCCCATCCGTGTCAAAAAGACTATAATGAAGTTGTGTTATTTTTTCAATTCAATTTGTAACAAGGCCCCATTATTTATCCTCCACCTCCGCCAGTAGCTCCCACTCCCCCACCTCAGCCTGTGGACCCCATTTTTATCCTACTCCTCCGTCGTAGCTTCCTACTTATTGTGAGTTGTATGTTGATGATCCTTAATATCATATAGTTGCATATGGGTTGGTATATTGTATATGAGATACAATATATCATCAACAATTAGAGGTAAAGAATCAGAGGGTCGCTGTACAAGATATTATAGATAGATCAGCTCGATTACCATTACCTACAGATGAATATGTGTGTTTAGATATAATGAACATATTCCTGTTGAATATAATGAATGTATTCCTGTTGATACCTAAATTGAATATATTCCTTTTGATGCCTAAATTGAATTTGAATACTTATGAGATGTGGAATAAGAAAAAACATAAAATGAAGTACTTCAATATTTTTATGAATCCATGTTTAAAAAATATCATACATCTAGATTTGAGAAAGTTTGATAAAAATTATGAGGAAGGAGTTTTCATTTTTTATTAATAAAATAGAATAATCTATAGGTACAATAACCATAGGTTACCTAGAATGTTTGATTCATATGGTGTGAATGTCACTGAAAATAATTCTAGATTGAAGGTGACATGTGTAAGATATTCCAACGAATTAAAGGGGGATAACATGTAAATATATGAAATAGTTTGTGAAAATATAGATGATTAATGAACTAATTAAGGTAATGCTTATTCTAATCAGTATGGTGATGATAAAAATATCATTGAAATTAGATTCCGAAAATTTTAAAAACCGAAAAACATGAATAAATTAGAAAATATTATTGGAAACCAGGGCTCCCAAGATTCTATTAGACTTAAATGGAGTCTTGAAAATCAAATAAAACTATGTTTGGATGTTAAACCACAATAAATTTAAATGGTTTTTGAGAATATGTTGTAAATAAATTACATGAATGAAGATCCAAAATAGATTGAGAAAAATGACACATGGGAACTTGTTCCTAGTTCAGAATTAAATAATGTTATAATAACTAATAGGATGTTTAAAAATAAACCAAATAAAATGGATAATACCTTTATGAATATGGAAATATTAGTTTTTTTAGTTATTCATAGGTTTATGGAATTGAACTTGTAGAAACCTTTTCTCTTATTTCAAGATGTGAAGCTATAAGAAAGTTCCTTTCAATATAGGTTTCTGTAACTATAATGATTATCATATAGATATGAATTATAATTTCAAGAATGAATATCCTAAATAATAAGTTTCGAGAAAACTAATAGTATTATAATTTACAGATATGGAACTATTTTCTATATTTTAATAAATAATTATATGGGTTAAAATAGTTCCTTAGTGCATGGTACTCTAAAATTAATATTTTTTTTGAAAAAAATAAACCTATTCTAATGGGAATGTTGAAAATACATGAGGGAGTTGAGCCCAAGTGATATAATTTTCTTTTTATAGGTTTATTATGTTATTTTTATAGGTTAAAAAGAGTATTCTTGTGACTAATTTGCAATGAAAATAATGACCCATTTAGAGATATCAATACTGAAAGAGAGGAATTTATTTTTTGGATAATAGGTTGTACATAAATAAAAATACTTCTTATATCATGAAGGATATTATAAAAAATATCCGAATATTTTTTTCATGAAATATTCAAAAAAGGTATGCACGCTAATGAATGTTTGTGTGAAGTTGAGTGATGAAAAATTGGGAAAAAGTATGCATTATAAAAATATAAGAAGATTTTTAGATGGTTTCTTTATCTGACCGAATCAAGGAGAAATATTGTTGATGTAGTGAATTTGTGTTCATGATATCAAAGTGATCAGAGGGAAGAAAATATGAAATATACCAAGAAAATTCTCTTGTATAACAAATGAACAATGAGTTATGTTATGATGTATAAAATAATTGAAAAATTGATCTTTCTAGGTTTCACTAATACAGATTGGGATGGAGATTATAATAATATTAAATATACATCACAAGGAAATTTTCTTTAGGATAATGTTTTGGAAGATATCATATTAAGGGAAAAAATCCATAACTTTGTGTAAATATCCACATGAGTATGTTTATACCATGCATACATGCACACAAAATGTTTTTAATGAATGTGAAGTTAGAAAAATTAAAGTTGAATGTTAAGAGATCACTAAGAGTAACATATGATAATATATTTGAAATATATCTTTCCAAGAATACATTGAAATAGTCTAGATCAATAAATATTGATATTAAAAAACATTTCATCAAGGATAATGTTTCTAAAGAGATGTAAAGTTGGATATTTTTCTAAAAAATAACAAATTGTTTATATGTTCACTGAAGATATTCTAAGGGAGAGATTTCAAGAGTCAACACTAAAACATCATTTTTAGCTTTTCTATCTAACATGAAGAATTTATTAAATTCCCTCTAAACATTTAATTATATTTTTTAAAGGGGTAGATAAGTTCACAAATCTTATGGTTGAAATATACTTAATATTTTTAGAATCCAAAGATATTTTTTATATATAAAGGGGATGAAATTTTATGTGAGTTAATTAGAGGGGAGAATACAAAAATAATTTTCTATAATATTCTTATCATTTAAGGAATAAATTCTCCAAAAAACATATTTTTATCCAGTAGGGTGGTGTTAATATATCTCTATTTTATATTGTTTATGAGTTAATGAAATTTTGAGAGTTGTTGGTGTTGAAAAAAATACAAATGAAGAGATTATTGAACCCATAAAATTATTTATGGTATCATATTTTTTCCAACATTATCTGTGACGATGTTTTTGATAAATATTTAAAGGTAGTGTCGTTATTTTTAGAATTCCGGGTCTGGATGTTAAGAGTTGAGGTTGCATGTTTCCATATATAGAAGTTACCTATGTTATGAAACCAAAATTTATATCTATAGACATAGTTGGAACATTCTTTTATGTGTATATAATTAATGAATATGTGAGTTTGGATGTTTCCTGAATCCAGATATACTTGTAAAGAACAAATAAGTCACTAATAATTTTATTAATGTCTCTATATGTGAGAGTTACGTTGAATTTTCCCCAAGTACATAATGGTCCCTATGAAATAATTAAGGATGTGTAATATTCATTCACACATATGTAATATTCTCACAATGTAAATTATTTAGTTAGAGTTGTGAAAGAATAAGTATAAGTTTCATTGTGAAGAATTTAGAATTCATATTTATATAAGGAATGTGACGACCCAAAGTTTCAATAATGAAAATCCCTCTTGATCTAATTAAATGTCTCTTTATGTAAAATGTTTATATAAAATGTAAAATTATTTGGTTTTATATTAAGAATTGTGACCGTTTCTTTTATAGGTGTTGAACAGTGGTCACATGATTAGTATAAATATAGGGCTTTAACAGACCCAATTTACTTAGACAAAGGAAGCGATGACCTCATCCCGTAGAATTGCTCTATACGAATCCCATTTGTCGGATCTCGAAAAAGAGGTGGCGTCTTTGGGATTCGCTCTTGACCAATCCCAAACTGAGCTTCATCAGGTCAAGCTCGAACGTGACCGTCTACGGGAAAAGTGGAAGTTGGTAGAAATTACCACTCGATCGATGTTATCCGAGCCACCCCAAGAGTATGTCACCATCGCACACCTTACCCTTAAGTCTTATGCGGCTATTTTAAGGGGTTATGTAAAAAATCTCTAGTACTATGTGAAAGTAAATTATTTTTTGTATATAATAATGAATATACTTTCTTGTCATTATTGATACATTATAAATAGTTTTTAAAGTGCAAATAGTGTTTTTAGTTATTATTTAATTAAGAATTATATTTTATTATATTAAGGGATTTTTTAATTAAATAATATTTTAATAAAATATTATAATTATTAAACTAATTTTATTATATATAAATGATCATATAATTTTATGAATGCAATTGTAATTTTTATTAAGGTTTGAAATCCATTTTTTTCAAAACCTCTGAATTTTTGATAAATTTCGGTTTTTATTTTAAAAGTGAAAATTAAATTTTTTAGAAAATTATTTAGATAAAATATATGTTATTTCTGGAATCAGGATGTCGAAATTATCCAACGGTGAATTTTTCATAATTTTATGAGACAGTCAAATTTTTGGGTAAAAATTAAATACTATTTAAATATATAATGTGTTTTATGATATCATAATGACCCAATAGTGATGTAATAAAATACTATAAGTTTTATTTTCGGCCAATATATGTTTTTACATTAAAATAATGTGATTTTGAGTTTTTTTGACTTATTTTACAAAGCATTAATGGACCCCTCAAGACTTATTAAACATCATGTCTTTTTAAATTATTTTCCATGGGAGTGTGACTCACCTCCACATAAAAAACCCCATTATTTTAAGAATTTCGGACTTTGGCCTTATAAAATATTGTTTTCCGCTTCCCTTTTCCAAAAACCATGGGCAAAAACTATGGTATGGTTTGTGGTTTGGATTAATTTAACATAAGGGGTCCCAAACCTAAATAATAAAGAATTTCCTCACCTTTCCTATATAAACCCACCCAAAATCCAACTTTCTCCTCCAGAAAAGCCTTTGGAGTTCATAAAACCTCTACCCTACTCTCTCTAGAATCCTCTTAAGGTTCCCCAAGCTCCCAAGAAGCCTCTCTCAAGCCTCTCTCAGGCCTTTGGAAGCACACTTCCAAGTAAGGGTTTTTTCTTCCTTTCTCATTTTTGTCCAATTTTCTTTAAGTTGTTTTTCCCATTTAATTTCAATTACGAATGTTGGGGTATGGGTTTTCACCTCAACAATACTGAACTCTTTATGTTTTAATGATGGGATACCCCTTTCTATTTCATTAAATGCCTCCCATGTACACCTGTTACTATGCCAAAATTCTGAAAGGAACTTCTCTCTCATCTTTTACATTCAAGCAATACTTTTGTATCATGAATCTAAATTCCATTAAAATTGTTGGGAAATGTATCTATATGACCTACATAATTTTAATTAAATGTAAATATGATTAGGAACCAATTTCTCTCTCATCAACCATTTTTATGAATTCTTATGTCTCACAGTTACGCTGCCGAAATCACACCGATTTTCGAAGCCAATGTCATTGTGTAGTGAATACCATGCCCATTTCTCCATAAAGGGTATTCACCTTTATGAACTTTTACTTATTGATTATAAAGTTTCATGTATGAATTCCACATTCTTTTATCTTGGAATAAATTATTATGTTTTATGAATCCATGTTTTATGATCCATGTGGCACACTTATGCATGAAATGAAATGTTTAAGAAGGGTGCGCCCATATAGCGCTCCAATGCATTGGGTAAAGTATAGTATCATGATACGTCATGTGAAATGAGTGTTGACTCATGATAATTCAAGTGAAACAAGGGTTTACTCGTGCTTCATGTGCAATGAGGATTTACTCATGCTCTATGTGCAATGAGCCCTGGCTCATGCTAATTCCATGTTAAGTGTTGTTGCCACATTTCCATGATATGATTATCATGCTTTATCATGCCTTTTTGTTCATGTTTCTCTTGTTCTCTATTGATATGACTATTGTCTAAAATGTATTTTACTCCTCATGTATTCCATGTTTATTCCCATACTAGGATTTATAGCTCACCCCTTTTCTTATGCATGTCCTTAGATTATTCCATGTAATGATAAGTACGAGGGAATCTAGTGGTCATGTAATGGAAGTTTTCAATAAAGATGTTGTACTTAATGTATTAAGTTGTTATGTAATGATCCTAATCCCCAAAGACACTAGACCACTCAATCATCCATGTTGTATCAAGTGAATGGTTTATGTAATAAATCATGTTTAAGTTTGTAATAAAAGCAGGGTTGTCATAGTTGGTATCATAGGATAGGTTTAGTTATTTTTGGGATTAGGATTAGAAAACCCTAGTAAAGACTTAGAGACAAGACTAAGTACAATAAAAACATCCCTATGTTTTGGTAAGTACTGAGTAAGTGGTTTATAAATACATCCCTGTCTGGATACGAGCAGTTAGAGGCGGCTCTGGAACAGATGTATCCTAGGGATAAAACATGAAAACACCACTTTGAGCTAGAATCGAACGGGAACTGGTGCATGACAATGGGCCTTGCTGCACTCTTGGTTACAACACTCCCAGGGGATATGTTTTGTTAAATTCACAAGCTTAGTATGAACCCTTATTAAGGGAATTAAAAAAAATTCCCCTAAGAATATATGTTAGAAAGTAGATCATGAAAAGCCTTGGTTGAAGCCTATAGACTCATGAGTTAAGGAAATAAAAGTTTATTTTTAAGTCATCAAATTTTGTCTTTGGATTACCATTTATGTGTTACGCCCTAACTTCTATTTTATTCCAGCCAATGGACTATAATAGGAGGACTCGGGCTAAAAACCGGTATGAAGATCAGTGTGATGACTGTACTAATGAGATTCCCAATCCAATGGGAGTGGGAATCGTGAACTTTGTCATGCTTCTCTCTCAGCTAACTCAAGATTTGAATAGAAACACGGGTCAAGAGCAACGTCCAAACCCCCCTAAGAAGGAACAAGTCACTATCGAGAGATTCATGAGACAAAGGCCTCCTACTTTTAGTGGATCATCTGATCCCACGATCACTGAACAATGGATCAACTCCATTGAAATGATCTTCTCCATCCTTCAATGTTCGGAAAAAGAGAAGGTTCTCCAGGAGGCTTATCATATGGAGGGTGAAGCTGATCAATGGTGGACGTTGATAAAAAATACTAAGCCTGATGAGGAGATCGAGGTGTTGGAATGGAAGGATTTCCGGAAGATGTTTTTTGATAAATATTTTCCGCGCACCCTTTGTCTTAAGATAGAAAGGGACTTCCTTTACCTCAAGAAAAAATAATAAGAATATGTTGGAGCGTATGGGGAAAACTTCACAAGGCTTTCACGATACACTTTCGGCTTTGTTGTTACCCCCGAATACAAGGTTGACCACTTATTTGGTGGGATGAAGCCAAGCCTGCAGAAAGCATTAGCGATCCATGACTTCAATAACTATGAGGAAATTGTCCGATGTGACCTCAATGTCGAAATGGAGATCGGGGAATCACAGGGGTATCATGGGGACAAGAATCATAAGGTGGACTTCAATGCTGGCGGTCCAATGGATAAATCCAATAGTGCTAAGAAGATCGAGCACCCCACTTTCCAAAAGTGCGGAAAGTAGCACCCTGGAAATTGCCTCAGGGGGACAGGGAAATGCTTTAGGTGTGGAAGAGAAAGGGACCTAGCTGTTAACTGTCAGAAAGAAAGACCCGCAACTGCGATAGAGGAGAGGAATGCTCTGTTCAAACCTCAACGCATTGTTTATTGATACAACTGCAAAGAACCGGTGCATTTTTCAAATCAGTGCCCTAAACGAAGGGTTTTTTGAGGCAACCAACAACCTCCAAGGTAGCAAGGAAGAGATTTTTCCATCACTTATGCTGAATCGAACCCTGAAAACTAAGTGGTGATAGGTATTATTGTTATTCATTCAAGAATAGTGAATATACTTTTTGATTTAGGTTCAACGCATTCTTTTATATGTTGAAAGATTAGTAGAACAATCCCAACACCACCACAAATCATGGAAGTGAAGATGTCGGTGAGTATGAAAAATGATGCAATCATTGCATCACATGAATATAAGTCCTCCCCTGTTATAATCTGTAGATTGAATTTCTCAGCGAACCTCGTCATACTCCCTCTGGTTGAATTTGATGTAATATATGGCATGGATTGGATTTCATTATATAGAGCCAACATAAATTTTTGGGAGAGGGAAATCACACTCCATATAGAGAATTGACCCCCAATTATTTATAAGTGTAAGGAGGAAGATTAATCTCCTTTAGCTCCATCATCTCAAGCATGGATATTACTGCCCTATGAACACACGTATTTGGCTTAGATGATTGAGTCCAAGGATGAAACCATCCATGAAGAAATTCTTATTGTGAGGGAATTCACTGAAGTGTTTCCCAATAAACTTCTTGGTCTTCCTCCTAGAAGAGATGTTGAATTCTCAATTGAACTTATACGAGGGGTGCTACCAATATCCAAGACTCCATATAGAATGGTTGTTGTGGAACTTGAAGAGGTGAAGAAACAACTACCGAATAATCTGGATAAAGGGTTTATACGCCCAAGTGCTTCACCATGGGGTGCACCAGTCCTCTTCGTTAAGAAGATGGATGGGTCAATATGGATTTGCATCGATTATCATGAAATTAACAAAATAACGATAAAGAACAAGTATCCTTTTCCACAGATCGATGACTTGTTCGATCAGCTGCACGGAGCACAATAATTCTCCAAGGTAGATTTGCGGTCGGGATATTATCAAGTAAGGATGAATAAGGAAGATGTCCCCAAGACTGATTTTCGTACAAGATACAAGCACTATGAATTCATAGTAATGCCTTTCAGAATCACAAATGCTCCATAAATATTCATGGACTTGATGAAAAGAGTCTTTAGAGATTAACTTGACAAATATGTGGTAGTCTTTATAGATGACATTCTAATATACTCCAAAACCAAGGAGGATCATGAGGAGCATTTTAGAACTATACTAGAGACTTTGCACAAGGAGAAGCTCTATGAGAAGTACAAAAAGTTTGAGTTCTAGTTGAATGAGGTCTCATTCTTGGGCCATATCATCACAAGAAATGGGATATCCAGGGATGCCTCCAAAACATATGCAACTGAGGGATGGCCGAGGCCAACATCGGTAACGGATATCCGTAGCTTCTTGGGGTTAGCTGGATATTATTGACGATTTGTGAGAAATTTGTCATGATTTTCCAACCCTATTACCAAGCTAACTTGAAAAGGAGTAATGTTTTCATGGAGAGATGAATGCGAAGAAAGCTTCAAGGAGTTGAAAAGGAGGCTTATCAGTGTTCCCGTTCTCAATTTACCCACAAGTGGGGAAATTTTTGTTGTATTCAGTGATGCTTCGAAGAAGGGATTTGGCTTTGTGCTGATGCAGAAAGATAAAGTGATATACTAAGCCTCAAGGTAGTTGAAAATCCATGAGAAAAACTATCCAACACATGATCTGGAGTTGGCGGTGGTGATCTTTGCCTTGAAAATCAGGCAGAATTATCTCTATGGGGAGAAATGTGAGATATATACTGACCACAAGAGTCTTAAATATATATTCACACAGAAAGAGATTAATATGTGCCAGAGAATATGGATAGACCTTATAAAATATTATGAGTTTTCATTACATTACCACCCTGGGAAAGTGAACAAGGCGGCAGATGCCCTAATTATAAAGGACCCAATGATTCTATCAATGATGAGAATTAAGAAGGATCCAATCTTCTTAGACTTGATGAAGAAGGGCATGGGAATCATAAAGAAGGGAACATCATCAATACTTTCACAAATGATTACTCAACCATCTCTTTTGGAAAGGATAAAGGATGATCAAAAGGATTATGTGGGAATTCAGGAAAAAGTGGAAGCTATCAAAAAAGGGAAATCCTCAGATTTTAATGTTAATGAAGAAGGAATTGTGAGATTTGGGAAAATGATATGTGTTCCACCACATCCAGAGTTGAAGAAGGAACTTTTGGATGATTCACATAGTTCAAATTTTTCTATTCACCCAGGGAGCACAAAGATGTATCGAGATCTCTGAGAAAACCTTTGGTGGGATAATATGAAAAATGAGATTGCTGAATATACATCAAAGTGCCTGGTGTTCCAGTAAGTGAAGGCAGAGAGTCAGAAGTCTAAGGGGATGATGCAACCATTTCCCATACTAGAATGGAAGTGGGAGAAAATCACCATGGACTTTGTCACCTGACTTCCGATGACATCCAAAGGCAATAATGCAATCCGGGTTGTTGTGGATCATCTTACAAAGACTGCACACTTGATTGCTATTCAGGAGGATTTATCGTTGGATCAACTGGCACAGATATATATCAGGGAAGTTGTATGGATACATTGAGTGCCACTATCTAGTGTGTCTGATTGAGATCCAAGATTCACCTCTATGTTTTGGAAGAGTCTTCAAAAAGCTATGAATACTGAACTGAACTTAAGTACAACCTATCATCCTCAAACTAATGGCCAATCCGAGCAGATTATCCAAACACTTGAGGATATGTTGATATCGTTCTCAATGGACTTTAAAGGAGGATGAGATCAACATCTTCCTCTGGTTGAGTTCTCTTATAATAACATTTTACACTCGAGCATCCAAATGGAACCATATGAAGCCCTGTATGGGAAAAGGTGCAAAACATTGGAATGTTGGGATGAGGTCGGTGAACGTAAGCTTCTTGGACCAGAAATGGTTGAGGAAATGGTTGAGAAGGTAAAAAGCATTCAACAGCATATCAAGGTAGCCCAGAGTCGACATAAGAGTTATGCAGATAATCGTCGATGAGACCTTGAGGTTAAAGTTGGAGACATGGTTTTTGTACTCATATCTCCATGGAAGAAGGTTTTGAGGTTTGGAAAGAAAGGGGAGTTAATTCCAAGGTACATCGACCACTTCAAGATTATTGATCGTTTTGGGGATGTGGTCTATCGACTAGCACATCCACCTACCATGGCCAATGTACATGAATTCTTTCTTGTATCCCTCTTAAAGAAGTACATACCGGACCCTTCACATGTGCTCTCTTCTGAGGTGGTACAGTTGGAGGATGATCTTTCTTATGAGGAGCAACCAGTGAAGATCTTAGATCATAGAGAAAAAGTTCTATGAAATAAGACAATGCCCCTCGTCACGTTGTTGTGGAGAAACCACAAGTTTGAAGAAGCAACTCGGAAATCAGAGGAAATGATGAAACTGAGTTACCCACATCTGTTTTAGTGTGGGAAAAGGAAATTTGAAGGGCGAAATTTCTTAAGGGGGGAATATTTTAACGATCCAAAGTTTCATTAATGGAAACCCCTCTTGATTTAATTAAATGTCTCTTTTTGTAAAATTTTTATATAAAATGTCATATTGTTTGGTTTTATGTTAAGAATTGTGACCGTTGGTTTTATAGCCGTTGAACAGTGATCACATGATTAGTATAAATATAGGGCTTTAACAAACCCAATTTACTCATACAAAGGAAGCGATGGCCTAATCCAGTAGAATTGCTCCATATGAAGCCCATTTGTCGGAGCTCGGAAAAGAGGTGGAGTCTTTGGGATTCTCTCTTGACCAAGCCCAAGCTGAGCTTCATCATGTCAAGCTCGAACATGAGTGTCTATGGAAAAAATGGAAGTTGATAGAACTTATCACTCGAGTGATGTTATCCGAGCCAACCCAAGAGTCTGTCACCATTTCACACCTTACCCTTAGGTCTTATGCGGATGTTTTAAGGGGTTATGTAACAAATCTCTAGTACTATTTTCATGTAAATTATTTTTTGTATATAATAATGAATATGCTTTCTTTTCATTATTGATACATTGTAAATAGTTTTTAAAGTTAAAATAGTGTTTTTAGTTATTATTTAATTAAGAATTCTATTTTATTAATTTAATGGATTTTTAAATTAAATAATATTATAACAAAATATTATTATTATTATTATTAAATTATTTTTATTATATATAAATTATCATATAATTTTATGAATTAAATTGTAATTTTTATTAAGGTTTGAAAGCCATTTTTGTCAAAACCCGTGAATTTTTTATAAATGTCGGTTTTTATTTTAAAAGTGAAAATTAACATATTTAGAAAATTTTTTAGATAAAATAAATTTTATTTCTGGAATCAAGATGTCTAAATTAACAAATTGTGAATTTTTCATAATTTTCTGAGACAGTGAAATTTTTGGGTAAAAATTAAATACCGTTTAAATATATAATGTGTTTTATGACATCATAATGACCCAATAGTGATGTAATAAAATACTATAAGCTTTATTTTCGTCAAATATATGTTTTTCCATTAAAATAATGTGATTTTGGGTTTTTTTGACTTATTTTACAAAATATTAATGGACCCCTCAAGACTTATTAAACATCTTGTGTTTTTAAGTTATTTTCCATGGGAGTGTGACTAACCTCCATATAAGAAACCCCATTATTTTAAGAAGTTAGGACTTTGGGCTTATAAAATATTGTTTTCCTCTTCCCTTTGATAAAAAACATGGGAAAAAACTATGGGATTGTTTGTGGTTTGGATTAATTTAATATAAGGGGTCCCAAACCTACATAATAAAGAATTCCCTCACCTTTCCTATATAAACCCAACCAAGCTCCCAATTACTCCTCATTAAAAGACTTTTTAGTTCATCCAACCTCTTCCCTACTCTCTCTAGAATTATACCAAGGTGACTTAAGCTCCTAAGAAGCCTCTCTCAAGCCTCTCTCAAGCCTTTGGTAGCACACTTCCAAGTAAGGGTTTTTTCTTCCTTTCTCATTTTTGTCCAACTTTCTTTAAGTTGTTTTTCCCTTTTAATTTCAATTATTAATGTTGGAGTATGGTTTGAAGCCTCCCTCATAATTCCCTCTTTATGTTTGAATGATGGTATACCCCTTTCTCTCTCATTATATTCCTCCCACGTACACCCGTTACTATGCCGAAATTCTGAAATAAACTTCTCTCTCCTCTTTTACATTCAAGCAATACTTTTGTAGCATGAATCTAAATTCCATTACAATTGTTGGGACATGTATCTATATGACCTACTTACTGTCAATTACATTTAAATATGATTAGAAACCCCTTTCTCTCTTATCAACCATTTTTATGAATTCTTATGTCATGCTGTTACGCTGCCGAAATCACACCGATTTTCTAAGCTAATGTCATTGTGTAGTGAATACCATGTCCATTTATCCATCAACGGTATTAACATTTATGCACATTTAATTATTTATTATAAAGTTTTATGTATTAATTCCACATTCCTTTTTCGTGGAATAAATGATTTTGTTTTATGAATCCATGTTTTATGATCCATGTGGCACACTTATGCATGAAATGAAATGTTTAAGAAGGGTGTGACCTTATAACGCTCCAATGCATTGGGTAAAGTATAGTATTATGATATGTCTTGTGCGATGAGTGTTGGCTCATGCTAATTAAAGTGAAATGAGGGTTTACTCATGCTTCATGTGCAATGAGGATTTACTCATGCTCTATGTGCAATGAGCCTTGGCTCATGCTAATTCCATGTTAAGTGTTGTTGCCACATTTCCATGTTATGATTATCTTGCTTTATCATGACTTAATGTTCATGTTTATATTATTATCTATTGATATTACCATTGTATTACATGTATTTTACTCCTCATGTATTCCATGTTTATTACCTTACTGGGCTTTATAGCTCACCCCTTTTCTTATGCATGTCCTCAGGTTATCCCATGCAATGCTAAGTATGAGGGAATGTAGTGGTCATGTATATAAAGGTATCAATAAAGATGTTGTAATTCATTTTTAAGTTGTTATGTAATGATCCTAAGCCCAAAAGACACTAGACATATCGATCATCCATGTTTTATCAAGAGAATGGTTTATGTAATAAATCATGTTTAAGTTTGTAATAAAAGCAGGGTTTTCATAAAGAATACCGTCGAAATATGAGCTGTTGATGCTGAGATGATGTGAATCCATAAGTTGAGATAGGTGTGAGATATTTGAACCCTAGAATAACTGAAATGTTTATAGGTTATGTATGGTGGTTCTATTTTAATCATTACAAGTAACAAACATAACAGGGTTTTGAAAATATTTCATGATTCATGTAGATTATGGTAGTTTAAATATTTGAGGAATTGGAAAAGTATTAGAGCCACACTGTAAAACATAAGGGTTCATGGAGCCTACAATTGCTTAAACGGAATACTAATATTGAGTGTGTCCAAAAGGTAATGCTGGAAGATACAAAAATTGTTTTTGATTATTCACTTTGAGTGATGATTTTTGTTAAAGGAATAATAATAATTTAAAATCCAAATTCTTTTCTAATTTAATTTAAAGATAAAATATTTTATTTGAATTATTAAGATGATTTAATATTATATAGGAAAATAAATAACAAGAAGTATAATTAAAATGAAGTTTATTTCAGAATAGTCTTAAGTATATTTAAGTTAATGAACTTAAAGTTGTCTTATCTAAAAGGAATTTGACATAAAATTTATGTGAATTTAAATTCAATTTGGCGATTCTTAGTAGGAATTAAATTTTAAAAAAATTAGGAAGTTAATTTCATGATTCTATAAAATAATTGTGGAGGCTTTGGTTATAGTTGACATAATTTTTTATAGAGGCTTTGATGAAGTCAAAAAGTGAAATTTTTAGAGAAATTTATAGTGGCTGAATAAATATTTTATTTGGTGGTAATTTATAATTATATTATTTTCATTACCTATATTTATTATAGTTAATTTTATTATATAAAATGTTACATTGTTTTTATATTAGTAATGATATTTTTATAGTAGAGACTACGAGAGACCGACCCACATGTTTCAAAAGATTTTTTGGGTCAAAGAAGAAGACATATTATTATAGTGAATTATAAAATAGTGGAATAAGAGCTCAACTCAAAGAGATAATTGAGTTGAGAAACTAGATTCCAAATTCATGAATATTTATGTTTTAGATAATGAAGTTATTAAAATTAAATTTTTGAGAAGGTGATGATTATGATTATTCTAAAGGCTAGGATGAAGATTCTTTTTTATTACAGAATTTCCATGAGTTAAAGTGATCTTACACAACATACTTGGTGTTAAATTTGTAAAATAGTGGGAAGTAGTGTAAATATTTATTGGAAGAGAAAGTGTTTGTAAAAAAAGTTTGATTAATGATGATACCTTCTCATACCATTGGTAGTTGTTATTGATATTAGTGAAAAATCTATATCCTGATCTGAACTAGAATACAATAAGGAAATAGTCACACACATTGGGGGTGGAACTTATGAAAATATTTTTTGTATTGTTCTTAATTATATTTATATTACAAATAGTTAACGATGATATATAATGTTTGATAGGATTGATATCATAACAATGAAAATATGTCAATTTCAATGTAAATGAAATTATAAATGAGCACAACTGATTTAACCCCCTTCTCAGTGGTACATCATATTCTAGGAAAATTAAATGTGCTTCCCATTATAGGATCTCAAAATAAATAAGTTTTTTTTGTTTGAGAGACAAATATAATCCCTTTGGATATCACTAATGATATTTTTAGAACCACATTATTCCAATATATATTGTGTTTGTTTTCTTTATAAGAAATTGAAGGTGATGCATAAATGGGGAGCACTATAATGTTGACAGCTGTGGTTGTTTTAAAAGTATTTCAAAGTTTCTATCATTGAAGTGATGATTGAAATAGTTTTTTTTGAATTTATTTTGATGGATATATCATCCTTCATGTTGATGTTGTTAGAGTGTACCCTTGATTGTGAGATAAATAGAAATTTTTTGAGAAAGGATCAATTACTATTATTTTATATGGATGAGAAATTTTTATAAAATTTCATGACAATAAAAATAAAAAGGACTGTTTGCCTGATTATATTATCCTTATTTTGAAGGAATCATTTTTTGTTTTTAAAAGGGAGAAATTGATTTTTTTAATGTAAAGAAAAATGTTAATCTTTTACGGAATACATAGTCATGGAAAACCAAGTTCTAGGAAGTTGATTAGTCAATATTATTTTCTATAACAAGCATTTCCCAAATATAATTATATTTGATGAATTTATTCCAAAAAATATGGTTTCCTCTTTTGTAATTATTTTCAATAACGAGAAGGAAATTATAATGATATAAGACTTATTGGACTACATTTACTCTATATGTAATAAAAAAATTCAAATGAGGATATTTTTGAACCCATTAGTGATATGATTTATTTTTTTCAATAATTATGATTTTAATAAGTGTTAATAACATGAGAGACTTGGACCCTTGCATCATTTATGAAAAAAATGAAAAGGGAATTAACCAAGAATTGTTTTCAATATATGTTGAGTTGTGAATATTGGATGAGCATTAAAGAATACCATAAAAGTCAGAATTTTTAAGTACCTTTAGGTTGTGGTAATCATGATAAAGGAGAAAATTAAATAATTAGAGAAATTATTAATTATTATTATTTATATCCTAGAATGGAATATGAGTAAGATATTGTAAATGATTATATTAAAAGAAGACGAATCTTCTTGTTGATGTTTTGAAAATATTGTTGAATAATCTCAGTTTGTGCTAATTATTATTTCACATGTAAATATGTTAATTAAATTAAATAATCTAAAGACGATATGGATGAGTTTCATGTGTTGAATTTTATATGAGAATACATAGACCCAAACCCCAGAATTTGGTATTATCTTTGATTCTCACAAAACTGTCTCAAACTTAAACCATCTAAAATTATAATATCAATAACCAAAATTCAGTCACATACATACCCATTAATTTTTTAGGTTTATATCTTTAATAAAGTAGGAAAAAACCATTAATCTAACAAAAACTAAATATTTACCATAAAATGGGTATTTCACCCATAAAAATAAGGATTCATAATTTTAAAATTGGTCATTAGCATATCTAAGAAAATACATCATACATTAAAACCATCTAGACATCTCATATCGTATAATATTCATGATAACTTGGGGAAAATAAAAATAAGAATGGTGACCTCAAAAGTTCAATAAGAGTAAAAATATGTGATAATAATCAAATATCATAAGTGAGCATAATATAAACGTGTAGGTATGAAACATAATCATGTTACAAGAAAAAATCGCAAGGATATCATACCTAATACAATATAAATCAAAATATATGAATCATAACATAAGGATTTTGGAATAAAGATGAAGATATCATATGATCATGGAATATTGTTGATTTGGTAGCAAGATAATATATTCCATAAAATTCATAAGACAACATTTACCCCCATGGAAACATAATATAGTAGAAAGAGTCCCATAGTGGATCAGGATTACTCCCCAATCCTATAAATGCAATCTCATGATATATAAAGATTTTTCCAATGAATTAGAGGGCTATATTATAATGGACGTACCCATAAAATTGTGATATTTATATGCCAATGTGTTTGTTATAAGAAACAAAATAATAAATTCAAAATATTAGAGATAAACCCTAAGAAATACGAGTGTTTCATAAATATTTTCCTCAAAAAATTATCATATACCACCCTGAGAAAGAATATGGACGGTATTATTAGATCATATCCCCAGTGAAGTATAATAATGATTAGATGACATTAACATAAATGATAGATAATTTTATAAGAATATGAGAAACGTAACAGTTTCAAAATGTATCATATAATTATAGATCAAGGATTAAATCATTTGATATTGAAATATCAATTGGCCAATAGAAAAATTATAAGAAAATTTAGAGGGTAAATCATGAAAAGTAAATCCATATGGGATGTATATTTAAGATTTTGAGAGGGAAATGAAAGAAAATTTATAAATTTTTTTATAAAACTTTTATAACATAGTTGTAAAAAACATATAAGTTACTTAAAAAATATATTTCATTTAGATGGAAAGATTACATTGAAAAGCTTAATTTCAAAATATTTAAAAATATTAAATCCTTGAATATAATTTAATTTAATGATAAGAAATGTGGAGTGTAAGATAAATATATACATAAGTGGAATGCAACAAATTTATTTATTCTTAAAAATAAAAACCTTTATACACGAAATAGGGAAAAAATAGAAAAATAGGAAAAAAAATTATTTCAAAAAACCATGAAATCATAGAAAATAATAATTATGAAAAATATCATATATAAAATATGGAAAATTATTTCATAAGGAAAAAATTTAAATAATATTACTTTAACATGTTTTTAAAGAAAGTAAAAAATGACTAGTGTCGAAAATGTTTAAATTATTTCTATTAAATATTTATAAAGAGAGTAAAATTTTGTGTAAAATGAATGTAAACAATAAATTATTTATATATAATAACATTGTTGAAATAATATAAAGAATAGTGATATGGAAGACAATGTTTCCTGATTATAATAAAATGATATGTCCAAATCCAATTATAAGAAACCTTTTTGTTTAATTATGATCTAAAAGGTTGTGAAAAGTAATTAACATATATAAAACCCATGAATAACCATAGTATACTAAAATAGATGAGATTTGAAAGAAAATATAATATAATTTTCCCATATGGGAACATAGCCTTAAAAAATATTGAATTCAAAGTATGATCTTAATGAAAACCTTTACTAACAATGTAAGGTATAAAATATAAATCCATAAGGAAAGAAGAGAATCAATCTAACCAAATTGGAATTAAATTTGAAATATAGTAATTTATTAATGTTAATTTTTGTCATAAAATAGAAACTGTGTAATTGAAGAAACATAATTGAAATTATTGGAGGCTTGCAAAGGAAACCATTATTACAAACATATCATATGGAGTAATAATATATCAATATAGATATTATATAAAATAGATATAAACCAACAAAAATAATTGGAAATAAAACAAAAAAAATTAGAGGTTTAAATTCATATAATCTTAGAATAACATAATTAATGGAAGATAGATATGACACATGGAAAGAAAATTTATCTTAGAATCAACTTAGGGTTCATTAATGGATCAAAAGATTTTGGAAGGAGATCATGAAATGTCGTAAAAATTAAATTTATAAATTTTTTTTGTAGAAAAAATAAGGAAATGGAAAGTAATTACATCATTTTAGAGAAGAATAGGTACATAATTTGTAACGCGTCTCAAGAAATGGAAGATGAGAAAAATAGGACATACCATAAGTCCCATTTTATTTTGTCACATTTTCACCTCCTATATAATAAAATCATTTTTAATAAAAATTAATATAGAAGTGAATTATATTCATTTTATATCACTCTTTACCAGTTAAAATATTTTTAATTTATTTATTAATATTTTTTTAGAGGGATAATTGATTGAGGAAATGTTTTTATTTAAATTATCTCATTTTGTTTCAATTTCATGATTTTTTTTAAATTATATTTCTGTGAAATTATTTATTGGGGATTAAAATAGTTTAAAATAAATTTATATTATATAATATATATTAACCATTAATTTGTGTATGGAAAATAAAATAATTGAAAACATCCTCATTGGAAAATGAAATTAGACATTATTATTGGGATTTATCGAAGACGAGTTAGAGAGAGTATATACTATATATAAATTAAAATAGTTATAATTGTGTCATAATGTCATTAATATGTTATATAATTATATATGAAATAATTTCTAAAGGTATGAAATTATAAATTGACCCAGAGAGTATAAATAAGAATAAAATGAGAATAGTGAAAGAAAATAAAGGTTATTTCTACATGGAAGATTTACAACTTTGCTAATGTTTTGAAGGGTTTGGGTTAATTAACTCTAGAAAATCCCTAAAGGATAAGAGGTCTTAATAGAGGTGAAATGGTCATATATTTAGAGCTGAGAAGATAATAGAAAACTACATTCAATGGAAGAAGATATGGGGTACTTATATTTAATTATATGTATATTTTTGGGTTAAAATTTGTATTATATTTTAATTTATTCCAACTACTTATAAATTGTATTAATTTAATTTGTATTATTATTTAAAAATGTATGATAATTAATATAGAAAACAATCTAAAACCTAGTGTAACCTCCAAATTGTAACACCCCAAAGAATTATAAATAAACTAATGAAACCCTGAGTCTCTAAAAATAACCACTTTTTTATAACCTAGTTAGTAAAAATAAGTTTTCCACCTCTGTGATTTGAATTTTTAAAAAATCACATACACAGTTGCGTTTAGTAAGATATTAAGTGTCTAATAAGACAAACTTAGTTTTTGATGAATAATAATATACCATTATGAATAGTAATATGAATAATAATATGAACCTTATGAATGTAAATCATATTATTATTTTATTTTATTATGGTTATAAGATAATGAAATCTTGATTAAATTTTCATGGTGATATAATACAAATTTTAGTTTTAAAATTTTCATTTTTCGAATAAATTATGAATTTATTTAAAAATTAAATAAATAATATTAAGTAAATTATTTTCCAAAAATTAAGTTCATTTTCTAATTAGACACACTGAAAAATGGTTAGGTTTAATTTTTGTGATTTCTCTAAAATACTCGAATTTTTGATGAATAGTAAAATACAATATTTACTGTATATATACATTATCAGCTATATTCACTATTCCTAGGATCACGAATGATGTAAGAACACTTGGTTAGAACACACATGAACTTATTACTCTTATGGGTCACATGAATCAACACTCTTGGTTGTATTAAGGGGAAAAATAAAATAATAAATAATATATTAAAAAATAACCCCTCTCCTCCACTATAAAACCCCACTCACTTCCTCTTATATTCACTTCTCTCAAGAACTATGCCCTATATAAATTCTACTAAAATATCCTCCCAATATCCTCTCCCACTTTCATCTTCCCTTGTTCTCATAAAAAGAACAAAACCTCTCCCCTGAAGAGTCTCCCAAGAAAGATTACTTCAAGTGGTAAATTTATCTTTTCAATTCTTTTATTTCAAGTTTATTTAATTTATTTTTCTTTCCTCACCTCCTTTCATACAAATTCTGTGATGACTCTAGTTCCATACATGTAATGGAATTTTTTTATTATAATGAAATAATTATTTATTATCTCTCCTTACACCTTATTTTATACTAGAAATGAAAACACCATATAATATGTGTGAATTTGTCATTTTCAAGGATGACGCATTTTCAATTTCTCTTACCAAATTAAATTATGGACATTAAAACTTTTTTGTTATTGAACCAAACTATAATATATATATTATACCTTATTTAATTTCATGTAATCCTTTTTTACCCATGATATTAATTTATAAATCAAAATGAGTTTGTTGCAATCAAGAACCACCAATTAACCCAAATAATTGTTATTAAAGTTTTATATTTTGATTCATCTTCACTACAAATAAATAAACAACTTTTTTGACCATGTAATAATTTGTTTGTTTGATAATAACATATAACATCTATTCTGTAAAAGAATTCTCATTTTATATGTTTATCTGTACATGAATATAACTTAATCGATCATGAAAACCAAGGAAGAAAACACTCCCAAACATTGAAATTGGATCTCTTAACCCATCGAAAGTCCATGAATGAACCAAAATAAGGCTATAATAAATCAATTTCACATAGATTAGGTTCTTTAATCTTTAATTTATGAACCTAAATTTGATTATTCAGGTCACTAAGATCAAGTGAGGAACACCATCAGACTTACGGAAAGGGTTTTCTACCCGAACCTCCATTTTCAATCGAGTTACTATTATTCTCTACATACCTCAATTAAATTATTATTTATTCATATGTACTCCTCATATATTCTATGATAATGTTCTTTATATGTGTACTAATGATAATCATAATTTCATTTTTGGGGGTTATATGTTTTAAAAAGATAGTTCAAAAATTCTTCCTGAAATATAAGGCATATTCAAGGGAATTTCTCAAATTATTACCTATTTTAAATGGAACTATATAATCTGTTTTTAGAGAAAATTATCTTTCTAAAAACAAAAATTTTATTATAAAAATACTATCTTACTTTAATTTGGGTTTTATATGAAGTCTTTTCCAAAAGAAATTTCTTTTTCCAAGTAAAAGAGTATTTATCTCAAGAATTACTCGATGATTTTATAATAGTACCTCATCTATTTAAACAATATTATTGATTATTATGTATAATATAATCTAAAATATTTAATTTAATGGTTTATGATTAGTTTGACTAAGGATGTACTACCTTAAAACCATTAACCAATTTACTCCGAATGGTTAGTTTTTAAGCTTAATGTTCGGGGAAAGTTATTTACATTTCATATGTTAGTTTCAATATGAATGTATAAGTTGTTTATGTTTATACCTCTTCATATGAGGAATTAATTGGATTTAATAAGTGATGGGTGGGTCCCTCTATAGCCCCTATATGAATCTCTAGGTCTCATGAGACAAACTATGGTCTTAGGACGATGTTTTGACAAAATGATTATTTATGGACTTGGAATGAGGCCTTTAAGGTATGGCTATGATGTATGACATTATGAATTCCCTCATTATGAAAATAATAATTGAAAGTTCATGAATTTATTTGACTAGTAGAATACCCTTGATTATGCTTTATTATGAAACTATTTATTAATCTCTTATTCCTACCATTCCGTGTTCAAGTTAATTTTTAAAGGCATGTGTTTTTAGTTATTTTCCATTCATAATGTTTATGTTTATACTATATTATGCTATATTTATTACCCTTACTGAGCATTTGAGCTCACCCCATTTCTATGTTTCATTTTATCTGGACATGATGAAGTTCATTATGAATGACCCGCATGGAGAAACATAGAGTTGTGGATATTACCAACAAAAATTATATATTGTATTTCATTTCATGTTGTAATGATGAACTTATGTATGTATATTGTTTCGAAAGATACTAAACCACTCTATCTTTTTGGATGAATATTCCTTGTTTATATGCCAATGCAATAAAATAAGGCACTGGCTCCGGGAAACTCAGGTTGGGTCCTTATAGTTGGTATCAGAAGAAGTTTTTTAGAAAACCTGAAAACTAGATTTAGAAAATGTAGATTAGGGAACAAAACCCTAAGATATTATTTTAGGATATACAAAGGACACCCTATAATTTTTGGTAAGGAATAGATTATTTTGATCTTTCAAGAAAATATATTACTATCTGAATACTACTGGTGGACGTGGTTCTGGCACAAATGTACCTAGGAGTTAAAACTCCAACAAGGTGTTCTAGGCTTGACCTAAGGTTTTCTGGAACATGAAAACAGTCCTTACCATGCACTTGGTTCGACACTACCGGTGGATATTATTAGGATAATTAACATTTTATTTACAATCCATTATGAATAATTTAAATGTAGTTTTTTTATCAAAGAAACCATGTTTATGATTATGGGATTAGCCATATCCAGGATTTCAATTTTTACTATGTATTTTAAGTTGAGACTATACATTATGATTCATAACCTAATCAAGTGTATTCCATTATTTAGAAATGGAGACTAATAGAGTAAATGGAAACCACCTGAACATGCGTATCCCAAGTAGGGATTTTCCTCCTATGAAAGATAATTATGTTGGATATGGAGCTACGACTGGGGATGAGTAACTTATAACTATACTGGGACATCTTACTCAGGTTATGAACAATAAACATACCCTAATGGAGCATACAGATCCTCAATGTGGTGGAGCTATGCTAGATCACTTTCTGTGACAACATCCTCCGTCATTTAATAGAATTACAAACCGATTCATATTGGATCACTGGATAAGTTCATTTGATAAGATATTTATTACTTTGGGATGTAAGGAAAGGGAGAAGGTAGTCATTACATCAACTATCAGGTAATGTAGATCAATGTTGTCTTTAATGTAAAACATAAAGGAATATAAATAAATAGAAGAAATGGAAAGGATGGATTTTAAGGAAATATTTTTAGAAAAATTATTTCCTTGTGAAAAGAGATCAGATATGGAAAGGTTGTTTCTTAATCTAAGGAAAAAAGTGGATGAGAATGTTACAGTGTAAGAAGCTAACTTTACAAGTTTATAAAGGCATTATATAGACTACATACATTATCCAAGGAGAAATATTGGTCAATTATTTGATGTTTTAAACAATTACTTCGATGGGATCTAGTCTTCGAAAGTTTATCATCATATGAAGATATAGTATCAAGTGCTATCAAGGTGGAAAATGAATTCTCTAAGTCTTATGATTTTAAGGGAATGCAAGGGAATAATATGTTAACTAAAAAATATGGAAAAGGAAATAAGGAAATATTGAAGAAGGGAAGAGTTGAACTTCCACCCTATGATAATTGTGGAAAGATACACTCTAATACATGCCTGAAGGGTATGTGTGTTTATTACATGTGTAGAGAAAAAGGCCCACTATCCCAAGATTATAAGGGGAAGAATGAAGATACTAATATTCTATGATTGAATTGTAGGGAGAGGGAAATTATGAAAATGATTATCCAAGGAATCAAGTAAATTTTCCCCAAAGAAGGCCAAGGGAGAAAGTCCAAGCTTATACAGTCACAACTACAGAGGTTGAAATTTTTAATGACATGGTTGAAAGTACTTTAATAATCATTTACTCTATATTATCTAATGCATTATATGATTTTATATCATCACATTCTTTCATTTCTTCCTAGTTTTCCAAGAAAATTAAATATTTCCAAATTGATTTAATTAGGGATTTGTATGTCAAAATTATTAAGGGATATATTATTACAAACCTTGATGAAAAAATTTATTGAAAGAATAAGGATGTTATAATTTTTGAGGATGATTTGGAATCCATTATCTTTATGGTAGAAACATCACCATCTGATTCTCATCTAGATCTACCCCTAATATCTCTACTAAATTTAATTAATGGAGAGGAAGGGGCTGCAATAACTACGGGTGAGGAAAATAATGTTTAAATATATGATGTACCTGTTATGTATAAATATGTTCATGTGTTTCCAGAGGATTTATCTGGACATCCTCTAGAGCGGGAAATTGAGTTTTCCATTGACTTAATTCTGGATTCAAGGCCCATATCAAAAATCCATTATTGAACGGCCATTGTGGAATTAGTATAATTGAATAAACATCTTGAAGAATTGAGTGATAAAGGATTTATTCACCCTAGTTTTTCTCCATGTAGATCCCCTATCCTTTTCGTTAAGAAGAATGATTGATTAATGAGGTTGTACATTAACCATAGGAAGATTAATGCTATAACAATAAAGAACAAGTATCCCCTACCTCTCGTTGATGTTTTATTTGTTCAAATTCACCAAGATTAACATTTTTCGAAGATTGGCCTGTGATCTGGATATCATCGGTTGTGAGTAAGGAAGTAAGAAATTCCAAAGAAAAATTTTCAAGCCCGGTATGGGCATTACGAGTTTACAATAATGCCTTTTGGATAGACAGATGGACCCTATGTCTTCATGGATCTAATTAGTATAGTCTTCAAGGAATATTTTGATGAATTTGGTGTGGTATTTACTGATGATATCTTATTATACTCCAAATTCTACGAAGATCATGAAAATAACTTGTACACTATTCGAAAGGATCTTTAAAGAAATGAGTTATATGGGATGTTTAGAAAGTGCTTATTTTGGATTCAAATAGTTTTGTTTCTTGGAAACATTACTTATAAGGATGGAATATCTGTTGATCTTGTGAAGACAAAGGATGTTAAAGAATGACCTACTCCAACGAACATAATAGAGGTACCTGATTTTATTGGTTTAACAAGTTATTATCGGTGTTTCGTTCAGAACCTCACCTGTTAAGCCAACCCAATGACCAATATTACATGTAAAGTGGTAAAGTACATATGGAAAAAATAATTTGAGGACTATATCGAAGAATTAAAGAGGAGACTATTGAACTCTCATATCCTAACTCAACCATTAGGGAATGATGGGTTTGCGATTTATAGTGATGAATCAAAGAAAGGGCTTGGTTGTGTTCTTATGATGAATGATAGAGTTACTTTATATACATCAAGGTATTTGAAAATACATTAACAAAACTATCATACTCATGACCTTGAGTTAGCCACTGTGATATTTGGTCTAAAAATACGGAGACACTATCTCTATGGTGAAAGATGTGCGATACATATGGATCAAAAGAGTTTGAAGTATATATTCTCATAGAAATAACTCTACATGAGGAAGAAGTGATGGATCTAAGTACTCTAGTATTATGATTGTTCCATACCCTACCACCAATTAAAGGAAAATAAGGCCGCTGATGCATTGAGAAGGAAGGATCATTGAGATTTAAACAATATGAGGACTGAAAGGGATCCAGTATTAATGGATATAGTAAGGGTGGACATGATAATTATTGAAGAAGGTGAAACATCATTACTTTTTCAATTGGATTCCCAAAAATCTTTATTAGAAAGTATTAAAATCTCTCAGTCCAATGATGAGAACTTTCAAAAGAAAATAAATGCTGTGAAAGATGGGAAGATGGATAACTTTGTATGTGATGATGGAATTCTGATATTTGGGAAGAGGCAATGTGTTCCATCTATACCCAAGATGGAAAGGGAGTTATTTGATGATTCCCATAGATCTAATTTCTCTATAAAACTAGAAAACACTAAAATGTATATATATTTGAAGGAAGAATTCTGGGGGGACAACATGAAGTGTGAAATTTCTGATTATGTAACAAGATGTTCAGTCTATCAATAAGTGAAGGCCGAATGAAAATATCCTAGAGGATTTATGCAAACTATTCCTATTCCAACATGGAAATGGGATGACATCACCAGGGATTTTGTCACTAGATTACGCAAAACTCCAAGACATAATGATGAAATATGGGTAATTATGGACCCAGTTATGAAATGTGCACATTTCCTCGCTATGAGGGAGGATTTTCCACTAGAGTGCCTTACACGACTCTATATCAATGATGTTTTGAGAGTTCATGGAGAACGTCTCTAAATTGCTTCTGACTACGTTCCATGTTTTATATCAAAATTATGGAAAATTATTAAAAAAAGCCCTGGATGATGATCTTCGATTGAGTACTACTTATCACCCTCAAACTGACTGGTAATCAGAAAGGATGATACAAACTTTAGAAGTCCTATTGAGATCATGATCACTTGATTTTCAAGGTATGTGGGAATATTATTTACATTTGGCGATGTTTTTACTACAATAATAGTTTCCATTCCAGAATTAAAATGGAACCATATGAAGCATTGTATGGAAAGAGATGTCATACACCGACATGTTGAGATGAAGTTAGCGAAAGAAATCCTGTGGGTACATAGCTTATGGAGGAAACAATATTGAAGGTAAAGAATATTCAAGGCCATGTAAAAGTATCACAAAGTAGACAAAAAATCTATACTGGTAATTGAAGGAAGGATTTGGAATTTCAAGTGGGAGATCTCATTTTCTTTAAAGTATCTCCATGGAAGGGTGTTATAAGATTTGGGAAGAAATAAAGACTAAGCACATGGTATATAATCCCTTTTGAAATTTTTGAGAGAATTGGAGCTATTGCATATCGTTTGGGCATACTGCCTAGCTTTTCTATAGTACAAAATGCGTTTCATGTCTCATTGCTGAGAAAGTACATGCCAGGACCAATGTATGTACTCACTTATAAAGTTATAGAATTGAAACTAGACCTATCTTAATTTGAAAGTCCTATCCAGTTTATGGAAATTAATAACAAGGGTTGATGAATCAGATGAATCGACTGGTAAATATAATTTGGAAAAATAAAAAAATCGAAGAGGCAACATGGTAGCCTGAGGAGAAAATGATGAAATACCGAAATATTTTTTGTGAGGTAACATTCTCATAATTTAAAGGATTATTTTTTTTAAGGTGGAGAGAATGTAACAACCCAAGGATTTGTAAATAAATGCATGAAATAGTATGTCTCTGCAAAACACCACTTTGTTATAACCTTGCTAGTAAACATAATTTTTCCACCTCTGTGATTTGAATTTCGAAAGGCTAACATACAAATTTGCGTTCAATAAGATATTAAGAGTCTAATAAGAAAAACATAATTTTTTTATGAATAATAACATACCCGTATGAATAGTAATATGACCATTATGAATAGTAAATCATATAATTATTTTATTGTCTCAATGTTATAAGATAATGAGTTTTTGATTAATTTTCTAAGGTGATATAAAGTGAATTATAGTTTAATTTTATTATTGTTCAAATAAATTATAATTTCATTGAAAAAATAAATTAATAAAATTTAGAAAATTATTTTAAAAAAAAGAGTTCATTTTTGAAATCTACACGCTAAAAAATGGTTAGGGTGAACATTTTGGATTTTTCTAAAATACTCAAATTTATGAGGAATAGTAAAATATGGTAATTTACCGTATATATACATTATCAGATAAATTAAATATTCTAAGAATCATGGATGATGTAAGAACACTTTTTGGAACTCAGATGAACTTATTACTATTATAGGTCACATGAATCAATAAAATTGGTTGTCTGGATTAAAATAATAAAATAATGAATTAGATATTCAAAAAACACCTCTCCTCCACTATAAAACCCCCACTCCCTCTTCTATTCACACATCTAATTCATTTTACCCACGTCTTGATACCCTTGGTCTCATAAAAATACCAAAACCTATCCCCTAAAGAGGTTGTCTAGAAATATTACTTCAAGAGGTAAATTCCTCTTTTCAATTATTTTATTTCAAGTTCCTTTCTTTTATATTTCTTTACTCACCTCCTTTCATCCAAATGTTGTGATGAATGTAGTACATTAAATGTACTTAAATTTTTTCATGATAAAGTAATAATTATTTATCCTCTCTCCTTACCCCTTGTTTTATTGTATAAATGAAAACACCATCTCAAATGTGTTAATTTATCACATTCTAGGATGACGAGTTTTTAATTTCTATTACCATCTTCAATTATGGTCATGAAATCATTTTTATGGTTGTAAAAGAATATAATATATGTATTATAAATAATTTAATGTCCTATAATACTTTTCTTCACATTATATTAATCTATAAATCAAAATGAATTCGTGGTGATCAAGAACCACCAATTAACCAAAACAATTGCCTTTAAAATTTTATATAATGATTCATCTTCAATCCCAATAGACAAATGAATTTTATAACCATGTAATCTTCTGGGTGTTCACTAATCAAAAAAAACTTCTATTCTGGAAAACCATTCTCATTATACATGTTTATCCGTACATGAATACAAGTAAATCGATCATTAAAACCATGGAAGAAGACTCTCCCAAACAACAAAATCGAATCACTTAACCCATCAAAAGGTCATGAATGCACCTAAATAAGGTTATAATAAATTAATTACATGTACAAGAGGTTATGTAATCTTTAATTTATGAACCTAAATTTGATTATTAAGGTCACTAAGATCAAGTGAGGAACAACTTCAGACATACGGTAAGATTTTTCTACCAGAACCTCTATTTTCATTCGGGTTACTCTTATTCTCTACTTAACCCAATTAAATTATTTTTTATTCATATTCAATCCTCATATATTCTGCTAGATCTTCTTATATATGTTTACTAAACTGAATCATACATTCATTTTGGGGGTTATATGTTTTACAAGTATCTTTCGAAAATTCTTCCCGAAATACAATACTCATTCAATGGCATTTCTCAAATTCTTACCTATTTTCAAGGGAACTATGTAATAATTTTTTTGAAAACATTATCTTTAAAAAACACTCATTTTTTTGTGAAAATATAATATTACTTCACTTCTAGATTTATACAATGTCTTTTTCAAAATAACTATTCTTTTAAAAGTAAAAGAGTATTTATCTCAAGAATTAGTTGATGATTTTATAAGAGTTTCTTCATCTATTTAAACACTCCTATTGATTCTTGTGTATAATATAATTTACCATATTTAACTAAAATTTTTATGATTAGTTTGACTATGGATGTACTATCTTATAACAATTCACCAATTTACTTCGAATGGTTAGTTTTTATACTTAATGTGCCAGGAAATTTATTTACATTTTATATGTTATTTTATGAATGTATATGTTGTTTATGGTTATAGGCATTCATATTAGTAATGAATTGGTATTAACAATTGATGGTTGGGCCCTGCTATATCCCCTCTATGTATTAACAGGTCTCGTGAGACAAACTATGGTCTTGTCACCAGGCCTTGACAGAATGATTATTTATGGTCTTGGTACTAGGCCTTTATAATATGGTTATGATGTATGGAATTATTAATTCCCTCATTATAAAATTATTAATTGAATGTTCATGAAGTTATTTGACTAGTAGAATACCCATGATTATTCATTATTAAGGAATTATTTATTCAGATGTTCTACCTGCAATAATGTGTTAAGGTTCAGTTTTAAAGGAAAGTGTTTTTAGTTATTCTCTATTCCTAATGTTTAGGTTTATGATATATTCCTCTATATTTATTATCCTTATTGTGCATTTGAACTCACCCCATTATTATGTTTTATTTTCTTAGGACATGAAGATGTTTATTATTAATGGCCCACAAGGATAAAATTAGAGTTGTGGATGTTCCACATAAAACATATGTGTTGTATTTTATTTATTATTGTAATGATTAACTTATGTATGTATCTTGTTTCTAATGAAACTAAAACACTCTGTCCTTTGGAGATCATATTCCTTGCTTATATTCTAATGTAATAAAATAGGGCACCAACTTAGGGAAACTGGGGTTAGGTCCGTAAAGTTTGTATCAGAGGAAGTTTAGTAGAAAACATGGAAAATAGATTTATAAAATGTATAATAGGGAACAAAACCCTAAAATAATATTTAAGGATAAACATAAAATAACATCCTGGAATTTTCGGTAAGGAATTGATTATGTTTTTATTTATAGAAAATATATACCTATCTAGTTACTACCTGTGGATGTGGTTTTCGGAAATATGTACCTAGGAGTGAAAACTCTGATAAGGAGTTTCAGGCTTGAACTGGGGTATCCTGGTACACGAAAGAGATCCATACTGTGCAACTGGTTTGACACTTCCATGGGATATGCTTAGGATAATTTACATTTTATTTATAATCAATTATAAAGGAATTAAATGTAGAATTTTCTTCAAAGAAATGATGTTTATGATTTTTGGATTATACATACATAGGATTTCAATTTATGCTATGTATTTTAAGTTGAGATTATACATTATGATTCATCACCTAATCTAGTGTATGTCGTTATTTAGAAATGGTGCCTAGTGGAAGGATTGGAAACCACATGAATGCATGTATCCAATATAGAGATTTCCCTCCTATGCAAGATATTGATGTTTGATCTGGAGTTATGAATGGTGATGAGAAACTTATAACTATATTGAGAAAACTTAATCAAGTCACGAACAATAACCTTACCCAAATGGATCATCTGCATCCACAACGTGGAGGAGCTATGATTGATCACTTTATGTGATGATAAACTCCATCATTTAATGGGACTACAAAACCCATTCATAGAAGAGCAGTAGATAAGTTCATTAGATAAGAGATTTCTCACTTTGCGATGTAACAAAACAAAGAAGAATGTCATGACATCGATTATCAGTCGATGCAAATATGTGGTGTTCTTTAATCCAAAACAAAAAGGAGTTGGAAAAATTGAATAAATGTAATGGAGGGATTATAAGGAAATATTCTTAAAAAAATACTTCCCCTCACAAATAGAGATCAGATATGTAATGGTAGTTTCTGTATCTGAGGTAAAAAGAGGATTATAATGTTAAAAAGTATGAAGCTAAATTTACAAGATAATCAAGAAATGTCCAAAAATAGATATGTAATCCAAGGAGTAATATTGATCGATTCTTTGATGGTTCAAAACCATTCCTCTAAAGGGATCTAGTATCTATATACATCTCATTATATGAAGATATAGTCTCAAGTGTTATCAAGACAAAAAAGGAATTCTCTAAGTATTAGGATTTTAATGAAATGCAACTGAAGAGGAGGAAAGTTGAAAATTTTGGAAAATGAAATAAGGAAATGGGGAAGAAGGGAAGAGTTGACCTTACACCCTGCGATAATTGTGCGAAGAGACACCTCAGTACTAGCCTAAAAGGTATGTGTGTTTGTTACAAGTGTGGAGAAAAATGCCACCTATACTAGGATTGTAATCAGAATAAAGAAGCTACCAATTTTCAACGGTACAATTGTAGGGAGAGGGGAAATTATTCAAATTTTTGTCCTAGGAATCAAGGAAACGTTCCCCAAAGAAGGCGAAGGGAGAAAAGCCAAGCTTATACAGTCATAGTTGCAGGGGTTGAAGTCCCTAATGATGTAGAGGAATTTACATTAATAATTTCCTCAAACTTATCCAATGATTTATTTGATTCCATATCATTGAATTCTTTCATATATTCCCAGTTTACCAAGAAGATTTGATATTTAAAATTTGATTTAATAAGGATGTTTTCAGTCAAAATATTAAGGAAAGTATCATTACAACAATGTTTTGTCAAGCAGTCCCCATTATGGAATATAAACATGCTTTATCTGCATATTTTGTTATCATAACCATGATTGAATTTGATATAATCCTCGGTATGGATTTTTTTTCGAACCGTGATATGAAAATTTATTGAAATAATAAGAAGGTTATAATTTTGAGTACTATGTGGAATCCCTAATCTTTAGGGAAGAAACATCACCACCAGATTCTCATCTATATTAACACCCAATATCTCTACTGAATTCAATTATTAGGGAGGAAGGTAATGCAATAACTTTGGGTAAGGAAAATAATGTTCAAATAGATGAAATACCTATTGTGAAAGAATATGTTCCTATTTTTCCAGAGGATTTACCTGGACATCCCCCTGAGTGGGAAATCGAATCATCCATTAAATTAATTCCTGATACAAATCCCATATCAAATACCCCATATAGAATGGCCATTTTAGAATTAGTATAATTGAAGAAAAAACTTGAGGAATTGAGTGATAAAAGATTTATTCTCCCTAGTGTATCTCCATGGGGAGCCCCTGTCCTTTTTGTTAAAAAGAAAGATGGATCTATGAGGTTGTGCACTGACTACCGAGAGATCAATTTTTTCACAATAATGAACACGTATACCCTACCTCACATTGATTATTTATTGATGATATCTTGGTATACTCCAAATGCTACGAAGATCATGAAAATCACTCGCACACTTTTATCAAGAAACAAAGAAGAAATGAATTATATGGGAAATTTAGAAAGTCCGAATTTTTTCTTCAATTGGTTTCTTTTTGTGAACAAATTTTCTCAAAGGATGGCATACCTGTTGATCCCACGAAGATTAAGGCTATTCAAGAATGGCATACTGTAATGAACATAAGTGAGGTACATAGTTATATTAGTTTAGTACGTTATTATCGGTGTTTTGTTCATAAATTCACCAATTTATACAGCCCAATGACCTAGATTACACGTAAAGAGGTTAAGTTTGTATGGAAAAAATAATTTGAGGGCTGTGTCGAAAAATTAAAGAGGAGATAAGTGAACGTTCTGATCCTAACTCCACCATCAAGAAATTATGGGTTTCTGATCTATTGTGATACATCCTGGAGAGGACATGGTTATTTCCCTATGAAGAATGATATATTTATTGCCTACACATTAAGGCAATTAAAAATTAATGAGAAAAACTATTCTAATCATGATCTTGAGTTAGCTACTGTGATCTTTGCTCTAAAAATATGGAAAAACTTTCTCTATGGTGAATGATGTGAGATATATACAGATCACAAGAGTAGGAACTATATATTCTCATAGAAAGAACTCAACATGAGGAAAATGTGATGGCTCAAACTACTCAAGTATTATGATATTTCTATACACTACCACCTAGGAAAAGAAAATAAGGTCTCTGATGCATTGAGTAGGAAAGATCATGGGGTTTTAAACAAAACAAGGATTGAAAGGGATCCTGTATTCATGGTTCTAATAAGGATGGATATGAGAATTATCAAAAAAAAAGAGAAACATTGTTTATTTTTTAATTAGTTTCCCAAAAATATTTATTAGAAATTATTAAAATCTCTATGTCTGATGATGAGAACCATCAAAAGAAAATTAATGCTATAAAAGGTGGGAAGTTGGATTACTTCTTAAGTGAAGACAGAATTCTTAAATTTGGGAAGAGACTATGTGTTCCATCTATACCTGAGCTAAAAAGGAAGTTACTGGATGATGTCCATAGCTCGAATTTATCTATACACTCTAGTTTCAATAAAATGTATAGAGATTTAAAGGAACATTTCTGGTCGGACAACATGAAGCAGGAAAATGCTGGTTATGTATCAAGAGGTATAGTCTGTCAACAAGTGAAGGTCAAATGACAATATCCTAGAGAAGTCACACAACCTCTACCAATTATAACATGGGAATGGAATGATATCACCATGTATGTTTTCACTGAATTACCCCAAACTCTAAGAAATGATGATTCAATATGGGTAATTGTTGATCAACTTATGAAATATGCACATTTCCTCTCTATACGGTAGTATTTTCCAATAGGGCGCCTTACACGACTCTTTATTAATGAAGTTTTGATAATTCATGGAGAACCTCTCTCTATTATGTCTGACTATGATCCAAAATTTACCCCAAAATTCTAGAAAGGCCTTCAGAAATCCCTGGATACGAAGCTTAGATTGAGTAATGCTTATCACCCTCAAACTGGCGGGAAATCAGAAAGGATGACCCAAACATTAGAAGACATGTTGAGATCATGCACACTTGATTATCAAGGTATATGGGATCCGTATTTACTTTTGGTGAAGATTTACTACAATAATAGTTTCCATTCAATCATTTAAATTGAACCATATGAATAATTGTATGGAAAAATATTCCATACACCAACATGTTGGAATGATGTGAGTGCCAAGAATCTTGTGGGTCCAAAGCATGTGGAGGAAACAATAACAAATGTAACAACTATTCAAGGCCACATCAAAGCATCTTATTGAAAACAAATAAACTATGATGATAATTGAAGTAAGTATTAAGAATTTCAAGGGGGAGATCATGTTTTCTTAAAATTACCTCCATGTAAATGTGCTATAAGATTTGCAAAGAATGGGAAATTTAGCACTAGGTATATAATCCCTTTTGAAATTTTGGAGAAAATTGGAGCATTTTCTTATCTTTTTTCTATGCTGCATAGCCACTCTAAAGTAAACAATGTGTTTCATGTATCATTGATAAGAAAGTACATAAAATAACCAACACATATCCTCACTTCTAAAGGTATAGAATTGGAACCAGACCTATCTTACTGTGAAGAGCATATCCAGATTCTTGATACTAAATAATAGGTGTTGGGGAATCAGATGACTCGACAGGTAAAGAAACTTTGTAAAAATCATAAGATCAAAGAGGCAAGATGGGTTCATGAGAATATTATGGTGAAAAACTGAAAAAATATTTCCGTGAGGTTACATTCTGGTAATTTATAGGGAAAAAGTTTTTTAAGGAGGAGAGAATGTAACACCCAAAGTATTTATAAATAAATGCATGAAACACCAAGTCTCAAAAAAAACCCCTTTGTTTAAACCTAACTAGTAAACATTATTTTTCCACCTCTATGATTAGAATTATGAAAAAAATGAACTACACATTTACATTAAGTATGATATTTAGAGTCTAATAAGAAAAACTTAATTTCTGACGAATAGTAACATACCCTTATGAATAGTCATATGACCCTTATGAATAGTAAATCATATAATTATTTTACTGTTTTAAGTTTATAATATGATGAGATCTTGATTAAGTTTTCATGGTGATATAAAATGAATTATAATTATCAAATTTTTATTTTATGAATAAATTATGATTTTATTTAAAAATTAAATTAACAATTTTCTGAAAATTAATTTCAAAAAATGGTGTTCATTTTTGAATTCTACACATCAAAAAATGTTTAGGGTGAATATTTCTAAAATACTCGAATTTTTGATGAATAGTAAAAACAGTAATTTACCATATATATACATTATCAGTTAAATTGACTATTACTAGCATCATTGATGATTTAATAATACTTAGTTCAAACTCACATGTACTAATTACTATTATGGGTCACATGAATCAACACTATTTATTTTCTTGAGTGAAATAATAAAGTAATGAATAAGATATTAAAAAATCACCCTCCTCCACTACAAAAACACCCTCACTCCCTCTTATCTTTACTCCTTTGGAGCCTTTTCCCCACATCCAGCTACCATTGGTCTCATAAAAAGACCAAAGCCTCTCCTCAAATGAGGATCTCAAGAAATATTAGTTTTAGAGGTAAATTCCTCTTTTCAATTCTTTTATTTAAAGTTCTTTAATTTTCTTTTTCTTTCCTCACCTACTTTCATGAAAATATTATGTTGAATCCAATGCCTTAGATGTATTGGAATTTTTTTATGATCAAAGAATATTTCCTCATCATCTCTCTTTACCCCTTATTTTATACCAAAAATGAAAACACCATCCGAGATGTGTTAATTTATCATATTCAAGGACGACTAGTTTTCAATGTCAATTACTCTCTTCAATTATGGTCATGAAATCAATTTGATGGTTGATACAAACTATAATATATGCATTAAAACAAATTTAATGTCCTAGAATCCTTTTTTAAAAATGATATTAATTTATAAATCAAAATGAGTTCATTGTGATCAAGAACCACCAATTAACCCAAACAATTGTCATTAAATATTTATATAATAATTAATCTTCACTCCCAATAACCAAATGAATTTTATAACCATATAAACTTGTGGTTGTTAACTAATAATAAAAAACTTCTATTATGGAAAACCATTCTAATTCAACATGTTTATCCGTACCTGAATATAAGTAAACCGATCATGAAAACCACAAAAGAAGACACTCCCAAACAATGAAATTGAATATATTAACCCATCAAAGGCCATGAATGAACCTAAATATGGTTATAATAAATCAAAAAAATTTATATGAGGTTCTAGAATCTTTTATTTATGAACCTGAATTTGATAATTTATGTCACTAAGATCAAATGAGGAACACCTTTGGACTTAAGGTAAAGGTTTTCTACCCGAACCTCCATTTTCAATCGGGTTAATATTATTCTCTACTTACAGAAATTAAATTTTTATTTATTCAAATGTAATCCTCATATATTATGTGTGAATGTTCTATATATTTCTACCAACCAGAATCCTACATTATTTTTTAGGGTCATATCTCTTAAAATAATCTTTCAAAAATTCATCCAGAAATACAATCCAGATTCAATGGAATTTCCCAAATTCCTACCAATTTTAAAGGGAACTATATAATAAATTTTTACCTACTGTTATCTTTATAAAAACACTAATTGTGTTGTGATAATAATATATTACTTTACTTATGGTTTTATACAATTTGTTTTCCAAAATAACTCTTCTTTTCAAAGTAAAAGAGTATTTATCTCAAGAATTACTTGATGATTTTATAAGAGTATCTTCACCTATTTCAAAACACTAGTAGATTATTATTTATGATATATTCTAACATATTTAATTTATTTGTATATGATTGGTTTGACTATGGATGTACTATCTTAAAGTCATTCACCAATTTATTTTGAATGGTTAGTGTTTATGTTTAATGTTCAGGGAAATTTATTTACATTTTATATATTAGTTTTAATATGAATGTATATATTGTTTATGTTTATCCTTGTTAATATAAGGAATTAATTGTACTTAATAAGTGATTGTTGGGACCTTCCATAGCCCCTAGATTCATTGGTAGGTATCATGAGATAAACTACTATCTTGGCACAGGGCATTGACAAAATGATTTTTTATGGTCTTGGAAAGAGGCCTTGACTATATGGTTATGGTGTCCAACATTATGAATTCTCTCATTATGAAACTAGTAATTGAAATTTCATGAGATTATTCTACTATTATAATACCCATTATTATACTTTATTATTTCCTTATTTATTCATCTCTTTTTCCTGCAATAATGTGTTCATGTTCATTTTTAAAGGCATGTGTTTTTTATTATTCACCATGCCAAATATTAATATTTATGATATATTCCACTATATTACTTACCCTTAATGAGAATTTGAGATCACCCCTTTATTATGTTTCATTTTCTCAGAACATTAAGAAGTTTATTATGAATGGCCTGAAGGAATAAACTTAGAGTTGTGGTTATTACCAATAAAACTTATACATTGTATTTGATTTCATGTTGGAATGTTGAAATTATGTATGTATCTTGTTTCCAAATATAATAAATTACTCAATACTTTGGGATTCATATTAATTTTTTATATGCCAATGTAATAAAATAAGGCACCAACTTTGGGTAACTGGGGTCGGGTCCTTACACCAATCACTCAATTAAACGCAATGACTCAAAATTCGTTTTTTATTTGGATAAAATATAATTTGGGTACCAAATTTTAAAATATAAGTTTCTAAATTCCGATCTATATTTTTTTAGGGTTATTACTACTTGATTCAATAGAGATTGAGCCTATATTGAATTATTTTTATCTAGATATGAATCTAATTTCAATATAAAAATAGACTCTGCACAATACTAAAACTTTCTCCTATTTTCTTATATTTTGATATATCCTTTGGGTTTACACTAAGGTATTATCTTCCTAATCCCCACTAATAATTTAATAAATATCCTTTTTACTACATTATATACCAAAAATTCATGTAGGTATTTGATTCATGAATTTAATATTAACTTTTTCCCAAAAGAACATTAATACCATAAAAATTAAATTATTCCTTAGTAATTTATTCTAATGAAAATATATTGGAATTTTCCTAAATTGATATAATGTTTCATATCATGAAATTACATTTAATCCCATATGTTTATCTATATTGTGTAACAAAAATCCCCTAAATAAATTAAGCCATTTTCCCAATTAACCATAATTTACTCAACATCAAATAACATATCCACCCATAGGGTTATCTATACCTCAATCTTTTTTTCTTCATAAACACTAATTAAATCCCCAAAACATCAATAAATACTTTAAAAACCAATCACATTGGACTTAAAAAGAGGTATCTTTGTATTTAAAATTTTGAACAACCTTAAAATTATTAACCCATGATGGTATTAAAAAATCCTAAAATCCTATCATGTGATGACATCTTATCCTATACTGTAATCTAAACCATAATATAATAGTAACTAAGACAATTAAAAACTATACTCTTATATCTCTTTCTAATACCATGTTCCATATATAATGATTTTGATATCAAATGAAGCATCCCAAACTTAAATCATCTATAATTATTATATCAATAATAATAATTGAGTCACTTATGCACCAAAGATCCTTTTAGGGTTAAATATTGAGAGGATTATAAAAAATTAACAAAAAAACCCATATATTTCCCATAAAATGGAAATTTCTCTGATTAAACAATTGATTCAATATTTTAAAAGAAGCCTTTAGTATCTCTCATAAATTAATCCACTCATAAAAACCATCTAGACATATCATATATTATAATATTTTTTAAAACCCTTGTAAAATAAAACATTAGAAGGGTGAGCATAAAATCTCATTAAGGGTAAACATAATTGATAATATTCTAAGATAATAAGTGAAAACAAAATAAAAAATCATGTATGAGAAAATAATGAATGTATAAGAACATATCATAAATAAATTTTACCAGATACAACATTGGTCACAATACATGAATCATAACATATGTATTTTGGTATAAATACATTTATATCTAATATCATGGAATTATAAGAATATGGGATCAACATAAAACATTACATCATAATCATAAATCAAGGATCATTTCCATGAAAACATTACATAGTTTGTTGGGCTTACCCCAAGTCCCATAATTTTCATCCCAAGAGATATATTGATTACCCAATTCATTTTACGGATATAAAATTCTGGTTCTACTCATCACATCATAATACGAACATGACTATTTTCACCAGACAAGAAAATAATCATAATTTAAATTTTGTATAGATAACCCTGGTGAAAGAAATAGGTTTCATAAACATTGTAGAAAAACATTATCATATGCCATAAAAATAAATAATATGGATGATATAATTTGATTATATCATTAGTTAAGCATAAGAATTATTAGATGATGTTGAAAATAATAATAAATAATTTTATAAGAATAGATTTTATATAATACATTCCAAATATATCACATAAGAATATATCAAGAACTAGATCATTTTATATAGATGGTTTAATCAACCAATATAAAGATATCATAAGAATATTTATATGGTAAAATATGAAAGACAACTCTCAAAGAGATATATATATTTCATATTTTTAAAAGAAAATGAAATAAAAAATTTAATAATTTTTTTATAAAACTTATGTTACATGGTTATAAAAACAAAATAATGAGTTACTTAAAATAAAAATTTTAAGTGGATTTAAAAAAGACTTTAGAAACCTTAATTTCAAAATAATTCCAAATTTTGATACTACGAAAAATAAAATTAATGATAAGAAATGTGTAATGGAAAAAAATATAAAATATGGAATGAAATAACTTTAATTATTATTCTTAAATGTAAATCATTATTTTTGAAAGACAAAATTCCCAAAAAATAAGAAAATAAATTATTTTATAAAACCATTAATGAATGTTAGAAGTATTGTAACAAATAATGGAAAAAAAATTTGTAGAAGGTGTTCATGTAGAAAATAATAAAATTAGATCTATTTCACACTTTTATAAAGAATTTGTAAAATTACTATTATAAAAATAATTAAAAAGAGTTATTTTAAATATTTATAAGGGAAGTCAATGATAGAAAATAATGAAATTAAAAAATCAATGAATTATAGATAAGAAAATTATTGAAACAATTTATGTAATGAGGACATGGTAGATATTAATTCATGACTTTAGAGATTGTATAAGGATAGATACACTAACATGTAATGTTTTTCTTTAATTTTGATCCAAAAATAATTATAAAGGTAAAAATAGTCAAAAACCCCATGGGTAACCAGAGGAAAATTAGATAGATGGGGTTTAAGAGAGAAATATCGTACCTTATATAGAAAATGTTTCATTAACAATCCCAAATTCAATGTATGACTAGAAGGAAAAAATTACGAAGAAATTAAGTTGTAAATTATAAAATGATAAGGAAGGGAATGATACTACAAATTGATCAAAATTGAAATTAAAATAGTAAGTAAAAATTAAAGAACATAAATTTTTTCTATATAAGATAAATATATAATTGAAGAAAAATATGTGAAATGAGTGGATACATATAATGGAAACCCATACCAATAATTTAACATGTGGATTAGGAATACTTCCAAAAATAGATTTTGTGAAAAAATGTAAATATAAATAAAAAAGTATAAAAACAACATAAAAAATATTGTTTATAATTCATATAATCTTAAAATCATTTAGTCAGTGAAGGAAAAATATAATTTAATGAAATCAAATGGAGTTAGGAATCTAGTAATGGGTTTTTCATGACCCCGACTGATGAAACCTGGACCACGAATACCCCACGCCCACTTCTAACAGGCTTAGGGATGGAAATCAACATTGAGTTGGCATATCACACACATGGTATGCCTTATCCTAATGTACCTGTACACATGCACACATATCTATTCCCATAAAATAGTGAAATTTAAAATAGATGAAACCAATTTATGAATATATCTATGATCCCACAATCAAAGTACGATATTAAAGAAATGGTACAGATAATGGGGGAAAAATACAAGCCCATAAAAAAACTATATATTGTCCATTTTACTCTAAGTTTGAGGACTTCTATCAAATAAAACTACCCAAAAAACACCCCAGTCTATCAAAATCAAGATACGATTCACTAGCTCCCTATTCTCCAAAGACACCATCAAATGGAAAGTATTCTTCATAATACACGATACACATGAGAAGATCCCATGCATGGACGAGTATTAAAAAACCCATTAGGACACCCTAAAAACACTAGATAATAGGTATCAAGAATAGTAAAATTATAAAAAATATAATGAAATCAATGCCTAAAAAACCCAGATATACCCAAGAAGGACACCATGCCTCTAGGTGGTCAAAACTAAACTACCAGTCACTTGATTATTCTCAAAGAAATGCTAATTCTGGGAGAATCCACTCCACAAGTAATGCCATCATCAGAGACACTCATCCAAGAGGACATGATCATTGGGACATACCCAAGAAATATTACTAGTCTATAAATACCCTGATAATCAAATAGAGGATCAAACCCAGAACCACTGGGGACACCAAAAACCTAATTTATATTAACCCACTATGCATGAGACCATACTCCAAAGATATCGGGAAATATACTAAAATGTAATGATAGATGTAGAATTAAATCCCTACTCAAGGTGGTCATAATAATTCCAAAAAACCCACCTATTTTATATATTGATAGATGATCAAACTGTGGTATCTTTGAGGGAAACCAAAAACAATATCTAAAAATTATCCTTTATAAAGGTTTATAATCAAAATAAGTGGATGAAATTTTGTACTGTACCCTTGAAGTAATGGACCAAAGGAACACACTCAACTGATAATAGCCCTAACTGAAGAAATAAAGGGATCAAAACATCCATACAATGGGGGTGTATGGCATGTACTGGGGGTATACGAAATTTACAACCAACACCATGTCTTCTTGTGTGGTTCTGGATCACATAGAATGTGAATTTCTTTATATATGGTGTGTATGAATATTAGAAATCATACAAACATCACTCGAATCTATGCCGGTTCCATCTGGTTGTTCTTGTGTATATCGACCCATGTTTGTATACTATGGCCATGTCGGTGTACTTAGTCGTTCTCATGCCCATGTTACCTCTCAGTAACATTTCAAGCCACATAGAATGATTCAAATAGTCTATGATATTTAACTCTCCATGGAAACCCTAGATCCATAGTCAAGGGGGTCCCATATTTCATGTGATATCAAATAACATGCCATGTAACCATGAAATTTACAGACCCTCGATTTCTCCTCCACACCATGCTATATGTTGCTACTTCCTAAATCACATATCCATTTGAAAATCATAGATTCGGGGTCAAAAAACTTTCCTGCTATTGGATATTGGGATTCTCAGCTCTGAATCTTCTCAAGAAATGACCCCACACAATGTCTATAGCTACACCATCAAAACCGATATGAATAAGAACCAAAAATCATTCCCGATCTTCCTCCAATCTTATTATGTTGTCATTTAACCTCAATCACACATTCAGTCGAGAAACTCACATGTGGAATCAATCCATTGTAACAATAATAGTAGAACAATGATTGAATACTGGGTAATCGTTGAACCATAGTCCAATAAAAATGACCAGGATGAATGTGCGAAGATTCCAGGGGAAGAAATCCATAAGACAATAGATGCGAGAAATGAACATGAAATTATTTCATTCAAACATGATCCATTATTATATATTTAGTAAAACAAAGAAGAAATAATCAATGATTAATTAAATCAATCTCAAATAAATCTACCATCGATGCATGAATCAATTTTTTTTCATGGAATTGATCTTTATTTGAATGGATAAAATAAAAGGATAGAATATAACAAATCAGACATTCTATTAGAAGTTTGGATCAATAAATGATAAATAATAGTTCCATATTTCCTCCAATAATAAGATCCATGAAATCCATTGGAAGAGGATTCTTGATCTGATATGACCTGACATTATCTACCAATGATCCTCCACATGCTCCTCTCCAAGGGTAACTCTCAATCCCTAGGTTATACGGCTAAACCAAGGGTTGCGAAAGAATTGTTTTTAAATAGAATAATCTGGTCCGTATATCAAATAAAATAAAATAAAAAAAAATTTATTTATTTATTTTATTAATTCTGTACCCATACTAAATTTTTCTCATATGCCAAATACTGACAATGGTTTTGTCGCTCCTTGTGTTAATCATGGGTATTGAACTCAATAGTGCCCTTAGTTTTATGATATGGGAATCTATTCACAAGCTATTCCAATTTTCTAGAAAATATGCATTCTTTTGGTATTAATATATTAATATATTTTAAAAATTAATTACAAGCATACTAGGCCTCATAATATCACACTATCTCAGTTCCAGACCCTGAAAATTATCCTTATAATATTATAATGTAATAAATGGAAATATTAGAGTCATTCCATTCTAAAAATAATATGGATTTTTTTCCGAAAAAGAAAAAACCTACTCTAGAAGATGAGTGTACTTGGCTCACATATTGGTCTCCCACTCCTAGGTGCTCTTCTGAATATTCTTATACTACCACTAGACACACACTAGGGGAATCAGTTACCCATGGAAGATCCTACCCTGTTAATCCTATATCCCCATAGGGTACTCCACAAAGGTATCTATATCCTCAATGTATATAAAACCCCAGTCGATAACATGTGATAGTTCATGCATGTACCTCCTCAACTGTGACATGAGGAAGAAATTGTATACCCAGTCCAACTATGGAATCAAAGCATAGAAGTCTTCCACATCTACAACCATATGTAGTATTTGTAAAGGACCAATGAATCTTAGATATTTCTTAATGCCTCAACCAAATATATGTAATCCATGTCTATGTGTTAACTTCTGGAACACATGGTCTCCCTCATCGAACTCCAATGCCCTCCTTCGCCAGTCTATATTGGAATTATAATAGATCTATGCAGTCCTGATCCAATCGTAGATGATATGAACAATCACTATATTAGGTTTCACCAAATCTTGGCCCATGAGTAATGACTCACTAGGATTAGTGTAATAATGTTGTGAACTTAAGGGTCTCCTGTACAATGCCTTGAATGGTTACATATCAATGGTGGAAGGGTAGGTGTTGTTCTATGAAAACCCAACCAAAGGTTAGGAGATCCTTCCAACTATGGCCAAAATTTAACAAGCAAGACCACACCATATCCTCTAAGACATGTATGGTTTGATCAGTCTTTCCGTCAGTATGGGGGTGAAACAACATTTTCAAATGAAACTATGCCCTAAAGGCTTAATTCAATACTCTCCAGAATCGTGATGTAAATCAAGAATCATGGTCTAAAATGATCATGAAGAGAAACCCATGGATCCAAACTATATATTACATATTGAAGCATCCCAAGATCTCTACTGAGATTTGCAATTGAATAACTAGGAAGTGGGATGACATGGTGAGTCAGTTTATGATCACCCATATTGAATAATGTCCCATTGATGTTCATAGTGACCCATCATGAAATATAGGTATATCCCATCCCACTTTCACTCTGATACCTCAAGGGGTTGGTATAAACCCACTGGACCCTAGTGCTTAGCAATCACTTGTGGAGATGTGAGTCATTAAGAAACAAACTTTTCACCTTAGTAACACACATGGGTGGTTCCCAAGCCATCACTACCTCAAACTTCATTTGTTCCACTCCTAATCATGTCCCTGAGATTATGTATCCCAAGAAGTGTAACTCTCAAATAAAAAACTGACACTTTGAGAGATTAACATAAAGACATTGATTTCATAGTGTGTCTAAGACCACTAGCAAGTGTCTTTCATGCTTCCCCAAACACCAATTACACTAGGATATCATCGATGAATACAACCATAAACCAAGACAGGAAAGTATGATTGATATGGTTCATGAGTCCAATGACCATATTTAATGAATTTATAACCATGAAGGGAATCACCATTTACTAATAGTGAGAGTAGCGATGTTTGAATATCTTGTTTAGTATATCCTTATCCCATATTAGCACTGGTGATATCCTGATGTGAGGTTAGTTTGTGAGAACCATCACACCTATCATAATAGATAAAATAGGTAATTGATCATTGTTAGTTTATACTTATTCTTCACAAACACATGTTTCAAGAACTAGTAATACACACATAACCTTAATATTCTATTATAATTCATGGAAAAGGACACTGGAGTTGCATAGGGAGAAACATTGGGTATCAAAAAGCCATTATCCTTCAAGTACTCTAACTACACCCTCATATGAATAAGCTATATGGAATCCATACAATATGATAGTGTAGATATCGAGACCATACTAGGGTGTAATTCAATGTAGAATTCTAGCTCTTGGTGGGGAGGTTAGCCTGGGTAGTACTTAGGAAAAGCATCCTTGTACTGCACTACCACCCCAGGGAATTCGTAGTCTATAGAATCCACAACTCCAAGGGTCATCATATACAAGGTAGGACTAATAAGTTGATCTATATTTTTCCTAATGTTGTCGTACTACACTAAGGTTTCCTTTTTAACTAAAACGTAATACCTCCTCCCATCACTACAGACACACCACATACTACACCTAAAACAGTTAGATTGGGAATAAACTATGGATAGTAATTTCAAACCTAATATGAAATCATAATTAATAATCACTACTATAAAGATATCCTCTATGACCTCCACACATCATATCAGACTATCAACAGAAGTGCATAACTTTTGAGTCATTACGTGTGGGAGTCTCCAATCATAAGGGTTGAGAAAAAGGATATAACCTAATCTCTATGTATAAAAATAGAGAAGTGGAAATAAAGGTATGAATCACACATTTGTCTATAAATATAAAACCTATGTTATAAAATAAACATATCACAAATCATATCATAACTAGTGCCTCTGGGTTATAGGCCTCCATATCCTGTTGCTATCCATTTCCCTAGACACCAGCTCCCTGAGCTTGGTGTGGACCACCTGGGGGTGGTGATGGTACTATGTAAAACATCTGAACACCTCATGCTACTCCCCCATACCCTCTTTCACATACTCTACACCAAGGAATACCCTATAAATGCATCTGTATCTACCTCAACAATCCCTTGACTATCTCCCGATCAACTATATGATGGATTTTAAAATCTCATGCAAGATGACCCCGACCATTACAAGAGAAACACATCCTCTCCCTCAATTGACTCAATCCATCATGAGATCTATGAACCATTGACCCTCTATTTTTGGATCATATCCTAAAGCACATGGTATACCTGGATCACTGTGACTTCCATCGTCTACCTATTGCCTTTGTCATAGCTTCTAGATTCCCACTACTAGCACCCACTATCAGTGCTTGCTCTGCTAAGAATCTCTGCACCACCGAGGCCCTATCAAGTACCTCAAAATAGGTGGGAATGCTGATAGATATAACTGAATCAATAATATCCCAGTGTAATACCTTTTCAATGTTCTAATATCTAATTAATGGATCCATCACTATATACATTGATTATTACGAAAGATAAGTAAACATTGAAGAAAAATATTCCACACTCAAACTACCATGATGGAGATTAAGAATCTCTTTGATGAATACTAACCATATTGTGGCTGAATAAATAGCCACCCTAAAGAGGCACTCAATGTATTACCGGGATAGTGTTGTTTCAAAAAGTGACTGGGTCACTAAACTTCACTATCTCCCAGTATATCTTTGAATTGGACTTGTTGTGAGGACCAATATCTGATCTACAAGAATCCTCACAAGGTAAAAACTCTACTAATTACCTATATCAATCCGTATCCACTTCTGGTTTTAGATCTCCTTGAAACATATAGGGTCTCTTCCTTTGAAACTCATGTAGCACAGTAAGCCTACACACATCTTCAGATAGAACTAAAACTGCTAGATGCTTCTCAAAAAGTGGTGGTATAGCTGGTAAACAACCCAAAGCTACTATCTTTGGTACAAATACCTATGAAAAATCATTTTCACTTGGCATATTATCCTCATGATCTCATAATGAAAACCTAATTGGGAATACTCATGGATGTATCCTGAAATAAACAAGTTGTACCACGGTCAAAGAGTGTACATGGGGAGATTACTCAATAAGGACATAGAAAACACAAGAAATTTTTATATAATTTGTGTAACAATGTTTTACTAGAAATCAAATTCTACATGTACTCATTCAAAATGCAGGAAATCAGGGTATTTGTGTGTGGATATGTCTCTATTGTACTAACACTGGAGTCCCTGGACAGAAATCCCAAATCAAAACAATTAACACTAGTACCCCAAACCAATCTCACTGAATCCATTCCCAAGGTTGAACTAACTACTTTTATACCACTCTATCATGAACCAGTTCGATGGGACCCAAACCACGACTACTCATGGACCACCTCCAATAGGCCAGATGCTAGAAACTAACCCTGAGTAGACATATCACACACATGGGAGGCCTTATCCTAATGTACCCATATGCATACACACATATCTAATCCCATGAAATATTATAATATAAAATTACTAAAACCAATTCATGCATATATATATGGTCCCACAATCCGAGCATGGAAATAAAGTACTGAAAAATATACACGAGTCCAAACAAAGGCCCCAAAAAAAACATACAGAGATCCCATCTTCCTCCATGAGAGTGTACTAAAATAAATTAAACCATCCAAAAACACCCATGTTTTCCAAGATCAAGCTATGGTCCACCAGATCCCATTACTCCTAAGATTCTATCAGGTGGGTATTCATTTTCACAAGACACGACACGTGCTGGTAGATCCTATACACAGGTGTGTATAACAATACCTAGTAGGACACCTCTAAAACACTAAACATGACGCATCAATAATATTCTTATTATAATAATGATATAGGAATGAATGAATAATAGAAACCTAGATATACATAAGAAGGACACCATGCCTCTAGGGGGTCACAACCAAACTTCCATCCATAAGATTCTTCTCTAAGAAATGATTTTCCTAATATAATTCACTATATGATCCATTGAATCATAAAATAAACTCATCCAAGAGGTCATTATCATTGGTACGCAGCCAAAAAAATCTCATGGGTGTTTAGTGACCTTGATACTCAGATAAGGGATAAGACAAAAAATTTGACGAGGGACACCAGAAACCCAATTTGGATCAAACCACTATGTAGGAGATCATACTCCAATGATACCATATAACATAATGAAATGAAAGTCTAGATATAGGACCAATTCCCTACACTAGGTGGTCATACATATTCCAAAAACCCCACATTTGGTATAGAATGATAGGAGATAAAACTCTGGTTTCACGGAGGGACACCAAAAAATCTCTCTAAGTCTTATCCTCTAGAATGGATCATAATTTAGAGATGTGGATGTAATGAATCACTGTAACATAGTGTTAATGAACCATAAAAATATGATCAAATGATACTGTTCTAAATTAAATATCCAAAGGGCTCCAAACACCCTTGGGGGGGGGGGGGGTGGCATGATGTGTACTTCGGGTACATGGTGTGTGTATCCAAACAAGGGTCTTCCAGTGTGGTGATACTTCACATGAAATGTTAATCACCATATACATGGTTTGTAGGATTATTACCCAACCTGTATAGTTCACCCTACACAATTCCCGTGCTCTTTGTCCATGCTAGTGTACATCAGCCTATGTATTTGATCTCTAGTCATATCCATGTAATTCGGACTACCCCTACAAGTGTAAAACCAAATTTACATGATTATCCACCTAATATGAGCGACACGATATGTGATAGGTTTACACGATACATGATATTTGTATTTATGTGAAATCCTTAGACCTATAGACATAGGGCCCCACATAGTGTGTGATCATAAATTACACACTGTGTGGCCCTACAATTTTCAGAATCCTCATTTCTCCTTCCATATATTCCTATGAATTTCCGATTCATCAATCATGTTGATCACCAATGATCATAGATCAAAGGTCATTAAATACATCCCTTTCATTATATCAGGATTCAAGGCTTCAAATCATCTTAGGAAACTCCCCCATAAATGGTCTGTATCCACGCCATTGAAACAAGGATGAATGGAAACCACTAATCCATCCTGATACACTACCAATTCACATTTTTAATCATTACAGTTCAATCACACCCTTGATCAAGGACCGCACCCACTACATTGATCCTTTTCACTGAATAATGGTAAAACAATGATCAAATATTTGGTAAAAATTGAACCACAAACCAAATAAAATTATCGTGATGAACGTGTGAAAAAATAGGGGGAGAAATCCATAAACCAAAATATGTGGGTAAAAACCTCAAACTTCTTCATTTATCTTTGATAAATTTTTATATATTCAAATGATCTAATAGAAAATAATCAATGAAAAATTATATCAATCTCAATAAATCTACCATCGATGATCCAATAAATCTTTATTTGTGGAATTGATACACGTTCGACCAGGATAAAATAATAGGGTGGAATTTCATATATAAAATGTACAAACTATAGTTTTTATTGATCCATAATGAGAGATGGTTCTTCATTCCCATCATTGATGAGATTCATGAAATCCATTGGCACATGATCCTGGATTTGATGTGACCTGATGTCATTTACCAACAATCCTCTATAGGATCCTCTTCAATGGTTCATCTCAACCACTAGGTTTTGTGCCTAACCCTAGGGTTGTTGCATAACCATGTTTAAATATAAGAATTAGGTTTATGCATTAAATAAAGTAAAATAAATATTTAAATTAATTTATTTTACTAATTCCACCACTGAAAATACTTTTTTAAAAATTCCCGACACCGAAAAAGGTTTTATTTCTCTTGTGGTAAAACCTGCATTCTGAACTCAATAGTGCACTTAGATTACTAATCCGGGTCCCCATTTGGGGTTTATTCCACCTTTATAGGAAACATGTATGAACTTGATATTAACATATTTAATTTATTTTAAATATTAATTCTTGGAAAACTGGGCCTCAAAATCTCATGTCATCTTAGTGCCTGGCCCTAAAAAAATCCATGTAGTATTCTAGAGAAATATATGAAAATATCAGAGTCATTATATAGTTTGATAATGAATCAAAAGTATATGGAAAGATATTATGAAATATATTTCTTAATAACATGAATAGAATTTTATTTTTGATTAAATAAATCAATATACAGTAATTTCATGGTTTAAAAGAAGAATATGTACTTGATTTTAAATATGGCTCATTAAATGGATGTTGAGACAAAGAAAACATACCTTAGGAACCATGTTTCTTTCCACATTTATGCCTCCCATAAAATAAAGTCATATTTTCTAAAACATGAATCTACAAGTGAATTAAATTACCCTTTTAAATCTTAATCTGTTATAATCAGTAGAATTTATTTATTACATTTTTTTTGAGGAGTGAATGTTTTGAAGGCATGTTTTCCTTTAAAATTTATAGTTTTTTTTACAATTTCATGGCTTTGATTATTTAAAATTTATAATTTTTAAAAATTATTTTCTAATGTTTAACATAAATTAAAATATATTTATATTAAATAATATTCATTAATCATACCTTTAGGTGGTGATAAGTAAAGTATATTTAATGTCCCTATAGGTGGATGAAATAAACCACTATCAAGATGCACCAGAAGAGAGGGAGAGAGATTATATATTATAAATAGAATAAAATAATTATATCACTATTATAAAAAAATTAATATGTCATATAAATATACAAGAAATAAGTTAGAATGTTTTAAAAATTTAAATATATTAGTAGATTTAAAGGAATAACCGAAATAAAATAATGAAAGATAATAGGGGTTACCTCTTTATAGAATATTTACTCTACTAAAGTCTGAAATTCTTAGGGCTATGTAACTATTTAAAATTCCTAAGGGTATTATTAGAATCACTATATGGGATAAGGGTAGATAATGTGATTTCAAAAGTAAATATAATGTGATTTTATAAGGAAAAAATTATGTGTTATCTCAACTCAATGATAGGAGAATTTTTGGGTTAAAATATTGATTTATTGAGTAGTTAGGCCAACTAATTTTGAATTGAATCAATAAAAAAGAATTTATTATATTTTTAGGAAAAATTAAAGTTCATTTTATATTCTCACCAATACAAAACACCCTTAAAACATACAACAAATAAATCAAATTTAAATAAAAAAGGTATTATTTTATCATGATAAAATATAAAATTATTTCAAAAATATTAGATATAAGTTTCACTGTTGAAAAGTACATTTTTTAATTCATTAATATACTCTTTAAATATTTATTTTTTAAATAAAAAGGATTAAAAAAGTTTTATGGCATAATTATAAAAATATTATTTCATAAATGTTATGATATTCTAATTTTTTTTATTTTTCACAAAAAAACATAATAAAAAAAATCCATACAATTCACTGAAATATAATTTCAACATGATAATTACAAAAATTATTTCCTTTTTTATCTTACTAAATTTTTAAAATTAATAAATTTAACTCTAAAATTAAAAAATAAAATAAACAGAAAACTACTTTTATTAAAGAGAATGAATTTTAAATCATTAAGTTTTCTTAATGTTATTTCACACTAACTAAATTACTGATAATAAAATAGTTTATTACATGAATTTTTTTATTATAAAAATTATTTAAAATATTTCAATTTCATTAATTAAGAGAGATGAAATATAAAATATGGAAGAATATAATTCTATTAAAATTAGTCCTTTTTAACACTAAATGATATTAATTACAACTATTAATTATTTATAATATAACCATTAAATTTAATAAATTAATTGTTTTTATAATGTATTAAATTATTCACTAAGATAAGAATAATGTATAAAATAATTCACTTTAACTATTTTTTTATTTACAGGAGATTTTTCACTTCTTGTAATTTTCTAAATGATATTTCATAAATTCTTTTCATGTCGTATTAATGTTTATCTTAGTTTGTAAAATATCTCTTTTCATTTTAGTTATGGGTTTCATGTGAGAAGAGTTATTCAATATAATATTTATTTTAAAGATAAAATATTTTAGAATATCACCGTGTTATATGATGTCTCTTTGATGGTGAGAATCCAGTTAAAGAAGTGTTTAATGATATGTGATGTTTTTTTGATGCTGTTTGTGGGCATTAAGGAAGAATGCTTACTATGATTAAAAAAACTTATTATTATCTAGAATATTGTTTTGTATATGATATTGAAATATCAATTTCATGATGATTTAATGAAATTTAGTATGATTTGAGTTGTTTGGATTGGTTATACAATTATTTGTGATTAATTAATGCACTATTATCAACAATAAATGTTTGGAATAGATAATAATTTATTTATATAGTGGAAGAATTATTAAAACTCTCAAAATTATTGTTTATATACTATAATAATATTGAAAATATTTTTTAAGTGTTTTGTAGTGGTTTTATAGTTTAATAATGTTTTCTAAGTGATTTACAATGATTTAGATTGGTTGAGACTATTTTAAGATGATTGGAGTTGGTTGGATATAAGTTCTAAATTACAATATATATTTTTTAAATTCTAAAAGTACTAGATATATAATAATAAATATGTATTTAAAGAATATTTTTGAATCTAATTAAGGAATGATAGATTTAATCTATTATTTTTTTGTGTGTTTGAAACCAACGTGTTTTATTAATATCCTTATGGAATATCATCTTATTGAAAATGGTTCATTAGACATGATATATTTGGTGTCAGTATCCAAATGAAAAAAAACACTCCAATATTTTTCTCTGAATTAGATTTTCAAGAAAGAATAGAAGGGCATCTGGAATGGAACAAAATAAATAAAGAAATTCAATTCCCTTGAACATTACTCATGAATAGTCATATTTGATAAGTTGAATAATAAATGAAAATATTTCATAATAAAAATCCAGATTATTTGAAAGAAAAAACAAAAGTTTCTTGAAGATATGTAAGATAATTATGAGTCTCATGTTATATTAAATTCGGTTTTTATAGGTGAATCATAAATTTAATTTTTAAAATTAATTTTCTATTACAAAAATATTTAAATGTCACAATTCTTTTTTGATTAGACATGATTAAGGTTGAGTTATTTTTATGGTATAAAATCATTTCACTTAAATAGTTATGTTTCAAGAGAATATGCGTAGAAGATTTAAGGATATGGATTTTTTTTGGGGGGGGGTTTGAAGGAAAAATAAGATATTATTTAAACATAGTATTTTCAAGAATTAAATTATTAAAATCCATGAATAATTGATGATAATTAATTTAGGATTTAAATGAGAATAGAGTAATGGAGAGTTGATAAATAAATAATGAGAATAATTTGTGGTGATTAAAATGAGAAATAAAAATTATAATTTTTTAGGAAAAATATGTATATTCAAAAATGAAAATTTTAATTCATTTATAAATATCATAAGAATTATAATATGGATATTTCACTACTAAATTTTTAGGGGATTTTATTATTTTAATTATGGAGACTATATTAATGTTGATTATTCTATGTTTATAAAATATAATGATTTATTTGAAGGGAAAATAGAAATAAAGGACATGATAAAATATTTTTTTGTGATAATATATTTATTTTTTATGAATGATAGGGGGATATGGGGTTTAAAACAGATGTGGAAAAATCCATTAAGTGTCATAAAAAAAAGAAGAGGAGGAGGTAGATAATACGATATTGTTGTTTTCATTTATATCAGGATTCAATGTTAACAATAATGATATTCTGAGAAATCCTAGAATAATATTTTTATTCAATATGTTTAATTTAAAAATTACTTAAAATAAAAATAATAATTAGGAAAATAAAAACCCATAGTGTAAGAGAGGCCACCCTTTAATATTTCTACAATCGAGGAAGGTAATTGTTTCAACACATGATATGATGGTTCAAGAATCTTGGTAATGAAGGGATATGTTTGGATATAAAATTATTGCATCAGACCACTATTATTTTCACAGATATTTTCTTACTAGGTTAATTCATGGAACTATAAACTCCCAATGGATCCCATATCGATAATTGAATATAGGCCTTCTTTCCAAAGGCTAGTGGTCATTGGGGTTTCAAACCAATGATTCATAGGAACTCACATTGGTTGAGAGTATGGGTGGTGTGGATCTTCATAACCTATTGGGGATAATTATTTCTTACCCTAATAATATATTATAGATTAAATCCATATTCTTGAATATTTTCCAAATCCCAGTATGAGATAGTTTACCCAAAAAAATAATAATCAGTTAGTAGAATCTGTTGATGTGAATTTCTATACATACTGTAGGCACCCCATCTTTGTGAGCATCTATATATATTAGAGGTTATACATTTAATATCCAATCTATATTTACAAATTATTCCATATATTTATTTTATTATTAGATACTAATGTTGGTTTGTAGGTGACCATATTTTAAAGACACACAATTTTTTCACTCTTGAGTTTATTTCCATCTAGGAACTTAGTAGATGGCCATAGTTTTAGGATCAAGACCAATAAGGGTAATCCTATGTATCACCATTAATGAAATCATAACACATATATTTTGGTTCCACTTAATAGGACTCACCATAAAAATTAAGTTCATGTGACAAGGACTGATCCATGTGGTTTGATATCATGAACTAAATATGGTTTGGTTATGGGTTCCTTGCAATGGTTGGGGTTGACCTTACATGTGGTCATTTATTTTTTGGTTTACCTTGAATAGAATATGTACTACAAAATACGAGTTGGTTTTATAAAGGATTTGACCTATGAGGATGTGTATCGATAGGGAGAGGAACCAACTAGGATAATGTGATGATATCCAAATGTAATATGGCCCCCTAGGTGAGGGGGTCACTTTATCAAGAATATATATTGATAGAGGCATGACCCATAGAGACTTTGTATATAGTATAGGTGAATAAAAGGTTTATGATGTTGGTTTTAATACTCATATAGTCATCTTACATATCTAACCATATTGGGAATCAAAGCCCACATAGTTCAAATAACAATATTTTTTAGGTCTTGTGATTGGACCTTATTATAAAAATTAATATCACGCGGTAAAGAAGTTATCATAAATTTTGATGTCGAGTATCTAGGATATTGGCCAGATAGTTTATCATTATACTGTGGGGACATTTGTTTCATGAAATGTTTTATAATTAAGGATCACAAAAGGCTTATGTTTTTGAGGTATTCTATGTGAGAAATATTTTTGTGGATCCCATAGAGAATATGGTTCTAGAAGAGAAGGTATTTTATTTCACATGGAATATGTCCATGTGAATTTTGGTTGTTTTGTAATTATAATATGGGGATATTTGATACATGGTTTAAACCTAAGGGAGTTGTCCTACACATTTCTTTAGAGATAAGAATTATATCCCTCATAGTTATGATTTATTTTTTATTCCAATTGATGATAAATAGATATTTATAAGATAATGTGAGCTATTATAAATGTGAGAAAGAATAAATAAATGAGGATTGAACACATTACATTGGTTAATAACACTAATTTTTAATAGGTCTTACACACTATGTCATCCCATATTTGTGATATATTGGGTCTTACACCTTGAAATGAAGCCCATTTAATTTATATTTGGTATAAATTGGTCTCTTGATGCTCTCATAAATATCTTGATAATAAAATATAGAATTATATGAGACAATAAACCATAATAATAAATTAGGGTTAGGAAATCACATGAATAGCCTATGCCCACTTGATTGAATAAAGTGGTCATATCAATGGTGGTGAGTCTTATGATCTCATTACCTGAATTGAGTCTGGTGATTGCATGACTAGACAATGGCTATGTGATCACTTTATAGGGGTGTGATCAAGCAACCATGTTACTAAATAGGGGGTAACATGGTTGACATTCATTGAAACATGAACACAATCATCTTTCTTTTCTCCTCTACATATTTATAATGATCTTTCCTCTTTTGAGGTTGTATCCATCCATCTAATAATTTCTTTATGATCCTTTAAGTATTATTCTTTGAGTTTCTGAATCCAGAATTTCTTTCTCTATTTTATATTAAGTGTGCCACTTATTTGTTTCAATATATCTTTCTGTCCATCCTCATAAATATTTCCTCTTTGGGGTGGAGTTTTTTAGAGAAATAGGGTTTCAATATATATTCAAAATTTTATGGAAAGAAAGAATTAGATGGGTTATAAAGGTGATGAAAAGAGTCTGTATGATCAAAGGGTGGGTCATTTGTCCAACAATGAGTATAAAACCTCACAGAATCAATAATATTTCATGGGTTTATAACATGACTAAGGATAAAATGTATCTTAATTTAGTTTCATGAAATTATAGAGGGCCTATCAATGATATCCTTTCTTGGGTGAGGCACACAATCATGTGTTATCTGTACCATGTCACATGATAAACAAAGATCACAAATTTTTCCTCCTTTGGAAGAATTTATACATATATCATCTGAGGAAATGGGACATCATATAATCCACTGGGTGTTACAAGACCTTTAAACATGGTCACATGATTGGTTGATGAATTATGAAGTGTTGATGAATCTGTTATCCTATGTCTCCTTTACTCATTTTTTTCATCATCCATTCCTTACTCTTACCCATACGACAGGTTCGAAAAAAACCCCACCCTTGTAAATAGGATTTTAAATGTAAAAGGATAAATTTTCTCCCATTAATTAGATTTTGGCTCTAGTCCCTTTGTCTTTACTGTGAAATTTGGTATCCCAATGATCATTCACTATTAATAGGTTGTCAAGGGGGAATTTTCTTTACTCCTGACTTATTCTTGAGTTATCTAGAATTATATATTATTTTTATATAAACCCATAATATATTGGAATAATGTGATGATTATGAAATATTTCTTCATGTGATTAACCCATGTAACTACTTTTCATGACCAGTGTCACAAAACTACAATGATTTATCATCAATAGTAATTCCCCCATTTGTGTAATTGCTCCCCAAGAACATGTGTCACCTTCAAACTTAATAAATGTAATGGATCTTATGTGTTATTGAGATTTCATTCATGTTTTTTGATCACATGATCACATTATTCTTGAATAATCACATAATTTTGTTTCTATATATAGATCTTGTGATCACTTGACTTTATTAGTTACACAATTTATAGAAAAATTCTTGTTTTTAATTTTTAACCTAAATGCTCCTCTTGGATTTAGATGGCCTTATGAAAGAAAGGTGAGGATATTATGGATTTCAAAATTGATATGGTCAACAATGTTGATTCTGAATAGTGTGATATTTTCCAATCTATTTATGGACATCTGAGGAGTCTAATGGTTACCAAACAGATTCAATACCCCTATGAGACCTGATCTATTTGTGTGAGATTTGTATTTTAAAAGACATGATGATTGTACCTCCTTCAGTTTGGGACAAACCACTTTCTTGTATTATCAATAATAATTACACATACTAAGAGAATATATCTTATGTGGACCATTTTAGATGTTTAAATGACCACTCAGATGGATATGTTTTGAAGCCTCCCCTTATGGATTTCTAGGGGAACTGGAATAAATTGAAGCTTGATACCTCTGTTTATAGATCAATAATGAGGAAATCCATAAAAAATTATAAGATTATTTGGTTATAAAGATGTGATATTCAATCAGGTGACACCTTTATCATTTATTGGGGGATGACCTTCATGGGTGTATTATACATGTAGTGAATTTATAATTGAGATAAATTGAATAGGTTTATATGATTCAATATAAATTTTATATACTCTTTCTTATTATAAAAACGTATTCTCCTATAATTATTCAGGTGATAGAGAACATACACCAATAACATACACTTGATAGATGATGAAGTAGTCATATGTTAGTGGGATGTGAATAATATTAGCGGTTCACCAATCTTGGGGGATATGTATGATGATTTGTTTCTCCTTCCACCTGGTTCATTATTTACCAGACCCATTCTATTTCAATAAAGATTCTTGAATTATAAAATGAGATCCTTTAATGAGACTCATTATAGAAACCCGGTCTTAACAGACATGGATATTACATAATTTTAGATGAATATTAGTCACATTACAAAATACATGCCCGAGGACTGTAATAGTTCAGTGTCTTTGGAAACATGAATACATAATCATCTAACTTAGTGAAATATCTTCAAAATCCCCCTTAAATATATTACCCTTTTATTACTCCTACTTAAAACCTATCTTTATAACCTAGGGAAAGAAACTTAAGAAAGAGTTGAGATATAATTCTATGTAAAAGTAAATAAGGGAGATATATGATCATAACATGAGAATAAGGGTATGGGTACATGATCATAACATCAGAGGAACACACCATACATATCAAAGATTATAATATATAGTCATGATATAATTATTGGTTTTTCATAAGGCATGAATCATAATAAAATCAACAGTGTAATCCATGATGGCATAATACAGGAATTAGAAATAGAATTGTGTCATACATATAAGCATTGAAAATCCTATTTCAAGGAATACTATAGATAACTTCATAACATATTATTCTAGTGTTAATCATTATTGTACCATCTTTGGGATCAGAATTCCATTCTTTGTATCCAATTATTTTGGGCCTAGGATTCCCTAATTCACTCTCTTGTTTCAGTATTAGGATTCCCTCTCATGTACCATCATGTATTGCGCTTGGGATTCCATCCATGTACCCTCTAATTTTAGGATTGGGATGCCCTCCTATGTACCCACTTGTTTGGGGATTTGGATTCCCTTCCACATGCCCTCTTTTTTGGTCTTAAGATTCCCTGCCATATTCCCTCTTATTTTGAGCTTGGGATTCCCTCATATCCACCCATTGTAATTATAAATCATTAATCATTACCCAATAAATTGCAGAGAGATATAGTTCCCACCCACCACATTATAAAATCATACATATATGTGTAACAAGATAATAAAACATCCATTATATGATGTCCCATAAAAGAGATGGGTTTGATAAACATCATATCATAACCCATGAAATGATTGAGTATAATCAAAATCAAATCATCTAAGAAGGATATGTCTCATAATCATATTATAAAATCGTAACCCATGAAAAGAAGAAGGTTTCAAAAGAATATGTCCCATGGAATAGAAGTGGGTGTCATAAAGATAATTCCATCAAAAAATATAGCATTCAAGAAAGAATATAAATGTAATCCTTGGATTATATCCCTACTAAAGTATAAACTATAAAATGGTATGCCATATTAGACAGAGAAGGATTTTTAAGGATCACATGGAAAATTTCTAAATAAAAATAGCCTTTATTTGGGAATACCTCTCAATAAAACATATGAAAAAAATCCTTTTCTTATAAAGGAATATTTACAATTTAAATTAAATCATTTCTTGAGAAAAATATATTTTTCTCTTTGAAAAATGTTTTTTAAAAAATCCGGTATTTTGAAGAACTTTTTCTTTTAAATTAGATTTTAATACATATAAAGGAATCATGAAGGTATTTTTTAATTTTTTTTAAAAAAACAATTTGAAAAATTAGAAATAAATCTTGAAATCATTTTTCACACCATTTTCTAGAAAACTTTTAAAAGAATTTGGAAAACATTTTGAAGAACTTTTTCCTTGAAAACTTATAAAATAATCCTAAATTTATTTTGAAAATATTTTCCCCTGAAATCATATATAAGTTTTTTGAAATGATTTAAAACTCTTTTTAAACAAATATTTTTTTGAAAACCATTTTTTTATTTTAAAAATTATGTTTCTGAAAGAACAAAAATTTCCAACCGAAGAGAGAGATAATTTTGAATCTTCCTTAAAAAAATTTATTAATAATATTAAGTAACAAAGAGTTGAAAAATTATAACAATTAATGAATATATATAAAAAAGAATATAATAAATGTAATTATTTTTCTTGACTAATGGATCATAATATTTAAACAATGTAAGCATAATCGTAAACAATCCCAATAAATGTTGAGATTGTAGTAATAAACTATTATCACATTGGTTTTTTTGTCTCATAATCCACAAAAGAGAATAAGATTTCATGAAAATTAAAATATCCTGAATGAAGGATATTCATGATATAACACGTGAAATTTTATTATATATTTACCATTGAAAAATATAGGTGCCTATCATGGCATTGATCTCAAAGAAGGAATATTGAGACAAAATTTAATTTACGGATTTGGTAACTTTTGATAAAAAACCCAATGAATGAAATATCATTAAATGAACATGTAAATAATAATAAATTGAAGTATAATAATAATATAATAAATTCATGGTATTTATATATACCAAAAATAATAAATGAGTGCTGAATAAGGTATAAGTCTAACTAAAATAAAACTTAGAGTAGAAATCCCTTACCTTATGTCTTGAATTTCATCATACACATTCATACCTCATGTAAAATAAATATAAGTTTATTATAAATAGAATAAATTAATATATTAGTATATATAATACTATATATTATTTTATTATGAATTTATTATACCAATTTATTAATAATTTCTTTTTAATGTTACGTTTCGGGTAATATCAGATTTTTTTCGTATATGTTTTGATTTTTTACTTATCCATTTACTAAAGTAAGTTTTTAATTATTTAATGAATTTAAAACATGATATAAATATAATATATATTAATTATATAAATGTTTACAGTAATTTATAAAATATATAATTATGAAATAGAAAACATTGTTCTTAGAGACGGAAGGATGTATGCATGCATGGATGTTATTTCAATTTTATTATTACATCGAAAGAAAGAATATAATGACACACACACACACACACACATATATATATATTATAATTTTAATATAATTATTATTTAATATATATCATATAATTTTACAAACCCATTCTTAATACATTCCTTGCAATGTGTGAACGAATCACAACTTTTTGAGGAGCTGGTAGTCCACATGTCCACAAATGAAGTTATTGTGTTTATTCTAGATGAAAAGCATGATGGTATGTTTTATTTAATAATTATATGAGAATAAATATATAATTAAAATAATATATATCATATAATAATAGTACATACATCATAATTACAAGCATGAGAGGTGGCAAGGAAAAAACAAACAATCATCATTTCGTGAGGCTGTAATCCGCCGTACACACGAATGGTAAGAAAGGTACCCATTAGATAAAAGTGGGTGTACGTTTAGGTCAAATAAATTGAATATAAAATATTATTATATTTGTGATATGGATTTTATTATATTATCATGGAATAAATATATTTTTAGGGGGTGGATAATGAAAATAAAACAAAACAACTTTTGCAAGGATAATACCTCTTCTTTGGGAAACGACTCTTGGTTTTCACCAAAAGAATTCCCTGATTGGATTTATTTGTGAATAGAGGATTATATGATAAAGGTAGGGATTTTTGGAGGATATTTAGGTAGAATTTGGCTGAGAAAATTGTATTTATTGCCATGAATATGTCAAAAACCAAACCAGGGTTCTATCCAAACCAACACCTGATCTAGTCTGTGGCATGGCCCGAAAGGCATTACCAATCCCCACGATCTGAAAAGTAGTGTCTGGGTATCAATAATATACTTTTTAAATTTATTAAACCATTTATATAAAAATTTAAAACTAATTTAAATAAACATCAAAATAATAAATGACCAAACAAAAACAAGGCATACTAGTTTTCTAATTCAAGGTTTACAACATTAAAAAAAACTCAATATACGAAAAAAGAATAGAAACCAAGAAATGACAAAATAACCTCCGTGAAACATGAAGGGAATCACCATGAACCCACCACCACCACAACCTGCAACATAGGGATCACTAGAATCTGAAACCACCAATATCTCCACGAAAAATCTTACATTTACCTGGGTCATACATAAAAGGTATACATACATCCAAAGTTGTATATAGGCTATGATCCAAAGCCCAATAGGATTCAACCAAAAAGAAAAGGATTCAATGATATAAAATTTGAATAAAATTTCACATGAAAATATATTTATAATATATTAAAACATTTTTAATAAAACATTTTATAGAAAACAATTATCATGGAAAACACTTTCAAGGAAAACTATTTCACATCAAACATGATTCAGAATGAAATGAAAAAAATACACCCAAGGTCCACCATATACTGATGGATGAATCCAAAACACATAATAATTATAACACAATATATCACCATTGGTAAATCTCTAATGGGTAGCTAGAAAAAGTGGAGCAATAGAAACCCCATACCTTGTTGAAAAATTGTATAACAACCATTACCTGTAGCTTAATCATTCTAGTGGAATTAGGAGGGAACACCCTATGGGCCTAGTGGTCTCTGATCATATCGCCTATTTAGTTAGAGTTGTAATAATATAAAATGCATTTCTAATCTGGGCCCTTCCACTTCTGAGTAAACTAGTGTAAATACCCTATAAGAATCTAGGATTTTCACTTCTGAATCACTAGCATACTAGTCTTAGTTTTCCCACCTATATACATGGGATTACCATTTTTATCAATAACATGTCATATATCACACAAATCACCACATTCACAAATTAATTCCATAAATTACAAGAACATAATGAAGTCACTGCATTCATAAATCATTACCAAAAAACAACCATTTTCCATAAACAAACCAATTTACATTTTTCACACCCCAAAAACTTTTAGGAACACTTTCTACACTACTTTAAAAATTAATGAAACATATTTTGCATCATTAAAAAAATACATAACCAATTTAACCATCTCCATCATTTATACCCCCTTTTGAATCTACAAATAATCTAATTTTGTTTTAACACATGATTCATATCATTTACACAAATAATGATTCACATTTTGTGGTGAAAAAAATCCAGTATGCCAAAACAATCCATTTATTTTAAAAAAATCACCTTCAATAAATTTTAACCTCTAATTTCTTAAAAAACAAATTTTAATCCCTCCAAATAACATATAAAGCACATTCAAGAAGAACCAAAATTAGGCACACTGAAAAACATAATCATTTCCCTTTATAAAAATCCATTTATATCACATATTCTTGTGAAACTCTTCGAAAACATATTTAGCACCACAAAAATAAATCATAGAGAACATATTATAAACCAAGAAAGCATATCAATGATTTTAAAAATGTAAGAGAATGTATACACCTATCTCACACATGTAATTTTCCTAAAAATGATTCAAAACTACTACCACAACACCATAATACCATATAAAAGAAATATTGAACAATAAAAATCAAGATTAAACACTAAAGGACATTATTAAACACTAAAGGGACCACCTAACCCACAAGAGATATTAAACCCCTTGGGAAAAGAGGAGAAACCCTAGATATAAGGTTAACTTGTGGAGGAGAACCACTTACTTAAATATTTGTTAGAGTTTCTAGGCCAAATACACAAAAAAATGGAGATCCAAGGGATCCATGGGAGGGGAAGGTGCCTATGGATGAAAGTCTTGAGAGGGGGAGAAGGGGGGTGGAATTGGTGTTTAATTTGAAGAGTTTAGTTAAGAAAAACCCAAATCTTTAATGAACTATACATGTGATAATGTTATCCCACATGGTTTTCCATATGGCATGGAAACCGTGAGACTATCAATGTCTAAGAAGAACATTCCACATGGTTATCCCTCCATTTTCAAAACTGTGTGAAAACCATACAGTTTTCCTCTTCACCAAAATGACACTTAGCTACTAGATTTCTTGGGAAAGGCACATAGTTTTTCCTAACTATGATCCAACCATTTTCTACCTACTATTGGGACTAAATATTCCAATTTTCATAAAAAAAATCAGGAAACATATAATTAACCAATGGATTATAAATTAAATGATGGAATACCTCAAAAAAATTCATAAATGTGAAAATTTTACCTTAAATGATGCTTTTATCCCCCATAAATCCACAAAAAGGCTTGACCCAAAAATGAAAACCAATAATCCTCTATTCTTGAAAGAGATTACAAAATAATATCAAGTCAGAAGAAAGAAAAATTTCCTAGAATGGAAATAGAGTTTACAAGATTTAACTTGGGATGCTAGAATAGACTCCCCACCATATGCATTTTCATCCTAGATTTACACAAAAACTCCAGTTGACTGATCAAAATAAATAGAAATATAAAAACAGAAAATAAAAACTCTCAATCCAATAACACTTTAGAAATTACGAAAATAAACTCATACACCTTAAAATGAGAAAAAGAACTAAAACCACTTCTTTATGAACACTTCCACAACCTTGCTTTAACAAAACCTTAGGGAACACTCTGAACCTAAAATTTACATAAGGGAGGACTCTAAATTAGATATTTGTGAATGATACTACCCACCACAAATCCAACACTAGAAACTAAATAATATTATTAACATCGGGATTCCTGAATAGAATCCCAACAATTTGAAATAAACCAGAATTGTCTTACTCTAGAATAAATATCAATGAGTCCCATAGTGGGTCTCCCCATCATGGGAACTAGATAACTTAACCAACTTTCATAAAAAAACAAGGGAACCCCACATTTCCCTACTTAGGGACTTACCATGAAAACAAAATCACCTATAAAAAGGGCCCGACGAATGAAAATAAAAAAATAGAAAATGCTAATCAATTAACCATCCCAAATGGATGTGACCATCTTTAGTTGATCAGAAACCAAACTTGAAACTAATTCATATTGATTAACACATAGAGAAAACCAAATGGTTATTCACATAAAAAAGACACAACCACCTGGGTTTCAATGCCACGAGACCACCCCATCTCCTCATAACCAAATAACATCTTTCAAACCACATGGTCCGAAATGAATCAATGTGGCCTCCAAGTATATTCCCACAAAGAATTATCATTCAAGATGAAAAAACTACAAAAAAATCATAGAATGTATCTGTTTCCCACACAGAAGATTTAAAGTAGACCAAGGTCCTTCATAACCCTATGATTTCTGAATGTGTGCATGATTTACTTCAAGAAGCTAATGGTCCCCAATTAGAACTCCTTTTTTTTGGTTTCTTGAGAGACCCAAGATCACTCCATGTTGAACCAAAATAACACACCACCCCATGAGACTCACATGCTCCAACATGGATCTTTTACCAATATATGGACTTAGTATATTCACACACACCATCAACTTTTCCCAAAAATGTGAAAAAGTAGAAATAAGATTTCTAAAGAAAACATATTCATTTAAAATATAAAATTTAATAATTTATGAAAGAAAACATTCTTATGTCAAAACAGAAGTTATCAAAAGATTCCACAAAAAACACATATTCATTTTAAAGAAAATATGACATCAAAAAACAACACAAGAAATAGCCATTGTAATAGAGGAATAAAACACAAGAAGGGACTTCAAACTCATCCCCAAATAGCACACAACTCTTACATTTTGGAAGGGTTTTTTTCAAAGAGATGGACCTAGGTACGTGATGCTTCCTAGAAATACTCTGACTAAACTCTTGAAAGTGAACTAGGCATCCACATCCATGAAATGTATTTGGATAACCAAGGCATGACATATTCTTTGAACCATACTTCCCACACTAATGGAACAACATGGTACTATGCCATAATGAAGATGATGAAATGTCCAAACTTCTTTTAAAATCATTTTACTCAATAAAAGCTTTAAGATGATTTCCATTACTAGAATTTACCTTTAACATTTCTAGGTTTGACCTTTAAACTCAATAGTGGAAAAATTCACCTTTGAAGTCTGAGGTAACTTATGAAAACATAAGTTTCTTCCAATTTCTTGCATCCACTCTTCTACTTAGAGAGGATCCTATTGAATATTGAAGTTGTAGACTCAATATCTGAAACTCAAGATGAAAGTCCTTATATTGATCAACTGGAGGGTCTGCTAATAGTTAACTACCCATGGACATACTATGAATTTGCATGGAATCTTGTGGGGGCATAAAATTATCTAAAAAGAAAACTGATATCCTAATCAAATCAATCCATTCTCCAAAAATCAATACAAAAAACCTCATACCCACATAGTTCAACCATAAAATTGTCCCATAAAATTTCTTATCAGATCCCACTACCATTATCTCAAAACCCATTCATCAGAAAGAACTCAAATTTTAAACTCCATTCAAACACGAAGTGTTATAAAACTCAAAATACCCCACATATGACATTCCGAAATCCCAAGGAGACACACCACATGAATAATGGTTTTCAAAATATCTAATTTTATCTTTAAAAAAATGAAAATAAAATAGGCTTGGTGGGTGTCACAATCACCAATCATATTCGATGGAGACCCACACATGAATATTCTCATTCCAAACTAGAAACCCATAACCTCATTTCATCAACCATTCACATTCTCACATATGTCCACTCATGTACCCACTTATGGAAACACCAATGGTCAAAAAAACCTTTCCCACTTTCGATGACAAAACATTCAACCCATGGTTTCAACTTTATAATCAAATTCCAATTTTAAAATTAATAAAACTTTTAAAAATATCACAAACCACTAAATCAAAAACCATTTTCAAGATCCACACATCAATCTCTTTCATCTTTCTCAAAATTCCCTAATAAGGGGTTTTGAAACAATTTTCAGAAACCAAGAATACACAAAACAATTAAAAAGGTCAAACTAATGTCGGTGGGTGACTTTCCATATGGATGATATCCTTATTCTAATCACACTACTATCACAGAGAGTATTATAGGACCACATCCCTAGAACCACAAGGCTTTCCAAGCCTTGCGATCTCACTGAGACCGTTATCCCAACTATATTATCAATTCCCAAACACAAAACAACCTTTATGAAAAAACTAATTCAAAATAAACCTGACTTCCCATGGGATCTCGAGTCCTATCAGATGGTGTGAAAGCAAGGGACCCCACTCAAAACTTGATATTCTATCCCTAAAATTCCTAGCTTTGGTCTATCTAGACTATTCGAAAAATAAGGTGACCCAAAAGGAGTGTGACTTTCTCTAATACCATTTTTTCATGAACCATGATAAGGTGCCATCCATCCCGACACTCGACCTAGTCCGTAGAATGACCCAAATGAAATTCCTAATCCCAATGGGCTGGAAACTAGTGCCTGGGTATCAATATTATACTTTGGGAATGGTTTAAACCATTTATATAAACATTTACAACTAATTTAAATAAACATCACAATAATAAATGACCTAATTCAAACAAGGAAAAATAGTTTTCAAATTCTAGGTCTACAACTTTAATGTATACAAAAAATACTAAAATATAACAGAAGACACATAAAGACAAAAAAAAACCTCCCTAAAACATGAGGGAATTCACCCTCAATCTACCACCATGATCACCTACAACAAGGGTAACACTAGCATCTGGAACCACCAACATCTCCAGGACACTTATTTTCTTTACCTTGGTCATAAAAAACAACTATAAAAACAAAAAAAGGTGTATGTAGGGTGTGAGAAAAATTTGAGTATGATGCCTCCCAAAAGAAATGTATTCTAAGTGACAACATTTGTAGACAATTTTACATTCACATTTATACAAAACATTTTAATTTTTTTTAATAAAACATTTTTTAGGAAAAAATTCTCAAGGAATACAATTTCAACGATAACCATTTCACATAAAACTTCCATCATAATGAATTTCAAAAAAATAAACACAAGTTCCACAATATAATGATGGATAACACAACACCACATAAGAATTATGTTATAACAGGACACCATGGGTAAATCCCTATGGGGTCACTAGCATAACTAGAGCCCTAGAAACCACATACCTTGATGAAACAATGGTATATCAACCAAAACCCATAGCTTTCTTGTGAAATATCCACTAGGAGGGAACATACCATGTTCCTAGTGGTATTAGATAATATAACATGTCTAGCTATAGTTTCAATCATCAATCATGCAATGTGAATTCAAGCCTTAAAATTTCTGATTTAACTAGCGTCAATCCACTAGAAGAATTAAACCATTCCACTTTTGAATCAAAAGCGTCACAGTTCTAGTTTTCCCACCAAGATAACTAGGGTTTCGTTTTTCTCAAAACCATGTCACATATAACAAAAATTAAAACATTTAAGAATCAATACCAAGCATTACATTCACACAAGGAAGTCACCGATTTTACAAATCATCACCCGGAAACCACTATTTTCCATAACCTAACCAATTTCTATTTTACACAAAAAAAAACCATTTAATTTTTTTCACTACATGAACCATTAATGAAACCCATTTAATAAAATTAAAATAAAATAACATAACCAATTTAACCATATCCATGGGATAATCCCCTTTTAAAATATACAGATAAGAAAATTTCATTTTAAAACATGCTTCCCATCATTCACATAATTTACAAGTCACATTTAAAGGTGAAAAACAAAATCCAATAATATAAAATAATCCATATCATTTTATAAATCCACTTTCTTTTCATTTTCTCATCTAGTGCCTTCAAAAAAACTTTTCTCACCCTTCAAACATATCATTAAACACATTCAAGAAGAACCACAATAAGGAACACAAAAAAAACATAACCATTTCCCTTTATAAAAATCCATGTTAATCATATAATCACATCAAAACAATATAATTTTTTTAAAACACATAAATAAATCATATAGTGCATATAATTAACCATGAAATCATATCAAAACGTCTAAAAATGTTATAACATGGAACCACCTTCCCCATAATTGTAAAATTTTGGAAAATGATGATAAATCAAAACTACACCACCACAAGACCGTACAAAGGAAATATTGAAAACTAAATGTCAATATTGAACAATAAAGAACAATATTCAACTCTAAAATTCCACTGAAACTACTGAAGATATAAAACCCCCTGAGAGAAGGAGAGAAACCCTAGGTAAGAGGTGAAATCATGAAGGAGAACCACTTACTCGAATATTTGTTAGAGTTTGCATGAAATATTAAACACAAAAATGGATATACATGGGATCCATGGGAGGGGATGCAGAACCTTGGGCTTAAAATCCTGAGATTGGGAGAAGAGGGGAGGAATTGTGGTTTAATTCAAAGAGGGATGTTTAAGAAATTCCCAATTTTTAATGACCTAGGTGGGTTTCATGGGTTTCCAAACCTCATGAAAATTACGTACCAGTCACTTTCTATGAAGGAAATGCTACATGATTATCCTACACAGTATCCAACCTGTGCATAAACCATGCAGTCTTACATTTCCCCAAAATGACACTTAGCCTCACAGTTTCTTGGGAAAGGTGCACGACTTCCCCTAACTGGGCTCTAAACATGCGCCACCATCTATCATGCCAAAATTATCAAATTTTCATCAAAAAACATTGGGAAACTAAGAATTAAATAGGGTATAGTAAATAAATTAAGGAATAACTCAAAACAATGTCTCGGGTGTGACAAATTAACCAGGAGGTTTGAGTTCCTTTTTATAATGGAGGAAGAGTGACATTCTTGTAAATTTTTGAGAAGGGAAGTCAACACATGTTTTCCTCAGATCAAGTGGCTCAAATAGTGATTAAAATTAGAGAAAATGGATCATATGGTATAAATATGTAAATAAAATTAATTTGGGACAAGTTTATAGTTTATTTTGTTTCGTAAGTTTATGTTTTTTCCTTTAATATGCTAATTTCTCTCTTAATTTTTGTAATTAATTTTAATCAATTTCACAAATTTTTTTGGTAAAAAACTAAGTTGAAAATGTTAGAAACTATAAATTATGTTGATTAAAAATATGGAATCTATTTACTAAATTAAAAACACTGAAGTGGTGGATATTAATTTTAAATTTAATCCTATAGATAGGATGACAAAGTTATTTTTTAATGTAAAAATGTTCCAATGTTCGAAATGTTTTTATATCCATTTTAAATTTAAAATTTATTACAATGAACTAAACTGAATCAGTTAATTTTAAAATTATATAATTAAACATTAAAACCAATTCATAATATAATTTAACCATATAAATTATTTTTATGAAAAAGTGGTTTTGAATTAAATTTCAATGTTTTCTTACAATTCATCAAAATATGAAACTTTTCTGAAAAATACCAAAAATTCACACGAAGTAAATGCCAATGTACCTCTTTTAAACATGAAGTTATTTTTGACATTAAAATTATAAAATTTTCAGAAAATTTATCGACAAAGGGTTTGTAATTAAAAGGTGTTAAAATTTCCTTTTAGAAGTATACATCTTTTTATTCCTAAAATTGGATTTAATTTTATTTTATGACTTGGAAAAATATTGTACGAGTGTAAAAAAATTTGAATTAATATATAATATTTAAATTTGATTATTTTTTTTCAATAGTGTTTTTTAATTTATTTTGATAAAATGGCATTTGTACATAGTTTTCTTAGAAAAGGAAATCATTATTTTCAAATACATTTTATTTTTATTTATAACTAATTGGTAACCAATGGATTCATTTTATAAACATATGAAGATCATATTTTTATTATTATATTAATTCTTATTATAAATCTAATTCAAATAGATAGGTGGTAACTATAATGATATTATAATAACCATATTAATATTATATTTTATTTTGGTAAAACTCGGCCTTGCGTGTAACAAAATATTTCGAAGGGAATCAATAACTTGTATAGAAAAATACAAACATAGTGTTGCATTTATTATAATATAATATAACTATTATTTGTATTGTAAAATTTTATTGGTGTTTTGTGAAGTGAAATATAAACATAGTTCATTCTTAAGATATATTTAGTGTTTCATGAAATTAAAAATATCACCAGATTTAAATAAATTTGAAAAAAATACTTCAAAAAATATCAGGGTGTTACATTCTACCCCTTAAAAAGAATTTTCTTAAAAAATTCGTATGGGTTATCAATTTTTTAATATTTCAATGTTCCTATCTTAGAAATCCACTGTGTAAAAGTAAATACTAAAACAACCTTAAAATAGAGAAAGTTAAAACCATAACAGTTACCCAAAGTAACTCATAACTCGGATTTTATATAGAAGAACGTAGGATGAAACTAAAAATATGTACATGAAAGAGAAATATAACTATCATGTTATAATGGAGAGTGATAGATATAATTATTTGAATAAATTTGTTGATCATAAATCCATAACCCCAAGAGGCTTGAAAAAAGATTATTGATATCATCAAAATGATGATAATGATAAAAAATGTTATTCCATAACCATTTACTAATGTTGAATAATTTTAATGAGAAGATATACTTACTTGAATTAAAGAATATATATTCCTTTTTTAGGCCTTTCTTAATTTATACTTCATCTCTTATTCCAAAAAATGAAGGTGAATTTGTTATGCGTGAAGCACTAATGGATCCTAATATCCATAAGTAGAACGATAATTTATTCGATCTATCTATATTTTTCATCAAATAAAAGTTTCTAGAAAAGGTTATCCAATATTCATAAATACTCATATGTTAAGAAAATAATTTAATATCTTAAACCTAACTCCAAGTATAACATAAAACATTCCATAAATGGTTAACCATGTTACCCTTATAAAATATAATTCCCCCCTTCTTCCATAAATATGATATTTTCTTATACCAAAACATTTTCTTTATAAACTTGGGTCCATCATTATACCAATAGAATAGAAAATTTCTTTTTTAATTCCAGAATCCATGTAGTGTGAGATAATGACATGAAAACTCACTAAGTGATGAACAATAATATTCTTATAGGGTTTATTCATACAAAATCCAACATTAATTTCCCATTATAGTAGGAGAGAATAAGTGTTTCATAATTATATTGATTCACTTCATATATTGTGATTTCATACGATTTAACTTTATCCCTCAGTCTTATAGAATCTTGATTTCGATCATCATCATTAACTGTTGGTTTTAAGTACTTTATAGCATAATTACCATACTCCTTACATTTCAAACTATGAATTACATGTTGTGAATTCCTTAGATATTTATCATTATTCCAATTAAACTTTGATTCAACCACTCAATATCCTTTATTTCTACACTTCAAACATTTAGAAATTCATTTAATATAATTTCCTACATGTTCCCTTCAAAACTTTAAGATCAAGTTAAGTCTAATAATATATTCTCTATAGTTTTTATATTTTCCTTTCAATTATATCCATCTTTTCATATAATAACCAAGGGATTGATGGGAAACATCAATCTGTCTTTTGGTAAGAAGAATATGAGGAAGGTTTATAATAAAAAATAAGTTCTTGAAATCATCCCAACCCATGGAGGCAATATGATCCTCTTGTCTCATATTATTAATAAAGTTCCCCCAACTATTTGATTCACCTTCCAAGAGATAAGTACCCAATGTAAATTTTTAATATTCTGACCAAAAGAGGATGAAAAATATCTTTTCAATGGTCCAAATCCATTTCTCAGCAACTAATTGATAAGTTGGTACACTAAAATAATGTGGAAATTTCCTTAATATGGATTCAAGATAATATGTTTTCCTCCTTCAGTAATTCTAAAACACATAATGTTTCATGTTTGGATAAGGTTGTGTGGTCTTAACAATAAGGTTTTTCACACTATGTTCAGTATATTTTTGTTTCTCTGGAGGAAAATCATTTCATTTTCCTTTTCAATTTCATTATCATTGTTCTATTGGTTTTCATCCACTGACTAAAACTAGAAATCATAACGTGACCAACACTTATCATAGTGGGAAACCACATGATCAAGAAAAATCACTTATATGATATCTTAAATCATTTAACATAATTCCCTAATCTATAACACCTTAGGTTTATCATTGGTAATTTATATTCCTATTATATTTAAAACCTTCTTTATGGTTTGTAATAGATTTGTGAATTTCAAAGCATATCCCCCAGGAGTGTCAATCTAAATATGAAGCAAGGCCTGTTATCGTGCACCAGTTCCCGATCGAGTCTAGCTCAATATTGTTTTTTTTGAGGTTGTTAACCTAGGGTATATCTATTATAGATCAACACACAATTATAGTATCCTGAAAGGGATGTTTTTCTAGGAAACAATTCTCATAATCCTTTACCAAAATTTTAGAAAATTATCACAAACATGATCTAATACATAGAGCCATCATTCGAGATTTCCCTAGACATATCATTAGAAATGTCCATGGGGATCTCAAAAAATATATCTCACCATAGTTCCCAAAGGTTAACTAGAAATTTACATTGATACCAACTATAGTGACATAGTCTTAACATATATAGATATTACATCATTTTAAATAAATATTTAACACATTATCAAAATACATGCCCGATGACCATAATAGTTTACAGAATTTGGAAACTTGGAAACAAAATCATCTAACTTAGTGAAATATCTTCAACCTCTCCCTAAAAAATATTACCTTTTAGCACTCCTACTTAAAAAATTTCATAAAAAAATTGGGAAATGAACCATAATAAAAGGGAGAGATCTAATGACCAGTATGTGTAAAAAAGGTAGACATGTAATCGTAACTTGTTCATAAGGTTACAAGAAGATGATAATTATATTATAAGATCATAACCTGCATATAAAATATCATAATCAAGATTCATGGAAAAAATATTGGATGTTCATAAGACATGAATCATGAGGTAATCAAGAGAAAAATCAAATAGAGAGTAATAGAGGAATAAGAAATTGTATTGTGGAATACACATTAGCATAAAAAATCCTATGTCATGGAAGTATACCAAGAACTTTAAAACATGTAAGTCTTGGATTAATCACCCATATACCTTCATCAAGCATGGGATTCCATGATGTGTACCCTATTTGTTTGGTATTTTAATGCCCTCCCATATACCCTCTTATTTCTGTCTTGGGATTCCTTCTAATATACTATTTTATTTATGGCATGGGATGCCCTCCTGTGTACCTTATTATATTGGTATTGGGATGAAATTCCATGTACCCTATTGTTTTAGGCTTGGGATACCCACCCATGTACCCTATTGTTTTAGTCTTGGGATTCACTCTCATGTAAACTCTTGTTTCAGTCTTGGGATGCCCTTTCGTGTACCCTATTGTTTTGGGCATGGCATTCCATCCCATACAACCTCTTGTTATGGGATTTGAATTCCCTCCCATGTACCCTTTTAGCTCCTAAAATATTTTTAACTATCTAATTCGTGGGGGTGGGGATATAGGTCCCATCCATTACATAATAAAACAATACATAGTGGTTCCACACTATAATTAAAATCCATCATATCATGAACCATAAAAAGATATGGGTTTCATAAACATCATATTATAACCCGTGAAATAAAATGGGTATCATAAACATTTCATCGTATAATTTAATTTGGAAAATAGATAAGTCTCATAATAATTTTATCTAAGAATAACCCCTAAAAAGAAGTGGGTTTCAAAAGTATATAACAGGTGGAAGAGAAACAGGTGTCACAAACATCATTCCATCAAAACATAAACCATTTAATAATGAACATGAATGGTATACATGGATCATATCCATAGTGTGGCATAAAATATGACAAGGAATGTCATATTAGATGGGGAAGGATTTTAAGGATATCATGGACCAATTATAATGGAAAATATCATTTATTTGGAAATAATATTTATAAAACCATTTCAAAAATAATTCTTATATAATTAAATCATTAAAATTTCATTTAAAAAATTTCGCGAGTAAAATATCTTTTCTAATTTGAAAAACGATTTTGAATACATAAAGTATTTTAAAGTTTTTTTGTTTTCAAATATATTTGAAATCTTATAAAGTAATATTAATGGTATTTATAAGACCATTTTCTTTGAAAATACTTTGAAAACATAGAATAAATCCTTTAAATAATTTTAAAACCTATTTTCATTAAAACATATAAAAGATTCTTGAAAACATTTTTAAAACATTTTTACATGATTTTTTTAAAAAAATAATTGATCTATATTTGTAAAATGATATCCTTGAAAACATCTAAAAGAATATTGAAGACATCTAAAAATATGTTTAAATAACATAAATTTTAAAATTTTTTTTGGAAGAAACACGGTTTTAGATAAACACAAATTTCTCAGAGAAGAGAGATATAATGTGATATTTTCTTAAAAACAATTTCTTAATTATCTTATGTTCTAAATAGTAGAAAATGGTTCCAATACATTAAGATATAATAATTAACAAAAATATAGTAAAATTCATGAGTTTTATTTAGATATGGATAAAAATATTTCAACAATGGATGCATTACCATAAACAATCCCGATAAACGATGAGATTGAAGAAATATACTATTAGCAATTTGGTAATTGTGACTCATTATCCACATAAGAAAATAAAATTAAATGAAACTTAAAATATCATGAGATAATTAGATTCATTAAATTACATTTCAATGGGTAGAATATATATCCCATTGAAAAATATCAGTCTGTAACATGAAATATATCTTAAAGAAGGAAAATTGAGACCCAAATTACTTTACCAATTTGGTAGTTTTTGATCCATGAATCACATAAATGAAAGATAGAAAATGGTCATGTATAGATTTAAGTATAATAATAATATAATATATTCATGGGTATAATATACCCCACAAAAAATAATTAGTGGGGAATAAGGCATAAGCCTCACAAAAATAATTGTAAGAGGAGAAAAACCTAACCTTAAGTCATAACTTTCTTCATACACATTAAAAAATATTGTATAATAAGTATATGTTTATTATATAAATATCATATAAATATATTATTATACATGATACCTAATATTAATTTATTATGACTTTATATTATCTATTTATAATAATTTCTTGGTAACCTTACTTTTTAGGTAATATCCCCCTTGTTTTTGGAATATATTTCATCTTTTTATTCTTGATCCTATTACTTAGATAATGATTTAATTATTTTAGGAATGGATAACATTAAATATATATTATATTTATTCATCATATAAATATTTATAATACTATATAAATGATATAATTATAAAATCAAATACACCATTCTTGGAGACGGTAGGTCATACGTACACTTGAACACTATATCCATTTTATTTCTGTATTGAAAGAAATAAATTAAATTAAGAATATATATAAAATAATTCCATAATAATTATTATTTAATTTATATAATTTATTTTTACTAACCCATATTTAATACATTTCATGTAATGTGTGATTGAATCACATCACTTTGTAGAGGCGGTAGTCCACACATCCAAAAATGAAGTTATCATGTTTACTCAAAATGGAAATCATGAAGGTATGTATTATGTAAAAATTAAAGAAGAATATATAAAACAAAAAACATAATATATATCATAAAAAAATATTTTTTCCATCATAATACCCACCATGAGAGGTTATAAAGAAAAAACGAATAATCATCGTATCGCGATGTGAGAGTCTGCCAAACACAAGAAATGTAAGTTCATTACACATTAGTTGTAAGTGTGTAAAAGTGTAGGTAGAAACCATATAATAAAATAATATTAGTATATTTACCATACATAGGATATTATATAATCATAGAAAATGAAGATATTTGGTGGTAGAGAATTAAAATTAAACAAAATCTCTTGTGGAAGGATGTCACCTCTTCTTTGGGTAATTCCTCTTGTGTTTTGTAAAGTGGAATCTTTGATTATCCTTATGACAAAGATAGAACTATAGTATTGATGGATGGATTTTGGGACTATATTAAAGATGATTTTTGAAAATCCAAAGGTCTTGATAGGTGTGAATAAGTGGGTGGGTTGAGTGCCTTTTTATAGTGGAGGAGTGACATTCTTATAAATTTTTGAAAAGGGAATTCCACTTAAATTTTACCCATATAAAGTGGATCCAATAATGGTCTAAATATGATAAAAGGTAGTATATGGTCGAAATATGAACATCCAATGTAATTTAATAAAGTTTCTAGGTCATTTTGGGCCTTAAGTTTAAGGTTTAGTTCTTTGTTAATCTAATATCTCTCAAAATCACTATAAATATTATTAATCACTTTCAAAAATATTTTTGGTCAATAAATAAGATGAACTTATTAAAAAAATAAACTATACTAATTAAAAAAACACAATACATTTTTATGTATACCATACATATAATTGTCATAAATTAATTTAAAATTTACCTCATATTTGGGATTGCAGTGTGTTTTCAAAGTTAAAATATACAAAAGTTGGAAATGTTTTTATATAAAATTTCAATGTAAAATTGAATCCATTGACCTAAATTGGATTAATTGAAGTAAAAATGATCTTATTTAACCTGAAATTCAATTCAAAAAATGTTTCTCCCTATAATTTTTTTAGATGTATAATAATTTTTTGATTAAAACTTAGTATTTTTTAATATTCATTAAAATATGAAATTTCTTTGAAAAAATACAAAAAATTCACCCAAAGAAAAATTTGATAATACTATTTAGAAAATGAATTTTATTTTTTGAAATTAACATTATAAAACTGTAATTTTTTTTAAAAAGTGTCCCCCCTTAAAAGGTGGTAAAATTACATTTTAGTTGTCCAAATGGTACCAACGTTTCAGTAGGGATATCAATGTGGTGTTGATACAACTTTGTAATTTTCTATATTTCAAGATAATACTATCCGGAGTTCAAAATCCATGGACCAAGTGGTTTCTCAAAATCTTGGGGCTCAAAACCAGCTTCTAATTTTCCTATAAAATGATACCTTGGGCACCCCAATTGTAAGTTAGAACTAGGAGAAAAGATCTTCCATTTTTCATACCCAAAGGAGTCCTATAATCATATAAAATGTTTTGGAGGTTCCTATACTCATAGGGGGATCAAGGATGAATGGAATGTTCCAGTCGAGCCTCCTCCTCCTCTTGATGGAGAGCCAAATAGTGACCAATGATTTTGAGGGATCTAGAGACACTATGGAGGATATTATTTCAGTAGTTATGCTACAAGTTTTGTGTAATTTGTGTGTGAACCATTTCATTTTATTTTTATCATAATATTCTATTTTTTTTTTCATTTAATCAAGTGAACCACTTTTTATATTAACACAAATTGAGTTGAGATTTAATGTGGTAATATTGGGATATTTCGGTTAGACAATACAAGCATATATTTTCACATTCACATGAATGATATTTCATTGTGAATTTTATCCCTTCTTCTATTATTGTGGTCTAAACCATGAAAACACTGTGTTTGTGTCAAGGGCAGGTTATTTTTAAATCGTTTTAATTGGAAATAGGGGAATCAAGATCTTGACAAAATTTAACCAAATAATGTCATTAAACAATGGGAAATTTTCAGAATAGTAAAGTATCCAAGTTGTTTTGTGGAGTTGAAATGATCTCCTTCTACCATAATTCTTAAAACAACACTTTTTTTATCAATAATTAAACTCTATAAATTAAGTTATTTTCTTAAAACTGTGTTAAAAAATACCCCCTATATTAGTAAATTTTTTTAAAAAAATAAACTCTAAACCTATAAATGGTCCTTAAATGACGACCTAGTATCTTATATAGATCATAAAATCAATATCAAATCATAATAAATTTTATTTTTCATGAAAACACATTCAAATTTTGGCATCGTTTCTGGGGATAGATATAATTTTTACTAGGAATTGTTTATAAAAATATTGTTAATTTTTTATTATTTCATTGTTTATTTGCTTCCTTTATTTTTTATTTATTTTATAAAATATTCCAATTATGATGGTTTAGTGAATGAAACATTCTACATCGGGAGATTTACATTATTTTAAACAAGAATATGAGAGGATCCTACGTCAGCGACACCATGATACAAATGACAACCCTTTAAAGGAGGACACACCGCACCTTGAAACCCTTGTTGATCTATCTTCTTCTTATGGAAACAACATGAAAACTAAAATAAATATTGATAACATAGATGAAAATAATCTAACGCTAAAATATTTAACCTCACTTAATATTGATATCCAACCCAATTATATTCAAATGCGAGGAGAAGAACCAAACTTTCCACTAAAATCTAGCCCCAATCACTTATATCCATGATTTCATGGACCTGATGGAGAAGACCCACATAGGAATTTAAAATCATTTCATACAAGGTGTTATACATTAAAACCTTATAATTTGGATGAATAACATGCATATCTTTGGGTGATCCCATTTTCTGTAGAAGACACTTCCAAATATTGGTCATATTATTCAAATTCCCCTATTAGAGGCTAGGTGGATATAAACAATGTTTTTCATGAAAAATATATCCAACCACTAGAACTACAAAAATACAGAACAAAAATTATGGGATAAAACAATATCAAGGGGAAACAATTCATGAATGTTAGGAAACCTTTCAAAGTATTTTTTAAGTTTCCCACACCACCAAATAAGTGATAAAATTTCAATACAATATTTCAATGAATGTTTAATTATTATTGATTGAAATGTGATTGATGTTGCTCTAGGTGATGCACTAGTGACAAACCCCCAATCAATACAAATACCCTGCTTTGTAACTTGGGGAAATGTACCAAATTATAGAAGAAGTTAGACATGATGTTTGAAGATGTATGCACCCTTCTTTTGAAAATATCCCTTTCCAAAGGGAAATAACAATCTTATCCTTCCATCTATTGTTTAATATGTTCTTCTAAAACCCACTATTGTGACTAATACCATCAACTAAGAGAAACATCTAAGAGTAGTGAGGCAATCTTCTCTGGATTCCCCTTTAACCAACCCTTAAAGAAGAAAAAAACTATACATCCAACCCTAGGTGGAAAGAAAATCAGGAATATAGGAAATGGGGTATTCAAACCAACCTCAACAACCATGGAACCAACCGTGGAAGAGTATTCATCTACCACTGTTGTGACCAATGTCGTAAACTAAGAGAAACATCTGAGAGTTGTGAGGAAATCTTCCCTGGATTCCCCTTTAACCAACCCTACAAGAAAGAAACATACTATACATCTAACTCTGGGTGGAAAGACAATCAGGAATATAGGAAATGTGGTATTCAAACCAACCCCAACAACCATGGAACCAACCATGGAAGAGTATTCATCGACCACCACAAAAAAATCCTCAACCTCTATAAAGGCCTTTCCAACAAAACCCTAAAAATCCAAGCATATCCCAAAAGATATGATGAAACAAATGGATATAAAAAATATATAATTCCAATAAATCAACCAAGAATCCATAGAAGACTTTAAAACTCAATTATGATAACTAATCAACACAATGAGGGAAATTTAAAGACATGGGTCGGGTAAACCACCATCTCAACCATTATTAAACCCTATGGATAATGGAAATGTTAGTGCCATAACCCTTTGTAATGGAACAATACTTAAAATAAAAATCAAAACTCAATTATAGTCATCCCCACCTAAGGGAACCATCATACCAACCACTATAAATGGTCCAAATAATTTAGAACTTTTTCATGACAGAAGCCCTTCTATAGGAAAGAGTGTGTCTGTTGATGAGTTTCCTAGACTAACTATTCCTATTCTATTTCCCTGAAGGACCACCCAACCTAGTAAAAAAAATTAAATTGAACATGATGAGGAAATATTGGAAACATTCAAAAATGTACTGGTTAACATTCCTTTGATTTATTCCATGAGGCAAATTGCACTGTACACCAATTTTTTAAAGGATATGCGTACACACGAAAGGGAACATAAATGTGATTAGAAGGTTTGAATGGGTAATAATTTCAGAAAATTGATGGATCCATCACTAAATACCATATTCAATGATCTGGGAACGTTATCAGTTCATTGCACCATACATGAGTATAACTTTTCCAATGCTATTCTTGATTTGGATGCTTTTATAAATGTTATACCTCACTCCATTTAATATTCACTTCAGGTTAGGGAATTAAATCCCAATAGAATTGTTGTGAAACTATAAAATTAGATTACAAGACACACCACCATTGTGTTAGAGGATGTTTTTATGATGGAAACAAGTTTAATTTTTCATTCATCTTTTTATATGCTAAAAATGGAGGACAATAGGATGAATAGGCATGCCTGGATTATGTTGGGGAGGACATTCTTGAAAACCAAAAAAAGAATAATTAATGTCCATAATGGTATATTATCTATATATTTTAGTAGAGAAATTGTCCTCTTTAATATCCTTTATTCCATGAATCACCCCCTAGAAGAGAATCCTCACTTTGAGTTAATTCAATTGGTGTAATCCCTTCCACTAAAAAACTTTTTTTTCCCACGACCCCCTTTCCGAGTACTCATTAAAAAAAACAAATCTAGGTAATGAATCCATCATAGAATTTTGTGTCAGTTTAGAAATATTTCATGCATGTTTTCTAATTGATTATTACAAGAACATTGAGTATCCTGTGACCATCGATTAAACTGCCAAGACTATAAAAGATCATTCCTCAATTTATTTTCTTTCCATTGAGTAGTTTGATGAGATTAGTGACCTCTCACTTTCATAATCACTCCCATCAATCCTAAATCCTCCTAAATTAGAACTTAAACATCTGGATAATGATTTAAAATATTCTTATATTGAGAATGGAAACATGATTTCTACCATTATTTTTAGTTCACTCCCTCCAGAGTATGAATTGGGAATTGTTAAAATTTTGAGGGAGTAAAAAAATTCTTTGTGGTGGAAACTTGGTGACATTACTGCTATTATCCAATAAATCGACACACATCTTGTATTTTTAAATGATGAGGCTAAACCAGTGAGGCAAGAACAATGTATGCTAAACCCAAACGTCCTAGATGTTTTTAAAAGGGAGGGAACACAATTATTGGTTTCTAGAATCATTTAACCCATATCTGACAACCAATGGGTCAGTCTAGTTTAAGTAGTTCTTAATTAAACTAGCTTAACGATAATTACAAATGAAAAAATAATTGGTTCCGACCCATGTCAAAAATAGTTCATATGTATGTATAGACTATCACTAAATAAACCAACACACTAGGAAGGGCCATTTCTGATTTCCATTCACTAACCAAATTCTATAGGGGCAAGCGGGGGAAGTCCTTTTATGGTTTGCTTGATAGGTGTTCTAGAAACGTTCAGATACATAGTTTCCCTGAGGATTAGAAAAATACAACCTTTACATTCCTATTTAGAACATTTTCATATAAGAGCATTCCATTTGGTATGTGAAATGCTCTAGGTACATTCCATTAATGCATGGTTAGTATTTTTTTGTATTACTTAGAGAATTTCATGAAGGTATTCATGGATGATTTCAGTATGTATAAATCCTCTTTTGATGAATTTTTGTGTAGTATTTATTTTTTCATATATCACTATATTAAAAAGGATTTCATATTAAATTATGAGAAATTACAATTGATGGTGCGATAAGGTATAGTATTGGTACATATTATTTCAGGGGATAGTATCCACATAGATAAATCAAAATTGGAAGTCATTTATTCACTACCATTACCCAAAAATGTGTGAGATGTGCATTATTTCTTATGTCATGATAGATTATACCATCATTTCATTCACAAATTTAGTAAGATGGCCCTCCCCCTATCCTGATTACTCCCAAAAGAAAAAGAGTTTTCTTTTAAAAATAAATGTGAAGAATATTTTAATAATTTAAAAGGGAGTCTCACATCACCCCCAGTAATCCAACCACGTCAGTGGGAATTACAATTTGAGCTCTTATGTGATGCCTCTAACTATGCGGTTGGGGAAGTCTTATCACAAATGGTCGACCAAGCTCCACAATTCATATCTTATGCCTCACGTACATTTGACCATTACCAAAAAAACTACACCATAACTAAAAACAATTCATTGAAATTGTGTTTTCCTTGGATAAATTTTGGTCATAACTTTTAGGGACCAAATTCATTGTGTTCTTAGATCATGAATACCTCTTGTATATCCTCTTGAATCTGAAATCCAAACCATTTCCCATTCATTGGATTCTTTTACTTTAGGAATTTAATTTAGAAATTATGGATTAAAAAAAGCATAGAATGTGGTGGATGAAAATATTAATAAGATCCTCCCATCTTCATACATTGACTCATCCCCCTGTATTACCATAAATGACATGTTTCCCAATGATCAATTATATTTGTGCAAGATGCTATTCCTTGGTCTGCTGAAATTTTAAATTATTTTGTAGCATCTTTCATTATCACTGATTTCAATAAAAACCAAGATGGCCATCTAAAACATGTGTCCTGTTGGTACATTTGGGATTCCCCATACCTTTGGTGGACCTGTAGTGATGAATTACTTAGACTTTGTGTTCCCGATATAGAGTTTCATTCTATCATTAGGGTTCTACTCACTCTTAATTAGGGGGGCCACTTTAGTCCCCAACAGACTGCTCACTAGGTCCTCAATTCTGGTCTCTTTTGGACAACATTATTTTATGATACCCATTATTTCTGTAAATATTTTTTTCACTATTAGAGAATGGGGGATATCTCAAAAAGAAATGAAATTTGACAAAAAACCATTCTATTTCTTGTTATTTTTGATGTTTTGGCATCAAGTTTATGAGACTATTCTGCAATTCATTTTGGAAGTAGTACATTCTTATAGATGTTGATTATATGTAAAAATGGGTAGTGGCATGACCCACAAGGATAGGTGATTCCAAGACTTTTGTGTAATTTTTGACAAACCAAATTATCTATAGGTATAGATTACCTAGGTTCATCATCAGTGACTAGGGTTCTCATTTCTATAACTAAACAATGCAATGAATTTTCCATTAGTATGGGGTCAGGTATCGAGTTTCTACTGCATATCATCCACAAACCAACGGTCAATATGAGGTATTGAATAGAGAGTTAAAAAAAATTCTTGAAAAAAATGGTTCAACCTAATAGAAAATATTGGAGTGTTAATCTTAGTGATTCATTATGGGATTACTATACTTCCTACAAAACACCGATTGGGATGTCACCTTATCTTATTGTTTTTGGAAAGCATTATCACCTCCCTATCGAGATGATGTAACAGGACTACTGGGCCATTAAATAATGTATTTATAATCTTTTTGGTGCAGGTTCTAGATTCATGATCTGGAGGTAATGGGAAGAGACTCATATGATTACTACTAAATTTGTAAGGAGATAACCAAGGCAACCCATGACCACATCATCCTTCCTCGTCAATTCCACCTTAGGCCGAAGGTATTAATTTATACTTCAAGGATGAAGTTCCATACGGTTAATATTCATTATCATTGGTTTGGACCATACACTGTTTCTAATGTTTATCAATTTAGTTTCATTTAGGTCCAGTATAAAGAAACCAAACAAATATTCACTATTACTGGGCTATGAATGAAGCATTTTCCTGAAGCCATTTTGGAGTCCCCAATGGTGGAACTCAATGTTGATGAAGGAAACTACTATTGACATCCACTAGATTTTATCCTTCCTTACAACATTATAATTTATTATAGTGAGGAAATTTCAAACTCTATGTGTTGGGGGGGGGGGGTATATTCATGGGTTAGTAGAAAATTTCGTCATTTTTTCATTTTATCTTTTTGTCTTGTTGGATAGTATTATTATCCTTACCCTCATCACCCCCTCACTTTTGTACTAAAATGTTAATTTTTTATGACCAATTTATCATGTAAAGTGATGCCTTCTTATTTATGAATGTTATTGAAAATGTATGAAGAATTTACCTATTTCATTTTGTTTTAACACTTAAAAAAATTCACTAATAAAAAGTATGTTTTAAATGAATTTAATATTACGGTGTGAGTTTTTCAAGATAAATTTTTATGTTTCAATGATAAAAATTGTTTCATAATTTTGGAATATTTTTAATGATTTGTACCATTTTGTATGAGTAATTTATGGGAAATTTGTTTCACTGATTATCTCTACACATATTTTTACCTAACTATGAAGTGTGAATTTTTCATACTCAATGGAAGGTAAATATAAGTTAGGATAATATTTATTAGCATTCCAAAAATGATTTATCCATACATTAGTTCCTTATCTGATATTTATCATTTATTTATCAGATTGACCCATGCATGTGTGCCTATTATCTGAGAATTATACAACCTAAAAACATCAAAAACACAATAATAAAAATGAGTTTTATCTTGGGTAGTTTAGAAACCATCCTTCCTCAACTTTTGATCTTGATATAACTATTTCAATTAGTGTCACAAAAAGGTAAAATAAGGTTTCATAGAAGAGTGTGAGATTTTTTCCATGTACAAATTTTGAAGAAAAACTATCATAATAATTAATAAAGGGAGGTATACAATGTACAATATATGGGGATATTTGGGTTGGTAGCTTAAGGTTAGACTTCCCGAAATGCTTATGAAGTGGGGTTTGAAATTTTATTAAAAAATATATCGGGTAGGTTCTGTGGAAAACATAATTTAAGAGGATTTATTTAAAAATGAAAAATATTTACAAGATAGAAATTGGAAAGAATAGCATGAAATTGTTTTCAAAGACACACATAGGGAGTTAGTGACATTTTTGACTTTTGAAATATTTTACCAAATTGGTATCATTCATTACAATGAATTCCATTATGATATAATTTATAAGAAACACTTTTTAATGATTAGTAAGAATGAACCCTTGGTGGGATTTTTATCTTTATCACATTACTATCAGGAATGAAATTTTCATTTATTGTCAAATCTTCCTGATGTTTGGAATATCTACAGGAATCATTTTGGAAATTTGACTTTTCCAAGTAGTAAAATGTTTAGGTGTGGAAAATCTTAACGGGTTTTCATGACATGCCATGTTTATTATGATTGAATGAAAATTTTATAGTCTTGGGTATACCCTAGGTCATCTCATAAGGAGTGTTTATAAGTTTTAAGAGGTTCTCATGGTTTAATGAAATTATTTGGTTGAGGGTCTTCAAGATCATGATTCCTACCATGCCTCTTAAAACGATGCACAAAGAACAAAACCTTGGATGAAAAATCATGTTGTAAAGGTTTTGACCTCAAACATAGAACATGAGATAAAAAATCATAATGAAATATCATATATGTGAATGTGAAAAGGATTATTTTTTTTCCAATCAGATCAATACAAATTCCATCTTGATATCTAAACCCAATCTGTGTTGAGATAAAAAGTATTTCTCTTGAATAAATAAATAAATGAATTCAAAGAATAATATTTTTAAGATAAAACTTTAATTAAAAAATTTCCACCAAAATTACACAAAACTAGTAGCATGAAAAGTGTCAGAACTCCCTCCCATGTGTGTAGCTCCATCAAAATAACATTTCACCATTTAGCTCACCATGAGGAGGAGGAGGCTCAGGTGGAACTTCGCCTTCATCATTTATCCCCTATAAGTATTGGGGCCTCCAAAACTTATTGGATGATTATAGGACTCCATTAGGTCTGGTATAAATATGATCTTAGTTCTAACTTACAAATGGGGTGCCCAATGAATCATTTTATAGGAAAAATTGGAAGGTGGTTTTGATACCCCAGATTTTGAGAAACCACTTGGCCCATGGATTTCAACCTACACACAATATTATATCACTTTAAAGAAAATCAAAAATTTTTATCCACATATATTTAATATCTCAATATAAATTTGGATCCATTGGTACGACTACAACTTGATATATGGAGAGAATACAACACACCACTTTTGAAATTCGTGTAGATTCACTACTGGAAATGGGGTCTATCCCCACGCACCTATTCCCACGGTTCTTTAAACCGTGGGGATAGTATGTTTTTTTGCTGTTTATACCCACGGTTTTATTAAAACCGTGGGTATTAATTTTTTTTTCGAGCCCTTGTATCGGGCTCCTCCTCAATCTCTCCTCAATCTCTCCTCAAATCCGCGACGCATCGAGCTCTACCCTACCTCCCCAAGCCGCGACGCCGCTCCCCGACCACTGACTCCCGACCCTCCCCTATCCTCTCCGACTCCCCTCCCCGGCCTCCGACTCCCCTCCCCGGCCTCCAACCCTGGGCTCCGACTCCCGGCTCCGCCTCCCGGCTCCCGACTCGCGGCTCCCGACTCGCGGCTCCCGACTCGCAGCTCCCGATTCGCGGCTCCCGGCTCCCGACTCCCGGCTCCCGACTCCCGTCTCGGCCTCCCGGCTCACGACCTGGAGCTCCCGGCCTTCTCAGTAGTGATTTTTTTTATGCTGGAGTCCCAAATTTCCTGGTAATTTCTTAGTCTTGGTTGATTTCCCATAATTTCATCATATTACCTCTTGATAATCAATTAGTGTTGTAGTCAAAGGTAGCAGTTGATGCATTCATAGGTTAATGGAGTGGTTTGATTCTAAATTTTTTTAAGAAATTTCATTTTTTTATGATGGAATACTAAAAGATGAATGATATAAATATCCTGATTATCAAACCCAGTGAGAATATTTCCCCAAATTAATTTAGCATTGATAATCCTAAGATGCACTATTTTGGCCTTAAAATAGTATATATGAAGGTATGTACATACACATGTTGAGCAGTTCCGGGTGGTTGTTTATAAATCTATCAAGTTTCAGGTGTTGGCTTGGTTCCTCTTTGAGGAAGGGTACCCTTCCAATTCCTCAAATTTATTAATGCATTAATTAGTTTCTTACTACACTTTTTCTTTGTTTTTAGTTAATGCAGTGAATACATTAGATTAAATTCCTCTTAATCTTGAATTTAGTATGTTTCATGATTTAAGAGTTAAAGGTAATAAATGATTGTTTCATAAGAAATATCATGTTTATATATTAAAACCCCTCCAACGGAGGTGCGCTGTCTTCAAGTTAAAAAACAATTATTAGACTTTTAGGATTTATTGTCTTGTTGTACTGATATTTCTTTATGAATTGATGTTATGTTTGAATTATGTCATATATGACCCCTAATGGAATTAAAAAAACTAAGTTTTCCTTTTTAAATGATTAAATAACCAAGGAAACGTTTAAGTTCTTTGACCGGTTTTTATATTGGAATTACCCATGTAGAATTGTTTCCCATAATTTTCATTTTAGTATGTTGACATGTTTGAGCCACCATTCGGTGAGCCTTAGATTTAAATTTCTAAGGGTATGATTTTCTATATTAAATGGCTTGAATTATCTTTTGAATTTCAGAATGGAAATTACCCTGTATGCACAGCATTTAACCCGCCTAATGTAAGTGCTTCAATGTAATAATTAAATGTGAAATAGAAATTGTAAAGTATACTAAGTACATGAATTAGCCGTATTAGATGTAATTGAAAAATATGTTGGGTATTCATAGAACCCCTTACCATGTTAATGGAAGGTACCAGAGTGAACCTTGATTATTGAAAATGCCTTAAATGGATTAAATGAGTAGTTTCAAGCTACATGGCCTTGTCACACTAATGAAAGGCTAGGGTTGAACAAAATTGACTTATTGATTAATTATTACTTGATTAAAGGGTTTCATGCTACTTGGCCTTGTCACACTAATCAAAGGAAAGGCTTGAACCAAATGGAATATTATATGAATTCAATATCAAAGTAGGTGTGGCCTGACTCAAGCTCACCTTGGATACTTGAGAGAAAACCTTGAGCACTCAAGGACCCTATTCTGAATTCAAGGATACAACTTTCTTAGGTTGAGACCTACATAGAACCTGATCCTTGTCTAACTTTAGATGCCTGGTATGACACCATATAATCCCTCATGTATTACAACAAGATTCCTTAGATACAATCCTTGGTTCCAGAATTGACAAGTAGGTGCCATGGTTAAATCCTAGCCCAATCTTTTCTTAGACCCATTTTACCTTGGATGAACTTCTTAGACTAGATAGTCCTCTTATTGTGGAATTAGTTGGACTGTTATCCTTGGATTACACTCTTACCCCATGTGAGGCTATAGTTATTACTAAGTTGTTGACACTTGAGGTCTATGTTTCCTTGGTTATAACCTTGGAACTTCATTATTAAATATCATTACATGTTTTCTTGTCACATCTTAGAACCTCAATATCTTTCTCATATAAATTATATTTAAACTGGATAAAATTGATTAATGAAATGGTTACACATTCTGACACCAGTCAAAGGCTAAAGAAGGTATAACTGCTATGTGTCCCATAGGAACCTGTACGGGTGATGTTTATTTATCTCTCTATTATTATTCTATATACCAGTGAACTATATATTTTATACTGCACTATCTAGATTGGGCTAGACATCAGTGGTTCCATCCTATTATTATTTATATCTCACATCCTACTCAGGCCGCTATTACATTGGGATACTCGAGTATACTTTCATTTTCTCAGGACCTTGGACCTTGCTTTTCAATGTATGCTTGTAACTAGAGTTAGGAGAAAAGGACTGAGTTGGATCTCGGGATGCTCAAGGAGATCGCCCATGGGGTTTTGATGTGACTTTATTATTTTTTTATTTTATTGAAAATAATTATGTAATGTTTACTACTTTTAGATATGTATCATTACCATGTCATGCATTCATCTGTTGTTTAAACTACCATTGACCACTTTAATTCAGTTATAATAATATTTATCTTATGCTGCTTTGTCATTTATTTACTACCTCTTTCATTGTTGATTGTTATTTATTCAATTTTACCACTGTGTATATGTGATAAGATGGTATAGTCCCCACTATCACCTCTCGAGACCCTCACTACAAGTCAAAAACCTCTAACGTATGGGGAGACTCACTAGCCCCCCTTCCCTACAAAACCTCTCCCCCTCCCTCTACTGCACCAGTCCCTCCCCCTCCCCCTTCCCTTACACCAGCCCCTCCCTTAACCCCCTGCTGCAACATCCCCTCCCCCTGCACCAGCCCCTCCCCCTCCCCCCTCTTGCACCAGCCCCTCCCCCTACCATGCACCAGCCCATCCCCCCCACCAGCCCCTACCCCCCCTCCCCCCACTACACCAGCCAGCCCCTCCCCCTCCCCCCTTCCCTTACATCAGCCCCTCCCCCCCCCCACACTGCACCCCCACCAGCCTCTTACCCCATGCTTCCCCAGCCCCACCACCAGCCCCTCCCCCTCCTACTTTCCCTGCTGCACTGGCCCCTCCCCCTTTCCCTGCTGCACCAACCAACCCTCTCCCTCCCCCCTGCACAACTTTCCACGTGGAGTGTCTTTTTTAACTTTTTTCTTTAGTTTACATCTCAAGGAAGACCTTTTTCTCTTTTTCCCTACTTATTCAATCATGAACTCCTCTTGTCATTAAATACATGTCATTAAATATGTTTTTCTAGCTACTAATATGCTTTGATTGATTTAATAATAAAATTGATTGTAATGATTTTTTTAAATATGATTTACATTGTTGATTGAATGATAATTTTTTTTCTTGTTATAGAATGGATAGAAGCTGGATGTATCATACCGATCGGATTTCAACCGAGTTTCAAAATAATTTGGAGAATTTTTTAGATTTTGCATTTAGCAATGCGTCAGATGGAGGTTGTATACAGTGTCCCTGCTATAATTGTGTTGGAAGACCATGGTCAAGACGAGAAGAAGTTAGTTACCATTTAACGAAATTTGGATTTCAAGAAAACTATAATGTTTGGTTTCACCATGGAGAGACGAGTCAATCTTCGACTGTTCATAAACGAAATGAACGAAGTGACATGGAGAATTTGATATTTGATCGGTTTCCATATGTGCATCATTCCGAGAGAGATAGCATGCCGGTGCAAGAAGACAATGATATCAGTACACATGAGGAAAATGCTGAAAATGATGATGTTGACATAGTGAAAATTTTATTGGATGATTCCAGAACTCCAGTATATCAAGAATTTACTAGAATGACCAAGTTGGAATTTTTAATGCGGTTATATCATGGGAAAACTATGTATGGGATTTCTAATACTGCCATTGATTATATTCTTACATTTTTGAAGGCCTTGCTTCCTGATGGTGCAGATATTCCCTCAAATCATTACATGGCATGGAAGTTAATTAAGCAGCTTGGATTTGCTACTAATAAAGTCCATGCTTGTCCGAAAGATTGCAGTTTATTTTTGGAGGAAACAGCTGACCGTAATGACTGTAAAGACTGTGGTACATCTCGATGGAAGACAAATGCAGATGGAACACCGTCTCGTGTGCCACAGAAAGTCATGTGGAACTTTCCATTGATTCCCAGACTTCAAAATCTATTCATGTCTCCAGAAATCTCAGCCAATATGCGATGGAACGATGTTGAGAGAATTAAAGGAAATGATGAGCTGGTCCATCCAGCAGATGGATTAGCATGGAGGACATTTGACGCACAACATCCTGATTTTGCAGCTGAGGTGCGTAATGTCAGATTGGGCCTATCATGTGATGGTTTTAATCCGTTTGGTCAGATGCTTACTGCTCATAGCACGTGGCCGGTTTTTATTCATGTTTATAATCTTCCTCCGTGGATGTGTATGAAAAAACCTTTCACTTTCTTGAGTATACTGATATCTGGACCTTCGGATCCTGGTAATGACATAGATGTATACTTGCAGCCTTTAATAAAAGAGTTGAAACAACTTTGGGATTTAGGTGTGCAGACATTTGATGCTTCTTCAAAGAATACGTTTCAGATGCGTACTGCCCTTCTATGGACCATAAATGATTTCCCTGCCTATGCAATGATGTCTGGGTGGAGCACGAAGGGAAAACTTTCATGTGCCGTTTGTATGAAGAATACACGATCGAGAAGGCTTAAATATCGTTGTAGTTTCAGTTTCATGGGGCATCGCCGATTCTTGCCAATGGATCATCAATATAGGAAGAATCGTCGGAGGTTTGATAATAATGTTGACACTGAAGAACCACCTCAACGTATGTCAGGAAATGATGTGCTTGATGAATTGAAAGATTTCAGCTTTTCATTAGGAAAAGGTCATTTGACATCTCGAAAGAGGAAGAATGCTGATACTGAAGTCATTTACAATTGGAAAAAGAGAAGTATTTTTTTTGTGTTGCCATATTGGTCTACTAATTTGTTACGTCATTGTTTAGACGTAATGCATATTGAGAAAAATATATGTGAAATGTTGCTTGAAATTCTTTTGAATATTAAGGGGAAGACCAAAGATGACTTCCGATCTCGTCGGGATTTATTGGATTGGGGTATTCGACCAGAACTACATCCTGTTTGTATCGGTGAAAACAAATGGAAAGTTCCCTGTGCTTCTTATGTGATGACACAGGCAGAGAAAGATCAATTTCTGGCAGTATTAGAGAATATTAAGATTCCAGACGGCTATTCCAGCAACATATCTAAACGAGTCAACAGAAGACATTTGAAATTGAAATCCCTAAAAACTCATGATTACCACATCCTTCTTCATGAATTGATTCCAATAGCAATTCGACATTTGCAATCCAATAATGTAAGGGTGGCAGTGATTCGGTTGTGTCATTTTTTTAGAGACCTTTGTGCTAAAAGGTTATCCAAATCATTGTTGATAAAACTGTAGCAAGAGGCACCATTAATTCTGTGTGAGTTGGAAAAAATTTTCCCTCCATCCTTTTTCACTTGCATGCTGCATTTAACAGTTCATCTTCCAACTGAGACACTTCTTGGGGGACCAGTTGATTTTCGGTGGATGTATCCCACTGAAAGAAATATGTGCACAATGAAATCATATGTCCGAAATAAGAATTATCCTGAAGGTTCCATGTTGAGGAGTTATCTGGCCCAAGAATGTATGGATTTTTGTTCAATGTATTTGTCTGATGTGAGCACAAGACATAATCGACCAATGAGAAATGAAGATGAGCAGTATGAGGAAATTCAACCCTCATTTCCATCTCTTCCCCAAACAGGTGGAATTGTCGGGTCATATACATTGGTTACATTGAGCTATGAAGAGCGGAATATGGCACATCGTACAGTCTTGTTTAATTGTGGTTTGTTCGATGCCTATATCAAGTAAGTAATTTGAATATATATATGTTATCTCATATGATATCATATCACATATACCTTATACTTTTATTGTCATTTTATGTAGAGAACATAAACAAATTATAAGTAGAGTTCATCGGTCTTTGCCGTTGAGAAGGAGAGAGGCTATGCATAGCCAAGAGTTCCCAGCTTGGTTGAAATCAAAGGTATGACCATTACATTAAATACCTTCAAATATAGATATATATTTAAATATATTACTCATGTATTCCAGGTATTGAGTTTACCTGCTGACTTCATTTCTCAAGAATTAAGAACGTTGGATTTTGGTCCCAATTCTTTGGTTCGTGACTGCAAATCTTTAATAATCAATGGATACAAATTTGTTACAACTGATAAAGCGGTGAAAATGAGAACACAGCATGATGGCGTTATGTTAATTGCTAGAACGGATTGTTATGCCAGTGCATCTGATGGTCGACCTCGATATGAAGATGTGTATTATTATGGACTGGTTGAGAAAATATTGTTATTGGATTACTACTCTCGAGGTCGAGTCACTATGATGAAATGTAAATAGTTTGATTCAATGACGCACCATGGTACATTTATTGATGATTTCGGATATAGAGTTATTGACATGAGTCGATTCCTGCATACCGATGAACCATACATTTTGGCATCAATGGAAAAACAAGTGTTTTATGTGAAAGATCATCTGAACCCTGATTACGGTGTCATTAATGAAGTAATCCCAAGACATATTTTTCATGATGCTGGGGATGAAATTTTCACCATTGACGCCCCCATCGGTGTTAGCCAAAATATTGCATTTGATGACACAAATTGTCCCATTGTGAGGGATGATGTTGAACCTGAGGTAGTGGAGGGTAATATATAAAAGCAACCATATATATTCAGAGTTCATTCAGTTTACCTTGACGTGAGTTTCTCAGGTTGGTACTAATTTAATTACTTTAATTTACTTTTAGTTTGAAATGATATGTCTGTTTTAGTAATGTTTGGTTTCGTTTCATTTAATTCTATTTCTTTCAATTCAGAAAAGTGGTTTTAAAATGTGGTTTTAAAAATTGTATAACTTGGTTGTAAATTATCATTACTGAAAGATGTTATGACATTTTTTAAGTAGTATCTATGATTTGTAAAAATTGTTGCTAAAAAATATTTATTTCATTCTTATGCAGATTATGAAGAAAACTACAGAAGCTCGCAAGAAGAGATTATTTGATGCTGATCCTGTTAGACGTGAGCGCGAGTTGTCTTCAGTGAGTATATTAATTTAAATATTTATCTTCTGCATTACAAATAATATCAAGTTCATATTTTTGATCCAATTTTTTTAGGGACATGTAACTCCAGAGAATCCTCTTCCCAGTATGGGACCGAGTAGGGATCCTCCTAGACCTAGGCGGAGCTCCCGTCTTACCACTCCCCACACTGACCCATTAGTGGACATCCCATCTACCACACATGTCCGCCCTCCGCTTGAGACCCCTGGGATGTTCCCATACATGCCGCCATCATCATCCCGTTTACCCTCTTTTTCCCATTCCATGTCCACGCCGACTCGACCGATGTTCTCACCTGCACAGTTTTCATATCCATTCATGTATCCCCAGACCTACTATGCATATTCTTACATGTCTACGCCACATCCTTTTCCTACCATCCATCCTACACATATTGAGTCTGTTCCTTCAGTTTCCACTCCTGTTCATGAAGATCAGCCGGAGCATGCTGTGGAACAGATACTTCCTTCGGAGGATGCTGATCCAGCATAGTCTACGGATGCCTCACAGCCTATTCAGGAGCCTGCATCAGGTTTTTTTATTATAAATGTTTCAAATTATAGCATTTCACTTTTTTTCTATTGTATTGTCACCTAACTCTTCTCTTTTCACTTATTATCTTATTTAGTGGGATCTTCTAGTAGGCGACGTGGGCGCACTCGAATGCGGGATGCTTGGAATCGTGAAACTCAGATTATGGTGGATTACAATTCTCAAAATCAAATGGTAGGTAAAAATGCTAAGGAGTGTAGAAGTTTCATGGCTACTTTAGCCAAATATCATGATATCGTTCCGGTGGAACCGGTCTCATGGAGACATATCAGTGCCGACATCAAGGATAGGGCATGGGCGCAGATATGGGTACGAAAATTTTATAAATTTATATTGATATTAGTAATGTATTTATATGACTTAACATGTTTGTTGCAGAGTCGATTTAACTTTCCTAACGGTGAAGCTGCCAAAGCTGCTAGGTTGAGTGATCTTGGAGAGTATTGGTTGTCATACAAGTATGAGTTACATATTGGTTGGAGGAGCAGAGTGGGTACTGAGTTAGAGGGTGTACCCACAAACCATGACTGTCTAAAAAGTAAATATCAAAAAATGACCGCACATTGGAATACTGAACAGTATAAGGTACTACCCATCTTTACTGTTTTTATATAAAATTTAATTTTTATTACTTGTATTTTTTTTTGTTTCTTAGGAAGTGTCAGCGAAAAACAAAAAAAACAAAGATGAAATGACATATCTACACACATTGGGGCGCACTACAATGCCCGATAAAGAGAAGCGGCTGGTACGTTCATCTGAATTAAAATAATGTCTTTATTTATAACATGTCATCATAACTTATTCATGCTTTCCCTTGGTTAGTCCATGTCTTTACCTCAATGTTTGTGTGTCTTTGTTACAACTCACTTCAATCCAATATTTTGCATTTATCATATATGGTTGTAATTCAAATTTGTGCACTTCTTATATGCAGCAAGCTGAATTGGGCATTGAAGGTCCTGTACCTTGTGCCAAATTATTCTGCTTCAGTAGGAAAAAAAAGATGGAACTGCAGTTAATTCACAAACACAAGATAAAATTGTAAGTTTGTTTATTTATATTTCAAACATTTATACGAAATTCATAATTTAATATGTTTATAATTTCAACAGTATGCCTTGGAGGCCATGGATGAGAAGGAAGCTCACAACTTAGGGCCAAATGATCATTTCAGTCAGGTGTTAGGTGTGGAGCATCCAGGAAGAGTCCGTTGTAGACCAGGAAAAAACATTGTCCCCTCTAGGTATTGGTCATCATCAGACTCCGCTAAGGCCTCTGAGTTGGAAAGTGCGCGTGCTGAATTAGCTGCGACAAAGAAAATATTATTAGAGGAGCGTGAAAAAAGTAAGCGGATGAATGAACATTTCATGAAAGCTCTGTCAGTTTTGAGTCAGTCACTACCATCAGAGGTTGCTGCCACTTTTCATTCATGTATGACATCAATGCGCTCTTTAAATAATGCCTCGGGTGATTCCCATGAGGGTCCTAGTGGCGATAACGGTGGTGGCGATAGAGCTGACGAGGATGTTGCTGATGATGTTGTTGGTGATGAGATTGCTGATGATGATGCTGACGGTGCGGTTGGTGATGATGTTGCTGTCGATGTTGCTGCTGATGATGATGATGCTGGACATGAGGATGACAGTGATGGCGATGGGGGGGATATTAATCCCCTCCATTTTTGACTTAGCAGAGAGACGTGTGTTGGAGTTTAATGTTTTTTTTTGTATTGGTGGACTGCTTGTATGTGAATTTCTTTATGCAATGAAATGCATTTTGGATTATGTTTTCATCAGGGGTGTTATTTGTCAGTTATTTAGGTAATTTTCACATGCCATTCTGTTTACTCCTTGTTTTTTCATGAACTTTCTGCAGGGGGAGGTGGGGGGGGGGGTGGGCAGGGGGGGGAGGGGGAGGGGGGGCTGGGCAGGGGGGGGAGGGGAGGGGGAGGGGGAGGGGGGAGGGGCAGTGGGGGGCTGGGCAGTGGGGGGGCTGGGCAGTGGGGGGGGAGGGCTGGGCAGGGGGGGAGGGGGAGGGGGAGGGGGGAGGGGGTGGCTGGGCAGGGGGGGAGGGGGGGGGGGGGGGTGCTGGGCAGTGGGGAGGGGAGGGGGGTGGCTGGGCAGGGGGGGAGGGGGGGGGGGGGCTGGGCAGGGGAGGAGGGGGGGGGGGAGGGGGGGAGGGCTGGGCAGGGGGGAGGGGGGGGGGGGGTTGGGCAGGGGGAGGGCTGGGCAGGGGGGAGGGGGGAGGGGCAGTGGGGGGCTGGCCAGTGGGCGGGCTGGGGAGGTGGAAAAATAGGTTTAAAGATGACGTACATAGATCAACCTGATGTTTGAAGTAGTTCTCTGTGGAATTTGAGTTCAAGATATTTCTTGAGATTTCAACAATGGTTTTTTGTAATAAATATCTCATTATAAGTCATTTAATAACCAATTAAAATAATTTTAATCAATGAATAAAGTCATTCATATTTCTAAGAGAAGGTATGATTTTTAGTAGTACTTTAAATTCAAATTCCAAATGCACTAATTGTTTTGAATATCACACTTTATCTGGTGATATTTCTGGATCTGTTTGACCATGATCAAATCACATTCTTATTTATTCTCAACTAGTTTAGTGTGCAAGGATGTATACATACATGTTTTGATCTACTGCTACTAATAACAAAATTTCTTTATGCAATTTCTTCTTTCATTTTTTCTACTTTTTTTCAGCATTTGTTTTAGTTCTATATGACATTTCATTGCTTATGAGTCTTATATATTCATTAATAATAATTCATGGTTTTATTTTTTGCATGTACAGATTGTAGAAAATTAAAGTATGATTAGCAATCAGTGGTTTGCCATTCGATCTTTATCAAGGTGAGCTGACAAATCTATGTGCCAATCTAACACGGCATTTGAGCTTATTCATGCATGACTCATCAATGTGAATTCTTCTTTGAGTTATGAGTCTAGCTGAAACGCACTTTAGATATTGGAATCATTGAACACACATGCATTCTGAATGTCCAATTTTTTTTTTCCTGCTCGGTCATTGGTTTTAATCTAGCTTCTTTCATTTGGTTGGCATTTCCCATCACTTTTGTGCTGAATATGTTTTCCATCTATTGTTTGAAGAGTTGAAACTGTTTCAATGGTTATGTATGTAGTATGTGGGTGTGTCACGATACGTTCTGTTTGACCAAGTCTATCCTATCCCCTTATCTCCTTAGGATCCGAATTTGGTAAGTGTTTTCTCATAATGGAATTGAAATATTATGGTGTTCCCAGGAATAATCAGTTTTCTTCTTCTTTATATCACTTCATCTTTATTTGAGTAGTGGGGAGGGGTGCTGGGCAGTGGGGAGGGGGGGGGGGGCTGGGCAGTGGGGAGGGGGGGGGGCTGGGCAGTGGGGAGGGGGGGGTGGGCAGTGGGGAGGGGGGGGGGGTGCTGGGGAGGGGGGGGGGTGCTGGGCAGTGGGGAGGGGTGCTGGGCAGTGGGGAGGGGGGGGGGGGTGCTGGGCAGTGGGGAGGGGGGGGGGGGTGCTGGGCAGTGGGGAGGGGTGATGGGCAGTGGGGAGGGGGGGGGGGGTGCTGGGGAGGGGGGAGGGGTGCTGGGCAGTGGGGAGGGGTGCTGGGCAGTGGGGAGGGGGGGGGGCTGGGCAGTGGGGAGGGGGGGGGGTGCTGGGCAGTGGGGAGGGGGGGGGTGCTGGTGCTGGGGAGGGGGGGTGCTGGGCAGTGGGGAGGGGTGCTGGGCAGTGGGGAGGGGGGGGGGGTGCTGGGCAGTGGGGAGGGGTGCTGGGCAGTGGGGAGGGTGGGGGGGTGCTGGGCAGTGGGGAGGGGTGCTGGGCAGTGGGGAGGGGGGGGGGGGGGCTGGGCAGTGGGGAGGGGGGGGGGGGGTGCTGGGCAGTGGGGAGGGGGGGGGGGTTGCTGGGCAGTGGGGAGGGGGGGGGGTGCTGGGCAGTGGGGAGGGGGGGGGGGCTGGGCAGTGGGGAGGGGGGGGGGGGCTGGGCAGTGGGGAGGGGTGCTGGGCAGTGGGGAGGGGGGGGGGTGCTGGGAAGTGGGGGGGGGTGCTGGGCAGTGGGGAGGGGGGGGGGCTCGGCAGTGGGGAGGGGGGGGGGGTGCTGGGCTGTGGGGAGGGGGGGGGGGGTGCTGAGTAGTGGGTAGGGGGGGTGCTGGGCAGTGGGGGGGGGGGGGGTGCTGGGCAGTGGGGAGGGGGGGGGGTGCTGGGCAGTGGCGAGGGGGGGGGGGGTGCTGTGCAGTGGGGGGGGGGGGGTTTCTGGGCAGTGGGGAGGGGCTGGCACCACAAGATCCTTTCCAAATGGAAACATAAGTAGTCCCTACTCCCCACAGGACACTTTTGGAGACACATTTTCTCATCCACAGCCACTGGTTGCTCTACTCAAGGAGTAGACAGATTCAAATGACATTAACTAGCAGTATCGGATGTTTATTTGGAAGCTCTCCCTATGGTATAGAATTCTACATCACAAAGCTATCACCAAACCCTTCAACAATGATACATTCATAGAATTGTGTGTCAAACTGACCTAAAATTTCATCCTTTGTGTGTCAAACTGACCTTACTTTTTTGGCGGTCATTCTTTCTCTTTATTATGATTTGACTTTAATTTAGTGCATGTCATCATGTTCATCACTTAAGTGGTCAAGTCAATTCACTATGGTTTTTTAGCGCCTTTGATTAGGGGTTCACTACCCTCACACTTGTCTTCTCAATTGCACAGAAAATCAAGAAGTCACTAAAGAGTTCTGCTCACAATCACACCAATCACCATTCAAGAAGTCAATTACATAGCAAATCAAGAAGTCACTAAATAGATCTGCTCACAATCACACCAATCACCATTCAAGAATGGAACTGGAAGATAAGATTAAGTTGTTCATCTTGGATCAATTTTCTCCCAGCAACGTGGTGTTCTTGCGTCACATTCTTCTCTTCTCTGATGCATGGCTCTCTTTTGTGGGGCATTCTCTCTTCTCTTATTCATCGACCTACCTCTTCTAGGGTTTATTGTATAAAGCTGACCCTTGAAAACACTATGGAATGTATATATATTTCATTTGTTTTATCTTATTCTTTCCATATTCACCATCTCTATTTACAGCTGTCCTGTAGTGTTCAAACAGTTTAATTGAACGTTTGGAACAAACTTCCACCGTAGCATCACTTATTAACATTATTGTCTATCCTAAACAGTGTTGACCTGCTTTGGAAACCATGTAGTCTATAAATGATGGTCTATAGCATTTGTTAGCTGAACTTGAACTGTTAATGAGCAGCTCTGTTCGTTTACACACCTATCCACAACTAATGCAAAGTTGGTTGAAATGGGATATATTAAAAACCAAATGTTTTCAATCCTTAAATATAATACGCTACTGCAAAACCTTACTATAAAACAAAAATAACTAAAATTAGTTTGGCTGAATTGAATTTCAGATCATTTATGAAACTTGTCAGCCCAATTTAGAAAAGGGAATAAAAAATGTGCCCATTTAACTGAATTGCTAGAGCACACCCTAGTTCTTCTTCATCATATCAAGGTCACGCTGCCACAAATTTTTGCTAGATGTTTTCATTTCCATGGCTTTTATTGATGTTTTAATGCATTTTAATTTATGCTGTGCAGCTTGCAAGTTTCTTTTATTATGAAATTCCTATCTCCAAATCACTATTCTTGTTGAACATCTTTAATGCAATATCCATTATTCCCATTGTGCTGGTAGTATCTGTATTGCTTCATTTTTTCCCTGCGGTTTCAAGCTATAGCCATGTAATGTTTTCAATGCCTATAATTAGACTTATTTTTAACTTGCACATTATTCCATGTAGGATGATCAGAAATTTGTTAAGCGGAAAACAGAACTTGGCGGAACTTTCTCAATTGCAAGCTGCATACTTTTTGTTCTTATATTTTGTTCTTATATTTTGTCTTCAGGTAGAATTGCAAAGCCTGCTGCCAGGCCTGTGTTGATGCGGGGGACATTGCAAATACCCACGGTTCATTTGAACCGTGGAAATATTCTGGCGCTGGAAACATGTGTACCCACGGTTATAAAACCGTGGGAATACATATATACCCACGGTTCAAGTGAACCGTGGGTATATTCTGGAGCTGCAAAAAACTATACCCACAGTTATAAAACCGTGGGTATACATATATACCGGAGCTGCAAAAAACTATACCCACGGTTATAAAACCGTGGGTATACATATATACCTACGGTTCAGTGAACCGTGGGTAATATAAAAATTTCTGGGTCTATACCCACGGTTTTTTAAAAACCGTGGGTATAGGGCTATTGCGACGGCATTCCAGCCCGCGGTTGGCGAAACCGTGGGTATACCCTATACCCACGGTTTCAAGGGCTATACCCACGGTTTGAAACCGTGGGTATAGGTGCAATTTCCAGTAGTGATTCAGTGTCCTAGAACGATCAGTTTAGATGAGAACCTTAATAGAATATTTGGAATTTGGTGAATTCAGAAGAGTTGTATCCCATTGAATTTTGGACTACATGACAAGATCAAGACTCAATTATATGTATGATATAGTTTTAGTGATAATTTGAGTGCACCAATGTGCTTGGAATCAGGCACAGTTTGGCCCATGTTTCTTCAACTTCATGTTGGGCCTTCAAAATCACCCCCACTTACAATGAAACCATCCAAAAAAGTGAAATTACACTTCTTAACAATGATTAAAATAGAATAATTGACTCTAAAATGATGTTAAATTGTTTAATAAAATTTTAATTATAATAAAAAATCAATTTAACACAGTGGTGAATGGGTGAAATAAAACATGGAATCATAGTTCGATCAGAGGCTTTAGAATTTAGAGGTTCCTGCAATTTTTTGAGCTATAAATGAATGATATTACTTAAATTCAATAAAATTTTGGAAATATTTTTTTATTCACTCTATCTTGGTGAATGAATTTTTATAAATCACCAAAAAAGTTAATATTCCACAATTTTTTAGCCGACAAAAATCTTATTTCAAATAAATGGACTATAATGAATCTTCTTACTTGTGGATCACAAGAATGTTAAATTATAACCACCATCATTGATTCACTAGATCTAGTCCATTCAGAAATTTTGAAGAATTTTACCTAGGCCTAGTACAAATATGAGGTATGAAAAAAGTCACCTACACACTAGATATTGTCTATTTAGAAATGTTAATGAATTACCCATGGTCATGGATCACTAAGATATATCAGCTAAAACACTATAACTACCACACTATGGCTATTTTATTTGGATGATAATTAATTCCTCTTATGTTTTTCTCAGAGATAGGTATCTATATAAATACCATCACTAATGCACTAGAGATTGTTCTTTTATAAATTAATGAGTGGCTCAAAATAAAATTACTTATTCGTATTAGTATGTTATGGAATGGTAATAATCTATATTTTTTTAGGGATAAGGACCTTTTGATCATAACTCGAATGTTGCGGGATCACATAGTGGTTCTCACAATAATTGTTCCTTTTTATTTTAATTCACATAATTTTTACAATGCTTTGTTTGTGGAAGGTTTAACAGGTACTGAATTGAATTTTTCTTAGGATTCCCTATGCGGGGTTTAGGCCAAAAAATCATTTGGATTTTACCATTCTTGAATGATGAATTTTGACATGATCATGAGAGGTACATTTATAGAGATCATAGGGTCTACTTTTTCATTGACATCCCTATACGAGTTTTCATCCTTGCGATCACTTTGTTTCTTTAATTTGGTAGTTTAATGTCATGCATACTGAACCAATATTCCATGAAATTTAGGGTAACATGAATGAGACCATTAAAAGGATAATGACTGTTTTATTAATTTCTTTACATAATAATGAGTATTGTATATTGTGGTGTGAAATTGATGATATCATATCCACTAGAATACATGATTTATAAATTGTTTATATAATATATTAGGGAGTTCAAAATAAGGTTAATGAGATGGGATAGGTACATGAATGATAACCGTTGATAATAGTTGCATGATGGGCTCCATTTTGATGTTTTACATGCATAAAAATATTAGATAACCCTTTTTATTGAGGAAAAAGTTCCTCTAGTTGGTAGGTAATACTAATGGTGCATCGGTATGAGGCATATTGGGGTGTGTATGCATAAAAAAAGATATTTCCCATGAATCATGACATTATTATTAATAATATCCATGAAAGGATTATGAAGATTAAAACACTTGGGAAATGAAGTAGGATTTGAAGAGAAAGGGTAATCAAGGAGATATTTGGATCAGTTACATTGGAATCTCCACATACAAAACACATTATCAAGGTATAGGGATATAATAAATAATTGTTTTAAAATTTTATAGGACCAGTAGAATTAGAAAACTTAGATTAGATCATTCTAGTGCCATTAGACGATCCGTATGAACTTTGTGCCTCTTTTATTTATGCTGCAACTTTTTCCTATGATTTTTAAGATTTATGTTTAGGAATTTGAGAATTTATTTTTTCTCAAACCTCCTTTATTGTGGTTTAATGTCTGAAATGTTTTTTGTCTATTTCAGTTAATTTTTAGGGTCCTATGATCTGGTTCGTCTGAGGATAGACTTTAAAGTTATATATTTTTTACATGGATGTACATAGTTTAATGTGATGATGTTCAGACCAATGTACACATAGTTTTAGATCAAAATGAATGGATCAAAGACCATATATATTTAGTTCATAATGCATGAAATTGGGAAAAGGGGAAGTGAGACATAATAATTTAATTAATATTACCAAGGATGAGAATATTCCAACACCATTTTAAAAGGGGGATGTGGATGATTAAAATAATAGATCAAGTTTCATAAATTGTGATTAATGGTATGAGATAGACACACAAGGGTTTTCCATTGAACATATCTGAATAAAGGGTTCTACTTTAATTCCACATGGGTGTATAGAGATTATATAACCCTTTTTTCTTAAATTGGAAATTCTTTTGGTTGTTAGGATAGACTGAGGGATCATTCAAAGGATCTATATTATGGAATTTATACATATCTAAATAATGGTGTCCCTTGATTTAGGGTATAATCATTATTGATAGGTATGAAAGTTTTTTCGGAAACCATAGAAACTTAATAGATGATGATTGATTTATAAAATGAGATATGAGGAATGATAATTAGGAAATCCCAAAAACTCAGTTGAACATGACTATTTTTTTTCCTTTGATAAGAAATGAGAATTGATTATGGTTTGTATTGTGTGATTCTTTGAAATGTGGTAAAAATGTTATATAGCTAAATTTAATGAAAAATGGACATGAATTTCATGTTTTTTAAATTTATTTAAATAACCTTGGAAAACATGACATTTCACCAAAGCAAGATCAACAGAATGAACAAATTGTGATCATGATCACCATTAGTTAGTCAAAAGAAACTATGTATCATCATACAAAAACATGGGAATGATTTTATCCTAAAATATAACACAACATTTCTCTTGTATAAAAATATTAGGATTAAAAATTAGAGTACACTTTAGAAGATGAAAATTAAAAAACCATGAGACATATAAATCCAAGATAAATGGATAATATTAGATGAAAAGTAAACTAAGAACAAAACCAAGACTCCATGTGACCATCCATAACCAACATTCCAACCCACTATGAAGGAAACATCTACCATGAGAAGATGGAAGGATACATGAAACCCTTTCCTTTACCAGTATACCAAGAAAAAAAATCATTATATAGTATAAGGAATATGAAGGGTGTTAGGAAATATCTGGGTATGATACTACCCTGAATATATACAATATTTTTCACTAAGAAAACATTATTTCTATTTTTAAAACATAAAAAGTTCCATAAAGGTATTTGTTTTAAATAATTTTTTCACAAAACATACTTAGATTTTACATTAAAAATAATCTCTATTCATGTCGACATGAATATATAAAACAACATTAATGATAACATAGTCAGATGTAAACAAAAGAACCATGAAAAACCTTAATATAAACATTTGCGAAATAAATTATTCAAACATCACCATCATGAATACCAATCATAAGTCACATATCATAAAATGGTTTCTCGCCTATAGGAACATGTATCTTGGATATTCAAGGAACACTAAGTTAGAAAAACATAAATCATACTGTACATAATTATTCAAAATCTGTTTATATTGGGTTACCAAATAGCTACAATAATACAATGATCACCAATTAATAATCTTTAGTAGCAACACACTATCTAAGGTTTTCATATTTCAGTAACCCAACACACCTATCATTCCTAAATTGATATGTTTTATCAAAAAATTAAAATAAAACATGATCAAAATTATATAAAACAGTTTCACCTGAAAAAAATTACATCTCTAATTCTTCAAAAATAATATTATAATAAAATCCATATTTAAGAGTTTCATTAAACACAAGAGGTGGATAAAACTATTTTTAAAGTATAATCCATTTAAAATAATTTTCCATTAAAAAATATGTTATTATAAAAAATATTATGGATTTAAAATAAACGTTTTTTTTCAACCCAAACCAGTGAAAAAATAAATATAAGGTATTTCATGATAAAGAACCATTGTATAGAGACACCAACCTCACCAATAGAGGAAACCCAGTCACCTTTCAAAATAGTGATTGAAAATAAAGAGATATATTCCCAACAAGAATTAATCCATAAGAAACATCATCAATTCCCCATCAATCCCTATTTATATAGAAGGAATATAAATATATGCTACCATTGAAGTAGGGGAAGAGAGATCATGATAAAATCTAGAGAAAAGAGGAGAAAATCATTCTAGATTCACACATACCATTTTCATATCCACCCAAATTCAGTGATAATTTTCAATAGATCAATTGATAACACCATAGAGAGTAAATGAATGGATAGGTTAAGATAATAAGATATTATAATGTGATTAGAGGTTAAAATAGTCAAGGTAATTTGGTTAATTTTCTATTTTTAAGAAACCCATAGGGGTCATACAGTTAGGCCATATAGTTTTAAAAATCATTATTTATCTACTCCCACTTGAAAATTTAAGTGAATAATTACCATGGAATATACACATGGTTAGGAAATATATACCAATTCCATGTGAAAACCTTTATACCCAAACATTTTCATCTATATAGTTTTCATTGTGATACACATGGTTACAAAAACCATCATCAAACTAGGGAAAATTCTACTAGAACCAACAGATACAGATCACATGGTTACCTCATAGTTACTAATATGATCCCACATATAATGAACATGGATGTTTCCTAAAAAAACTCAAACAATTTTACCCCAGACTCTCAAAATACTTTATAAATGAAAAATAAATAAACTAAGCCCCCCCAAATCAACCTTTTGACTCAGAGGGTATCAAAATTCACTGCATAATGCCATTTTAAATCCCCAAAAGCACTCAAGATTATAGATATGTAAAACATTAATCCTAATTCCACATAATTAATGATTCTCACTCCCACATCTCATGGATATCCCATATGCTCTTTCGTGGTTCACATAATAAAAAAATTGTTTGACCATGAATTAAATTATTATGATGATCCATAATCTATATGGGCTGATCAAAAACTAAGGTTATAGGCTTAATATCAACATCATCTCATTAAATAACATGGGAATGGTATGTTTCAATCCTCCTTAACTAAATTACTTGAAACAAAAAACACGATATGATTTTACGTTAAGAAATATACTAATTTCAATCGATAATAAACCTTTCTAAGTTATTCTATGATCTTGAAAAGGATAACAAACCTTGGTATTAACTTACCCTAATTACCCAATTGATAATGTATTATTTACAGTGAATCACCACAAAAAATAGACCACTAACTTAAAACTCCAACAGTAGATGAAGATAATCTATATATGATTTATATTAACTCTATGCCATTACTAAAATCATTCAAATAGACATCGTTTTCTTTATCATATATTGAAAAAAACTCACTCCAAACCAAGAAACTTTTCCAAATTACTCCCAACCATTAGGAGATTTACATAGAATCCAATAAAATTATTCGAAAGGATCCATTTAGTCAAATCCTAAGAACTATTATTATAGTAAAATTCAACCAAAGGAAGATGATTTATCAAAGAACCACAAATGTGATGCATCCATTCCTGATATATATCCTCATTAATTTGAATAGATCACTCAGTATATATATGTAGCTAAGGGTTATATGATACAATTAACTTCAATTGGGTTCCCATTTTCTCTTTAAAACCTTTCCAAAACTAAGATACAAAATTTGGGTGTTTTTTAGAAATACCAATCAAAGGTACTAAATGTATCATCGTGATCTCTCAAACATATATGTTCCTAATATATTCCACCTTCATAGTCTCTATAATACAAAAAATTAGATGATATTATAAAAAAATCAATGATCACCCAAATTTCATCTCTCCCACATGGTAAACCAAAAATGAAGTCCATATATATATCATACCATTTACACACCATTGTAGGTAAATGCATAAATAAACTAGTAGGTCTATGGTTCTTTGAATTAATCTTTCTTTATGTAAGGCATCAAGAAAAAAATGTAGAGTATACTTCCTTATTCTATGCCACCAATAATTAAATCCTGAATCTTGATAAATATTTTTAGTCCTAGGGGAATAGACCTACTATAAAAATTACCACTATCTATCTAATATCACCTCAGAGATATTAGAAAAAAATTCCTTTGTAACACAAAACACCATTAAAAGATACAGATCTAACACCTTAGTTTTTCTCATAATATATGATTTTACAAAAATGTTAACAACATGTGTCTTTTTTTTATCAAAATGAACACGATCATAAAATTTTAATCAAACTATACATACGAGAAGAACACTTTACCATCATCCTCATCCACATCTAACGACATCTCAATGAATAGACTCATTAAAGACCATTCCTCCACTATGTCCTTCAGGGATTGAGTCATTAACTTACAACTCATCATGTTAGAAACTAGATTCAAAATTTATGGTGTATATGTAATATAAAAATAAACAGTTTTAATATAGTCAACCCATTTTTTCAATCATATGTTTAGGTTGTTGTGGGAAAAAATACAATCCAGCTTTTTATGATTTGAATAAATTGTTATCTACTCACCCTAGAGATAGTCATACCAATTACAAATATAATTCACCACTATATCAATCATGATATCTTAGGTAAGATAATTCATCTCATGATAGTGTAGTCAGAGAGAGTCTTATGACACCACCTACTTCCCCTACAATAGAAAACATCCGAATACCATACCCAAGGCACTACAAAAATTTAGTAAACCAAACCTGGATATTGTAAAATCACGACTAATGATGAATTCAATCTCAACATGTTTTCCTAAAAATATCCTAGAAACTTATCAATCCATTAAAATATAACACACTTATGGTTCAACATTATCATAAGAGATGATATATTAGACAAATATTGAATGAAACATACGCAATAAGCATCCAAGCCCTAAAATCTCTGAATCCCAAATATATTTCTGGGTTCCTCTCAAGACATCATCACATGTATCTTTCTAGGATTCAATGAGATTAACCTCTTAGATATTGCATGTCCTAGAAACATCACTAATTGGGTCTAATAATCACATTTATAATGTTTTCTAAACAAATTATGTTCTTTCAAAGTTCTATATTTAGAATGATTACCTTACAAATGATGTTATTTTAGAGTTATCAAAAAAATATATTGATGATCATTTTGTTCTTCCCTTGACATAGAATACCACAAAATATAATCCACAAAAACAATGAAAATAATAATCCCTGAGTCGATGAAATATCCAAATAATCAATTTCATGTTAAAAAAATTAGTTTTATTATGTAAAATGGAATAAAAAATTACATATAATGTCCATCACTTCTCCTAAGAATTGTCTTATGGATATCATCCTCTTAGAATCTTTTATAATTTTATGATAAATTCAGATTAATCTTATAAAACTTTTATCCTCATCTAATTTTATAAAAAATTTCATCAATTCTAGGAAACATATAATTATTCTTAATAGTCACCTGGTTATGTTTTTAGTAGTCAACCCAAATATGTACGATTTTATCTTCCTTCTTATAAAGAGAATTTGTGAAGCCTAAGGTAACACAATTGAAAAAATAAATCCCTTTCCGTAAAAATCCTCAAGATGAGGTTTGAGTTCCTTTAACATACTTACAATAAGGTAGAATGAAGATTGGACTCATCCCAAGGAGTACGTAATATAAAACACGACCAATAATTGGGGCAGAACCTAGATATTTCGTCAGGAAAGACCTCATGGTACTCATCCAATATAGTAGGAATCAACCTAGTTAAATGATGGATGATGATGCAAAGATTAATATTTTAAAATTTCTATATGATCATCAAGGATTTAAGAATATCTATCCTTGATATTAGTGATCTTGGATCCCAATCACCTTGATATAGGTGAGTAACCTCACAATGAGATATAAAATTAACTCAATAACAATAATAATCAATTAGGGATTTAAAAAACCCATATAAGCTATTCCAATGATGAGGTAAATGATATTTTGGTTAATAACAATTAAATTCCACAATATCTCATTGTAGGGGATCATAAATGGGCACTCGAAACATTTAAAACCATGTTCCTTTCTTCTTCCAAAGGGCTTGGAAGGATCTATGAGAAATTCCATAATATCTTAGAGTAATCCCAATATGTTAAAAAATATATATGATACAAAATAATGAGACATACTCATATAAAACTAATCTAGTAGAATAGAGGATGAAGTAAACACCATACCGCTCACAATATCTAGCCCCCCTTCATATTTCTCTGGTGCACACTACAAAGTATAAAAGCATATTTCTCATATCCTATTTTAAATCCCTTCAATGACTAATTATAATCCTTTATATGATAATGAATCCCAAAACCTTGTGTTGGGTCTAAACAAGATAACATTTAGAAAAGAGTGGATCTAACTTCACTGGCCTGAGATACCCTTATGAAAAAATTATTATGATGAATGGATTGTTCCCAGTAGTGGAAGATCATGGGAGATACCAGATAATTAGGCATAGTATATCCAGGTCTCCAAACCAGTAGATATCCATAGCTTGGTAACCTAAATAACCCCCTAAAATTGGTCCCTATATAAAATGAGAATCCTTATTGAAAATTGTTTTCTAGCTTGATGATATTTTTTGGAAACCCAGTGATTCTTTTGGAATTATAATAGTCATGTTTTAAAGCTAATTATTCCTCAACCATCGCCTCTTTATTAAAAAAACAAAAAAAGGTCACAGGTACATAAGAATAAGTATTAAGAAAATATCAGGATTGAAATATATTTCAAACCGATTAGTATTGAGGTAGTCAGTATAAACATGTTCTAGAGATAGATAAATCAACTTAGTGAAATAGATTGAATACTCTATCATAGAATGGCCTCCTTGTTCTAAGGTCCCAAACTCCCAAGCCTGGACTACAAAAAATGTTACCAGATAGAACTACTAATTAAAGGTCTTCTTGAAGGTGGTCCATTTAATGTCCTTTTGTATCTAATTTTTCATGATTCAATCCCTCAATTTCCATCGATGTCCTTAAAGTATATAAATGGTGAATAGTAGGTTATATTCTTCTAGAGTCTTCAGAAAAAAATACCCTCTATTCATTCAATCTATTCCTTAGGCTCTTAGGTTCTTTTATAACCATGGATGGTTGGTAAATGTTTTTTTTTGGAAAAATCCATTTCACGTGGAACCATCCATTTCTTCTTTCCATCAATCACTTGTACCAGAAATTTTATAGTACACATTACTATTTTCACCAAGGAAGGGTCGACTAGAGGGGTTTCCTATTTGAATTTTCCCTAGGTCCTTACAACTAATTCTAGGAGATCGTTATAGGAGGAATTATCTCTTATGAATAAGATATAACCCTAAATCAACTGAAGAATACATCCACTAATGAAAAAATGATATTCGAGAAAACTTATTAATTTCTTTAAATGATATGAATTTAAGGCCATAGTAGACTCAACAATATGGATAAAAATTCATCAAAAACCAAAAAGGGATATGTAATCTTTTATCAAAATTAAAAAAAATTAAGTTAATCTTGACATACCCAAAATCAATCTCAATATTGATATAAAATATGTGACCACCCATGGTAACTGAGGCCAGATATGAAAGTGAGTTGTCCATGAAACATTCTACACTTACTATATGAGTTTCGATGGTCCTATTCTTGTCTGCGAACCAACCCCCCAATAATACCATGGGATATAATATTTGTTTTAGTGAAGGAACCTGATTTAACCTAAAATATTCCTTTAGATGGCTCAAATTAATGCCCAAATCCTTTTCCCAATCACCATAGAATGGCTAGAAGCACTAGGGTAACCACACACATAACCATGGGAATAATTTCACCCTAAAAGATAACACAACATGTCTCATGTATGTTAGGATAAGGATATAAAATAAGAGTAAATCATGGAAGGAAAAAATTAAACAACCCTGAGATATAAAATAGTAGTCCATAATGATAACCCTTGAAGAAAATTTGAACAATACGAAATTATTTTTTCATGAGACAATACAACACCACCATACAAACCCACTATGAAGGAAAAATAAACCAAAATAATTCCCTAGGATACATTATTATCTTCCTTTTATCTGTATCCTACAAAAATAATTTTTCATATGCCACAAGTCACATTCAGAGTTTTAGGTAAACACCTTTTTGGATCCCATTGTAATTATATACCATGTATATCACAATTAAATCATTTTTTATCTAAAAAACTGATTTTCAGAAATCAATTTCGTTTGAAATGATTTTATAAAAAACATCCTTTGCCTTAACTTTACAAATATTTATATCGAAATACACAATAATATGAAAGAAACATGACTAATAACATATAGGTAAGTAAAAAAACGAAGAATTATAACTCATAATATAAAAATGTGGTAAATCAATTCTTTAAGCGTCAACAACTTGAATAAAACCTTGTACAAATAATAAAGAAAAAATAGTCTATAACCTAAGTGGACACATAAATAGGGTCTGAAATTAATTCTAAGAATACATAATTTGAATCATACAATACCAATTCCAAACACAATACATTTATTTTAGGATACTCATAAGCTATCACGACATAATGTGTACTTATTCATAATCCATTGTAATTCCAAACTCTATAATATTTACACATATCAATAACCCAACAACCATAAGTTTTAAAAAGTGAAATATTTTCACAAAATATTCATTTAAATCATTATGAAAATTCTATAAAAGTTTTATATAAGAAACATATTGTCCATCCCATAATTGAAATATCATTTTAGAATCAAAACCACCTTTGAGGTATTTCATTGAACACAAGAGTTGATAAAAAATATTTAAAATTACAACCCATTTAAAACCATTTTCATTACAAAAATATGTATATATATAGAAAAAATTATATATTTCAAAAAAATGATATTTTTAATCCAAAAAATGGGAAAATAGAACAACAAGGTTTGCCCTAAGCAAGAACAATTTTATAGGGACCCCTACCTCCCTAATTTTGGAAGACTGGTAACCATTTAAAATGGTGATTGGAAATGAAGAGATATTTTCCTCAAAATACTATATCCATAAAAAATAATCAATTCCCTAAAAAAACATCCATATTGTACAATCACTATATTTTAAGGTTCTAATGAAACAAGGGGAATATAGATCGAGAGAAGATTTAGATATAATAGAAGACAAAAATAGGAGATTCACAACTACCTGGAAGAGATCCACCCGAATTGATGGAGAATCACCAAGATACCAAGAGATAACCTCATAAATAACCTTAAAATATATTTTTAAGAGAATAATAGAATATAATGATTTTTGTGGTAAAAATGAGTAAGGGTATTAGTGAAATTTACTAATTTTTTGAAACCCAAATGGGTAACATGGATATGTCACAATTTTAAAAAGATCACGCTCTAACCATGTGGTAGTTGTTGTACCTTGAAAATCATTGTGTAGTGTTACTTGGGAATGGTGGCATGGTTAGAAAAACTATGCACAAGCCATGTGACAGACAATGGAAACAAACCCTTTCTTCGACACAACTTTCTTGGTGACTCACATGGTTAGAAGAAAAAAAATATAATAATGAAAAATGGAACTATAAGTGAAAAATACATATTACATTGTTACCGATAAAATAATACTAACTATCCTCAAACTACATGGTTGGAAAATTTCTCCGAAAACTGTAAATTACCATTCCAGACCCAAAAAAACATTTGAAACCTAAAAATAATTAATCTAAGACCAACATAAAATAGACTAGTGACTTGGGAGGAATCAAATTAACATCATGTGATTGAGAAATTATTCTATGTTATTTATTATAATAAAAATAATAAAAGAGCGTATATATTTTTGTCAGGTGTCCTAAATGTGAATATCGTATAGTTTAAAGTCATGTGACAAGAACCATGATTTCCTATAATTAAGATATGGTGTTTCCAAAACTTTAATCCCAAGAAGATCCAACAAGTATTCTAATCACATGTGTCTTATTATTGATTCGAGAAGTAAGATGTGGTTATGAGAGTGCTAATGTTTCCTAATAGTGAATTATAAAAGAGGTTCATGTAATATGGGGGGGTCAATTTTTCATAGAATAGATCTATTGCTGAGGTATCCTTTGATGAATACCCCTATAAAATTCTAGATCAAATGTATGTGGGGGAAATTTTCACGTTTTTAATTTTTCATTGATTTTACTTATGCATGAGGTAAAAGAAACTCATCATAGTACTAAAAATGAAGTAGACCCATCATTAATATCAAGTTATTTGATCTAACACCAAGATGATGTGGGTAAATTTGTTATGACTATGACTATACTTAGTTTAGTTATTATGGTTATCACTATGTATCCAATAAGGATATGAATCAAGCCACTCATAGTTCTCATATTTTGAATACTTATACAAATCAAGGTCATTTATAGTGGTGATGGAATGTTTAGTGTATATTCATGAATAAAGCAATGGAAAGTACTGATTATGTTGATCAAGATCATATGTAGGAGATGTTACATTGTATTTAGCTTCTTCAATAGAGATTAGATTTATTAGAGGGGGATAAAAACTTGGTTTCTCTTCAATATATAACTATTTTTAAAGTTTAATTGTTTCTAGAAGTTCTAGAGCACTATTGTGAACGAGTGATTTTTTTAAATTCTAGCTGGTTGTTGTATTGGGATTTATGGCATCACTATGTATCCTATAGAAATAAGAATAAATACATGAATGGTCTTAAAATGGAACCCCCTTTGTAGATAAGAAGTTTATTCGGGGAGAAGATATATTTTCTTGCAGATTATGGTTGGGAAAAAGATAAAAGATTTGAGTTTCACTATATAACATATGATTACAAAGATCAGTACACATGTATTTATTATATTATCCCTATATAGATCATCATGGTTATTAGTATAGTGTATTTTTTGGTATGAAATTGAGATTGGGCCCAGGATAAGGGATCCATGAATCACTATATATATTTCGATAAGAGTTTTGAAACCATACATAGTTTTTATGGAATTTTATCTTCTCTTTGTTCAAGATAATGTGAGGAGGGTTGTATTTTTAGTATAAGTTCATATATAAAAAACTGTATGATGAAAATTGGTATGTATATCTCGATCATATATAGTATTGGAGGCATTTTTAGTAATATACTTCAAATATGAATCTATATTAGTGGGTGGGGGGTGTATCTCTATCCTATAGGTATGTAGGGTCCATTTTATCAATTCGTTTATAATAATTTTATGAGGATTCTTTTACACAGATCTAGATCATGTTTAGTGAAAGATAATTGAGCCTCACCTTAGTGTAGTTCCATTTGATTATTGTGGTTCTTATGGGAATGATCAAACACTAAAGTGGAAAATGAAAATTTTGTTTTTAAATTTATGGATGGGCCTAGGATATGAGATCCGAAAATCATACATATATAATGAAAATAGAAATTTATTCTTATATAGTTTATGAAAAAATGTTCCCTACATATATTTGGCTCATATGTCGGGAAAATGAGGGATTTTTTTGAAATTTGTGGCCAGGACTAGGAAGAATAATCTGATCATGACTATATATACCATTAGTATAGGAATAAACCCACATATAGTTTTTGAATAAATTGTCTCTTATATAGATCCGGGTCATATATAGGGGGAAGGGATGATTTTTTCATAAATTTGAGGTTGAGAGTAGGACTAATAATCCGTATATCACTACATCTCCCATTAACATAAGAATCAAGCCACCCATAATATATTTAAAGGATCATTAATTTCATATAATTATATCATATTTAGGGAATATGGGGAGTTAATGCTTTTAGGTACTTGTGGATTTTGTGGTGGATACTTCAACATGGATTGAACAGTCATGTGTTGGAAATGTGTCCATATGGAATGGTCCACTACAAGTATTTTAGAGTCACATGGGGTAGAATTCCATTACACAACCTATTATGATGTGAAAAGGATATTTACCATACAGTATATTGACATACTATAGTGACATGGCACTAAAAATTTTATATTCATACTTTTAGGACTTGTGTGCCTTCGAATTTAATGTATTTTCATAAGGAAAAGGATGGTATGCTGTTTAAAGTATTACCACTTGGACTTGGATTCTATAAAGTTTAATGTCTCACTACTAGGACATTGATTATATATAGTTTAATGATTTTCTTCCTAAAAATTGGATTTAATATGAGAATCATGAAATTTATTTCCTATAAACCTCTCATTTGTAGGAGGTGTGATGCACTCTCTTTCTATTATGAAAAAAGAGTAATCATTGTTGGAATATAACTTATCTATGTTGTATGGTCCTTCCAATTTATGTTCCAACACTGAAGGATTGTTCCCTAATGTCATTAGTGTTTTGGGAAGAAAAACTATCTCTCCACGAAAGAAGGAAAGAAGGTGGAACTTATTATTTATGGCCCATTCAGTCTGATTATGAGGGTCTTATAGATTTTCTAATGTACACTAAAAAATATTATCAAGTCATTTTAACTCATAAAGTTGGTTTTATGGTTATTCATCTTCTGAAAGATGACTATAGATAGACAATTAGAGTGAGGGAAACTAAAAATCAATGTTCATAACTATCTCTGGTCCATATATAATAAATAATTGGTTCAATTTTCTGAATGTGTGAGTTATAATATGATAAATTAAGACAACAAAGCATGTTTGAGTTTGTAAGGACAAGATTTTATATCTTTACCAACCATTTTTTGAAGAATATTTTATAGGGACATATTGAAACCATTTTTGTTCTTATTTTACACTATATGATAGTGAGATGAATGGTTGGAATTCTTGTAGTACTATTGATTCAACCTTTTCAACTCACTAGCACAAAATTTGGTGCCATTAGCAGGAAATATTTTATGAGGGACACCAAATCTGATGAAAATGTTGAACTTTATAAAGTTGATGATGTTATTTTATCTAATTCCTTGAGCCATATATACACAACCCATTTGGAGAAGAATTATGTTTTACTATGGATATACTCAAATAGGTTGGTTGTAGTGAAGATGTATGGCCTTATAACACCTATTCATCATATAGAAAATTATGAGGACAATCTAGTACAGTGAAATAATTCTGGGGGATGATGTATTATATTGTAATTTATTTGATAGTTATGAAAATTATTTGTAATAACCACATATTCTTGTATCTTCAATTTACAGAAACAAAAAACAACATAATTTTGTGGGAGAGCTTGGATCCTGACTGATGAGCACCGTAATAGGTGGCATGAACATCTTTCATGACAGAAAGATTATCTCTATCTTAAAGGTATATCAGTTTGGATCTATTGAAACCCCATTTGTTAAATATATTATATTCATTTGGTTCATCCAAAATGGTGAAGTTCAGTGCTCTCCATCAGATCTATTCCTTCTTGGATCGATTAGATGGAAGGACCCCATTTTAGAGGTTTTCCAATATAGGGCCCATTATACCCATAATAATATCATTTAAAGATGACATTGGATCATCCTGCCTCAGTGAAATAGTAATCTAATTTATTTCATCTTTATTATAGATGATGACTAGGAATACTACCCTTTCGTGTGCATTGTGTAAGACTCTATCATACTAGGTAGGGTTATCCCAGGAAATGGATTTATTAGCTAGTAAATCAATTTGAGCATTCTGTGAGTGGGGGATGTGATTCAGTTTGATATCAAAAGTGATTTACACCATCAACCCTATCACATATCAACTGACAGGGTTTAAATCTTCTTTTTTAATGGTTTACGCCTCATTTATATTCTTAATCAATAGCTCTGAATATCCCTTAACATTAAATTGTGATCTCTAGAGTAACATGGATAGTCCCATGCCTTTTATAAGATCTTGATATTCTACCTCATTATTAGTGCATCTTTTGAATATAGAGAAAGAATAGGGTTTAATTTCTTTAGTTTGGGGTATAAAGACAATCCTCTAGCCAACTTATATCAGATTTAGGAGTAACACCCCTAGATCTAAAAATAGAAAAATCTTGTTCAATAGAGTTTTGACACAAAACACACAGAATGAAAGAGAATATAAAATCCCAAGAGTTTACAATGAATTAATTTCTAAATAAATTTAATTTCTTTGATAGATTGCAATGCGCACAACACCAGGTTCAAACGAAACACAATACTCTATTAAAATATAATTTTTTAAAATATAATTATTATAACCTATCTATTAAGTTGGTGAGTATGAATATGATTAAATTATTTTTTCAAATATTAGGTTTTCACATTTTTATTGGTAATTTGTTGATTTTAAATAAACATAAGAATATTTTGAAAGTAATATAACGGTTTTCTAAAAAATCGTATTATTCAATGAAAACAGATTCTTCACTCCATGAAAAATTATGTTAAAATTAAATCTTAAGAATTTTATAAAAGTAACATCATTTTTTATTTTTCATATCAAAATTATCTTAGGGTGTGTTTTTGGTATTTTTTCTGAAAAGTTTCATTTTTTGATGAATAGTAAAAAATACTTGTTTTATTGAAAATTTCCTTTTAATTTAAATTTTTTAAATTTTTTAATTTTAATATAAATTATATTTACATTAAAATGAGTTCATTTATATCGTAATAAATAAATTTTATGTCTGTAGGATCAATTTCATATTAAATTATGATATGGAAACGTTAGCTACTTATGAGAATTTTCTCTTTGGAAAACATCTTTTCATCACATGTGCAGAAGTAATTCTAAATTAAATCATGAAAATTATTTGTATTTAATTTAGAGAAATAGATTCCATATTTTTAATTGTAAAAATATATTTTATCTAATAATGTATACTTAATTTTGGACAATTATGAATAGTAAAAATTGTAAAAATTAATTATCGAGTTTATCATAAAAACTAGTTTATCCGGGGGAGGGGGTGTTAAAATAACCATATAAGGGTCAAAATGAGATACCATTGTAACTTTCTAACCAGAATATTCACCCAAGAAGTACTTATGGGCTGGTGGGCCACTGGCATTTGGTGCACCTCGCCCAATTCCAATGTTTGTCGGCTAACAGCAACTGTATAGATACGTATAAAGGGGAGGCTATACCCTTAGAGAATGATAATAATACTGGTCCAAGAATATAAATACAACATGAACTAGAAATATATGACTAAGTTGATTCGATCTAGACCTTCCAATGGTGGAAGAACAATTAATATCAAACAATAGTGAAAGCAATATAAATATAATTAATGAAAAGTAAATAAATCAACAGGACTAAAAAATACTTGTAGCAACTAAATAGAACAAGAATGCATCTCATATCAAGTGATTCATGTCAATATAAAAAGGGGAACAAATTTCAAACCACTATTTCTCAAGAAAATATACAAAATAGAATACTAAAACCTAAAATAAAACTAAACTGGAACTCCAACTAGGAACAAAATCAAGGTCCATGAAAATATCCTTGCCAAACGACTAATAAAATCCAACTTCTGATGCCAATACTTTACCTAAACATAAATTCATAGAGTCAATATTTGTCCTGAAAGAGCCATGCATTATGTGAGATGAATCTTAGTAGGATACCACCCAAAGGTACATACAACTCATAATTGTTTAACTTGGTATGTTACAATAATTAAACAAAGTAAAACAATTAAATAAATAATCAAGGTTTCCCTAGTGTTCAATAGACACCAGGAAACCATCACCTAAAATTTCCAGTTCTAGAATATACGAATAGGTGAAGGTCCTGAAACAGTGGTACAAATGTACCCCGGATGATAAATAGTCCATCTGAACCCTCATCTTCCCCCCAAGTAATGTAACTTAGAGCCTTATGTTTCCTACCACCTCATATCCCAACAAGAACCAATGTCCCAAAGGAACACCCAAGAAAAAAGTAACTAGGTCCCACATACACTTTCTTGAAATCACACTCCGGACAAAGGTCTACAATTTTAGGAAAAGCAAAATATATTCTCAAATAAAAATATTGGACAACAGAATGAATCTTAGCAAGACTCAACCCCAACTGTAAGCCTCAACTCTGACATCCGAAGGCTCATCACCTTCCACATGTCTTTCTACAACAAGTACCATAAACAATAATTACCTATGCCAAAACTACCGAGGGTCCCTACCCACCCGAATGGTAAAAAAACCTCATCAACAGAGTCAACCTATGTTAACACGACTCAATTTGATGCTTTGGCTATCATGGGAGAGCAATAATCACCATGCTAAAAACCAAAGTCACATCAACTAGCACCTCGAGCCTCTATGACCATGTCAATTAGAAATAGATGCCTTTCCATCCTAATATCATGGGTTATGCTAAACATGATGTCCATGCCACCACAATTGACATCCTTGACGCCTAATCATGATTTCCATTCCATCCCAATACATCCCTGTCCATGCCTGTCATGGCCCCATGGATCTTAGAACTTGCAATTTATGGATTTCATATATATATACAAGTCAAGATATATACATTAAACAAGCTATTCAATTTAATGCAATTTATTTTTTCCAACTAAACTAACAAATCCTATCAATATAGAGGTAGTTAATGCCTCTAAATCAATTAACTAATCCTGATTAAATTATAAAAATAAATTTAAAACAAAATAACTCAATTTATAAGATTTTGGTAACCTTGAAAAAATACCCTAAGGAGAAATTACCTCTAACCCAGCCACACTCATCAGAAAAAGGGTCTATCCTTCCCAATGACATCTCTTAGGGTCACACATTAATTTTGATATGAATCATGCGATACATTTGGGTCCCGATCAAAATACCCAAAATGCATGCTTTGAGCCATGCCCCCAAAAGTCTCCAAAAATAAAAAGTAAGTTATAAACCACAAACCTTGGACTATTAGATATAGGCACATCTGATATCGAGTTCCAATTACAAGTGGTTCAATGTATATAAGAGTTTCTCTCCTATGCCCGGAAAGTAGGAAAAATGGCTCAAATAGATTCTTCTCTTGATGAGGATAAAAAAATGATGATGTTTCTAGGATTTTTTTAGACTTACATTTGAGCTTCCAACACCAGCAACCGATCAAAGGATGGATCAAAGACAAAGGAGTGGGATCAAAAAAGGTGGTAGGAGGAAATGGAAGGTCACTCCTTATGTAGTTCGAGAAACCAAGGAGAAAGAAGGGAGAAAAGAAGGAAATAAGGAAAAAATAAGAAAGTGGTAAAAAAAATTAAATTTGACTCATTTACTAGGTTACATAGTTTACCTGCATTGTTCTCGAAACCATGTAGTAACCATGCATGCTTTAGTGTCGAGGTTCTTACCACATGATAGTACGTGTTTGGTCTACCACACGGTTTGCACTAACTGTGTGCATACCATGTGATATATATCTCAATATTCTAAAGATGATCTTGCACGACCATGCGCCCCAATGAAATAGTGTACCAAAACCATGATTCAGTTCAAAAATGGGCCCCACAGTTACCTAGAAAGGGCCACACAGTTTACCCTAAATCGTGTGCCCTAAAATGCAATTTCAAAACATTCCATTTGGCCTGCGACACTCCTAAAACCAAAAAAAACCCTTGGAAATATCAAACCCTATAAACTAACCCAAAAATTCATATAAATCTGATAGAATTATTGGAATTGAGTTTCAATCAAAAAAAAGGTAGCATAGACAGTAATTGAAATGATCCAAACAAGAGTGAATTTTGACCCATTCTAAAAAATTTGGATGTTACAATCTCCCCACCTTAACATAGATCACCAACGAACTATCAAACAAAAAATAGAGGTGGTACCCCAAAAACCCATCTTGGTAAAAGCTAACCCGAACTACCCAAGTATCAAGGGTTTAGGACTAATTCCTCAAGGGGGATCCTCACCATAGAAATTTACTAACCTAGTCTATCCAGGCCAAAAACTCAAATAAATCCAAGCTCCATAATCCTATTACCAGACCCATGATCCTACTGTGATGTATCATCACTCACACACATCACCAGGTGCTCCCATGCCAAGTAAAAAACCAATTCACAACCCATAGTACATCAATTACCAACTCTATCCCATGTCACATATTGAACTACTCGGCCCTACGACACAACAGATTCTCAAACAAGTCTTAGTTCCTCACACCTAAATCAAATACCACATTCTCAATGCACCGATTCCTAATGAACCTCATGTAACCAACATCCTTCAGATGCCCCAATTCCTATGCACTTAAAAACTCGCATCCAACAATGATCCTGATTCCAAGAACCTCATATATATATATATATATATATATAATCATGCACTTGAGGAAGTAATGATGTAATGACTAGTATCTGGTTAGTCTATATACATACTTTGTACCTTAGGAACTCAAATAATACATTCCTTAATAGGCCATTACAAAAAGAAAAATAATGTAAATCATGACTAGGCCCATGGCGTACCTATGACGAACGTCATATCACTAGCATACTCATCTCCTGGTAGATCAATGGAATGCACCTAGACTGAAGCATGACTGCTGGATTCCCAACCTCCCTATACTGATTACCCAACCATCCACCAATGAACCCACATACAAGTCTCAATTACTCTTCTACGACCTCCTTGTGCAGCTGATCCTTTTCTAACCTAACCTGAAACCAATCCTAAACCAACCCCATATGACTGAGTCTTCCCTGATCCCCGATGATCCGCTGTCTGAGAAGGTTTCTTGCAGAACCTTTCAAGATGACCGACATTCCAAATGACCGACACTACTTTGAAGGCTTCTCACATTGAGTCAGAACATGTCCTGGCTTCTTCCACTGGAAGAAATCCATAGAGTAGCCACTACAAGGTGGTCTTCTTGAGTCTTTATCCTGACTCCCCTTCTAGATCTCGTCTTGACCACATTCTCTAACATTTCCACTGAGACCACGTAATGTTGCTACTTGGATAGAGTAGGACTTATCCTTCAGATTTCCCTCAGTTATGAGCACCTAGATAACTTCATTAGTGAATGAGACTAATTTGAATATGTTTACCGTATCCAAAATTGCATTCCAAGAATTATCCTCTAAGTGCATTAGCTAGGAGGTGTTGTCACTTACCATACTGAGTGTAAGGTATGAAAATTCAGTGAATGTCACCGCATAGTCCATGATAGACATGGATCCCTAGTAAAGGCTTATGAACTCTCGATCCTTTTCATCTCTCACCATCTCTGGGTAATTGTTATAAAAAATATGGCATCAAAATTCTTCTAGGATATAACATCATGTTTTCAAGCCCGAACTTGCACATTCTACTAGTGTTTAGCTGGTCTTATGAGCATATAAGTGGCCAGTTTGACTCTTCACCCTGGTAGAATCTCCATCTGCTCAAAAATCATATGACTGATCTTTATCCAGTTATTATGTACTTATAGACCACCCTCACCCTAAAAATTAGTGGGTGATGTGACTCAAACAACCACGTTAGATATTCCATTGATGGATCTACCCCTGGAGAACCACGATTGAGGTCTTAAAGAACCCACACAAGGATTGATTGGAGCTGATCATCGATCCACAAAACAAACTTTATCATGTATGGTATCTAGATTTCCTTCACTAGATCTAGAACCTATGCTTGTACCTATGACTCATGCTCTTCCTAACCCTAAGGGGACTGAACCTGCTCGAGCTCTAACAGAACACTCTCCTCATCTTCATGACACTCTATCTTAGCCTCTAGGGTAGCAACCAGCTAAATAGCATTAAATAGTCAGACAACCCATATAATATATATATATAAATAACATGAATATAGAGAAATATGTAAAATGTAGTGCAATATCACTACCCTTACCGCAACCCATTGCAACTATTCCTCCCACCATCCCTACCCCCTAGCCTACTTACCTTCCCTCAACATAGCCAAGTATCATATAATCCTTAGGCCTTTCCCATCCTGACAACCAATTTTGCCTCAATCTAATAATAGAGTCTCCCATCCAGGTGATCAAAATTACCCCATTTCATATCATATGCATTCTCTAATAAGAGTCATGCCCACTTCTCATTTCATAGGAAATTTCACACACACACACACACACACACACACACACATATATATATATATTTGTATATACACATTTTATATCACATTATATATATATAAAATAAATTTACACATATCACGACCTATAAAATTCATCAAAGCCTTTGATTTCTAACACATGGTAAAATAATTTTACAAAGAATACATGCATTTATAAATTTGAAATACCAAAAAATGTGACTATAATAAACCAAAAAATAATAATTACACCCCTTTTCTATACCAGGACAAGGGTCCATATACTCATCCCATACCTCAATGGGTCATGGTCCATATATCACAACCAATATCATCACATTCCAAGTGTTCCACTATGGGAAAAATCATTTAAACTATAATATGAGAAAAAAATAACAGAATTTCCATCCCAAGGTAACACAATTTTCCCTCATACATGGGGCTACCGACACCTAAGAATGAGTTCAAAATCATTTCCAAACCATAACCTAACATCCATTATACCATAACCCAAACATTAATACCAAGAAAAGAGGTAAAAGTACCTAAATTTGATTCCATTTTTCATATCCCAACCTAAATATCCACCTGAACATTGCTTCCGGGAAAGTGGCCACTAGACTTAGGCACACCTCCCCAAAAGACAAAGGCTATCGACTACAATCAAGGATGTAAATAGATATAGAGGGGATGATTTACCCTTTATGAATGATAATAATTATTGTCTAAGAAAATAAATATAACATTAAATTGAAAGATAAGACTCAACAGAATCGAACTAGACTCACCAATAGAGGAAGCACAGTCAATATCAAGCAAAAGTGAAATAAAACAAATAGAATCAAGAAAGAGTAAAGTGATCATCATTCCTTGAAAACACATTTAGAAAATAGAAAAACAAACAAGCATCCCATATCAAGTCATACATGTCTATATGCATAAAGGGAACCAATGGTTAACTACTGTATCCATAGAAAATATACCAAACAACATATTGAAAAATGAAATAAAACTAAATAGAAACTCTATATCAATACGTACTAAATGTACATTCCAATATCCATGCCATACAATAGCTAGGGTCCTGCTCATAAGGGTGATCCTTTACATGAATGTAAATTCATATTGTCCACATGCATCCCAAAGGACCGTCAATGGTGTAAGGTGAATCCCAGTTGGATACCACCCAATGGTTCATACAAAGAATAAGTGTTTAATAAAGAATCTTACCATAATTAAAAAAATAATCTCAATAAAATAAATAAAAAAACAAGGTTTACCTGGTGAAAAACAACCACTCGAGAACCAACACCAACCTCATCAAGCACCAGAATATCTAAATAGGTGAATGTCCTTAACCCGTGCCCCAAAGTACCTCTAATGAAAAATATTCCATGTGAAACATCAGGTTCCACCTCAAGTCATGTAACCTAGCACCTCATTCCTTCTAACACATTACATCCCAAAAAGTACTAACATCCTAAAATCATGCCCTAGAAAATAGTAACATGGTCCCACAAACCCCTTCTCGAAGGCATATTTAGGCATGTGGCTGACAACTAGAGGAACATTGATATTTGTCCTCAAATAGAAGTCTAGGCCCATGAAATCAATTTCAGAAGGCCTAAAACCATAACCATCAGCCTCATTTCTGACATCTGAAGGCTGCTCATATTTCACATGGATTTCTACTTGAAGCACCACAAACTATAATTACCTAAGTCGAAACCACCAGGGTTCTCTAGCCACATGAGTTGTCAAAACTACATCATCGATGGAGTCAAACTATGTGAACAACACTCAATTAGGTGCATTGGTTGTCACAGGTTGAGTGGAAATAACCTATTAAATAACCTAATCCATATTAATAAACACATCATTCCCCTACGACCATGTTGCTCAAAAACTAATGGTCTTCCATCCTTGTATCACGCGTCTTGCCAATCCTGATGGACATGATGCCTCTGTCAATGTCCTTAAAACCAAATCCCAATGGCCATTATATCACAATAACATCCCAGGCCATGCCTGTGATGACCCTATGGGTCTCATTAGATTAAATTCAATGATTTCATATAAATAAAACTCAAGAAAAATATATTAAAAAAGAAATTAAATTAAATAAAACTTAATAGTTTCAAATAAACTGACATCAAATATTAGTATATAGGTCTTGAAAGCCTAAGAATAAATTAACTAATCAAAATTAAATTTAAAAAATCAATTTAATTAAAAAATTCAATTTTGAGGACTTTGGAAACCCTGAAAAAAATACCCCAAGGAGCGACGACCTCTAACCAGACCTTGCTCATTCGAAAAATGGTCGGGCATGCATAGTGACCTCCATTAGGGTCACACAATCATTTTGATAGGAAGCATGAGGTGTATTGGGGTCCCTCTCAAAGTATCTAAAATGAATGCTTTGAGCCGCACCCCCCAAATGTCTGAAAAGATACAATGTAAGTTTTTCACCATCTACCTTAGACTCATAGACGCATGAATGTCTAATTTCAAGATCAAGTTCGATGTCGTTCATCATATATCTGAGTTTTCATCTTATGTCTTCAAAATAGGGTGAAACACCTAAAAAAGGTATACACTATGTGAGGTTAAAAATAAATATGGGGCTAGGGTGAGGTTAGCCATACCTATGCACTTCCAACACCGCCAACTGATCGGAGAATGGATCAAAGATGAGGGAGTGGTATCCAAATAAGAGGGAGTAAATAGAGGAGCTCTCCCCTACTATGTGAGAAACCAAGGAGAAAGTAGGGGAAAAGAAGGAAATAAGGGAAAAAATTATAAATGGGCTTATTTTTAATTTTTCCTCATTTAATGGGCCACATAGTTTACCCTCACAGTTCTCCAAACTATGTAGTAAATGTACATGCTATAGTATTGAGGTACTACCATAGTGTTTGTACCTATGTGGTCTACCACACGGTTTTCCCTGACCATGCACAAACCATGCAGTAGCTCTCCAGAACTTTTGCAGATGATCTTGCATAGTAATGAACCCCACATAGATAGGTTAACAAAACCATGCATCCGTTTAAAACTAGACTACATAGTTACCTATATGTGGCCACACAGTTTACCCTAAACGATTCCCCCTGACCTGTAATTTCATAACATGCAATTTGGACTGAAATGAACCCAAAACCAAACCAAACCAAAACACCTAAGGCACTACCCAAGCCCTTAGAATAACACAAAATCATCATATAAAGCTTATGGATCTTTTATAATTGAGGTTTGATCAACGATAAATGTAGCATATCCACTAATTGAAAAGTTCAAAATGTGGGTGAATTATGACTAGTTTTAAAACCCGGGACCTTAAAAAAATCTTTTAAAAACAATATTTATGCCTATATATAGAATATGTCAACTCAATTATTCTATATGATCCATTTTGGAGGTTTTTTCTTGATAAAAATGTGTATGTAATTGATTCTTTTCAAAAATATGAAGTGTGTCCTCTCCCTCACTTATAAAAGGACACCCACTCTCATTCTCTATTCACACAACCACATACCATTGGTTTATAAAATACTTACCAAAATATATTTCTTACATCCATACCAACATCATATATTTCATGTTTATTTTAGAAATATAATCTAGTAACTATTGAGTTTAAACCTATACAGGATTCTTGAAGAAGAGGTATCATTTTTAACTTTTCATTTTCATTACACATATTCATCTTACTCTTTCAATTATTGTATAAATAGACCTAATTAATAATTATATTATCTTCTATATAGTGACATTTTACTATGTTAATTACATAACCTATATCAATATCCACTTCCATCAAATGGAGAACTAAACTACTGGTTTTGTGTACGATGGACTTCAATCTCACGAACAAATGTCGTTCATTTTCCTTCACCAGTGTTCAAGGACTGATGTAATGAATGATTTAACATATTCATATGATATTTTTGTTATTATTATACCTATTTAATTATCATATCACATATACTTTCTTACTGTCCATTCTATGTGGTACGATAACGTTGATCGTGTGTACGGTGGAGTATCGCCTCATGAAGCGATGTGATTCATTTTTCAGTTATGATTTTTGTGGAAGGTAATAAGGATAAAAGATAATAAAAATATATGATATTTATTATATAACCAAAATTATATAAATATAATATCACATATAACTTCTTATCTCTCAATCCATTGGAAAACAATGACGTCTCTCATGTGTATGTGGGGACTAGCTCTTCGACGTAGCGATGATAGTTGTTTTCCATTTTATTTTTACATGGTTGAAAATAAAAGTATTTTTTTATTAATATAAATTATATATATATAAAATAATAATTATTCCTTTAAGGTTGTTTAATATTTATTTTACTTTAATTCCATCCATCGAGAAAAATGTAGATGGTGTTTATGTGTACGTACAACTTACCGTCTCTATATACGGTGTAATCCATTTTCTATCTCTAACATTTATAGATTACTAAAAATAAATATATAATAAATATAAATGATATTTAAATCAAGTGTATCATTCTATATATGATGTATCTATGATCAAATTAAGAGTAAAAAAATTACTAAACCAAAACATACATAAAAAATGAAGTAATTATAATCAAAATAGTGATTTAAACAAAAATTTTATAATAAATGAGTGATAAATGACTATAATAAAATAATATATGGTATTATATTTATGTTTATGATTATTTAATTGAGTATAATAAACATATATTTATTATATAGTAATTTCATATACATATTAATGAATTCAAACTAGTGGTAAAGGTCTCATGTCTCACTTTTACTCCAATGAGACATATTCTATTATAACAAATTATTACTAAGTGTGTTGTATATATATAACCTTTTGTTATTTTATATCATGAATATATTTATCTGTATTGTATTTTATGTTTTATTTTAGGTAATTTCCTTCATGCGATGTATGATTCAACAGTTACCAAAGAAGGGGTTATTTCAAAATAGCACCATTATTCATGATTTTTTTAAGTCTCACTTGGGGGGATTATTTTATATTTAGTTATTATAATAAATCAATTTTATAACACATTATATTTTTTTAAAAATTTTCATGCAATATTATCATTTTTAACTCTTTGGTAATAAAAATAATTGAGAAAATATTTTCAAAAAAATTTCACTTTATTTCTATCTTCGGTCAAAAATAACTTTACATAAAAATCAATGTTTTCCTAAAATTATTTCAAAAAATATTTTTATCCTTTTAAAAATGATTTATTAAATATATATTTACCCACTTTTCATATTTAAAAAATGTTTTTCATGTAATATTCTTGTCATTTTTAAAATAAGGCCCATTTGGCTATTACCAAAAATATGAATTGAATGTTTTCATAAATGTGTACAAAAAGAACATAATTTTCTTCAATCACAAACACTAAATGTTTTAAATATATATTTATAAGTTTTCAAAGGTTATTTTAAAATTTTTTTTAAATTTTTTTTTTAAAATGAATTTCAATGTGAAAATATTATTTTTCAAAGAAATGATTTTAATGAAATTTTATGGTATTTCTATTCATCAGTGATATCTAAAATTTCTTGTACCTATGATACAATAGAGATATGTTTAATTTGTTACATCTTTATTATTTATCTGGATGTTTTATTATGAGTTTGGTTGGGTATGTAAAATTTTATTTCCATTCCCCAAATTACTCTAGATGGATTATGATTACATTTAATAATTAGAGTATGTATTATCATTTCATATGTTAGTTTTTCAAATATTAATATTTAATTTTTTTAGGTTTCACCCCCTTTTATAGGTGGAATTAATTGGAATTTCTATGTGAAGGGTGAGGCCTATAGTTAAATTTACCATCGATGTATCAGAAGGTCTAATGAGACAAACTATATTTGGTATTTGGATGAGGCCTTACTTATTTATGTGCGATGTCTTGAGATGAGGCCTTAATAAAAAGTATTCTTAGAATGAGACCATGAAGTTATGTTTATTATTTATATAATTATTCATTGCATAAGTATGAATTTAGTCATCCATGTGATTATTTTATTAGTTATCATTTTAATGGTTATGCTTCAATTTCATGTGATTATTAATGCTGAATTATTTGATAATCATTTATTCCTACCATATTTTACTCAAGACATTTATTGAATGTAATTTGTTTCAGTTATTTACCTTTCTCTATTGATTATATATTATTTTCTCATAGCTTTTACTGTATTATTACCCTTACTGAGCATCTGAGATCACCCCGTCCTTATGTTTTATTCTCCCCAGGCTACCAAGAATTGTTTTGTGGTTGATCTATAGAAATATTATATGATTAATAATGGTGTACTAAATGAAAATACTTATTTTTTTAAATTATAATGATAATTTCAAGTCTTTATCTAGTTCACCAAGACTACTAATTTATTTGTCCCTTCAGAATGATATTCATTATATCATATGCCAATAAAATAATGTAGAAACATACTCTAGGATACAAGGGTAGAGATATATTTTTTTTATCAGAGTAATTTTAGAAGAAACATTGGTAAATAGATATAAGAAAACATAGGTTGTATAACCCTTTGATATAATTTGATGATGAGTATAAAATAACATCCTAATGATTTTGTAAAGAATATATTACATAGTTTCTCCAAGAAAATACATAACTGTATGGATACTAAAATTTTACGTGGTTCTATAATATATTTACCTAGGTGTAGTAACTTCAAAAACAATATATTAGGATTTATCTAATCATCACATTTTGAGAAAAAATGGTCTTTAATGTGAACCTTGTTTGACACTATCCGGGAATAATATTAAGATGAACCACATTTTCTTTAAAAACCATTATGAAAGAGTTGGAAATAAATATATCCATGAAGAAACCATGATTTTAATTATGATTGTAACACCTCGTTACCTTGATCGTGTTTGTTCTCCCTCATTGTAGGTCCCCTTATGGTTTTAAAATCCTTTTATGTGATTTTTCTAGGTTTACTATAGACTGTAGAATAGGTACACACCGTGTACCTAAAGTAAACGTCATGTACTTGGTACTGGAATCATGTCATGGCCTAGGATACCATGTCATGAAGGGGTAGATATATTTGTGAGATTGTAAACATCGTGAATGATGGGTACACATCGTGAATGATGGGTACACATCGTGTTGGGTGATAATGTCAGCTTTTTATTCGAGGCAATGTGTTTTTCGGTGTAACTTTTCAAGCATGGTGTTCACATCATGATCAAGGGGTACACATCATGACCTGGACGACACCTAGTTTAATGTCATGCATTCAGGAGTTTTTGTCATTACTTTTCCCTCCAAACATCATGGATCTCAACACTAAATTCTCCCTAGGTGTTTTTTCAGAGGCGTTTCATCTTCCGGATCGATCTGATCATGTCTTAATCATTGTTGTTTAAATGGTGTGTCTCTCCAAGTATGTGTTATCTCTAATTCTTCCTTATGATTAATCACGATAGTTCCCTAGCCTTGAATTATTAGATCCACTGATCCAAGTTGGATGTTTCTTGTCTTCTTCTTCTAGATCCGTTGGGTGATATACTTCTGGAGGCCTTTTTTCATCATTGGTTGTGGTGTGGCTGGAATCCTTCTTCAAGGTATGTGGGTTTCCACTCTTCCTCTAACATTTTGTGTTTATGTTCGAATCAATCTTTAGGTGGATTGGATCCTATGATCTCTGTTGGTGCTGTTGGGTTTTGTTCTTGGTATTGGATTTCATTGTGGGCATGTGAGACCCGAAAATTGAGGTAAGTGGTTCCATTTATAGCCTATGATAATGAACCTACTTGTTTTGATTTGGAAATATCATTATAAATTGGTTTATGAAATTGTAATGATTATTGTGTGCGTTGAAAAATGTTTTTGAAATAAAAAAGGGTTTTCCTAGATTTTGATAAATGGATTATAAATGGTTTTGAATGGTTTTCAATACATTGAAATGGGTTGGTAAAAAATACCACATTGGATACCTTGGGTACCTAGGTGGAAGGTTTAACTTGATGCCATCATCCATTGCTTTGGGATTATAAAAGAGTATTTTCTCGGGGATTTACTCTATTTCCTTGGTCTATTGTTCTTGGGGACTGATATTGATATTTTGGGGGGTTTACTCATGGGGTATTCCTCTGCTTTATAGGCCCATTTTTCTAGGATTAGTTTTGTAAACATGATTATTTTCATATGAGTAGTCTGCTGCTTAGACCTGTAGAATTCCTTGGTGTTGTGATACATGTGCTTCTAGTTTATACTTCTTGGATTTATATGTTTTCCTTTATATGCATGTTGATGATTCTAAAAAATGATATGGAAATATTATTTTGAAAATGATATACTTACTTTTGTTTATAACTATTGAAAAGGAATGTATTCAAATTGTTTTCTATAAAACCTTTTAATATTTATCATGCCGTGTTTTATTTTAAAAATGAGCATACATGATATTTTATACATAGAAATGTTATGGAACTCTTGGGTGGGATCCCACTTAGTATGTTATCTCACACATTGAGAAATAATTCGATAGCGTGTAGTCCTTTATTTTTTTTCTAGTTAAGGGAATCATAAGAAAACATAGTGAGGCGGTGAGTTCTATGTCATCTGGGATGAGTAGATGACAGTAAGATGGTTGGAGTTTGTCCATGCCATCATTGGAGTAAGTGTTTGTTTTGAGTACCTTGTAGTAGGACATGTCTTTTGGAGTTTTTAGGTGCTGTTATAGTATATTTTATTACTCTATATTCTTACAGTTATAGAATATATATTTTGTTAGTCTTCCAATGTTCCTTTATTTCCTTGTATTTGTATTCCATGTGGTTGTTCAGGATGGGATAAATTGTTCCCTTTATTTTTTCGTTCGATGCCTGAGTGCTTTTCCCTAGCCCGTGGGGATCTGGAACGCCCTTCGGGTTTGTGAAACATCAGGTTGGGTGCTGGGTTTGAGGGTAACACTGATCGGTTCGTTACAGTTTAGTATCAAAGTAGGTCTATCCTCATGAATCTTTTCTTGGGATGCTAGTTAGACTGGAGATAAGATTGTTCGGACATGAGATGTATGTTGCATTGAGTGCCTGGCCAGATCTTGTCTTTACGGGACTGAAGTTACCATTGGATTTCAGAATATGTGTATATTGTGTTGATTTTTTGTTTTTAAATATTAGTTTCTACTTTTGGGTTTTCTAGTTTGAATTGAGATTTTTTATGTGTCTAATCATTCTTATGTTTCGGTATGGAATAATATGCCTCAGAAAGGTCTTCCATAGGTTCCTCACAAAGGTGCAGTGAATGCTACTCAAGGAAATACACCTATGGATCATAATATCATTGATACAATCATATTATAAGTTTGTGCTATCGATCAAGATATTCCATGACTTCAGAACATAGTGGATGAAGTACAACCATGATTTCGAGGTGAAAAACATCGATCGCGAGAGTTCTTACATGAGAAGCCACCATCCATTAAAGATAAAACTGAAAATTAGGAGGTAGAGGACTGCCTTGACATGATTGATCAAATATTTGACTTCTTGGAGACACATGAGAATATCAGGGTGAAGTTCACAACATTCAGACTCGAGGTTTCAGACAACCATTTGTGGGACTCTATAGTTCAGGCAGACCGACATGTGGTCTTGGATTGGAAGGACATCAAAACCCTGTACTTTTAGTTGTTTTTCCAATATATATGATGTTGAAAAAATCTCTGGAGTTCCTATCATTACAGTAGATAGAGTGTTCAGTGTCTGCTTACACCATCCGATTTGATGAGCTTGTCCCATTTTTCTTCCGACATGGTAAGGAATGAGCTTCTGAAGGTGCCGAAGTACTTGTAGGGCTTGTGATGGGATATTAGATCATAAGTGTTCATGTTTAATATTTATACCCATGTAGAGATAGTGTACATTAAAATGATGATAAGGATGGACATCGTAAGAATTGTAAGATTTACCACCTCTTTCATTCTAACTGGTGATAGATTCAGTGGTGTTCATTGGAAGACAAGATAGTGGTATGACCATCATAGAATTGGTAGAGGTGGGTCTCAGTAGAGAGTATCCTCTCCACTGTCCATTGTAGCTAGAAGTGTGCCTTTGAATTTCTACCAGTGTGGCAAGGGGGGTCACAAAATATGTTCTTGTACTATTCCCACAAAGACGTGCAATAGTTATTGGCATGTTGGTCATCTATAACAATTCAGTCAGGCTATGAATACATGTCATTATGGTGAGGGTTCGTAGGCTCTAATGGCTACTATGGTGTAGTCAGAAGCTTCAAATACTACAAGGATCTATCCATAAGACTAAGGACTCAAGAATTTACACGAAGTAGATGAGTGTCCAATGAAAGTTGATACGGGTCAAACAATAGTGAGAGATATTCTCCTTATTGTAGCTATAATAGATACTTCTTTATTTGATACTGGTGCCTCCCACTCTTTTATATGTGATCGTTTTTTGATATGATTAAACTTAAAATGGAACTTATTACCTTTAAAATGGAGTTAATTACACCTCCTGGTAAGAGTAATGAGCAGGGGATTTGGCATCATTCTTGTTTGTTCACGATAGCTGACACGTAGTTGGTCTGATATTTTCTTGTTCTTGATCAGGATTTGTTTGATTTCATAATCAGTATGGAATGGAATGTTTCTCATCTAGATGATGTTGATTTTTATCATTGGTGTGTTTTTTTCATGCTATCATGGAGATATATAGTGTGTTTTTGGGAGAGTGGGACCTGAGGTCTGGTCGTGTAGGAAAATCCCACCTAGAGATCTAGATTTTTTTGTTTTTTATTGCATTTGAGAACAATTATGTTACTTCTATTTGGGATCTTCCAGTTGTTATATGAGAATTTCCTAATTTTTCCCAGAATACTTCTTTAGTCTTACTCTAGAGAGAGAGGTAGAGTTTACGATTGACCTTGTACCTGGTACGCATCTAATATATATGTGTTATTACTGTATGGAACCATCAGAGTTGAAAGAGATTATGATTCGTTTGGACAACCTCTTAGAGAAAGGTTTTGTTCTCCCCAGTGTTTAGCCCTGGAAATCCGCTGTCCTCTTTTCCAAGAAAGTGGATGGTTCACTTCGGTTATTTGTTGACTATTAGAAAATTAAATGGGAAACAGTTATGAATAGATACCCTTTGCCTCTTGTTGATGATTTTTTTGATCAGTTAAAGGGAGGAAATGGGTTTTCAATGACTGATCTTTGATCAGGTTATCATCAGCTCAGAGTCTGGGAGTCTGATATATCAAAGACAGATATCAGGAGTAGGTATGACCATTATGAATATCTTGTGATGCTTCTCGGTTGGAATAACTCTCTTAGAGTTTTATGTCCTTGATGAATTAGATATTCGACCAATATCATTATATTTTTATGGTAGTTTTCTTGGATGATATTCAAGTTATTTCTATGTACAAAGGTGAGCATGGGCACTATCTAAGTTTGGTTCTAGAGATTCTGATAAATCACCATAAGTATGGAAAGCATTCAAAATTCATTTTCTGGATTTGTGAAGTTAATTTCTTGGGGAACATAATTTTAGAGCATGACTAGTCAGTTGATCCAGAGAAGGTAAAATCTATTTGTTCATGGGGGGTACCATGAAATGTGTTTGAGATACAAATATTCCTTTTTCATGATGGATACTATCGATGGTTATTCAAATATTTCTCTAAGATAGAATCAACTTTGAGTGCTCCTACAAAAAATGTGGTGAAAGTTTCATGGGATGAAAAGTGTCAGTCTTCTTTCAATGGACTAAAATGACGTCTGACATCGGAACCCATTCTAATCTTACATGAGCCTAGTAAGGGTTATGTGGTGTTCTGTGATGCATGAGGTGATGATTTGGGATGTGTTCTTATGTAGGATGATCATGTGGTAGCTTATGAATATTTTCACCTCCGACCACATGAGAAGAACTACCCCACTCCTGATTTATATCTTACTGCGGTGATGCACACGCTTAAGTGTTGCTGGCACTATCACTTTGGGGGGAAGTTAACAGTTTTCTCTAATAATTAGAATATGAGATATATATTTTTCAAGAAGGATACGAATCTTAGATAGATATGATGGGTGGAATACCTTTATACATTTGAATTTGGAATCACCTATACTCTGGGGAAAGGGAATGTAGTTGTGGATGCTTTAACCAGGAAGGTAGCATCACATTCTATTCTACAATTGAAGGAAGAGTGGAATCATTTGCAGATTTTCACTCAGTTTCACTTGGATGCTCATGAGGATTTCTCAGGTATGGTTATGACGAGTCTTTATTTTTCATTATATATCTTGGAGTATATATTGAAAATTCAACAATAAGATGATTAATTTCATAAGTTTCGGGAAAACATATATGGCGGGGAGAAAATTTCTGGTTGGTCTCTTTCATCATATGACACACTTCTCTTCGGAAAGAAAGTTTCCCTCCCAATATCTGTGAGAAGTTTAGTTTTGTTTTACTATTATATCTCTTCATGGGTTATTCATCTGGGATCTAAAAAGATGTATTGTTACATTAGAAGATGGTTTTGGAAGCCGGGTATGAAGTTAGACATTACAGATTATATGTTTCACTGTCACAACCGCCAATGGATAATGGAAGAGCACCTGAAGCCCTCTAATTTGATTTAACTCTTTATAGTGATGGTTTATAAGTGGGATGAAGTTTCCATGGATGTTTTTGGGTTACCAAAAACACTTTGAGTGAAAAATTCTATATGGGTGGTTTTCAATCAATTAATAATGTATGTTCATTTCATTTTGATCAAATACACCACTAAAGTTGAAGATCTGGTTAAGCTATATGTGCAAGAGATCATGAGGATACATGGGAGTCCTTCTGATATTGTTTTGAGATATGGATCCTAGTTTTACCTCATGTTTCTAGAGGATTATTCAAGCGACAATAGGGAATCAGGTTAAGTTGATCACATCTTACCATCCATAAACAGATGTTCAGAAAGAGTGTGTAATTAAGATCCTACAGAATATGCTTTGTGCCTACGTCTTGGATTCTGGTGGATCATGGGATATCCATCTAAGAATATTTGGGTTTATTTTCCACAATAGTTACTAGTCGTCAATCAGAATGGATCCTTTTGAGGCATTGTATGATCGCCCATGTAGATCACCTCTTTTCTGGGCAGATGTGGGAAATATAGCTTTGGTTGGACCAAGTCTAGTTCAAGAGACATCCACAAAGATTTATGAGGTTCAATGATGTATGGTTATATCCTAGAGTCGAAAAAAATATAAATCATATCAGTATCATAGTCATTTGGAGTTTTCCATTGGTGATTTGGTTTTCTTGAAAGTGAATCCTCGGTTGGGTCATCGTCAACATGGAAAATAGGGAAAGATGGATTCGAGATATGTTGGACCATTTTAGATGACTGAATAGATTAGGTAGGTTGCCTATATTTTAGAAAAATAGATTTAGGTGATGTGAATTCATGATGGTTTCCATATATCTCAGCTCAAGAAGTATCACCCTTACCCCTATCATGCTGTAAGATGGGTACGAATTGATTTAGAGCTACATGCTTCTAGTTTGGAGAAACTAGTTGTGATTGTTTTCTCTCAGATGGAAGTCTTCCATGGGAAGTTGATTCTATTGGTCATATTTATAGGGTGATAAGGATCAGATTATCATGAGAATTGGGAGCATGAGTCATTGATGAGGGATTAATGGCCTCATCTTTTTCCGAAGGATACATCTTCTACATGAATTACTGGGTATGGAAAGTATTTATGGTGGGGAGTCTGTAACGTCCTTTTACCTTGATTGGGTTATTTTTCCGTCATTATAAGTTACCTTATTGTTTTAAAATCCTTTTTTGTGATTTTTTGGGGTTTACTATAGACTGTAGAATAGGTACACTCTTTGTACCTAAGGTGCACGTTGTGTACTAGGTATTGGTTGCATGTAGTGTCCTGGGAGAACATGTCGTGAAGGGAGAGGTCACATTGTGAGCTTCTACACATCCTGAATGATGGTTACACATCATGTAGGGTAAAAATATAGGTATTTTAATCTGAGGTGATAAGTTTTTTTGCGTAACATATCCAGCATGGCCTTCACATCGTGACCAATGGGTACACATTGTGACCCTACCTATGCACAATTTAAAGTCATGTGTTTGGGAGTTTTTTTCAATCCTTTTCCCTCCAAACCTCATTTATCTCAACCCTAGACTCTCCCTAGTATTTTTTCAAATATCTCTCACCTTATGGATTGATCCTATCAACTCTATTTCATCTTTGTTTCTACTGTGTGTCTCTTTGGTTAAGTGTTCTCTTTGATTATTCCTTGAGATTGATCGTGATAGTGCCCTATCATTGTGTTATTAGATCTACTGATCCATGTTGGATGTTTCTTTTCATCTTATTCTAGATCAGCTATGAGATCTCATTATAGAGGCATTTTTTCCTTCATTGGTTTTGGTGCAATGAGAATCCTTCTTTGGAGTATGTGGTTTTCATCTCTTCTGGTAACATTTTTTTCTTATGTTTGAATCAATCTTATCATGGATTGGATCATAGGGTCACTATTTGTTCTATTGTGTTTTGTTCTTGGTTTTGGATTCTATTGCGGTTGTGTGCAACCTGAACTTTGAGGTAGGTGGTTCCGTATATAAACTATGTTAATGAACCTGCTTGTTTTTCTTCGCAAATTTCTTTATAAATTGATTTCTGAAATTGGAATGATTGTAGTGTAGGTTGAAAAAGGGTTTTAAAATAAAAAAGGTTTTCTTGTGGATTTTGATAAATGGATTATAAATGGTTTTGAATGGTTTTCAAGAACGTAACACCCCAAGCTTCCACGATATGCTTCTCTTTGAATAATACAATAGCTTGCATTGTATGCAACTTTGAGTTTTAACACACCACGACCAACCAAGATAGCCGTTATGAATAGAAATAACCACTTTTTGAAATTTTATAAATTCTATTTATCAAAATTAACTTCTTTTTTGGATTTTCAATATTAAAATTATCTTAGGGTTAACTTTTTTTATTTTTCTAAAAACATTCAATATTTGATGAATAGTGAACAATACTGCGATATTGTTTAAAATCTACTTTTTTATTTTAATAATTATATATTTTATTTAAATTTTTTTTGATTCAAAATAGATACATAATACCTATATTAGTTCAATGTAATTCATTGAATTTAATTTAGAATAAAATTAAGTGTATAAAATTTTATGGATTTTTCAACATCTTTTACCCACCTTCTAGGAACATTTGAAAATTTTCTTAAAACATAATTTTACCACTTCTGTGAATTGAATTTAAAAAATCTGAGATACCCTATTTACATCAGTAAGTAATTGTGGTTCAATAAAATGAAAATAATTTTTGGCGAATAGTAACATTGGAATTTTATTTACCACAGTTAAAAGTAAATAGGGTAATTAAAGGTAAAAATGATATTATAATTACCCTAACACATGTACTAATTATATTGGAAAACTTTTTTTCCACCAAAATATACCTTATAAAAAAATATGATCTTTTTGGTCCACTTGGATAAGATTATGACATTTATTATTATTTTATTTAAAGAAGAGTTAAAAGTATTAAATTTCATGTTTAATAACTAAATATTTTTTAATATAGGGTTATACATAAGATAAATTCGACTATAAATATTAATTATAAATATAAAATTATTTCCTACATAATAGTATTTTATATCTAAAATTTAGACATTAAATAATTAAATTTATTTTTGTCATAATAATGATGTAGTAATTACCTTATTATATATATTAATATAATTTTAAATTGAGAAATTTGATGTATTACAAGAATTTTCTAGATTAATATAAAATGTTAAGGTTGATTAATTAAATTTTGTTCAAAGTGATAATGTTATTACGACTTTCACAAAAACCAAATACTAAATAGTGTCAAAATTGACATAAATGAGTTTTTAAATCAAATACTGTATTATTAATTGATATAATATTCCTAAGAATGTAAGGATTGACCAAAGGACTTATATAATAATATAAATGTCATTAATGAACCACTTCGAGTTCGCTTGTTAGTTTATTGTTTTTTTATTAACCATGTAATATAAAAATAAAAGAAGACATTGTAAAATTTAACCTATTTAACTAAGAGTAAAATCTAATAGATAAGCTTAATATGGTGATCTTAACCTATCTACAACCTATTGGTTTAGAGGTTTTTGACCTAGGCCTACCGTATCCTCGAAATAAATCTTTTTGGATCCATTATAAATCGAATATGACCGCATAATAAAATATTATTTCAAGATTTTCATAAAATGACCCACACCTCCATTATAAAGGGGTACCTCCCCTTCTCTCAAAATCGCACCTCCAAAGCCATTTGGCTCATCCATACCCCACTCAAATATCCTCCCAACTACACTCAATTTTAACTAGATGCCTTAATTTGATCATAATCCAAACTAACGAGCCCTTTTGATCAAATCAAAAGGAAGCACCCGAAAAAGAGGTAATAATTTCACCACATCTTTCAAAGTTATTTTCTTTTTCCAATTCCTCTTTCTTTGTTGTTTCCATAACAAAATAATAACTCCCATAGCTTATACATACTGTGATGTTATTATAAATATGGTACAACCATATTCATTATTAAATCCATCCTATGAATAACATGTCACCATACGTGCGTACGTACGACTTATCGTCTCCAGATCGTAGTGTAGATAGTTATTCAACACTTCATTATTTGGATAGGTATAATAATGAGTAAAATTGATGTAAATAATATATTATAAAATGTTAATGATATGTATATATGACATACCATCTGATTACATACTATTTCACCATCATTATAATTATATTTTTGCTCGTGCGTACGTACAGATTGCCGTCTCCACAGAGAGGATGAGATTCATTCTCCATCATAACCATTCAAGAATAATTTTTATTTTGTGAATAAAAACAATGTTTTAGAACATAATATCATTATAGATATGAATCAAATACATTCAATCCATAACAAACATGGCTTATATAACCAATCATATAAAGGAAAATGAATTAGTTAACACCCAAAAGAATAATACTACTAAAATATTATTAACAAAGAAATATTAGAAGATCATATATGATATCATATGTATGTATTTGGTTATTTTATAATTTAATAACAATTATTTAAATGTTATACAGGAGGTTAATATACCATTGATTAAGGAAAATTACAAGGTAAGGGTTAATTATACAATATCTTCATTATCCGAGGTTGTTTGTACATGAGTATCTATTAGGACATCTTTGTCATCCACATCCGTGTTTCTTAAAAATGTATTTCAAGACATTTTTTCTATTTCCTAGACTATAGGTTTATGTAATTTATACCATTTTTTGAATTTTTATAGAATATTTATAAATAAATATTTCCATCTTTTTCCAAACAAGGTCCATTACGACCTTTTAGACAAAATTAAGGAAAGAATGTGTTTTTAACTTATAAAAAAGGTGTGGAAATTTTCCACCATTATAACAACTTCAAATATTATCATACAAGATTATAAGAATATTTTCAAAATAAATGTTTTCTTTTATAATTATTTGAATTTTAAATGACTTCAAAATCTAAATAGATATTTCTATCAAATAGTTTTTATTTTATATATTTCAACATCCTTTGATGAATTTTACACTTGTTTGATGTTGATTTATTATAATACAATATTCCATATTGTATTAATGGTTTTGCAATATGTTTGATCATGGATGTGTAATTTTTATACCATTCATGGTTTACAGTTAAAGTTTTTACATTTTTTTTCTAGTTTAAATATGAATGTTTATGTTATGTTTTAACCTTTTCATATGATGAATTCATTGTACTCAGTACATGATGGGCGGAGCGCTCTACAGCTCCTCAATGCATTGGTATGTCTCTTGAGACAAACTAGTGTCTTGGAACAAGGCCTTGAAAAAATTGTATTTGTAGTATTGTAACAAGGCCTGGACTATGTTTTCATGATGTCCAACATTATGAATTCCATCATTATGAAATTGGATTTTGATATTACATGTGGTTATCCGACTAGTAGAATATCCATGTGAATAAGTAAATTGCATTGTTTGATTTATTTTTTCCATATTATGTTGAAGTTTATGTTTAAAAGTCCGGTGTTTTAGTCTTATGCATTTCCATAGAAGTTTACTCTTATTTATGAAAGTTTATTCTATATTGTTATCCTTACTGAGCACCTGAGCTCACCCCTTTATATGTTTTATTTTTCCTAGGATGTGAAGAATTATATGATGATTAACCTACAGAAATAAGCTAAGGGGTATGAGTGTGTTCAAAGGGTATTCAATGCCGTTGTTTTTTCATTTCATGATGTAACATAAAACTTATGTATGTATCTAGTACTACCAATGCTACTAAACTAATTAGTCTTTCGGGATTTTATCCCTTGTGATCATGATAATGTTATGTAATATTGCACCGACTCTGGGTAACTAGGTTTGAGGCATTATAGTTGGTATCAGAGGATGTTTTGTACAAAACTTGGAAGCTATATTTAGAAAATAATTGATTAGAGAAAATTAACCTAATATAGACATTATGGATTAGTATAAAATAACTTCCTCGAATTTTGGTAATGTTGATATTTTGTGTGTTTTCCAAGCAATACATTCCTGTCTAGATACAATTAGGTATAGGCAGCTCTGTAAAAGATGTACCTAGGAGTGAAAACACTGATAAGGAGTTTTGGGCTTGACCTGGGGTATCATGGTACATGACAACTGGCCTTGCTATACTCTTGGTTACGACACTCCCGGGGGATATGCTTAGGATAATTCACATTTTCATTACAAAACATTATGAAGGATTTAGGAGTATATACCTCCTCAAAGAAAATATTTTTATGATTATGGATTTTATCCATAAACGGTTCAATTTATATTTGGTGTTTTACAAGTTTGAAATTATATATTGTGATTCATAAACTAATCTAGTGTACGCCATTGTTTAGAAATGGAGCCGAGTGGAAGGAATGGAAACTCTATCAACACACAAAATATAAGTAGGTATTTCCCTCCTACTCAAGATAATTATAGTGGATCTAGTGATGCAACTAGTGCTGAAGAACTTCTAACCATACTAGGATAACTCCCTCAGGTTATGAATAATAACCTTACCTGTATGGATCACCTTGATACACAACGCGGAGGATCAATGTAAGACTACTTAATCATCCAACAATCACCAACATTCAATGGGAATATAAATCCATTTGTTGCTGAGAAATGGATAAGTTCCTTATAGAAAATGATTCATGCTTTGTGGTGTAGTAAAAGGGAATTTTTTTATGGAAGTTTATCACCTCAAGGGAGATGCAAATCAATGGTGTTCATTAATTTAAAACACAAAAGAAGATTAAGAATTTTCAAATATGGAATAGAGGGAGGTTGAAGAGATTTTCTTAGAAATATACTTTCCTCGTGACCATCAAGTGGATTTGGAAGGACAATTTCTGAGATTGAGGCAAATGAAAGATTAGAATGTCGCAATGTATGAGTCTAACTTTACATTGTTTGAAAGGCATGATACCGATTATATAAGTAACCCAGGAATCAAGATTGATTGATTATTTTATGGGTTTAAACCATTTATCTATTGATCATTAGTCACGCAATCCTTCTCATCGTATGAAGATATTGTCTCATGTGCTATCAAGATAGAAAATTAAATCTCAAAGTCTTACAACTATAAATAAAAGAAAGAGAAGAATAGATCTACTGAACAATATGGAAATGGAATTAAGGGGAAGAAGGGAAAAGATGAATTTCCAAATTATAGTAAATGGGGGAAGAAACACCTTGGTACTTTCCTGAAGGGAATGAGAGTCTTTTACAAGTGAGGTGAAAAAGGGCACCATGCTCGTGGTTGCAAGGGAAAGAAAGAGGTTTTCATTTTTGAATGATACAATTGTAGAAAAATGGATTATTATGCAAATGAATGTCTTAAGAGCCAATGAAACTTACCTCATAAAAGTCCAAGGGAGAAAGAAAAAGCTTTTATGATTAGTACTATTGAGGTAGAAGTTCCGAATGATGTGGTGGCAGGTAATTTAATGGTTTCCTCATGTTTAGCCAATGATTCATTTGATTCTGGATCATCACATTGTATCATATCTTCCCAATTTGCAAATAAAATTAGTCATTTCCAACTTGATATAAAAAGGGTGTTGTCATTAAAAATTAAAAAGGGAAGTTTCATTATAATAAAGTTTTTTGAATCAGTCCCCAATAGGGCATATGAATGTTTTTTATCTTTTGATTTTATCATCATACCCATGATTGAATTCTATATAATCCTTGGTATGGATTGGATTTTGGACAATGATGAGAATATTTATTGTAAGATGAAGGAGGTTACAATTTTTGATGATGATAAGGAGTACCTTATCTCTAGAGCAGAAACATAACCATATTATTTTTATCTAGATCTACCCTTGTAGCTCTACTAAAATCAATTATTGTGGAGGAAGAGAGTGATGTAACTATGGGTGAGGAAAATAATGTTGAAATAAAGGATTTACCTATTGTACAAGAATATGTTGATGTGTTTCTAGAGGATTTACCTGGACATCCTCCAGAATGAGAAATTGAGTTCTCTATTGATTTAATTCCCGATTCAAGGCCCATATTGAAGGCCAGTTATAGAATGGCCATTGTGGAATTAATATAACTAAAGAAACAACTAGAGTAATTGAGTAATAAGGGATTTATTTGCTCTAGTTTTTCTCCATGGATATCCCTTGTTCTTTTAGATAAGAAGAAAGATGGATCTATAAGGTTGTACATTAACTACAAGGAGATAAATGCTATAACAATAAAGAACATGTATCTCCTACCTTTCATTGATGATTTATTGAATCTACTTCATGGTGCTCAATATTTTATAAAGATTGACCTTCGATCTGGATATCATCCGTTGTGTGTAAAGAAGGAAGATATCCTGAAGATAGTATTTCGAACCAGGTTTGAGAATTTTGAGATTATAGTAATGCCTTTTGGACAGACTAATGCTTCCTCTATTTTTTGGATCTAATGAATAGGGTTCTAAAGGAATATATTTATGAATTTTTAGTGGTATTTATTGATGATATCTTTGTTTACGCCAATTTTTATGAAGATCATGAAAATCACTTGCGCACTATTCTAAAAACCCTAAGAAGAAATGAATTATATGGGAAGTTTAGCATGTGTGAATTCTGGCTTTAGGAAATTTCTTTTTTGGGCCATATTGTCTCTAAGGTTGGAATATTTGTCGATCCTTCGAAGACCAAGGAAATCCAATAATGTCCAGCACCGATGAGTATAACTGACGTACACAGTTTTATTGGTTTAGCAGGTTATTATATAAATTTCGTTCAGAATGTCTCCCGATTGACTAACCCATTAACCAAGTTCACATGTAAAGGGGTTAATTTTTTTTGGATAAAAGAGTGTGATGAATTTTTGAAGAACTGAAGAGAATATTAGTCAATGCTCTTATATTGAATCTACCATCGGGGAATGATGGGGTTGTTATTTATAGTGATGCTTTAATAAAATGGCTTGGTTGTTTCTCTATGAAAAATGATAGTGTTATTTCCTATGCATAATGAAAACTAAAAATTCATGAACAAAAATCTCCCACTCATGATCTTTAGTTAGCAGCAGTAATATTTGCTTTGAAGACATAGAGACACTATCTCTATGGTGAAAAATGTTAGATATATACCGATCAAATTAGTTTGATGCATATTTTATCACAAAAAGAACTCAACATGAGGCAAAGATGATGGCTTGAAATACTGAAGGATTATGATAGAACTATACACTAGCACCTAAGGAAGGAAAATAAGGTGGAAGATGCTTTGAGCAGAAATGATCATGGTGTTTTGAACAAGATGAGAGTTGAAATGGATAATATGTTCAGGGATCTAGTAAAGAGGGTTATGGTAATAATCACAGAAGGTGAAACATCAATACATTTTCAAATCATTTCCAAACCATCTTTACTAGAAAGGATAAAAATTTCTCAGACTGATGATGAGGAGTTTAAAAATAAAACTAAATCTATGAATGGTGGAAGATTTATTAACTTTGTATTTGAAGATGGAATTTTGAAATTTGGGAAGGGAATTTGTGTTCCTGACACACCTAATCTAAAAAGGGAATTTTTGGATGATGCTCATAGCTCCAATTTCTCTATACACCCTGGTAGCACTAATATGTATAGATATTTGAAGGAACATTTTTTTTAGACAACATGCAGATAGAGATTGATGATTATGTGTCAAGATGTATGGTTTTTCAATAGGTGAAGGATGGAAGAAAACATCCTAGAGGAGTCAAGGAACCTCTTCCCATACCTGAGTGGAAGTGTGATGATATTATGATGGACTTTGTCATGGGACTAGCAAAGAATCATAGAAGGAATGATGCAATATGGGTCATTGTTGATTTTCCTACAAAGTCAGCACATTTTCTCACTATAAGAGAAGATTTACCACATGAATGTTTAGCAATACTATATATTAATGAATTTGTAAGAATTATTGGTGTACCCCTATCAATTTTTTCTGATTGAAATCCCTATTTTACTTTAAGATTTTGGAAAAGTCTTCAGAAGGCCCAAGATAATGAACTTCATTTGAGGACTGCCTACCACCCTCAAACTGATGGAGAATCCGAATGGACTATTCAAACTTTAGAAGAAATGATGAGATCTTTCTCACTTAACTTTCAAGGTTTGTGGGATCAATATTTTCCTATAGTAGAATTTTCCTATAATAATATATTCCATTCAAGTATTCAGATGGCACCATATGAAGCATTATATGGAAAGAGATGTCGTACACCAACTTGTTGGGATGATGTTGGTGAAAGAAAACTCGTAGGCCCAGAACATGTTTAGGAAACAATGGAAAAGTTGAAGGTTATCCAAACCCACATCATAATAGATTAATATAGGAAAAAGTGATACGCTGATAACCGACGGAAATATTTGTAATCTCAAGTAGGAGATCATGTCTTTTTGAATGTATCTCCATGGAAGGGTGTTATAAGATTCGGTAAGAAATGAAAATTAAGTCCAAGATATATCAGACCTTTTGAAATTCTAGAACGAATTGGAGTTTTAGCTTACCATTTGCCAATGCCTCTAAGTCTCTCCAAAGTTCATGATGTGTTCCATGTATCACTGTTGAGAAAATACATGCCGGACCCAATGCATGTACACACCTATGAAGAAATATAATTGGAAGCCGATCTATATTATTATGAACATCCTGTAAAGATTCTTGGTACCAGAGAACAAGTGTTGAGAAACCAGACAACTCATCGGGTAAAAGAACTATGGAGAAACCATAAGATGGAAGTGGCAATGTGGGAACCCGAGGAACTTGTGATGAAGAACCACCAGAATCTTTTTATACAGAAATATTCTAAAAATTTTGTGGATGAATTTATTCGAATGAGGGAAGAATGTAACACCCCAAGCTTCCACTGTATGCTTCTCTTTGACTAATAAAATTTGTTGCATTTCATGCAAATCCAAGTACTAACACACCCCGACCAACCAAACTAGCCGTTCTGAATAGTAATACCCTCCTTTTAAAATCTTATTAATTTTATTTATCAAAATGGACTTGGTTTTTGGATTCTAAATATCAAAATTAGCTTAGGGTTACTTTTTTGTATTTTTCTGCAAACTTTCAATTTTTGATGAATAGTGAAAAACACTCATTATTGTTTAAAACCTAATTTTTATTTAAATAATTTTTTATTTTATTTAAAGTTATTTTAAGTCAAAATAGATTCATAATACTTATATTAGTTCAATATAATCCATAGAAGTCATTATATAATAAAATTTGATGTATAAAATTATATTGAATTTTTTTAACGTCTTTTACCCACATTCTAGGCACATTTGAAAATTTGCATAAAACGTAATTTTAACAGATATGTGAATTGAATTTCAAAAATACAAGAGACACGATTGACATTATTAAGTAAAATGTGGTTCAATAGAATGAAAATAATTTTTGGTGAAGAGTAACATTTGAATTTTATTTACCACTGTTGAAAGTAAATAGGGAAATTAAAGGTAAAAATGATACTATAATTACCCTAACATATGTACTAATTCTATTGGATAATTTTTTTTCAACCAAAATCAACCTTATGAATAAAATATGATCCATTTGGTCCACTTGTATTATATTAGGCCATTTATTATTATTTTATTTAAAGAAGAGTTAAAAGTGTAAAATTCAAAATTTAATAACTAAAACATTTTTAATATAGGGTTATACATAAGATAAATTAGACTATAATTATTAATTAGAAATATATAAAGTTTTTCCTACATAATGGTATTTTATTTATAAAATGTAGACATTAAATAATTAAATTTATTTATAATACAATGATGATGCAGTAATTACCTTATTATTAAAATATTAAAATAAATGATATAATAAACATTAATATAAATGTAAATTGGGACTTTTCATGTATTCCACTAATTTTCTAGGTTAACATGACATCTTAGGGTTTATTAAATATATTTTATTCGAAGTGATAATGTTTTTATGACTTTACAAATATCAAATACTAAATAGTGTCAAAATTGACCTATTTTTTTTTGAAAAAAATACTATATTATTAATTGATATAATATTTCAAAAAATATATGTTTTGGCCAAAGGACTTATATAATACTATATATATAATTAATGAACCAATTGAGGTTCTATTTGTATTTTATAGTAAGTTTACTAACCATATTATATAAAAATACATGAATACATTGTAAAAGATAAACTATTTAACTAAGAGTTAAATCTAAACGATACGGTAAACATGTTGTCATAAACCTTTATAAAACATATTGTTTGAGATTTTTTCGACCCTCCCCCACCTTATCCAGAAAATAAATCATTTTGGAGCCCTTATAAATCAAACATGATTGTGTAAAAAAACAATATTTCATGATTTTCCTAAAGTGATCCTCAACTCTCTTATAAAAGGGTACTTCCACTTCTCTCAAAATCACACATCCCAAGCAATTTTCCTTAGACAAACCCTACTAAAATATATTCCCAACTACCCTCACATCTACCTAAATGCCTTCATTTGATCATAATCCAACCTAATGACCCCTTTTGATCCACTCAAAAGGAAGCAATCGAAGAAGTGGTAATTATTTCACCACCTCTTTCAAAGTTCTTTTCTTCTTCCACTTACTCGTTCTTTGTTGTTTCCATAACAAAATAATAACTTAAGTACCTTATACAAACTATTATGTTATAAAAAATTTGGTACAACCATATTCATTATTCTATCCATCCCAGGAATGACAAGTCACCGTACCTGTGTACGTACGACTTAACGTATCAACGTCATGGTGCCGTTTGTTACCCAAAAATTCATTATTTTTATGGGTATAATAATGAGTATAAATGATGTTTATAATAAATATAACATGTTAAGGATTCTGTATATATAATATAACATCCAATTACATATGATTTCACCATCAATAGAATGATATTGTCACTCGTGTGTACGTACGGATTACCATCTCCACGAACATGATGAGATTCATTCCCCATCATAACCATTCAAAAATAAGTTTCATTTTATGAATAAAAATAATATTTATGAACATAATATTATTCTAGATTTGAATAAAATACACCATATCCATAACCAACATGGCTTTTGTGACAAAGGATATAATGAAAATGAAATAGTTAACACTCGAAACAATTATACTACTGAAATATTTTTAACAAAAAAAATATTAGAAGATTATATATGATATAATATTTATGTATGTGGTTCTTGTATAATTTAATAAAAATTATTTAACTATTATAAAGGAGGTTAAATTACCCTTGATCAAGTAAAAGTACAAATTAAGGGTTAATTCAACAATCTCATCATTATCCGTGGTTGTTTATACATGAGTATCTACTGGGACCTCTTTATCATCCACATCAATGTTTCTTAAAAATGTATTTCAAAATATTTGTACTATTTCTAATAATATGGTTTAATTTCATTTATACCCTTGTTTGAGTTTTTATAGAATGATTATAAAGGAATATATCTTTCCTTTTCCAAACATGGTCCATTACGACCTTTTTGATAAAATTAAGGAAATAATGTTTTTTATCTTATATAAATAGTGCGGCTATTTTCCAATATTATAACATCTTCAAAGCTTCTATTAAAATATTATAATAATATTTTTAAAATAAATGTTTTCTTTTCTAATTATGTTACTTTTAAATGATTTCAAAATCTAAAGACATATTATTAACAATTTTTTTTTGATTTCATCTATGTCAACATCATTTGATGGATTTTACACTTATTTGTTGTTGATTTATTATGATAAAATCTTCTAATTGTATTGAAGGTTATGTGATATGTTTGACTATGGATGTGTTATTTTTATACCATTCATCGTTTATAGTTAAAGTATTAACATTTCTTATGCCAGTTTTAATATGAATATTTATGTTATGTTTCAACCTTTTCATATGAGGAATGAATTGGAGTTAGTAAGTGATGGGTAGATCCCACTATAGATCCTAGATGCATCGATAGGTCTCATGATAAAAACTATTGTCTTGGCACAAGGACTTGAAAAGATATTATTTTTAGTCTTGGAAAGAGGCCTAGACAATGTGGCTATGATATCTGGCATTTTATATTCTATCAATATGAAATTGGGTATCGATATTACATGTGATTATTTGACTAGTAGAATATCCATTGAATAAGTAAATGGAATTATTTGATTTATCTTTTCCATATTATTCTGATGTTTATGTTTAAAAGGCATGTTTTTTAGTCTTATACATTGACCTAAAATTTTATGCTTATTTATGAATGTTTCTTCTATATTGTTTTTTTACTAGGGACTTGAGCTCACCCATTTATATGATTTATTTTTCCCAGGATGTGAAGAAGTATATTATTATTAACTTGTAGGAATAGGATAAGGGATATGAGTGTGTTCAAAGGGGATTCAATATCTTTGTTTTTCCATTTCATTATGTAATGTAAAACTTATGTATGTATCTAGTACTTCCAAGGCTACTAAACTGATTGGTCTTTTGAGATTTTATCCCTTGTGATCATGCCAATGTTATGTAATATTGCACCGACTATAGGTAACTAGGGTTGAGGCATTACAAATACATTGAAATGGGTTTTTGAAAAAGAGCATATGGGTTACCTTAAGTACTTTAGTGAAAGGTTTAGGTTAACACCATCGTCCATTTATTTATGATTATCAAGGAGGTTTGTCTTGAGGATTTCATCTATTTCATAAAACTATTTTTCTAGGGGAATAATATTGAAATTTTGGGGGATTTACTTAGGGGGTAGTGCTCTTCTTCCTAAGCCCATTATTATAGGATCAGTTTTTTACCCTCAATTATTTTGGTATGAGTAGTCTCCTACAAAGACTTGTAGTATTCCATGGTGTTGTGATACATTTTCTTCTAGTTTATACTGCTTGAATTTTTTAGTTACCCTTGTTATGCAAGTTGATTCTTGTGAAAAATGATATGGAAATATAAATTGAAAAATGATATACCTTCTTTTTTTAGAACTGTGGAAAAGGAAAGTATTTACCATATTTATTATAAAATCTATTACTGTTTATCGGGCCATGTTTTGTTTTAAAAATGATCATACAAGATTCATTATACAGAGACTTGTTATGGAACACCTGGGTGGGATCCTACTGATCATGTTAGCTCACACCCTGTGAACTACTTCAGTAGTGCGTAGAACATTATTTTTCTTCTATTATATGAAAAGGAAAGGCACTATAGTGAGGCCGTGAGGTACATGTCTGGTGGGATGGGTAGGTGATGGTGATATGGTTGGAGTTTTTCCATGCCATCATTGGAGTAGCTATTGATTTTGAGAATCTTGCAGTCTAACTTGTAATTTGGAGTTTTTATCTTCTGTTATACTTTTTTTCTTCTGGTGTTTTCTTATAGTTATGGAATATATATATTTTTAGTCTTCCACTATTCCATTATTTCCTTCTATATATATTCCATGTGGTTTTTTAGGTTGGGTGAAATCGTTCCCTTGGTTTTGTCATTTGATTAACGAGTGCTTGTCTCCAACCCATAGGGATCAAAAATTCCCTTTCAAGTATGTGACGGATTGGGTGTCAAGTTTGAGGGTATACCGGGTTGTTTCATTACAATTATTATGAGATTATCTATTCATAAATTTTCTAATTTATATTGTGTTTTTCAATTTCTTTGGGATTAAAAATTATGCTTCATAAATTCATGATCAAATGTAGCTTATAATATTTCTTATAAATGGGACATAGTGGAAGGAATGAAAATTGTTTCAATGCACATAATACAAAGAGTTAGAATGATCACTTCTTTGTTTAGACAAGGAAAATAATTCATAGGGAACTAGTCTCAAAAACAGTCTCATCATGTGAATATATAGAATCATGTTCATTTAATTCAAATAAATAATCCTCCAAGAATTATGGATTTTATTCGAAGCCACAGAAGTAGAGGATGACATAAAAAAATGTATAGGGGGAAGAAGGGGAATAAATATTTTCCCACACATAATAATTGTGGAAGGAAACACACTTGAACTTTATTCAATAATACGGGTGTTGTCTACTGGTGTGGGGATAAATGAAACCATTATAATGATTTTACATGAAATAAGTAAATCAGAAATGTTCTTTCTTCTACTTTAAACAGATGGTAAACAATGGAAATGAATCACCCAAGATTCAATGGAATATACCTTGAAAGAAGCTAATGGATCCTAATCAAACCTATTTTATTACCACAGATGAAGTGGAATGATTAATGTGATTGTGATTTCCTTCAATAACTATGTTATATGAGTATTATATCAATGATATTATAGTTATAATAATTAGGAAATGAATAAATATTGTAGTACAATGATATTTGTTAAAGGTTTTGAGAGCATATGATGAATGTTACTCATGACATGGAAAAGTGATTCTGTGACAAGTTGAATAACTTTTAAAACACATGGTGAAGGGAATATGACCATTAATGTGTTCTATTTTTCCGAGATAACAACGATAAATATATTTTTATAGGATATTATTGGTGACTATGAAATTGTTATGTGATTTGATGGTTTATTTTATCTTCTCTCGAGTTTAATGCATGTTTGGAAATATAGAATATATTAAAAAACACATGATTTTATTTTTGGAAGAATTTATGTTTTCATTAATGTTTTATGGTTATAGAGGTATTCATATATTTGTAATTTTACATTAAGAACCACAATATATTATTAGGGGAATGTAATGTCAATTGATTAGCCTTCCTTCTAAATATTTGGACATTGAATTTGGCTAGATATACATTGGATTAGTCATAAGGATAACCATTTATGAAATGGTTGATGTTTTATTTTTGGGTAGTTCTTTATGTATATATTGGATAACTTATACTATCCATTTTGGTTTTGGAAAATATATAGAGAAGGGGGAATGAATTTTCATTCTTCTATTGATCTAATGATATTTTAAATATAAATTTTGGTGCCTTAGGCATTAAACAAATTAACTTCGATATTCATTTCATGGAGTAATAAATGATGGGGAGATTGATCAAAGCCCAACCAAAGGATGAAATTTTAATATATTTTCTAGTGTTCTCTATCATAATGGTAAAGTAATTAATCAAATCATGAACATAGATCTTGATTTTTTAGTATATTATTACCTTTTATATGTGATTAATCGAATGGACTTTTATATTGTCCCAAATTTATCATTTTATGTCCTAAAAATTATATTAATTAATCACATTATTATGATCAATGATCTCTACCACTCTATATTAATCCCTGACAATTATTATTCTCTTCAATGTTCATGTTTTCATTATCATACTTGGTAACCTAGTAATGTAGATGAACTTTATAATATCTATTATCTCTTATAAATAAGAGGTTTTATTAATCCTTTTTATGATGTGGTTCTCCAAAAAAGGTAATTTAAAATTTAAAACCCTAGATGATCAAAATCAATATTAAATTATGAGGAGACAATTTATTTGGGGGGGGGGGGGGTAGAATGTAACACCCTAAGATTTTCAAATAGTAACATCTTGTTTGACAGAGTGTATAAAAAATATAACCAAAATTATATGGGTATATAACATCCTAATACTTTATTAAATATATATATTTTAATAAACTTAATTTCATTGCTAGCTTACGACGCACAAAAAATTGGGTTTTAATGAAACAAAATACTTTATTACAATATTATCATTTAGAACATTAATATCATAACATATAAATTAAGTTTGATAGTATGAATAGGAATAAATAAATTTTAAATTTTTAAATTTTAAAAATTTTAATTTTTTATATATTTTTTAGAAATAAAAATAAAAATCCTTTTAAAGTAAAAGAAATATTTTCTGGAAAACATTTATTTTTCAAAGAAAATAGGTTCGTCGCTTCTTGTGAAATAATGTTAAAAGTAAATTATGACACTTTTAGATAATTTAATAGATAATATTAAATTAAAATTTTAAATATTCATATCAAAATTAGATTAGGGTAATTTTTTGGGGATATTTCTAAAACGTTCTTCTTTTGATGATTAGTAAAAAATAATGATTTTTATAGAAAAATACCTTTTTGATTTAATTATTTAAAAAGATAAATTATATTTGAAATTATTTTTAAATCATAATTAGTTAAATTATATTATGATAATCAAAAATTAGCTTATCAGGTACAATTTAATATTTTATTTTGATATTAAATCCTTGGATATTTATGAGAATATTCTCTTTGAAACACTATTTTTCATTGTGTTTCTGGTACAATTTGAAATTATTTTATAAAATAAATGAGGATCTAATTTTGAAAAATAATAACCTTATTTTTAATTTGAATTATTTATATTATATAATAATTTCAACTTAATTTTTTATCATTAAGAATAGTAAAATCAGTAAATATTAATTACGGTGATTAAGGTAAAAATGGGTTTACTAGGGGTTAATATAAATTGATAAGGCTTAAAATCATATAAAAAGTTTTAAAAAACAAATTTAATGGATATATTTAGACACTATAATTCATTTAGTAGGACAATGAACTATTTTGGATTATTTGTTCTTGATTAAAATGTGGGTATAATTAATTATTTTCAAAAATACCATGTGTGTATTTCCCCGACTTATAAAAGGGAATCCACTCACTTACCCTCTTTACACTACCAAATCACTATGTTTTGGAAACTACCTGAAAAATTAAATTAATTAAATACCTAACCTAATCCAATGGGACTTTTTATATCATAAATATAATCTATAAATTCTTTAGATAAATCTTAAATAGGATGCTCGAAGAAGATGTAATGTTTTTAATTTTTCATTTTCATTTTAATCAATTTTATAACTCCTAAAATTTTCTAAATATGACCAAATTATAAAAACTATATCTATTATATACTAATATATTGTTATGTTAATTTAAAAATCCTATATCAATGTCAACTTCCATTAAATTGAAAATGAAACTTTTGATCTTGTGTATGACAGACAATCGCCTCACGAACTGATGTAATTAGTTTTCCATAACCACATTTCAAGGAGGGATGTAATGAGTTATTAATAAAATTTATATTAAATTTATGATATTATTATACTTGTTTAACTATCATATCATTTATACCCTCTTAACTTCCATTCCATGATGGACACAATAATTTCAGTCGTGTGTACAATGAAGTACCGCAACATGATATGATGCAATTCATTTTTCGCTCATGATTTACATGAATGGTGATAAGGATAAAATTTTATGAATATATGTGATATATATTATATAAAAATAAGTATATAAATTTAATATCAAATCTATCTTCTAACCGACCAATCAATTAGAAAATAGTAATTGCGCTCATGTGTATCTGTGGGCTACTGCCTGTACGTAGTGATGGGAAATGTTTTCCATTTAATTTTTGCTGAATAATAATAAGGATTGATTTTGTTAATATAAATATTTCATATAAAATAGTAATTTTAATTAATATTTACTTTCCATTTATTCTATTAGTCGATAAAAATGGAAACAAAGTTCTTTCACGCATACGACCTACTGTGTCACTGAATGGTGTAATCCATTTTCTACAAATAAATTTTATATATTAGTATAAATAAATATATAATGATTATATATGATATTTATATAATGTTTAAAATTATTTATATGACTTAACCATGATCAAATTAAAATGACCAAAATTATTTAACCGAAATATAGAAGAAAAATGAATCAATTTTTACAAAAAATAATTATTTTATCAAATTATTGTCAATAAATGAGTGATAAAAGACTATAAGTAAAAAATACATGGTATGATATACAAAATTTTGGTTGTTTAATGCATTTTTAATAAACATATATTTATTATACTAGAGGTTCAGACTCATATGAAGAATGACGAACGAGTTGTAAGGGGTTTTCATCTCACTTTTACTTCTATGAGACATACACCATAATCACCACTAATTCCTTTGTGTAGTGTTTTTATGAACCATTTTGATATATTATATCTTGAATATATTTATATTTTTGTTATTTATTGTTTAATTTTAATTTATTTCATTCATGGGGATCATGATTCAAAAGTTACCAAAGTGGTAAGGATTTAATTTAAAATCTCACTATTATTATTGATTGTTTTTATGTCCCCCTTGGAGTAATTATGTGATATTTATATATTAAAACCAAAATATGTTTTTATCCTATAGTTATTTATGGGATTTTTCACGTAATATTACCATTTTTCACTCATTAGTGATTAAACTGTTTGAGAAAATGTTTTTAAAATGAATTTGTATTTTTTTCCCTCTTCAGGCTTAAATGGTTTTTTCATCAAAATACCTATTTTATAGAAAATGATTCAATTTTTTTAATCCTTTTAAAAATGATTTATTAAACAAATTTTATCTATTTTGATTTTTTTAATTTTTTTAAAGGAATCTTCATGTCATTTTCAAAAGAATTCTATTTTGGGTTTTACTTAATGTGTGAAAGGAATATTTGTTTTAACATATACAACATGAATTGAATTTATAAAAATAATGACCAATAAATGTTTTATTATTATTTAGAATTTTTTAAAATTTAATTTTAAAATAAAATTAATTTCGTAATACTTTTTGATAATTATGTTTTAAAAATATTTTCAAATGTCAAAAGATTATTTTCCTCTAAAATATTTATAATGAAATTTTTATGGTATTTATATTCATTAATGAAAAAAAATTATTGTCATTTTGATACAATAAGGATATTCTGTATTGATACCATCCTTATTTTTTTGGATCATTCTGACCAGTTTTACTAGGGACGCAAAATTTTATTATTCTTCACTATATTACTATTGAAGGTTTATGGTTATGTTTCTTGATTAGAGAATGTTTTAAATTTAATATTTTTAGTTTTTAAATATGAATGTTTATGATTAATATTTATCACACCTTTCATATAAGGAATGTATTAAACTTATTAAGTGATTGGTGGTGCCTAAAATTACATAACCCCTCAATGGATTCGTAGGTGTGATGAGACAGATTAGTTTTGTTATTTGGATGAAACCTTACCCATTTATGTAATATGGATTTGCATGAGGCCTTAATGGAAAGAAGTCTTGGATTGATGCCTTTATGATATGTTTAATATTAATGAAATTATTCACTCTATAATTAACCAAAATTTATAAGCAATCATTGTTTCATAAATAAAACCATGGTATATTATATTTTATATGTATTACACAACATGATCAAAAACAGAAATAAAAATAATAATTAATTTTATAATATATATCATTAAATTATACTTCTATGAAACTAATGAAAATTAAAAACATCAAAATTGGAAAAAATTATGAATGTTAAAATGGGAAAATATGGATCACCCCATCTGTTGGAATCATCACCCCCACAACCAATATTATATAAATGAAACAACATATCAATAAACCAATCAACATCTTCAAAAATGAAAATATATAAAATTATGAGGAATTTTAGTGAATATTATTTAAAATAATTAAGTAGTATATATAAGAGGTAACCTGTCCATTGGAATAGTATTGTGACCATTAGAATAGAAATATGACTATATTAAATAGTAACCTGACCATTAGAAATAAGAACATGGCCGTTTATTTAACCTCAAAAAATAATGTGTGAAATGAATACTATTTATTATTATTAACATAAGTAAATATAAATATTATAATTCCAAAAAATAAATAATATGATTAAAAATCTCAAGGAAACTATAGGCCCATTTTTAAAAATTATATTTAATAGTATTTCATGAAAATCATAATTCTTATATTAGAAATAAAAATTAACTATGTTAAAAATTTATTTTCATAAATTGAATATATCTTTTGAAACCATCATGTCTAAATTTTCCAATAGTTATTTTTTGTAATTTTTTTGAAATATTTCAATATTTATGTGAGTTGTAAAAGTATAGTTTTTCATGTGATAATTATTTCTTAAATTACATCATTCACAATGAAATACTGAAATAATAATTTCTTGAACGATCATTTTGGACGAAATATATTTAATTTCATAAATGGGTTATTAAATTAGAGAAAACTTAATTTAAAAACCCAAAAATCATTTTTCCAAACCAAAAGTCAAAAGTGACTCTATATAATAAGAAGTTTTCTTCATTCCACTTTTATTTTTAATAAAATTAGTATATTAAAATTATAAAGGGGTTTAAAGTCCTAAAATAATTATATAATATTGCTATATTATTTATTTTGTAAAACATATGTATTATATGTTTTACCATCGATATAATATTTTATTTTAAAAATACCTGCCTCCAGAAGTTTAAATAATCCCTCTCCATCCTCTTAGAAAACCACTCCTCCCACACTTTTAAAATCCAAATATCTTCCCAAACCATCCCACTAAATACACTTATAATATGTAGGGAAATTATTGAGTAACCTAGCTCCAAATATAAATTGAGTTCTAGTGTCATACAATAGAAACTACTCCAAGGAAAGGGTAAGTTTCTATCATCCCCTATCTCCTTTTATTATTGTCTATTTTTTCACAACTACTAAAAAATATGAATATTTTAAAATTAATTATGATTTAAGATAACCTTATATAAATAAATTCAACCTACGTTAGGTATCAAAATTATAAAATATTTAAATTTAAAACTTCTCTTTCCCACTCCTTTGATAATCTCCCATACACGATCTGTTAATCACCAATAAGGATATTTCCAGTGCATTTATTATCAAAAAACCTACGATGGGATACAATAAATTATGTATCATATATAAATTTATAAATATATTGTTTAATACTATTTAATTAATTCAACTATTTTATAAATTACCTTTATAAAAAATAGCAACAGGAAAACAAAATAGTAAAATTTAATGAAAACATGACATAAAAAAGATTCACATTTAACAAAGAGTGTTATAAGTATGAATATAGTAGTTATAATGGATAAATAGTGGAATAAATGAATATTATTCACTTATATAACTATTTTTAATAACCCTAATTTTATTAATTAGGATACAAAGAGCGATAAAATAAAGTGGTAATTAAGGTTAGGGGATTCTCGAACACAACTCATTTTCATTGGATTATCCCTCTTTCACGATATCTTCAGTATGGTTATTCTAATAATTTTTGATAAATAAAATGTCACTATTATTCCATATTTATTTTGGATATACATGTTACAACCATTATTTATAATCCAACTAAAAAGATTTTCCAAAAATACTTTTCTTTCCAAAACACATCTTTTAATACTCTTGAGTTGGTTCTTCTTCACTCAAGAATTATTATGTTTATGCCAAATTTGTTTTCCATTATTCAGTATGGAACCCCAAATTTATTCATGAAAACATTATTTATAAAATAATAATGAAACCCATTCATTTCCATGGGTTATTTCATGATTATTATTGATTTTTATTCTATGTGGAATGCATGATTATCTAAATATTATGATGTTATTTTTGGGTCCAAAATTATATATCCATCCAAGGAATTGGGTAATGTGAAATGTCTCATGAGATTATTTTTATTATGTGTGAACATGATGTGATTTCTATTAATTATTATTATGTTATGTTAAGGAACATATGTTATGCATGAACATGATGCTATATTTTTTCACTATTATATGTGGCATATGACTAATATGAAATGGTGTTTCATTTCTAAGTATCAATACATTCCAAGACTTTTCAAATGTATTACTCATGATTTTGATGATGAATGTATGCTTATGATATGATTATGTTTATTATTATCACCCATGTTATATTGAATAAAGTCCCTTATTCCACCTTTTACTAGGCATTTAGCTCACCCTTTTATTTGATACATATCCTCAGGTGACTACATGTACCATGAAGAAGGTGAGATTCTATAAGGGTAATGAAGAAGGATTTAAATAACTTTTTATGATTTATTATGTATAAGTGACATGGGATCTTATTTTTTCTAATATAATAAACATTTAAATACTTTATTTTATAACTATTATATTTTTTGTGTTAAAATTTTTTTAATTTTCACGCAATGAAATGTACGGTCCCTATAGTTTTTATCAGAGGTATATTTTAGTTTATTTGGGAATTAGTATTAGAAAATTTAACTGAATAACCATAGGATAAGTCCAAGTATTGGTAAATATCCATGAATCATGGTATTAGAAAATTTATAAACATAATTATCCCAAAAGATATGACTTTATGGTCAATTATTCCAAAGGAAAAATTATTTATTCCAGATTTGTTGACTTTTATATACTCTTTTAAAAACAATTTCTAAGAGAATGATGGAATTAGAATCAATAAAAGGAAATGGTAAAATTTAATCTTAATATTAACATATTCATAGTTTATTTTTTTATTTAAATATAGTTCTATGAATTAAATTTAATCTTACATGTTATCTAGAAAAGTATTATAGAATACCTGATACATTTAAGTAGAGATAGGAGTAGAAACACATAGTGGTGTTGTCATTATAAACCATGTGTTGGAATATTCTCATATTAATATACGTGGAAATATTCTTCAAGTGTATTTAATAATCCTCACATGGTTGAATTTTGTTCCATATTATGGAAGGATTGGGTCTCATTATATAGATAACACATGAACTATCGAGAAAAGGAAATATATTTTCATATTCCATAATATCTGATGCTACTTTACAAGTACGAGTAAGATAATGAATCTACCTTAGAAAATACCTCAATGGGGTGGGTGTTTATACCCTATAATGAAGCATAACCCAGCTAAATTGGTGAGTCAATTGAAGGTATTAACATAGAGTAAATTCCCATTTTGAGGGAATACAATGACACATTTCAGAAATAATTACCTGGGCTTTCCCAAAATCCTGAGGTAGAGTTCTCAATTGAAATTATTCTTGGACACAGTTCTTTATACAAAATCCATTATAGGATGGCCCCAACCTAACTCTATGAGTTAAAAAGTAGCTTATAGAGAATTTGAACAAATGATATTCATGCCCTAATGCATTTTTATGAGGAGTTCTAGGGATCTTTGTAAAGAAAAAAGATGGATCAATGCATCTAAATATTGATTACCTGAATCTCAACCTGATCACCATAAATAAAAAGGGTCCTCCACCAAGGATTGATGACTTTTTTGATTAAAAATAAAGATCTTTGTACTTATAAAATGTATATCTTCATTCTGGACATCATCAGTTGATGGTGAAGAAGGAAGATATTCATAAGATAACATTATGTAAAAGGTGTGGGATCTAGGAGTACATATTCATAGAATTTGGAATAACTAATTCCCATATAATCATTATGGATTTGATGAAGAGAGTCTTAAAAGACATCCTCGAGAAATTTTTGTTAGTATTTATCGATGATATTATTATTTACTCCACGATAAAAATGAAAATGAAGATCAAATAAGGATTGTGATGGAAAAATTAAGGAAATATTAAATGTACGTTTAGTTCAGAAAGAGTGATTTTTTTGAAAAATCAAGTCACACTATTGAGGAGTTTTATAACATGTGTTGGAAATTAGTTGGAACCTTCCAAGAAAAAGAAAAATGTGGAATGGACCAGACTTAATAGTGTCAAAAAATACGTAGTTTTCTTGGAATAACAGGGCACTGCTGATTTGTTTTTGGGAATTCACCATGATTTTCTATCCAAATGAATAAGTTAACAAGGATATTGTTAAAGTATGTATGAAAATTATAATGTGAGGAAATAATTAAGGTTCTCAGAAAGTGTATAATAACTGTGAATGTGGTTACACTACCAAAAGGGGGAGAAGGTTTTATGATATATAATTAATTTTCATAGAAATGATTGGGTTGTGAACTCATGAAGAATGAAAAAGTGATATACCACACCCCCTGAATGTTGAAGTTCCATGATAAAAACTATCTGACACATGATTTGATGTTAGAAGCTGTGTTCTTTGATTTAAATATTTGGAGGAACTATCTATATGGTGTGAATCATTACATATATACCGATAATAAGAGTCTAATGTATATATTAACAAAGAAGGATCTCAAAATGTGTCAAATAAAATGGTTAGATATCATCAAGGACAATGATTTCTCTATTAACTACCATTTAAGAAAGAAGAACATGCTAGCTGATACTCTTAGAAAAAAATTACTCAGTACTCTATCCATGATACTAATTGAGAAAGAACCTATCTTTATGGATATAAAAATAATAGATTTGGAAATCATAATGCTATGGAATAAATCCTACCTTCACCAAATTGTTTCCCAATCATATATCCAAGATATGATCAAAGATCCATTAAGAGATGATGTAGATATTCAAAAGATAGAGGAATAAATAAAGGAAGTGAAGCTACATGAGTTCCCCATCAATGAGGATGGCATGATTTGGCATTGAACTAGAATTTTTTTACATCATCACCGGAGATAAAAAAGAAGATATTGGATAATGAACATAGTTTATAATTATCTAACCATTATTGAAGTTCCATCATGTACCATGATCATTGAGATCAATTTTTTTGGGAAAAATATAGAGAAGGAGATTTCAGATTTAATCACAAGGTTCTTGGTATATCAATAAGTTAAAATAGAGAAACAATAGTCCAAGGGAATAAGTAAACCATTTAATATATACACATGAAAATAGGATAATTTCACTATGGAATTTGTCCCCGGTCTCCTAATGAGATCCAAAGTCAATAATGTGACATGAGTTATGGTGGATCGAATCACCAAGACATACAAAATCATCATTGTTTAATAAAATTTATTATTTTATCTACTTACAAGATAAATTTAAAGGAAGTTCTGAGACTACATGGTGTTCTACTTTTGATAATATTTTATTGCGATCCATATTTCACTCTAAATTCGTGAGAAGTATCCATCAATGCTTTTATTTCTGAACTAAATTCCAGTAAAAACTATCACCACAAAATTTATGACTAATCTAAATGGACTAAATATACCCTTGAGGATATGTTGAGATCCCAATCAATGTAACTCAAATATATATGTGATCAATATATCTCATTAGTTGAGTTATCAAAAAACAATAAATTCGACACAAGTATTCAAATGGATCAATATGAAGATCTATATGGGATGCGATGTGAAACTCCAACTTGTTCGGATTTAGTTGATGATGAAATGATCCATGAACCTAATCTTATGAATGTGATTATAGATAAGGTTCAACCTATCCAACTATATACTATTGCTACTCAGAGTCTGTAAAATAGTTATGCGAACAACCATTGATGGGACTTGGAGTTTGAAGACAGAGACAATGTTTTAATTCAAATATTACTATGGAATAGAGTCATGTGGTATAGAAAAGATGGTATCTCATACCTATGTACATTGGCCCCTTTGAGATCATTTTTCGTAGAGGAGCAGTGGAATATCGGCTTTCACTTCCGAAAAATATGGATCCAATTCCATTTGTGTTCCACCTATCACTCCTTAGGAAGTACATACCAAACTCCTCACATGCAATGAATTAAAAGGTGGTACAACTAGGGAATTACCTCTCATATGAAGAGAATCTGGTGAAGATCATGGACCATAGAGAGAATGTTCTATGTAATAAAAAAACTCACCATGTAAATGTTCATTGGTGGAACTATATGTATAAAGAGGAAACAAGGTAACCAGCGGAAACAATGAAATATAAGTACCCTCACCTTTTTTAAACAGATAATATGAGTTTAAATATCAAGGTATTTTTTCTAAAAGGTATGAATAATGTAATGATAAATACCTTCTTAAAAGATAATTGTTTCATATATAAATGTTTGTTATATTATATTGTATAAGTGTTATACTTATAAAGAACATAGAGTAAAATATTTTTTTATTCCTTAATAAATATCATGAGAGCAATTAATATTACAAATATTAAAATTGAACAAATAATATGAAATATGAAATCTAAAATGGGAAAATATGGTTCACCCTAATCTCCTAGAATCATCACCCCCATGACTAGAACTATAGAAACGAAAAAAATATTAGTTACCAATAAAAATATTAGAAAATGAAAATTTTAACATTGGGAGTAATTATATTGAATATTAATTTAATTAATTAGGTGGTATTTATAGGCATTAGTGTGACCATTGGAATAGTAATGTGACATTTGAAATAGTTACGTAACCATTGAGAAAAGTAACCAGATAGTTTAGAATTGTAACATGACTATTTGGAATAGTAAATTACCCTCAAAATAAAAGTGTGATGTCAATAATATTTATCATGATTAATGTACGTTAATATAAATATTATAATCATGAAAAATAAATATCATGATTAAAAATGTCAATGAAAATATCAGCATATTTTTAATAAATTGTATTTTATATTATTTTTGAAAAATAATTACTATTTTTATTAAAAATTAAAATTACATATGATAGATATATATTTTGATAAAATGAATATAATCTTTTAAATCATCACATTAAAATTTTTTATGGATGATTTTTGTTGTAATTTTAAAAAACTATTCAATTTTTATGTGAATAATAAAAATATAGTGTTTCACGTAATTGAATGTATCTTAAATTACATCATTCATGATATAATAATGAAGAAATAATTTTTAAAAATTTATTTTCAGAAAAATATATTTAATTTCATCAACTATTCATTAAAATATAATAAACATGATTTCTAAACATAAAAATCATTTTCCCAAACCTAAATTCAAAAGTGATATCCTAAAATAACATTTTTTTTATTTTTTTCACATTCCTTTTAAAAAAAATATATGAATTAGAATTAATAATGTGTTTAAAGTTGTGAGATAATTATATTATATTGATATATGATTATATTGACAAAAATTCATGATTACAAGTTTCACCTTGGATATAATATTTAATTTAATATTTTATTCTAGAAATACCCATCTCCTCAAATATAAATAACACCTCTCCCTCCCATTGTAAAACAAATCCTCCCTCACATTTCAAATCCAATTGTTTTCCCAAATCCTACCTCTAAATATATCAATAATATAAAGATATGATTTAGTGAAAACCAACTCCAAACATAAAGGGGTTTTTAGTGTCGTATAAGTGAAGTTACACTGTGAAATGGATATGTTTCTACCAACCCTACACTTGTTTTCTTATTATATTTATTTTTTTCCAAATTACTTCAAAAAACAAATAATATAAAATAAATTAGGGTTTATATTAAAATTACATTAATTATTATAACCTATTGATGGCATCACAATTATGGAATATATAAATTTTAAACTTTCTTTTCCCGTTCTTTCAATTATTGACCATCAACTATCAGTTAATCTCCAATGAGGATATTGAAAATACTTCCACTATCACCAAACATATTATTGGTTAGAAAAAATTAATTTATGATATAAAAAGCTATAAACATGTGATTTTTAATCTTATATAATTAATTCTAATAATTTATAAATAACCTAAAAAATTGAAACACAGAAACAAAATGGGAATATTGAATGAAACAATGATATAAAAACACTAACATTTAAAAAATAGTGTTATAAGTTATAATGGAAAAATTATAATGGATAAATAAGGGGAAAATTATCACAATTTACTTTTAGAACTATGTTGTAATAATCCAATGTTTCCTACTACAGAGATGGAAAAGAGACAAAATAAATTTGGAAATGAGGTAAAGGGGTTCTTGGACCCAAATCATTTCATTGGGTTATCCATATTTGAAGATATATTTGGTACGGAGATTCCTATAATTTTCTAGAAAAATAATTTCAATATTATTCTCTTTTATTTTATTGGGATATACCTGCTGCCACCTTGATTTATAATCTGAATAGAATGATTTTTCAAAAATTATTCTCTTTACAAAACACATCTTTTTGTCCTCTTGAGTTGTTTCTTCTTCACTCAAGAATGATGATGTTAATACTAAATATGTTTTCATTTATTCATTTAAGAACCAAAAATTTGTTAATTAAGTCATTATTTATTAAAGCCTCATGAAATACAATACTTTTTAAGGTTTATTACATAATTATTATTGTTATACATTCTATATAGAATGAAATATTATTTATATATTAGGATGTGATGGGTTGGATCAGAATTATATATCCCTCCAATGCATTGGATAATGTAATGTGTCTTATTAGATAATGTATATTTTGTGGGAACATGATTCTATCTTTGTTCACAATGATGATATTATGATTATGTACATATGTTATGCATGAACATGATGTTAGATTTACTCACAACTATGTGTGGTATTTTACCACTATGACACGATGTTTCTTTTTTTTTCATATCCACATTGCATGACTTTTTCAAATGTATTCCTCTTGTTTATAAAGATGATCCTTTTATTGTTACATGATGATGATTATTTATTTTCACCCATTTTATGTTGATTCATGTCCCTTATTCCTCCTATAACTAGGATTTTATCTCACACCATTATTTAATGTATATCATTAGAGTACGACATGCACTAAAGACAATGTTATAATTTTTAAGGATAAATAATATGGATTTAATTAAATGTTTATGATTTATTTTGTATAAGTGATTTATGAACCAAGTTTTCCAAAGATACTAAGCCTTTCTATCCACGAATGTATAACTATTATGTTGTTTTTATTTAGATTAATGTGATAGTCATGTATGAAAATGTATGGCTACTGTATATTCTATCATTATAAATTCATTCATTGATATTCCTTGAGGTTATTAAATTAGCTATAAAATACATGGTTATGTTTCAGTATTACGTGATTATTTATATGGCATTATTTAATCTCTATCTATTCTATCCATATTATACATAATATATTAATTAAATGGAATGTATTTTTATTACTTTAACTTCTATATTAATTATACCTTTTTTATTTATAGATTCCACAATACTCTTACCCTTATTGATCATCTTTACGCATCCCTTTCTAGTTTTTCATTATTTCCATGATTCCATGAATTTTTTTTGATAGATATTTAGGGATATTCTATGAGGAATAATGAAATTCTCAAAGAAAACACGTTGTGTATTTTATGTTTTCAATTTTAATGATAATTTCATGTATGTATATAGTTTTCCAAAACCACTTAACTATTTAGTTATTAGAGTTGTAATTAATTTTCTCTTATTAAAATTAATAAATTAGATAGTAGCTCTGTGATACTGGGCCCAAGGTTTCTACCTTGGGAAATCCATTATTTTCCTATATAATCATTAAGAGGCTCTATAAAAATACATCTCCATTGTTTTTTCATGTCATTGGAGTAGAAATTACCCTCATTTTAAAGTTGTATATTTACTAATATGCTTGTTGGTGTTGGATGTTATACAAGGAAATGAGCTAGTGACACACCTTTGACAAAATTTTGTGATAAGAACTTGATTTCAATTTATTGAATAATAATTTCCCAACAGGATAAACATCCTTTCAACATATGGAAGTTGGGGATGTACTTGAGTGGGTCGGTGTAAGAGACCAGGTGGACCTCATGGTGCTTCAAGTTGCATGTCAACTTTTTTACTCAAAAAATGAGTTCAAGACAATTTTTCTCAATATCAGAATATAGGGAATATGTATCTAAATTTTTTCTACTGAGATAGTAGAATGTATTTTCATTTCATGCACCATTTTTCTAGGTGATAAGGGAACCAGAATATCAATCCATAGAATCCATTTATAAGATGAGGATATTACTTTATACAAGTGTCATAAATATAAATTGGTGCATTAATATATCTTTAGGCATTCAAAAGCCTCTTTTCAATGTTCATTTTATTGATATTTGAATCCATTCTTCCATAGATTCGTGAAGGGGTTGCATTTTCTATCCATATAGGCTATGATACATCTTATATATGTTGTATTTCCAAGATTAGATCTCATATTCTTAAGGTTTTGAGAAGGAAAAATTTAAAATATTTCAGTAGTCATCTTAGGCTCAACCTTAGTTCAATGGTAACATACTGAAAAACCATGTAAATCATCAGATGTTACCCCAATGGAACACTTTAGTGGGTCCCTCTTAATTATATGATGCTAAAAATTTACATAGACAATTTAAAAGTTAGATTGATGATTATAGTACATCCATGAGTTAATAAAATTATTATAGACATTTAATTCTATGTTCCTTCCCAGAAATAGTTTTAAGATGTGATACATTGATCATTGGTAATTGGAACTAAAAATAATCAATCAAGAGGGAATAAACTAGTAATAGAATATCCATTGAGGAGATCTAAAATTATTATATTATTCATATTTAGTGTCTATTTTGATCTTATTGCACCCGGAGTACCCATTCATAAAATAAAAGTATTTGAATCCTATAGTTTCATTGACTAAGAGTTCTGCAATTAGAACTATGAAATCATTATTCAGTGATTATCAGTTGGGATCCTTAAACTCAATATAGACCAGATTATGGCTATTATGTTTCTTAATGGGTATGATTTTGGAAATCCATTTCAGGTATTACAAATTATTGATTAAATTATATTTAAATATATTATCAAATTTAGAATGAACCTTTATATTATTATAAGGATGTATTATCATGGTTTCCTTCTTGAAACCCCAATGGAATTCTAAAAGGAATTGATATTTTGTGGCCACATTGGGATCTAACCTCAACATCTCGGTGTAATTATAGGTGAACACATAAGGGAAATTCTTCAAGAAGGAGATATACATATCATGCTCATCCAGATTCATGGAAACAATTATCAATGTGGGATATAGAACCTATTTTATACCCTTATTTTCTTGTTTGAGATCATCTATGGTGGTAATGAATACTTCCTCAAATACTAGATAAAAATATTTGAGGCTATCCTTTTCTTATTATATCTCAACAACAAAGCAAGTTCTGTTAGAACTATTAAATATCATAATGAAATATTTTTCTTTTTTGAAGGAGGTGGTTCACCCATGGGATTTGAGTGTGCCAATGAATATGCATTTTTATTGGGATTGCACTATAGATCCTCACTTTATTTCCCATTTTCCTAGGGGGAGGTAGAAGCATTTACATAATGAGAAATAATATGGGAATTTTCAAAATTTTCTAATGGATTGGGAGAGTTCTCTAATCAAATAGGTTTATCAAGATTCTCCTAATATTTGAATTATGGGGAATGAGTACCCTAGTTTAGAGAAATTTCACTTATGGAATCAGTATCTCTAGATGTAATTGAACTACCTCTTGATGGTACATGTTCAACTAGCATATAATTTTTTATATAGATATGGGCCATTGAATCTTACCTACTGTTATGGATCTTAAAATAGTTACCTTATACCTCTATCAAGTTCCTACGAAATAAATAATAATTATTGAAAAATCTACATGTGTTTTCAGGGGAAGATAAAAATCTAGTGGCAGAAACAATCCATGTGTCAACCAAGATTATTAGTGTCTTTCCTTATCACATATAGAAACCCACCTCAGTATTCCAATATTCAGAAGTCTCTAATGGGGTGGTATCACTACATAGAACTCTAACATTTCTACTGATAGATCAATTTAGGTACTGATGGTATGACAACTACTACACCACATATTTATGAAGCCACAGTCTTTAAAATATAACATTATACACTCTGATCTACAGGATAACCATGAACTCAAAAATACAAATAATTTTTTTGAATTGGGCATTAATAATGATATTTCTAATGGGATTCTACTTTATCTTGTCATAAACCTGAATGGTGTGTTTTAAGGGAGATGAATAATCCTTACTGTATCTGAAAAATCCGATCTACTGGACCAGAATAAGAATAATCCCATAACCATTTTCAATCAAAGCCTATTGAATGTTAATATTTTCATTCACTACTAAATGGTATAGGGTTATGATGTTCCCCTGAATAGTTCCCTCTTGATCATAATCTATGAACCAGATTATGGAATGTAATTCTACTGAACCATTTTTTGGATGATATAACTTAGATATGGGTAATTATGTATCAAACTTATGGGGACTCCAGAGGGACTCAAAAATAACATCCTTAATCCCCATGAAAGGATGATTATAATAAAAAATTGAGAGTTTGTATGGGATAACTAACAAATATTTCGAAATTTCATACTTCTTCTATAGATTTCCACAATTACCAATGTGGGGTTTCACCTTGTCTTGTGGATTATAGGTTAAAACTCTTTGAGGCTATGAATCTGGTTCTTGGATAGTTGTTAAAGGAAAACATATCTCCAAAGTATTTAGTATTGAGAATCTACCCACTCATCTAGGATGATCAAATTATTTCACACCCACTAATAAGTATTAATAATATATTGGCCTTAAATGACTTTTGAAGGGTCCAAGGGTGACTCCATGTTCCTGTTGGGGTCAGGGAAGTGATTTCACAAGGGTTTCAACCCCATATATGGATTCCAAGAGTATGTCTATAGAAAAATAATCTTTATCATTTTTGAATATTCCATGTTACTACGGATTGTGTGTCCTCTATTATTAGCTACTTGGTCAGGTATGAGGAAATTAGGTTAATAAGTATATTCATCATCAGAGAAGGGGTCAACAAAGTGAATGGAGAATTTATAACTAAAAAGTATCACTTCATCTGATGAGAATTTAATTTAGAGGGGATGTTTCCTATAATATGGATTATAAGGGAAATAAATCTTCATGATTCTTAGATGTATTGGGTTTTTTTAAAAACTCATGTTCATATACCATATTCTACTTCCTTCGATACTATCTTCCACTAGAGGATATATTCAATGTTGTCCCATAGGATAATATAGGAGGTATAGAGACCATAATTGGTTAATGGGGTTGTTCCATAAGAATGGTATGAGCCTGATAAATATCCTTCTAGGTCATCCCATCAACAAATTATCAATCACTTAGCAGGACTTCTTATAATTCCACTTCTTCCTTTTATTGAATAGTGAAAATATGGAACAATTAAGGTGAGGTTTTTCCTAACTCCGAATATCTAGAATCCACCATGTTTTTGATGAATATTTTATGGGAAAAAATATTTGATTGTGTGCCCGAAAATATGATGAAAATTGAAATATTTAGGATTATCACTGAGGACAAAATCATTGAGTTACCAAGGGTAAAGATGACTTAGGATATTGTTTTCCATGAATGGGATAGAGTTACCAGGAACCAGTTATTTCGATAAGGATTTTTTTCATTAATAATATTTTGGGTTTCATTCACTTCATTTTGACTCAATATAGGGGTGGTTTTTTGTTTTCCATCACTTGGAAAGAGGCAACAGATGATTGAAAACATTCCTCGGTACTTCAACAATTGTTGGCACATGATTGAGTGTAATAGTGATTCTTTTTTTACTTACATTATAATCTCATGAAATCTACCTAGATATTTCAGCATGATCATCAGTTTTGGAGTTCATTTGATAGGTTTTCTATATAAAGTTAAAAAAACATCTCCCAATGGGAATGTAATGTTGAGTGAGCATGTGAAGCCTTTATAAATGATGATAAATTCATATAACCTTTAATTGGAATGTTTTTAATAGTTTTTTAAATATTTTAATTTCTTTTTCCTTATCATGGACAAATATTGGTTAATAACTTGATAGGGAATGACTTTTCGGCCTATGATGGACCTTGTTGGTAAGATAATATATATGATGAAAGATGGAATTACCATATTTATTTCAAATAAACATCATTTTTTACCTCTTTTTTGTCTTGTGGGATCATCATTGGTCCATAATAGGATATGATGTGTGTTAGATGTTGGTCCGAATCTCCTATTCCATCGAAGGTTGGAAAAAATACTCTCATAATTGGTTGGACGTGGAGTAGCATCCATCCATTCAAGATATGGTACCCTTTTGAGATGCACTGGTGAATACGTCCCTTAAATGGATCCCATTTTAGTAGAAATATAATTGATGTTTTTGAGGAGTTCTAGGGTCAATATTGTTTGATTCATTCCCTAAGTATGAGTAATGAATAAATAATGGCCTAATTGTCTGACATCTACCGACTACTGGCTGTTGGTTCCTACTGAGAGTTAGAGACTATCCCAATATGTTGGAAGATACTACTATATTGGATGTAAACATGGTCCTCCTTAATTATTACATTTTATTAGAATAGTTATCTTGATATAGAGATAACTTGGTGCTTAGATTGTACTCTTATGGCTAGATTTACCCCTCCCGATGAGTAGGTTAAGTAGTATTCACTTTCACATGAATGAGGTTACCAATTTGAAAATATCAAATGAGTACGACTTTATTTCTATATAATGGATTAATTATATCAACCTCATAACACAAAAACTTCTCTTCCATGGAGAGGATCTTAGCCTCCCTTGGTTGTGAGTGGGATATAGCCACACATTTCCCTTTATTTCAATCAGAATATCATTGAGTGGGAGGAAAATCTTCATTTAGAGGTTTAATGTTCCAAATTATCCTTTCATTTTGGGTATGTGTGGCCTCCATCTCTGTTTGAGTATAACCCATATATCAGGGTAATTTTTTCAACTTCTTGACTTAGTGTCCATGTCTTGATTTGTATTATTTACCAAATTGATAAAGATGACAACCAATGAGGTGTATTAGGAAGAATGTAATATTTCTATATCATATGATTAATATAATGACTTTTTACTTCCCACATCCCCTTCAAGAGTCATATCCAATACTAACTATATACCCGTTTACTTTATGGTTCATTTTGGCTTGTAACCGTTGTGGGGTTTGATCTTAATATTAGGATATTCACATGGTTTTGATTTCGGAATAGTGATACTGATGGATTCTATAACAATACTCAATAAAAAAGAACTAAATGAATGGGTAATGTCATATGGTGGTAGGAATGAAAATGGAGATACCTAATTGTAGTCAAATCCTAGCAATGAAAGGATAGATTTTCATGGAAGTGATGAAAATAATTCCCCTATCCCTAGGGGTCGGAGATGATTTGGGGAGGCCAAAGATATATCCTACCATAGGTGGAGGTTATGATAAACACTTTACCTACCCCATAAGATTATTTTCTTCCTGAATGTATTCAATGGTGACAAAAACATTTAGATTATTAATTCGGCAAAGTTTTATACAAGAATGATCCATGTGAAGTGCATGCTCAAAATGTGAGATACTCTAAACATGAGGCTATCTTAAAGATGGAGGTAATGGTTCTATAATATGTTATATTATCTTAAACTATCAATAATTTAGGATTAAGACTCCTTAGAAGGTGTTCAACCTCTATTCAAAGTTCATTTTCCTTATAGGTATGAGGAGTTTACTATGTTTTCCAACAGATGAATTCATTTCTTGGTCCCATGACACCACTAGTGGAAATAGAATTAATGGATGATATATTCAGAGGACTATAATTTATTATTGATTAACTGAATTGTTATTATATATAATATCCCAATACATAGATATGTATATCAAATTAGTAATTAGAAATTATTTTCTAGAGTACTACATGGTCATGGATACAATCTTCCCAGAGGCTCTTATAATTCTTTTTTAACCTCAGGCTCCAAGCTAAAAAAGAAACAAGGTAAATACAACAAAAAATCATGACAATAATTTTTAGATATTCATCATATCTAGAATAAGAGAACTTATTATCCCTTTCTAGTCAAGGGCCCACCACCGACTTTGGAATAATGAAGGAATTCATTCCTCCCTCAACAAATCTTGTGTGTCATTATAGGAAGTGGAAATGGACCAAAACATAATCATGATATTTTTCTCAACCAATTATTTCTACACATCCATACCCAACTCTTCCTCATCCAAGGAATATTACTATAATTTTATATAAATCAACGTTTCATTTTTAATAACAGTGAATCGGGGGCTATAGAAGGTAGGAAGTGTGGTCTCCACTCCAGGCCATCCTCTGATTGAGATGAGGTGCTACTGGAAATTTATGGAGAACCCTATGTAGTTGACCCTAGTAGTTTTAGAACCTATCTAAAGGATATTTACCTACAAAGGGGAGGATACCGTCCTATGGGTGATATAATTTCATGGGGGGGGGGGGTTGTCGACAATGGATGTTAGAGGAAAGATATCTAAAATCCATCTCTATGCTACTGTAAAAAACAATTTTTTGGTTGGTGTGGAATTTTTATTCATATGAAGAGTCAAAAATCCTTGGGATACTTTAGATATGCGTTTTAGGGAATCAATGTGACTAGAATTAAGACGGTGGTAATATGAACCTCTTCTAGAATTGTTTTTTGAAAAATTTAAGTTGATGTTTAGAGTTGAGTAGGGTGATGAACCATCTTCTTAGTGGCCACTCGGATATGTCCAAAATTATCTTTTGATATTATGGAGAGATGAACCCATTGCAAGGAATTTTCTCTGATATATCAGAAATATTATGAACTATCAATATAAATATAATCATTTTTTTGGAATCTTTTAGAAGATGTTGGATATCCTTTGACAAAATAATAGAATTCACTTTATTTTGACATTGATTACCTATCAAGATAACCGATAGACCTATAGAATTTTAGACAAGACATCTTCCTTCTCCCATATAGTATATTAGGGATATTGATTTAATAATTTATTTGTTGGGGAAGGAATATGTTCTGTTCTACTAATAATTTGTATAATATTACCAATATATTTTGAGTTGTTGGAAAGTATATAGGCCTTTTTTGGTGGTTTTAAGAATATAATGACACACCTTTAAAGAAATTGGAGTATATACCCAACATTGAATTCCATTCCCTGCCAGGAAATGATGCAAGAAATATATAATAGGATAAGGTATATAATCATTATATTGTATGACCTATTAGGGTATCTAATATATCCCTTCATTGGTGAGAGTAGAAATATTTATCTTGATCATATCAACTGTCCGAATATGATTGATATATTTTGAATTGTTTGAAGGAATATGATCTTTCCCTAGGGTGACTTACAGAAAATAGAGATAAACCTTTGATGGGATGAGAATATATTATTGATCATGGTATTATTTTATAATATTCCACATAATCTATTTAAAATTAATATTATTCTACCCCAATATAGCTGTAAAATTATTTAGACGTACCCTAGAGAGATCCTGCATATGAGCCTGATCCCAGGACTCTTCCATTATTGGAATATTCTAATAAAATTACAAAATGGGAGAAACAATAGGTTATTTATTTGTGGTTTTAAATTATAATTATTAAGAATACTGATACACTACACAATCAGTTGGAATAGGAATATGAAACAATTATTGTGTGATTTTCCGAATATGTCAGCGAATCTCCTTTATCGTTGCCAGAATATGTTTGAAATTATGAAGTGTTTTAGCTAGAATATATGAAAAATATATTTACCTTAGTAGAATTTACTAATTATAATATTCAATTTATGTGGAAATATAATCCCACTAATATCCAAAATTTTCTATTAGGACATGTTGATGAATATAGTGTGCATGGGTAGGAATATGAGTTTTGTCCTTATTTCCATTATAACATATTGGAGAACTTTCTATGTGAAAATAAGGTTATAAGACTTATCATAGGTCACCAAATTAGTATGGTGGTGGGATTATTCAATGAAATCTAGGATATTAGCTCACTCCCTATTATCTATTATTCAATTCACTAGGCGATGTCTTCTAGACACCAAAGTTTGAGTGACCTAAGGGGGAGATCTATGGAATAATACCGTCAACATGTGGATGAGGGGATACAGTTATATGAATAAAATGGAAATTTGGTATTGGATCTATCTGAAGTGACTACTGACATAGGATGATGTTATGTTTGGATACTTGGTTAATTATTCTAAAATAAGGACAATATTCATTGTTAGACTCCGGGGATAGGCTCTTGAAGAGGTAAGTGTCATTGATTGACATCACCACCTTCGTTGTGTATCTCCTCAGATGAGATGGAATCACAACATTAAACATTTAGAGAACCTATCAAGTGGCATTCAAGTTTGGAATAGTAACATAATGATGATACTCTTTTACCATAACATACCCTACCCATTGCTGGAGACACTAAACAGAAAACATTTCCCTTATACTCACGAAGGCTATAAGTATCATTGCAGGTGAAGCAATGGAATGATTATTTAGTTGTGATTCTATCTCATTTTATTTAGGATATATCTTTAGAAGGGTAACCTTTGATAAAAATACAATCATACAAGGATACCAATCAGTATAACATAATAAGTAAGGAAGCATTCTTAACAAAATGAATATGTGTAACTCCCTTATTTTTTATTTTTATATATCATATTCATATAGGGATAAATTTGTTATCTTGAACCATGAAAGGGTGGCATGAAATGCTTTATTATAATGGAATTTTTGGGCTAAAAATAATCATATTAAGAAACTAACCTTGTCCCAGATAGTATCCAATGAGGTTTATTCATGGATCCAGAAACACCTAATAACTCGGATATCCATAAATAGCTACATAAGTTCAATACAATTTTTTTCTTGTCATTGTGGTTTTTAATAATGAAACTTATGAATGCACATTGGTTGGGACTCGCAGAGTCCAATATCTTCACACACAATTGGGGGGGTGGGGAGGGTGTAATTTCATTCTTTAGGACTCTCTTATATATATTTAATTAATGTTGATGAATCTTTCCAAAATCCCAGTATGGGACTAGTTATCCTAAAAGAAGAAATTAGTTATAGGCATGTGTTGAGGTAAATTACTATTCATAGAAAATGCATCCTATCTACATGAACATATTTATCTATCAAAGGTTACCCATCAAAAATATATTAGGTTCCCCATATTTATTTTAGTATTACATAGAGATGTGGGTTTATAGGTTAATATATTCTAAAGACACATATTTTTTTTTCTTTAGAGTCAATCACCATCTTGGATGGTTGTGAGTGTTTATGGTATTGGCATCAAGACCTTCACTATGTATCCTCATGAAAGGAATAATAACCCACATAGTTTGGTTCCACATAACAGGATACATCATACCGTTTGAGGTAGTATAATAAGGACTGATCCTTTTAGTTTAATGTCATGTGGGATGAAAGGATAGTTGAAGGGTTACTAGAAATGTTTAGTGGGGGAATTATACATAAGAAGTCCTTTTTGGTATACCTGGAGGGAAATATGGACCCACAAATATAGGTCTATATAATAATGGATGCAACCCTATGAGGACATGTTTTGGAAGGAACATTGAGTGATAAGGATAACATGATGTGACTTGGATAGGGTATAGCCATATGGGCATGAAGAAAAAATTGCAAGGAATATAAAATGATAGGGGGATGGACTACATGGAATATTACCCTTGTATAGGTGAATAAAAATTAGATTATTTTGGGTTTGAATATCAGAGGGACATCCTATATATCCTACCAAAATAAGAATCAAATCCCATATTGATTCAATGACATAGTATGCGGTTGTTTTATAAGACCATAACACGTTATTTCGGGTCTGGTGTAAATGAAATTATCATGAATTTTGATATAATATTACTAAGGAATTGTCTATGCAGTTTATCATCATGTCGTACATTTTTATAAATCATTAAAGGTGTGACAAAAAAGAATCATGAAAGGATTACACATATATATATATTTACCTATTTTCAATCTGGTTATGGATCTCTTGGAGAGTATCGATCTATGAGATAAGTTATATTATTTAGTAGGGAATATGTCCATGTGAATATAGGGTGTTAAATAGTTATAATATAGGGGCATCTGATTCATTCTCCAAACCCCGACGAGGCGACCTACATATCCTATTTGAAATAGGATTCAGTTCCCACATAGTTCAGATTATTTGGGTGACACTTATGGAATTATTATCCTATATTTATAAGAAGATTTGAGTTAGTCTTGATGGGATTAACGAGTTGTAATAGTTTATCAATGACATTGTCTGGGAGATTTATACATGTTTTCAATGGGGTAAACATACTAAGTCTTTCTATATTAATGTTTTATTATGTCTTAAACCTAAGAAGGTGGCCAATAAAACTATATTAGGATTAAATGTGCATCATAAGGTTATCGAATATGTATTCAGAATGAAATATGGTGTTTGATGAGACATGATAACCCATGAATGACTTAGTTCAGGTGATAAAATTAAAGGTGAAAGATCCTGATCTGAGATCCAAATAACCAGTTCCCTGAGCTGGTGGGTCACATGTCCTCAAGCGTTCCTTCCTATTGGCCATATGCTGCTGAATAGTAATGAGTGTGTAAAGGTGGTACATCAGGGATAATATAACCTCATATTAGAGAGTCATAATGGATACAATATAAAACACACAACATCATATGAATATAAGAACATATATAATAAATAATAAGCATAAGGATAAATAACTAAACATCTAAATAACAATCAATAACCACAAGGCAGTTTCATACACATGGATTCATGGCATGATGATATACAAAAATTTGGAATATGGGACATGTATATACCATAATGATATTAAAAGTAAAAAAGAATAAAAGGATGGTCTACTATTATCTTGAGTTCATTCTCATCCCTCACCTCTTATTATCCATATATACACAAATATATTAACGGCCGATAGAATGGTTCTTTCCCTTATCCTCTCTTGTAGAAAAATAATATACAGGGATATTGAAGGTGGAACAAGTATGGTTTGAGGTAAAATCCCTATAGTTCACCATAAATGGTTCCTAGTATTATTCCAAGATGTTTTGATAGCTTAAAACTGTACATGCATAAATAGAATAAGAAACAAGTGATTAAATAAATAACCAACCTACTCTGGTTCCAAAGGGACACCTGGTTGATCTACCTGCTCCTACTCATTTCCAAAATGAGAGTTTGATAAGTGAAATATATATAGTGTATTATATATGTATAGTATAGTTATATATTTCATCCACCTAAATGAACTGTGTTTGTGAATACATAAGTTCCCATATACCTTGAATTAAAGTTTATTCTTGGATTGGTGGGTGACTCACACATCTGTAATGAGTTTAAAAAACTAGACAAGCTCAAGAAAAAGGGGACATGACCTTCATCTCATAATGAGTGGGAGACACCATGATAATCACTCTATATGGTTAGTGTTCCATCATATCGCCACTCTTACAAAGGTACTTGCCATTTCATGCCCATCATCTAAATAGTGTATGTGGTGTGAGAAGTTATGCTCAACCCCTGATGTAAGGGAGGAGAAACCGTCATTCCCAAAAATACCTTACCACCATTTCACATAATATATTAATTCTTAATAAATATTTTTTATAAAATACATGAAAACATTACCTTTTATGTATCTAAATAGTCATGTTGAATTACAATAATGCGTAAAAATTTAAATGAGCATTTAATAAAGAATTAAAAAATGGTGTGGCCTTACCACCCTTTACAAGTCATTCCTTTCAATCCATTTAAATTTTTGAGTACTTGAAATCCATCACGAACAATCCATACAATTAAATTCATTCCCTTGAATTAAACAATTCCTGAAAATTCAATTTATATAGTGCATAGAGGCACTCAGAAGGTTCCATTATCAATAGGGAAATTACCTACCAGGGAAATTCTAAATATATGTTGGGATAAGAACTTAGTAGGTGACTTAATTCAATAACCATTTATAAGGGAGTGGGAAAACACAATTACAAACCAAGAAAAATGCTTAAAAGAAATTTCAGTCAATTAAACTTTAAAAATTATGGGAAAATTAATCCTTAACATCCTTAGGGTGTCCGTATTCATGGATACTATCCTCTATTATACTAACCAACCATTATAGGATGTATATAATAGAATTTAGATCAATTTAATATGAGTAACTCGATTAAATGGGGATAAATGATGTGACACAATGACAATCATTGATAATAGAAGAACTCTTGGGGAAAATGAAGAGACCAACTACCTTTGGGAGGTTGATGAATCCTCATATGATGAAAGCCTCATATTCAAAGTAGGTTGCATGAAAATGGAGAAATGGTAAAAAAATATGAAAATAGGGAAAAATATCTTGCACCTAAATGAAAAAATAATTAGAAGATATATTTATATAGTAAGGGAGTGGATTGTAGATGTTACTACGATGGATCCAATCCTTTTAACAGATCATGATTTGGACTTTGGATCGAGAAGTTACCCAAAGTAATATGTTGAGAGAAGAAATGCTATGGGAGGATGAATATGCACTACCAAAAGAAATGGAAGGATATAAAAGAAAGAAAGGTAAATAGATTAATGAGGGGAAAATGAAATATAACCCTTAAAGAGAAGGGTGAGAGGTTTTTCCCTATGGCTGAAAAAACCATGCGCCATCCATGATCATGACATTGGACAAAGAGAGTCCCCACATTTTTAAGGATAATGGTTTATATAATAATGCAAAACGATGTTAAAAAAATCTATTAAAAGTTTGCAGTTTCTCTCATGGGTGTGTTCCTAGGGTCACACAGTTTCAAGAAAACTATACAGTTCTTGCAACTACTTTGCTTTACCCTGAATGGATAGTTGAGACCATGCAGGATGGGCTCTAAGTTTTCTAATTAATGTTTGTACTAGTTATTTTTCCATTTTATAGAACTTCATGCTTTAAACAAGCCCCGAACACTCCTTGGACCTTCCTTAGACCATATTTCAAATTTTAAATGATTAAACAAATCATTTAAAATGAAAAAATGACTCTTACCTCCATGAAATCGTAGTTCATTACAACCTCCCATCCTTAATGGAAATCATCCTTGAGTTGGCCTTCTGAGTGTAAATCGGTATTGTCAGCAAAGTGTTCCGACTAGTACGCTTTTATATTAGCTTCCTATCCTAGGTCTTATCGTGTATTTTTCCGTGATGAAATTGAACCTATACCAAATGATTTAACCGACCAAAGAGTGCCTTCACACTTTGATCTACACTATGAACTAATTACTCCTCAAGGGAAGCATCTACATCCAATTAAACCTCATCAGGTAGAAAGACATGTGAAGGATCTTGATAATATTGAAGAATCTGAGATATGTGAAATAAAACATGCATAGAACGATATTTATGATGATTTTCCAAATGGTATTCCACTTTTCTTGATTCATTTCACTACCTCGAAGGGGTCAACAAACCTCAATGGGAGAATAATTACCTCAAAATTGGCCTATTCCCTAGCCTGGGTGAGACTTGGAATCAAAACTCATCTTGGACCTCAAACTCAAGAGGTCCCCGATATTAGTTGGCATGTGATTTATCTCTAGACTAAGCTTTCATCACTCTCTTTCTGATGAATTAGACATACTTTGTAGTCTCATGAATGATATGTGGTCTAATCAAAGATGCATCCCCTACCCCAAGCCACCACCAAGGTGAATACAAAGGCATACCATATAAGTCTTCATATGGATCCATCTCGATATTAGCCTGAAATATGTTATTATAAGAGAACTCTAAATAAGGAATGTGTTTCTTATAGGAACCCCTAATGTCTCGGAAACATGCATGGTGTTGTCCTCGAGAACCGGAATCATATGACCCATCTATCCATCGGTCAGATGGTGATATCCCATGCTTAGAATCCCCAATGTTCCCAAGGTCTTATGAAAACCCTACCAAAACCAAGATGTAAATGGATCATATCTTTCGAAAATGATAGAACTAGGGTCTTCATGAAGATATAAAACCTCCCAAACATTCAAAATTCCTATTTCATCAACCAAAAATGTCTCTCACAAATCTAGGAATTTTGTAAACATCATAAAATGATCATTGAAAACCTCCACATAACCATTTTGTATGAGGTGATTTGGGTATAATTTTCATGATATTTATTGAAACATCATCCCATTTGCAATTTGAAATGGACAATGGCAGTTAAAGCAATGTTGGACGATGATGTTTCACATTCACCTACTGTAAGAACATGATTTTTTGGGGATTCCTTGAGCTTGTTTTCAGGATTGATTTTTTCCATGGTGTATTACTTTAATTTTGGTTTATAACATGGGGTTTTTTCGGGTGAAATTAGAATATTTGGGAAGAAATAAGGTTAGTGCATGGATGGAAAAGTGTTTTCCCCAACTGTTCATCATAGCTAGATAATTGTGTGATCCCAAGAAGAGAAGATTCACATGGATGTCACATGGTTGGGAAAATTATGATTTGTAAAAGGAGAAATTTTTCACCCCTAGAAGAGTCACATAGATAAGATGAATAGTTATGCGAAACTATGTGCCCCTTTATAGAAAACCGTGATTGATTTTAAATGACACATGGTTTTTAATTTATTAATCCCTGAAATCCTCTAAAATCAACCATTTAAACCCCCATTAGGCTCTAAAATTTGATTCATTTTTTTGGAGCTCTGTAGAGTAATTATAATCCATACTAACCTTTGCTATTCCCAATTCGAATCCTGGATCGAAGATCCTCACCTCATCTAGAAAGTGAATCCTATCTCGGTACTTCTATCAGTCTTCTCCCATTCATCTCACCTTATTTCAATGATGAAATATTCTGTTTTGGTTATATTTAAATCTATTTGGTGAGATATATATCCATGAATTCTAGATCTAGATCTAGATTTATAATATCATGATTTATTTAATCTTGATTTAGGGTTTTATGATTCAGATCTGGATCTAGGTTGCTGTGCTGCTCAATTTTTGGCGATATTCGTTGGACGATTGTTCATCGACAACTTGAGAAAGGCGGTAAAAACATCAATTACCATATTCTTGATTTTGATTTTGTGTATAGAAATTTTAGATTGTTTATCCATTTATTTTTTTGAACTTATTGATTAATTAATTAATTTTGGTCAATTAATTAATGACAAAACTGTGAAATTAGGGTTTTTTGGAACATTTAATTATAGAATTAATTCAAGGATATTGATATTATAAATTGAGGATAATTAATTATATAATTGATTACATGATTTTAATATTATGAATTACGGACAATTAATTTTAGAATTAATTATGTGATGTTGATATTATAAATTGAGATAATGAACTGTGAAATTAATTATGGGGTATTGGTGATATAAATTGAGATAATTAATTTCAGAATTAGTTATTGTATATAGTTGTTTTGAAATTGGAATAATTAATTACGAGAAATTGAGATTTTTTGTATAAACAATTAATTGTTGAATTAATTATTGAATTAATTATTGGATCATGATATGGTGAAAATGTTAATTAATTGTTGAATTAATTAATGGACATGAAGTGGTGATTTAATTAATGAATTAATTAATTGAATTATGGTTGTGTGAAATTATTATGTGTGATTAATTAAATTTTTAATTAATTAATTGAATTAATGTGATTATTTAATGGCTGAATTAAATAACGAGGTTGATGAGATTAATTGATCGATTAATTAATTAATGAAAGTAATGTGATCATTTAATTGTTTATTTAAATAATGTATTTGATATGAAAAAATAATTTGTGAATTAATTGTAGGTACTGGATGTGATTAATTAATCATGGAATTAATTAATGAAAATTATTTATATTAATTAATCAGGGAATTAAATAATTGGTATTGTTGTTTTAATGAAAATGAATGAGTTAGATTAATTAATTTGAGAATTAATTAAGGGGGATTTTTGTGTTAATGAAATTGAATTATTTAGAATAATTACTTGGAGAATTAATTAATAGGGATTGTTTTGTTAATGTAATTGGTTGGGTTATATGAATTAATTATTGAATTTAGTAATGGGAATTGTTTCAATAGTGAAATTGAATGAGTTGTAACAATTAATTCTTGAATTAATTAATGGGGATTATTGAGTTGATGCAATTAAATGAGTTGGATTAATTAATATATTAATTAAATAATAGTAATTGTTGTGTTAATGAAATTTAATGAGTTAGATTATTTAATGTGTTAATTAATTAATGGGGATTGTTGTGTTAATTCAATAGAATGAGTTTGATTATTTAATGGGTAAATTAACTAATGTGGTTTTTTGTAGATGCAATTGAGTGAATTAGATAATTAATTGTATAATTTATTTTGAGATAGTGATATTATTAAATTAAGATAATTAATTGATGAATTAATTATGATAAATTTGGATTTGGGAATTGAAATATATAATTGTGGAATTAATTATGAAATATTGATATTCTGAAGAGATAATTAATTATAGAATTAATTATAGAATTTTTAGATATAGATATTGATTAAATAATTGATGAATTAATTATAGGGGTTGACATATTTAATTAACTAGTTAATTAATTAAGTGGATTTATTCGATAAACTATTTCTGGAATTAGTAATGAAATTGGTGTGATTAGTGATTTGTTGAATTGAATAATATAATTTAAGTGATTAATTAATTTTAGAATTATTTAATGTATTTTATGTGATTAATTGATTGTATAATTAATTAATATTATTGATAGGATTAGTTAACTATTAAATTAAATAGATTAATTGCTTTGATTAGTTATTTTTTGAAATAACTATATTAATTTATCTGATTTGTTAAATTTAGAATTATCTAGTGTAATTTATGAGATTAATTAATTAATCAATTAATTAATATTATTGATGGGATTATTTTATTGTTGAATTATCTAGAGGAATTGTTGTGATTGATTTATTAACAAATTAATTAATGTAATTGATGTGATTAGTTAATTATTGAGTTAACTAATGGAATTTTCAAATTTAACTATTTTTTGAATTTGTAATGGCATTGGTGTAGTTAGTTAATTATTGAATTAATTATGTGTTGATGAATGATAACATGGTCATTTAGTTGTGAAAAAAAATGGTAACATGGCTATTCTAATATGTCATTTATGAATAGAAACATGTTCATTTATTTGGAAAATACATAATGGTAACACGATCATTCTAATGTGTGATGTATGAATTGTAAAAATGAAATTTATATATGAGTTAATGAATAGAAATAATGGAATTATGAGACATGATATCACCTGAGAATACATTGGGCTCATGTATAAGTTGAAGTAAGTATTGAGATAGGATCTCACTAGGGAACACTTTAGGAATCAGAATGAGCTGAATTAGGTATTTCTGTGGGATGATATAGGCTCTAGCATGAGCCGAAATAGGTATTTAGGTACTTGTGTCTATGGGAATTGAAGATATTATATAGTTAAGTAAAGATTAATTGGTAATATAATAACTGTTTATTTATGTATTGTACTTAATTCTTTATACAACTCCTTAACCAATTATTGAATGGATTTTTTTCTACACCATTAGTGGTGTCTTACTGAGTTCTACTCACACCCTATTTGGGCTGCATGATCGGTACCTGAATAGATTATATGATGGAAGGAAAGGTTATGGGAAAAGGTCCTCTATTAAAGGGATGATTGGGATGGAGCATGATGAAGGAACCAAACTTGGTATTAGGACCCACTTGAAGGAGTTGTTAATGTATTTATTTATATTAGGTTTTTCGTATTTATACATGGAATATTTTGTAGCATGACATATATACTTTTTAGTTTTGATATTTTCCTCTAGTATTGGGTGATCTTTGTAATGTTCTGTTTCTGATTATATGTTATTCAATAATTTTTTCATTACTTTCCACTAGTATATTAATATGATAACGATAAAAGAAGGGAAAGTCTCCCCATGACTGATATTAGACCCTCGCTACTAGTTGGAAGACTCTAACGTATGAGGAGATGCACCTAAGGCCATGTGACCAACAAGATCAGGGAACCCACTAGTGGAACCTAGGATGAGATGTTGAAAAGTGGTATCAAATTCTAGTTTTATTTTTCTTTTTGTTTTCTCTTACTGTTTGGTAAAGGTAGAAAGGAGACTAGGAAGAGGTGGGAATTGTTTATGATTTTGTGCATGGGATTTTATAACCCATGTATGGTTGAGAACCCAACAACCTAATGTGAGATTTTTTTATTGATGTTTTATATTACAGTTGAATATTATTTCAAATATGGTGATGCACTTATTTGTTGACGTGATTATTTATGTTGAAATTTTCTGAGATACTCATGGATTAGTATGACATAATAGTTGAGTTTTCATGTATCATTCTTGGAATGTAAGGATATTGTGACATTTATCATTTTAGTCATACAGGAGAAATTGGGTTAGGGGTATGTATTCGAACATGAACATTTTTTAATTTATTTTGATATTGAATTGAAAATGGTTCTTAACATGAAATTGGGAGATAATTTCAAATGATTAAAGATAAGAATAAATGGATGTCTAAATGAGGAACTTGAATAATGAGAATGTGTTTACCCTTGTTAACCATGACATAGATGTAGGATGATTAAGGGTAGAGATAGTGCCACAGGTTTGAACATGTGGCTGGAAAAGGGGGAAGAACTTGTTATGGTTTTGTGTAAATACCTCTACTTAACTATGATAATGTTATTAATTATTAATACATTGTTTTTTATTTATACCATGATGAGGTTATTTATGTTTGTTAGATTGACCTAGTTTGAGAACTCGGTTGAGATTTGCGATATAGACATTCTAGTTTTGGATTGGTCCATTGAGAAGTTGGTAGGGTGGTAATCCCAAGACTTTCAATAGTTTAAGGTCTTTCTATTGAGGGAGGTAACATCAGTAACATAGGATTTTTGGTCTTATTCACCGATAAATTCTTAGTGTACTTCAATTAAGTGATAATCATTTTCAATAACTTGAAATCATCCTATGTACTCTGAGAATGTTAAATCTTTATACTTAGATACCCGAATGTGTTTTGGTGGGATAGGGGACCTCTTAGAGGTCATTCTTATGAAGTATTATTTTTAGAGTTTGATGGTTGAAGGTAGGCCCTCAATAATTTACATTTGAGGTTCTCAGGATATAGAAAAGGTTAATGCATACCATGGTGGATAATATTCTTAAAAAAGTGGCATTAACAAATCAAAAAAGTTGGGGAGTGATGTTTTGAATGTAGGTTCATGGATAAATAACATGGGTTGGAATTGGTGGTATAATAATGCCAACAAATAACCTATAAGTTTCACATTTAAATTACTTAGGGAAAGGCCATGTGAGAATTAGAGGTGGTGGATGTACATCCTTTCTAGAAAGTTTTTGATGAAAAGGATAAGTGCCAATGTTAGATGATTTATTTTATTACATTGGGAAGAGTGATTGGGGAAATGCATCGATTATGTTGATTAAGTTGAGCTTGAGGCTGATGCATCCTTTGAAAATCATCTGATATGTGTGTTGGATCATGATGAGAAAGTGTTTCAGGGAAAGACCTTGCCAATAGTTCATGTATTATGGGAAAACGAGCATGTGTAAGAGGAAACATGGGAGAGATAAGAGAAAATGAGGTATTTGGTGACTAATCTTTCTTATTGGGAATCTAAGAGAAACTTGTGAGTATAACATGAAGAAGATATGTTATAAGGTGGGGATATTGTAAGAACTGGACTTCTTATGAAGATGGATCAAGCTTGTTATCAGTTACTCTGCTATCCTTGGTTGAGTAATTTTTTTTGGTAATAACTTGGGGTGCATTTGTTGGAGATTTTTAAATTTAGAACGAAACAAGAGCATTGAATTTTTGGAACATGATTTTCCAAACCATGCACCACAACCCTTCCAACCATTTAAACCCAGGCAAAGTGGATTCACATGGATGGAACGCAGTTGGGAAAATAATGTTCCAAAAAAGTAGATACTCTGTACCCCCAAGAAGAGGTGCCCATTAAAGGAAAATAGTTAGGGGAAACCGTGAACCCCTACCAAAAAAATCATGCACGATTTTAAATGTAACACAATTTTAGTTTTAAAATACCATGAACGCCATAAACTAACACATTTTTTCCCCCATTCACACCTAGGAGTTTATTTATATTTTTATTTCTATTTTGATGAATTCAAACCCCTTACAACCTCATTTAATCTTTTTTCAAATCCTAGATTAATGATCCACACCTCTCTTTGTAAGTGAATCCTATCTTAGTTCCTTTCTTATTCTTCTCCCATTCTTCTCACATACCTTAAGTGATGTAATCTTATATTTTGGTTAGATAACACTCTATTTGGTGAGATATGAATATATTGATTATATATCTAGATATATATTTATATAATTTCAATTTATTTAATCTTGAATTAGGGCTTCAAGATTCATATTTTGATCTACGTCATTGGGTTGCTCAATTTTTGTGCATATCTGTTGGGTGATTTTACATTCAATGTTTGAGGTAGGTGGTATAATATTCAATTTCTTAATCATGATTTTTGATTACATGTATTCAAATTATATAATTTCAAGTGATCATTAGAAATCAATGTTCTTGATGTTATTTATTTAATAATTATTATTATTTGAATTAATTAATGAAAGAATTGTGAAATTGTGGGTTTTGGGAATAATTAATTTTAGAATTAATTATAGGAAATTGATATCATAAATTTTGGATAATTAATTGTATAATTAATTTTTTCATAATTATTTAATTAAATAGTTATTATTTATTATATAATTTATTATATTATATTGATATTCTTATTTTAGATAATTAATTGTGGAATTAATTATGGGGTATTGATGTTATGAATTGAGATTATTAATTAAAGAATTAATTATGGGGTAAGTATTTTATAAACATGGAATAATTAATTGTGGAATTAATTACAAGGCATTGATATTGCATTTATTAATAATTAATTGGTCAATTAATATTGGATATTGATGTTGTGAAAATATTAATTAATTGTTGAATTAATTAGGGGACTTGATGTTGTTTATTAATTAATGAATTCATTAAAGGAATGATGGTTTTGTGAAATTGGTATGTTTGATTGATTAATTGATAAACTTTTTAATGGAATTAATGTGATTATTTAATGTTTGAGTTAAATAAATGGACTTAGGAGATTTCTTAATTGATTGATTGAATAATGGATTAAATTCAATCATTTAATTATTGAATTAATAATGGATTTTATGTTAACAATTAATTGGGAAATTAATTTAAGGGATTTAATGTGATTAATTAATCTTGGAATTAATTAATGGAAACACTTTATATTAATTAAACAGATAATTAATTAATGGGGATTTTTATTTTAATGAAATTTAATGAGTTAGGTTAACTAATTTGAGAATAAATTAATGAGGATTGTTGTGTTAACAAAATTGAATGAGTTGGATTAATTAATTATAGAATTAATTATTTGTGAATTATGCATTCATTAAATTGAATGTGTGAAATTAATTGATTGGTGAATTAATTAATTGGTATTATTACATTTACACAATTGGATGACCTAAATTAATTAATTTGTGTATTTATAAACGAGGATTGTTTGGTTGATGGAATTGAATTAGTCAAATTAATTATTTGGTGAAATAATTAATGGGGATTATTGTGTTGATGTAATTGAATAAGTTGGATTAATTAATGGGTGAGTTAATTAATACAGATTGATGTGTTAATGTAATTGAATGAGTTAGACTAATTAATTATTAAATTAATTAATGTATGTTGTTGCATTGATGTAATTGAATGAGTTGGATTAATTAACGGTTAATTAATTAATTGAGATTGTTGTGTAAATGAAATTGGGATAATTAAATAGTTTATTGTTTTATTAATTATCAGATATCGAGAATATTGAATTGAGATAATTAATTGAAGAGTTAATTATGATATAATGATATTTTGGAATTTAAATAATTAATTATAGAACTAATTATGAAATATTTATATTATTAATGAGGTAATTAATCATGGAATCGGTTATGTGATTTTTATATTTGTATATTGATTAAATAAGTGATGAATCAATTAACGAGGTTGATATACTTAATTAAATGGGGAATTAATGAAGCGTATTTATGGGATAAAATAATTTTTGAATCAGTAGTGAAATTTGTTTGATTAGTTAATTATGGAATTGACGAATAGAATTGAAGTGATTAATTAATTTTACAATTAATTAATGGATTTAATGTGATTAATTGATTGTTTATTTAATTAATATTATTTAATTTATTAGTTAATTGTTTAATTAATTAGATTAATTTATGTGATTTGTTAATTGTTGAATTAACTAGATTTATAGATGTGAATATTTAATTATCGAATAAAATAATGTTATTGATGGGATTAGTTAATTGTTGAATTAACATGATAAATGGATGTGATTAATTAATTTTTGAATTAATTAATATTATTTATGTGATTAGTCAATTGTTTAATTAACTAGAAGAATTAATGTGATTAATTTTTTGTTTAATTAATTGATTTTATTGAAGTGATTAGGTAATTTCTGCGTAAACTAATGGATTTTTTCGTCTACGTAATTGTTGGATTTTTAATTTTATTTGTGTAGATAATTAATTATTGAATTAATTATGTGTTGATGAATGGTGACATGGTCATTCAATTGTGAATTAATGAATTTTTACACGATCATTTTGTTGTGAAATAGAGAGTTGGAAGGTTGTAATTCTAATCTGTGTTGTATAAATAATAACATGGTCATTCAGTAGGGAATTAAAGAAGGGTGACATGGTCATTGTAATGTGTGATGTGTCACGACCCGACCTCGGGGCCCGTGCCGTGACTACCCCAAGCCCGCCTTCCATAGGCCAGGGGCTGGCGACTAGCACCAAGGCGTAAAATCCCGGTAAACAGGGAAGGCATTGCCTTTAAAAGTAACAACCACCACAGAGTCAGCAAGCGGAAAGTAACTACAAAGTGCAGAAAAGTAAAGGGGGCCGGAAATACAAGCCCAACTGTAAAGTACAACTGAAAAAGTAAAGGACAACAACTGAAGAAAAGACGGCGGCCTCGTGTCGTCCACTGGCAATCCCACCTGAAGGGTGGGTACAGATAGCCTCCAGGCTCCTCGGGTCCCATGTCCGCTCCGAGCACGTCCCGCCCAGTGGTCCACCTCCAGGTACCGTCCTGCTCCACGCCCCAACCGTGATCAGCGCTGTCCGTCGTCTGCATCCAACACAACAAGGTGCGGGCATAGCCCGTGCAGGGGTGAGTATAAGCTACTCAGTAAGGACCCCGAGACCCCCGTAGGTCTCCCGAAATCCACAAAGGATATAGCACAAAAGAAAGATGCAATCACGAAGTAACATCTGACTCGACTTAGGTATATGCCCATGCATATACCTAAGTCCCCAATTCTAGCTCTGCTCACGAGCTCAAGAACAACTCAATCCACAAAGGAAAGCAAGACTCAAATCCATAAGGAGAGTAAACAGTAAATCCACAAAGGATAGTTCAACACAATCCACAAAGGAGAGTGACATAAGATTCAGCTCAACCAAGTATACTTTTTCAGATGATGTCAAAGATGATCACTGATCCATCTAAGTCGTCGGACCCACGAAGGATCGATAGGTACTAACCCCCGCAAAAGACCCACGTAGGATCGGGCTCACACAGAACCTGTAGGCAGTGGCTCACACAGAACCGGTAGTAAGGACCCACATAGGATTGGGCTCACACAGAACCTGTAGCACTGATCCACGTAGGATCGCTGAGTGCAGTAGTCGACGCAGTCCACTGAGGATCTCTGCACAGTCGTCGCCGCATTCCACGAAGGATCTCTGCTCTGCCGTCGTCGCAGTCCAGGGAGGATCTCTGCTCTGCTGTCGTCGCAGTCCACGGAGGATCTCTGTTCTGCCGTCGTCGCAGTCCACGGAGGATCTCTGCTCTGTCGTCGAAGTCACAGCCAGCGCTAGGGTTCCCGCACATAGCGAGCTCGTTTAGGAGGGTCCGCTCCACGAGCCGAGAGGCTGATACATCAACTGACACGTAGTCCGAAGTTGATGTATCCAAAAGTTCCGTATCGACAACAGGATCTCAACGCAACAGACGGCGCGTCAATCAGACGCCCGGTCTGAGAGTTATTGGCATTTTCGTCCCAGGGGCCCGGTTGGTTTTTAGGGAAAAACCAACCCGACCGTACTCCGCCTGTGTCCGATCCTCGGGCGGAGTATGCCAAAAGCTCCGTCTCACTTAGAGGAAACTACCACAGCTGACGGTACGTCGATCGGACGTCCGTAGCTCAAGTTATGAGCGTTTCCGCTCCGAGGGCCCGGTTGGTTTCGTGTACGAACCAACCCGGCCGAACCCAAAGTCTTCCGAAACCTTGAGTGTAATATACCGAAACGACCGTATCGATCCAAGGATCGCGTAGCCGCTGACGGTTCGTCAATCGGAGGTCTCAGGCCCAAGATATGGGCAAAAGACCGAAGAGGGCCCAAAAACGGGGGTTCTGGGCCCGGGGCGACCCGGCCCGAACCCCCCCTGGGCTGGCCGAACCGGGTCGACCCGACCCGGCTAGGCCGGGTCCGGTCCGGCCGGGGCGCGGCCCGGCCGACCGGACCGGCCGGCTCGGCTTCGGCCGAGCGGCCGAAGCAACCGCCGCGGGTTTGACCCGCGACTTGGAGGAAAACGCGGCCCCGTGGGGGGCCGCCTGTCACGCGGACGCGGCCGGGCCGCCGCGTCCCTCCCCGGTTCCGCGCGGCCGCGGAACCGGCCGCCGCCGCCGCGGCTTCAGCCGCGGCGGAACTCCTCCACGGCGGCGCGCCGGGCGCCGCCGGCGACCCGCGCCGCCGCCGTCTTCCGCGGGCCGCCGGAGTTGCTCCGGTGGCCCGTTTTGCCTCCCGTCTGCGCCGTTGCTCCTCCCGGGGGCCGATCTTCACTGCGGGATCAACGGATCGCCCTTGCCGCACGGTTCGTCGTCGTCCGCCAAATCCGCACAACAAAAGATCAGCGGAGGGTTGCCGGGTCTTGTTCGTTAGACCCGCACCCTCCGCGTTAGTCATCAACAACGGGAGGAAAAGAAAAATAATCAACAACAATTTTAATTAAATTAAAATTGTTCGGAGATCAGGTTCTTTATTTTAAAAAGAATAAACACGGGAAAGACAAAATTCCAACAACCCCTACCTTGTCGTCGTCGTCGGACGAGAGGTCGTCGCGGAAGAAGGGGGATCGTCGCGTCGTCGCAGTATCCGGCGTCGCGTCGCCAATCTCCGGATCAAGATCAAACGGATTTAATTAATTAAATCCGTTGTCATTGAAATTAAAAAAAGGGAGAAATAAACGATTCGTTTCTCACCTTAATTGCCGAACGAGGATCGGCCGCGGAAGAAGAGGCGTCGCCGAAGAACGTCGCGGGTAGAGCTCGTCGGCGTCGCAGATCACGGTGTGCGTCGTCGAATTCCGGTCGCCGGCGTTCTTCGCGTTCTTTGCGTTCTTCGCGTTCTTCGCGAGGAGGGGAGATGAAGAAACAAAGATCCTCTCAAATCCTTTCAAAGGATTTTTAGGTTGGTCTTATTTTATAAACATGCCAACAAACGCAAAAGCGTAAGTAACGACCCATCAGTTCGTTGAATTAATTCAACGAGCGAAACAACCCATTTAATTCACGAAATAAACCGCTCAATTAAATGGTCTGTTAAGAATTTAAGAAAACGCGTCGGTTGACTTTTCAGTTACTTTGACGGGTTTTCGCGGGTGCGTTACTTAGCGAAAGAAACGGCGGGGCTCGTGCGGGCCCCACCTCACAAATATCCTACCAAGGGGGTAGGATATTTCTGGATAGCACCCTATCCGCTTTAACTCAGTTCAAGTGGCTTCCAAGCGGCTTCCAAGCAGCTTAAGTGAAATAAAATAAAGTTGTCGCACAAATTTATTTTATTTCTGACTTAAAGCCCCGAAATTTAAAAACCACGTCTGAGCAAACGCAACTCCGGAAGAGGCGTTTCTAAGCAAATACCGGCGCTGCGATTTCATCGGTGCCCTCAGAATTCGATTCCGGGCACCGGTTCAAAAGATAGAAAAACCCGCTCGTCCGTTCACTGAACGTACCCGAGCCAAACTTCGGAAATTGATTCCGGGCACACCGGGCCTCGGAATCAGGTGCCGTCTGAAGTTGCACTCTTGTAAAATTCCAAAGAAAATTAAGAAAAAAATTTCCTTGAAATTTGCGGGTCTTTACATGATGTATGAATGGAAACATAGACATTCATGTTTTATTTAATGAATGGTAACATGGTAGTTTTTATATGTATGATTTAGTGAATTCTAACATGACCATTATTATATGAATTGAATTAATAAATATAAATAATGGAATTCTGAGACATGATATAAACTGGGAATACATTGGGAAAAAATTTGAGATGAAGCATGTATTAAGATAGGATATCACTAGGGAATAACTTGGGCATCAACATGAGCTGAAGTACGTGTTGATTTATGATATCACTAGGGGATTCTTTGGGATCTGGCATGAGTCGAAGAAGGTATTATGGTACAAGTTTCTATGGGAACCCAAAGTATTATGTGGTTAAATAAAGATTAATTTATAATGCGATAACAATTTATGTACAGATTGTACAATAATATTTATACAAATTTATACACTATTATTCATTTTATTTGTTTTAGTCACTCTAGGTGGGGGCCTATAAAGTTTTAATAACACCCATCTCAGGCTCAATGATCAGTATCTAAATAGATTATATGATTGCAGGACATGTTAAATGAAAATGTCCTTTTTAGAGGGATGATTTGGATAGAGCATGATGATGGAACCCGACTAGGTTTCGGGACCCTCTTGTAGGAGTTGTCAGTATCTTTATTTATTTTTGGTTTTTTATATTAACACATGACATGTACTATAGCTTGGCATATCTAATATTCATTTTTGATATCGGATGTCATGTTTTGGGTGGTCTTAGTACTAGTCAATTTCTGGTTATATGTAATTTAGTTATTGTTTCATAATTTCTTGCTGGTCTATTTGACTGAGAAATAAAAATGAGGGTATAGTCTCCCCATTACTAATATTGGACCCTCCCCACTAGTCGAAAATCTCTGGCATGTAGGAGGCATTTCTAAAGTCATGCAATGAAACAGATTGGGGAACCGACATATGGATCCTGGGCTTATACATTACACCTATTTACAATTGGAACCCCAAGTAATAAATCCAACAATATCTCATTTTATACCAGACTACTAATAATGATTATGATACCTTTGATCGTGATACATCTTGGTGAAACTGAGATGGAATACCGATGTTAAGGCATGATATTCCTACAACATCTCATCACAAATTTCTACTAGGGCCTGTACATGTCAATGGAATAGAAAAGTATCATACCCATCCATTATCCAATTGGATGATGTATCTTCATATGAGATGATTTCCCCCTGGGAAAATGCATTTAAGATCAGATGGTTTCCTCATTCATACCCATTCCTAAAGGGTGGAAGTCACTACTAAAGATAAAAGGATATTCTAACTATGGTCATCTCAAACATAAATGTGAATATCTAAGAATAAGGCCATGTGCTTCCATTTCCAATGACCTCTTTATGACCAATACTCGAGCCTTCTAGATCATAATGTCAGCTACAACATTATCTTTTCAAGGTGTGTAAGATAGTTCAAAATAAAATTTTGGCATGTATTCAACCCATCTACACTGCCTGAGATTCAATTATCGCAACATGAATATCTCCTTGAAGAATTTGTGATCAATAAATATCACAAAAATAACTCTAAGTGGACTATGTCTCAAAAAATGCAGATCATAAACTACTTCCACTAGCTCGAGGTTTTACGTCGGGTAATTCTTCTTGTGACGCCTCAACTGATAAGACCCGTATGCAGATACTCACTCATCCTCAATTATAAAAACTCCAAGACAGATACCTGATGTTCCAGAATATATAGTATATCTAAGTAAAGACTCTAGAAGAATCAATATTGATGATGAAGTCAATCTTCCCTTTCAGTCCTAAAAAGATTATTCAAATGATTCTGAAAATAAAATTTTGACACCTTTTTTTCAATCTCTTATGTTGTGCTAAAATACAAGAGAAATCTTGGATAAATCATTTGTAATATCCATCTAACCAAAAGAAACTTTGAATGTCAAAGATATTCATGGGATTCTCGTAAGAAACTATAGCTCTCACTTTAACCGGGTCTACTGAGACTCCTGAATCTAAGATAATGTGACCCATGAAGTGGTCTTTCTCGATTTTAAAAAGATATTTACTGATCATACAATAGATATTGTACTTTATAAAAGTATTTATAATTGTATCAAGATGGTTTTCATGGTTTTGTCTGGATCATGTATTCAATAGGATATATTCAATAAATACTACCATAAATGAATCCAACCACGAGTGGAAAACCCAATTCATTATAACTATGAAGACTACAGGTGCATTCATGAGTCCTAAAAACAGAACCAGGTACTATTATAGACTATATCATTTTTTGAAATCTATATAGTTATGTCTAAAGTCCCGAAACACACCTAATGATTGCTCGATATAAAATATATATTAGAAAAAAATCTTTGTCCCCAGTGCTGACCAAAGAGGTCATCTATTGAAGCTAGTGGATGCTAATTATTTACCATGAATAGGTTCAATAAACAATAATCTACATTATGTTTGGGGGAAGAATTCATCTTCTTGGAAAAAATGACTGGTGAACCCCATGGAGAAGTGATGAGACATATATAGCTTTTACCCTCTAGATCTTCTAACTATTTCTTGAGCTACCGAAGCTCCATATGTGTCATCCTATAATGCAAAATTTTCAATTGTGATACTCATATGACAATATAAATGGATAATTATACCACTCTCACTAAACCAAAATATGGAATCCACTTATATCGAGTAGCTTTCACATCTAATTCTCACATATATATGTTCTTACTGCCCTTTAGTGACATAAACATCACATTTAAATGATATTAGTCTATATGAACTCAATAGGGAACTGACCAAACCATCATGATTACTATATAAAAGCACAACATGTTGAGGATGAAAATATTCTATATGAAGAGGTATCCACCTTTCTTAAGGGGGAAATCCATGCAATGGAGAACCCCCTCTGATCAAATACCTAATTAGTTTTCTTGAATCATAAATCCATAGAAGTGTTCCATGTTAAGGCACAAAATCCCCATGATTTCATAAGATATAAACAAGTGAGACGTGCCAGTATAAAAAAGTTATACCCTAAAGTGGAGGTTACTGGAATAGTACTTCATATCGTATATGGTCTAGTGCTCTACTCTATCATAGAATAGACTTCATGTAACTAGGATGTACCACAACCTTAAGTCACTACCTGACTACCCTAAACAACCCTGCTCTACTGGAACTGTGTATCATGGGTCGGACTGCCTCTACCTTAATCACTATGCAGGCTTGATCAAAAGGTGGTATTCCAGCTACTTACCAGTCATTATATTTCTTTTCCTGATTCTGAAAAAAGGTTGGTGATAGATCCCTTTTCAGTATGTACTAATGGGAAATTTCTTCATAAAAGTTGGATATGGACAATCTTTCCACTTCCTATACACTCCATTACATCTCATGTGTACTAAGGCTTCATGTGTCCCACCTTACCATACTAGATAAATTTCAAAAAGATATTATTACGATGATCCTAACTACTTATACCTCTATGAGAATCATGAAAATATAACTTTCACCAAGAAGAAGAAGCACTTATAAGTCTAGGTGTCGAACCACCCTCACTTACACCATTAACTTCCCTCAATTTTCACTCCTCAACAAAGGCAAGGTTGATGATTTTAAAAATGGTCATCAATCTATGGAAGATGACCTATGAACAGATGTATTCTACCACCACATCCTTGAATTATCTGGTGGTTATAAGATACTTACCAGCTAATGTTGGAGTGAACCACTATAGCTTAGTAAAATGGGAATAGTATTCTATTACAGACATGAATCCCTTTTCTAGCTTCATTAATACTCTATCTTTGTTAGCCTTAGAGTTTAGGAAAGTATTAATCATAGAAAATAGTCAATAAATATACCAAAACCATATCTCTATACCGATCTAAACATGTGAAAACTTCTATCAAACTCTTGGAAGAATCACGCATCCTATAAGAAATAATCTTGAAACTCCAATCTAGAGGCATCTCCAGATTCTCAATTATAGAAAGGATTGATTCAATCAAAAACTCAACAACATGTGGTACACTATACCCAAAAAATATGGAGGACGATATATCTAGAATTCTCGAGTCAAATCTTCTATACCTTGGGATTTTTGAACAACATCATGCATTTATATAACATATGTTTAAATCCTTCATAGAACTAAGCATAAATTCCCATACCCTGAATAAGAAGAGGTTCCACATGTGACACTATAGGAGGGATAATTGGAGACTTAGGGCCCACCAACTCAAGTGCATGGTCCTAACCACCTACATGATGTATGATTGTAGGACCTCATTGAGGCATGATACTAAAATTCAAAATTCACTCCATAGAAGATATTTTATTAGTGGAGAGGATTTTCAATTGAAAACTAGGATAGGTTCATAGCCTTCTTATTTAACTAATCATACCCTCTAACTCATTATAAATCCATGATTGGGTGATATAGAAAGATAATAGTAGGCTATAATAATGTAAGATAAAACCCACTATCTACAACTAAGACTGGGTTGGGGTCTAAGTACCTATTTGACATATATCTATAAAGTGAATATTTTCCCATTAACATCCATAATAATTTTAAAATTTTGCTCATTGAAACATTTTAATCACTTGAAGTAGTTTAATTGGATGTATTACCATTTATGATCCATAAGGGCCTATAGTCATTATGAACCAAAATATGGCATCCACTTATCTCACAACTTAACCCATTCTATCCCATGAGACCAGTGATCCATGGCAGAACATGACATAACTGCATACTTAAGGTGTCTTCATTAAAATATCTAGGAAAAAACTACTAGGTTAATGTAGACACTTAATGTGTAAACTATGTTTTCCAATAAATATAAAAAATTTCAACACATTTCAATAAATAATCATAGAACATATAATATTAAAATGGGAACTAGAAACTATAAATAAACATAACATAAAAAAATTCATGGAATATTAATCCTAATGTGCCTATAAGGATTCATGTAAATCAATGATCTCATTTCCTCAGGTCATGGAAAAGAAACCATCATTTAAAAAATACCAATACCCATAACATCATAATACATTTATGTCACCCAATGGTGATGTTGTATAAACCATAACATGAATTATCAATAATAACAATTAACCATCCAAGGTAATTTGGGTTTCCCCTTTACATGTGTTAGCTACATAGAATAATGAGGTCAATTCCATATCACTTTAACTCCTAGACTCCATTATAATACCAAAATGTTAAGAAAAATGGAAAAAATAATCTCTGATACTACACATTAATATCATGAAGAAGGAGCCACTTAATTTGTTCTTTGAGTAAATGGGTCACATAACATCAGGAATGCCCCACCAGGCACCCAAGGCTGCTGACTAACAACAAGGGTGTAATGGTGGTACAACGGGGAGAATGATCCCTCATATCATAGTGTAATAATTAATAAAATAGTTAACAAAAAAAATGGAGGAATATATGAATAGACAGAATAAATAAGATGTGGAAGAATAAGTAATAAAACAACTAAATAACAATCAAAATCCATTAAGCAGTGTCATTGACATGGATATTTGACCTGATGATATTCAAAAAGGGAGAACATGGGAAATTTATATACAATCAAGTAATTCAATTTTTTTAAAAGAACTAAATAATAGTCCACAAGAATCTCGACAAAATGTTTGGTCCAGTTCTTTTATAATATATATATATATATAAACATATTAATGTCAGGTTGTAGGGTTCTTGCCCTTATCTATTCTTAGAGACGAATAATCTACTCTTATACCAAGGGTGGATTGAGTAGGGTGTGAGGTAAAATTCCAATACGAAACCTATGATGGTTTCTAGAAGAAATAAAATCAGTTATCATATCTATATAGTGTTAAGGAATTAATATAATAGTTAACCAATGCTAAAATAATAAACCAGCCTGGTCTGGTTATTAATGGACAGCTGGCGGCTCTACTTGCTTTGGATCATTTCAGGAATGAGATTTTGATTAGTACTATTTATATATAGTATAATATATACATATTCTATAGTTCTATATTTAATCCATATATATTAACTATGTTTGTGCACATGTAAGGGGACATACACATGGAATACTAGGTGGAGTCTTGATCGGGGCATAACTTAGACATATGTAACCAGTCTTAATGAGTAGATAAGATCAATAAAAAATTTACATTCCCTACTTATCATAATGAGTGGTAGAATACATGTTATTAACTTGAGATGGTGATTGTTTCATCATGCCAACACACTAAACCCAGGATACAACACATCATTCTGATCGTCCAAATAGTGTAAGTGGTGTTGGATGCCATTCTCAACAACCAATGTAAGGAAGGATGAAACTGTCAAGCCCAAAGACAATTACCATCATTCAAAAAGCTATGTCATTTCATTATCATTAATTATAATAATATAAATTAGGAAATACCTCTCATATAACTCAATAGTCATGTTTAATAACAATAAGATTAACAATTTAATTGTAAATTTAAAAATCCAAAAATAATTTTTTTGGCATTACTACACATTAAGTAATTCCTTTAAATAAATTTAATTTATTTAAAGAAGGGAAATTAATTATGAAAAATCCCATAAAATTAATTCATTCCATCAAATTACAAAATTCAGGAAAATTCAATTTTTACTGTTTATAGATGCATTAAGAAGTTGAAATTTTCAATAGGGTAATTACCTATATGAAAAATTCCAAATATATGTCATTCCAGAAACTTATGAGGTGTATTAATTAAATAACCATTTATTAGAGTGTTGGAAAACACAATTAAAAACATAAATGAATTCTCAAGAGTAATTCATGCCAATTAACCAAATAACAATTATGGGAAACTTTTGTCAGAACAGCCTTGGGGTTTTCTTATTCGAGGTCAACATTATCTAATAAACTATACAAATATCAAAAGATATATATCAAGGCTCACATATCAATTTAATGTGAATAACTCAATTAAAATATGATGTGTGAAAAATTAAAATTAGAAACATGATGTTAAGGTAATAAAACATAGAAACTCTTGGGGAAAATGAATGGAGAACCTACCATTGGTCTGTTTATGACCCCTCATCTAATGGCGGCATCAGATTCACAGTAGGTTGGATGATAATGGAGAAATGGTCTAAATACATGAAAAAAAGGAAAAATAGATTATCACTAAATATTTTAATATATCAAATGATAAAAAAATATTATGGGTGAGGATTGTATATCTTACTGAGAAGATCCGATACATCCAACAAATCTGGATTTGGATTTCATATCGAGAAGTTACCTCAAAGCCTAGGATGAGGGAGAAGAAAAGATACGAGAGGAGAAACCTGTCCAACCACTATTAATGGGAATACAATAATGAAAAAGGTAAATAGATTAGTGGGGGGAAAATTATATTTCACCCTAAAAAACAAGGGTGTTCAGGTTGGTCACATGGTTAGCCAAACCATGTGTCAACCTTGATCAAGACGATGCCCAAGGAGGGACCCCACATTATTAAGTCAAACATATTCTCTAACTATTCATAAAATATGAAAAAATAATCTCTTAAAATTGTAGAGTTTATTTCATGGTAATTCACCTAAGGTCGCGCCATTTTAGAGAAATCATGCATGTCCTACTGCTCCTCTATTTTTCTTTACTTGGTTTGTAGAGACTCTGTGTACTGGGGTTCATGGTTTTGACTAAGCATGCTACCCATTCATTTTTTCCATTTTACAGAACATAGATCATCGAACTATACCTAGAAACTCATGGGACCTTCTTTATGCCTTAATTAATGTCTAACAAGACTAAAACAGTGATTTAAATTAAGAAACAAGTGATTCATAACTTTATGAAAATACTATCCATTATAAATATTATATAGTAAATTGTTCACATAATGTGGTCATGTGAGTGGTTTTAATGCCCTGACACATATTCCACTATATTTATGTATTGGGATGGTGTGGAACATGACTGACTCCTTATATGGCAGAGACTAAATTTATGTAGAGAGGTCCTAAGGTACACTCTGGGCAGACTATTCCTTCAGATCAGAGTGTGGTAACAATTTATGTAACATAAAATCGATAACAACTAGGTAAAAATCATAATTAGGGATTTGCCAAAAAATAAATACAAAATAAGATGAAAAATAAGTCAACATTTTGTACATACCATATCCCCATGGAGGGGTCATATATCGGTAGCAAAAACAAAATGAAAGAATGACTTCGAATAATAGAAAATATCCAACTAGTTTCATGTCCTTCCCAATACCATCATCTAGCTTTAAACAAGACTATAAGAAAAGGCATCGAGACCTATCCTAAAACCTATTTCACCAATAAGAAACAATGTATTGTCTTATACCTAATATTTATGGTCGACTAAACAGTGTGAGAGTATAACTCATTAGGCTACCACCAGTGATGTCCCTAATGTTATAGTCTAAAAAGAAGCACTTACAGAATTTGCATAGATGATTTTTTTTAATTTTAGAACAATTATTATAATGGTAGTAACAAACACCAATGGATCAGGTTCAAAATTATAATTGAGGTTAGGTATATAATTTTCTATATTAAGTTCCATGATATTGATCGACTATACATACATTTTCTAGTGCCGGGGTGCCTCTGAGACCATATTGAAGAATGTCCCAACCATTAAAATCTACATGGAATCTAATAGGTGATCATGGGATTCACCAATACCATAAAGTGTTAGATTGAATATGAATTCCCATCCCAAAATTCCCTAGTCATTAATTCTCACTCAAAATCTAGATCTTATCTTGGCATTCCCATGGAATCCAAGCTCTCATCTAGATATTCCCCAAAATCAATAGCTATCACTTGAAATATAGATTCTCGTCAAGGAATTCCAAGGGAATCAATAAAATAATCATATAATTCCAAATCATTAAATATCACATGGGGTCTAGGCCCATTTTTTAGCCTTTTAATTGTTTTTATGATCATGAAAAAGTTAGGAACTCATCTCGACATTCACATTCACTAAGGATCACATGCAATCCGTATTATCTTTTTAATATTACAAAATAACAACTTTCATATTGAATTCAGGATCTCATCCTAGCATACCAAATAATTTCACATCATTCTTAGTAATTTTATTAACTTACCATCCATTATATTTAATTTCTCATAATTCTCAATTCCACCAATTTTCAATTTTACAAAGTCTGTGATTCAATACATAATTTTTTTTATCATTATAAAGTCTCACCTCAGTTTATATTTCTAGATTTACTATTTTACTTACCAAAAAACAATCATCATACAAGCCACCATTTACAATATCAAAATTCCTATTATGTTAGGTTTGTTTGAATTTTAATGTCAAAACCATTTAAAATTATTGAGGGTTATAGAATTTCAGTTCATAACCATAGATCTAAACCATTTTCCATATATAACTAAATGAATAAAAATTATGAATTAATTAACCTTAAACAATTTCTAGGTTATTTTTCCTGTTAATATTTTCCCCTAAAATTACCATTATCTCAAGTCTAATAAATTTTATGTGGTATATTTTACTATGGAAAACTGAAATTCCGGAATTTGAAATTAAATTGAGTAAATAATGGTAAATATGACATGAATGCACTGTGAAAACACTTGAAAATTTTGAAATATTATGGGTTAAATTAATGTGACCACGTAACTCATCCTTGTAAGACATTATTAATCTGGAATTTTCCTATGATTTGAGAAGAAATGAGAGAAAATGAAGAATCATACAAACACACTGAAAAAAGGTCCTGACCCACATAAATCATGAGGATTAAAAAGGTAGTGAAGAAAAGTAAGAATATAAAAAAGATGATGGATATACTCAGTAGTAGTATTAAATTTAAAGAAATGGAAAGTGAAATGACTATGAATCAGAGGAAAAATATGATCAATATAGAGAGGGAGAAGAGGAAGTGTAATGCAAGTTTTTTTTGACTAATAATGATATGAAAATCTAGAAAAAAGTGATCACGGTAAGGTGGGAAAAAAAATAATTTTATTACTTCTTGTATAGGGGTACAAATTTTTCTTAGAGAATTAAAAATAAGGAACCATCCTTCCTTCCCTCATTACCCAAGGCTAGCCACCTATCATTGTTATAATGCATAGTTTCCCTAACAATGAAACAACCATGACCCATTCTCTATAATTATGTATAAATTTTTATACTTTATAGGGACATGTCACATGGTTTCAAAAAATATATGGGTTTTAATTTCTAGATGCATGGTTGACATGAAAGGTTATAACTAATCTTTTCCAAAACAATCATCCCTGACTACAATTCAACCGATAATATTAAACAACAATCCCAGAACCCTCAGAACACTCATGAGACCTCTGAACCCCCCATAATACATCATTCTCTAATGAAAATTCATATTTTGTGGTTTTAAAACCTTTTATGATGCATATCTCAATGATATATTAAAAATAAACCTCAAAATAATTATAAAATTAAGATTTTCTCTTAATTTAAATTTCACAATTAGATGTGAGGCCAAATAAACTCCCCACTATAAAACTAATCCTCCTCAAGATATCCCGGTGGTTAACGACCTTTATCTCTTAACAAATATTGGTCACAAACTTAAATCCCAATAACCACATACCATTTTTAAATTCTGAAATTATACTATTGATACATCTTCTAATTCAAGGAAATCATATTTCTAAAACCGAAAAAATAACATCTTTCAACACGAAAACACCAATATTACTCTAGCCCTTATATCCAAAAACATTGATGGTGTCATTGTTCAAACACCTGATTGGATGATGGTTCCACCACTATAGGACTTATCTCAAAACACAAATCCATTCATTATTTGTTGAATTCTCTATCATAAAACCTATTAAATTATCACTCCCATGTTATAATGGTGTTCCTAATATGGTTCCAAACTCACTACACCCAAGAAATCCAAATAATTAATTTTAAACATTAGTACCAATCCTCACCACAAAATTATAAATTGGGATGGATACATAACCATTTTATATGAATGAGATAAGAATATAATTGTTTTTTCATGAAAATATTAGTTTGATTTGGTAAACACACCTCTTATATCTAAAATTACACACTTATTGTGGTTTGAAACTAATTGCATCCATCTCCATTCACAAACACAAGTCAACCCAGCCTTGGATAACTCACCAAAAATATTTCTCTCCCCAACTATTGAAATGTTATCAATTTTCAAGGTTATAAATACTTCACACTTAAAGTCTTACTAATATTACTGAAATATGATCTATAGAGTCCATACCCTACCCTTGATGATATTTCCTGGTTAGAGCCTCCAAAATTCAAACCCATCATCATCCACTATCAGACCCAATGATGCACCTCCAATCTAATCATCCTTGGATCACCTTAAATCATCTTTTATCCGGAATCAAATTATCTTATTTTATCCACCACCAAATCAAATTTATCATTTGGAGTTTTTTGAGGAATCCAGGTCCCTATATCATTTGTTTCACACTAACATCCAGATTCCATCATGAATACCCCATGATCAGTTCTACACATTGTTGTGAATAATATGTCACTCCACACAACAAGAGATTCATTTACAACCCCTAATTATGAAAATCCCTACCACAATGACCAAAATTCCATAGATCCCCAAGGTCATGTATTGGATGTTACTATCACACTCTCATCTTTGTGAAAAAATAAAATAATCAACAAGAACCTATTATTAGATTCTAAGAAATATACCCACAATAATCACTGTAGTTTAGTCCATAAAAATGTCATCTCCTTTCATTGGATAATGGTGCAATTCCCACTATATGACTTAAATTATACCTATCCTCAATAGTATCTTTGAAGGAACCTTCTAAAACTACATGTGAAACTCTTTCGATCCATTATTGATGCATCCATTTATCCCTTAATCCTCTATCCAGGTCAAACCTAATATTCTACGACTCTTCACTATGATCCATTCAGGTGATCACCTAACATTTCTAAGACATATTAACTCATACTAATTTGAAATGTGACTCCTTAACACTATGAATTTCATCAACTCTTTCCCACCCTGATCCAAGAGGATCTTATCCACAAATATTTACTACAACTTCATAACTCTCAACTAAGAATTCTAGTATTATCATTATTGGTGGAACTACCACCACAAAACCACTAAATCTTCATAAAGAACATGATATATTCTCTATTGAGCATATTTATTCCTTCATTCCATTCCAATACCAAATAGATTCAGGAATTTCCAACACACATAATTTTATAGAGACCCAGAATTTTCATATATAGATATTATATCTTAATAGAACAATATTTATTTCATTAAAAAACAAATTATGAGAACCATAAAGGTTTAGTTTTTTCATAAAATAGGATACATAAATAACTAGTTCTCAATTGAATTAAATCAATTACCACTATGTTCTTCATATCTATCACCCTTATTATAAAAATAATATGAAATAAATTTATACATTACATTGGGAAAGGAGACATAAGAATAAGTGAGCTCAGATCCCTAGTAAGGGAAAAACGGGAGATATTAATGATCACATAAGAATAATATGAGCATATGTGTATGAGAACGTGATATTAACATTTGAAAACAAAACCATACATAAAAATGATTATTATATTTAGTCATGGATTATTGAATGGAATTTAATAATACATGAATCATAATGGAATCAAATAATATAATCCATTAGAACATAGCATAGAGAAAGTAATGTATAAAAACATATGTTTATAACATTATTAACATGTGTAAAAAGAAACATATTGGATCATTGAGTTATGGACATGAAGTTATGTCCTTGAATAAAGTTATGCAAATAAAACCTAAGTCCACACATAATTCTGTGGACATGAGATCTAGGAGAATGAATAAACTTATGTTCATGAAAACTAGGTCCAAATTTTTTCATATTGACCTGAAAATCATGTCCTCGCGTGAAATATGAACATGAAATCAGGTTCATGCACAACATATTTAGTCTTGTGTTATCCATATTTACCTAATGTATTGGAGGGGGATATAGTTCCCACTGGTAACATAATGAAAACTATACATATACATTCCAGAAGATAATAAAACACTCATCATATAATAAACCATCAAATGGAAATGAGTTTCATAAAAATTTCATCCTAGCATAGCACATGGACGTGGAAAGTGTTTGACAATCATTATATCAATTCATCATAAAATAACCTATGGAAATGTAATGATTAAGATAAATATATTTTCATTATAATATTAAACCATACATATAAATAATATGTATTCTATCACAGTATCATATCTGTAGTGCATATTAAGTGACATAAAAGGATGGAATATTATATGGAAAATTATTTTGAAAGATCACTTGGATAATTTCTTGAGGAAAATATAATTTCTACTTAGAAATCACACACTTAAAATCTAAAAAATTCCCAAATATTATATAATTTTTCATAAATTAATATTTCAAGCATTGAACTTTCATGATGGTGGGGAAATAAAATTCATTTCATACATGTTTATATAAATATTCATTTTTAATTTTCAATGAATGTCTAAAGTACCTCATTATGAAAATGATAAGAATATTACTTTTAAACCATTTTTGGAAAATGTTAAACAAGGGTAAAAATGAATTTTAAAAATAATTTTAGAATGGTAAAAATGTTCTTTAAATCAATTTTACAGAACACATATATGGAAGAGAAATGATTTTCTACTCAAGATATAAATAATGTCTGATTTCATTATAAATATATTTTGTAGATTATTTAGAACATAAAGATAAGAAAATTAAAGAATGACACGTAATCTTTTGAAATATCCAAATTCCAATAAAATTAATGAGTTAAAATATAGTTATAATTTATATATTTCATCATATTAAATGTAATAAAAAATAATCAAAGTAAACAACGAGACCAAGACGTAAAACCTTTATCACTTTGGTATCTTTTTAATTATAAGACACATGAAAGAATAAAAACAATTGAAACATTACATTTCATAAAAATAAGTGGATTTATGATAAAAAATATCAAATGATAAGTACATACACCACATAGAAAAATACTGGTGAATATTAAATATGTATCATAGAAATAAAAAAGTGATAAGAAATCCCTTAACTCAAGTCCCTTGATTATTTTTACATGTTGAAACCTCCTTTATAAAAAATATTGGTCTATTATATATCTGTTATAGAACCTTAATCATATATATCATATAATAAATGATTTACTTATAACCATTTATCACACTTTTATTATCAATTCCCTTTTAAAATCACATTTCAGGTAATAAATGCTTCGTTTTTCACAAATGTTTTTCATTGGTAGTTTTGGTACAATTACTTTGATACAGATTCCATAATATATAGAATTTTAACCATTATAAAAAAAATCATATATATTCAATATATATTTAATAGTAATCATCCATAAAAAATAGATATAGAAAAATTAATTTCCTTATTCAAGGGGACAGTATGCTATACGTATGCATAAAAACTATTTTGATTTTTGGATTTTTTAAAAGGAATAATATTAAATAATAATTAAACTTTAATGAATTACATTTATATAATATATATCATATATATTTATTAAACCAATCTTTATTACTAGTAATGTTAAAATAATATGGAAAATGAATCACATCACTTCATGGTGGTGGTAGTCAACATGTACACACGAGCGACAATATAATTTACCCATAGATTCAAAGGAAAACAGGTATATGTTTTATTAAAATTTAAAAAGAACATTTATTTCATAAATATCCTATAAATAAATTTAATCTACTATTATTTTTGGATTTCATGGGTTGTAATGGAAAAAAAATTGCATTGGTTCATGTGGCGGTAGTCTATCGTACACATGATCAATGGTTTCGTTTCCCATTGGATGGAACAGAAGATGGATGTAGGTTATTACATTAACATAATTAAATATCAATATACGAGATATACTGGGTTTTCATTTTGTCATATTTTGAGAAAATTTGAAGGAGTTGGATGAAGAAAAATATAAAAAATCTCAGTTAAGAACGATATCAAATTTTTGAAAAGCCTTCTTAGGGTAGGAAAAATGAATATTAGGAGGGGTTCCTAATAAAAATAATGTATATAGTATGTGGGGATAGATTCAAGGAAGGTATTTAAGGTATTTATTGGATGAACCTAAATTAATTAGGAGTGTGAGGAGGATAAGAGAGAGGGTATGCTTTTATATGTGGGGAAGAGAATATAATTGGAATTTTTGAAAATAAGAAGATATACCCACATTTTACATACCCGAAAATGAAAAAACATTTATCATTATAGAACATTAAATGACATAATATATAATTAAGGAAATAAAATAGGAATTAGAAATGTTTTTTGGTCATTTTAAATGTTATCAATTTAGTATAACTCCCCTGATAAACTGTTTTAACTATTACCATAAAAATTAATTTTTATTGTTTTCACTATACATTAGGGAAGAAAATTAAGTTCATACTATTATATAATTTTAATTATTATGTTTAAAATTATTTAAACCATTTTACCAAATGAAACTAGCATACATAGTGAAAAGGTAGTTTTCCAAAGATTATTTTTCCATAAGTGAATAATTGTTTAATTTAAAAATTAAAGATAAAATTGATAAAAATCACCTAAATTGGATTATTCATATTTTAATTAATATAATATTAATTTTAAATTATTTTCAAATAATGAGAAACTATTTAAATCCTTTAAATTAAAAGTAATTTTTCAATAAGAATCAATAATTTTCACACTTCGTTGAAAAATTATTTTTTTTAGAAAATAAAAAAATATTAACTATATGATAATTTTTACTTGTTGATTTAAAAAACTAATTTCAGTTTTTCAATTTATTTTTTAAAAATTTAAAACTATTTTTCTATTACTTCTTCAAAAAAATAAATGAAAATCATTTTTTGTAAAAAAAATGTATTTTGAAGCATACAATACTTTACAAAAAATTAAACATGTATTTGTCCATATAATTTCATTCTCTAAAACTTTTTTAAATAATTTTAAATTTTTTTATCCTATACATACCACCAAATTTATCATTTTCCTTATAATAATCATATTTTAATAATATAATTTTAATAGAATATTGTGGTTGGTCAAAACTCAGTGTTGAGTGTAACACAAGTTACCAATGAAATTAAATTTATTTGAAAAAAAATCAATTTATAATTTATTAGGGGTTTTATATTCAAACCTTATGAAAAATAACTTCACTGTAAAAATTATATAACTTTGATAAAAATTACTAAGGATAAATCTCCCTCATCTTTTCTCAGGTTAAAATGTAGCTTTGTCATGCTAGGGGTTTTAGTAAAAAAACATTGACTAAGTGAGTGGTATTATCTTAGAGAAATTTCTCTCTACAATAAAAAACCTTCATAGGTTTAATTTTATAGGAAAAATCATGATTCAATGTTATAAACTATATATTTTATATAATTCATAAATTAGTATGCACTTCTCTAGGAGTGATATATAGAACATGTCTTGTACTTGTGAAATTTTCTATTAAGGATCCAAATGATATGATAATTTTCATACTTAATGAACAATATTTAAAAGGACAATATGACTAGAGATATGATTTAATTTCTTTCCAAATCTCATAAAATTATTCAATGGAGAAATTAAAAAAAAATACATTCTTACCAACTTCAAAATTTATATCACATTAAAATATAATTTTCATAACTTCTCCCTCAACTATGTATTGCACTTAGTTGTAGAAGAAATAATCTATCCTTGTATACCATTTATTTATCCATCTATGGTCACAAAATATTTATTTCTCCAAATTTATCACAACACGTTGTCGTTATACACTACTTTCTATAAAGGAGTTCATAATAATCCGCATGAATACTCATGTGAAATTAATTATTGTAAGAAAATTCAAAGGAATAAGGGGTTGATCCCAATTTTTATAAATCCATATAATGTGATATTTTTTTATCATCTAGTGTTTGAATTGTTAGCTTTGAAAAACTATCATTATGTATATTATACACAATACTAAAACTCAACTATTTATTAAATGTTGGCTAAAGAATTCACCAAAACATAGAGGTAATACTCATATATTGATTATATTCAGTATAATGTGGAGATCCATGCTACCTTACTAATTCTTTAAGGTATATACTAGAAAGATGTTGTAGAGAGATATATTCTATGATAGTAGTGAGGTGTTATTCTTTTTTACGGTGATCATGTATAAACCATATAGAATTATTCCCTTTAGATTTTTTAAGAATTTATAGGACAAAATCAATGGATATATTTTCATATTTACATTTTTCATGTGAAATGGCTATAAAATCCCCTGAAGATGTTGTCCCTCAGCCTTAACTTGCTAACATACCAACTACCAAGTTACAAACTCTGAAATATCTCTCCTCATTCCATACCACCATGAATACTCTTTCATATATCTATAAGTCTTCATGATTCTAGGATGAATAGAGAATAGATAACTATGAGATTCCTCTAAGAGATCACCATTAATGTTTTTTATATAAAAAAATACATGGCCCCTAAACATTATCATGCTATCATAATCAAGTTTAAAATTAAGAATATTTCTCACCTTCTTTGACAGCTCCTCTTTTTTAGTCTACACTCATTTGAGATAAAAAATATTTCCCATATTAATTCAATATTTATAGATCCATCATTTTCAAATCCATAAATATTGTATATTTTTCTAATCCTCATCATAAATAAGCTAGTATGATATTTATTACTCAATTCATTATCCACCTTGTCTGCCCTTCCAGGGTGGCGTTTATTGAGTAGTCATAATCCTTAATCAGATAAAACCACGTTATTTATATCAAATTCAACTCTTTATGTGTGAATATATAATTTAAACATTTATTACAAATATATTTATCACACCATTATCCAAAAAAATACAACAGTTTACTTCAAATAATGAGTTGGTTAATTTTCTCATGGACCTTCAATTTTCATGAGGCATAATATATAATAATTTTAGTCTGAATGAGAATAAATCCTGATCCCTTACCTAATGAATCATTATAGACTACAAAACCATCTCCACTATAAGGTATTGTAAGAATAGGTTCACTGACTAACCTTCTATTCAGTGACATGACATTTTTATCACATTCATCTATCTAAGGGAACATGGATCTCTTTAGACTTAACTTAGTGATTAAATTGGATAAATGTGAGAAATTTTATTCAAAGTTTCAATAATATCCATCCAAAACATTAATAAATTAGATTTCATTCACCATTTTTGCTTTGGGACAATGTTCAATAGCCTCTGTCTTTGACGGATCCATTGATACACCCTCTCATGAAATTATATGACCCCAAAATGAAACTTTTTATATCTAAAATTCACATTTTATATATTCTTCTTAAAAGTTATCATTCATTAGTGTATTAAGTACAATTATCAAGACATATTAATGATATTTCTTTCCCTATGAATATATAAAAATATCAGATATAAACACTACTAAAAAATTATTTAAGTAATCTCTAAAGACTCTAGTTATTAAATCCATGTAAATTTGAAGAAAATTTGTATGAAAAAATGGTAGGACTATGTATACATAGTTTCCTTACCTTCTAAAAAATTATGTCTTTGTTAATAATTCTTATTCAACCTAAATTGATGATATCCAATGCAAAGGTCAATATCAAAATAATATTGAACTTCACAAAGTTGATCCAAATAGTCACCAATATATGGTAGAAGATACTTGTTCTTCATAGTGATATTGGTCAGTTTTTAATAATCAATGTAAGGTTCCATTAAATACATCATTCCTTACAAATAAATAATCAGTTCACCACATGGTGACTCATTTTTCTAAATGAACCCATTTTCAATGTCTCTTAACGTTTCTTCTTCAATTCCCGCAACTAATTTTGACCATTATATAGTGTCTCTAAAATATTACTAACACTAGGTATGAGTTCAATATAAAACCCAATTCATGATTCTATGAAAGACTATGAATGTTTTCTATAAATACATCAAAAAATCCCATAAAATTGTAATATATTTGATATTAAGTCTATCCCAACCATCCGAGATAAACACCCCTTTAAAATTTGAATCAAGAGACATGAAATGGATGTGATTTCCTTCAAAATTTTATATCTATCATTGAATGGATAGACAATCATAGGCTGGTTCAGAAAATAATATATGATTTCCTTTCCTTCGCAATTTTTATAGGATTTATATAGAGAAATAAAATAAATTCCCAAGAAGACATAAAATTCATATAAAGAGGGAATGTCATAATTTTTAGGATGCACTTTCCTTCAAAATTCAATGAGTGATTAATCATATACATGAGATTTGATAATCACACCATTATGGGATTTTACTTCTAATTCAACATCTAATCATTGAGGTTTGGAATTAGCATTCCTTAATACTTTTAATTATACATAATAATTTACATAAATAATCTCAAATAAGATACTTCAATATTTGATAATACCTATAACCAGTCCAATTTCATTGTTTTATGTTCAGTTCCAAAGAAAAACAAAAATTATCATCTTGACCATCATGAATCTTTGATATGATTGATCATTCATTCTTAGTATATCTATATCATGAAACCTTATTTTCAATATATGACACATTAGTATTTAACAAGGACATTCATGATAATTATTCAAATACTTCTGGATTGTCCATTAAGGGTATTGGAATTCACAAAACATATCCCCAAGAGTTTCAAACCAGATATGCAGCCGGGCCTATTGTCATGTACCATATGATTAACATATCAAAGCTTAATATGATCTTTTTAGGTTTATTACCCATAAGTATAACTATTAAAAAGTCATAACCACATGTAATATCCATATAAGGATGAAATTTCATGGAAACCACTCACTCTATCATTCACCAAAATAGGATATTTTCTTATACAATTTTTAATTCATATTATTATCCATAAGTTTGTCACTGAATTTTTCTCATCCTAGTTCTAAAGGTCAACTAAATCTGTCCTTTAATACCAAATATAGATACCTTGTATTTTAAAACATAGATATTAAAAATTAATAGATGAATATTAATTTCATTATAGGAAAACATTCTTGAGGATCATAATGGTTTAGTGTCTTTGGAAACTGTGATACATAATCTACTTGTTTATAAGTGAACTACGTTATATACCACTAAGTTATTAATAACTAGAACTCTTCTAAGACATGTCAAACGTATTTCCACTCATTAGAACATGGGAAAGAGAAACTTAAGAATTATTGAGATCATATGATTATTAATGGTCAACAAGTGGGATATCAATGATCACATAAGCAGAACATGACTATAAGGGTATGTGCACATGAGCTAAACATTTTATAACCATACCCTATATAAAACATATCATAATATTGAGTCATGGAATAAATTTTTTTGATCATAAGACATGAATCATAATGTAATAAAAACATATTACATTAGATCATTAAATAAACATTTGAATTTGGAAAACATAAGATTATAACATTTTTTTAACATGTATAAACAGAAAAATGTTCATTAATTGAGTTAAGTACACGACATCATGACATTTCATAAAATCATGGACATAAAAAATAACTCCACTCATAATATTATAAACATGAATTCTAGGACCATTCACAAACTTATGGACATGAAAACCTGGTCCACACTAAATCTTATCAAAATAAAAACCACATCATATCTTGAAAGTGTGAACATGAAATCATGTTAATGAATAACATATTTACACATGAGTTATCCATATTTACCCAATGAATTGGAGGGAGATATATATCCCACACATAAAATAATTAAAATCATATATATTCATTCCACATGAATATAAAACATTAACCATATTATAACCCATGAAAATTAAATGGGATTTCATAACATTTCATTACCGCATAACCAGTGGATAGTAGACATGTTTCATAATCATTTCCTTAATTAACCATAAAATAACCAGCTGAAAAGGAAGGAGTTTCACAAAAATATTTTATTTATAATAATAAAACTTTTGGAGAAATAATAATGATAATATAATTGGATCATAAACTCAATAAATTTTATTTAAAAACATAGGATTCCGTATTAGATATAAAATGATTTTGAAAGATCAAATGGACCACTTCCTTATAAAAATATCATTTCCACCTTGAAATAACATATTTAAAATGTAAAATTTCAAAAATATTAAACAAAATATTTTACTTAAAAATAACTATGGAAACATGTAAATTAGTTATTTAATTAGTTAGAGTTTATGATAGCATGGAATCACCTCTAATTCTATACATGTTAAAACAAAAAATACTTTCAAATTTTCATTGAATGTTAAAATTCACACATTATAAAAATAAAAAGAATATTATATTTAAGTTTTTTTTCAAAAAATTAATCAAGGGTAGAATCTACATTAATTTTTTTTGATATTTTTTAAAAATTATTTATATTTTTTAGAACACATGTATTTTGCATAAGAAAGGATTTATGATCATAGTGTAAAAGATATTTGGTCTTAAATTATAAGGACCCGGCCTTAAACCTTAGATAATATTGAATTAAATAAATAATTCACATTGGGGAACTTTTCAGGTTTAGAGTTTTAGAGAGTTAGGCCATAACTATTACATTTCAAAATATTACAAAGTAGACACTTCTACTCAGTATCCATTTTTTTTTACAAAACATGAACTCTTGAAAAAAAGAGTCATGTCTAGTTCCATGTTTTAGACGACATGACTTTCCCTTGATCCCATCCTTCACCCTATTGCACTTTATGTCACGTGAGAAACATTTCAAAACTTGGGATGAGCATACAAATATCTATAAGGGATACACAAAGAAATAAAATTGTTATTTTTTCAAAACAACAAGTAAACCATTAATACTTTAACATAAATAATACTTTTCACCTTTATGAAGTAGTAAATACTCTACACTGAATAAAAGATCATTACTTACCCTTTTGCAACCAAAATATTACCATAAAACCCATATAAAGAACACATAACATTTAAAGGTAACTTGGGACATAAACATACATAAATTGAATAACCATACGGTCTACTTCCACACATATCACTAAATGGAATAGCCATACGACATACTTCCATACCCAATGCATTGGAGGTTATAACGTAACCACCCGTCTTGGTATTCACGGCACCACCGGTCATATGGTTTATCATGTAACCACCCGTCAAATGTCCAAGTACCACCATAAAACCTAAAATAATACAAATTTAAACATTTATCTAATAATATTTCTTTTTCAATCACAATAAGTAATTTCAAGATATTGAAATAATCAATCCATTTTCATAAACCATTTAAAAAGCGATTTTTTGAATCAAAGTGTCCCATACCACTTTGAAGCTTTTATATAAATTATCATTTGAAAATATTAATGTCCATATAAATAAATCCTAAAACCAATTTTTAAAACATGGACATTATTGTGAAATATTTATAATAACAAATCTTTAAAACATTTAAAATGATATTTTAGTTAAAGAGTTTTTAACAAAAAGAGAGACGATTGAATACAAATAATTGAGGAATAAATTTTAATCAGAACATTAAAATATCATGAGAATAAAGGGATTCATGGTATAATATGTCCAAGGATAGTATATACACTACATAAGAGTTAGTTGGTGTATAACAACAATTAAGTCTCTGAGGAAATGTAAATTGAGATGAAATCCCTTATCAAGATGGTATCCTTAAATTAAGGATAAATCAATCTAATAATTATGTGAGAAAAATATAAATACAACCAATATAAGTGAATATTTTGTGTAAAACAATAATATGTAATTCACCCATATTCATAGGATGACATATTCAATAAGTACAAGTTGAACCCAAAGAATTGAAATTGGGTTAAGAAGTTCCCCTGTAAACATTCGACAGCCTAACAACGTCTTTTTAAAATTCATAAAATGTGTTGATGAGATAAAAAGGGTACCTCAACACTTGGACTTAATTTTTACATCAATAAGGATATATAAGAACATATCCCAACATAATAATATGTAAATTAAAAGACATAACAAAAAGAAGTCTTTTAAAAAAGAGGCGGGTGAAAGGTTCCCTTACCGATTTGGTAACTTACAAAACATACACCACATGAAAGATATATCACACAATAAAAATTTAAATAATCATAAATTAAAATATATTACACAAATATTACAGTCATTGGCAGTACATAAACCACACAAAAGGAAATAGTGGCAAATATAGCATGAATCTCACGAGAATAAAAAGTGAGGTGAAACCCTTTACCACGTTGTAGTCAACTGAGTCGTATGACCAAAATATAATAACCACCAAATGAATGAAATAATACTATTAATATAATTAAAATCATGATAATATATTACAAATGGAAGTACAATATACACCACATGCAATAAATAAGTGGAAAACAATGGAAATCTCACGGAATTAAAAGTGAGATAAGAATATCCCTTACCTCATGTCCGACTTGACTCGATCGTTCTTTAATCTCCTAAATAATAAACCGAAGTTAATTTCTAATTGCTTAGGAAACTTTTTAAAGATTATTCTTCCTTTTTATATCACTTATTACCATGTTAGAAACATTATGTAATCATTTAAGTTTATAATGTTTGTTTTGTCGATATTTTCTACTTGAGTCAAAAATGGACTTCTTATAATTACATGTTGTTCATGTAGTCAAAAGTTCATTATATCCAGAAATATATTCATGATTTTGATATCATATATATCATATATATCCAGCATATACATGTATTTATAATAGTACATAACATTTTGAGGTAATAAATGAAATGCACCGTTCATGGCGACGGTAAGCCGTACGTATGCATGAACGCTACTTCCATTATAATTTCATATTTAATGGAATTAAAACATAATGATACATAATAATATTATAATTCCAGTATTTTATCATATATAGTATCATGAAATATTTCCTTTATACGTACCACATATGGTATAAACGAGTCATATCACTTTGAGGGGCCGATAGTCCGCACTTCCTCTAATGAGATTATCACGTTTACCCATAATGGAAACCATAAAGGAATTATATAAATTGTATTTATAGAAGAATAAAGAAAACATAAACATAATATATATAAAATATAAATAATATTCCATCATAATGGCCCCCATGAGAGGTGATAGGAGATAATCGAACAATCATCGTTCTGTGAGGCGTTAGTTTTCCATCCACAGAAACATTATGTTCTTCATCCATTAGATGGAGGTATGTGTGAGTGTAGCTGGAATAATTCTCATAAAAACATCCTAGTATATTGAGGATACTTAATTTGTTACAAAATAAAGGAATAAAAAGATTTTAGGGGTTTTATAAGTAAAATAAAAGAAATCAATTTAAGAGAAACTGCTACCTTTAATTTGGGTAACTCCATTTTGTTTGAACCAAATGACTTGTTGATGTGTAGAATGCCTAAGGTAAGGCTTCTAGGAGGAGGTTAGGGATGTATGGAGTGTAATTATGTAGAGTTTGGATGAGAAAAATGGCTTGAGAGGTGTGTGGAATTGGTTAGTAGTGGTCTCCTTTTATAATGGAGAGGAGGGGCTCTTTAGGAAAGTGTGAAAATATTATTTTATAATATAATGATATTCGGGTTATAATGGTCCAAAAATCATTACAGTCGAAGATAAGATGACTTATATTCAAAATAAAATCATCCAATTAGAATTGGACAAGTTTCGGATAATAATTTAATCATGATAATTTTATTTATTTAAATCATTTATTAATGAGGTAAATACTGCATCATTATTGTGTCATAAATAATTTAATTTATTTGATGTTTAAAAATTATATTAAAAATAAAATGATGTAGGAAATATTGTTTTATTTCCGAATAATATTTTTAGTCAAAAATATGACTTATATAACACCATATAAAAATTAATTACTAAAATATTTTGGTTAATGTCAATTTTGTCTTCAAATTAAATTAATTAATCTAAATCCTCATTTTCACTCCCAAGTGGCTCAATGGGGTCCCAAAATAGACCCCAATATGCCCATGGTCGTTAATGACTCAACCAATAAGTTTTGGACAAGGGTTAAGGTTATTTTCGAATTATTATAATATTCTTTTTTACCTTGAATTACCCTATTTACCTTTAACTGCTGTAAATAGAAGTCAAAAGTTAATATTCACCAAAAATTATTTTCATCTTATTGAACCAAAATTTACTTCTTGATAACAACCATGTATGTTGTATTTTCGAAATTCAATTCACAGAAGTGGTAAATTTTCATTTAAATGAAAAAGCCAATTTTTTAACTACCACTATGTGGTTTCATTATTCCTCAAAAATTGAAGTTTTTCAGAAAAATAATAAAAATTCAGGATAAGATATATTTGATATTCCAAATTTAAAAATGATTACTATTTTTTTCAAATTCAAAACATAGAATTTTCATTAATTATTTTTAAAATTAATTCCTGTTATCAAAACAAATAGCATGTTTTTAAGAAACAATAACTATCAAAAGATTGATACTTGTTTATGTCCAACTTCAAAGTGAAATTAATTCAAATGACTAACATTGGATTAAATGGTAAAAATATATTTTAATTTCACTTAAAAACCAATAAAAAAATAATCTAACCATATAAACAAATTATATTAAAAGGCACATTTGAATTAAAATACAATATTTTTCACTATTCATTATAAAAAAGAACATTATCCGAAAAATTCCTAAAATCTACACAAAGTAAATTTTGATGTCCCCATTATAAATAAGGATTTTAGTTGGTAATATAGAATGTATTAAATTAACCAACACTATATTTAAATATGGTTCTCCAATAAAAGGTTGTAAATCGGCCTTTTAATGTAAATTATGCTTAAAATTAGATTCATTCACATTTTAAGCCTCTAACTTTTTTTCTGATAATGTAAATACATTTAAAAGTCATGTATAATCATATGGTAGTCATTTTCAGCAATTCCTGCCAATATAACGGCTAGGAGTTAACTACCATATAAAATAATAATATTATATTATTAGTGTGCAACATATGATTTCAAAGGAACCTGTTGTTGCGTATCAGGTACGCTATCAAGCATAGAAACCCCTTTAAAGTAAAATTAATATTTAATTTACAAATTTTAATAAATATGAAAATTTAATATTCTTCATTTATCTGGGATGTTACATCCTTCCCCCCTTTTGGGAATTGCGTCCTCACAATTTTAAAATTGGGATCGGGAACTTCATTGAAAGCCCCACATTGAAAAAAAGACAATAAAACATTCACTTTAAAATAAAGGAAGAGAAGTAAAATGGTTACCCGAGACAATAGATACTAGGATTCCATGAAAACATGGATATAGAGGAGAAAAAAAACCATCAAGTTCTATTGAAGAGTGATAGAAAACATGTTTATGAGAAAGTGAACCACTAGAAAATCACATACGTGTGATTGGTTAAATAGTCTTTGATTCCCCAGTAGGAAAAGTAAACCGACAAGGTTTTTGTTTTTAAGTTACTTTTAATTGAGGAATTTATTTATGAGCATAACTAAAAACAAAAGGAAATATACTTACATGTCATGTAGATATTCATATTTTACTAGATTTCTAACACAAACTCATATTTTCTCCAAATGATGAGTATTCAGGATGAATTCTTTTCACATTAAGATCTCTATAATCAACTTCGAGAGAATCACATAATCCGCAAAAGATGAACTATATATTTCCCATGTATTTATACTTTAACCAAAACCAAAATGGTTATCACCAGATCAGATAATCCCAAAATAGGGTAATCTTTTACAAATAGAAAAACTAATCTTAATCTCCAAAATTTTTCAATAAAAACCCAAAGTTCAACAAATTCCATTAAAAAAACAAATTTCAGTAAAATTATTCAAAATTGATCCAAACTTAGATTGAAACCCAAATATCATAAAGATTTAATTACGTATTCTTCTAAGATAACATTTATCTCCAAATAAAAACAGTTACTCAGAAAGTCTCATATTGAAAAGTAATTAACCAAATCACATGTTCTCCATGATAGGTTAATCATTTTCATAAATAAACCAAATAGTCATGTGTCCACAATAAAAACATAGATTTTAAAATTTCAACCATTATCCCACAATTGAAATCCGTAGTATTCTATCTTCCTTAGGCATACAGTGTTTCCTCAAAAAAGAGAGAACATCTTCCACAACAGCCTTTATCACTTAATCACTAAATAATTATTCTATACTAAGTATATCCATTTGATAAAACATAATTTCCAACAATAAACTTCTTCTTGTTCCATAAAAACATAATAATTCATACTAACCAGGGACTTCAAGTAGGCTAGTGGTAGGCAATGCACCCTTGTCGCCCTTCGATTGTGGGTTCAAATCCTACAGCCTTGCCGGATGCCATGGGTTGTCACCTATCCTATGAGTTGTACTTTTTATAAAACTCAAAAATAACCCTAACATGTTTTAACCTCAATGGTTTCATTATACCTCTAATTTTCATCCAAATTCATTATGATCTCAACCTCTTAATTCATGAAGTCTTATTTCACCACCATATGATAAAATAAAATGATCCCCAAAATGAAGAACATCATACCTTGATCATGGTGTCCATTTGGTTTCATCGTCATCTTGTTCACGTAGGTATAAGGTCTATGCATCAAAAAAATTATTTATAGATCCTTCAAAATCATTTTATTCCTCCATCCAAATATACCTTGTACAACATGGGTCATTTGGGTGTTCACAGAAAAATAGTTTTAGAAAATAATCATGTATGACATATATTTTCAAAACATCTGATAAAACATGATTTCTATAAAATAGTCAGACCGAAGTTGAGTTGAAACTGTCAATTAATGGTCCTTTTCAAAAAACATAGGTTTGTGATGAGAGAAAATATTTTAAAATAAAATATATGTAGGTTGCTCGAGGGTCTCTTTCTTCAGCACCTTTTTCAAAATCATAAAATACTTCAAAATCTTGCGATAAGGTAAAATATTTTTAAATTCCTTGATAATATTTAACCTTATTGAAAATATGAGAATATTGTGAAAATATGAATTTTCTAAATACAACCCATGATCCACGATGATAACGAGGTATAGTGGAGGTGTTTGATATCTCAAACAACTGCTTGAAAGTGAGTTGTACTCTAGAAAAAGTTTTACAATCATCCGAACATGACTTTTCAATAATTATTAAAAACATGTCATCAGGAAGAGATATGAATGTTTTTTGAGATCCTCATCTTTCAATTTGTAACTGACTTTCCTTGATCTGAAAAAGTTATAAAAAATAGATTTAACTGAAATAATAGACATAGGGACTAACCATGTGTCTAACGAAAACTCCAAATCCCTAAAGTTGTCTAAAACGACCTCTTATACCAACTATAAGGACCCGATCTTAAACCTTAAATAATATTGAATTAAATGAATAATTCACGTTGAATATATTTTCAGGTTTAGAGTTTTAGAGAGTTAGGCCATAACTATTACATTTCAAAATATTACAATGTAGACACTTCTACTCAGTTTCCATTTTTTTACAAAACATGAACTCTTGAAAAAAAGAGTCATGTCTAGTTCCATGTTTTTATCGACATTACTAATCCTTGATCCCATCCTTGAACCTATTCCACTTTATGTCCTATGAAAAACATTTCAAAAACTGGGATGAGCATAAAAAGCTCAGTAAGGAATACACAAAGAAATAAAATAGTTAGTTTTTCAAAACAACAAGTAAACCATTAATTCTTTAACATAAGTAATACTTTTCACCTTTATGAATTTGTAAATACTCTTCACTGAATAAAAGATCATTACTTACCCTTTTGGAACCAACATATTACCATAAAACCCATATAACGAACACATAACATATAAAGGTAACTTGGGATATAAACATACTTAAATGGAATAACCATATGGTCGACTTCCAGAAAAATCACTAAATGGAATAGCCATTCGGCCTACTTCCATACCCAATGCATTGGAAAAGCACCTGTCCTGGTATTCACATCACTGCCTGTCATATGGTTTATCACGTAACCACCCGCCTACTTTCCAAGTACCATCATAAAACATAAAATATTACTAATGTAAACATTTCTCTAATAATATTTCTTTTTCAATCACAAGAAGTAATTTCATGATATTGAAATAATCAATCCATTTTCATAAACCATTTAAAAAGAGATTTTTGAATCCAAGTGTCCCATTCCACTTTTAAGCTTTTAAATGATTTATCATTTGAAAATATTAATTTCCATATAAAAAAAATCCTAAAACCCATTTTTAAAACACAGACATTAATAAGAAATATTTAGAATAATAAATCTTTAAAACATTTAAAATGATATTTTAGTTACAGAGTTTTTAAAAAAAAAGAGAGACGCTTGAATACAAATAATTGAGGAATAACTTTTAATAAGAGCTTTATAATATCATGAGAATAAATGGATTCAAGATATAAAATGTCAAAGGATAGTATATACACCACATAAGAGTGAGTTGGTGTATAACATCAATGAAGTCTCAGTGAAAATATAAATTGAGATGAAATCCCTTATAAAGATAGTATCCTTAAATTAAGGATAAATCAATCTAATAATTATGTGTGACAAATATAAATACACCCAATATAAGTGGATATTATGTGTAAAATAATTATAGGTCATTCGCACATATTCATTGGATTACATATTCAATAAGTACTTGTTGAACCCAAAGAATCGAAATTGGGATAAGAAGTTCCTTTGTAAAAATTCGACAGCCTAACGATGGCTTTTTAAAATTCATAAAATGAGTTGATGAGATAAAAAGGATACCACAACACTTGGACATAATGTTTACATCAATAAGGATATATAAGAACATATCCCAACATAATAAGTTGTAAATTAAAAGACATAACAAAAAGAATTCTTTTAAAAAAGAGGAGGGTGAAAGGTTCCCTTACGATTTGGTAACTTACAAAACATACGCCACATGAAAGAAGGATAATACAATAAATATGTAAATACTCATAAATGAAAAAATATTACACAAATAGTAAAATAATTGGCAGTACATACACCACACAAAAGGAAATAGTGGCAAATTTAGCAGGAATCTCACGGGAATAAAAAGTGATATGAAACCCTTTACCACGTTGTAATCAAATGTGTCGTATGACCAAAAGTTAATGAACACCTAATGAATGATAGAATACTTTGAATATAATTATAACCATGATAATATATATCAAATTTAAGTATGAAATACACCACATGCAATAAATAAGTGGTGAACAATGGAAATCTCACGGAATTAAAAGTGAGATAAGAAAATCCCTTACCTCATGTCTAACTTGACTCTATCGTTATTTAATCTCCTGAATAATAAACTAAATTTAATTAATACTTTCTTAAGAAAATTTTTCAAGTTTATTATTCCTTTTTATATCACTTATTACCATGTTATAAACATTATTTAATCATTTAATTTTGTAATGTTTGTTTTTTCGATATTTGGAACTTGAGTCAAAAATGGACTTCTTACAATTACATGTTGTTCATGTGGTCAAAGGTTAATTATATCCAGAATGATATTCATATTTTGGATATCATATATATCATATATATCCAGTATATACATGTATTTATAATAGTTCATAACATTTAGATGTAAGAAATGAAATGCACTGTTCATGGAGATGGTAAGTCGTACGTACGCATGAACACTACTTCTATTTCTATTTCATATTTAATGGAATTAAAACATAATGATACATAGTAGTTATATAATTCCATTATTGTATCATATATAATATCATTAAATCTATCCTGTGTACGTACCACATATGGTATGGATGAGTCATATCACTTTGAGGGTGCGGTAGTCCGCACTTCCTCTAGTGAGACTATCGCGTTTACCCATAATGGAAACGAAAAAAGAATGACATAAATTGAAATTACAGAAGAATAAATAAAACATAAAGAAAACATAAACATAATATATATCATATATAAATATGGTGGCATAATAATGGCCACCATGAGAGGTGGTAGGAGATAATCGAACAATCATCGTTCTGTGAGGCGTTAGTTTTCCATCCACAGAAACATTATGTTCTTCATCCATTATATGGAGATGTGTGTGAGTGTAGCTCGAATAATTCTCATAAAAACATCCTAGTATATTTAAGATACTTATTTTTTTACAAAAATAGGAATAAAAATAATTTATGGGTTGGAGAAGTAAAACAAAAGAAAACAATTTAAGAGAAACCGTTAGCTTTATTTTGGGTAACTCCCTTTGGTTTGAACCAAAGGACTTCTTGAAGTGCCTTCTGCCTAAGGTAAGGCTTCTAGGAGGAGGATAGGGATGTAGGTAGGGTAATGGGGAAGAGTTTGTAAGAGACAAATGGATTTAGAGGTGTGAGGAATTGGTTAGAAGTGGTCTCTTTTTATAAGGGAGAGGAGGGGCTCTTTAGGAAACTGTGAAAATATTATTTTATAATATAATGATATTCAGTTTCTAATGGTCTAAAAATCATTAAGGTCGAATTTAAGATGACTCCTATTCGAAATAAAATCATCCAACTATAATTGGACATTTTTTGGATAATAATTTAATCATTATAATCTTATTTATTTAAATCATTTATTAATGAGGTAAATACTCCATCATTAATGTGTCATAAATAATTTAATTTATTTGATGTCTAAAAATTATAAAAAAAATACCATGATGTAACAAAATATTTTTACCTTTCCAAAGAATATTTTTGGTCGAAAATAGGACTTATATAACACCATATAAAAATTAATTACTAAAATATTGTTGTTAATGTCAATTTTGTCTTCACATTAAATTAATTAATCTAAATTTTTATTTTCACTCCCAAGTGGCTCAATGGGGTCCCAAAATCGACCGAAATATGACCATGGTCGTTAATGACTCAACAGATAAGGTTTGGACAAGTGTTAATGTAATTTTTGAATTATTATAATATTATTTTACCTTGAATTACCCTATTTACCTTTAACCGTGGTAAATAAAAGTCAAAAGTTACTATTCACAAAAAAATATTTTCATCTTATTGAACCACATTTTACTTCTTGATAACAACCATGTATGTCATATTTTTAAAATTAAAATCACAGAAGTGGTAAAATTTCATTTAAATGAAAAATTCAATTTTTTAACTACCACTAAGTGGTTTCATTATTCATCAAAAATTGATGTTTTTTAAAAAAAATACCAAAAATTCAGCCTAAGCTATATTTGATATTCGGAATTAAAATTTTTTGTCTTTTTTTCCAAATTAAAAACATAGAAGTTGCATTAATTAATTTTAAAATTAATTCCTGTTATCAAAACAAATAGCGTGTTTTTAAGAAACAATAACTATCAAAAGATTGATACTTGTTTATGTCCAATTTCCAAGTGAAATTAATTAAATGAACAACATTGGATTAAATGGTAAAAATATTTTTTAATTTTTCTTTAAAACCAATAAAAAATATAATCTAACCATATAAATGAATTATATTAAAAGACACTTGAATTAAAATACAATATTTTTAACTATTCATTAAAAAATGAACTTTATCGGAAAAATTACAAAAAATTACACAAAGTAAATTTTGATGTATCCATTCTAAAGAAGGATTTTATTTGGTCATATATAATTTATTAAAGTAACCAAAACTATATTTAAAGAGGGTTCGCCAATAAAAGGTAGTAAATCGGCCTTTTAATGTAAATTATGCTTAAAATTAGATTCATTAACATTTTAATCCTCTAACTTTTTATTGGATAATGTAAATAAATTTAACAATCATGTATAATCATATTGTAGTTAGTTTCATTCATTCCCACCAATACAATAGCTAGGATTTAACTACCATATAAAATAATAATATTATATTATTAGTATGCAATGTAATATTTCAAAGGAACCCGTTGTTGCGTATCGGGTACGCTATCGAGCATAGAAAGCCCATTAAATTAAAATTAAAATTTAATTCACAAATATTAATAAATATGAAAATGTAATATTCTTCATTTATCTGGGATGTTAAATCCTTCCCCCTTTTGGGAATTATGTCCTTTCAATTTTAAAATTGGGCTCAGGAACTTCATTGAAAGACCCACATTGAAAAAAAGACAATAAAACTATCACTTTAAAATAAAAGAAGTGAAGTTCAAAGGTTACCCAAGACAACAGATACTAGGATTCCATGAAAACATGGATATGGAGGAGAAAAAAAACCATCATGTTCTGATGGAGAGTGATAGAAAACATGTTTAGGAGAATGTTAACCACAAATAATCACAAACTTGTGATGGGCTACTTACTTGTCAGGTAGATATTCGTATTTTACTAGATTTCTAACAGAAAATCATATTTTCTCCAAATGATGAGTATTCAGGATGACTTTTTTTTTTCACATTAAGAGCATTATAGTCATCTTCGAGAGAATCAAATAATCCACAAAAAATGAACTATATATTTCCCATGTATTTAAACATTATCCAAAACCAAAATGGTTAGAACCGTATCAGATAATCCCCAAAAAGGATAATATTTTACAAATAGAAAAACTTATCTTAATCTCCAAAATTTTTAAAACAAAACCCAAAGTTCAACAAAGTCCATTAAAAAAAACTTTCCATAAAATTTTTAAAAACTGATCCAAACTACGATTGAAACCCAAATATCATAAGGATTTAATTACATAGTCTTCCAAGATAACATTTATCTCCAAATAACAACAGTTACTCAGAAAGTCTGATATTGAAAAGTAATTAACCAAATCACATGTTTTCAATGATAGGTTAATAATTTTCATAAATAAACCAAATCGGAATATGTCCCCAATAAAAACATAGATTCTAAAATTTAAACCATTATTCCACAATTGAAATCCATAGTATTCAATCTTCTTTAAGCATATAGTGTTTCCTAAAAAAAAGAGAACGTCTTCCACAATAGCCTTTATCACTTAATCACTAAATCAATTTTCTATACTAAGTATATCTATTTTATAAAGAATAAGTTACAACAATAAACATATTCTTGTTCCATAAAAACATAATAAGTCATACTAACTAGGGACTTCAAGTAGGCTAGTGGTGGGCGATGCACCCTTGTGTCCCTTTGGTTGTGCGTTATAATCCTGTAGCCTTGCCAGATGTGACGGGTTGTCACCCATCTTACGGGTTGTCCTTTTTATAAAACTCAAAAATAACCCTAACATGTTTTAACCTTAATGGTTTCCTAATACCTCTAATTTTCATTCAAATTCATTATGATCTCAACATATTAATTCCTGATGTCTTATTTCACCATAATATGATTAAATAAAATGATCCCCAAAATGAAGAATATCATACCTTGATCATGGTGTCCGTTTTGTTTCACCGTCATCTTTTTCATCTAGGTAGAATGTTTATGCATCACAACAATGATTTTGAGATCCTTAAAAATCATTTTCTTCCTCCATAAAAATACAACTTGTACAACATGTGTCATATGGGTGTTCACAGAAAAATAGTTTTGGAAAATAATCATGTATGACATATAATTTCAAAACTTCTGATAAAACATGATTTCTATAAAATAGTCAGAACAAATTTGAGTTGAAACTTTCAATTAATGATCCTTTTAAAATACCATAGGTATATTATGAGAGACAATTTTTTAAAATCAAATATAAATAGGTTGCGCAATGGTCTCCTTCTTAAACACCTTTTTCAAAATCATAATATGCTTCAAAATCTTGTGATAAGGTAAAATATTTGAAAATACCTTGATAATATTTACCTTTCTTGAAAATATGAGAATATTGTGAAAATGGGATTTGTCTAAATAAAACCCACGATCCACGATGATAACGAGGTATATTAGAGGTGTTTGATATCTCAAAAAACTACTTACAAGTGAGTTGTATTCTAGAAAAAGTTTCACAATCATCCGAACATGACTTTGCAATAATTATTGCAAACATGTCATTAGGAAGAGATAGGAATGTCGTTTGAGATCCTCCTCCTTCCATTTGCTACTGATTTTAATTAATCTGAAAAGGTTATAAAAAAATGGATTTAAATGAAATAATAGACATAGGGACTGACCATGTTTCTAATGAAAACTCCTAATCTAGTTTCACAGTGTCTCTAAGAACATATTTCTGGTTTATCTAATCGTAAAAATTGAAATGGAATCAATGTGAACATCCTCAAAATCCCCAATATCATTACATGATATATAGAATCTAGTCACTCATCCTGGTATTCCCCCATCATTAATAGTCACTCGGTTTCTAGGTAGCAATGATGTCATTCCAATGGAATCATCACTCTCACCCAACATTTCCAAAATTCAATAGTCATGACACAAAATCTATGTATTCTTATTGGAATTACAATGAAATATGAGTTCCCATGCCATCATTCTCAATAATAAAGAATCACTATAGTTCATAGAATTCCTCATGGACTTTTGATATGTTTTTGGTCACACAAAATCTTGGTACTCATAATGTATTTCATAATCATTGAGTGTCCTATGAAATTCAGACAACCATCCAAAAATTCCAAAATCATTTCACTCATATTGAATATGGGAGTTATACAACAATTCTAAATCACTAGAAAATATTCTTAGTCACTTGACCAACTGACCATCCATTAAATTTAATTTCATGTTAATCAAAAGGCCACTAATTTTTCATTTTCCAAGGATAATATTCAACACACATAAAATAATTTATCATTATCAAGTATCACCTTACTTATTATTTTATATTTAGAAAATTATATACCAATGACCATACACCACATAAGAAAAATGTTTTACAATATCACACTTCCCATTCTGTTTGGTCCATTTCAATTTTAATTTCAAATCCATTTACTGTTATCAATGGTTGTGGAATTACATTTAAAAACCATTGATCCAAAAAAAATTTCACCTTTAACCAAATAAAGATAGATTATGAATTTATTAACATTAAAAAATTTATAGTTTATTTACTCCATTAAGGATTTCACATGAAAATGACTTTTTATAGGGTCTATGAAATGTTTAGTGGGATATTTAATTGGTGAAAACAAAAAAATATTTTAAATTAAATTGAGTCAAGTATGGTAGATTCAGCATAAATACACCATGAAAACACCTAGAAACACTATAATACTCTAGGTTAAATAGATTGGACCATCTACATTACCTATATAGGTGACTACTCATCCACTATTGACTGTTGGTTTTAGGAAAAATAGGATAAAAGGGAGAAATAGAAACGTGGATAATCAAGGATCAAAAATATATTGAATAAAAGATATAAAATAATCAAGAAAATGGATAAAGTCACTAATAATATTTAGTCATAAATAAATAGAATAAAAAAACTTAATAATATGAGTAGAATCACAATGGAGGAAAAGAGGGAGAAATGGGTGTGTGGTAGAGGGATTTCTGACCAAGAAGGTTCTCTAAATAAATAATGTGGAATGAGGTATGGAAGGACAAAGATTTAGTTTTTTCAATTTTTAAATAGGTTCTAATTTGGTAGCACGATTTGAAAAACTATGCACTAATCATGCTTCCCTCACTGCCCAATACTAACAACCATGTCATTTTATAATACCTAGTTTCCGAGAACATGTAAAATACTTGTTACATACCTCTGTTTTTATATTGTCATTTTAACAATTTCCAAGGATATATCATATGATTTTACAAAGCGAATAACTATTCATTTTAGGTCATACTGTTGGGGTGTGTAGTTAGCACTAATAATATATCAATCATTTTCCATAGGATGTAATTTGGGAAAAACATAAACTCTCATCCCTTAACACCTAAAACAATTTGGAGACCTAATAACCCCTATAAAATATAGTTTCATGTTCAAAATAAATTTTTGATGGGTTCTTACACTTATAATTCTATATCTGAATTCTGGTTGAAATAATGACCCTCTACTGCCTTGGAAATTAAAAATTCATCTTGAATTACAATGGGAAAATGGACACAAGTACATAAAATGGTGATAGGTCCGGATATTTCTTAACATGGATGCGGTTAGTTGATCTCTTGACTAGATGATGACTCTGTAATCCCATGATTGGGTTATGATCAAGTGACCACATGAACAAACAAGTGTCACATGGTCAATATTCATTCCATAATACATGAGGTCATTTATTTTACACCGTACCATGCGAGTGAGGAGTCCTCCTCCATTTAGGTCTTAACCGAACATCTGATAATTAAATTATTATTATAGATGTTTGAGTTTTGAGATTCAAAATATGTGAAGGTTTTCTCCCATTTGTCACATATGTTCCTATCATGGCACCCTCCCCACAAAGATACAACAATGGGGAGAGAGATATGGTTACTTTATATGTCTGACCTCTAGCAGGCCCCAGGATGGGGACTTTCACTGAGGGTATAATAAACATGACAATGGGAGGCATTACCCTATAATAGAAACATAAATAAAGGATAGATAAAATAATACACCAAGAAAAACCTTCCAAGACATGTATGTAGAAGAAAACCCAAGTGAAAACTTGTAACATCCTAAAAAACTAAACAATTTAAAAGAAAACTACAAGTACCAAAAATGTAAAAGATGACATCAATTACAAATCCCAAAAAATTTGTTGATAGAACCTGAGCTAGTAAATTCCATCTTGATAAAAAAAATTCTAAAAATTACCTGAAATTAGTTTATATATACCTAGGGTGAGTATAATAGTATACTCGTTAGGATCCTATCTAGAGCCCCTCATGGAAAGGAAAATTAAATCATGCTAAAGAACAATGAAAAGTAATGAAACTATCTCATCACCTTAATAGTTATACTGATTTCTGAACATAAATATTTATACATATCACCATGTAATGAATATATGAGGGAATATAATATAATAATAAAACATCAAGGGTTCCCCACTCCCACTTTCCCTTGGATTTTCCACTCTTCCCCAATATCTAATATCATGGGCCTCTCTCTCCTAAAGTTAGTAGTCATGAAAACACTTTGGTAGGGCACTACCACATGAACCTAGTGCATCACATAGACATACCATCCCATCCACACAACTATATATAGTAAACAAGTAGTTTCTGAAATCCACCACAACATTTAAGATATATATCAAACATTGGGTATTATATCTCAAGCAATTATCACCCATACACTAACTAAGTACCTTGAGCCATCAAATCCAATACACACCATATGTATAATAATCGCTTGGATACTATATCTAGAAATACATGTGTATGAAATAACCACAAGACATCACAACACTCTACATGTAAATATTAAAAAACTAACCGTTAAGCATACCTTTACAAGTAACTACCAAGAGAAGGCAGAAAGAAAGGTGGGGGTAGTCATTCAACTATCCTCACACTAGGATATTGGGGAGAAAACTCCTAGTGTCAACTATGTGTTTGTTTCCCTAACTTACATGGTTGGGGTTTCATTTGAAATCACAAAATATACATGTTTTAATATAGATCACAAACACTCAATAGGAATAACATAGTCATATACTTAATTGCAGCTTACGTCGATTGGACTCCTGGCTACTAATACAAAGAAAAGATATCCTGTAAGTACACAATAATATAAAATATCTACAAGAATAAATTATTTATTTTTCAAATAAGTTGTTTACATTAATTAATTCATTATCCATTTATTAACCATTAATTTTATTCCACATTAAATTACATTGAACTATATTAATTATATGAGTAATGTCCATTATCTTTAGGCATAGACCAAAAAAATACATGGTTTATCATGGTTACCATGTTTTTATTATTTTAATTACAACCTAAACTAACTGCATGGGTTAAACATTTATTAAATTCATTATTAGCATCATTCCACATCCACGTACTCCAGGAAAACCATCCCTATATACCACAAAAAAGAAACATTCAACCAAGAACCTCCACCTTCTTCATATAGTGGGGAATATAATCCATATAAAATAAAAAAACATAGTCATAGGACATTAAATAAATTAATAAGAGATCATACCTAATCTCATTATCTCATCAATGATCAGACCTTGCTTTAAACCATCCAGTCACATCTAGTATTATCTATGATACCCACATACAAATACTGATGCATCTCTCTATCACCGGTGTCAACTTTTGTCATGTCAACTACTATCCATATCAATATCATCTATACTAGTAACACAAAACATCCCGGTGACCCCATACCACATCACAACATCCCCCAAGACTCATATCAAAGGTTATTGTCCTGATCACATAAAAAAATTGTAGGAACAAATGACAATCAATAGGGAAAATGGGCCCTCAAAACAAGGAATTCAGCCATCTCATGAAAACAATATCTCATAACTATGAAATAAATAACCCATAATTCTCATGTAAATGGGATACACATTCCTTAAAAAATATATTTAGCGCACAACCAATCCTTATTCCATATTGAATTGACTAATTCATTGATTAACAGTTTCCAACCGTGGGAAACATAAGACATCAAAAAATAACAAGATATGAAAAGATAATTCAATTTTTTACATGGATTTAATTAATTTATTAACAATAATTAACATTATTCAAATTTTTGATCAATTCCATTAAACACATCGTATAATGTAAAAATATCAAAAACATGCAATTTCTATCCCATTATTTAATATGTTTTAGTATTTATTAGGTCATTTCATTGAATTTCAATGGGATAAATAATGAACAATTTTTGATTATGCATAATAAATTAATAGAAGAAATGAATTCCCTACCTCAAAAGTCAATAACATTTTTCGAACAAGAAAAGATAACATTTCAAATCATTTATCTATTCTCTCGTAAGAACTACATTCATATAAGGATGCTGCGGCATAACCACACCCACAAAAACCAATAAAACACCATTAAAAACATGGGAGATCAGAATATGTCACATAGGAAGGATAAAGAGAAGAAAAAAGATCAAAATATGAGAACTTAGAAGAAAATGAAGGAATAACATAACATTGATCACCATAGACAGATGCTGAAGGGTTAAGGATTAATCCCTATCGAAAGAATCAAAAAATACCAATTGGATGGATTATAAATCTCTTGGAATCAAGAGAGAGGTTTTTTATCCATAGGGCTTATAGAAGAATCAAGTAGTTTCACCATTTAAATATGTACAACATCTGGGAATTACAAGACATGTAATCCAATTTCACATCATGTGGTCTTTGGTGTTATGTTAACACTGAAAAATGAATCTTATTTTTAATATTTAACCCCAAAAAACATAAATGTCATGAACTAGCTCTGCATAATTTGTAAACCACACTTGCAAGGTATGTAAGGTATACACATTTTTTAATCTCAATGCTTAAAACATTTCAAAACCAAACACATCGAGAATAATTCCAAACCTTTCATGAGAACCACGAGACTCAAAAATAATGAATGTATTAAACCACATAGATCAATCCCCTTACATTAGATACCTCTCGAGATATTATTTTCCATGATAATTCAAAACAAGACTAGAGAGAAAAAAATGGGTCATCTAAATAACAGCTCCTTGAGATACATCTCAAAGGTCCCAACACAATAATAGCATAGCCACCTCATCATATTAATAAGAACAGATCTGCAAAATAGAAAAATATAGCACTTAAATAGTCCCTTATTGAAGACATCACTCAAAAGAGAGTAACGCCACAATGAGAATCCTGATAAAATCATATCTTAAACTATAATGGATCAAAAAAAAGAGAAAAAAATTACAAGAGAAGAGTTAAGAATCAAACATGATTGGGTAATGAGAAGACATCTACAACTAACATTCTTAGGTAATCTCCTCCATTCCACTATGTCACCACAAGACCTGAACAAAGGGAATAATTTACCCACTAAAAAATTTCTTCTAGTAGTCCTGGATTTCCACAATCCACTCCTAAATGGTCACTACATCATCAATATTTATATCTCCCCAATCGATGAAATGAGAGTCATCATGAAGATATCGATGGAGCAATGACACATGAGAAATATCATGTACCAAGATAATATATCGGGGATGTTCTATTCAATGCAAAACAACTACAACCAAATTCAACACATCGAATAACCCAACAAACTAGGGAGAATGATTAGGCTTATGACCAAAACATCACTTCCCATGATGATGTGTAACCTTTAGAAACCCATGATCTCCCACGTCAAACTCTAGTGGACTCCTATGATCAGAAAAGGATTCTAACAATCCTACACCACTTTAATCCTCTCGTGAATAACCTGAACCATCTCTATCATATTCTATACTAGATCCAGCCCGAGAATTACTACCTCATCAACCTAAGTCCAGTACATCAGAGATTAAAAAGGCTTTCCATATAAATATTTAAACAATTCCATGCTGTTGAATCATGTTATACAAAATATACATAATAGGGGGGGGGGGTGAATTGTGTATTTCAAAACATCTCAAGAAATCCTGATGATAATAAATTATTTACTTTTATCTTTATTAGATTCTTTCTATAGTGGAAATAAAAAGATATCAGGACGCAAATATTTATAGTGGTTCAGGGCACAAAATACCCTATTCCACTCTAGCAATGCTCTTCTCTACGAGCCCGGTGATATTCACTTGTCGTTCCTTTTTTCACGAGAACATCCACAATTGAGTGTAGGTAGTTGAAACCTTTACAGTTTGAGGCTAAAATAGAGCCTTCAGTTTATAAACACAGAACCCATAAAAATAGATTAGAACGAGAAGCTGATACTCAAAATAAAAGAGTAATGTTTTGAGAAGTACATAACTATTAATCTTCATAGTTGCAGCAGTATGCAACAGACAGTAAATGGATCGTCATCTTTAGAAAGGTTGTTCATTAGATAAGATAATTTTTTAATCGATCTAGTTGCAATTGATCTTGAAATATATTCTTCAACAAATCAGCAATATATTCAAGATAGATTTCCAATGTAGAACAAGTAAATATTCATCATTTCTATTTTTATGATATAAAATAGAATCTGATCATTATTTTTAGAAACACATCATTAAAATAGGTTTTTAAATAATCAGTATATATCAATTTTTGTGAAACTCGAATATCTTTAGATTTGAATTTTTTTAATCCCTGTGAATTCAAGAGATATCATGTCACCCATGTGTTCTACATAATTCATATACAAAAATTTTATAGAATAAATACAAACACCTTATTCATAAATTAATATCCACAGAATTCACCTAACAGATCGTAATATTCAAAAAGTTTGAAAAATAGAGTGGTCATAACTTCCCTTAATAACCAACATGAAATCATCCTCCTAAATAGATCATTTGAATTACATAAAAGCGAATTTAAATCAGTCAAATATGCCCTTTAAAAATAGGCTTCAAATTGATCTTGAAATAGGCCTGATATTCCATAAAATATCATTGCATGATAAAATCGCAAATACAAATATCTGATGTTTGAAGAAGTCAAACATAGGGTACCAGACGTAAGGTTGATTACATACATCAGGTGGGTGATTAATAACTTTTGTCATCGTCTTTAAAATGAATTGTATATGATCCATACTTCTATTTTCTTTAGAATGTAAGGTATATGATCCATAATTTTTGATAAAACATAAAGTTCATTACATAAGTAGGGTTGATGATCCATACTTTTGTGAAGAAAATGTAAGGTTCCATACTTACATAGGGTTCTTTATCCATACTTTTCTCATATAACAAGCATAAGGTTCCTTCTAAACGTAAGGTTCTTTTACTATAATTTTCTATCAATGTAAGTTTGATTAACCATACTTTTATGAACTCTCATAAAATAAACATAGGATATAATATTTACGCAACACTCTCCAAAGTAAGGTATGAACAGTGAATGAATAACATACTAAATAGATTTCCGAACACTTTGTAAAATATTTCACGCGAATCATATGATTTTTTATTATTCCAAAATCATGAATATAAAGAATATTAATTTCTTCAGATATACTTAATGTAAAATCATTAGAATAAAAAATAAGGGTATTTGTTAGCATCAAAATCATCATAAAAATATAGAGTATTAATGAAACAATACATTCTCAACACTTAAAAATGGTGGAGTGGAAACTATTATTATAATAAAACTCAAAAATGGGTAGTTGCCTCATCCACAAACCTCTAAACTTTAAGACACACGAGTGTAACATGTTGTAATGTCCTGGTTCTGGGTGCCACGCAACAGGTGCCCCAAACCTAGTTCACCACAAGACCTCAAGTGCATTTCCCCAAATGCTAGAGGCTGCCGACTAGCAGTGAGGGCCCATGTCTGATAGTGGGGAAACTATGCCCTCATTTGTCAAAGTGTAGCACAGGGGAATACTAAATTAAACATACAACAATAGAGGAAGAAATAACCATTCATATATAACAGAAAGGGATAACAGATAAAAAGAAACCAGCAGTCAAACATATATGAAGATGTAGTATGTCACTATTCTATAAAATAGCCAGAACATGTTACACTGCACTACAATACATCACAACTGAAGTACAAGTACAGAAATAAAAACAGAACAACCCCCAACATCACGAGCCAATACTCGGTCCCATGCTCTCCTACACAACAGTAGAAATCAAGCACCTATATAAGGACCCGTGCCCTTATCTAAACCTGCAGAAATGTAATCTCTTTGGGCCAAAAAGCATGGCCCAAACAGGGTGTGAGAAATATATCTCAGTAGGCACCCACCAAAGGCATGTTCCCAACTGTGTGTAAACAAGATACAATAGTGTGCAGTAGAAAAATTCAATAAATTAAGCAATACTCAACAGTAATTAAATTAATAGTTATATTTCCATTTAATTATTCATTTAATCATTTAATTTAGTAACATTCTGTGCTCAACAACACCAAGCCCTCAGGCCAACCAGAACCTTTCCCTCAAGCTAATATAGTAAACCACGTACTTATGCTTGCTCTCAGGCAATACAGAATCTAACCCACATTTATTGCCCTTAGGTATAACAGAAATTGCCCTTAGGCATATGAAGTGTCTCCCTCACGCATAGAAGTTAATCCCTTAGGCACGAAAGGTTGCCCTCAGGCGAAATAGTATGTTGCCCTCAGGCTAATACATTCATGCCCTCAGGCTATAGTAAAACACCGCCCTCAGTCACAAGTAACCGGGCCATGCCCAATAAATAAACATGAACTTTACATACAATTCCTCTCATGGAAAAAGTAATGCATAATTTAAACATGGCATACCCTCGGGTATCCTGGCCAAACAGCTAAACAGAGGAACGCACCCCCAGGGTGGTCCTGGATCCAAGCACTGATCCCAAACAGCATTTTAATATCACATTTAATTACCTATACAATTATAGGTATTAAAATATCCATGGCCTCAGCCACACGACACCCCAAATATGGGTTTGTATCTAAAAAACACACAAAAACGCATGACAATTGGAAAATAAACACCAATCCACCTACCTTATATGCCCCTAATTAGTATACTCTAACAACATTCCATGAATCTTCCTAGAACGAGGTAGATCTAAGGTGAATGAAATTTTATTCAACCTTAAAAAACTTTACTTTAAGGAAGAATTGGAAAGAACTAATGAAGGAGAAGGAAGCTCTTACCCTTGTGGTTCCAGCGAGATCGTCCGAGGCGGAAACATATGACCGATGTGCGCTCGACAGATCTACAATGGCTCAGACATGCACTCCCACTCCTTCTTCTGGTTCTAAGCATTACCTGTGAACATGGGAGGCTACTGCCCATTTTAAGCGAAAAAAACGTACACGGCATGTACTTCCATGTACATGGAGTGTACTTACCATTTTTAAACTGTTCCTCTGTAAGCATCCCACCAGCGTGGCACTGTTCACCAATCGACATGACTACACGACGTGTTTGGATGAGCACACGGCATGTTCTGTCGCACAGTTGGCCACCGCCTTACTATTCCCCTGCTGTCTAACTACACGAAGTGTAAAAGACCATTACATGGTGTGTAGTTGGTATCTTATACCCCTCATCACCGACATGGCCTGACCCCCCGTTTACCCATCCCACACGGCTAGAAGTACATGGCGTGTACTTCCAAAATTTGAGAATTTTCCCCATTTTCCTTATTTTCATAAAAACACTCAAGGAAAGGAGAAAAGAAGAAACCCATACCTCAAGAATAAGAACATGGTTCTTACAAACTTCCCCCCTTATAGCAATTCATCCCTGAATTTCTCTTCCAAGGGTGGTGAAGATATAGCTCGGAACAACTCTGGCCACTGAGCACGTATGTCGGTCTCCCGCTCCCAGGTTTTGTCCTACACTCGGCCATGCTACCATAGCACCCGTATGAGAGGGACTAACTGGCCTCGTAGAACCTTCGTGCTCCTATCAACGATACGAATAGGATGCTCCTCAAAGGATGCATCCATATGAAGCTCATCCTCCCCTGGATGAAAGGTGTGAGATGGCTCTGAATGATAGTGACGCAACTGAGACACATGGAAGATGTCATGCACGGCTCGGTACTACTATAGTAACAGCAAATGATAGGAAACCAGCCCGAATCTCTCCATAATCTCAAATGGCCACACATACCTCAGTGAAAGTTTACCCTGTTTCCTGATCCGCCTCTGTCCAAGCCTCCGCAAGACACGCAAGAAAACCTTATCCCCGACCATGAACTCCAAATGTCATCTGCAGTGATCTGCAGAAGATTTTTGACGAGACTGCGTGGTATCCATCTACTTCTGAATCAACTAGACCTGCTCCGAAGTCTCCTGCACGAGACGTGGTCCCAATAAAGCTTCCTCACCAGCCTCTAACCAGCACAAAGGTGATCGGAATGGAATACCATATAAATCCTCATAAGGAGCCATCTCAATAGTCTCCTGAAAACTATTATTATAGGAAAACTCGGCTAGGGGTATATGCTTCTCCCAAGAGCCCCCAAAGTCCAGGATGCATGCACGAAGCATTTCCTCTTGCACCTCTATCGTACGCTCTGACTGGCCATCGGTCTGAGGGTGGTATGCTGTACTCAGAAGCACCTGTGTACACAGTGCCCACTGAAAAGTCTGCTAGAAACGAGACATAATGCGGACGTCCCTATCTGAAACAATAGAACGAGGGACCCCATGAAGACGGACGATCTCTCGGATATACAACTTCTTGAGTTCGTCAACACCGAAGGTCTCCTTGATCGTCAAAAAGTGAGCTACAATCGTGAGTCTGTCCACAATGACCCACATGGCATCATTTCCTCTAGGTGACCTCAGAAAAACAGTCAAGAAATCCATCACGACATCATCCCATTTCAACTCTAGAAGGGGTAACTGCTGTAACAGTCCAGCTGTTCTCTAGTTCTCCACCTTCACCTGCTAATAGGTGGAACATCTCCTAAAAAAACCAACTACATCTCTCTTCATACCCAGCCACCAGTACTGACATCTCAAGTCACGGTACATCTTGGTAACTCCGGGATGAACTGCCCAATCTAAATCATAAAAATCCCGCATCATCTCCTCACGTATATCCCATGGAACCCATAATTTTCCATGGAAATGCAGAAACTCATCATTTCCTATCGTCCAACCAAGAGGAGGGTCCTCACTTGCCACCGACTCCCGTATAACTAGGGCTTCTGAATCAGATAATTATCTCATCCTCACTCTATCTAGGAGGGTAGAATTCACATCTAGAGTTGAAAGAAAGGTCTTCCCCTGACTGTCATGCACCTCCAGATGCATCTCAGAGAACAAGGCCATGAGATACCACTCACCACTAGCTTCCTTCATAGCCTGTGTCTGAGTCTTCCTGCTGAGTGCATCAGCTGCTGCATTACCTTTACCAAGTGTATAGGCAAGCTCAAAATCGAAGGACTATAGGTATTCGACCGACCTCCTCTACCTCAAACTCAAGTCACACTGAGTAAGGATATACTTTAGGCTTTTTTGGTTAGTGAAAACCACAAAATTCTTTCCCAATAGATATTGTCTCCAACAGCGCAACGCATGCACAACAACAGCCAACTCGATATCATGCGTTGGGTAATTCTTCTCATGTGGCCTCAACTACCGAGACCCGTACGCAACGACTCGATCGCCCTGCATCAACCTTCCTTTCAGGTCCTGAAAGGCTGTCTCACAAGCTTCCGACCAAAAGAACTTCACACACTTCTTAGTTAGACCCGTCAATGGCACTGATAAGTGGGAGAAGTCTTGTATGAAGCATCTGTACTAACCATCCTGACCTAAGAAACTCAGTATCTCAAACACGTTATTATGCTGCTCCCAGGAAACTACTGCTCTCACCTTCTCTGGGTATACTTCAACTCCTGCCTCTGAGATGATATGACCCAAGATGTGAATCTGGTCCATCCAAAAGTGGCACTTTGAGAGCTTAGCATATAGCCGACGCTCTCTCAGTGTACTCAATACAATATCAATATGGGTGGCATGGTCATGTCGAGTGTCACAGTACACCAAGATTTCATCCATGAATACAACCACAAAATAATCCAGATAAGGATGGAACACATGATTCATCAGATCCATGAAAATTGCTGGTGCATTCGTGAGTCCGAATGGCATAACTAAGTACTTGTACAGACCATATCTGCTTCGAAAAGTTGTGAGTGGTATATGCGATGGTCTCACGCGGAGCTGATGATATCTGGATCTCAATTAAATATTCAAGAACACCCATGCACCACAAAGTTGATAAAAAAGATCATCAATTCTCGGTAAGGGATATTAGTTCTTAACTGTCAAGTGGTTCAACTTCTGATAATCCACACAGTGTATGAGGGTACCGTCCGCATTCTTCGCAAAAAGGACCGGAGAACCCCATGGAGAAGTACTGGGTCAGATAAAGCCCTTTGGTTGTAACTCCTCTAACTACCTCTTGAACTCTTGAAACTCTGGTGCAGCCATCCAATAAGGAGGAATGGACACCAGTGCTGCCCGTGGCACAAGCTCAATAGAGAAATCCACCTCTCACTCCTGAGGGAGACCTGAAAGTCATCCGGGAAGACATCCATGAAACGATCAACCACTAGGGTAAAATCCATCTGACAAGTCCCCTGATCATCCAGGTATAAGCTAGCAATCTGGGATATGACTCCACCTTTCCCATGATGCTCTGGTCCAGCTTGACTCACCTGAACATCCCAATCACCCTTGTATAGAAACTCTCTGCCCTCTAGTGACATGAAACTCACCCTATGACGATAGCAGTCTACAAAGGCTCGAAAGGGAACCAACCAATCCATCCCGATAATTAAATCATAACTCGTCATCTCTATAACATAGAGGTCCCAAACGAAGTGACACCCATCAACCACTTGGGGGAACTCCTTGCACTAGCGCACATCGACCGTTCTAGTCACCAATGGAGTGTCCAACGTCATAACATCAGAAGAAGAAGAAACAACGAGCCCAAGGCTCTCCACAACGAGAATAGATATGAAACTATGTGTAGCACCCATATCGAAAAGTACATAAAATAAGACAAAAGCTATTAGAATAGTACCTCTGACTGTAGAAGGTCCGTGATCCTGCTACTTCTGGGTCTGCTGCACTGCATATTCCTACCCAGTGCCATGGCCCTGCGACATAGCCTGGCTACCCTGAGCTGTCCCACCCTGCTACTTCTGAGATCCTGGTGTCTGACTACCATGGCCATGACCACCGTCTCTACCTGAACGCCCTGATGTATTCCAGTTTCCCGACTGGTAAGAAGCTGCTGGTCCTGCTCCCAGACGTGGAGTCTACATAGAACCCCTCTCACTAGCAACTGGTAGAAACGCCCTGCAAAAGCGCTGAAGATGACCCACCATTCCGCAATCTCGGCACTCCACTAGATCACGTGGACACTTTGGCCTCTTGGGCCCCTCTATACCACACTGTTAGCACCTTTTCGAGCCACCTGAAGAAGCTTCCTGGCTGGTACTGCCTCCCTAAGAGAAATACATCCGTCTTTTCCTCTTTATTGTATAAATAGTACCAGTAAATCGTGCTGAACCGCCCTGGCCCACACCACCAGATTCCTGTAGTTTCCTCTCTGTAATCAGCGCCTGGTACACAATAGCATGTACTGAAGGAAACCTGAAATCATTCACCAGCGCTTAGATGTCATAACAGAGACAATTCTCAAAGAGCCTGGCTCTCAATGTCTCATCAGCCACTAGTAAGGGTGCAAAGCACTGAAGCTCGGTGAAACGAGAAAAATAGTCCTTCATCGACATAGCGACCTGCGGTAGATTCATGAACTCTCGATCTCTATCTGCCCTTAGCGTCTCCGGGAAAAAGAAGTCAAAGAAGACTGCCTGAAAATCTTCCCACACAATGTCTCTGTGATGCTCTGACTGGGTGGTGACATCCCACTACCTCTTGGCGGAATCACGCAGCATATATGTCGCGAGCTTGACCCTCCTCCCTGGAGGCATCTCATGATGATCAAAAATAGTCTGAATTAAACCCAGCCAAGACTCTAGAGCCTGTAGTCTGCCATCCCTTGAAAACGTAGGTGGATACTGCTACTGGAAAATATGCGTCAGCTCGACCATAGATGTAGCGGCCTGTGGTGCTCCCTGAAAGTTCTGCATAAACCGTATAAAACCTTCACGGGACTGCGCCTCCGTGCCTGTGTTCGGTATAACAGCTGGAGCTACATCTGGCTCTGCTGGAGGATCCACTGGTAGCCCATGGCCCACCATCTCTGAAGTATACTCGTTGCTGATCTCCTAGTGAACAATGTGCGGTCGTCTAGGCGACATGAAACTAAAAGATCAAAAATATGCCTTAGATTCAAGATTATCATGGTCGAAAGCGAAGTAACCACAAAGGGAACAAGAGGATGAAGGCATTTCATGATTTTCAAACCAAGACTACACGGCGTGTACTTGACTTCTCTTCCCCTGCCCGGGGAATTCCACATGGCTAAGCCACACGGATCCCATTGAACAAAAACTACATGGTGTGTATAACATCTACATGGCGTGTATGGTGAAAGTTTCCAACTGCTCCTGTCGTTTGTGACACGGTCGACTACTCGGCTTGACACTACACGGCGTGTTACAACCGCACACATACACCACCCCGTTTCCTGGCCACATGGCTAAACCACACAGTCTTTCCTCGGACCAGACTACACGACTTGTCCCAGAGGTACACGACGTGTTCAAGGAGTTGTGACACCGACCCATGTTGTTTTTTACATGGACGAGTCCCCAGGTCACACTACACGGCGTGTCCATCATCGACACAGCGTGTTCTATACAGGAGTTCACTGACCCATGTTGTTAGTTACACAGTCGGACTTTAGGTCAACACTATATGGCGTGTTCATTCGGTACATGGCGTGTTTTCCTCAAACATTCCCTACCCTGTGTCGCCACCCACATAGTTTGTGACATTGGAAGAGACTACACGACGTGTACTTAAAAAGTTTATTTTTCTTCCTGAATAGAAGGCCATACACGATATGTTTAATGATACTACAAGGTTTGTATACTGGGTTTCCGGACAGTATGCCTTAGAAACTTCCCCAGAACCCCAAAAATACCAAAAACAACACCGAAGTGTCAAATTCTGACCCGTGAGGGCCCATACTCCTCACGAATCAAAGTTTGACATCTTATCTGTGTAATAAAAAATTAAAAAGTCAATGAGACACCAAATTCCGGTTAATGAGGGCCCATACTCCCCAAAGACAATAGTTTTGCATTCATTCTATAAACCGGCTCAAATAAAATTACCCTATCACACCGCAGGTATTTTATAAGAGTAGATATAACAATAGCATGATTTACTAGCACAAAAACTATCACAACAACATGCAAAATTCTAATGCACCTACATGGCATGGAACTATGCATGGCATGTGATTTCTAGTATGTGCCTATATGATGCATGAGAGGGCATACCCTCATCTCATTGGGTTGCAACTAAATAGAAACCATAGATAAAATATAACCATCACAATATCAAGTGCGTCACCCAATGGTGAAATCAAATAAACTGTAAATTGAAAAATCAGTAAAATTGAAATCATGAGGTAAATTGGATTTTCCCTATACGTGTGTTAGCTACGCCCGTGAACAACTTATTACCAACTATCGTTCGTCATATCCCTAACTATGACTCCAAATAGTATGTCAAAGAAAAGAACCCCTATGATACCACTTTGTAACGTCTCGGTTCCGGGAACCACGCAACAGGTGCCCCGGACCCGGTTTTCCCCAAGACCTCAAGCGAATTTCCCCAAATGCCAGAGGATTCCGACTAGCATCAAGGGCCCTGTTCTGATAGTGGCGATACTATGCCCTCATTTGTCAATGTGTAGCGCAGCGGAATATGAAATTAAACATACAAGAATAGCCGAAGCAATAACCATTCATATATAACTGAAAGGGACAACAAATAAAAAGAAACTAGCAGTCATACATATATAAAGATGCAGTATTTCACTATTCTATAAAACAACTAGAACATGTTACACTGTAATAAAATACATCACAACTGAAGTACATGTACAGAAAGCAAAACAGAACAGCCCGCAGCATCACGAGCCAATGGTCGGTCCCATGCTCTCCTACACCCCAGCAGCAATCAAGCACCTATATAAGGACCCTTTCCCTTATCTACACCTACAGAAATGTAATCTGTTTGGCCCAAAAAGCATGTTCCAAATAGGGTGTGATAAATATATCTCAGTAGGCACCCACCAAAGGCACATGCCCAACTGTGTGTAAACATGCAATAGTAGTGTGTAGTAAAAAATGCAATAAACTAAGCATTACTCAAAAGTGACTAACTTAACAGTTATATTGCCATTTAATTATTCATTTAATCATTTAATTTAGTTACATTCTGTGCTCAACAGCACCAAGCCCTCAGGCCAACCAAAACCTTGCCCTCAGGCTAATATAGTAAACCACGCCCTCAGGCTTGCCCTCAGGCTATACAGAATCCAACCCGCAGGTATTGCCATTATGCGTAATATAAATTTCCCTCAAGAGTAGGATGTTTCACAATCAGGCACAGAAGTCAAGCCCTCAGGCACGAAAGGTTTCCCTTAGGCGAAATAGTATGTTTCCCTCAGGCGAATACAGTCACGCCCCCAGGCTATAGAAAAACACCACCCTCAGGCATAAGTAACTGGGCCATGCCCAATATATAAACATTAAGTTTACATAAAATTCCTCTCAAGGAAAAATTAATGCATAATTTAAACATGGCATACCCTCAGGTATCCCGGCCAAACGGCTAAATCAAGGAACGCACCCCCGGGGTGGTCCTGGATCCAAGCACTAATCCCAAAAAGCATTTTAATATCACATTTAATTACCTATACAATTCTAGGCATTAAAATAGCCACGACCTTAGCCACACGACACACCAAATATGGGTTCGTATCTCAAAAACACACAAAAGGCACGATAGTTGGAAAATAAACACAAAGCCACCTACCTTATACGGCCCTGATCATTATACTCAAACAACGTTCCATGAATCGTTCTAGAACGAGGTAGACATGAAGTGAAAGAAATTTAATTCAACCTTAAATAACTTTACTTGAAGGAATAATTGTCAAGAACTAATAAAGGAGAAGGAAGCTCTTACCTGTGCGGTTCCAGCAAGATCGTCCGAGGTGGAAAAGGATTCCTGACGTGTGCTTGACGGATCTCCAAAGGCTCAGTCGTCCACTCCCGCTCCTTCCTCTGGTTCTAAGCCTTCCCTGTGAATAGGGGAGGCTACTTCCCATTTTAAGCGAGAAGAAAAAGTACACGGCATGTACTTCTATGTACACGGCGTGTAGTTCCCATTTTTTGAACCGTTCCTCTGGTAGATTCCCACCAGCGTGGCACTATTCAACTGTCGACATGAATACACAACGTCTTCATGAGCACACGGTGTGTTCTGTCACACAGATGGCCACCGACTTACTATTCGCCTGCCGACTGACTACATGGCGTGTAAAGGACCACTACATGGCGTGTAGTCGGTTCCTACACCCCTCATCGCCGACATGGACACACGCCCTCTGTACCAATCCCACACAGCTATAAGTACACGATGTGTTAAAAAGTACATGACATTTACTTCCAAAATTTGAGATTTTTCCCCATTTTCCTTATTTTCTTAAAAACACTCAAGGAAAAGAGAAAAGAAGAAACCCATACCTCAAGAATAAGAACCAGGTTCTTGCACATATCTTCAAAAGTCAAGATAATCTGCACTGTTTGACCATCCATATGAGGATGAAAATTATTAGTAAGGTATAACTGAGAACCAAAATAATATTTTTGATATCTCTATACGATGGAGGTAAAATTTTTATCTCAACTAGAGATGATCATTCTAAGGATGCAGTGGAGCCTCACTACCTCCTCAAGATACAACCTTGACAAAACCTATACTAATATTGACTCTATGATCACTATAAAGTGGTTTGATTTTGTAAAATTATCTACTGACACCCCTGTATTATCATACAAACACTGATCTAGAGGTGAAACAGTAAAAAATTCCATTAAGAAGTCCTCCAACTTCCCCCAAAGAACATCTTACAGCTTTAGAAACCTGATGGGATCAAGATTATCCACCCTTACCTTCTTGGAGAGCAAACATCAAGAAAAAAATACACAATACCTTACTTCAACAGAGGCCACCAAAAATTACCTCTCAATGATTGTTATATATTTTCATGTCGAAATTTACTACCAAAGGTGAACTATAGAACCCACACTATATAGTATCATGCATCACCGTAATAATGAAAAACATTCCCTGAAACATCACACTTTACTTTCCATCCTCAAACCAATAAGTCTTTTATGACAGAATATCCAATGGATCCCTCACACTTTTGCAGAATTTAGTACTAAAACTTAAATATTTTCCTCCTCCATTTTTTTCTTCTTCGATGTCCACTATGCAGTTATCTTCTCGCCCATCCTTCTGAACATATTACAGACAAAACTGACGAGGATGCCGACATAGAGCCAATCCTATAAATGAATAAACTTATAAGAACTCCTAAAACAAGAATATAAAATATTTAACATTAATTTATTAATTGAATTTTTATCTAATTTATCATTTAACCAATCCCACGGTCTACCCATTTCAAACACATTTGAATAGAAGAATGATTCAAGATCCTTTCCGAGGACTCTACCCTAAATCCAGTATCATTTTCTTATATGCTCAGTAAATATAAGTGTCCATATATCTGATCAAAGGGGGCCTTAAATACCTCTGTATTATCTGGTATCCTTTTTTTACATCGCTTGTTAAATTTAATTTACACCATTTCTCTACAATCCTATATATCCTCTGCAGTTCCTAACTCTAAACTCTATCATATCCATCAACCCAATCCTTTGAGACCACTCTGTCATGACCCAACCCCAAAAAGACACTAGAATGAGGTGAGAGAGATGATGACTGTTTGAGTCCCACCTCTAATAGTCCCCTTGTTAAAGACTAGAACCAAGAGTATACTTAACATGAAAATTGTTAGAATTACATTCTAAGAGAAACATACAGAACATAAAGATATGCAGGACATAACAATCCAAAAATGGGAAGACATGTGTATAAAAGATAACCCAAGTTTAATAATGTAATTTCATATAGTACTTAACATATAAAGACACCACTGCTGTTGGGTCCCATCCATGTAGTGTAATAAAAATTTATGATATTTACCATATGTAATAAATAAAAAAGTGATAACAATTAAATTAAAGTGACTTGGACTGGGTTCCTAAATGAAAACCCATCCTAATCCACATGCTTCTTCTTAAGCTAGAAATCTGAAAGGTATACATGTGAAAGGAATAATATATATATACAATGTCCAAAAGTAATATGGAAAACTAAAAAAGGAATACCCCAAGAATGTGCCTTTTCTTGGGGGTGTAAAACCCATTTCACCACATAAGGGTTCTAGTTATGTAAGGGAAGCATCTCAAGTGAAATAAAAACACAAAATAATAAAGAATGAAACATATCATATGATTCAACCCTCAAACCGATAATGAAATCCGAAAAATTTCTCAAAACTAGGTTTGGAGTCCCGTGACCATAATATGTGATTTATAAATAATCCAATGTATCACAATATGAACATCGAATATAATCCAAAACCACAGATCTCATCCAAGGTGACCCATACGGCATCCCATGTTTCACTTAGAGGTGTAGTAAACTTTGTGTCTATCTCATGTTTCTCTTATAGGGGACCGAGTGTCACCCAAAGCATGACATAACCATATTTCCATTGGCTCTATCCATGGGTTTTTCCCCTACGGAACTAGTATCACCCATGAGTATAATAAACCACATGAGAAACCCTTTTCAAGAAATCCAAAGAATCACCCCTGGTGCATCAGATATTAACCCATCAGGCATGGTGAGTCCATCCATGAGTCCTTAATACATAAACCATATTCTATAGAATCCAATATTAAGAGAGTCGAGTATCCATGCACAGCACAATCATGGAATATATCATGAAATAATTCATTTATATTTTCAATCCATTTATATAACCAACTCATGCTACAAGCTATCAATCTTTTTCAAAATGGGTAACACACAGTGGAAGAAATCATATGAACAAGAAATATGCCGTAAAAAAGAAAAATACATTGCAAAGAGGAGTAAAATACCTATAATATCATATAAATAATGGAATATAACCATAAGAACATGGAATTATGACACCTCTTAGGATAATTCTTCAATGACATCTCAAAATCTCATTCTATTATACAAAAACAACTCCCGCTAAACCTAGAGTTAGAAAAGTGTAGTCTAATAACCAACATACTCTAACTAACCTAAATCCTATTTTATGTGTACGTATTGTGAGTATTGAAGTATACTCAATGGGATGCTCCCTATATCCTCTCATGTAAAAGATAAATAAAGCATGCTGAGGCACAATGAAGAACTATGAAACTAACTCATCACATAAATATGCATACAAAATTACAAACATCATCATAGCTATATTTTACAATGTAATGAAAATAAGAGAGGATATAATATAATAACTAATCATCAAGGGATCCCCAGTCCCACTTCCCCACTGGTTTTCATCACTTCGCCAACATCACGAGTCATATGCCTCTCTCTATCCAAATGAAATCCTTCCAAAAAATATTTGGGTAGGGAACCACCACAAGAGCACCATGGATCACATGACCACACTATCCCATCCTTAAAACTGTATATATTAACCATGTATTTTCTTGAAGCCACCACAACCTTAATGATGATTATCAAACTTCTAGTATTATACCTCAAGACATTGCAAACCATACACTGAGTAAATACCTAAATCCATCACAACCTATACTCACCATACCTATAATAATACATTGGATTCTATATTCAGTAATACATGTGTGAGAAATAATAATAAGCCATCACATCCCTATACAAAAATATATGAAAAAAATCGCAGTGCATACTCGTACATGTAACTTAGAAGAGAAGAAAGTGGGGCAAGAGGGAGAAGTCAGTCATCTATCCTCCCACCGAGATTTTGGGGATAACACCCTCTCTGATTCTACTAGGTGTCAATTTCCCTAACCAACATGGGTGTGGTCATGTATGAAATCACAAAATATATGTGATATAATATATCTTACCACTAAAATATTGGCGTAACCAAGTATTAAACTCAGATACAATTAAAATCACTCAGAATCCTGACTTCCAATGCTAAGACTAGATATCCTATAAGCACAAAATTATATAGAAGAGATACATTATTTACTTATTTCATTATTAAACCATTTATTTTATTTTATTAATTTATTAGAAATCAATTAACCATTTACATTTTTAATACATTTTATTACCTTGGACTATATAAATTATAAGATTAAAGTTAAATCCCAATAGGGATTACCCAAACTAAATCCATGGATTGTCAATAATAACTTATTTATGTCATTTTAATTACATCAACCGAAAAATCAGTCAGTTAAACATTTATTCAATACGATTTTAGCATCATTACATATACATAAACTCTATAAAAACCATCATTAGATACCACCATGAGGAAACATGAAACCAAGAGCCTCAAGCTACCTAAATAAGTTGGGAAAAGAAGGAAAATAAAAAAAATAAACACATCCATTTACAATTAAATAAATTCATAAATGAGTATACCAACTCTCCAAATCTCATCAAGGTGTAAGCCCAACATTAATTTGTTTTATCACCTATGATGCCATCCCGACACCCACATGTATATATCGCTGTATATCACCATCATAGGTCATCTTCCATCACATCAACGGTCATAAATCCCATGATCTAGCATACCATGCTCAAAAAACATCCAATCATCCACATCCCATATCACAGCATGCCACTGGGATCATCTCACTGGATCATACACAGATCACATCACAAAGAGGTAAGAACTAATAGTAATGAATTGGAAAAATGGACCCTCAAAACGAAGCATTAATCCTTTTCATGAAAACAATCTCTCATGGATCCAAATTAATTCACTTGGACTTGTCAAGTAAATAGGAATTTCAGTCCCCAAATAGATAAAATTATCACACAAATGGTTCTTATTCCATGAAAAGTTAATTGATCCATTAATTAATAGGTTCCATCCATAGTCAACCTAAGAAATCAATCTATAAAAAGTTATCAAAAATTAATTAAAAAATTAATTTAAAATTCTTTTAATTACTTTTAAAAATATTATTAACATGATACACATTATTTATAAATTTCATTAAAAATCTAGAACATATATTTCAATTAAACATTCCATTGCATCATTTTTAACCCCATAAAATTACACACACAACCTTATTTCTTAAACAAGACTCATTATTCAATATACATTTAAGTATTAGTTAAGAATAAATTTATATTCTTTATCAATTTCCACAATGAACAACATGCTAATGAATAAATTCATAGAAATCACACTATCTAGAAAATAATTAGGCAAACCTCTATCATGGTACAAAGAAAAAACATCGCAACATCTTATCGCTCTCAAATTATTTAATAATGTTTTTTATTTGTTATGTTAATTCCATTTACATCTAAATGAACAAAAAACGTACAATTTATAATTCCATTTAATAAAGTAAGAGTAGCTATGAATCTTATAAGATAAAATATATCAATGTTTTCACACGATAAAGGACCATGTTGCATATCTATGCTCTCTTATCTCGTAAGAACTACATCCATAAGAGGATTCCTCAGTACAAACACACCAAAAATAGTAATGAAAACCCCAATAGAAACATGTGAGATCATCCTCCATCACATGGTAATAAGAACGGGAGGAAGAAGAGATATAATTGGGAGAAACTTCTAGAAAATGAAGGAAGAACACAAGTTTGATAACCATGAATCAAAGAAATAAGGAAATGATTGATCCCATCGAAGGAATCCTCAAACATGAAAGGGAGGGATATTGGATTTCATGGAGTCAATAGAGGGGATTTCTATCCATAAGGATGGGAACAAACCCAATAATCTAAACCATTTAATGATTCATAACATCGGGGATTTACATAATGTGTAGTCTCCTTTCACATCATGTCAACCTTGGTGTTAGGTTGTTGGAGATAAATGTTTCATATTTTTATTATTTAACTCTAAAATGTTTTACGTCATGAACCAACCCAACACAATTCTTGAAACACACTTTCATGATGTGTAATCTGCCTAGTTCCCTAATGTCACATCTATAATCCTCCATCCCACATCCCTGAGTCCTCCAAGAACCACGAGCCTTGAAAATAGGAAAGGGGTTTGAAAATATGGATCTCAGCCCCTACAGTACCCCTCATCTATGTCAATATTTATGTCTCTATATCCCCCAAATTTTTTCTCCATTGTTTATTGTATGTTTATAGGAAATGGGTTTCAATATCAATTATACTTTTTTATAGAAAGAGTGATACATATAGAGATCAATTGTGGTAGAAATGGATTAATGGTGGTGGAAGGAATCCTCATGATCAAAGGGTGTTTAATGTGTCAAAAATGAGTTAAAACAATCCCATAATTAATAGTTATTATTGGTTTCATCATGTGAATGATACTGAAACGTATCTTGGTTGAGTTTCATGATCATTAGTTGATAATTTTATTGATAACATATCCCATGATCGATGAATGATCATGTATCATCTCTACCACATCATGTGATAAATATTGATCATATATTTTTCCACCTTCAATAGACGTTTGGTCATCCTCACATGAGTAAAATGGGAACCATGTGAACCAATGGGTATAAAAATGTATCGAAACATAGTTTCATGATTGGTTATGGTTTCATGATACTGTTGTGAATATTTTACCCTCAGTCTCCTTCACCGATTTGTTTGATAGTCCTTGCACATCTAGTGGGTACCAATACTTATCTATCTTTTTAGTTCATTTTTGGAATCAAGACTATTTATATAATCTATTTTCAAGTAGATGTTCATTCCCTATCCTATAAAAATGTGGTTCATGTATAAAATCTTTTTGGATTTGTTCATGTATTATATTTGGTTCTCGATTAATGTGTTCATTTCCCCCCATTGCCCTTGGTTTATTCATGATAATAAAATATTTTTCCATGTGTTTATGTTATAATGTAATAAAATGACACTGGTAAACCCAAAACATCCCTAGAAATGTCTTTCTAAAGGCCCAAAACATGTTCTCGATCTCCATTGTTTGATAGCAAGCATCTGGGTTTTGTACAAGAGAATATGGGATGGATTTCTCCATAAACTGGCATACTATTAAAAATAAACATAGTAAAACAATGGATAACATATATATATCACATGTAAAAATAACAACAAAAAGGTTCCTCATAAAAAATATGGATAAAAATTCTAAAACACCAAAAAAAGGCCATAAAAAAATATGAATCTAAAAAAAACTTATGTCCATCTCCATGGGACTATATTCCACCTTTATCCCAACACACTGTTTGGAAACATGATCAAGTAGAATAATTATGTATAAGAAACTATTACCTTAACCTATATATAGAAAAACCAAGGTTATAAAAACAAAAAGGAAAAAGTTGGGTGTGATATCAAGATCTCAGTATGATACCATCAAGAGATCTATACAATGTCTATCACTGTTCATCCATTAATTCACGTTTAAAAAATATTTTTAAAACATATCATAAGAAATCATTTTCCATTTATTGAAAATAATTTTTTTCAAAATCATTCCATATTCAATACATAAAAATAATATAACATGTCAAATTTTAAATAAAATAAATAGATATATAAAATGTTTTAAATAATCACTTTATATAAGAATTAAAATTTGGAAAATAAGAATATTTGAAGATCATGAACATAATATAATCTCAAAAAAAAACATATGGTAAATCTATGTAACCAGGGTGTATAAAAATAAATCACTTATACACAATTAGGATCACTAATCAACATAGAAGGATCTTATAGTTGGGGAACTCAGTACCAAAGAAAGGACAATCCCAAGTTTCCATAACATAAAGGGAATATTATCTAGTGTTATCTAACTCTAATATGGATAATACTTCATTAGTTTTTTCCATTACCCAAGGTCTCCCAAGATTCCATTTTCATTATCATTATGTTCAATATAAACAAATCAATGTTTCATAAAAAATTATCTAGGGAATAATCTAACACAATGTTACAAAAAAATAGCATAAATAATAAACATGTTCAATACCAAGAAAATTTTTTAAATATAAATTCTTTTTAGGGATTGAAAATGATTTCATTCTTGAATTTGTTTTAATTTTTGAAATCAAATGTGGGGAAACTGAATGAACATAATATTTATTTAAAATGTGTTTCATAAAAACCCATTATTTTGAAAACATAATAGTATCCCTACAATATTAAATTGATTTAAATTAATAAATTTATATTTGAAACAAAATGAATGAATCAAAGAACATTAGGAATGAAAAGGGCTAGATCATAGGACAGAGACACATACACTGAGAATGATGAAACAATGTTGTCACTTAAATATCATTGATGGGATATAAGGAAATCATATGCTCAAGAACCTAGATCTGATCCATAAATGGTTATTTCCCAATTTATTTAAGAGATATGATGATCTAGTCTCATGAGATATCAAATAATAGATAAATATTAGAGAAACTATATTAGATGGAGTCCTCTTACTATATTATGAATAATAAAGATCAAATCCTTCAATCCCCATAATGATTCACCAAAATGGAGAGGAGAAGAGACAAAAATGTCACCAATGGATTGTAAAATAGATACAAATTGAATCAGAGTAAAAGATTAAGATGAAGTGGGACAAATAAAAAATTTCAAGCCAAAATTACAATCAAGATCTTTATAATCAACATCCCCAACAATTCCCCCAATGAGCCAGTGGCCTTTTCTTGATGGACGACATTTAAGGGGAGAGAGCCTATTGCTACATTACCCCACCATCTAGTTGATTGGAGCCCACTAATTAGTGATCAAAACTAGTAAAAATACAATATTTCTACCAGAAAACATCGAAAAAACTGCAACCTTCTAGTTTTATCAGCCACCTAAATATCCTCTTCCAAAATATGAATGACTCAAAAAATGAAAATAAATAACATAATGGGTTAAATAACTTGTTCCAGATACCTAGTTGTGAAGTATTACATCCACTATACACCAAGTACTAGATAAAACATTGTGAGTGAAGCTTATAAAATTTTGTGTACCCCTTTTATATGCTCATTTTGTTCACTATTTCAAGCATCCATCATTAGAATGAAAAAAAAAACAGTTTGAAAAAGAGTTTAAAATTATAAAACATGGAAATAATGATTCACCCCCATCTTAGTGAAGCTATATCGGTCATATATTAACAACATACACTTTAAGATATTTTTATTAGTGGTACAAAAATCACCCATTTGTTCTAATGGGGGCATGTACACATCATGTTGAATTTATATAACACATCTATATGACTATATAAGATAAAATATATGATAGAACTTACTACAAATGAATTTGGTAAAAAATCCATTTTATACATTTCATCATTAAAATAGTGTAATTGTTTATTTATAATAATATTTTTCATGTATAATTATCATATAAGCTTATATAGAATAATTCATTTATAATTAGTTGAAGGAATGAAAAACCTATATTTCTAGACACATCTTAAGAAAAATACATTAACTATCTAGAAAAATCTTAATTAATAAAATATATTATGCTTGAATTAAGTATTTTATAATTAATATTTATAAATCCCAGTGTTTAGAAAACATATATTTTTATTGTAATTTATAGTGATTAATATTCTATCAATATATTACAGTCAAAAGAAAATTACGATCCCGGAAATTATTTTATGTATAAAAGTGTCATCATAAATCCCAAAAAATAAATTCTCCTTGATTTCATCATTAAAATGGATAGTATTACTTTAAGAATCATATTTGAATCCATAAATATATTCTGGAATGTCATATTCCATTATTTAATTCATTGGTTTGATAAAAACCCTGTGTTATTTCATATACATTTATTTGATTAAATTCTCATTGAGGAACGATGATTGAAATTCCATATGATATGTTTCATAATCATAGAATACTATTATAAATAAGAATAAATTTCTATATTTTATAATCCAAATGCATGACATAGTTTCTTCATAATAAAATCCATGATTTTTTATAAAAAATTTGGCACTAATCATGCTTTAAAGGTATATAATCTACCATAATTGTATATATTTTTATTGAAGACCAATTTTCACTATATAAGTTAAGATACATTATGTAAATCAATAATTTTAAAAACTAGATTAGTGAATATAGATTAAATATCATCCCTCATGGATCCGACATATATTTTCGATTCAAAATAAAGAATAGATTCTTTATAGTTGGTTAGTTCATCATCAAGGGCAATGACCACATCATCATTTTCCATGAGAATTTAAAATATCACAAAGACATGAAGAATATTATTTGACAATATTAGTTCTATTTTATATTGAGTTGGTACTCTTTATTATATGTCATATAATTAAAATCTTTTACGTCATGTAATAAATGATCTTGTTGGACTAGAAATTCCTAGTTTATTAGTCCAAAAAATTTGTATTTTAAAGTAACTCATTTTAATGCAGATATCATGTCAATATTGAAAAGTTTTCTTCTCATAGGGTTTATAAGAATAAACCCCCTTGTATATTTAAGATATACAATATATATGTACTTATTATATTTGGTTTTTAACAATGATGGATTTATCAAAAAAACATATGATTCAAAAAAACAAATAATTTGAAATCATTTTTTTTGGACTAACAGAATTCCATATATCATATTTTTTCTTTATTAATACCATAGATAAAACAAATTTTAGTGTAAAGAGAATTTATTCTAGATCATAAAATAAAAATGATACTTGTCAGTCTATGTGACTCATCATATATAAAACCATATTTAATAAGGTTCAATTTCTTCTTCCACAAACACTATTATATTATTTTGTTTCTAATGGAAAGAATTTGGTTATAATAACACACTCCTTGAGATGTTTATAATAATATTATATTTATTATTTTCCTCTTTGATCTGATGAAATAGATTTAATACTCTCCCAAAATTGATTATTTAATTTATTAATAAACACAATAAGTTTCATAAAGGATTCACACTTGTATATCATAATAAAAAAACCCTTACCCACTATAATAATAATTAGAGGTAATGAATTATTCATAACGTATAATAGATTAAACATTTATAAGACAACATACATTCAAATACACTATATCCAAAAAAATCAATTTCTTTCTCTACATTTCTTGAAAATAGTTATTGTCTATATTTACCATTTAAAATGATATTATTATATCATATGATTCCCAATCAAATGAATCTATGAGACCACATACATGTTTTTTTAAAAGAGTTTATCATTAATGATTCCAAGGGAATAGTTCCATAGGTATAAAGGGTTACAATCATTTTATTTGACTCATTTCCCATCCATAATATTGACCATATTTACAAGATCAAATAATTACAGGACATTCATCATATTCAATGCCACCGCAATATATTTCATTTAAATAAATTGAACAATGTTCATATATAAGAAAAATTTAAAACCCATTCATTTCAAGAAATGATACAAAAATTATGATTCTATTTATGGATGGAATAAAATAAAAAATCTCTATCTGGAAAACCTATATATAAGTAATAGTTAAATTTTTAATATACATATATAATGTTGTATCCTACCCCCATTACATGCATAAAGATCCAATTATTCCATCACCAAACTCCCACTCACCTCATAACTATTTCATATTTTCACATATTTTAGAATAATAACTAATATCCCATTATGATAATGAAATGTTACAAAAACATACATTTATAATAATAATACCTAGTTTAGAAACCTCATCTCCATTAATCATCCAATTTACATATTAATTTTTTTTCTATCCCTCTTCTAATGAACATTAATTAACTAAGAAAAAAAAACATTTTTGATTTAGATATTATTACATGATGTTTTACAATATGGGAAAATGGTTAAGATTGTATTTATATTTTCTTCTTATCTTAATTTCCCATTTCATTCCCTTTTTCTATCAATACAATATATTCAAGGTTCAGCCTCTTTAAGTACTTGTAACACTCAAAACTTCTAAAGTAAGAACATTTTGTTTGATAGAGTGTATGACACACATCACCTAGTGTATAAAGGAATACAAAACCATGAGTCAATACAAAGTATTTAATATTTTAAATAAATTAAATATATGATATATCTTGAAATGGACATTATATTGAGTTATTGTATGTTTCATGCAACAATTAGTTTCTTAAAATGGCTTTAGTTACATGAATGATCCAGTTTAACCAAATAAGGAAATATTAATAAAATATTATTTAATATAACAACTACATTAAATTAGTAGTTACCAAAAGGGTTAACTAACTTATAAAAATCTATGGTTTATACAAATATAAAATTAATTCATCAGTTAACAATTAATTTGAAGTGAATATGAAAACTGATTGAATATAAATGAAAATATTATTATTTTTGTGCTCAAAATTCTATTTTTTTATAATGAAATAAATTAGTTTGAATCAATGAGTAATATTTTTGTGATATATATATATATATATATCATATCATATTCAATAATATTTATTTGATATTCATCCAATAGACTTTATTAGGTTATGACAAAAAACAAATATAATTTTGTGTGTAAAATTATATATTTTTATTAAGGAATTGCTACCACATTTTATTGGAATACACATTTTAAATTAAAATTTAAACCCTTAAAAAAAATTAATATGTCAAAATAAAATCCATATTTCTAATAAAAACATAAAAATTTGGTTTGGGTGATTTTTGGTAATTTTTTATTAAGTTTAAATTTTTACTTAATAATGAAAAGAACTAAATTTTAGTTAAAAAATGATTTTAATAAAATTTATTTATAAGGTTAAATTAAAATTAAAATCTTTTTTATTTTTAATTATATGAAATTTGAAAAAAATAATCTAATTAATTTCATTTTAATTAGTTTCACTTTGAAATTGGGTATACAAAATTAGCAAACTTTGAGATGTTTTTATATTAAAACCCACATTGTTGTCTCGTTTGTGGGATTAAATTTAATTTAGTTTCTAAAAAAGATATGATTGGAATTTGGAAAAATTTATTCCATATTTGGGATCATAATAATTTAAAAATTCAATTTATTTAAAAATATTTTTTTACCAATAATATTCGTGAAGGAAAATTGAAATTAACAAAAACGTTTAATGCAAAATTAAGCTTAATAAGGGACTGGGACTTAATCTTAAGGGACCGAATGACCTAAAAAATTGACTAAGTGGAATTTTATGGAAATATTTTGACACTAAAGAAACTTTTCTTGAAATTTTAAAATTATTAGAGACACAATTAATGTGAAAACATTTATGGAATTTATTTTTCAAAATATTACAAGATTGGCACCCATCTTCCACTATAAAAGGGTCTTCTCTCCTCCCACTTTCCCAAACTCTTGAAAAAACTTTTTGACAACCAATATCGTCCAAAATATCTCCAAAAAATACCTCACCTCATCTTATAACCCTATCCTTGGGTAGTAATAAAACCAAGGAAGAATTTTCATTACAGACCAAAAGGAGTTACCCGAATAAAATGTAACAAACTTCCTCAAGATCTTCAGTTTCATTTTCATTATCCACCATCACTAATATCATTATACTATGATTATATAAAAAATAGTTTCATGAATATAATAATATGTTAAATTCTAAGGGTTATAACTTAAATTACACAATTTCATATAATGTGTAATGAACATACTATTTACATGTCAAACGAACTACCACCTCATGAAACGATGATTAATAATTTTTTATTTACCACCCCTCACGGTGGGAATTATGATGGAAGAATTTTTTATATATGATATATATATATATATGATATTTATTATGTATTTATTTTTATGAAATTATTTCATAACACATACCTTTATGCTTTTTATTTTTTGTAAATACGATATCATTATTGTGGAAGTATTGCCTACCGCCACCTTAATGTGACGTGACACATTCAAACCATACTTGGAATGTATAAAATATGGTTTTAATAAACCTTTGTATAATATATTACATTAATATGATAATTTAATTATAATATACATATGAATGAATGAATTGTCATTTTTAATATGATAATGAAATAAAAGTATCATTTATGCATACATACGACCAATCGTCTCCATGAACGATGAATTTAATTTATTATAAAAAAACATTATAGATTATTATATACACATATGTAATTAATATATATGATAATTAAATCATGTTTTAAATTATGTAGATGATGAAATCATTATCTATGTCATAGGATTATCAAATAAAATGTCAAAACATACTTTAGAAAATTGGTAAACTACACCCGAAATAGTTAAAATAACAAAACATTATAAAAAAATGGGTAATAATATATTATAATATGTTGATATATGATTATTATGGTACTGGTATAAGTTATTTACATATTTTAAACCACTATATAGGAGGATAAATACCCCAAAAAAATGAAGGTTAAGGTAAGGGAATTTCATTTTAATTTACATTCCATTGAGATCTATTTTTTATTAAGTACCTATTCACATTTATTTGGTGTATATAATTAATTTAATATGTTATATCATGAATATATTTATTATGATGATATTATAAGTTTCAATTAATATGATTACTTCATGGGGATTATGATTTAAAAGATTCAAGGTGGTATGTAACACTTTGAAATGTTTAAAAATCATTTCGCTGAAGAATGTTTTCACGAAAATTCAATGGGTTTTCCATTCATTATCATAAATTACTTGATTTATTCATTTTAATCCCTTGATGTATTATTGATAAATACATATTTTTTATTCAATATGGATATTTTATGGGGAACAATATTTATTTGATATATGATGAATGATACGGAGATGCAATATATGGGTTAGGGACCGTTTGAGGAAAGCCCTATGGGTTAGGGACCGGTTAATGAAAGCCCCTAGATGAATCATTATTCTATAAGATGAACTAGTTTTCCAAATAGGAATAGTTATACTATCACTTGATGGTAAAGTTATAATGTTCATGGGAAACAAAATGCCTAATAAATAAGAATTTTCATTATTGAGAATCCATTTATTAATCATCCATGAGATTCTGCTTCGACATATATATGGGTGAATTTAATTTCAACTCATTGATTTTATTGTATAAGTTTTCAATTTATTACCATGAAATATTGATATTTCCTTATATATTAATTTTAATAGAATGTGTTATCATATTTTTTACATTTCCATGTTAATTAATTTCCCTTGATTCATTATTTCATCCACTTTAATGACCATTTGTCATCATTTTAGCTGAGACTCATTATGTTTCCTTTCTTTATTTTATAAAGAAGAAATCATTGATTAATCATTCAAGGTTTCTACTTAATAATTTAATTTTTTCCAATGTTTTTTATTTCCTATTTCCCAATGTATTATGGGTATCGTGTATGTAATCTAGATTTTTATGAATGAGAAACTGATAATTACTTCTAGAATTGATTAATTTTAATTATTCTAATGTAATAAAAAATGCAACAGATTCGGGCTTCTGGGGTCGATGAATTATAGTTGGTATAAAAGGAAGTTTAGCTGCTTCCACAAAAACTAGATTTAAAAAACATATATTAAGAAACATAACCTAAAGATATACATTGAGGATATGACTAGAAGGAAATCGTAGAATTTTGTTAATATAGTGACTAAGTGTGTATTCCAAGAAATAAATTCCATTCTAGATACTACATGGGAATGTGGTTCTTTCATAGATGTACCTTGTAGTAGAAAATCTGATAAGGTGTGTTGGGAATGACTTGGTGTAACCAATTAAATGATAATAAGCCATACTAAAAACCTGATTGACACTCTCGAGGGATGCATGTAGGATAATTCATGATTTATTTACCTTCCATTATGAATTATTTTAATATAATGTTTTATTCAATGTAACCAATGTTTATGATTCTAAAATTTATGTCACATAAATTTATGCTATATGATATACAATATTTAGAGTTGTACAAAGATCCTATTTTTTTGGAGATAATCCACTATATTCCATTTTTAGAAATGGGTCCTATAATGAAGAATGGTATCAATACTCGTCAGAAATTTAGAGGTTTCCCTACTGAGAAATTAAATGTAGCTCATATTATAATTGAATATGTTATGGATATATTAAGGGATATTAGTTATGTTATGACAAGTTACCTTTCCAAAATAGAGAATACTATTCCATATAGAGAGTCTTTTTTGTTGTATCACTTTATAAGATAGAGGCCCCATAATTTAGTGAGTCTACAGATCTAATAATAGATGAGAAATTTATTAAGGAATTGGAGAAGTTATTTGTTGCCTTGTAATGCTATTAAAAGTATAAGGATACAATTTTGATCTATTGCCTCCAAGGTGATGATGCCCAATGGTGGTATCTGATCCAAAATATAAGAAAGGAAGAATAAATTAAACTCATTGAATGGATGAATTTGAGGGAGGTGTTATTTGATAAATACTACCATCATGATTAAAAAAATGATATGAAGATGACATTACATAGTTTAAGAGAAAATGGGGGAAAATGTTTTGTAGTGTATGAAGTCACCTTTATAAGTATATAAGGATATAACACATATTTCATATTCAACATGGATTGAAAGGCTAACCACTTTTTTAAAGGACTTATACTAAGCCTCTATAAGGAACGAGTGTCTCAAAATTTTATTCATATGATGAAATGGTTTTATGTTCCACCATGACAAAGAAAGAATTCTATAAGTATTATATCTTTGAAGGAAATCCAGAGAAGAAAATAAAGGTCAAAAAACTAAAAGATAAATAGAATAAGGGAAAAAGGATTTTGAAACATATGATAAAATTGGAAAGAATCACCTTGGTAAATGCTTCAAAGGATTGGGGGCTTATTATCAGTTAGGAGAAATGGGCCACCAGAAAAAATAAGGAAATGAGAAGAGGTATAACTCTGATATTCTGTGGCACAACTATAAGGAGATGAGGGACTACACAAACAAATGACCCAAGAATCAAAATAATATACCACATAAGAATCTATGGGGTGAAGGTCAAGCATATTTTATTGACAAAATATATGTGGAATGATTAATTTTCTTCTATATTTGTATCTAATAAATATGTTGTATATTTATTTTAGTTATGATGTTCCTATCATATGATTAATGAAATATATAAGGATTTTACTTCACTACTTTTTAATCAAGTATTTGAGAGAATATATTGAATTTTATGAAGGGAATTTATTCAATAAAGAGTCAAAATATTTGAAATACATATAATTTGAGGAAAGAACACCCTTAATATATACCTTATGTTGAGATAATGATGAATAAATTATTATTTTAAATAAGTTCTGATTTCCATGGAAATGATTGAAGACTTTTTGACAAGTGGTATATTCTATATTTGATGGGGTTTTTATTATGTTAATCATATGTTTGGATTGTAAAAATTTAGAGCTTTTTCATGTTGAATAGAGAATAATTATAATTTCATTTTGGAAATATGTGACAATTTTTAGAAATTGTTATATTATAATAATTTTTAAACCGTATCCATCTATGAAATGGATTAAGTTCAACTTTGAATCCAGTTTTATAAATTGATATATTAAATAACTATACAATGAACCATTTACTGACAGATGAAATAAAAATAGTTCAAGGCACAACCAAAGTATAATATCATGCATATAGAAATGTATCAACTATGTATATTTAAATATACTCTTATAATGTCAAATAATTATTTAAATTTAGTAAAAGTGATCTTGAAACCAAAAATGTTGTCAAAGTAACTTCATTTTTGATAAATCAAATAGCCCCTTAGACCATCACAGATTTATGGCCTTAAGATTGTTAACTTTATCCTAACAATGTTATCTAGAACTTCCCATAGGGACTTTATCATTATATTTTTTGTATGTACTCATGTTTCTATTTCACACCTGTTTTCTACTACTAGAGAACCTAGTCATGTGACCATTGTACTTTCCTTTCTCTTCTATTAAGATGATTTGTTATTGATAATATTTATGATGTGGGAATTTCAAAAATAGTTTACTTTAAAATATAAATCCCTTAACTAATGAAATTATATTTAAAATGTTGAAATGAAATTTAATTAAAGTTGGGAGAATGTAACACCCCAAAATTATAAGGTAAGGACACTGTCATTGATAGAGTGTACCGCACGCATCACATGAAACAACCCAAAAATTAATTAGTGAAAATTCATCTTGGTCTATCTAAATGTCTTCTTATGATTTGGTAAGACATATTCACTTATTGAGTTCCATGTTTGGGATTTTAAAATACAGTTAGGAATTTTGACCGTTGCTAATATAGCCATTGAAAAGTGATCACATGATTAGTATAAATATAGGACTTTAACAAATCTAATTTACTCATACAAAGGATGTGATAGAATCATCCAGTAGAATTTCCCCATATGAAGATAATGTTTTAGAGATCGGAAAGGAAGTGTCATCATTGAGCTTCTCTCTTGACCAATCACAAGATGAGCTTGAATACGTTAAGTTCGAGCGAAACCACATACAAAAGAAGTGGATGTTGATAGAGATTACTGCTCGAGAAATGTTATCCGAGCCACCCCAAGAGTTTGTCACCATCGCGCACCTTACCCTATGGTATTATGAGAGTGTTTAAAGGGGTTATGTTACAAGACCCCAGTACTACTATTATGTACAATATTCTTGTATAGAGAATATATATTCTTTCTATTATTGTTACTTTGTTGATAGTTTTTAAAGTACAAATAATATTTGTTGTTAATATTCAACTAAGAAATATGTTTTGATGAATTTATGTATTTTTTAATTAAATAATTTTTTTATAAAATTCAATTATTATTATTAAATTACTTTTTATTATATAAAATTATTTTATAATTTTATGAATGCAATTTTAATTTTTATTAATGTTTGAAAGTCGTTTTGGTCAAACCCCATGAATTATCGAAAAATGTCAGTTTTTGTTTTAAAAGTAATAATTAAAATATTTATAAAATTATTTATATAAAATGAATATTATTTATGGAATTGGGATGCCGAAATTATCCAATGGTGTTTTTTTCATAATTTTATGAGACAATTGAATTTTTGGGTAAAAATTAAATACCGTTTAATTATATAATGTGTTTTATGACATCATAAAGACCCAATAATTTTGTAATAAAATACTATAAACATTATGTTTTCTCAATATATGTTTTAATATCAAAATAATGTGATTTTTGGTTTGTTTTAGTTATTTTACAAAGCTTTAGTGGACCCTCCAGTGCTTATAAAACATTTTAGCTTTTTAAATTGATTTTCTTTAGTGTGTGTCTCATCTCTACATAAGCTACCCAATTATTTTAAGAAGTTTGGACATTGGAATTATAAAATATTGTTTTCCACTCCCCTTTGGAAAAAACCATTACCAAAAACCCTAGTATGGTTTGTGGTTTTGATTAGTTTAATGTGTTTTGTCCCAAACCTAAATAATAAAGAATTCCCCCTCCTTTCCAATATAAACCCACCCAAAATCCCACATCCTCTTCACTCAAAGCCTTTGGATTTTGTCCACATTCTGACCTAATCTCTCTATAATCCTCCCAAGGCTTCCCAAGCTCCCAATAAGCCTCTCTCAAGCCTCTCCCAAGCCTTTGGGATCACAAATCCAATTAAGGGATTCCTTCCTTTCTAATTTTAGCCATGTTTCTTAATATTGTTACATCCTTTTATTTTCAATTATAAATGTTGGGGTATAAATTCATACCTCCACCATACCTTCCTATTAATTTTTTAATGATGGGGGTCCCCTTTCTCTCTCATTAATTCCCTCCATCTATACCCATTTCTTTGCCGAAATTCAGTAAGGAATTTCCATATCCTCTTTTACATTAAAGCAATTCTTTTGTATTATGAATCTAAATTCCATTACATATGTTGGGAAATGTTTCTATATGATGACCCTTTCTGTCTATTTAATGTATATATTATGAGACAACCCTTTCTCTCTCATCAACCATTTTTATGAATTCTTACGTCACACCATTACACTACCGAAATTGCACCGATTTTCCTCGCCATTGTCATTATGTAGTGAATACCATACCCATTTCTATATCAAGGGTATTATCCTAAGTGAAAATTTAATTTTTTAATGTAAAGATTCATTTATGATTATGATTGATTCCATGTTGTATGATCCATGTAGCACAATTATGCATGAAATAAAATGTTTAAGAAAAGTGCACCCTAATAGCGCTCTAATGCATTGGGTAAAGTATTGTGTCATGATACATTATGTGCAAGGAGTGTTTACTCATGCTAATTCAAATGAAACGAGGCTTTATGTTGGGTCAATAAGGTTTTCCTTATGAATTTTCCATTACTTCATACTTTGGGGTTATTTTTTAGTAAATAAGGTTTCCTTTTGACTTTATAATTCCTTCTTATATTGAAAATCACAAACACCTTATCTCAAGGCAAGTCTTTTTTTACCCTGTGTTTTACATCTATAAAGAAAAATTTCCATCCCCAAGGAAATTTATCCTTATCATGTTTTCACTATTCATATCATTATTTTTCTAAGTGTAAAATTCAGGTTGAAACCAAAACCCTGGAATCCAATAATTACCTAGATATGAAGCATTCGGTTTTAGGATCCGAATTCTTAGAATTATGGTTACGAACTCTTCTGAGTTCTAACTTTGAATTCTAATTACGAATTCTAGATACTAACTCTTCTGAGTTCTTAATCCAAATTATGATTACGAATTCTTGTTACGAACTCTTCTGAGTTCTGACTCTGAATTTTGATTACAAATTCTGGTTACAAACTCTTCTGAGTTCTGAATCTGAATTCGGATTATGAATTCTGGTTACGAACTCCTCTGAGTTCTGACTCTGAGTTCTCTAAATATATACCCCTAAATCTTATCAGTTATAACTCCAAATTATCATGAATTCTGACTCTGAACTTTGTAAGTTCAGGTTCCTAATTCTTGTGAATCCAGATTTTGAATTTCCTTGAAATTAAAAATCCGGAATTCTATAGAGTTCAGGTTCTGAATTCCTAGAAAACAGAATCCGAATATCCTTGTATTATAGACTCCGAATTCAATTTGGGTTAGATTCCTAACTTTCATATTTCCTTACATTTTAAATATTGGATTTTGGTTATGTAACCATATTTTTTATTACACTTGTTTCTATTATAAAACGATGTCGTTCATTCAGTTACTAACTAACCATTGTTTGAGTGACACATGTACAGTTCCCTCCAAAATTCAACGAAGAATATGACCGTTAGAGGAGGGAGCCGACCGTTGAAGCCGTGCCTATAAATAAGAGCTCATTTGAAAGAGATCACTACTGTTATATGACTCTAGAGATTACATGTTGTTGAAGTGATTTATAGAGAGAGACTCTAATTGTTTTATGAATATTGAACTTCTTGTTCAGATTTTCATTGTGAGACTCCGATTGTTTCTATGTACAATCGAGGGCTTCTAGGGATAGGTAGACATAGGTGATGACTACTTTGAAATTGAGGGCTTCCTTACTGAGGAAGAAATAGGTTCCAACTTGTAATGTCCCAGATTTTTCCATTTATTATTTTAATATTATATAGAAATTATTTTAGGACCAAGCTCTGAGACGGCGTGCAATTATGAGGCCCGATGAGCCCGGAACAAATGTTTGAATTTAATTAAATAATTAAATAATGCATGCATATTGTTTTCCTAAAAAAGTTGAATAAATCTTGAACGGTTTCTCATATCAGAAATATGAGGGCACCGTTGCGTTCAAAGAAGCGAGTTTCTCTTAGGTGAGACCTAACATCAGCTGGCGCAGGTCGATGGTGAAATCTAGTTTTTGGACGTAACCATAATAAAATATTTTATTAAATTTTTTTATTAAATATTTCTGCAAAGAAAGATCTTAATTATTTTAAATTAAATATTTCTCAGGGGATTAGGGTTATAGATCTCATAACCCTGAAGTTCCCCAGGAGGCTCTGGAAAGCTCTAGGGGAAACCCCCAGTGCAGAAATGATGTTCTTGACGAGTTTCACCGGCGACAACGATGCAGTGACTGGATCTTTGCCAACAAATGCCGCGGATCTAGATAGGATGTTTGATTTTGGTTTCCTTTCCTCGTTCTTGATTCCTACGATGAAGGCGGACAAATCCACGAATAGATTAGCTCGCACATCGATCGTATTTGCGGGATGGGATTTTTGCGGGGATTTGAGGGATTGATTCTTGAAAGTTATTTTTGTTTTCTTTTAGCCTTATAAGGGTGACGAACCAAGATCGACCCGAACATCGATCAATGTTTATCCCTCTCGATTTTTTGTGCCTTTCTTCCCGATTTCTTGTGTTCTTCGTGTGCGTTCTATGCGGGGTATAAACAATGACCGATTGTGCCTTCTATTTGCGGTGCAACGGTCTGAAATTGCAGATCCAACCTCAAGATGATGCTATGGAGCTGCAACGACGATGGCAGCGGACAATACAGGACGGATCAGAAGTTATGGATTCTCGAGTGTTTTTCTTCAGATGAATCATCTCTTGTTTTCCGAGCTGATTGAAGGTCCGAAACACCCAGATTCGGTGTTTGCAAGATGAAATGAAAAAGGATATTTAGTTTCGTGGAAAATGGACAAGAGAAACAAGATTCGGAGAACTGGACGAGGCATAGGGAGGAAGATGATGGTTCTGGAGAAATCCCAACTACACGGAATGTTGTATGGGCTACACTACGTGTGTTCGTCGATGGAATGCCTAGCTTGTACTCTCGGAGTACACAGACACAGGTCAGGTACACGACAAATGACACGTGGTGTATGCCCTTCCCCAAGCAGACCCGACCAGATACATGGGATACCCCATGTACTGGTACACGAGCATGGAAACATGGACATAGACCGTGTAGGGAACATGGCTAGTGTACTCAAAGAAAACCCCAGTTTCTTGGAAATGGAATGTGATTATTATACACACCGTGTAGTCTAGTTTTACACACCTGGACTAAGATACAGGTCGTTCTACATGATCAGTACCCGGATTCAAGGAACACAAACTGTAACCCTACTACACGCCGTGTTACCTATTCTACATGGATTGAGCCAGTTTTCATCGGTGACTTGGACTAGTTTCCTTCAGGTTCATCCCCTTGGTCTTTCCCCTAATTGTTTTCGATTACATTTCCTACGTACAAGAGTATGATCCCTTCAGAAGGACTTCCTGAATAGAGTTGTTGGAATCCCCTCTGTGATATATAGAGTCAGATCCTATATTCCTTCATGGTAACCTAGGTAGAGTTTCATGGAATTGACGTGACCTACTTTCCCCGGGCGCCAATCCTCTACTTAGTAGGGTAGTTTCGACTGAGTTGTTAGAATCACCTCATAGATACTGGTTGTGATCCTCATCTGACATATCAATAATATTTCTTCAGTACTCGTGGAGTGAGTCCTCCCGGAATGAGTGCATTGTGTCATTATTCAGGCATATGAGTATGTTCTCCTGGTTACGTGTTTATTGTAATCTTCGAGCGGTATCTTAGTGGTGGTTTCGCGATAGTCGATCGTGTATGTGTATATCTGGATATTATTGTTATATGTTCTGTAAAGATATACTGTGTAGAGATGACTGTATCTTTCCATTGTAGTATTTTCCCATTGTTTTATTCCTTTGTTGTTTCAGGGTGTTCTACTAGGTATTGTAATACTCACCCATGCATGGGCTTTTCCCGCACGTGTCGTTTCTTGTGAAGATGAGTGAGCCTTTGATAGGATTCTAGGTGGACCAGGACCAGATGATGCTCAATGAGATCCGGCAGGCTGAGGTGTGTTCATATGGCTACGGATTTCAGTCCATGTACCTTTCTATATAGGTTGGAGTTTTTTATAGACTTTCTTTTGGTGGGCTTGTACTTTTGGCCTAGGGTTTTACATTACTATACTTTACTTTCCTGTCTTACTATGTTGGTTGGGATTTTAGTGTATGCATGCATTTCTATTTTCAGTAGTTTTTACTTTTCAGCTTTGTGGGCTTGGAGATGTGTTTTTGTGTGTATAGGTTTATAGGCAATGCCTCCCATGTTATTGATATCCCTACTCAATGCTAGTAACCAGCCCCTGGCCTATTGGAGGCTGGCATGGGGAGTTGTGGCACGAGCCCCACTAGGACGTGTCGTGACATGACTACCTTGAAGTTTAGGGATTGTTGGGATAGCAATACAATCTACGATCTTCGTTTTGAGGGCTTACCCTTGTGTGGGTAAGACAAACTTTCTTGAAAGTATAAATCAAGGGACTTTTATCCAAGGTTGTTGGATTCCCTTCTCTTTGGGTTAAAATATTTACTACTTGTTACTTGTTTTGTTACATGTTTTCTACTGCATTTTTATTGTTGAGGAAATTATAACTATCTTATAATTACTTATACTTGTACTCTAATTTAGTTAGATTCTATATGCTTTAAAGTAGAATCTTCATTATTGTAATCATTAATTAGGTTTAATTTCCGGAATCACTTTTCTGGAATTGCATTCTCAGTATCAAATTTCTTGAATCTAGACAGTGTGTAAAACTAGAGGTTTTCCGAATTACCTTGTTTAACCTTGTTAAACATAATCATATTTAAATGTTCCTAAATAATTTTTAAAGTATAAAATTCACCCCCCTCGTGTATTTTTAGCATCATTAGATACTCCATACAGTATCTATTTTATTTAGATCCTATATTTGGTATTATATAGTATATCATACTCACATACCATCTCAAAAATTGGTATTATAGGAGGTATCTGAAATAGTTATACTCACATATAAGTTTTTCTTGCTCAAGTTTTCATTGTTCTATATTTTACTTGCTTAGGAATATTTTCCTTGAATCCGAAATTTTTCTATTAACAAGTTTTTGTGGAAAGAATTTCTTTAAGATTGAAGGAATCAATGATGGTTCCATAGAAAATCTCAATCCAACTAGACCACCTATCTTTGATGGAAATAATTATGAATATTGGAGAGATCACATAAAGACTTTCATTATCAATACTGGAGTTGATAATTTTGTTATGCTTACTGAAGGATATAAAATCCCTAACAAAGAAGTTAGTACCTTCACCAATCAAGAAAAACATGAATTTCAACTGAATTATAAGGTACACAATACTTTGCTTTTCTCCCTGACTAGAAATATATATAGCTAAATTTCATCTTGTGAAGAAGGAAATTGTCTTTTGAAGAAACTTGAAGTTACTCACTTTGGAACTTCCAATGTCATTGAAACTAGAAGAGCCATGCTTAGAGCTGAATATCATGGTTTCTACTTTCCATATAAAGAACCCATATGTAAGGTGAAACAAAGATTCATGACTATTGTGAATAGTGTACAATCCATGGGTGAGAAAGGATTAGATGATGAAGCTATTGTTGATAAGATCATAGACATCATTCCCAATGAATGGTAATCCAAGAGGACAACTATAGATGTGAAGAAAAAGGTTACTCAGATTTCATTACATGAGCTGTTTGGAACTCTTCTTCAGCATGAGACTAGAATGAAGAGAGATGATGATAATGTTAAGAAGAAGAATGGGAATGAAAGTGTTTATTTTACTACAAATTCTAATCATATGAAATCCAAGACTCCGCAGAGAGTTACCATATCCAAATCTAAGAAGGTTGTCATCCAATCCGAATCTAGCAGAAGTGAATCCTTAGAGAATGAATTAGCCAATCTTGCTCAAAGGATGAACAAGATAGTTAGACAGAGGAACATTCAATCCAGATATAAGAATAAAAAATGGAATGATAATAATGATTCAGAAGTCACATGTTATGAATACAAGGGAGCCAGACATATAAGACCTGATTTTCATATTCTCAAGAGAAAAGAAAGAAATGAAAGGCATTCAGAGAGAAACAGAAAGAAGTATTACAAGGATAATGCTAAGAAATATTTGGAAGCTAATGACACCTGCAGTGCCAATGGTGGAGACTCTTCAGATGAATCTTCAGATTATGAATCTTCTGGACATAAGAATCTTGGTCTAATAGCCAGACTACCTATTCAAAATTATTGTTTGATGGATAAGGTACACAATGTTGAATCAATGACCAATGTTTCTTTAAATAAAAATTATAGTAATGATAAATATTATAACTCTTCGGATGAAGAATCTTCTTCTGATGAATGTAATACTTTCCCTTCCTAGGAAGAAGTTTCTAGGTTTGCAAAACTTCTTGAGATTGAGAATTTCAAATTCATGAAAAATCTTGATAAGGAATATTATAGGAATACTATTCTTACTAAGGAAATATTAGATCTTTCTAAAGATCTTGATAATATAAATGTTGATTTTGAAAATATTTCAAAAAATCATGAGGAAGTAAATTCAGATATGAATAAACTTTCTAAGGATCTAGAAAACGCAATTTCTAAGAATTTTTTTTCAAGCCTATCTATAGTTCAAAATAAAATGATTCATAAAAAAAGAACTTGGTTATCAAACTCAAATCTGAAATTTTTTCCTTGAGGAAGTGTTTTTCATACTATACCTTAGTTAAGGAAAATTTTGATAAAATGTCTTCTCAAATCTGACCTCTAAGGAATAGTTCTGGTTTTGGTTATACTAGTTCTAAAACTATTTTTAGTAACAATTATTTTTTTCCTCAAAGTGATCCATTCTATACTAAGTGTCGGTTTGGTTGAAACTAGGCAAAAAATTATTCCCTAAAAAAAACTCAGAATTTAGAATTGCATAAAGCTTATTTTTTCTAAAAAAAGTGGCTGCCTAAAATTTTGATTCATAAAATTTCCGGATCTAAGAAAGTTTGGATTTCGAAAACATAACTTTTTATTATTTTTAGAAAAATGGAGAATGTACCAACAGTTATACTTGGTACATGGATAGTGGATGTTCTCGACATAATACTGGTGACAAAAACTATTTTTAAAAGATAATGAAGAAAAAATGATGAAAAGTAACAATTAGAGATAATGCTTAGGGGAAAATTATTGGTATAGGTAACATTTTTTTTATGGGAAAAACATTGATTTCAAATGCTTTATTTGTTAAGGTTCTTAAAAACTAACTCTTTAGAATAATACAATTATGTAATGAAGGATACCTTGTGAATTTTAGAAATGGCATGTTCTTAGTACACAATTCCAAAGTAGAGTTTATTCTTTCTTCCCATAGGAAAGAGAAGGTTTACACACTAAACTTAGAATACCTTAGGAGCCAAGATGTAACTTGACTTTGTGAAATGGAATATCATTATTGGTTATGGAATAGAAGGTTAGGACATTGTAACCTTAGGAACTTATGCAAACTTTCTAAGAAAATATTAGTTAAGGATATACCAGATCATAGATTCGATTCTTCCAAAGTTTGTGACCCTTATTAATATGGAAAGCAACATAAATCAAGTTTTAAATTAGGCGGTGAAATCTCAAATTACTGATGCATTAAAGTTAGTGCATATGAATCTTTTCCGTCCAACACAAACTGGAAGCATTGGATCCAAGTATTATCTATTTGTTTTAGTTAATGATTACACTAGATTTACATGGGTCTATTTTCATGAAAAGAAGTCTAAAGATTTTATTTATTTCAAAAGATTTAGAGACCAAGGTAAAAATGATAAAAACTTTCCATTGAAAACTATTCATAGTGATCATGGAGAAGAATTTAAAAATTCAGATTTTGAAACTTTTTGTAGTAAAAAAGCCATTACTCATAACTTTTTAGCACCCAGAACACCCCAAAAAATGGTGTTGTTGAAAGAAGAAATAGAATTCTTCAAGAGATAACAAGAACCATGTTGAATGAATATTCTGTAGCCAAAAATTTTTGGGATGAAGCTCGAAGTACTTCATGTTATACTCTTAATCTAGATTTAATTATAACTTTTCTTAATAAAACATCATATAAGTTATGGAATGGTAGAAAACCTAGACTTTCCTACTTCAGGTATTTTTGTTGGAAGGTATTCTTTTTGAATACTAAAGATAATCTACACAAATTCTCACCAAAATGTGATGAAGGAATTTTCTTAGGCTACTCCATAACTTCTAAATATTATAGAGTTTTTAATAAAAACACTTGTATTGTTGAAGAGACAATACATGTAAAATTTGATGAAACTGATACTTTTGTTTTTAAACAACCCCAACCTTCATCTTCGGATTTGTTTTCAAAAACTGATTATCAACCTGTGTTAGAAGTTCCTTCTGATAAGGAAAATTTCCAAGAAGGTACTTCTGAAACATTTACCCTGGAATATTTCCTACCCCATGTTGATGAACAGGTTTTACAATACCCAAAGAAGTTGTTTCGAAAGAATCATACTAGTGATAGCATCATTGGTGATGGGAATAAACCGGTAAGGACTACATGTTCTTTAAGAAATTAAGTAGAACATCTAGCATTTCTTTCCCAATTAGAACAAAAAATCAATGATGAGGCTTTATGTGATTGTGATTGGATTAAATTCACACAAGATGAACTAAATGAATTCAAAAAGAATAAAGTCTGGAACTTTGTTGAAAGACCTAAGGAAAATTCAGTTATTGGAGTAAAGTGGTTTTTCATAAATAAGTGTGATGCAATTGGAATAATATTTAGAAATAATGATAGATTAGTTTCTAAAGGCTTTAATCAATAAGAAGGAATAGACAAAACAGAAATCTATGTTCTTGTGTCCAGACTTGAATCTATTCTTATCCTACTTTCCATTTCATCATTCTTCAATTTAAAACTTTTTCAAATGGATGTGATATGTGCTTTCTTTAATGATTATGTTCAAGAGGAATTTTTTGTTGAACAACCTTCAAGTTTTTAAGATACAAAACATCCTGATCCTGTTTTTAGACTTACCAAGGATTTATATGGCCTTAAACAAGCACCTAGAGCTTGGTATGAAAGACTTACATGATATTTTCTTCAAAATAACTATGTTAAGGGAAATGAAGATCCAACCCTTTTTATAAATAAAGATATGAAAAATGTTTTTATTGTTCAAATTTATGTTGATGGCATTATATTTGGTTCAACTCAACAATCCTTAACCAATTCCTTTGCAGATCTAATGAAATATGAGTTTGAAATGAGTAAGATGGGTGAGTTAACATTTTTCCTTGGTTTTAAAATTTCTCAAAAACCAAAAGGAATCTATATATCCCAACATAATTATATTAAGGATCTTCTTAAAAATTAGGATATGAAACCACCAAAAGTATAAGTACTCCCATCGGTACCTCAAATACACATGACCTTGATGAAGCTGGGAAACCAGTAGATCAAACATCTTTTAGAGGTATAATAGGAAGTATACATTACTTGATAACTTTTCGTCCATACTTAATGTTTTCAGTATGCTTATGTGCATGATATCAATCCAATAATATGGAATTTCATTTAAAGGTCATGAAAAGAATTTTTCGCAACTTAAAGGAAACCATGGATTTATGACTCTTTTATACTTCTAGAAATGATTTTGTTTTAAAAATATTTTCAAGTGCTGAATTTGGTTGTTGTAGAATGGATAGAATGAGTATATCTGTAACATTTCATATCTTAAGATATTCATTAGTTTCTTGGTCATGCAAGAAGCAACACTCAGTAGCTATTTCCACTACTGAAGCCGAATATGTAGCAGTTAGAAGTTTTTCTCCTCAAGTGTTGTAGATGTAACATACACTCACAGACTATGGTATGAGTTTTACCAAATTTTTTTTTGTGATAATACAAGTGCCATTTCCTTTAGTAAAAACCCTACAAATCACTCTCATAAAAATCACATAGATATTAGGAATCAATTTCTTAGGGATCTCACACAAAAAGGAGACATCATTATTCAATTTATCGGAATGTAAGACCCACTTGCTGATATTTTCACAAAATATTTACCATCCGATAGATTTGAATACATTAAAGAGAAGTTAGGAATGATAACCATAAGGTAATCCTCCTTATTAACTTCTTGTTGAAACAAATCTCCTTACAGAAATAAACTCTTTTTTATAGGGGGGTACATTTCCTTGTTAGCTTAATTTTTTTTTCGTAATGAAGTTTTCAAATTTATTTGTAATGAAGTTTTTCAAATTTTGTCGTAATGATGTTTTAAAAATTTTTTGTAATGAAGATTTCAAAAATTTTAAAAATGATGTTATTCAAAAAAATTTGTAATGATGTTTTCAAAATTTTTTGTAATGAAATTTTCAAAAATTTTCATAATGAAGTTTTCAAAATTTTGCGTAATGATGTTTTCAAAAAATTTTGTAATGATGTTTTTCAAAAAATTTCGTAATGAAGTTTCCAAAATTTTTTGTAATGAAGTTTTCAATATTGTTCATAATAAAGTTTCATAATTTTTTGTAATGTAGTTTTCAACATGTTTCGTAATAAAGTTTTCAACATTTTTTGTAGTGAAGTTGTCAAAATTTATTGTAATGATGTTTTTTTCGTAATGAATAATTTTTGTAATGTTGATTGTTTTTCATAATATAGATTTTCATAATAAATATTTTTGTACAAAAATTATTTTTTGTAGTGGATGTTTTTGTAGTTTTTTTAAAAAAAAACTTGAAGAAGAATATTACATATTACGAATAATCTTCTTAGCAATCCGTAAGGTTTGACTCTTTCTTGAGTTTTTGTAATCACCTTTTACTTTAAGGTAGTTTCTTTTGTATTATTCAAATTTTTGGGATTCCAGTTTCGTTAAATCTGAATGTTTTCTTTTAAAAACCCCAAAAGATCAGATCCTACCAGAGTTTCCTTGCTACTATCATTTCAACCATTAGATTTGATCAGAAGAATTATCAGCCATTGGATTGAGATGGGAAGATGAACCTTCACATCAACACCTATAAAAGTAGACCCCCAATGGTTGTCCCACATCAGTTTTCAAGATTTTCCATGTCGGATCTCATCCCCACTTCAAAATCTCATTTCATATTTTCAAAGGTTTCTCAATTTTGAATGTCTGGTGAAGTTCCTTCTCAAGATATGTCTTCTATCAAGCCGATTGCGGAGTGGAATGTATAAAGAGAGAGGTTGGTGCATCCGAATTTCTTCAATACATATTATTCCATTATCTTAAAAAACATCAAGCTGAATAGATGGGAATGATTTTGCATGTCAAAGACTGGAGCTCAAGACTTGGTGTATCCTGATCTACTCATTGAGTTTTATGAGTCAGTTTTTTTCTTTAAGAAAGAATGGAGAGATAATTTTTCATTCAAGAGTTATGGAAAAACCTATGCCCTTTCATACCCCAAGGCTGCTAGCTTAGTGGGCCTGTCTTATGAAGGGTAAGATGAGTTTTGTTCCCAAAAGCTGCTAGATGTTCAAGGAAGTTTTGTAAAGGTGAAGGCTATGGAGTGTCTTGCACTTAAAGATTTCAAGACCGCAAATATTGATCATTTGGCTACAAATAATTGGATCCTTGAGTTATGGGTTCAGGGTTTTATCGTACCAAGAAAAGGTGACAAGGACACGCTGAAGAAAAGTGATATGTATATCTTGGATTTTTTCGTAAATCTATGGAAGATAAATCTGATGAAGCATATTCTCATTACGAAAGAGAATATCAAGAATGGTAATTTGAGAGCATAGATAATAATGTATCCTTCCCTACTCTCCACGTTGATTGTTTGATTTCTTCATTCCTTACAGATTTCTTGCAGTTCCAAGCTGAGGAATTGAAAATTCATGTTAGTAAGTGATGTTACTTTGAAAAGAATGAATATAAGCTTTTCTAATGATTATGGAGTGTTTTATGATCAACCAGTGAAAGAAGCAGAATCTATTCCGAAAAATGCAGAAGAGGCTGAACTGCCGATGAAGGATGGAGAGAAGAGGAAACTGAAGGAAGTGGAAGAAACAGAGAAAACCACTAAGACCAAAGAAACTCAAACCACACCTCCAATGCCCAAGAAATAGAAAGCCTATCTAGATGAGGTTGTTGCAATGTAGAGGCAGGATAAGAAAAACTAGTTAGAAAGAGAGCCATAGTTTTTCATAGATCCGGATAAGGCCAATGGTTTTAAATTAAAGGCTGCTAAAGTTCTTGAGAATCAAACCAAAGAGAAGAAGCAAAAGAAGAAGATGTCAGAGGCTGATATTGTCCAATCCCTTCTAAGGGATACTGTAATTGCATATGAGAATATCCCAATAATAAAATAATACTTGGTATAACCCTTACCTGAGACATCGGGGGAAGAAGTTCATCACTCCGGAAAAAGTACATTAAAAGGTCGTTGAAGAAAAGGAAGTTGCGGAAGAAGTACAAGAAGCTGAAAGTAGTGATGATACAGCTGATCTGGTAAAGCAAGTTGAAGACTTTCATGAGAAGGAAAGTACATCTGAAAAATTATCAATCCAGACTTCTCAAACCGGATCTTCGAAACTTTCTACCCCTGGAATTGATGAGAAGGTTGAATAGGAAGTGAACATGTTATCTGACGAAGAGAGTAATAATCATGACTTCATTCATCCTGAAGATATTGAGGCAGGAGTCCATAAAGAAAAAATTAATGAAGATAAAATTATTCAATTGTCTAAAAGTTAGCATGAGTCTCCGAATGAGGAAACTGTTCTAAAAAAAAATAAGGGGTAACAGGTGGTTATTGACACACCAACCAAAGTTGTTATAAGGAAGAAGGAAGTTGGTGGATCTTATAAGAGGAATCTTGTCGAGCTAGAGGAAGAACCATCACCAAGCGAAGTCTTAGAATCAGAATCATCATCTTTGGGACATGATTTTTTCATTCAATCACTGAAGAAGCTTGTTGACACCATTATGATCTTTCCAACAATTGACTCTAAATGTGAGATTCTACCACATATCTTGAATCAAAAATCAGATTCTGTATCCATGGTGATGGATAGGTGTATAAATATTGAAGCTAATCACAAGGACGTCCTTATCAACTATGATGCTCACAGAAAATATAGTAAGAAAGTGGTCATCTGGTCATAGAATATTGTTGAATATTTGAGAGAGCTTGATGAGTTTCAAGATGATGTTAAGGAAACTTGTGATACTCAAGAAAAAAAATCAAGGATCTCACAAATAGCTTTGAGGAAAAGCTAAATCTTGAGCAGAATAATCGGATTCAGGAGGTGAAGGATCTAAATGGGAAGTTTTATTCTATTTCCCAAAACTAGAAGAGGGAAAGGGATATCCGAATTGAGATCTAAGAGAAGTTAGTCAATAAAGAGGAGTTATTGAAAGCTCAAGCAGATGCTCTGAAGGCTCAGGAATAAAAGATGAAGGCATTAGAGAAGAAATCAAAGGATCAGGATGAAATCCTAAACCAGGCAGAGGAAAATCAGAAGGAGTTGAAGAAGCTGAAAACTATAGTCAAGAAGTTTATACCCACGGAGAAGGAAGGAAAATAGATAAATCTGATATTTTGTTGTATTTTTTCCCCTGTACAAATTTTTCCTATCCTACTGAAATTTTTGGTTTCTCATTCTTGTTTGGATGTTTTGTACTAATATTTCAGGTACCATAATTTATTTTCCATTCCCTAATGTTCTTTTCGAAAATCACAAAGGGGGATAAAGGAAAAATAATTCAATGTAAAGAAGAAATATCCCTAAGTTAGGGGGAGTTTATCAAAGGGGCTGTTCTCATTACGAAGATTTCCATACTCAAGATAATGTAAAATCTCATTCTAGAAATCTTGAATATGATCCTTCATGTTCCAAAGCCTAAGGGGGAGTTATTCATATTCATATTTTCCAATTTGAAAAGGGAGATAAGTTTTATTTCAAAATCTAGAAAAAATTTTCTATGTCCTTATATTCTTTTTCGTAAGAATGTTTGTGATTTCCAAAAAGGGGGAGATTTTTGAGTCAATATGGGTTTACTTATTACTTTTCCATTCCTTCATACTTTGGGGATATTGTTTAGTCAATAAGGATTCCTTATGACTTTACAATTCCTTCTTGTTTTGAAAATCACAAACACCTTATCTCAAGGAAGATCTCTTTTTACCCTATGTTTTACTTATATAAGGAAAAATTTCCTTCCCTAAGGAAATTTATCCTTATCATGTTTTCATTGTTCATATAATAATTTTTCTATGTTTAAAATTTGGTTTGAAACCAAAACCTCAAAATCCTATAATTACCTAGATATGAAGCATTCTATTTTAGGATCTGAATTCTTAGAATTTTGGATATGAACTATTCTGATTTTTGACTCTGAATTATGATTATGAATTTTGGTTATGAACTCTTATATGTTATTACTCCGAATTCTGATTACGAATTCTGGTTACAAACTCTTCTGAGTTCTAACTCCGAATTCTGATTACAAATTATAGTTACGAACTCCTCTGAGTTCTGACTCTGAGTTCTCAAAATATAGACTCCTAACTCTTATGAGTTCTAACTCTGAATTCACATGAACTCTAACTCTGATCTTTGTATGTTCTGGTTCCAAATTCTTGTGAATCGAGATTCTGAATTTCCTTGAAATTAAGACTCCAGAATTCTTTAGAGTTCAGGTTCTGAATTCCTAGAAATCAACATCCGAATATACTTGTATTATATACTCTGAATTCAATTTTGGTTAGAATCTGAACTTTCATATTTCCTTACATTCCGAATATTTTATTTTGGTTATCTAACCATATTTTTTCTTACACTTATTTCTATTATAAAATGATGTTTTTCATTTAGTTTCTAACTGACCGTTGTTTGAGTGACACGTGTACAGATCCCTTCGAAATTTAAGGAAAAATATGGCCATTGGAGGAGGGAGCTGACCGTTGAATCCATTCCAATAAATAGGAGCTCATTTTAAAGAACTCTCTACTGTTCTATGACTCTAGAGATTACATGCTGTTGAAGTGATTTCTAGAGAGAGACTCTCATTACTTTGTTCATACTGAACTTCTTGTTCAGATTTTCTTTGTGCGACTCTGATTGTTGCTGTGTACAATTGATGTCTTCCAGGGATAGGAAGATAGAGGTGACGCCAACCTTGAAGTTGAGGGCTTCCTTGCTGAGGAACACAGAGGTGCCAACTACCTTGAAGTTGAGGGCTTGTAGGGATAGAAAGATAGACTTCGATATTCATATCGAGGGCTTACCCTGGTGTGGGTAAGATAGAATTTCTAGAAAGTATAAATCAAGGGACCTTTATCCACGGTTTTGGATACCCTTCTCTTTTGGTTAAAATATTTACTACTTATTACTTGTTTTGATACATGTTTTCCGGTGCATTTTTATTATTGAGGAAATTATAACTATCTTATACTTCCTTATACTTGTACTCTGATTTAGTAAGATTCTATATGCTTTAAGGTAGAATCTTCACTATTATAAACATTCACTAAGTTTAATTTTCAGAATCACTTTTACGGAATTTCATTCTCGGGATCATATTTCCTGAATCTAGCATGTGTGTAGAACTAGAGGTTTTGTGAATTACCTTGTCTAACCTTGTTAAACATATTAATATTTAAAAGTTCCTAAAGAATATTTAGAGTATACAGTTCACCCCCTCTTGTATTTTTAGCATCATTAGATACTCCATATCGTAACTCTTTTATTTCGATCCTACATTTGGTATTATAGAGTATATCATACTCACAAACCATCTCAACATTTTAATCATTCATCATGTGCAATGAGGGTTTACTCATGATCAATGTGCAATGATCCTTGGCTCATTCTAATTCTATGTTAAGTGTTGTTTCCTCATTTCTAAGTAATTATTATCAAGATTTATCATGCCTTTATGTTCATATTTCTCATGTGCTCAATTTATATGATTATTGTCTAACATTTATTTTATTCCTCATGTTATTCCATGTTTATTCTTTTACTGGGATTTATAGATCACCTTGTTCTTATGTGTGTCTTCCAGTTATCCCATGAAATGATAAGAACGAGGGAATTTAGTAGTCATGTGAAGAAAATTTTCAGTAAAGATGTTGTATTTATTGTTTTAAGTTGTTTTGTAATGATCATATGCCCCAAAGACACTATTCATATCGATCTTCTATATTGTATCAATTGATGTTTATGTAATAAATCTTGTTTATGTGTGTAATAAAAATCATGGTTGTACCAGTTGGTATCAAAAGATAGGTTTAGTTATTTTTTAGGGATTAGGATTAGAAAACTGTAGTGAAAGGATTTGGGAAAATACTAAGTATAATAAAAAAATCCCGATGTTCTTTGTGAGTATTGAGTAAGTGGTTTATCAAGAAAATACATCCCTATCTTGATTCAAGTAGGTAGAGGCGGCTCTGGCACATATGTATATAGAAGTGAAAACTCCGACAAAGAGTTTCAGGCTAGACCCAGGGTATCCTGGGACACGATAATGGGCCTTGATACACTCTTGGTTATGACACTCTCCGGGGATATTATTTGGTAAATTCAAAAATTTAGCATGAACCATTATTAAGGAAATTAAATAGAATTCCCCTAAGAAAATATGTTTGAAAGTAGATCATGGATAACATAGATTGAAGCTTATATATTCATATGTTATGAAAATAAAATTAATTTATATGTCATCTGTTTTTGTGTTTGAATTACCCTTTATGTGTAACCCTTATCATTCCTTTTATTCTAACCAATGTATGGTAATAGGAGGACTCGGGCTAACATCCGATGTGAAGATCAATGCAGTGACTGTTCTAATGAGATCCCCAATCCGATAGGAGCATGAATTGTAAACTTTGTCATGATACTCTCTTAGTTAACTCATGATTTGAATAGAAACATGGGTCAAGAGGAACGTTACCCCCCCCAAGAAAGACTGATTCACTTTTGAAGCATTCATCAGGCAAAGGCCTCCTACTTTTAATGGATCATTTGTTCCCTCAATCACCAAACAATGGATCAACTCCATTGAAAAGATATTCTCCATCCTTTAATGTTCTAAACAATAGAAGGTTCTCCTGGATTTTTATCATATGGAGGGTGAAGCAGATCAATGTTGGATGTTGATAAAAAAACAATGCCTGAATAATAGATCAAGGCATTAGAATGGATGGATTTATGGAAAATGTTTTTCGATAAATATTTTCCACACCTCGTCTGACTTAGGATAAAAAAGGAATTCCTTAAACTCAAGCCAAATAGATGAAGAATTTGTTGGAGCGTATGAGTAAAACACCACAAGGATTGCACGATATGCTTCCAGATTTTTCGTTACCCCTGAATGAAAATTTGATCGCTTCTTTAGAGGGTTGAAACCTGGCTTGCGGAAAGCCCTGACGATCCATGACTTCGAAAACTGTGAAGAAATTCTCTGATGTTCCCTCATGGATGAAATGGAGATTGGAAAATCTTAGGGGTATCATGGGGGATATGGAGCATAAGGTGGTCTTGAATTCTGGCGGTTCGATCTATAAATCCAATGGAGCTAAGAAGATCAAGCACCCCACTTGCCAGAGGTGTGAAAAGAAGCACTGTAGAAATTGCATGAAGTGGATGAGGAAATTCAATAGGTGTACAAGAAAAGGACACCTAGCTGTTAACTACTGAAAAAAAATCCCATGGCTGCGACATATGAGTGGAATGATCTATTCAAATCTCAACTCATTGTTCATTGCTTCAGCTACAAAGAACCAGGGAATCATGCAAATCAGTTCCCTCAGCCAATGGTTTTGGAAGGCAACTAGCAACTTCCAAGGTAGCAAGGGTGAACTTTTTCCATTACTACCACTAAAGTGAACCCTGACAATGAAGTGGTGACATGTATGCTAATTATTAATTATTGAATAGAGAACATTCATACTGATTCAGGTTATACTGATTCTTTTATATCCTAAAATATTATTAGAACAATCCCAATACCACCACAAATCCTGGATGTAAATATGTTGGTGAGTACGGAAAATGGGTCAATCATTGCATCTCATGAATATAACGCATCCGCTATTATAATTTGAGGATTTAACTTCCCGTTGAACCACTTCAAAATCCCTCTGGTGGAATTTGATGTAATTCTCGAGTGTGAATATTAATACCCTATAAGCTTCTTTAGTTCCATCATCTCAAGTGTGAATATTAATACCCTAGAAGAGATGTTTTATTCTCAATTGATATTATACCTGGGGAGTTTTCAATATCCATGATTTAGTATGGAATGGTTGTTGTGAAGCTTGAGGAGATGAAGAAACATCTACATGAGAATCTGGATAAAGGGTTTATACACCCTAGTCCTTCACCATGGGGCCCACCAATACTCTTTGTCAAGAAGAAGGATGGGTCAATGAACCTTTGCATTGATTATCGCGAGCTAAAAAAAATAACAATAAAAAACAAGCATCCCCTCCAAAGAATTGATTACTTGTTCAATGATCTTCATGGAGCACAATACACCTCCAAGGTGGATTTGTGGTTTGGATATTATCAAGTAAGGTAGAAGAAAGAAGATATCACAAAGATTGATTTTCGTACAAGGTACAAGAATTATGAATTCAATGTAATGCAATTTGGAATCACTAATGCTCTAGAAATATTCATGGACATGATGAATAGAGCCTTTAGAGATTAACTTGACAAAGTTATGGTAGTCTTTATATATGATATTCTAATATACTCCAAAACCAAGGAGGATCATGAGGAGTATCTAATAACTGTACTAGAGACCTTGCGAAAGGAGAAGCTCTACGAAAAGTATAGCAATTGTGAGTTCTGGTTGAAGGAGGAATCATTCTTGGGCCATATCATCACAAGTAATGTGATATCTATGGGTCCCACTAAGACCGATACTATTGAGGGATGGATGAGGCCAACATCAGTAACATATATCTGTAGATTTTTCGGGCTAGCTAGATATTATCACCGATTTGTGAGAAATTTATCATGATTGTCCAACCCTCTTACTAATCTAACTCTAAAGGGAGTAAAGTTTTCATAGAGTGATGAATGAAAAGAGAGCTTTGAGTAGTTGAAATGGAGGCTTATCACTACACCCCTGCTCGCAATACCCATGAGTGGAGAACTTTTTGAGGTATTTAGTGATGCTTTGAAAAAGGACCTGGGTTGTGTGTTGATGTATAATGATAAAGAGATAGACTAGTCATCATGGTAGTATAAAATCCATGAGAAAAACTATCCCATGCATGATTTGGAGTTGGTGGCTGTGATATTTTCTTTGAAAATCGGGTGGCATTATCTCTATGGGGAGAAGTGTGAGATATATACTGATCACAAGAGCCTCAATTATATATTTACACTGAAATAACTTAATATGATCTAATGAATATGGATAAAACTAATCATGGATTATGACTACTCAGTCCATTACCACCCTGGGAAAGAAAAAAAGGTGGCATATGCTCTAAGTAGGAAGGATCCATCGATTCTGTCATTGATGATAATTTGAGAAAGATCCAATCTTCTTAGATTTTCCAAGGATAGACATGGGAATCATTAAGGGATAAAAATCATCAATACTTTCTCAAATGATTGCTCAACCATCCGTCTTGGAGAAAATAAATGATTCTCAAAGAAAGGATGTGGAAATTATGAAAAGGGTGGAAGCTATCAAAAAATGGGAAATCCTCAGAGTTCATGGTTGAGAAGGAGGGAATTGTGATATTTAGGTCACAATTATGGGTACCATCCAATACAGAGATAATGAAAGAGCTTCTAAATGACACACATAGCTCAACCTTCTCTATTCACCAGGGGAGAAGAAAGATGTATCAAGATCCCGAAGAAATCTTTTGGTGGGACAATATGAAAAGGGAGATTGTTGAATATATGTCAAAGTGCCTAGTTTTTCAGCAGTGAAGGATGAGAGGAAAAAGTATAAGTGGATGAGGTAACCACTCCCTATACCAACATGGATGTGGGACAACATTACCATGGACTTTGTCACTGGACTTCCAAAGACATCTAGATGAAGTAATGCTATATGGGTCATTGTGGATCGTCTTACGATGACAACTCAAATTATCGTGATTCAAGAGGACTTCTCGTTGGATCAACTTGAACGAATTTACATCAAATAAGTGGTAAGGATATATGGAGTACCACTCTCTATTGTATTTGACTGTGATCCGAGATCCACATAGATGTTCTGGAAAAGACTTCAACATTCTCTAAGAACTGAACTGAACTTTAATATATCCTATCATCCAAAAACAGATGGCTAATCTGAGTGAACTATTCAGACACTGGAAGATATGTTATGATCATGTTCAATGGATTTCAAAGGGGGATGAGACCAACATCTTCCACTGGTTGAATTATCTTACAATTATAGTTTGCCCTCGAGCATCTGAATGACACCATATGAAGACCTTTGAGGTAAAAGGTGAAGAACACTGGTGTGTTGGGATGAATTCGGTGGTCGTAAACTGCATGTACCTAAAATGGTCAAAGAAATGGTGGTGAAGGTGAAAACCATTCAGCAACATATCAAGGTAGCCCAAAGTCAACAGAAGAGTTATGCGGATAACCATCGATGAGAACTTGAGTTCAATGTTAGAGACATGGTGTTTCTACATATATCTCAAAGGAAGAAGGTCATAAGGTTTGATGATAAGGGGAAGTTAAGTACTAGGTACATCGACCCCTTCGAGATTCTTGATCGTGTTGGGGCTATGGAATATCGACTAGCACTTCCACCTACAATGGACAATGTACATGATATCTTTCATGTATTCCTCTTAAGGAAGTACATACCTGACTATTCACATGTATTCTCTTCAGAGGTAGTACTGCTAGAGGATGATTTTTTAAAGAGGAGAAACCATTGAAGATCATAGATTGTAGTGAAAAAGTTCTACGAAATAAGACAATGACCCTCATCAAGGTGTTTTGGAAAAACCACAAGTTTGAAAAAGCGACATGGGAATCAGAAGAAGTGATAAAGTAGAGTTACCCACATCTATTTTAGTGTGGGAAATGACAATTTCAATGGTGAACTTTCTTATGGAGGAATATTGTAATGATCCAAAAATTCAGTAATGAAAAATCATTTGTGTCAATTTAAATGTCTTATTATGGTTATGTAATATGTATAATATTATTTGGTTCTATGTTTTGGTTTTTAAAATACTGTTATGAATTGTGACCATTGATAATATAGCTGTTGAACATTGATCACATGATTAGTATAAATATAGGGTTTTATCAAATCTAATTTACTCAGTCAAAGGAAGTGATGGCCTCATCCAGAAGACTTGCCCCATGCGAAGCACCTTTATCGAACCTCTAAAAGGAGGATGCATCATCAGAATTCACTATTGACCAAGCCAAATCTGAGCTTGAATAAATTAAGATATAATTGAACTACCTACAAGAGAAGTGGAAGTTGATAGAGATTATCACTCGAGCAACGTTATGCAAGCAACCCCAAGTGTCTGTCACCATCGTGCACCTTACCCTATTGTCTTATACAGGTGTTTTAAGGGGTTATGTAAAAAGACCATATTACTACAATTATGTACATTATTCTTGTATATAGAATATAAATTCTTTCTATTACTGTTACTTTGCAAATAGTTCTTAAAGAACAAATATTATTTTCAGTAAATATTTAACTAAGAAATCTATTTTGATGAATTAATGATTTTTTGAATAAAATAATATTTTAAAAAAATATTATTATTATTATTAAATTACTTTTTATTATGTATAAATTATCATATAATTTTAAGTAAGAATCTGTAATTTTTATAAAGGTTTGAAAGTCCTTTTTGTCAAAACCCATGAATTTTCGATAAATGTTAGATTTTATTTTAAAAAAAAATTCACATATTTATAGAATTATGTAGATTAAATTAATATTATTTTTGGAATCAGGATGTTGAAATTATCTAATATTGAATTTTTCATAATTTTCCGAGATAGTTGAATTTTTGGGTAAAAATTAAATTCTCTTTATATATATAATGTGTTTTATGACATCATAAAGACCCAATAGTGATGTAATAAAATACTAAAAACATTATATTAGGCCAATATATGTTTTTAAATTAAAATAATATATTTTTAGGTTTTTTTATTTATTTTACAAAGCTTTAGTGGAATCTCTAAGACATATAAAACAATTTTTCTTTTTAAACTGATTTCCTTGAGATTGTGACTCACCTCTACATAAGAAACCCTATTATTTTAATAAGTTCGGTCATTAGACTTATAAAATATTGTTTTCCACTCCACTTTGGAAAAAACCTTGAGAATAAACCATGGGCTGGTTTGTGGTTTTGATTAGTTTAATGTGGGGTGTCCGAAACCAAAATAATAAAGAATTCCCCACCCCTTTCCTAAATAAGCCCACCCAAACTCTCACTTCCTCTTCACTCAAAGCCTCTGTAGTTCGTCCAAATCCTTCCCTCCTCTATCTAGAATCTTCCCAAGGCTCCCCAAGCACCCAATAAGCCTCTCTCAATCCCCTCCCAAGCCTTTGGGATCAAACTTCATGGTAAGGTATTTTTTCCTTTCTCATTTTATTCATGGTTTTAATATTTTTATGTCCATTTATTTTCAATTATAAATGTTGGGGTATGCTTTGAACCTCCCCCATACTTCCCTATTTAATTTTTTAATATGGGAGACCCCTTTTTCTCTCATTAATTCTTTCCATGTACAGTCGTTACTATGCCAAAATTCTGTAAGGAATTTTCCTCTCCCCAATTACATTCAAGCATTTCTTTTGTATTATGAATCTAAATTCCATTAAATTTTTTGGGAAATATATCTATATGACCACCTTACTTTCCATTTATTGTAAATATTATGATACAAACCTTTTTATCTCATCAACCATTTTTATGAATTCTTACGTTATGCTGTTAAGCTACCGAAATTGCACCAATTTTCTAAGCCAATGTCATTGTGTAGTAAATACCATGCCCATTTTTCAATCAAGGGTATCCACCTTAATGAACATTCAATTATTGATTATAAATCTTATGTTTGTTTTCCACATCCCTTTACCATGCAATAAATCATGATGATTTATTCCATGTTCTATGATCCATCTGGCACACTTATGAATGAAATGAAATGTTTATGAAGGGTGCACCCTAATAGTGGTCCAATGCATTGGGTAAATTATAGTATCATGATACAACATGTGTAATGATTGTTGAATCATGATAATTCATGTACAATTAGTTTTTACTCATTCTCCAAGTGCAATGAGGGTTTACTTATGCTCCATGTGCAATGAGCCATGGCTCATGCTAATTCAAGGTTAAGTGTTGTTGCCACATTTACATTTTATGATTGTAATGCTTTATCATGACTTTATGTTCATGTATCACTTGTGCTTCATTGATATGACTATTTTCTGAAATTTATTTTATTACTCATTTTAATCCTTGTTTATTCCCTTAATGGGCTTTATAGCTAACCCTTTTCTTATGCATGTCCTCTGGTTATCCCATACATTGCTACCTATGTGGGAATGTAGTGGTCATGTGAAAGAAGTTTTCAGTAAAGGTGTGGTATTTCATGTTTTAAGTTGTTATGTAATGATCCTAATCCCCAAAGAGACTCGACCTCTCGATCTTATATGTTGTATCAAGTAATGTTTATGTAATAAATCATGTTTCTGTGTGTAATAAAAAGTAGGGTTGTTATATCACAAATCTCATACAATAATATAAAAAGGTGAGAATTTACAATGTATTTAACATTTTAAATAATTTAAATCTATTAGATATCTTTCAATGAACATGATACTTATTTAGTGAAGGCTTCACGCAACAACGATTTTCTTCAAATGGCTTGTGTTACATGCAAGATTGGGTTTTACAGAATATTGAAATATTATAATAATATTATTTTATAAATTCTAGAAATTAAATTAGTAGTTATGAATATGGTTAACTATGTTATAGATATATATAGTTTACAAAAAAATAAAATTAACTCATTAGTTAAAAATTAAATTAGAAATGAATATTAATATTGATGAATATAATAGAAAATATTATTACTTTTATGCTGACAAAGCTATTTTTCACTAATAATTAAATTTACTATAATTATTTATAGTTATTAATTTGATATATATTATATATTCAATCAATTATTTTTTATATTCATATAGTATATTTGAAAGTCTTAAGACAAATAACCCAATTTTACTCATAAAAGACAATACTTTTATCATGGAACTCTTGCAATATTTTAGTGGAGAATACATTTTCAATAAATTTTCACACTTTTATAAATTTAATATGAAAAAATAAACTTCACATTTGGAATATAAACATAAAAAAATAGGATTCGGTGATTTTTTTGTATTTGTTTATAATGTTTTTTTAAATGAATACTAAAAATACTAATTTTTAGTTCAAATTGATTTTTAATACAATTTATTGATAAGGATAAGTTTCATTTTAAATTGGTTCTAAAGTATAATTAGATCATATGTTTATCAATTAATCTAATTTAGGTCATTGGAATCAAATTCACTTTGAAATTGTGTATAAAAAACATTCATATGTTTTTACATTAAAACTTAAATTTTCTTCCCATATGAAGGATTAAATTTAAATTAATTTCTATCACATTTTTTAATGGAATTTAGAAGAATGTATTCCATCTTTTTAATAATCATATTTATAATTTATAATATATCCAACATAGTTTTTGAAAAAAAACATTAGTTAAATTAATTAAAATTAATTACAATGATTAATGTAAAATTAAGATCAATAAGGGACTAAACCATAATCTTTAGGGTCCAAATGACCAATAAAATTTTCAAATATCTATTTGATGGATATATTTAGACCATATCCCCAATTATTTAAAATTCAGAAACTTATGGGATCCACATGCAATGTGAAAAACTTATATAGAATTCCATCACAAAATATTGGAAGCGTTTCACTCCACCTCCACTATAAAATGGCCTCGTATCCTCCCACATCCTCAAACCCCTCAAGCCACGGTGGCTTCAAGGAATAAATAAAAAGAAACCTATTCAGTACAAACTAAAAAGAGTTACCCGAATAAGTGGTAACAAACTTTCTCAAGTTATTTCGTTTCATTTACATTATCCACCATATCCTATTTTTTATTATATGATTATATAACAAAAAATACGCTCAATATACTGAGATGTTTTAATTCTATGTGTTCTACCTAAAGTTACACACACTGCCATCTAATGTGTAAAGATCATACTGTATATGCGTACGATGAACTACCACCTCACGAAATGATGATGATTCATTTTTAACTTTACCAACTCTCAAGGTGGGAACTATGATGAACAATATATTTATATATGATATATATACAAAAATAATAAGGAATTTATTATTATTTAATTATTTCATACGACATACCCTTATACCTTTCATTTTTTGTAAATATGATAACATCGTTGTGGAAGTGGGGACTATTCCCTCCCCAAAGTGATGTGACTCATTCACATTATACATGGAATGTATAAAGGTTATTTTAATAAAAATATCAAATTTAAATATAATAATTTAATTATAATATATGTATTTATCATTACATTTAATTCTTTTAACATGACATATAAATTAAAGTAGCGTTAATGCGTACGTACGACCTACCATCTCCATGAACAGTGAATTTAATTTTCTACCTCCATACTTTATAGATTATTCTAAATACATATATACTGAGTATATATGAGAATTAAATCATGGTTTACCATAGGTATATTATTAAATCACGATATATGTTATAGGAGTATCAAATAATAAGTCAAAATATACCTGAGAATACTAGGAAATTTAAACAAAAAATAGTTAAAATAATGAAATATATTTCGAAAATGTCTATTCAGATACTATAATAAGATGATATATGATGAGTATGGCGATGCTATAATATAGTAACATATTTTAAACCACTATTTAAGAGGATAAAGAAAAAAATTGAATGTCAAGGTAAGGGAATTTCTTCACAATTCACATTCTATTGAAACTTATTTTTTATCATGAAAAAATTAATTTTTATATGGTGTATATACTTACTTTGAAAAGTTATATCATTAATCTATTTATTCTCAATTACATATATGTTTCAATTAATATTATTACTTCACTGTGATTAAGATTTAAATGTGTCAAGGTGATATGGTATACATTTAAATATTTAAATTTAATTTACCTCAAGAATGTTTTGATGATCTTTTAATGGTTTTTACATTCATTAACATCAGCAAACCTTATTGTTACTTATCCTAATATGAGTTATTATTGATAAATATGTATTATTAATTCTATTTGGATATTTTATTGGTAACATTATTTTTTCTATGATGATTTTTTTGACATGAAATACACAGGTTGGAGACCGTTTAAAGAAATCCCTACATTTTGGGGACCGGTTAAAGAAAAACCCGTGATGCATCAGTAGTTTAATAAGAATAATTCATTAAAATAATCTTAATAGTTAAACTATCTATTAATAGTAAAGGTATCTTGTTCCGTAAAAACATTACATTCGATAATTATGTATTACCTTTATTGAGAATTTAGTTATTATTTATCCATGAGATTTTTCATCGACATATATATGGATGAATTTAACTTTAGTTCATTTATTTAATGACATGTGTTTTAATTTTCTTACCTTTCAATATTGATATTTACGTATACATTTATTTGAATGTAATGTGTTATTATATTTTTAGCTTTCAATTTTAATTTATTTCTATTTATTCATTTATTCTTTCTCTTTACATACCCTTAATGAGCATTTGAGATCCCCCTTATTATATTTCTTTTCCCCAGGTTGTGAAAAATAATTATTTGAATAAGAATTCAAGGATGTTATTTATTTATCATGTTTTTTTATATTATTTACCAATGAATTATTTGTATCATTCATACAATATCTCTTTTCAAGACTACTAAAGTGATCGGTCATTTAGGATTTTACTATTTGTAATCATGCCCTTGTAGAAAGACAATGCAGTAGCTCTAGGATTCTGTGTTCATGGAATTATAGTATTACTCAATATCCCTTAATAATTAAATGAGTTCAGGTATTTTATTGTTAATATTAATGATGACCTAATTTATTATTTAACTATTAAACAATGCATGTAGGGGTTATAGGATCTAGTCTATTGTTAAACCTTTTTAGAGTGGAAAATTATACCTCTAAAATGTTTTATTGTGCCCAATCGTCTTAGTATTTGAGTTGAAAATGTTAAACTATTACCTATTATAAACTGATTTGGTTCCCTAAATATTTCATAATAATTATTTCCATCGTGGTTTTGAATATTTTTCTTAAATTATTTAATTATAAAGAACATATCCACCGATACATATAACATTTTTCATTTGGAATTCAAGTTTTCTAGCATGTGACATTAGATATATTAAGCAACATATTTATACATATTTTAAGAATAAAAATCTATATAGGTACCACTAAATATAATTTATTTATGGATTTATTATTCTATATCACGTTACATTTTGTAATCCTTAAAGACTATCTATAGGTCTTGACACCACTCGATGGATTTGCATCAAGTAATATTTTTCTTCTCAAAGATAGACATCAAAGAGTGGTTTGTTTGTTTTTTGTTCCCATTTAGCCATTAATAATGAAAAAACAATTTATTAATAGTAGATAATTATTGATATTTAATAATGAATTGAATTCAATATATTTAACTTAATGATCCATAATTATGTGTACTTTGGCATATATTGTTTATAGAGGAACAAATTAATGATATAGGGAATGTAATTAGAGATGGGGTCTGTATTATTTATTATTATTAGGCGCCATTATATTTTCCCATTTATTTGTTTCATTTGATTTCTATATAGTTACTCTTTATTTCTGGGCACCCGCTTTGATAGACCTGCATGTTTTCATTATTGTTTGAAACTTTTATATAGATAGTGGTTCCCTATTCAATTGATCAATGTTGGATTATATGTTAAAGTAATTATTTAAAATTATATTTCATGGTTTTTAACTATAATCAGTTGGATAAATGATAGTTATGATGATATTTTCATCACATTTAAAAGTAAATGTTTTATGAATTTAAGACGTGATCCTAGGGTTTTTTCTCTGGAGATGACATTTGAAGTTAAATATACTAATTTTTTATTGAATATTCAAATTTTTTTCCATAAAAAATTGATTTAAAATATTTATTAGGCCTATTATTCTATTATTAAATTATTTTTCAATAAAATTTCATTTTATTCATTATTTTAAAACACATTAAAATATGAAAAATCATCATCTTTGATATTTTCATAGTAGGAATGAGTTGTGGAATTTGTGGAACAAAATTACCTAAACTAATATAAATTAAATATGTATTTTTTATAGGATATCCAGTTCATTAGACTACACTTTCTTCTAATGTACCGAGATTTCGATAAAACGAGGAGACACCGAAGGGAGGATCATAATAAAAACAGAACATGGTCAACATAGATTGGTCCTAATTAATATATATATATATAATAAAAATGGATAAAAGACACCAATTTGTATGATTATTAAGGAATTGGAAAGATTTATTGAAGTTCAAAAAATTCATCAATTTCCAATTCATCAATCATTTGATAAGTCAGTTAGCTAGGAAAATCAATAAGGAGAAAAATCTATCATATAGATAAAAGGATGGATTTTTAGCATTTTTGATAACCCTAGGAAGAAAATTAATGTATGTACTAATCATCAACATGAAATAGTTTGAATTATCCTTTAATTCCAGGTTCATATGGATGTTTTTCAATTTTCAACTTTTTTAGTTGTAACAAAAAATGTTACAAAAAAATTAAATTATTATTTTTGGGGTTATCGATTATTGTGATTATTTATTCCTTTTTTAAATATTTCATTCCTTTACTCAAGAATAGCATTTTTATGGATTACATTGGTTATTTGATTCCATTTTTTCACACCCATGTTATTGAACATATATGTTATGGGAAAATTCACCAAAATATTAAAATCTATTAACTATGTTTAGTTAATTGTGTGTTTATATGATTTTATATATTTTTCTCATTGCATATAAAGCACAAAATCAATAGGGGTATCTAGTAGATCATGATGAACTTACGAAAAAATTATTAGAGGTTTCCTACAAAGAACTCACTTAAAAATTTGATATAAGATGTTTAAAATAGTTTACTATTTTATCTATCCATTTTCATTTAAATAGTGATGTATTATCATTACCAAAAACATATGGGGTGATCACACTCTCTTAAATTATTTAAATTCAATCCCTTTAATTTCATAATTCTTCATCATTATATAAATGAAGAACCAGTTCAATAAAAATCATATATTTTACACAATTAAATACTAATTTTAATGTTTTAAATCTATTGATCCATATAGTCATGAACTATTATTACTATTATAATACATAAATTAAGAATAAAATGGAAAATTAATCTAACATGTTCGACTATGGAACCACATTTTTTCATCTTTCCTAAAGAACCACGATTATATATAAATATATATATATATTATCTTTATTTACCATCACCTTAGCCTTTCTCCCTGTTATTTTCTTGTTTTGGTTTTGTGTTATTAATATTATTTTTCTTCTTATTTGCCCTCTCAAATTTGGTTGTATAGTAATTTTCATGTGTTTTTTCACTTTCTTGGAAAAATATTGGACACTATTATTTTATAAAATATCCTAAATTGAAAAATTACTTTAAATTGATCTTGAAATTGAAAATAAATTACAATAAGATATTAAATATTACAATGTAGAAAATAAATAAACATTGGAGAGCCCAGTGTAGAAAAACAAGGGTTCTCAAACCAGCCTATGAGTAAATCGAATCACACCCTTGAAAACATAGATACAAATAACTATTAATTAAAATAATTTATCATCCATGATGTGAATTACTATTTTTTATACATCCAAAAAAATATATAAGTATAAAAACTTTAGATAAAATTGAGCATCATCCACACTTTCAAAAATTCCATGATCTTCTATATTAGAACAAATAAAAGAACAACCAAGAGTTTCACATTGTATGATCCACGAATAATATTTAAGTTATGCATACAGAACATTAAAATTTTAGGTTATTCAAAGTCTCTATAAATTATAAATAGACTTTAATTATTATTTAATATTAATGGGAATTGTATTATTGAAAAATATCATATGGGGTGAATTCAAAAACAAGATCTGTGGGATGATCTAAATCAATATATGGTCAAAATGATGTTTTTGTTGACTATGTGTCTTAATACTATCACAAACACCATTATAGCATATGTTGTGGCATGTATATAACCTTTAAGTTGTTAGTGATCAATGACTTGTTTCTTTATGAAATTAATTACTGGGTATTTTATGAGTTTTTAATTATATTATTGAATATATGCTCATGGATGAGTTTGAGGAACATTAGAATTGACAATTGGTGAAATTTAATTTAAATTTTCTAATTTAATGCACATATTGATAGTAATGACATAATTATTTGATGTTGTGATGTTTTATTATTAAAATTTCACTATGATTCAAAAACTCATTCCATAGATGGTTTGGTTTTACAATGATGGAATTGAAATCAAAATTTTATATACTGTAAGAAAATTAATTGTAAAATGAATCATTCACCTACAATGTTTCGGGGAGTTATTTCACTATTAGAAAGAGGAAATGTGTTTTTGGTTCCATGGTGTTTGGTATCCAAATATCACCATAGTTTGTTACCTCTACTGACAACATAATGGGTCGATTAATACCATAGTATCAATGTTTTAAAAAATATATATATTTAATATATTTATGGAAAACAATTAAGTAAGGAACTATGAATCAATTCACAACATGGAATGTATTTTAAAAATGTGGGTAAATATGAGTGGATATGGTTCAAAAACCACAATTATTGTTTCCACAACATAACTATAGTCACATATTTTTTTATTCATATTCCTTATATTTCAGATCTAGATATTGTATAATGAAGAAATATCCTCTGCCATAATGAATTTCAACTTTATTAATACAAGAGTGTCTCACTCAAAAAAAGATATATATTTTTGTTGGAAATTGTTTTAGGATAAAATTTATTCTATTTTTTAAATGATGATTTTAAGATTAATTTAGTGGAATAAATACTGTGATCACATGATCGAAATTTTAATGTCAATTAAGGGAAGTGGTGAAAATATCAATTAAATTATTAATGCATTATGTCCTACTTTTTCAAAGTAATTTCTCTTTTATTTTTGTAATAACCCATAAAATAATAATACTAGAAAAATTTAATACCCTATTAATATTCATGAACATATTTTATGGATTCATATTCAAAATAATAATTTATGTAATTTTTTCAATAAAAAAGATATCATTTTATTCTTATTGAATATTTTTCAATAAATTAGATGGATTTATATAAAAGATAAAATTATAAATTTTAGAAATTTAATTTTATAAAATGAATATAATTTTTTAATTCATCATATTAAATATTTTTAGGGTAAAATTTTAGATATTTTCTAAAAAGACTGATTTTTAGTTGTCTAGTAAAAAATATATATTTTTATTAAAAATATAATTTATTTTAATGTATTTACAGAGTAAAAATATGTTTTGGATTTATTTAAAAAACAATTATCCCCCTTTTGATAAAAAATCCATTTATTTAAATACGAATTATGATAAGAGTTTATTTTGTTGTGAAGAAATTCTTTTAAGCATGAAAATTAATTTTTCCATAAAAAAAGTTTGTTGCTGCCCTTTTCGTGAATATATTTAAATTAATTTTCACTAATTATACATATTGAATTTTTAAAAATCGATTTCAAATTTGAAATCATTACTTTCAAATTTACTAATTATCTCAATCTAATATTTATCCAAATAAATAGTTACTTTGAAAAAATTAGTAACCTTAGTAAAGAGTAAAACTGGTTAATTATGGAAATAAATAAGTGATAATGAAATATAAAATTACCATAATTATTATTTTATGAAATTAATTAATCCCATTAAACTTTATCTTAAAAAATAATTAGTTCTAATTTACCATGATAATGACTTAATATTATATAAAACCTTAAAAAATTAAAATCGTGCTACTCCCCTAAATTCTAAAGAGATACTATTCTCATAACTTATTCATAAACATTACTAATACTATCTTAGCTGATACTAGGAAAAAAAATCTTAAATTACATCCCCACAACCTTTAAGTACTGGTATTGCAAAAACACTAACCAAGGAAGGATTAATGTGTATAGAAAACAGAGAATTTCCAAAGAATAGTTATAACGATTAACTAAATTCTTTTATGTATGTTTATTCTTCTAACACCTTCAAACCTATCATAAAAATCACTATATGATATAATAAATATATTTCATAGACCAAATTTTTATTATCTTTATAGTAAATCCAATATTAAAAACCATTACTTCGAATGGGAAATTGAAACATTGATCGTGCATACATGTAAGATACCACCACCATGAAGCGATGTATTTTTTATTCCATTACTACCTCACATGACTAATTATAATGATTTAAATAAAGAATATATACGTTTTTTACAAAATAATTATTATTTTTAATATTATATGTCAATTATTTTCTTACCCTACAATCTGTTTCAAAAGGAAAACACCGCTCATGCATACATGTGGACTACCACCTCCACAAATCAGTGTGACTCTTTTATCATTTGTAACATTATTAAATGGTTATAAAATGGAATTTAATATATAAAATGATATTTATGAAATGTTTTTTATTCAGGATATGTAGAATAATGATCCCTTTTACTATGGTCAACTCACTGATGTTATTTTTAGGTTTTAAATTAAATAACCCCAAACAATCCAATTAAAACATAATAGATTTAGTAACAACATTAGAAATGGTAGTAAATGAAATAAAATTGACTATCTAAAATTTACAAACATAAAAATTACTTTAATGAACTATAAAATTATAATTTTTTATTATTATTCTAGAATGAATAGTATATATGTGGAGAGTCAAGAGATAAGCTAGGTGATCTATATTTAAAACATTATATTAAAAGGGTTTAAAATACTTTCCTATTTGTGAAAATTAATTTTAATGTTTCACGAATGTTATCATTTACAATTAGGATATATTAAATGGTAATTTTCAACTAAATATGACTTTATTAGAAAAAATATAAAAGAATCTTTTCAAAAGTTTTTCATATGGGTGTAATACGAGGCTAGTATAGTTTTTATTCCAAAAACCATGATCCCCTCTACAATAATGAAATATAAACCGGTGAGTATGTGAAATTTACCTATAATGTCCTTACATGTGTCATTAATGCAAGAATGTCTATTTATCTCCCGCGGTGGATTTCCATGGAGCATCATGGTTTTTTGATGGACCGGTCTATCCATGGTGCCATTTCCATTTCTCATGAAGTGATAAAGGATATTAACTTTCAAACCCAGGGCTCAAATGTAGCTCTCAAGTTAGAGATGAATAAAGCCTATGATTTTGTAGAGTGGGGTTCATCAATAATGTGTTGGATAAGATGTGTTTTTCTCCCTAGAATATTGATCTTATTTTTAGATGTTTCAGATCTCCATGGATAGCAATCTCATTATTCGGGAAGTTCTATGGTTTCTTCAAGACCATTCAAGGCATCCAAAAATGGGTCCCACTATCCCCTAGTATCTTCATCCACACCAAGGAGGTCTTGAGTAAGCTCATCTATTGGAGCACAAATAATGGATATATTCAAGATTATCGGAGGAGTTTGAGGGCTACAACCATTTATTAACTTATGTTTGTAGATGGTACTATTTTGTATATTAATGTTGAAAAAGTCTATTTGTTGTTTGAACTGAATTTTCGAGGAGTACTTCCACTGGAGTGGCCAACTTGTAAATGAAGAGAAAATTTTCATTTTCATCTCCATCAAATTCTATCCATGTAATATTTCTGGTATTCAAGCCAATCTTTCCATGAAAAGAGGATGTTTTCCTATGCACTATATTGGGGCTTCTATATCCCCTGGTAGACTTTGAATTCAGGACTTGGATTTTTTACAAATAAAATCACAGACCGCATTCAGAAATGAAAAAGATACGCAATTATCCTTTGGTGGCCGTATTTATCTTATTAATATTGTGATGTTGGCTACTCTAGTCCTTGATCTTGTTGCAGTTATGCCTCAGAAAGGTGTCATCAACAGCATCCAAAAAATTCTTGCTGGTTTCATTTGGGATCCTTTTGCAGATGGAAAAAGTCACTAAGACTCTTGGAGAAGAGTGGCTAGGCATTCATGGGAAGGTGGTATAAATGTGCATAGTCTGGATGAAACCCTCAGTTTTATATAGGATAACTTGTCTTGTGATTTTGTGGATCAGTGTATGCTATGGGGGAAAACAATTCGCCCCTATTTTTCCATCAGTATTCAGTTTTGTGAAGGGGTTCTTCAATATGGCATAATCCTACCACCTCATTTATGAACTTCTCAGTCACTTGAAATGGATTATAGGGAGAGGAGATAATTCCTTCTGAAAAAAATAGGCTGGGAAAGGCTTGGATTCTCGGGGTTTCTTGCTCCCCATATCACTTTCAGGGAAGCTATCATATACATAGATTTCATTAACACTGTGTTGGAGGATTCACAGCATTTCCTCTAATGGATTATGACATTTGGAATCATATGTTGTAGACCAAGGTGGATCCCCCAAAGCATTATTTATTGTTATGGAGGATCAAGAACCACACCATTCCTTCAAATGAAAATACTAAACATTGTGGGATCTCGTATGTATCTCGGTTCTCCTGTTGTATGGTCTACAAAGTGGAAAATACAGACCATCTCGTTTTATTTGGTGAATGGGTGAGTACAGTATGGAGTTTTTACTTGTATTTTACAGGGCTTTGTGATCCTATATTGGTGGATATTTCTTTCTTGGATAGATGGTTCCATGGGTCAGGAGATAGAGGGACAGAGAAAATGGCATGTTCATTGATTCTCCATGTTGGGTGTTGGTCTATATGGCATTCTAGGAATAAGCTCAGACATGCGGGTATTATGTCTACGGGTAAGGCTATCATCATCTGGTCGAAACATATCCTTATCGATCTGGCGCATCTCCTCAGTAAGTGGCAGGACAGACCCTCCTTTAGCTGGATGTTTTCTAGTCCTCATGCCATCAAGTAGATAGATAAAGTTCACAGTGGTCGCTGGGTTCGATGGAATTCCCCTTCCAGGGACTTTAAACTAAATACTGATGATTCATACTTTATAAGAGTTCTGGGTGGGGGTGGTGTTGTTTTGGAATCTTGGGGTTCGATTCTCCTGGACTTCTTCTCCCCATTAGGCCATGGATCCTCTCTTCAGGCCGAAGCCAAGGCCATTCTCATAGGTATTACACTTTGTCACCAGAATGGTATAGTGTTAGATGAAGTTGAAACAAACACAAAAATTCTCCATGATTCTCTGAATGATATCTTCTCTCTTCCATGGTATTTTATCCACATAATCAGAAAGTGAAAATGTATTATCTCTAATAGAACCAAAACCAGTCAATCCTGGCCTGTGGGTAATCAAGTGGCAGATCACCTTGTTTCTATGGAGGTTCTTGGCCACGATCTTGTTTTTTCCATGATATTACCACTTTTAAGGCCGAAGAGGTTAATTTGATTAGTGGGGATTTCCTCAGATTGCATTATTTCATGCCTCATTAAGTATCTTTGTCCCTGTTGTTTGGTTGTATGTTTTCTCCTTCTTAAAAAAAGTAAAAATGAGTGAAAAGAATGATGTTTTTCTATGTGCTCTAATGACATTTTATATGGGTTTTATGATGGAAAACGAATATTTTAGGAGTTTTTATCAAGAAATGATTCTTGTAATGTTTATATGATAACTGGTTAGCTTGATGTAGCTTTTTTATGGCTTATTCTAATATAGATCTTAGATTTATTTGGTAAATGGTTAGATTAAATGGGAATTAAGTTACAACTAAGAGATATTTTGGAATTTACTGTGATGTTTTTTACATTTTAAGATTTGACATAAAGATGAATTTAAGGTTAATTTCCCAATTTACCAACATGGGTATTTAATGATTTACATGGGTTCAAAATTATGTATTTTGTTTCCATAATGTAAGAGAATGGATCAGGATTAATTGATAGTTTATGATATTCTAAGGGTGAATTGTTTATTTCCATTAGTTATAATGTTTTTCCTAACAAAAATATAGATTATAAATTTTCCATTATTATTTATTAATAATAATTTTGAAAAAATCACACTTTGATGTTGATTTATTGAGAATTTAATGATTATTATTTCTCAATGTTTATTATGTAAAAAAATTCATATGTTATTTTAATGAATATTCAGAAGGAATAATGGGTATAATATTTTATACCCCTTAATGTGGTTTATTTTTCTCATCCAACATTTACAAATACTTTTCATAGGGGATAAGCATGTGTAGGGTTTATAGAAATGTCAATAGTATAACATTCCGAATTAATAAAAATATGATGAAGGAAACTTGAGGGTAAACATATCAACTTATTTTTATGAAAAAATATACATTTTTAAATTTACAACATGTTATTTAATGATTTTATCCATAATCCAAAAATATATTTCTAAAAGATCATAGAAATGTAAGAAAATGTGAATCATGTTATAAATAATGTAATTATAAGTTGATTATGTTATATGGTATTATATTCGATATTAATTAAAAGGTTTAGATAACATTATAGGTTATGGTGATACTAAATGAATCTTATATGATCTTTAAAATTATGTTTGAAATATTATAATATATATATTGATTATTTACAAGTTTTTAAATCTAATCTATTTCTTTTCTAAATGGTTTTCTAAAAACATGGGAAATGAAGAACTAATGAAATAAGATAATAATATATTTTGAAATTAGTACCCTAGAATGGTTGTAGTTTTAATTAAGTTGTTTCTAGATATGTTAAATCAATTTAAATGGTAATTATATAATAAAACTAATATAAGGGAGTGATGAAATTATTTTATAAAGAACATGTTTATGGAGGAACATTTCATTATATTGTACCATCTGTATTTTGAAGGGTCTTCAAGAATAGGGGTAACTAAATGATGGATCCATGATTTATAAAATATATTCAATATTTTTGGTTTCTTAATTAATTATAGGGATTATCTCACATTTTTTTATTTTAAAGATGAAATAGATTAGTTATGGTCTCTGATTAAAAATAATAAGAAGAAAGATAAGTCTAATGCTATATAGTGGGAAACCTTTAAGGATTTGTTCCTTGAGAAATATTTTTCTTAATGTTTTTTGACAGATAATATAATGGATGTTTTTGTAAATATAGTATAATGAGTACAAATCATTTGATTCCAATGAAGAAAATGTTTCTAGATTGGATAGGTATGAACTAGATTTCATTATAACGAATAATAGTAAACTTTATTATTTTTAAAATGTATTTAAACAATGCTTGTGAATGGATATGGTTACTCATGAGTTTGGAAATTATTAAGGAACTATTAGATCTGATGAGATTTTCAAAATGGAGTTTTTCCATTTCTATATGAATAAGGAGAAGAACCAGTATATCTCTCAAGAAATAGGGATGAATTTTGTGATGAAATATGAAATCATGGAAATTTATACTCCCTCATGTGATAAGAGTGGAAAAATAAAGTCGTCTAATGATTTATGAGATCTTTAATGTGTTACAATTTTGGTAAGATGTAACATATGAATTGAGTCTATAAGGTGTTAAATAATAACAATGGTCAGAGTAATTAAGAAAATTCCATCATAAAATGTTTTAATTCTTAATATATTTTACATAATTGAATTATGTTTTTGAAGAATAGTATAAAGGATTAAGATCATCAATATCATAAAAAAGGATTCGTCTATATATTTCACTATTACCTTGGGAAAATTAGGACAAATTAATGAAGTGGTGAAATTCCCACTACTTTTTTACTAAGATTATGAATATATATTATTTGATTCTGGGTGTACACATTATTTTATTTATAGGAAGTGTAGTAAAAAAAATATCACCCTAATAAATAAATATAATACTTTTGGTAAAGTCATTTAGTGGTGGTATTAATGAATAATATATTTAGAAAAATATTCTTATATCTTATTTGGAATGTTTTCTCATAAAATATAGATGGTCTACCCTTTTATGTTTTGGATGTCATTTTGGTCATGGAAGAAATTCAAATTTATCATTCATTGTTAGACTTTATATATAAAAATTCATATAAAATTCAAAACGTGTGTTTAAATTTCTATATAATATTGGGTTTATATGTGTGATAACGTTAAAAGATTCCAATAAATTAATTACATTTGGGGTTGAATGTAATCTTTAACATATCTTCGAAATGAAATGAATTATTTAGCTTAGTGATTTGCCTATGGTAAATAATATTTTCATGTAATTCCTTATGATATTCCTATTATAATTCATTATTGGGAGGTTGAATTCAATGCTGAATTAGTTTATAAATCTTTGTTGATTTCAATAATCCTTATCAAATGGATCTATTGGAGGTATTATAATAAAAAAATAAGTTATATAAATTACTTGGGAATGGTTTTATTTACCTTATAAATTTACCTTGGGTTACCCCTATTTTTATGCTAAAAATAATCATGTTTATTTGAGGATTTTCATTGATTACAGAGAATTGAAAAATATTACTATGAAGAAATTTGATCTTTTACCTCATTTTTATTACATGTTTGATCATCTCAAGGGTGATCAATATTTTTTCCAAGATTGAAATCATATTCCAATATAATAAAAATAAGTGAAGGGAAAGGATTTTATGAGGAAAACATTTCACTCTACCTATGGCCATTATGGGTTTATAGTAATTTAGTTTAATGATGTATAATTCAACTAAGGTATCAATAGATCTGATGAATATATTTCTCCAAGAATATATTGATAAATTTAATGTGGTTTTATTAAATAAAATTTTGTTATATTCTAATTGTTATGAAAACCATGAGAGACATCTAAGTAATTGTTTTCGAAACATAAAAGGAAATTTGTTATACAGAATACCCAATAAATATAATATTTTACTACAATATATTTATTTCAATGGGAGTAATGTTTTTTATGTTGTCATAACATTTTACAATTCTAAAACTAAATTGATGTAAGAGTTTCGTAGATATATAAATACTAATAATGTATGATATTTTGTTATGCTAGAGGGTTACTACAAAAATTCTACTAAAAAAACACTCAGTTATTTGAAGAACTAATGAAGTTAACTTTAAATGAAGCTAAATTCTTCTAGAAAAAATAATGGGATGATTTTTTAGGAATATAAAATAAAATCGGTTAATGGTATAATAATATCTTTGAAATATATATATATATATATGGAGTGTTTTATTAATGGATATAATGCTTTAAAGGGACTTGGGTTCTTACTGATGTGGGATGATTGGGTAATAATATATGCAAGGTAACAACTGAAACTCCATGAGAATAATTATTCAACAAAAAATTTTGAACTTAAAATAGAGTATTTTACTTTAATATTTTGATACCCCTTTTATATGTGGTATAATATAAAATATATACTATACATAAAAATTATATGTATATCTTCACTCATAGAGAGTTAAACATGTGTTGTAGAAGACAACTAGAACTCATAAAAGATCATAATTGCATTATTCACTATTATCCAAAAAAACTAGTAAGTGGATTCATTGAGTAAGAAATATAAATAATCATTAACCATGATGCATTTAGAAGATGATACATTAATTTATTATTTAATGAATATGGGTTTTGAAGTTGATTATATGAAAACATGTTCTATTTTGGCTCAGTTTTTTGTACCACCATCTCTCAAAAAATGAATTATGAAGGATCATAAAGGTATATCATAGATTGTAAAGAAGTGATTAATTTATTAATTAAGTTAAATTAACTTACATTAATATTGATAAATTTTTTATTATTTGAATTTAAAAGTGGTTATGCGTTCTGGGTTATTTTTAGTTGAAGAATGAATTACCAAGTGAGGCCAACAAATCTCGGTTTTATATTCATATTCGAGTCATAAATATGTATATAGATCATTGGAAATACTACTGGTGGGATGAAGTAAATAAATATGTTTTTCCCTTAAAAGTTTAACATCTCAATATGTTAAAGTAGAGTGAAAATAACCAAGGGGATTCTTCTACCATTTCAATTCCTGAATTGAAATGTGATAATATAAACCTTTACTTCATAATGTTATTATCAATGACTTCTCATGGTAATGATGAGATTATGTTTTTTGGTGATGATATTACTAAATCTATTCATTTTTCCAATATTTGGTACACTATTTTTTGATAAACATTATATACTATTATTTAAAGAAGTACGTTGGTTATATAGATTCCATCTCTATATGGTATCTAATCATGATCCGGGATTTACATCAAATTTTTGGAATGGAATTCATATGTCATTGGGTGATGAGTAAAATATTAGTAAAAGTATCATCATTAATATAATTTAATTTAAACTTAAACAATCCATACTTTGGATAATATTCGTTAGGGTTTATCTTTTTATTACTAGGTATGATGGGATTAATATATTTATTTAGTGAGGTTTTATGGGAATAATATATTTCATTATATTATATAGATAGATCCATTTAATGGAACCTAAGAAAAATTAAATACATGGGTAAAACCATTGGAAACAACTATCTGATATTAAATGAATATTTTATTTTTTAAATTCCATTATAAAATCCATTATATCATTTTGAAAATAAATTAGTGTGCATGGTTTCATAAAAATAGTTTAAAAACATATAAATAAATGAATAACACTTCAATGATACTAAAAAATGTGTGGAAAACCAACTTCCATTAGGAACATATATTAAAATAATTAATAATATCATTGATAATTTAATCCATTATAATAGAGTGGAAACAATTATATAATTTTGATTAAAACCTCATGAATTGAGAAATCCTACATAATTCTTTGTCAAATGTTGTAGGTGCTATACCATACTAAAAATTAAAGAACAACCCTTAATGAAGATTCCCAAATCCTTAAAAATAATACCCCCATGTGAAAATTTAAGAACCCAAACGCATAGTCATAAATATAATAATATATATTAAAAAAAATATAAAAGGAAGTAAATAAAAAGGAATAGGATGTTTGGATATAAATAACTTCATTAATCACCAAAAAATATGATTAAATAATTTTTAAATCCATATGAGGGTGAGTGAAACTAAGGGTGTGGTGCACTTGTGGTTGAGGGAAAAGACAAGGGAAAAAATAGTTGTTTGATGTTAATATTTCAAAGGGGGTAGTAAAGTGAATTAAAAATTTGAAAATATTGTATAGGTATCATGGCTGTCCAAAAAGGTTTATAAAACAATGGCCCAACTATTCACCCTACACTGTAAACACAAGGAGATCTACAAAATTTGGATGCATGATTTAATAAATTTTTTTCCAAACATATGAATAAATATAGAACGTATTATAGTTTTTCCTTAGATTTGATACATGGTTACTTATAACTATGAACAAACCATGTCCCTAGAACCATAACATAAGTAAATTAAAAAATTCAATAAAATTATACCTTATATTTCAGGGATTAGAAAAAATACAAAAAATAATAACCTCTAAGAAGATGATTTGTTTTGGTGTGACAACCCACCCCATCAATAAAACCTTTATTCTACACGAATGTATTAAAAGAATTGGATTGAAAAGGAGTTAATGGGGTTATCATTCTCAAAAAAAATATAAAACCTTAAACTATAAAGCACCATGACATATACTATGAGAATGACTAAGGAAATGCTTAGACGAATCCGAAAAAAACCCAATTCTATCTTGTGAATATCCTTAATGGTTACAACTTAATTCCAAATAAATTATCATTAATATAGATGTTGAGTATATTATGATCACTCCCCCTGCACATTAGGGATTAAATATGGAGTATAAATTGGATCATAGAAAAAATTCATTATTAATAAGATAATAATTCAAGTAATATGCCGTGATTTTATTTCTCTTCAATTAAATTTTATTTCATTGATAGATTTCTTCACACACACATAGGGTTTTAATGAAAATTGACATACTATTGAATAATAATTATTGAATATGATCATCATATCTAATTCAATTTTTAATGGTATTAATATGAACAAAAATAATAAATTTACTTTTTTACATATGTATAAATTTAATTTATTCATTTTTAATGGGATAGAAATTAAAATAAAATCATTTGTTTGTAAAAAAGTAATGTTTTACTAAAAACGATATATTCATGTTCAAAATGTATATTTCAAATTAAAAAATTAAATTAATATCTACTTATGAATTATTTTAATTAAATTATTATATAATATATTCAATAATATATTTTATCATTAATCTAATAGTTTTGACCTTGGAAGTAAGGAATCTAAACATATTTTAATGATTAAAAATTCATTTTTCAGATTAAAGTTTTGATTCACATTGCACAATAATTATAAATATTATTTGTTACACTTATAGCAATTTAATATTTTAAAATTTATCCTATATTTTCAGTCATGAAATTTTATATTATCTAATATGTTCAACTTAATTTTTAGTAATTATGAATAGTAAATTTTGTAAAAAAGATAGTTAACAAGGTAAATGTTAAACAAGTTAAAAGGGGTAAAATTAAAATGATAAGGTTTAAATTTTCCTCAAAATGTGTCATTATTTTATGGTCATATTTTGAAACTATATTATCTCATTTGAGAAGATGAGTAATTTTGGACTTACTTTTATCCTGTAGGATATTATTATATTTTAACCATTTGGAAAATTTCTATTCTGTCCTCTCCCTTAATTATAAAAGGACACCACCTATCCTCTCTCCTCCATGTTTCAATAGGAACTTTTATCATACATTCCTTGAAATTATAATATCCTATAATCAATCCAAAAATCCTAGAGCACCTGTTTTGATCTGAATACCATTCTTTCATTGTGTTAGGTGTAACCTGAACAAGGGTTCTCAACAAATAAGTTTAACTCTTAACAGAGTACATTCAATTTTACAAATTATTGGACCTTATATTTATATATTGTATGAATTATAAAATAAATAATTATTTATTTTAAATATAATTATTTTTTATAATAATTTTGGAGAATCCATTTCTACCTCCATTCCATGAATAAGAAAGGTAATCAACACTCGTACACACATGTGGACTACTGAGTTCATGTTGCGATATGATTAATTTTACATATCACTCATTAATAGTTTGTTATTATATATGAAATTTATAAAGTTTTTATAATTATGTAACTATAATATATTATTTACCATCTTACATTTCTATTCATTGGTAAATGATAATGTATCTCATGCGTACATTTGGATTACCACCTCTCGAGAAAGATGTGATTCGTTTTACATTACATATTTATAAGAATAATTTTAAATGTTTATATGTTGAGTAAAAATTGTACTTATTTCCTTTTTAAAATTCTATATTTTATCAAACCATGACCAGAGTGGATGTACAAGAACCATTAACCAAATCATGCATGGAAAACTGACATGTTTTCATCTAAATGTTCATTTTAAGGAAGAAATTGTTAATGAAAGTATATTTAGAAATTGTAAAAAGTTGATAAATATTATGTTATATTTAAAAGTGGTTTTTGGAATATAATTTTATTAAATAAATATTAATTATATTCTATATTTTAATGTGTATGAAACAAGATAAGGCATGATGTAAGAGTCTATATTATAATCTCATTTCTTTTCTGGATTGTCAATGATAAATTTCAATTATGGGTGATTATATGGATCTTATAATTTAAACCCAATAAACTTTCCTCTAATATATTTATTAAATTAATTATTATGGATTATTACCATTTTCATCTCTCTAGTAATTATTATAATAGATTAATATTTTTAAATAAAATTCGGCATAATTTCCTCTTGGGTCACCAGATATTTTCTTCTTTGTACATACACTTCAAAATTATTTTATTATTATTTCTACCTGTAAAATAAATTTTTAAAAAATATCCTTATCATTTTCATTTTAATTATTTAATAAATTTAACTAGGAAAATTTTTAATGAAATTTTTTCTGATAGAGTCATTTTTTTCATTTTAAAATTTTTTGAAAAGATTATTTTATTTTAATGTATATGATATGGATAGATTTTCCATATACCATGTCAATTATTTTTCTCATTAATTTATTAAAATATTCCATATTTATTTTCATAAAAGTGGATTTATTTGATATTCTATATATTTTTAGTTAATATTTTATTAAAAGAAGATGATATTTTTCTTATTGTACAAAGAAATATTTAAATGTTCTCTTAAAAATATTTTTCATCTATGTCAACATACATTAAGTATTCTTATAATTAATTGGGGATATAATCTTATCAAATAAGACAATTTATTTACCTGGATATCTTATAATAATGATTTAAGGGTGATTCTATAAAAACTAGGATAATTCTATGAAATATGTTTCACTACCATGGGTTAATAATGTTATGGTAAAACCGTTATGAAACCCAGATTTGTTCCCTCAGTTACATTAAGATGACTTTATGAATGTTCTAGGAGACCTTTATCCTTTTCATGGGTTATTATATGATGATATTATAAATGTTTTCTGATCTTATGGAACATATATATATATATATATATATGGGTTTTATTATTTGATGGATGTGGTTAAAATTATATAGCCCTTAAATGCATTGGGAATATATTAATATCTCACGAGATAATATGTATTTCAATGGAGTGTTATCCAAGTACAATAAGTGAAAATTTCTAAAAATGGAGTCATGGGAGTGAACCTTTAAAAAATAAATTATAGAATGGTGAGTGAACCCAATCCACTATGATAGTCATGACAGTGATCCTTAACTAAGGAAAAGATTTCACATGATTATGTATATATCATAAACATATATTTTAAGAATATTATATGTTATCATTTCTGATGGTTCATTATTTATGATTCCATATAACTATAAATTATATGTTTTTATATGAAATAGAATTATACAATGATTAAGGATTCAGGATTTTTGACTGATTGGTTATGATATTCAATAGATTTTCTTATGTTATGATACCCTTATTCTTATATTATTCTCATTTATTATCATTCAATGATATGTCATATGTTTTTATCTATTTAGAATTTGATATCACACATTCATATGTTACATTTACCTAGGTTATAGAAAAAGGTTTTAAGTATGATTTTCAAAAGAAATGTAATATATGAGAACATATTTATGGGAGATGTCAAAAATTATTCATGAAATAATATACTAACATGTCTAGTATCCAAATATAGTAATCATTTATGGTTGTGGACAATATATTCTCTTGATATATATTGAATATTTATATAAAATGATTTAATATTTTATTATGAAATTATTTTGTCACCTCAATTGATTTTATAGAAGGGTTGGGTTTCGGAAATTAAACAACACACTAGGAAGACTTTATTTCTAATTGACGATGGACTAACACAAGTCTTAGTGATGGATGTTCTGTTATGGTGGTCTATCCAGCATATTTATAATTCATTTAAAATGAAAATTATGCGAATTTATTGATTAACCCAAATAATTATATGAGAAAAATATAGACTCAAAAAGTTAAATAAAAGTTATATGAATACCATATTTTGTTCATCACTATCTAAGTACGAAACCATTAATAAAAACATAGATAAAATAACTAATTATTAATAATTACCACAATAAGAAAACATCAACAAAAATTTCAATATTAAAAAACAATATCTAGAATATAAATTGAAATGAAATCTAGACTAGAACTAAAACAAACAAACTTGATGAGGTCACATATAAAACTACACGAACAACCAGAAGTCCAAAATGAAAAAATTAAAGAACACATGCATGATAACATAGATGTGATGGAAAAACATATTGGAATAATAGATAGTCTCACTACCACATAAATCTCAAGTTAATGTTGTGATATTATAAAATTTGTGTATTTTGTCTAATGTACTCTGAATCATAACAAAAATTATGAGTCTAGGGACTGAAATTTGAATTTAATTTCAATGGAGTATCCATAATTCCACAAAAAGCATATACACTCAAAATAAACACATCATATGAGATTACTCAAAATAAAATTCACAAACTAAGAAAGATAAGAGGGAGGGAGAACCTTAAAATATAATATGTCATAAAAAGATAATAAAATTAAACTGATATAAGGATAAAGTAGGATGTATTGCAATGAAGATTGAATAATAAAATTACAACTTGAATAATATCTAATAGGTTTCCAAACTAATATATGTTACATTACCTCAATTAACTAAAAATATTATTTGATGGGTTTCAGAATATTGTATAAGGGGGGGTTGGGATGCTAAAAAAAGACAATGTTTTCACCAAAAGAGGAAATAGAAATCCAACATACTCAGGATGAAAGAAAAAAAAGGGTTTTTGTTCTACCACTTCCATCAGAGTATTAATAGGTTCTATAACATTAAATACTACATTAAAATCCAAGAATTTATGATTCTAATGAAAACTCAAATATTCTTACTTTAAATTCACCATTGCGACACTTATGAGAGGAATAATTTATATAGAAAATAATCATAATAATACATAAAAATATTTCAATACATGAATTGTAAATAACCAATGTTATGTCAACTGAAATTCCCCTCTTATAACTATTTCACATGAAACAAAATTCTAAATCATGATTAAATGAACTACTAAATAATTTGTGACCTTTATGTCCTAGTCATTTAAAATAATCTTCCCACTATTATGCTTTGAATTTTTAAAATATGGCATACATAGTTGCGATCAGTAAGATATTAAGAGTTTGACAGGAAAAATATAATTTCTGGTGAATAGTATATTACCCTTATAAAAATTATTGTTACCCTTATTAATAGTAATATAACCATTATGAATAGTAAATCATCCAAAAAAATAGTATTTTCACCCATTAATGTATAAATAAAATTTATGCACCTTATAAAAGAGAGGGAATGTTTTGAAAATTAATAATTATATATTGGTATTTTTTTGAGTAATAAATACTTATTTAAAATTTTTTATAAAATTAATTTTCATAAAATATATTCTTAAATAAATATAATTATGTCCCGCGGTTTTAGGATAATTTTATGATACCTTATGTAATTTTTCAAAGTGTTATAAAATCAGTAATAATTTTAAAATTTATATTTTCCAAGTAAATTAATATTTTATTTAAAAATTAAATTTTACATATTTAGAAAAATATTTTGATAAAATAGATTCAATTTTTTTATTTTATACATCTAAAAAAGATTACGGTTTTTTTTGGGATTTTTCTGAAATACTTTCATTTTTGGTGAATCGTGAAATTAAAAAATATAAGAAATATGATAACTAAATGAATTTATGCATCATTCTTGAGTCACTAATGATGTAAAAGGACATTAGATCGAATACATACAAATTAATTACTGTATTTAGTAACAATAATCCTCAAAGTGTCTTATCTCGAGATAAATAATAAAGTAATGATTAAAATAATAAGAAAACACCCATACCACCCTCTACTCCTCACACCGCTAAAGCTTTATGAGTTGACTATATTACACATAATCCTCTTCCATAATCCATCCCCCACATTAAAGAGATATTGGTATAACCAAAATATCAATCCTAGGATCCTTGATGAAGATATCAAGGGAAGAATTCCAGAGGTAAACCCTCTCTCTTTTTCTTTTAATTTTCGTTCAATTTCAAATTATTTTACTATTCATTCTTCATCTCTTTTCATCCAAATTGAATGTTAACTTCAATACCTTACATATACTGGAATTATAATATATTAATGTAATATCCAACATTAAAATATCTCCTCTATCTCTTTCATCATAAAAATTAACTTTTCTTTTGTGATGTGTCAATTTACCGACAATGTGGGTGATGCACTTTCATTTTTCGTAAAAAACCTTCAAGGATATTAGTAAGACCATTTAATGGTTTAGAGGATAATTTAAAGTTTATTTTATAACCCTTTTTTATGTTTTGGAAATAAATTATACTCATATTACTAAATGATAAAATAAAAGGAGATCGTTATGATTGAAAAACTGTCATAATTAACCAAAACTGATCGTCATTAACTTTTTTCTAATGGATCATCTTCATTTTATATCACCAAATACTTTGTAAGATCATATAAAATTATGTAATATCATTAATAAAATTTAATAAAAATTATGTATGTTCCTCCATATTATAAAAGAACATCCATTCATGAATACAAAAAGAACCGATCGTAGAAACAATGAAAAATAATGCCCTCAAACGATGAAATTATACTCCACAACTTATAAAACGGTCCGTAAAAGAAGTTAATTAAACCATAATTAATATCACTCATGTATAAAAGGTTATATGATTCTTAATTAATTAATGTAATGTTATTATATAATATATTAATGTGAAGGATTCTTTTAGACAAAAGGTAATGAGAATTCATGAACACAACTCTCTTCCGTTGGGTTTCCCTATTTCACTCTATTTTCAGTATGGTTATTCCTTAAAAATAATTTATTCATAATTAAAAAACCATTTCTTGGATATACAATATTTATACTTGAGTTTATTTCAAATACATTTTTTCTAAAAGAACTCTTTTTTAACACACCTTTTACTTCAACCTCATGGTTGATGATTATTATATTAAGTATGATTTCCCCCTTTCATTTGGGAACCCAATGTTAGTGAATATATTCTTATGATATGAAAAAAAATTCCTTTCTATTTGTTATTTATGTTAATAATTGATATATTTTCTATGTGGAATTCATGATAATGTAAATGTTATGATATGATGGGTGCACCCAGAATTTTATAGCGCAATGTAAATGTTATAATGTGATGGGAGAACCTAGAATTATATAGTGCTCTAATGCATTGTGTAATTTGAAGAAACTGACTAGTAAAGTGAAATATGCGTGAAAATGTTTCAATATTTCTTAATAACTATGTGTGTTAGTTGACCACGAAGACATGATGTTTCATTTTTATGCATGGACACATTCTAATTATTTTCATAATGCTTCCTATCATGGTTGTGATCCTATAACTATGTTACGATGATAATGATTATTCTAAATCCATGTTATATTATTTAATATTATTATCTATCCTCTTACTAGGATTTTTTCTCACCCCCTTTTGATGTATATCCTCAGGCAACTACCTATACTAAGGAAAATTCAATGGCCATTAAGAAGATAGAGAAGAAGGAATTAAATAAATTTTTATGTTTATGTTGTAAATGTTATGCATAGTCCTAGTTTTCACAAGACACTAAAATGTTAAATCCATTTTCTGTAATTATTTTATGTTTTTTATATTTAAAATTATGTAATAGTAATATAAAAAAAAGTAGGGTCTCTATAGTTTGTATCAGAATACGGTTTAGTTAATTTCTGAATTTCGATTCGAGAACATTAGTGAAAAACATTAGTATGAGAGTAAGTATAATTAAGAACCAAAGATGAATTTCTAATCATAGGTATCCAAAAATATATTCCTTTAGAATAAATTTAAAAAATGAATAAATTATATATTTACAAATTGTTGACATATGTTTTGTTCCATCCTTTTATATTTTAGAAAATGGTGGGAACCAGGAGAAACCAGGCCAAAAACATGTGAGAGGGATAATGTAACAATTTTCCAAACAACATCCCCAATTAGTATAGAGGTCGAGTTCAAAATTTCAAGGTGATGCTTACCCAACCGTCTCACATTATGAACAATAACCTAAAAAATGTGTAATTTTCTCTTTTACCAAAGAGGGAGAAACATGATATCGAGTGTTTTATGTGGAAATGGACACCAACGTTTAGAAGATATTGTGGTCCACTAGTTGAGGAATAGTGGGTCAACTCGATGGTTAAGAAATTTTCTTTGCATCCCTATTTTGATCTAGATAAGGTGAATATTGATTTTTTATCATCTAGATGGAGAGGCTGATCCATGTGGATTTTTGAATAAGAACACCAAGCTGAGGGATGAAATTGAAGATATGAAGTAGGAGTAATTTAATATAATTATAATTAATAAGTTTTTCTCTCAAAATATTCAAAAAAATATGGAGAGAGAATTCAACGAGCTAATGAAAAAGGGAGGATAATATATTATGGCATATGAAGATCATTTCAAAAGGCATGTAAGGTATGCTCCACGTTTTGATATCAATAATGATTAAAAAGATTGGTATATTCTTTAGTGGTATAAAACCACACCATTGAAAATCCATTGTAATTTAATAAATTGAGAGTTATTGAGAAGTTGTTCGATGTGTTCTCAAAGTGGAGATGAAGTTTTTATAATGTTCGCATGGCTATGGTGATAAGAAATGAAATATTGGTTATCAAGATAGAGGATCTAATGAGAAATGTGGAAAGAAAAATCAACCACCCACATATCAAATATTTGTGGAGAAGCATCATGGGAACTACCTAAATGGGGCATGGAAAATTTTCAAGTGTGTGAGAGAAGGACACCAAGATCATGAATATTGAAAAGACATGGAAATGAAGGACATGTGGTGGAGTAAAAGGGAGAACTAACCATTTTCCAATGCTACAACTATAGGGAGAAGTGGCCCTATGAAACTAGTTCACCAAACATGGAGTTTTTAGGGGTAATTAGTGTCATCAGCTGCCAAGAAAAGGGGAAATGTAATAATTATTCCATCACAACATCATAAGTGGAGAAAGATAAACATGTCATATAAGGTATACATTATATTCACTCAAGAATGTATAAAGACTCTTTGATTTTGGTTCTATGAATTCCATTATACATCACAAAATTACTAGAACTATTTAATCAAATCCATTAAACCATGAATTAGACATATCAATAAAAACACCTAGTGGTGCAATAATTACAACTTTATTGTCGAAAAATTCACCTCTAGCGAATGTGGGAAGATTATTCTAGAAAATATCATAACACTTACCTTGGTGGAATTTGATTATATATAGGGGATGTATTTTCTCTATTTATATAGAGCACATATAAAGTATTGGGAAAATGAAATATCATTTAATATTTTGAACCATCCCATACTGCTCTACAAATTCAAGGAAGATTATTAATCTCCCTTGAAAAATAATTTAATGTGGTTGGTTTTGATTCCCAGTTAAGACAAAAACATCAATCAAATGGTTGATACAAATAATATTATCTAGCTAGGGGAAATTTCCATATTGAAAGAATAAAATTATGTATTCCTAGAAGAGATACCCCGAAAACCCCCGAAACATGTGGAAGAGTTATCAATAAAACTCATACTCAAAGATACTCCCATCTTAGTGTCTCCATATAGGACGGATCCTATCGAACTGAAGGAATTAAAGAAGCAGCTGTAATAGAATCTGGAAAATGTGTTCATATTCCCTAGTGAGTTACCTCTTTGTACTCCAATTCTCTTTTCCAAGAAGAATGATAGATTAATGTGGCTACATATCGATTATCCGGAACTCAATATGGTCACCATAAAGAAAAAGTATCCTCTTTAGAGGATTGAAAAATTATTTGATCAGTTGATTTGAGATAGGTTCTTCTCAAATGTGGATCTCCATTTTGGATATCATTAGATAAAGGTGATGAATTAATAAATTCAGAAGAAAACCTTTCATACATGGTATGGGAACTATGAGTTTTTGGTGATTCCATTCTGAATAACTAATTCTCATGCAATATTATTTTATTAGATGAATATAGTCTTTAGAAATTAAGTTGAAAAATATGTGGTAGTTTTTATTATTGACATTATCTTCAACTCTATGATCAAGGATAAAGATTAATAACATCTAAGAATTGTGTTTGTGATATTGAGGATAGAGAAATTATACACCTGGTTTAGCAAGTGTGACTTATAGATGGAGTAAGTGATGATCTTGGGACATGAGATCACAAGTGATGGATTTTCTTTGGACCCTTCAAAAAACCAAGGCAATTGTGGAATGACCAAAACCTTGCTAGTGTCACTTAAATACATAGTTTTATTGTCCAATAAGGGTAATATCGATGTTTTGTGAGAAAGTTCTCATGATTTTATAGCCTGATAACTATGTTAACAAGAAATGGGTAGATTATATATGGATGGAAGAATGTAATAAAAGACTCAAGGAGCTATGGAGAAGGTGTATCACCACACCCACACTCACATGACCAAATGTGGGGAATTTTTTGTTATATACAGCAATGATTCCATGAAATTATTTGGTTGTGTACTCAAGATAAATGATAATGTGATAGCATATAGATCAAAATAGTTGAAGATCCATGAGAAGAACTACCCTACACATGATCTAGAGCTACAAACTGTGATTTGTTCTATAAAAAACTTGAGATATTACTTTAATGGTGAGAAGTGTGACATATATACTGATTATAAGAGACTAAATAATATATTGACACAAAAACACTCAACATGCATCAATGGAGAGGGTTATAGATAGTAAATGACTTAGATTTATCTATTCACTATCATCATTGAAAGGAAAACAATGTATCTGATGCTCTTAGAAGAAAAGAGCATACTAATTTATCCATATTGCGGATTGAGAAAGACTCAATCTTTTAAGAAATTAAAAGGATGGATTTTGAAATCACAATGACATGGAATACATCCAACCATGAAAAAAATGATCTCCCAACCATCTATCCAAGAGAATAGTAAGGAACCACAAATGGGTGATACTGAGTTTCAAAACAGGGCGAACACATTAAAGGAAGGGAATCCTCAGAAGATCCATATCGACGATGATGGTGTAATTGGGTTGTAACTAGGCTCTGTGTGCCTTGATCACCGAGGATAGATAAGAAGTTATTAAAAAAAGCACATATCTCAGCATTATAAATTTATAATGGTAGAAGATTGATATACTATGATCTCTGCGAACACTTCTTGTGGGATAACATGAAAAAGGATATTGTAGTATATATCTCAAGGTGCTTCACTACTACAAAAATAGGAAAGGTAAGTGAAAACTTTTATTAGCGCTAAGCAAAAAGAACTGGTAAAGGTAATTATTTATCATTACTAATTAAAAGCGCTGATAAAGTGACCATTTATCAGTTCTAAAATTTTAGCACTGATAAAGGTACCATTTATTAGCGCTAAATGTTTAGCACTACTAAGGGGATCCTTTATCAGAGCTTTTCTAGTGCTGATAAAACCATTGTCCAATTTTATAAAATAGGGTGCATAGTGACCTCTGTTTATCATGCCCTTAAGCTCTCGTTGGACTGTACCCCTGCGAAAAGTCCTCTCCATACCCCCGATCTTTTCTTTTCCAGATGTCTCCGCTGCCACTCCACCGCCACTGACACTCTTCCACCGCCATTGCTACTCCGCTGTGGCTGCCACTCCGCCTCTACGGCCCCTCCCCCACTACTTCTAACTACCCGCTGCTGCTTCCACTCCACCGTCGCCACTGCCACTCCGCTACCGCTTCCCTACTCTGCCACCACTAGCCCCACTCTGCTACCGCTTCCCTACCTCCGCCGCTAGACCATCTACTTATCCTCTCCCTCGAACCCCTTATGTGGATCCTCCTCCCCACGAACCCTAATTCTCCTCCTCCCCACTGGAACCTACTCCCCGTGAACTGTACTTAAAGTGGTTGATATTCCTTTCGACATGGATATATTCTCAGCTTCCCATCATTGATATTTGGTGTTTTCTATGCTCATCCTCATCCTTTTCCTTTTTTTCTTATTCTAATATTCATTATGGTGTAGCTTTATTTAGTCGGATGGTCATGGTTTAGTTGATAAATTTTTTTCGAAGTTGTGAGTTTGGTTTGGGATTCTATGCCTAATTAAGTATTTAGTTATTGAACTCACCCCTTTATTAACGAATACCATCTTTCAATTAATACTGAAAGATTTAGTTGAATTATTTTCAATGGAATCATTTATCTCTCTTTACCTTCAAATTCCTATGTAAATATGAATTTTATTGAGTTGGTTAGTGTGTTTCGCCAAATTTAATGATTCATAAGAAAAAAAGGAATCATATTTATATTTTTCCTAAACTAATGAGAATTTTTGTAATCTAAAGGTCATGTGTTTGGAAATGTATCTACTATATTAGTTTTCTCATCAAAATTGTATCCTTGTTTTCATTTTATTTGAGTTTGGTCCTTAGTTTTTTGATTTTTAATGTGATTATTTAATTATGAATGAGGTGGCTGGTAGGGGTGTTTAAAAGTATTTTTAATGTTTTGTTTCAAGGGTGGTGGGTGCTAAAACTATTGGTAAGGGGGATGTAATTTTTTTTGATTTTGATGGGTGTCTATCTTGGTTCTGTTGATTTCCAAATATTTTTTGGAAATGGTTAGGCTCTATTAATCTATATTTTTATAAATTGTTCTCTTATAATGTATTTAGAAGTATTGTTTTGTGTATTTGAATCATAAATAATAATATTTTAGGTTGATATTAGATGGAGATAAATAAAGATTGGATGAATGCTAATTGTTTGACAATACAGTATGAGAATGGAGTGAAAGAGTTCATAAATTTTTCAAAGTATTACTCAAAAGATCCTTCTCAAATCCTTTTTTTGTGTTTAATTTATTGTTATTCTAAACTAATTACTCCAGAAGAGTTGGAAGAACATTTTATATGTCACGGAATATATCAGATTTATACATGTTGGAATAAACATGGAGAAAAAGATAATGTAGCTACTGGCTGGGATGAAACTGCGTTTTATTGATCATCAATGATTACAAATATGGACAATGAATAAGTCTGTATGGAGGTTGTGATTATAGATGTCAATGATGATGAAGATAATATTGAGGAAATAAAAAGGACAGTTGAAGATAAACTCCGTGATTGCCCAAATTTGTTTGAGAAGATAAAGAGTTGTGCAAAGACGCCATTTTATACTGGTTGCACTAAATATATAGCATTGTCAGCTATGCTAGTGTTGTATAAATTGAATGTAGGAAATAAATGGAGTGATGTCAATTTTACTGAACTAATTTCTCTCTAGAATGACATGCTCCTAGAAGATAATGAGCTCCCAAGACGGACATATGAAGTTAAATGAATGTTATGCTCGATGGGTTTGATTTATGAAAGAATACATGCCAACCCGAAAGAATGTATACTGTTTCTCATGGAGAGAAAATCACTTACAGAATGCCCAATGTGTGGGGATTCCTAGTATAAGAATGATGAATCTAGTCCTATGAAAGATGTAGGGTACTTTCCAATTATTCCAAGGTTTAAGTGTCTATATTGAAGTGAAGAAACTATAAGAAAATTGTTAGGGCATGCAGAGAAAAGAAATAAAGATGGGAAATTACTTCACCCCGAAGACTCTCCTCAATAGAAGAGAATTGATTATGAGGAACCTAAATTTGGAAATGATCCAAGATCCTTTGTCTTGCATTATCTACAGATGAAGTGAATCCATTTTGTTTTCAAATCATCACTCAAAGTACATGTCCTATTATGTTGGTAAATTATAACTTGCCACCCTGGTTATGCAAGAGATAGAAATTCATCATGTTATCTATGCTTATATCCGGACCAAAACAACCAAGTAATGATATTGATGTTTTTTTGGCTCCATTTATCGAGGATTTGAAGTTATTGTTGGATTCATGTGTTATGTTTTATGATTCTTATAAAAGTGAATACTTTACATTGATAGTGATTTTGTATGGGACGATAAATAATTTCCCTGCTTATGGAAATTTGTCAGGCTATAGCACTAAAGGAACTCAAGGGTGTCCCATGTGCCAAGAAGATACAGAATTAATTTAGTTGAAACATTCATTGAAATATGAGTTTCTAGGACATTATATATTTCTACCTTGTCGGCATAAGTACCAATCATGGCTGGCATCATTCAATGAATGTTTAGAACAACACACAACACCGTCTCCACTAACAGGTGATCAACTATTTGAGAATGTAACAGATGTTAACACTATTTTCGGTAAACCATTTTCGAAAACCCATATGAAAATTGGTTGGAAAATGAGATCATGTTTTTGAATTACCATATTGGAATTGCTTGTACGTCATATATTTTCTTGATGTGATAAATGGGGAATAAAATGTATGTGATAGTGTAATTGGAACGTTACTAAATGCCCATGAAATAACAAAGGATGGAATCAAGGCAAGGTTGGACATGGTTAACATGGAAATAAGAGAAGATTTGGCTCCTGTGAAGGGTGAAAATTGAATGTTTCTTCCTCCAGCTACTTACACTCTTTCCAGGGAGGAGAGATATCAGTTATGAAACTTCTTCAATGATGTAATGGTTCCAGGGGTGTATTCATAAAATTTATAGAACATTGTGTTGATGAATTATTTGAAGTTAAAAGGATAGAAATCACATGACTGTCATGTTTTGATGTACGATTTAATTCCTATAGCTTTACATTGCATTTTTTCCAATAATGTTCATCATAAGTTATCCAAACATTGTTTCTTTTTCAAAGCTATATGCAGAAAAGTTTTAGCCCTGGTGAAATTGCTAGCTATGGAAAGAGAAATTGTCATCATATTATGTAATTTAGAAATCTTCTTCCAACCATCATTATTGGATATGGTGGTTCATATGATGGTTCACTTGGTGATAGGGATTTGACTTTGTCTTCATGTGCACTATAGACGGATGTACGCCATTGAATGGTATATGAAGAATTGGAATGTGTATATCAAAAATAAAAGTTGTCCAGAGGATTGTTTTGTGGAGCCATATATTTTTGAGGAAAACATTGAATTCTGTACCGAATACTAATCTGATGTGGAAATAATTGGTCTCCTAAAATCACATCATACTAGACGCATTGAGGGTGAAGGAATTTTTAGAAGATATTTTGTGACAATCAATATTACATATCGGGTGCATGCCCACCATTAAGTTTTGCATAACAGTTGAGAGGTTGCTCTATATATTGAAACCCAAAAAGAAATTATTACACAGTTGAATCCATCATGGGATGAAAATTTATTTCAAATACACATAATCACCAATTTATAGGATGGTTTTAAGACCATATTTTTAAGGAGTTAGAAAAAAATTTGAATTCAATTTCAGAATAACTTCGATGGATAGCCGCCGGACCAAGTGTGTATGTATTATCTAATAATGGTTATGTAATTAATGGTTACACATTCTATACAGATGAAGATGATGAAGATAGTACAATGAAAAATATTGGAGTTACACTTGTGGCTGAAGCGATGCATGTTTCTGGTAGTAAGGACAAAAATCCAATTTAGGTGAATATGTCATACTTTGGAATTATCCAAAAAATATGAGAGTTAGATTATAGGACATTCCAATTGCCCATTTTCAATGGAAATGGGTTGATAAAAATAGTGGCGTTAAAATAGATGAATTTAGATTTGTGAAAGTTAATTTTAGTAAATACGGGTTCAAAGATTAACAGGTTATAATGGCATCACAAGCCGTACACGTATTTTCTATTCCAGATCCCGCAAACTGAAAATGGTTGATTGTTATGTTACCATCCCAAACTACTAAAGGCAAAAATGAAAATTCAATTGAGGATGATCCTTTTAGTGGTACGTCACAATCAATTCACAGTGGTCCCAATGTAGATGATATTTCTTAGGCTAGAGGAGAGCACAAAAAAGGGATTTGGATAATTGATAGAGGTGTCAAATCCCATCATCCTTTGAAAATAAGGAAGAGAGTTCAATAAACATGTTATTTTTTTTTGTAATATATATATTATTATCTCATGTTTTCATCTTATCATTACTGAATTTAGGTAATCTAAATTAACCATTCAGCCACTTTTTCAGATAATGACTTCTGCATGTTCTGGTGCTTCTGACCTCGAGGCTGAACAAGTCTCTCAAGCTGATGTATCTCACAGTACAGAGCAACAAAAAGTTTCTAAAAATATTGCTTCTCATAGTGTTTAGGTCCAACAACCATAAGCAAATGCCTCATATTTACACGATGATATAGATTTTTTTAGAAACTAGTGGGCCACATACCTGATATAAGATTGTACACAAATAGAAAGAAGATCAAACTTTGGGACATGTACTATTGGCGGACATTTTTTGAAAGGGGTTGAGGTGATCAAAAGATAATACCTTGTTGTATATAAACATTAGTAGGAAAATGGATGGTGTTATTAAATAAAAAATCCTTTCTTCAAAGATTCATTTTTTCCATTTTAACTAATGAAATGCACTAGCATCATACATGAATGATGAACCACTTTTAATTAGGAGTTGGATAAGAAAAACCAATAAAAAATCAAAAATACATTCATAACTGACCAAACGCATTCAGATTGTGTTGATACATTAGGAGAACTATCCATGGGTCATGTGTGACATGTATGAGTCCACCCTGCCTCAATATGAGGCATGGTGTGCCCAGTATCACTCAAAGTGTCTCTCTTTTGACTAAAATGGAAAAAAGTTTAAGTGAAAACAACAACTGACTTACAGAAAACCGACCAAACTCATTTCGGTTCAGTTGATAACTTATTAGAATGATCTATGGGTCATGTATGAAATGTACGAGTCAATCCCGCCTCAATTTGAGGCAATGTGTGGCCGGTATCACTCAAATTGTCTCTCTTTTGTTTAAAATGGACATAATTTTAAGTGAAAACAACAACTAACGTACAGAAAACCAACCAAACGCATTCAGATTTTGTTGATAATTTATGATAAAGATCCATGGGTCATGTGTGATGTGTAAGTGTCAACCCATCCTCAATAAAAGGCACGAAGTGGCTGATATCACTCAATGTATCCCTCTATTGTTTAAAATGGACATTATTTTAAGTTAAAACGACTAAAACATACATAAATCCTGAAGAATTCATTATTATTGTGTTTATACTTTAGGATAACGATCAATGGGTCATGTGTGGATTTTATGAATCAACCCCGCCTCAATCTGAGGCATGGTGTGTCCACTATCACTCAAAGTGTCTCTCTTTTGTTTAAAATGGACATCATTTTAAGTGAAAACTAGAACTGATGTACGGAAATCCAACCAAATGCTTTTGGATTGTGTTGATAAGTTAAGAGAACTATCCATGGGTCATGTGTGAAGTTTATGATTCAACCCCTCCTCAATCCGAAGTACGGTGTGGCCGGTATCACTCAAAGTGTCTCTCTTTTATTTTAAATGGACATAATTTTATGTGAAAACTACAACTAGAATATTTAAATCCAAAAAATGCATTCATATTGTGTTGATACTTTGGGATAACGATCCATGGATTTTGTGTGATGTGTACGAGTCATCCCCTCCTCAATATGATCGACGGTGCGGCTGGTATCACTCAAAGTGTCTCTCTTTTGTTTAAAATGGACAAAATTTTATGTAAAAACAACAACTGAAGTACAGAAATATGTCTAAAGGCATTTATATTGTGTTTAAACGTTAGAGAAACTATCCATGGTTCAGGTGTGATGTGTACGAGTCAACTCCACTTCAATATGAGGCCCGGGTTGGCCGACATCACTTAATGTGTTTCTTTTTTGTTTAAAAAGGATGGAATTTTAAGTGAAAACAACAACTCACATAAAGAAATATGACCAAACACATTCAGATTATGTTGATAATTTAGGATAATAACTCATGGATCATGTGTGATGTTTAAGATTCAACCCCGCATCATTAAGAGCCATGGTGTGGCCGGTATCACTCAAAGTGTCTCACTTTTTTTTAAGTTGGACATAATTTTATGTGAAAACAACAACGATGTATTGAAAGCCAACCAAAAAGATTTGTATTGTGTTGATAATTAAGGATAATGATCCATGGGTCATGTGTGATTTTTAAGAGTCGACACCACATCAATATGAGGCAGGGTGTGGCCAGTATCACTCAATGTGTTTCTCTTTTTCTTATGATGGGAAAAATTTTTACGTCAAAACAACAACTGACGTACAAAAAACAGACCAAATGTATTCGGATTGTGTTGATGATTTAGGATAATGATTCTTGGGTCATTTTTGATGTTTAGGAGTCTACCCCGCCTCAATCTGAGGCACGGTGTGGCCGGTATCACTCAAAGTATCTCACTTTGTTTAAAATGGACAAAATTTTAAGTGAAAAGAACAACTGTAGTACGGAAATTTGATCAAACCCATTCTGATTATGTTGATACTTTTGGAGAACAATCCACAGGTTATGTGTGATGCGTAAGGGTCAAACCTGGCTCAATTTGAGTCACGGTGTGGCTGGTATCACTCAAAGTGTCTCTATTTTGTTTAAAATGGATAGAATTTTAAGTGAAAACAACAACTACCATATGAAAATCCAACCAAATGCATTGGGATTGTGTTGATACATTAAGAGAATGATACATGGGTCATTTATGATGTGTAAGAGTCAAAACATCTTCAATATGAGGCATGGCGTGGCTGGTATCACACAAAGTGTGTCTCTTTTGTTTAAAATGGAAAACAATTTAAGTGAAAACAACAATTGACATACGGAAAACTGACCAAACACATTTGGATTGTGTTGATACATTTTTATAACAATCCATGGGTCATGTGTGATGTGTTCGAGTCCACCCCACATCAATCCAAGGCATGGTGTGGCTGGTATCACTCAAATTTTCTGTCTTTTGTTTAAAATAGACATAATTTTAATTGAAAACAACAACTAATGTACAAAAATTGGACCAAACGCATTCGAATTGTGTTGATACTTTCAGAGAATACTCCATGGGTCATGTGGGATGATTAAGATTCATCCTCGCCTCAATCTGCTGCACGGTGTGGCCAAAATCACTCAAAGTGTCTCTCTTTTGTTTAAAATGGAATGAATTTTTAGAGAAAACGATAATTGGCGTATGGAAATCCAACCAAATTCATTAATGTTTTGTTGATACGTTATTAAAATGGTCCATGGGTCATTTTTTATGGGTACCATTTAACCCTATCTTAATCCAAGACACGGTGTTGCTGGTATGACTCAAAGTGTCTCTCTTTGGTCTAAAATGGACATAATTTGAAGTGAAAACAACAACTAATGTATGAAAATTTAACAAAATGCATTTGGATTATGTTCATACTTTAGGATAAAAATCCATGGGTCATATATGATGTGCAAGAGTCAACCCCTCCTCAATCCGAGGAATAGGGAAGCCGGTATCACTCAAAGTGACTATCTTTTGTTTAAAATGGACAAAATTTTAAGTGAAAACAACAACTGACATACGGAAATCTGACAAAAAACATTTGGATTCGGTTGATACAATAGTAGAATGATCCATGAATAATTTTTGATGTGTAAGTGTCATCCTCACCTCAATCTAAGGCACAGTTTGACTGGTATCACTCGAAGTGTACCTCTTTTGTTTCAAATGGAAAGAATATTAAATGAAAACAAAAAATGACATATGAAAATCTGACCAAAATCTTTTTTATTGTGTTGATACTTTAGGATAATGATCCATGGGTCGGGTGTGATATGAAAAAGTCATCCCCACCTCAATATGAGGCATAGTGTGGCCGGTATCACTCAAAGTGTCTCTCTTTTCTTTAAAATGGACATAATTTTATTTGACAACAAAACCTGACGAACGAATATCTAACCAAACACATTTTTATTGTGTTTTTTACTTTAGGAGAATGATTCATGGGTCATGTGTGATGGGTACGAGTCAAACCCACGAAAATTTGAGCTACATTGTGGCCGATATCACTCAATGGGTCTCCCTTTTGTTTAAAATGGACAAAATTTTAAACTAAAACAACAACTGATGTACGGAAATCTAACCAAACATATTCAAATTGAGTTTATGCTTTTGGAAAACTATCCATGGGTCATGTGTGACATGTAAGAGTCAACACTGCCTAAAAATGTGGTACAATGTGGCTGATATCTCTCAAAGTGTCTCTCTATTGTTTAAAATGGACAAAATTTTAAGGTCAAACAACAAATGACGTACGAAAATCCAACCAAACACATTCAAATTTCTTTGATAATTTAGGAGAACAATCCATAGGTCATTTGCAACGTGTTTGAGTCAACCCTGCCTCAATGTGAGGCATAGTGTGTCCGGTATCTCTCAAAAGGTCTCTCTTTTGTTTAAAGTGGACAAAATTTTAAGTGAAAACAACAAATGATGTACAAAAATCCAAAAAAAACATTAGGACTGTATTGATACATTATGATAAAGATCCATGAGTCATGTGTGATGTGTATGAATCAACCCTGCCTCAATTTAAGGCATGGTGGTGTGGGTATCACTCAAAGTGGCTCTCCTTTGTTTAAAATGGACAACATTTTAAGTGAAAACAACGGATGACATAGAAAAATCAGAACAAAAGAATTATAATTGTGTTCATACTTTAGTATAATGATCCATGTGTCATGTGTGATGTGTACGAGTCAACCTCGCCACAATCCGAGGCATGGTGTGGCCAGTATCACTCATAGTGTCTTACTTTTATTTAAAATGGAATAAATTTTAAGTGAAAACAAAAACTAACGTATGAAAATCCAACCAAACAAATTTTGATTGTGTTTATACTTTAGGATAATGATCCATGGGTCATATGGGACATGCATGAGTCAAGACCGCCTCAATATGAGGCACGGTGTGGCTAGTATCACTCAAAGTGTCTCTCTTTTGTTTAAAACGGATAGAATTTTAAGGGAAAACAACAATTGACATATGGAAATCCGAACAAATGCATTTGGATTGTGTTGATAAAATAGGATAATTATCCATGGTTCATTTGTTACCTGTAAAATTAAACCCCGCTTCAATCTGAGGAACGTTGTGGCTAGTATAACTCAAAGTGTCTCTCTTTTGTTTAAAATGGGCAGAATTTTAAGTGAAAACAACAAATGACATATAGAATTATGACCAAATGTATTCACATTGTGTTTATATTTTAGGATAATGATCCATGCGTCATTTTTAATGTGTACGAGTCAGCCCTGCCTCATTCTGAGGCACGGTGTGTCTGATATCACTCCAAGTGTTTCTCTTTTGTTTAAAATGGACATAATTTTTAGTGAAAAGAACAACTGACGTATGGAAATCTGACCAAACACATTCAGATTGTGTTGATACTTTAGGAGAATGATCCATGGGTCAAATGTGACTTATACAAGTCAACCCCGCCTCAATCCGATGCACGATGTGGCTGGTATCACTCAAAGAGTCTATCTTTTGTTTAAAATGGACAAAATTTTAAATGAAAACAAAAAATGACATACGAAAAACCCCATTCCTTCCATAAACACCAAAATCATTCATTTTTTCTTAATGAAAAACTTTATATTGAAATAAACACGATTAAAAAAGCATTTTAAAAATACCAATGATCTTAAAATCCATGAAATTCATTCCATTAAAACCCTTAAGGCCCCCACCCCCTGGACACCACCCCACCATCCCTGGAAACCACCCCACCCTATGGAAACCCCCTGAACAGCCCGCCCCCACCACCCAGGATAGCCCCCACCCCCTAGATGGCCACCACCCTGGGGATGACCACCCACCCCTCCTAGAAACCACCCACCACATGGACACCCCCACCCCCATAGACCGCCACCCCCACACCCTGGACACCACCCCACCCCCTTGAACATCCCCCCATCCTCTTGGACCACCCCCAACAACCCTGGACACCACCCCACCCCCTAGACATCTCCACTCCCACCCCGCTGGACACGCCACCCCTGGAAGGACCCCAACCTTTTCGACACCACCCCACCCCCTGGACACCTCCATGGATAGCCCCACCCCCCTGCACACTCCCATCCCCTCAGACACCTGCACCGCCTTGGACACCCCTACCCCCTTGGATGACCACCCCAAACCCCTGAACTGCCCCCAACCCCCTGAATTCGGAATTGAATTCTTTATGTATTTAATTAACTTATGAATTATGTGTTATATGGGTATATATGTTCTATGGGTTGTATGGGTACACTTTTTTTATGTGTACACTTGTTGTAATTACCTTGTTAATTATGTGTTAATTCTGTATGGGTATACTTATTGATATGCTGATTTTTTGCAGGTCTTGTTTGGGTGTGCTGCTGCAGAATTTTATGTTACAGCAGGTAGTACATTTATCAGTGCATTTTGGAACTGATAATGGGATCCTTTATTAGTGATAAAAAATCCCTGATAAATGATCCCTTTATCAACGCATTTTATGTGCTGATAAAGGGGACCCTCCCCTTCCCCTTTATCAGCACTGTGCTTTACAATGATTTTTTGGCACTGTTAAAGCCCGTTTTGAGCGTTGTTAAAGCCTGTTTTGAGCATTGGTAAAGCCCATTTTGAGCACTGATAAAGCCCATTTTTAGCGCTATTGTTTCTGATCATGATCTGAGGTAGACATCTTAATTCTGGAAAAGTCTTCAACATGCCTAGAGTATTGAATATAATTTCAGCATGGCATATCACCCCCAAACTGATGGCCAATCTTAAAGAACTATTTAGATGTTCAAAGATATGATAAGAGACTAAACATTAGAATTCAAAGGTGGATGGGATCAACATCCCCCAATTGGTTGAGTACTGGTACAAAAATATCTTCCACTCATGTATTCAGATGTGTCTATATGAAGCTGTATGTGGAATGCTAAGTTGAACTTCAGTATAATGGGATGATGTTGGATAAAGAAAGATAATTTTCCCTAATCTTATACAAGATATGAATTAAAAAGTTAAAGCCATCATATAACATATCCAAGATTATAAATGTCAGAAAAAGAGCTATGATGAACACCGTTTAAGGGACCTGGAGCTCGACATTAGAGATAATGTCTTCCTTCTAATATCACCAAAGAATAGAGTCATGCGGGATGGAATGAAAGGGAAGGTAAGCCTAATGTTCATTGGTCCCTTTGAGAATCATGAAAACATAGAATCCGTGTCATGTCATCTTGAAATTACCCTGAATATGGATCATGTTCATGATGTGTTCAACATATCACTCTTGAGGAAGTACACACCTGATCCCTCACATGTACTAAACGTAGAGGCGTTACAGTTGGAAGATGATATCTCTCATGAGGAGCAGCTAGTAATGATTCTGGACTAGAGAGATAAGGTTCTATGCAATAAGAAAATAGACCTTTTCCAAGTGTTGTGGAGGAACCATATGTATGAAGAAGCGAATTGGGAACCAGAGGAGGCAATAAAGGAGAAGTAACCTCATTTTGTTTTTAAAATAAAATTTGATGGGTGAAATTTTAAATGGGGAAAGAATGTAATGACCCAAAGTTCAATAAATAGAAATTTCCTTATTATTATTATGTAACATAATACACAATTATATATCATGCCTAACTGAACTACTAAACACTATGTGAACTTTATAGCATATCCTTTAAACTTAAATTTTCAACTTCTGTGTTTTGAATTTTGAAAATCTGGTATCCATGGTTGACATCAGTAAGATATTTGGAGTCTGATAAGACACAATTATCTTTTTGGTGAATAGTAACATACACTTATAAATACTAATATTACTCTTTTAATATTAATATGTCCATTATGAATTGTGAAACAGAAAAATAAATAGCAACCTCACTAATGAAATCTTAAATAAAATTTAGGAACCTTATAAATGATAGGGAATGTTTTAAAAATTATTAATTATGTGATGGTATTTTTTTGAGTAATAAATATTTAATTAAATTTTTTAATGAAAATAATTTTCATAAAATGTATTATTATATAAATATATTGTTTTCTAATGATTTTATAATTTTTTATGAGACCTTAAGTAATATTTCAAAGAGCTATAAAATCAGTTATAATTCTAAAATTTGTATTTTCCGGGTAAATGATGATTTTATTTAAGAAAACAAATTCATAAATTCATAAATTTATTTTGATAAAATTGAATACATAATTACATTCTACAAATCTTAAAAAATTAATGGTTATATTTTGGGATCTTTCTGAAATAATTTAATTTTTGTTAATAGTAAAATTCAATAATTTATGAAATATGATAAAAAATGAATTTATCAATCATGATTTAGTCATGGATGAAGTAAATGGACAATATTTTGAACTAAAATGAAGTAATTAATATATTTATTCACAAGAATCCTCACACTTTCTTTCCACAAGAAAAATATTAATCTAATGATTAAATTTATAATAAAATACCTCTCTCCTCTATTATAAATACCAACGCTCACACCCTCTTCTCCTCACATATCTCAAATATTTATACTTGCCTATATTCTATTCAATACTATTCTATAGTAATTCCCACACAATAAATATATCTTGGTCTTATCAAATCACTTATTCTAGGTTCCTTGAGGAGGATCTCAAGAGGGTAATTCAAGAGGTAAATCTTTCCTCTTTTCTTTTAATTTCCTTTCAATTTCAATTTAATTTATTATTATTTATTCACCTACCATAATCCAAATTGTATGAAAACTGTAGTACATTAAATATACTATAATTATATCAAGTTAATGGATGATCCATCAATAAAGATCTCCAACTCTCTCTTTCATCTTATAAATGAAATCTTCTCCCTTGATTCGTTAATTTACCGACATTGTGGGTGATGCACTTTCACCTTCCATAAAAAAAATAAGCTATTAATAAGACCATTTAAAGGTTTAAAAAAATAATTTAAAGTGTATTTTATAACCGTTTATATGTTATAGAAATAACATATACTCTTAATACTAAATGATAAAACAGATGAGTTCATTGTGATCAAAAAACCACAAAACATAACTTAAAACGACCAAAATTGCCTTTTATCTAGATAATAATAATCATTGTATATAACCAAATACATTTTAAGATCATTTGAAATTATGTAATATAATTAATAAAATATAATTACAATTATAGATGTTCATCCTCAGTATAACTTAACTTCCATTTATGATGTGAACCAGTCATGGAAACCTTGAAAATGAACGACCCCAAATGATATAATTAAACTCCATAACTCAGAAAAAGGACCATAGAAAAACATAATAAAAACATAAGGAATAATATTATATTTTAATAGTTTTTGGAATTGTTAAATAACGAATATATTTTGATTATACAGGATATTAACGTGAAGAAATCTTTCACACAAAAGATAAGTTGAATTATTGAACACAACTCTCTTTCATTGGGGTTTCCATCTTTCACTCCATTTTAATTACTGTTATTTCTTAAATATAATTTATTCATAATTATATTACCATTTATAGGATATACATTTTTTATAATTTATTTTATAAAAAACACAATGTTTTTCAAAAGAACCCTTCTTTCAAAACACACCTTTTACTTCTAACTCAAGGTTGATGATTCTTACATCATGTATGTCTTCCCCCCATTCATTTGGGAACCCGAAGTTTATGAATGTATTATTTAGATATTAAACCCATTTTTCCATGTGTTATTTATGTTCATGATTGATATATATTATATGTGGAAGGCATGGTAATGAAATATTATAATGTGATAAGTGCACCTAGAATTATATAGCGCAATATAAATGTTATGATGTGATAGGTGAACCCAGAATTATATAGTGCACCAATACATTGGGTAATATTAAGAACCACATGAGTAAAGTGAAATATGAATGAACATGATGCTATATTTGTTCAAAACTATGTGTGCTAGTTTACCACTAGGACCTGATTCTTCATTTTTATGTATTTCCACATTTCAAGTCTTTCGTTAATTATTCCTCTCATTATTATGACCCTATGAATATGTTATGATGATAATGATTATGCTAACCCAATTTTATATTGATCCATATTATTATATATCCTTTTACTATACTTTTAGCTCACCCCTTTTAGATATATATCCTCAAGTGGCTACTTTTACTAAGGAAAATTCAGGGGAAATTAATAATCTAAAGAATAAGGAATTAAATAAATGTTTATGTCTATTTTGTAAAGGTTATGTACGGTCCTAGTCTTTCAAGACACTAAACCTTTGGATCCTATTTCAATAATTATTTTCTTTTTTATCTTCAAAATGATTTAATAGTAATTTTAGGAAAATCATGGTCATTATATGAATAACATTCAACGAAATTTATATCCAAATTATAAATAATAACTCAAAAGAATACATTAATTTCACAATAATATATTATAAAATTCATTTTAAATAATTCCAAAACCATTTACACTATATTTAAACCACCATGTTTTATTTTTGAAAATAATTTAAAAAACGACAAATTATTTATTGAAATACTTATTAGTCCTCAAAAAATTATATTCATTCCAATTTATATCTAAAGATCACTTTATTTACATTTAAAAAAATTCATGTTCAATTTGAAATTTTATAAATCATAATTGATATTAATTTGGAAATTCCCAAACATTACCTTCATTTAAAATAATTTTTGGAACCCTTTTTATCAATTTCATAGAGTATCATTTATGATTAAATCCTTATTTAATTCTTAAAATACCATTAAATTATAGTGAAACAATATCCTAGGAAGAAAAATACTTCTATTTCGTAGTTTTAAAAATAAAAATCACCATTAAATATAAAATAAGTATTTATTTATATGGACCATTTATTAAAACTAATTTCCAATTGTTGAAAATAAGATATTGAACTTTTATGAACGAACTATAAAATATGAAATCTAATGATAATCAAATAAAAAATAGAAAATAATTATTTAAATCCAACATCCTATATCAAATACAATTTACCAAAAAAATAAAAATAAACTGGAACCAAAAAAGAAACATTCAAATGGAATAGTGGCTGTGAACAATTTGGCCACATGGTTTGGAAAAATATTCTACAAACATGAAAACCACCACTACAAGATAGTTTAATCATGTTCTTGATCTCAATATGGTATCTTATTCCCTTTTATAAAACTAAAATCCATTTTTTATTCTTCATTTTACACCCCAAAAAATTGTGAAACCATTAAATTTCCCATTAAACATTAATACAAGGGAAAATACCATAAATACCAATAAAAAGTATTATAAATTAATGAATAAATCAATGGAATTATGATTTAGAACCCAAATTCCTTTGGTAGGTCAAGGCACTATGTGGAAATAAGCTAGATAGACACTCTCTGCGCTAGTCACCCATGTTTCGACATCTATATAAATAATGTATCGTTACTCCCCAAATAAAAATGGAAGTTACAAAATATTGTTTCACAAAAAAAAGAAAGGATTGTACCGACATGAGCACATGGACATGTTCATAACATGGCTTGAGAGGAATTCTCGATATCCTCCAGCCGAAAACCATTGTCATGGTATTAAGTAATATACAAGTGGGAAAAAATCATCCTAATAAATATGGATAAATGTCGTACTTCGTGTTTTATGTTTGATATGTCCTATCTAAACTCCATAGTTCCATTTATAATGAAATAACCATTTTTATAAAATATAACAGAACCAAAAATTGAATAATCACCAAAATATGACTTATAAAAAATAATTAAAAATAATTAATAAATTGTTTCTAGGCTACAAGGTAGTTATTAAAAAAACAGAAAAAAGGACACTTAAAGTGGATCAGTACAATAGGATTAATATCACCTAAATAAAACAAACCATAAATATCTATAACCATATAATAAGTGAAACATCTTAACCAACCACATCCAACCAACCTTAAAAAACCCAATTATCATAAATTGAATACATATATAATCTAAAAAATTTATAAAATATTATTTATGTATTTCAAAAGACAAAATTGTAATATCCCAACCCATAAATGATTGTTAAATATAAATCCATTATGATAGATTATAATACAACTGCGAATTTATAAATTTTACATTTTAATAAAACCCAAAAGCAAACTGCCATGATTTTAATCTATCCAATTTAAACACACTGATGATATTCATTTTTTTAAGAAATGATCTTTTTAAAATTTTATACAAAGTGGTAGGGAAATTTTCTATTAGAAATATTTTATTTTGTCTTTATGTTAAAAATATATGTGCAATCAAAATAAATAAATCATCCCAAAATATTTTAAATAAAATTCATTATGATTAAACATGTCGTTTTTTTAAATTAAAATAAAAATAATAATAGTAACAATAATAATAATAGTTGTAAAAGAAAGGAAGGGAAATATAAAATAATCTCTAGTATGGTAACATATAAGTAGAGGAAATAAACCATTCTAATATTACTAAAAACGAATGATTAGGGAAAAAATTGTATATAAGGTGAAATATAAATCAATACTAAAATAGAATACATCGTATAAGTGTTCCTTCTATGATCCATAAATGATATCACATAATCTTATCATATCTATCCATGATTATGGTAAAAGTCCAAAATTGAGGAGAAATACATACAAAAATCCCATTACCATAGAAAAACCCTAACATTTTGCATTATTTTTACCCTGACTTACCGTTAGCTACTCCTAGTCCACAATTATATATTAAATGGAAGTGAGTAATCAAAAAAAAAATATATTTATTAAGAACCATAATCACTCCCCCACCATTGATAATCCTTTATAGACACAACCCTTTTATTCATGAATAATAATATAAAATGTATTCTCTATATTAGGGACTATTTCACTCACCTAAAAAAATAACACATGGGTTACATTTGAATGGAACATTTTATTTAATAATGTTTCCATGTAATGTTACAACTAATAATTGGAAATATATTTCATGAAATTAATATATAAACTCTATTTCAAAATAAAGATCAAAAAAAATTGTTAAGAAATTTAAAAATAATAATAAAAATATCATTGAAATAAAAATATAAATATTTAATTATAAGGGTAAAACCATTAATAATGAGTTTCAAAAACAAAATGATTGTTTGATTTTCATAATTACTTTATAAAATCAATTTGATTATTTTGATAATCACTCAGTGTACATGGTTTCTTAAAAAGTGAACCACAATTTATAAATCATTAAAAAAAACTTTGGGGAAAATTAAAAACAAGTGGTAAATGATTTTATTTGATAAAAATAAGTAAAAATATTTCATATGATCACTGATATTTCAATACATTAAATTAAATGAGAATTAAAGCATGGTTTATAGATTAAATACTAATGCATGGGGAAAACCTTCATCAATAAGTCACCCCTAATAATAAGTATTCTAAAAAACCTGAAATATGTAAGAAGAAAACATAAATATTATGCAAGAGACATAAATAATGGAACCCATAATGAAAAATTTATAAAACTCAAGCCCGATGTCTTAATGACCATATTTGGACATGAAGCTAAGAGAAAAGGAAAGAATGAAAATGCTTGATTTTATTTTTATGGACATATCTTAAGACACCCAATCAAATTTCTATAAATATTCGAGAAAAAAACCATGATAAAGAGGGAAAATAAGGGGGAGTTTCACTTGGGGTAGTGGAAGATGGATAAATAAAAAAAGGTATGGTTTAGGGTAAAAATCAATGTGATGTATGAAGGTAAATTTAAATTTTAAAAGGAATGGGCATGTAACATTGTTTGGTTATAAAATTTTTTAATCATACCCTGATAATGGGAATACACTTGACACACTTGGATATTGACATATTTTTTTGACTGTTTAAAAATATATCTTCCAACAATAAAATTTCCTATGAAATTTTTTAGGGTTTTCACAAGCATGATCACCCGGTTAGTAATAACCTTGTGGTAAATATGTCTTCATAATTTCTATAATGAGATTTATGAAGTTCAAGAAAACATGATCTTAAATTTAATAGACTAGGTTAAAACAAGTAAATAAACAAAATAATAAAAAAAAGGGATGTTGGGGTGTGATAATTCTATAAACTATACCACTTTATTTTTCTATAATTTCTTAGTATAACGGGTATAACATGGAGTGAATGGTGTTAAATTCCTCACTAGAATATCAAAAAAAATTAAAGGGCACCCCAATGTTCATTTAGACATTTACTAATACTAGGATAAGATGAACCCTAAGAAAACTCAATTATATATACCAAGTTACCTTAATGTCCACAACCTAAAAAAAGATATATTATATTAACATGGATGTCGATTATGTTATGATAACTCCTCACCATTAACATTCAAAAACCATGAGGGTCTCTGATTTGGTTTATAGAAAAAACTCCATAGAATGATCCCATATTTGATCTTATGGATGGTTCAAGTCATGGAAATTGAATACCAAAAAAATAAGCTATCCTCAAAACCTCCATGAGGTAATAATGAAAATAAAATTTATTAAAAATAAATTATGATGGTCTCTACACCATATTTCAATTTCTTATAAAATAATTAATCATTAAAAATAATCTTTTCTACAAATGATCATGTTTGAGAAAAAAGTATCAATACGAGAATGAAATTTAATACGAGAACCACTAATCATGTAATTACAATACCAGACCATGAAACCATGAAACTAAATTAACTAAGAATAATATAATCACTAATGAATCATAATTACACAAAAAGGATCTATGAAAAATTGATTAACATATCTCCCAAATTAAGTTAAAAAAGGAATGAATGGATTTATGAATTAATGATAAAATAACCCAAGATAGATACTAAAAAAGAATACCTGATAAGGTAGTGTCTCTAAATCTATAGAAATATATAAGTCCCATATTTTTTTGCAAAACATAGGAATTAGAGATCAAAGCATATGGTAAAATGGATCTAGATTGATAGCCGATCTTGCAACTATATAAAACCTATGCTAATATAGTGTATTGATAGAATAAGAGTATTCCAAAATAATCAATATGACGAATGAACATAATTTCAATCATAGAGGACCCAAAGATAAATTTATATAAAAAACCAATTAGTAATTACAGAAAATAAATTTTTAATCTAAAAATGAACACAAGGTATGATATTCCACAAAAGAAAATATGATGATCAAAAAAATTAAGATGGATCAAATAATATTAATAGGTAACAAGTCCTAACAAGATAATAAAATTACAAAGATAAGAGGATAAATAAGAATGTACAAGAAAAAAATAGGGAATATTTATTTTACATTAGGAACATGATTCAATTGGTTTCTATAAGAGTCTAGGATGCTAGACAAAAAATAATTAAACCCCTAATGTGATAGTTTTTTTTGGAATTCTTTATAAGGGGGTTGTATATGACTATAAGTAGATTAAGTGTTCACCCCAAGATAAAAGAGAATACCACTTAATAATGATGAGGTATGCAAGGTTGTATTCTAATCTACCACTTACTATGATAGAAACTCATTATGATCCCATATGACGGTTTTGGTTGGAATTATACAAATTAAAAAATAATCACAACACCCCATATAAAAATATTCAAAAATCGAATCACTATCAATAAAATTTAAACCTCAACTCAAGAAAACATGTAAAATGAATTAATAATAGGTATGAAAAAAGATAAAAAATTTATTTTTAAATCATTAATAATCAAGAACATTAGTTTAAATCATAGAAATCCTATTTTCATAAAAATTTTAAAACTCTAAAATTTATTGTTAAATAATTTAAAAGTCTTTAAAACATTATTTCCATTATATTTTTTTCCTAGGATAAAACATTTTAAACTTTAATGATCCACTTTAAAATCCCTATGAAATTTCACAAATCCCCCAAGGAAATTCAAATTAAAATTAAAAAACATACCATTCATTTCAATTTTTTTGAAATAGAAATTATAAATGTGAAAGATTAACATTTGTCAATAAAACCATATTTATATAAAAACCCCTATTATATTCAAATCATGAAACATTGTGGTGACATTAAAAATTATATTAATTTTTTTTTTAAATTTTTCATTAACCATTTTAAATCAAATCCCCATAAATTTAGATATATACTATTTTAAACTAACTTTAGAATTTCTTAAATAAGAGTATAACCCTTTGGTAATTACATTTAAATTCATAAATTTATTCAAAATCAAATCAAATAAAAAAAATTCAAAATTTAAATCCATGATAACACATACTAAAAAAATATATACATAACCGAATGTAAATCAAAATAAAATGGAATAAAAAAAGTTTCATAGAGGATTGTGGATATTAGTGGTTTGTCTAAATGTATGGAAGGACATGTACTATCCATGAAATCATACCCCTATGATCTAGCATGACTACGCACACAGTTCCACATGGTTTTCCAGATTGTATTGGATAAAAACGAACCTCATGTTCTTCCTCACTTTCAACCCCCAAAACATGAATAAACCCTTAAATTACACATTGAAAATTATTAGAAGTCAAAATAATGTCAATAAATATAAAAATATAAAATAAACTAAAGAGTAATTATTTTAATTCAAGACTTAAAACTCAAATTCATTAAGAAACTCAGGGATACTAGTTGAAAATAGCTAATCAGACTCCCCAAATCGTACTAATTAAGTTTTGACAGCCCCATCCCTATTCTCCAATTACCCCCAATTAAAAAATGGTCATATTAAACTATGTTATCGTGAAAAAACATGGTTTTATTTATAAATGTGAGCTGAATTTGATCCTTGACAAGGAATAAATATATTTTCCATTCCCCATCATCTGAAAACTAGTTCTAGGGTGTCAAATATTATACATGTGGGAATGATTTACCCAAATAAACATAGATAAATAAAGAAAATTCACATATGAAGTTATAAATGACCACTTCATATATCAAATATCCAAGCATAATGATATATTTTGTTTTCTACCAAAAAAACATGATTAAGTAGAAACATAAAAACATGAGTTGTAAATAAAAAATCAATCTAATAAATAAATACTATATAGAGATAACAGATGTGTGGAATAAAATAGAATAAAATGAATAATGATCAAAGTGGATCGGTACAACAGGTTGAAAATATCAAAATTAAATATATTAAACCATCCAACTATATACAGTAAGAAAAATATCTTCACTTATGGACTATAAGAAACCCAAAAAACACATTATTTATTTTATACATCCTTGGGGAGTTTGAAATCAACCATAAATATGGTAGGAACAAGTGCATATTACAAGTAGGTATCCCTGCACACCAGATTCATGGTGCTCAAAAATAAATATATTCTTTCTAGTATTCAATACATATATGAATGTATGCATTTTAAATTTTATTGATACCTAATGAAAATATACAATTATATTAAAAATAGAGTTTAAAAACATTAATGATATGAATATTTGATAAAATTTGTTTTGAAATTTTTTTATCAGATGTGAAACAATCACCTTCAGTAGTTTTTTTTAAAAGTCCTTAAAAAATTTAAGATGTAGTGAAAACACGGAAATAATCCCAATTAATTGGAATAAATTTCATTTTTATTTAATTATATCTAATTATTCATTAAAAAATATAAATATTAAAAATAAAAAAATATAATAATAGTTTTAATAGAAGTGGTGGTAAATATAAAATTATATATGGTTTAGTGAAACAAAACATAGAGGCAACAAACCATTATAACTTAACTAAATTCCTACGATCAAAGGAAAACCTAAGAATTCATATAAAATCTATAACAAATAAAAAATTTAATATATCTTATCATCATGAATGATGTAATCAAACTTCTTGAATACTCAACCATACCCAATTTAGAAAAATAGTTGTAAAAAATCTAAGTACACAAGAATGACATACTGAGGGCCACTTTCAAAATAATAATTCTCACATAGTGAAACCCATATACCCGGACATACCCTAGATTTAATTTGTTCACCATGATATATAAAATTGTTGTAAGAATTATATAATTTTAAAAAATAACTTATATAAGGAAAGAACAAAAAAAATCTAAATCTCCAAACACCCATAATAAAAACTATCCCTTTCATCATGTTTAACAATATGACAATAATGTTATATATGAGGGAAAATTTATCCACATCATAAACTTATCAGAGAAATTTAGAGTGAATATTCATAATAAAAAATGTTTTCATAATGAATTATGAATGTGAATATGAAGATATATTTTTACAAAACTACATCCCATAAATATAAATAAAACATAAAAAATAGAATACATAATATCATTAAACCTATAAAATTATTCCATTAATAATGTTGGAAAATAATTAAAATTATTTTAAGATATTAAATGAATATCTTTATTTTTAAATTACATTTTAAAATACATTTAGGAATATTGAGAATCACTCAATGTACATTTTTCAATAAAAAATAAGTGAATCATTTAATTTTAGGAAGGACCCTTTTTAGAAAGTAAAAAATTACTGGAGAATAAAATTTAAAAAATAAATAAATAACAATATCTAATATCATAATAAGAAATTATAAATTTGAATTTAATGGCTATATAAATCAGGGTTTTAATATTAAAACCAATTCTTAGCGTATTCCCACAATAAAATGTATCTTTAAATAACTGAGGAAATAAACCAGACAAAAATAGAAAGAGCTACCCATAAAGTAAGATCCCAAGCTCAAAAAAATGAAACACCCAAGTGGAAATTGAAAATAATACCATCACATGTTATCTATGGAAATATTATGTAACAAAAACTAAAATAGAAGTGGAAGTAAATTTGAAATAAATAATATTCTTATGAGTACTTACCATAATAAACCACCATCATACATAGTTAAATCCCTAGGAAATCCCTAATAAGGAGAGGGGAATGGGGGAGATATTTTCTTAGGGTTGAGGGAGAAAAGGTGAAAAAATAATGCACTTAGTGTTAAAATTATATAGGGGAATGAAGGTGAATTTACATTTTTAAAATATAATCTAAATCATTTTTTGTAGACGGACTATTTATCAAATCATGTTAAAAATTTGAACCCCAACTAAACATAGTTGAAGTGCGGTATGATTTGGTAACACACATTAAAATATTGTACACTAAAAATGAAACTACCCATGTGTCATGTTTTTGGTTTTACATGGAATGGTTTTATGGGTTGCACTAACTTTTTACCTAATACCAGAAACTGAATATTTGAGAATATTTGTAAAACCAAACAATAAATTTCATGGAAAAAGAGAATGACAATAAAAAAATTAAATAATTAGAAAAATTAATGTCCTATTGTAACTATTATTAATACTATAACACTGTCTTCCATTATAATATCATTATTGGATTTTTTGAAGAACGAACAGAAAGTAAGATATTCCACAATATATTAAAAAAATCTAAAATCAAAGAGATCCTCTACTTCCACCAAGAAAAGAAAACTAACAAGGATGAGATGGAACCCATAATAAGAAATAATCCTATCTCCCATGATCCTAAGTTAATACAACCTAAAACAATACATTATATCAACAACATATATGATGAGTAAACTATAAGTCCCAAAACATCTACACATTTAGGATCAAAGAGGGGGATTATATCATAGAAAGAAATCAGAGTAAATGACCCTATAAACAATATTAAATAAGGGCAAGTAAAGGGAATCAAATCCCTACACATGGTACTATTCATTGTTACCTATATGAAGGATCAAATGAACACTTTGTGTTCAACATGATTTTTTTGCTCTCCCTACCATATTTAAAATTCCTATAAATCATAAATTCTATAATATTATGAATTCCTCATAATAATTCAAATACATAGAAGAAGACTAAACAAGAGAATTTAATTTAATATGAGTATCATTAATCATGTCTTTGTAATTACCAGAGTAAAATAATTTAAAAAAGACAACAAACAATATATATAATCACTAACGAATCATAATTAACATAATAAATGAAGAATATATGATGAGGGTTAAGATTTTTTCCAAATAAAAAGTCAACATTTAAAACCATATATATGAAAAATATAGAGTTTAAATCCAAACCAATGTAAAAAAATAAAACCATACCTATTAGGCCTTATATCCAAATCTGTAAACATTCACATATCCCAAATCACAACAATATCAGAGTATGGGTAAAAGGTTTTAGGACTGATAGTCCATGCTCCCAAAATATAAATCTCAAGATAATATGATGGATCATTGAATTAAGAGTATTCTAAATGAATAAAAAATTAAGTTTAACCTTGATTCAAATTGGAGAGGCCCCAAAAATATTCATTCAAAAATGATGTCTCCATAATTCCTAAAAAAATCACTCTAGAAATGGGAAGATGGTAAGGGATTGTTCAAAATATATGATACATATTAGGAAATAGAATAATGATTAGATAACATTAAAATATAATAGGACCTAAAAAGTTACTATAATTAAATATATAGGTGTATAAAAAAATAAGGGAATGGATCGTGAATAAAAAATGGCATTGTAAATAACCTCCCTCAAATTTTGATTCGATTCCAGGTTATTAGATGTCATTTTACTAAATATAAAATTAAAACTTTTCTTAATTAAATATAATAGGGTATGAAATTCCCAAAAAATAGATAAAATTTTCATACTAATATAATGGAAAAATCCTACTAACTCAAGGAGAATTAATGAAGGACATTTTACGATCAACATGTCAAATTGGAGTATGGCTAGTGTTAACAACTAAAAATACTACACTCAAATAATATTTGATATGATTCAATAATAATGAAAATATAATGTCTCTCAATAATTATGTGTACTATTTTTTGATGTTAACATTAAATAAAAAAATAGGAGTCCCCATAAAAAATCAACCAAAAATAGTATCACGTTCAACTAAATTTAAATCACAAATCAAAATTTCAACTCAAGAAAATAAATCATAATCATAAAAATATTAGTAAATTATATTAAATCATTTAAAAATCATTCAAACTAATTTTAAATCACGTAATTCAATTTTTAAAATTATTTTAAAACTCTACATGTTATTTTTTAAAATAATTATGAATTATAGAATGATTATATCTCTTTCATTTAATTTTTTTGTTAATATAAGAACTACATTTTTAAATCAATGTGATGTTTCATAGAACCACTATTTTACTTCAAATTATATTAAATCATATTCATATAAGGTTTTTACAAATCCAATTTATTAGTTTCAATGATTAACATTTACCATTAGAAAATTATTTATTTCTCAAAACACAAAAAATTAAAATAAATAATCATCAAGGTATCATTAAGAATGAAGTTCCACAGTTTTAAAATTATCTTATAACTTTTAATGCCATATCATCAATTATTTTTATAAAACATTATTAAAACTTACAATAAAATGTTAAAAAATAATAACATCACCCTTTAATAACTAATTAATTGTTACTAAATATCATAAAAATAAAATCAACTAACATTAATTCAAAAAGAAAATCTATAAGCCTTTAAGCTTATACAATACATAATCTTCAGTTTTATACAAAAATTTACTTTAGTTAACATTTATGATCTTCTAAAGTTTAGTGTTTTAGAGAATTATGACCTAATTCATACATTAAAAACCATATATTACAAAATGTACACTTAAGATGAGTATTCATTTTTTACACCAAAAAAATAATTAAAATAGAAAATCATTAATTTCTAGAATACTGTTCACAAATTTGACCATGTATTACTACCATCATTTACCAATCCTATAAAAAATTTATAAAAAAATTGAATAAGAATACAAATATTTGAAAGAAACTCACAAAGAAGTAAACTATTAGTCATGTGAGAACATGAAAACTCATATAACATTTACCACTATCTTCAATGTTCTTTACGAATATTAAATAAAACATTTTCAAATGGAAAATCCAACCCCTTTTTTCTAAAATAAAATAATTAAAACCCATATAAATAAAATAAAAAACCATTATTTGTAAATTAGAGAATAACATTCATAACCTATTTTAAACCCATTTTAGATGTAACTAGATCCTATTTAAATCTATAGTACCCTTTGGTAACACCCTCCTTAACTACCATGACAAGGAAAATTTTCCAATGCACATGATCGCTATCTAGGAGTTTCTATCATTTAATATATAATTGGATCGCCCTATACTATGTGGACAACCCCATTATATAATCTATAATGGTCTCACCTGATGTTATGAGGGTTTCCCCATCGTATAAGTTGCAACACTCTCCCATGACACTATTGGGGCCGCCCAATCATATAAGCTATATTGGGATAACCACACACCATATGGGTCACCCCATATTATAATTATAATATACCATATAAGGAAGAAAACATTTTTATTTGTGATCTTTCCTATCATATAACATTTGATAAACTCTTTTAAAATTTTAATCAAATCACTTACATATATCAGAATACCATTTTCTTTTAAAAACCCATTTTCAATTTAAAAATTCCATTTTCTTTTTAAGAAACATTCTCAATACCAAAATACATCAAAAAAATGGGAAATGGGTTTTCATTTAAGGAAATATGAATGACTTCAGAGGAATATATAAATAAAACAACAATCACGACGGTGGAAAATTCATTGTCACCCTATAAATTAAGAATATGAAATTACATTTTTCATATGTTAAAACTATATGTGTAAATCAAAAAAAAATTACTTTAAATTTATTTTAATTAAATATAATAGACATAAATTTATTATATAAATATTTTATATCCATATAAAATAATTTCAAAAATAATTTAAAAAACATGGTCATCGAAGCGAAAGTGTATTTAAATGAAAAATTAAAAATAGGATTTATTAAGATGAAAAATCCATTATCACTTTGGATATATTTATATCATAATCCCCATAAAACAATCAAATTTAAAAAAAATTAAATTCCATTAGAATAGATAATTACATGATATATAATGTTTAAAGGTTTATATATACAACTTATAATATAATATAGTTGTATAGAATAAATATATGCCATAATGAAAGGAGATTGAGACAATTCCCCTTACATAGAGTTTGATTCATGATATTTGTCTTTATCTTCTAGAATAATATAATTATGTTAATTATTTACTTACATGAGAAATTTTTTAATGTTTATTAATAATACTATTTTACTTATTGACATGTTATATTAATTTAGTTAATCAATAATGATATAGTAGGATTTTTTCTCCCCAACCTTTAAAAAAAATTAAGTCGGTTGTTTTGACCATATTCAGTTTATGGGTCAAAAAAGCAGTTTAGTAGGTCAACTATGGTTAAAAGGTAATTATTAAAAAATATCTAGAATAATAATCATGAAATAATTATCATATTTATATAAAAATTATAATTCTTGAATTAGTTCATAAATATGGTTATGAAAAATGAACTAAAGTTATAATCATGGAGATGGTAGCCTGTACTTACACATGAGTAACATTTACATTTTTCCAATGATCATTATAGAAAAAATATAAGTAACATTTGTCTTTATATTTTGATAATTATATCATGAATATCATAATATTTTAATATATATACATATATATTATTGTTTTTATGTAGTGATGGAGAAATTTTATCACATCTCATTGAGGAGGAGGTTGTCCACATGTCCACGAATGAAGTTATCACCTTTTCAATGAGTGAAAAAGTAACAAAGAAAAGTATATATTATACTTATATAATGATAAATATTTCATAAATTTAATAAATCTGTCATTAATATAATTTTTTTATATATTTTCTTTTGTTACCTTCCATTTAATGCATTAGTGAAAAGGAATCACATTGCTTCGCAAGCCGGTAGGCCACCGTACACACAATAGTTGTTATCACATTGTTGAAGCATTGGAATATACAAAGGATATATATAATATAATGATTATGTAGTTATAATTATGAATATAAATATCATATATAAACTTTATATCCATTATTATTCCCAAATATGAGAGGTTACAATGAATAAACATATGACATTGGTTTGCAATCCGGGTTTCTATTGGACACACGAATGATGATTTCATAACACATATGATGGATGTTTGTGTTGTTGTATGTCATAAAAAAAATAAAAAGATAATAGTATATTTATTATAATTAGGTTATTATATAATCATGGTATAGTAAGATTTTAAGGATGTGTAGAATGAAATAATACAAAGACACACTTTGCGGAATGTTTTCTCTTTTTAAGGAAACTTCTTTTGGCTTGTAGAAGAGTCATTCATTGGTCAGAATTATACCAAAATTAAGGTTTCTCAGATTATAGGAGAAATGGGTAGAATTGATTTGGTTATATATTGCTTGAAACAATTGGGTTTATGGTTTGATTATAGAGGATAGGTAATGGAATTTTATAAGTTGTGAGAGAGGGACACTTGTAATTTATAAAGGAGTGAATTATAAAATAATTTTTTTTCATGCCAAAAGAACTAAATATTGATAAAAACCTTATCCTAGAATGGATGATATTACATCCCTGGTAAATAGGAAAATATGATATTTTCATACTTATTAATATTTGTGAATTAAATATTAATTTTACTTTCATGGGGGATGATATGTTCAATGGCATACCTGATACGCAACAACTAGTTTCTTTTTAATATTACGTTGCCCACAGCGTGGAGTTATACCAAAAACTAAAATAATAATTTAATATTATTCTAAAATGTAGTTAATTCCTAGCCATTGTAATGTAGGGTATGAACAAAACTAACTACAATGTGATTATTAATGTTTGTTATATATTTTTACATTTATCCAATAAATTTTAGAGGCTAAAAATAAGAAAAAAATCAAATTTTAATCATAAATACTGTAATATTCTTTAAGTGGTCGATTTACCACCTTTTGATGGAGAAACATTTTTAAATCTGGGTTTTTTCACTTTTATATTTTATATTTGACAAAATAATAATCTTATTTAATATCAGTACATAAAAATTTACTTTGGATGAAATTTTGGAATTTTCTGATAATGTTCTTTTTTAATGAATTGTGAAAATACTATATTTTAATTCAAAACTGCCTTTTTATATAATTTATTTATAAGGAAATATCATATTTTTAATTTTTTTTAAAGTTTAATTATATTAATTTTTTACCATTAAATCAGATTTTGGTCATTTTAAGTAATTTAACATAGAAATTAGATATAAACAAGTGTCAATCTTTTGATAACTATTATTTCATAAAAACACACTTTTTGTTTTGATAGCGGGAATTAATTTTAAATTAATTTATGCCACTTATTTTTTTCGAATTTGAAAAAATGGATTCTATATTTGGAATCAGGAGGTCCAAATTGTGTAAATTGTTAACATTTATTTTTAGACATTATGAATATTTACTTCTGTAAATATTCTATTAACCATGGTTAAATGATAAATCTGGTAAAAAAGGGTAAAAATAATATTATTATAATAATAAATTTTCATAACATGTTTCTTAATAACATTGGTTGATATATGTACGACCATGGGCATCATTGATTCGATTTTGGGACCCACTGGAGCCACATGAGAGTGAAAATGACACCTTATATTAATTAATTTAAATTAAAGACAAAAATTGACATAAACATATATTTTTAGTAAAAAAAATTTACATGGGGTTATATAAGTTATATATTCAACTATAAATATTAATTATAAAGATGAAATGATTTTCTACATCATGGTATTTTATTTATAATTTTTAGACATCATATAAATAAAATTATTTATGACATAATGATGATGTAGTGTTTACCTCATTAATGAATGGTTTAAATAAATATGATTAACAAAATTGTAACAATATACAAAACCTATTAAATTATTATTTTATGAACTTTTTTTGAACATGAGTATTATTATTTTTGACTTTAATGAGTTTTAGAAATTTTTAAACTTAATATATGTTTAGAATAAAATAATATTTTCAAACATCCCTAAAGAGCCCCTCCTCCCCCTTATAAAAATCCATCACCTCCAACTCATTACTCACACCTCTCAAGCCCCTTGTCTCATCCAAAATCTACCCAATTAATATATATACATCAATATCCAACTCTTAGAATCCATACCTTATGTATAAGGCACTTCAAGTAGTCCATTCGATTCAAACCAAAGAGATTTACCCGATTTAAAGGTAGCGTCTTCTCTTAAGTTCTTTCCTTTTAGTTTACTTCTCCAACCCAAAAAACTCTTTTTATTCCTTTATTTTTTTTACAAAAATAGTATCCTCAATATAAATTGTTGTTTTTATGAGAATTATTATTACTAAACTTTCACACACCTCCATATAATGGTTAAAAACATACCGTTTCTATGGACGACGAACTACTGCCTCACAAAACGATGATTGTTCAATTATCTAATACCACCAATAATTGTATCCATTATGATGGAACAATATTTATATGTGATATATATAATATTTATATTGTTTCTATTCCTCTTTATGTTCAATTTATATCATACCATTATGGTTTCTATAATTGGTAAATGCGATAATTTCATTTGAGGACGTGCAGACTACCGCCCCCTCAAAGTGATATGACTCATTCGTGCCATATGTGGAACATATAAAGGATAGATATAATTATGTTATGTATGATATTATACTGTAATTATAATATAACTATTTATCATTACGTTTTCATTCCTCTAAATATGAAATAGAAATGAAAGTAGCGTTCATGCGTACCTACAGCTTACCGTCTCCATGAACGGTGCATTTCATTTCTTATCTCCAAATGTTATGTGCTATTATAAAAATATATATACTTGATATATTAGATATATATGATATATAAATCATGAATATTATTTTTTAGATAATTTAATTTTTTCCACATGGACAATTTGTAATTATAACAAGTTTATTTTTTGACTCATGTTCCGAACATTAAAAAAATATCCAATATGAACTCAAATAATTACATAATAGTTATAACATGGTAATAAGTGATATAAAAGGAGAAAAAAAATGAAAAATGTTATTATGAATGTATAAATTAACTTATGTTTTTTATTCAGGAATAACAAAAACAAACAAGTCAAATCGGACACGAGGTAAGGGGTTTCTTGTCTCACTTTAAATTCCGTGAGATTTACACTATTCATCACTTATTTATTGAATGTGGTGTATTGGTAACTACCAATTGATATAAATTATCTTGATTAAATTTATATTCATGGTATTTAGTGATTCATTTGGTGGTTATTAACTTTGTTTCATACGACTCGATTGATTATGTTGTGGTAAGTGGTTTTCATCTCACATTTTATTCCTGTGAGATTCTTGCTATATTTTACACCATTTCCTTTTGTGTGGTTTATGTGATGCACATGATTGTATTAATTGTGTCATATAATTTAATTTATTAGTATTTACATATTCATTGTGTTATCATTCTTTCATGGGGTGTATGTTTTTTATGTTACTAAATCGGGGAGGGAATCTTTCACCCTCCTCTTTTTAAAAGATTACATTTATGTTATATCTTTTAATTTCATCTTTTTTATGTCAGGATATGTAATTATATATCATTATTTCGGTAAATTTTGTGTCCAAGTTATGATAGAACATTTTCACTCCCATCAACTCATTTTATTAATTTTAATGTTACGTCATCATGATGTCAAATTTCTATATGAGAGCTTCTTAACCCAATTTCAATTCTTTTGGTTAAACGTACACTTCTTGATTATTTCATACTATGAATATGTGTGAATGAAATCTGATGGTTTACAAATAATATATACTTATAGGGGTCATATTCTTATTGTTCACACATAATGATGTCATTGATTGGTCCTTAATCTAAGGATATGATATTTTCAAAGGACTTTAGCTCAATTTACATTCCTTTGAGACTTATTTGTTTTTATACACTAATTCACTTTTATATAGTGTATATACTACCCATTGACATATTTTATCATGAATATCATTATTTTAAAGATATTATAAGATTTTATTAATATTATTCCTCAATTATTTGTATTCAATCATATATAATTTAGTAAGGAACTTTTTAATAAAAATTTCATTTTAAACTTTTAAAGGATTTATTCGTCTAAATATTTCTCATTAATGTACACATTTTAAAAATGTTCTTATGGATTTATTTATATGGACATGAATTTTTTAAAATTTAAATTTCTTTCAAATTCTTCAAAGCGGTATGTGACACTATGATTCAAAACCTCTTTATTAAATTTTTTAAAGGGTTTCGAAAAGGGTTTGATAAAGCATTGATTATATCAATATGTTGAAATGATATTTTGTGATTGAAATGTGGAAACATTATATTTCCATTATGCTTGTTTTATGTGTTATGAATAATATATGGTTATTGGGAATTGTTCACGTATATAGGTGGTTCTGTAAAAAATCTGTTGTGGGTGAGCCTGAGATAGCTCTCCAATGCACTGGGTAATGTGATAGAGGTAAATATTAATATTTCTCCTAAGGGATTTTAGGAATATTTTGTGATGACTATTCCAACCTAACTCTTTATGTAGCTATGATAGCTACAATGTATGTATATTTTTTATTCCACAAGTTTTCTTTATGATTTATGATTTCTATGTCTTATTAATAAATCTTATGATTTCACGAGGAATGTTATGATTGAAAAGTATGGTTTCATTGATTTTTGTTTATTGATGGGATAATTATTTCTTTATTTATTTTATAACTATTATTGAGATTTTTATTCTCAATCCAAGTTTTTGAAATGTTATCCGTAGTACTTAAAGATGAATAGGGTCAAAGGTGGGATCAAGGAAAAGTAATGCTATCTAAAACATGGAACTAGACATGTTTCTTTTCAAGAGTTTTTATTTTATAAAAAAATGGATACTGAGTAGCAGTGTCTACATGTAATTTTCAAGTTGATATGTAATAGTTATGGCCTAATTCTTGAAATCTCTAGTCCGAAAAATATCCTCAATGTGAAATATTCATTTAATTCAAGATTATGTAATTTTTCAAATCCAGGTCCTTATATTTGGTATCAGAGGTCAGGTTCGATTACTTTGGAGGTTAGGGTTTTCTTTTTGAATAAGTGACATAACCATAATGTTTAGGGGTTTAGAAAGAGTCATATTTATTTTAGATAAAGTGAATGAGCATAAGATAATATGAAAAAGTATATATTTGTATTTACCCTCCTTATGAGATATAATATGATGATATTACTGATAAACTCACACTATCCGTTTTGTTTTTAGTAAATGGTCAGATCTAATATGAAACAAAGTAATAGTGGATGTGAAGAAAACTCTGATGATTCTATGAATAACAAACTGAATGAAATGGGAGCTGCAATGAGAACTCTTGTGGTTAATCTCAACAAACTATCAAGAGTTATAATTGACCACCTAAACCTTGGGGGGTTTTATATAGAATCGTATATGCGAGGAAAAAATCCATATATATGTTTAGGAAATAATCATAAAAGTAAGTATATTAAAAAACCTATGTTTCATTTATGTGGAACGAAACACCTATGAAATTTTTTCAAAGGGACGAGAAGATGTTTTAGATGTGGAAGTGAAGGTCATTAAGCATGAACCTGCCGTGGAAAAATGAAACATCTAGTTGACTCCACTAAAGGGATAGAAGTTATTTATGAGGGGTCAATTGAATGTTTAAAATTTAGTGAGCATGGTCACTATGAAAATATATGTCTTGCAAAGATATTTTTGGAAATTGATCAGCAGGAAGATAAAAATATATGTTTACCGATTCCTAATGCCATTCCAATTGAAGATGAGGAAATTGAAAATGACCTATAAAAGGTATGGATTATTTCTTAGCTCATGTTTTGAAATTACTGAACTCTGAAGACATTATACATGATTTTTTTTGTTGGAAATAAATATAAATAAATAAGATGGAAAAGCATGGATAAAGGACCAGGATAGATGTTTGATGATAAATATTTCTACATTTTTGGAATTGAAGAGTAAGGAATGATGATATTATTGAATATATTAATGATGTGATTACTTTGAATACATTTTCTAGTATGTCTAACCCTATAGTTTCATATGTTAAAATATTATTCAAATAAAATTTATCTTTTCTTTTGTAGATATAGTTATAAAGAACCATTCGGGTTTATATGATCTTTGAATTTGAGGAAATTATATGTTATTATATTTTGGGATTCAAAACGAATGATATTATATATACTTGGTGGTTAAAATATGTTACAGTTATTTTTTATGAATTTGTCTCATTTTTGGAAAAGTTAAAAAATTATATTGTTTTTTAAAAAGGGAAACACGCATGCCATGTGACAACCCGTCTCTTCGGACAAAGCTGTGGGAATCGAACCCACAACAAATGTGCCACTGGGATTTATCACCTAAAACTTTACCTCATGAAGTCCCTAGTTGTTATGTCTTATTATTTTTATTTAGATGAACTTATAAATCAAGAATAAGTTGATTTTCGGTTATCTATGGAAATAATTAACCTATCATGGGGAATATGTGATTATGTTAATTACTTTTCAGTATGAGACTTTAATAGTAACTGATGTTATTTGGAGATAAATGTTAAGATATATATAGGAAGACTATGTGATTAAATCCTTCTAAGATTGAGGTTTCAATATTATTTTGGATTAAATTGAATAATTTTATAGATAGTTGATTATTGAATAGTCTTTGTTGAACTTTGGGTATTATTTGACAAATTTTGGTGATTAAGAGTAGTTTTTCTTTTTCTAAAAGATTATACCTTTTGGGGATTATCTGATTGTGTATTAACCATTTTAGTTTTGGTTAATGAATAATGATATGGGAAATATATAGTTCAACTTTTGGGGATTATGTGATTTTCTAGAAGTTTATTATAACACTTTTAATGTGATAAAGTCATCTTGAATACTCATTGTTTGGAGAAAAGATGAGTTTGTTATAGAAATCTAGTAATGGATGAAAGTCTCCATGAAAAGTAAGTATGTTTCCTTATGTTCGTATTCACGCTCTTAAATAAATTCCTCAATATTATGAAAAGGAACGTAAAACAAAAACATTTTTTGGTTACTTTTCTTACTGGAGAATGGAATTACATTTAACCTATCACATGTTTATGATTTTATGGTGGTTAACTGTCTCCTAATCCTGTTTTCTATCACTCTCCATCAGAACATGATAGATTTTTTTCTTTTGCATATCCACGTTTTCATGGAATACTAGTATATGTTTTCTCAGGTGACATTTTTTCTTTTCTTTCTTTCTTTTAAAGTGATAGTTTTTCTACTCTTTTTTATGTGGGACATTAAATGAAGTTTCCGAGCCCAATTTTAAAATTGCGTGGCACAATTCCAAAAAGGGGGAAGGATGTAACATCTCATGTAAATAAAAACATATGATGTTTTCATTCTTATTAATATTTTTGAATTGAATATTAATTTTTCTGTAATGGGGGATGCTATGTTCGATGGAGTACCTAATACACAACAACATGTTTCTTGGAAATCTTAGGTCACACACAATGTGAAGTTATACCAAAAAATAAAATAATAAAATAATATTATTTTAAATGGTAGTTAATGCCAAGATGTTGTAATGGAGTGAATGAAGAGAACTAAGTAAAATGTAATTATACATGTTTGATAATTTTTTTACATTTATCCAATGAATTTTAGAGGCATAAAATAAGAAAGAATACAATTTTAAGCATAAATATTCTAATATTCTTTAAAGGGCTGATTTACCACGTTTTGATCATGAACCATTTTTAAATATAGTTTTGTCAATTTTATATGTTCTATTTGAAAAATAATGTTTTTATTTAATATCAGGACATCAAAATTTACTATGGTTTAAATTTTGGTATTTTCTAATAATATTCATTTTTAATGAATAGTGATAATACAATATTTTAATTCAAAACTAATTTTTAATATAATTTATTTATACGGTTATATTATTTTTTTAATTTTTTATAAAGATAAATTATATTATTTTTTACCCTTTATTCCAATGTTGGTCATTGGATGGAATTTCACTTTGAAATTGTACATAAACAAGTGTCCAACTTTTGATAGTTATTATTTCTTAAAAAAATGCTTTTGTTTTGACAGCAAGAGTTAATTTTTAATTAATTATTTCGAGTTAAATATCTGGAGTTTGTAAAAATGGATTCCATATTTGGAATCAATAGTTCCCAATTTTTTTAATCAGTAACTTTTATTTTTTGACATTATGAATAATTTTTTAGTAAATATTTTATTTACCATGGTAAAAGGGTAAATCTGGTAAATAAGGGTTAAAAATAATATTATAATAATATTAAATTATCCTAACATGTGTCCTAATCCTGTTGGTTGATACATTTATGACCATTTTTATTCTTGGGTTGATTTTGGGACCACATATATCCACTTTGGAGTGATAATGACAGTTTGTATTAATTAATTTAAATTAAAGACAAAAAACGACATAAACATATATCTTTTTGTATAAATTTTTTTACACGGGGTTATATAAGTTATCTGTTCGACTGTTAATATTCAATAGAAATATAAAACGGTTTAATACATCATGGTAATTTATTTATAAATTTTAGGCATCAAATAAATAAAATTATTTTCGACATAAATATGATGTAGTGTTTACCTCATCAATGAATGATTTAAATAAATAAAATTATTAAAAATAAAAAAATGTCCAAAATAAGTCCAATTATTATGAAATGACTTTATTTCAAACATTAGTCATCTTATCTTCTACATTAATGAGTTTTGGACCTTTTAAAACCGAAGATAAATTTATAATAAAATAATATTTTCAAACATTCCTATAGAGCCCCTCCTCCCCCTTATAAAAGGCCATCACCTTTAACCCATTACTCACACATCTAAAGCCCCATGTATTGTCCAAAATCTACCCAATTAATCTCTCTACATCCCTCTCCTCCTCCTCCTTGAAGCCTCACCTTAGGAAAAAGTAACTTCATGTAAACCTTTTGGTTTAAACCAAAGGGAGTTACCCGATTTAATGGTAATGTCTTCTCTTAAGTTATTTTCTTTTATTTTACTTATACAAACCCATAAAATATTTTTATTACTTTATTTTGTAACAACACCAGTATATTTAATATACTAGGTTGTTTTTATGAGAAGGATTCTAACTACACTTACACACACCACCGTCGAATGGTTAAAGATCATTATGTTTCCGTGGATGACAAACTACTGCCTCACAAAACAATGATTGTTTAATTATCTCTATCACCTCCCATGGTGGTCTTTATGATGGAAATATATTTATATGTTATATAAATTATATTTATATTGTTTATATTCTTTGGTATGTTCCATTTATAGCATACTTTAATGGTTTCCATAACGTGTAAACGTGATAATTTCATTTGCGAAAGTGCGGACTACCGCCCCCTCAAAGTGATATAACTCATTCATTCCATATGTGGAATATATAAAGAATGGATAAAATTAAATTATATATTATATTATAATTTAATTATTATATACCTAGTTATCATTAAATTTTAATTCCATTAAATACGAAATAGAAATTAATGTAGTGTTCATGCTTACATAAGACTAACCGTCTCCATGAATGGTGTATTTCATTTCTTATATCCAAATGTTATATAAAATAATAAATACATATATATATATGATATATATGATATATAAATCATGAATATTATTCTGTAGATAATTTATTTTTTACAACATGGAAAATTTGTAATTATATCATGTTCATTTTTTGACACATGTTCCGAACATCAACAAAATGTCCAATATAAACTCAAATAATTAACTAATTGTTATAGAAAGGTAATAAGTTATATAAAAGTAATAATAAACTTGTATATGGTTCTTAATCATGTATAAATTAAATTAATTTTATTATTCAAGAAGAATAAGGAATAAACAAGTCATGTCTGAGATGAGGTAAGGGGTTTCTTATCTCACTTTTAATTCAGTGAGATTTCCGTCGTTCCCTACTTATTTATTTCATGTGGTATATTATGTATTTCCTTTTGATATATATTATCATGATTATAATTATATTCATGGTATTATATGTTTTATTTGGTGGTTGTTAACTTTTTTTTTCATACGAATGGATCGATTCTAATGTGGTAAGATGTTTTCATCTCACTTTTTTATTCTCGTGAGATTCATTCTATATTTTCCACTATTTCCAATTGTGTAGTGTACATACTGCCCATGATTGTATTAATTGTATTATATACTTTAATTTATTGGTATTTTCATCTTCATTGTATGATCCTTCTTTCATGTGGTGTATGTTTCGTATACCAAATCGGCAAGGGAATCGTTTATCCTCTTCTTTTTAAAAGACTTTATTTATGTTATGTCTTTTAATTCCCACCTTATTATATCGATATATGTTTTTATATATCCTTATATCTATAAATTTTGTTTCCATGTAATTATATATCCTTTTCTCTCTCATCAAATCATTTTCTTAATTTTAAAGTGATACCGTTAGGCTGTCGAATTTCTGTAAGAGAACATCTTAACTCAATTTCAATTCTTTCAGTTAAACTTATACTTCTTGATTATGTCATGCGATGAATATTTGTGAATGTACTCTGATTGTTTTACACTAAATATCCACTTATATTGTGTGTATTCTTATTTTTCACCCATAATTATGTCGTTGATTTTTCGTTAATCTAAGGATATAATAATTACAATGCACTTTGTCTCAATTTACATTCTATTGAGATGTATTTGTTGTTCTAAACAAATTCACTTTTATATAGTGTATATTCTTCCAATTGACATATTATATCATTAATATATTTTTTATCATGATATTATGGGCTTTAATTAATGTTATTTCTCAATTATTTGTATTCAAGCGTCTCTCATTTGGTTTGGAACTCTTTAACTAAAATATCATTTTAAAAGTTTTAATGATTTATTATTCTAAATCTTTATCATTAATATCCTCATTGTAAAATTGGTTTTAAGGATCTATTTATATAGACATGAGTGTTTTAAAATTAAAATTTCATTCAAATTCTTTAATTTGTTATGGGGCAGTTTGATTCAAAAATATCTTTATTAAATGTTTTAAATGGTTTGACAATGCATTGATTATTTCAATATCTTGAAATGATATATTATGATTGCAAATTGGAAATGTTATCTTTCCTTTATTATTATTTTATGTGTTTTTAATATGTTATAGTTATTGTGAATGTTTTTTGTATATAGGGGGTTCCATGATAAAACTAGGGAAGTTGAGCCCGAGATAGCTCTCCAATGAATTGGGTAACGTGAATGAGGTAAACATTAATGTATGTTATAACAGATTTAGGGAATATACTGTGATGGTACCCCAATGTAACTCCCTATGTAGTTCTGATAACTACAATGTAAGTATGTTATGTATGCCACAAGTTTCCTTTATGTTTTATGATTTCTTTGTCTTGTTCATAAATATTATAATTTGATGTGGTATGTAATGATTTAAAAGTATGGTTTCATTGATTTGTATTTATTGATGGGATAATGTTTTATTTCCTTATTATATATACTAAACTGGTCTTTTTATACTCATCCCATGTCTTTGAAATGTTTTCCACATGACATAAAGATGAATAGGGTCAAGGATGTGATCAAGGGAAAGTCATGTTGCCTAAAACTTGTAACTAGACATGTTTATTTTCAAAAGTTTTTATTTTATGAAAAAATAAATACTAAGTAGCAGTGTCTACATGTAATTTTCTAGTTGATATATATTAGTTATGCCCTAATCCTCTAAAATGCTAAACTTAAAAAAATCCTCAATGTTAATTATTCATTTAATTCAAGATTATGCAATGTTTTAAGGCCAGGTCCTTATAAATAATTTATAGACATATCCATCCAATGGATTTTGGAATATATTTTTGGTTATTTCCCTCTAATGTTTAATGTTTAACCACTAAGTAAAATCGTTTTTTACTTTAATCACTATATTTATATCAATTACATTACCTAATATATTTTATCGAAATATATAATGACCTTATAATATTTTAATAATTATTTTTATTTCCAATATTGAATCCTTTTTTAGAAAATAAATTTAAATAAGTAAAAAATAATAATTTAAATTTATACCATAAATGTGGTGAGACATCATGTTTTTAAGAAGGTTGTTTTTTATAAAACGACAATTCTACACTAACTCCATAAATAAGAATAATGACTAAATGAAACATAATTAATATTTAATCATATATAAAATATTCATATAAATTAATATATTACCCACTAGGTATTGATTTATTTTTTAGAAGGAAAAACAATATGAATTATAAAAAAGTTTTTAGAAAACCCCATTTTTAATCCCAAAAACCAACTTATACTAAAAACCTTTATAATATTGATTCAAAAGTAATTAAGTGGATTACATATTAAAAAAAATACACAAGATACATTATATCATATTTATAAAATATTGGATATTTAATTTAATAATTTATTAAAAAGAAAATACATTTAAAAAAAATTAATATTCATAACTATTCACAAGAAAATCAATATTTTCCAAAAATTCCAAAAAAATTCCCCAAAGTGAAGTTTGATATGATGATTTAATAAAATTATATTAATTTAATCAATTTAATATTTTAATATTTATAAATTATGGTTTTATATAAAACCATATAAAAATGTTTTTAATTAAAAAAAATCATTTTTGATTAAAAATTTACTTATTCTTTAATAAATAATATATATCTCTAACTCATAATATAAATATGAATGTTATTTATTCTATCGTTACATGGTTTTTTAAAAAATTGTTGAGAAATAATCCAAATTAACATCAATTCATAACCCAATGAATTGAAAAATAATTATAGGGGTTAATGTTGTTGCACGGTCTAGATATAAAATTTTTAGAGTATTCACTAATTATACAAATTGAACTAGAAGCTAGAAGAACTATGCAAAATATCTCTATATAGTTTTCAAGACCATGTGGAATAAATGTGATCCTTTGGTTCATCCAATGTTCTCCCCCTCTAAATATGTAAAACCTTTAAATTAACCGCAAAAATCAATGCATGTTAAATTACATGAAATATTGATTAAAAATGCCAGAAATAAATGAAGAATGATCAAAATTTATGATATGAAAGCCACTTATAATGGAAACACATTTATTTCGGTGGAATGGGGAAATCTATATTATCCTCAAAACTAATTATTGAGTTCTGATTACCCTATTTACTATATACTATTAATAGAAAGATAAAAATAGTGATTTTGTACAATTTTGTTATGAGACAACCTTAGATACTCTATAATCTAGAACCTAAGATGATTAGTGACATGTATCGAGAGGCGTTCTTCAATCCATAAGATAAAAACTAGTTTGAGGGCATCAAACAATGTCAAATGAGGAATGATTTTCCTAATAAATATAGAAAACTAATGAACCTCCCCATAAAATTAAAAAATTAACACATTATACATATAATATCAATGAATAGTTAAATATGTGTTCTATACACTATTAGAACTAAATATGTAATAAAAATTAAAATGTGAATCAAAAAATTGAAAAATAAATAAATAAATCTTTTGTGATGTATACATTACTCATCGAATTATAGAAAGTAAAATAAAGAAGAGTCAAAGTGAATCAATATAAGGTTATAAAAGCATTCAAATAAAAGAAACCACAACTATCCACATTTATTAGGTAAGTAAAAAAAATTCTTACAGCCTCCATCAAACATAAAATAAACCAAACCATCATCTGTTACATACATTCAAATTATGAACTAAACATTAAACCTAATAGGAATGAAAAAACCCCCAACATGTATCCTCCCACACCCCATTCATGATCATTAAAAATAAATCCATTCATGTGAATTTGAAATGAAAAAATGAATATAATTATTTTTGAATTTTATTATGACCAAAGAAAAAACTATTACAATTTTAAACCATCCAAATTAAAATCATTTAATATAAGAATTTTTTTTTAAAAATAATTTAAATCATTTATAAGAAGAATAATAATAATTTTCTAGGGGATTATTTGAATGTTCCAATTAAAAAGGGGACATATAGTGAAAAGGTAATTCACTAAAAGAAAACATCCTTTTAGCGGTGGTTTTTTCACGGTGGTTTTTTCGCGGTGGTTTTTAAAACCGCCGTTAAATGCATTTCGGGCCGCCATTTCTCGGCGGTTTTTAAAACCGCCGCTAAACGCGTTTCTGGCCACCATTTCTCGGAGGTTATTATTATTATTATTATTATTTAATTTTTTTTATTTTTATTCGAGTATTAGCGGCGGTTTTTTAAAAAACCGCCGCGAAATAGTGGCAGTTTCGATAAAACCACCGCGAAATGAAATGAAAAAATAAAAAAACATGAGAAAGCCTGAAATCAGTAAAACGACCATAACTTTTGATCCGGGCGTCTGTTGAAGCACCACGACCAGTCAAATCGAAGCTCATGAAGTGATCTAGAGGCACATATAATCAAAACCGTGAGACGACTAAGGTGAGGAAGATATTAGAGTTATAAGAAAGTTGAAAAAAGTTCTCCAACTTTAAATGACCATAACTTTCGCTCCGGGTGTCCGTTTGGGCTCTACCACATATCTAATCGAAGCCAGCGAAGAGAGATATGCACCAAATCTACACAAGAAACCTTCTGAATTTTTTTTGACCCCAAAAACCACTCAGAAAGCCTCTGAAACCCCGTTTTCTCCACCCGTGTCCCGTCGAACTTGTCTTCAAACGGACATAACTTTTGATCCGTGTGTCAGTTTAGACACCTCCACCTGCCAGATCATAGCTCATTCTATGAGCTTCAGTTAGGCTGGTCGCGATGCCCACATGCACTCCTAGATCATATGTTATGACGTTTTTAGTGGGTATCGGGTTTGCTATGTTTCTCAATGCCTCGTTTCTAGCACCCGTTCCCTGTCAACTTTTTTTTAAATGGTTGTAACATCTGATCCGCCTATCCATTCTGAATCTTTCACCTTTTAGGTCGAAGATCGTTTCAAGATCTTTGATTTGACAGGTCGCGGATCTAAAACGGACTCTCGGATCATAAGTTATCTCTGTTAATGTGAGTCCAATGTTTTTGTCTCTTTATGACCGTTTTGACGGGTTTTAACAGTTGCTCCATTTATTACTGTTTATTTGGGTTTTAATGACTTGTTATCTTTATCAATGGTTTTTTTGGGTTATTATTATGTTGAATTATTAAGGAGTTTTCCAGAGTTGTCATGAGTTTTCATGCGTTCTCATTCTTTCGAATGTCTCATTCTTCATATACTTCTCCCTCCGTTTTCATGCGTTTTCATGATTTTTCATCCATTACCACGTCTTTTCATACTTTTTCATGTGTTTCCTTTTTTATTTATTATTTATTATTTATTATTTATAATATACTTTAATTTATTTATTATCTATTATTTGTAACTGGTTATTTATTATTTATTATTTATTATTTATATTTATTTATTATTTATTATTAATTATTAATTAATTATATTTATATTTATTTATTATTTATTATTTATTATTTATTATTTATTATTTATTATTTATTATTAATATTTATTATTTATACTTATTATTTATATTTATTATTTGTTTATTATTTATATTTACTTATTATTTATATATATTTATTATTTATTATTTATATTTATTTATTATTTATTATTTATTTATTATTTATATTTAAATATTAATTATTAATTATTAATTACTAATTATTATTTATTATTTATTATTTATTATTACTAATAATAAAATATTAATAATAATAATACTTGTTACTGGTTATTTATTATTTATTATTTATAATTTATAATTTATAATTTATAATTTATTATTTACTATTTATTATTTATTATATATTATTTTTTATTTTTTATTTATTATTACTATTTATTATTTATATTTATTATTTATTATTTATTTATTATTTATTATTTATTATTTATTAATTATATTTATTTATTATTTATATTTACATATTATTTATTATTTATATTTATTATTTATATTTATTATTTATATTTATTGTTTATATTTATTATTTATTATTTATTATTTAGGTTTATTTTTTATTATTTATATTTATTTATTATTTATATTTATTTATTATTTATATTTATTTATTATTTAATATTTATATTTATTTATTATTTATATTTTTTTATTTATATTTATTATTTATATTTATTATTTAGTATTTAGTATTTAGTATTTATTATTTATTATTTATTATTTATTATTTATTATTTATATTTATTTATTTATTATGTATTATGTATTATGTATGATTTAATATTTATTATTCATTATTTATTATTTACTATTGATTATTTATCATTTATTATTTATTACTTATATCTATTATTTATTTATTATTTATTATTTATTATCTATTATATATTATTTATTATTTATTGTTTACTATTTATTATTTATTATTCATTATTTATATTTATTTATTATTTATGTTTATTTATTATTTATTATTTATTATTTATATTTATTTATTAGTTATTAGTTATTATTTATTATTTATTATTTATTATTTATTAATTATATTTATTTATTATTTATATTTATTTATATTTATTATTTATTATTTATTATTTATTATTTATTATTTATATCTATTTTTTATTTTTTATTTTTTATTATTTATATCTATTATGTATTATGTATTTATTATTTATTATTTATTATTTATTATTTATTTATTATTTATTATTTATTATTTATTATTTATTATTCATATTTATTTATTATTTATTATTTATTATTTATATTTATTTATTATTTATTATTTATTATTTTTATTTATTTATTATTTATTATTAATTATTAATTATTAGTTATTTATTATTTATTATTTATATCTCTTATGTATTTATTATTTATTATTTATTATTTATTATTTATTATTTATTATTTATTAATTATATTTATTAATTATTAATTATTAATTATTCAATATTTATTATTTATTATTTATTATTTATATTTATTTATTATTTATTATTTATTTGTTATTTATATTTAATTATTATTTATTATTTATATTTATTTATTATTTGTTTTTTATATTTATTTATTATTTATTATTTGGTATTTTTTATTTTTTATTTATTATTACTTATTTATTATTTATTATTTAATATTATTGAGTTTATATCTATTATTTATGTATTATTTGATTTTTCAATTAATATATATATGTATATTAAATTCTGTTTATTAACCACATGGCGAGTTTGTTGGAGTGGTAAAGTCTTTGGAAAATATGCAAGAGGTTAGGGTTTCAAATCTCATCAAATGCAGAATTTCTTTATATTGCATGGGCATGCATGTGCATGTGCATGGGATGTGCATGCATGCATAAATAAAGTAAATAAAATAATACGAAATAAATAAATAAAATAAAATAAATAAAAAAAATAAAAAAATCAAATCAAATTAATAAAATAAAATAAAATAAATAAATAAAATAAATAAATAAAATAAATACGAAATAAAATAAATAAATAAAATAAATAAATAAAATAAATATAATAAAAAAAATAAAAAAATAAAAAAAATACATAAAAAAAATAAATAAAATAAATAAATAAAATAAATAAAATAAATAAATAAATAAATAAATAAAGTATTAAATTAATAAATTAATAAATTTATTAATTTATTAATAAATATATAAATAAATATATAAAATTAAAAATAAAAAAAATTTAAAAAAAATAAAAAAAATAAAAAAATATCAAAAATAAAAAAAATAAAAAAACCTCCGCTAAATCATTTAGAGGCAGTTTAAACCGCCGCTAAAAAACCGCCGCGAAACGTTCTGTGACGGTTTTGAAAACTACCGCGAATAGTTTCCCGACGCACGATTTCGCGGCGGTTTTTCAAAACCGCCGCCAATCGATTTTGCGGCGGTTTAAACCAACGCGAAACGGAAAAAAACCGCCGCTAAATGCCTTTTTTGTCATGGTGATTTTTCCTATAATATTTGTATTCCATTTCATTTTTATTTAATAAAACCATATTTTATTTAAAAAAAATGAAAAATAGAATGAACAATAAAAATAATTACGACAATGGAAAGAAAAGAATATATGGGAAAATTGTTAGTGATGTAATATAGAAATATTAGAAACAAAAAATCAATAAATAACTAAAAACCATTGATCATGTGAAACAACTAAAAGATCACAGGGAATCTAGAACAATACTAAAACTAAATCTATCATATTAGTGAACCTTGGAAAATCCAACCATCTTAATCTTGGTCATACCCTATATGGATTAACAGAGGGTAAAATTACACAATTAGGATAAATACATACTAAGGATAACTAGCCAAAGTGTAATACTGTGCCCATACAACTTGTTTATCTAGAAATAACAGTTTCTTATAATAGTTCTTTATCATATATAAAATATAGATAAAATATCTAATAATTAAATTCATCATTATATATTTGAAAAAAACATTATGAACTCATTCAATACTAAAATATCTTCACATAAACAAACCATTTCACCCTGATTAATAATATAACAACATTATCCTCTATTAGGGATTATTTCTTTCAATATAAATAACATAATGGTCACATTTACAGGAAATATTATCATTAATAATGTATCCTTTAAAATCATTCAATTGGGACATCGAAATATAATTCCAAAAATTAATTTTTATAAAAATTTTATGAAAATTAAAATATATAGGAATCGTTAATAGATATAAAATTAAAAAATATCTAATATATTTATGGTAACTCAAGAACAATTTTAATTTAATGGGTGTGAAAACTCAGAAAATTAGTTTAAGAGACAAAATATATATTTTGGTTTTGAAATTATTTTATAAAAGACATTCAGTTATTTTTATAATACGTCAATGTGAATGGTTTATTAACCATAAAAATAAAGTAATAACCCTTTGATGGAAATGAAAATTATGTGGAAAACCAACATTATTTTTAAAAAATTAATAAAAATATTTTATACAATCATGTGGTGTTCGAAACATGAAATTAAATTTGAAGTAAATCATGATTCTATGATTAATGACTCATCTAATGAGATAAAATACCTCAAAAAATATGTTCTAAAAACAGAGGTGTTATACCATACTAAATTGGATAGAACAACACTTAAATATAATCCCTAAACCCTTAAAAAATGAAACCCTAATGTGTAAAGTGATGAATGATGAGACATAAGTCTTTGTGACCACTTTTATGAATGAATCCTAGTTAAAAAGAAGGAATTACAATATAAGAGGAGGTTTACCTGAACTCAAATTAATAAAACACTATCAAATGTGAAGAAATTAATGTGAAATCCTTTTACAGGGGAGTAAAATTAGTGGCAAGTTCACTTAAGGATGGGGGAGATGAATAAGTAAATAGGGGGGGGGGTAAAATTTAAGATGGATATGAAGATAAATATATTTTTTTAAATACTAAGATGGAATAATGTTTTGGAAATATTGTATACCAGACCACATACTTACCATGTATCCCTCACTGGGAATCCTTAGAAAAAATTGTGAATTAGAAAAATAGTTTGACAAACTATGTTTCAGTAACCTTAATTCTAATTAGTTTGTTTGTATGTTTTACATGGACAGGTCAAAAAATTTATAATAACCTTGCACCAAAAAGGAAACAAGCATTTCAATATAGAAATTTTAATTCTACAAAAAGTAAACAAATAATTTCAAAGAATTCATGAAACCAAAGAAAAATCAAAATAACAAAAAACAGAGTTTGGGTGTGATAATAATCCACATGGATAAATTTAATTTGATGATTTATTCTATAAAGGGAAAATAATTTGATTATTGGATAATCGATTAACTAAGAAATGTAACTATTTCTTAAGATATGATAGTAGGGTTGACCTTAAAGATATATTTATAATTAGAGAACATTATAATGTATAAATCCATAAAGGATAAAATCATCCTCATGAAATGAAATTTTCAAAGGAGGAAAATTATATTAGAGAGGAATATATGGATTTCAATAAACATATATCATTACTTTATAAATGGATTTTTTGAGGAAAAATGTGAAAAAAATTAGCATCCGCATATGTGTCTAAATTGTGAAAAATATTAGACACTTTATTAATATTTTTCAAAAAGTTCTTGGATATGAATATCATAACCAATCACAATGTTTTCTAATAATAAAATAGAGGATATTTTTCATTTCAAGAGGCATTTCTTCAATGGAAAAATCATGTTCAATATCTCAACGAAGAAGTATTTTTTCTCAAAACATGATGCCACATCTTGTGATGAGGAATGTGAAAGAGATAAACATAAGTGAAAGGATTATAGACCATTGTATTTTTTATACAACTCAAATAATCAAAATACCCCTTGGTATAAGATTAATAATGGAGTTGGAAGTTAAAGAATATATTGATAGTAAAAAAATTAAATATATTCAATAAAGGAAGGATCTTGGTATGTAGGAAAGAAAATCAAAATATTGGGAAAGCAGGGAAATCAAGGACATAAGGAAATTAATCCTTGATAACATATCTTGATGAATTAAATTATTAGGAAACTTTTGAGTTGTAATTTGAGTTCAAATGAAATATGAGAGATGTCAACATTATTATTGAATATAGGGTTAACATGGAAGGATTAACACAAAAAGTATAATTAATAATCAATGAAAGAAAACATATTTCAGTGAAGTTTCTTGATGTTATAAATTCTTTGTGGGGGACTCACTATGTGTTTCAAAATTTTGTCATTAAAATAAGTTAAATATCTATATAATTAGAGGTGGTTTCAAATAATAATCTAAAATATTTTTCAATGATTCCAATTTTTATTGACACGAGAGATAAATAAATGGCGAACTAGTTATAAAAGCGGGTAGAAGGTTGTATTATATCCAATTAAGGTGGAAAAACTATTTTTTTAATTAATTAGTGGCATAGAAATTAACAAAACAAATATTTTGTGGGATTGAAAAAAGTGAAAGATAAAATTAAACATAAGAGAGATTTGGAAGAAGTTAGTGTTGTACATTAAGAAACAAAACATTTATATTTTAAAGAATATGTCTATTGTGTGAGGATATTTGAAAATCAATGATGATATTGGCTTGGTAGAGTCTTGGGGAAGAAAAAATATACATGTTTCTATAATATTTCACATATGAAATTTAATATAGTTGTATGATCAAGTTGTATTAAACTAGAAATTAAAATAATAAAGATGATACAACCTTCAAAAGAGACGGGGGAATTTAATAATTAATTAGATTATCATAAAGAAACATCTCGTGGTGTGATCAACCAATACAATTAATGAAGGTGTTTTCGAGGATTATTCTAAATTAGTTAAAGGAAAAGGTACATTCCATGTCCATAAATAAGTGTACTTAATAAGGTTAAGAAATGGTGGATTTAGTCACATAGAAATATTGAACATAAGATAATCCTTGGATAATTGATAGTAGAATTTGGCCACATATTAATGATAACAATATTGCATTGAAGGAAATTTAATATATAATATTGGATTTTTAACTTTTGGTAACAAAGAATCACTCAATGTGATGTTAGTTTTATTCAATAAAATATGTAATATAAATAATTTTATGTTCTTATTGTTATTGGGAGGAACCATAGTCTGTTATCATTCTCCAAATTTTTTGTTGATGAGAATGATGTGATCAATTATAACGATACATTTGTTAGAAATAAATTAATGTTTTACAATGTATTTTATGAGGTTAATGTGAACAAGTTATAAAATATTTAGTATTTATAACGATTAATGTTCATTTTTCTTGGGTATAATTGAGTATAATAAATTTTAGTATAAGTGACATAGCCATTTCTTGTAAAATAATATATTTAGGAATATTAATATTTGTGTTATGAGGAATCTACTTATGCAATAACATGGAAATATGTAAGGACCCAAAATTCTTGTAAATATATTTAACATATTATTAGATAGAAATGAATTACATAAAATAGTGATCAACACCAGAATCATATATGTTATGTTCCATTAGAAACTCAGATTAAAAAATAATTGGGTCATAAGTGAATAATATCATCTCCCACGACATTCTTAAAAATTATCACCCTTATTATAATTGTCATACATAATACCTTTTATCAAAATATGGGAAAAAGGAGAAAAAGAATGCAAGAGCTTAGTTTATAAATATTTGGTAATAAAGAGAGATATAAAGGTAATATAGAACAAGGGTGAAAGAACAAGAGATTAACATTTTAAAACCATACCCTACAAATCATAGATCATAAACATGATTTACGGGTTAAATCATGGAAGTTCATTAGTTATGAATCATAATAGAATCCAATAACATGATCGGTGAGAACATAAAATTGGTATGATTAATAGATTTAAGGAATGAAATTAATCATTGAAAATTAATTCCTTAGTAGTCAAGATACATTTCCAAGACTATCCTAATGGATTGGCTTCACTCTCTTAAAAATTGTAATAGTCAAATTTTACAAACAAGTATATCATATTTGATTGGTTCACTCCTCATACTAAGGTAATATTTATGGTTCTCTCCCATGACTATCATAGTGGATTGGGTTCAGTCACCAAACCATCAAAAAATTCATGGTCCACTCCCATGATTATCATAGGGGAAAAAAATTATTGAACTAGGTTTACTCCGACTTCCTACTCTATTTTTCTCATTAGATCTTAATAATTACTCAATGCATTAGAGGGATATGCAGTTCCAACTGATATCATAATTAAAATAATACCAACATGTTCTATAAGATCATAAAACATTCATCATATCATAAACCATAGAAATAAATGGTATTAATTAAATACTTATCATATAATAAATCATGAAATTAAATGGTTTTAATAACACAATTATCATATCATAACCCATTAAAATAATTGGGTTTTATAAAAATTCCATCATAGAATAACTCAATCTAATGAAAAGGTTCTTATAAATATTTTATCATCCTAAATATAAACCATACAGAGAATGAATAAATGTGGTATCATTGGATTATATCCCAAATAAATCATACATAACAAAAAAAGATTTCATATTAGATTTAAAATGGTTTTTAAAGGCCACATTGAACATTTCTTGAGTGAAATACATTTTCATGTTTGAAAATAAAATTTGGAAAACAGAGAGTTCAGAAATAATTATGAAAATAAATTTATTTGAAATTTACTTTTAAATATTATAATTTAATATTTAGTACATTTAGTATTCTTCATTGTGGGAAATTCTGTTCATACAATACATGTTAAAATAATAGCTCCATTCACATTTTCAGAAAAAATCTAATCATATATTTTTTAAGAACTGATGAGAATATTACTTTTTTTATAATTGAAACTAGTGTAAAAATTAATTTAAAAATCATAGATTAAAATTAAATAAATATTGAACCCAATTTTAGAATACATATATATTTAAGAAAAGTTTTTTTTGACCGAAGAGAATTTTTTTTTTATTTTCTTGAAAAAAATATTTTGGAATATATATAACTTAAGTATATGAAAAAAAGAGAAAACAATTATTATCAATAAATAAATAGTTTATAAAAAAATTCATGAAAATATCGAGAAATAGATCATAATATTTCATCATTGAAAGGATAATCATAAGGAACCCTAATAAACAATGAGATTGAAATGTCAAACCATTACCTCTTTGGTAAATTTTGAATCGTAAGCCTCTCAAAAGATAAAAAATAGGTAGATAGGTATATCAAATAATTTACATGATAATATTCATAAAATAAATTAATGTTTATTCTATACACCATAAAAAAGAATCAAGTGTTGAATATGACTTATGTCTCCCAGAATTAAAAGACAAACTAGAAATCTCTCACGATAAGTATTGAATTCCTTCGTACCCATTCAATTATCTTGTATAATAAATATAGGCTTATTATTAATATATTATGGAACCATAATTATATATGTAAATATATAATTCCATATATAGAATTTAAATATGTTCATTTATTACATGTTTTTCCACAATTCCTTGCAAAATACATTTTTCATTATATAATTGATTTGTTTTGCATGTATCTTTTGATTTGGTATTTTAATTAATTTTACTTCAACAATGGTTATATAAACTCCATAATCTTAAACTTGAAATGAGTATCATATATATTTAGTATTTAATAATTTATATTAATCCATAAATGTTATATATTGTAAATGAAATACACTATTCACGGAAATAGTATGTCATTTATACACATGAACAATGTTTCCATTTTCTCAATGGTTGGAATGGAAAAAAGGTAAATAATTTTATAACATTATAGATTAATTAAAATTCCATATATATCACATATATTATATAAATTTATTCTTATTACATTTTAGGAGAAGTGTAAGAGAAAAATGAACCACAACATTTCGTGACGTAGTAGTCCAACATACATAGGTGTGTCATCATTATATTTCATAGAAAAGTAAATTAAGAAGTTATAAATTATATCATATTTTTTAGTATTATAATATGATAAATATCATATATAAACATTAAATAACATCATTATATTTATCTAAGATATGTCATGATGAAAAAACAATTACATCTATTCGTGAGGCGGTTGTTTGCCAAACACACAATGAATAGTGTCTCTCTCCATTTGATGGAAGTGGAGAATGATACAGGTTATCTTATAAAGATAATAAAATATAATTATATTTCAGATACTATTTTTATTATATTTTAGTTATTAATACATGAATAATGGTTGCATGGGGGTGAGTAACAATATATAGTTTTTGAAGATAATTAACATCTCTTACAAAAACCTCAATTATATCACTTACAAAGGACCATAGGGTAGGTATTTTGGGATGAAAAGAAGATATAGAACATGGATAAGTATTTGAGGATTATTTTGATAGAGTTTGGTATATAAATGGAATTATCATTTTCCGGAAGTGAGGGGTGGAGGTGGACTTTCATAATTGAGGATGAGTAGATTTTTTGAAAACAAATGTTCACTAATGGGGAGTGAATTGGAAACAAAATTTCTCCAAAATTGAAAAATGGATTTTAGGGATGTTATAGTTAGCCCAAACATCCACAAATAAAAGAAACACATGTTTTAAACATGTGTTCTCTTAACATATAAGACTTTAGTTTTACCATTTTAGTTTTCGATAAGGTAACTAGCCATTTTATCTAAGAAATGTAACTTTTAAGAATAAAAACAAAATGATAATTTTTAGTTAATTTTTTCTGAATTTTTTTAAACTTGAAATACAATTTATAAAAAAAATCATTTGTTTTTGGAAAATTAACTTTTACAGAAGTGCCTGAAACACGAAAAACATCATTTTACCCTTTACCAATTGTAGGACAGTTTGTACTATTTATGAATCGATATAATTATTGTAGAAGAACCATTAGTCCATTAATGGAAAATGGATTATATTTCTAAATCAATAAATATAAATTTGAAGAGTAAATGATATTTAGTAATTTTAAGTCAATAAATAAAATATTATTTATTAAAAAATAAAATTAACGTAAATTTTGAAACTATTCATTTAATTTTAATTTTAAAACATCCATAAAAAGGTAAAATTAGAATATATAATTTTAAAACACCTATATAATGTTTTAGTTAAATAATAAAATCATTAAATATAATAAATCATTATATTTTATTAATTTATTTTTTATTTAATTTAATTTATTTTTTAATAAATAAAATTTATAATGCATTAACATGTTTATTAATTTAATATAATTATATATGTAATTAATATTTAAAATAATTTATCCACATGAAATTAGATTTATTATTCATAAAATTAATTGGAATATTCATTCAAAAATTACCTTTCTCCCCACATCAAGGAATAACTGAAATTTAAATGGAATATTGTAACATTCACTATTTTTCTTTTCATAAATTATTATATGGGTCAGTTTTATAGAAAAATGTCCCACATACACCCTAAAAAATGGTTAATAAATATATATTTTGTGAAAAATGTCCATAAATTGTAATTGGATAAGTTTTTAGGTCATTTAATCCTTATCAATTTTAACACCATGTACACTTGTTTTAACTTTAATAGCAATAATAAAAAAATTAGTTTTTATAATTTATTTTGAAAAAAATTTAAGTTGATATTATCTTGTAATATTATTTATAATTTTTATAAATATGTTATCCATTTTTCCAAATATCATTCAATGAATTAGAAAAATTTATTTAAAATTAATCATTTAGATGTGATGCAAAAACGATTTATCAAAGACTAACTTTTCGAAGGTATAGAAAATTTTAAAACCAAATTTTGTCATGAAATTGATTCAAATGATCTAAATTTGATTTATAAATATATAATTAATACAATTTTAAATTTTAAATTTTCTAAAGAATATAGTTTTTATAATTTCATAAAATGAAAAGTCAATTTTTAATAAAAATAATTATTTTTTACCATCCACCAAAAAATTAATAATTTCTTAAAATTCTCAAAAACTACCTTAACATAATTTGGTTATTTTGATTCAAAAAATTAAGTTATTTTTATAAAATTAATTTTATCAATGTTTAGAAAATTAATTTTATTTATTATCCATAAAAATCATTAAGAGTGATTATTTTGAGAAAAATGTATTTTTGAAGCATAGAAGGACTTTAGTAAAAAGTAATTAATTATTTAAAAATATATATTTTTTAAATATAACCTTTAAAATTAATTTTATAAATCTGGTTATTCTTATTCATACCATAATGTTTAAGGGCTATGTTATATTGGTCAATGCTAATTAATAATGTCAATAATATATCATGATTCTTTAAAATAAGGAATTACATGTAATGAAGGCTGAAAAATAAATTAAATTTATTTGAAAACATATTTCATAAAATATCATGGTGTTACATTATACCCCCCGTATAAAAAGATTTATCCTCCAAATTTCAACTTTATCTCGGTAATAATGGTTTTTCCATTATAAAATTATTTTTTTGAAAACCAATATTATAAAAGGGTTTAAAAACAATATCATTAAAATAAAGCAAAAGTGAAATATTTTGGTAAAAAAGAATGAAACATAACATGGTTTCCAAATAGGGAAAAATTAGTGGTATGTAAAGATAATAAAATGTTAGAATTGAAATTTCCCTATTTCATTTATCATATGAATGTGACTGATCATGATAAAGTTGAAGAGCACTAAATCATACAAAAAATAAGAGAGGAAAATACCTTCAATTCATCATAAATAAAGGTAACATGACAACATTTTTTTGTCAAGATCATTCTACCTAATTTTGATGTAATTTTTTCTATCAATAATGATTACATGGGAAAAATATAATTTATTTATTTCTTTCCATTTCATAGGAACAATATAATCAAATTTTTGTGCTATGATTGATTTCTACTTTAACTTTTTTTCCAATACATTATAATTCATTAATAATTTTTATTTCCTAAATTACTAAAATTATATTTTAAATAATCGTAGGACCTATGAAAGAATGATATGTTAATCCTTATATCATCATTATTAAAAACAATCCGTATGTTTTGTAGAAGTTATCCAATATTGAAAAATACAATACCTAATTATCAAAATCCTTAAAAAAAATTTCAACATAATCCATTACATATAATTTTAACCTTGCAACCCTTCAAAAGTTTAAATATTTATAAAAAAGTTTAATAAATTATCACAATCTAATTTACATTAATCCCATAAATATTATAAATTATCTATTAATTGGAATAGAACAGTTATATGAAATTTTTTTCTATATTCTCTTAAAACAAATTAATAACTAAAATTACTATATAATATCAATGAAAATATACATGATTTAAAAAATTAATTCTTTCATCACTCTTCAGGTATAATAACATAATATTAAACATATTATATACATATACAAATGTTATTAACTCTTTTAGTGATAACTAAAAATACTTTTCTAACAAATCATTAACAAAATCCACGTCAATTAATAATATAAAATTTTCATTATCCATATTAATAATATATATCCCTACATAATTTTCTAACTATCATAAAAAAACTGAGGTTTTTCCATCACTTAATCAATTTTTTTCGATAAAACATCACCATACAAATAAATCAATTTTTGATGTCGTTAATACCATTAATCATATCCTTAAAATGTTTTTGAAAGTTTTATCCAGAAAAATACTTTTATAAATCATTATTAATGAATTAAAATACATAATAACTTAATCATTCATCATTATTCTAAAAAATTAACCTTTTTTATAATAATATTCTTCAATACCTTATAACATTCCCATGAATGGTTAGACTATTCATCATCAACAGAATAACCCTTTCTCATATAGCATTACTAATCCTCCTCTTGGTATTTCCCCCTTGGAAAATGATTTTTAAAATTCATATACTTTACTCATTTTAAACATTCATCCCTTGATAATACATTGGGTATACCATTATTCTCATCCCCTATGTTAAGATATTTTTTTAATTTTCCATGGAATTTTATTTACTCGGCTCCCTTTTTCTCCACATATTAAACACCATGTTCTTCCTTTGACATATTCTCTTGATTGATTATTACCATATTCTCAAAATATAGAAAATATAATATCAATTTTACTATGGTATCCACCCCATTAACTCTCAGTGAACTATTTCCTTATCATATTTGGAGAGTTTGAGTGTTTGTTAAGGAGGAATTTTTGAATCATACAGTGTCATAATTGATTAGGAATATTCATAATATCTTTCAATTTATCCATCAACCCATTTGGCTTCTTATAAAATAATTTAATGTCATATTCAATATTTACCCAATTCATTTCAGTCCCCTAGATTCATTAAAACAAAAAGTCATAGTTTGAGAAACAATATTCGTAGTGGACAACCTTGTAATCATGAAGAATCATTTTTAAGAAGACAAAATCAATACACCATCTTATATATCTATGAAGCATTAGGATTAAACTAGGTCATCCCTGGTTGTCAACAATTGAAATATTTTTTAAGTATTATTACATAAAATATAAATTAACTAATGAATTTACTCTAGGAGTATAAAACTATGTGCATAATAAGGGAACTTAAATTATGTACTAGAATGATGGATTATCTATTTTCCACATTGTATCCCTTATATAAATATTCAGGAAAACCACTCTCACATATAATATCGTAATATGTATTTATTTATAGTAAAAAACGCATAATTAATTTTTTATGAAAACTTTTGGATATTATCATATATATAGACTCATAATATGGGTTCTTCAAAATTGTTTTATCATTGTAGTTTCAAATGTTTAATTACACATTGATTTGATACCAACATTAAGGATCCAAAATTCTCAAATAGATATATTTAATACTAATAGATAAATATTACTTACAGAACATAATGATCCGCAATATAATCACATAGATCTATTTCCATTGGAAACTCAAATATGTAATCTATATGTACATAAGTGAACTATATAATAACCCACTATGTTTCATACAACAATAACCTTCTTATACATTTCCTATATAATTCCTTTATTTATAACCAACTATAAAAAAACATTAGAAATGGTGAGCTGAGATTCTCAATAAGGGTTAACAAGGGATATATCAATGTAACAAGATCATAAGGTCATGTTAACATGTGTATAAAATTTGAAAACCATATCCCTTCATAACATAAATCATAAATGTGATAGATGGAATAAATCATAAAGTTCATAGGATTTGAATCTCAAAGGAATAAAATAACATATTAAATGAGAAAGTAACATTGGTATAAGGAATATTTTTTTTTCACATTCATAAGCTAAGAAAATCATTTCCATAATAGTCAAGACTCATTTCCAAAATTATTATGGTGGATTAGATTCTATCCAAAAAAATTTGTTAGTAGTCAAGGTTCACTCCTACCTAAGGATGACATAGTTGATTGGGTTCACTCCCTAAACCATCGTAGTAGAAATGTTTCACTCTCAAGAATATTATAGTCGACAAAATCCCTTAAAAAGCCACAATCAGTGACTTTTATATTCTTCTTATCACATGATATAACAATCATAACCTAATGAATTTCATAGGGATATGGGTCCAAACCATCACATTATGGAAATAATACAGATGTGTTCCAAAATAACATACAAAAGTCCTCATATATAATCCCATGAAAATAAATAGGCTTTAGAATAATTTTTTCATATTAAAACCCATAAAAATTATTTTTTTAATAACAAATTAATATAAATAGAATGTATTAAATTAAATGGGTAACATAATTGTTTTACTATACCATAATCCATGGAAAATAAATAGGTTTCTAAATATCTTATCAAAATAAACATGAACCGTATAGAGAAATTATTAATATTGTATTATTGGATCGTATACCCAGTATATAATACATAACTTTAAAGGATACATGCTTTGATAGAACATGATTTTGAATGTTCACTTGGAATACTTCTTGATTAAATTAAAATTTATAAAATGAAAAGTTCCCAAAATATTGTGAAAATTATTTTATTTGAAAATAAACATTGATCCTTATAAATTAAATTTTAAAATATAGAGTAGTGATGACAGTAAGAAATTAATTATTCTCCATACACATTATAAAAATATTACTTTCACATTTTTGGTAAATTCCAAATCTGTGTTGTTTGAAAAAATATAGGAACATTTCCTTTAAGACAACAAATAAAAAGTCAAAAAAGGTTAAAACGGAATTTAAAAAATTCATATAGGAACATCAAAATGCTTTTAAAAACATATTTAGAAAATATGGATATGAGAGAAAATGGGTTTTTGATAGAAGGGAGTAATTAAGTCAGTTTTTCTTAAAAGATTTTTTTTGAATCATGAGTACATAAAGAAGGGAAAATGAAGGGAAATTGAGTACTCCGAGAAATAGTTATAGGACAATAACATTTGTGAAATCATTTATAAGAAGGTAATAATATATTCTCATGAAAAGATTAATAACAAAAAGACTCAATAATGAAAGAGATTGTAATCTGAAAACCTTACAACTTTGGTAACATTTCAATCGTAAGCCCTATGAGATAGAAGAGATTAGATAAATATTTATATTATATAATTTTCATAAGATGAATTATAAAATAAATTCAATAGTATAATATACACCACAAAAAATAATCTCTGGGAGAGAAAGGAATATGTGTTCCAAAAATAAAAGAGATACTATAAATCTAATACAGTAAGTATTGACATCCTTTATGCATGTTTGAAACACTTTTATAAAAAGTATATAATTATAATGAATAAATAATTATATTGTTCACATTCATGGAAATTTTTTGAAAACATCATAAAAATCAAGACTAAGGTTATAAGGTTTGAAATATGTCCAGAAAATTGGAAATGGAAAAGTTTTTAAGTTATATTAACTCTTATCCTTCTAGATTGATAGCCCTGTAAACTTGTTTTCATCATAACTATAGTAAGTGATTTTTTACTATTTTTATAATTCATTTTTTTCCAAAAAATTAGTTGAAAATATTATATATTAATATAAATTAAAATTCTAAATAAAGGTTTAATTTTTTCAAATTCTATTCCAAGATGTGGTAAAATCAAATTTTAAATAAAATCCACAAACTCAGTGAAAAAATGTATTTTAAAATATAGAAGTTTTGTAATTATTAAATGTAATAGTATAATAATTTAATAAAAAATTGATTCTAATGACCTAAATTGGATTAATAACTAATGGAAGAACTATATTTAATTTTAATTTTTTTATCAAGATGAAACATTGTAAATTCTTTGAAAAAAATTAGTTCAAAATGAAAATATGCAGTTTCCACTACTAGAAGAAAAACAATTAATTTCAGAATATTATTAAAATTCCCACCTATGCTAAGTTTGATAGGTTGAATAAAAATGATTTCTTTTTAAAAAATATTTTTTGAAAGTATCAAAAATTAATTGTTTTATTTATTCCTAAAAGGAATTAATTTTTATTTTTCTGAGAAATAAGTATGTTTGGTGAATATAAAGAAACTAATAAAAATAAATACTTATTTATAAATATATTTTCCTTATCTAAAAAAATTATGAATAATTTTCAAAATTTTTTATTCCTAATTATACCATAAAATATAATGTATTTGTTTTAACAATTATTTTTAAATATTAATATTAATATTATATCATGACTCTTTTAAACTCGATGTTTCTTTTAACCCAAATTATTTTAAAAAATAAATTTATTCAGAAAATATTCCATAAAATTATGGGTTATTACAAAGGATCTATATGTTTGATATATTTGACGAAATAAAAAAGGTGAATAAGAGTCACAAGCCACTAGAGATCAAAACAAAAAAAAAACCTTTAGTTGGTTTACTCAGTTATGGATGATCTAAAGAGACTGGATTCATCTTATTGTGATAATACTTTTTTTAGTTTTTTTTAATTATATTAGTTATATGAATTATATCTATTTTTTTTAGATTAAATCACAAGATTGTGAGTGATTGAAATGTTTTCAATGAATATTGTAGAATCAATTGAAATAGGGTTTGAAAATTTTTTTATTTAAAAATAGATATAAATAAAAGAATGAAAATTATAAGGAAAATCATATGAATCATTATATAAGTCATGAATAGAGAAATCTAAAGACAAATTAAATATATTCTCTAGGTAGTGGAAAAAAGTATTAGTACAAATGGGGAGAACCATGTTATTGGAGGGTAACCATTCTAATTAAATTATGAGATAATTCACAACTATAACTATCTATAATAATAATTAGATCATATTACAATTAGAGTTAATCTATATAAATTTTAATTTATAGTTTGGAATAATGCTATTCTAATTTTTTTTGAGATATCCGATAGCCCTTACTGTGTAAAAATTAAAATTAAATTTTTATAAGTTTTATAATAGAGATTCTGATAGTATATTTATTGGATATAAGGTTATTGAAAGGAATTTATAGTGTTATATCATGAACATAATGAATTTAGTTGATAGAATTTATTTAATTGTGTATGATAATGATAATAAATCCCAAATATTTCTTCTCATTAATGTTTTAATTTATTAATATATTGAAGAAATTGATGGAAAATATATGTGTAGATGGGATATACAAGTAGATTTTAAAAAAACTCAAAGAACTTATAAAATATCCCGTGATGAGGAAAGGATCGAGTAAGGTGAAACAATATTATTAATAAATATAAATAACAGATAAGATGAAAACATCATTAGTGATAATAAAAAATAATCAAAACCTAGCAGAGATATTTTAATTCTAATCATACCATCTTAATTTCACAAGTTGTACTAAATAATGTTGAATAAGAATTGTGACATGAGGATTTTATAACAAAAATTGGAGAAGTGATGAATAAAATAGAGAAGGGGATACATTAGATTTGGTTCTTTGTCCCAATGAAAATAATGTAATTGAGATAAACTAAATTTTCATGAACAATATCAAAGAAAACAGTGGGTACTACATTATATGATACATTTTCCCTAGTTTTAGGGATTTCAAAATTAAATATCATTCATGAAATTTATTGTTATATAAATTATAATTACTTCCAATTGGATTTGAATTTATCACTTTTAAACGGATAAATTTTGGAAGATTTCTACTTTGATCAATCATAATGTTTTTACTTTGATTGATATTGTTCATATCTATGAAAAATAAAGTAATTATTTATGGGATTAAACAATTTCTACAATTGTATTATTCAAATATAAAAGAATATTTTAAATGGAATTAAAATTAATAAGGGAATGATGGATTATAATATATATGTCAAAGGAGATGACACAAATTCACTCAAAGAGATTTTCAATGATGATGATATAACTATTTATTGAAACAAATAAGAGAATTTTTTGGTTATTACTTCTCAAATATTTAAAATCTTTTAATATTATATTATTTCAAGGATTATATATTTTTTTGTTATTAAAATTCAAATCGACGTATATTCAAACTAAATATTATAAAAACCCATGGTCATAATTTATGATTTTTAAGTATATTAATTGATAGGGAACTCTACTCAAAAATCACACGAGACTATATTGTTTATTTATTATTAAGTAATGGGTATAAATTAGATGGATAAGTATATGATTATTGGTAGGATATTTTATTTGATGGTGGTAATAGTAGCCATCATATTTGTAGTGACTTTGTGTGATCAATTCGAGATAAAATAAAATGAGTCTATTATTTTAATAGTAAAATAGATAATTCATATATGTTGAACAAAATAATTATTTTAGTTTCATTAATGAAAAAATAAATATAGATTAATGGTTGTACAAATGTTAATTGTTATGGAGATATGGATAAATGAATTTCTACTCCAAGAGGAATATTATTTATTATAGGAATAGGTGTTGTGTGGCTCTCTAAGAAAAAATCATATCTATAAATGATCAAAATAGAAATTTAATTTTTATTATAAACTCAAAATACAATGATAATGATGTTGTTTTATTTTTATTTCAATGATAAGAGGGTTAATGATTCATGTTGATTGATTATTAGGTTTGAAAATCAAAGTGAAATCAACTTATTTAGGAATATTTTGATACATTCTGGAACAAATAATTTTAAAATAATGTAACAATTTATCAAGGATATAGTTGATTTAGTTGACAATTCATTGTAATATATAGTTACCAATGGATAAGATATGGATTTTTCGAGGACATACTAATATATGATTCCTTATAATACCTGAAAGGGTGGTTGGGAGTGTATTCTCTACTAAAATCACTATAAAATTTCTTTTATGTTTCCCCTCATTCATTTCATTTCATTTATTGATACATGGGTAGAATACCAAATCATGTATTCTTACATGGGGGGATAGTTGTTTTAGAAAGGAACATGGGAGAGAATTTAGTGGTGGTAGATGAATCTGAATCCTAGAGAGAATTCATGTTGAGTAAATGGGCTTTAAAAAGAGAATGTGGGATATAGATGTTATATAGGGAGTGTTAGGAGTTATTTATGATTTATTGTTATCATTGATCATTATATTTGTGAGAATCCTCTCATAATGTGAAAAGAAAAAATGGAATTTATATGAGTTTTTACATTGTCGAAATGGAATTACTCTTACACTGATAGTTAGAATACTCTCTCAAAAACCATTCATAAAATGGGTTGGTGGGTGGATAACCATCAAATTAGAGGAATGCTAAGATTTTTTTATTAAAATGAAATATATGATTCGATTTTTTTTCCTATTTTCATTATTAAAAATATGAATAAATATGATTTAGAGGCTCTTTATAACTGAGTGAAGATGCAAAAGATTGAATCCATTCTAGGATCAATAATAACAAGGAATGATGGTTGTGGTTGTTATTTTATAAGAATCTCTCTGATGAGTAATGTAAACCTTATACAAAACCTCTCACAACAAATATATTTTCAATTATATTAAATATTTGATACATAGAATTTATGTTCTATAAGATAATAAATTGTGTTATGAGTCATTCATCAGCGGATTTGTGAGGAGTTGTTTCATTATTGAAAGAACAAACCTAGTTTTTCTGAATACATAAATTGTATTTAAATGTCATTATACACTGATACTACTCATAATGGTGTGATGGTTTGATTCACTCCATTACAAGAAGTTGGTGATTTTTTTTGTTTCACATGATCAGAGGAAAATAATTAATTGTTTTTTAGGTAACTGGATAATTCCATTTGATTTTCCAAAAGATATAGGTATATATGACTAGAGTTTGTTCTATTAACCCAATTAATGTATTTAATAAATAATGACAATTGGAGATATATGAGATAATGTTTCATTATCATTTATATTTTGATATCAAACCAGTAATAGGGAATTTTTAGTGTAATCCAATAATGTTTTGTAAATTAAAGGGTAAAAAAGTAGAAAAAAGTGAGGGATTGGGAAAAAACACATAGTAGAAAACATTGCATTATAGGGAGTGTTCCAAGGATATTTTGGTGGTTTTTTAGGAGAATAAAAACCATATATATATATATATATGACAAAAAATATAGAGGATCATTAGGTTAAGGTTATAGAGATTAGTTGATTGGACTATCCTGTAATTCTAATAGTTGTTTTGTTGTCTAGGTCCATCTCCATACTCTATTCCCTATAATTATTGATAATAAAATATGAATGTGGGAATACAGATTTAATCTATTGAAAACAATTAATAAACCACCTGAGAATAAGATTTAGTAAAACATAGTCCATCCTTATTTTAGGTGTGTTCTTTATCACCATATCTGCAATCCTCATACCATCATTATTGACATTTATTTATCACTAACTAGAATGGGAATGTAAGCTATGTAATAGTGTTTTTTGGTAACAATATACTCACTGTCACTCTCTATGGTTTAATTCTCTCACTACAGACTATAATAATTTTCATTTATCCCACAATGGTTTAACCAAAAACTAGTTATATTTTATTCCTACCATAAAAGGTTACTAGAATGACCTTGAAATGTTATTTCTAGATTAGTTTCTCCCTTCCTCCCCTGCCGCATCAAATTATAAAAAAATATTTTTGAATTACTGAATCACAAATAAATATAGTTAATAAATAATGAATGTGAGTTATAAAAAATATCATTATATATATATATTAGATAACAATTACTAATAAAATATTAATATGATGGAATTTTCCATAGTGATTGTGCTATAATAGGGAAATATTTGGACAGTTCTACAGTTGAGAAAACATATACTCCAATGTGGGATTATTTCCCTATATGTCTCAAAGTTTTAAAAATTTAATACATGTTTGTTGTACTCAATAGAATTAGGCATGTGGTAAATATCCCAACATCTGAATAATGTGTCGACACTAAACATGATGAAATGAATGATATTTTGTGAAAAATTTATAGAACCCATTTTAATTACTAATTTACAAATATTAATTTTTATTACGGTATTCATGATGATAAAAATAATTTCTATGAAATTTTTTTCAACTGTTAGGATTCATTTGAGGCTTATTAAATAATAAATCTGGTGAATCCATTTCAATAAGACCCCATTTAAAGAAAGGAATGATTAGGAAAAACAATAGCCCTGTGTAGAAAGTGTAACAATAGTGTTGATAAAGAGGAAATTCAAAATTTTCCATCTAATGATAGAATCTACAAAGTTAAGTAAATATCATTCTTCTATTCCATCATAGAATAAATATATGTCCCCTTTAAATTTGAACTAAGCCATTAGATTATGAATATGTAAATGGAATGAAAAAAATCCAGTTTCATTATAAAACTTAATTATTAATCCATGAATTTTAAACTCACATATGAAAATTATAAAAACCCATTGGGAACAACAAGATTCATGTTTTCAAGATAACTGCAACTCCAACCTATTTTCAATCCTAATGAAAAAGGCATTTGTATGTTCTATTAGACTTTATAGAATTAAGAATCTATATAGTCCAAATGTTTCCAGCCTTGAGGTATGTTAAATAGAAGGGAACTGTTCTTCTATATAAATAATTTTTTATGATAAATAATAAATATTTCACATATTTATCATTTATAAGTTCCATAATAATTATATTTCTCCTGTATATATAGAAATAATTTTTCAATAAATAAAAATATTTAACAAAGAAATTGATAATGAGATAATGAATAATTTTATAAAGGTAGGTCATGAACTCCGTACCTCCAAAGATACCATAATGATAGTAAAGAGATAATGACCCTCGAGTCCACCCTGAAGTAGTACCTAGGATAGAGAATAGAATAGAGGGTATAATAATATCATCTATGGGAAGCATTACCCTCTATAATATAAATAGAATCTAGAGATATGATGGATAATCCAAAAACAACCCAACGAAACAATATAAAAGAAATCCAAAACCATCCCACATGCATGTATAAATATAACTGATAAGGATAAATATCTCCAAACTAAATAACCAAAAGCAATGGTAAAGAAGTGACACAACAACTATCAAGGATCTGAGCTAGTAATTTTAGCACGATCCACAAATTTCTCATAGAAACCTGAAAAACAATTTATATACTTAGGGTGATCATACAAGAATACTTAGTAAGAAAACCAATGTCTCTTGTTCACATGTGAAGGAAGCATAAAAATGAACCTATGAGAAAGTAATAGAACCAAAAATCCCGTATAAAGGTATACTAACCATCTGAACCTCACTTAGGAAGACTAAAAAAAAATTGAAAACCAAGTAATATAATATAGTAGGAATCACATCGATGAGGGTACCCCACACCGCTTTCCTATTGGTATTTTTCTCTAACACCCAACATCATATGTCCTGGTTCTCCTATCTCATCATTATACCACACCTCACTACAAGCACGTTTGAAAAAAACATCACCCTCAGACACATAGGCTTGCCTCCCCACAAGCACAACAACAAAACATCTTGCCCAAAAATACCCTATTGGCCACTACCACACAAGTACGGCCACGTATCGCCCAGAAACACCTGGGCCATCACATCTACCCATAAAAACTTGGCCTATCACAACCGCCATATAGTGAAATAACATAGTTATCACCATCGCAACATGTGAAATTTTTTCCTCACATGGAATAGTGAATTTGAATGATTATGTAACCATTCAATTGTACATATCACCAGATGTTGGGAAAAACTCCCCCCACAAGACTGTGTGGGTGTCAACACATAGTGATCAACATAGATGGGAACATATCTAAATAAAAGGAATATAAAATTATATATATATATATATATATAATATTAAACACTCCATCCCAATATATGGCTTAAAAACAAACCTACCAACTCACAAAACTGTTACATTTTTTCTGACATATACATTTATACACCACATAAAAAAAGGTCATTCCAAGTTTATAACCAATTACATTTAATCACATCATTAATTTAATTTTCAGAATCAGCATTATTTGACCACATAACCAGCCATTTAATATTTCCTTAACCACTTTCATCCCATTAACAAAAACTACCCATGCTGTTTCTATCATTATTAGTCATTTGTTCCTTCACTACTTGGGAATCTTGCACAAAGAAACCACCACCTCGCTTCCCCAAAAGCATGGCAAAAAAACCACCTCAACACCCAAAAATCATGACCAAACAGACCTCCCCACCACCCCAAAAGCATGACCAAACAAACCACATCACCAACAAAAAATTTAGACACATGAACTATCCGCCCAATATTCCCCAACCACATGTAGCTGTCCCACAAGAATTCCCACAAGTCACAACATGACAATATACTTTTTTTTTATTTTAATAGATTCTTTTATCACATTCAACATTATCTTAAGAATATTATCACAAAAGTCATTATCCTTGGGTTAACATTTTACAAGCTAAATATAACTGGACACCTAATTTCTATTTTAGGGTTATATCACAACAATCAAAAAAAAAATGAAGTAATCTCAACTCATATATATATATCATAAAAAATCCACCAATGGACCTAATTTTCAGTGGGGGAATCAAGCCTGTACAATCTTCAATATCACAAATTACAAAAAAAACTCTAAAGGCATGAAAATCAAACCACATTTACCCCTTCAAATAAATTAACCAATTCATTATCATTGATTTATCTTTAAAAATTATAATCCATATATAAAAAAATTAAACCCCACCCACATGATAAACCATAAAGGGAAATAATAGAATCCCTGCCTCAATGAAACTTTGATGGCTAGCGGCAAACCACAGTGAAATTAAGTACACCCGTAAAAAAGAACTACACTACGAGAAACCATAGATCAACCTACAACAAAAACAAAAAACATCAAAAGGAAACCCAATCCCAAACCCCCACAAAAAAATCACATTAGAGAATCCCTGGGATAATAATAGAAGGAAAACCACCATGAAAGGAGAAGAACCTAACAGACATCAACACTAGATTACCAACGAACAACCACTGGTACCAATACAACCAAGAGGATGGAAGATGTCTTGGAGAACTCCTCATGGAACCTAAGGTTCTCCCAAATCGAGAGGAACATGAATCTTTGTCCGAATGGATGAAAAATAGGCTAGAAAATAACATTAAATCAACAAGTCCTCAGGGTTATAGGACATGTAATCCCACTTAATGTTCTGTAGTCCTCGGGGATATGTTTCATCAAAAAAACATCACCTTTTTATTATTTAACACCAAAAATAAACATTTCTTCAACCAACCCTAGATAACAGGTGAAATCAACTTCCACGTTGTACAATATAGTTAAAAGGAATGTATTTATTGTAATAGATTCGATGTACCTCCAAATCCCATGAAAACTACCCAAACCTCCCCAAAAAACCCTTACACAATTAAAACATGCAACATAATGGACTAGGAGGACATTATATGTTAAATTAGTTAGCTCTCAAATGATTATCTCCCTAAAGAATCCCAAAACTCTTAGAAGGAAAGGTGTCTGAATAACCACCCCAGGATATATATATCCAAGATCTTATCATACTCCAGATGCTACCACCAACAAATAATGCCAACCCAAATAGCCACATAACACACTAAAAAACCTCTCAGTCTCCACATAGACCATACCAACAACTAGTATATCCAGAAAACTGCACATTCTTGAACACATGAATTAGTTAATTCATTCATCCTTGTCAATATACTGTCCTCCCAAGGTAGCACTGACTCACCTGCACTAGTTTAATCACATCATAGTAAATGAATATCAATTATAATTCTAGTCCACCACTTTTTATAAGTTAGTAATTTATCACACATCAACAAAAACATACCACAAACAAAATAAAATAGGTCATATCATAAAAAGGGTTCCAAACATCACATCACAAAATAAAACATAGAAAAACAAAACAAAACATCTCTAGGTACTAAGAAGACATCTACATCTCTCACTCCCAAGTATAATACTTCACACCTCCTAGCCTCAAAGATACAAGAACCAAAAAATGGTCTGTACATATAGCTTATTCTCTCGACGGTCTTGGATATCCACTTGATGGTATAAGAATTTAAGACCAACATTGATATCAAACTCTACCTAGTCAATGAAAAGGGAGTCATCATGAAGATACAATGAAGCTGAGAGACGTAAAACACGTCATGGGTCCTCCCCAACCACAGTGTCAATGCCAACCAATATGGAAACTCGCCAACTCACCCAAAAACCTCAAATGGCCCAAAAAAACATGGATAATTCTTACTCCTTCTAAGAAACCTCCTCTTCCCACATTGAGGGAAGCCTTCAATAAAAATTGATCCCAAACCAAAAATTCCAATGGAATCATTCTATGATCAACATATGAATTTTTCCAGTCTAATGCAGTTTTCGTCCTACGGCGAACATGATGAAATTTCTCTGTTGTTCCCTATTCTAATTTAGGACACAAAATAGAAATCCAACCAACCTCTATCTAGCATAACGGGGAATGACATAGTCTCCCATTTAAAAAAACCAAAGGGTCTATTCCAATGAAAGGGTTATTTCCATTATTATAGGAAAACTATGCTGAGGGATGTTATTATAACAAATATCCAACAATGTCCATTATGAATTCCCGAAACATATCCTCAAACATCTGGATAGTTTGTTCCGTATGCCCATCTGTTTGAGGGTGGAATGAAGTTTTGAGGCATAACTGAGTGCCAAATCGTGATACATTATTCTCCAGATTCGTGGGGTGAAACATGAATCCCAATCCAAGACAACAGAACTTGAAAATCTATGCAACCACAACACCTCTCCCATATACCTCTTATCAAAATCATAAACTATGACCAACTCATTGATCGCTAAAAAATTATATGATTTTGTCAACTGATCCATGATGACATGAATAACATCACAAAATCCCTGATATATTGGTATATGTTTTATTAACACCTTTGATATGTCATCGCAATTCAACTAGGGAACATAAAAGGGATGAAAAAAACCAAGGAACATGATTTTGGTCTTTTATGTACCGAAAACCCCATAAAATTTCCAAAACCTCTGCCAATTCCCATTTAATATCGGTCCACCCAAACTACATCTTCAAGACATAGTACATCTTGGAATATCCTGGGTGTACTATCAAAGGTGATTTATGAAACTCATGATGGAATCCATCATGTATTGCAATCAGAAGAAAGAAACTCCCATGAATCAACATTTAGTTCCGACTATCCTCAGAGAATCGCTCTAGAGCATCACCATAGAAAACATGATCACACATCACCTTAGAAACTATGTCTCCCCACAAAGAATCCTCCACCTACAAAAAAAGAGAATATAATAGCTTCATTTGAAACAAATAACCACTACCATCATCCACTCTGACATCTATGTTCATGGATTACAACACCTCAAATTCTCTCAAAGTATCCCAAGTCAATCAAGAAACACCCTTCCAAGAATTCTAGATAAAATCATCGGCCACCAAATTGTGTTTTCTAGAGTTGTATGGGATCTAAAAATCATAATATTGAAGAAAACCCATCTTAATACACTTCCACAAGTTCAAATCACACTGGTAAAAGCCATACATAAAACTCATGTTATATTTGTAGACCATAATGTGCTCCCCTATTAATTAAATCCCCCACAATATCAGAGCCAACACAACCGCTTCTAGCTCTAGTTCATGGGTGGTGTAGTTACACACATCGGGACATATCATTTTAGACCCATTAGTGATCACTTACCATTGTTTCATCAGAATGCTTCCTAAGCCCAGATGGGAAGCATCACAATACATTTCAAAAAACACACCCTTCTCTGACAGATTATGCACCGGGGAACTGGAAAACTTCCCCATTATGTAACTAAATAATGCCCATAATTGTTCAATGTTCATGGAATCCTGGTCTCCCCCAGTCAACGTTATCAATAAAACCATTACTTGAGAGAAATTAGGCACAAACCTTCAATAATGGCCTCAAATACCAAGAAAACTATGATGTTATACCATGATCACGGGTACTTCCCAAGGAAAAAATTCTTCAACCTTTGATGGGTCTATTAACACACCTTTTTGAGACACTACATGCCTTGGGAAATTCCCCTCTCATGTCCAGAATATACATTTGGACAATATTCCATAGATAATGTGGCATTAAAGAACATGCATGATATTTTAGAGATTCTCAACATTCTCATCCTCTAACATTAAGTAGATCAAGATATCCTTGCTGAATAGATGGAAAAATTGATCCAAGAATGAACAAAAATAGAGTTCATAATCCCCATGAACATAAATTATTCATTCAAAACATGTAACAACATGAATAGAAAGACGATGTTCCTATACTAGAAACTAAATTAAGTCTTTTGGATATCACCCTCCGTCACACTCAACTGGAGATATCCAGGCCATAGATCAATCTTTGAAAACAATATCTCTCATCTCAATTAGTTTAGAAGGCAACCAATCCTTGAAATATGGTAAGATTTTTTGACCATAACCATATCCAACTTATGTTAGTATATGAAAAACCTTGGTCCACTCTCTTCCTTGATTTTGAACAACACTAGAGCACCCCATGGTGGCACACTATCCCAGATGAAACCCTTCTTCAGATCTATCCCAAACTCAAAACCACATTGAGGGGGTATCTATAAAGCCCCAGCCTTAAGCCTTACTTAATCTTGAGTTATTACAAGATTACACATTGAGGATCTTTTCGGGTTTAGAGTTTTAGAGAATTAGATCATAAAACTTGCATTACATTCCACATATAAACAAAGTGGTTACATAAAGATAGTATTCTTCATTCCCATCAATGGAAACACATTTAAAAAAAAACATGGATTATTTCTTGACACATCCTTGACTCTATCATCTTATCATGTACCTTTCCCTTGACCTGTGAAAAACATTTCAAAAACATTGGATGAGCATAAAAACTCAGTATGGGTTATAAAAAAAACATGGAAAGGAAACATGAGTTCATATATACATAAGAATGGAATCATACTTTACCCATAAAACATAGGCACATTAACATACCTCATAAAATCATGAATAAATCATAGAAATCATAAGACATGAAGGTAACATGAGGCATTCATAACATTCTTACGTAGGGAGTAACCCTCTTGGTTACGTTTGGAATACCCATCACAGTATATTCCCAAAAATCTCTTCGGAGAAACCTTAACGTTTCACTCCTTCGCATTACCCAATGCATTGGAGAGCTATAACGGGCTCACCCGCCCTTAGTTTATGACGGAACCACCTGTCTTCCTAATAATGCCCAAGAACCATAACATAATCATATCACATAAAACATGAATAAAGGAAACATAAAATTTCCACATTTCAATCATGAGATATCAATACAACACATTGATATAAAAAAATTATTAAAACCATTTTCAATACTAAAATAAAAGAAAATTAAAACATGATATTTATTTTTCTTTTGAAAAGAAGGTATGGCTTGTAGAGGAAGCTGAAACTCAAATAACGGTCACGACGGTGGAGAAGTCGTTGTCGCCGCATACGTACGACAAAAACATTCCCTTTTGTCGTTTAGTAAACGCTTCATATAAAAAATATTCCTTTTGAATAAACGTAAATGTCAAAGGGGTTTATACACCATATAAAAGAAAGTTGTGTATAAAATAAAATATGCCTCAACGAAAGGAGATTGAGACGAAGTCCCATACCTCGTATCCGAATTGACTCGACCGTTCTTTAATCTCCTGAATAATAAACTTGAGTTAATCTCTACTTGATTATGAATCTTTTTCAAGTTCATTATTCCTTTTATACCATGTTATGCACATCATGTAATCATTTAAGTTAATAATGTTCATTTTGTCGGTATTTGGTTCTTAAGTCAAAAATAGACTTCTTACACTTACATGTTGTTAATTTGGTCAAAGGTTCATTACATCCAGAATGGTATTCATGATGTAGATATCATATATGTCATATATATCCAGTACATACATGCATTTATAATATTACATAATCATTTAGAGGTAAGAAATGAAATTCACCGTTCATGGAGACGGTAAGCCGTACGTACGCATGAACGCTACTTTCATTTCTATTTCATATTTTATAGAATGGAATCATAATGATATATAGGTATACTATAATTCCAGTATAATATCATATATAATATCATAGTTCCATCCTTTATATGTCCCACATATGGTACTTAACGAATCAAATCACTTTGAGGGGGCGGTAGTCCGCACTTCCTAAAATGAAGATATCGTGTTTACCCATAATGGAAACCATAAAGGTATGCCCAAAATGAAAAACAACATAAGCTTAAGGAAAACATAAAAATATTATATATCATATATAAAAATAGTGACATCATAATGGCCACCTTTGAAGGTGTTAAATGAGTGTTGAACAATCATCGTTTCGGGAGGCAGAATTTCGCCATCCACGGAAACCGTATGTTCTTTAACCATTTGATGTAGTTGTGTGAGTGTGTAGCTCAAATATATCTTATAACAACATCCTAGTATATTAAAGATACTGGTGTTGTTACAAACGAAGTAAATAAAAAGAATTTAGGGGTTTGGAGAAGCAAAATAAAACAAATGAACATGAGAGAATGAATTACCTTAAAAAGTGTAAATCCTTTTGATTTTAGCCTAAAGGCTTCCTTTGAAAGAATGTTGCCCAAAGGGAATCCTCTAGGATGAGGAGAGGGATGTGGAGAGAGCAAATGGGCAGGGTTTGGCCGAGCCAAAGGCTTGAGGAGTGTGTGAAATGAGGTAGAGGTGGGGGCCTTTTATAAGAGGAGAGGAGGGGCACTTTTGGAAAGTAAAGAAATATTACTTTATTTGAAAATGTGTTTGGGTTTTAAAAGGTCCCAAATTTCTATAATTCGTGGATAAGGTGATAAGGGTTCGAAATCCACTCATTCAATTGGTTTTGGCCATGTGTAGTTCATATATTTTACATTATCTTTCCATTTTATTTAAATCGTCAAATAATGATGTCATCGCTGCATCATTATAATGTCATAAATAATTTAATTTATTTAATGTCTAAAAATTATAAAAAAAATACTATGATATATGAAATATTTTTATATTTCCAATGACTATTTATAATAAAAATTTGGACTTGTATAACCCCACTTAACAATTGTTTTCGTAAAACATATTATGTTTGTGTCATTTTCACTTTAACATTAAATAAAAAGTAATTTATGTCATTTCCAAACAAAAGTGGATCCATGGGGTCCCCAAGTTGACCCATGGCATTTCATGGTCGGCCATGACACAACCAATGAGGTTGGAACATGTGTCTAGGTCATTTCATTTTATTAAAGTATTATTTATACCTTAAACTACCCTAATTACCACTAATCGTGATTAAGAACTTAATAAGTTACTATTCACAAAAAAATTATTATAATCTCATTGAATCACATTTTACTTCTTAATTACAACCATGTATGTCGGATGTTCAAAATTCAATACACATTAGTGGTAAACTTTCATTTAACTGAAAAATCAGTTTGCTTGATTACCACTTAGTGGTTTCACTATTCATCAAAAATTGAAGTTTTTCAGAAAATTACAAAAAATTCACCGTAAGCTATATTTGATATTCCGAATTCAAAAATGAAGTCCATTTTAAAAAATTCAAATCATATAAGTCACATTAATTAATTTAATAATTAATTCCCGCTGCCAGAGCAAATTGCGTGTTTTTACAAAACAATAAGTATCAAAAGATTGACACCAGTTTAAGTCTAATTTCAAAGTCAAATTGATTCCAATGACCACCATTGGATAAAATGGTAAAAATATATTCTAATTTCACTTCAAAACCAATTCAAAACAAAATCTAATCATATAAATAAATTAGATTAAAATGCAGTTTTGATGTAAAATGCAGTATTTTTCACTATTCATTAAAAAATGAACATTGTCAGAAAAATACCAAAAATTCACACAAGGTAAATTATGATGTCCCAATCATAAAGGATAAGTTTATTTTGACAAACATAGTTTATAAAATTGTCAAAATATAGATTCAAAAATGGTTTTCCATCAAAAGGCAGTAAAACAATCTTTTAAGAATATTAGTTTATTCCATGCATAAGATTGTATTTATTTTCATTTTAAGCCTCTAAAACACTATCATAATCATTAATAGACATGGATAAAAATATCTATTATTCATTACTTACTTGGGATGTTACATCCTTCCCCCTTTAGAAAATTGCGTCCCCGCAATTTATTTACTTATCGAATAAATGGGGGTACTTATCCCTCATTGCATTTTCAGATTCCCATGTTGCCTCTTCAATCATGTGATTTTTCCAAAAAACCTTTACCCGATGAATCACTTTATTCCGTAACACTTGCTTCCTGTGGTCAAGAATCTGGACCGGTTGTTCCTCATAAGATAGGTTCTCTTCCAGCTGAACTACCTCTGGACTCAAAACATGAGATGGATCTGGCATATACTTTTTCAACATCGAAACGTGAAAAACATTGTGTACCTGAGATAAACTCGGAGGTAAATCCACTCGGTATGCAACTGATCCAACTCTATCCAGAATTTCGTATGGTCCAACAAACCTTGGACTCAACTTTCCTTTGTTACCAAATCTCATCACGCTTTTCCAAGGAGAAACCTTGATAAAAACATGATCACCTACCTCGAAAGATAGATCCTTCCTCCGGTTATCCGCATAACTCTTCTGCCTGCTCTGAGCTGTTCTCATGTGTTTCTGAATCAGATGAACTTTTTCTGCCATCTCTTCTACCAATTCTGGTCCCATCAACTTCCTTTCACCCACTTCATCTCAGAAAGCTGGAGTTCGACACCGGTTCCCATATAATGCCTGAAATGGTGCCATCTGTATACTAGAATGAAAACTGTTATTATATGAAAACTCAACCAAAGAAAGATGTTGGTCCCAACTTCCCTGATAATCCATAGAACAAGCTCGTAGAATATCCTCCAATGTCTGAATTGTTCGTTCTGACTGCCCATCTGATTGAGGATGAAAAGCTGTACTAAAATTTAATTCAGTACCCAACGACTTCTGAAGGCCTTTCCAAAAGTTAGAAGTAAACCTGGGATCACGATCTGATACAATGGAGAGAGGAACTCCATGTAACCTGACTATCTCTTTAAGATACAAACGGGAAAGTTGATCAAGAGAGAAAGTATCTCTTATAGCAAGGAAATGAGCAGATTTGGTCAAGCGATCAACAATAACCCAGATTGCATTATTACCTCGAGATGTCTTCGGTAATCCAACAACAAAGTCCATGGATATACTCTCCCATTTCCACTCTGGTACTGGTAAAGGTTGAAGCATCCCTTTCGGTAACTGCCTCTCTTCTTTAACCTGTTGACATGTCAAAAACTTCACAGTAAAATCAGCAATGTCTCTTTTCATTCCATCCCACCAGTAATACTCCCGCAGATCTCTATACATCTTAGTACTGCCCGGATGAACTGAAAACGGAGAACTATGAGCTTCACATAACAACTCTCTCTTCAACTGTGAATCAAAAGGCACACACAATCTCTTCCCAAATTTCAAAACACAATCACTATCAATGTTGAATTCAGGCAACTTACCTTTCTGAACCAGCTCTACCTTTTTCTGCAACTCACTGTCTTGATTCTGTGCTTGCTTGATTCTATCTGATAGAGAAGATCTCAGTGATACCTGAAACAAAACATAAGGACTTCCTGCACCAACAACTTCTATTCCAAAGTTCATCAAATCCTTAACCAAAGGATCACGTTCCAAATGCAACATTGTTAATGAAGCATTACTTTTTCGACTCAAAGCATCAGCCACTTTATTTTTTTTTCCCGGATGGTAATGAATTGTACAATCATAATCCTTGATTAATTCCAGCCATCTCCTTTGTCTCATGTTTAACTCTTTCTGAGTGAATATATACTTTAAACTTTTGTGATCAGTATATATTTCACACTTTACTCCATACAAATGATGCCTCGAAATTTTTAAAGCAAAAACAACAGCAGCTAATTCCAAATCATGTGTAGGGTAATTTACCTCATGAGTTTTCAACTGCCGTGAGGCATAAGAAATTACCTGATCATTCTGCATTAGGACGCAACCAATTCCTTTCAATGAAGCATCACTTTATATAACAAACTCACCATTCCTAGAAGGTAGTGCCAAAACTGGAGCATTCACCAATCTTCTTTTCAATTCCTGAAAACAATCATCACATTCTTTTGTCCAGATAAACTTAACACCCTTCCGAGTTAGCTTAGTCATTGGACTAGATAACCGTGAAACATTTCTAACAAACCTTTGGTAATAGACCGCCAAACCAAGAAAGCTACGAATATGGGTTATATTTGTGGGTCTTGGCCATTCTTCCACAACTTTTGTTTTTGCAGGATCAACAGTTATTCCATCTTTAGAAACAATGTGACCATGGAAAGAAATTTGTTGCAACCAAAACTCACACTTACTGAATTTCCCATATAGTTTCTTTTCTTTTAAGGTTTGCAAGATAACCCTTAAATGTTTTTCATGCTTCTCTTTACTTTTAGAAAACACCAAAATATCATTAATGAAAACCACCACAAACTTATCCAAGAACTCATGGAAAATTCTATTCATTAAGTCCATGAATACAGCAGGTGCATTGGTTATCCCAAAAGGCATTACTAAAAATTCATAATGGCCATATCTCGTACGGAACGCGGTCTTCGGAATATCTGCCTCCTTTACCTTCAGCTGATGGTACCCTGATCTCAAGTCAATCTTTGAAAAAAACTGAGCTCCCTGGAGCTGATCAAACAAATCATCGATATGAGGCAAAGGATATTTGTTCTTAACAGTGATATTATTCAAGGCTCTATAATCAATGAAAAGTATCATAGAACCATGTTTCTTTTTAACAAATAAAACAGGAGCACCCCATGGTGATGTGCTAGGTCTAATGAAACCTTTCTCTAATAAATCTTGCAATTGCTCCTTCAACTCTAAAAGTTAAATTTGTGCCATTCGATAAGGGGGTTTTGAAATTGGTTTAGCATCATGAACTAAGTCAACAATAAACTCAACTTCCCGATCTGGTATTATTCCAGGCAACTCATCAGGAAAAACATCAGAATACTCATTTACCACTGGCACATCATTAATCTGAACAGTTCCTTTATTTTCAACGACGTGTGCAAGGTAACATTCATTTCCATCTTTTACAAGTTTCTCAGCCTCTTGATATGTTATCAAAAGTAAGGGTTCATTCTTGTAAACAAACTGAAAGTCTTTCTGAAAAGAAACTTCTTTAGCTCTACAGTCAATCATAGCATGGTAAATAGAGAGCCAATCCATACCCAGGATAACATCAAACTCTACTAGAGGTAGAACAATAAGGTTTGCAAGTAGGTTCTTTCCACAGATAAGGATAGGAAGATTCTTATAAATTCTTTTTGCCTCGACATTTCCCCCAGGTGTTTTTACCAAAAGTTCAGGAGTCATTTCTTGAGATGGTATTCCCATTTTCCTAGAAAAGGTTTCAGAGATGAAAGAATGTGTAGACCTCGAATCAAACAACACACTGGCATAATCTGAAAAAACAAACAAAGTACCTGATACAACATCATTTGATGGCCCGACATCTGCAGAAGTAGTTGCAAAGGATTTCACCACCCCTTTCTGCTTGTAGTCTAACTGCTTCCCATCACTCAAGATCCTTATCGGACACTCGTTTGCATAGTGACCCATCTCATTTGCACTTATAACATTTCACTAACTGTAAATCAAATTTGTTCTTACCTTCACCTTGATCATTTTCAGTGCAATCACGAGCCTTATGTCCCATCTTACCACATCGGTAGCACTTTACAGAATTCAGAAGACATTCCCCAGCATGCCTTTTTCCACATTTATCACAAACTGGAAACTTAGTTCTCTTACCATCAGACTTTTTTGAATAATTCTTACCTTTCTCCTGCCACCTCGGTCTCTTCTTCTGCTGGTTGTTATAGAACACTTGGTCATCGGCAAACTCCATTTCCACCTTCTCAGCACATCGAACAAGCTTTTCATAACTTTTAAACTCACGAGAAGCTAATGCCCTTCGATACTTTGGCTTTAATCCTGAGTAAAAACGATTGATTTTACTATCAAGGTCCCGGATAAAATTTGGAGCATACCTTTCCAATCGAGTGAACCTTTCTTCATAAGGAGCCACTGAGTCTTCCTCTTGCCTCAATTCCAAGAATTGATTTTCCATCCTAAGTCGAACAGCCTTAGGAAAATACTTATCAAGAAACATACCTTTGAATTCATCCTAGTCAAGAGCATCAATCTCATCGGCATCCCTGATATTTTTAACCATAGACCACCACTGATCTGCTTCACCCTCCAAACGGTAAATAGCAAGACTAACCTTTTGATTGTCTGAACACCCCATGACATAAAAAATCTTCTCCAGTGCTTTAATCCACCCTTCAGCTAGTACAGGGTCAGATGATCCTCTGAATGATGGTGGATGTTGCCTCATGAAATGTTCCACCACTGACATGTTCCTCTGCGGTTGATCTGGCTGATCTCGTGCATGGATACCACCACCATTTATCGCTTGAGTCAACTGCGCCATTACTGCAACAAACTATTCAGTTCCAATTCCGACCATTTCTGGATGCTTATTCGGAAGGTTATCTTCCTCCTGATGTCGTCCCAACATAGCTGCTTTGTTTCCTCTGCGGAAAACCATTCTGAACACAGAAATATCTTAGGCGAAGCAACATGGTAATCCGTAAATGCAATATCATTTCAATCATATTATAATTTAACACTTTTCTAACTCCTAAAGTTATCTAAACCGACCTCTGATACCAACTATAAAGCCCCAGCATTAAACCTTAATTAATCTTGAGTTATTACAAGATTACACATTGAGGATCTTTTCGGGTTTAGAGTATTAGAGAATTAGATCATAAAACTTTCATTACATTCCACATATAAACAAAGTGGTTACATAAAGATAGTATTCTTCATTCCCATCAATGGAAACACATTTAAAATAAAACATGGATTATTTCTTGACACATCCTTGACTCTATCATCTTATCATGTACCTTTCCCTTGACCTGTGAAAAACATTTCAAAAACTTGGGATGAGCATAAAAACTCAGTATGGGTTATAAACAAAACATGGAAAGGAAACATGAGTTCATATATACATAAGAATGGAATCATACTTTACCCATAAAACATAGGCACTTTAACATACCTCATAAAATCATGAATAAATCATAGAAATCATAAGACATAAAGGTATCTTGAGGAATTCATAACATTCTTACGTAGGGAGTAACCCTCTTGGTTACGTTTGGAATACCCATCACAGTATATTCCCTAAAATCTCTTCGGAGAAACCTTAACGTTTCACTCCTTCGCGTTACCCAATGCATTGGAGAGCTATAACGGGCTCACCCTCCCTTAGTTTATCACGGAACCACCCGTCTTCATAATAATGCCCAAGAACCATAACATAATCAGATCACATAAAACATGAATAAAGGAAACATAAAATTTCCACATTTCAATCATGAGATATCAATACAATACATTGATATAAAAACATTATGAAAACCATTTTCAATACTAAAATAAAAGAAAAGTAAAACATGGTATTTATTTTCTTTTGAAGAGAAGGTATGGCTTGTAGAGGAAGCCGAAACTCAAATAACGGTCACGACGGCGGAGAAGTCGTTGTCGCCGCATACGTACGACAAAAACATTCCCTTTTGTCGTTTAGTAAACTCTTCGTATAAAAAATATTCCTTTTGAATAAACGTAAAAGTCAAAGGGGTTTATACACCGTATAAAAGAAAGTTGTGTATAAAATAGAATATGCTTCAACGAAAGGAGATTGAGACGAAGTCCCATACCTCGTATCCGAATTGACTCGACCGTTCTTTAATCTCCTGAATAATAAACTTGAGTTAATCTCTACTTGATTATGAATCTTTTTCGAGTTCATTATTCCTTTTATACCATGTTATGAACATCATGTAATCAGTTAAGTTAATAATGTTCATTTTGTCGGTATTTGGTTCTTAAGTCAAAAATAGACTTCTTACACTTACATGTTGTTAATTTGGTAAAAGGTTCATTATATCCAGAATGGTATTAATTATGTAGATATCATATATGTCATATATATCTAGTACATACATGCATTTATAATATTACATAATTTAGAGGTATGAAATGAAATGCACCGTTCATGGAGACGGTAAGTCGTACGTACGCATGAACGCTACTTCCATTTCTATTTCATATTTTCTGGAATGGAATCATAATGATATAAGAGTATATTATAATTCCAGTATAATAACATATATAATATCATTAACTTTATCCTTTACACATCCCACATATGGTATTAACGAATAAAATCACTTTTAGGGGGCGGTAGTCCGCACTTCCTAAAATGAAGATATCATGTTTACCCATAATGGAAACCATAAAGGTATGCCCAAAATGAAAAAAACAGAAGCTTAAGGAAAACATAAACATATTATATATCATATATAAAAATAGTGACCTCATAATTTCCACCTTTGAAGGTGTTGAATGATTGTTGAACAATCATCGTTTCGGGAGGCAGAATTTCGCCATCCACGGAAACCGTATGTTCTTTAACCATTTGATGTAGTTGTGTGAGAGTGTAGCTCAAATAAATCATATAAAAACATCCTAGTATATTGAAGATACTGGTGTTGTTACAAAATAAGTAAATAAAAAGAGTTTAGGGGGTTGGAGAAGAAAAATAAAACAAATGAACATGGGAGAACGAATTACCTTAAAAAGTGTAACTCCTTTTGATTTGAGCCTAAAGGCTTCCTTTGAAAGGATTCTGCCCAAAGGGAATCCTCTAGGATGAGGATAGGGATGTGGAGAGAGAAAATGGGCAGGGTTTTGCCGAGCCAAAGGCTTGAAGAGCGTGTGAAATGAGGTAGAGGTGGGGGCCTTTTATAAGAGGAGAGGAGGGGCACTTTTGGAAAGTAAAGAAAGATTACATTATTTGAAAATTTGTTTCGGTTTTAAAAGGTCCCACATTGATATAATTCGTGGATAAGATGATAAGGCTTTGAAATCCACTCATCCAATAAGTTTTGGACATGTGTAGTTCATAGATTTTACATTATCTTTCCATTTTATTTAAATCGTCAAATAATGATGTCATCGCTGCATCATTATTATGTCATAAATAATTAAATTTATTTAATGTCTAAAAATTATAAAAAAAATACTATGATATAGGAAATCTTTTTATCTTTCCAATGACTATTTATAATAAAAATTTGGACTTGTATAACCCCACTTAAAAATTTGTTTCGTAAAACATATTATGTTTGTGTCATTTTCACTTTAACATTACATAAAAAGTAATTTATGTCATTTCCCAACAAAAGTGGATCCATGGGGTCCCCAAGTTGACCCATGCCATGTCATGGTCGGCCATGACACAACCAATGATGTTGGGACATGTGTCTAGGTCATTTCATTTTATTAAAGTATTATTTATACCTTAAACTACCCTAATTACCACTAATCGTGATTAAGAACTTAATAAGTTACTATTCACCAAAAAATTATTATAATCTCATTGAACCACATTTTACTTCTTAATGACAACCATGTATGTCGGATTTTCAAAAGTCAATACACATTAGTGGTAAACTTTCATTTAACTGAAAAATCAGTTTGCTTGATTACCACTTAGTGGTTTTACTATTCATCAAAATTGAAGTTTTTCAGAAAATTACCTAAAATTCACCCTAAGCTATATTTGATATTCCGAATTCAAAAATGAAGTCCATTTTACAAAATTCAAATCATATAAGTCACATTAATTAATTTAATAATTAATTCCCGCTGCCAGAGCAAATAGCGTGTTTTTACAAAACAATAAGTATCAAAAGATTGACACCAGTTTAAGTCTAATTTCAAAGTGAAATTGATTACAATGACCACCATTGGATAAAATGGTAAAAATATATTCTAATTTCACTTCAAAACAAATTCAAAACAAAATCTAATCATATAAATAAATTATATTAAAAAGCAGTTTTGATGTAAAATGCAGTATTTTTCACTATTCATTAAAAAATGAACATTGTCAGAAAAATACCAAAAATTCACACAAGGTAAATTTTGATGTCCCAATCATAAAGGATAAGTTTATTTTGACAAACATAGTTTATAAAATTGTCAAAATATAGATTCAAAAATGGTTTTCCATCAAAAGGCAGTAAAACAATCTTTTAAGAAAATTAGTTTATTCCATGCATAAGATTGTATTTATTTTCATTTTAAGCCTCTAAAACACTATCTTAATCATTAATAGACATGGATAAAAATATCTATTATTCATTACTTACTTGGGATGTTACAGTATCATCCCAAACCCCATATAAAAAACACTTCGAAACTCCCCAATGAACCTAGGAACCTCTAACATATTGTAATCCACTGATTCCATTAATAACTTATCCAAAAATAAATGAAGGAGCCGCACACACTAACTTACCACTTAGAAACCCCACTCTATAATGAAAAACACAAAATGTCCATCCACATATGAAAACATCACCCTACATAAGAAGAAGTTGATAGAAAACAAATATAATACATCTAGTGGATGAAGAGGATTGTATTGTATGACTGCATTTGTATAAATAAAAAATCCCCATAGAACTTATGTGGTCCCGTCATTATTTTACCCCTGAAAAAAATCAAATAAGTAGGTATGGACTCCCACTTCCATAGTAAAAAGTAATGGAATGGGTTTCATCTTCAAATCTAGTCCCAAATAATAATCTCAAGTTAGTGAAAAAAGGAGTGTGAAGATATTGAATTAAACAAGGCTCAAATAAGGGTTTTAAACAAACTTATCATACCTTTAGTGGTCTCCAGACCCTATGGAACAGAAACATCCATTGGATGCAACTAACCACACCCCACTCTTCTACCTCTCTATTGATCAAAACCTCCATGTCCATGATTAGGTCACAATCCTGAAATGTGAGGTACATATAGAGGTTGGAATCTACCTTTACTATCTCCCCATAGAATAGAAAAAAACTACTACCCCTATTGTTGAAAGGGTCTCACTAGTAACTACTACTGCCGCTAGGGATAAAATTATCCACCACAACCAAAATAAGCTCTAGGAACTACTAGGAACTAATTTTGGTCATGGCCACATACCCAAAAACCCAAAAACACTAACATAAAACTCCAACTAAAATAATAGAAACCACTTTCCCTAGTAGGCTAGAATGGAAGCTATTAAGGTTGACTCTCTATTGGTTGAAACCTCATTGTTATAAGTTCTTGATACCTACCACTAAAAATATACTCCGCAAGGAACCCTGTTTGTTCCCCTCAAATGTAAAACATCCTCATGAGTTCATATGATTGATAACACATTCCATCTTATGAACCATTAGATATAGTGTAAATGTAAAAGGAGTAACATCATACTAGATAGAAGGACATAATGCCTCCTCAAGAAGTCACACATGAGATGCTTCATCTAAAATAAGATCTACAAAAAGAAAAGAAGGTCCTTGAACATGATTCCCTACTCTCATAGTGACATTCTCCCACTCTGAAGTGAAAAAATATCCCACCTATTTACTACCTTCATGGATGGAACAAGGAAATCTAGCCGAAAATCCTTCTAGAAGTAGACCAACCAAAGGTATGCCTTGTTTAATTCTACCAGATATAGCATCCACCACTAACATGCGTCTCCCCACATCCGAGCAACTACCAGAGGGACCCAGTACTCCGTCGAGGTTTAGATCAAACTGAAAGCAATATAGCACTTCACTATAAATATACTTGACTCCATATATGAGACACTTCCATTTTACTTCCCCAAATCCTACTACTAGAAATCATGGAATGTTCTCTTCCATTGATCATCCTCCTCAACTGGATCATACCTAGAATGATCTTCTTTATTAGACTTCTGAACCTCAACTTCCTGAGGCAAAATATATTGATGAATATGATCTATATCAGGAAATTATAACAAAGAACATCCCCAAATTGGTAGTGTGGAATATAATTAAAATTCACATTAATCCACATAATTAATTTTTTATCCATTTCAATATTCCCAAAACTACCCAATTAAAAATTGAACACAAGTCAATATGATGCATGTACCACTCCTAAGTCTCTACACATCGATAAGGTCTGTCCCATTTTGGCATTCAGTAATCGTAGATTCTATAAACTAGATCATGCCCCCCAAATATCGATTGCTAGCCGGTCTCCCAATCCAATGCCTCACACTAAGGTCAACTGGCATTGTTTCTATACCAACCCATGAAATCCTCCATGTGCCTAATTCTAAACTCTATCATATCTCTCATCCACTCCTAAAATACCACTATATCATTACCCCCTCCATCTAAAGACACATTAATAAGGGGAGGGAGATACTGACGCATGGTTCCCATCTCTAGTAGGCCTTGGGTTTGATTATTGAATTGGGTGTCCAATAATATAATTTATAGGAGGAATTAACCACTATAATAGTAAAAAGTTTATAGAGATAAGATGGATCATCCAAAAAATATATAAAAAATATAAAAGAAATCCAAAACCATACAACATTCATATAAAAATAGAAAAAATAGATATAAAAGTAATAAAATTAAATAGCCAAAAGTAAAGCGAAATTAGTGACAAAAAATTGTCAAGGATATGACCTAGTAATTTTCATCATGGTCTACATAGTCATCATTTAATTTTGAAAATACTTCGGTATACATTGGGTGATTTATAAGTATACTTAGTAATAAATCCAATGTATCTCGTGAACAAGTGAAGAAATCCTACTAATGAACTCGTGAGAGAATATAATAATAAAACAAAACCTATAAAGGTATACTAACCATACCAACCTCACCAATGTACACTCACCAAATTACACTAACCAAGGAAGTTATTATAATAGGAATGACATCAATAAGGGTACCATGCAACTCTTTTTCACCAGTCTATTGCTCTCACATCTAACATCATACATCCTTGCACACCCATAACTTCTGTATATAAAACATCTTCACCAGAATGGAAACAACACAACTCACTTGAAAACACTTGGGCTTGCTACCCCAAAAGCATAGACACAACACATCTCTCCCAAAAACACATGGGCCACTACTCGAGAATAACTGTCATGTATCACCCAAAAACAACATAGTCATCACATGTCACCCAAAAACACTTGGTCTATGACCACCAACATAAAATGAACTAATAGACCAATGGAAATCAAATCCAGTGTAGTACCTACCTTTGTGGGAAGAGGGAGCGGGACGGAGCGGGTACCCATCCATTAGTACTCCTCACCGAATGTTAAGAAAAATGTCCATGTGTGACTATGAAAGCATTGACACATAGTTCTCAATGTGGGTGGGGTGAATATATAAATTTAAAGAATATGAATGTATATATATATTATTAAACATTCAATCCAAACCTAAGGGTTTAGCAACAAACCAACCAACTATCAACACCTTTACTTTTGATACCACATATAAATGAAAACACCATAATATAACGCATAAATCCCATTCCACATTCCAAACCAATTCCCTTTAATCACCTACTTAATTCATTAGTATTAATCAACCTCATTTAAATAAAAAAACCACCATTTAATTATTCTTTATCCACTTTCATCTCATTAATCAAACCAACCCATGTCTTTTAAAACATTATTAATTATTTATTCAATCACTACTTGGGAATCTAAAATGGAGAAACCACCATCTAATTGCCTCAAAATAATATCCAAACAAACCTATTTTCCTCTCCAAAAGTACAACCAAACAGACCACTTATCCATTTAAAAATCACATCCTAAATAACCACCCTAGTGCCCAAAAATCATGGATAAAAAACCATCAACTCACATGCCCAAACCACACATCATCATCCCATAAAAATTACAACCTGTCACAACACATTAAGATAATTTTAGATATTTAAAAAGTAGTGTTTCTAAAATTCTACTTTATTTTAGGGATTTTTTCAAACAATTCATTATCCTAGGTAAACTGTTTTATTATCTAAACATCACTGTTTATCCAATTTCCACTTTTGGGTGATATAACCAAAATCACAACAACAAAAATCAAAAAACATATATATATAGAAAATAATTCTCCAGATAAACATAATTTTCAGTGATGTATCAATCCTATAAAATTAGCAATATCCCAAATAATGGAAAATCTATGTAGACTTGTGAATCAAACACCATTTTACCCATTTCAATTCATTTAGAAAATTATTTATCACTGATTAATCAAGAACAACCATAATACATAAATACACAATGGTAAACCTCTACCAGTTGATAAAAAATAAAGATAAACAACTGAATACCCACCTCAAAGAACCTTTTCTGACTCACTACACACAATAAGGAAAAGAAGAACACCTGCAAACCACAAATGAACCACGAGAAACCAGATATCAAGCTACACCAAATCTGAGGAAAATCGAAAAGAAAACCAATAAAACACCCCCAAACAAAAAAAACATCTCTATAGTGAATTCTAGGATGAAGAATGGAAGAAAAAAACTATGGAAAGAGAAGAACCTACCCATGATCAAACACAGATTTCCAGCAAACAACCACATGGGACAATGAATTAAAAACGGTGGAAGATAGAATTAAAAACTTCTCAGGGTTCCTAGCGTTCTCCCAAAACAATATGATCAATAATACATAGCCTAATGAATGAAAATTCATCTAGAAAATAACTTTAAAACTTCCTTTCACTTGGGGTTTACATGATGTGGTATACCCTATCAGGTTGGGAAATCCTTAGGTTTCATTTTCACTGAAAAAAATGTCACCATTTTATTATTTAACCCCAAAAATACCCAAATCATGAACCAACCTTGTAGAATCTATGAAACAAATATTTACATTGTGTCATACGCTGACATGGCGTGTATTTCCTATATCTTCTCTACAACACCTCAACCCCCACAAAAACTACTAGAACCTCCTATGAACACCTCTAATAAAGAAAACTAGAAAATTAACGAAGGGGGAGGAAACAAACCATTACAAGTCATATACCCAGAATTACACACTTTTATACAATCAACAAAATTACATTACTTGAACAATTTCAAAGAGTCAATTTTGAGCATTGAAATTGAAGGAAGTAGAATTAGAGGGGAAAAATGGATAGAATGTCTTAAAATTGATACAATAGCATATTTTATGAAAATATAAGGATATTTCAATATTGATTATACATTATTGATCAAGGGTGATATTATTATAATATATTTCTTGATTTAATAACTTATATTAATTTTATGCCTGAATTTATATATACTCATTTATAGTGTTTTAACCAAAAAGAACTATGGATCAAATTTCGGAAACAGGAACTACACTCCCTAGAGGGGTAATTGAGGAAATAATAATTTGAGTGAATAATATCATATTACATATGGAATTACATATCCATAGTATAGAAGATACTTTAACCCTTGGAAATTAGCTTCCTCGATATTTAAATCTAATTTTTGAAAAGATTAAATTTGTCATTATTCTTTTCAAAGGAATGGTTTTTGTGGATTTAAAGGGAGAAAACATAAGATTTAATATATTTATTGCAGTAAGACACCACATCTAGGAACACTATACTCTTTCTAAAAATAAAATTAAAGATTTCACTAATGAGAAGAATAAATAACACACATATCATGATACATATTAAAATGTTTATTATTAATCCTAACTTATTTGTTCTTTAGGTTCTAATTCATGATTTGATTATTTTTATGAAATTGGAAAAGAATAATTTCTATGTATTAATTGATGAGCATGTTCATTCTTGTAGGATCACTATAATTATGTATATGCTCAATATACAAGAGGGGTGGGGGGGGGGTGAATTATATACTTTAAAAAAATTCCTATGGAACTTCTAAAGATGGTAATGTTAAACAAAGTTTAACAAGGTAAATTCACAAGACCTCTTAGTTTTACAAACTTTATTGATTCCAAAAATATGGTTATTGAAATGAAACTAAAGAAATGTTTACAAGGATAATTATTCTACTTCAAAGCGTATTGAATCTCACTAATTAGAGTATACGTGTATACGAAAGTATAAGATAGTTATACTTTCCAAAACAATAAAAATGAAGCGGAAAACAAACTTGAAACAATAGAAGTAACAAGTTGTAAATATTTTAACCCAAAGAGTAGGGTATCCAACAACCTTGGATAAAGGTCCCTTGGTTTAAAATTTCAAGAAAGTCTCTCTTACCCACACTAGGGTAATCCCTCGATATGATTATCAGAGTATGTCTTGCTATCCCCGCAACCCCTCGAACATCAAGGTAGTCAACACCTCTATCTCCATATCCCCGAAAGCCCTCAAATGTACTCAGCAACATTTGGAGTCACACAAAGTAATTATGAACAAGATGTTCAGTACGCCTAACGCAATAATATCTCCCTCCCTATAAATCACTTCAGTTGCATGTAATCTCTAGATGGATGAATGTTTTTTTTTGAGATCATTCAAATGAGCTCTTATTTATAGGCTCATCTTCAACGGTTATCTCTATCCTCCAACTGTCATATTTTGCATGAATTTTGGAGGTACCTATACACATTTAAATAAAAAAATTGTTGGTTAGAAAAAGAATGCATGAAATTGTTTTATAACCCAAACAATAGTAAGTAAAAAAATGTTTGCTCAACCAAATTCAATTTTTAAGAGTCTAAGAAAAAAATAGAAAACAGAGTCTAAGCGAGTAAGCCTTCAGAGGTTATGTTACAAGGATATATTTAATTTTTTCTTCAAGGAACTCTGAATCAGAATTCTATGGAATTTGGAGTCTAAATTATGAGGAATTCAGATTTTTAATTCTGACGAATTCGGTTTCTGAATTTCAGAGATTTCAGATTATTAATTTCAGGGAATACAGATTCTAAATTTCAGAATACTCTATATCAAATTATTTATAGAATTCCATGGATTTATATGTGAAACCAAATTTCTCACTTAGGAATAAAAAGAGTTATATTTAGAGAGACTAAATATATGAATAATGAAAAACAAGGTAAGGATAAATTTCTTTGGGGAAGGAAACTTTTCCTTATCAAAATGAAACTTATGGAAAATGAATTTTTACTTAAAATAGAGTGATTGTTATTTTCAAAACATAATGGAATAGAAAATTCATAAGGAAACCTTATTGACTCAACAATATCTCCCTTTTTGGAAAGCACAAGCATCCTTACACAAAAGAATATAAGGACCTAGAAATTTTATGAACTTGTAAAAAAACTCATCTCCCTTTACTTATAGATCAAAGTGAATAAAACTAACTCCCCCTTAGGCTTTGGAAACCCTAAGGATCGTTTTATGAATTTCATGAATGAGATTTATCATTTTCTTGCATACAAAAATATTCATGATGAAAAATCCCCCTTAGATTAACTCCCCCTTACTTAGGGAAATTTATTCTTTACTAAGTATTCTTTTCTTTTGACTTTCATTTCTCCACCTTTTTTATTTTCAAAAAGAAATTCATGGAATGGAAATAAAATTTTGGTATATAAAAGATTAGAAATAAACAACCAAAAAATATAGAGAAACCATAATTTCATTTGGATTGAAATATTTTGTACAATAAAGAAGTACAACAAAATATCGGATTCAGAATGAAATTATCATTCCTCCTCCTTCGGCATCAGCTTCTTCACTATGGTTTTGAGCTTCATGAGTTCCTTGTTATCCTCCTCTATGCATTTGAGAAGCTGATCCTAATCTTCTGTTTTCTTCTCTAAGCCTTTTATTTTATCTTCATGATCTATAAGTGATTCTGTCTGACCCTTCATAACATCTTCTTTCTTAACTAGCTTCTCTGTTATCTCAATTCTGATATCTCTTTCTCTCTTCCAACTTTGAGCAACTGAATTCAATTTCCCATTCAGATCTTTCACTTCTTGCTTGAGAGAAGTCTATTCTAGAGTTAGATTTTCCCCAAACCTATTTGTGAGATCCCTGATCTTCACATCTTTGGTGTCAAAAGCATATGTGACACTTTCTTGAAATTCATCAAAGATTTTCATATCTTCAACTTTCTTCCTCGACTAGCTTGTCATCTTTTTTGCTTGATCTTTTATGAGAATCATTTCTAATTAAAAAAGTCTTGAAGTATACCTCGAGTTTGACAGACTTATCCATCACCATGGATACTGAATCTGATTTTTGATTTAATAAATGAGTAAGAATATGGAATCTCGAGTCTATAATAGGGAAAATTGTTTTAGTGCCAACAAGCTTTTTCAAAGACTGAACTACAAATTCTTGTCAGAGAGAGGAGGATTCTGAATCTGAGACATGGGTTGGTGAGGATTATTTCTCTATTTTAATATCATTACTCTTCAATGAACCACCAAATTCTTTATTCTTTAACACAACCTTTCTATGTGTATCAACTACCATATGTTTTACCTTATCATCCTTCAGAAAGACTTATTGTTGATCAGGATATTCTTGTTCACTATCAGATAGCTGATCGATTTTTTCTTTATTAATTTCTTCCTTCTTGGCTCCTGCCTTAACATCCTATGGGTGAATGAAATTTTTATTGATTCTTTCTTCCCCATATAGTTTATTTACATCATCTTCACCCTTCTCTTAATCCTTTACAAGATTATAATGCTTTGATGATTTTTCTTGAGAGGTTAGGAATAATAATTTATCAGAAGGGATTTCCTTCTCATAATATTCCTCTACCTTCTTTAAAACATCTTTAGAGTCACCACTACCTTCTTCTTCCTCTTCTTCTACTTCTTCTAGTTCAACTAATTCTTCTTGATGTTTTTCTAGAATTACAAACTTCTTTCCCGGAGTTTCCGAAAGTGGTTCTTGAAGAAATGACTCTGGTACCTGAATATTCTCAGAGGCTTTATCAGTAGACTTCAAAAGGGATTGCACTATCTCAGCTTCAAACAAATTCTTACTTTGCCTCTTTTCTTTTTCCTCATTTCCTCGATTGTCAATATTTTTTTGCTTTAATGCTTTTTCCTTAGTAGGGTCGAGGCCAAACATAGTTTCCCTATCCTTCCTGTTCTTTTTATCTTCTCTTTACTTAGCCACAACTTCATGAGGATATTATTTTTGCTTCTTGGATTTGGAGGTACAGATTGAGTTTCCATATCCATTGGGGTTTTGGCCTTTTCTTCTAGTTCTTTAACCTTATTTTTTCTTACTCCCATCTTAGAAGTTTCAGAGACTTCCGATTTCTATGAAAAAGCTTCAATTTCTACATCCGACAAATCATGAAATTCTCCGGATTGACTTTTAAAACCAATATTCATCCTATTCAGAGTATCATCACTCAAAAACATCACCTTACAATTCTTCGGCATAAAACTTCATGAGATCTTGAAAGACTGAAGACAAATAACATTGATTTTTGGAAGAACGGATAGATACATAATAATCCAAGGCTTCAAATCTTCATCCTTTATATTCATAATCATAATGATGATATGCTTAACAAGATTTATCTTTCTTATTTTGACCAGAAAATCGAGAAAATATATATCACTTTTCTTCCAGGTATTCTTATCCCCTTTTCTTGGAATTAGAAAACCTTGAATCCATAGCTGAAGAATCCAAATATTTGTAGAGAGATGAATAATTTTTTGAGTCTTCACTTCCTCAAGACCAATACAAGATAAAACCTTTTTCTTATCAAAGGATCTTTTCTAATTAAGTAGCTTGTGAGAGAAATACTCATCTTCTCCCCCATAAAGACTTTTTTATCAGATTTGTTTCCATCTTATAAGAAAGGGAATACGTCTTTCCGTAGATTTAGAATGAAAATTTATCTCTTCCTCCTTCATTTAAAAAGAATAATGTCTTATAGAACTCAACCAGGAACTCCAGATACACAGGATCTTGTTCCTTCTTTTTCATTATACATACACTCTACCAACTATTCAGCATGATATTCTTAGAAACAATGGATTCATACATGGTATAAAACTTTGGATCGACTGACCTTTCTCAGTAGATCTTCCAATCAAATATTTCATTAACAGATGAAATATCGTTCTGATAAGAGGATTCAACAAAAATTCAGAATTAAGGAATCTTTAAAAAATTTGGAATGTCTTTAAAAAGAAGAGGGAAAGCTTTAGCACACGAAGTCTTGGAGTTCGGTGTGGGATAAACATCAGGGGGTCCTTTATATAGGCAATAGAGGTGACGATTCAACTTCCCCAATTTATTCAAAATTTGAAAGCTTCTTGAGAAGATATGATGGATGAGATGATAGCTAAAGAAGGATTTTGATAGACTCCGATCATTTGAGGTTTTTAAGAAAAATATTCGGATTTATGGAAAAGAGAATTCAATTTTTGTAAAAGAATCCCAACATGTAAAAGATGATTATGAAAACTTAGTAAAGAAAAAATACCTTTTAGATTTCTAGGAAGATTATTCAGAATAAGGAAAATTGTTCTTCAAGAACTTTAGATTATGAAAAAATAGATTACGAAAAAAAATTTGACTACAAAAATTTTGATTATGAATATTTTAACTACGAAAATATTAACTACAAAAATTATAAATACAAAAAGTATGACTTTGAAAAATTTAACTATGAAAATTTTAACTAAGAAAATTTTGACTACGAAAATTTTGACTACAAAAATTTTAACTACAAATATTCTAACTACGAAAATTATAACTACTAAAATTTTACATTGAAAATTTTAACTGCGAAAATTTTAACTAAGAAAATTTTGACTACAAAAATTTTGACTTAAAAAATTTTGACTAACAAGAAAATGTACCCCCCTATGAAAAGGATTTTCTTACTCTAAGTAGATAAGTTTAAACAAGAAGTAAATATGGAATATTACCTTATGGTTATCATTCCTAACTTGTGTTTATTGTATTCAAATCTATCGAATGGTAAATATTTTGTGAAAATATTAGCAAGTTGATATTGCATTCTGATAAATTGCAGAATGATATCTCCTTTTTTTGTGTGATCCCTAATAAAGTTATTCCTAATATATATGTGTTTTTCATGAGAGTGAAGTGAATGGTTGCTATATAATGCGATGGAACTAGTATTATCACACAATATTTGTGTTTTGGTAAAACTCATACCATAATCTGTGAGTGTGTGTTGCATCCACAACACTTGAGTACAACAACTTCAGCTACTACATATTTAGTATAAGTAGTGGAAAGTGCTACTGAGTGTTATTTTTTTGCATGATCAGGAAACTAATGAATCACCAAACAAATTAAATTTTTTTTATGTAATTTTCCTATCCATTCTACATCCACCAAAGTTATCATCCAAAAATATTTTTAATCCAAAATCATTTCCGAAAGTATAAAAGAGTCCTAGATCCATGGTTCCCTTTAGGTAGAGGAAAATACTTTTCACTTCTTTTAAATGTGATTGCATAGGATTGGATTGATATCTTTAACATAATAATATTGAAATTATTAAGTCTGGAAAACTATATTTAAAGTAAAGTATACTTCCTATCATACCTCAAAAAGATAATTGATCTATTGGTTTCTTAGCTACATCAAGATCAAGTGAATATGAGGTACCAATGAGAGTATTTATACTCATAGTGTTTTCATGACCATTATTTTTAAGAATATCATTAATATACATATGTTGGGATATATATATTTCTTCTGGTTTTTGAGAAAATTTGAAAACCAAGGGAAAATGTTAACTCACCCATGATACTAATTTCAAAGTCTGTTTTCATTATATCTGCAATGGAATTAGTTAATGATTGTTGAGTTGAACCAAATATAATTTCATCAACATAAATTTGAATAATAAAAAAAAATTCTTATATTTATTTATAAAAGGGTAGGATAATTATTTCTCTTAACATAATTATTTTGAAGCAGAAATCCAGTAGTCCTATCATACCATACTCCAGGGCCTTGTTTGAGTCCATACAAAGCTTTCGTATGTTTGAAAACATGTTCAAGATGTTTTTTATCTTCAAAACCAGGAGGTTGTTCCACAAAAACTTCCTCTTGAACAAAACGATTATGGAACGAACATTTATCATCCCTTTGAAAAAGTTTGAAATTGATGAATGCAGAAAAGGCAAGTAGAATATAAATAGATTTAAGTCTAGATACTGGAGAATAGGTTTCTTCATAGTCTATTCCTTAATGTTGATTAGATCCTTTAGCAACCAATATAGCTCTATTTCTTAATATTATTACATTTTAATCACATTTATTTCTAAAGACCCATTTTACTCCAATAATAGAAGTTTCCTTAGGTCTTTCAACCAAGGTCCAGACATTATTTCTTTCAAATTCATTCAGCTCATCTGGCATAGATTTTATCCAATAATCATCACCTAAAGCTTCATTAGTGATTTTTGTTACTAATTGGGAATAGAATGCTAGATGTTATCCATAAATTATTAAGGAACTTGTAGTTCTTATAGTTTGATTTATATCACTAATGATACTATCGCTGGGATGATTCTTAAGAAAAAACTGATTTGGGTTTTGTAAAATATTTTCATCAACATAGGGTAGGATATCTTCTGGGGTAAATGCTTCAAAAACACATTCTTGGAAATTTTCCTTATTAGATGTATCTTCTAACAAGGGTTGTTAATTAATTTTTGAAAACACATACGAAGATGTAGGTTTAGGTTGTTTAAAAATAAAAGGATCTGTTTAATTAAATTTTAAATGTACTGTTTCATCAACAGTACACATATTTTTATTGAAAACATTATAATCCTTAGAAGTTGTGGAGTATACTAAGAAACTCCCCTCATCATATTTTGGTGTGAATTTGTGTATATTATCTTTATTATCTAGAATGAGTACCTTACAACCAAAAACATCGAAGTAGGAAAGTTTAGGGTTTCTACTATTCCATAACTCATAATGAGTTTTATTAAGAAAAGGTCAAATCAAAACACGATTTATAATATAGCATGTTGTACTTACAGATTTATCGTTAGATTGTTTAGCTACCAAAAATTCACTCAACATAGTTCTTTTTATCTCTTAAAGAATTATATTTCTTTTTCAACAACACCCTTTGGTTGAGGGGTTCTTAGTGTTGAGAAGTTATGGGTAATGCCATTTCAATTTAAAAAAGTTTCAAAATTATAATTTTGAAATTCTCCTCCATGATCACCATGAATAGTTATCAATGAAAAGTTTTTCTCATTTTTAACTTGGGATCTAAATGTTTTGAAATAAGAAAAGCATCAAATTTCTTCGCTAGAAAATTGACCCATGTAAATCTAGTGTAATAATAAACAAAAACAAATACATAATAACGTCCTCCAATACTTCCAGGTTCTGTTGGACCAAAAAGATCCATATGAACTAATTGTAATGAATCAGTAGTTGAGACTTCACAAACTGATTTAAAACTCTATTTATGTTACTTTACATATTGAAAAGGATCACAATATTTTGAAGAATCAAATCTATGCTCCGGAAGATCCTTAACTAGTCTTTTTTTAGAGAGATTTCATAGGTCCCTAAGGTTATAGTGTCCAAAGCTTCTGTGTGACAACCAGGAATGATCTTCCATTGCACTAAGACAATGTAGCTCTTAACTCCTAAGGTCTTCTAAGTTTAATTTTTAAAAATTTCATTACCTATTGGAAGAAATAATCAAATCTTCCTTGGAATTGTGTACTAAGCACATGTCATTCCTAAAATTCACAAGGTAACCTTCATCACATAATTGAATTATGCGAATGAGATTTTTCTTAAGACCCTTAACAAATAAAACATTTGAAATCAATGTTTTTTCATGGAGAACAATGTTACATATACCAATAATTTCTCCCTTAGAATTATCTCTGAAAGTTACTTTTTCTCCGTTCATCTTGATAGTATTTTAAAAAAAGTTTTTTTACCAGTCATATGGAGGGAACATGCAATATCCATGTACCATGTATTTCCATTGGTACTATCATTACTTACTTGAAAATAAGAGTGTTAGTCTTTTGGAACCCAAACTTTCTTGGATCCTGAAACATCAGAAAGAAAAACTTTGGGAATTCACATTTTCTTTGAAAAATAATATTTATGAAAACCTAAATACTGAGTTTTGTTTAAGGATCAATTTTTTTCCCAGTTCCCACCACACTGACACTTAGTGTAGAAAATAGCACTTTGAGGAATGAAATAATTGTTACTAAAAGTCGGTTTTAAACTAGTATAACCAAAACCATAATTATTTTTTAGAGGGGGAATTTAGGAATACATCTTATCAAAAAATTACTTAACTAAAGTAATTTTTGAAAAATGATCCATAAAGTAAAATATTTCTGACATTAGCTTAATAAATAAGTTCTTATCCTAAAAAACATTATATTTAGCACTAGAGTTAGGCTCAAAAACACTTTTCTTAGAAATTACTTTTTTAGTTCTTTATAAATTTTATCCTTCTCAGAATTAACTTTTTCAATGTTTTTTAACTACTTTCAAAATCAATGGGTTTCTTATCAAGATCTTTAGAAAGATATGACACTTCCTTGGTAAGAATAGTAATCCTAGAATTTTCTTTATCATGTTTTTTCATGACTTTGGAATTTTCATTCTCAAGGAGGTTAGCAAACCTTGAAACTTTTTAATAGGTAGGTAAAGTATTATCTTCATCAGAAGAAGATTATTTATCTGAGGATTCGCAGTATTTACTATCAATATAATTATCATTCAAGGATACAATGGTTATGGATTCAGAATTGTGTACCTTAGCCATTAAAAAAATATTTTCAATAGGTAACTTGGAATGTAAACCAAGATTCTTCTATCCAGAAGATTCGTAATCTGAGGATTCATTAGGAGAGTCTCTACCACTGGCACACCTGGTGTCTTTGGATTTTAAAAACTTCTTAGCCTCAACCCTGTAGTATTTCTTTCTATTACTCTCTGGATGCTTTTCCTTTATATCTTTTCTCTTAAGAATAGGATAAGATGGCCTTATATGCCCTGCTCTTTTGCATTCATAACAAGTGACTTTAGAGTCTTTCTTATCCTTTCTTTATTTTTTCTTATGTCTACACTGAATGTCTTTTTTCCCAACTATATTGTTCATTATTAAAGAATTATTTTCTAGTTCATTCTCAAAATGTTCATTTTCACTTGATTCAGATAAAACAATGAGCTTCCTAGATTTAGATCTTGTATCTCTCTCAGGAGTCTTGGCTTTCATATGATTTGAGGTAGTTGTAAAAGAAACACTTCCATTACCATTCTTCTTCTTAACATTGTCAGCATCTATTTTCATTCTACTCTCATATTGAAGAAGAGTTCCAAAAATCTCATCAAGAGTAATCTGTGAGACTTTCCTATTCTCATCTATAGCTGTCCCCTTAGATTCCCACTCATTTTGCATGATCTCAACAATATTTTCTACAAGTGAATCATCATCCAAAACCTTTTCACCCATGGATTGTAGGTTGTTGAAAATAGTCATGAATATCTGGTGTACCTTACAAATAGGTTCTCCATAAAGAATGAAAAAACCATGATACTCAGATCTAATAATATCTCTTCTTGTTTCAATAACATTGGAATTTTCATAATTAGTTACTTCAAGCTTCTTTCAAATAAAATTTGTTACTTCACAATAAGAAATGTGGCTATATATGTTCCTAGTCATTGTACATAACAAAGTATTGCATACCTTATAATTTAGTTGATATTCTGACTTCTCTTGATTAGTAAATGTTCTGACTTCTTTATTAGGAATCTTGTAATCTCTAGTAAGCATAAAAAAGTTTCCCACTCTAGTGTTAATAACCAAAGACATCATAAAATACCTCCAATATTCAAAATCATTCCCATCAAATATTGGTGGTTCCATAAGAATAAGATTTTCTATTGAACCAAAATTCATTCCTGCTATCTCAAAGAAAAAAACTTTCCACACAAACGTTTTAGTAATAAAAGTTTGTAAAGAAGGATAATAATATCCTAATCAAGGAAAATATAGAACAGTAAAAACTTTAGCAAGAAGGCTTAAATGTGAATATAGGTATTTCAAGGACCTCCATTGACACCAATGGTAGGATCAAAATAATGATGTAGATGCTCAATATACAAGGGGGGGGGGGGGGGTTAATTGTATAATTTAAAAAATTCATTTGGAACATTTAAAGATGGAAATTTATAACAATGTTAAACAAGGTAAATTCACAAGACCACTTAGTACTAGAAAATTAATTTATTCTAAAAATTTGGTTCCGGAATTGAAACATAAGAAAAGTTTACAATGACAAATATTCTACCTCAAAGCAAATAGAATCTCACTAATCAGAGTATACAAGTATAAGAAAGTATTAGATAGTCATACTTTTCTTAACAATCAAAATGAAGTGGAAAACAAACTAGATACAATACAAGTAACAAGTAGTAAATCTTTTAACCCAAAGAGTAGGGTATCCCACAACATTGCATAAAGGTCCCTTAATTTATAATTTTAAGAAATTCTATCTTACCCACACCAGGGTAAGCCCTTGATACAAATATCAGAGTCTATCTTTTTATCTCTAAAATCCCTCGAGCATCAAGGTAGTCGACACCTCTGTCTTTCTATCCCTGGAAGCCCTCAAAATTACTCAAAAACATTCAGAGTCGCAAAAAGAAATTTTGAAAAAAATGTTTATTACGCACAAAAAAATAAATCCTATCTATCTATACATCACTTCACCTATATGAAATCTCTATATTGATCAACGTTTGTTTGAGCCCATTCAAATGAGATCCTATTTACAGGCACATCTTCAACGGTCAGCTCCCTCCTCCAACGGCCCTATTTATCCTTGAAATTTGGAGGGACCTGTATAAATGTCACTCAAACAAAAGTTGGTTAGAAATAGAATGCACAACATCATTTTATAACTGAAACAAGAGTAAGTAAAAAATGGTTTCTCAACCAAATTAAAACTTCTAGAGTCTAAGGAAAAAATTGAATTCAGAGTCCAAGCGAGTAAGCCTTTAGAGTCTATTTTACAAGTATATACAGATTCTCATTTTCAAGGAATTCGGAATCACAATTCTATAGAATTTGATGTCTGAATTTTGAGGAATTCATATTCTCAATTTTTAGGAATTCAGAGTCTCAAATTTAAGGATTTAGGAAACAAAATTCTAAGGAATTCAGAGTGTAAGTTATAAGGAATTCGGAACCCAAATTATATGGCTTTCAGAGTCGCAATTATAAGGAATTAGGAATCTGAATTCAAAGGAATTCGAATTCTGAATTTTTGAGAATTAAAATTCTGAATTTAAAAGAATTCGGAGTTATAAATTTAGAAAATTAGGATTCTAAATTTCAGAGAATTGAGATTCTGAATTTTAGAGAATTGGGATTCTGAATTTCAGAGAATTCAGAATCTAAATTTCAGAAAATTCGGCTTCTAAATTTCAGAACACTCTATATCTATGTATTTATATAATTCTGAGGTTTTAGATGTGAAACCAAATTTTTCACTTAGGAATAAAAAGATTTTCATTTATAGAGACTAAAAATATGAACAATGAAAAACATGGTAAGGATAAATTTCCTTGGGGAAGGAAACTTTTTCTTTATCATGATGAAACTTATGGAAAATGAAATTTTCCTTATGGTAGAGTGTTTGTGGTTTTCAAAACAAAAAGTAATGGAAAATTTATAAAGAATCCCTATTGACTCAACAATTCTTATGTACCCATCACCATGAGTGATTCTCAAAATCTCTATATTGTTGATTTTTTTGATATTGATGATAAACATGTGTAAATTGGAAATATCATCGACCTCAGTACTCTTAAGTAACCTCCCTCAATCTAATACCCCCAATTATAGAACTAAAATAACTTTAATTTAATGAAAATATTCCTATATAGAGTGAAACACCTAAGACTCTATAATAATTCTTGAATAAGGTACCATGAACTATTTTACAAATGCACCCTTTAAAGAGTTTTCATTCATGACATTATTAAAAAATAAAAAATTTTAATTTTAAATTGACATAACAAAATTCAATTTTTGAATTCATCATATGAAAATTATTTTAGAATTATTTTTGAGTTTCTTCCATAAAATATCGATTCCTTGTCGGAATTTGTGGTTACCATGAAACATGTAATTTGTATGATATTACTATTATATTCAGAAGACCTATAATTTTAAAATTATTTTTTGTATAAAAAATATTATATAATGAATAAAATTATATATTTCGGGATATTTTTTTGTCTTATAAAACCTTTGAGAAATATTTTTAGAACAAATTAAAATATTACATTATTTGAAAAATAGTTTTTGAATTTTTAATTGAATCAAAATAATTTGATTTATATTTTTTTCATTAATATTAATGTCACATAAAATTTATTTATTTTACAATTAATCAATTTATGTAATTAAAACATTTAATTAAAATAATTTTATGTTGTATATAAATTTGAAGCATAGAAACAATATTTCTCTAAATATGGTTTTCACACGACTAAGCTGATTTGTTTTGAAATTAATTTTTCACACCTTTAGAAATTTTATTTGATGAATCTATTTTAAAATATGAAATTATTTCAGCCAAATTAATTAAAATGTACAATGTTGAACATGTTCGATAAAATTTATCAGAAAGACAAGACTTTATTTTCCATGGTTTATGTTTAAGTGGTAAATTGAGTTTAACCATGTGTAGATGTACTGATATATTTATAAATATGTTTATAATTGATTGTTTGATAATTTGTTTGAAAAATAGAATTACCCCAACACTTGTTTCTATCTATCTCCCTTGATCCTTTAATAGAGACATGTAATTATTGAGAAATATAAAGGTGTTCCCAAAACAATAATTTCCTTTACATATAAATGGGAGAAATATTCCCCACTTCAAGACACACCTTTCATTAGAATTTCTATTTGAAACCATTCCATTTTTCAATAACATGAACTATATCCTTGTAAAAGAAGCCCCTTGTCACTCATTGTCAGCCTATGCCTCTAAAATGCAAGGATATGTCCACGGAAAAACCAAGTCCTCGACATGAGTGTTATCAACTAATCAATTTTCATACAAGTTATCATATTAAAAAATTAATATATAAAAACTACTATAATGATATTTATCTCTATTATATGTTTTCGGGATTCTATAATATGTTTATTACCATTATTTATTCATATACCTCATTCATTAATAAAAAACAAACCTTTGTTCATGGGTTGTGAATATTACCACCTCCATGACATTTCATGTATCATTTTCCTTCACCACCTTAAATGGTTGGATATAAGGAAGGTATTAAAGGTCCTAAAAACATAATGATATTTGAGGGTTGAATCAGGGTGTCAAAATTATCTTCTTATGTGACAGATCTTGTTCCCACATTGGTAGGTACCTCTTGAAGCTATCTGATGGAAAAGAACAAAATATAAATAATCACATAAAAGAGACAACCAAATAATTTTACATGGTTCAACACTAAATGATAGTCCAAGGATAATACAATGAAAGTATGTTAGGAACACATAAATACAATAATATTCACAACAATTTAAATAAATATGGTTAGATATAGTCACTCAATGCGAGGAAGACTACCTTTACAAGATATTAGCGATAAAATACTGTGTCAATTGGAACAATTCCTTTGAATCATCCTAGATAACTACCTTGGGTGATGTCTTACTCATTTTATCAATTGGAAGGTATATTTAGTAGATTGGAATAATAGTCCATTTCCATGAATAGAAGGACACTATACTTTCACCTTAGACCAATTTTGATTTACGTTGAAAGAACTAGTCAATTAAAAACTGATGTTCAAAATTTCCTTTTGTGAAGCTCCTTCACAAAGCTCAATACTTCACTAATAAAACTACCTTCATAGAAAAATAATCTTTAGTGAAGCCCAAATATTGATCACATAATGCCTCATCATCACAAATCACTGACACTCAGAAGCATTGGCCTCAGTCAAGACTTAAGTATTACATTCCTGATGCTTAAGCTCTCATAGAAAAGAAGATTTGTAGAGCACTATACCTTAATTAAAGCATGTTAATTTAAATTATTCTCTAAATATTGTTTGTTTCAAATGATTTGAGGTGGACTAATATATATAAACTCATCCATTCGATATTCCCCACCACCTCTTATAATATTTTTCAAATTCTTAAAAATATCTTCATGAAGATCCTCCATTTACAAAGCTCTAGTGAATTTCAACCTTCTAACAATGCTTCTCATAGTTTTAGATATTCTCACCAACTCTTCATGTATTTCAAAATTCCTTACATCTCATAGTCAAAGATATCATCTTCACCATACATGATGCTACACATCTTCACAAACCTCAACCCAGTTTTCAAGAAACCCATACCTCTACCATTTTTCTGAAATTTATTAATGAGAAAACTACAATTCATAATTATAGCGTCTTCTAATAGATTTTGAGCCAAAAATTTTTGCATACCCTTGGAAATGATGTCACCACTAATATTATTTTAATCTTGTACTATGACATTATAACGACCCGATATTTTGAATAAATCTTGTTCCTAATTTTGTGTGTTATTTTATTTTTTTATACTCAACAAAACTGTTTCATTTGATAACATGAGTATAATTAAAATGAGACCGTTGGGTTTTGACTTTTATATGACCATTGGTCAATATGAATGCTAGAAACTAAAAATTTCGATATTTTTCTCTAAATACAAGTGATCTTGGTTAATTAATATAGAAAGAAGATTCGATGGCCTCACCCAGTAGTCTTGTACCGATCAAAGCCCATCTAGCGGAACATGGGAAGGAGGTAGCATCAATGGGCTTTGCTCTGGACCAAACCCAAGCCGAACATCATTGTGTGAAGCTATAATGGAATCGCCTTCCCGAGAAGTTCAAATTGATTGAAATTAATACTCGTGCGATGTTGGTCGAGCCTCCCTAAGATTCTATCACCGTAGCACACCTTACAATTAGGTCCTATGCTAGTGTGATAAGGGGCTATGTAAGGAGACCGTAACTGCCTTGTGTAATCCTTTTTTTTAAATAAAAATTTTGATTTCTTCTTATGATGAAGATTATGAATTTTCAAATTTCCAGATAAATATAGTATGAATATTTTTGGTAAATTTTAGAGAAAGAATATTTAAAAAAAATGTTTATGTAAACCTTAAATAATTAAAAATGTGTAATGATTTTCAAAAAATGGTCTTCTACAATTATGTTCAGTACGAAATTTAGAGTCTAATAAGATCAACTTAATTTTTGATGAATAATAAAATATGAATAGTGATTTTATTCTTAGGATTAGTAATGTAACCGAATTGAATAGTAATCTCACTTAAATAAAGCATTAATATAATCTAGGAACCTTGATTAAGTAATGTGATTCTATAAAATGGTTAAATAACGATTTCATAAATTATTAGTCAAGTATTAGTTTTTTGGGGTGAATAGTGTTTTTTAATTAAAAATTTATTTAAAAATATTTAGAAAAATATTTTTAGAAAATTAAATTAAAAATTTTTAGAAAATTATATTTATAAAATTGTGTTCATTTTTGAAATCAGATCATCGATATTTGGTTAAGGTGAAATATTTGGATTTTTCTGAGAAAGTTGAATTTTCGATGAATAGTGAAAATACAATTTTTATGTTACAGGTGTTTAATGACATCATTAAATGATGTATTAAGTATGTAATCAATATGGTCAATTTATGAATAGTAATATACAGGATGAGGTGTCCCAAGTGGCAAATACCATGGGCAAATACCATTGGCAAGCCCATGGTTTTTCCAAAACCACTAATGAGGTGTCCCTTGGCCATTAATGCCTTGTCCCCTCACTTTCCCTATAAATACCAAGCCATCCTCTCATCCATTCGACTCCCAACTCTCCCAAAACGAAGCTCTGGTCTCATTACCTCCCAAGGAGTCCTCCCAAGGTGGCCCCAAGCCCTCAAGGTCCCAACCTTTGAGTTTTAAGAGTTACATTTTAAGGTAAGGGATCCTTCGTCTCTCTTTCTTTTCAAGTAATCTCTTTTATGTCATTTCATTTATGCTCGATGCTCTTATGTTGGAGGATGTTGTTTTATATTCCTCTTACTTACCTTTTAATTTTAATATTATGAGATACCCCCACTTTCTCTCATCAATTCGTTTTATGAATGTTTAAGTGGCGCCGTTAGGCTGTCGAATTTTTAAGGGATTCTTTCACCTTTCTCATTTTTCAAAGTTCTACTTTCATGTCAAGTCATTCAAGTTCCTTTTTATTTTGATGGGGTATGATCTATATATCTTTCATACTTAAATATTATGTTCATATGATGAGAGACCCTATTTTATCACTTCAATTCAGTATTTTGATGTTTTAAGTGGCGCAGTTAGACTGCCGAATTTTTAAGGGACTCGTTCACCTTTCTCATTTTTCAAATATGTATTTTCATGTCAAGTATTTCAAGTTACTTTTTATGTTGGGTTATGATCTATATATATATCATACTGAAATATTATGTTCATATTATTAGATACCCTATTTTATCTTGTCTATTCATTTTTGGTTGATGTTTAAGTGACGCCGTTAGGCTGCCAGATTTTCATAAGAGAAATCTAATTTTTTTCTTCCTTCCATGTTTTTCATTTAAAATGGTATGTCATTCAAATTTCATTACCATGTTCTTAAATCCCTTATATTCTGTTCCCCTACTTTTTTATGGATCATTTATGAGTGGGTGGCCAATGTCCCCTCTCTTTTCAATGTTTTCTAAAACCTCGTAACATAGCCGTTATGCTGCAGAATTTCCGTCTCAAAATGTCTCTCTCTTTTTCTAAAGGTCTTTTATTTTATTAAGTGAATACTCAATGATCTATCTTCTATAGAGGTATTCACATATATACCAAGTATTTCTATTTTAAATTCATGGATTTACATACATGAGACCCACCTTCCTTTTTTGTGGGTTTTTAAGTGACACAAATATCATGTCTTTAAAGCAGTTTTTAAAACATTATGATTATGAAATGAAACCCATTTCTTTTATGCTATATGGGTTTTTTACGAAATGATTGATGATGATATATGTGGCTCAAATGATGGTAAAGACAAATTTAAGGGTGCGCCCTGATAGCGCTCCAATGCATTGGGTAAAGACTTAATCTCTAGAGATGACCATTTAGACTTATACCTTGGGGAATAACCTTGGTAATTTTTATTGACACCTTGGGGATGGACCATGGTGAAATAGAAATGATTGTCTCTGTTAAATGTTGTAGCCACATCTTTAAGTTATGAAAAACGTTATTTGTATTATGATATGGCTCATGATTTCTTTCTAATGCCTTAAATTTCTTTTGATGACCTTATTGAAGTATCTCAAGTTCACAAGTAAAATGCTTCTCTTGTTTCCCTTATTGGGACTTCTGCTCACCCTTTCCTTTGATGTATATCCCCAGGTTATGAGATGCAGTAATGAACCTAGGATGAACTTATGGCAAAGCCTTTCAAGTGTTTAAGAAGAATGTTTTATGTTGTTTTCATGTATTATGTTCCTTGTTTCCAAGCCACTAAACCTTAAAGATCCTCAGTTTTGTGTAATTTAATGAATGTTTATGTGACAAAAAAGGCGGTATGCTATAGACATAACATTCCATGGAAACTCCTAGATCATCATAGTGATGATTCTCAATAAACACAAACTAGACTCCATTTACAACAAAGAAAATACTTGGTTCTAATGGGTATTAAAGGATAAATATGATTTATTGATATAGTTATGTTTATTAGGTGATATATTTAATAGCATATAAAATACATGACCAATGAAAAATAATTTTTAGTATAATCATTTTAAATAATTTTACAAAAAGTATAATTTTTTATTCAAATTGTGTAATATTTTCAAATCTGTTAATTATTCTTCGAGATACATATAATAATAATATTTTATTATAATAAACACTTAATTATATCATTATACTCCTCTTGTAATGATATTACAACTAAAACATATTATAATCACCCACTAATCATTATAGATTCATGTTTTGGTCTATTTAGACATTTATAGGAACATTACTATAATGGTATGTGATGGACGACTGCGAGAAATTATTTACAAATATTTTATTATATAAATGTCTAAATAATATACGTTTTTGGTTCATGAGGTGCTATATCCATACCAAATTAATCAATTAAGGATATAACATCCACTCATCAAAAATCACCAACACATTCTTGTTATCAAATTCTCCTTCATGGATAATTTATAAAATACTAACACAAATGATTTAAAACATAAAATATTATTATAAATAATCCAAAAAAATTAATTTAAATACATTTTGATAAAATAATTTGGACTAATAATGAATAAAAACACCTATTTTTCTAATCTTGCTTAAATGATCAAAAACTATAAACACCGATGTGGAAAATCAAAAGAATTCATTCAAATAATGACTATTTATGAAGCATATAGATGAAAGATTATATAATTTTTGTTATCAATTAAGTTATTAATATAAATCTATTTATTATATGAGGTTAATTTATGTTTTAGAAAGTTAGGGTTGGATCCAAGGGTTTTATATATAAAATTTATCTCCCTAAGACATGTTTGGTAATATACACCTAATATACATTATGTGTTGAATATAATACCTATTGATGATTTTATATCATGAAATTATATTATTCATTTTATTTTGGGGTAATTTTTAATACTTATATTTTTCATGAGTATATAATTTAATTCCCACCCAAGCCATTAATGGGGGTTTTAATCTCATTTTTTATTATTTGGAACTCATGTTGTAATTGAATCCAATTTTATTTTTTATGGTGCATAAATTTACATGGAATAATAATTCTTTGTTAATCATGTAATTTAAGTGGTTTAATGTTCAATATTTTTATTCATCTCTCATTTTTAATTGATTCAAGAGTTTCATATTAATGAGTGGAAAAATCATCCCATCTTTCGATAAAGTAAAAGTTTATGTAATTTCCCAAGAAAATAAATCTCTATCTTGAAAATAAAATGTGGATATAGAAGTGGTAGATATTCACCTAGGGGTAGTTAAAATTAAAAAGGTAGATGGAGCATTGAATCATTCATTACCAGGATGCATAATGAGTGAACCTAATACTAAACACCTGTTGAGGCACTACTGGGGTATATTCTCTTGAATATTCACTCTCACTTAGTGTACCATGTTGAATGAATTTTACCCCAATTTAATTATTCTCCTAACAATGAAATATAAAAAAAATGTAATATCTTAATGAGTAACTTATAAAATTTTAATAATCCTATCCAATATTGTAACACCCCAAGCTTCCATGGTACGTTTCCCTTTGAATAATGTAATATCTTGCATTGTACGCAACTTTGAGATTCTAACACACCACGACAAATGAAACTTGCCATTATGAATAGTAATACCCTATTTTTGAAATTTTATAAATTTTATCTTTCAAAATGGACTTCATTTTTGGATTTGGAATATCGAAATTAGCTAAGTTTGAATTTTTGGTATTTCTATGAAAACTTTCAATTTTTGATGCATAGTGAAAATACTACATTTTTAATTAAAAACAAAATTTTTAATCAAAATAATTTATATTGTTATATTATACATTTGAATTGTTTTTAAGTATCATTAGATTATATTTTTATAATTTAATATAACTTAAGTCATTTTATGTAATCTCACGATTAAACTGGACATAAACAAGTGTCAATCTTTTGATAGTTTTTATTTAATAAAAACATGATTTTTGTTTGACAACGGGAATTAATTTTAAATTAATTTCAGTCACTTATGTGATTTGAATTTGAAAAAATGGATTATATATTTTCAATGAGGAAGTCGAAATTTTGTAAATAGGTAACTTTTATTTTTAGACATTAGGAATATTTACTTAAGTAAATATTTTATTTTCTGTGGTGAAAGGGGTAAATCCAGTAAATAAGGTTAAAAAATAATATTATAATAATATTAAATTACACTAAAATATTTCCTAAACGTATTGTATGATACATGTACGACCATGGGCATAATTCGGTGGATTTTGGGACCCCATAGAGACACTTGGGAGTGATAATGACATTTTATATTAAATAATCTAAAGTAAAGATATTAATAACAAAAACAAATATATTTTAGTTAACCAATTTTTATATGAGGTTATATAAATGCTCTATTCGACTATAAATATTCATTAGAAATATAGAAATATTTTCTACCTCAGGATATTTTATTTATCGTTTTTAGACATAAAATACATATATTTATATATGACACAATAATGAGGAATTATTTTCCTTATTAATGAAACAGTCAAATAAATGATATTATAAATACTAAAATAAAAATTATTTGAAAGTTTTGAAGCCATAAAAAATTTTATAGGTTACTATAACATGTCAGGGTTGATTAAATGTATTTAGTTTGGAGTAATAAAGCTTTTAGTACTTTAAAAAAAATCATTTATTGAATAATTTCAAAATTGATATAAATGATTTTTTAAAACAAATACAATATTATTGGTTGATATATTAATCCTAAAAATAAAATGTTTAGAAACAAGAATTATATAATGATATCTGTATCATTTATTAACCACTTGGGGTTCTCATGGAAGTTTATAGTATGTTTATTAACCATATAATATAAAAATACAAAAAGGAGTGGTAAATGTCAAACTATTTAACTTAGAGTTAAATATAAAAGATAAGGTTAATATAGTGACCCAAACCTATCTAAAACCTATTTGTTGAGTGGTTTTCGACTCATCCCCACCATATCATTTACATAATTCATTTTTTAACCATTATAAACCGAAAATAAGTTTATTATAAAATCATATTTCAATCATTTCCTAAGGTGCCCCTCACCCCGCTTATAAAAGGGCACTTCCCCTTCTCTCAAATTCACTCCTTCAAAGCTATTTGGCTAGGAAAAACCCCGCCCAAATACCCTATCCACTATACTAAATTAATAATAGACTCTTTACTTTAGTAATAAATCCAACCTATTGAGCCCTTTTGATCAAATCAAAAGGAAGAACCCGAAGAAGAGGTAAATATCTCACCACCTCTTTCATGTTTTTTCTCTTCTTACACTTTTTATTTCCCTTTTGATTCCATTATAAAATAATAAATCCAATATCTTCTATATATTGTGATGTTAGTATAAAAATGGCACAACCATATTCATTATTCTATCCATCCAATAAATGACAAAGTCACCATCCGTGCATACGTACGGATTACCGTCTCCATGTCGTGGTGTGGTTTGTTATTCAAATACTTCATCATTTGGATTGGTATAATAATGAGTATCAATGATTTAAATAATAATTATATAATTATAATTATTCTTTTGATATGATATACCATCCAATTATAAATGATTTTAATATCAAAAGAATGATATTTTGGCTCGTGCGTACGTACGGATTACCGTCTCCACTAGTGCGATGAGATTCATTTCTCATCGTATCCATTCTAGACTAATTTTCATTTTATGATTAAAAATAATGTTTAAAGACATAATATCATTCTGAATATGAATACTATACATCCTATCCCTAACAAGCAATACATACGTAACAAATCTTATAAAGGAAAACGAATCAGTTAACAGCCGAAACGATGATACTACAGAAATATCATTAACAAAGAAATATTAGACGATCATATATGATATCATATTAATGTATATGGTTCTTTTATAATTTAATAATAATTATCTCACAATTATACAGGTGGTTAACCTACCCTCGGCCAAGGAAAAGTACAAAGTAAGGGGGCACTTATCTCACTTTTAATTCGGTGAGATTTCCATTGTTAAATACTTATTTATTGGATGTGGTGTATTGTATACTGAAATTTGATATATATTATAATGATTCTATTTATATTCATGGTATAATGTGATTTATTTGGTGGTTATTAACTTTTCTTCATACAACTCGATTGATTACAACGAAGGGTTTTTCATCTCACTTTTTATTCTCGTGAGATTCATGCTATATTGGCCACTATATCCTTTTGTGTAGCATATATACTATCCATGATTGTATTCTTGGTGTAATATAATTTAATTAATGGGTATTTACATCATCATTGTATGATCCTTATTTCAAGGGTTCCTCCAAATAATTTTTTATATTATTATAAAGACACTTTATGGAAAAGTGGAAACCATGTAGAACATTCACTACAACACCATACACGGACCCTCCAAAAACACAGTTCATCATACAGATCTAAAAATTCAAAAATTCAAACATCACCGCGCCTCACACTCTAACCTGGTACTAATCCCATGACACGAACATGATCACAAATATCAAAAATCAGAATTCAAAAGATTTGTCATCAACATTATAGAACCATGAGCCGCCCACGTCGGCCTTCACCATCAGTCGCTTCACCCATCTCCGGACTAGAACCCATCCACGTTGGAGCCAAACACCGTCCTTCCTGCATGCGTCGATTCAACAATGCATCCATCGTCACTATCCCGTTGAAGAAAACCAATCTGAACCACGAACACATCATCACCATCATCAACACCATTTTCATCACCGAGAAAGCCAGCACCACTTCCGAACAAGGTAAACACTAACCAGGGGTTCGTGAGCAACATAAGAAAAACACGATCAAATCAGAACTCAGAAACAAAATTCACTGAAACCCACCAATGCCATGAGAAAAACTCCTGAAACAATGGTAATAAGACATTCCACAAAAATTGATCCATCGAAGAAGTCAGATCAAGGAAGACACCGACCAGGCGCCATCCTATCGTCACTTCACCATCCCCACTGTTGTCCTCGTTCCAATAGACCCCCAAAAGAAAACAACCAAAAAAACTGAGAGAGTGGAAGAAGAAATGATGATGAAAACCTAATCAGTACCAAGAAAAAACATTAAAAGGAAAGTAAAATAAAACTGAAAAACACAACTGCGAGTGGATAAAACCCTAAAATAGAACCGGGGTTTGAAACCCTAGAAGAGGAAGAAAAGAGACGTAGAGAGTACCCTCACCCACGAAATCGCAATCCCAGAGCCTCGATGTGTCCGTCCATAAGGATCCGACCTGGAGAGGAACGATGGAGTTAGAGTCCAGAGTGAAAAATTAAGGCCTGAGGAAGATCGATCCGGGGAGAGGAAACTATAATAGGCACGAGAGAGAAAGGAAAAAGAAGCAAAAGAAAAAACGCCGTCGGGGAGAGGGGAAACCCTAGGAAGAGGAAGAAGCAGAGCCGTGGTGAGAGCCCGAGAACAGCCTGGAGAATGAGGTGTCATGTATTCCCCATGGTTTTATGTTTCATAAGTTACCAAATCGGTAAGGGAATTTCAAATTTCAATTTCCACTCCATTGGGTTTACACATACTTCATTGATTATTTTTCTCCAAGATTATGTGTGGAAACAGTATTTATTATTTATATAGAAATTTCCACTCCACTTTGTGTGTATATACTTTTGATAAACATAATCACTCCATTGATAATTTCTAAATTCATTGATATAAACTTGATCTTACCTCAATTTCCATTCATTGAGTTTAAAATCCATGTCATTGGTGTTGTTTTTACAAGAATATGTGTGAATGTCCTATGATTGATTTACAATAAATATCCAATCATATTGAGTTTATTTATATTTTTCACACATAATTATGTCATTTATTTATCCTTTACCAAAGGATACAGTCCTTATAAGGGATTTCATCTCAACATACATTCCATTGAGTCTTCTTTGTTGTTGTGTGACAACTAACTTTTGTTTGGTGTATATACTATACACTGACATAGTATATCATGAATCCATTTATTCTCCTGATATTATAATTTTTTGATTACCTCAATTATTTTTATTCAAACATCTCTCATTTGGTTAGTCGCTCTAACAAAAATACCATTTTTAATGTTTTAAAATTTCATTCTTCTAAATATTTATCACTAATGTCCATGTTTTAAAAATGGTTTTAAGGTTTTATTTATAAGGACATTAAGGTTTTAAAATTAAAATTACTTTTAAAAATTTTAAATTGATATGTGATGCTTTGATTCAAAAATCTATTTTTAAATGGCTTCTTGACAAAGAGTGTGACTTTTAAATGTTTTCAAGAAAAAGGGGGATATTTCTCTCAAATAATTTTGATGATTATTTTCATCTATGTCAGTATACATCATTATTCTTGATTGAGGTTAATCTATTATAATACAAGCTTTAATATTGTATTGAATGAGTTATGATTGACTATGGATGTTCTATTTTATTCCATTCATGGTTTGAGGTTAAAGTGTTGACATTTCGTATGCTAGTTTTAATACTAATGTTTATATTATGTTTCACCCAATTCATATCAGGAATGCATTGGACTTAGTAAGTGATGGGTGGAGCATACTATATCTCCTCGATGCATCAGTAGGTCTTATGAGACAACTTGACATGGAATTGGCCGAGGCGTTTCCCAATTTTTTATATATGGTTTTGGCCGAGGCCTTAATAATTTTTAGACGTCTTGGCCGAGGCCTTGACAAAATGTTTTAGAATGTCTGACATTATGAATTCCATCATTATGAAATTAGCTTTTTATATTTCCTGTGATTATTCAACTAGTAGAACACTCATGACTATGTTTTATTATGACCTTATTTTCCCAGCTCACATTCCTTCAATAAAGTTATCATGTTTATTATTCATTTAGGAATGTGTTTTCAATTATTAAGCATGTTTAATATTTATGTTATCTTCCTCTCTATTGCTTACCCATACTGAGCATTTGAGCTCACCCCCTTATTATGTTTCATTTTCACAAGTTATGAAGGAGTTAGTTATGAGTGACTAACATGCATAATCTATGAGTCTTGGATGTTTGTAATGGAATAAATTAGTGTTTTTTTCTTTTCAAGTTTTAATGTTGAACTTATATATGTATCTTGTTTCCAAGACTACTAAACTGATTGGTCCTTCGGGACTTGATTCCTTGTAATCATGCCAATTTATTATAATAATTCACCGAATCTAGGTAACTAGGGTCTGGGCATTGCAATTGTTATTAGAGTAAGTTTACTATAAACCTTGGAAAGTAGATTTAGAAAAACTCTGATTATAGAACTTATCCCTAAGATAGAATTTGAGGATTAGTATTGATGAACTACCTAGAATTTTGGTATTGTAGATATCTAGTGAGTTTTCCAAGCAATTCATTCCAATCTTGATACGAGCATGTAGAGGTGGTTTTGGAACATATTTATATATGAGTAAAACTTGAAAACAACACTTTGAGAAATACTCGAACGGGAACTAGTGCCCGACAATGGGCCTTGATACACTATTGGTTACGAATCTCCCAGGGGATATGCTTAAGATAATTTACATTTTCATTACAAACAAATTTGAATCATTTTAACATAAGATGAGAATAAATGACCTTGGTTAATCCTAAGGTGTTTCAAATTGAAAATATGGTGTCATGATATTCTCAAAATTATTTTATGACTATAGTTACTCACACAAGGCTTTCTGGTTTTAGTCAATGGTTGGATTGTAAGGAAGTCGTAGTAACATTGAGCAAGATGTACGAGGTGGGAACAATGGTGGAAATGAGAATCAAAATGGAATGTCGATAGGCATAAAATATATCTTGTTCATGCAAAATTAGTTTCAAAAAAATATGATGAACAAAATATATGTTAACCAAATCCTAGAGTCAAAAAATAAGAGAAAGGCGACGAATTATAAGAGCTCCAGTAATGGAGACCATGGAGAAAAGAATCGTCAATTTCCCTCATGAATGAAACGTGGAAGGAGACACCGACGAAAGTGTCTCAATGGAACAAATAAATTCATTACGTGTGGGAAAGAAGGACTTAAAGTAAATACTTGATGAGGAAAAAATACGAGTACTATGGAAGAAAACAAAAATGTCCCAATAATCAATTTACAGTTGATTTCTGTAAATGTAGGGGACCTGACCATTTCCCGGGTGAATTCCCTATTCTATAGGATATTTTCTTGGTCATATAAGAAGCTATGTGGAAATAAATGGTTAGACAAATGATTAAAAGTATTAGTGCTCTCTGTTTATGGGATTACATTGAAATAATTTTCTCTTGAATCTGTAACACTACAGTTTGTCATGTGAAAATGATATTGGAGGAAGAATTATATTTTCTCTTGTGGATATTGTTATAAATTACCATTTGGTATTATATGATCATTGTTTTTGAGGCAATTAAAAGTTCCTATATTATGGGATGAAAATGCAAGGTATAAGATAACATTTTTTGTTAAATTATGATATGGTTATTTTGAAGAAATTATCTCATTTTTTTAATGTTATAAAATTTAGTTTTTTAAAAATGAAAACACACAGACTGTGTAAGAACCCGTCGCATTAGAAAAAGCAGTGGGAATCGAACCCACGACTTGAGTGCGATTGGGATTTATCGCCTACCACTAGACTACATGAAGTCCCTGGTTAGTGTGACTAATTATTTTTATTTAAATGATTATATTGATCAATAATAAGTTTATTTGGGATATTATGTCTTATCAAATGAATACCCATAGTATTGGAAAATTATTGGGTGATTAAGTGATAAATTTTATTTTGGAAGACGTTCGCTCTATTGGGAACACTATATGCTTATGGAAAATATAATACTATGGGATTTAATTTGAGGAGTAATGGTTTATTTTTATCTATGTTTTTATAGTATATTTATATTGATTAAGTTTATTTATGTAAATGATTGACCTATAATAGAGAACATGTGATTAGGTTAATTACTTTTAAGTACGTGACTTTAAGAGTATTCGATGTCATTTGGAGATACAATTAAATATCGAAGACTACATAACCAAATTCTTCTACATTTTGGGTTTCAATATTATTTTGGATTATATTGAAAGATTTTAAGGAAAATTTTTTATTGAATGGTATTTATTTAACTTTGGGGTATTGTTGGTTTAATTTTAGAAATTATATCAGTGTTTCTTTCTCTAAAGGATTATCCTTTTGGGGGATCATCTGATCTTGTAATAACCATTTTGGTTTTGATTAATCTCTATAGACAAGTTAAATATATAGTTTATCCTTTGTGATTCATGTGATTTTCTAGAAGTTGATTCTAGCTCTTCCAGTGTGACCAAGTCTTCTAGAATACTCATCGTTTGAAAAAAATGAGTTAGTTGTATAAATTTATTAAAAAATGAAACTATAATTAAAAATTAATTATATCTCTTTATGTTCTTAGTCAATCTTATACATAAATTCCTCATCTTTTGAAATGTATCTTAAAACAAAAAAATGTTGTTTGTTTACTTTTTCTATAGGGAAACTAATGACGGTTTTTCCTATAAAAAGTTTGCAGTTTTGTTGTTGTTAACTTCCTCCTGATCATGTTTTTTATCCCTCTCCATCAGAACTTGAAACTTTTATTATCTTCCATATCCATTTTTTCTTAAATGGAATTCCAGTATGGGTTATCTCGGGTGACCTTTGTACTTCTCTTTCATTCTTTTAAAGCGATAGTTTTATTGACTCTTTTTCTGATGTGGGACATTCAATTATGTTCCCAAGCCCAATTTTAAAAATTTCGAGAACACAATTTCCAAAATGGGGGAAGAATGTAATAACCCAATCTTCCATGGTACGTTTCATTTTTAATAATTTATTATCTTGCATTATACACAACTTTGAGATTCTAACACACCTTGACCAATCAAACTAGCCATTATGAATAGTAATACCCACTTTTTGAAATTTTATAAAGTTTATCTTTCATTATGGTCTTACTTTTTTGATTTGAAATATCAAAATTAGTTTAGGGTGATGTTTTGGTATTTTTTTGAAAACTTTCAATTTTTGATGAATAGTGAAAATCCTAAATTTGTAATTATAAACAACTTTTTTAATCGAAATAATTTATTTTGTTAAATTATACATTTGAATGGGTTTTAAGTATCTTTAGATTATATTTTTATCATTTAATATAACTTGAGTCATTTTATGTAATCTCATTATTATACTGGACATAAAAAGTGTCAATCTTTTGATAGTTATTATTTCATAAAAACACACTTTTTGTTTTGACTACATTAATTAATTTTAAATTAATTTCTTCCACTTATGAGTTTTGAATTTGGAATAATGGATTACATTTTTGGAATTAGGAGTTCTAATTTTTTTAAATAGGTAACTTTTATTTTTATACATTAGTAATATTTATTTGAGTAAATATTTTATTTACCTTGGTTAAAGGGGTAAATCTAGTAAATAACGTTAAACAAATAATATTATAATAGTATTAAATTACCCTAACTCGTGTCCTAACCCTATTGGATGATACATGTCTGACCATGGGCATCCTTGGGTCGATTTTGGGACCCCATAGAGCCACTTGGGAGTGATAATGACATTTTATATTAAATAATCTAAAGTAAAGAAAAAAAATAACAAAAGCAAATATCTTTTAGTAAAACAATTTTTATATGAGTTTATATAAATTATATATTCAAATATAAATATTAATTATAAATAGAAAAATATTTCTTACCTCGTGATATTTTATTTATAAATTTTAGACATAAAATAAATATATTTATATATGACACAATAATGATGCAATATTTTCCTTATTAATGAAACAATTAAATAAATGATATTATAAATACTAAATTTAGATAATTTTAAAGTTTTTATGTCATCCAAAAATTTTATATGTGACTATGAAATTTTATTGTTAACTAAATTTATTTATTTTGAAGTAATAAAGTTGTTATGACTTTAACAAAAATCAATTGTTAAATATTGTCAAAATTAAAATAAATGAGTTTTTAGAACAAATACAATATTATTGGTTGATATAATAATCCTAAATATATAATGTTATTCCAAAAGATTTATATAATTATAGGTGTATCATTAATGAACCACTTGTGGTTTTCTTTGAAGTTTATAGTGATTTTAATAACCATATAATATAATAATACAAAAAGACACGGTAAATGTCAAACTAAATAACTAAGAGATAAATCTAAAAGATAATGTTATTATAGTGAGTCAAACATTCCTAAAACCTCTTGGTTGAGTGGTTTTTGACTCATAACCACCTTATAATTTAAATAATTTATTTTGGAACCATTATAAACCGAAAATAATTTTATTATAATATAATATTTCAATATTTTCCTAAGGCGCCCCTCACCCCTCTTATAAAAGGGAACTTCCCCTTCTCTCAAATTCACACCTTCAACTCCATTTGGGTCGTCCAACATCTGACCAAATATCTTCTCCACTATCTTACATTTATCTTAGAGGCCATTCATTAGTTATAAATCCAACCTAAGGATCCCTTTTGATCAAATAAAAAGGAATAACCCGAAGATGAGGTAAATATCTCACCACCTCTTTAATGTTTTTTTCTTCATCCACTTCTTGTTTCCTTATTGTTTCCATTCTAAAATAATAAATCTAGTATCCTCTATATACTCTGATGTTATTAAAAAAAATTTATTACCATATTAATTCTTTTATCCATCCAATAAATGACAAAGTCACCATATGTGCGTACGTACGGATTACCATCTCCACGTCGTGGCGTGGTTTGTTATTCAAATACTTATTCAGTTGGATGGGTATAATATTGAGAATAAATTATTTATATAATAAATATAACATTATAATGATTTTTATGTGATATACCATCCAATTATATATTATTTTAATATCAAAAATAATGATATTGTCACTCGTGCGTACATACAGATTACTGTCTCCACGAACGAGATACGATTCATTTCCCATCGTATCCATTCTAGACTAATTTTCATTTGATGATTAAAAACAATGTTAAAATACTTAATATAATTCTGAATATGAATAACACACATCCTATCTTTAAAAAAAATTCTAACGTAACAAATCATATAATGCAAAACAAATGAGTTAACACCTGAAACGATGATACTACTGAAATATCGTTAACAATGTAATATTAGAAGATCATATAAGATATAATATTAATCTATATGGTTATTTTATAATTTAATAATTATTATTTAACCATTATAAAGGTGGTTAACCTACCATTGACCAAGGAAAAGTACAAAGTAAGGGGTTTCATATCTCACTTTTAATTCTGTGAGATTTCCATTGTTGGCCACTTATTTATTGGATATAGTGTGTTGTGTACTGCCATTTAATATATATTATCATGATTATATTTATATTAATTTTATTATGTGATTAATTTGGGTGTTATTAACTTTTTCTCTTATGTCTTGATTGATTACAATGAAGTAAGGGTTTTTCATCTCACTTTTTATTCCTGGGATATTCATGCCATATTGGCGACTATTTCATTTTGTGTGGAATAGGAACTATATATTATTGTATTATTGGTGTAATATATTTTAATTTATGTGTATTTACATCTTAATTTTATTATCCTTCTTTCATGGGTTTTATGTTTCATAAGTTACCAAATCGGTAAGCGAATTTCAAATTTCAATTTCAACTCAGTGGGATTTACACATACATCATTGATTATTTTACTCCAAGATTGTGTCTGGAATCAGTATTTATTATTTATGTAGTAATTTACACTCCCCATTGTATGGATATATGTTTGATACACATATTTAATCCGTCGATAATTTCTCAACTCATTGATATAAACTTGATCTTAACTCAATTTCCATTCATTGAGTTAAACATTCAAGTCATTGGTGTTGTTTTAACAATAATTTGTGTGAACGTCCTCTTATTTATATACAGCAAATATCCAATAATATTGAGTGTATTTATATTTTTCACACATAATTATTTCATTGATTTATCTTTTACCTAGGGATACATTCTTTATAAGGGATTTCATCTCGACTTATATTCCATTGAGTCTTCTTTGTTGTTGTGCGGAAACTAACTTTTGTTTGGTGTATATACTGTACATTGACATAGTATATCATGAATCCCTTTATTCTCATGATATTATAATGTTTCTATTACCTCAATTAGTTTTATTCAAACATCTCTCATTTGGTTTGGAACTCTAACAAAAATACCATTTTTATGTTTTAAAAATTTACTCTTCAAAATATTTCTCATTAATGTCCATGTTTAAAAAAATGGTTTTAAGGTTTTATTTATATAGAAATTAATCTTTTAAATTTAAATTAATTTTAAAATTTTCAATGTGGTACGTGAAACATTGATTTAGAAATCTATTTTAAACGGCTTCTTGACAAATAGTGTGACATTTAAATGTTTTCAAGAAAAATTGGGATATTTCTCTCAAATAATTTTGATGGTTATTTTAATTTATGTCAATATCCTTCATTATTAATTATTGAGGTTAGTCTAATATAATAAAATCTTACATATTGTATTGAATGAATTTGGTTTGATTATGGATGTGCTATTTAATTCCATTCAGGGTTTGAGGTTAAAGTATTGACATTTCTTATGCTAGATTTAATACAAATGTTTCAATTATTTTCACCCATTTCATATGAGTAATGAATTGGAGTTAGTAAGTGATGGATTGATCCCTCTATAGCTCCCCGATGCATCGGTATGTCTCTTGAGACAACTAGACGTGGAATTGGCAGAGGACTTTCCTAATTTTTGATATATTGTTTTGGATGAGGCCTTAATGATTTTTAAACCTCTTGGATGAGGCCTTGACAAAACGTTTAAATATGTTCGGCATTATGCATTCCATCATTATGAAATTAGCTATTTATATTTCATGTTTTTATTAGACTAGTAAAACACTGATGACTATGTTTTATTATGGCATTATTTACTCAGCTCATATTTCTGCCATAAAGTGCTCATGTTTATTATTAGTTAAGGAAAGTGTTTTGAATTATTAACCAAGCTTAATATTTATGTTATCGTCCACTGTATTGCTTACCCATACTGAGCATTTGAGCTCAACCCCTTCTTATGTTTGATTTTCCCAGGTTATGAAGGAGTTAGTTATGAGTTACTTGCATGAATAATCTCGGAGGCATGGATGTTTCTAATAGGATAAATTAGTGTTGTTTTTCTCTTCAAGTTGTAATTTTGAACTTATGTATGTATCTTGTTTCCAAGACTACTAAATGGATTGGTCCTTCAGGACTTGATTCCTTGTAATCTTTCCAATTTATTAAAATAATTCACCGACTATGGGTAACTAGGGTCAGGGTGTTAGAAATATATATCTTTGATAAGATTAGTTTATGTAAATTTGATTATACCTCACAAGTTCAAAATTTACTAAGGTACGCTCTTATAGAAATACATTTTATTATAATTAAATGGTACGTACATGATATACATTCAAAATATATGGAGAACTATGTTTTGATCATTATGTGGTTTCGCATGGAATAGAATGAATGGTTTTGATCACTCTTATGGTAAATTTATTGGACGTAAACAAGTGATATACAGGGTATTTAATTATATATCCTCTTTAAGGTTCAAATGTTCACCAGAAAAAATACTTGGTGGGATTGGTGTATTTTTTTCCTATTATAGGATATCCCCTAGACTGTGGTATCGATGATAAGAAAAGTATCTTCGTGCAAGGCCATGAAGTAATTTTTTAATGTCTGACATTATACATTAAATCAGTTTGAGAACAATGATTATTGTTATATACATTCATTTATTATCAGAGATATTTCATTCTCTTAGATCAATTGATGATTTATTCATGTGTAAATTTATTATTTTCATATAAGTTATTTCATGTTTATATTATTTGATATTTCTTTGAATTATATTACTTACTGAGCATTTGAGATTTCCCTTATTTGAATTTAATTCCATTAGAAACCCAAAGGAGGACTATGTGTAGTTATTAGGGATATTATGAAATGGAAAATCATTTTTTTCAAAAGTTGTTCATATTTTATCATATTATTTTCATGTGTAGTGCATGTATGTATTTGGAATTCCAAGACTAGTAAAATGTTCAATCCTTCGGAAACACTTGTAAATTGAAAAAATTATGTAATATAACTACTGAATCTAGTTTTATAGAGTGTTAAATGTTGAAATTAGAATAAAATAGTGTTTAGTAGAAACATTTTTTATAATATTTAGATTAACCAAGCTATATAAAAAAAGTAATACAAAAATATATACCAAATTATAGGGAAAACTCCAGAAAACATTTTTAGAACTTTATTTTACAATTCCAAATCATGAGATAATTTTATGTAATCAAATATAGACATATGGAAACTAACAAGAGTTATGGTTAACTTATAAACCAACATAGTTAATTAATGGATATTTCCCAAGAAAAATTTAATGAATATGGAGTTGAAGATAATTAGTTATTAACAATAATGGGATAGTAGGACCATGTTAAAAAAACTATTCATTCTCACAAGGATAATCTCATGAATCCATAACAAGGTGTAGTTATGTAAGATTGATTCATGAAATAACAGACACCAACATTTAGTTGAAATACTAAAGTGTTAATAGCTAAAAAAAGGATCGATCCCATACTTGATATATCTCTCAGTTTGGGAAGTTGTGAGAAAGAAAACTTCATCTTGTTGGTCCATCATTTGATGGTATATATAGAGAAATGGTTGTCATGAATTGAAAAATTTACAGAAAGATGAGGTCAAGTGTTTGGGATGAGGAAAATTCTATGTGGTTTTCAATAAAAAATAATTTCTTAATGATTAAGTAGTATATATAGAAGGAAAATTCTTCAATCATAGACAAAATTATAAGGAAAATATTGATGAGTTTGAAGAAAAAACAAGGATATATATTAATGTTGTGGCCAATATAATTATACCCTAAAGTAATACTAATCATTTTTAATGGTGTAAATTTGATCCTTTGAATGGAATTAGTCTCTCATACTTTTTCATCATATTAGTATATAATATCATGTTCCATTAATATAGAAAATGATATCTCAAGAATTTATATACAGAAGGGAATTCAATTGAATAAGAAGATGAATAATAATTGTGGAAATAATAATTTAGATAAGGGGAAGAAAGAGAGAATGAGATTTCCCACATGTGATAATAGTGGGATGAAACACCATGATTCTTTTAATACTGGAATAAGAATTTTTTATAACTGTAGAGAAAAATTCCATCAATATCACCAAATGCAAATGAATATAGTTCTGATTTTCAATGCTATAAGAATTTGGAGAAGAGAAGTTATTCTAACTAATTCCTCAATAATAAAGGTAATTTACCATAGAAATGACCAATTAAGAAATTCAAATCTTATGTCATTTCAACAATAGATTTTGAAGTTCCTAATGATGTAGTGGATGGTACTTTGAACATTTCAAAAAATATAGATAATGTTTTATTTCATTAATGATATTCATATTGTTTTATATTATCCATGATTAAAAAATCATTAAATATTTACCTAGAATCATATTAAGGTACTTATCAATTATGACACTAACTTGATTTCCTATAGAAACAAAGATGTGTTAGGATGTTCCAATCATGATGTATCAACATACCATATTTTCATACATAGTTACTATACATATATTTATCTTTGATATGATTCTTGGTGTAGATTTGTTTTCAAATTATAATAAAATAATTTTTTAAAGAGTTGGAGATATTTATTCAAGATGGTGAAGTGGAATATCAAGTCTTTTGAGTGGAAAATCATCATTTATATCATGTTTTGATCTATCCCCAATTTATAGCCTAAATGAAATTATGCATATATTGTTCAATCTAGAGCTTTATATAGTTTCAAAAACTATTTTAATAATAGATGATGTGAACATGGTATGGTTTTTTATAATGTTTTTTAAGATGAATTAACTAGTCATACACTATAAAATGATGTATTATTCTATAATGGACAAGATCAAGATGCAATAAAACTATCTAAAACTCATATAAGATGGCCCCAGTGGAGTTTGTGGAGTCAAATAAATATCTGAAAGAGTTGAGTGATAATGAATTTATATACCCTAGTTTTTGAACATGGGTAGAACCAGATTTATTTGTGATGAATACAGATATGTTTAGGAGATCATGAATCAATCAAAGTGAGATCAATTCCATAATTATAATGAATAAGTATCATTTTACATGCATTCATGAATTATCTAATAAACTCCACATATCCTAATTACTCTCAACGATAAACCATCACTATTTTTATCATTAGTTAAGGTTGTACAAGAATGATATATAAAAGATGACATTCTTATCAAGGAATATAGACTATGATTTTGTGTGAATTCCTTTTAGATTAACAAATTCTCCTTATGTCTTTATGGTTATGATAAATAGTTTATTCAAGGAATATCCTAATAAAAATGTGGTGGTATTCATTGATGATATATGGATATACTATATGAGTTATGAAGAGAATTAATGCAAGTTATAAAAAAATATAGAGACCCTTAGAAAAATTAATATTATTGTAAGTATAGTATGTGTGAATTTTTTCCTAATTATGAATCTTTTATTAGACTTATTTTTTTCAAAGGATTGTATATCTACATACCCCGCAAAGAAAAATTTAGGCAAATAATTTCTTAAATCAACAGAAAATATTGATATATGATGTATTATATGTTTATAGGGATAATGTCAGTGGTTTGTTTACGATTTCACCCAATTCCCCAACCAATAAATCCTGATATCACATATAGGGGATAATTTCACTTGGGAAATGGAATGTAATAAAGGTTTAAATTGTGTTAAGAGGAGAATTATAGATTCCCTCGTATTAGATCTATTTTCATACAAGTAAGGGATTTTGATTTATATTGATGCATCCTAGAAATGAGTTGGTTAGGTATTTATCCGGCATGATAGATTTATTTCATATGAATTTTCTGAATTGAAAATCCATGAACATAACTATCAAACAGTTGATGTTGAGTTGGTAAAAATAATATTTCATTGATAATCTACAAACTATATATCTATAGTGAAAATGTGATATATATATATATATAGATTTGAATATATTATCTCATAAGAAACTCAACATTATGAAAATAAGTTAGTGGAAACTACTCAAGGACTACTATTTCTCGTTACATATTCACCCTATGAAGGAAAACAAGGTGGTTGATGCATTGAGTAAGAGGGAAAATGGAGTTATTAAGATGACATTGATTAAAAAATATACCATATATAGAGATACAATAAATGTAAATATAGTGATTTCTTAGAAAGGGGTTCCATCATTAAATTTAAAAAAAATCAGCATTCGGTCATTATTAGATTACATAGGGAAGTCCTAGTAGGATGCTGAAAACATACAAAGGAATATTAACATAGTGAGTGGTGGGAAATTGATGGACTTAATCTATTGAGATGGATCATTGTTGCTTGGGAAGATGTTATTTATTACATCCATACTAGATATGATATGGGAACTACAGGATGAAGAACATAGATTTAATATCCCCATACACCCTAGATGAATAGAGAGGTATCTAGATTTTAAAGAATATTTTAGTGGGATTTCATGATGTATGAAAATGTAGTCTATGTATCTAGTAGGTAAAGGTTTAATGGGAATACCCTATGGGTTAGAGTTTACCTTTTCCAATACATATATGAAAATTAGACAATGTTACCATGTATTTTGTCTCTACACTCCAAAATATTTCATAGAATAATAATGTTATATGGGTCACTAATGATTATTTTACAATATTTGGAATATTTATCTGTGATAAGAGAAGATATACCCCTTGGGAATCATTCCTTACTCAAAATAAATAAAATGTAAAAACTCATCGGGAAACTCTATACATTGTATCTAACCATGAACATATATTCTAATCAAACTTTTAGAGGATTATTGAAAGGTATCTCAAGGAAGAAATAATGGTAAGTACTACATGTCTTCCCCAGACTAATGGAAAGTCTATAAGGACTCTCTAGACATTGGAATAAATATTTAGATCCTATTATATTGAATTCCATGGTACATAAAATTAGTATCTTCATTTTTTAGAGTTTTCATATAATAATATCTTACAATCAAGAATCTAGATAGAACAATATGAACCATTTTATAGGAATATGTGTCATACTCCCATATTTTGGGATGAATCTGGAAAAATAAATCTATTTACCCAAGAGTTTTAAGAGGAGCTGATTGTTGATTTATATACTATTCAATATCATATTAATTCAATAAAAATAAGATAAAATTGTTGTATTTATATTCAAATTAAGGGATTAGAAATTAAAGTTGTGTATAAGTTAATCTTGATTGGTTCACTGTGAAAGGTATTTTTATGATTTGATAGAAATGGAAATTTTATCACTCTATACAATGGCCCATTTGAAATATTTGAAATAATTGGGGATGCATCATACCAAATGGCTATGATTCCAAATGTTTCTAAAGAAAAAAATGTATTCAATGTTTTTCTATAGAGTAAATATATGCTGGATCCAATGAATGTGATGAAATTGTAAAAATAATGTTTAGGCATAACTTTCCTTTTAATGGGAACCCTTTCAATATTCCTAACATGAGAGAGATATTTTTGTTGAATCAGACAACACATTTAGTGAAACACTATTAGACAAATTAAAAAATGCAATGGGAAACCAAGGGGCATGATGAACCAATAAGTAAGGTGTAAGAATTTTCATTCAATATCTGATATACACCTCAATTTTGATAATTAAATTTGTAATACCACAGAATTCCATGATTTTATTTTTAAATTAAATGGGACTATTTTGATACAAGGTTCTAGTAATGCGTGTGATTCCTAGGGTTGGAGTTCCTGGAACGATCCGTCAAAAAATGAGATGCTTCAAAAAATGTGGGTGAGAGGTTTCATGAAAATGTAAAATAAATCCTAAAAAGATTACTGAATAAAAAATGTGAGGGAACCGTTTCATTCAAGATGAAGGGTTTACCCAAGGCATGACTTTTGTATAGTTGGCGTGGGCCTTCACTGAGATAATTTGAAAAAGGAATAACCATAAATTAATTAATTAATAGAAATTATTTTATTTTTAAAATCCATATAACTCATGAATAGTGTCAATGATTAAAAATTTTAGACCATCGTTGATCTCGTGATAGTATGCTTTCCTTTGGAAGAGCCTAACATTTCCTGACACAGGCTAATAGTTGAAATTAGTTTTTGGCCGTAAGTAAAATTATTGAATAAAGTTATTTTATTTTCAAATACTTATAACTCATAAATGGTAATTCAGATTGGAAATCCGAGCATACCATTGATCTCGTGAGTGCGTTTTTTCCTCGGTCAGAGATTAACCTCGAATAGCGTGGGTTGAGGGTGAAAGATAGATTATGAACTTTTTTTGGAAAATTAAAATGGTGCACATGCGTGGTTTTAATAAATTATAAACATGTTCTCAAGATGAAAATCAGAGGGCACTATTGCATCTAGAACAATGACATTACCTAAGAATGAACCTAACCTCGACCGGTGTGGGTTGAGAGAAAATGTTAATTTGTGGTTGTTTTAAGAAAAATAAAATAAACATAAAATGTTTATTTTATTCATAAATTGATTTTTTGCAGTGCAGAAATGAGACAACTATTTTATTCTATTAATGAGAAGGTGTAATTACTCTTTAATTGAATCATAATTGATATGGTGTTTCATACATGAAATAGCATAACGAAGTAATGATGTAGCGTAACAAAATAACTTGTTACATTTCTATTTTAATGAGATAATAATTAGAGGAATCAGAGCAACAATTTCTCTGTAAGATGAAGAAGAACATCAATCCAATGTTGAATACTGGTGAATCATGAGAAACAATGAATCACCTCTATGAATGGGACTGAAAAGCGACGAATGCATCCTTCTTTCACCCTTTGAAGGATCTCTAGAAACGTGGGAAGTAGATCAAGAATGGAGAATGAAGGTGCATGACACCACTCTTCCCTGACCAACCCATTTATCCCATGTAGGGGTTCCTTTTGATTTCGATTTCCCCATTCTTATTTCTAAATCAATGTCTGTGGATCAAACCATGAACACGTTGATCCATAGGTTTTTTGTTTTTGTGGTATGGTGTTTTGCATCAGGGTTTTTATATGTATAAATCTTTGATAATGCCTTAAACCTTCCCTATGTTTCTAAAACTCTAACGTGGAGGGTGTGAGATGACATGAACAAGGCTCAAGACCCTATGCATTTTTTCCTTCTTTGTGGCCGCACCTTCAAAATGGCGATAAGGAGTTGGAAATGTGTTAGCAAGGATTATGGAATCCCATGGAATCCAGAGGTGTAGATGACACGAGGAACATACCACTAGAGAAGACCCATTGTTCTGCAGGAGGCTCCACCGGTGTGCCCTTGGTGTTGGTCCATGGTTTCAGCTGCGAGTGGGTTCCAGTGTGCCATGATGAAGTACAAAGGTCATGATGCGGCCCACTCGGGCCATGGTGAAGTAGTAGGAGCTACCGACACTCGGGATGATAGTTGGAAGAGGTGGGATGTGGTCATCCATACATGTTAGAATGACATCCCTTGTGCTGGAGGAAGGGAGGTTGGCTCCAAATGGTCACATATCGCACAAACCGGACATCATATGGTTTCTGAGATGAAGGGGACCGGGTTGTACAATGGGTCGGGCCGCAGGGCGTGAACCGAGCCACGGAGTGGCATAATCTGGAATTAAGCTTGCCCACTTTTGTTAACTGGGCCATCATGATAAAGTCATGCCATTAGGCTGCCTGGGCTGGGAAAGAAAACCATCCCACCAGTATGGACTGGGATAGATAAATCTGGGTCATTGGCTGACCAAGCGGGGTGGCCCCCTTTCAAACCCGGCCTAGTCCTACAAGGCATAATGGCCTGGCCCAGTTTCCCATCCAACTCAGACCCAAACCTAGTGGGTTGAGGTTAGATGAACTAGACCGAGGTATGTGGGGCCCCCGGGCTGGGTTGTCCGGGTTTGCCTGTCTGGGTTAGACTGAGCCCAGACACAACCGACCCTATTACTAAAACGCCAATATATTTCAAACCGGGCATGGGATGGATGTTTTATTTGCAGCCATAGAACCCATGTGATGTGGCAGTTGTTTTGGAATACTCTATGGAGGTCTTCATGGAAGTTAAAATGAAATGATTGGATTGAGGATTAGTTTCTATAGATATCAATTTCACTATGTGTGGGAATCATATGGCTAATTGAGACCCAAAGTCTATTGAAAAACGACCCTATGTGGATTAGATACAAGTGGCCCAATGTTGATTCGATACAATGACCCAATGGGAAGCGGCTCTGTGTGACCCGATAGGCCCATGGTGGGGAGCAACTCTTTGTGAACCAGTAGACCCACAATACTAATTAGGGATGATTATCTCAGTATGATGGCCAAGGTGTGAAGTGGCTCTGTGTGTCCCAGGAAACCCACAGTGGGGAGGGGCTTTGTGTGACCCAACATACACACAGTATTAATATGGGATTAGTGCTCGAACAGTTCAAGTTTATCTGAGTTACGAATTATAGTCTTTCTTTCGTACTTTGGATTATACCCATGTGAGTTCTTTTTCTCCATGTTTGTGCTTCGTGGTTTGAATTGTGGATTTCATTCTGGTCTTTCCTTGGTGCCTTTGGGTCCCTACTATGTTTTGTGTTACTCACCCCAGCACGAGCTTCACCTGCACATGTCTCGACCCGTACAGTTGATCGATACTTTGACAGATACCTTGTTGATCTATGATCAGGTGTTTCTCAGTGAAACAAGACAAACATATGCTTCGATGGAGACCCTGGTGGTCTGGGACCAGGTAGTGCTTAGTGAGATGAGACACATGGGAATACTTCTATGACTAGAGGTAGCTACCCTGCACCTACCAATTTAGGTGGAGTATTGAATATATAGACCATGGTTTTACTTTCCATGATGGTATTGGTATTTTATTTGGGCCCCTTTGTACATTCAGTATGTAATGTACTCTCTGTAGTTGTCTCATTAACAGCTGTGGTTTACTTCGTTTTTACTTTTCACAGTTTGAGCTTTGTGCATATCTATAGGTTGAAAGGAGAATTCTTTCCCTTTTTGGGATATGCCTATTCAGTGGTAGTTGTTAGATACTGGCCTATGAAATGTGGGCTTGGCGTAGTCATGACACAGGACCTAGGGAACGAGTTATGAAAAAATGGTATTAGAGGTGGTCAGTTTTACCAGAAGAACTATGATTTTGTAAATTTTGATGGGGGAACAATTTTAAGTGTATCGAGTTTGGATTTCTATCCAGGGAGTCCAATGTTGGTGCAGAAACCAACATATCCATAAACCATGACTCTAAATTCTATTTTCTGACCCGGTACATGAAAAAATTGGTTCCATGCATCTCTGAGTGTTTTCCCATGATCTTTTTTTTTCAGTGTCAGCTCATCGGGTATAATAAATTGATAGTGCTTCATCTTGATTCTCTTTCAAGACACCTCTATATAGACTTCCAACCAGGATTCTAGAATGTTACCACAAGGATGACCCCCATACTGATGAGGATTTTTTATAGGGATCATTTCCTGATATGGTACCTTCGTGGGGTGTCCTAGTGATATCACAACCCGCTGGTTAGCAGTTACTACCGGTACTACCGGTAGAGGACACATGAGGCTCAGTGCCTTACACTAGTTTTAGTGATAGAGACCCCCAGGTTCTAAGGAGAAACTGAATAAGAGTTTGCTAAGGACTAAATTGAGGTGGTGATTGATTTTTTCATATATCCAGGGAACCGTTAGATCATATGGATGTCCTGGAAGTGAGCCCTCTATATGGCTCAGTAGGGTGATGGAAGGGTTTTGATTACACGATCTTACATTGAAGTGAATTTTCCATGGACAAAGCTTGAGAAAATTTCTCATAAAATGGGTCTATTTCCATAAAAGCTAAGTGGTATGTGTGCCCATGAGCTTCTACAGCTTGGTAGGATGACATGTGGGTAGCTGAGTATTCATCGAGGCGTACAGACCATTCCTGGTACTCGATAAATATGATACGAATAAAGCTTCAGGGTCCAGACCTATGAGCGATATGTGTTTTAGGAAATCCAAGCCAACACTATTCATTTGTGCATTCCTATTTAAGTTAGGATTCTCGAGATAACCATTGCGGTAGAATGTTATTTGATTGAGCATATGCAGCCAGTGAATTTCATCAGTGAAAACGCCGGAAACTGACATCGGTCTCAGAGACTTAGATGAGTACGAGGATGTATTTTGAGAGGATTTTTGAAGACTACCTCTTCAACGAGAGGTATATTTATGTATTTATCTATACCCAAGGATGACACCAATATATACACTAGAATATCGAATGGCTGCCCTAGAGATCTGGGGATTGAGGGTATAGTTGGACGACTTACAAGTGAAGTGGTTTGTAAGGCCCATCATTTCACCATGGGAGGACCTAGTGTTATTTTCCAAGATGGTAGACGAAATCTTGAGGATATGCATGGACTTCCATAACCTGAACTAGGTGAATATAAAAAACAAGTTTCCTTTACCAAGGATTTATGACCTCTTTAAACAGATGAATGTAGTGATATGGTTCTCAAAGACAGACATTGGATCAGGCAGTCACCAGCTTCGAGTACGAAATGAGGACATCTCGAAAATAGTTTTCAGATGTCTCTACGACCACTTCGATTACATATTGATGTTGTTTGATAGGAATTATTCCCCATTAGTGTTCGTGGGACTAATGAACATGTTCTTTCATATGTACGTAGATAGGATTGTTCTTGTCTTCATTGATGTCATCTTAGTGTATTTAGTATCCGAGGAGAACAAAATACACCTAAGGATGGTTCTGGACACACTTTGAGAGCTCCATCTTTTTGGAATGCTCTCAAAGTGTGAGTTATGGATAAGCATGGTCCACTTTCTAAGACATTTCATCTTGGAGGCTAAAGTTTTTGTGGATGAAGAAAAGATCAAGGAAACACATGTTGGGAGCCACCCAAGAGAATTACCAAGGTGTGATGTTTCCTTGGGTTGGTTGGGTACTATAAGAGGTTTTTACCTGACTTCTGTTGAGAGGAAACACCCATGAAAGCATTGAAGAAGAAGTGAATCCCTTTGTGTGGATAGATTGATGCCAGAATACATTTTATTAGCTCAGGAAGAGCTTGATGATTGCTCTTATATTTACGTTACTAGAGGATGGCGCTGACTACATGGTGTATTGTGACACATCAAGAACCATGATCGGTTTTGTCGAGATGCAAGGGAATGTAGTATTTTAAAATGGATCAAAAAATTGAGACAACATGAGTAGAATTATGGGACTAATGACCTTGATTTGTCAACGATAGTCTCCCCACTGAATATGTGGCGACACTACCTTTTGGGTGAACAATTCATCTTCTACACTGACCACAAGAGTATCAAGTGTATCTTTTCTCAAAAGGATATAAATATGTGCCAGTGAAATTGGATAGAGTTCCTCTATTACTATGACTTAGAAATATTCTATACTCATAGAAAGGGGAAAATGGTGTCGGATTCTCTTAGAAAGAGATCAAGCTCACAACTACTATACGAGGCCTCAGAGCAGTAAACCTCGCTTCGGATATCCTTTGTGGATAAAGATAAGAAAACACATCTAAAGTTAATTGTAGTTTCGCCTCCACTTTTCCAGTAATTAAGGGATGAACAACTTGTTGATTATATCTACAAGACTACAGATGCCTAGTTATCCACTGGTCATACCCCTATTTTTTATTTTAATTGTAGGGAGCATATCATCTTTTTTAGAGGGAACACCGTAGTTCCATTGATGTTGTGAGAGGAGGTGTTGAGGGAGTTCCATACATCCACTTTTTAGGTACATCCCAGTGTGGTGAAGTTTTACTAGGACCTCCGACATTAGTACTGGTGGTCAAGAATAAAGAAGGTGGTAGCTGAGTTTTCTCAAAATTCCTCACTTGTCAGCAGGTGAAGGATGAGCACCAGGATTCAACAGGTTTGACACAACCCCTAGAGGTACCATAGTTGAAGTGTGATTTGATATCAATGGAATTTGTGATGGGATTACAATATATGTCAATGGGGAACAGTACCATCTGGGTGATCTTACAAGGACTCACTATGTCATCCCACTTTTTAACCATTCGAGAGAAGGGTTCAGTAGAGAGCTTGGAACACCTCTACAAGAAGGAGATAGTTCGACTCCATGGAGTCCCTTCTCCTATAGTTAGAGATCATGATTAATTATTAACATCCTAGTTGTGGAAGAGATTACACGAGGCATTCGGGACTCAGCTATGTAGGAGCGTGGCTTTCCATCACCATATTAATAGTCAGATTGAGTGGATTATTCAGGTGTTGGTGGAAATGATACTTGATTTTATATTGGACTTTGGTAATAGTTGGGAGGACCACCTTCCTCTGGTATAGTATTCATAGAACAAGAACTATCACTAATCAATTGGCATGGAATCATTCGAGGAACTTTACAGGTGTCTTCGCAGATCACCTCTATACCGGTCAGACCTAGTGGAGTCAGCACTAATGGTTCCATAGTTGGTATGGGACTCCACCGACAAGGTCAATATAATCCAAGAGAGGATGAGGACTGAATAGTCTATAATGAGATCATATATTGACAGGAGACGAGGCCCTTGGTGTTTGAGGAGGGATACCATGTGTTCCCTCAGGTCTCCCCCAAACAGGGATTGTAGGGATTTTGGTCGGGGTGAAATGTATTCTTAGAAATTTATCAGCCCTTTCTAGATTCAGAGCAGATTTCGAGAGGTGGCGTACCACCTAGATCTTCCCCGACAGATGCACTAAGAGCATGATGTTTTCCAGATGTCACAACTAAGAAGATACATTCATGATCCATTACACGCCATCTATTGGGGTGAGCTGGACATCGACGATATATCGATATTTGTAGAGTTTCTAGTGGAGATAGAGGACTCACATGAGTGAGACCTTTGTGGGAAATCGATTCCTATGTCTGTATTTAATTGAAGCACGATAATATCAAGGGAAGAACATGGAAGAGGGAGGCTTAGATTCATTCTTAGTAGCCCTTTCAGTTTGATTAGCCTTTGATTTGGCATATGAGTAAGTAAATCCCTAAAAGAGGGGAGTATTGTAATACCCTGGAATTCCATGATTTTTTTATTAAGTGGGATTTTTTCAAGGCCATGCATTGAAAAAACATGTGATTTTGAGGCCTGAAGTTCCTAGATTGATGTGTTGAAAATTATTAATCATTAAATAGATTTAGTGAGCAATTTTCCTAATTTTTTTTATTAACTATTAAATAGGTTCCTGGATCAGAAATCGGAGGGAACCATTGCATTCAGGATGGTGGGTTTACCCTAGGTGCGACTTAAGTTTAGTCATCATGGGCCCCCAATGAGAAAAACCAAAAATGGAATAACTGTAAATAAAACAAATAAAAAAAATTATTTCTCAAATACTTATAACACATGAATGGTGATTCAGATTTTAAATTCAAGACCACTGTTGATCCCAAGAGAGTATGGTTTACTTAGGATGAGCCTAATATTGGCTGGAACGAGCCAATAATGGAAAGCATATTTTGGCCATAAATAAAATAATTGAATGAAGTTATTTTATATTCAAATCCTTATCACTCTGAAATGGTAACAAGGATTGGAAATATGAGAGTAACATTGATCTCATGAGGGCATGTTTTCTTTAGGTGGAGCTTAACCTTGATCGATGCAGGTTGAGGGAGAAAGATATATTTTGATCTTTTTTTAAGAAAATTTAAATGGAGTTTATGCATGGTTTTGGAAACATCTAAACAAATACCTGGATTAAAAATATGAGGTTACCATTGCATACGAAACAAAGACATTACATATGAATGAACCTAACCTCCACTGGTGCAGGTCGAGGGGAAATGTTAATTTTCCATCATTTTAAGAAAAATAAAATAAACTTGAGAAGTTCATTTTATCCAAAAATTGTTTCTATGTGAAGCAACGATGAGATGATTATTTCCTTCCATAAATAAATAGGAATAATGACTTTTTACCTAAAGCATAACTGATATTATACTTCATAAATCAAGAAGCATAACGACATGATGATGTAGCATAACCAAAACGTTATGAAACTTTTATCTGTTAAGGAGATAACAGTTTAGAGAATCAGAGGTAGAATTTATCTGATAGACAGAGAAGAAATTCTCTCCAACTAAAAATATTGGAGAATCCCGAGAAAAAAAGATTTACCTCGAAGAAAAAGACCAAATAGAAACCAAAATGTCCTCTTTCCATCGATAGAAGTAATTATAGCAACGTAGGTGGCATATCAAGAACAGAAAATGATGGCGTGTGATGCCACACTTCCCTGAAAAACCCATCTTTCCCAGGTTGGGGTTACATTTGATTTTGAATTCCCCATTCTTCTTTCTAAAACAATGAATGTGGATTGACCCATTAACATGTTGATCCATAGGTTTCTTGTTATTTAGGGAGGTTGTTTTTCATCGGGGTTATGGTTTAGGATAAAGCGATAATAAATCCTTAATCCATCCCCATTTTTCTAAACCTATAAGAAGAAGTGTGTTGGATGACATGAAAAAGGCCCAAGACCCTCTACTTTTGTTTATTTTTGTGCGTTCTTCATTGTCATACCATAAAAATGGTGGTGAGGAGTTTTTGAGGCCTTAACAAGGAGGGTGGGGTCCCATGAAGGCATGAGGGATAGATGACATGAGGAACGAACCATCGGAGCGTACCTAGTGGTACACGAAAGGATCTACTGGTGTGTAAACATCGATGGCGAGGGCCTTTGGCAGTGACTGCAAGCAGATGGAAGCGCACCACGATGGCATGCCCAGGTGGTTCCGCTCTAGACTGGCAGCATGCCACGAAGACATGCCGAGGCGAGGCCAAAAATGGATCAGGTCACGACGAAGAAAATAGAATTTCTGGGGGAACATGACCATTAATACACATCAGAAGGGTGGCCCAAACCACACGGGCTATGTTGCTCTAGAATGCAGTCCAGCAAGGACCACGTGCAAGAGGAATGGTGGTTGACTCTTTCCTGCCCCAACACGAATGAACTGGATTCCACCTGGCATCCGGGATGAAGGAGTCTGACCAACACAGTGGGTGGGGTTAGGGGGGATGGGTTGGGGAAAATTAGGGCGTGGATCATCCTGATATGGAATTAAGATAGCCCACTTTTGTGGGCCAAGTCTGCTGGATAATGACGGGCCACTGGGAAGCCCGATCTAAGAAGTAAAACTAGCCCACCAGTGTCGGTCGGGATGGTTAAATCCGAGTTGTTGGGCGACCATGTTGTTTGGACACATTATTGAACTGGTTTAGGTCCCGGAAGTCCCAATGGCCCTAGCCTAGTGATAAGGTTGAACCAGACCTAAACTGATTCGGGTGAGGTCAGTCAAACTTAGCGGTGGCATGCGGGGCCCCCAGTAGAAGTATGGCCGGGTCCATCCGACTGGGTCATACTGGGTGCAGACATGACTGACCCCCAATTAATAAAACACCAATATCTTTTAGACCGATCTTCTGATTAACAATCCATTTGCAGCATTGCAACCCTTGATATGAGGTGTTTCTTTTTGAATACTCCACGGATGTCTTCATGAAAGTTGAAATGAAATGAATGGATTGATTAGTAGTTAGCCGCCAGAATCATTCTCACTATGTGTGGGAATCCTGTGGCTGAATGAGGGAAGAAGACTACTGACAAGTGACCCTATGTGGATTAGCTACAAATGACCCTGTGTGGATCATATATGATGGGCCAATGGGAAGTAGTTCTATGTGACCCGATAGGCCCATGGTGGGGAGTGAATCTATGTGTCCCTGTAGACCCACAAAACTGATCAGGGATGAGTAACTTTGTATGATGAACAAGGTGGGAATCAGCTCTGTGTGACCTGGAAGAACCACAATGGGGAGAAGCACTGTGTTTCCCACCATAACCATGGTATTAATTAGGGATGAGTACCCCAACAGTCCAAGGTGTTCAGTGTTATGGATGATACTATTGGTTTTCTTACATTAGATTATACCTATGTGAGTTGTCTTGTTCTTGGATCATGCTATGTTGTTGGCTTTTTGGATTGCTTTTTGGTATTTACATGGTGGTTTGTGGTCCCTACTTAGTATTGTGTTACTCATACCTTTATGGTATTCATCTGCATTTATTGTGTCTCGTGCAGGTGATTGACGCTTTGATGGAGACCATGGTGGTTTGGGACGAGGTAGTGCTTAGTGGGATGGGATGGACTGACGCTTTGACAGATACCTTGGAGGTCCTGGACCAGGTAGCACTCAGTGAGATAGGATAGACGTGCGTACTTCCCGGCTACAGGCAATAACCCTTCACCTACCCCTTTAGGTGGGTACTCAAGTGGACAGACCATGGTAATTTTACCTTCCATTGTGGTTTTTGGATTGTATTATGGACCCTTTTTTACTTTCAGTTTGTATTGTAGTCTCTACAGTTTTCTCAGTGATAGTTTTGATTTACTTCATGTTTATATTCTGTAGTTTTAGATTTTTTCACATGTATGGGTTTAAACCAAAATTCTTTCCCTTTTGGGATATTCCTATTCGGTGATAGTCGTCAGCTCGGAGCCTATGAAATCCATGCATGGGGTAGTCACGACATGCCTCTTAGGGGATGGATTATGAAAAAATTATTTAAGGTCAGGAGGATGTAATACCAAAGAATTTACTATAGCTGGTTAACACCATATAATGTTCTATTTCACAAATGTTCTCTTTATAGTGGATTTATTAATGGAAATATTGGAAAGAAAAATTTTATAATTTTAAATTTACCTAAATATTTATGTTCTTGACTTTACTATATAAAAATTAGCATAGTATGAATTTTTTATATTTTTTTAAAACTATTACGTTATAGTTAAAAATTACAGTTTTCTTGAACATGTAACATTTATGAATTCACCATTATATAAGAATTTTATCGATGTTTATAAACCCATTTAGGTAATAAAATATGAATTTAATGAATAAAATTATATATTTTACAATATTATATGAACATATAGTACTTACCAAACACATTTTTCGAACTAATTAAAATGTTACATCAAATTAGAAATTATTTTTTAGTCAGTCCATTGAATCATGTATTGTCATGGGTGAATTGGATTTGGATTTCTGTGAAAGTCTCATAAAATTTATATCTTTTATAAAAAATCAATTTAGATATCAAAATGAGTAGACAAATTAATATTCCATTACATAAAATTTAATGATTAGATACATTATTTCAATTAAAATAGTTTTTATTTGATTTTAATTATTTTTTATAAAATTAAATTTTAACACATTTATAATTTTTTTTGATAAAGTTATATTCAAATGTGAAACTATATGACTTAAAATAGGAAGAATATTCAATCATAGCCCTTTTAATTAATATTAGTTACTAATATTAGTAATTAATTACCAAGGTAAAAGTAAAAGTTATAATTTTTTTAGCTTAGCTGAAAAAAATATATCAAAACATTACATCACTTTAACATTTTATATTTGGATTGAAAAATATTTGTTCTTCCTAATAGTAATTTTACTTTATATCCATTGATCCTTGAATAGTTTCAAGAAATTATTAAAATATGTAAAGTGCTTCAAAAACTACCATTATTTTCACTTATAAAATTAGAACATAGTCACAACTTCCGGAAACACATCCCATTATAAATTTCCATTTCAACTACACCATAATTATCTCCCCATAACCCTTTACCATGAACATAATCCATCGACCACTCATTGTTAGCTTAAGCCCTTCAAATTCGAGATGACTTCCAACGACAAATCAAGTCCTCGACGCGAGTATTATAAACAACATAGTTTTATTATAAATTACAATCTTTCAAATTAATTATATCCTCAATAATATAATTATATTATTATAATTTACAATATCAAATTTCACCATATTATGGTTGTTATCGTTATTTATTTATATACCCTTTCCATTAAGAAAAACGAAATCGTTGTTCGTGGGTTGTGTGGACTACCGCCTCCATTACATGACATGTCTCCATTTCCTTCATCACATTATAATGATGGATATAAGTATGGTAGTAAAGGATAAAATTTATATTTATGATATCATAATTTTTATTTTTTGAAAAATTTGATAACCTATTAATTATATGACCAACAGACAATCATCGTTAGATTAATTTTTTAAAATAAGCATACTAAGAAGATAATCATCTATTCAATAACAAAATTGTTTCATATCCTTTAATTATTATTATAATTTATTATAATTCTGGTACATAACACTATAAAACACTGTATAAGATCATCATACTACATTTATAATGATATTATAGCAAAGAAACTTCATAATCATCAACAAGTCATGGTAAGTTTGTGTTTGAGTCGGTTTAACCACCTATATGAACAACAATATTCATATATGTAATGGAAAACATTTATAGCTTATCTAATTGTATAATATGGTATCAATTTGTAATTTAAAATTTTATTCTTGAAATATTATATTTTTTACAAATTTATCAATTTTGGAAACACCATCTCTTTGTTAAAAATGAAAAAATATTCTTATTATGATAATCATATTCAAGGATAATGTGAAAAATATAAATTAAAGGGTTTTTAAACATCATAATTTTTTATAAATATTCTAAAAAAATAAATTTAATGAAAAATTGATAATATCATGTTTAATAATAATGACCACAAACACATCTATTATGATAATCATACAAATGTTCAAAAATATTAACCCTAATGTGGAAAATTGGAAGAAACATTTTAGAGAATACAATTAAATAAGCATTTAGATGAAAATGGACATGATTTTTGTTCCAAATTAAGTCATTAGTATAATTATTAATATTATATTTGTTATTAGATTAATTATGAGGAAGTCAGGATAATAGGTAATGGTTTTCTAACTAAGATTCCACTCCTTGAGAGATGTTTTACAATATGAAACTAATTAACATTATGGGATGTATATTATTATAATTTTAGATCTTATATAATTAAATTAGAGTTTTTTATTTTATGATAATAAATAATTCCTATTTTTCAATTTTCTTTGATTGAATTTATACTGAATACATGTGTTGGGGCTTCCATCACAATTTTAATTCATTGAGAATCATGTTATGATCATCATCAAATTTCGTTATGTGGTGCATAAATTTACATGGAATAATTTATACATGTTACTAATGAAATTTATGGGATTTTGAATCATATATTTCAATCCCTCAATCACATTCATTAGATTCTATAATTACCTTTTCTATGGTATAAAATAATTATATGTATTTAATGTTAAACAATGTGTAATTTTATAGAAAATTAATCCGTATCAAGATATTGGAAAGTTGATGCATATATGGAATATATGAACCTAGTGGTAATAAAAAAAAGAAGTAATTTAAATTGAATCAATCATCACCCTAATTCATGATGATTGGTATTAATAATAAAAACCTGGGGAGATACTCAAGTAGATATGCTTTGGAATATTCACATACTCTTAATGAGAAATGATGAAGGATTTTTCTTACCATATCTTCAGTCTCATATTAATTCAATAAATTGAACCCAATTACTAACTTAAGTGGATAAACTATCACATTTTATGTAATACACCATAATGTTTATATTTATTAAGGAATGTTCTCATAGGCATCCTCATTTTTCTATTAAATGGGGAAGTATTTTATTTCTCTATTTTTCTTTATATGGATGTTTTTTTAGTGTGTGTTTCCTTAGTAAATGGTATGAGTGGTCTTGATTAAAGTTATATTGAATTCATTGGAATTAAAAATGTGATGTGTGGGGCCCAACATTATATATCCCTTAGATGCATTTATTGGTCTCATGGGATAAATATATATTTTTTGTCTGTGTAAAAATTTCCAAAATATGATACCATCATGATTGCAGTCTTAATGATAAGTATTGTTTCCTTACACAAGGCCCTAACAAAAATTTTCTTGTCCAACATTATGCAATACATTAGTATGAGATTAATAATTATTGGTATACATGTTTTCATTTATTATCATGGATATACCATTCCATTATATTTAGTTGATTTTTTATTCATGTTTTTCAATTAATCTTTCCATATCAATTATAACTTTTTTATGTTTTTTAATCATCCGTTTTAAGATATCCCTAATTGGGAATCTCATATCACCCCTATTTTTTTCCCTTTCCCCTAGAATCCTAGATTAAGGATACATGTAATTTTGTTATCAATGATAGATGTGATAATTATGATCTTGAAATATGTTTATTCCATATCATATGTTTTAAATCATAATTTATTTATGTATCTGTGCATACATGAATTTTAATCTATTTGATCTTTTATGAACACATTTAAACTACACCAATTTTGGAATATAACTGTATTTTCTAGGTTTCTGGAGTCCAAGATGTTACATTAATGGTATTAAAAAATTTATTCTTATAATTTTCAATATCCTCTACCTAGAAGCGTAATTTAAACATCATTACCATTTTAGATGTTGTATAAATGAAACTGGATAACCATTGGTTAATATTACCAGGATCAAGCCATAAATTTTCAAGCAAAATATACTTTAGAGGATCGTGATGGTCTAAGTCCCACCAAACATAATGTTGTAAAAGTTAAGGTTTGTAGATTGCTTGGTATATGTATCATCAATCACTTGTATGATGGTAAATATGTGATCTTGTTGAAGAGGAATCAAAAAATGAAAACTAGAACAACGTCTATGTCAAATTGAAATAATGACTGATTATAAGACCAATGAAAAAATATTTCATGTGTTGATTAATTACTATTGAATTAATAAATCCTTGTGAAAGGACCACATTCTATTAAATTTATTTGAACTAACTTTAGAATGATTAGATAGTACAAATAAATATTTTTTTTGGAATGGTATTCATGTTAATTTTAATTTATAATATGCCTTGTGGATATATAGAAGTATATATTTACTTATCTATCTCACACATTTAGAAATATTTGTATGCCATCTAGTTTTTGTAATACTCTACATACCTTTACATGTTGGCGGGGAATATTTTCTTTGGGTAATTAGACAATTAAATTTGAATTTTCATTGATTATTTAATTATTTATAAATCTTTATATGTTTTTTTCATATGAAGGTTCTATCCTCTATCATTATATGGAAAAATATCTAATATTAAATTATTAGAATGTAAATTTTATGGGACTTTTGGGTATAATTATTTTAAATTTATCATTAGGGATGGAATACATGTTGAAAAATAAAATATAAAAATAACACCTCCATCTAACTTCTAAAATGTGATTTTGATGTTTGCTATTTCATTTTTCATCCTTATTTTTATCATAGATTCATTAATATAATTTTTAATATAAAAAATACCATATCCCTATTATTTAAAAAACATGGTGGGTCTGTGTCTGATGGGAATTGTATATATACATCAAAGTCACTAAATATAAGTTTAACATCCCCACTAATTACCTAACCACCTATATTGGATATCCTAGTCAAGATCCAGAGTTAAACATAAAAATATTTTATTGTGGTAGTTTCATCATAACAAGTGAAGAGTGATCCTCATTTCATTGAATATAATTAATGAAACTTAGACCCAATCCATAAAAATATAATACCATAGAATGGGAACTTCATACTATCATGTTTTTATTGGGAAAATGTAATTAAAATCCTCTTGGATCAATGAAAATTGTGTTTTCAAATAGTAGAATACTTTTCTTTCTTTATAAGAAGTATGGAAGGAAAAACTTATAGAATGGACACACTTTTTATTGAATTTGGACCTAGTTATCCAAGACAATAGAAGAGTTTAATAAATTATAATTGACTACATTATATGGATCACCCCACTATTGGACAGAAACGTTGAACCATCCCATCCAATTAGAGAGAAGTTCTATGATATAATTTTTGTTGATGTAGTGGTTCTCACCACTTGGTAAAAAATAATATAACATATTTCGGGGATTCGAGTGTTCCTATTTATTTTAACAGTTCATGGCCCTAGAGTCTTATTCAAGGGGAGTGTTTATATAATTGGGTTGGCCCATTGCTGCGAAGAGTTTATTGGGACCAGTTTGTATAATGATGTCTACTTGACCTTGATTTAATATCTCTTTTGAGCTCATGCTACACTCTAGATTATATGGGTATCTTCAGCTCTTAATAAACCACGAAAATGGTCATTATATCAGAGTTTTTTTGATTATCAATAATTTTAAATGCTCGCCAGTTTTTTACATCATTTACATGATTTCAATATAAATAGAATATCTTAAAAAGTAATGAAATTCCCCAAGATTCCATGATATTTTGTGATATATTTGATTCATAGGGAATTTAATTCATGGATCATTTTCTAAGTTAATTCGGATTAATCCAATTAATAATGGTAATTTATAATTTATAAAATTTTTAAAAAATAAAGATAACAACAATTATTGACTCTGGATTTTATATTAAATTTTTCAAATCCCAAATTTTTATAAAGTCTCACGGATGGGTTTTATCATTAGTTACTAGGGGTCTCTTACAATAAACACATCATGAAAAATGATTTATAAGTATATGGTTGATTATGAAGTCTCCACTATATATAACTCTTAAAATAATAGGGAATATGATATTTGAAATATGGTTCTCAATAAAATATAAGAAAATATGATACCACCCTACATGAATTATAGGATATTGTGTTTATATGATGCAGTAAGGGTATTGCATAAAAAATTAATACACCCCTATGAATTTTACCACACATGATTCAGATTATAAAGAATTTCAACCACTATATGGATGTTGAACACTGAGAGCTTGGGATATTAAGTAATATATTATAAATCTCTCAAATTTATTTGAGTATTATAACTTATAGATTCAAGATATGGTAAAAATTTAACATGATGCATAAAAGAATCAAATATGTACAAAAATGAAGAAATAGGACATGAATGAATATTTGATTCATTAATATTTTTTATTATTGGTGAGAAGGACCACCTATAAAATTCTTGGGTTGAGCTCTTCTTAGGTAATATTAAATCCAAATGGTGTGTTTCTTATACTATTACTCAGTTTTATCTTTATGATTCAATATAGTATTTTAATCAACCTATTGGATGATGGATTGGAGTAAATGGTTAACAAACTAAACAATTTTATAATGATATTCCCATTTATTTAATAAGGGATATCTAAATAAAATATTTTACTATGTAACAACAAATAATTTAATATACCCTCCAAAAAAATTAATAATTTTCAATTATTTAAATTAATTAAATTATGAAAAATATATTTTATTGGTGGGTGGGGAGAACAGGTATTATGGATTTGAGTTAAAAAGGACTAAAAAACTCAGGTCACATAGGCATTACTTTGGCATAACTTATTGAAAATCCATTCTTAATTATTTAATTCTCTTTGATAGTATGAGAAATATGAGAAATATAATTTCCATTTTTGGATCATATCATTAAAAATTATCATTTATTGATGACATGACAGATCATATATATATGAAACTTCTAATATTGTGATATATTTTTTTATTTTTTCTATTTATGAGAATTGTATCATTTAATATCTCATGAAAATGTTATAAAAAAAGATAGTGTGAATTTCTCCAAAATAATTTAATGTATACTATTGTAATGTGATATTTGGTTTGATTATAATTATATTTTCCCTGTACATTTTTTTCTCATGGGATCAATAGTATAAATATAAATATTATCATATTCTTATGTACCTAATATTAAAAAATTTTAAACTATTTAAGAAATTATAATACATAAATAATATAAATAAAAGTGGATTGATGAAATTTAAATCATATATAGATATCTTGTAAGAGATATTATGGTTTGATTCACCAAATTGATAATGTTTTTGAATTTCAATGTTTTATCGAAAAGGATGAGAAAAGTTTCATTGTAAAACTCATGTGTATGATGAAATGTTTTACTTGACGAAATATTTTAAATAATGTGTGGAAACATATGAATGATATTCTTATCGCACTGATAGATGGGTAATTAATAGAATAATTAAATCATAATTTTTTCACTTTAAATAGTATCACATATATATTGAAGTTTATTTTTACACAATTAATACTGAAATTACTTTAATATATTTTGATATAAACACTTCGTGTGATTATTTATTTTCTATATTTTCTATCATGGATTGAAATCTGAAAGCAACCATATCAAAGAATAATTTTCTAAATTAAAATATATGGCTTTTCCTTGGAGTCTAAAGGTTTAGGTGTGTTGATGCGATTGTTTTATGCCCTGTCATACATTTCTATACTTATATATATTATTTATCATATTTATAGGGTATTGTATCCCATATTTTGATTCGTTTTCATTATGTGTTGAATTAATATTCATTATTTAATAAAAAACTAAAAATAGAAATTTCACTAGCTTTATATTTTCAAGTAAGTAATCCATTTTGGTACTCTTAGAATAAAATTTAAGAAACTATTTAATATTATTAACTATAATTTTTTATAATTTCATAGATATTATGTTACTATTTATTCAACAAGAAAAATCTAAATAAAAGGACTAAGGGAGGTATATAAAGAAAATATTTTTTAGGTGAGATAAATTATACATAAAATATATGTATGTCCTATTCATTAATCTTTATAATCACAATTGGGATACATATAGTAGATTTTAGAACAATTCAAGAGAACAGATAACTCCATAAAATTCCAATCCATGATTTATTCAAAAATTTAATCATCCAAATAGATCAAGTGCGTGCAGAAATATACATTTGATAACTCAACGATACCCATATATCATTGAATTATTATGGATCTATCTACTAAAAATTACAAATAAAATACCTCAACTACCTCATTATGAAAGGATTATTTAATATGTTGTTTTAGATGAGTATTTAGGATGCTTTATAGTATATGTTTTCATTTCCATGAAGGGATATACATCACGTGGTTACCTTGATTGAAAATTACTTTTTTATTATAAAAAACATTTTAAATGAAAAGTTAGAAACCACATACAACCAAAGAAAATTATTAGACTGCACCATCACAAAAAGTATACCAAAAACAAGGCTTCACTGACACATGACCTCTTAGCAAGTAGTCCCGTGCAGAATCACGAGCACGGAACCGATGACGAAGCCATACCCTCTCAAGCATCCAATTACAACAGAACTGAATAAATGAAGACCTATTGCTCCAATCCCCTTCCAATGCTTGTCCAATTATCGTGCTAAAAACAAGAAAAAACTAAACTGTAAATATATGAAAAAGGTGACCTAGAGAAACCCCAAATGAGATGACCCAGTCACTAACACCATCCAACTACAATCACCAACATAAACTAAGTCGTTAACAAGAAATTTAATATTACCCGAGTCTGCTTCCCTAAATAGTTTCCATGTTAAGGAAAATAGTTTTAATTATAGGTACATGCTACATAATCTATCCCAGTGGTGCCCCATGTATGCAGGGTGTAAGCCGAGTATTCTACCTTATGTCTTCCTCTAATTAGATAGGTATAGGGGACTAAAGAAATTAGTTATAGTGATACATCAAAAAACATAGACGAACTAACATGATAATACAAATTTATCAACTATATATAAAAAAATAAAGTAACACATGAAGATAGATAAAAAGCAGACCTTTATATGATGTAATAATGGGACATGAATTCCTGGTAATTCCACCTATATTATATTAAAAAAGGTAAATACATATGTATGTGATAAGAAACACCAGTATAAGTTGCTCTGGGAATCTGATGATCCCATCCATATGTGGGTTCTCTAAGAATCTAATCTATATTGAGCTGTCTCCCCTACACATCATCATCGACTATAGTGTAAAAACTCCTAAAATTATAATATAACAATGACCCCCCATTTTCATCTATAAAATATGAATTTCCTGTACAAAATCAACACGTATGTGCATGAGTTCTATAGAATTGTGAGTATAAAAATACAAAGTAAGAAGAGAAAAAACATAAATAATGGATAATCAATATGTTATCTCAAACCCAAGTCCGGGTTATAATAGAAGGTATACCAATGTAACAAAATATGATTTAATTATAATGTAACAACGAGAAATGGATAAAACCAAATCCTTACAACATAGCTTCATGAATTACCATAACCCCAATCAAATAGTGACAAATATAGTATTTTAATCCCAAAATGACCGAAAATCTATTGTTTGGTAAAAATATATAATTTAAAAGAATCATAAAAGGATCATAATACCACTTTTATCCCATAGGTATATATATACAGATGCATCATAAGTATCCAGATTCCTAATCTACTAAAGTTATGTAACTTCCAAACCACCTCTACAAAAAACATGTTGGGGGAAGAAAACTTATCATGTTATATGTGAGTCAACAGGGGAGTACTTAACAATTTTGGACGACCTAAAATTGAGATACAAAGTAGTATAGACTCTAATAATGGTGTACTACACCTTGGAATATGAGGGAGAAATGAATGCATTATCTAAGGACTCTACCTTCATATATCTGAGAGTAACAAAACTCTATAATCAAGTGATATGCCTCTTTCTTTCTGGTATATTCCACCATGTGATTACTATACCAATTAGAATGTCAAAAGTATCTTATGATCATGGTGATTATACCACTTTAAACTAAACTTGATGATACTTATAATATGCCAAATTTTATTATTGGGTGGATAAATTATGACGAATTATATAATTAGACTAGTATATAGCCTATTCGATGGGGTATAAAATATTTAGTGATCATGGAAAAGGTTTTCCATGTACTACCGCAACTAAAATAATGTGAGTTAATTATATATGACATGTATAGTAGGATACACAATGTGCCTTGGAATTCTCTTTGATTTTATATGTATTTAATTTGTAATAAAATTTTGAATGTTCAATAGCTTACCTTACAAACATCCCCAATTCTATATGAACTAAAATATTCTAAACCATTATAATAAAGATGTTGATTTTGAATGTATGGATAACACTAATGAATTTATTAAAAATATATATAATGTTTTTTCCTAGTAATTTTTTTTGTTTAATTCATAATAAATAAGTACTCAATTATTTTTAAATACATTTTATGCTTCAAGAATATTTTTCTATCACATTTTTGGATGGAAAATTTAAAAATAATATTTTCATTTTTAATTTTTTTGAGGGAATTAATATAATTTTTCTAATAATAATATAAATATTAATATCAGTAATTTTTTATATATTTTTCTAAAAAGAATTAATTTTCAGTGAATTTTAGAAAACAATTATTTTTATAAACATTTTCCATTATTTTGAGATAAATGTCAAATGTTGTAATTATTTTGATCATAAATAAATAAAATCTTCCTTCTATTAAAAAAAATATAATTTATTACATATGAATAATTTTTATAATTGATTTTGGTATATGTTATTATTTTGATATAATAAAACCTTTGACTAGAAAATGGTTTTTATACACACCATGTTTTTTGTCTTAATAAACGAATTTATTATATATTTACTTGTTATTTTAATTATTTCGTCTATTTTATTTTATAAATATTTTATAATATATTAAATTGTTTTTAAATATTATATAATTTACTTAAATTTATTTTTACACTTAAAAATTAAATTTTTTAAAATGGGTTTTCATTGCAGTTTGTGTAGTGGATTTAGATTAAATTCTCCAAGTTATTGAAAATTAATATAGTAAAATTTATTAAATATATTTTATAATAAAAATAATTAATAAAATCTTATATGTTCAAAATAATGTTTTTCAGAGTAAATAGTAAAACCAATAACCTTATTTTTATTAGAGTAATGGTTAAAATTTGTTTACCGATCAGTTAAACCAAGATATAAGGTTAGGATTTCCCCCAAAACAAGTAAAATTAATTTTTTGATAATATTTCATCCATATATTATATTAAATTCAAACACGATTCTATTATGAGCCACTTTCCCATGAACACAATTTTAAATCAAAGAAAACTTTTATGAAATTCCATGTGCGTCCCTCCACTCACTTATAAAGGGGATCCTATTATCATCCTTTATTAAAACCATTTTAGACTTATATATATATATATATATCAGAAAATAGATAATACAAAACCATATTATATTCCTTCCCTTTAATCCAAGAGATTTTGGTCTTCTCCTAAGACCAATCCTTCAATGCATAAGGAGTAAGCAAATGGTGGTCTCACACTGAAGATGTATAACCAAGACCATTCAATTTTACTCATATTATACTTAAAATACACCATTTTTATCCCTGAAAAATGATCAATATATAATTATAAATATAATAATATGTTATTATGATTATGAAACAATAATTCACCACTTACTCTCAATATAATTAAAAATGGAAGCATCGCTCGTTCATACATGTAGTGTATCACATCTATGTTGCGATATAACTATTTTTTCACAACCATCATTCATGGTTAGTTATTATTAGATATATAATTTTTATAGATGTTATATATTTTAAAATAAATATTCTATAAATTTTAATTGGTATAGAAGTTTCTTTTATTCCATCCATTGAATAATTTAAGTGTCAATTGTACGTACTCATGGACTACCATCTTCACCATGCGATGTAATTCATTTTTCATCACTTATATATATATTAACTATTTTAAATATGTTAAAAATGAATATGTATTTAATTTATAACATTATTAATATTATATATATAAACTATCCAATATTAATTTTCAAGGTCCATAACCACTAAACCAAAACATACTTGAAAAACAATGTAGTAAACACACAAATTTGAAGATGATAATAAAATTTTCTTAATGAATTTGTGTGGATATATCATAAGTAAAAATATATGGTATTATAAGAATTATTATGGATATTTTGTATAATTATATTCAATTTATGTTTATTATAGTAGAGGTTTGAGTGATTATTAAGAAATATGAACTTTAGGTAAGGGTTTTATTTTACAATCTCATTTTGACCATGATGGTTTTTGCTTAAATATTAAGATGTTGAAATTTTATGATTTTTATATCTCAAATATTATTAATTTTATTTTTCTCTATCTATTTTGAAATATTTCATGTTCTACTATTATTTTCAATCAAAGTTTACCTACTTGACCAAAATAATGTTTTTAAGGAAAACCGTCCATGTTTTTATATTTGGATGGGAATCATTTCATTAAAAAAAATTCAAGAATAAATCTATAATTAAAAAAAAATTATTTATATATTTAATATCCATGATTTAATTTATATAATATTTCTCAAATTATTATTCATGCCTTTTTTAAAATAAGTTACTTTTTAGGTTTTACCCTGAAAATGAATGGAATTTTTGTTTTAACATACACATCATAAAAAACATTTTATTCCATAATGATTACTGTTTTCTATGAATTTTAATTTAAAAGTTTCCTTGGATATTTTCAAAGGAATTTTTTTCTATTACTATTTTAGAAATGTTTAGATTTCAAATAATCTATTTCATAATGATGAGTGATTTACTTAGGAAATATTCTAGTGATATTTTAATGATATTTGTATCTATAATGACATCCTTTGATGAATCTATCGATTTATTAGGGAAATGATCCAATGTAACCATATTTATTATTTCCCTACATGGTTTGTTATATGGATTAATAATTTTTTTATTAAAACAACATCCTATCTATATGTTATGATTTTATAAATGTTTTATAATCTTGAGGAAGGAATAAGTATGGTTTTCATTATGTGATGGGTGGGGTCTAAATGATATAGCTCTCTAATGCACTGGTAAATAAGGAAATATTATACTATAATAAAAAGTAGAGTTTGGATTTAAACCAGAATAATATAGGACATTATCAATTTAGAGTGTATTGGGAGTGACCTTGATGAATGAAATGATTGAATAGTTAGTGTACCTAAACCATGATGATAGTCTTGGTAGTGATCCTTGAAAAATGAAATGATTTCTTTACAAATTTGAATTCAAAAAAAATATGTCTTATACTCCTGGTGTGTTTTAATGTTGCAAAATTGATTATTGATTACTCCATACTAAAACATCTCCTATATTTTATTGAAAAAACAACTTTCCATGTATCAATATTATGATATATGAACAGATGGGTATGATTTAATATTGTTTTTCTACTTTTCTCATACTATTATTCTTATATTACCTTAATATTCATGATGTGGATTTCGAAATATAAGTAGTGAAAGGTATAATTTTTATCCACTATAAGATTTCTTATTTCATAACTGATTCTATATATACCCACGATATTGTATCTAGCACACTCTTATGGGTTTAAAATTACAACTATAATGACTAGATGTTGAAATATATGAAATAACTCTTAATTTTGTGATGAAATCACCTCATGTATATGAATATTCCCTAAAAGAAGTATGTGGGAATGTTCTTCCAATAATGTTTGTAATTTATTTTGATAATTTAATTTGATTTAATTTTATTCATGGGTTTTTTATATGCATATAATGTCTATATCAATTTCCTAGTAGGGGAATTCATATTTTATATTCTGAACAATCATATGTTTTTTAGTTGGTGTGATGATAATTGTGAAATTATAATGTAAATTATATCCTTTTCATGGGTCTCTATTACCATTAAATGTGGGTATTTATCTTTTTTTAGGAGTGACACAATATCAATGATAGGTCTATTTTGTGAGATTTTGTTGACATCATTACAAAAGATTTTCCTATTCATCCTCCAAATATTGATATTGAGTTTTAAACAGAGCTCAACATAATGCTACACCAATTTCAAAGAACCCAATTAAAATGGTCCCAATTATGTTATCAAAATTGATGTTAAATATTGAGTAGAATCTTTATTTGGGATTCATTGTTCCAAGATCATCACCATTGGTAATACATATATGATTTATAAAATGATAGGTGGATCAATGTGACTTTAAATTGATTATTAGGAACTCAACATTATCATGACCATGAATATGTATCCACTTCCCCATATTAATGATTTGATTGGTAAATTAATTGGATCACATTTTTTTCAAAGGCTGATCTTTTATCTAAATATTATCAGTTGAGGGTCAAATGTTAATACATAACCATTAAATCATTCCATTAAAGGTATGAGCACTTTGAATTTATACTAATTCAATTTGGTCTTAATAATGACCCACTATCTGGATGGATTTAATAAATAGTCTTTAAAGATCACCTTAATTAGATTATTGTAGTATTTATAGAAGACATTTGTATATATTCTAATAGAAATGAATATAATTAACATCACATAATGATTAAAAAATAAGGAAGGATAATTTTTTAGAGTTTAAAAAGTGTGAATTATTGATATAGGAAGTTTGATTTTAGGGTTATATAATATTAAGAGATGGTATATCATTATATCCATTGATAATGGAAGTAATTGAGTCCTAGACCAACAACTATTACATAGATCCAAAATTTTCAAAATTTTTATGGATACTATTGTCATATTATGAAATATTTATCATGACTATATAATCCAATCACCATATTAATAGGTAATTGAATTAAAATCATTTGGAATAATGAATATGAATAAAATTTTAGGGAACTAAATAGATGGTTGTCCAATGCACCTATTCACATGATACTCTATAATAGAGAAATTATTTCAAATTTATAATTTTGAATAAAAAAGGGAAACGATATATTCTCATAGAGAATCATGTTATGATATATTACACCTCACCGCAATTGATGGTTCATGAGAAAAATTACCTGACTCATTATTTAGAGTGTCCGGTGTTAAATTTTAATTAATGATAACACAGAATTATCTTTTTAAAGAATGGTGTTACATGAATACTATTCATAAAAGAATAAAGTATATATTCAAACAGAAAGAGTTGATTATTCAATATAGAATATGGTTTGAGTTTAATAATTATTATAAAACCTCAATACATTACCACAATGGGAAAGAAAACAAGCAGTATGGTGCTTTGAGTTGAAATGTTTTGGCTAGATTATCAAGGATAAGGATCACATAAGATTAAATTTTTATGTATTTTCAAATGATCGAACATGAAATCATGAAGGAAGGGGAGAAATATTATCTTTCTCAAATTATTGTTAAAATATATATCCATATAATGATTAGAGATGTGAAAAAGGATAATATAGAGCTATAAAATATGGTGATAAATTTTAATGAGTTCAACATTGATTTAAATTGAATGATATGGTTCATTCATAGAGTATGTGTAATATCAATACTAGATCCATAAAAGGAAAAATTAGAGCAATATCATTACTAATCATTATTAATTGATCCATGATGTAAGAATATGTATAGTGATATAAAAGGGTGTCTCTACTGGTAAAACATGAAGAGAGATGTTTTCAAGTATATATCTCAGTGCATGGTTTGTTAGATTGTTAGGGATGAGAAAAATAATTTCTAGGCTATGTTACAAATATTTTTTATACTATAATGGATATATGAAAACAACACCATGGATTTTATTTTGATACAATCAAAAAACACTAAAGGTTATAATTTTATTTGGGATGTATTCAATCACCTTATAAAGATAAATAAATAAATTAATATCATAGAAGATTGACTTCTTTATGATATTTTTTAGATATATGTTAAATTTTTTGTAAGGTCATGTGGTAAACTATATTCTATTGTCTCGGATTGGGATTTAAATTTTTACTCAATGTTTGGAAGAAGTGTTAAGGAAGCACTAGATTTGGAGTTTTGTTTCAATACTCTATATCACCATTAGATAGATTGATAGTCTAAGAGGACCACTAAAACCCTAGAGGATATGTTTAGATCCTATTCAAGAGGTTCTAAATGTGGTTGGGATCAATATTTTTCACTTGTTGAGTTTTATTACAATAATATGTTCCAATAGAGCATTCAAATGTCTGTTTGGGAAGAATGTATGGATAAAAGTTTATAACATAAAAATATTAGGATGATGTTGCAGAAAGAATGAGATTTAGACCACAAGTATTTTTGGAAATGGAACAGATTTTTATTTCCATTCTGCATCACATTACAAATATCAAAGTATGCAGAATATTTATTCTAATATTTTTTATGGAGATATGGTATTTATTTATTTTTATAATGATTCCTGATGAATTTATCCATGGAATTATGTTATGATATTGATAAATAAGATAAATCATATCCCAAAGTATATTGGTCTCATTGGTATTCTTGAATGAGAATGGACTATAACATATCCATTCACATAGCCTCCAAACAATTATCAATTTCACAATGTGTTCCATGTATCATCGTAGAGGAATTAAACCCATGATACTTCACACATACTAAAGTCAAAGGATATACCATTGGGCAATGATCTTTTCTATGAATAAAATCTAATGTGAATATTTTATCATAGTGTTGTTGTTCTATGGAACAATACTACTCATATAGTTAATGTTTATTATCAGAATCTAAAATTTTAGGAAGGTATATAGGAACATGAGGATTTGACGATGTAGTGAAATCCTTAACTTTTTTAATACAGTGTATGAATTTAATGGCTGAAATTCATTCTAAGGTGGGTATAAAGTTACACACCATGTTTTTATATGTATTTCCTTTGAAATAAAACATGAAATATTCTACATCTTTCCTTACAAGAAACCACGATTCTATATGAAACGTGATATAGAAAAAAATCATAACATATAAATTAAATAATAATGTATGAATAATAAAAACCAGTTTATGAAAAATATGTATAAATGTTTTCATTAATTAAAATTCATTGATTAATTCGTAATAAATAAGTACTAAAATATCAATAATGTCATATTAGGCATTAAAAATATTTTTTTGAAATTTTCTCACATGAAATTATTTATCAATTTTTTTCCTTTTTTAGAAATTTTTAGGAAATGAATACAACTTTTAAAATTGTTATGACAATATTTTCTTAAGAAAAATTCTTATGATTTTATTAAAAGTATCTAATTTTTATTTAATATTTAAAAATTTCAAGATTTGTAAAAATTATCATTTCCATTGATGTAAATATACCATTATGTTTTTAATTTTATCTAAAAATAAAGTATTTCCTCTTTAGTCAAAAATAATATATTTAATTAAATAGTATTAATCATTATACATGATTTTATGGTAAGTTAATATTTTCGATTAAAAAAAACATTTTTATGAAAAACCATTTTTATACACGTAATGTGTTTTTAGCTTTATATATCAATTTTATATGTATCTATTAATGGTTTTGATTAAATATATAAAATATATATTTTATATTTTATAATTAATTCAAGTTTTTTTAGGAGGAATGGAATGGATATAAATTAATAATTATTCTTAAAAATCAATTTTTTAAAATGGGTTTTTATTTCTGTTTCCACGCTTAATTAAAATTAAATTTTACTAAATATTGAAATTAAATTGGGTAAAATGTATTCTAGAATGAAATTTTCATAATTAATAAAATATAATAAGGGAAATTTTTTTTTCCAAGTGAATATTAGAAATACTAATATATTTTTACAATTTTTATGGTTTAAACTAGTATACTGGGGGTTATACTAATAGATAAGGGAGATAATTCCACCCAAAACTATAATAATTCTGTTAGATGAATATATGTCAACATTATCAAATCATAAATTAAAATAACATTTCATTTGTATCAACTTTCCCCTGAAACTGACTATAAATCATTGAAATCATTTATGCAATTTCATGTGTTTCCATCCAATAACTTATAAAAGGAAACTATTATCCTCCCATATTCAAATCATTTGAGAATTTACGAGTACTAAAGTCATATCACACAACCAAATGACCAATTTATGATGAAATTAAGACTCTAACTATGCTAGAGTAACATTATGGGTATAAAGACCTGGTTGCACGAAACATCCCACAGTTTCACATAAAGGCATTGTTCTACATGAAAATAACATGTACGAAAAAGGCGATGTAGAGTTATAGGGAGAGTAAGATATTGAACCAATTCCAAGGGATGATGTGTGTAAATATGAATTTTTTATTCTAAAATAAGTACTTTTCACTTAACCCATTATGTAACTATCTAGTTGAACGACAAAGGTGACGTCAAACCGAGTCTCTTGCATGACCAATTTACAAAGGCAGACGAGAAGCATGAATCCTTTTTCCCTTCCAAGAGGATATGTGACAATGTATTAGGATTTAAGATATAAGTATAACCTCACTCCATCCCATGTTAGAGAGGGTCTCCCGAATATTGAATGATGATCATATTCTTGAAAATCCTCCTCTTTAATGATAGTGTGAAACACCGGAGACCATGGACCATCAATGTTAGATAACTTTCATGGTAGTCCTCCTGTGGTCCCTCAACATGGTTGGGTCTCATGTCAAGATGTTCTCTCACAAATCCTACTAAGGCTCATCAGGTTTAAGATTTTAATGCTCACTTTATGAAACATTTGTGTGTGCACAACTCCATATCTTTCATGAAAGTATTTCTCTAAAATGCATGTGGTGTCCTTGTGATAGATCCCCATTCACAATAAACTCCTTTTGTGTGCAACCCAAAAAATATGCGTACAAAAACCTCCTTGCTGCTGAATTGGAACCCCCCATTCATATATCGATTCCATTACCCTAATATTTTCTCATAATAATATGTACTCTAATTCCAATCACTCTTAAGAATAGTAAAGCTAACATCAGACTTCCAAATTTCTACTCCTCAAAGAAAATGAAAATTCCAGGTACTACAGAGAGTTGCAAGATTGGTGGTCACATAATCCCCAGAGGTGGAATATCCAATGTAATGTTTGTAACCATCTCAATAGGGATTCCTTACGAAGAATATTTCACTTTCATTGATGTGGTCTACCTATATGAGTGAGCTCTCCAACATCTGAACTTCATGGCATAATGATAAAAAACACCAAATTCTAGTAGTTCAATGTTAAAATGAACCCCAATGTCTTTATCACAGGACAAGATGATGTAGTCTCCCCATTTTTAAAAACATAGGATGCCTTATGTGTAAATGTAATGGGACAAAACCAACTCTCCTACCACGGGATGCTCCTCCATCCCCAGGAAGCTTCCACATGTATGCCCTACAGAATCCTTCCCCACCATGGGATGTTACTTCACCCTTGGGTAGCTACCACGTGTAATCCCCGCAATATCCATCCCCACTATAGGATAATCCTCAACATGAGGGTAGCTTCAACATGAAATCCCCATACAGTAACCCAGAGTTTGATCCTCTTGAATTGGGAATATTCCATGTGTAATCTTGAAACTATCCCTCTTTGACACACCTTCTGTTTAACAAGAATCCTTATCACGTGACATTAAACTGCATGAAATAGTCATTAAACATGAACTTAAAATGTGGAATCAAACTATGTGGGTATTGACCCCCAAACTGGGTATGAAAAATGCCTCCATGAGGTTTTATAGACTATATCATCAAATCTAGGTGTGATATTTTACCTCCTATTGATATGCCCAAAATATCCATATCAACTTGATGTTATGATCCATTCACTTCAATACATTAATCCTACACTATTAATTTTCCAATAAGGCTTTAAACTCATGCCCATCATTTCCAAACAATGATTTAAACTTTCTCCAATCATGTGCCCACAAGATATTAAACCTACACCCATCCTGTCCCGAAAATATTTTAAAAATTCACCCATATTGTCCCCAAAATACATTGTACCTATGATAATTCTATCACCACTATAATTTAAAAATGTACCCATCATGTCCCCATAATACATTAAAATTTTAAACATTTTGTCCACATAGGACATTAAGCCCATACCCATCATGTCCCCACAAGACATTAAACCATTTCTCATCATGTCTTCACAATACATTAACCCTATTCCCATATCAATAATACCTTAAAATCATTCCCAGATAATTCCTAACCCATGAACCAAATATGTGATGCCTAATTTAAAAATAATTCGAATCGTTACACCACTATCCTCAACTAACTCGTTGTTGAAATGTGGTACCTTGGGCCCTATCCATAACATGAACCACACATGAGATGCCCACATAAGGGGAAGAATTTATAGGTTCCCAATATTATCAACGTAAAGAAATTCTCTAAGTCTCCCAAATTGAATACTAACCATCACCTAAGGTTGCTTCACCGTTGAGTCGGAAGTAATGTAATTAACAGATTTATACCTTGATATGGCACATGGAATGATTTCCATGAACATGACATAATATATTGGGAGGGCCATATTATGAAACAAGATCAAAGGGGGAATCCTTGTAAGGAGTAACCAATATCACATCATACTATTTAGATTAAAGAGAAGGAATCACTGATAATCCTGATCAGAACTTTCCACCTTTTGAATGTGGGAATACTGGGAAAATTATAGTGATCAAGACACACTAGTGCCCCTAAAAAGATTCATAAATAGAAATTGTAAACCCTACATGAAAATACTCTCCTAAAAAAAGGGGACAACTAGAATCTCATGAACAAAAAAAATTAATTGCATTGATTTCATAAATTCAGCACCATGTCCAACCAAGAAAACAGTGGGCCTAGTATGAAACACATGTTTTCATTGTGGAAGTTAGAGTTGGAAATCATCGGTCTACGGCAACAAAACCATGGTCCCTTCTATGCTTCATAATGATTGGAATATTTTGTGGAATTGGGAATAACTATCCTTGTACCTGTAACGATGGATAAATATACATGCCTTAGGATATCCTAGATATAGGAGGCCATTTACCTCATCTCAATAGATGTCGGGGAAGAGGAAACATTGAAAAGAGATCCCTCACAATTACACACTGACCATGACATTCTCTAGGTTTTTCACTTATAGGAACCACTGCCCCATCTCACCCTTTGATATCATTAAGAGGATAGTGACCGAAACCTTTGTGTGATGGTATGAGTAATATGGGTTCATTCCCATAATATACATGTCCTACTAAGACATGGAGGCATAAGTGCCTCATCGACAGTACTTACCTTGAGGGTTTCACTAGGGGAAAACACCAATATTTTGTAACACCTCAAGCTTCCATGGTATATTTCTCTTTGAATGATATAGTAAGTTGCACAGTACGCAACATCGAGTTCTTGCACTACACGACCAATCAAACTAGTCATTATAGAAAGAGATTCCCACATTTGGAAATTATATACATTTTATTTTTCAAAATGGACTTCATTTTTGTATTTGGAATAAAAATATTATCTTAGGGTGAATTTTTAGTATTTTTTCTGAAAACATTCAATTTTTTATGAATAGTGAAAAACACCATGTTATTGGTTAAAACTGAATTTTTATTTTAATAATTATTTATTTTATTTAAGTTTATTTTAAGTCAAAATATATACCTAATACATATATTAGTTCAATTCAATTCATTGGAGTCATTCTACAATAAAATTAGATGTACAAAAATTTATTGAAATTTTAACATCTTTTACGTACCTTTTAGGAACGTTAGAAATTTTTTATAAAACATAATTTTACACCTATTTTAATTGAATTTAGACAATATGTGGGACATTGTTAATATTATTAATTAAAATTTGGTTCAATAAGATGAAAATATTTTTTTTTGTGAATAGTAACTTATGACTTTTATTTACCGTAGTTAAAAATAAGTTGCGTCATTAAATGTAAAAATGATATAATTATTACCATAGAACAAGTCCTAATTCATTTGGATAAGTTTATTTAGACCAAAATCATCCTTATGAATAATATATTATCCATTTGGTCCACTTGAATTAGATTAAGACATTTATTATTATTTTATTTATAGAAGAGTTAAAAGTGTTAAATTCAAATTTTCATAACTAAAACATTATTAATATAGGGATATACATAAGATAAATTAGACTACAAATATTCATTAGAAACATAAAATTATATCTTACATAATGGTATTTTATTTATAATTTTTAGACATTAAATAAGTAAATTATTTTATGACACAATGATGATACATTAATAACCTTATTATTGATCTATTATAATAATTGATATTATAAATATCCAAATAAATGTAATATGAGAAATTTCAGGAATAAAAAAATTTATAGGTTAATATCACATGTTAGAGTTTATTGAAGGTTTTTTTCAATGTAATCATGTTGTTAGGACTTAAAAAAATCAAATACTGAAGAGTGTCAAAATTGACATAAATGAGTTTTTAAAACAAATAAAATATTATTAAATGATATAATAATCCTAAAAATATAATACTCATCCAAAGGACTTATATAATAATATATATGTCATTAAATAACCACTTGGATTTGTATTTTCATTTTATAGTATGTTTATTAACAATTTATTATAACAATAATAGAATACATGGTAAAAGTTAAACAATTTAACTAAGAGTTAAATTTAAATGATAAGTTAAATATGGTGACCAAAATCTGTCTAAAATGTATTTATTGAGAGTTTCATGACCCATACCCACCTTACCCTAGAAATAAATCATTTTGGATCATTTATAAACTGAATATGATTGTATAAAAAAAATAATATTTCAGGATTTTCCTAAAGTGACCTTCCCCTCTCTTATAAAAGTGTACTTCCCCTTCTATCAAAATCATATTTTCAAAGCCATTTGGCTCGGCCATCCCTGACTGAAATATTCTACCCACTATTCTCACATAGTCATAGAGGCCATTCTTGGATCACAAAGCCATACTAAGGAGCCCTTTGGATCAACTCTAAAGGAAACACAAGAAGAAGAGGTAATAATTTCACCACCTTTTTCAAAGTTATTTTTTCTTCCATTTCCTCTTTCTTTGTTGTTTCCATATAAAAATAATAAATATAGTAACCTATATATACTGTGATTTTATTATAAATATGGTACAATCATATTCATTATTCTATCCATCCTATTAATGTCAAGTCACCATGCTTGCGTACATACAACTTATCGTATCCACGTCGTGGTGTAGTTTGTTATTCAAACACATCATTATTTGGATGGGTATAATAAGGAGTATAACTGATGTAAATAATAAATATAACATGTTAAGTATTATGTATATATGTTATTCCATCCAATTACATATGATTTCACCATCAATAGAATGATATTGTCTATCATGCATACGTACAAATTATAGTCTCCATGAATGTGATGAAATTAATTCCCTATCATAACCATTCAAGAATAATTTTGATTTTATGGTTGAAAATAATATTCAAGAACTTAATATCATTCTTGATATGAATAAAATACATCCTATTCATAAAAAACAAGGCTTATGTAACCAAGCATATAAAGGAAAATGAATCTGTTAACACCCAAAGCGATTATACTACTGAAATATTATTAACAAAGCAATATTTGAAGATCATAAATGATATCATATCTATGTATGTGGTTCTTGAATAATTTAATCACAATGATTTAACTATTATACATGAGGTTAATGTACCCTCGATCATGGAAAAGTATATGGTAAGGGTCAATTCTACAATCTCTTCATTATCCGAGGTAGTTTATACCTGAGTATCTGCTAGGACCTCTTTATCATCCACATCTGTGTTTCTTAAAATGTATTTCAAAACATTTTTTCTATTTCCTAAAAAATGGTTTAATTTCATTTATACCCCTACATGACTTTTTATGATATGTTTATAAAGGAATTTTTCTGTTGTTTTCCAAACAATATTCTTTATGTCCTTTTTGACAAAATTAAGGAATGAATGTTTTTTAACGTATACAGCGAGAGAAACTATTTTCTGCCATTATAACACCTTTGAAAATTCCCTTAAAATCATATAAAAATATTTTCAATATAAAAGTTTTATTTTATAATTATTTGTCTTTTAAATGATTACAAAATAGAGAGAGATATTTCTCTCAAATATTTTTGATTTTATCTACGTCAACATCCTTTGTTTTATTTAAACTTGTTTGATGTTGATTTATTATGATACAATCATCCATATAATATTTAATGTTTTGTGGTATTTTTGACTATTTATGTGTTATTTTTAAACCATTCATGATTTAGGTTTAATGTATTAACATTCCATATTCTTTTTTGAATATGAATGTTTATGATATGTTTCAACATTTTAAAATGAGGAATGCATTGGACATAGTATGTCATTGGTGGAGCTCGCTATAGCTCCATGATGCATGGGTAGGTAACATGAGACCAACTAGTGTCTTGGAACAAGTCCTTGACAAATTATTATTTGTAGTCTTGGCATGAGGCTTTGTCTATGTGGTCATGATGCCTGACATTACGCATTCCATCATTATGAAATTGGCTATTGATATTACATGTGATTATTCGACTAGTAGATTATCCTCTTGATTAAGTAAATGGAATTATTTGATTTACTTTTGCCATATTTTTCTGAAGTTTATGATTAAAAGGCTTGTGTTTTAGTCTTATACATTTCCTTAAATGTTTATACTTATTAATGAAAGTTTCGGCTGTATTGTTATCCTTACTGAGAATCTGAGCTCACCCCTTTCTATGTTTTATTTTTCCTAGGATGTGGAAAAGTATTTTATGGTTGACACACAGGGATATGATAAGGGATATAAATGTGTTCAAAGTGGATAAAATGTTTTTGTTGTTTTTATTTCAGGATGTAATGTAAAACTTATGTATGTGTCTTTTACTTGCAATGCTACTAAACTAATCATTCTTTCAAGACTTCATTTCTTATGATCATGCCGATGTTATGTAATAATTCACCGACTCTGGGTAATAGGGCTCGGGGCATCACAGTTGGTATCAGAGGAAGATAAGTACAAACCTTGAAGATATATTTAGAAATATTCTGATTAGATAACATTACTCTAAGATAGACATTGAGGATTAGTATAGAAAAACATCCTATAATTTTGATAATGTTGAGATTTTGTGTATTTTACAATAAATAAATCCTTGTATATATATGAGTAGTTAGAGGAAGCTCAGGCACATATGTACCTAGGATTGAAAAATTTGACAATGAGTTTCAGGCCTCACCTGGGGTATCCCAGTACACGACAATGGGCCCTGCGACACTCTGGGTTATGACACTCCCAAGGGATACGCTAAGGATAATTCAAATTTTTTTTACCAACCATTACGAAGGATTTATGACTATATATCCCCCACAAAGAAAACACTTTTATGATTATTAATTATATCTATAAACTGTTCAATTTATTTTATGTTGTTTACAAGTTTAGAATTATGTATTACGATTCATAAACTAATCTAGTGTATGCCATTGTTTATAAATGGCACCTAGTGGAAGGAATGGAAACCATATCGACATATGTAATTCATGTAGGGATTTCCCTCCTACTAAAGATAATTATAGTTGAGCTGGTGATGCAACTGGTGATAATCATCTTATCCCCATACTAAGACTACTCAATTAGGTTATGAATAATAACCTTACCCATATGAAACACCATGATCCACAACACATAGGATCAATGTTAGATCACTTCATGAGGCAACAACCACCAAAATTCAATGGGACTAAAAATCCATTTGTATCTGAGAAATGGATATGTTCCTTAGAGAAAATATTTGATGCATTGGTGAGTAGCGAAAAAAAATGTAATCATGGAAGTTTATCACCTCATGGGAGATCCAAATCAATGGTGGTCATTAATTCAAAACAAAAAGGAAGATGAAGAAGTATCAAATATGGAATTTAGGGATTTTAAAGAGATTTTATTATAAAAATACTTTCCTCATGACCATCAATCATATATGGAAAGAAAGTTTCTGAGTCTGAGGAAAAAGGAGAATGATAATGTCTCAAAGTCTGAGGCAAAATTTACAAGAATAGGATGGCATGAATCAAATTATATATTTAACCCAATGAGTAAGATTTATAGATTCTTTTAGGGGTTAAAACCATTTCTCTGCTGAGCATTAGTCTCAAAATCCTTCTCATAGTACGAATATATTGTCTCATGTGCTATCAAGATAGAAAAGAAATTATCTAATTCTTATGAATTTAATGAGAAGCAAGAGAAAAAGTGAAATGCTGAACACTATCGAAATGGAAATTAAGGGAACAAGGAAAATGTTGAATTTCCATCTTGTGGTAAAAGTGGGAAGAAACACCCTGGTACTTTCCGGAAGGGAATGGGAGTCTGTTACAAGTGTGGTTAAAAAGGCCACCAATCTCATGATTGATAGGGAAATAAAGAGGCTGTCAATGTTGAATGCTACAATTGTAGAGAAATGGGGCATTATGCTAATGAATGTTCTAAGAGACAAGGAAATGTACCTCAGAAAAGGAAAAGGGAGTAAGACCTTGGTTATGCGATCAGTACTGTTGTGGTTGACGCTCCGAAAGACTTGGTGGCAGGTAATTTAATGGGTTCCTCAAGTTTATCCATTGCTTTGTTTGATATTGGATCATCACATTGTCTCATATCTTCCCAAAATTATATGAAAATAAGATATTTCCAATTTGATTTAATAATGGAGTTTTCAGTCATATCATTTAAGAGGTGTATCATTGCATCAATGTTTTGTGAATTAGTTTCCATTAGGACATATAAATGTTATTTATCAGATGATCTCATCATCATACCCATGATTGAATTTGACATAATCCTCGGTATGGATTGGGTTTCAGACCATGAGGAAAAAATTTGTTGTAAGAAAAAGGAGATTAAAATTTTCGATGATGATAACGAGTACCTTATCTTTAGAGAAGAAACGTTACCACCTGATTCTTATCTTTATCCACACCCGATAGCTCTACTAAATTCAATTATTGGGGAGGAAGAAAATGAAATAACTATGGGTGAGGAAAATAATGTTAAAATAGAGGACACTACTATTGTATAAGAATATGATGATTTGTTTCCAAAGGATTTACTTAGACATCCTCTATAATGAAAAACTGAGTATTCTATTAATTTAATTCATAGTTCAAGGCCCATATCAAAGACCCCTTATAGAATGGAAACTGTGGAATTAGTGGAACTGAAGAAACAGCTATAGGAATTGAGTAATAAGGGATTTATTCTCCCTAATTTTTCTCCTTGGGTAGCGCCAGTTATTTTTATTAATAAGAAAGATGGATCTATGAGGATATGCATTGGCTACAAGGAGATGAATTCTATAACAATAATGATCAAGTATACATTACCTCACATTTTTCTATTTATTCAACCAAATTCATCGAGCTCAATATGTTTCAATGATTGACCTTCGATCTTGGTATCATCATTTTTGTGTGAAGAAAGAAGAAATCCCAAAAATAGAAATTCGAACCAGGTACGGGCATTACGAGTTTACAGTAATGCCTTTCGGAAAAACTAATGTACCCTCTATTTTCATGGATCTAATGAATAGTGTTTTCAAGGAACATATTGATTACTTTGTAGTATTATTTATAAATGATATCTCAGTATACTCAAAAATCTATGAATATTATGAATATCAATTGTGCACTATTCTGAAAACCCTCAGAATAAATGAATTATATGGGACGTTTAGATAGTGTGAATTCTGGATTCAAGAAATTTCTTTTCTAGGAAATATTGTCTCTACGGATGGAATCTATGTTGATCATACTAAGACAAGAGTAATACAAGAATGGTTATCACCGATGAGTATAACTAAGGTACGATGTTTTATTGGTTTAGAAGGTTATTATCAGCATTTTTTCCAGAATATTTCCAGATTGGTTAACCCATTAACCAATCTCAAATGTAAAAGGGTTAATTTTTTTTGGAAAAATGAGTGTGATGAATTTTTTGAAGAACTGAAGAGAATATTAGTCAGTGATCCTATCTTGATGGTACCATGAGGGAATTATGTATTGGTTATTTATAGTGATGTTTCAAAGAAAGGACTTGGTTGAATCCTTATGCAGAATGATATATTTATTACCTATGCAACATGAAAACTAAAAATTCCTGAAAAAAAATCCTACTCATGATCTTGGGTTAGCACCGGCAATATTTTCATTGAAGATATGAAGAAACTATCTCTATGGGGAAAACGTGAGATATATATACTGATCACAAGAGTTTTAAGTACATTTTCTCACAGAAGGAACTCAACATGAATAAAAGACGATGACCTTAAATACTCAAGGATGACGATTTCACTATACACTACCACATGGGGAAGGTAAATAAGGTGGGAAAAGATTTGAGAAGAAATGATCATGGTTTTTTTGAATAAGGTGAGATTTGTAAAGGATCATATTTTCATGGATCTAGTAAATATAGATGTGGGAATTATCATGTAAGGTGAAACATCAATAATTTTTCAAATAATTTCCAAACCGTCATTACTATAAATGATAATTAGTTCTCATACTGATGATGAGGAGAATAAAACTAGAATTAATGCTTTGAATGATGAGAGATTGATTGAATTCTTATATGAAGATGGAATTTTGATATTTTGGAAGAGACATTGTTTTTTTGATATTACTAATCTTAAAAGGGAATTTTTGTATGATTCTCAAAGATGCAATTTCTCAATATACCCTAGTAGCACTAAGATGTATAGAGATTTGAAGAAACATTTTTGGTGGCACAACATGATGAGGGATATTTCGGATTATCTATCAAGATTTATGGTTTTTATATAGGTTAAGTCTGGAAGATAACATCCTGGAGAAATCATGCAACATTTTCCCATACCTGAGTGGAAATGGGATGAAATTACGATTGATATTATCATGGGGCTACCAAAGACCCTTATAAAGAATGATGAAATATGAGTCATTGTTTATTGTGTGACCATGTCAGCACATTTTCTAACTATAAGAGAAGATTTACCACTTGAACGTGTAGGAATACTATATATTAATGAAGTTGTAAGAATTCCTGGAGTGCCCCTATCGATTGTTTCTGATCGTGATCCCTGTTTTACCTCAAGATTCAGGAAATGTCTTCAGAACTCCATGGATACTAAGATTTTCCTGAGAACTTCCTACCACCCTCAAACTGATGGACAATCAAAAAGGACTATAAAAAACTTAGAATACATGTTGAGATCTTTCTCACATGACTTTCATGGTATGTGGGATCAATATTTAAGTCGGTTGGAATTTTTCTATAACAATAGCTCCCATTCAAGTATTTAGATTGTACAATATGAAGCATTATATGGAAAGAGATGTCTCAAACCAACATTTTTGGATGATGGGGTGGAAGAAAACTCGTAGACCCAAAACATGTGGAGGGAACAATGGAAAAGGTTAATATTATCCAAACTTACAACAAAGTAGCTCAATGTAAGAAAAATTTCTATGCCGATAACCAAAGGATGGATTTGGAATTTGAAGTAGGAGATATTGTTTTCCTGAATGTATCTCCATGGAAGGATGTTATATGATTTGGTAAGAAGGGTAAATTATGTTCCAGGTACATCGGACGCTTTGAATTTCTAGAACTAATTGGGGTTGTAGCTTATCACTTTGAAATGCCACCAGGTCTCTCCAATGTAAAAGATGTATTCAACATATCACTATTGAAAAAATAAATTCTTGACCCAATGCATGTACTCACTTATGAAGAAATAGAACATGAACCCGATATATCTTATTATAAAGAGCCTGTAATGATTTTGATATCGGAGAACATGTGCTGAGAGACTGGATGGATCGTCTGGTAAAAGGTCTATTGAGAAACCATATGATGGAAGAAGCAGTGTGAGAACCCGAGGAACTTATGATGATGAACCATCAAAATATTTCTAGGAAGTATTATTCAAGAAATTTCTAGGATGAAATTATTTGAAGGAGGGAAGAATGTAACACCCCATGCTTCTATGGTACTTATCTCTTTTAATAATACAATAACTTACAATGTACACAACATCGAGTTCTAGCACACCACGACCAATCAAAATTGCCATTATAAATATTAATTACCCATTTTTGAAATTTTATAAATTTTATTATTCAAAATGGACTACATTTTTTGATTCGGAATATCAAAAATAGCTTAGGGTGAATTTTTGGTATTTTTCCAAAAACATAAAATGTTGGATTAATAGTGAAAAACACTGCGTTATTATTTAAAATAGAATTTTATTTTAAAAATTATTATTTTTACTAAAATTTATTTTAAGTCAAAATAGATACATAATACCTATATAAGTTCAATGAAATTCATTGGAGTCATTTTATAATAAAATTACATGTATAATATTTTAATGAATTTTTAAAATCTTTTACCCACCTTCTAGGCACGTTAGAAAATTTGAATAAAACATAATATTACCACTTATGTGGATTGAATTTCACATATCTAAGAGACACGGTGAATATCAGTATGTAAAACTTGGTTCAATATGATGGAAATAATATTTGGTGAATAGTAACTTTTGACTTTTATTTACCACTGTTAAAAGTAAAAGGGTAATTATAGATAAAAATGATATTATTATTACCATAAAACATGTGCTAATTTTATTGGATAAGTGTATTTCGACTAAAATAATCCTTAGCAAAAAAATATGATCCTTTTGGTCCACTTGGATTACATTAGGACATTTATTATGATATTATTTTAAGAAGAGATAAAAGTGTTAAATTCAAATGTTCATAACTAAAATCTTTTTAATATAGGATTTCACATAAGATAAATTCGACTACAAATATTCATTATAAATATGAAACTATTTCCTACACAATGGTATTTTATTCATAATTTTTAGATTTTAAATAAGTAAATTTATTTAAGACACAATGATGATACAATAATTACCTTATTAATGAAAGATTAAAATAATTGATATTATAAATATCCAAATAAATTGAAATTGAGAATTTTTATGAATTTAAAAACTTTTATAGGTCAATATGACATGTTATGGTGGATTAAAGTATGTTTCTTAGATTTAATCATGTTGTTAGGACTTGAACAAAAATCAAATACTAAATAGTGTGAAAATTAAAATAAATAAGTTTTGAAAACAGATATTAAATTTTTAAATGATATAATAGTCCTAAGATTATAAGGATTAGAAAAAGTGCTTATATAATAATATATATTTCATTAATGAACCACTTGGTGTTATCTTGTAATTTTATAGTGATTTTATTTACAATTTATTATAATAATACAAGAATACATGGTAAATGTTAAACAATTTAACTAAGAGTCAAATTTAAAAGATAAGGTTAATATGGTGACGTAAACCAGTGTAAAACCTATTGGTTGAGAGGTTTTCGACCCATCCCCACTTTATACTCGATATAATTAATTTTGGAGCCATTATAAACTAAATATGATTGTATAACAAAATAATAGTTCATGCTTTTCCTAAACTGACCCTCACCTCTCTTATAAAATAGTACTTCCCCTTCTCTCAAAATCACACCTCCAAAGCCATTTGTCCTAGCCAAAACCAGCTCAAATATCCTACCAACTACCCTCACGTCATTTTAGAGGCTTTACTTTGATCTAAAAACCAGCCTATGTAACCCTTTTGATCAACTCCAAAGGAAACACCTGAAGAAGAGGTAATAATTTCACCACCTTTTTCAAAGTTCTTTTCTTCTTGTACTTCCTCTTTATTTGTTGTTTCCATACCAAAATAATAACTCTAGTTCCTTAAACACACTATGAAGTTAATTTAAAAATGGTACAACCATGTTCATTATTCTATCCATCCTATGAATGACATGTCACCATACTTGTGTATGTACGGCTTACCGTCTCCACGTCATGGTGTTGTTTGTTATTCGAAAACTTCATTATTTAGATGGTTATAATAATGAGTATAACTGATGTAAATAATAAATATAACACGTTTACAATTCTTTATATATGATATAAAATCCAATTACATACGATTTCACCATCAACAGAATGACATTGTCGCTCATGGGTACATACGGATTACCATCTCCACGAATGCGATGAAATTCATTCTCCATCATAACCATTCAATAATAATTTTTATTTTAAGATTAAAAATAATGTTTAATAACTTAACATAATTCTTTATATGAATCAAATACATCCTATCCATATCAAACATGGCTTACGTATTCAAGCATATAATGGAAACCAAATTAGTTATCACCCAAAATGATGATACTACTGAAATATTAGTAACAAAGAAATATTAGAAGATCATATATGATATTATATTTATATATGTGGTTCTTGTATAATTTAATAACAATGATTTAACTATGATACAGTAGGTTAACATACCCTCGGTCAAGGAAAAGTACAAGGTAAGGGTTAAGTCTATAATATCTTCATTATCCGAGGTAGTTTATACTTGAGTATCTACTGGGATAAATTTATCATCCAAATTTGTGTTTCTTGAAATATATTTCAAAACAATTTTAATATATCTTAGACTATGGGTTAAAATCATTTATACACTTGTTTGACATTTTATGATATGTTTCCATCATTTTCCAAATAAGGTCCTTTATGACCATTTTTACAAAATTAAGGGAAGAATGTTTTTTAACTTATAAAGTGGGTGAGGCTATTTTACACCATTATAACACCTTTGTAGATTCCCTTACAAGCATATAAAAAAAATTTCAAGGTAAATTTTTTCTTTTATAATTATGTTACTTTTAAATGATTTCAAAATAGAAATCGATATTTCTCTCAAATAGTTATGATTTCATCTATTCCAACATCCTTTGATGGATTTTATACATGTTTTAAGTTGATTTATTATGATACAATCAACCATATTGTATTGAAGGTTTTGTGATATGTTTGACTCTAGATGTGTTATATTTATACAATTCATGGTTTGTGGTTAAATTTTTAACATTTTTTATACTAGTTTTAATTTGAATGTTTATGTTATGTTTAAGTCCATTCATATAATTAATGCATTGGACTTAGTATGTGACGAGTGGAGCCCACTATTGCTCCTCAATGCATCGGTAGGTATCATGAGACAAACTAGTGACCTGGAACAAGGCCTTGAAAAAATATTATTTGTAGTCATATCATGAGGGCTTAACTATGTGTTTATGATGTCCAACATTATGCATTCCATCATTATAAAATTGGATAATGATATTACATGTGATTATTTGACTAGAAGAATATCCATGTGATTATGTAAATGGAATTATCTGATTTATCTTTACCATATTATGCTTAATTTTAAGATTAAAAGGCTTTTGTCTTTATCTTATACAGTGCCTTAAATGGTTATTCTTATTTATGAATGTTTCAGTTATTTTGTTATCCTTACTGAGATTCTGAGATCACCCCTTTCAATGTTACATTTTTTTTATAGGATGTGAAGAAGTATTTTATGGTTGATCTGTAGGGATAGGGTAAGGGATATAAGTGAGTTAAAATGGGATAAAATGTTGTTTATTATTTAATTTCATGACTTAATGTAAAACTTATGTATGCATATAGTACTTCAAAGGCTACTAAACGAATCAGTCTTTCAAGACTTGATTCCTTGTGATCAAGCCAATGTTATGTAATAATTCACGGACTCTGGGTAACTGGGGTCATGGTATTATTTGTTCCGATGATGAATCACATCAAGTGTCCCTCCCCATTTTACTATAATGAGTTAATCCCATACACTAAAGAGGTAGGTGATATTTGAGTCAATTATATAGTGACTACCACCATAGAGCCACCTTGGAGTGGTGCCAACATGCCTTCTCAACAAAAGCACCCACTAGCCCCATATGTAGAAGAACATGTGGAATTAACCACCGTCCTGCTGGCCCTGGTCCAAAAAACTCCAATCTGTAGTCGAGGGTAGGACCAAGACACTTCTTGAAAAGGGGAATCATCTAAATATAATGTCACCCCTTCTACTACCAGCCAATATAACTAGATCCTTGAATTATGTGAGTAGTTATATGTCTTTGAGCGTTTTGGATTGAGATCCTAGTTAACTCATACGAACTATGGGTCTTGTCTCTCATTATAAACACTACCAGTAGTACTTACATGCCATCCCTGGATGAGAAGAATTATTGTGAATGTCCTTCCCCCACTACAACCACCCAACATTTGGTCCAAACTGTGTTCCCACTGGTCAACATATTGGTCCTCCCCATGCTACTATCAACTAAATATGAGGACGTACATATTATTTCATCATCCAAAAAAATCGTCCATTTCTACCCACCATTAAAAAATATGGAGGTTCACCCCTTCTATCACTAAACAACATGGACAACAAACCCATGTTCCCTTCAGTCAGAATGGAGATCCTCCTTGTGTCACTTCAAACATGGGTGAAGATCTTCTATGCTCCATCAATCTATATGTATGTACTCCAAATGCTCACTTAAAAAAATATGATGTCTTCCCCACTCCCTTGACAACCAAAGTAGAGGTAATACCCACTCTAACATAAAACAATACAGAGGTTCCCACTATGAAGATGACATACCCTTGAAGAAATGTCCTGGGGTAGGAGGGAGAAGACTCATCGAAAGAGGTGGAACCCATCCAATAATCATGTCATCACTGACCTCTAAGACTCAGAATTGATAAAAATATAAATGATGGAACATTCTCTCCCACTAACGGAGTCTATGGAAGGATCACATCAATTGATATTTTCAATCCTAAAAACCGAGGTCCACAATATCCTTAGATCCCTCTATAGATACCTGTTTGCGGAGGATTTTATGGCCACTTTCCAGGGGATCATATTGTAGTCGTGTCCATCACCACTTATTTACCTCCTCACTACCTCTACATGATATGTATCATAGTTTTTATCCATAGGGTTGATTACCTCAAATTATGGAAACCAATTCAATGATCAAAAAATGGACATCTCCACCTTCAAGCATGAAGTAGTGGTGAACACCCCATCTGATAGGGATGCGATGATGAGGTTGGTACCCAAACCAAGATACAATCATTATTTAAAAAGAAATTATTCATGAATTGAGTACGCTCCAAATAAAATAACCCCATAACCTATATACCTTGGTGATACCTACCAAATTGGGGCCCACTCCAATTGCGGTTTGGGCTGATCAATTATAAAATCCCTCCTCTTATCAACAAGGCCTATGAGAGGTCTTAGAATCTAATCACCAGTTATTGGTGTTTTGGATTCCTATCAATTTAGTGATTTTCATATCAATTGACATTATAGATGACCAAGAAATGTGCTTATACTAGATCATCTAGCTGATGTTCCACCACATCCCTAATTTAATGTTGACCAAACTAGGGAATTAATATCACCTTGATGCCTTCAAAAAGTAGTCTAGGAAGGTTGAGATCATATCACTCCTTGTGGATCAAATCATATGATTAATGTGGTTATCACCAAAATCTCCAAAAAATTAAAATTAAAATAATCATTGTGCTCTATCGGGTCATGTAATTGTTGTCTCTGCATGTACGGATCAGATGCTGCAAAGAGTATGAGGCTCTCTATTTCATCCTTATTTTTGGACAACCCAACCAATCCACCGATGAGGAATATTCTCTTATGATTATAACCTTGGATAACATGGGAATCACTAACCCCCCCCCCCAATTTTTTAGTTGAATAGTTTCACTGATATAGGGAATGATAGGGAAAACCCACCTTAAGTGGTATCATAGAATGAGATAGACCCCTCTATAGTTCTCCTCACTTATCATCTGAGGTAGTTACTATGTATTTAGCATCTCCCGATAATATTATTCTTCCTTTATGATAGGATTTTGAAAAGGGTATAGTACATATCGATCCATAGGATCCATTAGAGGTTACATAAAATTTTGATATGGAAGCCATGGTAGTCACCTTTCTCTCAAAGAATGAAGAATAAAAAAGGATCAATGATGATCTCATTGTGGTGAGGTGCTTATAATTGAAAAATTCATTAAAGGATCCCATCTATACTCTAGTGGGGAACCCATTCCACATTGACCAAATTAACTTATGTGAAGTTGGTGTCATTGGGAATATATTTAGTGTAGATGACGAGGGATGTGGAATGTGATCGAGGTATGAGTCTCCCACTGCATAAGAAGATTATGAGCAGTGTGGATATCTTCCTCGAGAGTATGTTCATGCCTCTACTAGATTAAATGATCCTTTTAACACATTTATCTCTAGATACCCTCACCAATATGACCTGATATATGCTCTCATTTCTCATCTTGAGGACCACAAGACACGATATGTGGTTTTCTTTCTTGATGGAAAGCCATTCCCGACATGGGTGAACAATGCCTGAGCACATCCGATGTTAGAAACACCAACATCAACTAGTTAAATGGGAATTTTAACCCTCTATATCAATTGATAAAATTCACATTGTGGTTGGAAACGAAGTTGAGATATACAAAACAACAATAGACCACCAAGATCCGATTTTTTCCGCCCATGGAAGGGTCGACATTCATCTCATACGACCAGTTTTCCAGACGATCCATTGATGGATGGGAGTATATTCAATGATAGTTATTGTATAGGTTCAGATCCACCATTATCATGAAAATTATCATCAACCTAATCATGTGAAAATATATGATTGATTAGTGGGTCACAGATGTTTTTTCCTAGTGGAAATTCGACACATATTCACTCGACAAGCTAATGTATTAAGAAAAAATGGTAATAATATTGATAAGGTATGTTATGATTGAAAAAGAACCTACCCTCATCACCCTAATCTAACCATGTAGATTTACGTAGTTCTCTATAAATTAACATCATATGGAGAAAGTATTTCTATATAATATATAATAGTAACACACAGTTCCCATTCCATCTCTTATGAGATTTCCAAAAAATCATAGAATGTATTTGCTATGCCTCAAGAGGTTTCTGAGATGGTACCCAAACTGGCCCCTCTTCCAAAAAAGAATATACAATTGTATCCTCATCATGTAAATCATTTCCAAGTGCAATCCCACTAGAGACTACCATCAAGGGAAAATGTGGTTCGGGCCCCTGTAACATCTATGATACTAGGGAAACCATCCATGATAGTGGAAACATGAAATATTACATCAGGTATTAACAAGACCCATGATATTTCATCTATTCCTTGCATAAGGGAAATTTGAAATTCTAAGAGTGCATGATACCCTAGGAGTCCAAAATCACTGATCATTTAAAATGTCTCCCACAAAACAGGATCCTAAAACACACCATCAAAGAATGATTCATGTTAAAATAATGGGTCCAGGAAGAGGTGGATCAAGTTTTAGTTATGTTGGGTGATGTTCTAGTGTAGGGAACCCATGCCTCCATTGTCCTTGATATTGACCGTGAGTACTCTGGGGAATGGATACGGGCTCCTTGATGTGAGACATATAACTAATATGATTGTTTAGATTGAAAGGAAGTCCATCGCGCTCATGGCATCCTCCATTCAAATTTGATAAAGACGTAAACTCATGTGGTTTTCCTTCATACATTATCCAGTTATTACACATCAATTTAATATCCTTATATTTATCAAAAGAGAATGGAATATGACCCAAGGAAAATTAGAGTACCCCAGAAGTGATAAAGAGATTGCGGACACATAGAAATTTCATGACCCCTATGATAGGATATGCTTACATGGTCTTCCCAACTCTGAACTATTCAGTGGAGGATGAGTAGGAATGTCTATATCAAAACTCTGTCGAGCTAGTGGATTACTTCAAGATTCATAATGGTAAGGAACAACAATTAAATCCTAATTGTTCTTCATGACAAGGTCTTCAAAGGAATTTCCTAGGACATGTAAGATGTCAAAACTATTTTGATAACCCAGTCATTAAAATTATTGATACCAAATATAATGTTTTTCACAAATCTCAACCAAAACCTAGTCATAGTATGATCCATTATGTAATCCACTATATTTGACTCAGCTATTTGACCAAGTAGGTCAGTAGTGACCACACCATGGACAACTGTATCGAAAAATTTCCAAACCATATCTAACTGATAGTCAATCTGAATTTCCTCAAAATCGACCATCTTGTTAGTAGTAGAATATCTCCCGCACTAGTAAAACCCCATTGGTTCATCCACCAATATACAATAATCCCCTTTCCAATGATTGACCCTCTATAAACAAGAATATTCACATGATATAAAACTAAGATTTGTAGAATAACCTTTCCAGAATACCTGTGAGACTTAAAATCATTAAGGCTAAACTAATATAAAAATATATTCATGAATACCTTGTTGCAGAATTGAAAACACCATTCTCTCTTTGTATGTAGTAGCTTCTATAGGTGCATATGATGTAGAAGAGGTTACGTAGGGGTAATGGAAGGTCATCATCACATTTTCTACGAAGGTATAAGTGGTCATCATATAGGGGAACATAAGGCCATATTACCTCACATTATAGTTTAATGGTGTAGAGATCCACCGCATCTTAGTTTATACTATATCTACGATTAACCTCATCCCCTCCAGAATGATCTACATGATGGTTCTAATAGAATTATATTTGAGTCCCTGCAACATGAAAATTTAAGGGCATGATATGTCTGAGAAAAAATATCATGGAATGGTTTGGATAATGACCTTGTTTAGTGGTCATATATAAAGCAATGATTTAATAGTAGTCTATTAGGATACCACAAACAATGCGCTTCTACAATGAACCTAGTTTCATTTTCATGTGACAGTGCCTTATTCATGTCACAAGAACCTGAAATACTCCCTTAATGGTTGAGTAGGGTTAATTTAGTGTGATGAATCCCTATTAGACTCCTATGAGGAACTATATATAGATTCTAGGTACTATAAGTGAGATGGAAATTAGGTTTATATCGATAATAATTAGAACATAAATGCTTCTAATGATCTATCAACCACTACAGTCAATCCATTGGAAGATGTGAATTGTATCTTAATTCTGCCGATTCTTTGGATAGAGAAAAAATTTTAAACAAGGGGGATATTATGTTGTCTCATATAAAATTAGTTTCAATAGCCATATAAAGAAGTGATTCACATCGATTACCTAGTTATCCTACACTAGATAGGACCCACTGATACTAAAATCTCATACTCATGTGAATTATTGAGAAGTTCACACGACGACTACTTATCCATAGAATTCATGCATTTTCCAATGAGGAGGGATGAATCAACAGAATATAACTTCTTCCATATCATCGAAAGCATTAATGGATCTCAAGGTTGGAGGCCATATAGAATTTGATCACAGTTTTGTTTCACCATAGTTTCACTAGAGAGGGAATGAATAAATGAGGATTCCATGTCCACATTAATAGAAACAAATGTTTCCATTGAGTTGAATGAACTGGGAGAGATGGATCCTCCCCCTCAATATCTTATCTAAAAAAATGAAGATGTTTAGAAAGATTCTCCTCATATGTTTATAGACAGTTTCTCCACAACCATTGATTAGTTAAGCTAGGTGAACCTTGGTACCAAGGAGGATTTTATGAATACATTGATCAAAATGATCTTGTCTTCATATGAGAATCAAATATATCTGTCCTTTCTAAAATAGAAACAAGATATGTTTTTAATGATTTATGATTATATTCTAGGGTTGTGCACTTAGATCTCCATTCATTGTATTGCCCTCCTAGAGGGCCATCATTGTTCAAACAACTTCTAAGGAAAATGGACCCTCTCACGGTGTTATGGTCACCACTGAAGATGATAGTCCTGTAAAATTAAAAATTATTCTAGTTTTCCAATACCTTATATGGATATTCCACATTATCCCAGTTAGGAAAAAGTGTGGGTATATTTGAGTCTATATCGACTTTTGAGACCTGAAATTCCTTTGACCAAAGAATTAGTTTTCCATTTCTAGTGATAGAGTTTTTCATAAATTCTATAATAGGTTTCTGGGTCCTCTCCATCATGGATTGATATTCTAGGTATAGTAAAATTCATATGGCCTCAAAGGATGGGGACTCCACCTCTATCATGTCACTATAATGGAATTTCTATGATCAGGTCACACCCTTCAACCTAAGAAGTGGTGAAACTTCTTATCTGCAATTTCTTAACAATATCTTCAGGTTAATTATTAGGACATTGGTGAAAATATACATAGTTTCCTTGGTGATCAAATTATGTCATCCTTAGGACCATCTAAAGGATCTTGACAATATGTTTGACTTCCTCCACTATGGTAACATGAAGATCAAATCCTTTAAGTGGATGTTCAATGTTACCTTTGGTATGTTCTTTGAAATTTTCATAAGATACAATAAAATATAGACTAATAGAAGGGAAGATCAATTCCACCAATAAAATAACTCTCCTATGTAACCTCTAGGAGTTTCGAGGCCTCAAAGGCCACTTATCTTACATGTGATGATTTATCCTAAATCCTTCCGGAAGGTGTAATTCATTTTCTAGGATCATGATGAAAATAAGTTTTTACCATTGAGATTGGTTTTGTCAAACCACATTTGACGATATAAAGCTATTTTCAATTAAAGCATCAGTGAAAATGCCACATGTCTTAGGGAAGGCCTTTAGTCCTCAACATGAACACCCCAGAACTATCCCTTAACACCCTTCTAGCACAAAAAAATTAGTATATAGAAAAAAACATATACTATATCAGTCACATTTACGTCTAAATGATGACCAGATACACCACCATCGTGTGGAGTTTCTTGGAATAGGTTTTTGAAGTGCAGAATGTGTTACATTACTTGCAGAATCATAAGATATAGAAGGTTTTTTTATTATACCTACCAATGAATAACTTCAACCACCCTATACTAACTGGATTATTGGTATATTGTATGGTTATCCTCCATTTGTTCGATAGTAGGTTCATTCTATAGAAGTCTGTCAAGTCATAAGCTTTGGTAGAGAGCATAGTTGTGCATATGGACCTAAGGATCATCCCTTAGATGTTGATTTCCCAGATGATAATATATTATTATTGGATCAGTCTATGTAGAGTAGGATGATACATTACTACATTTCCTCTTATATCCATACTTGTAGAAGGCACAACAATGCTAGGATTAACATAATTGGATAGGGGATATTCTCAATATCCCCAATACAATTCATCTTTCTATACTATATTATATTTTTAGAATTATACATAAAAAAAGGAAATGTACAAGTCTCTCATTATAGTTATTGATTAGGACCTAAGGATTTTGGTCCACATCATTAATAAAAATTGAGACTCTAAGTTAGACATCAAGAAGATCAATGGTGAATACATCGTAAAAATATATAGATCATTCTATTGATCAATCATACCCATTAGTTTATGACCCAATTCCTATCCCATTTAGAAGTGAATAATGTCCATCAGTCAAAGAATGGCCAAGCTGAATCATTGGGATGTTCAACTTCACCTCGTATAATGTATTCCTAGGATGTTCTAGTCAATTATGTTCCACACTAGGGGGTCAAATCTCTTTCCACTTTAATTTATGACATGAAATATGTAAGCCAATATAATACTTGAAGATTTTCACAATGACCCTCTGGCCACCCATAACTGATGAAATTACTGATTGGTCCACTCTCTTTATTTTATATCTCTAGTGTTGAATTCTCCAACTAGAATGAGCCGAGCATGAGAGAATCTATTAGCATACATCATATTTTACTCTCCATAGTTCTAATAATCCAGAGAAAAACGTCTATAGAAATGTGTTTTATAGAGTCCTCCTCTATTGAATTAATGAAAATGATATCCCTTATGTTATGATGTATTTCCAAGATAGATCATGTGGATCCCATCCATTAGGGTTGATGTTGTCCCACCAGAACGAGTTGTTGGAAAAATTATGGACCACCAAGTTCCATGACTTCCTAGAGCTCACTAAGAGGTCTCAAACATGAGAGATCCATGAAAACATTTGCATCGACCACCAAAGATTATCCACACCACCATGTATTCTTTTCATTTTTAATTATAAGGAAGTTTCATTATGGGTTATACCCAATAGTAATTATTTGATGGTTCATTTTCATTCTAACCAAAACAAACATCTTCTCCATGTTAAAAGAAAGAGTTCCATTCAAAGAAGAAAAATCCATGTCTATGATTGAGTTTTTTTGATCTCATATCATTTATGGATTTGTAGTTTTCCACTATATTCTCATAGACATTCATTCCAACATCTTAGCCACCATGTTGTCAAATTTGTAAACCATGAAAAATATTCAGACTAGCTATACTTATCAGTAACACGTGTTGGAAAATGGGATGATTGGTGAGTTCAAAAATACCCTCTCTAACATTTTATTGATAAAATTTGGCTATAAAAAATAGCGGGTTGGAAAAGATCCAAATCGCCCTTTGGGACTATTAGATGATAACTCTAAATTCATCCTATGTGACAACATACTCCTTGTTATATAGTGAAAATAAAATAGCTACCATCAAGGTTCAGTTGTTGTATCATTTAATAGATGTATATGACAATAAGAATCAAGAAATAATCATAGATTATCATATAGATGAGTTGGAATTCCTTGAAAATAATAGTCTCCATGCCTTTCATATTATAGAGAGTCACCAGAATAGGATAGTGAGAGTTTCTAACAAGAAGGATCACCCTCACTCCTTCCATTAGGGTGACATGGTATTGGATCTTTGAAATCCAATGATATGTGGCATAAATACACTGATTTTAGAGCCCATGTGGAGAGGTCATTACATATTTTATAAGGTTTACTATAGTAGAACATACTCTATGAACACCATGGGTGTAGAGCACATCACACCACCCACCGATGACAGTTTTTTCAAGAAGTAAATTACATGTAAATATATAAGGTCTAGGTTGTATGAACATAAACTATTTTTAATGGTTGTCTGAGCTTTATGACATTAAACTAAAAGAATCCCCATGGTTATGGTAGTATGAACTTAATATATTGTAAATATGATAGAGATATTTAAACTTAAAGAAAATATGACATGTTCCTAAATCTGTGATCTTAAATTAGGAATCACTCTCTAATAAATATAACATTAAAAATATTTTTATTCCTTATAGGTTTATCTCTATGAATATAATTTATCTACAACCATAGTCTGAGTTGTAAAAAATTAAATTAAAAATCCTCATATTCTAAAAAAATGAAGTTAAAGTGCATCCTTACCCCGCATGGAATCAGGATACCTCAAATAATAGGATATGAACAACAATAATCCTCTACACACGATGCTAACTAATATCCTTACCCCATGCCTAGAACATAGGATTCCCACTTCCTCTTCTGGTCTTTTACCATTTCTTGTTCCGTAACAACGTGTGGAAAGATTCCCATTCCCATGGGATACATAGTGATGCATAAACATCCCATCTATGAGATCAGATGTCAATTAGTCTACTCTTCATCCCCATGAACCCATTTATAGTCCCATCATTATGATCATAAACATGGTTCAATCCATCCCTAGGTGGGAATGTGGTACCAAACAAACATATCTCCTTTCATGTCAGGCTTTACCACTTAATTTCCATAATACTACCTTTTATACATACATCATCCTATATATAGTATCATGACATTATGTTATTTTCAAAATTCACATTTTTACAAGAATTTTAAACTTAATATATGTGACATTTATTTCAAGATATTTGTGTGGTACATGGGCTTAATGAAATCTATTGATGTCAGGTTCCACCTATTTCATTTCATGATAATACACTCAAAACAATATTTATTCTAGTCCAAGTATCATGACTTTAAACAACTTTCCATAGAACATTCTGTATGACTATAAACCTTATGAAACTGAAAATAGTATTTCATTATGTGATGTGGGGCCTCCTTAGATCCTTTCACTTTATGTTTTAAATATTTTTGACAGAACCAAAATCCTTGAATTACCCTATATATGGTCCACGAATTATGACCCTAAGATATGTTCATTTTCCCATCATTCTCATGGTTTTATCAATCCATAATGGTTCAAAAATAACACACCTCCTCCTATTTTCTGATCTATTTGTTGATTGATTCCCATTTTAATTGTATATAGAGTGATTACTAGACCAAATGAATTCAACCACAGCCTTAGATTCACTACAAATCCAACAGTTTTTGATGATGCTACAACCATGAAATGATCCCATGGACCTTATATTTTAGATACAAGTCCCATACATTTTCCTTGACCAATTATAAGGTTAACATTCTCTCATAACCTGATAAGAGGAAGAAATTAATACGTGGCTTGACACACAATTCTCATCATTGCCCTCAGTATACGACATTCAACTGTGGCCCTAACCAATATAAAATTAAAAATCCAAATAATGTGAGATTATTTTCCCCAAATTAAATTAGGATTCCCCACATGATGTGTGTGGGATAACAATAAAACCGACATCCCCATATATTAATATTAAACTACCATCCAAAACTATATATATTTAGGATGACTCATATAATAATATGAAACAATTCAGTATCCCAATTCGAGAGTTTATCCCTTACGACATTTGTCTCTTACCATTCCATCACCGAAAAGTACACATGGATTTATTCCAAACCTCATGGGATATGTAGGGATGCCTAAATATTTCTCTTAGTCCAAATCCTCTTATTGAAATTTTTTTTGGGTATTCACTTTGCCAACATTATCAGGTGACCTGGGGTATGGTTATCCAAATTCTTCTACTGCGGAGGGTTCGTTTGGCCATACTATCACATTTTATTCTCAATAAATCATGCTAAACCAGCCGCTTTGGAAACATATACCCATTTTTGGCCATGAATACATATCCATAAACACATAAGTACCCTTACAACATGATATTGGAAACCATAGACTAATCTTTTTGAGTTTAAACTACAAAATCTATTATTCCTAGTTCATGATGTTAAACTAGAGTCATACCCTATAAAATGAGCACAAGATGAATCATATGATAAGTGTGGGATAAAGATTAAAAAATGACCTTGTATGAAAAGAAGATGCCTAATATTAGGAATTTTGGATGAACCAGAAACAAAAATCCTCAGTGCACACCATTAAACTATGATCTTACCCTGTATCAAATCAAGATTCCCAGTTTGATAAGTAAGGGATGAACACTAAAAAATAGTACACCTTATAAAAGAGGGAGACATCATACATTATTTTACAATATTATTATTTAGCTTCACGAGTGGCAATTTTATCCCCTCTACGTTGTTCTCCTTCGAGATCTCCATCCTGAAATATGTGTTGCTTGATTCCTATCCTCATGGGATTCATAGAGATCCCCATATAATTCATATTTTGGAGAGCCCTTCCATCAAATATCTGCTAGTAATTTCCCCTCAATTAAATTCTTTATTATTTTCCACCATAATTTTTATCTTGTTCATTTGAGTGTATATTGGAATAGTTTCTAGGGAAATCCTCTCTAAGACATACTGTATTTCCACGTCTGCACTTCCCTCTTCCCGAAATTTTCATTATTTTAATCCTACCAATATAAATGGGATCCATAATATAAATGGTCATATGACTTAATAGCTCACATATTATCTTAGTATCACACCACATTGGATTCTTGATAAGATATAATGGCTACAGCATTTCAAACATGGTTAATGTCCAATCCCGAATTTGATTTTCCCATCCTTGACCAATGTAGTTACAGAACTTGTGTATTGAATGTGGTCAATAGTAATTCCCCTCTCATAAATCATTCCAATTATTTTCTATCTAGGACATTAAAGTTGTGATCATACTCTTGGAATTTATTAATCACCTTCTCCCCTTATTTGGTTCCCCCTTAAAGGAAAAATGTACCGAATAATACTCATTGTTTCCCTCACTAATCCAGACACATATGGTCTTAGGAGTTGAGGAGAAATTCTATTTAACTAGGTGTGAGAGAGTCAATCTCCATTTTTCTTAACTCTATAACCATAAATTGTGTGTATATGTCCAAGAATTAGGAATTTAAACTAGGTGAGATTCACCCCAATAATGTGTGGGATCGTTTTGGCACTTCATGGTCCCTCAATTCATGTGGGTTTAGTTACTTTATTGTGTTACACATGTCCCATACCAAATTACCACCCACATGTCCATGAATCATGACATTGAACTATATGAATGTTTTATTATAGATGTTTTTTGTATAATAAAGTGACTTAATAGTCCCCTCCTTAAATGTTAGGTAACCTCTCCCCAATAAAATACACATCCCCTTTGAGATATGAATCCCTTTGTTGAAGCACCATGGTTTCCAAACTATTTGCCTCATTTTGTGTCCAATCCCTATTTTCTGAAGCATATGTAAAATAATCATGACTTTTAACTAATTTCCACTTCACTCAATAATGCATTTTGTGATAATGGGTCCCCATTTTCCCTCAATTAAAATCTGGTTTTTACTCTTCTACACTACACTTATACTTTTAGGATTCCAACTTCATATTATGAACAATATGAACATAATATATCAGTAAATGTTAAAAAAATATATTTCCTTAATGAAAGAGAAAAATTTCCCACTCACATGAAACTAAAATTTCAGAAAAAAAACATCCACACTATATGATTATAGACTTTGAATTTATCATCCCCATTGAATGAAGAAAACTGTAGATCATCTATTATACTTCCCAAAAATCCCTTTCATCAAATTACAGTAACCTAAAACATCATTAACGCATTCTGAAATCCTCTTATCATATTATATGACTCTCACATTAGAAGTCATGTCAGACAATTTCTTAGACCGATACACCTACCCAATGTTCTCAAAGACACCGTGGCATAATTCATGGAGTATGGATCCCATTCAAACATCCCATTACATTATATACATGATTTATATATCCCATTATTTTTATCTCCATTCTAATTAATTTCCAAAATGTCCCCCATGATATCATGGTCCCATTCCACACTTGCTCACCTACAAACCTAGTAATATTCCCAAAATACATTTGAAAACATTTTGAGATATGTCTTGTTATTCGAATATGGTTAGCAGTCTAGCCTCATTGGTTTGTATTTATTCCTTTAAAAAAGGTAGTGGATAATGGGTTTCGAATGAGGTAAATAGTTATCCTCTATCATCACACGAACCCCTTTGTGTTTTATATCCTGGGAATCACGATAAATATTTTTACTCTCCAATTTTTGGATAAAATTCAACACCCCTAGATCCTCATTCTCCTACCATATCCACTCTCACTTCGGATACTCCCAATGATCAATAATCAATATCAGTCCCTGAGTTTTCAATAATATTTTAGAACTCATATATGAATGTGAAATAATATGATTGTCCCTTGTTTCTCACTACTTGAATGACTGAAGTGAGTTTAGGGTTCAATCATTCATTTTCCCATGAATATAATTGTTGTGTGGTAAAAATAATACTACAAAAAATTACATGTCCATGCATATGGTAAGTTAATAAAAATAAACTTCATTAGTTTGTGATGGTCATCCACATGGAGGAGACCCTCTTTTGTCCCAACAAAGATACCCCATGCGGCTCCACTAGGACAATTGAGCATTCTAGCCCATCCATCCTCTAGAACGTGGCTTAAAGTAATTGTTGCAACCTCACAATCTCTTATTAATACTTCATAGAAACATGAGAAAGATCATTAGCCTAGATCCCCACCCATTCATAATCATCATGGTACTCATATATCTGAGATACAACCCTCTTCAATTGAGCCTCAACCACCACCTAATGAGCCATCAACTGGTAGTTGACCTCAACCTGAGAACTTGTGAAGGATGTGTGCTCTTTTAATAACTGCTTAAGATGATGTTTTTTCTGATCATCCTCCTAGAGCATCCAGGTCCAATAATATTTTTACTTATGCTAGGTTATTTCAAAATGCGGCATATATTCATGTTCATTCATTGTAAGGTAGTCATTGACTATCTCATAGAGAGAACAAGCTTCCACCCATATGGTTCCCAGGTTTCATAGGTAGTGACGGACATAACCCATCTATATCTCTAGGTATAGATATAAATTATTGGTTATGAATTTATATATGCTTCTCCTAGCCCTTCATCAAACAATGTTGTTCTCTTTAGAAATGTTGGACGAAGATTATTCAGGGTCAAAAAGTGGTTCTTGATCATTATCTAGGAAGGATAAGAGGATATTAGTATGAAATTACTCTTTCAAGATCTTCTCAATTTGGTAAGGATCTATGTTTAGGGTAGGTCTATATTACTTTGAACCTTTATCAACTACACTATTTCCACTGGATTCAATATTTGTCCCTCCTGTGGAATCTCCCATTACCATGAAAAAATTACATTATAGGACCACGATCAAGTAAACATGGCTATCTAGCTCTCCATGTGCTACCACAACTAACAAAAAAGGAGCCCCAGATCCACTGAACATTATCTCTTGGTATGAGTGCATCATCTAGAGTACTGATTTATGAAAAAAAGTGTTATTTAGTTTTTTCAATGATCACGATTTGGGAATGAACAACACATATAATATAAAAAGACTTAAATAGGGATATCATTTGAGAAAGACATGGTCCTGGAGTTTCAATAGGGGGTTCCACCATAAGATACCCCTCAACACTAGTTATCTCTTCTGCAATTGGTCATGGACCCTGAACATTATTTGAGCATGATTAGTATAAGAATAATTGATCATGATGACAAAAAACATCCATAAATGATTGAAAAGTGATCAAAGTGTATTTTGATTCAAAAAAATCATTAGGAATAGGGATATTAATAATTAGCCACCTCGGGTACACAACATCATGGGAAATAGATGGTGTCTATAGGATTCTACGAGACAGTCCCAAAATGATAATGGAAAGAACTAGGGTCTTCAAGACTACCACTCTGACCTCATTATCTGGCCCTCCAGTTTCAATAGAATTAGGAACTATTCATAATGTGTGCCCATTAATATCATTTTGGGCACACCCTTGTCCATCTTATAGGGTCTCGTTTTCCACCATAAGATGTATCCCACCCAAGAAAACTTATATTTATATAATCTCATCAAAATTGGGATAATGATTGGAAGAGACAATCATGTTTTCAATCATTCCCTTATAAGCAATACCAAGTCAAAATAAGCCATTGATGTGAGTTCACAGCTCACCTAGGGATTTTCATGATTAGTAGCCAACCCCTAGGAATCTACATTACTGGAACCTAACATGTTGTCCCCAATAGATGCCTTCACAGTTGAATAATTAAAAGATTGAATATCCTCATAGTATGGATCACCGTCAATGATTTCCCGCACCATGCTATAAGGACGATTAGGGTCCCCAGATTCATGTGAAAATGCGTCCATGGGAAGTAGGTATTGAAATATATTATTGAACTACACCATAGAAGTGATCATCTAAATCCCCAATTCAAGATCCTTAATCCCTTCCGAGATCTGCTTCCACAAAACCTACTCTTCCATCTAGTTCATTCTTATCATTCCCCACGCTACAAAAATTTTGTGGAAACAGTATCAGAGGTTGGATCTGGGAGATAACACAACATCTTTACATATTATATCATGGATCTAGTGGTACAAAATTGAGATCCATATTCATTATCACACATCTTCATCTGGGAAAGGGCCTCCCCTCAAGGTGGTGTGGGTGTAGAAGCACCTTGAACCTCCCCCTATATAGATGCTACTCAATATATTCCCAATGCATGGATCAACCATATAAGGGAATACCACCTTTACCTTTTTACTCTAGAATATATGTTTCTTGCATGATCACCCTCACACACTAAGCATGGATCACACCCAGGTAATCATCTACCTAGTTTACAGCATATGTCTAGGAGAGGGTGGTTTTGACATCAGTCGACAGTATCATGATGGTTTTATTCATTCCCTCACATGTGAATATATGAATGATCAAACATAATGATGCATGGATTCCATTCCTCACAAAACCCCATCTAGAATCTCTTCATCTGCTGTTGGAAACATCCAAAATTTCACAACAACAAATATGGAGTATATGGATCATTGTAGGTGTTTTCCATGTATCCAAAAACATGTAATGTTCCTTGGAAGGTATATATATACTCCCACCACTCCCATATCCACTCCATGTTGTACACCATCATTCTAAATGGGGTTGAAAAAAGGTAGAGTTTGAGGTTAAATTTTTTTGGATGTCGATGATGAAAATAAATTTATTGAGAACCACTGGACAGAAAATAAAAATTTTGAGTAGTTAGGGACTTTAAAAAAAAATTAAAGGTGATGATGTTAGGAAACTTATCACCTTAGAAGTGAACTATGTTCCACCCATGCAGAAAATGGAATCGTCTGCAGAACCACCTAGGTATACTCCCAGTTGCCACATGGACCAACTGGCTGTTGATACGTGGTAGGACCAGCACCCTGGGATTGACTCGATTATCGAACACCACGATCAATACAATTACTAGATTCCCTAAGAACATGCCCATAAGTGTTTATCAATCATGATTTAGTCTGATGTTGTGGAAGGTGTCCAAGAATGTAGTGTAACATACTAATGGTTTCCATCCCACTAACATGTTGTAGCCCCACTGCTCATGTAACCCCTCCTTCTAGATCATCCATTAAGAGATTAGATTCATCATTTCCTTCACTTTCGAGCACTGCTTCAGCCACCATGGAATTTTCATGATTAGAGCATTCTTCAAGAACAACTGACCCCCTGGCATAGAGGATATGTCCCAATAAAATGGGGGACCATGACCTTGTAATTCATCAGATAATCCCATTGAATCAACATTGGATGTGGGGTCTTACACCTATCTACATTGTTGTTTGGAATCTGGAGAAACTCATCATACTATAACCCTATTAATGGGATAGCACTGATGTGGTTCATATCCCATATGTAGATACCCAACTACCACTAATGGAGATGGAAGTTGTTTGTGTCCAAAAACCAATGGCCGAGGAGCTTCTGGAGTAGCTCCTGTTGGATGTATTCATGAAATTGTGATATCCACACTACTGAATATATATTGATATGACACAGATTAGCCCTATAATAATTGTAGCTGAAGAGTACCAAGTTGTCCCATGCCCACTCTTTTTTGAAGTGTCCTCCAACCAGTAGATCACAATCCTTGTATCAGACCATACTATTATCTAGGATGCTGGACTGGAAAACACTTGCATAAAATAATAATAATTATTCAGCCTTTGGATTCTCCTCAATAAATTTCTCTTTCAACAAAATTATCTTGTTGATGAGAAAATCATTGTGCTCACAAGGAGCTTGACCAGGAACAATGATATTACAATAGGAGAGCTCATCATGGAGGTTGAACTAGAAACATGGTGTGTTGACTTCAATGACTAGAATGAAAGCCTCATCCACAAAAACTGTTATAATTAATTATGTCATTAATAAATATATAGTTTCTATAGTATCCATTTAGCAAATCCAAAAGCACTTGATTTCCTGATATGACCATACCCACTGGAGGAATCTCTTGGTCCCCTATGATCATGGCCCTCTAGGTAGTAAACAAAACATTGATATCTTCCTGGTTTGATTAGTTGGGTATTTAAGTAGAAAATATAATCTCTAAAGAAGATTAAAACAATTATGGGAACATGTTGTGGAATGTTTGTATCATCACAAAAAATTGGATGTTTATGTGACAACGTCCTCTTTAGTCTATCATGTCTCTTCATGAAAGGTATTGTTTCTTGAATATTGCAGTGGAGGCTAAAGATTTCACTCAATATTTGAATTCCATTCACGATGGAAGGAATTACATGGGACAATACAAGAGTACATTAAAAGGGACCTCTCCCTATTTATATATTCCACCCATTATTTTCATGAAGGTCACAAAATAGTTATGTGACCCGATCCTAGAGTTTCACTCCTACAGACAAATTCTCCACTATCATTTGTGATTCCCATAGAACCTGATATTGTAGTCCCTTTTATGGTGAAATTATGAAGGGGGTGGGGAATGTTTTAGCTACAATTAATTATTGTGCAGAAAAAGTACCATTGTGGTTGAACCGAACATGTGACCCATCCTGAAAGAACTTTACGGGGTGAATGGAATGGTTGTAAAACTATTTCAATAGTTTTTCCCATAGGAATCATTCAACACATAAATAACTAGTGCACCAAAGTTGATTATGAGTTATGTGGCCACCCAATGTCTAAAACCCTTCCTTGAGCTGATTCATGCAATGAGGATGGTTTGTGTGAAAAATAAGACATTATCTTGAAACATGGCGTGCAACAATCTAGTTTCATGAAAACGTTAACATCAAACTAAATATCTTGTGAGGAAAAGCCCTTGTGGAAGACAAAGAATTAAAAGAACATATTCTATTCCAAAAAATATTTCTGAAATAGTCTGATTATTTTTTATATAAATAGAACCCAAACAACACCTTGATGATGCTCTCTGTAAGAAGAAATTCTGATCATGTACATGAAAATCATCCTCATATATGAAATCGTGAATAAGTAGAGACAATAGACTGTTAAAAGTAGAAAACCTATATGATAGAGATCTCATTTTTTTCAAACATGTCTTGACATATTTTTGAGTGATCCTCACACAAAAAATTACAAGGATTATCAGGTTCACCAAAGTGAATCTACATTTGAGCATCCCGGGCCTGTGTGTATCTCCAAATCTTGCATGCAGTTATTCCCTTAAAATATATATGGTGTCATTGGTGTAGATGAACAAACTCTATAAACTCAATTTTCACATAACCTAGAATGTTTTCACACAAAAACATCATATTCCATGACCCAGAACCCAAAATGATTTTACTGAATCCATTACCCTAACTATTTCCCCTAAAAATAGGTAATATGATTCCATATGTTCTCATGAATAGATACCCGAAAAAAGGGATTCCCCCTCAACACTACTCCATGGTAGTGTAAATTCCATGTCCTTACTAGAGGCACATGAGTAGTGATCACTTAATCCCTATAGGTCAAATATTTGAGGGTAAATTTGTACTTATCTTAGCAGGGAGTCCTTATGAAGATTCTTCCTCCCACCTTGGCATGGACGCCCTCAAGGAGTGAGACCCACAAATTCCATGATGCCTGACATAAAACTTCCTAGCTCCGCATCCTAGTCACAAAAAGTTAAAATACATGACAATGCTCTCATTCAATTATGTAAAATTGTAGACCTTCCCTATTTGATAACGAAATGATTCCCCATGTACAGCCATCATGGGACTCCATCGCCTGGCTTACCATTCGGTGATTCTAAACCATAGGGAAGCTTCCACATGTGAGCCCGAAACTATCCTTCCCCATGATAGGATGATATTACACCACTAAGAATATTTCCATCATAATCCACACACTATCCTACCCTACAATTGGATGATCCTCCAACCCTAGGAAGTTGTTACCCGTAATCCCCATACGATACCAAAGAGTGTGATGCACTTTAATTGGGAAACATCAATTCATAAGCACCACACCAAACATCATCGATGATCCCTTCATGACACAAGCATCCTTACTTCATGAATATAAACATCATTGACCTATCCTATCATAGGACCTTAAACTAAAAAAATTAATTTTTTTTTCATTTATCAATAGAAAATGTAGGTTGGATCCCTCCCTGATGTTCAATATTGAAAACCATCTAATCTTGGAGTGAATTTTTCCTCCTAGGGACATAACCCATTGATTTTTCTAAACATGATGTTTTGATATTTCCCCTTAAGACATTAAACATGTTCCCATCATGTCCCCACCAGAGTTGAAACCAACACCAATCATCTCCCTACAACACAGTAAACCCGCTTCTATTCTCTATGTTTAAGATAGTAATCCTCCCCAAATTATATCCTCATAATACATTAAACCTGTTACCATTATATCCCTGAATGGTATTTCACCTATAGACATTTTTTCCATCATGACTTTAACCATATCAATATCATATCCAAAAAATAAATTAAACATTCTTCCATCCTATCCCAAAATGAATTTAAACTATTTCCCACCATATCACGAAAATATATTTACCCTATAACCATATCCACAATTCTTTAAAATAATTCCTTGATAACACATACCGAATGAAAAAATATGTGATGCCTAAGGTAAAAATTCATGGAAGCCTTATACCCCTATCTTCAACAACATCATTGCTAATGCAAGATGCCCTGGGTTCCATGTCTACGATGCCACAAAGATGTGATTCCATTTAATAGATGAACAATTTATTGTTGCAAAAAATAAAAAATGAAAAAAATGCTTAGAATTTCCTAATGTGACTAATAACCCAAATCTATGGAAGTTGTCCTATCGAGATAGAAGCAATAGAATTGACTGATGTTCCCCACAATATGGAACCGTGAATGATTCCACGAACACAAATTAATCTATAGGGAAGACTGAGACATGGAAACATAACCCAAATGGGAATTTATGGATGGAGTAAATAACACCCTATGTTCTAGTTTTGACCCAGAAGAAGACATAACCAATGCATGGGATGAGGGACACCCACCTTCAAAAAGAGGAAATATGTGAAAACACAATATCACTCTCGAGGTAATTGTGCCTTGATGAATGACTTGGAAAAAAACTTCTATCATAGAGAATACCTACTCTAAAAACATCATATATCTCTTCCCTCCCCCCAATTGATTATACAATTCTCATAATACCAATGCCTCAAGGCATAATAAGTAATTCAATTGAGGTATAAAAAAGTACAATTATAGATCTTAACTAAGGTATTTGAATATTATATCTTATTCCATATACTATAAAATTATAGAATATATAAAATCAAGAGGGATATAGTATCATAAATAAAATTTGAAACTATTATGAATAAGGAACACCCATTTAGAATGTTTTCCCTATCTAATTGGAGATGAAAGTATCGCTCATGTGTATGTATGGAATACCATCTCCACATAGTGATAAGACTCATTTTCAACCACAATCATTGATTGTTTTTTTATTATGATAGATTTAATATTTTAGTTATATTTTAAGGTTATAATTTTTTTATTTAAATTTTAATTACTTTTTACCATTCTTTCATTTAATCCATTAATAATTTCAAATGTAACTCACACATACGTATGGGATACTGCCACCACATATTGATGTAATTAATTTTTCATCATATATTAATATGAATTGTTATAAAATATGTATATAATGAATATTAATTAAATTTATATCATGATTAAAATTTTCGAGATAAAGGAACCAAGTCAATGTGTAGGGACCAAAACATAGGATGAAAAACTATCATGAATAATGAAGCAGTTAACACAAAAAATTATGATTGATATGATAGATTATTTATGAATGTTTGGTAATATGTTATAAGTAAAACATTTATGGTATTATTTGTATGAAAATTATTCTTTGTATAAGTATATTAAAAATAAATTTAATATATAGGATTTTATATACCTTATAAAATATTATACAATCCTGACAAGTGTTTTATGTTATAATATATTTTTTTCCCGGATTATGAAGAATTTTTATGATCTCTCAATCCAAATTGTTAATTTTTTCTAATAGGATTTTTTAGATATTATGTTTTAATTTCTGTTTACTCACTCAATATACTCTTGATAATGAAATAATTCATTAATGGAAAAAAGACCATGATTTTCTATTTAATTAAGAATATATTATTCCATGTCAATATTTTAAATAAAATGTTTTAAATAATTTTTTTTTATTTTTATAAAAATTATTATTTATGAAGTTTTCACCAATTTTTGAATTTCCAAATTCTGTTAATGGAATATATTTTTAATTTTCCAAACAATGTATTTCGTATTTTTACCAATAAAGTGACAAGAATTTCTATTATAATGAAAACTACATGAATGAATTTATCTACCATCATGAATACCCTAGTCTATGAATATTAACGTATATATTACCATGTATCTTACTGAATTTGTTTCCCTTAATATTTTTTATATTTCATGTTTTAAAAAATGGATTTCAAAATGAAAAAGTATTTTCCTCAAAAAATTTTATAGTGATATTTTAAAGTTATTTTTATCTATAAAAGCATCCTTTCATGTTTCTTATAATTTATTTGGGATATTATCCAATGTTAAAATGTTTTAAATTCATTTCTCCAATTTGTGATTATGATGATTAAATGTTAATGAATCCCATATCCTTCCCAGGGATTATGATTTAATTATATGAATAATGTTTTTGGATCTTTTTTAACACATATGTATGATCTAAATTTTGTGACGAGTGGACCTAGAATTATATATCCCTCTAATGCAATGGGTAAATACAGATTTTCATGAGATAATATGGGATAAAATGGGGAGTTAATATAGTTTGGTAATGGCCTTTATTAAATGAGATAATTTTTTTGATATGAAAATTATTATTAAAATGATGGAATAGGGTGTGAAATAAATATTCTATAATAGTCTTTGTAACGATCCTTAACTAAAGAAAATATTTTCCATGATTATTTTATTGTTAAAAAATTATTTCTTATGATTATGATTTGTTTTAATTTTTTATGATTGATTATTAATGATACCACACACAAATTTTTTATGTATTTGGATTGATAAAATATTATTCCACGTTCCATGATTACGATATATGAATTATTAGGATTGACTTTATAATTTTTAATTGATGTAATGATACAATAATAATTTTGTACTGATAAATTATGATAATTTATTGATATCTCTTATGTTTATCCCTATTGATAATATAATCTCACTCTATATTATGTTTCCATTCCCCAGGTAATAAAGAATATTTTTATTAATGTTTATTATATGAAGGGTGATAGTTTTGAATAAGTAAATGGGAAATAACAAAAATAATTTATGTACTTGTTGTTTATGTATCAGATTTTACAAATACATAAAACCTATACGACCCTCTTGCATCTATTGTTGTGAAATGTATTGTATATTCATAAAAAATGATGTGATATTTATTTATGAAATTATGGGTTTCAATATGCATAGCAAAGAGGTTCATGAAATAATATTACAAACAGTTGAGGGGATGAAATTTATCTTGAAACAAACTATAGAGCATGTGGAAATGTTATTATAATGTTTATAGAACTAATTTATTTGGACAGTCGTGTATATTTAGTACACATCATCTAGTGAATTTGGATAAACATGGAATATGGGAAGTTTATAAATGGTATGCAGGGTTATGCGTGTTAGACGGTGTGTAATCCAAGAACACAATAATATTTTCTTACTTTTATACATGGTGTGTAGTCAGGACCAAACTGCGTGTTTCTAGATCCACATTTCTTTTTTTGTTCAACTTTTATAACCAATAAATGAAAAAATATGTGCGTAGGAGTATAAACAGTATAACCCAAAGTCACATTGTAACGACCCGAACTATAATAAAGAAAATAACCATTACGGTTCAATCAAATTCTTATTATTTAACATAGTTGTAAAATTACATGCACTTTTTTGTTTTTTTATATCCACTTGTATTTAAATGAATTATAAGTGTCATTACCATTGATAATATGTACATTTATCATTGATCAGATAATTAGTATAAATATAGGATTTTAACAAGTCTAATTGACATAGAAAAAGGAAGGGATGGACTCAAATAGTAGGATCATACACTTTAATTCTAATTCATTCAATCTTTAGAGGGAGATGTCATCATTGGTTGTTTCCATTAAGAAATCCCATGACGACATCCAACAACTCAATGATATGTGAAACCGTTTATCGGAGAAGTTAAATTTCATCAAGATAATGAACCAAACCATGTTCACCAAACCACCCCATGAATGTATCACAGTCACTCACCACACCCATTGGGCGTCATCTCGTGTATTAATAGGATATGTATTATTACACTAGAAAAATGAAAATGTAAATTATTATTTATAGTATAATTATTATATTTTCATACTATTATAATTACTTTATAAATTATTTTTATTTACATATAATAAATCAGAAATTCTAATTTGGGTTAGTAATCAAATTCAACTATGGAATTTATTTTGAATAAATAATGGATTTTTAAAATAAATAATATTTTAAAAAAATATTATTATTACATAATTTAAATAAAATATAAATGATCATATAATTTAGATGTAGTCATATTTCATTGTAATAAGGGTTTGAAAAACTGTTATTATCTAAAAGCCAAACATTTCTCAATAATTGTCGATTATATTTTAAGAGTTAAAATTTGAATATTGTGATAATTATTAAGATAAAAGTAATATTATTTATTGAATGGAAATATTTTAATTATGTAATAGTGAACTTTTGATTATTTTCTGAGACATTTTAGTTTTTAGGTAAATATTAAATACATTATAAATATATAGTGAGCATTATGACTTCATAATGACCAAAAAGTGATGTAATAAATAACAAAAATGGTTTCCAATACAAAATATATATTTTCCCTTAAACATTATTTTATTTTATGTTTATTTTATTAATCATGTAAATCCATTATGAGTCCTCCAAAACCATTATTATATTTTAATGTTTTTAAATAATTACATTAAGAGTACAAATCACTTCCACATAAGAAAGGGTATTATTTTATTATGTTTGGAACTTAGTAAAATAAAATAATTAGAACCACCCCCATTTTTGAGAAACCACTATAAAAAAAGATGGAATGGTTTTGTTGTTTTGGTTATTTTAGTATATAGAGTCCCAAACCTATGTTTGAGAATTATTAATGAAATAAAAACTCATTTCCAATTTAAAACCTCCCAAACTCCCTTTTATCTTCACTAAAATTATTTTGAGAATGTACTAACTCTGGAAGCCCCTCAATAGAGTCCTCCCAAGGCACCATAATTCTTTTAAGAATCTCCTCACATGAATTGGGTGGCACACACTAAATAAAGCGATCCTCTCATTTTGAAGTTTCATTTTTATATTATGCCATTTATTTCCAATTCCAAATTATAGGATCTATAATTACATATAAATATTACTTAATATTTGATTTAAGAATTATGATTTTTCTTTTTTCTGTAATCAACTAATTTTAGGAAATTTTAGGTGACACCATTATCCTGTAGAAATTTAACCGTAAATTTCTATGCCAAAAATATTATGTAGGGAAAACCAAGACCATTTCTAATAATGGTTGTTAAAAATTATACTCATATAATTATTTAAAATTGGAATTATATGTATGTATTACAAAGTCATTTATCATGGAATGAAACATGATGTTAAAGGAATCCATGATGTATGATATATGGGGAACATTTAAGCATGAGAATGAACTTAAAGTGACAAGTGCACGAAGAATTATATAGCACCCAAATGAATTGGTTAATTTTTAGGCATTAGAGATTTTTTGTTGGGATAAGAAATGAACCCGATTCATTAAGGATATTTTTTTTTAATATTTTATTGGTAATTAGCCATGACCTATGTTTCTGATACAATGTTTTAAGTTGTTACTTCATTATGGTTGTTTTCTTTATGTTATCACGTTGTAAGATTCCTCAATGTTCATGTTTATGTTTCTCTCCCCATTCATGTTCCACTAATATGCCTATATTATAATTTTTTTTGCATTATTCATATTATTCCATGTTTATTACTTTTTTTGGGATTTATATCTCAACCCTTTCTTATGTATTTTCCTAGGATATCCCATTTAGTTTTAATTGAGATCATGTTAAGGATTTCTTGAATGTTGATGTTTTTATTTCTATTTAAATTGTTGCGTAATGTACATAATTACCAGAGACAAAATAATTAATTATCATCTAGGTTTTATCAAGGGTAATATTATATAATTAATCCAGAATTAATGTGTAACAAAGGGATGGGTTGTTATATTTGGTAACAAATGAATGGTTTAGTTATTTTGGGATTATGATTAAAAAAATATACTAAAATCCATTGGGATAAAACTATGTATAATAAAACTTATATAATTTTTTAAGAATAGATTTTGTGGTTTATCAACAAAATACATCCTTGTATGTATATTACAAGTGTATTTGGCTCTAGAATAGTTGTTCGGAGGGGTAAAATATGAAAACACCACATAGAGATAGACTCAACTGGGAATGGGTGCTTGAAAATAAGCCTTTCTACAAACTTGGTCTGACACTCCCTGGAAAAATTATTGGTTAAATTTATATAATCATTAGAAATAATTATTAACCAAAAAAAATTCCAATAAGAATATATTTTAGGAAATATATCCCGGATAACAGATAATGAATCCAAGAAATTTATATGTTAAGAAATAAATTTATTTACAAGGTATCCCATTAATGTAATTAGATTCCCCATTTATGTGTCTCGTAGTTTTAAAAAAATCATACCTAATTATTATTTTATTCTAGACAATGGTTTGAAATAGGAGAACTCAGGAAAACAAAATATGTGAAGGGAAATGTGATGACTACCATAATGAGATGCCCAACCTGAAGGGAGTATGAATAGAGAACTTTATAATGATACTATATCTGAGAAATTAGGTTATGTATAGAAATACAGATAATGAGGTGTTTCCAAACCCCCATAAGAGAGAAAAATTGGAGATTGAGATCTTTATGTGACAAAGGCCTCTAACATTAAATGGATCAACTGATCCCTTAATTATAAAACAATGCATCAACTATATTGAGTAGATATTCTCTATTCTTTAATGTTTCAAATATGAGGAGGTTCTACTAGTTTTTTATCATATGGAGGGAGAAGATGATTAGTGGTAGAAACTGATCAAGAAAATGTAGCTTGTAGAAGACATTGAAGTGACGGCCTAGAAGGAATTAGGAAAAATGTTTTTGGATAAATATTTTCCTCACACTCTCCATATTAAAATATAAATTGATTTACAATCCCTTAATAAAATATATGACGAATATATTTATTCGTATAAGTAAAACATCACATGAGTTGAATGATATGAATCTAGCATTATTTTTATAGTAGAATGAAATGTTTAAAACTACTTTTTTGGGGTAAAACCAAGTCTAATAAATTTCATAGTGATAAAACAACATTGAGAATTATGATAAATTTGTTTGATGTTCCCTCAAAGTTGAAATGGGGATCATAAAATATCAATGGTATCATATGGATATGAATTATTAAGTGGGGTTCAATTTTTGTGGTCTAATGGGGACATATAATGATGCTTAAAATTTTCAACATCCCACTTCTTAATGGAGTAGATAAAATCACTGTGAAAATGGACTATGTGGCATATGAAGATAATTTAGGGGAATGAAGGAAGGAAACCTATCAAGTGATTAATAATAGAAAGAACAACTAATTCGATGGAGGAAAATAAATTTATATTAAAAAATAATTCCATTTTTCATTGCATAAAAATCAAGGAATCATGTCACTTTTCAAACCAAAGCACCAAGCCAAGGGTTTTGGAGACAACCAATATCTTCCATAGAATAAAGGGAGAGAATTTTCTATCACAACCGCTATGGTTCATCCCAAAAATGAAGCGGTGATAGGTATCCAAGTTACTAATTCAAGAATAGTGAATGTAATTTTTTATTCTAGTTATACACATTCCTTAATATCATGGAAATTTAGTAGAACCATTCAAACACATTTATGAAGAAAGGGAGTATAGCTATTGGTGAAAATGACAAATCGGGAAATTATTGAATCCCATGAATATAAGTACTCCCTTATCAAAATTGTTTGGATGAACATCCCAATGATCTTTTCCCTAATCACATTTATGGAATTTTATTTAATTCAATGTATGTATTGACTTTTCATATATAGAGAATACATAATTGTTGTGAGACCGAAATCAGTCTTCGTATCTCTAATCATCCCCAGATTCTGTACAAGTACAAGGAGAAGGAAGAATCTTCTTTGGAAATGATATCTCAAGAATTTATATTATTTAACTATAATTAACTGTAATATCTAAAATGATTGGTTCTAAGGAAATAATCATCCATGAAGACCTACGCATTTTAGAGAATACACTGATGAGTTTTCTTACGAATTTATTAGTCTTCCTCATAGATAAGAGGTTGATTTTTGAATAGATCTTATTACTGGGGTATTTCCCTTATCCAAAACATCATAATGAATAGTTTTTTGAAACATTATATGTTCAAGAAATAGATTTAGAAGAATTAGGAAAAAGGGTTCACACACCCATGTGCATCACCATGGGGCGCAGAAGCCTTCTTCATTAAGAAGAAGGATGGGTAAATGCGCCTTTGGATTTCTTATCCTAAGATAAACTATATCACGATAAAGAACATGTATAGTCATACATGGATTCATGAATTTATCGAACATATACATGGAGAATAATACATTTCTAATATGTATCTTTGACTAGGATATTATCAAGTAAGGGTAAAAATGGAATATATATTTAATACCTCGTTCCATACAAGTAATGTGGATTATGAGTTTAGATTAGTTCCATTTAGTCACACTAGTGATATTGAAATATTTATGGAATTGATGAATATAGTATTTATAGGTCAACTAAGTAAATTTTTTGTAGTCTTTGTCAATGATATTCTATTATAATTCAAAAGAATGTAGGAGTATGAGGATGTCCTATGCACTGTGATAAGGAGCCTTTAAAAGGAGAATGCTTATCCCAATTAAGAAAAATTTGAGTTCTGAAGGAAGGAATTATATTTCATGGGGGTATATCAGCACAATAAATAGAATATACATGGATCCATCATATATATAATCAATTAAAGGATGTAATAATGATACATATATGACTTATATCAGTATCTTACTTAGGTTTGTTGGGTATTATAATTGATTTGTGAATAACTTGCAACGATTTTCAAACTGAATTTCAATGATAACTTTTTCGAAAGACATGTTTTCATGGAATGATTTATATTAAGAGATAGTTGTGGATTTGAAACAGAAAATTATCACTGAAACTATACACGTAATACCCACTAGAGGGGAAATTGTCATGGTATTCAGTGACACATCAAAGAAGGGCTTGGGTTGCGTGTTAATGGATAATGAAAAAGTGATAGACTTGATTCAATGAAGTTTAAATTTAATGAATAAAACTACCAAACAAAATATAAAGAGTGGGATATTGTGATATTCACAATGAAAGTATGGATGAATTATCTATTTGGGGGGAGGTGTGAAATTTATATGGATCAAAAAATCCTCAAGCATAATTGACATAGAAAGAGTTGAATATGGGACAATAAAGATGGTTAGAGATAATCATGGACTGTGACTGCTAAATACACTTCTATTCCGTGAATGAAAATAAATTGGTAGACTCTCGATATAAATAGGATACATAAATAATATCGTTGATGATAATTATTTGGGATCTGATATTCTTAGATTTAGAAAGGATGAACATGAAAATCATAAAAGAAGGAAAATAATCAAACCCTTCAAAAATGATTTATCAACTATGTATCATGTAGGAAATTAAGGAATATCAATGAGATGTCGTGGGAATTAATAATTAAGTAAATACTATATAAAAATGGAAATCTATTGAGTTTAATGTTAATGAATAAGGACTTGTATGATTTGGGTCACGACAATTTGTACCATCAAATATATAGTCAAACTAAGAGTTTTTGTAGGATGCATATAGTTCGACCCTCTTTATCCACACAGGAAGAATAAATAATTATTGATATCTCTAATTGATCTATTTATTGGATAATGTGGAATGTGTGTTAAATAATAGACATCAATCTTCTTGGTATTTTATCAAGTTAAGGCTGAAAGAAAAACATTCTAAGGGAATTATATAACCATTAACCATACCAACATGGAAATGGGAATACATCACCGTGGTTTTTTTCACAGTACATCCAATGAAATCCTGGGGAAACAATTCTATATGGGTTGTTGTATATAATCTTTCATAGACATCTCACTTTATCGTAATTTGAGAGGACATTTAATGGGATCAACATGCGAGGATATACATTAGTGAAGTGGTAATGCTTCATGGAGTACCATTAACTATTGTATCCAATAAATATAAAATATTTACCTATATCTTATGGATGATTCTCCAATATTCTCTAAATATTGAGTAATTATTTTTCATTTCTTATCACCCTCAAACTGATTTCCAATTTGTCACACCATCTAGACAGAAGAAGAAATTTTGAGAGCATGATCGGTTGATTCAAAGGATGATGGGGCCAACATCTTTCTTGGATCAAGTTCTCATAAAATAACATTTTCCACTAATGAATCCACGTGGATCCCTATGAATCCATTTATTGAATGAGGTGAATAAGACTTATATGAGGTGGTAATGATGGAAAAAGCAGTTGTGTCTTGAAATGGTCAAGGAAATAGTATCATATGTTCAGACCATTAATCATCACATCATGGATGCACAGAGTCAATAGAGGAGCTATGTTTACAATCAAAGATGCTAAATAGAGTTTGATGATGGATACATGGTGTTCCTCTACATATCCCTTTATAAGTATGTGACAAATTTGGGAAGAAGGTAACGCTTAGGCTAAGATACATCGACCCCTTTGGGATCTTGGATGACATATAAGCGGTATCCAAATGACTTGAACTACCACATAACCTATCATGTACATGGTGTATTCCATGTTTCCCAATTGAAGAAGTACATACTTGAACCCTCACATGTACTCAATCTAGAGGTTGTACTATTAGATAATGATTATTCTAATGAAGAGCATCCAGTAAAAATATTAGATCATAGAGATAACGTTCAATGAAATTTGATAATTAACCTTGTCTATTGTTTGTGGGGAAACAACAAGTTTTAAGTTGTATCAAGGAAAGTAGAGGAGGTGAAGACATTGAGTTACCCTCATCTATTTTAGTATAGGAAATGAATATTTTGAGGGTGATATTTATGAAGGAGGGAATACTTTGTTGACCTGATCTTTTATAAATAAAATTTACATTATGATTAAATTAAATGTCTTTTTAAATAATATTGTTATAAAAAACACATGAACCTTTTATGACTTATTATATCTAATTAGATTTAAAACACAAAAAATTATACTTACCATTGATAATATAGTCAATGAACAGTGGCCATTTTATTTTTTTAAATATAAGATTTTAAAAAATCCAATTGACACAGAAAAAGTATGTGACAACCTCAACTAGCTTCATATTATCCTATTATTCCCATTTGTTAGAGCTTATATGGGTTATATAATCCCTCGTATTTTCACTTGTCCTATTACATGCTGGTATAAAAAACATTATCTTGATCAAGACCATTTATGGGTGAAGTTAAAGTACATTTAGTTGATGACCCAAACCATGTTCGCCGAACCATTCCTTAAATGTATCATATTTGTGAATAATACCCTTAGGGAGTTTACTAGTGATTGAAGGTATATGTATCAATACCCTATTAAAACGAGTATGTAAATTATTTTTTATAGGATAATGAATATGTTTTTATCCAATTATTATTAATCTATAAATGATTTTGATTTGGATTTAATATGAAATATAATTTTTGGTAATATTTAAATTCAATTAAGAAATTTATTATGTTGAATTGATGGTTTTATTAAACAAAAATTATTTTAGTAAAATTTTATGATTAATTAATTCTTATCAAATATACAATATCATATAATTTTTATGAAGTCAATAATAATTGTAATTGCGGTTTGAAAACTATTATTTAAAAAAAACACAAATTTGTCAATAAATGTCTATTATTTTCTAAAAGTGAAATTTAATATACTTAAAAAATTATTAAATAAAATGAATGTAATTCTTTTTATAGGAACATATAAATTATGCAATGGTGAAATGTTCATAATTTTATTAGAGAATTTAATTTTTAGGTAAAAAATAAAATGTGTATAAATATACAGTGTGTATTATGAGATTATAATGACCAAAATTGATGTAATAAATACTATATATTGTATCCATGAACCAACTTATATTTTACCTTTAAAATAATGTGAATTTATAATTATTTTATTAATCTTTAAAATCCTTTACCAATCCTCCAAAACCATTCATATATTTTAATACTTTTAAATTATTTATTTAAGAGTATGACTCACTTCCACATACGAAAAGGTATTTCTTTTATTTTCATACCATTTTCTTATAATATAATCGAAACCAATCACATTTTTAGTAAATAACTATAAAATAAATTAGATTATTTATTGATTGGATTATTTTATTATGCAGAGTCTAAAATCTAAGTTTGAGAAATATTAATGAAATCATCACTCGTTTTCTATATAATCTGACACAAGAAAGAATTTATCTTCACTAAAAAAACATGGGTAACGTCCTTAATCTACCCTACCCACTATATAGTCCTCAAAAGGTTCGCAAATCTCTCATGATGATCATCCCAATCATTTCAAATCACAATCTCATCTAAGGGATCCTCTAATTCTCTTCATTATTAAAGTTTCTTTATTATATTAGGACTTATATTTCTAATTATTGAAGCTATAAAATGTCCTTCCATGTCCCTAGCATTTCCCTTTTTTCACCAATGATTATATACCACTTTTTCATTCATCAATCCATTTTATGAATTTTTTGTGACACCATTATGTTTCTAAAATTTCACCATGGATTTCCATGCCAAACCAATTGTATGGTGAATACTATACCCATTTCTTATTAAGTATGTTCACCATTATACAATTATAATTCATTGAAATGGGAAATACATATATATGTTCCACACTCTTTTATCATGGAGAAAAATATTATGATTAATGAATCCATCTTTTTGTATTTATGTGGTGCACTAAATCATGCAATGAAATGAATGTGACAGGTGCACTCATTATTATATAGTGCACTATCAAATTGGGTATTTTTTAGTTTTATGAGATGAAATATTGTGACATAGAGAAAACTAGATTCCATTATTGGAAATTTTCCATCATCATGTCTATGTAGTTATCCTTTACCTATGTTTATGATTATGTGTTTGAAGTTGTTACCACATTTCCCAAGTTTCATATTTGTTATCTTTGTATTTCATGCCTCATTGTTCATGTTTAAGATTCTCACCAATTTTTTGTCCTATTGATATTCCTATTTTCTATCTGGTGTTGGAATATTAATGTTTTTCTATGTTTATTCTTTTAATGGGTCTTATAGAACAACCCATTCTTATGTATGTCCCTAGGTTAGCATGTTCAGTTTTAAGTAACAACATGTTAAGGATTTTTTAAATAATGATATTTTATTTATTTATATTTTTATATAATGCAATTAAATCCCAAATAACATAGAAATATCACTCTTATGGGTTGTATTAAGTTAAAATTTCTAATTAATTAATTTGTAATAAATAGACGTGTTTTTAAATAGTGGGTGTGTGATATTTATAGAAAATAGAATCCCAATTAACTAAATATTTCAACAAACATGGTGTTCCTTCCCTACTCCAGAAGACATATAGTCGGGAAACTCAACCATATTAATTTTTTATTCATTTTATTAATTTACAATAATATTCTCTATGAATCCACCAAAAAATCACACCCTTTATAAAATTTACACATTCCTAACTTACACTCTCCCAAAATAGAGTGTTCCTATTAATCCATTACCCATTTATCTATTTTTTCCATCCCAAATCGAAGCTACCATTACTACATAATCATGTCATTAACAGATATAAAAAAATAAAATAATATATGATTTATCATTTATAATCCATCGTGTAATTGTGAAATAAAATTTAGGCCACAATGTGAATAATGTACAAATGGTGTCTAGGATTATGGTAGCTAGAGGAATAACCAACCACCCAAGGTTAGGTTCACATTTATGTTCATTGAAGAAGATTAGTATGTGAGAAGAAATATATCATTATATATAATAGATTAATTTTCTCAATGTTTTATGGATATTCTATTTATGTTTTGATTTTCAATTAAATTATTTTTAAATTAATTCTTTAGATAATAATAATAGAGAAAATAAATATTCATCATGACCATGAAGAATTCATAGAAGTTTTAATAATCCAACATGATTTTAGAAGATATGGGTATTAATAGAGAAAGGCAAATTTTCCAATATTTCTAGCACATGAAAAAAGGGATGGGAGATGTAAGATATTTCTAATGGTGAGGAAGATTCTGTAATAGAAATGAAATTTTCATTTCGTAAATCAACATTAATTTCTATGAATTATAATCATCCAACAATTTCATGAATTATTATCTATCATAATGATATTTTAATTCTCAAAATACCAATTTCCATATCCATCCATTCCACACCATCTCCTCCATAACATGTTGACACAATTTCATCATTACATGTCACTACCTCATCGTTACACACAAAAAATAAATGTAATAATTTGTTTTTTATTCTATTTTTGAATTTTCTTTGTTTGATTAAAATAATTTATATAAATTTTTACCACTCATAGGAAAGTTTCCTCATGCTGGAAATGAATTAGATATTATAATTTTTAACCAAGATTACATTTAGATGATTTTAGATGTTCAAACAGAAAATTGGTTGATTATATATTTAATACATTATATTTTTTATGCCTACAATACTAAAATTAAATGAAACAACTCAACTAACAGCGTAAGAAATTTTATAGAAAATATTTAAAGGAACTGTTTATGAAACTAAATTTACTATATAGATAATAAAATATCAGTCACATGGTGAATATTTATTTATTTTATAAAAAACAATTATCCATTAAATCTAAACTCACTCATCATTTCATCAAAATTATGACCCATTGTAAATATAAAAATAATAGTTTAATAGAATCATTATATTGTTTTACTGAGAGAAGTCACTTGGTTGAATTTACCAAATTACACCATTTTTGGGACATGACCCATGAAACTCAAAAATAAATTACATATACCCTATGAATAATCTGGGTTACTACATCCTCCTGAATTTTAAAATATTTTCCCTAAAAGGGAAACAACATGATAAGTTAATCATAATTTCTTTATAACACCCTATGTAGAATAAAACATACCATCAGACATATGTAATTTAACATTATAGGTTATTTCTCTAAGTGTACCAGGAATGAAAATACATGGGAAAAAATTCTTCATATTAACACTGGAATGACCTAGATCAAGCTTATCCCCAAAAGGTATCGATAAAGGGTGTAAGCTCATATTGAAAAACCTCTACCATGATTCCAAACCAATGATAATTACAATAAAAGGACATTCATCCTAATATAATGATGGGAACAAAAAAATCATTATCCTAATAAGGTATCATTAACATGGGAACCATCTTGGACAAATTCAGGCTCCCCACTATTAACGAAAAATGTAAACCCCAAAAACTCACATCTATTACTAAAGGTCCCTTGATTTCCCTATAGATTCATTTTTCATATGTGATTGATGAACATACAATGACATGAAGTTAAACACCAAAAACAACTATATTCCATCTCAATTCTCATTAGTAACTCATTCCATAAAAATCCAATATTGATTGTCCTAACCACACAGATAAGACTTCTTAATCATCTATAGCCCATGGGATAAAACCTGGAATATTCAAGTGACTCTATCTATGAAACAAAATGAAAAAAGTTCATTCAATAGCTAAAATCAAGATATAATGTACACTATTACTATAAAAGACTTAAATCACTATGGTTTTGGTCTTCACCAAGGAGGTTTATTTCAAAATATTCATATACTTACTCAAGATGAGTCGTTAAACCACACAAATATTCATTTCAAATGTATGTTTTCATACTCCACACCTTAAATGTAATTGTTTAGGATAATTATATAAAAATATTAGATTCAACATGGTCCCAAACTAAAATCTATTATATTATGCCTCTCACATTCATTTAAATGTGAGGACCATTACATGAAATGAGGAGCATAACTGATTTTCTATGTAGTCCTAGAACATAGGGGCAAGACTCTAAAAATATATCAAACATCAATAATGCATGAAAAACACTTGTTATGGAATTATATACCACAAATATTCTATGATACTCTAGTTACCAAATACACCATGATATTAAAGTTAAAATAGATGAACCACTACATCACAATCATGAATATTATTGTAAAAACCACATATTACAAAGACCAATAGATTGAACCGTGATAATTTTACCTTTATTTGTATCCTAAAAAGATATTAAAAACAACCATAAATCATTGGAGGCACTCACCAGTTACTTTTTGTCCAAATTTTCATAGAATCAATGAAGACCAATTGAAACTATATGTAGTCACTCACAATAACATCATTGAATTCATTAAATACAGAAGAAAAATTAAGGATATATAATATTTCCCAATAATTACTCAAAAAAACCCTGAGGAATATCCTTCTCATAAAGATAAATATGTTATTAATTAGATATAATTTCAACCATTGGGAACTATGTGTCAGTATGTTCATAATGATAAAAAATGAAAAACTCCCTCCAATAGGGATAATAATTATGCATAAAATCCATATGATAAAGGGAATTTTCGATAAATAATAAGAAATATTAGTAAAACCTCTAGAGTAGGATGATACTGTAATCAAATAATAAAATATGGGGACACTATCATATCAAATTTGAAATGGTTTTGGAGTTCAACACTAACTCTAGGTAACCACTCTATCAATAATTATATATATGAAATTGATGTTCTTTACAAATTATGGACAATTAAAATAAATTTTCAAAAATAAATTATTTATTAAGGTGAAAATTTATACTTTTAAAACTCATTAATAAGGGATCACCAACATTAGTTAGAGTCTTTGACAATAAGGTTCCATCTAGTAGCTATATTAGAATCATAAACTCTGTTTACAATTAGAAAGGGAGTGGAAATAGATCAAGGTAATTTTTTTTATCATATGTGTCTTATGAAGACAAAATAAATCATATATTTAACAATAATAATTACCTCATTAATTGAGTCACCATCCATAGGAATACATTATAAATTTGAGCATCCACACTCTATGATTGATAAAAATTACATAAATGTAGAAGGTGAAGATTGACTAATTTTTTTCCCATATCTTTCTTTTTCGACATAATCATATCCACAATGGAAGTCACTCCTAATAATATTTTACTATTATCTATACGTAATATCCTAATATTGAATCTACCCTCACTGTGGAGATTTATCTTTTACACAGTTTGGTTATCCACAGTGAATAGACCACATGTTTTAGAATCCAGGGTGAAATCATTTAGAAAATATCCATAATTAATATTTCTTATTATGTATCTGTTATAGTTGGGTGATGTAGTATGGGTAAAAATATAATCGCAAATATCATAAAAAAGGCCTTGATCCCTATTATAATTTCGTAGGAATTATATTTTAATTATATCATATAAGTACACTATTGAAAACATCTGAATAATGTCAAACTATAATTACTGTAGTATTTTTCAATTATAGGTTTCAATAAATATGACGCAATGAATATCTATAATAAAAAAGGCAAATAAAACATAATAAAATATATCTAGTCAAAAAATTATTGAAAAGATAGATAGTGTTAGTATTCATCTCAAACGAATCCTTTATGATCTGATGATCAACATCATCACAAAATCTCATGTTGCATCTATCACTAAAGTTCACATAAAATCTCCAAATAATATGAAATACTTTTTATTTTCATGGGAACTTCCATCAACTGAAAAATTAAGATCTATGTTGTGAATAATTTAAGAACGATCATGTAACAACCTATGTTTTTATGTAATAATTTGTTTTCATGTTAATTTGTATTCCTGAATTAATAGTTCAATTATTTATGCTAGGTAATTCATAAAATTAATATTTCATAAATTGAATTTAATATATAGTTATATTTAAAATGAAAACATTGAAATTATATAATTTCAATTTGAAAAAATAATTTGAATTTTGAATTCATCATGTCAAATTTATCATAGTATTAATTATCGAGTTTTTTTAAAAAGATAATTTTTTTTTGTATAATAAAAAAATATTTGTTTTTAAAAATGGTAAAGTTTTTGATACCTTCGAGGAAAAAAATTATATATAAATTATTAAAAATATTAATTAAATAAAGTCTGATATTATAATATAAATATTATTAAAAATTAATAAAAACCATGCAAAATATAATAGATTTCATGATACGTATAAATTTTTTTGTCAATGCCGACACAATTCCTGTACACTATTGACAAAGTCATATTTATTTCCTTATAGATTGTAAATGAGTTCTAAAAGTTATCTTGATGCCTTATTTAATTAATATGTTTAAATGATATTTTGGATGTTAATTTATTATTTTAGAGTTATATAACATGAGTCTTATCTAAATGCTTATGTAATTCTTGTGAAAGGGAAGAAAAGAAAAATTATCAAATTAAATAAGTTGTCTTCCCATGGATATGATTAAATATACATAATGAATTAATATTAATGATTATATTTGTATCATCCCAAACTAAGTAAAAAAAATATGGTTTCCAGATCAGGGGGTCACATGGTCTCAAGCTCACCTCCCAGTACGTAGGATTATTCCGACTAGCTGTGAGTGTTTAACAATTGTACATTATAAGGACTACACCTTTATAACATAGTTGAAATGTGGTATAATAGAAAATAATAATAGAAAATAGTGAAATAATTGAAAAATTAATGATATATTATTTAAAGAATAATAATACTAATTCAATAAAAACAATTTCCAAAAACAATGTGCAACTGATTCATGAATTTCTTAATGATGATAGATAACACAAATAGAAAATACAAATAATTCTAAAAGAAATATTATATTAAAATAATAAAAAAAAGTAAATCCTCAAGTTTCATCACCACTATAATCTCAAGATCTAGCTCAGGCCTACGCTTATAACTCTTTGGTACTAGCTAAACATATCGAGCAATCAATCATGGTCCTGTAAATAGATGGTCTACTCGTGTACCCTATTGTAATGAAAACCCAAAAAGTGTGTATGATATAAATCCCAGTAGGTTCTCCCCCACGAAGTCTACAACTGAATCGAGTACATGAAAGTAAAATAAGTAGTTTTTAGGTTATCTATAATAATATAAATTATTGAAATAAATAAAAAATAACCTACTTAGGTTCTAAAGGGACAAATGGAATCTATACCTGCTACGAATTGTAGCCAGAGTAAGTGTCTCACTAGTCAGCATAAAAATTTTCTAATAATATATATGTCTATAATATAGTTCGATACTACACCCACATATATGAATAATGTATGTACTGATGCCTAATGGACATTTACTAATATTACTAGTAGCTATCAAGATCAGGGTGTAACTCAAACATCCATAACCTGTCTAAATGATCCTATAATCTCCGGAAATAGGGTACATACCCTACATCTCAATATAATGACATAAATCAGGATACAATATTCAGGATAATGAGTGAGCCACCACAGAAGCACACTAATCATGGTACATAACACCTCACCCATCAAACATATAGTATCACGGGTGTTAGATTCTATACTCTACACCAGATGAAAAGGACTATGATTCCTCCATGCTAAATAGAAGCCTTACCAACATTATACAGCCTATGTTTAGGGTGTAATCATATTTAAAAGGCATGAGGAAAAGCATCTTATGAAACATATTTATCAAGAATATATAAATTCATCATCATATTTATAATACAATCAACGAAAAACTACCTCTCATGATTTGAATTTATCATGACCACATATATATAAGGAATATTCATATTTTTAACATAAAACGTGTTTAAATAACTCTTATATGCCTATTATTTATGTTCAATTCCATTTAAAAAATTATAATTCATTATAAGAATGTATTAATGAAAAAAATAACTGCTGTTTCCCTACCTCCCTTTAATCTCCCCATTTAAACAATTAATTTCACTTAATATAATAAAAACAACAATGGTTAGCCATTCCATTTACTTCAAAAATATCATTTAAATAAAAAAAACTATCATGAGTAATATATTATTCTTCAATCTTTTCCTTTAGTTAAACTAAAAATGCAAATTCACATTATAAGGCATGGAAACGCAGTGAAGAGGTGCCAGAGTCAAGAGAGAAAATTCCTACATAGGAAATTCCATTAATATATTGGGCCAAGAACATAACAATAGTACTTTGGTTTGATAAAAATTTATATAGAAGAAGGGAAACTCAATATAGAACATCAATATATGTCACATACTAAACACTCATTATTTAAATTATAAATTAATGGATGAAAGAAAAACGAACGTAATACGAAAAACCATGTATGAAACATATATTGTATAATTTTTCGTTTAGAAGACAAAAAACATCAAATGAGGGGTTTTATTAAAAAACCATTACATTATTCTTCAAACAATTCATTTTGCATATTTAAACATCCATTAAAAAGGCATATATATTCATCAAAAGAATCATTTAAAATAAACGACTCAATATATAAATTCTATTATTTAAGGTTCAATCAGAATTAATAAGGTTCCATTACCATTTTGTAAAATACATGCAAGAGAGATTCCATTTATAGACTAACCTGAATTCTTAGTTTGTAATTCAAGAATTTAAAACATTTTATTATAATGAGAAATTCATGCTGGCACACCCTAGGGGTATTCGTGATCAAGTATGGAAACCTCTAACTACTCAACGATGCTCAATGAGAGTAATACAAGGAACAAAGATAAATTTGATATGATATAATTATATTATAATAAATGCATTAAAAAGGTTGGATTATAGAAAAATTACACTAGTCATGAAATGATAGGATATTTAAGAAAAATCTATAGACCACCTACCTAATACATTGGATGGCATACTTCCCCAATATTAAGGAATGATTCGAACTGATTTGGAATCGATATGAGAAAGAAATATTTACCTTTAAAATATGAAAAACGAGCTCGCACCAAAATAGAATAGCATGTTGAATGACTAAAATAAAATAAATTTTAGATGGTTAAGGGATTATCGATACAGATGAATAGTGACCAACGATGAATGATTCAGATGATGAATCCATAAGTTATCTCCATGCCTATGTCTGAGAGGAGGAGATCTGACCTAGGGGAGGAGAGGAGCTGAACATGGTTGGAGGAGGCTGAAAAGATATTGAAATAAACATAAACCTATTATGGTAATTTTGGTAATTTTACCCTTGAAATCTCAGTTGTACGATTATTCCGTAAGGTTTGGACAAACTTTGCACTAACCATTCGACACCCATTCCTTAAAAAATCGCATTATAGGGGTTTTCATATAGGGTTATCAAAACCATACTCCAACCATGTGAGGAATATTTGATAGTACTGCCTATGTGGAACTACTTATGTGATAATGGTTCATGGTTTGGTTAATATGTTCCCAACACGTGCGATTAATTTTTACTCCTTCTACAACCACACATTTTTCTACTGAGGGAATATATAGTTTCTTAAAAACCTTTCACCATATACAGAGCAACCAAACCTTTTATTTTGGGACCCTAGTGCTCTAGACACTCGACTATAAACCCAATAAACATCTTAGGTATTTAACCATGTCTAAAAAAATATAAGTGTTCCAAATCTTAAAATTACATTTTCAAGCTTAGATAAAAAAATATAGTCCAAAAAATTCCTAAATTTCAAATTCCATTTTATATTCATACATTTAAAAAAAAGAAGTCATTAAAACCACCCCACATTAGAACATCTGATCCCCAAGAAGCCTTCAGGAATAATGAAAAACGTCACCCTAACTATAAGGGTCATGATATCTCATTCAAATATCCATGTAATGTTTATTAACACTTAACGCACCTTCGATCCTTCATTTATGAACATGGCAATTAAGCCATACAAAATTTAGCCAATGATTTTTTTCAAACTGAAAAACTAAGATGGTTCATACCCAAGACCATTTTTTAGAGGCATAATCACATCACCATCTCATTAAACATTAGGACATATTTACTCCCCACCATAGGGATTAACATTAAAATTGCCCAATTATATCTCACAACAACTCTACGTTTGGAATTTTCTTACAAATCACACCCTTATGCATTCCAACTCCAATCTATCATGATTTATTTAATTAGTTATAACGGACCATAATTTCATATATATATTTATATATTAATTAAATATTTAATAATATTTATTACATAACATAACAAAAACCATTCTAGGACTATACAGGTTTAATGTCTTTAGTAAATCGGAAACATAAACAATTGGTTCATAAAACATCCACCTTCTATAATTATTATTTCTTTATAATTAGACTCTGTTTTGAAATATCTTGCTTAATACACTTCTTCATAACCTAGGTAAATGAAACATATGAAAGGGTGAGTTCAAATGCTTAGTATGTTAAGACAATAGAAATATCAATCCCGTCATAATCATAAGAAAATAACCTTTTAAAATCTTATCTAGCATATAAAAGATCAAAATATCATCTCATTGGATAAATCATAAAAGTGAAATGTTATCCCAATAGTAGAAACATAAGACATTAAATTTCATGAAATACACACATAATAAAATAAAATCATTTCATATTAATCAAGGTTTATTTTTGTGTCCATCATTGTGGACAAAGTCCTTTACGGAACTGAGTTCACTCCTCATTAGAACCATGTATTACTAAACCCTATTTACTACCCGTTCCAGTCATGTCTATCTCATGAGTTATAAGTATTTACCCAATGCATTGGAGATATATATAGGTCCCACCAATCTCACAATGAAACCATTCATATATATTCCACAAAAACATAAAATCATTCACTATAGTATAACCCACAAAATAAAATGGGTTATTAAACATCATTCCAAAATAATTGATATAAAAAATATATTTCTTTGATAACATTACATCATAAAAACAATAAAATCATAGTAATAAAATGAATATATATATTACTATATTTAAATAGTTTCATCTTAGATGGATTTTTTTTAGAAAACACTTGAAATTAATTCTTGTGAAAAATATCATTTCTTCTTCAAAAACGTTTTCCTTCCTCAAAATGCCACACAATTTTAGATGAAAATAATTTTAAGTGAAAATAAAAATGTAAAAATTTATGGAATGATTTAATTAAATAATTCATTATGAAAGCGCAAAAATTAAATCATGTCGTACCAGTTAAGAAACATTTTTCTCTAAATTTGTCCTAAAATGTGAAAAAGCACATCGCACAGAAAATGAAAAAAGATTCCATTCAAATAGTTTAGTAGAATACACCAATGGGTAGAATTATAGAGGGATATAAATAATATTTTGAAATAAATATTTAGTAAACATGGACGTGGATGATAAATACACCCTAATAATTACTTACGAAAAAACAATCTCGGATAAAAATGAGAATTGCAATGTTATCCATTACCAATGGTCTGATATGCCTCATATATATCTGAAACTCCTGTATAATGATTTAAATAATGTTACTGATTTATTGCAGAATCATAATAATTTTTATTAAAACATTTATGATCATATTTTCTTCCATTTGTTAGTAACATTTCACTGCTACACATTATTCGGGTATTAATTGCATTATGTTCTTATGCATGTTTTGTCGGAAAAGTTATTATTCATTTATTATGGTTATGGTTATATAATTAAAATAATTGTATTAGTATAATATATTTCATAATCATGCACTTAATTTAGATAATAATTATTTAATGGAGATTATGTATAACCAATCAGAACACACCATGAAAATGGTAATCTATACGTACAGACGAATGACGATATCATTACCATAATTTCTTAATGTTATTGAAGTGGATGGTGTATAGTATCATAGAATCAATATAATATTATATTATTCATATATATATTTATTAATTTCATCATTATACCCATCCATGTAAGGTGGTGGTGAAAAACAGATTACTGCACGATGTGGAGATGATAAGTCGTACGTACACCTGTGTCGTGACTTGCTTTATCATAGGATGGGTAGAAGGTGGAATATGGTTTTTTCATAATCATAATAAGGGAAATCTATAATGTATCTAGGGATGTTGATAAGGGAAATTTTTAGACTATTGTAGGGATTTATGGCTCAAAAAGATGTAAATAATTTAGGGAGGAAGTTCACTTTAATAATTGAGTTGAGATATACTTTTGGAAACCACAAAAATATTAAATTATAATAAAAAAATACCCACTTAAAAAACTAAAACATGTCCCAATTTGGAATATTAGATGATATAGGGTTGTAATATCATCAACCAATAAATTTTAGAAATGTTTTTATGTCAATTTAATCATTATCATCTTAGTTAACACTTAGTTTTTCTATTTATGTTTTTACCATGGTAACAAATATTTCAATATTAAATGGATGAAATATTAATTTATTTGAAGTAAATTAGACCATAAATGAATAATTTATAACATTCTATACCGTAACATAATTATTATTAATTTTCTAAAAAATGTTTTATGATTTATAAATAATTTGGGAAAACATTATTTTGCCAAAATATCAATAGTGTCAATTTTAAAACTATTTATTTCATGGTTTTTTTAAAATATAAAATATTAGAAGTGAAACGGCATAATTTTTTTTATTATAACACTATGGGGTCATGTTAAACTATAAAATTAATTTTTCATAATAATTATCCCAAATTATATTTATTAAAATATTTTTAATAACATTTATTTGATCTCTTCATTAATAAAATAATTACAACCCCAATATTTTTCAATTTATTAATATACCTATTGGATTAATAAAAATTAAAAATAAAATAATATGAATAATATAAATCCATTATATTTTAAAATAATCATTTTAGTCTAATTTATCTTTTGAAAACCCCAATATTAAAAATTATATAGACTTTTAAAACTTGAATGTTACTAATTTATCATACCATTAAATAAAATAATATAAGTGTCATAATCTCATCTATAAGACTCAAAATGGTCATTAATAAAACCATTGGATGCTTATGGTTGCGATATACTCAACCAATAATGTTTTTCTAGTATTGGGGCCTTTTTATTCACATTATTTTTCAATAATAATTGTTTTATTGATTTCTTGTCAATAAATTAATTCATTATGAACCATGTATAATTCATTATGGTAATTATTTATTTCATAAAAAGTACAAATAAATTGACATGATAATGAAAAAATTAGATTTCAAATGAGTATTTATAATTAAATTTATCTTCTATATAACCTTATATTAAAAATAATTTAATTATATATGTTTGAGTAAGAAATATTTCACTTTTTATTAAATTAAATAAATTAAATGTCCTAATCGCACTCAAGTGGGTTGCAATGGATACGATTTCAACAAAATAATGTGTTATGGAAAATTATATTCATCCAATTATATTAATTCAAGGGTTAGGGTAAATTTATAATATTATTTTTACCCATAATTACCCAATACACACATTTACTCTGTCAATAAAATTCACCAATGTTACTATTCATATTTTCAAATAAGAAAATAAATCTATTTAAATAATTTGGTCCCATTTTTTAAAATTTAGGAAGCCACATTTCAAAATTTAAAACACAAAAGTGGTACTAATTAATTTAATATTAATCACTTTGTTGAAATGAGAAAAACAGTTTTAAAAATTAAAATATTGCAAAATATTGAAATGTTTTTACATCTGAATTTAATGTAATATTAATTACAATGACATAAATTATATTAAATGGTAAAAATATATTCTATTTATAATTTGAAAAGATTCAATGATATCATTTTCCCATATAAATTATTTGAATGAAAAATGTTATTTTCAATTAATATTTAGCTTATTTTTAATTCATCAAAACATTAAAGTTACCAAAAAAATATCCGAAATTAACACAAAGTAAAGTTTTATATTGCGCTTCAAAATAACATGCTTAGGTTGTCATATAAAAATGATTAACATTTAGAATATTTATTTAAAATGGGTTCTCCATTAAAATGTGTGAAATTAACCATTAAAAAAATGTTTTTTATACACCATATAAGGATTTATTCATACTCTATGACTAAAATATCCATCGTAAGAATATAAAAAATATTTTATTAACTATATAAAACATATATATCTCATAAATTTCATTACCAAATGTAATTCACTCAAAAATTATAATATCTAATAATATTTTTAATAAATAATTTGAGGCCAATGAATTCACAATGCCTTTTCATAAGTTTGTTATAATTATTTCTACTAACCTAACATCTAGGCTACAATGGTAATATTATAAAAATGGAATCTTTCAGTTCGTTTGATCTGAAAATTGTGTGAAAATAAATCTACTGAAGAATAAAAATTATTTAAAGATAATATTTCATAAAAACATATGGGTGTTACATTCTACACACCTTAAACTGAATTTCTCCCTCAAAAGTCCTCACATGGAAACAAATATTTGAGGATACCTCTCCCTAATTATATATTCAAGTTCCCATGTAGCTTATTTATATTGGTGGTTCCTCCATAATATTTTTACCAAGCAAGTGGTCTTGTTTTATATAAATATTTCACTACGATCCGAAATCTCTATCAGGTTTTCATCATTAGAAAGATCTTTCTCTAACGGTATGAATTCCGAGCTTAGTACATATGAAGGATTGCGTATGCAGTTTCTTAGAAGATATACATGGAACACATCGTAAACATGAGAGAGATTCATTGGAATCCCCAATCGGTAAGCTACCTAACCAACATGATCCAAAATTACAAAAGGCCTGATAAACCTAGGCCTAAGCTTACCCTTCTTTCCAAATCTCATTACCCACATCTAGGGAGATATTCATTGAAGCATATTATCACCCACAATATACACTAGGTATTTTCTTCATTTGTCATCATATGGTTTTTGTTGACTCTGTGTTTCCTTTATGTGTTGTTGAATAGATCTGACCTTTTCTGCCATTTTGTCAATAAGATATGGTCCTAATAGCTTTCATTCCATAACTTCATCCCAACAAGTTAGAGTTCTTTATTTATTTCAATAAAGGGAATTATTAGGGTCCATATGAATACTAGAGTGAAAGCTATTGATGAATGAAAATTCCACCAATGGTTGATCCCAACCTCCTTTGAATTCAAAAGATCATGCAATCATCTTGTCTTCTAAAGTTTGAATTTTCCTTTCATAATGACCCTCGTTTTGAGGATAATTAGAGGTGCTAAAACATAACTCTATATCAAGAGAATGATGAATAATTTTTCATAACATCGAGGTAAACCTTAGATCCCAATTTGATATAATGGAAATTGGTAGTCCATTAAATCTTACCACTTTATATATATCCAAGAACGATAATCCAAAGATAAATTCTATCTAATAATAATGAAGTGTGTCGACTTCGTAAGGTGATAACTGCAACCCATATTGCATTATGGCCTTTATATGATTTTAGAAGTTTGATAATAAAGTATATAGTGATGTTTTCTCTTTTCTATTCTAGTAGGAGTAATGGTTGTAACATCCCCATATACTTATTTCTCTCATCCTGAGATTGCTGACAAACCAAACTTGAGAGACATATTCAGCGACATCTCTTTTCAGGCCATTCCAATAGAAATACACTATATTGTCCTTGAGAAACTTTTTTCTTCCAATGTGAAGAGATAATGAAAAACTATGAACCTAATACTATATATAATTATTTAATTTGTGTATTGGAGGAATAAAAATGCAGTTCCTAATACTTATTATTCTATAAAAATCTAGGTTGAATTCAAGAACATTCCTCACCATATTTTTCAACTATATATCTTCCTTCCACACCTCCTTAATTTCACTTGTATAGATGGTTCAACATTCATTTGAGAAAGATAATATTTATACCCTTCCATTAAAATTCCAAGATTCATCCTTTGAAAATCCATAAATATTGGATCTTTTGTGATCCTTAGCAGGGATAAGTTATCATGGTCTTTTAGACTCCAAGCATCAACCACCTTGTTCTTTTTCCAAGGGTTATCATGTATTCAGTAGTGATAATATTTAATCAACTCCAACCATTTTATTTGGAACATATTCATCTCACTTTTTGTGAAAGTATACTTTCCACTTTTATGATTAGTATAAATATCACACCATTCTCCATAAAGATAATGCCTCCATATCATTAATGAAAATATTACTAAAACTAACTCCAAATTATGAGTTTGATAATTTTTCCCATTAATTTTCAACTTCTATAGGGAATAACCTGTCACTATATCCTTTTTCGTGAGAACACATCCTGACCCCTTCATGGATGCATCACTGTAGATTACAATCCTTTATCCACTAAAACGTAGTGTGAGAGGAGGTCCACTGTATAAAAATATTTTTAGCTCGTTGAAATTATCTACACATTCCTCCATCCCAAAAAATTAACTCCTTTCAAAGTCCACTTGCTATATGGGTTAGATAATTCTGAAAAATATTTCAATAATCATTGAAAATATCCAATCAAACCAAGAAATCTTCAGATCTCTATTACCGTTAATGGTCCCAACCATTTTTCAATAACCTTTATTTTTTCTGGATCTAGATATATCCCCTCTCTTGATATTATGTGACAAAAAATGTAACATTCGAAAACCAAAATTCACGCTCTGTAATTTTTCAAATAGCTTCTCCTTTCTTAGGGTCATTAGTAAAATTATCAAGTGATCGTAATGTTTTTACGTTCTCTTTGAATAAACCAGAATTTCGTCTATAAGGACTACTAAAACTATCAATGATATTATCTAATGAATCTATTCCTTAGATCCATAAAGAAGTGGGGGGAAATAGTAAGACTAAATGGAATCACTATAAATTCATAGTGTCTATGCATTTTACTGAATTTCGTAGTTTGTATGTCCTAATTTTTCCCATTAATTGATTATATCTTGAATGAATATCAATCTTGGAATGATATTGAGCTCTACATAGTTGATCAAATAAGTCATCAAGGCGAGGAAGAGGATATTTGTTCTTGATAGTGATCTTGTTATGTTCTCAATAGTAAATGTAGAGTCCCAATGATCCATCTCTCTTCTTAACAAAAAGAATTGGTTATCGCCAAGGTGACGCACTAGGACATATGAATACTTTATCAAGATTATATTTTAGTATCTTCTTCAATTCCTATAACTAAATTGGGGCCATTATATATATTTTTTGAAATAGCCATTGCACTTGGTATGTGTTTTATTGAAAAATCAAATTCATGATTTGGTGGAAAACCTTGAAATTCCTCTAGGAATACATCATCGAACTCCAATACACTGAGTGTATTATGAACCATGAGTTTCTCCCCAGCCATATGATATTAATAACCTACATTTATATGAATTAATACCCATAAGAGGGATGAAATTTATACTCAAACCTTATATTCATACTTGCATCGATAGATGACTATATTTTGATTTGGAATATGAAATGTGGCTTCCCTTTCATGTAAATTGATGTGATATCCATATATTAAACTCCAATCCATGCCATTAATCACATCAAATACCACTATAGTAAGATCACTATATTTGAAGGAATCACTTTCCCAAAAACATCAACTAGAGAAGAATTTTAAACTTTTGATGTGATCATTGTGCCATTAGGAATTGTCATAACTAACTCAATGTAATTTTTTTAGTAATACAGTGATACACATAGAAAATTTTTAAAAAATTATACAGTGGTTGGATCCAGAATCAAATAAAACATTTTTTTACTTTAGATTTGGTGGTAAGTGTACCTTTCACATCATTATTAACATAATACACATCACCAATAGTGATTTTATGTGACCTTCCTTTATCTTTGGACTTAATAGTTTTTTGACATAAATCATCATCAATAACCCTTGGATTAGGTCATTTATTGAACTAATAATACATTTCCTTGCACTTTTAATATTGAAGTGTAGGAGCTACATTCTGTGTAGCCTTTTCATTCTTCACATTATTAGACAAAGTTTTTTCATCACTGTGGAATTCAACTACCTGATGACCTAATTTTCCACCCTTAAAACATTTACTAGTCACTTTAGAATAATTCACTCCATGTTTCTTTCCACACTATGAGCATAAGGGAAAAATCATATTCTTTTCAGTGTGGTCTTTAAATTTTCATTTGAATTTTATTTTTCTCTTCTTAGAAAACCCAAATGAATTATGGGTTAATCCAATATCCATCTCAAACATAAGATAACAAAGAAAAATTTTCTCATTGTTACTGAAGTCCCCTATGGCTAATTCCATTCAGAGACTTGGTGTTATGGCACTAAAGAATCAATAAATTTTACTCTCAATTTGGATAATAATTCCAGATGTTTACATTGAAAGTATTGTAAAATTTGATTTGTAGGTACCAACAAATTCATCATCATTTTTCTATTGTTCAAGGAACTCCTTTTCCATATTTTTTATGAATATTAATAGGAATGTTCTTATTGAAAAATATGTTCTTGAACATTTCCCATTACTTGGACTCAATTTCATATGTTTTCTTTGTATTCATGATAATATTCCACCATCGATCAGCTTCATCTTAAAAATGGTTTATTGCTAAGATGACTTTATCATATTTAGAAATTTTTTTAAATGAAAATATCTATTTAGTGGTACTAATATGTTGTTTACCATCTAATGGATCACAAGCCCCGCTGAATGAAGGTGGATTCTACGTCAGGATGGATTTAACATAAATTTTCTCCCTCGTTTTCTCGTTTGGAAGTTTATCGTAATTCATATATTGGGAATGTTGTGTGATCATGACTACAAGTTTTTTCATTCTATCTTCCATAACTTGTGGTTTCTCAGGCGGACAATAAATGGATTTCTAATCGCATATATCATTAACACAGTTCCTTGGGGTTCTAGACATTGACTAAAACTAAGAATCATAGTGTGAGAAACAATAATCCTAATAAGAAAAAACAAATAATTAAAGAATAAAATTTCAATTTAGGACACTTTTGATTTTATCCTTGGTTATTCATGAACATCTCTACAACATTAGGATAAGATTCTAACCTATACTTAGACATATCCTTAGGGTTCTTACTAAGGCTTTCTCATCATAGTTTCCTAAGGATAACTATAAATTCTCAATAATACCAACTATAACAGACCATACATTCATATTGATATTATATCAATATTGAAGAATATTGAATACATTACATAAAAAAAACTATGACAGGACCATGTCTGTTTAGTGTCTTTTGAAAGTAGGAAACATAAACAACTGGTTTGTAAAACATCCACGTTGTCTCAGGCTTATTTCCTCAGAACTAGTGCTCGTTTTTACATATCTGACTTAATACCCTTCTTCATGACCGTGTGAAAATAAACATATAAAAGGGTGACCTCAAATTATCAGTAAGGGTAAACAAGAGAAATATCAATCATTTTATAATCAAAAGAACATAAAATTTTAAAAGTATATTCTGCATATAAAAGATCATAATATCATTTTATGGGATAAATAATATAAGTGAAATATAATCCCAATTGTCATAAAAAATACAGGAAATTTCTTGTAATATAGAAATAATCTTATAAAATAATTTCATATTAGTCAAGGCTCATTGTTGAGACCATCATAGCAGAAAAATTCAATTTCTAAAAGGAGTTCACTACTCGTTCTAGCCCTGTATTACTAGAACAGATTTAATTTCCATTCCAGTCATGTATAACAAATGAAATATAAGTCAATACCTAATTAATTGGAGGAATATATAGGTCCCAACCATATTATAATGAGACCATTCTTATGTGTCACACAAAAACACAAAAACATTCACCATAGTATAACCCATGAAATAAAATGGGTTTCTTAGAGATCATTCCATCATAATTGACATAAAACAAATGGATTTAAATAATTAAAGTCCCCAATAAACAAAATAAAATAATAGTAACAACATGGAGAAGAATATAACTCTATTTAAATAGTTTCATCTTAATGGAAAATAATTTTGAGAAAACACTAGAAATTAATTTCGGAGGAAAATATCATTTATTCATAAAAAAACGTTTACCTTCCTCAAAATTCCACCGAATTTTAGAAGAAAAAAATTTGTGTGAAAATAAAATTTAAATATTGCAGGGTATTCTTTTAGGAAATAATTCATTATGAAATTTTAAAGAACCATTCATGTCATACAGTATAAAAAGCATTGTTATCTTACTTTTGACGAAAAAGTCAAAAAAGTACCTCGTACCGAATATGAAAAAAGATTCGATTCATAAAATTTTGTAAAAATTCACTAGTAGGTAAAATAATATTGGGATATAAATAATATTTTGAAATACATATTTAGGAAATATGGATTTGTATCTTTAATATACCGTAGTAAATACTTAAAATTAAACAACCTCAGATAAAAATGAGATTGGAATAGTTATCCCTTTCTTTAGGTCTGACATGGTTCTTACATATCTGAACCTCCTTTATAATTATTTAATTTATTTTAATGATTTATTCCAGAATAATAATAATTTATATGATAACAATAATTATCTTATTTTCATCGGATTGTCAGTAACATTTCACTGTTACTCGTTAATCGGGTACTAACTGCTTTAGGTTATTATGTAGGTTTTGTCGAATATGTTCTTATTCCTATTTTTATGTTATATTTTTATCACTTACATCATGGTATTTTTATAATATATATCATATTATTTCAATTCATTTATATAATCACATTTTAATGAAGATTATGTAGAACAAATCAATCACACTGTGGAGACGGTAAGCCGTACGTACGTACGAGTGATGATATCGTTCCCATATTTGTTGAATGTTATTAAAGGTGATAGTGTATAGTATATTATAATCAATATCATTTTATATTTATCACATATATATTTATTAATTCTATAATTACACCCATCCATGTAAGTTGGTGGTGAAAAACAGATTACACCACTTCGTGGAGATGGTTTTCCATATGTACACACACATGATGATTACATTTTTCATAGGATGAGTAGAAGGATGACTATGGTTGTTTAATAATCATAATAAACTCTGAGTATGTATTTACTACTATATTTATTACTTTATAATGAATAAACTCATGAGGTGGATGTATAAGAATAAATAATTTAGAATGAATCGGGACATGATATTACCTCTTCTTCGACGTGCCTCCTTTAAGTCTCCTCTTAAAGCACTAGAGTTGTTTTTTGAATAAAACCAAGACCTATAGAATGTTTTTAGGAAAGTTTTGATGATAAACTGGGAGGTAATGAAAGATCCTTAATCCTCAATTTTACGTGATGTGTTAAGGGAGGAAGTTCCCTTTTATAATTGATGTGAGGGGGACTTTTAGAATCCTCAAAAATATTAATTTATAATGAAATAAAACCCCAATTTAAAACCTCATAAATGATAAAATTTCTTAGATGAGATGATATTGGGATTTTATCTCATCAAAATATAAATTTTATAAATATGTTTATGCCAATTTAATCATTATCATTTTTATTAACACTGGGTTATTCTATTTAATCATTAACTTGGGTAACAAATATTTCAATATTTAAAGTGTGAAATATGTACATAATTGAAATAAATTACACCATCAATGAATAAATTAGAAACTTTTAGTTCATATGATTTTTTTTATTTATTTTTAGAAATTATCTACATTTTTTAAATAATTTAAGAAAACCTTATTTTGACAAAATATCAATAGTTTCAAATTTGAATCTATTTATTACATGGTTTTTAAATATAAATATAATAATTAAACCCAGATTCAAATATTTTATTATATCTCTAGGGGGTTGAGGTAATATATAAAATTCATTTTAAATAATAATTATCTAAAATTATTTTTATTAAAATATTTTTAATATCATTTATTTGATCTATTGATTAATAAAATAATTACTACCACAATTAGGTGTAATTATTTAATATACTTATTTGTTGACTAAAAAATCAAAATAAAATAATATTATTATGTTAAATAAATTAGTTATCATAAGATACATGTAGTCTAATTTATCTTCTAATAAAACGCATCATTAAAAATGTTATACTCTTTAAAAAGAATAATGTGACCAATTTATCTTAAATATAAATAAAATAATATAAGTTTCATTATCTCTTATATAATTCTCGAAATGGTCAATAAGTTGACCCTTGGATGCTTATGGTTGGGATATACTTTTCCAACATTGTTTGGTCATGTTTTTGGTCCTTTTTATGGTTATTAATTTTTTAATAAAAATAGTTATTTTCATTTCTCATCAGTTAATTAATTTTTTATCATCCATGATTAAGTCTATAAGATAATTATTTATATCTTTAAAATTACAAAAAAAAGTCATGATAAATAAAAATATTTTAGATTTAAAATGAGTATTTATAATGGAATATATCTTTTTTCTAACCTTATATTAAAAATAATTTAATTATTAGTGTTTAAGTGAGGTATATTTCAGATTTCATTAAATAAATTAAATTAAATGTCTTTATCTCATCCAAGTGGGTTCTAATGGATACCATTTTAACCCATGAATTTTTAAGGAAATTTTTAATAATCTAATTACATTAACTCAACTGTTAGGTTAATTCTATAATATTTTATACCCTTAATTATCGTATTTACCCTCTAACTGTGTTAATAAAATTTTCCGAAGTTACTATTCATATTACCCAATAATAAAAAACAATTTAAATAATTCTGACCTAATAATTAAAAATATGGAATACATTTTTAAGAATTCCAAATAAATAATTTTAAATAATTACTTTAAAAGTAATCTCATTTTTTAAATTATATAATGAGTTCTTAAAGATAAAATATTCCAAAAGATTGAAATATTTTAATATCTAAATTTAATGTAAAATTAATTCTAATGTCCTAAAATATATTAAATGGTAATAATATATTATATCTATAATTTTAAACCATTAAATAATACAATTTAACCATAGAAATTATTTTAATGAAAAATGTTATTTTCAATAAATTTAGTGTATCATTACTTTTCATCAAAACATGAATATTATCTGAAAAATATCTGAAATTAATACAAAGTACATTTTTATATCCCGCTTCAAAATTAAATGTTTATGTTTTAATATAAAAATTATTCATGTGTCAAAATCATAATTTTAATGGGGTTCTTCATTCAAAGGTGTAAAATTAACCATAAAAAATATGTTTTTATACATCAAATATGGATTTATTCATACCCAATGATTGAAGTATCCAGTGGAAGAATATCAAAAATATTTTATTAAGTATATAACAGATATATATCTCATTAATTTTATTACAAATAGTAATTCAATTAGAAATAAAAAAAATGTATTTTTATTTTTCCAAAATAATTGAAAGCCAATGAATTATCAATGAATTATCTTATGCTAGTTTTAAATACTCTTGCTCACCTGAGAGCTAGGCTATAATGGTAATTTTTTAATAAGGTCTTCTCATGGATATTTTAAACTAATGATTGGTGGAAAAGCAAGATACTAATGAATAAAAGTTTTTAAGGAGAATATTTCATAAAAACATTCAGGTGTTACATTGGTGAACCCAATTACATCCGATGGAATTTAAGGGATACCACACTATAAGAATAGTCAAAACATGATTGACCAGAATGGAGCTGGTTGTGAAATATTTTCAAAAAAAAACTACCTACCTTAAGACCACAACCTCAGTAACCTGGTGAATTTCATTAAAATGGTTTTCCTCGACCATACTCATCGAACAAGAAGAAAAACATGCTGAGACACTTCAGACGACTTTTCTTGAAACACAGAATTAGATTACCAGTATATTACAATAGATCCAAAAATACTACTTCCCAATCATCGAGAATTTATCACAAGATAACTCCCCAAAATGAATACTTGACTTTTGTGAGGTTCCTCGGTCAAACCACTACAGAAGAACATGCTATAAACACAAAATCATGGAAGAAAAACAAGAAAGTCCGGCTAATTAAACATATAATAATGTAATATAGTATCCTATGTTTTTTATACAAGAAGGACTGATATATAATTACCTGAACAGGTTCACAACTAAGACTGATACTAAAATACCTAACATGAAATATAATAAAAATTAAAATTTAACAGGTAATTAAACCTAGAATCATCTAAGAAATAAATAACATAAAAAATAATAAAAATGAAAGGAATGCTAATTAAAACATAGAAATGTAAAAAATTTTGAATTCCAATATAAAACCAATTTTAGTTGGACTGGTTATTCACATGGACTCATAAATTCCTCCCCATATACCCGAGGTTGCAGAACAATAATGATGTTGTTTGAATAGTATAGTGGGGTGACTATACCGTCATATCAGAGTAGCATAATAGTTTAAAAGAAATAAATAACATACAATATAGGAATAAGAAATAAATAGAAGAATAATTAAGAAAAGAATAATAATAATAAGTAAATGTAAACAATTTTGAATTCCAATATAAAACAAATGCATTCATGTTTGGATGAATATACAAAATTAAAATAGTAAAAAAACCACATACAGAAAGATACATTATATAAAATGAATGAAAAAATGTAAATCCCCAAGGGAGATCTCCCCATGTATCCCTAGACCAATCTCAGTCCTACGCTTCTAACTCACATGTGATAACTAATCAACTTATGAAATCAACCATGGTATAGAAAAAATAAAATCTACATGGGGACCACAATTCATTGGTGGCCCAATTAGTGTATAAGATATAAATCTCAGTAGGTTCACATTTATAGAGTCTATAAATAAATCCATTCAGTTAATGATGAATAAGTAGTGTACATGTAATATGAATAAATAAATAATAAGAAAATAAATGTTTTTTGGACCTATATTATCCTAAATAGGTACACAACTAAGACTGATACTAAAATATATAGCATGAAATATAATAAAAATGAATTTTAAACAAAATAATTTCATATAATTGATTGAAAATAATCAAATGAACATATAAGCTATAAATAAAACTACATGTCATGTCATGCGCATGGAGTGTGAATTTTATATGTGCCTAAGATGATGCATGTAATGCTTCATCCTTGTAATACTTGTTCAAGGGAAAAATTACAAGAATTAATAATTAAATATGTATTAGAAAGTCCACCATTCACTCAAGGTGGAATCCTATCAATTATAATAATAAAAACATGCACAACAATCCCAACCCTAGACACATGGTAATTTCTGAGTGGGTGGGGTGATTAGTCCCATGAAAAATTATTAACCACGCACCAAAACATTAATAATATCTTGTATACCAGTGAAAAATAGTAATGTGAAAGAAAAATAAGGCTTTGATACCACGTTGTAAAGTCCCGACCCGAATAAACACTCAGATTGTAGTTGGACTGGTGATTCACATGGCCTCATGAATGCCACCCCATATTCCAGCGGTTACAGACTAGCAACGATGTTGTATGAATAGTATTGTGGGGTGACTATACCATCATATCATATTATAATAATAGTTTAAAAGAAATAAATAACATACAATATAGGAATAAGAAATAAATAAAAGCCAAATCAATAAAGGAATAAAAATAATAACTAAATGTAAACAATTGTGAATTCCAATATAATGCAAATGCATGCATGTCTGGATGAATATACATAATGAAAATAGTAAACAAACTACACACTAAAAGATATATTATAGGACATGAAATAAAATAAATGTAAATCCCAATGGGATATCTCCCCAAGTATCCCTAGACCAGTCTAAGTCCTACGCTCCTAACTCACATGTGCTAACTAAAAAACTTTTGAAATCAACCGTAGTACTTCAAAAATAAAATCGACTTGGGGACCACAATTCATTGGTTACCCAACTAGTGTATGAGATATAAATCTCATTAGTTTCCCATCTATGGAGTCTATAAATAAATCCATTCAGTTAAAGATACAAGTGTACATGTAATATGAATAAATAAATAGTACTAAAATAAATAAACAATATCCTTCCCAGTTTCCCATGGGTCACCTAGTGGTAGTACCTACTTCGGATTATAGCTGAAATAAGTGTTTAATAAGTTTCCACATATATATATATATAAATAACATAAATATATATAATATTGTTCTATATTTCATCCACCTATGTCAACATAGTTTGTACCAACATGTAATGGCCATAAACCTAGAATACTAATTGTTGGCTGGACCACGGTGAAACGCAGACATCCATAACCACTGTAAATGAGACTATAAGTCCATAAAATATGCTACATGACATATTTCCCAATATAGTGCAATATTTCATGCTACAAACCTCGGGATGATGAGTGAGCCTCTATGAGAACACTCTAATCATGCTATGTTGAACCTCATCCCATCTCCCATATTGTATCTCTAGTGTGAGATTCCATAGACATGACCCGAGGTAAGGGAGAGTGATTCATCCATACTCTACAGAACCCTTTCAATCATTCTATATCCTATGAATAAGGCATAATCATATTTATAAGGCATGACTAAAAACCTCCCAGGGTAATTATTTATCCAGAATATTTAAAGGCTTTATCATATCTATAATACAATCTATGAAGAAATTACACTAATTCATTTTCATTTATGGAGAACATATATATGTAAGGAATAATAATCTGTATAACACAACACATGTGGAAATACAACTAAAATTTCCATTTTTAATGATAAATCCAATTGAAAAAACAAATTTTTTTATAAGAATTATTAAATAATAATTTAATGTGCATGGCCTTGACACCCTCTTATCATCCCAATTAAACTATTCATTTCATTTAATTAAAATAAAGCAATCACATATAGCCATTCAATTTGTTAAAAAACTCATTTAAATAAAAAAACTACAATCAGTAAGATATTATACATGAAATATTTCATTTAGTTAAAAAACATGGAAATTCACTTTATAAGGCTCATAGATTCACCTAAGTTGTTCCACAGTCAAGAGGGAAAATCCCTAGATGGAAAATTCCCTTAATATGTTTGGCCAATTACTTAGGTGGGGTTCTCTGATTATATAAATATTTATACAAAAGGATGGAAAATCTATTTAGGACATCCAATGAGGTTGTGTACTAAACATTACCTATTTTAACTATTAATTCAAGGAATAAAGAAAGAAACATTATGGACAAAATTTTATTAAAAATCAAATATATAATTTTTATTTTAGAAGATATCACAACACATAGAAGCGGTTGTATTATATATATAATTACATTTTTGTTCAAATAATTCAGTTATCATATTTAATCAGCCATTATAAAGGTAACTCTTAATTATTTAAAAGAATAATATAAAATAAACTACCACATAGGAAAATTCAATTAATAAAGTTTCAAATGGAATTAAGAATGTTCCATTATCATTTAGAAAAATTTGTACAATAGAAATTCAATATATAGACTAATCTAAATGCCCAGAATGAATTATTGGCCCTGAAAACATTTAATTATAAAGGTAAATTCTTGCAGGCACACCCAAGGGGTGTCTATGATTGAGTTCATAAACCTCTATATAAAACAATATATCAATGGGAGTAATACAAGGCGCATAGATCAATTTTATATGAACGAACCAGATATAAGAAGTTTCATTTCAATGGACATTGTGCGTTACAATGGATATATTCATGAATTGATGGAAACATGGGAAAAATATGAAGAACACCTACCACATACATAGGAAAACCCAATCAACACACACAAAGGTTGGATTCGATCCACATTGGAAGCAATATAGGAAACATACAGTAAACATTAAAAAAAGGTAAAATGAGATCACACAAAAATTTCATAGAAGATATAATGAAGAAGATAAGAAATATTATAGAGGATCCAAGATATTATAGATACAGATACATAGATATCGACTATGAACAATTAAGATAATGGATCCCAGAGTTATCATGATTCCTATGTTGGAGAGGAGGAGAGATCACTATGGGAAAGAGGGGAGCTGTATAAAAAAGTTGGAGGAGGAAAATAGAAGGAATGAAACATAATCCATGTAATGGAATTTAAGTAATTTTGACATTACAAAATGGTTCACAATGTTTTGATTCCTAGTTTGGCCAAATTGTGTGCTAACCATGTATCTCTAATTCAATAGTAAATCACCTCGAAGATTATGACCCGCATAGTTACCCTAAACATGCACCAACCATGTGATGAATAGTGTGATGACACAATATATGTGGCACTACCCATACAAGAAGGGAGCACAGTTTGGGTAAACTAAGTGTAGCTAATGTGTGAAATTTCTGCTCCTATGTTGAAGCAACATGGTTTGTAGTTAAGGGTATGCATAGTTTCAAAAAATTTGTGCACCCTAAGCAGAGCATCCAAACCTTCAATTTCCAAACCTTGATGCTCCCGAAACACTATTAGACACCAAGGAAAACTCTTGGGTATTTATAAATGTCTAAAAACCCAAAACAAATGTTTCCCCACTCAAATATCACGTTTTGAAGATTTTTTATTAAATTGTCCCATCCAATAAATTCCAAAGGATCAAATTGTATTAGATTTTCATCTTGTTCAAAAAGACAAGACATTTCAATATTGAACTTAATTAATTTATTTTTATTATATTCATTTATTTTTAATTTTTAATTTTGAAATAAGTAACTTTATTTGTTATGAAATGTTGATGCAATTCTTGTTGTATAATAATAAAAATAATTAAAATGATTTGAATTATAATTATAAAGACCCTTAAAAGATCCAATAATCTGAATAAATCTATTTGGAAGTATATTATTTGGAAAATAAGTTTTTTATTCTAATATAAGACTTCTTGGACCCAATTTAATATCATTAATCCTTTAGTAATATTTTATTTAATATTAAGACAAGCTAATCAAATGATAGTTTTTAATTAGTATAATATTATAATAAATTGATTTTTAGAAGACAACTTTGACCATAAATAGTGATTTGTAAGATAATAAATTTTTCTTCCACACAAAAAATTATTTTTAATTTTAAGGAAACATATAAATATCATATATGGATGAATAAAAATAATTCAGTAATTTTTAAATTAATTAATAAATTAAATTAATGATATTAAAAATAATGAAATAAATAATTAGATATTTTTAAGGAAATTCATAAATTCCCTAGATGAATATGATATGTATAGGATATAATAAAATATTTCTGATGAAGGGTGGGACCTATATCACCCTCTAATTCATTCGGTAATTTCTTGTTGGATGTTGACCATAATGGTTATTCAATGATTAACTGTGATGGTTACACAATATGGTAGTCGTGAGGGTTACATCATATGTTTGTGGTTGGAGTAACATTGTAAGGTAGTTACAAGAGTTACAAATCATATTTTATTTATGAGGATTATAATCCTATGTAAGTTATTCCCCAAGTAACCTAAATAGTTTATTAATGTTTTTTATGTTTTATCTAAATCTCTTGTTTCCATATGGTATGTATATGATACTTTATGGAAGAGAGGTATGTCATTGTGATAATAATTTCTTATTTTTATAAGTATTCAGAAAATAATTATTTCACACTTTTTTAAGGCACTAACAGATCTTTTTTTGTCATCCCATGTTTTTAACTTTTTTCATGGGGGTTTACGACTTGGTATGGGAATAAAATAATCCAAGATGAATGTTGTGAGAAATTTTCTTGAAAAAAAAAATAATTTTTACTGAATTTTTTTATGGTAGAAATGGATACTATTTTAGTTTTATACAATTTGTATTCTGGTGGGTTTTTCTGTATGAATTATGTTCTAAATAGCTAAAAATCTAAACTAAAATGATCTCTGAGACCCTAATAAGTGATTTGTAGTTGAATTGACTAAATTATCTAAATTTTAAGGCTGATTCTTTATAATATGTATTTGAGAACAATTGAGATAACTTTAGGGGTTAGTATGATGTAAATAGAACACCCATATATTATTTTTACCTCTTTGATAAGTTGAAATAACATTGCGTTTAAATATTTCCATATTTCTTCATCTAATATATGTCTTCTCAGAATGGTTTTCTGTATAAGAAACATGGAAGATAAAGTAGAAAGGCACTGATAGAATGATATTCTTCCATTGAAGCAATATAGAATTTTGGGATTTCTAACTATGTAGTTTGTGTCATTAATAGATTAGTTTAAATAGGATTAAAATGGTGGTTGAATCTTTGAAAGATAACAACTAGAGTTACCAAAAAGAATTATGATGATAGTGGAAGATTTTCTGAGTCAACAGGCTCTTACTTTTAGTGGATCTTTTGAACTAGTGGTGGATGAATAGTGGATCAATGCCCTTTAAAAGATATTCTAGGTTATTTGGTGTTATGATAATTCAATGTATAGTCTTTATATTTACCATTTTAAAGGTGAAGCTGACTAGAGGGGGTAAATAGTCAATAATATCAGGGATAATAAAGAGGTCAATGGCTTGTAATGGGATCAATATAAGAATATTTTCTTAGAATATTATTTTTATTATATGGTTTGAAATAGGATGGAAAATTAAATCATTGATTTGAATAAAATGTAGGCTGATTCATTAGTCATGTATGATGAAAAAATAACTCGATTAGAGAAGAACACTCAAAATATTATTCCCGATCTAGATAGTTTAATCAATCATTTTTACCCAGGATTGAAGCCATGACATTAAAGGGAAGTGGTCTCCCACATGAGAAACATATTTTATGTGATAATAGATTAGAAAAGGATTTTGTTGATTATCATGTGTGCATTGAAATTTTTTATAAGAAAAGGTACAGATGGAAGGAAATAAGTAAGAATAAATAAGTGGAATTTTATGGTATGCAAATCCAATTTCCAGTTTGTGGGATGTATGGTAAAAAGAAAGCTAGGGAATGCCATAAACAATTTAGGAAATGTTTTTATGTCGTATTTTTGGAAATAGGGACTAAGATTTCAAGGAAAATGATCTTAAGATTAATTCTGATAATAAAACTATAAAGAGTCTCAAATTTGGTGATATAGGGAATTATGAAAATACCTATCCAAAGATGAAATCCAAAATTAGTATAATCATACGCTCTCACAGGAATGGTTGGCCACACTAGGTAGCCGAAAGGGAATGAGAATTTTAGAATCTGACTCATTGGTCCTTTCTAAACCATGTCATGCTTCATCAAAACATATTTTGGATAATGAGGGTTTCCAAATTGTCTCATACAAGAAGACAATGTCTCCAGTTGTTACCTCCATAGTGGTTAAAAAACTGAATTCATGTAAATCTACACCTCTTTCTAATAAAAATGATGTTAGTTCCATTGAGATGCAGGAAAATGGGAAAACCTACAAGGATAATATTTCTCAAAGTCATGTAATGGATGTTGAGGAGGAGAAGTCAATAATTGCAAGATAAGTATCTTCTGATTCATTTTAGGAGAAGAAAGACAGTTCTGATTTAGAGATCACTGATGTCGAGAATCTACTTAAAAGAGAGAAATCAATTCCCCCAAGAAGGGTGGATCGAGAGGTTAGGGACGTGGTCAAGGAAGGACTAGATGGAATATAATCTCAGAAGAGGAGATGATTCTAACAGAGATATTGAGGAAAAATATAGGTAGTCAGTTGTTTTCCTTGAGCACTATAAATTGTATACCTGCACTCTATTGGGTTTCCGTTATTTTCATGCTTTAAATAAAAGAGTAATAACCTCAATAATTCTACAAAAAATAACTAATGAAATATTTGAATGATGGGAAACAGCCCGACGATAAGCAGAAAGGTGTAGTGAAATCCTATTACAATACTTTAGAAGATATTATTCCATATAATGAAGTGGTATTTTGTACATTTTTTTTGTTTACTCATATTTTTATAATGTTTTTTTAATAAAGGTTATACATATTCCTTTATTTTTGAAAAATTTTCTCATAAATTGGAAATTTTACTTAAGAAATTAATCCAGAACATATAGTAAATACACTAGAGAGAAATATTAATGAAAAATGGAATTATAAGGATACTAATATTGTTGTCTGTGGACTGAAATTTCCTGAAAAACATTTTTTCCATTAATATAGTTTGGTGTTTTATTTTCTCACATTTGGAGTATTATTTAAATTTTAATAGAATATCCATAAAGAACATACCACATAAACCATGAAAAGAATGCACCCAAAACAATGAAAATAACAAAATATTATTAATAAATGGGCAGAATGTTGTAATAAAAAGATCATATAAATTATAATAGATGTGAATTTAGTTCATTAATATATTAATAACACTTTTTTAATCATTATACAGGATAATTGACCCCGTTTTATGTAAAAATAACACGAGTTAATAGATTTTTATTTTAAAATCCTCTTTAATTTTTTATCACCAAATTTTAAATAAATATTTTTTACATATATAGAATACAATAAATTTATTTCTTTTGTAAAGCCTTACTTTTTAGATGTCTTATTTATTGGATTAAATATATATTTATAGATAAATTAATTTACTTTTTATTTGCACTGTATTCCTTTGAAATAAGTGATCTTCCACAAAAAAAAATTATAATTATGTCTTCATGTTTTATGATTATGTTATAGTTCATAGAAATTGTTTATGAAAATGGGAGGGATGTTTATCCACATATAATAAATTGTTTATGTAAATATTTGAAGTTGAATGAAATGGTTATTCCATGTGTAACTATAATGGTTTCACTATAAGGTAGTTTTTAGGGTTAAATCATGAGGTTTCCATGATGGTTACATTGTAAGGGAGCTATGACGGTTAAAAATCATATGGAATCCATGAGGGTTACAATATTAAGTATGTTGTGACCCAAGTTTAACAAATAGTTTATTTATTATGTATAGGTTTTTTGTAAATCTAATGTTTTTGGAAGGATAGTGTATGATCCTTTTATGGGAGAGATGTATATATTTGTAATAATGATTTCTTATATTTGTAAGTATTCATGGACAAATAGTTTATCTCTTTTTATGTCCATTACTGTGATTTTGGTCTCATCACATGTGTGTAAATATTTTTCATAGGGTTTGTGTATTGGTATGTTAATAGAATAATCCAAGATAAATTTCATGAAAATTTATCATGAATGAAATTTCTTTCTTAGTATAAACTTTTGTATTATTGAGGAAATGGATACTATTTTAGTAGTATCATATTTGTATGCTTATTGTTTTTTATGTCTATATTATGTTATAATTCTCTAAAAAATTTAACCGAAAATATATTTGGGGCTAAAATAAGTTATTTTTAGTTTAATTAACTAGATTATGTTATTTTTAAGGACATATCTATATAGATCTACCTCATATTCATAAGGAAATGTTATGTCACTTTATGTCTTTGAATCAATGCCTCATCACAAAAACATGGGATGTCCAAGAACATTTATAGGAATTAAATGAACCTATATCTAAATAAATTCATCATGTATTTGGGTATAAATCTCTAGTAAATAGATGGTATGAATTATTTAAAAAGAGTATATATAGGATAAATGAAATGGGAAGGTCCTAAAATTATCATGAATTCCCACTGAATGATTAAAATACCAACTTGTACCAAAAAAATGATGTATTAGACTTACTGGTTGACTATTAGATTACTTGATCACTTGAAAAATTATGTGTTGTACTTCAATGATATCTTGGTCTCTATGATCTTATAACTGAGATTTAGTCCTTGTTAGCGTCATTTGGCTATTTCTGATTGAAACCCCATAGAAAACAAACTCTAAAATTCATCACTAAGAATTTATCTACTATGATTTCATTATGTAATAACCCAAACAAAATTTACCTCCTATATAATAGTGGTAATTAATGTTTACCTCCAAAATACTACCTCAAATAAGCCTGCTCTAATGACTAACACGATGAAAAAAAATTCACACCTCTCATCTCATACCCAAAATCTACATTAAATATGAATGTCACCAAAATATAATAAGATACAATAACTTTAGTAGATATATTTAAAAAATGAACAATATAGAATGTGAGAATGTGACATAAATAAATTCTATGACTCTATAGTGGATGAAACGGTGATACATTTTCAAAATAAGATAACTATTAAGTAGAACATACTCTAAGTATAGGATGAAACTTCCTCTATATCCGATCTTGTAGAAAATACTATGTCCATAACTATATTTGAATCATAAAATCATCATTTACTATTTAATATCTCCTAAAAATTCAATAGTACCATATGTAACAATTTCATATCAAAACATTAAAACATTTATACATACACATAACAAATGATAATGGATCTCATGTTGGGTGAGTGTAAACATATATTATAGGATGCTCTAGAAACACACTAGAAAGATAATCAATAAGTCTTCTCAATACCATGATTGATTATAAAAACCCAAAACATTTATTAATGAAATTTCAATTATTATAATTATGACATATAGTACAAAAAAAGTAAATCACATTAAGAACATAATAAAAATTTTGTACATGAAGAATCTAATAAATAGTATATATGTTTAGAAATTAAGGAACCTATACTGATGAAACAGTAACCTGACCATAGAAATAGGAATACGACACTTATTAATCACTAACTAGAATAAAGAAAATTAACACCACCCATAAAAGTATAAAGTAAATTAATCCACCTTTTAAATAAAAATATGAAATGATTATATCATGGTATAAGTAATTATATTTTTTAGAAAATTTTAATTCAGTGATTCTATATTTAGGAAATAGAAATTTTTATTTTAAATTTAATAAATAATATAATGATTTAATTGAAAATATATTCCCATAAAATTTATTAATAAATTAATATTTTATTATCTTATGATTATAAGAAATGTTTGTGGGACCTTAATTACTTTTTCCAAGTGTTAAAAAATCAATGATAATTTTAAATTTGGTATTTCCCCCGTAAAGGATGATTTTAATTTAAAATTAATTTGATCATATATGTAATTTTATTTTCATAAATAGTTGTTCATTTTTTAAATATACAATTAAAATAAAATTTAGATTGAATTTTGTGATTTTTCGAAAATAAATCAATTTTTGGTGAATAGTAAAAGACGGTAATTTACGGTTTAAGATTAATATTTGAATTATTGATTCATAGATGTTGTATGGATTATGTAAGCCCCAAATATTTATCTACCATTCATTATTTTTATATTTTTTGTGATAATCCTAAAACTACTCATTGTCTTGATGTAACAAATAATAAGCTAATTAGTAAAATAATGAGATAACAATCGTCTCTTTCACTATACATAACACCCCTCACCACCACTTCTACTCACACCTCTCATGATTTGAGGATTTTTAAAATTATACTCAAGTATCTTAAAAATCCTAACCACCATCCCCATAATCTATTTTCCATATAAAAATACCAATACCATTTCCCTAAGGTGTACCTCAAGGAGCATAAATTCAAGTGCTAAATTCCTTTTTTCTGTTATTTTTTTTCATGTTCTCTGTTTTATTATTCTCTCCTAATCTCCCCTCATCCATATAGAATGATAAATCCTTTAAAATACATATACTAGAATTTTAGTTTGATAATAATATAATCCATCATAAAATCCCCTCCTCCTCTCCCTTTTATTATATAATAGAAAATGTCATTTGTAATGTGTTAATTTATCAGATTCAAGGATGACTGATTTTCATTTTTGATTAATGCCTTCAAGGATTCTCATAAAAACATTTTTATGGTAAAAAATTATAATATATATATATATATATTTTATTATTTATTGTTCTGGAACCATTATATAAATAATATATTAATTTACAAAACAAAACTAGTTGGTGATGATAAAAAACCACCATAATTAACCGAAATAATTACAATTTACTATTTATCTAATGATTCAACCTCATTCTATATAATAAATTATTTATAAGATCATTAAACCTTATTGATTCTGAAAAATAAAATATAGCTTAAATTCTTAATTTTTATTTCAATTTTACATGAACTTCCATACTCTTATATAAGTGAAACGATCATGTAATCTAAGAAAACAACCACTCATGACTGATGAAATTGAACATTATAACTCATCAAAAAGGACAGAGGTGAACTTTATAAAATTATAATAAATAAAATACGTGAATAAAATGTTCCTAATTAATTTTTTAATTTTTTTAAATTTATTATCCATGACATTATGATCAAGTGAGGAACCATTTCAGTGATAGGGTACGAGATTCTACCCAAAACACCCATTTTTTACATATATTAATTTTATTTATCTCTTTACTCGAATGTAATTTTTATTTCGTCTGGTTTACAACACCTAAAATATATCTATATTTTTTAAAATCATATATACATAGTATATTGTCCGTATTTTATGGGGGATATACAAGTTTTAAAATGAGCCCCTTCACAAATCTTCCTAACAAGCACGCCCAATTAAAGGAAATTTCCTCATTTTTTACCCATTATAAAGTGATATCCATAATAATTTTTAAGGAACATTTATTTTTCAATGATTTATTATTTTACCATGAAAATATATATTTTTGAATTTGTGGTTTTATGAAAATATATATCCATTTTCCAAATTAAATTATATTTAATAAATTCTTTAAACCAAACTAAAATGTTGCATTTAAAATGTTCCCCATACACTATTTTGAAAACGTTTTTAGTTCAGTTAGACTCCATTTGTCATTATATATTCCTATTTTCTATTATTAATTTCCATTTTTGTTCTAAATACAATATTACATGGTAAATTTTAGTATATTCCAATTTATAATGCTCCATGAAAAGATTATGATGCCCATTACATTCCATGGGTAATCCTTGTGTCATATTTGATTTCATATGTATGATTATTCATGTGGAACACATATTCAAAAAACGTTTATGATGGGATCCACTTGACATCCTTCTAACGCAATGCGTAATGTTCAATCTTAGGGGATTACATGTTGGTATAAAGAGTGAACCTGATTCCTTTATGGGACTTTGTCCACCATGTCTCTCCACCTATCCTTAACACATGCTTATTAATGTTATATATCGATTCCAATATCGTATGATGCGAGAATAATATGTTCCCATGTTAAAAATGTTATTCATATTTATTTTTATTCATGTTCCATACCTTTTATTCAATAATTTTATGCACTCTAACCCATGAGGTATGTTTTATTCCCATGCTTATTTCCTTACTCGGGTTTTTAGATCATACCTTTTATTCATGTATTCCACCAGTTATCATATCTAGTTATATGAGATTAATGGATGTTAGTGTCTCATTATAGAGATAAAATAAAAGTTTTTATGATGTTTAATTATGTACCTAGTCGACTAAATACAATATAATTTACGATCCTTTGATTGTGATTGTATATTAAATTGTTATTAAAATCATTAATGATCTGCGTAAAACCCTACGATCACTATAGTTGGTATTAGAAAATGATATACTTTATTGGTGATTAGGGTTATAATATTGTAGAGAAATACATAGGGATAAGAATATGAATGAAAAAACATCCACAAATTATGGATAGTATAGAGTAATAGGTTTATCAAATAAATACACCCCTGTTGGGATACTACAAGCAGGCTTGGTTCTGTCATAGATGTACATAGAAGTAACTACTCCAACATGGTGTTCAGGGCCTGACTTAAGGTGACCTAGTATAGGACAACTATCCTTACAACACACATAGTTTGAATCTCCCTAGTGATATTCTTTGTTGAATCCATAAACACATTATGGACCATTAGTAAGGAAACAAAAAAAACAAAGACTTTTTGATAGGAAATAGATTGTGGATAACATTGATTGAAACTCAAGTAATCAAAAGATATGATATAATTTTTAGTTACAATTTAATCCTTCTACGTTAAATTTTTTATTTTTATAATCTTAGTAGATATGTATTCAAACACCTTAATTTTACATTATTTTTCTAAGATAATTGATTGAAATAGAAGAACCTAGGAAAAAAATAATTGTTATAGGAAATGTGATGAATTCCTTAATGACATGACAAATATGATTAGAATAGGTGTTTAAAACATTATGGAAACAATTAGTCTGCTAGTTCATGTTATGTATAATAAAATGAATCATGTGGACGGCCCATCTTCTCCTATGAAAGAGAAAGTTGACATCAAATCATTCATGTTGGAAAGGCATCCCATATTTAGTTGATTTTCTAATACCCTCCTCACATGATATGGTACTAACTCCATTGAGAAGATATTATCTATCCCCTTGTGCTCAGAAGAGGATAAAGTTGGGATGGCGGTCAATCCGTTTGATTGGGAAGATGATTAGCGGAAGATAATGATCCGGGACAAAAATTACAAACATGAAATTGAGTCCATGGATTTGTAGGAATTCAAGAAAATATTTTTAAATTAATATTTTCCCCAAACCCACTATCCAAATATGAAAAGGGAATTCCTAATAATGAAGTAGAAGAAAGATGATTCTATCAGGGTGTACGATTCAAACATCACAAGGCTTTCTAGATACACCTCTAGAGTTTTAATGAACATCAAATTAAAAGAATATCACCTATCTAGTTTAATAATGTGGAGTCTACCAAAAGAGTGGGAGATTCAAGACTTTTACATGTAAGAAGATATTCTAAATTGTGCACTAAAGTTTGAAATGGAGGTAAAAGTCTCTTAGTGTTCCTGTGAGACTGATGATAAAAAGCGGAAAATTGAGTTTAATATGGGTGATAAATACCATGATAGAAAGACGTCCCAACATCCCGCATGTCAAATGATTGGGAAGAAACATCCAAGAAACTCAATAAAGGGAACTGAGATATGCTTCAAATATGGAAGAAACTGTAATATTTATAATAAATATCGAAGATATATGAAGAATCCCACTAATGTCGAATAAGAATTGAGGGTTCAGATCCATATTTAACTTATAGTGTAGTGTTTCAACCAGAATTAACATGGTAATAATGCACACCACTACCCTATTCCGAGGGTTTTTAGAGGAAATAAACAATTATAACATTAAAGGTAGTAAATAAGGACATAAAGCATCACTAAAACTAAGGTGGAGAAAAAAATACATGATTAATGGTTCACTAGTTATTCATTCTAGAATAGAGGGCATACTATTTGATTATGGATCAATTAATTATTTAATATCATAAATGATTCGCTGAACTATTCAATCACAAAATTTAAATTTTGAGGTTGAGATATCTGTGTGTACAAAAAATTGGAAAATTATTTCTTCCAATGTTTAAAAATCTTCCCAAGTTTATTTTTGTGGACCGAACCTCCCCCCAAATATCGTTATACACCAATTTGTATAGTTTTATGTAATTTTGGGAATGGGCTTGCTATTTTATATAAATCCAATGTCAAATTTTGGGAAAGGTATACCACTCTTCACATCCTGAAGCATCCTCCAATTTTATACTAGTGTATGTAGGAAGATAAATCTTTTTTAGAATAATCATCTAAATTATATACAATGTTGCCATATGAAAAATCATATCTAGTTCAAATTTTTGAGACAAAGGGGATAATCATGATCGAAGACATGCCAATTATGAGGTATTAAAATGATGTATTCCCTAAATAATTACATTGTTTTACCCTGAAATTAAAGGATGAGTTCACTATTGAACTTATACAAATATCTCTTCATATATTAGGTAAACCATATTGAATGGACGCTATTGAGGTAAAATAAATAAAGAAATAGTTACAAGTGATTCTGGATAAGGTTTTTATATTTTTGAGTGTTTCACCACATGTTGTTCCAATCCTCTTCATCACAAAGAATGATGGATGAGTTTGTATCTACATTGATTATCGTGATCTTAGGAAAATCACAATAAATTACTCATATCCACTACCATATATAGTTGAATTTTTTGATCAGTTATGTGGTGAAAACTATTTCTCAAAGGTGTACCTTCAGTTAGGAAATCACAAATTAAAGGTGAGGAAGGAAGATATTCCAAATATTTTCTTTTGAAAAAACTAATGACTCTGTGAGTTCATAGTGATTCTCTTTCGAATCAATAACACTCCAAAAATTTTCATGGAGTTAATGAACAGGGTATTTAAAGATTACCTTGCCCGATTTGTGTTAGTCGTTATTAGCGATAAACTAATTTACTCTAAGAGTAAGGAGGAACCCAAGGATAATTCGAATAATTTTCTCAGAACAATAAAAAGGGAGAAACTACATGAATATTAAAAGAAATGTGATTTTGGGATGAAGGAAGTATCATTCATGGGGCATGTAATCACCATTAATGGAATATATGTGTAACAATTCAAGAAAAAGGAAATCGAAGAGTGTCACAATACAACCTCTGTAACATAAATCCAACAATTCCTTAGTCTATATAGGTATTATAAATTATTTGTGAAGAAATTATCATTATTTCCAAACCCACTATCCAATAGGAATCGATAGGGAGAAAAGTTGTTCTTGAATAGTGAATTATAAGACAACTTTAATTGGTTGAAAATTGTCACATCACCTCCCTAGTACTCACATTAACAATAAGTGGGGAACTTATTTGGGGTGTAAAAAGATGATTCAGTGATGGGATTATGCTAAGTATTGTTGAAAAATATAAAATTGATAGCTTATGGCTCAAGGAAGTTTAGAACCCATGAGAGAAAATATACCACACATGATTTGGAGTTGGTAGTTGTGATATTTTCATTGAAAATATGGGAACATTATCTCTATGGGGAGAAATGTCAGATATATAGTCATCCAAAGAGTCTTAAAACATATATGAACATAATAAGATATTAATATGAACTAGTAGAGATTGTTAGAGGTCATTAAGTATTACAAATGTCTAGTCCATTATCATCCTAGTAATGAAAATAAGGTGGGGGATTATCTAAGTAGAATAGATCTTGAAACATTATTAATTATGTGAATTCAGATGGATCCAATATTTTTACTAAAATTAAAGATGAATATGGGAGTCGTTATGGAAGGAACATCATCAATAATTTCTCAAATTATTTCTAAACCATATCTTAGGGAGAAACTAAAGGACTCTCAACAAAATGATGAGGAAATTATGAAAAACTTGGTAGCCATGTGAAAATGGAAATCCGTGGAGTACAAAATGGATGAGGATGGAGTAATAAGATTTGGGTTTGGACTATGTGTACTCTCCAATCTAGAGATAAAGAAAATTATTCTAAATTACACACATAGCTCGACCCTCTCTATTCACAAAGGGGTCACAAAGATGTCTCAAGATCTTTGAGAGAAATTCTGGTGGGACAATATGAAAAAGGAGATCATAGAGTATACATAAAATTGTCAGGTATATCAGAAAGTGAAGGATGAAATGAAATATTCTAAGGGTATGATGTAGCCACTACACATACCAACATGGAAATGGGAAAACATCATCATGGACTTTGTCCCATGAAATAAAAATACATTTGGAGGAAAAATTTCTATCTGGATTGTTGTGGATCATATTATAAACATAGTGATGTTTATCAATATTCAAGATAATTTATCACTAGAACAAATTTAATAACTATATATCAAAGAATTGGTAAGGATTCATTGAGTTCCACTACCTATTGTATCTGGTCAAGATCCTAGATTCCTCAAAAAATTCTAAAAATGTCCACAACATGCACAAAAAACATAAAGAAACATCAGTATATCCTATTATCATCAAATTGATGTCCAATTTAATTTTCCTATTCATTCATTGGAATATATGTTGATGGAATGCTATAAGGACTTCAAGGTTCTATGGGACCAATATCTACACCTGGTCAAGTTCTCCTATAATAATAGTTTCCATTTGAGCAGCCAAATGGTTCCATATAAAGACCTTTTGTGGGAAAATATTCTTAACAAATGTATGATGGGGTAAAGTTAGTGAACCTATGCCTCTAAGACCTAAAACGATCGAAGAAATGGTGGAGAAGGTGATAAAAATTTAGTATAACAACAATGTATCCCAAATTTGAAATAAGAGTTATGCATAAAATCAAAAATGAAACCTTGAGTTTATGGTCATATACATGATATTACTCCACATATCTCTATGGTAGAGGATCATGATATTTTGGAAGAATGGAAAGGTAAGCCCCATGTACATCGAACCCTTTGAGATTGTAGAACATCTTGGAGTCGTGGCCTATTGACTAACACTTTCACCCACTATGTATCATGTTCAGGATGAATTCAAAGTATCCCTCTTCAAGAAGTTCTGACTTAATACTTCATAAGTACTAAATTCTAACATGGTACACATGGAAAATTTTTACTCTTACAAGGATAAGCCAATGATGATTATGGATCATAGAGATATTTTTCTACGTAATTAGACTACTAATCCAATTAAAGTTCTATAGTTGAACCATATATATGAAGCAAAAACATTGTAACCTGAGGAGGTGATTAAGGAGAAGAACCCACACATTTTTTTATCAGAGAATGTAAATCAAAATTTTGAGGGAAAAATTCCATAATGGGTGAAGCTTGTAATGACCTGAAAAATTTATCAATAAAACATCCCCTCTGATAATTATTTCATATAGTCGAATAACATAAAATACCATTAATAACACAAACAAATAATTTTATATGAAGAATTAAATAAATAAGATGTATTCCTAGCAGTTGAGGAATCCTATACTATTTAAATAGTAACAAGAGCACTAGATTAGTATTATTGAACTTGTGAATATAAAACTAGCCAATAGAGTAGTAACTTAATCAATGAAATTATAAATAAAACTTACATATCTTATAAATTATTATATTATATAATTATATCATAGTATAAGTAAATATATGTTTTAAAACATACTAATGAAGTCTTGATATTTTTATGAAGCATAAGTTATTACCTTAAATTTTATAATCAATATAATATTTTAAAAGAGAATTTATTTCCATTAAATATATTCATACATTGATATTTTTTATCTTATTATTATATGATAATTTTATGAGACCATAATTAATTTTAAATAGTGTTACAAAATTAGTTATAAGATTAAAATTTTTATTTTCCATGTAAATTATGATTTCAATTAAAATGTAAATTTCCCATATTTAGATTTTTTTCATAAAATGGAGTTAATTTTTCAATTATACATATTTAAAACGGTTTTCATGAATTTTTGGGATTTTACTAAAATAATTTAATTTTTGGTGAATCATAAAATTAGGTAATGTACAGTTTAAGATATATACTATAATTATGGAGTTATCAATTACTTATCTATAATATAAGCCCAAAATATTGCACTTTAGGTCATTAATTTAATATTTTTGTGATAATTTTCAATCTTTTATTATTTTTGTGGCCAAAAAACATTCAGATGGGTAAAATAATGAGAAAAAACCCCTATTATCCACTATAAATTCCTCCCTCACCAAATCTTATCCTCACACTTCTTAAGATTTGAACCTTTTTCAAATTATACTCTAATATATTTCCATGAATAATACCCACATCTTGGACATCTTTTACTCAGGAAAAGAAAAAAACATTTTCCCTAAGGAGGCTCTCAAGGATGAGTAATTCAAGAGGTAAATTCCTCTGTCCATTTCTATTATTTTCATTTTAGGTTCTTTCAGTTATTATTCCCTCATCATCTCCCCTAGTCCAAATGGCATCATGAATCCATTCCCTTATATAAAATGTAATTTTATTATTCTAATGGAATAATCCATCATCAAACTCCCATCATCTTCCTCTTTTATTATAGAAATGAAAACATCATTCATGAGATGTTAATTTATCACTTTCAAGGTTGAAACATTTTCATTTTCTATTAAAACCTCAATGATGGTCATAAAAACATTTTTATGGATAAAAAAATATAATATATGACATTGCCCACCATGTCTTGGTGGCTATACATGAATGATGTTTATTCCATTATATAATTTTTTGACACATTCCTAAAATTCCATGATAATAATTTACCATGTTACACATTTTATTCTTCATTAGGGTTATTTAGTTTCTATTCCTTTTATGTAATCATTTTATTATTTCGGACCCAAGTGGTATGTTTTATTCCCATTCTAAATTCCTTATTTTGATTTTATCTCGTCAATTTGGTGCATGTATTACCTAGGTTATCCTATGATGTTATATGAGATAAATGGAATTTAGGATCTAATTATTCAGATAAAATAAAATATGTTTTCATTAGGTTTTATTCTGTACCTAATCTTCCCAAGACACTAGACATTAAGAACATTGGCTTGTAATTTGATGTTCAAATATTATTAAAAATAAGTAATGATATGTTTAAAAGTATAGGGTGACTACATATATGGATAAAATAATAAATAAAATGTAATAAAATAGGATCTAATGTTATGAAAATCATGATAATTAGAAGAAAACAAATTTTCAATAAAAACCCCATAAAGAATTTTATCACATAAGAATTAATTTATAACAAGGTTAGTGTAAGTACAATAATAACTATATTTAATAGTATGGATGAATGAAAAAAGAGAATAGAATATATAATTTCTCATGATTATATTATTATTCATATTAAATTTTTATTATAGTATGTAGTATGTATCATGATTCTTGACCCACGATAGTTTTTAAAATTCCTTGATACATATAAGAAACTATAGTGGGGAACCATGACTCATATAGGTATATGTGTATCATTCTATGGGGTACCTAAACACAATGCATGACTTCACCCTAAAATATGGGGGAGTATTAGTTCCAATGATTGTGGGTTTTGGACAATTATTCCATGAAAATTTGACTACAATAATATATAACATTGCTTAGACATATGAGGGTGTATCAGAACTCCGTCATTGTATGGGTACAATTCTATATCATTCTTATTATACAAAATGATTACATGAATCCCTTGTACAGTGGTCCATTCCAAAAAAGTGTGTGTTACTACCTCAATCTACACTATACTATATCACCCAGTACATTCCATCCCCTCGATAAAACCACTGAACTATCTAACCCCACAGTGAAAAGTATCCAATATTCGAGGCATTCATACTATTATTATCTACATTAATAGATAAATAGAATTTATTATTCATAAATCTCAAAAAACCATATAGGTGAGAAACTGGAAGGAATACTTTAAAATTCCCAATACATAGTGTTCCTGATGATGTCAATGACTTATAGGGATCTCAATAAAGGACACTCATATACTACTACATTTCACACCATGTTGGGTCAACATAGACGATAGGAATTATAGGTTATAAACAATGTATTTATCTGTGTAAAATAAATTAATAAAAAAATTTAGGAGTTAATATATGTTATTCATATATAGATAACATAATACATGGAAATTATTGTATATAACATGTGGTACTCGATGGTCTTCCCATGCATGTATCTATAGTACATAGTTTATTAAATATATATTTAAATAGTGTGTTGGATAGTTGTTAATAGCCTATATGTTTTTATGGGTTATCTAATTTTTACTCTAAGTACACACTATATAGTGATATTTACTATACATGCAATGTACCTGGGACAATAAGACATGAGTCTGAGGCCAAATGGCTAGCTGGCTGGTTGATGTGTACAACTAGTACAGAGAGACACCACATGACAAAGAGTATATGGTATGTGACCCAATTTGTAATGGTGTAGGATATTTATAGAACATTAATTCTATTGTAAATATTTATTTTAATAAACAAATTGTGTCTTCCTAATTTTATACAACATATTATGAGGAAAATCATCTGGATTCATCCTCTTACTCTCAAGATGTGTTTTTAGCTAGATTCTATGAGATTGTAGCTACACACACAACATAGAAACCTAGAAAATTTTCAACAATTCATTTATTTTCAATTTATTTCTCTCATGGAAGTCCATTATATCTAATCTTAATTTATTATACATCATAATAATTAGATACCTCACCTGCCTGGACAAGTCCTACCAAAAACTCACTGTATACCCAAATTCACGATTCACCAGTTTTCTAAAATCATTTCATTTTGAAATCACAATAAAAAAATGTCATGAGGAATGAAATAATATTATATATAATGGTGTTTTCTAGAGTAAAACCAAACCACCAAGGGTCAGTCTTACATTATGGTTCATCAAATAATTTTAGTTTAATATAGGAAATAATAATTAGATGTTATATAATAATTATATCAACAATTATAGAATATTTAATTGATGTTTTAGTTTTTTATAAAAATATTAGTCTATAAAATTTATAATTTATGAAAAATAGTAAAATAAATATTCCTCTCCACCATAATGAAAACATAGTACATAAAATTACTCTCTCTATCTTGTAAGGAGAGAGAGTTAAATTCTATAATTTGTCCCACGTATGGAAATATTAATGGGTGGGGGAAGATATTAAAAATAATGAGTTACATTGATTTAGGTTAATGTAAATTATTTTCCACAAAGAACCATTAATTTTCAAAAAATAAAATCCCCTCATAATATAATGAATAACTCTATCTCAAAATGGAAATGAGATTCCTAAAAAACTATTATTATATTCATATGTGGGATTCTATTACCTCCATGGCATGTAGTCTCCATGTAATCAAAATAAATCAATGGATTGTATTTTCACATAATAAATAAAATGAAGTATTATTTATTAAATTTAAATTGTATAAAATACTAGGTATGGGAATCAAAGAGTTTTCATAAAAAACATGCCTCTAATAGATAAATACCACCATTTCAAATCCCAAAACATTGTTAAAATATTTATTTGAGACATAAATTAGATGATATTAAATGTTCTTATGTGAAAAAATAATATATATATATATATATATATATATATTATATTATACAAAAAAATCAAAAAAAATTACTTCCCCACTGCCTTTTCAAATAATCTTAAAAATATCAAAGTCATTAATAAATAAAAATCACTACAAAGAGAATTAAATGTCACCAAAATGGGATGAATATCTATTTATTTAATATATATTATATTTCCCTTAAATTCAACTCACAAGGAATTTCATCAAATTATATCCGAAGGGTAAATACCACATCATAAGATTAATAAATAAATGTTTTATTTTATGGTCATCCTATAGGTAAATTTACTATTTTACCCATAATAGGGGTAATGACTAGTCAGAATAATAAATAAATTATGTATAACTTATGAAAATGGTTTCTCACTAATATAGGGTTGGGTTTTCATATTTTATTTTTATTTTTCAGATGTGTACTAGTATATCAAAATCACAATCAAAGGATTATGTTTTGGGTACCTATTTACATAATGATTTATTCCACCATTCATTATTTCTATAAAATTATCATATATTGTAATTATATGAATCATATTAGTTTTTTATCCACTTGGATTCACAATTTATAATCCATATATAAGTCATGGGAATCTGAAAAAAAAACTAAAAAAATTATAAAACACAATTATTGTCTCATATGTTTCCTTTTGGAGTTCCAGATATGATATTTGGTAATAGAAGTTAACCATTGCTGTTATCCAGTGAATCACATTTCAATTCTGAGAAAAAAGTTTGACGTATACTATTATGATCCCAACTAAAAATGAAATTTAAAAATTTAAAAATCAATGGAAAAATGATTTATACATATTCATTAATGTAATAGTGTTGAACATGATGGGAATTACACAAGGTTGTTACAGTCACATTTACTATATGAATTGAAACTCTTTAATTTCATTATTATTCGTTTTAAAGTAAACATATCCCTTATTAATTTTTATCCCCTATCTTTATAATAACTAAAAAATCATTTTAATGTTTTTCATCTCCTTCTATATTATGAGATAAAATATGTTTTTTATATACATTATATATTATTGTAAAAACATTAGTTAATTTATCATGTTTGACATCTTGATAATATAGAATATTGGTATATGAGTTTATACATACTTGGTTATAGGTGGGTAGGGATATTGATTGATGTTTGGATTAGTAGGCATATATCCCTGATGTGTGTCTCCTATACCATGATAACATGAATGCCAGATGTAATTTCAAGGGAATAAATGATATATATGTTTTGGGTGGGTTGAGTGACACACCCCATTTACTTATATATTCATCATATTTATCACCATTATAGAGTAAGTTGAGTTGAATGGAGGAATTTTACTGGTCCATTGGAATCATCCCTCTTAATTTACACAATATTGGTTCTAATTTACATGTGTAAATTATCTAATATTATTATATGATTATGTATATTCTGAGTTGTATATTAATGGTTAGAGGTAATAAGTGCTATAATGATTGATGAGTTGAATTATAATAAAATTAGTTTTGTTCCAAAGGTAATCTTTTTATAGTCAGTAATTTTTAAAAAAATAGATACCATCCATCATGGAAATTATTCCTTTTCACAAGGAAGCATTATTATGTTTGTTATACTAAGGAACTAGATATAAATATCATATAAATATTTTTCATTTTCTTATAGTTGACTATGGGACAAAAATATAGATTCATTTATATACTTAAATCTTTCAGTATATATAGGGAGTATAATCATGTAATGTTTAATTTTTAATATCATTATGAAATAAAATTTTGGGGTATGATTGAGTATACAATTTTCCTAAAATTTTTACTCCCGTCACATTTGTTGGAAGCCTCTTGATGATGTGGAGTGGTACCTCATGCCTTCTAGATTTCTTTTAATAACTGAATTGAGAAACTAGTATAATATTTTAAAAACTATTATTATAGTTTTTGATTATATTAATTGTGTTAGTTAAAAGCAGAGATAGAATGTTAGGACCATAGAGGTAGACCACCAGCATTCTTGGTTACCATAGTCATGTTAATGACATATTTAATAGACCCCATTATTGTGGAACACTAAATTAATTTTTTTAAATATTAATTACAAGAATTTAGAGGTCCCTATGATGTCTCTTTGGAATAATTAGAGGTTTAAAGTTTGATTAATTACTAAAAACGAGAACTACATTTCAATGTAATTGAAATTTTTTTTAAAAATAAAATCAATTACTCATAGAATTTAATATTTTATAATAAATTGGTAGTATTTAGAATTATTATATACCGATATCCTATTAGGTTCACTAGACATATTATTTTGATCATTTTTCTGAATAATATCAAATGATTTAATTGAGTATTTGGTTTGAGGGTAAACTAGATCTGAATTCCCATTATGGAAATTAAAAAGATGCATAAATAACTAAACCAAGAAATAAAAATCATGTGGTTGGGAATAATAATGATTAAATTTCCAATGAAAAAAAACATTTTGTGGTTGGGAATAATTCCCCTCATTCCTTTTACAAATGGTGGGCATGAGTAAAAAATTTATAGGAAAAGTGGGATGTGGTTTTGGGAACCCATATTTTGATATACCACATGGTTCATGGTTTTGGGCAAGTGAACTACCTTATATAGACATAGAAAAAAACATTGTTGGTTTACATATTTAATAGCTCCCTGTCAATTTTTTCTCCCATTTAATGTATAAAATGTGATATATTTCAAAAAATAAAAAATAGAAATTATGAATTTGATATGATTCTATTATATGGATATATCAGTTCAGTTGGACTCCTTGTTGGATGAAATTGGATAGGGTTCTTCATTAATGTTTTACAGAACTTAATTTTTTATTAGACAAAAAAATATATGCTTAATATGATGAAAATATAAGTTTTAGTGTGAATGTTTTCCCAGATGTGTGGTTGGGATCATGTGATGATTTGACCATTTTTCTCCAAATTCATCTTCAGTCCTCCAAATCAAATCCTCCTATAATATAATAATAATAAATATTTATATAAATCATTTTGAAAGTGGTAAAAAATAAATAATTGAATAAAATTTAAATTTTAATAATCTATTATATAGTTAATTTACAATACAGAATCAGTTTGACACCATGGTATAAGGGTGTAAGTAAATAGTAAATTGGAATAAGATCAGACATCCATCCCTAAAATGTTTCACTCTTTGGAAAATTCACATTTCCAAAAATTATACGTGGATATATTCCCATCTTCGTGAATATTTATCATTCAATGAAAATTTAATTCTTGATATTAATGTGATGAAATCATAAACTTCAAAAGGAGTTATTCTTAGTGATCTAGAAATATATATCACATAAATTGAATCATAGTGAAATTTAATGAGATTTATGATTCTTTTATTAGTGATGAATTTAATATTAATCCATATCATTAACACTCCATGTGTGGGTGAAAACCATTTCATGCTATTCATATAACATTTAATCCAGTTAATATCGGTTAATTTTAATTGTTTTCTTCTATTTCATGATTATTTTCACCACACTCAGAATAAATCATTTGAAATAAAATTTCAATACCAACTCATGTTATAATTACCATATGTAAAACCATATTCTCCTTAGATAAATATCCTAAAATGTAGTACAATTTATCCTCCCACCATTATTTATTTATTTTTCCTTTCTTTTTGTTTTCGTGAAATTCATTGGTTTATTTTAAGTCATAAAAATTTAGATATCAAGTACACATGCATAGTTCAATAAAATATATCAATGAAAAGTATAATATAATGAATGAACCTATAGAAAATATATATTGGAAAGATGATAAATACTAACCTAACTTATAATTACCATATATAAAGAAATAAATATTCTTAGTTCATAGTTCAGTGAAATGTGGTGTGGAGATATTACATGGCCTTATTGACTTATAAGCTACTCTTATATAAGTTATAAAACATCTCCAATGATTTATAAGGATACAACCATTTATAGCACCAAAAAACAAACAATTTGCACTGAGAATCACACTTAAATGTTAACTTAGAGATAAAACTCACATTCCCTCAGTGAATGATGTTCTCTTTAAATGTTAAAGTAAATTGATATAGGGAAATTCCTCTTGCCTTTTCAATAATTTACATGATTATATTTTAATAAAAAACTCTTATTCATTAAATAATTGAAAAAAAGTGTAAACCATAAAATTACATGAAATGGGACAAAAAGTAAATTTGAAGAAAGGTGATGAAAATAAAAAAAATCAAGTTAGCGGGGAAAAGAAAAACACTTTCCAAAAAGTTAAAAAGAGGTAAATAAAGAAAGATGATAATAAACCCAAACTTACTCAAGATTGTATCCACCACCAATACTAAAGTGTATAATGTCCTCAATTTAATAAAAGATTATGTAGAAAGGAAGGGAAAAATATATATTGTCTAATTGATAGGAATCTTCTTGAAGGTAGAGTTCCTACATAGGGAATGAGAAAATGGTTTCATTGTATTGATTCATTCACTGCCCATTAAAATTTAAAATTAGTTCGGTTTTTTCATTTTGAACATGAGAAACAACAAATAAATAGGTGTTATTAATAGTATATGGGTTGAACTAGTGGGATCAAAACTTACCTGGGTAAAACTTTAGTGGGAAATTGAATAGGAGGACCTTCTGCATGTTGTGGAATTGATGATGAATTATGTTGTGTTCATGTGAACCCTTGAATATCTTCTTATAAGTCCATGAGTTATCATATGAGTCTCTATGAATTTCCTCTGTCTCATGAATCTGTATCCTCTTATGCTTACCCTTTTTTAATAGGTTTATGTTAGATTGATTAACATCCCAATATGAATGGTTCTCTACATCCACAGTATAGTAAACCTTATTTTTCAAGCATTATTATTTAATAATTTAATGTTGAAAACATAAAATAATTACCTAACCAAGTTCCAAAGGTTTAGTGTCTTGGAATAATTAGTACCATACATAACATTTACAATATGAAACGTCAACATTTATTTAATTAGATATTATATAAAATCTTATTTTCTCTTGAAATATATTTAGTATAAGTAAAAACATAAGGATATAAATCCATGAAAGGGGGGAGCTAAGTACCCAATAAGTGGATAGATAAGAACAAGAATCAATATAACATGGTTTTATAATAATAAAAATCATCATGACATAATAACAATATCAGAATCATGAGAGGATGAATTTTGAAAAATCTTGGAATGTGGAAATGCAAAAAAATAAAACATCATGTCTTTGTAGTCAACTACCACACACAGTTGTGATCAAATACAAAATCATGTTCACACATATGTAAATTTTTCTAATGAGATACATCACATTAACCAATTCATTGCATCACTATATATTTCTAGTCGAATCTACCACATTATAACATTAACATTACACTATATAATTTTAGGATCACCCATCACATCATAACATTTACATTATCATGAATTACATATAGAATGTATAGAAATATTTTACAAATAATAACCCTTGAAAGGAATGGGTTTTAGTATAAAAATAATAAATTAAAATAATATTGAGTTCCCATTATAAGAATGGTATAATACGCAAGGTACCAATCTTGATTGAAGAAGAAATAATCACATGAGAACTGAAACATGTATCTTTTTGAAAGAAGAGTTCTTTTTGAAAAATGTTTTCATTAATCATAAAAATATATTGGTAACATTTATATACCATAAAATATTTCATAATGATGGATAAATGTTATTTAATAAATAATAATGTACTATACATAGTGAAAATTGTTCTAATGTGGGAAAACACACAAAAAGAGAGCTGGGTTCGAGAATTCCCCTTATATTATGTCTATATGCTTTCTTCAATTTAATATCCTATATAATGATATTATTTTAATTAATTTAAAAAACTTTTTATACATGAATATGATTCATTATGGGTTTATTATATTCATTTATGATCTTTTTTTATTATTTATAGAGAATAATTTCCTCAATTGAGAATGTTCATTTTCTTGATTTTGTTGATCAGTTTACGTGTATAAATGAATTGAAGTACACATAAAATGGGGATAAATTTATAGAATTATTATTACATGTTATTAATTATCTTAAAGAAGATTAAATTATATAATAAAAAATTTAGTTACATTTTATGAGGATGAATTAATAGATAAAAGTTAATGATGATCATTTTAGGTTAATTTTGGTAGGATTTCATCACAATGAACTTTTTTTGTTTTATCATTTACTATTATGTTTATATGTTAGATAATAAACATCAAGAAGGTTGTAACATAAATTTTAAAATATTTTTCTTCCATTATAATGGTTTTATTAACACACATTATGGAGTTAATGTGAAATTAAAGGGCATTGCACAAGATATTGGTAAATTGACACCTCATGGGAGGGGATTTCATTTTTTAGAATAAGAGAGAGATAGAGAGAGAGAGATAGAGAGAATTTATGTGAGGGATCTTCCCATAGCATCATAAAATACCTGTATATAAAACATAAAAGTGTTATCAGGACATTTCTATAAGATTCGTTGAGGATAAAAGACAAAAATAAATGAAAATGATATTAAATTAAAATAAAAAAGATGATTTTAATACATGGATTTATCCTCCCTTTGAAACTCAATAAGGAAAAATGATTTGGTCATTTTATGAGACCAAGAGCTCATTAAAATGTTATATGTTCTTGGGGATATTTTTGGTCATAATTTGTAAATGTATCATTTCTTTCTATGAGTAAGGGAAAGAAGTGGTATTTATAGTGGAGGAGAGGGGTGTATTCTAATTATTATATTCATTAGTTTGTCATTTTCCCTCAATACATTGAATAGTTTTTGAATTATCTATATATATTCTAATATAATGATATTTTGTTTTATATTTTGGTCTTACATCAGCCTTACATCATCTTGGGATCCATAATTCATATATTAGGATTTTTAAAACAAGTTATCATGTTTTACTATTCATAAAAATCCATGTATTTTATAAAAACCCCAAAAAATCACCCCAACAATTTTTTGATGTGGATAATCAAAAGAGGACGTCCAATTTATAAAAAATTTTCCTTAGTATGGGTAATTTAATTATTAAATAAAATCATTATTTACTTGGAAAGTAATGATTTTTAAATGATGACTGATTTTATAATAGTTTTAATAATTACTGAATGTCTCAAACAATTATAATAGAATCACAAGAAATAAAAATATTATTTTAGGAATACATTTTATGAAAAAGCATTATTTTCAATTATTAAAGTTATCATAAAATTGTAATTAAAATTTCTTGACTTTACAAAATTTCGACACTGAATTTATAATTTTTAAAACATTTATTTAATTAGACTATGGTATAATTATAACATAATTTCATTTATAAAATTCCTAAATTATATTTATACATTAACTGGTGAGACTACCCTTCTTTTGCCTATTTTATAATTCAAAAGTGTCAGATTAATATTTTTAAGGTCATCTTACTATTTCGTTAATATTGGTTCCTTAACTTCTAGAAATACTTATTATTTCATTAATTATTTGTTTATAAAGATATTACTATGGTCTATATGTGATTTTATGTTATTTTAACTATATAAAATTACTAAAAAAATGGAAAAATTCTATTGATAAATGTTCGGGTCGTCGCATTCTCCTCCCCCTTTTGAAATTTCACCCTTGAAATTCCATTTTACATAAACATGCGAGGTTTCTTCTCCTTCATCGCCTCACATGGTTATTAATTTTATTTTACACACTTATAGTTCCTGCTTAAAACATTGACAATGTGGGTTCTATTGTTGTGTAGAACTATATCTATCTATTCCAGAGTCTTTACTGGCTCCTACTCATAAGGGATATCATCTTCTAGCTATACCTCCCATGAGATCAGTACATATGATGGATATGGTATGTAATTTATTAGGAGAGATATATGGAATACATTATTAGCATTATCCATATTTTTTTGATGTTCAAGGTGATAATCCATGGTTCCTCTAAGATCAAGGATCTCAGATGGTCTAATGTACTTTAGGATAAGCTTCATTTTCTTTCCAAACATCTTGACTCTCTTAAATGGTGATAGTCAAAGAAAAATTTATCTCCAACATCAAATTTAATTCCCCTTTGATTGTTGTCATCATTTCCCTTTTTCTAAAACGAAGAAACGTTGATATTTTTTAGGATGGTTTGAACCTTATCTGGTATATATTACATAAGATCCGGTATATGTATCTTTCTCTCTTCAACTTTATCCCAATAGGTTAGAGTTTTATATTTGTTTTCTATAAAGTGCTTCATATGGATCCATCTAAATAGTCGAGTGGAAGCTATTTTTGTATGAGAACACAACGAATGAGATATGCTAATCCCATCCACCTTTGAGTTCTAATTATAAGTCTCTTCACATATCATAGACCATCTGAATAGCCATTTCATATTGGTAATCATTTTGTGGGTGGTAGACCATGAAGAAATTTAATTCCCTATTCAAAGAATGTAGAATAATCCTCTAAAAAATTGATTTGAATTAGGGGTCATGATCAGTAACAGTAGAGAGTAAAACCCCATGAATTTTCACCACTTCCTAAAGTTATATTCAATTTGTTCAGGTGAGAGATCTTCTCAAAGAATTATATGTTGTGATTTCTTGGTTAGTGGGTTCACAATGCCCATAAAACATTATTTTCTTTGGATGTCTTCAGGAGACCCATGAAAAAGACCATAGTGACATTCTATCATTTAAACATGAATATAAGAAATGGTTTCATTATCCCTTTGGACTAATGTAGCTCAAATTCAACTTCTTGAAATATAAATCACCTTGAGATATACTCATCAATCTCTTTATTCATGTTGTCGCACTAGAAGTGTTCTCAGAGATCATGGTACATCGTGGTACTTCTAGATGTATAGAGAAAGGTGAGATATCTTCATGTTCAAATAGATACTCTATATCCCAATTGATGAAGGAAAGAAAAGACTTATTCCAAACCAAATCAAACATTTATCATTAATATGGAACTCTTGTAGCTTCCCTTACTTTAAAATTTTGACCAATTTTTGTAACTCTTTATCATCCCTTCGGTCCTCCTTAAAATTCTCTTGGATAGATTATTGGGATATAAATTGTGAATGGTATATGTATACCCTATTGCGATGATTTCCAAATCCATCCATTGCATGTTCAATATGATAGGTTCTTTCTCACTACGCATCTTGGATAGAGTATGTAGTTCATTTCTGAATAGAGCATAAGCTACCTTGTTCTCCATGTAATGATGAAAGTGAATCGAGTAATTGTATTCCTTGATTATCTCTAACAATATATTTTGATGAATTTTGAGATATTTTTGTGTGAATATATACAATATGATCTTATTATCAGTATATATGTCAGACATCTCACCATATAATTATTGACATAAGATTTTCCAGTCAAAAATAATATTTGCTAACTCCAGATCATGCATCGGGTAGTTCTTCTCATGGATGTTTAGTAACCATGAGGAGAAAGATATCACTTTATAATTTTTCATGTCTACAAAACCAAATACTTTATTTAAGGAAAAAATATATATCAGAAATCATTATCCAGTTTTAGTTAATCTGAATACAGGTACAGTTATCAGCATATTCTTTGGCTCCATAAAGCTTTTATCACATTCTTATATCTATAAAAATTTATCCTCATTCCTTGTATACATAGTTATCGGGATTGAAAATCTTGGGATATTTCTCAAAAGAAATCGGTATTACCCATATAATCTAAGAAAAAATGAATTTATGTAAAGAACCAAAAATTCCATGTGAGTTTTTTAAATATATGGGATTTTTAGAAGTCTGTGAAAATTGACGGCGCATGATTCCAAGGCCCGGTGTGCCCAGAATGAATTTCTGAATATTTTTTCGGGTATGTTCAGTTAATGTACAAATGGGTTTTTGTAAATTTTTAATCGGTGCTCCGAATTGAAATCCTGGGCATCGTTGAACTCGCAACACCTGTATTTTCCTATGGAGAGCTTCTCCTTGACCGCAGTAGGTTGGGGGTAAAATATAGTTTTTTGGGTTTTTCATGGGAAGGAAAAATAAAATAAAATAAACATTTATTTAGTTTCTAATAAACCCCCCATGTGAAGGCTATGGAGGTAGGGACCATGAGGGGTTAAAAATTCCCAGCTTGAATTATTGGATGTGGGGACCACCCGAGCTAGTAAAACACCCTATTCAATGCTTAGTGGTGGGGACCACCCGAACCCCTCAATATGAGAGAAAAAACCTCTCAACACTCCTTTAATTAATTATGGAATCTCCCCATTAATTAATTATGCCAACTCTCGTTTAATTAATTAAGCCAACCTATTTTGTGTCAATATGAAATTAAACAAACATATTCTATTTTGTTGGCTATTTTCATTTCGGTGGAATTGGGAGAGTAGAAACTTTGGGAGGACTACTCTCTCTAACGATGAACACGTTCTCCAATGAAGAACGCGTTCTGCAATGAAGAACACTCACACTGGAGAGGAACTTCTTCAGTGATAACGATCCGACGATCGATGAAACACCGATGTCACTGACATCCATCTATACCGAATGACTTCATCTCTTTCCTTGTTTCCTACATTGACAAATCATCAAGGTAGGGGTTTAGTTGTTTATGATTATATATTCCAATGTTCATCCCCTCTAAAACAAAAAAACGCGGATAAAATCTCTAACTAGTTGATCCGTATATGATTTCTTTTGCAGGTTTGGGAATAATCATTGCGGGAGGTTTGGGTTTGACGTTCTTAATTCAAGTTCTTGTTGAGCTTCTTACTACTGCTCTAACACGGAGGGTGTGGGCTTAACAAACATGGCCTAACCACTCTGACGTTCTTCTCGAATGGAGCATCCATCGCGATGGAAGGAGACTTTGTGCCATGGTGATGAATGAATCCGGCAGTCAGCACATCACCGTACATGAAGAAGGTGATGATGCCACCCCCCAAGCACCGCCGTCACGCGGCCTCGCACCGTCCGTGGCCCCTGGGGCCTCACGTCCTCACGACATCCATGGCCCTCGGGGCCCCGCAACCACACGCCGTCCGTGGCCGCCCCTGCCACGTGGCCTCGCCGCCCCTTGGGTTTGCACTCCCTGCACATCCCATGGCCTTCACGCGGTCCTTGCGGCCCTGTGGCCACCATGCCACCATTACAGATCCCCAACATCCTCGCGATGCCCTTGCGGCCCCGCGGCCTCCACACCGCCCTCGTGGCCCCCCGTGGCCTCGCACCGCCCTCACGATCCCGCATCCCCCGCACCATACCGTGGGCCACTGCCCAGGCTAGGGTGGGGCCATTGTGTTGGGTTTACCCGAATCGGGTCATGTTCGCTTAGGCCGGGACATGCCGAGTTGGTACGACTGGGTCAGACCAGACCCAGACAAACATAGAACATTACACACTTTTTCCCATAACATTGACTCCAGATTTCAGTTTGACAAACCGTCTACGGTGGCCGAAACCCTGGAGAGATAAGGTCCCTTTGGTATACCCAAATTGAGTTTTGCATAAAGTTGGTATATGGTCGGGTTGGATCGAGCAAGAATCCATCCAGGCCCTCGCGAGTAAAAGGCTAATAACTTATAGACCGAGCATCCAATTGATGCACCGTCTCTGGCATTGAGACCCCAATGATGTGGCAGTTCTTTAAAATACTTATTTTTCAGACATCATGGAAGTTGGAGTATCGATCAGTGGCTTGTGGAGTGGACCCTCTCGGAGACAAGAGAGCATATAACTTGAACCCTATATCTAGCTTTGATGCGAAGAATGAATAGTTATCCTCTGTGGATCAGCACCAAGAGATCTTGTGTGGGTCAGCACCGAGCGATCTTGTATGGGTCAGCAACGAGCGATCCTGTGTGGGTCTGCACTGAGCAATCCTGTGTGGGTCAGCACATGGAGATAATATGTGGGTCATCACCAAGCGATCTTGTGTGGTTCAGCAGCAGAGCCTCTTAATAGAGTAATATGAATTAGTAGTTACATGTAATCATATCTACTATGATACATAAGATATACATGGTGAGAGATGAGTTTTGACATGTGTTTTACATTCATTCATGGTAATACCTTGGTGGTATTCTTCTATTTGGCGCACCTGTGTGGTACTTACCTTTGTGGTATTCCTTCCTTTATGGAATAGTTATGCTTTGGGCTTTTGGGTTGGACCCGGTGTTTCCTCATGATTGAGATGGGAATACTTGATAACTTAAGTATATGTATGAGCATATACCTAAGTAGGGTTGTCTGTTGATTTCATGCTTTGCGGTTTTTCCTTTGTGGATTTTCTGAGACCTTGAGGGTCTCAGGGTCTCTACTGAGTATCGTTATACCCACCCCTGCATGGGAAATTCCCACAAATTATTGTGTTTTGTTCAGATGAATGACAACAATAATTATGGATGAGGGTACCAAGGCTAGATGGGTCGTAGAGGTGGACCATACGACGTGATGGTATATAGAGGAGATGGGCCAATGTGGAGTGCTCAGGAGGTGATTCATACCTACCCTTCAGGTAGGATCATCAGAGGACGACACAATAGCTGCCTTTCTTTATCTTTAGTTGTATTTTATTTTAGTTGCACTTGTACTATTAGTATTGGGATGTTATTATGGCACAATTTTACTTTCAGCACTCATTTTTCTATACAGTTTACTAGTGTTTATATCTTTTTGTGTTCTTCGTTGCGTGTGTTTATAGGTTTTAAAGCAAATTATTTACCGGTTATAGGGAATATATCTTTCAGTTCTTGTCGCTAGCCCCTGGCCTATGGAAGTCATTCTTGGTGTAGTCACGACACGGGCCCTGGCGAACGGGTCGTGACAAATTTGTATCGGATGAGTTGGCTCTACTATAGAATATATGACTCTAATATTTATTTTTAACTACAATAGTGTTAAGTATAGTGAGTGTGGTTATCAGATTAGGGAATCCAGTGTTGGTGCGACGACCAACGTATCCATACACCATGACCATGACTTCTAATTTACGACTCAGAACACAAAAACACTGATTGCATGTGTGTTTTGAAGATTTTACTTTATGTCCTCTTTGAGTCATCTCAAGAGGTATAAATTTTTGACCGTGGCAGAATAGTTTCTTTTCAGGATGCCTCCACACAGACAGACAGCTAGGGTTCGAGATATAGTACACACTGATAGCCCACCGAGCGATGAGGTCTCAGTGGAGGGCCCTCTTCTAATTGAGGCACCAACAAAGGAACTAGTGGTACCATCACCCTTTGGGTAATCAATGAAAACAACCCCAGCAGCAGAGGGTGTATGCCTCTTGAGCGTATTGCACGAATTCTAGCACAAGAGTCCAATCAGGTTCAGGGAGAGATGGACCTCCCGGCTAGTGAGGATTGGCTGGAGGCCGTAGTGAGAGTCTTCCGACTGGAAGGGACACCAGCTGATCTCATTGTGATCCTTACCATTTTCCTTCTATAGGCAGCAATAGGAAGACGGTAGAGCATGATGCTCCATGTTCATGATGAGGTGACACTTCTTTGGGCAGACCATGAGAGCCTATTTCGGACAGAGTTTGTCCTAGAGACTCTTCGCATAGTGTACATATAGCTGCTTCCTCATCTGCAGTTGGGAATATTGACTGTAGCTCAGTACTCAGTGAGGTTCAATAACCTCTCATGCTATCCACTGATATGGTGGGGGACCCATTATTCATTTCCCAAACCTTTTAGAAGGGACTCAGGTGGGACATATAGGCTTCAATGATTTCTCTCAGCATCCTGACGTAGACGGGGGTGTTAGAGCGATCCCTTTTAGTGGAGAGTTTCCATGATGAACAGTAAAAAATAGTGAGACCCACCACCGGAGATCATGTAGCGGAATATTCATACATCTGGTAGTAGAAAAATGTTATAGAGGTAAAAAATACCTGACCTATAGGTGGACGTCTGCAGGATTTAGGGTTGGTTGTGCGTGACACCCGAGGAAGAGCCAGTAATGCCAGGAGCCTGTAGTGTTACGCATGCGGCGTGTAGGGTCACATGGCTCGTGACTGTCTGACCCGCCATATGGATGATCAGTATACGGTCTAAGGATTTTCCAGGCAGAGACAGAGGTTCGACCAAGGTGGTCCGCAGGGAGCAGGCGGACATGGCAGAGGAGCTGGTCATGCAACTGGTGGTGGAAACGATTCGAGATGTTACCACTGCCACCACCAGGAGGTCCACCGTAACCGCTGGGAGTAGGTGGACATGGGTGAGATCATATCCAAGCAACTGAGGCCTATGAACATGGTGCTCCGGAGATGAGATGATGTATGATCTATGTCTACTACATCTTAGCTGCAGTACATATAGACATAGGTTCCAGTCATTATTTTATTTGCAATGCCCTCGTTCGGAGCTCGGAGATTCTGACAGAGACATTGGATCGATCTTTATGAAAAGAGACTCATATGGGAGAAGATTCGAATATTATGCACTGGTGACGATAGTGTGAGATTACTCTAGGAGGTGAGAGCATCGACTGGTATCTCAAATTAGTAGCACTGAGGCCTTATGACATCATCTTTGGTATGGACTGCTTATCTAAATTCCATGCTCAGATTGACTATATTAGGTGAAAAGTTTGGTGTGTCTGCACTGATGGAATGAGGTTTACCTTCACTAGTGAGAGGGGAGCCTTTTCAGTGCAGGATGGACTTACCTGGAGGAGGGTGCAGTCGATCACTCATCAGTTCGTTGGCCTTACCCTCAGAGCGGTTGATGTGGAGAGTTTGAGTTATCCTGTAGTAGTGGATCAGTACATGGATGTTCTCCCTATTGATGTCATGAGTCTACCTTATTGAAGAGAAGTAAACATTTAAATTGACTTGTACTCCACGACGACACCGATATCTACACCAGCATATCAGATGGGTCGCACGGAGCTTCATGAGCTGCGGGTTAAACTAGAGGACTTTTTTGGGAAGGGATTCATTCGGCCCAATGTTTCCCCTTAGGCAACCCTGATTTTGTTCACCAAGTTGGCTGATGGGAGCTTGAGACTTTTTGATGGCTATCAGTTCCTGAACCAGGTGACCATGAAGAACATGTACCTACTTCCAAGGATTTATGGCCTCTTTGATTAGCTGAATGGAGAACAGTGGTTCTCGAAGATAGATCTTAGATCAGGCTATCACCAGCTTAGAGTATGAGATGAGGATGTGCTGAAAAAGGCTTTCAGATGTCAGTACGGCCACTACTAGATCTTCGTTATTCCATTTGGTGTGACCAACACTCTAGATGTGTTCATGGGACTCATGAACAAGATCATTCACCAATACCTTGATCGCTTTGTAGCAGTCTTCACTGACGACATTCTAATCTACTCGAATACTGAGGAGGGGAATTACTATGATTTGAAGATACTTATAGACACACTCCGAGAGAACCATCATTATGGTAAGCTCTTGAATTTCCAGTTTGGGATCTAAGAGGTTAAATTTATGGGACATATCAAAACGGAGTCTGGATTTGCAGTGGATCCAGTGAATATTGAGGTTGTACTTTCTTGGGAGCCCCCCAAGAGTGTGACAGAGTTACAGAGTTTCCTGGGAGTTTTTTGGATACTACCGGAGATTTGTGCCAGATTTATCCAGAGTTTCAGTACCACGTTATGCATTTACGAAGAAGAGGAACCCCTTCTTATGGTCGGAGAGATGCCAATAGAGTTTTCAGGAGCTGAATCAGAGGCTGACTAGTGCCCCCATCATGAGGCTTCCAGAGGAGGGCATAGTGTACATAGTCTACTATGACGCATCATGGACTGGGCTCTGATGTGTCTTGATGCAGGGGTGAGTAGTGATCACATATGGTTCTCAACATCTAAGACTACATGAGAAAAACTAATCTACCCATGACCTGGAGTAAGCAACAGTGGTATTATCCTTGAAGTTGTGACGACACTATCTGATGGGAGAAGATTTTACAGTCTACTCAGATCACAAGAGTCTCAGGTATATCTTCTCTCAGTAGGACCTGAACCTGAGACATCGAAGTTGGGTTGAGTTCCTCCAGGACAATGACTTTGAGATAGTCTATATACCTAGGTTGGGGAACATTATAGTAGATGCACTCAGTAGGATGACTGGTATACAGCTGCTAGGTGAGGCAACAGAGCAGCTAGCTGATTTGCAGATATCCTTCATGGAAAGTGATGTAACATCTTTCCATCAGTCTCTTACAATCACTCCCCCACTTCATCAGCGAGTCATGGAGGCACAACACATGAACAGTAACTACAAGACTTGACGTGCTCAGATATCCACAGGGCATACACCTGATGGAATTTCTAAAGGTGGGGAGTGCATCATCCTCTTTAGAGGATATACCATGGTACCCGTGTCACATCGGGAGGAAGTGTTGAGGGAATTCTACACATCCCCTCTAGCGGTATGTCCAAGAGTGGCGAATAATTACTAGGATCTCCAATTACATCACCAGTGGCTGAGAATGAAGAAAGAAGTACTAGATTTTGTCTCTCGGTGACTCATGTGTCAGAAAGTGAAGGCAGAGCATCAGGTACTAGCAGGCTTGGTTCAACCATTAGAAGTCCCAGAGTGGAAATGATATGAGATATCCATGGACTTCATGACAATACTTCCACGTACATCCAAAGGTCATTATTCTATCTGGGTGATCGTCGACCGACTCACCATGTCGGCCCAATTCTTACCAATCAGAAAGAAGGGTTCAGTAGAGATCTTGGGATGCATTTATGTGCATGATATTGTGTGGATTCATGGAGTACCATCAAAGATTTTCTCTTAGAGTGATGAACGTTTTAATTCATAGCTATGGAAGGGGTTGTAAGAGGCGTTCGGGGTGAAGATTCATTTGAGCACTACCTTCCTTCCTAAGACGAATGGCTAGACTGAGCAGGCCATTCAGACCCTCGAGGACATGATGCGTTCTTGAATCCTTGTCTTCAGTCACAGGTGGGAGTATCACTTGCATTTGGTGGAATTTGCATACAATAACTGTTATCACTCCACCATTTGGATGACACCGTTTGAGGCATTGTATGGGCGACTTTGCAGTTCACCTTTGTGCTGGACTGACCTAGGAGAGTCAGCATTTGTGGGACTAGAGATGGTATTGGCTACCACAGAGAAGGTGTAGATCATTTAGGATTAGATGAAGACTGCATCGAGTAGGCAGAAGTCGTATGCCGATAGGAGACAAAGACCATTGGAGTTCAAGGATGGCGACCACGTCTTTCTATAGGTCTCACCTCGATGTTTTATGAAATGATTTGGTCAAGATGGAATGTTATCTCTAAGGTTCATTGGACCTTTTCAGGTCCTTAGTAGAGTTGGAGATGTGGAATACTACTTATCTCTTCCACCTCAGTTGCACCCACTACACCACATCTTCTAAATATCTTAGCTATGGAGATACGTGCATGACCCTTCCCCCTTCATCGACCACAGAGAGCTAGATGTCGAAAATGGGGTGACTTTTATGGATGTTCTAGTTGAGATTGAGGATCGACAGGAGCGGGTCCTTCGTGGGTAGTCGATACCTCTGGTACGTGTTCGTTGGAAGCACGAGAACCTCCAAGAGAACACATGGGAGTGGGAGGCTATGATGCGTGCTTAGTACCCCCACTTGTTCCCTTATTTTCAGTTGTGGATAATGGGGACGCAAAGCCTAGAGGTGGGGAGAATGTAAAGACCTGGAAATTTCATGTAATTCTTTTTAAATATATGAATATTTTATGAGTCTATGAAAATTTTCGGCATGTGATTTGGAGGCATGGTGTGCCCAGAAGGAATATCTGAACTTTTTTTTGGTATGCTCAGTTAACATTTGAGCTTGTTTTTTAACTTTTTAGCCGGTGATTAGAATTGAAATTCGAGGGAACCATTGAACTTTCAACAACGATATTCTCTTAATGATACCTTTACCTCGACCATAGTTGGTAGAGGGTAAAAGATAGATTTTCGGGTTTTTCATGGGAATGAAAAATATAATAAAATAAACTTTTATTTTATTTCTAATAATCCTCACATGTGAAGGCTATGGAGGTGGGGGCAACGAGGTGTTAAAACTTCCCAACTTGTATTCTTGGTTGTGGGGACCACCCGAGCTAGTAGAACCACCAATTAAAAGATTGGTGGTGGGTACCACCTGAACCCCTCATTATGGGAGAAAAAAATCTCTACTCTCCTTTAATTAATTATTTCAAATATCCTTTAATTAATTATTCCAACTCTCCTTTAATTAATTAATCCAACCTATTTTTTCCAATATTAAATTCAAAAACATGTTCTGTTATGTTTGAAACTTTTTATTTTGGTTTATTTGGGAGAGGAGAACCTCTTGGAGGATTACTCTCTCTAATGAAGAATGAGTTTTTCAACGAAGAACTCCCTCCCCAATGAATAATGCTCACACCAGTGAGGAACGTCTTCAACGATAACAAACCGATGATCAAGGAAATGTTGATGTCAATGAGATCCATCTATCCCCAAAGAATTCATCTCATTCCTTGTGACCTCCATTGAAAAATCTCCGATGTAGGGGTTTAATTGTTTATGATTATATATTCCCATGTTTATCCATTCTAAAAGAATGCGGATCAACTCTCTAACTAGTTGATCTACGAATGATATCATTTGTGGGTTTGGGAATATTAATTGCGGGAGGTTAGAGTTTGATATTATTCATTAATTTACTTTTCGAGCCACTTTCTACCACACTTACGTGGAGGGTGCAGGCCAAACAAACATGGCCCGACCCCTCCGCCGTTCTTTTTGAATGGTGTATCCTTCGCGATGGAAGATGGCGACTTTGTGCCACAGTGAGGAATGAATGCGGCGGTTGGAAGATCGCCGACCACAATGAAGGTGACGATGCCCCCCTATGGGCACCGCTGCCCCGCTTCCTCACCCCATCCATGGACACCGCCACCCTGCGTCCTCGCTCCGTCCGTTACTGCCGCCGCCCCGTGGCCTCCGCCGCCCGCAACTGCCACCACCCTACGGTCTTGCTGCCCTGCGGCCTTGCCGCCACGCAACTTTGCACTTTCCTCGCATCCCACAACCATCACACCACAGTCACAAACCCATGGCCCCCACACCACCCTTGTGGCCCCACGCAGCCTCGCACCGCTCTCGCGGCCCCGCGGCCTCCGCACTTCCCTCATAGTCCCCCGTAGTCGCGCTAACCTTGCGGTCCCCCGCGGTCGCGCGCACCCTCAGAGTCCCGTGGCCCCTTCACTGCACCGCGGGACTCCACCTAGGCCAGGACACCCTACGCAGGCCAGGACACCCAACGTGGGCCGGGCCAGACCCAGCGGGCCAGGACGACCCATATCGGGTCAGGTCTGCTCAGGCTGGGTCGAGACTGGTCACACCAAACCAGTGCCAACTTCAAGCTATACACTCTTTTAGCCATAACTTTGGCACCTGGCGTCCATTTGATGAACCATTAGTGGTGCCAGATACCCTGGAGTGAGAGGGTACCTTTGGTATACCCCACATGAGTTTTGGATAATGCTGGGATACAGTCAGGTTGGATCGATGACGAATCCTACCGGGCGCTCGGGACTAAAAAGATAATAACTTACGGATCGGGTGTCCGATTGACTCCCTGTCTGTTGTGTTGAGACCAATATAACATGGGGGTACTTTGGGATATTACTTTGTGAATATTTGTGGTAGTTGGAGTATCGACCAGTGGATTGTGGTGTGGACCGTCGCAGAGATAATCGAGCGTAGTGTAGGAACCTTGTAGTCTGCTGTGACGTGAAGAATGAATAATGATCCTGTGTGGGTCAGCACCTAATGATCATGTGCGGTTCATCACTGAGTGATCCAATGTGGGTCATCACCATGCTATTCTATGTGGGTCAAAACTGAGTTATCCTATGTGGGTCAGTACCTGGCGATAATATGTGGGTCACCACCGAGCGAACCTCTGTGGGTCAGTAGTAGAGCCTCTTAACAGAGTAAGATGAATTTGAAGTTACATCTAATCATCTCTACTATTGTAAAAAATATATACCTTGTTTGAGTTGATTTTGTACCTGTGTGGTACTTCCTTTGGGTTAATATCTTGGTTTTATTCTTCTATGTGGTGTACTTGTGTGGTACTTACCTTTGTAGTATTCCTTCCTTTATGGAACAGGTGAGCTTTGGGATTTTGGGTTGGACTCGGTGTTTCCTCATGATTGAGATGGGTATACTTGATAAATTAGGTATATGTATGGGTATATTCCTAAGTAGGGTTGTCAGTTGATTTCATGCTTCGTGGTTTATCCATTGTGGATTTTGTGAGACCTTGAGTGTCTTGGGGTCCCTACTGAGAATCGTTATACTCAACCTTGCACAGGCTATACCCCCACCTTCTGTGTTTGGTGCAGACTATGGATAGCGCTGATTATGGCTGAGGGTAATAGGGCTAGATGGGACCCATAGGTGGACCATACAGCATGAAGGTAAGCATAGGATATGCGAAGACATGGAGTTCTGAGGAGGCGATCTTTACCTACCATTCAGGTAGGAACCTCGTAGGATGACGCAATAGCTGCCTTTCGTCTTCTTCTTCAGTTGTATTGTATTTCATTTTTACTTGTACTATTACTATTGGGATTGTATTCTGGCCCATTTTTACACTCAACACTCTTTTTGTGATACAGTTGACTTGTGTTTCATATCTTGATTTCTTCTTGGTTACGTGTGTTTATAAGTTATAAAGGAAATTCCTTCCCGTTTAGTGGGAATACACCTTTCGATTCTAGTCACCAGCCCCTGGCCTATAGAAGGAGGGCTTGGGGTAGTCACGGAACAGGCCTCGGGGGACAGGTCATTACAATTTATTTGACACTAGATGGACTGGAAAATTCATCAATTGAATTTGTTTCTTAATATATCCATTAAAATTTTCTTACATTTTAACACATGTCAAAAGAATGTGACTTGGTGCATCCAAAAGGCGCAGTTGTTGAACATGGCATACAACTTCATTTTCTTTAATGCTTTTAACCGAAGCCATAGATGTTCTTCATGTTCCTTTTTTAACTAGGTTTATATGAGAATATCATGGATAAAAAATTGTAATAATTTTTTGAGGTATTGTAAAAAGACATTATTATTCAAATCCATGAAGATTTCATGGGAATTATTAAGTATTTTGGGAATATAAAACTCATAGTGCACATAAATGTTATAGAAGGTGTTCTTATGAATATCTACCTTCTTCACAATTAATTGTTGATATCCATAATGAAGATACACCATTGAAAAGTACTGAGTTTATCATGGGTGTCTGAAAAAGTCACCAATCATTTAAAGGGGATACATGTTATTTATAGTGTTATTTCTTACCTCCAAACAAGTGATACACAACTGCATTAACCCATCATTCTTTTTTAGAAAGAAAACATGTGCAACCCAAGGTGATTGATTCACTAGGGAGTACGTAACCTTTTTCAAGATGCACTTCCATCTACATCATTAACTCCTCCAGTTCGGTTAGAGCCATCCTATAGGGATACATTGAGATAGGAGTATATCTAGTTATGAGTTCTAACATGAAATATCTTGATTCGAAGGGATGTCCGAGTATCTCTTTAGGAAATACATCACTATATTCCCTCAAAATTTTCATTTTCACCTAGGTTGATAACTTCCATTGACTCAACAATTTGAGTGAGGTAACGTTCATCATAGGGAATCAACACCCACAGTGATGATGAATTTTCCCATGATGATTCATGATCTTACATGAATTTTTAGAGGATAGAGGGATGGATTGGAATATGAAAATACTTTTACATTTCCCAAAAATATATATGTTCTCCATATAATGAGAGCCAATACATTTCTATTATATCATCCAATTCCACCAAAGGATGTATCACAAGATTCACTAGATGTATCTTTCCACATATGTCAATAGGAGAAGAGTACATCACTTGTGTTTCCATGATTTAAACACATTGTGTTTTTATGGATATCGTTACATCAATTATTTAGGGCTACTATTCAATTGTTATAGTAAAATTTAAAGATATAATGAAATGCGTATATCTAGAATCCAAAATAATTTTTCTATTCTTGTGTGAATTGGAAGTGTTCCTGTTATGAATTTCTTTTCTTGTAACCCTTCCACAGTAGTGATTGAATAATCCTAGTCATGCACTTATTTTTGGGTGGAAATTGACAATGATTCACCTTGATGACTTTATGTTTAGCACACTATCCTGAATAATTCCCTTTATTCCTATAATTGTAGAATTGGACCATGGGTGGTCTTCTCCTTTCCTCAACCACATCATCCTACTTACTCATCTCTTTTTAGCATTAATGTTCTTGGTGGCCTTCCCTCCCACAATTGAAGCATTTCTCTATCTCTTTGAGGTAGTTCCCATTATAGGTATTCACAACTTTTTAACATGTGGGTGGTTGAGTTTTCTTTCTACCTTTCTTATTAGATATTCAAGCTTGAAAATCATTCTTTCTTTCCTTATCACCATTTCCATGGGACCATTATAAAAACTCAATATTCACTTTGATATCAAATCAAATAACTTATTAATAACTCCCAGAGTCTCAAATTCGCAGTTCCTTTCAAAGGTATGGTTTTAAAAATATCAAGACACTATTATTTTTGTAATATTTTTTTAAAAAAAAATCAGATACTTACCTTAAAATTCTTTTAATATTTTCTTCATAGGCGGTGTTAAATTATTCTCATTTTTTCTTCATCTATATGTATTATCTACCCATATTTGTATGAAGGGTTACAGGGTCAAAAATACAAAGAGACATTACCATAATATCTTCATGCTCCATCTATTCAAAATTTCCTTCAGCTTGGTGTTCTTAAAAAATGCCCAACAATGATCAGGCTCTCCAACTAAACAATAAATAGAAATATTCACCTTCTCTATCTAGTAATTGTAATGTATAGAAATGATCTTATATATTGAGTTGAACTATTGTTCCGTGACTAGTGGATTTGAAGATACACTAAACATCGATGGTTGTTGGGACATAAAACACTCGATTTCCAGTTGTTCCATCTTAGGTGAAGGTGGATGTTCCACGTTATTCAAGTTACTATTCATAACCTAAGACATCTAGGTAAGAATCACCATGGTATTTTTAACTCAACTTACCTATACCATAGTAATATTGTTTGGGGAATCGTTTAATTGTCCCTCCCATGTGTTGTTGTCATGGTTTCTCCTAGTTCCCACCACATTCTAAAATAGAAAATGTTAGTTGAAAACTTAAATCAATATGTTATGATTAAATAATTTATCACTTTATGAAATTATATCAAAAGGAATATCTTATGTGATCCCAATTATTAATAATTTTTAGAAAAATATTATCAGGTGATTACTTATACTTGGTATCATACTTTGGGTTCCCACTAAGGTTCTTTAAACCTAATTCCCAAATTAACTCTATCACTCTCTAATATCCACTATAGCAGCTCTGATTTTTGCTATATGAATACTAAATCATATAATGATAACATAATACAAGAATTAGTAAAACTAGAAGAAAATGTTTAGTCTTAATTTCTAAATTAGAACTGTACCTAAAATTTTAAAATTAAAATAAAATCATTTATTTAATATCATTTTCTCTTGATTCTAATTGGCCATTGAATTATCTTTACTACAAGTAATCACTAGAAAAGATGCCTCAAAGAATTGGGTGAGATAAAAACAATGTAAGAGGATATATTAGAAAATGAATGAATATAACATGGTATGATCACAATAATCACCATCATAACATAATAATAAGATCATAATCTGAGGGGGGGGGGGGAATTTAGAAAATTATTGGAATTTGGAAATGCATAAAAATGAAACATCATGTATTACTGGTAAACTAACACACATTATTGTGAACAAGGCTAACATAATTTAGAAATTTATTTATTTATTTCTCAGGTGATAAAACAAACTAACCAATACATTAGAGTGTTATACGATTCCTTGCTCAACCATAGAATCATAAAATTTACATTGTTCTATATAATTTTGATTGCACCTATCATATCATAACATTTACATTATTATGCAAGAATCATAGAATGTATATCAAACATGGACAAAAAATAACACATATAAATAAATGAGTTTCAACTAATAAATCCTATATTAATAATAATTATATTTCCCATGATAAATATGGAATAATATTCTATATATCAGTCTTGATTGAAGAATAAATAGTCACATGAGACGTGAAAGTTGTATTTTTTAAAGAAGAGTTTTTTTTGAGAAAATATATTCACATATCTTAAAACCTGATTGATGAAATTTATATTCTAGAAATCATATGATAATTATGAAGAAATTTTATAAAAAAAATTAATATCCATAATGAAAATTGAGTGGAAGAGGGAGAATCCAAAAAAGGAGAGTTGGGTATGATAAAACCCTTTACCTTATGTCTGAATGTTTTTTCACATTAATATCCTATAGAATAACAATACAATCATTAATTAAAAAATAAATAGATTTTTATACACTAATTTTATTCATTATTGATTTATTAATATAATTTATGAGATTTTAGATGAGTCATATAGTTTAATTTAATCATTCGGGAGTGTTATTTCCTTGATTATCATGATCAATTTACTTGTATACATGAACTGAAGTTCATTTAAAATGTACTAAAATATCCATAATTATTATAATATCATCCCAATTATATTCCATATGTTTAAATGATTTTATAATGAATTTTGTCATATGGTATTTTGATGAATCATTTGATAAATTTTATTGATTATTATTTAGGTATATTTTTGCATATTTTATATCACAATGAAGTTGTTTTATTTTATCTTTTGGTATTATATTTATATGTTAGTTTCAGAACATAAAAAGGGTATGAAAATATATTTTAAAAAATGATTCAACCATTATAATGGTTTTATTAAAATCTACATAGTATTTCAAGAATAATGAATGTTCATTGACCACAATGACAGAAAATTAACAGGTCACAGGTGGTGATTTCATTTTTTAGAATGAGAGAGAGAGAGGGAGAGAGAGATAAAATAGATTGAAGATTGATTTTACATTAAAATTATAGAATATAGGTATACCAAACACACTATATTTATCATGCAATTTGGATTATATATAGTTTGGATACGAGAATAAATGAAGTGAAATTGAAAAGATATTAAATGAAAATGGAATGAAATTTTACTACTTGAATTTATCCTCTTTGAGAACCTCTATAAGTGAATGGTTTTTGAATTTTTATAAGAACAATAGAACCTAGAAATTCGAGATGGCATTTGAGATATTTTTTTGGTAGAATTTGTAAAAGGCGAAAATCTCTAGGTATGTGAGAAAAAGAGGTGGTGAGGGTGGTGTTTATATTAGATGAGAGGGTAGGTTTCTCATTTATTATATTCCTTAGTTTATTATTTTGTCTCCAGAATATTAATAGTTCCATAATTATCTCATTATATTTAAAAATATTGAAGGGGAGTTCTATATTTTGTGTTTAAATCACCCTTATATCACCAATGACTCCATAATAAATGTATTTAGCTTTTTTAACATAAATTGTCATATTTTACTATTCCAATAAATTAAAGTATTTTATACAAATAAAAAAAGTAAGGATAATAATTTTTTGACCTATATAATTAAAAAATTAACTCTATAATATTAAAATAATTTTCTAAATGTGAGCAATTTAATTTTTAATTAAAATCATCATTTACTTGGAAGATAAAAATTTTAAAAATATAACTGATGTTATAACACTTTGAAAAAATACTTAAGGTCTCATAAAACTATCCTTAAATAATAATTCATCAAAACATAAATTTATTTATACATATTATGAAATTATATGTTGATTTAAATTATTTAATTAACCATAAAATTATAATTAAATATTTATAATTTACAAAAATTCCAACACTTGATTAATAATCATTAAAACAATTATTTACTTATAATATGATACAATTATACCATAATTTCATTTATAATATGCCTAAATTTAATTAATAAATTCATGGGTGAGAGTACTATTGTAATGCCCCAACCCATGTTCCCAGAGTTGGTGCATTATTACATAACATTGGCATGATCACAAAAGATCAAGTCTCGAAAGACCGATTAGTTTAGTAGTCTTAGAAAAACTAGGAACATTCATAAATATTACATTACATCATTAATTGAAAACTACAACCACATCTTGTCTCCACACTCATATCCCCTTATACAATCCCTGCAGGTCATTCATAAAATACTTCTTCACATCCTGGAAAAAATATAATATAGAAAGGGGTGAGCTCAAATGCCCAGTAAGGATATCAATATAGCGAAAGCTTTTATAAATAAGCATAAACATTTAAGGAAATGTATAACTAAATCAAAATACTTTTAAACTTAAACTTCAGCATAATATGGAAAAAATAAAATGATATAATTCCATTTACTTATTCACATTGATATTCTACTAGTCGAATAATCACATGCAATATCAATAACCACTTTCATAATGATGGAATGAATAATGCCAGACTATCATAACCACATAGCCAAGGCCTCGTGCCAAGACTACAAATAATATTTTGTCAAGGCCTTGTGGTAAGACACTATTTTGTCTCATGAGACCTACCGATGCATCGAGGGGATATATCTTTCTCCACCTGTCACATATTAAGTCCAATGCATTCCCATATAAAAAGGTTTAAACATAACGAAAACATTCGTACTAAAACTAGCATACGAATTGTAAATACATCATCCATAAAACAATAATGGTATAAAAATAACACATCCACAGTCAATCTTATCACAAAACCTTCAATACAATATATAGGTTTTTTATCATAATAAATCAACTTCAAATAAGATTAAAATCCATCAAAGGATGTTGACATAGATGAAATCAAAACTCCGTTTAGAGGAATATCTATTTCTATTTTGAAATAATTTAAGAGTCATATATCTATAAAATAAAATATTTTCTTTGAAAATATTCTTATATGATTGTAAGGGAATCTTTGACGATTTTATAAGTGCGGAAAATAGTGGCACCCTCCGTATAAGTTAAAAACAACATTCTTACCTTAATTCTGTCGAAAAGGTTAAAAATAACCTTGTTTGGAAAACAACGGAATGATTCCATTACAAACCACTTATAAAAGTCAACAAGTGTATAAATGAATTTAACCCATATTCTAGTAAATAGTAAAAAAATGTTTTGAAATACATTTTTAAGAAACATAGATGTGGATGATAAAGAAGTCCCAGTAGATTATTACGTATAAACAACCTCGGATAATGAAGAGATTGTAAAATAAACCCTTACCTTGTAATTTTCCTTGGTTGGGGGTAGTTTAACCTCATGTATAATGGTGAAATAATTGTTATTAAATTATAAAAGAATCATATACATTATTATGTTATCATATATGATCTTTTAACATTGATTTGTTAATAATATCTTAGTATTATCGTCATTTCGGGTGTTAACTTACTCGTTTTCTTTTATATGTTTTGTTATGTATGCCATGTTTGTCATAGATAGGTTTTATATTATTCATATCCAAAATGATATCAAGTCCTTAAAAATTATTTTTAAATCATCAAATGATAATTATACTTGAATGGATACAATGGATAATGAATCTCATCGCCTTCATGGAGATGGTAGTCCGTACGTACGCACGAGCGACAATATCATTCTTTTAATATTAAAATAATATATAATTTTATGGTATATCATATATAAAGAATCGTTATCATGTTATATTTATTATTTAAATGAATTGAAAATAATTATTATACCCATCCAAATAATAATATATTGAATAACAATTACACCACGACGTGGAGACGGTAATCCGTACATACGCACTTATGGTGACATGTCATTCAAAGGATGGATAGAATACTAAATATGGTTGTAACATATTTATAATAATATAATATTATATAGTAGATACTGGATTAATTTTTTTATAATGGGAATAACAATGAAAGAATAAGTTAAAGAAGAAATGAATTTGAAAAAGGGTGGTGAAAACATTACCTCTTCTTCAGGTTCTTCCTTTTGATTTGATCAAAAGGGCTCCTTAGGTTGGATTTATGATCAAACTAAGGACTCTAGGTTGAATTTAGGGAATTTGAGAGAGTATTTTGGCAGGGGTTGGCCGAGCCAAAAGGCTTTGAATGTGTGAATTAGTGAGAAGGGGGAGTTCCCTTTTATAAGAGGGGTGAGGGGAACCTTTGCAAAAGCTAGAAATATTATTTTTTTAATAAATTCATATTCGGTTTATAATGGTTCAAAAGTGGATTATTTAAAGGTTATGATGGGTATGGGTCAGAAACCACTCAACCAATATAATTTAGACTGGTTTGGGTCATTATATTAACCTTATCTTTTAGTTTTAACTCTTAGTTTATTAGTTTGACACTTACCATGTCACTTTGTATTTTTATATTTTATAGTTAATAAACATACTATATACCTCTAGGAGACCCCCAAGTGGTCCATTATTGACACACCTATCATTATATAATTCTCTTGACCGAACCGTATATTTTTAAGAATTGAATATCAATTAATAATATAATATTTGTTTTAAAAACTCTTTTATGTCAATTTTGACACTATTTGGAAAATTGCTTTTTGTGAAAATCATAATAGAATGATTTCCGAGAAAAAAGTTAATTATATCAATCCTAAAATTGTATATTAACGTAGAAAATTAGTGTAATTCATAAAAAGTCTCAAATTATATTTATTTGGGTATTTATAAGATAAGTTTTTTTAATTTTTCACTATTATGGTAATTACTGCATCATCATTGTGTCATAAATAAATTAAATTATTTAATGTCTAAAAATTAATTATAAAATATCATTATGTATTAAATCTTTTTATCTTTCTAAATAATATTTATAATCGAATTTATCTTTTGTGTAACCCTATATTAAAAATGTTTTAGTAAATAAAATTTGATTTTAACTCTTTTAACTCTTCTTTGAATTAAATAATAATAAATGTCCTAATCTAATCCAAGAGGAGCTAAATTATAATATTTTATTCCTAAGGTTGTTTTTGGTCAAGATACACTTGTTCAATTGAATTAAGACTTATTTTAGGGTAATATTAATATCATTTTTACCCTTAATTACCCTATTTACTTTTAACCATGGTAAATAAAAGTAAAAAAGTTACTATTCACCAAAAATTATTTTCATCTCATTGAACCACATTTTACTCCTTGATATTAACCGTGTCTCTCAGATTTTCAAAATTCCACTCACAAAAGTGGTAAATTCAATTTTTATGAAAAATTCAGTTTTTTAACTACCACTTAGTGGTTTCACTATTCATAAAAAAATCACGTTTTTTAGGGAAATACCAATAATTCACCCTAGGTTGATTCTGATATTCCGAATCCAAAAATGTAGTCCATTTTGAAAAATACAATTTATAAATTTCAAAATGTGGGTATTACTATTCATAATGGCTAGTTTGATTGGTTGTGGTGTGTTAGAACTTGATGTTGCGTACAACACACACTATTGCATTGTTCAAAGAGAAGCGTACCGTGGAAGCTTGGGGTGTTACATTCTCCCCTCCTTCAAATAATTTCATCCTTGAAATTTCTAGAATACTACCGCATGAAAATACTCGGGTGGTTCTTCATCATAATTTCCTCGGGTTCCCATGTTGCCTCTTCTATCTTATGGTTTCTCCATAAGACTTTTACCGGACGAGTCGTCCGATTTCTCAGTACTTGTTCTATCGTATAAAGAATCTTGACGGGCTCTTCGCAATAAGAAAGATTAGGTTCTAGTTATAATTCCTTATAGGTGAGTACATGCGTTTGGTCATGCATGTATTTTCTCAATAGTGATACATGGAACATATCGTGAACATTGGAGAGACTTGGCGGCATTTCCAAATAGTAAGCTACATCCCCAATTTGTTCTAGAATTTCGAAAGGTCCGATGTACCTGGGACTCAATTAACCTTTCTTACCAAAATGTATGACTCCATTCCATGGAGATACCTTTAGGAAAACTTGATCACCAACTTGAAATTTCAAATCATTCCTTCGATTATCTGCATAGCTCTTCTGCCTACTTTGAGATGCTTTGATATGGTTTTGGATTACCTTCACATTTTCCATCGTTTCCTCCACCAGTTCTTGTCCTACAAGTTTACTTTCACCAACGTCATCCCAATAGGTTGGTGTGCAAAATTTATTCCCGTATAACGCTTCATATGATGCCATATGAATACTCGAATGGAAGATATTGTATAGGAAAATTCTACTAGAGGTAAATATTTATCCCAAATACCCTGAAAGTCAAGTGAGAAGGATGTCAACATGTCTTCTAAGGTTTAAATTGCTCGTTCTGATTGTCCATCTGTTTGAGGGTGGTAGGTAGTGCTCAAATGAAGTTCAGTATCCAAGGCTTTATGAAGAGTTTTCCAGAATCTTGATGTAAAATGGGGATCATGATCAGAAATAATCGATAGGGGTACTCCATGAAGTCTCACCACTTCATTAATATATAGTCTTGCTAGATGTTCCAGAGGTAGGTCATCTCTTATAGCAAGAAAATGTGCTGACTTGGTAAGACGATCAATAATAACCCATATTGCATCGTTCCTTCTAGGAGTCATTAGTATCCCCATGACAAAGTCTATTGTAATATTGTCCCAATTACACTCTGGTATGGGAAGAGGTTGCATGACTCCTCCGGGCTGTTTCCTTCCGACTTTCACTTGTTGACAAACCATACATCTTGACACAAAATCAACAATCTCCGTTTTCATGTTGTCCCACCAAAAATTATCCTTCATGTATCTATACATTTTGGAGCTCCCAGGGTGTATAGAGAAATTGGAACTATGAGCATCATCCAAAAATTCTATTTTTAGACCAGGTATATCGGGAACACAAACTCTCTTCCCAAATTTCAAAATTCCGTCTCCATACACAAATTCTCTCAATCTCCCATCATTCACAGCTTTAATCTTCTTTTGAAATTCTTCATCATCAGTCTGAGAACTCTTAATCCTTTCTACTAAATATGGTTTGGAAACCATTTGAAAAATAATTGATGTTTCACCTTCCCTGGTTATTCCCATGTCCATCTTCACTAGATTTATGAAAATTAAATCCCTTTCAATTCTCATATTATTCAAAACTCCATGATCTTTTGTGCTCAAAGCATATGCCTCCTTGTTTGCCTTCCATGGGTGGTAGTGTACCATGCAATCATAATCCTTGAGTAATTCAAGCCATCGCCTTTTTCTCATGTTGAGTTCTTTTTGTGAGAAAATATACTTCAAACTCTTGTGCTCAGTATAAATATCACATTTTTCACCATAGAGGTAGTGCCTCCATATCTTCAAAGAAAAGATCACTGTTGCTAACTCGAGATCATGAGTAGAATAGTTTTTTCGTGAATTTTTAACTGTCGTGATGGATAGGCAATAACCCTATCATTCTGCATAAGGACACAACCAAGTCCTTTCTTCGATGCATCACTATAAATAATGATCCCATATTTCCCTGATGGTAGAGTCAATATAAAATCATTGACTAATATTCTCTTCAGTTCTTCGAAACATTCTTCACGCTATTTTTTCCAAACAAATTTAACCCCTTTACCTGTGAGCTTTGTTAATGGGTTATCCAACCAGGAAAAATTCTAGATGAAACGTCGATAATAACCTGCTAAACCAATAAAACTACGTACCGTAGTTATACTCGTCGGTGCAGGCCATTCTTGGAATGACTTGGTATTAGAAGTATCAATGTAAATTCCATCCTTAGAGACAATATGGACAAGAAAAGAAATCTCTTGAATCAAAAAATTCAAACTTTCTAAACTTTCCATATAATCCATGTCTTCTCAGAGTCTTCAATATAATGCGCAAGTGATTGTCATGATATTTTTAGCTTTTGGAGTATACCGAGATATCTTCAATAAATACCACTACAAAGTCATAAAGAAATTCCGTGAAAACTCTGTTCATTAGATCCATAAAAAAGGGTGCATTAGTCAATCCAAAAGGCATTACTATAAACTCGTAATTCCCGTACCTTGTTCGAAATGCTGTCTTAAGAATGTCTTCCTTCTTCACACACAACTGATGGTATCCAGATCGAAGGTCAATCTTTGAAAAGTATTGACCTCCATGAAGTTGGTAAAATAAATCATCAATGAGAGGTAGGGGATACTTGTTCTTTATTGTTATAGCATTGATCTCCTTGTAGTCGATAAATAACCTTAAAGATCCATCTTTCTTTTTAAAAAAAATAACAGGGGCTCCCCATGGAGAAACACCAAGGTGAATAAATCCGTTATTACTCAATTTCTCTAGTTTTTACATTAGTTCAACTAATTCTATAGTGGCCATTCTATAAGGGGTCTTAGATATATTCCTTGATCCAGGAATTAAATCAATGGAAAACTCAACTTCTAGTTTTGGAGGATGTCTAGGTAAATCTTCCGGAAACACATCTACATATTCTTTCACAATAGATACATTCTATAATTGAACATTATTTCCTCACCCATAGTCATTTAATTACCTTCCTCAACAATAATTGAATTTAGTTGAGCTACTGGGGGTGGATCTAGAAAAGAATTAGGCGGTGACGATTCTGATCTAAAGATAAGGTGTTCCTTATCATCAACATCAAAAATCGTAACCTCCTTCTTCTTACAATAAATCTTCGTATCATTCTCTGAAAGCCAGTCCATACCGAGGATTATGTTAAACTCAATCATAGGTATGACGATGTGATCAGCTGATAAAAAACATTTATGTGCTCTAATGGGGACTGATTCACAAAACTTTGTGGCAATGATACTTCCCTTATGAGTTTTAACTGACAACTCCCTAGTTAAATAAACTTGGAAATATGTAATTTTCATACCAAAGTGGGAAGATATGAAACAATACCATGATCCAGAATCAAATAATGCATTTTCTAAACTTGAGGAAACCATTAAATTACCTACCACCACGTCTTTTGGAGCTTCTACCTCAGCAGTAGTGATAGCATAATCTTGGCCTTGATCCCCTGGCCTTTTCTGAGGTAAGTTCCCCTGACACTTAGGACATTCATTTTCATAATGTCCCATCTCCCTGAAATTGTAGCACTAAACATCGGTAGCTTACTTCTTCCCTTTGCAATCACGAGCTTGGTGGCCTTTTTCACCACACTTGTAATAGACACCCATTCCCTTCAAGAAAGTACCAGGGTGTTTTTCCCACATTTACCACAAGATGGATATTCAACCATTCCCTTATTCCCCTTATTTCCATTCCTAGATTGATCAGTAGATCGCTTCTTCTCTTGATTTTCTTTAAAGTCATAATACTTAGAGAATTATTTTTCTGTCTTGATAGCACATGAGACAATGTCTTTGTACGATGAAAAGGATTGTGAGACTAATGCTCGATGGAAAAATGGTTTTAACCCATCAAAGAAATGATCAATATTACTCATTGGGTTACGTATATAATCTCCATCATACCTTACTAACCTTGTAAAGTTAGCCTCATACTTTGCCACATTCTCATCCTCCGTTTGTCTCAGACTCACAAATTGCCTTTCCATATCTTCTCGATGGTCACGAGGAAAGTATTTTTATAAAAACAGATCTTTTGAACTCCCTCCATTCCATATTTGATACTTCATCATCTTCCTTCATGTTTTGTATCAATGACCACCATTGATCAACATCACTAGTGAGGCGGTAAACTACCATGACAACTTTTTCCCTTTCAATACTTCCCAAAGCCTGAAATATTTTCTCTAGGGAACTAATCCATTTTTTAGCTACTAATGGATTTTTACTCCCATTTAATGTTGGTGGTTGCAGCCTCATGAAGTGATCTAACATTAATACTCCACATTGTGGATCAGGGTGCTCCATACGGGTAAGGTTATTATTCATAACCTGAGTGAGTTGTCCCAGTATGGTGATTAGTTGATCAGCACCAGTTGCATCACCAGCTCCACTATAATTATCTAGAGCAGGAGGGAAACCCCTATATGGATTGCGTGCATTGATACGATTTCCATTTCTTCTACTAGGTTCCATTTCTAAACAATGGCATAAACTAGATCAGTTTATGAATCAAAATACATAATTCCATACTTATAAAACACTTAACATAAATTGAACTATTTATGGATATAATCCATAATCATAAAAATGTTTTCTTTGAGGAAGTATATACTCATAAACCCTTCATAATGATTTTTAATGAAAATGAGAGTTATCCTAAGCATATCCCCCAGGAGTGTCGTAACCAAGAGTGCAACAAGGCCCATTGCCGTGCACCAGTTCCCATTCGAGTCTAGCTCAAAGTGGTGTATTCAGGTCCTAGGTACATCTGTGCCAGAGCCGCCTCTACCTGCTCGTATCTAGACAGGGATGTATTGCTCGAAAAACTCACAAAATATCTACAATTCCAATATTCTAGAATGTTCTTCTATACTAGTCCTCAATGTCCTTCTTAAATCTATGTTCCCTAATCAGAGTTTATCTAAATCTAGCTTCCAAGGTCTGTACTAAACTTCCTCTAATATCAACTATAACGCCCCGACCCATGTTCTCAGAGTCGGTGCATTATTACATAACATTGTCATGATCACAAAAGATCATGTCTCGAAAGACTGATTAGTTTAGTAGTCTGGGTAAGACTAGATACATTCATAAACTTTACATTACATCATTAATTGAAAACTACAACAACATCTTGTCTCCACTCTCATATCCCCTTATACAATCCATGAAGGTCATTCATAAAATACTTCTTCACATCCTGGGAAAAATAAAACATAGAAAGGGGTGAGCTCAAATGCCCAGTAAGGATAACAATACAGCGAAAACTTTTATAAATAAGCATAAACATTTAAGGCAATGTATAACTAAAACAAAACACTTTTAAACATGAAATTAAGCATAATATGGAAAAAATAAAATTAAATAATACCATTTACTTATTCACATAGATATTCTACTAGTCGAATAATCACATGAAATATCAATAACCACTTTCATAATGATGGAATGCATAATGCCAGACTATCATAACCACATAGACAAGGCCTCGTACCAAGACTACAAATAATATTTTTTTCAAGTCCTTGGGCCAAGAAACTATTTTGTCTCATGAGACCTACTGATGCATCGAGGAGCTATAGCAGGCTCCACCCATCATATATTAAGTCCAATGCATTTCCATATGAAAAGGTTTAAACATAACATAAACATTGGTATTAAAACTAGCATACAAAATGTAAATACTTCATCCATAAACCAAGAATGGTATAAAAATAACACATACATAGTAAAATGTATCACAAAACCTTAAATACAATATAGATGTTTTTCTAATAATAAATCAACTTCAAATAAGCTTAAAAACCATCAAAGGATGTTGACATAGATGAAATCAAAACTCTTTTTAGAGAAATATCTCATTCTATTTTGAAATCATTTAAGAGTCATATATCTATAAAATAAAAACATTTTCTTTGAAAATCATCTTATAATCTTTTAAGGGAAGATTAGACGATTTTATAACGGCGGAAAATAGCCGCACCCGCCGTATAAGTTAAAAAAAATTCTTACCATAATTCTGTCGAAAAGGTTAAAAAGGACCTTGTTTGGAAAATAACAGAAAGATTACACTATAAACCACTTATAAAAGTCAACAAGGGTATAAATGACCTTATCCCATATTCTAGTAAATAGTAATTTTTTTTTTGAAATACAATTTTAAGAAACATGGATTTGGATGATAATGAAGTCCCAGTAGATTATTACGTATAAACAACCTCGGATAATGAAGAGATTATGAAATATACCCTTACCTTGTAATTTTCCCTGGTTGGGGGTAGGTTAACCTCCTGTTTAATTGTGAAATAATTGTTATTTAATTATACAAGAATCATATACATTATTATGTTATCATATATGATCTTTCAACATTACGTTGTTAATAATATCTTAGTATTATCGTCGTTTCGGGTGTTAACTTACTCGTTTTCTTCTATATGTTTTGTTACATAAGCCATGTTTTTCATAGATAGGTTCTATATTATTCATATCCAGAATGATATCAGGTCCTTAAAGCTTATTTTAAATCATCAAATGATAATTATACTTGAATGGATACGTTGGAGAATGAATCTCATCGCGTTCATGGAGACGGTAGTCCATACGTACGCATGAGTGACAATATCATTCTTTTGATATTAAAATAATATATAATTGGATGTTATATCATATATAAAAAATAATTATCATTTATATTTATTATTTACATGAATTAAAAGTAATTATTATATCAATCTAAATAATAATATATTGAATAACAATTACACCATGACGTGGAGACGGTAAGCCGTACGTACACACGTATGGTGACATGTCATTCAATGGATGGATAGAATACTTAATATGTTTTTACCATATTTATAATAATATTAAATTATACAAGAGATACTAGATTCATTATTTTAGAATGGTAATAACTAATAAAGATGAAGTTGAATAAGAAAAGAATTTGAAAAAGGGTGGTGAAAACATTACCTCTTTTTCGGGATCTTCCTTTTGATTTGATCAAAAGGGCTCCTTTGGCTGGCTTTATGAACAAACTAAGGACTCTAGGTTGAAGTTAGGGAAGTTGAGAGAGTATTTGTTCAGGGGTTGTCCGAGCCAAAAGGCTTTGAATGTTTGAATTAGTGAGAATGGGGAGTGCCCTTTTATAAGAGGGGTGAGGGTCACCTTTGGAAAAGCTAGAAATATTATTTTATAATAAATTCATATTCGGTTTATAATGGTTAAAAAGTGGATTATTTAAAGGTTATGGTTGGTATGGCTCTGAAACCACTCAACCAATAGAATTTAGACTGGTTTGGGTCATTATATTAACCTTATATTTTAGTTTTAACTCTTAGTTTATTAGTTTGACACTTACCATGTCACTTTGTATTTTTATATTTTATAGTTAATAAACATACTATATACCTCCAAGAGAACCCAAAGTGGTCCATTATTGATAAAAATATCATTATATAAGTCTCTTGGTCGAACCTTATTTTTTTAGGAATTGAATATTAATTAATAATATAATATTTGTTTTAAAAACTATTTTATATCAATTTTGACAGTATTTGGAAAATAGATTTTAGTGAAAATCATAAAAATATTATTTCCTAGAAAAAAGTTAATTATATCAATCCTAACAGTTTATATTAACATATAAAATTAGTTTAATTCAAAAAAAGTTACAAATTATATTTATTTGGGTATTTAAAATATAAATTATTTTAATTTATGACTATTATGGTAATTACTGTATCATCATTGTGTCATAAATAAATTAAATTATTTAATGTCTAAAAATTATTAATAAAATATCATTATGTATTAAATATTTTTATCTTTATAATGAATATTTATAATCGAATTTATCTTATGTGTAACATTATATTAAAAATGTTTTAGTAAATAAACTTTGATTTTAACTCTTTTAACTCTTCTTTGAATTAAATAATAATAAACGTCCTAATCTAATCCAAGTGGACCTAAATTATAATATTTTATTCCTAAGGTTGTTTTTGGTCGGGATACACTTGTCCCATAGAATTAGGAAATATTTTAGGGTAATATTAATATCATTTTTACCCTTAATTACCCTATTTACTTTTAACCATGGTAAATAAAAGTAAAAAGTTACTATTCAAAAAAAAATTATTTTCATCTCATTGAACCACATTTTACTCCTTGATATTAACCTTGTCTCTTGGATTTTCGAAATTCTACTCACAAAAGCGGTAAAATCAATTTTTATGAAAAATTCAGTTTTTAACTACCACTTAGTGGCTTCACTATTCATCAAAAAATGAAGTTTTTTTGAGAAATACCAAAAATTCACCCTAGTCTAATTTCGATATTTCGAATCCAAAAATGAAGTCCATTTTGAATAATAATGTTTATAAATTTCAAAAGGTTGTTATTACTATTCATAAAGGCTAGTTTCATAGGTTTTGGTTTGTTAGAACTCGATGTTGCGTACAACACACGCTATTACATTATTCAAAGAGAAGTGTACCGTAGAAGCTTGGGGTGTTACAAATATTCATTTTCCCGATTTAATATTCAGAAGGGTCATATTACTATTCAAAAGGTTATTTTATTATTTCATTGCTATTAGTAACGTAACTTTTAGAAATAATACTCATTTAATTTATTATTAATTTATAGTGTTTTTTAATGTGGGTTATAAGTGATTTTATGTGATTTATACTATATGAAATTTCTATATTAAGGTGTAAATTCCATTTAAAATAGTTTGGGTCACTACACACAGGGAGGTGAAAATCCTTTCCAATGTTTGTCATACAAGCATAAACTCTAATCCTTCATATGAGGTTGTTTTATTTTTTCAAATATTTTCATAACATAACTATTTTAATATTATTATTTTCCATCATTTTAAGTGTGATATAATGAAGAATCGTTATTTACAATACGATAAATACAAATATGTTTTTCATTTTTTTATGAAACATTTTAAAATCTATGATCAATAAGGATGAATATTTTGGAACCAAACCTTCCAAAAACACATGATCTCATAAAATAAATGACTACTTGAGAATCCTTGATTCATAGACATTTCATTATCCCATTTAGAGACATATTCAATATCCAGTAATATGTTTTAAAATATTAATTGATTTAAAAAATATCCCATGATGTAAATTAATGAAGAATTGAAGATCCCACAAAATAATATGGTTTTTTGGTCCTTTTATTTCTCTTGGTGATATTCACTATGATCTGACATCGTGTTCCTAAAAAAAATTCTTGGGATTAACTTTACAATATTCTAAAATAATGTCAATATTCAAGGTCCTTTTGACCAATACATTGAGTTCCAAAGTATCCACACATTCCAAAGTTTTGATGAAGCTCAAAATAATGGTGAAATCAGGGCCAAGGACACACCGATGAACAACATGATCTCTAAAAATTCTCTATAATTATGTGCTTTACCAATTTTATTATCTTGAATCATGCTTATGTATTTAGGAATGCGGAGTGCTAAATTATGTGATAACCCTAGATGATACAAAAAATTTCACAATTTTAGTATACTAAGGGGTAAGATCTACTACAACACATAGTTAGTCATCATGGAATAATTATATAATGATTATGTTTGAATAAGTATGGTAATTCGATGGTGGGGAAATTATACTAATATGGTCAACTAAATTTTTTTCCACTACTTTCTAATCATTAATATATTGAATAAAACATAATAAGCTGAGACTCAACATTATGATGCAGGCATAAATTATGTTTCATAAAGAGAAATAAAATTTTAAGGTTATCAGAAAATATAATTAATTATGAACCAATAAAATATGAATAGAATTTTTCCATGAAATTAAATTTATTGATGTTCCATTTCAGTGGTAATGTAGTTTTCTACACCAGTTTAAAGTGTATATGAGGAATTCAAAATGACATGAGGATTCTTTCGAAGCATTTATGATAAAACTTCCCAACTTCATAATTAGACACATCACACATCATTTAGAATGGGAGATCCCAAATTGGTGTTTCAACGATGGGCGGTGATGTGAGACTCTTTATCCATCATTTAAATACACCCTCACATTTTTTTTATTTAAAAACAAAAAAAATCAGAATCATAATATAATACTAGATATAGGGGAAGTGAAAAATTATGGATTTTATTAATGAATCTCCATTACATACTGTACTGATCTAATAAATTACACAACTCATGAATGAAATCATGATATGGAAGGGGAAAGTTATTTCGTTTATTTATTTATCAACCCGAATGACATTACTCTAAACAACATTCCCATTAAATATCCCACTCTATATGATGAAATGTAATTTAACATAATTTAATATGAGATATTTTCCATGAAATGGGAGAGGTAATAACATAGGTTATAAAAACCATCATCATAGGATGACTAATAACTCTGAAATAGTCCATAAAAACCTCCATTCAATTCTCAGGGAACATAGAAAATACACTGAATAGACTATGATGAAAAATTTGATGATAATTTTAGAGACAAAATTAAAACCAGCTATATGAAAATTTGAAAAATTGATAGGTAAATGTTTCCTTTATTGACCCTCAAGGCCTATTTGGATTGGAAAATGACATAAATAGACATCATTGAAACAATAATTGGACATACCAGCCAATATTTCTAACATTGGTTCAATAAAATGAAAAGGAAAGTGGTCCCTTCGTCTGGATTGATTTATTTAGAGATATTCAGCATAGAATCACTAACTATTTTCACATGTTTTTGTAGAAATCAATTCCTTCCATTGATACTATTATTATTCTAGTTTTATTAGAGACAATTTTTACTAGGCTAACATATTTGCTATCAAATATGGGATAGATGGTTCCAACAATAGTTAATATTCTATATCCAAATATTACCACTTCAATTAGTATGGTATTTAAATGATGTTGATCTTTCCTAACAGGCTTATCCTCGTCATCTAAAATTATTTATTGGAAGAAAATAGATGGTATAATCCCACTAATATCACCCAATGTCTATATTATCACCGAATTACAATATGTCAAATATCTTAATCATTTTAATCATTTCTCTAGAGAGTGATTATTATAAATAACGACAAAAAATTGGTCATTACATTCAAGACATGCATATTTAAAATATAATTGAACTGGTCTTAAATCCTATACTAGTGATTTTTGGATAGTAGGAAGGGATTTGGGGGGAATGAGGTCTATGAAACTATCTATATTCTGATTTTTATTCTCTATATAAATAAAATCAAATGGAAATTACATTTGTAGAATAATTTATTGTCTTGGCTTCCTCAAAATGAACATGATCAATAATTAAAACAAAAATATTCACTTTTATGTCCCACTGAATGATCAAAAGAGTAATCACAAACCAAACCCTCATATTTTGAAGAAGGAAAAACTGAATTAGATTATGGGTTGAGAAGATAATGTTGTGTGTATTTCATCAGAGAGAACATCCATCAAATATATAAAATTATTGGAGTGTTCTTCAGTAGAGAGTCTTATAACACCATGAATATTGAAAATTTTGTGTTTTTGAAAACTCTATAGATCGAGTACCATTATTAACATTGATGGTTTTATTTTCAATTATAATGAAATCCCTTCTAAGTATGAGAGGGTATTTTACTTTTTCCTGTTTATCTCCAATCTCAAGAGTCTATAATTTTTCATGGAAGATAAGATTATTTACGTGTATAAGGATGTCTTGGATCCCTCAGGTTGGATGTTTTGTGCTTTGGTTGGAAATGTTCCTGATGATTCATATTGGTTAATGCTATCAAATATATAGAGAAGTATACACATAGTGAGGCATCACATTAATTAAAATACCTAAATCAAGAATTTCAAAATAATAAATTATCCCCTCTAGTGTAAGTTATCTGAAAAGTTCCCAATTTGTTTTTGAATTTGGGTGGAATAATTGGTTGTATTAGAATCTATAAATTCCTTCCAACATTTAATCTCTCATTAAAATTCATTCTACATCTATGGGTGAAATGTTTATTGATGAAATTTTCATAACGAGGAATTTTTTTAAATTTTATCTAGTAGAGTAATGTTAACATATACATTTTTAATTGTATCCTTACCCAAAATATCAATTTTATTATAAAAACATTAATGGATATATAGAGTAATTAGGGAAATTGAAGAGGGATACATTGTTTATCGTAATCCTCATTAATTAAATTTATACCAGTTTTTCATCAGTTGAATGTTTTGAGGATAGAAAACATGTGTTTTTAAGAGGAGGAGATACCTAATATATTGAATAATTATAAATTCAATGTTCTTTTCCACTACAAAGTGTTATATCACATATAATTCCACTTTCATTGGTATTAGAAATAGTATGAGATGGTATTCTTATAAAACCATGACTTTGGTTATCGCCAAAACTATTTTCATGATGGAATAATTTATATTTTTGTTATTTTAGAGAGTATATTGTGGTTTTATAGAATTTATTTTATTTTCACCTATTTACATCATCATGTTCTCGATTCTAGGAATAGGTTCTGAAGGGGGATGTTTGAACATAATTTTTGGAGGTTAAGGATTTGTGGGTGGTGGTTGGTGTTGAATAACCGGACCTTGGTGGTTCTAGGATTGTTGAGTCAAGATATAATACCCCATTGAATACTGGATTAGTTATCATTCATTTTATATTTGGATAGATAGTATTCTCTTTTTCTAAGTTTTTGGTTATAGGGAAAACCAAGAAATATTCCCTCACAACTCTCAAAATCCTATCATAGTTAAGAGAAATGGTTGAAATAGTGGGTTTCATTGGCATAGAATCCATAATTAACTAAATTAGTTTTTGATATTTCCATTGGGAAAGATCATGTTGGGGGAGTATTGTACCTACCTATTTATAAATCATGTCCACAATCTTGTCCAATTCCAAAACTCAGACCTCAAAGAAACCACGAATGTGTATAATGGAAGTTGAAACAAATATTTGTGTGTGTTATGACATGTTCTCAATAAGGTTACATATAGTGATTTGGGTCTTGTCCACTATGGAACAACCACCATCATTATCAATCATGTTACGATCGATTGAAATTAACCCTTCATTAATGAATTCCATTAAAAGATTCTCACTTATTTGATGGTGTGGAAAATGTGAACTAATTATTTTAAAATTTTCACAATAATCCGGAATTTTTTCCAATTATATTGTATTATTCATAAATTTTAGGTCCTTAGTATCAAAATTACATAGGAATGGAAGAATTTTTTTATTAAAAAGGAGTTTCATGTTAGCCCAACCTCTAATAAGGGTGTAAAAAAAGTATAACAAATCATTTTCAGTGTCTTTTATAGATAATTAGAATGCCATAATATTAAACAATTTTTAATCCAAATTATTATCTTTAAATTTTCAACATATTTAATTGAATTTATTTAATTTCATATGTGTGTATTCCCCATATTTTCCCTGAAATTCTATTAATAAGTTAATAAGTTCATCAATAAGTACAAAATTAGGAACTTCACCTTGTATTTGAATAATGTGCGATGGATCACTACATTAGGAGATGTGTGTTATTTTAATGTATAGTTATTTTCAGAAATAAAATTCATTTTTATTTTAGTCTTTATTCTCGATTTAGATTTATTAGTAATATTGAGAAGAGTTTCTATGTTTTTTACTTCCTCTTTCAAGGGGTTGTTATGTGATTCTTGATGTTGATGATGTTGTATCATATAATTTTTTTGAAAGAAAGTAGTTCCTATGATCAATATGACATTATTTAGAAGGTCTGGAAATTAGTTATTTTATAGAACAACTTAAAAAGTAAATTAATTAATGAATCACAAAAATATGCACAAAATACACAACATTTTCATAAAAAATTCACACTTAAAACCAAGGTGATACTTAAAAACTATAGAAAAATTTGCTCATGTTTTACTAAAATGAATAATTTATTATGTTTTAATATTGATTTATATCATAGGCCATACTATGGATTATCTACGAAGGAGAATTAAAGGTTTAAATTTTTTAACATTAATTAAAATTAAAAAATGGGTTCGTTTTGATGAAATTTTTGAAATAAATTTACTTAATTAAAAAATTTAATAGTTGACAAAAAATGGTGGAGTTTTTAGGAAAATTAGATAAGGATGAAATTTCGTGTTAGCCATACAACATCGACAGTTCATTATTTTATAAAAAAAACATTGTTTAATAGAATCCATTGGTTTAGGGTAATCTGGATATTGATTCTCATCATTCCTTCTAAAATGCTTCACAAAGAACCAATCATTTAAACATCAATAATATTGTCATGGTTTATACCTAAATAATGGAATGAAGGCCGCAAAAGCATACTGAAATCTCATACATGTGTATGTGTGAAAGGATTATTGTGTTTTCAAATCATAGTCACCCATGATAAAAATAAAAAATCTCAACCCAATCAGTGTTGAAATGAAAAGTTTTTCAGTAATTATAACAAAAAATGCATTCAAGGCAAAATAATGTTAAGATAAAATGTTATTAAAATATTCTACACATAGATTAAATAGAACAATTAAAATTAAATGTGATGGAGGTCTACTCCAAGTGTGTGTATCTCCCATGAAATTACTATAAATCATTTATCTCTCCATCAATAGGAGGAGGAGGCTTAGGTAGAAATTCACGTTCATTCTCAACAAATCTATGATGATAGGTGTCATAACCCAATTTTATTATACCAAATCCATGACCACCCCATGCATACCTCCAACAGGTGGGGGGTAATGACCAGCACAAAGTGGGCATATCAAACTCATGTGAGGCCATATCCTAATGTACATATACAAACAAAAACATCTTAAAACCCATACAATGATGGAAGGAAAACAACGGAAACCAATGAATGTATGAATCTATGATTTTTTAATTAGAATATGATAATAAAGTATAAAAAGTGATTAAGGGGGGAAAAATACAAGACCAAAAGAAACCTGTAAATGGACCAGCATTATCCAAGGTAAATGACTACTATCACATGCCTATAACCAAAGGTACGTTCAGTTTTTCTATCCAAAACAATGATTCACTATATCTCTCTCCTCCTAGGGAACTATAAAAAGGGTCACCATCTACATAAGACACGACACATATAGAGAGATCCAATGATGGTGTTAGTATAACAACACCCAGAAGGACTCTATGAGAACACTAAACACATTAAATTGTGAATAATAATCTTCTAAAAAATATATATCTATTAATGCATAGAAATATATTAGATATACTGAGTAAGGGAATTACACCGCTAGGTAGTCAAAACCAAAATTCTAGCCACATGATTAAACTATATGGAATGATTATTTTGAGATAATCTGCACCACTAGACATGAGACCATCATAAACACTCATCCTAGAGGTCATGATCCTTGGCACCCAGCAAAGAAATCACATTGGTCTATGAGGACCCCACAACTTAGATAGGGGATCACACACACAACCACCAAGGGTCAACACAAACCCAATATAGAACAACTAAATATGTAGGAGATGATACTATAATGATACCACGACCGTTTGTGAAATATCCTACTAGATGAAGGATAAATTCTATACTTGAAGAGAACTAACTAATTCTAAAAACCCATCTTGTGGTTTAAAATGATATAGGATCACACTACAGTCTCACATAGGGACACCAAAGACTCTATGTGCGACTCATCACCCAAAGGGGATCACAATCATGATATATGGATGTAATTATGAAATATACACTTGAAATAATGGACCAAGGGAACAAAATCAACTTATACTGGTCAATAAAAAAGTAATTAATGGATCTAATAACACATAGATGGGTACACAATTTGTACTGGGGGTACATGACATGTCCATCCTACCCTCGGTCTACCATTATAGTGATCTCTCACATGGATTATAAATATCTATATACATGGTTTTTAGGAAATAATAAATGGTATTTACAGATCCCTTAACACCTTTATCATTATCTCTACCCATTCCCATGTATTACTTTCCAGGACCGAGTACCAACCCGTGTACACCTACATGTTCCCATGTATACCTGGCATGCCTATTCCCATGTAATGTTCAAGTTAATTACTATGAGTATTAGTAAAATTCATACATCATATGATAACATCACCTAATTTTGTGATATTTTATTCCCCATAAAAACCCAAACACTATAGCTTGGGGATCCCATATAACGTGTCATTATATATTACATTCATTGTATCCCGAAATTTCTAGATCCCACTGGTTACCTCTTTTGTGTCATACTTAATATCATTTCTTATATTCCCCCACAATTGATCATATATATGGGTTCAGTCAATACTACCATCCTTATCCTTAAGTTTTACTGTATTTGAACCCTATTGGGAAATGCCTGTATGAAATTTTGGTATCTACACCATCGAATCTGGGATGAACTGTAATATTAAATCTATTATAATCTACCTCGGATCACACTCCATCAACACATCACCTTGATAAAACTCTCTATTTTTATTCACTACAACATTATTTATCCGTTTCTCAAAATAATGATCACATAATGATCTAATAGTAGGTAATATTTGAACAACATGAAAAAGGAAATTCACTTGATGAACAAGTGAAGAACCAAGGGAGAAACACACAAACCATAATATATAAGGAATGCACCTCAACATTTGTTATGATCCCCTATCCATTTTTTTATATTTGGATGATGGAAGTGGGAAACTAAACATTAAAAAAATACACCATACAAAAATAAATCATTGATGTGACAAATATTTCTTGTTCTTTGAATTATTCTTCACTTTATAGTGGATAAATAATGGTGTGGAAATAAAAAATGAAAAATATTAATTGGAGTTTGCATCTATTTTTGATACAAAAATGTTTTGTGATACCATATTTTGGGAGATCCATTATCTTTTTTACCACAAGGATCCAAGATCCAGTATTGATTCGATTTCTTTCAGCACGATCTTCTCTAGCTCCCTCTCCAATGGCTCCTATCAAAATTAAACGGTTATGTGGGTAAACTTAAAATTTCTGCATGGAAAAATATAATTTAGAGACCAGTAGGTTTGGGATTTTAATTGAACAATTAAATAAATTTATTTAAATTTATTTAATTATTTGCCTATGAATAATCTTAATTATAATCCCTCACACAAACAAAGCTTATTCCACATGAAGAGTAAAACCCACAATACGAAGTCAACCATGTAATCCGATTTCTTAAATAGGAACCTTTTTTGTATTTGTTTAATTTTTTTTGAAAATATGCCTAAACTTAATGTTAATAAATTTAAAAAATTAATTGTGGGAAAATGGCCCTATAAATATTACACCTTCTTAGAACCTAGATAAGAAAATAATCCAAATAATATTATAAACACATGGAAAAATGAATGTTGCTATATTATACCCACCTTAAGGGTTTTCTCCCTAAGATGAGAAAACCTAATAAAATTTATGAGCATAATGGACTTGCAACCATGTATCCAACTCTGAAGTCCTATATTGATGATTCTCGTGCTTCCACCATACATAGAGCAGGGAATGTATCACCCATGAAGGATCCTATATTTAAAATCCTAGATATTTATGTGTTACTCTATAAAGGATCTCTATCCTGGGTGTCTAGCTCACCCCAGACAATAACATCTGATGGATCTAGCCCATAATTCCTCCATAGTGAAACAAGGAAGATTTCATATACAAAAAAAACTATAGAGGTAGAGCTAATAGGTATGAAACCACCCCAATTCTATGTATTATCTTAAATGACCAATGAATCGTAGAGAAAATTTTCTGCCCCGACAAAATATCCAACTACTAAATCATGGTGAGATGCTTTGGAGTACATAGTTTCACTCCCAGAAATCGATTTCAATACATATTTTGTTAGAAAAGAAATTTTTATGAAGCTATGAAGTCCCCATCCTCTCTTAGATGATATAAAGCTTCTTTGTCATAGCTTTCATTGAATCTAAGACCATGGGTGATGAATCTATTGGATTAGTCCAACATGTTACAGAAATGTAGGGTCTCCTGAACATGGCCTCGCATGGTTCAATACCAAAGATGGAGTTGTAGCTTTTATTTCTCTAATATCCATGAAGTGTATGTGATCCTTAAAACTATATCCAATATTAATCCTAAAATCCTACACCATTACCTACATGTCCTAAATGATAGGCTCAGTCTAGCTCTCTATCTAGGTGTGTAATTACATTCTCAAACAAAACTTATTCCCAGTGTACTCTTAAAATTTTCTTAATAACCATGATCTGATGTGACTATCACAGTCTAAAATGATAATTGTGGTAAATTCATGGAGCTAGAATATCTTTTTCACTTACAAGAATCCCAATATCTATACAGAGCAATACAATCTAATTGTGAGATGGTAGGGCCGACATGGTGAGTAAGTCTATGATCACCCAAATGGAATTTTGTCTCCTAGAAGTATGTGGAAGCCCTTTCACACTATCTAAAGATATCTCTTGACACTCCAACCATGGAACCTCAATGGTGGGTGTTAATCCTACTAGAACCAGGTGCACATCTTTTTTCCTACTTTGGATTAAAGCATCAAGATGAAAACTACACAACACCACTTTTCATGGATTGAAACAAAAAATAATGATTGATGTACTTGTATATATTTTCATATCTAGATGTATTGTGATAGGGGATGCATTAAATTACGTCATCAGAACCTCCATATATATCATTGGTACCATCACCCATCTTTGTAAAAGGATAACTAGCTCCTCTCCATTTGAATAACCATATAGGGCATGTATGATGGACATCTATGTGGGTAAGGTATCATAGTCAGTATCTCCATGCTAAGATTACCTGACACACTATAAAAGAGTTTGGGTAATAACCATAATCAGAATATAATAAGAACTATCATTATCCACTAAGGGAAACTACAATGATGCTAAATACTCTAACACCTCGATCAAAAACTGAGAAAATGATCTCCGACTGAGTGAGTCTGCCCACATTTCTTTTTCACAAGAGTACAAAAATATAAAATTCATTGTCCTAGAAGAAATAAAACCATTGAATCTCTCTCAAGATAAGATCCTCTTAGATAATATATACTTGATAATCTTATGTACAAAGTAGAAGATAAACCGTTATTTCAATAGGTAGTGTCCCCACATATTTAGTGTGAATAAAAACCCTAAAAATTCATTATCATGTTCCACATATTTCTTCAAATGTGGTCTCATATAAAAATAAAAATAAGAAATCAGTAAATTTTTATGCATTAGAACACAATCTTGATTTGTACCTAATAAATTAAAGAATAGTACATATTTGACACACTCCAATGGAAATCTTGGAATGAGGTTGCTTGTAAACATCTTCCTCAACTCTTAACAACACTTATAGAACCATTCCATCCACATAAAAGGCCAACCTATTTAGGTATAAATCTATCAAGGGTGCTTCAACTCAAGAGAAATTGGGCACAAACCTCTGATAGTACCCATCCAACCCAAGGAATATCCTCACCATTGTGATAATCTTATGTATCTCCCTTGATAACACTACCAAAACCATCACTGGTTCCACATACTCTCCTGCCTCTATGATGATGTATCTTAATAAGTGGACCTATCATATCAACAACATACACATTCATAGATTCCAATCAATATGGTTCCCTTGGAGTGTGTCTAAGAGAATCCTTAAGTGTCTCATGTTCTCCTCATGATATGTTTAGTGAACTAAGATATTGTCGAGGAATACGACAAATAAATTATATAATAAAGGATGAAGGATTTGGTTCATGAGTCTCATGGACACTGATAGGTCGTTCATCACACTAGAGAGCATCACCAAGTACTCATAGTAACTGTAGAAACATATGAATGTCATCTTCGGTACAAACTTGTCTCATACTCTCATCTGGTGCTATCCTTATCTGAATTCAATCTCCATGAACCATGATTCCCATCTAATATGATTGAATATATCCTTGATCTATGTTATTGGGTAATTTTTCTATATTATCACTTGGTTTATGTGATGATAATACACATAAAATTTCAATATCCCCTATGAATTCAAGTTGAACAACACTAGGGTTATCTCAGAGGAAGCATTGGGCCTCATTAACCCCTTATAAATTATATTCTGTAACTCCACCCTCACCTTTTGAAGCTCTACAAGTTCCATTTGATATGATTTTGCTGAAATATAATCCCTATCAGTGTTTATTTCAATGAAGAAGTATAGATCTTACAGGGGTGGTAAGGATGGAACGTCTTAAGGAAAGATTTCCTCGTATTATGTCACCAATGTAGGGAATTGGGAACCCATTACATCCACTACTCCAAGATACATACTATCCAAATGAGTGGTAATCACCAACAATATCATGTGATGGAGCCCATCTTACTTTTTCATGGTTTCCATTTCACCCAAAAATGGAAACTTCATCCAATCACTGTGGAAAAACAACATCCTCTGCCTAAAATAGTATATTTATTCATGAAATATTTATAGACCTTCCATACATTAGATTAAATCATAATTCATCATCACAAAACTAAGATATCCCAATGAAATCACCCACCTCCTTGTGTTTGATCTCACTATTAGAAGAAATGTGCAATCCCTACATCACCTCCCATTATAGCCTCTAGGAACATCGGTAGATAAAAATCCTCAACAACAAAATATGATTATTGAATGAGAGAATTCGGAAGAAAGGAATAAATCACACATATGAATTTCAAAACAACTGTTAAGGCAGAAAACACATAGATTGTACCTTGTATCATCTTTTAACATCAGGGTCATAGGCCTCTATAGAATTCTATTGTCCTTGACAGAAAATAATCTATTCTTGAGCACATTGTAGACCAAATAGGGGTGATGGGTGTAATAAGTCAAATCTCCACTGAGATTCTACTACTCTACCATCCCCTCCTCTACATCTTCCGCCTTGCAGACAACAATTCTCCTACCTCTCTCTCCACCTCGGTGGTCTCTCATTCTTCTCATAATTAGTTACACGATAGGTTGGACAATACCATTCATGATTTCATTCACTGTCACATGAGAAACAATGCCTCTCCCGTGGCTGAATTGAACCATCATGAGAGAACATCACCACTATACCTCTATCATGGGATCATCTCCTAGTGTGTCTGGAACATCCAGATCCATGCGACTACAGTCTCCTACAAGTTATTGAGGTATCAAGTCTGGGGTGACCACTTCCAACATCAAATTTTATTCCATACTCTACTAGGAAGTTGTACACTAAAATGGAAAACACAAGAACCCCAACATATGTTGGAATATAAATAAATATAAATGGGCCTCAAAATATTGACCTAATCCAAGATCAATGGTTTGACCTCTAAAGAGAATATCCCACCCCATATTCAAGGAGTATATCAAGAGATCTGTTAACCTCTTTGAATAGTCATCATCAATTAGATTACCCAGGATTAGATACAGAAGATCTTTCAGGCACACAGATCGTAATGTGGATTGATAAAACACCTCCCTAAAGAGACAATAAATTTCTGACCACAAGTGAGATATATAATCATGTGTTTGAGTCAATAAATTGAATATTATCCCATAATATCCCTGAATTAGACTCCTTGAGAGGACAACCATCTAATCCACTTATATCCTCAAAAGATAGAAAATTCAATTGAATACCTCTAGACAGTCCTCAACCACCTAGTGGGCTAGATCTCCCTGAAACATTGGAGGCCACTAACTTTAGAACTTATATAGTGCACACATCCAAGATGCATCCCTTATTTTTTAATTCTAGTGTAACATGTTTCTCAATTAGTGATATCATAATTGGTTAACACTGGTAGATGTAATATCTATTTTAATCCCCTATACTAAAGCCACATCACTCAACATATCATCCATGTTACCACATAGTGTAATCATAGATGGATATCTTCAGAGAGTAATCCTATAAAAACAAGATGTACCATGGTCAAAGAGTATATCTATGGACCTATGTTAATAATGAAATGAAAACCACAACCCATTTCTATACGATTCATCTAAAACAATTTTATCTTCAATACATTTTAACATGTACCGAGTCAAAAGATATGTGATTAGAGTCCTAGTGTAGGGATGCCTTTGTCTTAACACCAACACCGGAGTTCCTGGAATAAAATATGAACTCAAAACACTAAAAATCATTTCCCCAAACCAATCTCATACACTATACTTAAAATGTAGAGCTGAATCCTCAAATACCACTCTTTCATGAATTGGAATGATTGGCCTCAAACCATGGCTACCCCAAGGACACATATAATTTTCCATGGGAAAGAAAATAACACTAAGTAGGCATATCCCATACTTTTTTTCCTTATCCTAATATACCTATAAATAATATCAAATTACTAAAACTACACAATTTTGAAACATAAAACAATTGAAACTAATGCATCAATATATATATGATCCAAAAATTATAGTTATATGGTAAAGTACTGAAAGTGATAAAATTTGAAAAAATACAAGCCCCAAAAAATTAAAAAGAGTCCAACCTGGTCTATGGATGTTGACTACTATAAAATGAAACTTCCCAAAAAACACCTTGACCATTATACGTCAATATGTTCTCTAATAGCTCTGTGTCCTCCTAGGATACCATTTAAAGGGACATCATCTGTATAAGAGATGACATTTGTGGGCATATCCAATGTAGTTTTGAGTCTAACAATACCCAATCAGACTTCCCAAATATACTAAACACATATCATCAATAATAATTATCTTTCCACAAAGATATATTAATTACTACATAAAAACTCGATGATGTACTTAGGATAGAGAAAACTCCTCTTCGATTGCACAACCCAACTTCTAGCTGCAAGATTCTACTTTATGAAATTAATTTTTTGGTGAATTAAATACACGAGGAAAACCATCATTTTAGACACTCATCCAAGAGTTCATTATCAGTGGTCCCCTCCAAAGGAATCTCACTAGCCTTTGAAGTTCCCAATCTTAAGATATGGGAACATAACCACGACCACTATGGGACACCATGAACCCAATCTAGATCAATTTGGTATGTGGAGAATCATACTATAGTGACACCTAAAAACCTAATAAAATATTCTTCTAGATGAAGGTTAAAGTACTTACTTATAAATTTCACACTGATTCCAAAACCCCCACCAATTTTATAAAATGATAGAGGACTGAACATCAGTCTCTCATCGGGACATCGTGAAATATATCTGAGACTCAACCCCGAGAGGGGATCTCAATACCGAGATGTGGAATTAATGTTGAAATGTATATTGGAGGTAGTATAATATGGTAACACCACAATTAATACTAGTCCAAACTAATTAAATGAAGTGATCCAAACACCATCAGAGGGTGAACATAGTGTGTATTAGGCATGGGGGTACACAATGTGTCTATCCAACCCCTAGACTACTGTATAGTGTTTCGTCACAAAATAAAAAATATACATATAAGAAAAGTGTAGGGAAGAATAAATATAATCTATATATCTATTGGAAACTTTACCATGTTGTCTACTTGTGCCCACATAGTGCGAGTTGTTCCTTTGTACCAACCCATTTACACCTGTCTCTCCCTTTCAACATCTGACATTACCCAACCTGTGTAACCTATGAGTTACATTCCAAGCCTCCAAGAATTAGTTACAAGAAATGGGATAGGGTAACATGATTTTTTATATTTTATACCCCAAATAATCATATCATCCTAACCATGTGCTTCCAGATGATATGTAATTCCGAATTATATGTTGTGTAACATGGGATTTGAAAATCCCACTATTTTCTTCCAATGAGGTGTCCTCCATGTTTCCTCTTCCATAACCCTCACCAATGATAATAGATTATGGATCAATGAACACACATATCACATGAAATTAGAATTCTGGGTTTTGAATCTGATCAGGAAACACCCACACGTGCCATCTATAGCTACACCGTCAAATCCAAGATAAATGATAATTGGAAATCTGTTATGATCCTCCTCAGATCACCCTCTTTCATCACCATAACATGATCATACCATCGATCAAAAACCAAACCCCCAATATTGATCTTCTGTGATCAAAAATGGATTCACAATGATCAAATATAGGGAAATCATGGAACCATGGACCAAAAGATATGAAAATGATGAACATGTGAAGCAACTGGGGAGAAAAACATGAACTATAAGATTCGAGGATCAAAAATTGTACTATGTTCATTCAGACTCAATCAATTGTAAATGATTTGGATGAAGGATGAGAAAAAATATTCAATGAAAAAAATATCCACTATAAACAAATCAACTGTTGATGCAGGAATAAAATTTTGTTCATAAAATTGATCCATATTTGACAGAGGATAAGGAACAAAATGGAAATTAGAAATCAAACTTCTTATAAGGAGTTTGGATTCTTTTTCGATGATGAATAGTTTTGAATTTTCCTCATTGGAGAGAAACATGAACTCTAATGGAAAAAATATCCTAGATCCCATATCTATTATGTTGTTTTCACCATGATCTCCATTAACAGACTCTCTAATAGATCCTCTCAAATTACACGGTTATGTGGACAACCCTGCAATTTGTCCAAGATAGTGTATTAGTAGGAACCCATTATTTATAGGATTTTAATTTAATAAATAAATAAATATATTTAAATACCTTAAACTATACTACCATGAAGGTTCTAAAACATAACACCCAACAAAAACACAAATTATTCTCTTACTATTGTAAAACCCCTCTTATGAACTCAATAGTGCCCTTAGATTTTTGGTTTGGGACCCCATTTAAGAGATGACACACTAATATTAACATTCTTTTATTTGACATATTTTAGTTGTTTTTAAAATATATTCATGTTTATTTCCCTGAAATTCATGGATTTATTTGATATTGGGACTTCTATAATAAATAATTTTAATATATTAAATTGATTAGAATTATTGTGAATTGTGAATTTAAAAATGGATTTCCAGTTTTGGATTGGTATTTTTATATTGATTAGAATTATTTATATGTATAATTCTTTTTTAGTTATCCAAAAAAATAGTCCAACTTGGACCAACCCATCATCCAGGGACATCAAGAGATGTATGCATCCCAAAAGGGACCAAAAGACCATATATGCCCACTTGAGGGCCCCGAGGGATGTGCCCTTTTCAGTTCCCACAATGATAAAATATATAATAATTAATGAGTGGCATGAATCCAAACATGCATGACCATTTTGGTTAAACATACAAGGTGGCGAGATGATCAGCACCTTGGGATGATGCAGTCAACTGTGGTAGTAGGATTGCTTCACCTTTGACTATATTTGTTTACCCAGTCCCCGCAATAATTTATTTTAAATCCACTTACACATCCATCATATTTTTGATGTTGGAAGAATTTTAAACATGGTAACTACTCATTTTTAGAATAATTTTTTTGTTCCCCCTAAAATCCTGCATTTCCTATAGTCATTTTTAATAAGCCTTCCGACTCTACCATTTCATGACACCTTCAACTCACGGATTGTAGTTTCTCTCAACAGAGATCCCAATTATGGATTCCCCCAATGATCCCGATCAAGATTAGCCACACTATCGAGTTATAAGGTTTCCATGGATCACCTCCTCATCCCAAAATCAACATCATGAATCATTTTTTAAAGGCTAATGTGGGAACTTTGAAGGCTCTGGGAAGTGGAGGCCTCCACTACTGAACGCTTCTCAAGTACCACATCCCCACTAATATGATCAAAAATTTCCTGTATTGAAAATTCCATATCTCGATTGTTTTCTCTCCCTTGAAACATTCCACATATCATTAAACCATGCATTATCCATGAAAAAAATGAGGACCACCACAACTATATATACTAACAAAATAATGTAACAACTAATTTAGTTGGGTGTATCTTTGAAGATAGACATAGAATTTCATGGGTATCATTTAAAAAACCCCATAATATATTTTCACTAAGTGATAATGATTAAAAGCCTCCCTCTATAAATAGAAATATTTTCTTCCAAAGGATAGATCTCAACCACCCATTGGAGTCCCATGGTTGGAGGGAGGCTTGGCCACGTGCTTTTATTTTTTATTATTTTTATTAAAATATTGTTTTGGCTTGATTTTATATAATACTTAATTTAGTTTCATAAATTTATATACTTGCATGCATGATTTTTCTTTATAGTGTTTTATCACCAATTTTCTACTTCACATTTATCATCTTTTTCTTCTTCCATTTTATTATTTATTCTTAATCTCTTATTTCAATGTGTCTTTTTATTTTCAAACATTATTTTAAATTATTATAAAATTTACTCTCTCTCCATCTCTATCAATTTTATTATATTTTTATATTTATGATATCATGAGTTTGTTGTCATCCCATTTTAAAACATTTATTATTATTTTAATTATTTATATCATACTTTGTTTTTTTCCTCATTCCCATTATTCTACAATGACCTTATCCCACAAAAAATGTGGGACGCACATGATGCTTGGATTGGGGAATATAAATTGTGATAAAATTCATTATTTTATGTAAATTAAACTATTTTATTTATGATTAAAGTGAGTAAAAGTGATGTACATGATTGTAGAAATTTCTCACCATGAAAATAAAATAAAACTCCTTCTTATACACTAATGAAATATTTTACCCCCTTCTACAAGAAACAAGATATTAATATGATGAAGTTATTATATTCATTGGAAGAAATGGAATATGGTGAATTCATGACTATAAAGTATTCACAGTCTTAATTAAGGGGTCCCAACAACATTAATTATATGAACAGGTGGAACTTAAATCTACAAATGCACAAATAAATGAATAGTATTTCATGCATGATAGCATATAATTGATCTATCAAATTAAATTGAAACACCAATAGAGAGAAATATATATCCCATAAACCAAACAACAAAGGACATGTCCTTTCTTTTAAAATAAAGTTCTTTTTTTCTTTTAATGTTAGTATAATGTTAAATTTCCAATCGTCATGTATTTTATATATTTTAAAAAAGTAAAAATCCAAATATATTAAATTATGATCAAATGATAATAAAAACAAAAAAATAGATTTCGGTGATTTTTATTATGTATATAAATTAACTGAGAATCACTTCATGTGAGAAAACCCTATTCAGTCACTATACAAAAATATAAAAATAATATTTTTTTACACACCCTATGACAGGTGTGTATAAAAAATAGCACCATTCCATGGGATCCAATCGGTAGTTTACATATCCATTTATATTTTCACATTATAGATATTCTTTGATAAGTTTTTTTTTTCAAAAACGCCATAAATTTTTTTTCCCCTCTGTTTGTAAATGATTATTTTATCAAATCAAGGAACAATTAATCAACGGTTCAAAAACAAGAAACATAAAATGACGAGAACTCCATATTAAAATTTTTTGATGAACTCGCTAATGTAAGAAGAATCTATTTAATGGGAAAGAAATAGAAATTTCATTTCCAAAGCTAGTAGATATGGTTGATGAAGTCAATTTTGATTATCCAAGACTAAAGGATAGGGAGTAAGTTCCACTAGAGATACCAAAATTCACAGAAAATGTCAAAGAGGTTTAAGCTAAAATCAATGATCTTCAACATCCCAATCAATTGATGAACCAGATCGAAGATGACCAAGAAGTGCTAGGGATTATTCCAGATGAGGGAGAATTTATAACTAAGCAATGTGTGGGATATCAACAAGATCTGGGTGACTTCATGAACTAGTATGAGATACAACTTGATCTCCATAGTCCCTATAATGAAAAATATCCCATACTATTTCATGTCACTCCAACCATGAAAGAGAAGAAAACCAATCATGTGATAGAATATGAAGAAAATATGCATAATCACACCTAATAAACTCCATCGAATGAGATTAAAATTCAAGAGGCACATAAAACTTTCAAAGTAAAAGAACCATAAAAAACTCATGTAGATGGAAATATTTCAAATAATATCATTTTCAATATTATTCAATATAATTTGAGTATCAATCATATATGTAATGAAAATTATGATTTAGAAAATATTTTTTATTCCGTAGAAGAATAAAATGAAACTAGACCATAAAATACTGAAAAAATTGTGCTCCTTGATTTTGAGGTGTTTGAATTTTAGGAAACCCATGAGGAATTCCAAGTAGAAATACATGAGGATATCAAGAAAGAGGATTCTAATATTTAATGGGATAAATTTCGTTTTATTATATAAAATTTAAATTTTTTTCATGTACAAATACCAGTTTACTTTACCTTTGATCATTTAATTCATGCATCCTATGTTGATCCAACATTGCACATGAAGGAGCTGGTTGAACAAGTAGAGGCCAAGGTATAGGATCATCGATAATTTATCATAGCCTTAATGTACATGCTTTACAAGAAGGATTTGGTATGATCCATCCCTATGTTATTGCTCATAATGAAAGAGGAATTGAAGACTGGGAAAAGTCACAAATGGTGGTTCAAATTTAAGATGATCCACCCACCATTCGATACTGCATAATAGTTGGAACTTTGCACTGGAGGCATTAAAAGTTCTGTTCCCACTTGGGTGATTGTACCAAGACTTACCCATTACATTCAATCATTGTCATTAAATTTCATTTTAATGACTAGTCAATCATGCATCTCACTTAGGACCATGGTGGATCAAGGAATCCCATAAACAGTGAAGGAATAGGACATAGATATCATTATAAAATGGAGTTCACATTTAATTTTTTTCTTTTAAATTCTATGTATTTTTTTGTTAGAAACATATTTTGAGAATAATCTAAAATTTTCATTCACACCCTTGAATTAATTGTTTTAAATGAATTATATAGAAGACATGAGTTTCTTTGGAATTCTTTGATTCTATCTTATATATTTTTTAATTCTAATTATAATGAATGAGTAAAATAAAGAAATGGATATTTAATGTAAAGCATGGATATAAAAATGGGGACAAATTATTTGAGGAAATTAGTGGATTCATTTAAATGAAATTTCCAATTCATTTATAGGAATGTAATTTATAAAACTCGTGTGAATTGATTTGTTATTATTATTCATTACAAGAGTGATTTTTGCATCTGAAATATACCCTTCCTTAAAATATATATAGACCATGTGCGTCTAATTTATTATTCATCATATTTATTGGCTGATATTCAAACATTTCACCTTTTGTAGCATATATTTGAAGTAGGTAAGGATTTTAATGTGAAAAAAACATTTAAAATGATTGAGGTATCTTTTGAAATTATCTTATCCTTTAATAGAAACATTATTTTATTCCTTGTTTAGCCCGTAGAGACCACAGATTCCATTGTCAGTATTGATCCTTGTTTCATGCCATTTTTATCCATTTTTAAAATCCTATTTGTTTTTTAATGATATTTAAATGTTGAAGTGTGGGGTTGGGGTAGTTATAGTAAATGGGACAAGACGAATTATAAGAAAAAACTCTATAGAGTCTAATGTGCATAATGATAATGTTTTTTTATTCATTAATTATTCTTTCACTATTTTCCCTTATAGAAAAAAATAATAACAAATAGTTTATTGTGACATAAAATAATAAAAAATCACTATTACTGGTGAAATGATTTATATCATCTATGGTTAAGTGGTCAATTTGAGATAAAATTTAATATTAATACTAAAATAGAAAAAATATGGAAAATGAAATTTGAAAAAAGTGTATAAATGTAGAGAAAAATAAATGATGAAAATCATTCACTATAATTTATTATGATCATAATCCTAATTTGAGAATGGTATGCGGGAGTTGATACTTTGAAGTGTAAAAATTAAATAATATTTCATTTGAAAGATATCATTTATTTGGATTATTATATTAACCTCCCCATTGAGGATTAATTTTTAAACATCAATTTATACCAAACCATATCCATAGACACAAATATATATTTCATGATAATTACCCTTGATTATATGTGGATTTTTTCATTACAAAGTTGAGAAATGAGTTAATTCAGGAGCCTGTGGATACTGCTCATTTTGTTATGACAAGACCATAACTCTACATGCATTGTATCATGAGTGATGAGAGAAAATATTCAAAACATAGGTAAATCAAGATTTTTCATGTTTAATAAAAGAAAATTGAGGAAATTGAATGAATGAAAGGATAAATTCATTCATTTTTTTCAAAGGGTGAGAAAAAAATACATCAATTTATTTTTTTCATTTAAAAATGATATATTTTATTGATATTTTATGTGAAATTTGAAAAAAATTTCTTATAATTGATATTTTTATTTATTTATTTTGAAATTTAATATTGCTAAAAATTCATCCATTTGATTATTAATGTTTATATTTTATGTTTGAGGGAAATACTGGTTTAGGTGTGGGGTATTTGAAATACTAATATTTCAATGTAAATAATATAAATATTGTAGAGTTTTTAGATGATTTTGATGTCTCTTTCCACAAAATTCAGTGATATATTCAAAATTTTAAATTTCATAATTAATAAATAAATGTTGTGTAATTGAGTAGAATAAATATAAACTTTGAATATGAAATTTGTTTTCAGGTTTTGAATATTTATTTTTGTTAATTGATTTTAAATATTTATAATATTTATTCTTTTTCAAGTATGAAAATATTTTTGGAAACATAGGCCATCCAATCAACTAGGGTCTGTATGCTAAATAGGAAAACCATAAGGGGTCACCTAGCCATACATTCCCATGGGTGGGACATCATGGGTAGATGGATATATAGAGTATGAGGATCATTCATGGGATATAGTGAAATAATCCAATGGAATTAATTGGTGTTAGGATGCCAAGAGTGACGAAAATAGTGATGGAACCGATGAGGTGGAAGGATGCGTATCTCATTGGGACAATGCAGTCCACAATAAAAATATGAGTCCTTTAGCTTCTGGATCACATTATTGAGTTGGTTATCACATGAATTTCATTATAACTGATCACTCATCCACTGTATTTTTTCATGTGAAATCTGTCTAAACTGAAATTAACTACTACCAAATAGCCTTTAACAAAACTAGAAATATCCTGTATTAGTGATATAAAATCAGTGACTACATGAGTGAGTATTGAAGAACTGATAATTTATCATCACTAATAATGGTGTCCTTTATCATCTCTATTAAATGAAATGATAATGTAAAAATTTACCACTGCTCTTAATTGAGCTGATAAAGGTGTCCTTTATCAGTGATTTTAAAGGCACTAAAAAATTAATATTCTGTAATATGTTGTAATAGCACACTGCATCACCACTATGACATGCAGTAATAGAACATTGCAGCACCAAAAACACTCCAATTATCAACCAAAATAAGTACCAATACAATATTTAAATGAAATGATTATTATAACACAAACACAAAAAAATGCTAAATCATAGGAATTTAAAATGAATTTTTGATTATTGTCCAAATTTATCAAAATAATCTGAACGTGTTAACTTTTTTTAGTATTTTAGTTTTATTTTTGACTAAAATGAGATTTTAAACTGCAAACACACACTTTTTAATCATCCTAATTCCATCAGATGACTATTTTATGGGAAACAGATTCCTACAAATCAAAAATGACTTATGAGTCGATGTAAAAAGTTATCTATAATATATTAGTGTGGTTGATTGGTTTTCAGCGAGTGACACTTTTTGAACTAAAATGTCGATTTTTAAAAAATAACAAGAACTTTGACTCACAACAGGAACATTGTGTATCAAATTGTTGTGAGGTTAATTCCTACCTTTCAAAAATGGCTTATGGATCATTTTGATAATGTATCTAAACAATAGAAATAAAATTTCTCAGATTTGTGTAGAAATGTTTTCTATTTTACTAAAATTGAGAACAGTTTTAAATAAAGAGATGCACATTAAGTCATATTGGTCACACTATACTTCATATTAAGGTGATTCATATTCCTACACATCCCAAATTTCTTATGGATCATTTTCATAATTTTACAAAACAATATTAATGTGTTTCCTTATTTTGAGTATGCCACATGCCTTTTTTAATAGAATTTCATTTTAAAATTGTACCACACAAATTTGATGATTCCAATAACATTGTGTATTAGATTGAGGTACATCTGATTCCTAAATATCTCAAATTTTTTATGGGTTATTTGACAAAAAGTTTAGGCAATTTAAATGTGTTTACTTAATTTTGAGTAGTTTAGTTGGCTTTTTTACAAAATTTGTTGACAATTTTAAATAAAAATATGCACTTTGAATCATAACAGTCAAATTTTTTGTTGTATATAGGTGATAATGATTCTAATGAATTCCAATTGACATATGTATCTTTTTCGTTAAGTTACAAAACAATATGAATGTGTTTGATTGGTTTGGAGTATGTCACATTTCTTTTTTACTAAATTTTCATTTTATATTGTGACACGTAATTGTTCAAGTATCGTTCACATAGTGTATCAGATTGAGGTGTAGTTGATTCCTACTAATTAAAAATGAATTATAGAACAATTTTTTAATGTATTTGAACAATGTGAATTCGTTTTCTCATTTTTTATTACGTCAGTTAGCCATTTGATTTTTTTTTGTTTTTTTAAAGGTAAAGTGGGAAAGCCCCCCATTTATAGAAAGAAATATTATAGTGTTTTTGATTTATGCACATCTCAAATCACGTATATACCTTTTTGTTAATGTATCAAAACAATATGAATAGGTTTTCTTGTTTCTATTTACGTCACATGTCTTTTTTTAAAAATGTCATATTAAACTTGAATTGTGCCTATTAACTCATACAGATCACATCATCTATCCATTTTATTTGACAAGGATTCCTACATATCAAAATTGATTTAGGGATCGATACCCCAAATTATCAAAAAGATATATGAGTCTTTTTTATCAGTTTTCATTGAGTAACCCTTTTTAATGTAAAATTCTGATTTTAAAATGATGAAAGACACTTTCAGTCATATAGAGAACATCGTGTTGTAGATTGAGGTTTGGTTGATTCTTACATGTCACAAATGACTTATGGATATTTGTCTTAATTTTTCAAAACAATCTGAATATGTTAGATTGGTTTTGGGATTATTTGTTGTCTTTTTTTCTCAAATTAATTGATGTTTTAATTATAATGATGTACATAGAGTCATAACAGTAACATTATGTGTCATATTGTGGTGAAACTGATTCATACCCATCACAATGTCTAAAAAAATTCTAATAGTCAATCCTACCAATATTTCCATTAACATTATTTGTTGAAATTCCATCATTGCATGAACAACATTAATCAATCCAAGTCTATTCGAAAAATGAATCCACCTATATATGAAATCAATTATTATTAGTAATAATAAAATGAAATAAATTAATCACTAATATTAAATAATACAATAATTCTACAGACAATGATTATACTATGAATATATCAAGAATACTATTTTGATTGAGAAGTGTAATGAACTTGAAAGAAAGTGTTAATTTTCAACACTGCATGTATGAAAGGTTTGGAGGGAAAAGAAGTTTGTGGATATTTCAGTGCAGAAAGGCATGAAAGATGTGTAGAGAACCCCAAAATAGAACAAAAAACACCCCTTTGTTTGAAAAAAATTATTTTTGCGAGCAATACTGATAATAAATATATTAAAAATAAATATTAAAAAATAAAATTATTATATGTACTATGATTTAATTATGAGAACATCAATATTTCCTCTATGGTTGAGCAGAGGCATCGTCATTTCTATTCATAAGAATAATTAATGAGAAATTGAAAGAATGTTATAAATGAAACACTATTGGGTCTAATATATGTTGAGGTAAAAAGAATTATGAATGTTGGATAGATCGCCCTAACTCGAACAAAATAATACTCTTATATAAAAAACAATTATTATATTTATAATACAAAAAAGTAATAAATTAAAAATAAATAAAAAATAATAAATTATTTCTATAGACAATGATTTCACAATGAAAACAACAATATTACCTCTATGATAGAGATAAGGAAGCATTGTTACTCTTTCTACAAAGTCAATGGAGATAACTTCATAGAAAGTGGTAAATGCACTAATGCAGGGGTGAAAAGGATTTAAGAGAGAAGAATTCTATAGATTTTTTTGGTGTATAAAGGGCTAATTGATGGTTAGAGCACCCTAACGTGAACAAACGAATCCATAGGTATAAGAGAACAATTATTATGTGGTAATACTAAAGGGTAATAAATTAAAAAAAATTAGGAAACAATATATTAATTCTTTGGTCAATTATTTTATTGTGCAAACAAGAATATTAACTCTCTGATTGAGTTAAGGTAGCATTGTTTCTCTTCCTGTAAAGGTAATAGAGGTAACTTTAAAGAAAGTGATAAATGCACCACTTTAGGGGTGAAATGGTTTTTAAGGAGAATACGCATGGAATTTGGATAGAGAACCCCAACTCAAACAAAAGAATCGACCTATATAAGAAAATAATTATTACATGAGTAATATGGAAAAGAAATAAATTAAACATAAATATGAAACATAAAATTAATTCTATGGAAAATGATTCCAATGTGAGAACATCAAGATTACCTCTATAATGATATGAGACAGTTTCGTTTCTCTTCTTATAAAGTCAAGGGTCGTGGATAGAAATATTATAAAATAAATGATATTTATAATGAATAATTAAAATTAAATAAATGTTATGTTATATAATTTTTCATTAAAATTGGGAATGTATACTGTAACATTACCCTTACATCATTACAAAGGGTCTCCTTTATTATACTTTTTCTTCCATAATGCGTAGAATACATTGTATGTATGAGTAGTCAAACATTTAATTTTGATTATGTTAATGTAGTAGAGAGAATATAATAATATGTGGGAAAACCTAACATATTAATAAAGAATTTTACCTTCTCATTGATACTTCTTGTTTGTTTAAAGATTTGATGGATTTGGTTCATCTATCGAGAATCAAAATCCCATCTTTGTGGTCCCATCTTATGTGAAAATCATTTTCTACATTGGGACTGACAGGAACTGATTGTGATGTCCCAGTGAAAGGGCCATCCTCATTTGAACTTTAATCGGACTCAACATTTGTTATTGTTTCTAGTAGGAAAAATGACCAGTTCATGTTTTTTGTATCGGAGACATAAAATACATTCCTAGCTTATGATGCCATTATAAAAAACTCATATTTTTTTCCCATCCACACTGAAATTCACCATCACAAATCCAATTTCATCAACATTCACTCCATTAATATTGTCAACCCTTTAAAAAGGAAGAGCAAAAAATGAATTTTTTTTAATTCAACTAGTATAACTATTATATAATTAATATATATGACATCTTTTCATGAATTGGATTTGTATCCATGGAACCAGATGTTTTCATCCCTTTTGTCACAATCATAACACCACTATTTTGTGTCATGATGAGGTCATTATGACCTTTTGTACATAACATATAACCATTTATGAAAAAAATCATTTTAAGATATAACATTTTTCATTCAATCCTAAATCTAGCTATTGATGTCATTCAAAAATTGATTTTAGATATTTAGATATCTCTTTATAAATTTTATCTCTGAACCATCCTATAAACAATTTATTTTGTGTATTTGATATCCATACTTTGGACATTTATGTATTCAAGTCACTAAGAATTTAATTGTGTGGATCAATTTATGGATCAACATATTCAATATTATGTAGTATGTGAAGATGTTCTTTGTCACACCCCAACCCAGCACCTAACGGTCGCGGTCAGTTTATTTATATTTTAGTCTTTTTATAGTATAAAATTCATTAAATTGAAATTAAAATTAATGGAAATAAAGTAAAAAATAAAATTATTTAATATAAATATTATTATTATTTCGGTGAATAATAGTATTATTATTATTATTATTTTAAGTTAATATTATTATTAGGAGGTTAATATTATTATAATAATGTTAGTTTTACAATTATAATCATTATTATTCATATTAGATTTTTTATTTTTATAGTGTTTTTTACCCATCTTATTCCATATTCTCCTTACCCATCACACACCCCCTTAGGTCGCGATAGCGACCCCCGCCTTCCCGGACCTTCGACATCACCTCCTTCCCTTGTCTGATGTGCCTCCCTCTCCTTCCAGCGGACACTGCCCTCTCTTCAAGACATTATGACCTCAACACTACCATTTCTCGCATGACCCTAGTAGGCCGCCCCCCTCGCATGTACCCAGCCGGACGCCTCCCCCATGTGACCCCAGACATCAGCCTTCCTCACATTACCCCGCCGACCACCCTCCTCCATATGACCCCACCACTTCACTCTCTCCCTATAAATATGTTTCTCCATCCTTTTTGGGGTTTCAGTCATCTAGAGGGTAGGGTGTTCATTTTAGGGTTTTGATATTTGATTTTATATGTTCTATCTTCTGCTTTAGGGTTCATTTTGGATCCCTTGGTTAGGGGTAGACGTACAATTGGGGATTTTCACTAGTTTGGAGCGGTTTCCCTACCCGGGGTATGTGATTCCTTTTATAGACATTATTTTACAAGTTAAATATGCTTACTTGAAATTTTTATTGTATTATATGATTAATATTTGTGGTTCCAAAGTAGTTATATAAAAGGTTTTGATAATAATATTTGTTGAAATTGGTTTCCCTATATGAATTTGAGGGAAATCCAGTTGTAAATCCTTAGTGTGCAACTTTGTAATGTTTTATAAATTATTCAAATGATTTATTAAGCTGCCTAAGTGGCATGGAGCACATTTTGTGCTTTTTGGAATGTTTTTTTGGAGTGTTTTTGGTATGAATTTTAGTTGTTTGAATAGTAGAATGAATTTTTTATTGTTTCTTTACTATGTATTTGGTTTTAAAGAGGAATTTATATGTCAAATTGACTTTGTTATTCATGAAAACCCATGAATTTTGTTATAGAAATATTTTATAAATTTTTTAACTAATTTATTAAATTATGTATTTGATGTGAATGTTTTATAGAAAAAAATAATGAGTATTGGATTTTAAGGAGAATAATTATAGTTTATTTTTTTGATAAAGCATTGTTGTGCCTTTTGGAATTGTTTAATTAATTATTTAATTTATTTATTAAATTATATGTGTAGTGTGTGGTCCCTGCTTTGTGGTTTCGAGTTGGTGGTTCAAAGGTGACCCACCTTCATGTGCATAAGTTTGTATATATGTGTGTGTTTTCCTCAATAACATTCATAATTCAACGTGGTAGTGAATATACATGTATGGGGCTAGGTGTTCCCATGTATAAATATGGAAATTCATATGTAGGTGAGTGAGGACTCGTATATGAATATAAGTATATATGTAAGGATACCCTTTCACCTTTTCATGTCCATGAATTTTTTTTGAAAGGGTCTAGGTGTCCTTATATGTTTGTTAAAGGGCATATTGGAAGTGGGAGAGCAGTAGCTTATAGTTAGAAAGTGAAAAGAGCTGAAATTGTGATATGGTTCGACCTTGATATAGGTCCATCATTCCCATTATATTAATTTTAAATCCATAATCCCTTGAGTGTTCTAAAAAGTTTTCAATATTAAATATTATATACATTCTATTTAATGTTTTAGTGATTCTTGGTATTTGGTATTCCTTTATTTTTCATGATTCAGTTTATCGTTTTGAAATGTGTAGTCTTCTTTTAGATATACTTATTAGTTTGATACTTTAAATGATTAATGGTGTCTTTAAAAATAGTTTGGGTTGTGTGGCTTGAAATACCCATGAGTTTTGAAAAAGAAAATAGGTTTTTGTGTAAATTTGATATTAATTGGTATTTTTTCATTTTCAATTGGTTTTCTTTGGTTTAGGCATGATATCAAGATTGTTTATATGTTTGTAGTAACTTAGTTGTCCAATTGATCTTTTAACAGATTTTACAATTAAAATTTTTGGGTAATTATGTTTCTTAAAAATGAAAGTATTCATTATAATGTACTGTGTCTAGTTTGGAACCATGAAAAATGATTTTTGAATTTGAAAAAACCTCCCTCTTGAGGCATTCACCTCAATTCAGGAAATGTGTTGCAAGTGTTAATGTGTGATTTTTTATATGTGCCTAGTGTAAGGTATTGTGCATGATTGTGTAAAGTATGAATAGTAATGTGATTAAGGGGGAAATCAAGGGTGATATGTTGAATGGGTTTTTTATAATTAACATTTTAAGTTCTTTTGTGTTTGATTAATAAAATCTTGAAACCATTTGGAATAGAGATCATGGGAAATCCAGGGTACCTTGGAGGTAGACTAGGACTAGTATGATAACTGTTTCGAATGTGGTTCATCCCATTTTCATCTAGTAGGATTAATGCTATAACACTAGCTATACACTTGTGATGATTGGAGACCATGAGGACATTGGGGGTGTTCTCTCCTAGTGGATCGTTCTTGTGAACACTGATTTTTGTGGTTTCTACGACACGATCCACTAAGGTATGAAGATCCTAGGTCCCAAATGAACACTATTTAATTAGTTATTTCCCATGGTTCTTGTGATATTTGTTTCCATTTATTGGTTTAATTATTTTCCCACTTTTTTGAGAACCATATTATTTAATCTAAATTGGGCTCCATTCATTTCAAAATTTCAATGCATGTAGGAAACATATTTTGAATACATAATGAAAGAGAAATTATTTTTTTTGAAAAAAAAAATCATTACATGAATTTGAAATGAATAAAAAATAGTATTTTATCATGTCTTATTTTCTATCAAACACATTTTGGGATTCTTTTTAAAGGTAAGGTCATAAGGGGTTACTTACCCTTGGAATTCCTTTTTAGCAACATGGTTCTCACACCTACCTTATATTTTCAGTTTCAAGTCCTTCGAGTTTTGGATACCTCTTGGAGAAAACATTGTTCTGTGTTAGGTGGTGACCCATGATCTAAAATGAAGTTATATTTAGTGGTGGACCTTTATATTATTTTAACTTCTAGTGTTAATATTTTTTTTTGATTTTATCATTGTATATTTTTCTCTCATTTATTGGCCTAATGGTTCCCAACTAATTTATTTTGATGAAAAATAGTATTTTACAGCCTGTGGGGATTGGGAACACACTTTGGGCTTTATCAAAAATTGACACAGGTGACTGGTTTAGGGTCAAAACCGGATGGTTTTGGACAAAATGTTATCAAAGTATGTCAATCACTTTTGAGTCTTGTTAGATGGTGAAGAGTTTTCGTAGACTAGAGCTCGGATTATTAGGACATTCCATTCCAATTATGTGTTAGGTGGTGGTCCTGTACACCTATGGACTGGATTCATGTTTCAAGGGGAAGTCATGTTTCATCCAATTCATCTGATCATTATATCTATTTGTTTCATGGGAAAGGAAAAGGCAGTTGGGTGATTATTCTCAATGAGCTCGTAGGACCTAGAAATCCATTTGGAGCCGATGACATTTCCAAGGTGCAATATTCATGATTCAAGAGTGATTGGCATATATGGTCACCAACCATATGTTAGATTCATCTAAAGACAATAATTTCTTCATCTATTGTCATGTGTTTGTTTTTTGTTTTGGGAAATTATTTGAAAGATCTTATTTGAATTTTTTTTGTGAAATCTATATTTTTAATGTGGGTATGGGTAGATATTCAAAGCATATAAAATGGTTTTTCAGGGCAGTTTTGAATGCAGATTGATAATTTTCAAATTTATAAAATTATTTTTGAGTGAATGGGAAGAGTTTATTGAGGTGTAATTTTCATAATTTTCACTTGCGAGTAGATGAAATTATCAGTTTGGAAAGCATAAAGTATGTTAATGTGGTTTTTGGAAATCTATTTTAAATATGACTTTCTAAACTATTGAGAATCATTTTAAAGTGAAATGAAATGTTCTGAAATTTATGTGTATGGTTTGAATGTGGATTATTTATTGAATGTTGTTTTTGAAAAATAATTTGTGAGGTTCTATATGAGTTTTGATTTTATGACAACCAATTTTGAGAAAATTGAAGTGTGGGTTGAGTGATTATTTTATACAATGAAGAAGGCTTTTTTTCACATTTGGTACTCTCATGAGTGACTAGATGCATGTGAAATATGTGGAGAGTAGATTGGTTCCTTGTTTGGCACGAGGTAGAGAATGTGTGAGACTTCATGAGGTACCATTGGTGAATATGAAACCCACCCATCCTATTTTATTTTAAAAGGTGTTTTTAAAGAAAAGGTGGAGTTATTGGTAGTCCGTAGTTGTGTGGTGTGATTCTTTATCACTTGGGATTGTAACATGGAAGGTATTTTGGGTCTAAATACTTTTATTTTTGGGAGATGTTTGAAGTAGTATTTTGTCGAGGAATTAGGTTATGATAATGGTAAATGGGTTTTTATTGAAACATATTTTGGATTGATTTGAGTAGGTTTCATTTAGTGAATTTGTTGTCTGAATGGCGTATGTTTTGGCCAAAGGGCTAGTTTGAATGGGTACCTAGATTATCCTTGATTTCTAGTGCATGACCCTATAAGGAATTTATTCAATTAAAAATCCATACACATGTGTTTTTTCGTTGATTTTTCATTGGTTTGATGAAACTATGGACTCTCTTATGGTGTTTCAGGTTTGAGTTTATGTCTATTTTTCTGAATTAAGATAATCCTCTTGCAATGGAAATGTGGTTACAAAATTATTTGAAATAAATATTAATTTATTGAGTTTTATAAATCGTATAAGGTTATGTTGGGCATCTTTAAGATAGAAGGTCCGTACTGGGAGTGGTGAAATGAATTCCAGATAGGAAAGTGGAATGCAGTCTGGGATATTGGTGTGGGACATTTTTATAGAGGGCCTTTGGACTTTTCATTGGTTTTATATATGAAAGGGTTCAAGCTAGGCCAATGGTGTGGGAATTTTGGTCGTAAGAGGATATTATGTCTGTATGAAGAAATTGTGTGCTACATGGGACTCTATTTATGGTCACTATCCTTTTAATGTTTCTATCAGATATGAGGGTCTTGTCTACTGTCATCTTGCAGTGTTATATTCACATTAATAAGGAAATGTGGATGTTGTGGAACCTTTAGTGAGATTTTATTTTAGTAGAATTTTGTTCCTCATCTATATATTCTTAAAATTCTCCATTATAAATGATGTTCCCCTCATAGTGAACCTTATTTCGTTGTTTCTTGTTTGGGGTGAATAGAGGTGAATGTTTTAGATCCTATCAAGGTGAAGTATCATGGTAAAACCAAGTGAGTCATGGGATGTGTGTGTTTGGTTTGTGTTGTCTGATTGTGGTTTGGTTGTGTTCAGAACCATAAGGAGAAGTTCCATTGGTGATTCTTTGATGCCAAACAATGATGATGGATATTCTTCAAACATACAAGCTCGATCCATATTCCTCAGAGTGAAGCTAACATGAAGTCAGGAACCCCCGGGTTGTTTAAAAGACCTTGGTCTAGTGTCTGTATTCAGTATGGGAAATGGAGATAACTTAAATATCCTTTGTATGTGTATCATTTCAAGATTCCACATTTAGTGACAAATGACATGGGTACCTAGTATCTTAATTTTTTTCCACATTGGTGGATGATTTCCTCCTTAGTTATAAGGAGATGTGGTTGTCTCATTTTCATGATGTTTAGTGATTATAACCATGTGTATGTAACACTCTATTTGATGTTCCATGTATTCACAACCATATAGATCAACCTCTATTTTGGTTTGGGCATAATTGGGAATGGTGGTTCTCTATGGGAGTAGGGAATCATGTGGTGTTTTAAATTTGGTCTAGAATCATTTTCATTTACTCCCTTGTGATAGGGGATACAGTTGTTGCCTATAGTTTACATGTAATCCCATATCATATTCATTTTTAAATCATGCTAGTGGGCTGAATTAGTTTGTTCATATGGTAGGGAGACCCATTGTGGGTCTCACCATAATTACTCTTGAGGGTATCAGTGTTAGTATCTCTCTTATGTTGGCAAGTTTGTTTAGTCCTACCATGTTGTTAACTAGTTGTGTTTCTGATGTTGACATGGCTATAGACGATCTATTTTCATTGTTTCAATATAATGTTAAGGGTAACATTGATATTGTCTTGGGTATTTTTGTTGAAGGGGATGGATCATGTGTTGTGTGAATTCTATCCTTTTGATTGCTCAACTAGTGGTGTTTAAATTTTTAGTGGTGGGTGGAACATAGAGGAGAGTCCATTTTGGCCTCCTAAGATTAATTTGTAAGTCTCTTTTTTCTATTTTTAGTGTTATAGTTTTCTTCTAATTTGACTTTTCATAATAATGGCCTAAATCATTGAAGGAGAGTTGGTTTTTCCTTTTGGGTTAAACCATGGAATTGATTTCTGGGGATAGAAAGTGTTAATGGTGGGGAGAATTGTCACTGCCGGACCCAGTACATTACGATCTTGGTTAGTATGTTTATATTTGTGTCTTTTTTAGTATAAAATTTATTATATTAAAATAAAAATGAAAAAAATAAATAAAAATTTATTTATTAATAATAATAATGTTAGTATTATTATTAATAATACAATTATTAATTTTATTGTTATGTTATTATTATTTATTTTATTATGTCATTATAATTATAAATAGGTTGTTGTTATTATTATTATATTTCATATTAGATATTTTTTTGGTTTTACCACACCTCTTCCTTCTCCTCTTACCATGAACCCCCTCCCCCTCTTTAAGTCACAACACGCCCCTCTTCCCAGACCTCTTTCAGTGACTTCTTCCCCTGTATGACAAAACTCATTCCCCTTCCGACGGCTCTTCCCACTCTTACTAAGACCATGACCCCACATACACCCTCTCTCACATGACCATAGTTTTATTCCTCTCTCACATGACCCCAATTGGCCACCTCCCTTGTGAAACCCTAGTCGGCTGCCTCAATCACGCGGCCCCACCAGCCACCCTCCATCATGCAACCCCTCTGTTTCTCTCACTCCCTCTAGGTAGGATTATCATTCACATTTTTGGGTTTTTGGTTTTCTTGTAAGTTGGGTGTTCATTTATGGGTTTTGATCATGGATTTTTGGGTTTGATCTTCTTTCTTGTGGTTCATTTTGGCTCCGTTGTGGTGGGTTTGCGGTTTGGATAGATATATTCACCAGTTTCAAGTGGTTCCCCAACCAATGCAAGGTGATTCCGTGCATTGAAATTAATTGATGAGTTAATTAATCTTGGTTAAATATTTTTTTTTCATTTTATGAATAATATTTGTGCTGTCAATGTAGTTTGTGAAAATAATTTGATATGAATATTTTTTGAAATTGGTTTTCATGTATGAATTGGGGTTTAATCCTTGTGGAAACCCTTGGTGTTCACCCTGGTAATGGTTTATAACTCATTAAAAGGATTTATTAAGTTGCTCAAGTGGTGTGGATCACATTTTGAGTTGTTTTTGGTCTGTTTTATTTTTTGGAATGTTTTGGGTATAAATTTTATATTGTTTGAATAATGTAAATCATGTTATAATGTGTTCATAATATGAATTTGGTTTAAAGTGGAATTTCTATCTGAAACTGAGTGTGTTATTGTTGAAAACCCTTGATGTGATATTTAGAAATTTTTTAAAAATTTCTTGTGTGACTTATTAAGTTATGCATGTGATGAGAATGAGGTTAGGTAAAATGGTTTATTGTGCATTGGATTATAAACAGAAGAATTTGAGTATATTTTTTTGGGTAAGTTTTGATTTCACATCAAGGAAATGTTTTATTAAGTATTCAATTAATTTATTAAATTATATGTGTAGGGTGTTGTACCTTATTTGTGGTTTTGATTCGTCAGGTCTAAAGTAATTCATCTGTGTATTAATAGGTAAATAAATAAATATATATATATATATATATATATGTGTGTGTGTGTGTGTGTGTGTGTCTGTGCATTCCCACATTTCATGTATAATCATCCATGATATTGAATATATATTTATGGGGCAAGGTCTTCCCATTCATCTATTTGAAAATTTTAACGTAGGTGAGTGGAAACTAGAATATTTATATAAGAATATATTTAAGGATCCCCTTACATATGTTCATGTCCATGATGTTGTGTGTATAGGGGCTAGGTGTCTTTTTATTTATGTGGTAGTATGTATTCTTAGTAGGAGAGTAGCCGATTCTAGTTTTCAAGTGCCAATAGACGAATGTTCAGTTGGATTCTACCCAGAGGTAGGTCCCCTATGCCAATGACTTTGAATTGAGTTACATAATTTACTGAGAGTATTAAAATGTTTATTTTTCATATTAAATTGTATATACATGTTATGAAAGGTTTTAGGGATGCTCAATATTGTATTTGAATTTATTTTTCATGATTCACATAATTTTTACAAAATGTGTAGTGTTATTTTAGATATTCTTCCAAGATTGATACTTTAATTTTTTATAAGTTTCTTCAAAAATGGTTTTCGGTGCGTGTTTGGTAATCCCCAGGATTTTAGGAAAATCACTTGTTTTTTGGTGGGAATATTAGATTAATTGTTTTCTTTCCTTTCTCAAATGGTTTTATTATGTTTTGGAATGATTTCATTCTTGTTTTTATGTGTGTGGAACCTTGGTGGATAAATTGATATTTTAAATGATATTGAAATTAAAATTATTTGTTGATTGTGTTGTCTAAAAATGAAAGTATTTTTTGTAATTTAATGAGGCCCATTTGGCACCTTAAAAAATGTTTTGTGGAAGTGATAACCCCTATATTGATGAATTCCCCTTAACTAGAGAAATGTGATGAAATTGTTAATGTGTGATATGTGATATGTGAATAGTGTAAAGGATTGTGTGTGGTAGTGTAACTTAGGAAAGAGAATGCACATAAGTAGGGAGATCAGTGGGGATTGGTTGAATGGATTTTTGATTAGCAATGTGTTACGTTCATATGTGTTTTCTTAATAAAAACTCACCACCATTTGGAATAGATCACTTGTCAAATCATGTGTACATAGATGGGAAGACTGAGACTAGTATGCTAGATTATTATGAATTGGTTCGTCTAGATTTTCTATTTCAGGATCGATGCTAAAACACTAATTAAATACTTATGTTGATTGGAGACCACTATGCCATTGGGGTTTCCCCTCCTAGTAGATCATGCCTGAGAATGATGATGGTAATGGTTTCTAATACACAACGTACTGAGGTACGAAGATCCAAGGTCACAAAATTACACTAGCTTTATAGGGATTTCCTAAGGTTCTTGTGATATTAATTTCAATCCAGTTGTTTCATTCCTGATCTCTCTTTTTTGAAAACCATATTATTAATCTAAATTGGTATCCATTTATTTTGAAATGTTGATGAAATCATGGAACCTATTTTGAAAAAATAATGGAAGAGAAATTCTTTTGATGAAAATGAAAACATGATACTTGAAATTGAAAATATTCAAAAACATTATTTTATTATGTCTTATTTTAAAACTAACATTTTTAGGTTTTTTTAAAGTTAAAGGATAGTGTCATTGTTATCATTCGATTTCCTATGGCACATCTTTGTGCTCATGCCTACCCTATTATTTCAGTTTCAGGTCTCTCTAGTTTTGGATCTCTCTTAGATGGAGCATGCTTCTATGTTTGGTGGTGACCTATGAAGTCACTGGGAAGTAGGTTTAGTGGTTGAACATTAATTTATTTTAGATTTTAATATTTATATAATTTTTCTGTTTATATTTATTTATTGTTCTGTCATTTTTGGGACAAATAATCCCCAAATATTGTATTTTGATGCTCAGAACTAGATTATTGCCATTGGGATTGAGAATTCCCTTCAGGCCTTGTTGCTGATCGACTCGGGTGGCCGATTCAGGGTCGACCTGGGTTGGTTTGTGACATGCTTTATCCCATTTTTTTGGTAAATTGTAACAAATTATCTTCTAAAAATCCCTTCCCCCATAATGTGTTCACCATGAAGATACTTTTTTGAGAACAATTCATTCAATATATGATAGGTAATTGGTACAAAAGTCAATTGCCTCTTAAAAAATATATCATTTTTAGTACAACCTTCTGGCTGGCTATGATTCTTAACATACCCATTCAAAATCTTCATATACTTTCAAATGGGGTACACCACCAATAATGGATTGGAACACATAATTGAACCTCTTTGACCAAGTGAACCATCAGATGCATCATTATATCAATGAATGATGGTGGAAATAAAATATATAATTCTCAAAATATGAATTTAATATCTTTATTCATTGTGGGAAACATCACCGAGTCTACAACTTTATTACATATGGCTTTGAAAAAGAAGCAGATTCAGGTTCATGTATGTCAGACATTTTGAGGAAGAATTTAATGGAAAGAAACAAGCATTATATATTTCATTAAAACAAGACAGTCATTTTATTTTATTCCTTGAAACGTCAAATTCTTCATTGAAATCAAATTCGTGATATTTGATGAATGTAGATGTGGAACTTTTACACTAGTAAGGAAAATGAAAAATTGAAATTTTTACTATCTGGATAGAGTGTAAGCTACTTAAAGAAGAATATGTTCCCTTTTATTCTTTACCGAGGCTGACTCTTCCCTTATACCCATTTCAATCAAGTCCAACCAAGTGTTATTTCCATATTTTATTTTCCTTGAACATTTAGTAACTTTATAATAAAACTATCAAATAATTTTTTTTCTATATGATTGAAATAAATAAAACTCCCAACATAAAAACAATACCAATATATCAAATCAATGAAAATTGATCATTTCTTCCAAACTAATTTTGTATGGTTTTGAGATCATGGTTTACCAAAAATCATGCCAATTGTTTTTACTTTTTTTGTATCGTTGATTTCCCATTTCAAGTGACGGGGTTGTACCTTATTCAATATTCCAATTGAATGTAGTTGTCCAGGGGTAATATTTATTTCGTCGCGGTAAAAATTTTAAATTCCCTAAAAAAACAGTCTTTGAGGAATTTTTCAACCGAATTGAGTTTGTGTTTTTTTCCAAAATTGGACACCACAACAGTCCCTTAATGCTATAGCCTCATAAATTTCCATATACTGGGAATTTATTTATTATTCCATAAAACATGAACCTCAAGGTTAATTATTCCCTTCTATGAGAATCATACGTTATAACACCTGTATCCCACATAAATTTTAGATCATCTATCAATCAATCCAAATAGACATTAATATCACAACCATTTTACATTGTTCCATATATAAGCAGATACAATATAATGTATTTTCCCTTTATTCAAAAAAAATAGAAGAAATATATGATTTATCAGGATAAAATTCCATGTACTGTGAGTTCTACTCAATACACCAAAAGTATTTATTCTATTCTTAGATAATTCTAGATGATGGTTTATCAGCTCATTTTGAAATTCAATAAACTCATAATAAATTTTCTTCTATAGAGAAGGATCTACAGGATGACATAGGTTTCCATCTATAACACTTGTATCAAAATGACATGTTAATTGTCTCATGGTTTCTTGAAATAAATAAAGTCTTCTAAATAATGGAATGATTGGAAGGTAACATACTGATTTCGAAGGACATTATTCATTTTTCTTGTATCGATCTACACCACACATATAGACTTTTTTAGTGATTAATTTTACTTAAGACACAATATGAAATCATTTGGACAAGAATGTATTTTATTAGAGATCATAACCATTAAACCTAAAATTAAATTATCAGAATCTATTCAGTATGGTAGGTCATTTTCATCGATTAGCATATCTTTCATGAGACCCAGTAGTTCTGTAAAGCCAGTGTCACTCCATATGCTACCGGCTTTCAAATTATATAACTACAATAAAACAGACAATGTTGTGTATATAGTACAACCAATATAACATGGTTTAATATAAAAAATATTTATCTCCACATAGATCTTTTGAAAATCACGACGGTTATTTTTAATTTCAATTATAATTTCTTCAGTGTGATCCCCATTATATTTTACAATGGTATTCGTATCAGTTGACTTATAAACCGTAGTATCATCACCATCGATGCCCAGATTTGGTTTCCCCCATGTTTAGTCCAAAATATATAGATTTGATCTTTTACAAGACAAATTAAATGTTTTTTCAACTCTTCTAGTGTAATTTATCTTGAATAACAATAATATAAACACGGAAAACAGATTCTTTAATAGCATTTTCAAATTCATTTGCCAAACGATTATCATGCATCCATTTAAACTTAATATCCATCCTATTGGGTTCATAAATTTTTGATTTTATACAATATATAAATAAAAATTCCTAAGATATTCATTATCAAAATAAAATGTTATAATCAATTCCAAAAAGGGAAACTCAACATTTGATTATTTCAAATAATTTCAGTTTGATAGAGAAAATGAGTAACTGAATATGAGAAAGGAATTACTATCCATAAAATATTTCATAACTCCCATGGATAAATGAAAATATAATATTTTTAATTAAGGATTAATTAGAATCTCAAATATGATAAACATGAATAATAAACTCTCATTAAATCAATGATATGAGATAAAAATGTTTTGGAACTAGTGATGTAGTAACATAAGTCATTATTATATTTTAAATTAATGGTATATAAATATTTTACGACATATCTAAACTATTGAGATTTCATATCACCACGCTGACACATCCCAAAGAAATTAATGGTAATCTAACTTGATGTAAAATTACCATTTTCTAATGGATTACATGAATTAGAGTTATAAATCCAAAAACATATTGTTCTATCATTAATTAATATGGGAATAATGTTTTTTGATTAAAATATGTGATGAATGAATTAAAACAAGAACTATGATCTTGGTATTAAAGGTTATATGAATTATTAAAGAATCTTTAATTTTAAAATTTAGAATTGATACTAATAATTACAGAAAAATAATTTTATGGATAGATTAAAAGTGTTTATCAATGTAGAAGACATAATATTTTGAGGTCCAAGATATGAAAATTGATAATAATTTCCTATATTAACAATGAACAATGCTTAAATGTTCATGATTATTGAGATGACATTTTCTTAGTTTATAGGTGACTCATAGAATTCATTGGATATTTATCTACCAATACATGTAGGTGAGAGAATTTTTTTATATATTTCAAAATAAAGATTGAAAACCCATGTTGAAACCCATTTAAAATTGAATAAAATTTTCAAATGTTGTTGTCTGAAATTCAATATATATCATGTATTGTAGGATATTCATTATATTCCATTTTTTTAATAGTAAACATTTTTTACATACTATTTTTCTACAAGACATATAGCTTTGTGTCAAAATGATTCCATCGAAATAAATTTTCAGTGGTTAAATAAATAGTCTTGAAGGGGAGAAAAATTCATTAAAATAAAAACTTCTTACCATTGAGTATAAAAAAATAAATTCTCCTTGAGCGATCAAGAGTTGCATCAAAATTTGAAACTAAGAAAATTGGAAGGCCTACCTTGCTATTATTTAATCACCGGAAAAAATACATATCCAAATAGAAAATAAAAAAATGAATCCAAAAAATACACAAATAAAATCGGAATCCCTACCTCAATAGGTTGAGAAAAATCTAAAACCCTCTTCAGAAACACTAACTTTAATCGAACACCAGTTGTTAGAAGAGATGTTTGAAATGCATTCGAGTGTTGTGATTTTAGGTTTGATTCACTGAGGAGGAGTGGTTAAAGTGGGTGGCTTCCCTGGAAATTTTTTGATATCCCAGAGGGTTTGAAAATGTCAAGGGTTTTTTAATTAGAACATGAAACTTTTATTAGCGCTGACAAATAAGTGATGAAAAAGAATCCATTTTTGGTAATTATTACTTATGTGTCGACCAAAGGACTCGTTATCATCGGGTTTTTAGCACTGATAATTGTAGGTATTTATTACTGCTAAAAATAACTATTAAAATCAGTCTTTATTAGTGCTAAAATTATAGCACTGGTAAAGACTCAACTTTATAAGTGTGAAAAAAGAACCGATAAAGATCCTTTTTTCTATGCTGATTGCTTAAGCACTAATAAATGATTTATAATTATAATTATAAATATAATAATTTAAATATATGTATATACTTATTTAATATATATTAATATAAATAAAGTAAAAAATTTCTTTTTAAATATATTTATTATAAGTTTATAATTATTTAATTATAATTTCAGAAATATTTTTAAAAAATTTAATTTATATCATCATATATATTTTTAAAATTATTCATAAATATATCTAATAAATATATATATAGATAAATATAGTAAATAAATTCATTATTAAATTAAATGTGTTATAAATATAATCGTAATTTAGTTATATATAATTATTTATTTATAATTACTCAAACACCGTTAAAAATTTATTTATTAATAACTATAAATATATAATTGGATAAATATAGTACATTTATAGTTATAAATATATTTATTGATAAATATTTTTATAAATATGTTTTTTATATTTTTAATGAACATATAATTTTTAGTGCTTGCATATATGTTAAAAATGATTGAAATTGAATAAATTAAGAACAAGTAGACTTTAACAATACTGAAAAATGGATAAGTTTTATGTGTGTGCAATGTATATAAAACTATATTAATTAATTATATGTGAAATCAATATTACACATATTTGATCCTTGTAAGGTTGAAAAATCAAATGATATTCAATTATATGTCGAGTACTACAAAATTAAACAATATTTTTAAGGAATTATAATTTTTAATTATAACCCATTATAAAATAAATATATGACTATTTAATTTAAAGCACATAAATATCTTTTAATGTATAAATCATATTTATATACATTAATATGAATCTATATATTTAATATATAAAATTTCGTGATATTAATTATAATAATTATCTAATTAATAACATTTTAATATTTACTAATGTATAATCAATTTATTCATTTTTATCAATAATTATTTAATTTAAAAAATATGTAATACTTTTTAAAAAAATAAATTATTTTTATTTTTTAAATTATTTAATTTTATTTATTTGGAAATTTATCATCACAAAAAATGTGATCATGAAATAAATATTTATCAACAGTAAAAATAAAGCACCCATAAAGGAATCCATTTTCATTTTTAAAAGAAGCTTCGATGAAAGGTTTAATATGTCAACTCTTTTCTTGGTACTGTTAAATATTCCATTTATCAGAATTTTCCTAGCAGTTGAAAAATAGAAACACTGTCAGAAATAGGTTTTTGTATAGTGATTACTATTCATTTTTAAATGAATAGATTATTACACCTCAAATCGTGTCTGTCCCATGATTTTTTAAAACAATATTCTCAACTATGCTGCTCGAGGTAGCCTTCGGCTCACGAGGCCCACTGTTATCATAAGAAAACCCCGTCAACAATGACCTTGAAGCTTAAACTCAATCCCACCTACACATTAGAAACATGGGGTCACCATATATCAGCTCAAGGGCTATATACATCCCTCATGAAGTCATTTTTGATGGATCATCTTTCCACTTCAAATGTTGTTGGAAGAGGAGGCCACCACTTCCAAAAAAATACTTAAGAACCACTGTCTTGCTACCATGATAAACCATTCTCTACCTTTCCACTACCACAATTCCAAGCCACCATTTCAAAACAAAATGACCACATCTCCTTCCACCATACAAGAGTTGTGAACAAACATGAGGACCACAACTTCCATTTTTCCTCACCAAAGAAGGGGACACCCCATACACTTGTGTGTATCTTTGATGATACAAAGAGCTTATCTCAGGGATTATTTGAAAAATATTGGAATATATTTTAATATATGGAGACCAAAGAGAACACTCCCTATAAAAATAGAGGGAGTTTCATCCAAGGAAAAGAGTTCATCTACCCATGATAGTTCTATGGACATAGTGAGTCTTGAACACATGCTATTATTTTATTCTCCTTTTTATTTCATTTTAGTTTTAGTTTTATTTTATGTAATCCATCATTATGTTTATCAAATCAATTGAATATCATTTTTGGTTTTTATTTAATGTGTTTTACAACCAATATTCTTCTTCTTCTTTGGTTATTATTTTTTCTGGATGATATCCTATTTATATATGTTAATTTTTATATTCTTATATATTATTTTTTATTCCTCTATTTATCTCTCTCTATCTCTATTCTTCATCAATTTTTATTTTTGTGATTTCATATATTTTTTCTATTTTTCATCTCTATTGTTTATTTTTCTTTTAGTTATTTTTATCTTCTTTTTTCCATCTCTTAGTCCTCTTCAATCCATAGGGACCTCTTAACCTAAAAATTGAGGGGTATCCCAAGGCATGACCTAGTGGAGGTATGTGGAGATTCCATTTATTCTAAACATAAATTAAAAAGATTTATTTATGTTTGGGGTGAGAAAGAGTGATGTTCATGAGTGTAGAGATTTTTCACAAAGACACATAAATCAAAATATTTATATAATTTTATAAAATATTTTCTCTCAAATATTCCCAATATATGATCTTCATAAGATTGATTTGATCCATTTAGTTGGTGAAATTACATACAATGGAGCCTCATCCATGAAGATTTCACACTCTCGATTATGGTTTCCCATCAACCGTTATTATAGTAGGAGGTGGGATTTATATTTCTAAATATATTTTTTATTTTACACCATGAAATAAAAGAATATTAATTCACACTTTATATGTCACAATTGAATTATCAAAATATATTGAAACACCAATGTTGAAAATGATGCAACCCATAGACCAAAACACAAAGGCCAAGTACATTCATTTCTAATCACATACAATCTATAATTACATCTTAGTATAATTTAAATTTCAGTTCTCCATATCTTTTTAATATTTTAGAAAATACTGAAATCAAAATACATTCGACAGTGTTTATAAAAATACAAAAAAAATAGATTTAGGTGAATTAGATCAAATACATGAATCACCTGAGAAGCTCTTCAATTTAAAAAACCCTAGTTAGCCACTATGACGCAGTAGGAGAAATATTTTCTTACCGCTCCCTATGACATGTATTCATCTAGACATATTATTATTTTTTAGGAAAAATGAACATTAATTATTTTAATATATATAAATTTTTTTTCATAAATTAAATCTAGCCTCATAGAGGCTCAAAATCTCATGTCGTCCCAATGACTAGCTACGTAACCAATCCATTTAATATTATAAAATAATGCACGGAGAATTCATAATCATTATAATATGGCACTACATAACATATATTATAAGAGATCACTCCTCTGGTTCTCCAAATTTGTATACATATGCCCCTATATCGAGCTTAAAAAAGGGGTTCACATAGTTCCAATTTGTAGGAAAAGTTGGAGGTGGTATCTAGAACCAAGATTTCATGAAACCACATGGACCATGGTTTTGGGCTACAAAAATTCATCATCTAGGAATGTATGAAAGAAAATAATGTTTCAATGAAACCTTTACTATCTACCTATAATATTTTGGATCCATTTTATTTATAAAATGGAAGAAATTTCGAAAATACCTAACCAATTGTCTGCCTTCAAGCATATTCAGAATCTGGGATAGATGAGTTTGGTCGGGCCCCTTGATAGATGAAATGGGATTAGGTGTCTTCAAAAGAGTTTTATCCCACTTATTTTTGTATCATAAAAAAATTAATAATATTTGGATTCTTGGAATAAATATAATTTGATTTTGAATCCAGCCATTTTCCTTGGAGCTTATACAGATTAGACCATTTTCTTAAACATTACTCTGGTTCCTCAAAATCACCACATAATTAAATGTAATCATTAAAAGAATATATATTTTCCTTTTTAACTAAAAAAATGTTAAAATATTATATAAAATGTAATTTTAGTTTTTTTATTATATTTGAAATTTACAATACAAAATCAGTTTAACACAGTTATATAATGGTGGATAAGAATAGTTAATTGGTATGTTATCATTTATAAGGGGATTCTCTATATTTGGAGTTTGAAATATATAGTTGAATTAGAGTTTTTTAGAATTATATGTTTATAATGGATTAGAATTAATAATAGTCAAGAGTCTTGATAAGGATATAGTTTCAACATTAGTTCATGTACTAAGACAGTGGAATGCATTGAGAATTACACACATATTTAAAGGAAGTGTGGATTAATTTACTAAATAAAAAATATTATATATTAATTTATTACCAAAATATAATTAATACATCTCTTATAAAATTATTCTTTAGTGATTAAATAGAAGATTTACTTGATTGTTTTGAATGATTGATTGTATTTTATTCTTTGTATACAATATAGTAATTGATTAGTTGTCTTAGGTTTTCAAAAAATAATGTATTTTAATAAATTATTTTTATTGAAAATATATTTAAAAATATATTGTAATTTAGTTACAATTCAATTAAATTTCAATTTTATTATGGAATTTATATTGGAATCAAAATATTTTTTAAAAAGAAATGAAAATTCAAGAAATAAAAAAGTGTCCCAAACCAACCCCACTAAGAATATAGTTATTGTAAACCTATTATTATGAATCAATATGATATGGCTGCTGTCACATAATCTCATGAATTCCTCCCCATACCATAGCTACTATTAACTATGCGGGAGGTTCTATCAGTAATGTGTGAGGATTGTACTATTTGGTTAAAATAAAGGGAAATATCTGAAGAAGTATAAATATCATATGAATAAAAATGAATAAAAAGCATGGATTTTATAAATACCATTCAACCAATGGTAGAAAGTCAAAAAAAAGTTTTAGCATAGTGAAAACTAAAATATATTCATACAATCATAGGTCAAGAGTTGAATCTCTCAAAACATTATTAAATAAAAGATTAAAAAAACAACCAAAATAATTGTTACTATAATTAAATTGGGTTTAAATACATACCTAATAAAATATTAGTGTCCAACCATATATCTATGTCACTTTTCAACAATAGATTTATGATATCACACTCTAATGGTGGCCCTTGCATTCCAGCAATGAAGAAATATAGATAATGACCCATTGAGTCCTAGATTCAGTAGATCCAAGTTTTGAAACTAGCATAATGGGTATAAACATATCACATATGGAGAGAATTAATAAAAATATTATAATAAGGATTGGGATAATGGATAAAACAACAACCAAGAAACTATTTCACATATGGTTAAGTAAACCAAACCCACCCATAATGGTTGAACAATTTCAATAAATGTATATAAACCTCCAAATAAATACCAAAATACATGGCTGTTTACATAACCCTCATAAGTTATCTAAATTCAAAGCTTTTAATGTCCATCCTGGTAGCCAAAATCTTCTTGGAATTAAGAAAAATCATTTATATATATATACGTTGGGTGATCATAATATGTTTAATCAGTATGATCATACCAATGGTCTCTCTTGTGAATGTGAAAATAGAATACTATGACACTACTGAATAAAAATAAGATATAAATATACACATAACTAGTAAAACTCTAAAATATGAACCACGCCATGGAATTATCATCAAATAATGCATATGATATAGTAACATAGAATCAATATATTATAAAAAATGGAACCTTGGAACCACATCCCTGCTGATTTAATAATCTCACACCCCAACAACAAATTTCATGTGCTCAAATCGCTTATATAAATATCTCATCACATTCCTATCCATCACAAATGTGGGGAAGAATGAATCAAAATGTATCCAAACATCTCAAAGGTTCCAAAATAAATTATTAGAATTATTAATCTTCATTTTATAATATCATCCACATAACTGCGTATATATGCCATCATGAACATGGAGTATATTGACCTCATTACCTCCTCTAACTACATATGAGACAAGACCCATATCACATATTCACCCTCACAGGTTTATCTCCAACACAATCCCATCATCTCTAAGAGATCTCCAAAACTAACTCAAATCATCTTCTTGTGTAGTCACCTACACCATCCCATGTCATCATCACTACTACTGAATGAATTATAGGGAAGTGGGAGTGGCTAGCTATTTGATTCAACACAATCCTAGACAGTGTGGAAAACAATATAAAACTAAAATTTTATGCATTTGTAAGCTCATGAAAATTGGGCATGATACATTTAAAAATATCATGAAAAATAATTTTTAGAGATATAAAACTAAACACACATCTTATTATTTAATATCAATTATAGTGGTTCACTCCAAAAGATCACCATTACACCTTGGGATTTCAATCACAACTGCAACCCCAGTAAGGGCTTCACACCAAAAAAACCTCCACACATAACAATAAAACAACCACTTCTAATAACTTGTTCTCGCATTTTCCTAGGATTCCCCATTTTGAATCTAAAAATAGTTCATTAATATTCAATTTTTAATTTAAATATAAAATATTAACATCTAGTATATATTTCATTAATTTAACCATGTAATATATAATTAAATTAATTTTATGTAATTAACATGCATCATTTTAGTGGATGATATTTCAATTAACATATAAATTTTATTCATGGGTGTCTGGGTATCTAATAAAACCTTAAAACAATAACACTCAGCCATCTCACATCCAAGACTACCGCAATATAATTATTTCTTTGACATTATTTTAACACAACCATCTTGAGGAAAACAACCATAAACTAACCGTCCTAGAAAATCTAACATCACGTTTCCAAAGAACCAATGATTGCATCATATATGAATAAATTCCCGACCAAAAACAGTCACCAACGTCACCAATATATCTCAAGAAGGACTCACATATCCTCAAAAGATTCACAGAAATCACATTAACACACAAAATAAATAGTTTATCAACCATAATTTATCGAAAAATTTTGTTTATTAAAGGTATGTAACCATATAACATCATTTAATATGATGTAAATAATTATAAAAATATATATTTACAAAGGAAACCAATTATTCATCCATATATAAATCATTATTATTAACATTTTCATTCATGGTGAGTCTGAATAATTAGCATGAATAGGGTTTCCTTATAGATACATGTACCATAAAAACAAGTCTCCTGCAACAGTTTTCTTCTTCAAAATTATTAATAAAGAAGAATTCCATTATAAATACCATAAAAATTTGAAAAACCATTTGAATAATCCCCTTATAATACTTTTTTATTCAAATTAGATTAGTTAACTTCTTATGATGTCACGTATGATTCAACCAAAGGAAGTCGATGGCGTTAACTCCTAACAAAAACTCATAAATGGAGGATATCTTGGATCCCCTTCCTCATGGATGATTTCCGAATTATGATACATAACAAAAAAATTGATATACAACTGGGTGACCTAAACCACTTAAAAATTTAGAGGATAATCATGAACTAAATCATATGCTCATACAAAAAAATATCTTAAACACTCATTGATCTACGAAATGTCACTATTGAGAATCCACCAAGAGAGAAATATAAGAGAAAAAATGGGAAAAGAGATGATTTGATAATATATTTCCAAAATAAAACCTATTGAAGGAAATGCTCAAATGTATAGAAATGAGAATGGAAATATGTTAAAGTATCATAGAGTTGAAAAAAATACATATATGAATGAATAAAAAATGAATGTATCTAAATTATATAAATATTATGAAACATGACACATTCATGACATGATTCACCGAGTCATGTAGTTAATATTCGCTATAACCATCAATTTAGGTCGTTAAATTGATTTAGTTCTTGGAAAACCTTGCATCCAAAACCCTTAGAACATATTCCAATCATTATGTAACATTAAGATCAAATTAATTATTTTTTTGAATAATTATTCAACTCTATGATGTAATTTGGTTTATTATTATCCTGTGAATCATTGTTTTTTTAAACTATACTCTATTATGCGAATAATAATTCATGTCATCATCTCTAGTTCATATTTTGAGCAACCCTATAGAGTAAAATATCATCACCAACACCATTTAACCCTCCTTTGGGATCCTCCAAATTCATCTATCATTTAAATTAAGTGATAAGGAAAGTAATGTTACTTCATATACCTCTAAAATAATGTTCGTAACATCTCAGGTTTCCTAGTGGTACAATACCCTTTTTTAAATTTCATTTATATGAACCTAATAATGATTCCAAAAATGATCGAGGAGTTTTTGAGTTAATCTAAAGCTCATTGGATTCATGGATCCTTGTAATGGGAAGAAAAATGCCATGTAGTTTGGTTAGGATAAACCGTGCATCCTAACCATCATGGATTCCCTTAACTATGATGTTGCACATTGTGGGGTGTGGGGGGCCTCATGATTTTTCTACGACTCAGTGACCCAAGGGGCATGTCCATGTCAAAATAATTTTCTTATATAGATTTCTTTCACGTGTCCTCCATATTTTTAAAAAAATACACCTAATCATAGACTTTTACACTTTCAGGAAGTAACTAGCACACAATTGGTGCATTTTTTGGAAAACTATTTGGACAAACCAGGTGAATTTGATTATGAAGGTGAAATTACCATTTTCCCACATTTTATGATTTAAACCCTTTCCCCTTATCATTTTTTCATTCATCCAACGGCTAAGTCTTCCTCTTACATGCATAGAGATAAATCTGCCCTATCCATAGAATTTGATTCATCTCTATCAATCATCCATTGAATCGTCTACCTTCAGATGAAGTAGAAACATTGAGGTGAAATATTACTTCATATTACTTCTATTTGTGGTTATTCATTCCATATGTTTCCCCATTTCATTGAAATATCACTTTTTCCCATTTTCAAGGAATTTGATTTTTCTCTATTTTGTCCAACCTAGCACCAATAACTGGCCATGACTAGATGAGGGAATCTCTGCAAGGCTATTGTAGGTGGTATAATCTATTTCCTATCATTTTGTTTCATTCTAGAAAATCAGTCATTGTGTCACGGGATAGGACTTTACAGCATGAACTCTAATTTTCAAAATAAATTAAATTTTTATTCCTAATGTCGATTCTAGTGACAGATGATTGCAGTGAATCAACCCCTTGGCTAGATCCCCCCTGATGTAGTCCACTAAATTGGGGAAACATACCCTACCATCTCTCTTTACTTTTACCTTAGATATATCAAATCACAATTAAGGGTAATTGACTAATAGTTAATTTTTGATCTCTTCTTTTATTTAATTGAAATGTTGAAACATGTGTTAGGACCCTATAACCCATTCCATTAAATGGAATTATTGAATATAGTTGAGTTTATACATGAGAATATGCCATCATATTTATGATTTATCAACTACATTTCTTGACCATTGGATTACCTTTAAATCTTATATATATTCTAATATAATTTATTTAATTAAGTGAAATATCCATCTCGTTGATCCTATAAAATAATTAATAGGTTTTGAAATAATTAAACATTGTGACGAGGGTGAAACAAGTAGTTATCACATCACGACCACTTGGAGGGACTCTTGAATCTATTTGATTAATATTTTGGTTTAACAGTAAACATGCTGGGGGTGACACCCACCATTACTGGAATGGGATCTCCATTCATTATTTATTTTACCTCATGATCAGTGACATTGGTTACTTAGGATAGATCCCTTGGATGGGATTGAAGGAATGATGGTTATTACATGACTTGAGAGATAATTTGGAACATACATGGGATACTAGGTAATGAACCATTGGATATTACTTTAAATTTCTTATGATTTTTAGAGTGGAATGTTGGAATTGTTTCTTGGGTCATCATGTATAGGCTCATTGACATTAGTTTTATTATGACACCCATGGGAGATACTTGGAATGTCTCTCGAGATGTCCAAGGATTGGATCAATGTTCCTCACAATATTTACAAAACTTATTTTCATGTTGAATTAATGATAAGGTAAATGAAAGATTTAAAAATGATAAATGATCATTTGATATGGAAATCATAGGGATGTTCCCTCTAATTAAAATCACAGACATGGGTATAGTCCACTCTCTCCCATATTATCTCACCGGTTTTTTAACTTTTTAGGGGTTTTTGGTTTAGACTCACCAGATCAAGACGAAGTAGGGAAATTGGATGGGTATCCTAGAGGAACCCTGTGAAATGTACTTAATTATTTAATTATATTTGAATTTAAATTTGTTAAGAACACTTTTTATAGTATATTTCATGAAATGGAATAGCTTAGACAATGTGGGTAATGACTTTCTGAGATTGTATCTCACATGATTCTTGGGGTCCATTGGTACCCGAGTAGATGTTATTGTTGCAGCTATATATAAAGGAAAGTAGCCATCTTACATTGTTTGATTTACATTTATAGGATGGAGTTGGGTGAAGTGGAGAGAGCCTATTCTTGAGAAGATAGTCATAGCATTGTTTTTTCCATTTGTACATTATTTAAGCATGTTTTAAATGGTTTCATCCCCTAACGCTTTATAGATTTTTTATAGTACACACCATTTCATAAACATCAGTTGAATCAGTTTATTATTATACATTAGCTTATTATTGTCAATTATCTTGTATTTTTGTGCTAATATTTTTCTATTTTATCATGTTTTTACTAATACTATGACCATTTATTATAATTATATATTTTTGATTTCAACTATGTTCAACGAGGTAATACCCTCCACATGGAACCTTCCTAGGCCCTCACTACTAGTTAGAAGCCTTGGTCATTTTGGGAGGCAATATTTAGGTCTTATGGCCACTGTCTCAGGGAACTTGTATGTGGATCCATGGGATCGATGCAACAATTTTCATCCAAAATATTGATAACTAAACCAAAAAAGGAAATGAATGGTTAAAAAAACCAACCCATGAGATACATATCAAGGATATCCTTACAGCCCAAACCCAACCACTATACTATAATATAATATGCATGATAACATATGATCTCATGCCACACCAAAATCCCCCACTCTCACACACTGCCATTCACACTACCATTCCAACCTCAATATTACCAAATAATACTACTAAATCCACCACATAAAACTATCTAAAGTATGAAAGTCAAGAAAAAACCCTTAATATCAATATATTTTCCACTTTGGGAAAAATAACTCTACTTTCATGATTTAAAGATGTGTTGTAAATATAAAAAATATAGACTAAGAAAGTGTTTTCATCACTTCTTGTGATTGAATCCAAAACACACACCACCAAAAGGGAAAAGTAACATATCATAATATAACATTATTAAAAGGATCAAATCATCAGTACAAAGTAAAACATGGAAAAACTCAAAAAAAAATCCATGTACCAGGAATGTATCTATATCTCTCCCTCCAGTGTACTATTTTCCATGTTGAGATGCCCCTAAAGAACACTAACCAAGGGAATAGTTAAACTATACAGAACCATCAGTTGATTATCCTAGATCACTATTAGAAATTCCACATATGTTTCATCATATATGATTTCCAAATCATGTTATTCTATGATATGGTAGTCATTGTAGAGATACTGATAGAGGTAAGGAACATAGAAGATGTCGTGAATAGTTTCCATACATGGTGTAATATGAAACTGATGCATCACTAAGCCAATGTGACCTAACCACAAAAAGGAATTGTCAATAATGTGGTAAATATTAAAAGTTCTTACAAACTTTTATTCCCTCGATGAGGGGATAAAATAATAACCACTAACCAATATCCAAAAACTATAGGGGCCTCTATCTAAAAAACATTGGTCTACTTATGGTCTTGTTCCACCTTTATATTCCCATCGAAAACCAAATATTCTAGGTCACACACTTTACTACATCAGTAATAAGAAATAATGACTCCCCATACTCTGTCCAACAAACTAATGGATAACCCAATGACTCACACAACTCATATAATTGATCCATTCCCATGGAATTACTACAGATGTTGTTATAGGAAAACTCATCATGAGGTATGATATTTTCTATTGACCCTCTAAAACCTATGAAAAAAGTTTGTAACATATCATCTGACATCTTGATTGTATTCTCTATATTCCTACCATCCTAAGGATAAACATTAGTGTTTTGTTAAAACTGGGAACCAAAGGTATGATGAAATACTCTCCATGCCCATTAGAAAAAATAAGGATCCTAATTAGAAATTATAGTTGGAATGCCTCAACCCTAGTTACCAAGAGTTAGTGCATTATTACATAACATTGGCATGATCAGAAGGAATCAAATCCCAAAATACCGATCAATTCTATAGCCTTGGATGTACTAGATACAAGCATAAGTTTTACATTACATCATTAATTGAAAAACAACAACATTGTGTTTCATTTTAATAGATTCAACTCCCTTAGACTATACCTGCAGGTCAGTCATAATATACATTTCGCCTCCTAGGAAAAATAAAACATAGGAAGGGGTGAGTTTAGTGATCACAGTGGATAACAATATAGCAGAAACATTCATGAATAAGCATAATCATTTATGGAAAATGTATAAGACTAAAACACAAGCCTTTTAAACATAAATTTCTGCATAATATTACAATGATAAATCAAATAATTCCATTTATTTATTCACCTGGATATTCTACTAGTAGAAAAATCACATGTAATATATATATCCAATTTAATAATGATGGAATTTATAATGCCAAAAATCATATCCATATTGTCAATGCCTCGTGCTAAGGCCAGAAAAAAGATTTTATCAGGGCTAGGTGCCAAGACACAAGTTTGTCTCACGAGACCTACCGATGCATAGAGGAGTATAGCGGGCTCCACCTGTCACATACTAAGTTAAATTTATTCATCATATAAAAACTTTGAAAAATAAATAAACATTCATATTAATACTAGCATACAAAATGTTAAAACTTTAACCATAAATAATGAATTGTATAAAAATAACACATCCACTTTCAATCATATCACAAACCTTCAATACAATATGGAAGATTGTATCATAACAAATCAACTTCAAAATAGAGTAAAATCCATCAAAATATGTTGACACAGATGGAATCAATACTATTTTATAGAAATATTTGTTTCTATTTTGAAATCAATTAAAAGTCACAAAATTATAAAAGAAACCTTTTTTTTGAAAATACTCTTATAATCATGTAAGGGAAGATTGGATGGTGTTATAATGGTAGAAAAGAGCCTCACATTCCATATAAATAAAAAAAAAATTCTTACCTCAATTATTTGAAAAGTTAAAAATGTACTTTTTTTGGAATGTGATGGAATTTTTTTTTCAAAACATTTTCTAAAAAGTCAAACAAGGGTATAAATGACTTTAACCCACAATCTGGGAAATTGTAAAAATGTTTTCAATGTCTTTTTTACAAAACATGAATGGGGATGATTAAGAGGTCCCAGTAGATACTCACGTATAAATAACCTTGGATAATAATGATATTGTAAAATTAACCCTTAACTTGTACTTTTCCTTGATCGATGGTACATTGACCACCTCTTCATCGGGTGTTTCCTTTTGAGTTGATCAAAATGGCTTCATAGGTTGTATTTCTGATCAATTTAAGGCCTCTAGTTTGATGTGAGGGTAGTTGGGGGGATATTTGAGCTGGGGCTGGGCGATCTAAATTTATTTGGAGGTGTAATTTTGAGAGAAAGTGAAGTACCCTTTTATAAGATAGGTGTGGGTCACTTTATGAAAAGCTTGAAATATTTTCTTATTATACAATCATATTTGGTTTATAATGGATCCAAAATTATTTCTTTCGAGGCTAAGGTGGGTAGGGGTCGAAAAACACTCAACCAAAGGGATTTAGAAAGTTTTAGGTCACCATATTAAACTTATCTTATAAATTTAACTCTTAATTATACAGTTTATCTTTTACCATGTATTCTATAATTAATATAATAAATGGTTTATAAACGTACTATAAAATGACAAGTGAACCCCAATTAGTTAATTATTGATATATATAACTTTATCTATGTTCTTTTTCAGAACCATAGATTTTTAAGAATATTATATCATTTAATAATATAGTATTTGTTTTAAAAACCCATTTATGCCAGTTTTGACAATATTTGGTTTTTGGTTTTTGGGAAAGCCATAACAACATTATGACTACAAATTTTTTTTAATCAACCCTAAAATGTCATATTAACCATGTAAATTTATGTAATACAACAAAAGTAACAATTTACAATTATATTAATATTTATAAAATCAATAATTTTAATCATTAAATAATAAGTTAATTAATGCATCATCATTGTGTCATAAATAAATTTAATTATTTAATGTCTAAAATTATAAATAAAATACCATTATTTATGAAATATTTTTATATTTGTAATAAATAATTATAGTCGAATTTATATTATGTATAACCCTATATTAAAAATGTTTTAGTTATTAAATTTTGAATTTAACACTTTTAACTCTTCTTTAAATAAAATAATAATAAATATCATAATATAATCCAAATGGACCAAAAGGATCATATTTTATTCCAAAGGTTGATATTGGTTGAAAGAAACTTATCCAATATAATTAGGACATGTTTTAGTGTAATTATAATACCATTTTTACCTTTAATTACCCTATATATTGTTAATTTTGGTAAACAAAATTCAAAATTTACTATTCACCAAAATTTATTTACATCCCATTAAACCAAAAATTACTTACTTTTTTCAACCAATTATCTGAGATTTTTTAAATTCAATTAACAAAAGAGATAAATTATGTTTTAGGCAAATTGGCTAATATGCCTAGAAGGTGGGTAAAATATGTTAAAAAATTAAATAAAATTTTATACTTCTAATTTTACTATAAAATGACATAAATGAATTACATTAACTAATATTGGTATTATATATGTATTTTGACATAAAATAAATTTAAATTAAATAAATAATTATTTAAATAAAAATTAGGTTTAAATAATAATACAGTGTTTTTTACTATTGATTAAAAATTGAATGTTTTTAGAAAAATACAAAAAAATCACCCTAAGAAATTTTGATATTCCGAATACAAAAATGATGACCATTTCGATATATAAAATTGATTAAATTTCAAAAAGTGGGTATTACTAGTCATAACAGCTAGCTTGGTTTGTCGTGGTGTGTTAGAACTCAAAGTTGCGTACAACGCAAGCTATTCTATTATTCAAAGTTAAACATACCATGGAATCTTGGGGTGTTACATTATTTCCTCTTTCAAATAATTTAATCCTTTAAATTTCAGGAATATTACACATTAAACAATTCAGGTGGTTCTTCATCATAAGTTTCTCGGGTTCCCACGTTGCCTCTTCCATCTTATGGTTTCTCAATAGAACATTTACCAGATGAGCCTTTTGGTTTCTCAACACTTGTTCTCTGGTGTCAAGAATCTTGAAAAGATCTTCACAATAAGACATATAGGGTTCCAGTTATATTTCGTCTTTGGTGAGTACATGTGTTGGGGTAGGAATGTATTTTCACAACAGTGATAAATGGATCACATCATGAACTTTGTAGAGACTTGGCGACGTTGCCAAATGGTAAGCTACAAATAAAATTCATTGTAGAATTTGAAAAGGTCTGATGTACCTGGGACATAATTTTCACTTCTTACCAAATAATATTGCAACCGTCCATTGAGATACCTTTGAGAAAACATGATCTCTTACATGAAATTCCAAATCCTTCATTCAGTTATCAGCATAGCCCTTTGACTACTTTGAGCTTCTTTGATGTGGGTTTGGATAAAATTCCCCTTTTTATTGTTTCCCCAACATGTTCTGGGCCTATGATTTTTCTTTCCCCAACATCATCCCAAAAATTTGGTGTGCGACATCTCTTTCCATATAACGCTTCTTATGGTGCCATATTAATACTTTAATGGTAGATATTATTATAGGGAAATTCTACCAGAGGTAAATATTGATCCCACATACCTTGATAAATCAAGTGAGAAATATCTCAACATTTATTCAAAGGTTTGTATAGTCCTTTCTGATTGTCCATCAGTTTGAGGGTGGTAGGTAGTGCTCAAATAAAGTTTAGTATCCAGGGCCTTTAGAAGACTTTTGAAAAATAATTATGTAAAATGGGGATCATGATGAGAAACAGTCAATAGGGTTACTCCCTGAAGTCTTACATCTTCATTAATATATAGTCTTGCAAAATGTTCAAGTGGTAAATCTTCTATTATAGCAATAAAAAATGGTGACTTGGTAAGATGGTCCACAATGCCCCATATTGCATCATTCCATCTAGGAATCTTTGGTATCTCCATGAAAAATTCCATCGTAATATTATCCGATTTCCACTCAGGCATGTGATGAGGCCGCATGAATCCTCTAGGATGTTGTCTTCCAGCCATCACCTGTGGACAAACTGTACATCTTGACACATAATCAGCATTCTCCCTCTAAATTTTTTCCCACCAAAAATTTTCCTTCAAATTATATACATCTTAGTGATACCAGTGTATATAGTAAAATCAGATCTATGAGAATCATCCAACAATTCCATTTTTTGATTAGGTATGTTAGGAACACAATGTATCTTCCCAAATTTCAAAATTCCATATTAATATACGAATTCAATATATATTCCATCATTCACAACATCAATATTTTTTTGAAACTCCCCATAATCAGTCTGAGAACATTTTATCCATTTCAGTTAAGATGATTTGGAAACTATTTGAAAAAGTATTGATGTTACACCTTCCATGATTATTACCATATCCATTTTCACTAGATACATGAACACATGATCCCTTTCAACTCTCATCTTGTTCAAAACTCCAAGATCCTTTCTACTCAAAGCATTGTCCACCTTATTTTCCTTCCTCAGGTGGTAGTGTATAGTGAAATCATAATCATTGAGTAGTTCAATCCATCTCCTTTGCCTCATGTTGAGTTCTTTTTTTGAGAAAATATACTTCAAACTCTTGCGATCAGTATATATCTCACATTTTTCACCATAGATATAGTGTCTTTATATCTTCAAATCAAAGACTACTGTTGATAACTAAATAACAAGAGTATGATAGTTTTGTTCATTAATATTCAGTTATTGTGATGAATAGGCAATAACTCTATCATTCTCCATAAGGACACAACCAAGTCCTTTCTTTGAAGAATCACTATAAATAAAAAACCCATCATTCCCTGATGGTAGAGTCAAGATTGGAGAATTGACTAATATTCTCTTCAGTTTTTCGAAACATTCTTCACACTCTTTTGTCCAATCAAATTTCACCCCTTTATTTGTGTGTATGGTGAATGGGTTATCCAATTTGGAAAAATTCTAGACGAAATGCCAATAATAACCTGCTAAACTAATAAAACTGCATACCTCAGTTGTACTTGTAATTGCTGGACATTCGTTGATTTCCTTGGTCTTTGAAGTATCAGTAGAGATTCCATCCATAAGTACAATATGTACAAGAAAAGAAATATCCTAAATCAAGTTCATACTTTCTAAACATCCCATATAATTCATTTCTTCGAAGTGTTTTCAGAATAGTGAACAAGTGATTTTCATGATCTTCATAGCTTTTGGGGTAATCCAATATATCATCAATAAATACCACTACAAAGTCTTCATGATATTACTTTAAAACTCTATTAATTAGATCCATGAAGACAAAGGATGCATTAGTCAGTCCAAAAGGCATTACTATAAACTCGTAATGCACATACCTATTACGAAATGCTATCTTCAGAATGTCTTCCTTCTTCACACACAACTCACGATATCAATGTCGAAGGTCAATCTTTGAAAATTTCTAAGCTCCATGAAGTTGATCAAATAAATCATCAACGCGAGATAGGGGATACATGTTATTTATTGTTATATCATTGATCTCCCTACATTCAATGCAAAACCTCATAGATTAATCAATCTTCTTAACAAAAAGAACTTGGGCTCCCCATGGAGGAATACTAGGGTGAATAAATCCTTTACTACTAAAATCCTATTTTTGTATCATTAGTTTCACTAATTCTACAATGACCATTCTATAAGGTGTCTTTGATATGTGCCTTAAACTAGGAATTGAATAAATGGAAAACTCAATTTCTCATTCTGGTGGATATCCTGGTAAATCCTATGGAAACACATCAACATATTTGTGTCCTCTATTTGAACATTCCTTTCATAACCCATCATTATTTCACTATCTTCATCACCAATAATTGAATTTAGTAGAGCTACTGGGGTTGGATCTAGATATGTATCAGATGGTGATGTTTGTTCTCTAATGATAATATACTCCTTATCATCATCAAAAATTGTAACCTTCTTCTTCTTACAAAAAATATTGGCATCATGGTCCAAAATCCAATACTTATCGAGGATTATATCAAATTCAATCATGGGTATGATGATGAGATCAGTAGATAAAGAATGTTATATTCCCTAATGGGAGATGATTCACAAAAAATTGTAGCAATGATACTTCCCGTAGAGGTTTTGAAAGAAAAATCCCATGTTAAATCAAATTGGAAAATATCTAATTTTCTTAGAAAACTGTGATGATATGAAACAATGTGATGATATAGAATCAAATTAAGCATTGTATAAATTTGATGAAACCATTAAATTACCTGCCACCACATCATTCAGAGCTTCAACCTCAACAGTAGTGATCATATAAGCTTGGACTTTCTCCCTTGGCCTTTTCTAAGGTAATTTTTATTCGGTTATTAGGAAATTCATTTACATAATTCCCCCTTTCTCTATAATGGTAGAATTCAACATTGATAGCCTCTTTCTTTCCATTAAAATCAAGTGCTTGGTGGCAATTTTCACCATAATTATAATAGACTCCCATTCCCTTCAGACAAGTACCAGGGTGTTTTTTCACACATTTTTTGCAGAATTGAAATTCAACTTTTTCCTTCATCCCTCTATTTAAATTTCCAGAGTGTTCATCAGATCTCTTCTTCTCTTTCATTGCTTTAAAATTTTAAGACATAAAGAATTCCTTTTTTATCATTATATCACATGAGACAATATCTTTGTATGATGAGTTGGATTGTGAGACTAATTATCAATGGAGAAATGGTTCTAAACAATCAAAGAATCAATACATCTTATTCCTTGGGTTACGTATATAATCTATATGTGCCTTGCTAACCCTATAATGTTAGCCTCATACTTTGAGACATTCTCATCCTCCATTTTCCTTAGACTCTGTAATTTTCTATTCATATCTTCTTGACTGTCACGAGGAAAGCATTTTCCCGAGAAACGTTCTTTAAACTCCTTCTATTTCATATTTGATGCTTTTCATCATCCTTTGTGTTTTTAATTAATTACCACCATTGAACTTCATCTCCCGTGAGGCAATAAACATCCGTTAAAACTTTTTCCATTTCGCATCCCCAAAAATCATGGAATATTTTATCTAAAGAACTTATCCATTGCTCAGCTAAAAATATATTTTTTGTCCCATTGAATTCTGGTGGTTGTTGCCTCATGAAGTGGTCTAACATTAACCCTATGCATTGTTGATCAGGGTGATCCATACGACTAAGGTTATAATTCATAACTTATGTGAGTTTTCCTAGTATGGTTATAAGCTGTTCATCCATGGTTACATCACTAGCTCCACTATAATTATCTTGAGTGTGAGAGAAATATATAAATGGATCACGTGCATTGATACAGTTTCCATTCCATCCACTAGGCACCATTCCTAAACAATGGAATACAATAAATTAGTCAATGAACCACAATACATAATTCCAAACTAGTAAAATACATAACATAAATTGAATAGTTTATGTAAATACTCCATAATCATAAAAATATGTTTTCTTTGAGAATGTATTTACTCGTAAATCCATCATAATGGTTTGTAAATAAAATGTGAATTATCCTAAGCATACCACCCCAAAGTGTTGTAACCAAGAGTGTAACAAGGCCCATTGTCGTGTACCAGGATACCCCGAGTCAAGCCTGAAACTCCATGTAGAAGTTTTCACTCTTAGGCACATCTATTCTAGAGCTGCCTCTACCTGACCATATCCAGACTAAGACCTATTTCTTGGAAAATACATCAAATCTCTACATTACCAAAATTTTAGGAAGTAATTATAGAATAATCCCCAAAGTCTATCTTAGGGTAATGTTATCTAATCATAGATTTCATAAATCTAGCTTCCAAAGTTTATACTAAACTTCCTATGATGCCAATGGTTACATATCGACCCTAGTTACCCCGAGTCAGTGCATTATTATATAACATTAGCATGATCACAAGGGAAAAATAACGAAAGGGTGATCCGTTTAGTAGCCTTGGAAGTACTAGATACTAACATAAATTTTAAATTACATTATGAACTAAAAAACAACGACATTGTGTCTCCATTTATCACATTCCACTCCCTTAAACTATCCATGTAGGTTAGTCATAATATACTTCTTCACATACTGGGAGAAATAAAACCCTGGAAGGGGTGAACTCAAGTGCTTAGTAAGGATAAAAATATTGCAGAAACATTCATAAATAAGTACAAACAATTAAGTAACATGGATAAGACTAAAACAGAAGCCTTTTAAACAAAAAATTTAGCATAATATTGCAAAGATAAATCAAATAATTTGATTTACATATTCACATTAATATTCTACTTGTAAAATAATCACATGTAATATCTATATCAAATTTCATAATGATGGAATGAATAATATCGGACATCATAACCACGTAGTCAAGGACTTGTGCCAAGACTTGAAATAATATTTTGTCAAGGCCTTGTGCCAAGACACTAGTTTCCCTCATGAGACCAACCGATTCATCGAGAATCTATAGTGGGATACACCCATCACTTCCTATGACGAATTCATTCCCCATATAAAAAAGTTTGACACATAACATAAACATTCATATTAAAACTAGCATATAAAATGTTAATACATTATACATAAACCATGAATGGTATAAAAATAACACATCCACTATCAAACATATCACAAACCTTCAATAAAATATGGAAGATAGTATCATAATAAAACAACTTCAATCAATTATAAAATCCATCAAAGGATGTTGAAATAGATGAAATCAAAACAATTTGAGAGAAATATCTCTTTCAATTTGGAAATCATTTAATAGTCACATAATTATAAGAGAAACATTTATTTTGAAAATACTCTTATAAGCTTGTAAGGAATGCTTCGAAAGTGTTATAATGAGGGAAAATAGTTTCACCCACTCTATAAGTTAAAAAAAACATTCTTACCTCAATATGTCGAAAAGGTCATATAGTAACTTGTTTGGAAAGCGACTCAAAGATTCCTTTCAAAAAAAATTATAAAAAGGCAATCAATGGTATAACTATCTTTAACCCATAATCTAGGAAATAGTAAAAATGTTTTGAAATACATTTTTAAGAAATAGGGATGTTGATAATAAAGTGTTCCTAGTAGATACTAATATTTAAACAACCTTATATAATAAAGATATTGTGAAATTAACCCCTACCTTTTACTTTTCCTTGATCGAGGGTACGTTAACCATCTCTTCTTTGGGTGTTTCCTTTTTAGTTGATCAAAAGGGATCCTTAGTTTGGTTTTTTGATCCATGTAAGGACACTAGGTCGATGTGAGGGTAGTTGGGAGGATATTTGAGTAGGTTTTGGCCAAGCCAAATGGCTTTGGAGGTGTGATTTTGAGAGAATGGGAAGTACCCTTTTATAAGAGAGGTGGGGGTCACTTTAATTTTTTTTGAAATATTGTTTTATTAAACAATAAAATTCAGTTTATAATGTCTATAAAGTAAATTATTTCGATGCTAAGTTGGGAGTGGGTCAAACACCTCCGAACCAATTAGTTTTACATAGGTTTAGGTCACCATATTAACCTTATATTTTAGATTTAACTCTTTATTATATAGTTTAACTTTTACCATGTATTCTTGTATTATTACAATAAATGGTTAATAAAAAAAATAATAAAATCCAAAATAACCCCATGTGGCTCATAATTGATATATATAACCTTATATTAGTCCTTTGGCTGATCCATATATTTTTAGAAACATTACATCATTTAATAATATAGTATTTTTTTTAAAACTCATTTTTTTCAATTTTGACAATGTTTGTTTTTTTTTGTATTTCGGAAAGTCATTAAAACTTTATGACATCTAAAAACATTACATTAATCAACCATTACATGTCATATTAAACTATAAAATTAGTGTAATATATAATATGTCTCAGTTTGAAACTATATTAAAATTTATCATATCAATTATCAAAATATTTCAATAGAAAGGTAAATACTATATCATCATCACGTCCTAAATAAATTTAAATATTTAATTTATAAAAATTATAAGTAAAATAACATTATGTAGGAAATATTAATATCTTTATAATGATTCTTTATAGCCAAATTTATCTTACGTATGACCATGTATTTAAAATGTTTTATTTATTAAACTATAAATTTAACACTTTTAACTCTTATTTAAATAAAATAATAATAAATGTCCTAATCAAATCCAAGTAGACTAAAAGGATTATATTTTATTCCTAAGGTATATTTTGGTATAAAAACCCTTATCCAATATAATTAGGACATTTTTAGGGTAATTATAATATCATTTTAACCATTAACTACCATATTCACTCTTAACCATGGAAAATAAAATTCAAAAGTTACTATTCAACAAAAATAGAATGTTTATAGACAAATACAAAAAATCCAACCTAAGATAATTTTGAAATTTTGAATCCCAAAATGAAGTCTATTTTGGAAAATAAAATTTATAAAATTTCAAAAAGTGAGTATTACTATTAGAAACTACTAGTTTGGTTGGTCAGGGTGTGTTAGAACTCGAAGTTGCGTACAACACTAGCTATTGTATAATTCAAAGAGAAACATACAGTGTAATCTTGGGGAATTACAATAGTCCTTGGTACACCTTGAAGCCTAAACACTTAATAAATATATCACCATTACATGATATCCATAATAAGCATTTCATAGATCCACATATAGTATACTAACTCCACTAATCAGTTTACTATCTCCCACACTACATCACATCATCCATGTTCTTGGTATACCATCATGATATACGACAATAAAATTTCTTCCCATTCAACTTTGAGAATTCCAAAGGCTAAAACAACCCTCCATGGACATGGTTCTTATCCTTCACTTTCACATTGACTAAGAAACACAAGATAATCTACACCACTGACTATTTCATCATAGAACACTCTAGATGACTCCACAATCCTTATTATGTATTAGGTAAAATAGGATTCTCCACTAAATGTGATATGAAAAAATCATAGAGATATCCCTCCCACATTGACATTGGAGGAAAATCATCAATTAAAAAACATCTTGTTTTGACAATCATCTAACTATCACTCTATTGAATCACCAAAGAGAATATAGTCTCACATGATTTCTATTTCAAGGAATCCACACCGAGACCCCTCCACATGATTCATCTTAGATTACTATAGAATAATATGATAAATAAAAACTTTTTTATTTCCTTCTCAAATATCACAGCGAATCACTGGAAGATCCTCCATCCCTCTCCAAACATCAACCGACTCTCAAACTACATCAAATAAAGAATTCCTAATCAATAAATCAATAAAAAAATTCACAGCATGTAGAAGATCAAAAATTTTAATCATAGTGAATCTCCATCTAGCCACATTGGAATAAATTAATATCCCCCTAAGAAAAAACATATTTAAATCTATTTTGTTTTTCTAAAACCCAAAATTACTCTATGATCAAGTAATACTACCAAAATTTGGTGAATACATTACCCTAATAAATTCATATCATAGGTGAAAAAATTGTGAATTTGGGGGTGTAACTGGCTATACTAAAAAGTGTTTACCACACTCTACCACATCAGGATCCATACCTAGCTCAAACGATACATTTCAAATGAAATATGAATCATGACACCCTCCTCAATCAACCAAGAAACCGTGTAATTGTATAGTATCTCATTTTATTTATTGAAATCTTCATGGAAATAATTATTCTCTAGGAAATTATAACCATTCATTGTTAGAGCTATCAATGGGGTGTTAATATATGAGAAATTAGACAAAAGGATGTATTAATAACTTTTATGACCAAGTAAACTAAAATAACTACAAATTATTTGGGTCCAGGATATAAAAAACACTCTAGATATTTAATTAGTCTATGGAAATAACCAACCATGAAATCACAAAAACATGTAATTACACCCATTAGATCCAAAAATTAAATTTGGATACATTTATATAGAGTTGGAGATGTCAAAAGTCGAGATAGATATGTATGAGATGATATAAATGATCCTCCTCCAACATCATGTTGATCAAGATTTCATCAATGAATATAACAAAGAAGTAATCTCAGAACTCATAAAAATATAAATATCACGATCCTCAGGGACACAGCTGGTGGATCCGTGACACCAAATGGAATATCCATGAGCTGTAATTTCCCATACCTACACATGGAGGAATCCATTGGGATATCATCATCCATTACCATTATCTTTTGATATCCATTCCAAAAATCAACCATTAATGAAAAACTGGATCTATTATTTTGTTTGAACATATAATTAATCATTCAGACGGGGTAATGGATCTTTATTGTCACCTGATTTATCTTCTAACAGTATATAAAATACCTAATACTAACATCCATTTTCTTGAAAAGAGAAACTTTATTACTCTAGAATGAGATGAATTGGGTAGAATGAAACTAATATTCATTATATCATCAACTTTTTGACTTATATCACACATCTCTATATAAACCATTTGATTGGGGGACATCAAAATTAGAGATGCACTCAGTTTCAACTGTATGAAAAAAATCAATTTCACATTGATGTTGTAGGGTCATTAAATTGTAAAATAACAAATAAATAATCTATTATGAAACTCTAGGAATATAATATACCTTATATTACACTAAATTTCTCATAAATGTGTTTAAATATGTGGTATCTTCCTATAACCTATTTGATAAATAAAATCTACAAGGAACACCACTTGTTGGATCTATATATCAGAAAATAAAACCATCATTCAAAAAATTATGAATTCATGTATTAATATAAACCAATCCATTATAGGGATAATAAATATGGTTATATCTATACTAATAATAAATCCACCACTAACTGGTGCTTCCGCAACAATGCTCTAAATTCAAAAAAAAATCAAAGAAATATTCATAAAAACAATCACGGATAACACCATGAGAACTGGAAGTATCTCGAATTCATAAACCAAAATAATATAGCATATATGAAGAAATAAAGGAGTATAGGGATATAGAATCAAACAAGGTAGAGACTAGGGTCATTGAAAATTGACCAAGCATTAGATAAACTCTAGCCCCACTAGATCTGACACCTCTATCTCATTTATATCTCATGCGCACATCATCTTACTCAAATGTGATGAACTATAATACCATTCTCTAGTCTGGGTACCTAAAGATATGGAGCAACATAAGGCTTCCATTTTCCAAATCTATCTTTTATGAGATAGAAAAAATCTTACAAATCTGTCTACTCAATGAAATCCAATGGCCCTACTATTGATACTGCCTCATAGGAAAGTAGTACCTCTACTATGAAAATGGGGAATTACTGTCTATCTTGCATTGAACTACATAGGTTCTAAAACTCCATGATTGATAAGAACCATGAATCCTAGATATATAACATGTAAAAAGGAGGAATGTGGTAGATTATTTGGATCCACCATCCCTAGAAAGACAGAAGAACATCTATAGGGGTTGATTCCCTACAAATTAGATCCCTAATTTTCAATAAATCTATGATCCACTACCTAAATCCATAAACTATAATATTCCTTAGTGTCCAACAACTTATGGATCACCCATCAATAATTTACCGGCTTGATAACATCCACCTCCTTTTTCACCACAATATAAAAAAGTAATAAAAATGGCGTGTCAATATATTTGATCATTGGGCACAATTCCTCCCGACGAAATCAAGATTTGGACTCGTTATCTAATTGAAAAATGTATGATATCCTTCATTTTACCCCATGATCCCATACACTAAGGATTCCCTTTTAGAGTGAAAGAAGATGCTAGCTATTTTCAACATTTATCATAAATGTTAAGAGCAATAGATGGAAATCCAACATGAATTAATCCTACAAAAAATCTGACTCATTCCAATCACCATGAAAAAACATCCCCCACTATTACATTGCTCTCCATATCTGTCTAACAACCAAAATGCCCAGAAGAATGTTGTTCTTAAATCAGATCAAAATCAATTTCAATATCTTCCAACTAGTTTACTATCTTCTTATTTGAGATACTCCACCTAAAATCCCCAATGACATTATTTAAAAGTTTTTAATTCTCCTTTCTACGCCTTACCCTCTACTATTAGGCCGATCCCAATATGATTAAATATATATTCTTATAGTACCACTAATTCTTTATCTAAATGTTGTGGAAAACCACGATACACTAATTAAAAATATGGATAATTCCTATTCTCATTAATAAAGAATTTTTTTAATGTTTATTTAATCAATTCCATTTAAAATTAAAAAATTACCGTACAAAAATATGAGTATGAACAATCCTGATGCATTAAACATTACCAATTCTATTTCAGAAAACAGAACCAAACCCCTCAGTCCTTTAGTAGATTAAGGGTCCTTGTGTATGATCATGAAGGGCCCTACAATCAAGTGTCCAATCTGGTCTTCCTTGCCCATTTAATGTAATATGATTAATTGGATCCATTTCCCTAAATATCTATCCAATTATCGGATTTCTTACATCTAAACTCTACTATATAGCCCATCCAAATTATTTTATAGCACTATATCATGGATCTACCTACAAAGTAATTCTATTGTAAAAGTAATGGAGGAATACAGATATCTTCCAGTAATTCACGACTTCAGAAAACCCTAGGTTAGAGTATAGCACTCATGGAATAAAAATATCACAAATGTAAGGCATTACCAAAAATATTATAACATGGATCATGAGATATGATAAAAAAAACCACAAATAAAATTGATCACACATATAAATTGAAACCCAACAAATCCATAATTCATGAAAGATGTCAAAAAATAAAGATAAATACTCTTAAAAATACCAAAAACTCACATGTCTATGACTAGACAAGAACTATAAATTCCAAAACTATTAATGAATTGATCTACCCCTGAAATCGTCGTTTATAAATAAAAAATATATATATAAATAGTTTGATCATACCATGTATACCTATTAGGATCTTTCCAAAGGCATGTTATGAAAATATTAAAATATTTTTCTAATGTACTAGTGAATAAACAATAGAACCAATCATGATAATAAACAAGTTTAATAACCAATCCCAATCTCACTATTAAACTCTAAAAAGATAACACATCCGAAAGAGTAACATAGCACAAAAAAACATATAAAATGATTGTGCATTGTAAAATCACACCCAATGATTTTTCACTCTCATTTCACAAATTCAAATTTTCTATTCTCCCATACCTTCTATATAAATATATATAATCACATGTCTGTCCATATTTTTGGTTTTTGGGATACATCCATAGCTATCCCAACCATACATAGGGTTCATTATTTAGTGCTATCATTTATGTTAATAATTTCACAATATCAACCTCATAACAAGGAAAATATGGAACATTGATGGTTAATAAAATCAACCTCAATACCCCATCTAATCATGAATGATCCCCACCATATATCACAACCTTATTATTACTGAGATATTTCCAAAACCATCCCATCATCACTGGGTGATAGCCAACAAAACAACCTGTCATTAACGATGATTTCTGCAACACTAACACATTTCATGATCGCTATTACAGAATTAAGAATGTTGGAGTGGTGGTAGATAGTCTCTTGATTTACAAATATATTTGATATCGGGGAAAACACAAGGAAACCAAAACATTTTGGTGTTAGTAATGATATCCAAATCAAGTGGGGTATGTATAAAAATAACATTAATTTTCAAGCTAGATAGATGAGAGAAAACACCCATCATGTGGGTTTACCTCAACAACAAAAGGCAACAAGACAAAACCGTCATTGTACCTCATGATTTCCATAAAAACCACTTCCACCTCTAAACGAATACCATTAAAAAACTGCCACATAAAATCCACATTCAAATACACAATCAACTATTTTTCTCAAGAATCTCCAATTTCAAGAAAAAAATAGTTCATTAGTATTCAATTTACTAATTAAATTCTATGATGTAAACTTTTTATACACAATTAATTCATTTCCCCATGATATCTTTCATTAAATTAATTTATTCCAATTAAACCACAACAATTTTGTTCCATGATATTTCAATTCAGTATTTCAAATCATTCCATGAATAAATATGCCAGTAACAAAACCATATCAATTGATAGCTAAGCTATACCACATAAACAACATCCACAACACAATGTATTCTAATCCACCACTACTACCTAAAAAACACACCACAACAACTAGAACCCAAAAAATGCACTACTACTCACATAATATCTTATTCTAGATAGAGATTACATCACTTCGCAATAATTTATATATAAAATACAAACACCACCCTCACATCACATGTTACAATAGGGTTTAAAAACCCCAAAATATTCATAGTAACCATATTAAATCACACCATTACACTTTGAATCCCCAATTTATTAAACATTAATGTTTATTTAAGGGGTTTAATAGTATCACTTAATTAATTAACATGATTATCATCACAAAATTCTTTATTTCCATTAGAAATGTATTTTCTAACTATATATATTTTTAAAACCCTTTCATTGAGGGTGAGATTAAATAATCAAAAAAACTATAGTTTATTTATCTTGATGGCTAAAATATAAACAAGAACCCCAAAAACTATCATTTTTTGAAACATTAGAGAGAGAAAATAGTTCACTTATAAATACTATCAAATATAGAAAGATCTCATGAATAATCCCAGCCCTATTTAATTTTATTTAAATATGATTTTTTTTATTTTTATGAACTATCTGATAAGAGGAACAAAAAATCAAATAATCCCCCACCATGCACATAAAATGGGGTAGAATGAGGATGCCCTCCCTCAACTATGATTTCAGAATCACCACACACAGTAGATTGTGGGTGAAACAATTGGAAAAAGAAAAACATAAAATAAAACAATGTACAAACCTTAATAAAACTACTGGGTAATCAAAATGGTATCCCAACCCCTCAATGATAAAATAAACATAACTATTAGTAATCCTCTAAAAGAGGAATGGAATGAATTGAAGGGTAAAATATTTGGAATCACCATGAATATCTAAAATAAAACCTCCTAAATAATATGATCAATCACAAATAAAGGGGGGTAATAGATCCTCTGAAATCAAGATGTAATTTTCAAAATATTTTTTTTGAAATAAAATAAGTAGTGGGTGTCAAAAATTCATAACTGGAAATAAGAAAAAATTTTCTCAGTGTGAAACATTGATTCATGTTATGAAATTCATGATGCTCACATATCTAGGCTGTGAATTTTGTTCAAAGAATGAAATGCATTATTTGTAATACTGAATAAAAATGAACAAAACATCAATGTCCCTTAGCCAAAAATGTAATCACATTGTTTATAATTGTTTCACATCATGAGAAAATTTTGAAAAAATTACCATCTAAAATTTTTGGACATTTATCACCATCCTCCAACTCATTAACAACCATTCACATCATGGACACCATCTCATGCCATGAACAAAACAACGCAACAAAATTTCAACTCCAAATCAAATAATTCTTACGCAATTCTCCTCTAGACACCTCTTACTCCAAAAAATACGATTGTAAAATGATGATAAGGAACACCCCATTAAAAATAATCAAAGTTTCATTAACTATATTCACAATCATGATGTTGATATGTACATTGATATTCTTATGTAGTTTGTGAGTGTGACATTAGACCATCAAAAAGGGTGAGACTCAAAAATCTAGAATATTTAAGTTCACAGTCTCTATGTTATTCTAATTAATAAAATATAAATATCTAAATATCTTTCCACACATATCTATACATCCTAGCCAATATAAACTCATACCTATTTTGACCAATGATGAATGGGAAAATTCTCCCTTAATTGGAACAAAACTCAATTGTGAATGATATATAAACCCTTATATTGTAATTTCAAGTAAATTCCCTAAATTCATACCTAAATTAACTTAGTAAATGACACATCAGAAATAAAATATTCTATTTTTCAATGACACATAACCATAACATATCCTAGTGGGTAATGTTACATTTGGTGGATGGTTCATTTGAATAACATTTATTATTTTTAATGTTATATCACAATCAATTAGATCATTGTTTAAGGAAAAGATCTATAAAAAATCACAAAATAATGAATATATAACAATCACATATCCCTTTAATGAGACATATATCACCCAAAACAACCCGTGTTGACTGATAAATCACAAAAAACATAACACACAATGAATGATACATCACCTTTATATATCCCCCAATGAATGATAAATCACCATATGAACCCAATTTGTCCTCAGGTATGAATCATTTAAATTTTAGGTTGAATCTATTGTAATATTATTCATTTAGATTGGAATCTAAATCAAGTACCTAAGCCAGTTGGATTTTTTCTGAAGAAAACGATGTAGGATGGATGAAGGAAGGCCATAGGAAAGTCACACAACATGTAAATGGAATACATGGAGTGTAATCATTACAGGACATGTAATTTTATTAGTGGTATCCTTTACATCATGTAAATGGTTCATATAGGGTTATCTAAAAAATAAATGACCTTTTGACCAACTACACTCCATGTATAATTCAAGAGTTAGTTTCATTAAATATAGGTAGGGACTTTATACTCAGAAAAAATACACTCTTACCTTCTCTTTCATGCAAGAGACCCTTCTTGAGCCTAAAAATAGGTTCTTTGAAGAATTTTTCATCCATTCTCTCATTAATTATCTATTAGTATCATTGTATATGCGCTGATAATATCTCTATATATCTTACACATTTCTTCGCTTCCCTTCCCATTGATGTAGGTATCTTGCTGCCGAATCTTATTCTAAATTTTCAGGGCATTGGTATATTATTTAGTTTTTTTCAAATCCATATTGAACTAGAGGTTTATACTCTATGAGGAGTGTTCTATGGGTATAAGGTAGGTTATCTAGGACTCATCCCCCAACTCTCTCCATTTTACTAACATTATTCATTGTGGAAAATCTTATTCCATCTCTTGTTTCTTATTAAACTGATAATCCATTATTACAATCACCATGATTATGTTCTAGATATCATTTCATAATGATTATTCGTATCATATGAGGCTAAGATCTCAAAACTGACTGCCCCATGGAGGGTGTTTCCTATTATATTCCAATAATGTCTTGTTATGATTATCTGTATCACAGTTTCAGTTTTATCTCACTTGAACTTAATAAAGATAATCATCATAATTAAATGAAACATTTAAAAATGTCTATTATAATATATAATAACATGACCCATCAATTTTCCTAGTTATTTACTATTAAAAAAAATGGTTTCTTGTACATAGCCCACCTTTTCATGTTTTTGAAAGGCAATGGAAAGAACCTACAAATCAAATACGAATAAATGTAATAAATTTATTCTTATCCTTTTATTGTTATCACACATATGAATTGTATTGAAGAAACCATTTCAATAATTCAAATGAGTTAGTATAAAAAGTCCTAGAATAAATATATTATTATGTATAATGTGACTAATACATATGGACATGCACAACATTATAGGAATGGTCATACTTGAGATGACCGTAGATTCCCAACGGAATTCCCAGAGAACATGGGGAAATCATTCCAATGGAATGATGATTGATTCCAAGGGACATAACCACCTTATGACCTCATCCTTGTCTACTTTTGGATTCCTAGAATGTTGTTGTAGGATCCCTCCACTGTTTTTCATATATTACGATGCCTTGGATACAGTCCGTAGATCTATCATGGTTTGTTTCGACATGTGTCATCATGGATACACCCATTTGGACTAATCATTTCTTATACAATATTACAATGTATGAGATCCACAGGCTCATTGAGAATCATATTACTGTGGAATGCTGTGGTAAATTCCCCTTGAAATACATGTAGACTTTTTATATATAGGCTAATAATTTTTATTTTTTTGGATAAACCACTAAGGTCAAGCATTCTTTGTTTACTAACATGGATCCTCTTATTTATAAAAATCAACATCATATATGCCATGGTTATAACCTTGGATCTACTATTATAATTATATTTATAGAATTCTTTGTTTATACCTTGGATCCTTTTCATCACTTATTATAAGATGGAACATAATTAATTAAATGATTACATGTTAAAACACTAGATGAGGATGAAGCAAGTATCTGAGTATTTATATTACCATAATGCAGTAAATTTACATATAAATTAACAATTCTTTTTTATATTTCTCTGACTTGATGGTATAGATGTTGTTGGTGGTGGCCTACTAAGATTTATCTGACACCCAATCTGTGATACTGATGGTACCTGAGATGATTATAAGTATTTTGGTTTTGAAAAGGGGAATCATCCCACTTTTGACACCAGATAAAGATTTTTTTCTTTGTGATGGAGGTTGGTAGCGGATGACTTGGCCAGTTCATGATATATCTGATATTTCTTTAGCATCTTTTTGATTATATTGGATAACATGTATTTCCTATTACCATGTATACATATTTTATAGTTCTATAAATACATTACATTCATCATCATTTTGTGTATATGATCGAGTTTATACCATTTTTATTATCACTAGTTTCTTCCGTTATTATTCATTTATTTACTATTTCTTCTATGGTTGATTACTGGTCCAGTTGCAATAGTGAATTTTTCCACAGTGTCATATGTTAATGTTTTTTTCAATATTTAACTATTCTTGTATATCCACCATGATATAAAATGGTAATTATGGCATAGTATCCCTAATTAATAACCATTTTCCCTTATTTATAGTCACTAACCTATGGCATTTGGGGTGGCACACTTGTGGCCATGTGGCCCACCAGCTTCAGTGAACGATTGACTGGAACCCGAGTTAGGAGGTCACATAGTGGTATCAAATGGGTTAATTTATTAATTTAATATTTTAGATAATAGAAATGATATTTGGGATATATTAGAGCTATATGAAAATTTGTTCCTGGTTGTAGCTAACCGATATTCAGGGTAAATATTAAGTTTCAAGGAATAACAATTTCATTTCTGCTCTTCGCCTATTATAGTTGATATCCTTTCCCCATTGGGTAACAAACAAAGGTTGTTCTGTTATTATTGGTATTAATGATGATTTCAATTTCACCATGTCATAATGGGATGAGGGAATGTGTCAATGTTTCATGAATTATTTTATGCTTGTGGAATTCACGTTCAATGTATATTCCATTTCATATGGCTGTATTCCATTTCATACATGGCTGGTGTTACCATTGATTTTTGACTGAGATATGGTTTTTATACATGCATGTACTACTAACATATTACATATGGTTAGATGATCCACCATTGGAAAATGATTTAGTGATTTCTAATTTGAATTCATGAGGTGTATATGCCCTCATTGTTTGGAACAGTTAATTTAGTAAGTCAAGCCATCATATATTACATGTTACATTCTCAGACTACTTTTTGATTGGGTTGGTCAAAAAAATGGGGGTAACTTTTAGTGATAAGGAGTTTTGGTACTAATTCACTAGGAATGGATTTCCATTTAAATTAGTCCTTTTGATATGTACATCAAAATGAAAACATAAATGTAAATATTGACTTATGAAATGAAATGGTTACAAATAATTAAAGAGGAGAAATGTGATTGAACCCTCACCTACTAGAACCCCTATATATTAAAATTAAACACTTGCCATTACATGGACTTCAATGTGGGATGTTGAGGTAGTTCCCTGGGAAGTGAGCCCTTATACTTGTGATATTCCTCCACTGGTGCTTCTATTTGCACTTAAATCATCATATGAGGAATATGACTATAATTTTTACACATGTTCTTCCTTAAAATCCTCATATCATCTGCTAGGATGGTAGATATGACCATGCATCAAAGATGATAGGTCTTGATCCACTTGTATAACTGCTAGAAGTTCCACATTGCACAATTCCTATTATACATGATCTTGAAACCAACACTCAGATTTACGAGGAAATTATACATATGATGTAGTCCATTTAGGGAGATCTATCACCTACAAATATGATTGGTGATCTAATAAGTGATTTCTTGCAAAATAATCACCCATATTTTTGAGGGATGGTATTCCATAAACATATGATTTTTTGATGGAATACAACATATATATCTTCAAGTATATAGTGATACCACCAGATTAATGGGTCTTTATTTCCACCTATTTGTTGGGTCATTCTACCAAGCACACGTGGGATGTAATTACCCAACTTTTCATTCATTAGGGAATGGTTGGTGATGTTCCTCATACTAAATTCTATGATCACATCATTCCTCAAAAGTTGAGATCTTACCAAGAAGTAGAGTTCTTAAATATAGAGTAGGGTTCAATGTCAGTCATGGATTGTTTAATATGTTTCCATGAGTGAGGGTTATTTCCAATACTTATATCTAGTGATGAGCAATCATGAGCACAGAGTTTCGATGATAGGCTTCAGTATTCCATCCATAATCTAGTGAATGAAATTTTCTTACCTACATTTTTATGATATATTTATCCATTGACTAATAATTATGTTCAAACCATGGGAAGAAAATAATACTCGACATAGATGCTCAATGATGAGGTAGTAAAGTAGTTACTCTCGTAGGAGGATGTGTTCCCTTGAGGTTTCCCAACACAGTTTTGGATATTGGAATAACCATATTGGAAGCTCCAATAAATGGAATCTGTGTGGATGAATGGGCCATCAAAAGCCTCATTGTGATAAATACCCTCTATACTACCAGTATTATGGCTATATGGGGAATATTAAAAGATTATATCGTAGTATTGCATAATCATCTAGTGGAATGGAACCCGCACCAGCTCCACCTTCAAGGGAATACAGTTTTACACCACCTAAAGTAGTGATTTGGAGTAGAACCATGTTGACTAGATGATGAGGAGTTCATGGATGGGGAATCCAGACTTCGGATTATTAATTGTAGTAGATCATTCCAACATAGGTTTGTCTTTATATAGAACAGGGATGTGGATCAGGTTAGTTGCATGAATCACCACTGATACCCAAGGATTAATTTTTAATACCGTTCAGATTAAAAGATACTATTTCAGTAGCCTCACAATAATATATTTTTTATTAAATATATGTGATCTAGAAAACATTTTTTTATCATTTTGGAGATTCTTGGTTTTTAAATTCATTTTTACAATAGACTGATAACCATGGATACACTGTTGGGGGTACAATATATGGGAATATGACGGCACATGGAATTACCAATTGAGGTTGGAAGTTACCCTTTCATGTGGGACCTATTTGTTCTGAATATTAATTAATTCATTTTCTTTCTCTAGATGGGTTATTTGGTTCCATGTTAATCCTTTATAGGAGACTATTTTCATATGGTGTTGTTTACATCACCAGTGGTACGTAGTTATTTCCACAATGGTGAGAGGAATGTCCACAAATGTAGAGATAGACTAAAGCATCATGGTCCAAGTGGAGTGACCAACCAAATTTTAAGTCTATGCATGGAGGATTCGGGTATACATCATTCTATCTTTCCTTAAGTAGAAGATAATTTTGGGGATGTTTTCCATGTATTTATATTTCATATCTCATGAGAGAGATAGAGATTGAGTATATAATTGTTCTTGTTCTAGGAGTATCTCCTATGTTAATTCCCTCATACATGATGGAACCTATAATGATATTAGATCTCATGTGATAGTTGGAGTATCTAGAGGCCAAGTGTTTTATATAGCCTAGAACTTCCTATTGGGTTTCACATATTCATTCATCCAAGAAGGCAGATATAACCGTTCATTTATAGATGAATTAACAATGGATGATAAAAATTATGGTTAAGAACTAGTATCCACTGACATGAATAGATGATCCAGTTGACTATATCCAAGGAGATAGGGTTTTCTCAATAATTAAAATGAGATCTAGATATACAAATGTGTCAGTCAAGCCATCATACTTACCTCAGAAAGCATTCTGAAGCTGTTATGGTCAATATTATAATCCCATTATTCTATTTGATCTTATAAACATAGCTAAAAAATTTAGGACATTGATGAGTTCGGTGTTCCACCATTATCTGGGAACCATTGTTGTGGTATTTCTAGATTACATATTGGTGTATTCTTAGACTCATAGATACCACACTAGATAGAAATAGATCATTTTGAATACACTGTAAGAGAATCAAATTTATGAGAATTTTTATAAGGGCACTTATGGATCCAAAAATTTTATTTCCAGGGTCATGTAATCTCATTATTTGGATTATTTTTTGACCTAGATATTTTCAGTACTGTAGTGCCCCCAAGATTATCCCAAGAATAATTTTTATATTTAGAGATTATTAGGGAAGTAAAATACTATATAAGTTTTAATAAAGAAATACCATTCATTTATTCACCTACAAATGGTATTAAAATGAAGGGTGTAAAGTTTTGTGGTTAGATTTGTATAAAAATGCTTTTCATGAGCTGAATTAAATGATTGTATTGACACCAATTCCGAATCTTCCATTTCCTAGAAGAGGCTATACAGTTTTCTGTGATGAATCAAAAATCAACCTATGAGTAGTACATATGTTGGAGGATAGTGTTATTTAATATAGGTCTCATTAGATGAGGCATCATTAGAGAAATTACCCAACACATGATTTCAATCTTGAAGATGTTTTCCATAACCTATGTAAATAGAGACCCGATCTGTTGGGTGAGCTCTTTTTGGTGTATTCAGGCCCCAAGATCCTCAAATACATCATTAAATAGTATGAAATGAATCTGATATGGTGAATATGGAATTAATATCATAACTCCATCAATTTGAGCCTACTTATATAGTGTGAAAGGGTAACGTGGTTGCTGATGTGGTGAGTCGGAAAAATCAGCCAGACGACGTCTTAGAATCTAGTGATTAATGGAAATTATTGTTCATCTTTTTTGACAAGAATCTACAATTTCATGATATTCACGATCAATATTATCTTACACCTTTGGTATTTACCCATTCAATCTATAATAGGGTGAAGATCATGTACTTTTTATATCAAGAATGAATGGATTTCTGAGAGAGTATGTCTAGAGAGGACCAACCTTCATATTGGTTTATGGACAACAATGAAATCTTATATATACATGGATGTGTATTGGATCCTACATATATGTGAGGGGAAATAATGCTGTACTTACACACATATAAGTGGGTATTTCACCTCAGAATCGCAATTATTTGTATTGATATATGCGATGCCAGGATTGGTGGATTCAGATGAAACATCAGAAATCATGTTTTATCACTAGGTGTTCTACCTATCAACAGGTGAATATAGAGAAACAGTAGAATAATTGGTTGTTACAACCACTTAAGTCTAGGAATAAAAATGGTAAGGTGTACCTATGAATTTTATTGTCAGCTTACCGAGGTCACCTCATGGTATCCACACGATTATGGTAGTCGTGTATTGACTGGTGAAATTATCCCAGTTTCTTCTAATCTAGGAGAGTTTCTTAGTTGATGATAAAGGAAGGATTTATGTTCATGAGACCATATAGATACATGTAGTTCCTCATACTATCATTTTTGATAGGTAAGATCATTTCATATCATATTTAAGGTTTGGGTTATAGAAACCCAATGGTAAACAAGTGCTTCTAAGTACATACTTTCACCCTCGAACCAAAGGCTTGTCAGAGAAGATGATATAGGTATCTTGGGAAATGATCAATGTATGAATCCTTGATATTGTATGGTCTTGGAGGAGAATATACCCATAGTATTGTTATACTATAATAATATCATTCATGTAACAATTTATATGCATCCCTATAACGCCTTGAATGGTAGTTCATGTCGTTCAACCCTATATTAGTTAGACGAAAAGCAGGTAGCACTACTAGGTCCTCAACTCATTCATGAGACAATAGATTAGGTTTAGAAAACTAGGATTTATATTTATAATTCCCATTTTAGACCAAAATCTTGTGATGATCACAATTGATGACCTATGGAGTTCAATTTAGGGGTTGTTTTTTCCTGCAAGTATTGACCAGGCATGGTAATTGACAAACTCAGATGAAAAGGGAAGTTCTATCCATGCCTATTGAGCTATTTGAAATTACATATTGAGTCATTCTTGTATCCTATCTGTCAATATTACCTTAGAGTCACCATTCCATTCACAAAAAGCATCCACATATCATAGTCTTTTTCAATATTAGGCTGACCTGTCTCATAAATTTTATCTCAATGATGTTGAGCTAGCTGCTAATTATTATTATGTGAAGTATCCTATATGCATCATTGACTAGATAATTAATTCCCTTTGATAATTATGGGTCTCTCAAGTATGGTTTCTGTGGAATCTTAGTCTTGTATTTGGTGAGACCTGTGAGTCAGAGGCTAACGTACATGCCTCGTTTCTTGATTGGTTCTCATTTAGTATTTTTACTAATAATGGAAGTTGAACCCTTGGATAACTTCCTTTTAGGGGAATGATAGTAAAAACTATGTTTACATTCATGTGTGGATTCTTGAAATTTTTGGTTGATTATCTATTAAATTTATCATTTTGATTTAGGCCATAAAACTAGGTTATGAGATGGTCTTTTTTGAATATAATTTAAGAGGAGGGATAATGGATGATTTTGGGAAAATCGCAAGACATTTAATTGAATTACATAAAATTAAATCATTACACGACATATAAGTTTCTAATAATTCATGCTCAATTCATGTATATGTTTATTCATCTGTGGTGGACCCTAAAAATTACATGAATTGTAAAAAATTTAGTCTCTATTTAAATGTTTGAGTTATTTTTTTAAAATAGAGGTAGGGCCATTACATTTAAGAGAGTCTCACCCCCAAAATTATCTATCATGTATTAGACCCATCATACTCATAAACCAAGTTTCTAGGATAAATTTATGATCATTAATATGATTCTTCCTCCTTTAGTCTCATCAGATTCTCAAAGATAATATCTCTATTAATTTTTCTCTTTTTTTATTTTTTGTTCTCCTCGATGGAGTTATCTTAGTTCCAACTTGTTTGCCCTATTTATTGGTAATTGATCTATTTTTCAGTTTTCTTCTCTTCTAGGAAAAACTAGATGCAGTTAATGGAATAGGAGGGTGTTACAGGTATACAGTAGGTGGTATATGACTCATCCTTCAAGTCTCTCCATTTTATAAGCTACTTTCATTGTGTGAACATTGATTTACGTGGGTATTTCTTATTGAACTCATATTACTTTCTTAAAATCATCATACCCATTTTTAATGAATGTTTCATATTATTAACGATGTGTTTGGAGGTTGATACCTCAATTCCAACCACCCTATGTAGGGAGTTTCTTCTTATACTCCCATGGGGGATAGTTATGACTATCTATTCCACATTTTGTGTGTTATTTGACTTGAACATTATAAAGGTAAGTGTTATAATTAAATGATTGAATTATTAATGGATATAGTATCATTGTATCAAATAATACAAATAAAATAATTGTTATAATTTATTAATGAACCATAATAATGTAAATAAAACGTATATTTATCTATATCACTGGTTCTAGATATTTAGAATTAATTGACATATTGTTTCTGATCCTTATAACACATTGTCTTAATTAGGAATGATATAAGAAAGAACATAAAAACTAAATATGAATCAATGTAAAAAAATTATTTCCTATCTTTTTTGCCTTATCACAATTATGAATGGTATGGAATGAAAAAATTAACTTATTAAAATGCATGAATATTATATGGACTACAATAAATAATGAATTCTATATAAGTCATCTAATTAATATGGAACTACTAAAATTTATACGATTGATCAGACTCATAAGATCCTTGGATTATTGATGGAATTCTGTGAGGACTAGTGGACACTATTCGAATTCATGGAAATATTTATCAAAGGGTTATACCTACCATGGAACCATTTCATTCCCAGCATGTGGATGCTTGACCTGAAGCTATAGGTTTCATCCCTTTACATTCCTATATTGGGATTCATTGGATAAACTCCTTGGATCTGGCATGATTTATTTGGACTTGGGGATCCATTGATACAATTATTAGCCCCGACCATCGCTTATCCTATTTAACCTTGGATGATATCCTTGGACTCCATTTGAATCATATTATAGTGGAAGTCATTGTTTAATTCTGTCAGTTTTACAAAAAAATCCCCTTTATCTAGGATACATGTTTTTACAGAGTTGTATCAACCCATGAAGTCATGTATTCTTTGGTTACTGCTTTGGATCCTATTCTATATTTTCACCATCATAGATTCCATGGTAATTATGTTGGATAATCTGTTATTATAATTCATTCATGATGAATTTCCCATACTGCAGATCATTTCCATAAATTATTATAAACTAAAACATAATTAATTAACTAAATACATGTTCAGAAACTAGTTGAGGATGAAGAAAATATCTAGTATTTTTTTACTATAATTCTTTACAATTATATATACCTACACACTATTATTTTTAATTTCTCAAACTAGATTATATATATGTCATTGGTGGTGGAATACTAATATTTATCTCACACGCTATCTGGTCCACTGATGGTACAAGGGATGATTGTATTTATGAATTTTTTTGACAAGGGGAAGTTTCCTACTTTCAACACCTGATATTGATTTCTTTATTTCAAATAGTGCTTAGTTGTGGATGATCATACCATTTATTGGTATGATAGATTGTTTTTTGGATTCTTTTTGATTATTTTGTATATCATATATTTCATACTACCATGTATACATATTTTAATGTTTTATAGGGACATGGAATACAATATCATGTTATTTATATGATTTATTTTCTAACATGGAGTACTATAACTAGTTTCTTGGGTTATTATTCATTTACAAATTGTTTCCTCTATGGAAGGTTACTAGTCTAGTTGAGATGGTGTAATCTTCCACTCTGAAATATATTTTTGTCTCTTCAACTATTTACCTGTTGTTATATAATCAATATTCTATACTCTGCGAAAGATGTCATAGTCTCCACAACAACACACCATTGGACCTCTCTATTAGTTGGTATCCTCAAGCATATGGGGAGGCATTCTAGAGGACATGGGGCCAATCAGCTTTAGAGAATCCTTGAGTGGAACCCAGGGCTGGATATCACGATCACCATAACATATCTGACAATTAATTATGCATCACTATATGATATACCATAGTCAATTAAATATCATAAACATAGATCCCATGATGAAATATAAATATCCCTCACATAGTCCATATGTTTGGATGAGTTATAATGAAAAAAAGTAACCTTGCTGGTTATTTTATGACCAAACCCACAAATATGGTGGATAACATGCCACAAAAACGAACCCCATCATGAGTGACCAATCACAGACATTTTATAGAGATGAATGGTTGATAAATCATTTTCATGACCCATACCACAGGGCTCGTGCTGTGACTACCCCATACCCGACTTCCATAGGCCTGGGGATGGCGACTAGCACTGAAATGTGTATTCCCTAAAACCGAGAAGGCATTACCTTTATAACTTGTAAACCCACACAACCAAGCAGACAGAGAGATATGAACACAAGTAAACTTCATAGTAAAAAGAGTGTGTATAGTAAGAAAAAGGGGCCAGAATACAAGCCCAACTGTAATGCACTAGAAAACTGAAAAGTACAAGTAACCTGAAATAGCTCCTGTGAACACCTGCCAAGGATCCTACCTGAAAGGTAGGTACAGCTCTCGAATGGCCATATCTATGGTACACATCGTCTAATGTCCACCTCCAAGCTACATATAGTCCTGGTACTCTCATCCTTAGTTAGTGTTTTCTGTTGATTCCACCAAACACAACAAGGTGTAGTCATAACTCATACAGGTGTGATTATAACGATAATCAGTAGGGAACTCAAGACTCTCAAAGGTCTCACAAAATCCACAAAGGATAAACCACAAAGCATGTAAACATTTGAAAACCCTACTTAGGTATTTTCCCTTACATATACCCAAGTTATCATGTATACCAGTCTCATTCATGAGGAAACACAAGGTCTAACTCAAAAGCCCAATGCTCAACTGTTCTACAATGGAATACCATGAAGGTAACACCACAAAAGTTTGTACCACTAAGGTCACACCACACAGAAGAATACCAAAAAGATTTCACCATGAAGGAAAGTACCACACAGGTATGCCACATAGAAGAATACCATAAAGGTATCCCCATGAAGGTAAGTACCACACAATATTCCACATAGAATAATACCATCAAGGTATCAACACCAAGGAAAGTACCACTAAGGTACACCACACAGAAGAATACCACAAAGGATTCACCATGAAGGAAACTACCACACATGTATGCCACATAGAAGAATACCACAAAGGTAATGACATAGCTCACACTAGGTATAACATAGGTACAATAGTAGAGATGTTTATATGTAACTATTGAATCATCTTACTCTGTTAAGATGCAAAACCAAATAAGATCCTGAATCATCATACCCACACATCATCCTAGTACATCATCAAACCCACAAAAGATCCTAGTAGACGAGACCCACAGAGGATCCTAGTACATCATCAGACGCACACATGATCCTAGTACATCAGACCCACATAGGATCCTAGTACATCATCAGACCCACACATGATCTTCATACTGCAGACCCGCACTGGATCCTAGTACAACATCAAACCCACACAAGATCCTAGTAATATAGACACAAACATAATTCTAGAGTAGTCTCACATGGATTTTTAGAGCGGATCCATGTCGTATCCTTGAGCACTGACCCACGAAGGATCCCTTTCTCTTGTAACATCTTTCTGCAGGGTTACAGTACTACGCTCTCTTGGTTCTGGGCGCATCCGCTACTCAAGCCATTGGTAGATACTCCAACTACTACAGATTCCCACGAAGAAGTATCCCAAAGGACCTACACAGAAAAGGGGTCTCAATGCAACCGGTGGTGGGTCAATCGAACATCTGGTCTGTAAGTTATTGGCCTTTTAATCCCGAGGGCCCGGTTGGATCTGCGTTCGATCCAACATAGCCATACCCCAACATTATCCACATCTCATGTGGGGTATACCAAAAGGTCCATCTCGCTCCAAGGTTTCCGGTTCCATAGATGGTTTGTCATTTTGACACCGTATGAGGGAGATATGTCTAATAAAAATCCTGCAATAATAATAATAATATTATTGTGTGTTTCGTGAACCCAAGACTTGAGCCAGAGTGTAATATTCAACATTAGACTTAAATCGAACGTCTTAGTGACATGATCATGTCGCCACAGACGGTATGTCAACCGTACATCACAATCATGAGTTATGGAGAGTCCGTGATTAAATAATAATAATATATTATTATTATTTTATCATTTTGGGTACCCAATCCAAAATCCCAAAAAAGAAATCCAATATTGCACTCATAATTTTTGTCTTTATGTCAGGGTCGTACTTCTGCTGATGGTTCATGAAACCAAGGTTTCATGGATATGTTAGAGTGAATTATGGTTTTACAAAAACAAATAATAATAACTTTATTTATATTATTATTCATTTTTTTCTTTTCCTTATAACCCATCTCAGTTGAGATTCACGCACAAGGGTAGCGCCTCCCCCATATTCCAACGATTTCCTTTTTAATTTCATTATAAATTTAATTCAATTTAATTCAACTATTCCTCACTCCAATTAACCCTTCTTTCCCAACAATTATAAAGCACTGTTCCAGCAAGCAATCAAGCCCCTGACTTCTCCTGGAACTCCAACCGCAGGCTTCCTCCACACATCTAGAACCATCATCGCACCAACTATCTCACCTGAAGCTATTCCCCAAAGACACGCCAGAATTGCACCTCCAAATTTCCCTTTCCACAGCCCACCACATCTTCATTGTAGACCCAAAAAATAAAATGATCTCATATTCATGATCCTTGGGTCAAGGGCACCATGTACATATGTCGCGCTTAATAGAATATTGTGTTTATAGCACCAACAAATATTTGGCCGCCTCCTTCCAAGAGAAATTGTAGCTTCATTCCAAGCCCGAAAAATTTAACTATTGCATATTTTGGATCCATTCATAGAGGGATTCATGTCCATATATCGTCCTCAGCAAAACTCCATGTTTCCAGTGCCAATAAATATTAGGCATTGAATAACACAAAAAGAACGCACAGAGAATCAAAAGAAAGGGGAGCATGGTTTATATATGGGACGATGACCATGTTCGTTTGGCCATCGTCATCGTGAATTTAGGATATGAAGAATCAATAAAACAAATTCAATCATATATAAAAAACCCTTCCTCAATTATCTATTAGAGGTGGCATGAAGAAGAATACAAAGTAGATGAGATAGTGACGTTGGCGTTCGTTGCTCCCGCAAGATGTTTCTGATCCAAGATGATGCATTATCCTCGTTCTCCAGTTCCGGAGGAGTCTCTTTATTGGAGAGTGTTATTAGTGGGAGAATATGATCTTCCAAAAGATCTACCCAATTCTACCTTTGCCAACGCTTTCCCTAAATTCAAGAAAAAGAGGAGCCAACTTATTAAGTTGTTTTTATTAATTTTACTAGTTAATTTGGCTCATTATGTAATCTGAGGATAGAACATTAACTTTAGGAATACCAAGGGTTTACCCAATATTATTTGGGAGTTTGGGTGGTCCCCACCACCAAGAATTCAAAATGATGGTTTCAAGTAAAATAAATAAAAAGTTGTTTTTTTTATTTTTTTCCCCCATGAAAATATGAAAAAAAAATCATCCAACATCGACCCAATGAGGTCATGGTGAAGGTTTCTTTATATTAATATTGGCACTGCGAGTTCAATGTTATCCTCAAATTTCAATTCTGAGTACCATTTCCAAATTTAAAAAATGTCGCTCACACCTTTACTGAATGTACGTGAAAAAAGTTCAGAAAAATATTAATAATCACCCTCGACCCGTGCCGATTGAGGTTAGGCTCTACCCAAGTGAACCACTCCCTAACGAACCCAATGGTACTCTCAGATTTCCAATCCGAGTTACTATTTATAAGTTACAGATTTTACAATAAAATAATTGTCACTTAATTATTTTATTTACAGCCAAAAAAGAACTTTCACTACTGGCCTATGCCGACAAAAGTTAGTATCTACTTAAATAAAGCATGCCATCACAAGGTTAACGGTGTACTTGGATTTTCAATACGAGCTACTATTTGTGAGTTATATAAATTTGAAAAATAAAATAAGTTATTTAATTATTTTATTTATGGTTATGCCATTTTTGGGTTTTCTCACAGGAGGCCCGCTCCGACTAAACGTAAGTTGAATCTAGGGTAAACAGGCTATCCTAAATGTAACAATGCCCCCATATTTCTAATATGAGTTACCATTTAAGATTTATTCTACTTTTTCATGAAAAATTCTCATGTGCATTATTTATGGTTTAACCAAAATTTGACGGACCATTCTGGGAACTCTAGGTCTCAGAATCATGCGCTGTCAGATTTTTTGGTCTCGAAATAAAACCATATAATCAAAATAAATTATAAAAAATTTCTGGGATATTACATTCTCCCCACCTTAGTGATTTACATCCCCAAATGCCACAACAAAGAAAAAATAACCAAAAGAGGGTACTGAGCATAAATTTGAGCCTTTCACACCCATGTGCTCTCCTAATGGTTCATGTGCTTCCAACATACACACACCAATGTTATCGATCACACACAATGGATTGTCTGTTGTTGATCCTCAATATCCCTTGGAACATTCGTAAATGGTTCCACCAAATCTAAGTCCTGCTCGACATGATCGATGATGTGAGATGGGTTGTGCATGTATCCCCTCAACTGGATTATGTGGAAGAAGTCGCAAACCCTCTCTTACTAGGTTAGAAGAGAAGAGCAGTATGCCACCCCGCCTGCCCTCTGAAGGATCGGAAAAATACTGATATAACTAGGTGATTACTTTCCCCCTCATCCAAATATCTGTAAGCCTCATCGTGGCGAGACCCATAAGAATACATGATCTCCCTCCTCCTATCGGCATAATAATTTTTCCGGCTCTGAGTAGTTTTCACTTGAGAAAAAGTGATGCATCGTGATACAAAATCGTCCACTACTTTCTTTATCCCTGGACACCAGTACTGACGTTGAAGGTCCCGATACATCTTCACCACACCAGGATGTACCGAAAAAGGGGACGAATACAAATCTCTCAACAGCTCCTCCGGTAGAGCTACTGGTACCATGGTACATCCACTGAAGAGGAAGACATGATCCCCACATTCAAAAAATCAATCAGGTGCCTGCCCTGAGGATATCTGAGCACGTCGAGCCTTGCAGTCAATGTCCCCACGCTACCCCTTCCCGAATCCTAGAAGAAGTGAGGGAGTGATAGCCAGAGACTGAAGAAAAGTTTCTCCATCTCTATCTATAAATCTTATCTGCAAAGCTGTAGCTGCTCTATATCCTCACTCAGTAGATACTAGCCAGTCCTCCTACTGAGTGAGTCTGCTACCATGTTACACTTCCTAGGAGTATAGACTATCTCAAAGTCATAGTCTTGGAGGAACTCTTTCGACTCCTGTGGAGAATTGATGACTCAAAACTTCTGAAACCACGAGGGTGAGGCTGGCCGACTCCAGTGTGATCAGTCGCACCCTCTTATGCATGAGTTTATCCTGTGCAGTCTGGATTTCATTTTTTACCGACTAAGGAAAACCTCATCCCAACGTTGTAGATAAACCACAAAATTTTTACCTAATATAGTCAATCTGAGTATGAATAATGGATGTCCAGTCATACCCAACTAATGTTGTAAGGCCTCAACGTTGCCACAATGAGGTTTCAACCGAAACTCTCACCTAAAGGGTCAGATCACACTGTCGGTGTAAGTGTGATTATCTAGTCTCCTCCCAATCGAATCTCAAGACATGAGGGTCATGTAAACAATTTTACTGGAAACTCTAGGTGTTGGACAATATTCATGGAAGGAAGGAATGATTGGTACAATGTCTATTGATACTTTAGCTATTAGTAGACATTGATCGTACCTCTAATCATTCCAAGAGCCCTTGGGTCTCACTGCTTGACCGCATGTAGCTACTCTCTTCCCTTGTCCTCTAACTCACTGAGCCTGGAGGGGACCACAATTCGGGCAGTTTTAACATGTCAAAATTTACACCACCTCATGCTACTCCCCATGCACTGCTTCTATGTTTGCAGCCTACAGATTCATCTATCCCTAACACCTCTTCTTCTCAAAAAATTTTTAAATGCCCAAGTCTCTATGACTGGCACTAGTGTATTACTTTCCCACTACTAATATTCACTGGCTTCATCCACTCATCCAAAGAATATTCAACCACAAAGGTTATCTCTAGCACTCTATCATAAGTATGAATCCATAGAGGTATAGTTCTAGCTCGGATGTCCCTAAACACATATCACTCAGAGGTCCGAGCTCGGAAGAAAAGATTGTATCGTATTCATCGAGTACCAGGAATGATCAGTACAAATCGATGAATACTCATCTACCAACATGTCATCCTGCCAAAGCTATAGAAGCACTATAGAACTCTCAGCCACCTCCTCAAGCCAGTCCTCAACCACATGTGAGTCACTATTTCCTCGGAACCTAAGGGGTATCAAATGTTGAATCAAGAATAAGGCACTAAGCCTATATGTAATCTTTACCGGTACTGTCGGTTGTAACTGCTGGACAATTAGTAAAGATATAGCTGACACACTAACCGAAGGTACTCTCTCGGGTAATGGTCTACATACCAAAGCTTCATCACTATGCAGACCATCCTCATTGTCACTCATAGAAAAATTCTAGTAGCTAAGTTCAGCGTCTCCTCTACAGGTGTCTCAACTAGGCAGAAAACTCTAGAAACCTCTTCCAGCCATCCCTCACCTACATGGGAATATGTCTCACCTCGAAACCTCAATGTCCTCTGCCACTGGAACTCATGGAATGCGCTCAGTCAGCATGCACCTTCTTCTTGTGTGGCTGGTGGTAACTATTTTCAAATGGGTGGTGGTGCTGTTGGGACACCACCCAAAGGTTCCAACTTAGCAAGAGTGCCCTGCACCGGAGCCTCGTCGCTCGAGGGGCCATCATCTTGTACTCTCTGGAATATTTGATGGTTGTCTTCGCAGCGTCATCCTGATAAGGAATATGTGCTCCATGGTCATTAAGTAATAATTTTTTTGTTGAATCAAAGAAAACACAAGAAAAATTTTCAAAACACACACGCAATAATTGTTTTCATGCACTGAGTCTGAAATCAGATGTCTGGGTCCTGGTGTATGGATATAGCGGCCGCCCAACAACACTGGATCCCCTAAACTGATTACCACACTCACTAAACTTAACACAATTTATGTTAAAAATATTAGAGTCCTATGTTCAATGGTAGAATCGAATCCTCTAATACCAATTTTTCACTACACGTCCCCCGGGGCTCGTGTCGTGACTACCCCAAGCCCGCCTTCCATAGGCCAGGGGCTAGAGACTAACACTGAAAGGCATATTCCCTAAAAAAGAGAAGGAATTACCTTTATAACCTGTAAGCACACACATCCAAGCACAAAATCAGAAATGAACAAAAGTAAACTGCTTCATAAAAATAGTGTGTACAGTAAGAAAAAGGGACCAGAATACAAGACAACTGCATAGTACAAGAAAACTAAAAAGTACAAGTAAACTGAAATAGCTCCTGTGAACACCCACCAAGGATCCTACCTGATGGGTAGGTACATCTCTCGAATGGTTATCTCTATGGTATTCCTCATCTAATGTCTACCTCTAAGCTACGTCCGGTTATGGTACTCTCGTCCCCAGTCAGCTCTCTTCGTCGTCTGCAACAAACACAACATGGTTCGAGCATAGCCTGTTTAGGGGCGAGGATAAAGATACTGATTAGGGACCCTGTGAACCTCAATGGTCTCATGAAATCCACAAAAGACAAACCACAAAGCATGTAATCATCTAACAACCCTACTTTGGAATATTCACATACATATAACCAATTAATCACATATTCCCATCTCTTTCCTAAGGAAACAAAAGGTCCAACTCAAAAGACCATATCTCAACTCTACCACAGAAGAAGGAATACCATGAAGGAAACACCACAAAGGTGAGTACCATAATAGTAACACCACATAGATGAATACCATAAAGGATTAACCATGATGGAAAGTTCCACACAGGTACACCAAACAGATGAATACCATGAAGGTATCGCCATGAAGATAAGTACCACACATGTACTCCACACATAAGAATACCATCGATGTATCCCCACAAAGTAATGTAACACACATGTAACCCAAAAATAATAATAAAACTATGGTTTCAACATAAAAGAAAATACCACACATGTATGCCACACAGAATAACACCACAATGGTAAAGACTCGGCTCACACCAGGTATAACTAAGGTGCAATAGTAGAGATGATTAAATGTAACTACTGAATATTCTTACTCTATTAAGAGGAATACCCACGTAGGATCCAAAATCATCCAACCCACATAGGATCCTAGTACATCATCAGACCAACCCATGATCCTAGTATAATAGACCCACACAAGACCCTAGTTCATCATTAGACCCAAATAGGATCCTAGTACAGCAAGCCCACAAAGGATCCTAGTACATCATCAGACCCACCCAGGATCCTAGTATAGTATACCCATACAAGATCCTAGTACATAATCATACCCACACATGATCCTATTATAGTAGACCCACAAAGGATCCTAGAGTAGACCCACTTGGATATCTAGAGCAGATCCATGTGGGATCGTCGAGCACAGACCCACGATGGATCCCTTTATCATGTTACACCCACCTATAGGGTTCCCGCACTAAGCTCACTTGATTCTGGTAGGATCTTCACCTCATTCCATAGGTCTATACTCTAACTACCACAATGTCCCATGAAGAAGTATCCCAAAGGACCACCATATAAAAGGGGTCTTAACGCAATAGGTGGTGCGTCAATCAGATGCCTGGTCTGTAAGTTATTGGTCTTTTAGTCCCGAGGGCCTGGTTGGATTTGTGTATGATCAAACCCGGTCATACCACAGATTTATCCAAAAATAAAGTGCGGTATACCAAAAGGTCCATCTCCCTCCATGGTTTCCAGTTTCGTAGATGGTTCATCATTTTGACACAGTATGAGGGAGATAGGTCGAATACAAGATCCTTTAATAATAATAATAATAATATTGGGTGTTTCATGAACTCGATCCATGAACTAAAAATTAATATTCATCACTAGACTTAAATAAACCGTCTTAAAGGCATGATTACGTCACCACAAACGGTAGGTCAATCAGACATTACACGCAGAAGTTATGGATGGTCGATGATTTAATAAAAATAATATATTATTATTATTTTAGCGTTTTAGGTACCTGATTTGGAAACCCAAAAAATACATCCAATATTGGACTCAGAATTTCTGTCTCGAAGTCAGCATTGTACTACTGCTGACGGTTCGTGAAACCGTGGTCACACTGATAAGTTACAGACGAATTACGGTTTCACAACCAAAAATAATAATAACATTATTTATATTATTATTAATTTATTCTTTTTTTACATATAACCCATCCCAATTGAGATTCAGGAACAAGGGTAGTGCCTCCCCCTTATTCCAATGATTTCCGTTTTAATTTATTTATATTTTTAATTCATTTGTTTTCAACTATTCCTATCTCCAATTAACTCTTCTTTCCCCACGATTCTCACGCACTGTTCTATAAAGAAATCATCCCTTGACTTCTCCTGCAACACTAACCACAGGATTCCTCCACACGTCTAAAACCGATGTCACATCGCCTATCTCTCCTAGAGCTATGCCCCAATGACACACCAGAATTGCACCTCCACATTTCCCCTTTCGCGGCGCACTACATCTTCTTTCCAAACCCGAAATTTAAAATGATCTCATATCTTCGATCCTTAGGTAGAGGGCTCCACATCCATATGTCACACTCAATAGAATATTGCATTTATAGTGACAATAAATATTTGGATTCTTCTTTCCCTGAGAAATTGTGGCTTCGTTCCAAGACCCGAAAATGAAATGATCACATATTTGCGATCCTTACATCGATGGATTCACGTCCATATATTGCGCTCAGAAAAACTCCATGTTTCTAGTGCCAATAAATATTAGTCATTGAAGAACCCATGAAGAACGTGTGAAGAATATAAAGAAAGAGGATCACAGTTTATGTGTGGGATGATGGCCATGTTTGTTTGGCTATCATCGTCGTGAATTTAGGATATAAAGAATCGATAAAACAAATTCAAACATATATAAAAACACCTACCTCGATTGTCCATTGGAGGTGGTGCGAGGAAGAAGAAGTTGATGAGATAGTGACATTAGAGTTCATTTCCCCCATAAGATGTTTCCAATCTGGGTTCAAGCTGTATCCTCGTTCTCCGATTCCGGAGGATGTTCTTCATTGGAGAGTGTACTTCGTTGGAGAAGATGATCCTCCAAAAGCTCTCCCCAATTCTCCCTTTTCCAACACTTTCCCCAATCTCAAGAAAAAGGGGATCCAACTTATTAAATTAAGTTTATTAATTTAACAAATTATGTTGCCTCATTATGTAAATTGAGGATGTCACATTAACTAGGGGAATACCAAGGGTTCCCCCCCACATTAATTAGGAGTTCGAGTTTTCCCATACCACCAATCATTCAAAATGTTAGTTTGAAATAAAATAAATAAAAAGTTATTTTTTTATTTTTTTCTTCTCCCCCTAAAATCTGAAAAACTATCTTCGACCCTTGACCCAATGCATTCAAGGTTAAGGTTTCCTTAAATGAGTATCGGCATAGTGAGTTCAACGGCGTCTTCAGATTTCAATTCCGAGTACCAGTTAAAAAGTTACAAAATGTCGCTCACACATTTACTGAACGTACCTGAAAAAAAGTTCGGATAAATATTAACAGTCCCCCTCAACCTGTGCCGGAAGAGGTTTGGATCGGCCTAAGTGAAAAATTCCCCAAATAAACCAATGGTATTATCATATTTCCAATCTAAGATACCGCTAAGATGTTATGTATTTAAAAATAAAATAATTTTTACTTAATTATTTTATTTATGGAAAAAAAATAACTTTCACTGGTGGATCCTACTAGCCAAAGTTAGTATATTATTAAATAAAGGAATCCATCATGAGTTAAGTAGTGGTATCATATTCTCACTCTGAGCTACAATTTTTGAGTCATAATAAATTTTTTTAAAAATAATTTATTTAATTATTTTATTTACGGTTATTCCATTTTGGGTTTTCTCACAGGAGGCCCACACCGAATAATCTTATGTCGCTCCTAGGGTAAATTTTCCAAACTGAATGCAATAGTGCCCTAAGATTTCTGATCTAAGTTATCGTTTAAGTGTTATTTCACTTTTTCAAGAAAACTGCTTACGCACGCTATTAAAAGTTTATCAAAACATCGACAAAACATTCCGTGAACTCCGGGCTTTCGAATCATGTGCCGTCAGTTTTTGTGGTCTCGAAATAATTCCATATAATTAATAAAAATTATACAGAATTTACAATACATTAAAATCCTCAAGTTATAACTAATGTGAATAACCTTTCTAATTTCATAAATATTTAGGATAGCATGACCACTAACCAAATTATGTTCTTTAACATTGCAAATTCTTCCCTTCCCTAATCCACACTCAGGATTTGCTTAATTAAGGAATATCATGAGATAACATAAAATACTAATAAGGTCACATATTGACCACAAAAACCCTTCATGGGCTATAATATACATTTTTTGTATTCCCTTAAATATTTCAGGGTTTTTTGGTAACATAGTATAGAAAAACAATTATCCAAAAGGACCACTGTAGCCTTAAATGTCCTTAATTACATATTGGAGAAGAAAGGAAAAAATTTATATATTTTTTCATGGAGTACAATATCATTTAAAGAAACCCCTATATTTCAAAATTTAATGAACTAATATAAAATTATTTGAAATTTTTGGCATAATATAACTACGTTTTGTAAGGCCGTGATTTTTAAAGATCAAAAGATGAAATATGTTTTCATAGAAGAAATTTGAAAATATATAATATTAAATAAAATCATTGATATAATTCAATGAATAAAAAATAATTAGAGAAATAAAGGTGAAAGGAATTTGATTCTTATCCTTACCCATGAAGATACACATGGATATTTGGTTATTTAATCCACTAATTAATGAAGGAGGTCAATATATGGTGGTGGAATTGAATGATAGGAAAGAGTATTTGGTCATGAAGTTTTGTTTGGTGAGTATTGATGGTATTTTTTTGATAATTTTAAAAAATTAATTTAAATTAAATAAAAACATAAATTGAAAATTATATGGGTTCCAACTGTTACACTCTAACATTTTATCTTATATATTGCTTTAAATAAATAAATTACTAAATATCTTGTATCACATGTAATACTGAAGAAAAAAAAACATAAATAATTTTTTATTTATAGGAGAATAAAAGAAATAACACCATTTAAGTCTTCATTATGATGTGAATTTATTCTTTGCTGTAATGGTTGAAGAATCCCTATGGTTTTCCATATAAAAAGGATAATATATTCTTCTATAAACATTTCTTTTGTGAAGTCGTATGTGGGAGAAGTTTCTAATCATGGAAATCCGTACAAAAACCATTATAGATAAATCGTTACACTTGATTACAACCATTGATTATGTTACCATTAGATATTATATGGAGGTGTTTAATGGTTTTTAATTATATAATATTATTATATAAAAATGCAATTATTGAGAAAATAAATATTATAAATTGTCATTATTATCTATTAATTTATTAATTTTTAAATTTTATAAAATACGAGTCATTTAAAATTTGTTACATTTAAATAATGATATCTAAAGAAAAAGTATTTTTTAAATTATTGGGATCATAAACACAAAAAAACATCATTAATTAAATTATTCAACTATAAGTAATGAAAATTATTTATTCATGCATAAATAAAAATGTGTTTTTTAATATTTTTATGATATATTATTTTTCTTTATAGAAGATAAATTTCACTTATTAAGTTTATTAAGTTTTTGTTAATGTATTTATATAAATTTAAATAAAAAATATCACTCAAAAATTGATTTTCAATTACTAAGATACTAATATAAAATCATTTTAATGTGAGAAGGTATATTTTTTTAATTTATTTAACATGTGAAAATTGTCTTTATCCTAGTAAATTAAATTATTGAATTTTGAAAAATTCTTTTAATGGATCTCAATGATAAAATATTAAATTAATTAAATACATAATCATTAAATTTTTATTATTAGGTAAATTATAATAAAATCACTTTTATTCATAAAGAAACTTTTTTTATAAATTTTTTTTATACGCGTTATGTGAACTTAATATAAAATAATTTTTTACATCCATTAAAAAGATAATATAAAATAATTGTATTAATTTATGGAATTATTATATTAAAATTTTCTAACATTTGTATTTTTAATGTTTTTTATCATAGTATGTTCCCATAGAAAAATTGTATCCCCATGGTAATGATTAAAATTGCTAAAAAGGGGGTTAAACAAAGAGATGCGACCATAATGTTCAAAAAACACATCACATTTTTTTGGATCAGTGTAATTACTATCCAATGATAATATATTTTATATTTTAATATTTTGGTTTCATTTTAATTTCATATGAAATATATTATATATTAAGAAAACAAGTATTTACATGATTGCCACTGCTCTCAGTTAGAAAAGGAACACTTCAAAACCTCACGTATCCTTACTCCATGAGAACCATATAAATAAAAAATACATAAAAACCTATAAAAACTCTCTTCAAAACATATTATTAGATTATTATCTAAAAAACCAATCTATTATGGTATAAGGAGAAACCTAAAAGGGAATATCCAAAGAATTAGTATTCATGTAATGTACTTTAATTCAAGACTTCTTTCTTCTTAAATTCCTGCCAAATATTTTATAACAATAATAATATAATTTATTAATTATAATTAGTAGAATTTACCTTCATTATATTGATGTAATAATCATTATATACCTTCTTCACATTTCCATGAAAATGAAAATGTCGTTCCTATTACCCATGGAGAAACAACTCCATGAAACGACATATTTTAGCTGTCTACTCAAATTTTAATGAAAAGTTATGAAAAATAATTTTAGGAATAAAATTTATTTCAATAATAATAATTTAAATATTAAACATAATTTTCCTATTTTATTTAATTTTTTAATTATAAAAGGTCATTGTACAATTTAGTCACCAAAAACAAGCATACCATGAAATTTATGTAAATTTTATTTTGTATTTAAAAAAATATAGAATTTTATAAATTTTTAAATATATAATTATATAAGATATATATATATATATATATAGTTATAGATATAAAAAACTATTCTATAACCCCATTAAACACAATTAATAAAACTAAGTAGATTCTGAGAAATTGATCGAACAAACCTTGGTCAATGTGGTATAGAAAACTATAACATAAATAAAGGAATTATATTAATAAATCAAACATAAAATTTTGAAATAGAACTGAAATTTTTCTGAATAATATATTTTTAAAATTTAATTTTGTTATTTAGTTGGATAGATACTCACATAAAGTAAGTCAGAAGTGTATATAAAGGTTCATTGTCTAAATTTTGATTTCTATATCCATGTTTAATATGGTAAACCATTAATTATATTATATTATTCATTTAATATTAAATTTGTATATTTTTACATACTATTTTATGTAACTATTTTGATAAATAGACACATAAACATTTCTAACTATTTATAGATTTTGAATCGAAATATTTCAAATCCATAATGGTTAATTTTACAATCATACTTTTTATGATGAATATCTATATTCCTTGTTTTTATTGGGTAATTTTATTATAATTTACACATAAAACCCATCTATTTTATTCTCCTTGGATTATTACAATCAATTTTAAATATTTTTTTATATTTTTACTCTCTTTGGTACTCAAATAAATTGATTGATTTTTGGTAAGAAAACTCATCCTTATATAAAATATTTAAAATGGATTCTCTTTTATAAAAATTCATATTATTTATTTTTATTTATGATTGTTATGATCTATATAAAATTAATTGTTTATGTAGATTTTAGTTAACATTTACATTAAATTAAAATTATTAAAAGAAACCATTTTACTCTTTTATGAACTAGTCATTTTCAGAAATATTTTACAAAAGTTATAAAAGAATGATCTTAAAATTTATTAAATGAACACCTTTTCATGAAAATGACCGTTATATTAAATTAAAATTCTAGTCCATGATACATGAATTTTAAAGTAAAATATTTTACTAATTATCCTATGAAATTTTTATAATAACTTTACGGTTTATATTTTAAAGGAGTTAAATAAGGGATTTCATCCCACTTATATCATTATATCTTAATAAAACTTTATTTTATTTAACATTATTTAATTTCTTGACTTGGATGATTTTTGAAAATTTGAATGTTTTAACCTTGTCATAACACTACAATGAAAACTGGAAATATTATAACATTATAATTTTTTTATATGAAGTGTATGAAAATTTCTAGTAATTTCATCCCTACATGGATAAAAACTACTAGATATAGTATTGGGATTTTATTAACCAAGTGGAAATAACCATTATAATGGTTGTATTAGTATTAACTTGTTCATAACAAGGTTCATAAATAGAGAGGAAAACATAATACTATTTTGAAACTCAAGGAATATATTAATTATATATTTTACATTCTTCATTAAGAGTGATAAAAAATTATTTTATTATACTAGTTTTATTTCTTGGTTTTCTATCACACTTAATCCCACTCATGAAATTTTTTCTCCCTAGAATCATTTTATCTGAATCAAAAATTTTTATTCTATATACCTTTTATTATAGCTATAACTATATATCCATTATTCTCTATGACATGAATACCTTATATGATGTGTATTGATAATTTTCTTCTATTTATCATTTGAATAAATATTTTTGTAAACATTTTTTTAAACTTAATTTTTATTTATATCCAAATATTTATAATAATTTATGGTATTTTTCACTCATCCCTTTCATATGAATAATTAAATATCCTAAATTAATGATGTTTGGAAAAAACATTATATATCCCGTTGATGAATTTGTGTCTTGTTAGGTGAAATATATTGGGTATTTGGATTATGGATTCCCATTAATTAATATTGTATCAGATTTGGTCATGATGGTATGTTTGATGTCTTCAAATTCGACCTTTATGAAAATATTTATATTTATAATATTATTCATTTATTCATCACAAGATCAGTAAGTCCCACCCATGGGATTATTTAAATTTTTATTTTTTAAATGGAATTATTTTATGACAATTTTATTATTTTAATATAATTATTTGGTCATTATTTATTCTTACCATATTTTGCATACCCCATTTTATTTGTTATTGATTATTGTGTATGTTAACCATTTCTATAATTTTGATCGAACCCCTTTTTTTCCTTCTATTTTCTCAAGTTATAAAGGATATTGTTATGTTTGATATATCTAGATTGGTTTTACATGTTGAATGATTTATGGAAAATATTGAATACTATTCATAGAATAAGTTGTTTTTACTATTGTGGAATAAATGTAAAATGCATGAGAATTATAAGAATATTATTTCCTTAATGTTTCTATATATTTTCTCAACAACTCAAATTAAAATTTAGTGGGAATGTAATTAGCTCAATAATTGTTTTAATATTGAAATTTTGAGTTTCCAAATTGGTTTCCCCCAATTAGTATCATATCTAGTATATGAATATTATGTTTTTAATAAATGGTTTAGCTTTATAAGTATGCGGAATATTAATTGGTAGAAGAACGATATTTATAAAACCATATAGATTATGATTTATCATGTGTTGATAATTTAAGAGTGGTAGGAACAATCATGGGTTATTTGAATAATGGTTGATCGTATTTTCCATGGTAGAAATATAATATTGAAATTTAATGTCATGTGAAACTAGGAATGATATGATATTTTGGGGTATTTTTATTTAGTTTTAGGAAGAATACATGTTTTAGGGATAGAAAACCAATAAATTTGGTATGTGATCAAATTTCAAGTTAATTATTATTAATTGGGATAAATGATTGATTTATTTTGGAATATAAAAAGTATAACCTCACTAATTGAACTGTAAGATGATTCTATCGAGAATTAGGTTATTTATGGGAGTATATTGTTATCTTTTTAGACTATATATATATATATGAAAAAATAATATATTTTAATTGGTTTGTGATGAATATTTTATAGGGACAATGTTTTAGTTTATTTATAGGTGCATAGACTTCCTTGTTTTTTGGTGGGAAGGATCATGATAATATGTGATTAGTTATTTTTGAGGTTAGTTTATATATAGAATGATAAATTAAACTAAAATAGTAATAGTTTATACTAATAAGTAAACCAAAAGTATATTTAATTGAAATAATTTTTCCCAATGATATGTAACATATGATTTATATTCATATTATCATGTTTGTCACTATCAAATGTATTTTTATTAAAGTATTTGGTTGAGTAGAAGTTATAAAATTGGTGTTGGGAAAGTTACATCTCAAAAATATCCAATACCTTATAACCATGAAAGGAATTATATTCTTGTGCAATAAATTTATTATATGGGAAATAAGATTTAGAGTCTTATTGATGATAATGAGGTAGGTATCTAATGACATGTAATATCATAAGTCATGATTACATTAAAAAACCCCTAAAAAATTCATAGAAAAGATAAATTAACGATTCAAGGCTGCAATTTATTTCATTGGGGTATAGTGTAAATCCCATATATTTTAGTACATATATTAATTTATATTAATAAAATGTCAAATAACATGTATCACATGCAATGATTATATAAAGTGAATGTTATTACTAAATATATATACATATATATAAAGGATAAGAAAGAGAATATTATAGATGTGTTTCCCATATGAATCTCATTTAACAATGTCTATAAAGAAGGTTTATTTAATTGGGGTTTCCCACAGAAAATACTATGATGAACATTAAAATATATGGATTGAGAGAAATTTATTATAGGAGAGGTTGAAACCATAAAACCTAACTATGATATCCATAATTACTGGAAAACCTCCCATTAAATCCACCAAGACATATCCTACAATTGTATTATTACTATAGGTATTTAGGGGTTTCAAAAGTAAAAAGTTTCTTAATATAACTATATATTCATTAACATACCAAATATTTTAGGATTTTTTGTTATATAAAGTTTTCTTTATTTGATTTTTTTATAAAATATTCATATTTATAATAAGTATTAACATTAATAAAGGATAGAAAAAATAATAAAAGTTGATGGTCTTAAGGGGATAATAAAATCATAACATCGAAGAAATATATTGACATAAAATGGAGAGTGTTAATTTAATTATTCATGTGTAAACTAAAATAATTTTATAATTTATATTTTTATATTATAAATATTTAAATTAGAATTCTTTGGGATATTTACAGTAGTAAATTTATTTAAAAGTATTTATTATATTTTTATACAACTGAATAAACAATAATATATTGATTTTTAATTGATTAAAAATAATTATAAAATCATTTGATAGTAAAAAATAGGTTCTTATTCAGAAAAAAGTATATATGTATGAGATGTATTTTATATTGATAAATTAAATTAGAAACCAATGATGAATTACTTTAAATAAATTCATCTGATAATATATTATATGAAATATATTATCAATTATTTAATTTCTTATGAAACATCCTAGATATTCCTAGAGGTAAAATTTATTTTAAATTACATTTTATACCTCTTGTTATACAATAATAAAAGTGATTAGTAGTTAAGATATCAAGAGAATATGGGGCTTATTTGGATAATGAATATATATTTATTAGGATATAGATGTGGCCCCCCGTTGACACAAGAGTAGTAATAAATGTGTATATCTACATTGAGGCCTTAAAGAGGAGGTCCATTTTTGGAGATGTTATGTGAGGTTGTATGAAGGACTGTGAAAAACAATGAAGGCCAATTGTAGTGGTGATCTACACCGTGTGAACATAGTTTGCCTAACCATGAATAAACTATGTATGGGGTGTTCCACCTAAAATATTGTGTCATACAGTAGGAAAATTGTCTAGGTGATTGTGTATCAAAACCATGATCCCCATTAAAAATATTAAAATTATTATTCTAGGTTGTCTTGAATTTACCATTCTTCCTCTCATTTTCTTCCCCATACACACAACACCACTCCCCGTCTATTGAGATCTATCCATTTGGAAAATATTCTCTTTGATAAGCCTCCCATGTATTCCTTCTAATTCTACCACCAATAATTATGTTGGATATGCATCAGTAGGATATTCATTACACTTTTTATATTTTACATTTTTTTCAATAAAAAGATTGGTAAACTCGTTTGCGATAATATGCCCTATTTTTATGGAGTTTATCTATTTATTCAATTTTACCCTTTATATCATGGATTAGAAGCCAATAATGGATGAGGAGTTCATTACTAGTATATAGTTGGAGGTCTAGCTTCATTTTATACAAATGTTTATGGATATGTGATGTCCCATTGTGACTTGTATTGTACCTTCCATGCATTACTCCCCAAATGAAAGAAGAATTTCTATAATTAAAATTACTTTTATTCAATATTCCATGCAGGACTCCTACGACCATATTAATTTCCAATAACCACTAAAACTACTGATTATTGGTTTGTTTAATTTTATTACCTTATTGTGTTATGGGTGAATCATGACCAATGCACCATAAAACTATGTTTGGGTTGTTTTAATATAAAAAATTCTAAAATGTTAGAAATGAATTATGAAATATGGTGAAAACTAATGACATCTCTTATATTCTTCTATTTCTATTTCTTTTTTTAGTTTTTACTTATAAATGAAATGTTAATATTTAAATAAATTATATAAAAAGTAATTATGAATTTTTATTGGAGAAACATTTGTTATGTTTCATATCAACATTGAAGGATTCATCGTAATTTTGAGTTGAATGAAATTTGAATAGAAATTATGATGTTCTCGAAGTTATAAAAGAATAATATAATGGATTCCGTGGATAATATAATAGAGAAGATGATTTAAAATTATTATAGGGGTGATACATGGATTAATATATGTAATACCTTTAACAGGATAATGGGGAAAGTGCTTTATTCCGTACCTTGGGTGATAGTCTGATTCCATTATAGAATTTCATGGATGTAATCGTAGGGTATTGGGTTTACATTAAAACATGATTTATATGAGGACTCCCTATGTCGTAATCTTCGGATGAACTCTGTTTTCCAATATATTTAAATGAAACACCATCCAATTCAAATAAAAAAACACCAATTCAATCGATCAGTAGTTAGATGCCAATTTTGAACATGTGATTCATTGACAATGAGACATAGATTATAGAATGTGTAAATAAATTAAATTTTAAATTAATAAATTCATAGAGTTGTTCTGTCTTAAACTGATTCATGTAGCATGAGACTGATGTCCTAAGAGGAATAAAAAATGACATGGTTTTTTATCAATTATCTTTATTCATTATTCAATCACAATTCTCATCATATATTCATATGCTATATATTTATAGAAACTAGTAATGTGGGTCAAATTTATTTTACTTATATATTTATTGGGCTACTGATTGCTACCCAGACATACATCATTGTTGTAGGTAGGGATAAAGTGAACCATCAAGCTATGAGTTCCTGGTTTTTTGTTGTACGGTAGAGAATGGGATATTTGGAATCATAATTTTCCCGTACTACATTTAGAGGTGTCTTATGTTCTTTTATATCCTTTTGAACAGAATGTTGTATATTTTTACTAAATCTCTCTTTGTATTTCCATTTTCATATATCATATAGATATGAAATAAATTTTATGATAGCGGATATTGATATGTTTATTATTTATGCTATCGCATAATGATTTTTGTTACTTATTATTTTCTTGATGTTTACTTCTACTATTCATTAAGATTCTTCCACTTATTTATCCTTTATATATATAATACATTTCACTTTGATCCGGAAGTTATTGTCTCCACGTGAATCACCAAAAACCCTTTCTTCTAGTCTAGAGCCCTTGGAGTATGGGGTGGTGAACCAAGATCCAGGAATCCAACCAGGATTGTTTACAAATTAGTAATTGAATATAAGATGTTGAAAGGTTTATAACAGACTTATTTTATTATCATTACAATTTTTTATTGTATAAATTATAATAAAAATAGATATATTTTATTAATGAGGCTATTTCTAAGTGTATCTAACATACTTAAATTGAAAAATCCATAATTCCTAGGATGTTAGGTGAGACTCTGAAAATTTTCCATAATAGTTATATATATATTTCCATTGGGTGAAATAGATGAATTTTGGAACCTGATGATTTAGGTTCCTTACATATTCCATGTCATATTATTATTACAACTTGAATTTTCAGATTCATATTGTTGGATGGATTTAAATTCCACTTTTTACTTTGTGGGTAGACCAATAAAATTTGGGAATGGCGATCTATATAATATAACCATTGTGAAATGCTGGTCAATGTTACATGTAGTACCAATTTCCACTTATAATGTTTATTACATTATAACCTCAGACTGTTATAAATAGATAAATAATGTATTATATATATATATATATAAAATGATGAATTATAGGTCTTAAATGATATTATTACCAATAAATGGGGGTTAAAATTTAATCTTTATTGGTGTTTTCCTCTATGAATTTAAATTTACACTCTATATACTCGGAACTCTTCTACAAAATATGGAACTTTACCTTAACCTTACCTCAGTAGTGGATAGTAGGTAGAGTCTGTCAAGACCCTAACTGTATGTTAGGTCACCGATACATGGATTTAGGATAATGAAATTGTGTATCGACTATTTTTTAGAAGGTATTATACCAATCATATTCATTCACCAATGATTATTTCTATAAAAATAATCTAAGGTGTGCATTCGGAATTGTGCCTATAGACCTCCATGATAGCCTCCGATTGACCACCAACAAGGTGATGATAACCATTATCTATAATTGGTGAGAAGAAATGCCTCATTATGACACCTAAAAACCTACAAACATTCCTAAAAAAGGATCTAATGCTCAGTTTCAATGTGGGACTATATAGGTCATGCATAACATGAAAGTACCTATGTGACCTGACCCCACTAGAGAATAGTTGATAGAAGATTTTTAGTAGATGCCTCAAACTAATGTTTCAGGGTATGGTCTCCCCTAGGCTACTAATTCAAAATTGGAGGGCATACTAACTATTTTAAATCATCTAGTCTTTCCTCCATATCAAATGGTTTAACTCATATATTATACGCAACATGATTTTTAAAAGAATTGGCGTGATGTTGTTGTGCATTCAGATCATCATTGTAAAAGTGTATCAAGGGAATTATACACAACTTTATATTATTACATATTTCAAGAGATAATTAGAAAATAATGAGAAATGGATTTAGGGAATATATATTGGGGTTCTATGTCTACCATCGACTATTCATATCTCTTTTCTGATATCCAATTATTCTCATCAACTCTTACTGGTGATGAACTGTCAAGTGATAGAAAATTTGGTTATGGGATCTTATAAGCCATTTGATCATTGTTAAAAATGTTTTTTTTCAACCATATCTGATATATTGAACCATGAGATCATCCAAAAGGGAAATTTTAGGTATGTAGAAGGTGGTGGTTCGGGTGATGCAACACATATATTTGAAATTTGTTCATCTTGAAGTAGGAAGTGTCACCTTTAGCTTATTAAGAGAGCATTGGAATCTTTATGGGTTGTACTAACACTTATGTAGTGTTTTGCCGGTATGGTATGTTTTGTCAAATTAAGTCTCGGTGTAACAAGGATGCAATTGAGTGATGATTGTATGGAAATGGGGGCCATAATAAGAATTTTATGGTGAAATTTTCCTCTTGTTCTATGTGAGAGGTGTTCCACACCAAATCCCTATTATTCAGTAGGATCAGAAGCTCCCTAAAAGTCCAAGATATAGGGTACTACAAGTAATTTAGGCTAAGGAGTTTGGTGTGTCCATAGAATGTAGTCTTAAGAGACATAAATCATTTGAGATTTAATTCTCAACTTAATTAGTTTGAAGCATAAGGTTATGGATGCAGACAACAAAATGTAGTACAACCCACACTAGTGTAGTAGATTATCTGGCCATCTACAGTTTGTGGTACTATTCTAGTTGCCTCTACCTGAATATATTCCTCTATTAACACATTAACAACATAATACATTATATATATTTATATCATGGAATGTATTTGAATTGGAATTTATTACTTCAGTGCAGTGACGAATCATGATAATCTATTAGGAGTGTGAGGAGAGAATGTAAACTAATGAAGTGAATTTCCAGTGTAATTGATTGTTATTTTTTCTAATGGGAACACTTCATGGTCAATATATCATGTTATGAAATCATTCATGGGATAAAATACATGTTTTATTAACAAACTCATGTTGATTGCTATTATAGGATGGCATCCTTTACTTTACCAAATCGAGGTAATTTAATTCACAATAGTGAATGAGATGCGTAGGTGAGTTAATAAGGACAGAAGAAATAGATATTGGAATGATTTACATGCCAAATTACTAGTATTTATTTGAAAAAATATATACTAAAATGTTCTAATTCCTCTTTTTTAGTGGATCATTTCATGGATTCCTCCACTACTATATTATCTACTTGACCTTTACACATAGAGGGAGAGGAAAAGTTCACTATTGGGATAGTGAAATAAAAAGAACATGTATGAATTCAACCTTAAAGGATCCATATTACTACATTTGAGGAACTCAAGAGGTATTTGGAGGACAAGGAATCATAGGGGTTTATACGACCCATTACATTACCATGGGATTCACCCATTCTTTTCTCCCAGATAGGATATGGGACCCTCAAGATTCTTGTGGATTACTAGAAATTGAATTAGATTTTGATTAAGAGTTGGTATCCACCACATATTATAAATGACATATACAACATGATTTTGAGGTAACTAGACTTACTGAAGATTAACATGTGATCGGGCTACCATCAGGTATTAGTTAGTCCTTTAGATATACCGTTTAAAAAAATTCATAGTAGATATGTCTGGTGTGAGTTTTTGGTTATGCCATTTAGTATCATGATTTCATTTTTAGTTTTTATAGATCAAATGAGTCATTTTTTCCAATTAAACTTGGAATCATTCATTTTGGTTTGTTTGGATGGTATCTTGTTGTATTATCATAGTCAATATGATCATGCCAGACACCTTGACATCATATCGAGTACACAGAGGGATAATTGGTTATATTCCATGCTAATAAAGTGAAACATATTGATTTAATAACTAAACTTCATGGGTCACATTATCTACGATGTTGTTGTACCAATGGTCATATAGAATGTGAGAGATATTGTTTCTTCGGAGCATCCCATGAATGGATTCGATATATAGTGAATTTTGGGGGAATATGAATATTATAGGTGTGTCGTAAGGATATCTTACAATAAGGCCCCAACCTTAAACATTAAATAATAATGAATTATGTTAATAATTCACACTGAGGTTCTTTTCAGGTTTAGTTTTTTAGATAATTGGGTTATAAATATTAAATTACATCTCAAAAATATCAAAGTAGACACTTCTACACTATCTAATTTATCCAATATAATCAAACTTGTTAAATAAAAATGGTTTCTTTTCATGATATAAATATTCTTGAATTATTCAATTCTCTTACCCTTACTTTTACCCTATGAAAATAATTTTAGAAACATGGGATGAGCATAAAAATATAATTAAGTGTTATAAAATAATGAAATAAAACATTAGTCCGTAAATACATACAAAACCTAAGCTCTTTAACATACATCATGAAATCATAAGATTTATGAATAACACATAGAAAACATAAATCATAAAGGTAACTTGTGGAATCCATAACATACTAAAAGTTTTAGCCTTCATTTCCATGTAAGGAGTTATTTTTTGAAGACCCATCACAATATATTTCATAAATCTATTATAAGAATCATTAAAGTTTACCTTCGTCACGTTACCCAATGAATTGGAGAGCTATCTCAGGATGACCCACCATAAGTTTATCACAGAACCTACCATTTGTGTAGACAATTCCAAATAACAATAACATAATCATAACAAATGAACAAGAATAAATTAATGATAAAATTTTAACATTCAAATCCCAATATATCAGTTCAAGATATTGACATAATGGATTCATTTAAAACATTAAAAAAAGGGGTTTGAATCAAAGTTCCCCATACCACTCTTAAAAATTTGAACTGATTTTACACGTTAAAACACTCATGTCCATATAAATAAATCCTTAAAATCATTTCTAAAACATGGAGTTGAATGATAAGGATTTAGAAGATTAAATCATTAAAACATTTAAAATGATGTTTTAGTAAAAGAATCCTTTACCATTTGAGAAACTATGGATTATAAATAATTAATGAATAACATAAAAGAAAACAATAAATATTCTTATAATATATAGATTCATGATATTAAATGTCAAAATGGTTAGATATACACATTATTGGATAAAAATATTCACAATATCAAGATATGCCTCAATGAAAGGAGATTGAGACGTAGTCCCTTACAATGATGGTATGATTTGAATAAAAAAAATCAATGAAATTATTATGTGTGAAAAATATAAATACACCCATTATAAGTGGATAATAATCTTCAGTACATATAGCACACAAAAGGAAATAGTTGCAAATATATCATGAATCTCATGGGAATAAAAAGTGAGATGAAACCCCTTAACCTCATGTCCGACTTGACACGTTCATTCTTTAATCTCCTAAATAATAAAATGATGTTAATTTATACTTTATTAAGAAACTTTTACATGTTTATTATTCCTTTTATATCACTTATTACAATGTTATAATCATTATATAATCATTTACATTAATAATGGTCATTTTTTCGATATTCGGTACTTGAGTCAAAAATGGACTTCTTATAATTACAATCTGTCCATGTGGTCAAAATTACTCTTTATCGAGAATTATATTCATGATTTATATATCATATATATCATATATATACATACATATGTATTTATAATAGTACATAACAGTTGAAGATAATAAATGAAATTCATCGTTCATGGAGATGGTAAGCCGTACGTATGTCTGAACGCTACTTTCATTTCTATTTCATATTTAATGGAATAAAAACATAATTATACATAGGAAAATTATAATTCTGTTATAATATTATATATAATTTCATTATCTCTATCCTTTATACATTCCACGTATGGAATGAACGAGTAATATCACATTGAGGGGGAAGAAGTCTGCACTTTCTCAAATGAAATTATTGTATTTACCAATCATGGAAGTCATAATGGTATGATATAAATAAAAAACTAAGAGAATTAAAACAATATTAATATAATATATATCACATATAAAAAAATTTCTATTATAATGGCCATCATGAGAGGAGGTAGAAGATAATTGAACAACCATTATTTCGTGAGGCAGTAGTTCAACTTCCCCAGAAATAGTATGTTCATCTCCATTAGATGGAGGTGTATGGAAGTGTAGTTAGAATATATCTCATAAAAACAACATAGTATATTTAGGATACTGTTGTTTTTATGTAAAAAATATTAATTATATCTTAGGGAGTGAAGACGTAAAATAAATGAAGTGAACTTGGGGGATAACGTTACTTTTAAATCTGGTACCTCCCTTGGATTTGAAACAAACGGCTTTCTTGAATTTCCATATACCTAGGTGAAGGATTATAGGAGTAATATAGGGTTTTTGGGAGCTTTATGGTTCAGAGTTTGGTGGATCCAAGGTGCTTGAGAGTTGTCTGTAATGGGATAGAGGTGGTGGCCTTTTATAAGAGGGAGGAGAGGCTCTTTAGGAAATACTGAATGTAATATTTTATTATAAAATTATTTTCCAATTAAAAAGGATCAAAACATATTTCATTATAATATAAGGTACATATATGTAGAAATATAATCATACAATAATAATTATATAGGTTTTGGATATTTTTTTAATCATTATCTTTTAGCATTATCCCTTAGATAACTAAATTAACTTTTACCATGTCCTCTTGTATATTCATACTATATGGTTTATATATTTAATATAAAATACCAAGAGACCCAAAATGGATCATGAATGAAATTTTTAACATCATATATCTCAGTTGAAATAATCATAGATTTGTAGGAGTATTTTATAATTTAAAAAAGTATTAATTGTTTTAAAAACTCAATTATGTCAATTAATCAACTATTCGTATGAATACATTTAAAAGTTCTATAACAACTTGATTATTTAGAAAAATATTCATTAATTTAAATATAAGATGTCATTTTTATATATAAAGTTAGTGGGCTTCAAAAAAAATGAAATAAATTTAATTTAATATTCATAATCTCATTAATTTAAAAATTTCATTAAATAAGAAATCACTACATCATCATTGTTGTCATAAATAAATTTATTTATTTGATGTCTAAAAATTATAAATAAAATACCATGATTTGAGAAATATTTTTTTTCTCTAATTAATATTTATTGTCTAATAGATCATTTATATAACCACATATAAAAAATGTGTTAGTAAAAGATATATGTTTATGTTTCATTTTCCTTAACATTATGTTAATTTTTATACAGTGCCAATTTCACATACAAGTGGCTCCATGGGGTCCAAAAATCTACAAAACGATTCACATAGTCGTACATTTATCATCCAATATGGTTAGGACACATTTTGGGAAATTTAATATTATTATAATATTGTTTTTTACCCTTATTTACCATATTTAACCTTTAACTATGATAAAGAAAATATTGATTGAAGTTACTATTCATCATATCTAAAAATAACAGATACCTATTTAAACAATTTAAACCTCCTAATTCAAAATAGGGAAAAAATTATCCAAATTCTTAAAAAAAAATTAAAAAAAAATTAAAATTAATTCCTATTTTCAAAACCAAAAAGTGAGTATTTACGGCATATTAACTATGAAAATATTGACATTTGTTTATGTCCAATTTCAATGTGAAATTAATTCCAATGAACTAATTTGGATTAAATTGTAAAAATATATTCTAATTACACTTTAAAACCAATTAAATAGATAATCCAACCATATAAATATATTAGATTGTAAGGTAGTTATGAATTAAAATGCAGTATTTTTCACTTTTCATTAAAAAATCAAACATTATCAGAAAAATACTAAATTTCATCCAAATAATTTTTGATGTCTAGATTCTAAATAAAGTAGATTATTCTGTCAAATGGATCATATAATGTTGACAAAAAAATATATTTAAAAATGGTTCTCTATAGAAAGGTTATAAATCAACCTTTTAATGAATATTAGAGTATTTTAGGTTCTAAATCAGATTCATTCTTATTTTAATCCTCTAAAATTTGTTTAAAAATAGTAAAAAAATTTAACAAACTTGTGTAATCATATTTTAGTTATTTATATTATTTCCCACCAATACAATTTCTAGGAATTAACTTCATTTAAATAATAATATTGTTATATTATTTTTCAGCATAACTCAATGTTTTGTGTAACGTAAGATTTCAAAGAAACTCACTGTTGCATATAGAGTATTCTATCCTACATATATTCCCCTTGAAATTAAAATTAATATTTATTTCACAAATATTAATAAATATGAAAATGATATATTCTTTATTTACATGGGATGTTACACAAACACCATGAAGATCCTTATATGTGATTAAATTAAAAAAATATATGGGTTTATATTGTCTAAATTTTGGAAAAAATCTTTTCAAGAGTTTAATATATTATTAAACTCAACATATATACAAACCATACTTGATCCTTAGAGAAGTTATATTTTTTATTGTTATCTATCAATCATTAGGATAATGAAATTTTTTATTTATGTCGATCGAGAAATTCCATATATGTCATTGAAGATGGGTTCACAGGTGTGAAATTAATAAACAAACAATCATGAGTTAGAATCTATGGTTCATTATTTACATTATTGTAGGAACTAATTTCATGGAGAGAGAATGGTAGTGTGTACATATCAAAAAGGCTCAAATATATATTTAACTAATGGGAATTAAACCTTAAGAAGAATCTTATTGGTTGAATAACTACAAATAATTAAACTTTTAGCATTCTTATATATCTAGGGTAGGAAATGTTATGGATGATGATCTAGGATTTAATACTCTAACATAAGTGTTTTAGGAGGTCGGTAGTGAGTTATAGTTTGTGGAACATGTTTATGAGATTCTTTTACTGATTCATGATTAACTTGGGAATCATGTACTCGTATCATTATAATTTGACTATTTACTTTTGGATTGAGTGATGCTAATGAGGCTCTTCAATCACGATGGCTTGGAACTAAGGGATAGTTTCAGGTGAGGAACCACTACCTTGTCCGATCATTGATGAGGATTCGATAATGTGAATTAACATGCTTGTCTAAATTTTGGTAGACATATAAGAGGAGTTCATGTGAGAGTATGATGCCTCTTATTAGGATGTGCATCCTGATTTTAGGAAGATGTACCATGACATAGGAAACCAATATCGGTGACCTTGGATGGAAAAGGATACTTCATTTTCCATCTTAGTGGTCCACAACTCAATAGGTGAAGGTGGAAAACCAATGACCTATGTGAATTTTACATTCATTAGCAATTATAGAGTGGAAATGGGATGATTTCATTATGGATTTCATGTTTGGTTTACCATGGTCACATCAATATTGTTAAATAGTATGATTTATCATTTGAAAGATGATAAAGGTCACCCACCTTATAGCTTTTAAAAATTCATTTTCAATGGATGATCCCGGATGACTAAATATCAGGGAGACCATTCAACATCATTGAGTTCTAGATACCATCATTTTAGATAGGGATATTTTTTAACATCATTTTTCTGGAATGGGTAGGATAATGAAATATAATCATAGGTACATCATATTATTTTTTATCACCCACAATCCAATAGTCAGTCTGGCCATATGATACATGTATTAGAGGTCGTTTTATGAGAATGAATCATTTATTTTAGAGGTTATTGGGATAAATTCGTAATTGTTTTTTCAGTTTTCATATAATAACATATTTCAAGACACTCTATTAAAGGATCCTTATGAGTCCCTATAAGGAAGGCCTTTCCTACCTCCCTTATACTGGTTAGAGGAAAGAGAGGTAATGCTACTGTGACCACATATCATCAAAGAGATTTCAAAGAATATACAGTTGATTATGATATATATGGATAAAAATCAATATTGGTAAAAGTCCTGTTTTGATCATCTCCACCAACCTTGGAGTCTGAGGTGGGAGATCAGATCTTCCAGCACGCCTCACCTTGATATGGGTACCGATAGATTTAGAAGATATGTAAGTTGGAACCCAGGTTCTTTGGAACTATTATGATTTTTTAGAGAGTTGGGCTAGTATCCTATTATCTATAGTTTCTTAATATGTATTGGGCCATACATCATGACTTTGATTGTTAATGGCTTATCTATTACTATTCAGACATGTGTCTTGTCTTTCAGCCTAATGAGGTCGAGTTTTAGTTAGATACATTTTTAAGGAGGATAATATATATATTTCCTACCAGATCATGAAGGCTATATATAGTAGGTTAGTTCCACTAGTATGTTTTCTATATATGCATGGCCATATATAGGAAAATCCATTAGAGCGATAGGCTAACCAACATTCTCAGTGGAATGAATTTTTCTCACATGATTCATTAAAACCATAATAAGGACAATTCATGCATGAGATAATTTAAGGAGTGGAGGTTTAAATATATTAATTTATTACTAGTGTCCATATTCCCTTAAATTACTAACAAAACCTCTAATTTTAATCTAAAAATGTTCATAGTATATATATAATGGTTTTCTAGAATCTTTGTCTTTTTATGAGAATGAGGCTCTAGTTTTTTATGGAAATAGACGAGGGGAAAGATTATAGCCAGATTAGTAGTAACCGTGTACCCCATAGAGGAGGATTAGGGTTTGAGAACTATGAAAATTATGCTACACCACCAAGAGAAATGTTAATGTAAAATAATAGAGGTGATCCACATTGTGTGTACATGGTTTGTCTAACATCGTAAAAACCATGAAATGGGAAATACCAATTGGATAGTGTTCATGAAATAGATGGAAAACCAAGTAGCTATACTAATAACCACATAAAAATTTGATAAATAATAATTCTACCCTCCATGATTTAATCCCTCTTACTCCCTTTTTCTTCACCATTATCTCATAACCTATCTCTATCAGTTTAAGGATCTCTCTTATCCTAAAATTTGTTTTCGGGCCTCTTCCCTCAAACAATATCTAATTCAAAATCCATTCATTTCATTATAAAACCATTTGTAATAAATAATTTCTCATTTCATCCTTTATTCATTTTTATATTTATTAAGTGTTGAATAAATATAAGATTATATTCCCTTTTTTATGGGAATTTATCTATTTCTTTGATTTATAGCATGTTTGTCTATACTGGAGGCTAATACATGATGAGGAGTGTACTACAAAAATATGGTAGGTGGTCTAACATATTTATCCAATTGTCATGATGTATATGTCATTTTATAATTTCATACACACCAAACCTAAAATGATTCACTGATTAAAAGATAATTAATTTATTTAATTGAAATTGCATTTATTTTTAGCACATTTTCACCTAGTTTGACACTTATTAGACATACACATCAACTGAAACAAACCCTTTTGGATGTATTTAATTTGATCTCCTTATTATGATATTGTTTCCTTGTAAAAAAACTACAGTCAATGTATGTTTTTCATATTTTATAACTAAAAATTATAAATTGTTTTGAAATGAAAGGTGAAAGTGGTGAGACCATATCACTAATCCCATGGTTTCCACTCTCTTTTTTTGTGATTTACTTATAAATGTAATTGGAAAATTGATTTAAATGACTTTTTTATGAGAATATTAAATTTTTGTGGAAATAATTGGGTTTCGTTGGGGTATGAATTTTATGGGATAATTAGCATTTTGAATTCAATGATTTATGAATATAAATTATGATTTTCTTTGGGAAATACATAAGTCTTATATAGGTTTCTATGGACTAGATTAATGATAATACAATATTCAGTTATTATAGGGATGATAAATTTATACCTATATGGAATTACTTGGATTGTCGAAGGGGAAATTATTTTATACCAATCCTTCGGTGATAATCGTGTTTTGTTATGGAGAGTATTTGATAGAAACATAGGGTATTGAGTCTATAATATAAGTTGAGTTATATTAGGACTTCCTATATGGGTTTCCTAGGATGGGATTTGGTTTCCAAAAACATTATATTATGCATCTTCAAATTCAATGAACAATCACAGATTCATTCAATGTTTAGTTATTTGAGATTATTTATTTTCTACTGACTACAATCTATTATAAACCAACCAAATAAATAATTCCCTTAAATAGATACAATTAATAATGGATTACTAGGATATGAGCCTCATATCATAAACCTATGTAAATAAATATCAATATAAATTAATAAATACTTAAACACATTCTAGATTAATGACCTTTCTCACAACCTGTGTGGGACTTTTATTGGTACTCTAAAATACATTGTGGATGAATATAGGGATAACATGTATCTTTACACAATTGAAACCATGTTTTTATAATAGGATGGATTAGAGGATTAGATAAATGTGCTTATTCATATGATATGATCAAATATAATTTTTTACTTTTACCTTTTTTATAGAATGATGTATATTCCTTATTTTCTATTACATATATTAACATTTTTATATTAAATACATACATGAAATATTTTTTTATTTGATAGTGGATTTGTATCTTTTTAATATTTTCACTACTGATTATGGATTTCAGTTATTTATTCTTATTTTGATGTTTCCTTCAAATTATCATTCTGATGCTTCCACTTATTTATCAATTATATCACCACAACATGTAACACTATTCATGACAGTATAGTCTCCCCACAATATCCTCGTAGACCCTCCCTGATAGTTGGTAACCCCTATTATATGGGGAGTCATGAAATAAATTTTTTTGGGAATTTGGATAGGTTATTTATTAGATAACCATGTCCGGGAAATTACATTTTACATGGAATTTAATGAAAAAAAATCATTTTTAGGAATAAAAAACAATTTTGTTTAAAAAAATTTCTTTTCATGTTAAACATGCTCTGATTAGAATTAAATTTAAAAAAATTTATTTAGTTAATATAATAGAGTATTTTCCAAATTTGGAATCATTGTATAAAAATTTAGAAATAAGTATAATGTCAAAATTTGTCTAAAAAATAAGTGACGATGTAATAATTTTCCCCACAATAAAGGCTAAAAAGGATAAAAAAGGAATAAATTATGGGGCAAGGATATAATTATCAAAAGCTAAAATCCCAATTTTATTGGAGGAGTGAAAATATGACCTCTCTCATCCTATATTCTAACTTATTAAAATTTGTCTTAACGTTAATTCAGTATGGGATTAATTATATATTAAAAGGATAATTATTTGTAAGGGTTATATTCCTCCCCCTTATAAAAGTAACCCTTAACATCTTTAATTATGTACACACATTTGATACCATTAATCTAAAACAATATAAAAAACTATTCCAAATTTTATTTACCACATTAAATATGTCTTGGTATTTTGAAAATACTATTATTAGAAGGCATGATAAGAGGTAAAAAGGAAGAAATCCAAGGAAGCGTTAATCATTTGAAAAATATATTTTTGAGTTTTTTTACGCCAAACCCATGTCTTCTATATCCATCCTAATATAATGAAATCAGTTTCATTATTAATCATAAAGTTAATTTTTTAGGGAATAACTATTATCTACTTTCTTCTTATTTCATAAAAATTGAAAACATTGCATGCATTACATATGGACTATCACTAACATGAGAAAAAATGTTTTATTTTTCCCGGTAAGTTTATATGGAATGTAAAAAAACTAGATTTAAAGTAAATATATTATATTTTTTTAAAATGAATTTGATTCTTAATTAATAATGTATCTAATTTACTAGTAATTTTAATATTTAATGGTCATCATATAAGATAACCTCTTAAAATAAGAATATCAACACACTTTCTTAATTTGAAAAAAGGTTTAAAAAGTAATTATACTATATAATTTATTACTAATTAATGAAAAAAATTATATATCTAAAATTATGATGATAATAAAACTATTTTATAACCCTATTGATCATAGACAACATATGAATGATGTTTTAGAAGAATTCTCTGAACAAGTGTTAGTGATCATGGTAGAAAAAACTACACAAAAAGTGAATCAAATATATTATTAAATTGAAATTAATTAATAAAATATACTTAAGAAAATTTCCATTGTTTAGTGGGAATAATTTTTTCACCTAGCGAGTTTAGAAATGAGGTAATGGTTTTTTGTCTCGAATTCAACAGGTAGAGTCTTTTATTATAATTTTCTACCATTATTTCATTTTATATTTTTTAATTATTGACCCATGGATATATTTTTAAGCATTCTCTATGAAATAGATCATTTTTAATTTAATTATTCCTTTGAAAATTCTTATCTATATGTCTAGATATATCATCAGTGTCAGTGTAGTTTTCTGGTGTCTCAAGACCTGAAAACTAATTTCATAAAAATATTGATATATATTAATGCATGTTCATGAATCATCATATTGTATGCATATTTTCAATTGTATGTGACCTCAGATGGGATATATTTCACCATGATTGATAATGAAAAAATGGATATTACCCTAGGACTAATATAATGTTGGTTGGCATTATGTGTTTTTTGGTGGCTTCATTTTTGTGGATATAGTAAATTAGTTAACTCAATTAAATTATTTTGTTTGATAGCATGAAGTAACTATATAAATAAACCACTATAAAAACACTCCACGGTTACCTATAAAATCATGATACAATTGATAGGATCATTGAATATGATTCAATAGTGGAACATATCAGAGGGAAATGGGAGATTAGGTAGAGGTGTGTTGATGGGTAGTGAATGTTAAATGACTTTTTCATTACTATATAATGTTTTATTCAACACTAAATCATCCTAAATCGATGTGGGTCTCATGAATTATGGTTAATTTCTTTTGATTAAAAATTTCAGTGCATATTTATTCATCAACTACTTTCTATTTAATTATTATTCCTTCATATGATCCTATTTTAATAAATATAATTGTGTATTTAAATTTAATTATTACTCCATGATATCACACATGATCTCAAAAATATAATTAATTGGATGAAACATCACTTCCAATGATTGTTTCAACATTTTCTAGTATGTTTTCCTTTCATGTTAAATGTGTTCTTCATCATTTACATGTATGGTCATAGTTCAACATTCTCATTCCTATTAGACCATGATAGAACCACCCAAATATATGTATATGGTATAAAGTAAATAATTATATAACATTATAGGGATGTGTCATTCCAGTTTTTTAATTTGGAGGTGACGACTTTTGGTTTCTGAACCTCCAATGACGAGAGTCCATGTGAGGAAATCATGATGAGCGAGGAGATTCTGAATTTTGACCATCAGAGGATGGTAATGGATGTACAATGATGTCCCCTCATCAATTTTGTGTATCCAAAAGGAACATGATGTGGAATTGAAGGTGGATATAGTAACTACATGATGGATCTTGAATTCTACAAAAAAATGTGACTATAGACCATGTATTCTTGAAGAACACGCAATCAATTTTTCATATTTCTTGAAAACTAGGTATTTTAGCTGAGACGAGGACCACACACAATGTGGATATTCCCATATGCCATTTGACCCCACTGAGTATCCTTACCTCAATCTAGTTTCACTCTTGCATGACACCATGTGGGAGTACATGCTATGTAATCCAGGAGTACAATGGATGAAATTGAAGTAAACATACATGGATGGTACTCACGAATGTCAAGGAACAATTATTTTTATAAAGGAAAAATTCAATGTAATTGGTCACCAACAAGAACACATCGGTCGACCGAGAATGGATGTGATACAATATGGACCCTCTTTATATTCCACGTATTCGGAATTGGATTCCCAATACTATTCCAAAGATAAACAATGCCATGATACTAGGTAGGATTACATGCTATTTGTAACACCATATTACCCATTTAATACCTCCCTAGAATATCCCTATATTATCCCTTTAAAAGGGACTCATATTTCAGCCTTAGAATCAAATGCTCAGTTTTTTTCTCTATAGAATGTTATGGTGGCCTACATTGTGGATTTTGAGATACTATATGATGTGTTATGATCATTAATCTTCCCCAGTAAATGTTTCATTATGACCACGGTTTGTGTATTATCATCAGAGATATTCTTTGTTTGCAACTCCCCTATTACACCAAGCCATGGTTCTTCCATAATCATAATAAAGGTATAGATTGTAATCTACTAAAATGTGTGTGGGTCCACCATCTATGGAGTGGAACCCCCATATTTGATATCCGGCAGAGCATAGGTCCTCCATAGGTACTGTGGATCCCTCAGTTGTGCAGCGCAGTAGTGAGGAGGTGTCCCATCTATATAGATTCTGGCGAGGTTACATCTGATAATGCTTATTACCAATAGTCATTTATAGTTTCTTGATGACCCATTATATTTTCATGGGAAATGATATATAGACACCCATTCTCTCTTTAAGGGGTTTATTTATTAGTATATATATATATTTGATCTCATTTTATTGAAAATTTTGTTTAATATATTTTTTATGAAATATTTATTTTTAAATGATGTGGTTTTTCTGAGGTCCTACTGGGTATGCATATACTCATCACTGCACAACATTTTCCAACACATGTCAGATCTTGTGCAAATGAAAGAGAGATCAAAAGAGAAATTATTGGATCGTAGTGGTTCTTGGGGTCCATTATCCTCATATAGAAGTAGGACATGAACAATATGAGACAAAACCATTCATTTCTCATTTATTATGGTTGATTTAATCTTGGAACATCATTTTTTTGTTGGGAATATTATTTTACCATTTTCAATTTGTCTTTATAATTTTATTCGTTAATGTATTCAATAGAATTTACTATATGTGTGGTTTTAATCTAGATGTTATAGTACATATTATATTATTTTAAAATGATTCTTGAAAACATTTGGGTGAACTTGTAAAGGAATGTTATGAAATTTCCTCCCATTTTATTTATTCATTCTAGATGTATATTTATAGGATTAGTGTTGGGAATGATCGACCTTCTATTATGTAGGTTGTCTCAGTGGATCAGGTGATTACAAAGGATTCCATTCATTGGGATTGTGTAGGAGATGATCCCTAATGAAGAATTGGTTTCTGTTTAGAAATCAGTATAATAGTATATCGAGTAAAACTTTATGTCCAAGGAAACCATTATTCGCATGGAGGATTATGTATCAATTCACAATGACTTGTAAAAGTATCTTTTTGACTCAAAATATTGAGGGATTAGTTATAGTGAACAAATAAACATTTATCATATATGATTTTTCCTTTTTATTGTCCTTATTGAGTCATCCCTCTATATATATGATCATCTAATCATTGTACTTCATGATCAATTATAGGATTCCACCACAAAGAAAACATGATAAGTTATCTATAAAAATCCTAATGATGATACCATGAGTGATGAGACCTCAGTTTAGGGTCACCCTAAGAGTTTATTCCACCAAGCCCATAGGGAGTATCACCCCTACCTAATGAGGAATATATAGTAACAGTAGCTCAAGATGATGATGTGCATAGTCTTATCATGATACATGTGTTCCAATATCAAAAACCACTGATGTTCCACAGTGAATTAGATCCCTTGGTAATAGAGTATTGACTTGATTTTGAAGTTTGAGTCATCAATATGGTTCAAACCAAGAATAATTAAATGGTTGTACGTTAATATAGACTTCTCCACGGAGTAGCGCAATACTATTAGAGTTTGGTTATGTGGACCCACGATGATATGATTCACTGCTAGTCTAAATTCAAGTAGTTTTTTGGAGAACATTATTACAATTTTTTCTTGTGATTAGATTTGATTTATGAGATACATGAGATTTAGTAGAGTGATATGATATTAGATAAATATTATGAAATGTTCCAAAACCTAACATGATACTCCCAAAAATTGGGTCCATAGGAAATTTTATTGGGGATAGAAGTTTGAGAAACTAATCCATAGACACATTATAGACAATGGGGTCTCCTTAATAATTAATACATATATTGTAATGGTAGAGAGAGGTTTGGTAAATTCGATCTTCAAATCTGAGGGAAAACATGCAATGGGAGATGGTGGTGGGAATTATGTTTCCTTTTATTATATAGTGGGTAGTAAGAATTAGACATCATGGTTTTGGAAGGAGAAAATTTCTCATTCTCAGAAACAGATGCATAGATCTAGGGTTTGGGGATATCAAAGATGATCGATTCATCTCTGTGATGGGAAATTATTTTCTTGAGATGGGTGGGGTTATGTTGATGGTGCTTTATGGACCTACTATGCTGATCAGGATTAACATATAGTATATGGACTTTCATGACATTATTAGAACCATGATTAGTGGTCCCCAGGTGGGGCTATGGAAGCTCACATGGAGGAAATACTAGTTGAGGAGTGTGAGATGATATATAGGGAGAAAAATTTGGTGGAGAAAAATGATATGAGATATTCTAACCACCACCACCAGTACGTGGTCTATTATAGGTTCAAGTAGATAGTATTCGGTTCCATGGATAGTTTCATGCCACTAAAGTCTATGTCATGGATGAAAATGTGAAAATTAGAGGTATGAATTGCATATTTTCTACCTTTAACACATTGTTAGTATACATAGGTGTTATTCATTTTTTATCCCATTACCTATTATATGATAACTAGAGAATCTATTAGAGTCATTATCTTCACAATTTTGTATAGAGGTTTTTAAAGTGAAAATTTACGTAATATCATAAATTTTAATGTAGTTCATGTTGGAGTTTTGTGGATAGAGTTTCTCATGGGACCTATTAGTTATCACAATGATAAAAAATTATTTCATATTCTCTATGAATTACTTTTTGGCAATATGAGACATGATTTACTTCTATCATAAATGATTTTGATTCCTTTATATAGATGGTATGAGATTCCTATTTTTGTGTGAGTGAGATTTCATGGTCAAGAGAGTAGGTCTTTCAAGAATGAAACTTAAACCCAACACCCATCCTTTGGAGAGTTTTTCATTGGTGTGGAGGATAATTCAGAAATAGGGATTATTTGGGAAGTGGTGTAATTTTGGGATGAATCCCACATGGATGTTCTAAGACTACCTTCAAGATTAGAGATAGACTTCTTAATTGAATTCTACCAAATAAAAGAGTAGTATCTTCTAAAAAATATCATATATAACCTAATGAGATCCAAGAGGGGTGGTTATAATTAATAGTCTTTTTGGGTGAGGATTTGTTTTAGATCCTACATTCCCCCTAGGATGATGTAGTTTCGTTCATGAAAATGGTGGACTTGTGTTTTAGGTTTTTCATTGATTATCGTTTCCTAAACCAAGTAATAATTAAGACCAAGTATCAGATTATGGGGATTTATGACATATTATAACCATTTAGAGACATGAGTTGGTTCTTCAAGATCAGTCTCAGGTTTGACTATAACCTATTGAGATTTCACGAAGAAGGTATTATGAAGATGACATTCCAAAATGGTTATAAAAACTATTTATTCTTGTCGATTCCTTTTGGTGTGAAAATTTTCCCCATTACTATTTCTGGATCTAATAAACAATATATTTCATCCATATGTGGAAAAATTTGATGTTGACATTATTAATGATATACTAAATTACATTCATTCAGAGAAGGATCATGTAGAGCATTTGAAATTTGTCGTCAATTTACCCCTAGAGCACCGACTTTATAGAATAATCTTAATATACCATTTTTATGGATGTGAGATTTTCAATTTCTTGGAAATTTCATTTTCATTAATAGTTTAGCTATGAACCATGTGATCAGTGATGTAGTGATTTTTGGGATCCACCCATGGGTGTCTCATATGTATAATGTTTTCATGGTTTTTAGGGGTACTATAAGAGGTTCTTAAAAAAATTCTAGGATAGAGGAAATTTTGACCACATTGACATGGAATGGTAATACGTTTTTCTAGATTGAGTAGTTTTATGGAACTATTGAGATGATGATGTTATGGTTGACTAGTTATCTCATATTGAGAGTTCTGATGGAGGGAATGGACTATGTAGTGTTCCACAATGCCTCTCAAGATATGATCAACTATGTGTTGATGCAGAGGCATAAAGAGTACACAAATGAGTTAAAAAAGTTGAGACAAATTGATAGAAAAAATATGACTCACATCCTAGAGTCAGAATTGGAAGCCTTCTAAATGATGATTTGGAAGCACTAACTTCTTGTAGAGCACTTTATTGTATAACCACACCACAATAGGGATATGTACATATTGAATTAGAGAGATATTAACTGGAGACATAGTTATTGGTTGAAATTACTATAATACTATCACTATGGGATAATATAATCTATTTGAAAGAGGATTTTTTTTTATTACTGTAGAAATAATTTTTGTTACCGTTTGTTAGAGGATGGATCTGAGCAAGTGTATTCATTGGAGCTAGCCCTGATGGAGGATAGGGGTACATCTCTTATTCAGTCAATAGCGGAGAATCATTATCATATTTAGTGTGTGAGAGTGGATTATTTGGGAGATATCAACAATGAGGTTCTACATGAAAATAAATACCCAAGAGATTCATCAAATGAATTTTATGAATGGAAGGGGGGGCATGTATTCATTTTTCATGAGTAAGCGATGGTTCTAGTCAAGATGCATGCAGAGGTAATTAATGATCTTCATACATCAACTTGTACGGAAATACCATTTTGGAAGAGTTGTAAAGGGTATTTCAATTATAGTGTTAGTGGACTGAAATGATGTGGAAGATAGTGGAGTTTGTCTCGTAATGTTTTATGTGAAAACGTGTGAAGGATAAGGATGAGGATATGGTATGTTTAAAAAAACCTATTTATATTCTATATTATAACTAGAATGGAATATCCATATTATTTATTTGGAGGATTCCATTGAATGTGATATGTCACGATTACATCTGGGTGATTGTTTAGTGACACACAGACAAGGACAACTTTCTATTGGGGAGTAGAGTTCGGTGGATAGTTTGGGGAAGATGTTCATTGCAGAGGTGTTTCGAATCCACTGATTACACTCAATGATTGTTTTCGACTATGATGCACAATTTATATCACACTAGTTAACCAGCATACAAGAGGACTTTGGGACCTAGCTAAGGTTGATTACAATGCTTCACCCCAAGACATATGAAAAGACTAAGCACACTATCTAGTTATAGGGGATATGCTGAGAGATTTCTTTTTATACTTTGGTTGGAGATGGTAGGTATACAACCCATTAGTAGATAAATCCTATAATAAACACATTTAGTCTATTATCACCATGTAGCATTTTGATTCCCTTTGTAAGAGACCGTGCATGTCACCCTTATACTGGACTCAGATTTGGAATTACATCTCCAGTCAGGACAAGAATGGACCAGGTGAGAATGATCATGTGCCCCGCGATCATATAAAGACATCTAAAGGATAAAATAAATCAGATAAATATCGACATATTAGGCGCTTGGATTCTGAGTAGGGATACCATGATTTCATTTGAATCTACCCCGAATAGGAATTATAGAGGATTTGTAACACTATGAGATCTTGTGAATTAGTTTTTTTAAAATTGATTTAATATTTTTGAAAATATTCACTTCAGGTAACAATGATAATCGATTATTATTATTATATGTAATTACTATGATTGGATTACGTAATATACAACATGATGTTATGCTTCCACTACATGCAACAGCAACATGGCTCACGCTACACACAATACTATGTCTCTACGAAATGATATTTTGTTAATATAATTATTTGAACTAGATAGTTATAACGTATAAATTAAACAAAGTAATATGAATAATAATAAAGAACAATTAAATTAAATTTATAATTTTTTTTACATAAATAGAACATATTTATAATGTTGTGTTTAATTTTTGGTAATGTATTTATTTAAAAAATATTATTTTCTTAAAGGAACTGCTTTTTATATCTTTTTGTGTTCAATAATAAAATTAATTTAGACATAATTTTAAATTTAATTTTGTAAAATAAACATAAATTTTTAAATTTTAAATTATACATTATCATATGATCATTGTTTATTATTTTTATAGAAGTTTCATTTTTTGATGAGTAGTTAAAATTATTGTATCGTTGTTAAAAACAATTTTTTTCATATAAATATTTAATATAAATTAAAATAAAATTAATGTCACAATAGATCAATTATAAATATATTAATATAATTTTGTCCAATGTATTATTTTATATATTTAGATTATATATTAAACCATATGGACCTTTTGATCGTTCCTTTTATCAGTCGTTTTCCACATGTGTGAGATTGTCATTAAACACAACATTTCCTGTTATGTTAATTGAATTTTAAAAAATGGACATACATGGTTGAAACAAAAATTATATTTATACTATAATTGAATACAATTTTATTTTGGGTAAATTGTAACTTTAGTAAAAAAAATTATTTTCCACGATAAAGGGAAAATAGGGTAATTAAAGTTAAAAAAATATTTTAATATTATAAATTTATCCTAATAGTTGACTTAATTTAATTTGATGTTTGGTTTTAAACAAAAATAATTTTTAGGTTGATATTGTGTTCTTTTATGCCACTTGGGTAATAATATGATATTTATTATATTTTATTTGAAGATATGTTAAAAAGGTCATACTCGTAATATTAATATGTAAATTATTTTGAATACTAGGTTATAAATTTGTTAAATTATACTATTATAATTTATTTTAAATATAATAAATTTATATTCACCATTATATTTTATTTTTAAATAGTTTATAATAAATTATTTAATTAAATGATTTTATTATATTGATGGTGTAATTGTTTAATTAATGGAAATATCAATTAAATGGTATAAAACATATTAAAATAAATATAATTTTATATATTTAATGACTACCAATTTTTTTTTGATAAATATTACCTATTATTGATATATTATAAGTGTTTTTTCAATGTTATCATGTTGTTAATATATTTTTAAAAAGTCAAATAATAAACTGTATCAAAATTAACATAATTGATACTTTAAAATAAATAATGTTTTATTAAATGATATAAAATTCATAAATATATATAATTCGTCCAACTAACTAGAATAAGGTTAAATATTTCATAAATTATCCACTTGGGGTTATTTTATCATTTTATTGTAATTATATTATCCCGAAAGACAAAGAAGATAAGCTTTCATGGTAAGAGTGAAATAGATTAACTAATGGTTAAAACCAAACATTAAGATTAATAATGCTTAATAAGCCTATCTAAAAATATTTTATAGAGTATTTATTCCAATAATCATATTATATTCTAAAAAACTATCTTTGGATGTATTTTATATCTAAAATCAATTTCAATTAATTTAATGTTTTAAGAGTTTTCTAGGGTACCCATCTCGTCTCTTATAAGAATGAATTTTATGAATATATTTGATATATATGACCTTATAATTATTCTTATTAACAATATATCATAAGTTTTTTCAATTAACTTTACTTGAAATGAAAACAGTGTCCATTCATATATACTACCTACCATCTCCAAGAACTATTTATTTAGTTCATCAGTAAAGATTATTATAAATACTTTTATAAAGAATATATAAGTTATTAATATCATGTTTAAAAATATAGAAATATGTATAACATGATATATTTAAGATAATCAATAATACCTAGTTCATTCACGTATGATTTATTAGGCGATTATTACAGAAAACTTTGTTTTATCTTGTTATGGTTTATTAACGGGTAATATAAAGTTATAAATAAAGCATATATGATATCATTAATATCATCATGATTTTGGTAAATGTTAATAATATGTTTAAAACAACTTTATATAAATTTTTGGCATACACGGAGGGAATCTGGCCTATGGTTTGAGATTTTTTTCTCATCATTAATTTAGTGAGACACATGCCTCATACACTACCTTTTTTATGTGGTGTATATTCTACAAATGGATGTATATTAAGAGTATTATACATGATATTATAGAATTTTTTTTATCCATATAATTTTCTTTCTTTCAAGCAGATTAGTTTTTTATTATAATGTTTTAAGGGTATATTTTTTAATCTATTTTATTTGGGATTTTTTATATGTTAGTATCTATTAGGGAATATTTAACTTCAACGTCCATGTTACGTATAAAAGTATTCAACAATATTTTTTATATTCTTCTAAAAGTGTTTAAAGTAATTTTTAACCATGAATTATATTTTATTAATTGATTTTAAATGAATCCTTTTTCATTTTTCTAATGAGGTACTTTTGAAATTTTTTGGAAGAAGTACGAGTAAATTTTTTCATAACATATAAGAAATGAACTGATTGTTATTCTTCCATTACTCTATATTTTTTATATGATTCCCCAATAAGATTACATGGTTGGTTGTAAATGAATTTTTTCTTTTTAAGATTGTAAAGTATTTTAAGAAAAGGAAACAATTTCAATAATCAAAGTATATTTTACTAATGAACTATTTTAAATATTTTTAATTATTTTTTATATTTTTTCAAAATATTTTCTATAAAATTGGTTTGGAAATTGTTAAATGTTTTAAAATAGCGATTTTCATGTACCAAGTGATCTTCCAAAAACAATCCAAATCTTTGATGACATATTTTTTCATAGTTCATGAATACCAATCTTGTTCAATCTCCAATTGGTTTATGTTCTCATGGAATTATGTTTATGAAACATTTTTATTTTAATGGTTCATGATTTTTATGAAATGATTATGAACCCTAAATATTTTCTACAAGTTAAGATATTATTTCATTTTTATGACACCCTTCCCTTAAATTTGATATCATTTCATGGTTTTTTGATCTTATGGAACATGTATTTGTGATTTCATTATTATATTGGTTGGACCTATATCTCTATCCAATTAATTGGGTAAAAATTGTTATATCATGAGATAGACACGAAGGACCTTGTCCACTATGTTGTCCTGTCACAACCACTATATGGTTTCCATCATTACCGGCACCAAACCCGGCCCATGGAAATTCCAAAAGGCTGTTCCCTATCCCCACAGGATATCACAAGTTCTCGGGTATCATGTATTATGTTTTGGGAACAATTTAACGGAATATTGAATCATTTAAATATTAAAAAACAACCAATAAACCAAATCTGAAAATTTATGCCAAACATACCATAAAAAAATCTATAATAGAAAAAATAGGTTTAAAAATGAAACAATAGGTTGGATGATACATAAAATTAGTTTCATAATAGCACAAGGGACTCCACACGATAAGGGGTTATAACCCACAAGCCATCTCCACATCACCACACGAAGGGTAGAAACTAAAAACTCGAACCGCCATCACCCAAGGCCAAGACTTTACCTGCATAAAAAAATATCAAGTCTACATAAACCCAAGGGGTGTAAGTAGGGTGTTATGCTAATCACAATAGGATCCCAACTAAAAGATTCCATATAGTAATAAATACAAGATGAAAAGTATGCATGTTATTGATAAACAAGAAATGGTGGTAATAAATTCTATAGAATGAAACTTTTAATTGTAAACTGTTTTCAATGGGAAATTTCAAAGAGTGAAAAAATTTAAAAAAAAAATGGACTAAAATTAATTGTTTCACCCACTTACACCCTAATAAAATGATAAATACAAATGAGCTAATGCAAACTAATCTCGGGAACACCCCTATGCACTAGTTAGTTTCGGGGCCCATGTACCTCGTATCTCGGTGTAATGTAACCATTATAATATCCATTCCTATGAGCTATCCACTATTAGGGAACATATCCATCACCTAGGGGTCCTAGAAATCATCAATATAGTTTTTAGTGTTTTTGATGTCTAACTTGTTTAGTGAAATATTGAAAAAACCACTCTGGATCACTAGTGTTCTAGAACACGTATTCCCACCTAATTACCCGAGATTCCCCCATGGTACTAAAACTAATTTCAAATTTTACAAAAATAATATTTCACATAAACTAATCGGTTTTGGTCACCAACATTAAATAAAGAAGCTACACATGTTTGGCACCAATTATATCACTGAATACAAAATTTAGAAATTCTGTAAAACAACATTATAAAAGTTAACAATGTTTTGCACATAACATCTATTGAAAACCCCACTTTTAAAACCATGTGCATAACCATATTTCACAAAAATAGAATTTATAGCACTAAATCATTTTAATAAAACCATTTCATCAATGAGAAAATAACCCCAAGTGATCCAACATGGGATATCCATGAAAACAACTATTTTCAAACAAAAATGCCATTTTATCACCATTCTCTTAACAAAAGCCACCAAAAATAGTTTTCTCACCAATTACCCATTAATACAAACATGAAAATATTATAAACCCATAAATTCTAAATCATCCAAGAGTGATTAATCATTGAATCACAAACCACAAGTTTCAAAACACCCAATCCTTTGGTGAAAGTTCACCCACTCCACCACTGAATGAAATAGTAGTTAAATCAAACATAAAACCAAAATATTAGACCAAGAAACCCTAGAACAAACCATAGGTTCTAATACCCACTTTCTTGTACAATATGAACTTCAAGAAGAAATGGAATAAACCCCATTAAAATGAGGGGTGGAAAGAAGGAAACCCACTTTATTTAGAGATCTTAAAAAATCTCCCCAAATCTACCAAAGGATGAATCACCCAGAAACCAAAACTGATATAGAGGATCGAATGAGGTTGAGGAGGTCATGTGGGGGATGAAATGGGTGAAAATATTGAAAAATTAATGATTTATGGATGAAACAATTTACCTCCTCAAATCTTGACAATTTGAGAAACCCTGAGACATTTCACTCACATTGGATTTGAAAATGATCTCCAAAGAAGATAAATTGATAATGGGGGCGAGACCAGGGTTTTGGTTTCAAGTCAGAGTTATAATCACCTAAAATATTTATAAAATGAATGATATGTTAAAGAGTTAATTTTATAAAGGAAGGAAATGGGCTCACAGGTTGGCCCAATGCCTGACTAAATATCCCAAATCCAAAATGATAATTATTTTTTAAGCGGTCCAAATGAACATGGTGGTTTTAATATATTAGTGGGGGACAATTGGAAAGGGGAATGGGTGAAAAATTTAAAAAAATTAGGGAGTTATAAATTGTAAAATATTTGTTTTTAAATCTGGAAATGAGCTAATGGTTTGGCCTGAATCATGATTAAACCCACTTTCTCCAAAACTAATTGTGAAAACCCCATAAAAAATTAAATAAAAGAAATTAAATGAAACATTACATTAAAATAAGTCATCTATGTGATAGTTCTCCCAACCATGAAATAATTCCACGCTTGGAAATTCATGTTGAAGCTAGGTTAGAGAAGAGAAACATAAACTGCTCTTCGACCCAAGACATCTGCTACTAGGTCTCATGCTCAGCAGTCCCATGCTTCTAGAGGACTCAAAATAGTGGAATATTATTCCCTAGAAGAACATTTTACCAGGAGTCTACAATTCACACCGGCTTCTTAGACACTGATAAATTGGTTTCTATCTCCAGTTCATCCCAATTCAGCACATGGGAAATATCCGTGTTGTACTTTTTTAATTGGGAGATGTGGATGAAATCATGAATGGAAGTCAACTAAGATGGTTAGTCTAACCTATATTCCACCCTTCAAATATTATTCATGATCTTAAAAGGACTCACATACAATGGTTCTGGCTTCACATTCTTTCCCAATCGATGATGGCCCAAACAAGGGCCACATTCAAGAATACCATGTCACCCACAGAAACCTATAAGTCTTGATTCCTCTAGGTCTCACCTACCTCATCCCAACAGAGGGGGGATATAAAAGGCTGACCATAGAAAACCGCAAAAGGTTCAATTAGAATCATAGAATTATAACTATTATAATAGAAAAATTTAAACAATCCCAAATGGCTATCCTATGATCCACAAAATTCCAAAACACATGCAAGGAGAATGTTCTTCAGGATCTGATCCGCTCGCACTTTCTGACCATCCGTTTGAGGATGGTATGTTGTCCTCATCTTAATCTGTGACCCCAAGGCCTTATGAAGTGAAACATGGGTCTCTATCTTAGACAACTGTTGAGACCACACCATGAAGACTTACCACCTCCGAGAGATACAAATAGACCAAATAATCCACTTGAGGAGTATATTTGATCGGAATGAAGTGGGCTGATTTGTTCAGATGGTCAATCACCGCAATAATAGAATTCTTACCCTGATTTGTATGAGGTAATTCAGTAATGAAGTCCATGGGGTCCTCATCCCACTTCTACATAGGAATGGGTAATGGGTGTAGGAAACTAGAGGTCCTTAGTTTCCCCGCTTTCACCTACTAACATGTGTGGCATCTCAAAAAAATGTCAGATATGCCTCATCTCATACCTGGCCCTCACAACTATCATCGCACATCATAATACATCTTGGTGGCACCTGAAAAAACCCAATGAAACTGGTGACTATCATTCATCACCACCTTCCGTAGAGATGATGAAACTACTTAATGGACCATAACACACAAGATTTCCATGGGAGATGATGTCCAATAATAATATGTCTCCCCACCATGAACAAACAACCTCTGCCATTGATAAAGCTCATCACTAGGCTGTTCTCGCTAAATAGACTCCAAGAGAGAGGAGTCAACTGAATTCTCACCAAGAACAGACCCCCACTGTGCTCCGTGGACTCAATATGCATCCGAGCATAAAATCCCCATCAGAGTCCACTCATCAGTAGACTTCCTCAAGGATTTCACTGGTTCTTTTATACTCGAAGCATCTGCCACCAGATTACCCTTTCCAGGGGTATTGACAATGTCAATGATGAACCCTTTCATGTACTCTATCCAATGAAATTTCCTCATATTAAGTTCTATCTATGGGAAGATATAGGCCATGATTTTGTGATCAAAATAGACTATAAAATTCTCCCCAAAATGGTAGTGATTCCATGTTTTCAAAGCATGCATTAGAGATGCTAACTACACATCATGGGTTGGATAATTCTTTTCTTGTGGTCGGAGTTTCTGGGAACCATATGCCACCATGTGATCACCCAACATTAGCAGACACCGAATACCCTGAATAATCAAAATAAACCACATAACCTTTTCTAGCCTCTAAAGAAATCAGCACAAGGGTGGTAGTCAACCACCACATCAGTTCCTCGAAGGATTTCTGACACTCTAGACCCCATAAAAAAATCACTCGTTTCTATGTGAGTGGGGAAATGGGTGAAGAAATCTGAGGGAAATCCCACAAAAAACGTCTTGTAGTAAACATCCTGGCCGAGGAAACTCTTGATGTAGAACATATTCTTTAGATTTCACCATAACATAACCACATTGATATTTTCAGGGTCCACCAAAACCCTCTGCTTTGAGATCACATGCTCTAGAAACATAAACTCCCTAATCAAGAAAGTGCACTTGGAAAAAATTTTATAGAGGCAGTGATCCCAAAAAGTTCCCAACAAAATCCAGAGATGATTCTCATGTTCCTCCTCTGATCCAATGTAATGAAATATATTTTCCATAGTCACCACTACGAAGGAATCGAGATACCAGTGGAACAACCTATTCACGAGTTCCATAATGATCACTGGAGAATTGGTCAATCAAAAGGGAATAACTAGATACTCAATGTTGCTATACCTTCGTTAGAAGCCTATCATTGGGATACCTTCCACTTTCACCATGAGTTGATGGTACCTCAAACAGAAATCAATTTTCAGGAACCAATTTTCCAATTCCATAGGTCAAACAAATAATCTATTCAGGGAAAATGGTATTTGTTTTTGATGGTTACATTATTCATCTTCTTTTAGTCAATGCACAACTCGAGGGACCCATTGGCCTTCATCACAATGAGAATAGAGGTGGACTATAGAAATATTCCTGGGAAAATTATTCCACTTTATTCAAGGTCATTCATATAAATATATAATTCCATCCATTTGGTGGGTGCAATGCGATATGTTAAAAGATATACTAGATGTGTTTCCAACACAAAATCGATCAGGAACTCCACATCCAGCTCCTGGGGAAAGTTTGAAAATCCTCTGGGACTACCTCTAGAAACTCATCCAATACATGAGGTCTTCCACCATTAGAAGAACAAATATTTTCATCTAATGTAATCCATGATAACTGGAAGGGATGATTCCCCAAATCTGTGAGTGGAGGTCATGCGTGATCCAATCGAGGATCCCATTCTATATGAAAAACCTGACGACTACCCTCAGGTGTTGTGAAACTCATCCTCCAACATTATCAATCAATGTTCTCTTGAATGTGAAGTAGCTGATCTCTGCCATGTATCATGTTAAAAAGATACATATCTATGAACATGATGTCCCACTCCATCTCACCGCCTGACACAAAATGTTCACACGATGGGAACCTGAGACCCCATTCTTTTTTCTTTCCCAGCGGCGTCACAAACTCCATCACAAAGAAAAATAGTTCAATTGGAAAATTCAGTGTCTTAACAGAGTGGAAAGTGATGAATGATATAGAAGAATTAGTATAAAAAAGATAAGCAGTTATAGAAGAGGCATTCAGAACGGTACCATTAAAAGTCAATAGTCTTGCCTATAATCCCACTGATGCATGGTTCACTGCATGAATATTCCTAGTATCTCAATGAGAATGTCGACTCACCTATGGATCATCTAAGAACTAGATCCTACCTGAAGATCATTTGACCCAACTACGACGACCACTAAACTGTGATCCCCATATCCTCGACAACTCTGACAGAGTTGGCACTCCCAAGGAAGCAACTGATCCTACCCCAATTTTTAGGGGATGTTATATCCATAAAAAGTATTACAAGTGTCCCATACCAGCACACTAATAACAATGATTCAAAGGAAATTTTAATGCTGGATGGATTGGCCATGGCCTGCCACACTAGTGGAACTTGATGGACCTTGCATCCGAAGCCAATGAAGAAAACTACCTGATAGTTTGGCTGGAGAAGCCACCCCCATTCTTTCCATACTCCTCCCATATCCTTTTATTATTAGAATATATTACACTACATGGACTTTATATCATCCCAAAAAAAACAATCCCTCCCCTTGTGGTCGATCTCCACCATACATGCCTAGTCAACCACCTATGCATAGGTTCTCTGTTTGAACAGGAAGACCAGGGAATAGATCTCTGGCCGCCGACCACTCTAAAACATTGGAGCCTTCATTTTCTCATTATAGACCATTTGCAGAGCATAGAAGTCTATCTTTTCAAAACAAATGTCCTAATGCATCATAGAATGATACCCTTGAACAAACTCTAGAAACACTCGAGATCGAGCATATTCCAAAACATCAGGGATGTATTGGTCCTTGAAGATAACTTTTATGTCCATCCGTATCATATTCTTGTTTTTCACATCTTGAAGAACTGATTCCCACCACCTATGGCTTGAGCCCTCTAATAGGAAAGAGACACACTTCACTCTGACCACCTCAGGGCTGTACAGAAACTTAAATGTTTACTCGATCCTTTCGAGTCACTCCTTCCCTTCCCAGGGTTTCGGTGATACCTAAAAAAGTAGGGGGATACTTTTTTGGAAACTCTCGGGCTTTTCATTCATAGGACTGGTCTCAGCCTCCCTAATAGGAGTTGGAATAGAAGGCAATCCCTATCCTTGTGCTTGTACAGCCCGAACCCAAGCATCCACAAACCTATGATCAAGTGGTGAGGGAGAACTCTCTCCGGATTCCTCCCATGTGTACATTTGAGCTTTACGAGGAGGAATGTTTCTAAAAAATACAATAGTACAAGAGCCATCATCATTACAAAAATTCAAAAAAATTCATCAATAACATCCAGTTAAAATAATCCAAACACATTACAATAATAAAACAAACTACTCCACCCCCACCGAATTTCTACATGTAGTCTGTAGCCCACACGTCTCACAAAGAATTGAAGTCAAACAAGAAATTTCAATGTACCATGGTGACTTAAGGTCTACCAAAAGAGGTGTAGGACATTCACCCTACTCACGACTGGAACTCCAATGTTCGACATTCTTAGTTCCTGTTAATCCCGACTCATCCCAAAATTGTAATACAACCCAAAAACATTTTCCCCAATGATAAAATTGGTTCAAAAAATGTATCTGGTAACCATTATTACCGGGAACAATCTTGGACCATGGGAAGTCCTGAAGGGTGTTCCCTATCCCCACACACTGGAAGGAGTTCTTGGGTATCATGTATTATTGGTTCATAATGATTTACCCATGTTTAGAATCATTTACAAAAAAATTAATAAACCAAATATGAAAATTTATGCCAAACATGACATAAATAAATTCTATAACAGAACACATTGGTTTAAAGATTAAACAATAGTTCCCATTATTCATTAATATAGAGTCAAAACAGCCCAAGGGAATCGACAAGTCAAAGAATATCCACCCACAAATCGTCTCCACAACACTACCCTAAGGGAAGAAACAAGAAACCCAAACCACCATCACCCAAGGCGTTTCCTTTACCTACGTCAAACATTGTAACAACCCAAAATTTTATGAGAATAATTATTTTTAATTTCATTGATATATTGTGTTGTACGCTACTTCAATAATAGTGTGTGCTATACGCAACATCGTATTAGCTTGCAGTATATGCTACACTATTATTGGCTCATGTTACACACAATTTCACGTTCATTTTGTAGAAATAATTTTATAAACAATTATTTATAGATTTTGTTTAATTTATAAATGAAATAAGTTTTGATTATGTTATACGAAACAACAACGTGAGCTTTCACTACACACAAACTTGACTTGGCTTGCATTACACGCAATCGCGACCTTCCACGATAGCGTATGTAGTACGCAATACCTGGTTTCAATAAACAATGATATATTGTTATAATTTTATTATGAACTAGCCATTATGAATTTTATTATCTACATTTTTAATCTTACACATTTTATATTACATGGTATGAGAACAAAATAAATATTTCGGGTAAAATAAGTATTTTTAAAAAAAATGCAGTTTTACTACCTTTTAATGACATACCCACTTTAAATTTAGTAAATAACATGTTTATAAGAACAACTTTTCAAAAAAAAAAAATCTTCTTTGGAATAGGGACATAAATAATTACTTTGGATAAAATTTTCATTTTATTCTGATAACTTTCCTATTTTAATGAATAGTTAAAACACGCTATATTTTAATTAAAAAAACCTTTTTCATCTCCATAATTTATATGATTAAATTATAATATTTAATGGTTTTAAATTATAAAAATAATATATTTTTTCCATTTAATAGAATTTATTTCAATACCATTAATTTGACATTGAATTCATAGGGAAACACATTTCAATCTTTGGCAATGTTTTATCTTTTAAAACCCGTTTTCTTAACAATGGGATTAATATTAAATTAATTACTACAACTTATGTGTTTTGAATTTTGGAAAATGGATTCCTTATTTGAATTCAGTGGGTCCAAATTATGTTAATAGATTTCTTTTATATTTTTGATATTATGAATAGATACTACAGTAATTTTTATTTACTCCTGTTAAAGGTAAATCATGTAATTAAAGGTAAATATAAGATTATAAACTTACCCTAAAACCTGCCAAAATTCTATTGAATTACTAAAAGACGACCCTCATCACCTAAGGGTCGGAATAAATTATATTTATGGACTTTTGACCAACAAAATAATTTAATTATTATTAAAACCAAAGAAAGTGACAACATGTCACTCTCTTAAATTTTTTAAGTATAATAATTTAAATTTAGTGATAAACTTCATGAAACTTCGAAAATTAATAGTTTCAAGAAATATAATAAAATTATTTACATCATGTAAATTTATTTAGTATTTTTAGGGATTTAATAAATATCATTAAAGGTGACACAATAGTGATGTTGAAATTAATTTATTGATTGAAATATTAAATAAATGGTTTCAAAAATATTAAAATAAATATAATATGAACTATTTAATGTGATCCAGTAATTTTATAGACACATATGAAATGTTATGAATCTATTAAAGCTTTTAGTTCGAACATATCTTCATGTGTGTATTTTATTCTAATTCAAATAAATCAATAGTGTCAAAATTGACACAATTGTTATTTTATAAAAATAAAATAATATAAAATTGTTTAAAAATAAAAAAATTATTTAGAAATTATAAATTAATATTTATATGGTCTAAAAAGTCATAAATTATCCAATTATTGTCAATTAGAAACACATAAGTAATTATTTATAACAATTAAAAAATAAGAATATTATTACCACAAATAAAATTAAATAGAATAATAAGGATAAATCAAGTTGATAATGTTTAAAATAAATTCCCAACATGTATAAATTTTATTTTTTGACTATATTACAACCATGTATCATCTTGTTTCGTATTTGAGTCATATTGGATTTTTTTTGCAGGGTTTGAATTTATTATAAATTAATATTTTTTGAGGTTTCCAAAGGTGCCCCTCTCCTCCCTTATAAAAGGGCACCTCCTCCCTCTACTCCACACACCAATTTGAGCCTTAAAGCTCAGCCAAACCCTGACCATTTACCTTCTCAGCTTCCCTAGAAATATTATAGAGGTTTTGGTCTCCTCAAAAGACCAACTCTAGTGCCTTAAGAGGAGGTTAAGAAGAGGCGCGCCAAAGAAAAAGTAATATCCTTTAATGATTCTTTCTAATTTATTTCATCTTTTAATTATTATTATTTATTTGTTTAATCATAAATTAATAACATCAGTATCACTAATATAATGATATGTTATTATAAATTTGAAACAACCCTATTTCATCTTTTATCCATCCTACGGAAAACAAAATCACCGCTCGTGCGTACGTACGAAATACCATCTCCACGCCATGGTGTAATCTGTTTTCCACCACCACCATACTTGGATGGGTATAATGGTGTAAATATATAACTATATATGATTATTTTAAAGTGATATTGATTCTGAAATATTATACATACACTTGAATACAATTCCACGATCATGGGAATGATATCATTGCTCGTGCGTACGTACTGTCTACCGTCTCCACGAATGTGATGAGATTCATTTTCAATGATTAAACATTCAAGAATGATTATAAAGTATATATAATAAATAATAATGAAAGATATTAAATAATAATGATACTGGATTTATGTACATATATGTTTCATTTACTTATTTCAATTTAATTCAATATGGAAACGAAAGCAGCGTTCATCCGTACGTACGACCTACCGTCTCCATGAACGATGTATGTCATTCCATTTATTGATCTATAATATATATTTATATACTGAATATATATTATATTAAAATAATGTTTTACATTCTGGAATTATGTAAATTAGGATATAATTAATAATATCAAGACCAACAAGTCGAAACCCATACGATAAATGAAACGAATTTACCCAAAACGCTGCTTTAACATAGAATTTACAAATGAACGAGTAATATAATGTCATAAGTGAACCATATATGACATCATAATAATGAATATGATTCTATAATAAGTCAATGAAATTAATTAAATCATTATACAGGAGGTTCAGATACATACGAATCATATCATACATAAGGTAAGGGATAACTTTTCCAATTTCGTTTTTATCCAAGATTGTTTATTCGTAAGTATTTACTAGGGTAATATTTATCATCCATGTCCCTGTTTTCTAAAAATGGTTTCATGTATTTTAAAGTCATTTTACCCATTTGTTACTATTACTACATGCTATGTAAGGAATCTTTCTTTTGTTTACCATATGAGGTACTTTTTTTCTTTTTTGAAAAAAGTACGAGGAGAATGTTTTTTTAACTTATACAGCATGAACAGATTTTTATGTTTTCATAACACCCAATTTTCATGAAGCATATTCTACATGTTTTCATTAGTATTTTAAAAAAAACTCATTTTCTTTTAAAATTTCATGTAATTTTGTGAAAAGAAAATTATTTTGAATAAGAAAGGATATTTTCCTCAAGAATTCAATTCAAGTGTTTTGTCAAAACTATTTTTCATCTTTGATGACATTATTTTGTTTGATTATGTTTCAAGTATAATGTCTCTATTATTTACATGGTTTGACTTTTATTATGATTAAATGATATCTATTTGTATTATATGGATTATGTTATGATGGGATGATGTTTATGAAACCCATTTTATTCTTTGGGTTATAATGAATGATTTATGTTTATGTTGTGGCACACGTAAGAATGATTTCATTATGAGATTGGTGGGACCTATATCTACCTACAATGAATTGGGTAAAGATTTATATCTCATGAGATAGACATGGCTAAAATGGTAAGTTAATCCGGTTTAGTGATACAGGACTGGAACGAGGAGTGAACTCAATTCAGAAAGGTACTTTGTCCACTAAAATGGTCTTTCCATCAATGGCTTGGCTACTATGGGAATCATTCCAAGTGCATAATGGTTTTCCAAAATTATATGTTTTATTCCCATTCTATTTTATCATTATTGATGTTCCTTTATGATATATGCCTAATGTACTTCCAAGATTTATGTCTTTGTTCATGATTTTGATGTTTAGATTTTATGTTCAAGTTTTTGCATTAAAATGTTTATGGATTGTTTTATATTCTCTATGTTTACCATTACTGAGCATTTGAGCTCACCCTTTTAATGTATTATTTTCCCCAGGATATAAAGAAAGGTTTTAGGTAAGAAAAAAAGGTGATGATCTTTATGGGAGTTGTTGAAGATCTTTCACCATGATTAGAAGATTGTGTTCCAAGTATCCAAAGACACTAAACTATTATGATTTTTGAGTTTTTGTTTTTGTTATGTATTAAGTATTCTGCAAAAGTAATGTAATTTCCAAGTACGTCAGGTTTGGGGTCTCTAAAAACATGATCATGTATACCTACACACAATGGTTGTAAGTAGGGAGCAAGCATAACCTCAAATAAGATACCACCCATAGGGTTACATATAGTAAGCAATACATTATGGAAAACATGTATGATTTAGATAAATATGAAATAGTAGAAATAAATTCTATAGAATGAGACTTTTAAATGTAAAAAATATTCCAAAGGAAATTTCAAAGAGTGAACAAATTAAATTAAAAAAATGTAATCTAGATCATGTTTTCAACCAAACAGACACTATAAAAATGATAAATACAAAAGATCCAAAAGCACTAATCTTGGGAACACCCCTAGGAACTACTTAGTTTTGGGTAGTATGTACCTCATATCTCAGTGTAATGTGACCACAGTAATATCAATTATCATGTGAGAAAATATTAAGGAACATACACATAACCATGTTTTCCCCAAACATCATTAATATATATATTTTAGTTTTGTCATGGTTTAAATATCTATGTGAAATAGGGACAAAACCACTCTCGATGACCAGCATACTAGTACACGTTAGCCCACCCTTGACAGATAGGTTTCCCCATTGTGATCAAACTAATTCATCATGTTACCAAATTCCAATTGCACATAAAAGAATAATCTTTGGTTACCCACATTCAAAATATTAGCTACACATGCTATGCACCACTTATATGACACAATATAACATTTAATGCTTCCATAAAACAACATCACAAAATATAACTTTGTTTTGCACATAAAATCCTTTGAAACCCCACTTTAAACACCATTTGAATACCAATATTTCACCAAAATATAATTGAAAACACTAAATTTTTTAATAAAACAATTTCATCAATTAGAAAACAACCCTAGATGATCCAACATGGAATATCCATGAAAAACACCCATTTTCATGCAAAAATGACATTTTAGCACCATCCGCTTAACAAACACCACCAAAAATATTTTTCACACCAATGAAAAAGTAATATTAACATGAAAAATTATAAATCTGGAAATTATAAATCATATAATAGTTCTTACACATGGAATAACCAACCACAATTTTAAAAACACCAAATCCTTGTGCGAATGTTCACCCTCACCACAGCTGCACCACAAGGGAGTTAAATCAAAATTAAAAACACAATATTAGACCATGAAACCCAAAAATCAAGTCATAGGTTCTAATACATACTTTCTGTACAATAGTAACTTCAAGAAGAAATGAATGAAACCCTATGAAAATGGAAGGAGGACGGAAGTAAAGCCACATACTTGAGAGATCTTGAAAGTATCACCACAAATAAACATAGGGTTGAATATCCAAGAATCCAAAACTGATAGGGAGGATCTAATGAGGGAGAAGAGGTCAAATGGGGACTGAGATAGGGGTAAAAGAGTGAAAATTGATTTATTTCTAGGTGAATAATATTAACATCCAGATCTGGACAATTAAAGAAACCCCAAGCAATTGCACTCTAATCCACGATGAAAATGAGTTCCCAATAAGAGAAAGCAATTATGGGGGTGAGACTCAGGTTTTTGGGTTCTATTGTGAGATTGAATCACTGAAAAAATTAAATAAATGATTGAGAAATTAAATAATTAATTTTTTCAATGTAGGAACTGGGATCATAGGTTGGCCCAATGAATAGTTATATCACCCAAATCAAAATTGATAATGATTTTATAAGAGGTACAACTGAACATTGTGGTTTGAATAGGTCAGGGGAGGAAAAGTGGGAAGTGTAATTTGTGAAAAATATTAAATAATGAGTTATTTATAAATGAAAATAAAATTTTCATATCTAGAAATTGGAATACGGTTTGGACCCAATAATTATGAAACCGCCATTCTCCATAAATATATGTAAAACATCCAAAAACAAAGAACGAATACAAATTAAATGAAAAATACCGTTAAAAATTTTATGGATGTGACATGGTAGTGGGAGTGATTCTTGACATCCAATTATGGTTATGGGAATTAACCATTACTACCTAGATGGTTTTGAGAGTGAATCGTGAATAATAATACGGTTTGGGAAGTGAACTCATACTTCAATGATTTCCTTTTCAATGATCAATTTACTAATATGGAAATAATTTTTTATTCGTTTGTTTCTACCACAATTACATGTTTTTTTCCAATGTTATGGTTTCATTGATCGTGTTCTTTATTTCCATATGATTCATGTTTTATGAACATCTAATCATTATTCAATTATTCATGTTTGTTATCGTTGATATCCAGTGTATGATCTTAAATTTTAATTATCTTGATATCATACCCTTTTCATCATGAGTATTTTTACATGTCTCTAATTTTAACCCTAACCGACCATCTAATCTCACCCTTTTTACTTATTCTTCATTTCCCCAATTTTATAAAGAATTATTTTAGGAAGGGGTACAAAATGGGAAGATCTATATGGGGGATTTTGAAGATATTTCTCCCAATTAGATGAATATGTTCCTTGTTTCCAATGGCACCAATCTAATAAATTCTATTGTCTTGTATTTGGTTAATTTATTCAGTATTCCAAAAATATGATGTAATGTATATGTATAAAAATTGAGGATCAGAATAGATTATCCTAGAGTGAAATTTTAGTTAACCTTTTAATGTTGGGATTAAAAACCTTATTGAGATCCATATGGGTATTTATAAGGATATATATTGGGATATTTCAGTGTATAAGTCTTAGGATGGGAAAAAGTATAAGAAATTGTCCTGGATTTTTGGTAAAAGATAGAGTGAGTGGTTTATAGAATTACATCCCAGTCTAGATACTATAAGTAGATGGGTCTCTAGAAAAGGTGTATCTAAGAGAAACAACTATGAAAAAGTGTGTCAATATTTAACTATTTTAACCTAGTATATGATAATTTTCCTTTTGGACACATGGATTGAAACTCTTAGGGGATATTCTTTGGTAATTCACAAAATTGTTCTGCAACCGCCATGAAGGATTCATATAGATGTTATATATGAATAACCTAGGTTGAACCTGAGGTGCCATTTATTAAGGAAGATTTCAAATTTTCGACATTCTACAAATAAAATTTCATGATTATGTGTTTCCTCATTATGATAAATGTTTATTACATAATTATTTTGGTTGTTGAAAGTAGTAGGATCTAGATAGAACCATGTTAATAGTGATTGCGAGGGAAAATAGATCAATTTTCCTCCAGAGTAACCGAATGTTATGGGAACTAGAATATAGAATATTATTTCTATGACCACAAAACCATATAAATTCATGAATCCTAATGGGTTAAAAAATGAAAAAACAGGGAACAACATTCTCTTTAATCATTCTTATTGAAACTTCCACGTTCATTTAGGGGAACGATGAATACACTAGTTATTGAGAAGTGAATATGTACTATTGAAAATATATTTTTAAATCACTACTGTCTAGAATGTGACAATTTTATGTTAGGAACTTATCACTTATAATTTAAAGAGAATTTGTGGTGGAACATTATAATGAATACAATAAAATACGTTAAATTAAATCCTTGAATTGGTATAAATTCAAGAACTTGTTTTTATTATGTTCATTCCTCATATTCTTCTTAAAAATTGATATTGATGTTACCCACCTATACAATGGTTACTAGAATAAATGAACGAATGAATTCAAAGGAACATCTAATAAATATGGAAAAACAAGATAAAATTTAATTTATTCTAAATGTGTCGATGAAAACATGTGGGAAATTTCCCAAGGGGACAGATAAATGTTTTAAGTGTGTTAAAGAAGGGAATCATGAAATTTAACTCTGAACTAACAAGAATAAATTGAAATCCAGAAATAGTATGCCTCCCTAAAAATAGTGTTCCAAGTGGAAGGAAAATCGGAATTATGATATCCAGTACCCAAAACCATTTTTTGGTGATGATGATAGGTTAAAAAAACCTCTTATGTCAATGGACACAGGGAAATCTCAATTGATCACTATTGGCAATCTAGAATATGACAATGATGTTTTGGAATGATTGAGTTTTTATGTATTGGAATTTTTAAATAATGTTACAGACGTAATTTTATGGAATTAAGGAATTATGAAACATCTATGTATTGATCTAATGTAGTTTTTTTACTTAAGGATTTAAGATCATACACTAAATAGTACATGAGACAATGAAAATTGATTGTGGTAATAAGTTTATATTTTTTGAAAACAAATGATTAGGAAAATCATAATCCTTAATATAATCATGATAATGAGAAAATTATGTAAAAATATATTGGATAGGTATACGAAAATTGGACAATAATAATTACCTTCGAACTAATTAATTTGTTATTTACATGTGGATTATACTATTATTGATGAAGTTTACAACTTTTTGGACTTAATAATAAGGAAAAATGCTTGTTTTTAATAAGGATATAAGGATAATTAGGTTATTAGCATGATTCAAGAGAATAAGTGGTTAATGAATTCAAAATATAGGAATGTGACAACCAAGAGATGCATTATGATATGTAGGAGATAAATGTGAATCCCATTTAGTGAACGTATTTCTAATGTTTTTAATTTTTATCTTTCAGAAGAAATATAAGGTTATACATTAATGAAAATTTAAGGTTAATATTCCAATGTAGATTGTTATAATAAATTATTTTCGAACTATAGGGGGACTTATGCATATTTGATAACTAGTGCTAACATGTTTTTTTGTTATATATGCATATGGAAAGACGAATAACTCTATTTATGGATCTAATAACTTGATAACACATCATGAGTGATAAATTTAACATTATTTACATGAATAATAGATGATGTGGAAATTAACTGAGGCACAAAAAAGATGTGATTATGCTGAAATGAAGTAATTATATATCCTTGTTAAAAATCATCAACAATACTAAAAGAAATCATGATGTAAAAGGGCTTCCTATTATCATATTTTTTTAATTGATATCAATAAACTCTTTTATACTTCATTATATTATGGTTTAGTCAATTGTAAATTTATCTATAACACCCATATTCTTTTGCTCTGTGATATTTATCAATATCAATGATTTCTCATTCTTTTCCTCCTTACCTAAATCTTCACTTTTACCCCTATGTGGAATCCTAGTTATGATTTATATTGGGTAACCATTATATTTCTAGAATTCCTTTTTAATAGGGAGTTTAAGAATTCATTTATACTTTTTCAGTTTCTAGGAAATAATATTTCTAGTATTAAAAATATAATAATCCAAACAATTATTAGGGAGCAATTCATTTTTAATGGGGATAGAAACTAAACCCCCAAAATTTTCTGAATATTTTTCTAACTGATTTAATGTTTTTGATATTTTTCACTTCACGTAAAACTGAGTATAAAATTTTACCATTATATAAAATAAATATGTTTGGATTAAATAGCACACAACACTATGTTATGTTTTCAATACACACAATACTATCTTGGAGTGTTCTACACGCAACATTGAGCCTATATGATATGAAAATTTGTTATTAAAATTATTTAAAAGAGTTAGATATAAAAATGAAATTAAAAATAGTAATATGAATTGTAATTACGAATTTTTAAATTTTATTTATAGTTTTTTATCATAAATTGAGCATATTTATAATGAAATGTATAATTTTTGATGATTAATTTATATATTTTGAAATACAATTTTCTTTAAGGATCTACAATTTATGTCCTTTGGTGAAGAATAATAATTTTTTTGCAACACTCATAAAAAATGAATTTGAAAAAAGAAATGACATTTTTTTAATTTTTAATGACAAATTTAACTTGGGAAAACTTTTTAGAATTTTTCTGTGAAGATTCATTTTTTGATGACTACTGAAAAGTGCTACATCGATGTTAAAAATAGAAATTTCATTTAAATAAATATTATGATTTCAATTTATTTTAAAGATAAATAAGATAAATTTTAATTATATTAATCTAATGTTGTTCTTTATAATATTTTTTATATTAAAATTCTACATAAAACCCTATTGTACATTTGGACATCTTTTTACCCGCCTTCTTGCAACGTCGGCGGGATTAGCATTAAAATTATTTTTTCCTCTTCTGTTAATTGAATTTTAGAAAATATATATATTGTTGAAATCATTATGATATTTAGATTCTAATGGTATAAAATATTTTTTTTGTGATTAGTAACATTCTTAGTTTTTTATTCATCTCGATTAAGCATAAATCAGGTAATTTAATATCAAAAGAATATTATAATAGTATAATGTTAACCTAGAAATTGTCCAAATTTAATTGGATTAGTGGGGTTCAACAAAAATAAACCATAGCTATGAATAATGATTTTTATGCCACTTGGGTAGGAAAATGATATTTATTATATTTTATTTTAAGATAAGTTAAAAATGTCATACTCGTAATTTTAATAAGTAAATGATTTTGTATATAGGGTTGTACATAAGATAACTTATTTTATAAGTATTAATATCAAAGATTTTAAATTTATATTAACAATAATATTTTATATTTAAATTTTATATAATAAATAATTTATCTAAATGCTTGTATAATAATGATGCAGTTATTGTTTAATTAATTGGAATATCAAGTAAGTGATAATAAAATTATTAGAATAAATATTAATTGACATAATTAATAAGAGAATAATATTTTACGGTTAAATTATTCTTGTTATAGATATATTATAACTACTATAAATAATTTATCATATTGTAAAGATATTTTTAAATAGACCAATAATAAAGAGTATCCAAATTGACATAAATGAGACTTTAAAATAAATATAATTTATTAAATGATTTAAAATTTGTACGAATTTATAATTATCATAAATGATTATAATAAGATAAAATATATCCTCAATTATACACTTTGGTTCATTTTTCATTTTATTCTAATTATATTAACCCTAAAGAGTAAAAATTATGTACTCATGGTAAGAGTTAAATGGTTGAAGTAATTATTAAAACCAAAAGATAAGGTTAATAATGTTATCTAAACCTATCTATTTTTTTGTTAATAATATTTATACAGATAATCATATTATATTCTAAATAAATTGGTGTTATTTTAAATCCAAAATATATTAATATTATTTTAATATTTCAAGAGTTTCATAGAGTGTATCAACCCTCTCTTATAAAAGGGAACCTACTCCCTTAATTCCTTACACCACCTTGAGAAATAAATATCTACCAAAACCTGCCCAATAATACTCTAAAAAATATTAGTTATATTCTAGAGTACATTTACTTTCAAAAGATCATCCCTTGTGTACATAATAAGAGATCCAAAGCAAGCCCATAGAAGAGGTAATTATTTTACCAAACCAATTAAATTTCTTTTCTTTTTTTACTCTTTTTATGCATTTTTTACACTAAATTAAAAACAATTTTTTATTATATATATATAGAGATGTTATTATTATTATGGTATATCCATATCCTCTGTTTTATCTAACCTATGAAGAAATATCACCATGCATTCATACGTACATCTTACCATCTCAACATCATGGTTTAATATTTTGTTTATAACAATATTTTATGAGTAATAATTATGATTATTTTAGTTATTATATAGGATATTTTTAATATAAATAAACCTTTTTAATAATAATATAATGTTTACCTTTTCACCATCTAATACATTTTTAAAATGATAACATCACTCATGTGTACATTTTACTTACCATCTCTACTATGCGAAGTGACTCATTATACACCTATATTTCTCATGGATGTAAATAAGGATGAATTTTATGAGTATATGTGTAATTTTTGACATTTAAATTTTTATCTAATAATACCAATTTGTATAATTTCTTTTCATTTAACCCAAAATGAAAATTAAAACAACTTTCATGCATACGTATGTCCTACTGTCTCCATGAACGGTATATTTAGTTTATCAACAATGAATATTATAAATTCTTATATAAAATAATATAAGATATTGATATAATATTTTATATTCTAGGAAAAAATTAATCATTATCTAATTATGATAATCAATAATAAAGAGTCAAATCTCATATGATTAACAAGATAGTTATTACCCAAAATGTGGCTTTATCTTCGAATTGTAAAAAAATATGTAATATAAAGTCATAAATGATTAATATATTATATAAGAAGTATTATAATTATTCATTAATAAATTAATAATATGTTTAAAACCACAATGTCGGTGTTTTGGACAGAGACGTAGGGAATCATACCTAAGGTAAGGGATTTTGGTCACACATTTACTTCTATGAGACCCATGTTTCATACAATACTTGTTTCTTCTATGTGGTGCATATACTACCCAAAAATGTATTTTGTGTGTCTTATACATAACAGTATTTTATTTTTATAACCATATAATTTACGTTCTTTCATGAGTTATATGACATTACTGATTATAATGATGTAAGGGTAAATTCTTCCATCTCATTTTATTCGGGATAATCAATACATGAAAGTCTGTTGGGGAATATTTATATTCCACGTCCATGTTTCATAAATATTTATTGCATAATATTTTTACTATTCTTTGGAAATAATTTAATGTCATTTTTACCAATTCATTTCATTTTATTAAAATCTTTGAAATGAATCTTTTGTCACTTTCCTAACATGGTACTTTTTGAAATTTTATAAAAAATAGTGAGTATACTATTTTTTAACATATACTGCTGGTAACTTTTTAATTCTTTAATGAATCCTTATTGTCTTGATGAATCCCCTATAATAATAAAATTTTATTTTCAAATAAAATTTTTTCTTTTAAAACTGAGTAGTATTTTGTGAAACACAAAACAATTAAAATGAATAAAGGATAATTTATGGATGAATGGTTTTAAATGATTTTTTATTATTATTTTACATTTTTTCAGATCGAATTAAAAGAAAGGGGTATGGAAAATTTTTTATTTTTTAAAAAATTTATCTTTATGTTCCTTGTGATCTTTGGAAAACCTTACCCATCATTGATAAGATCATTTGTTATAGTTCAATAATAACATTCATATTTCTTCTCTGAATGGTTTATGTGTTAAATTAATGTGGTTTAATAAAATCCCTTCTTTCACAAGTAATGATTTTGATGAAATCAATATGATCCCTATATCTTTTCCAAATGTTATGATATGATTACATGATTATGACACCCTTTCTATTACATTGGTTATGATATGATTTTTTATGATTTTTTGCCACATGTTTGTATTATTTCATTTTGATATAGGTGGGGCTTATGTCTCCCTCCAATGCATTGGGTAGTGATTGATACATCATGAGATTAAATAGAAGGAACATGTCCACTAAGATTGTCTTTTGAGTAAACATTGACTACCAAATATGGTTATGGGAATAAACCATGACTACCAATATGGTCATGGGAGTAAACTATGACTAAAAAGATGGTATTTGAGGTGAAACTATACTACAAAGCTGGCCTTCACAATGATTCCATGACTACTATGGAAATAATTATTATATTATTATGTATATGACATAATTCCATGTTCTGTTCCCATGTTTTAAATTCATGGCCCATGCTCGTTATTTTCTTATGATTCATATATTATGGAAAACCAATATTAATTCCATGACGCATTTTTATTTTCATTGATATGTAGGGTTTGATCTTCCATTTTTAGGATCTTGTTCTCATACCCTAATTGTCATGATTAGGTTTCAATGTCTCCATTTCTTACCCTTAATGATCATCTGAACTCACCCTTTTTCTTAGGTTTACTTTTCCCCATGTTATAAATTTTTTTTTAGATATGGGTAATAAAGGGGAATATTTTTATGGGAGATATTGATGATCTTTCATCAAATTATAAGAATGTGTTCTATGTTTCCAAAGGCAAAAAACTAATATGGTCTTCTGGAATGTATTTGTGTAATGTATTGAGTATTCTAAAAAAGTGATATAAGGTCTATGTAAGAAATGTGAGGGTCAACAAAGGTTTTTCCATGGAGGAATGTTCCCGATGTGGTTAATCGAAATGTTTCAGCTCATAAGAATGGTTACCATGGTTGCATACTTCTTAGTCGTACCCACATTGTTTTACTAGGTGTATGTAAATTTCTATGGTTCATAGATAAGGATGTATGTTCATGATCATACACGTGCTATTTAATGAGGTGATTTGGAAATCTAGTATGGATCCAGATTCATGGAATACTCTGTTGAAATCAATGATCAAAAATAGAGGATCTTTCAAGGATGGACTATTCCATTGGTTGCAGTAATGTGACAGCATGAGATCATGGGTGAGATCTCTTGGAATCATGAGAGCTAGATATTGGCTCAGTACCCCAACCTTTCTTTGTTGCTTATGATATTCTAAGAGATAATTGTTTATGGATGGGAGAATTTGATGGGTCTAGTTTTAATGGATTAGTACTGGGTATTTTTATATATCAATATCTAGATTTATCTGCCAAATCAGCAAGGTTTGTGTTGTCTTGGCCCCCAAAAGTCATGTACATAAAATATTAATATATTTAAATGCATGTATGAGAATCATTTCAGTCGAAATTTCCATTCCCATTCCCATTTTCTCAAGACATAATATGGGAAATTTGAGACCAGGGTTGATTCCATAAATATGGGGTTTTCCCTAGGTGTGAAATAACATTTTCTGATGTCACCCATTTCATAGAGGATGATCAATGGAGGATACATTAAAAAAATTTAAATTACTTTAAACTAAATTTTTTACAAAGTATAATTACTATATAAATACACAAAACTAAAAATAATATTGGGTTAGCCACATAATCCTAGTAGAATTAAAATGAGACTTGGATGTTCTTCGTTGGACTAGTGCTTCAGAGAATGATGGGAGATCAGAACAAGTGGATCAAGAGTTTTTAAGTGCAATGGGTCTTCTTCATCATGAGAGAATGATTTCCTCACCAATGATTAAAATAAAATCATTTTAGGACTCATTAATTTTATTTTTCTTCATTATGATTAATTGTTTGAGAATGGAATCATAAATCTGCATCTTCATTTTTTATCATTTTCCCTTCACAATGGCCCATTTTTATAAATTTAATGATAGATTTGAATTTATTTATTATTCCACATTAACTCAATATCCCAAAATTTTAACTCATTTTATGTGAATTCTTGTGCAATGAGGGTTTCACTTTTTGTTATGTTTTCCCCCAATGATTCCATCAATTTTTTTCCATCAGCACCAATGGTCATGGGTTGACTTGATGAGTAAGATCCAAGAATTATATGAACGCACAGCTACAAGATAACGATGTGAAAAATGGAAGGTTTAAATATTTTATGGATTGATCATGGGTGTTTTATAGTTATCAGTGACATATTCAGGGTTTGGAGTACGGAATGATAATGGTTCATGTAACATGATCAATGTGAGCTATAAATTTACAATTTCCATCCATTAGTGGATGGGAATCTAGGACCAGAGATGAACCCCATTGATTTGGAGTGGTCAAAATGTGTAATATGTGGTAAAAAAGTTTTATCCGGAGAACCCATTTTATGGATATGGAATTCTATGAGAAATATTACTAAACACCATATAGTTTGAAAGCACACATGGATGGTTTTTCAGATTTCACTATGTACAGGGATTTTTGTTGTGTTTAGGATCACACACCATATGGTTAGGCTCATACACCATGTCACCCTCCCTATAAATACAGTATGTCTAAAATCTATACACACCTTGGGCCCCATGAAATACGAAATGTATTGTACTATTTGAATACATAGGAACACCATTTGGAACACAAGTTTGGATAGGTACATGACTATGTATACATGAATGAACTGAGGTACAAGGTAACTAAACAAGTTGGCCCCGAGTGGTTGATATATAAAATGTTCCATATATTCAATCAATGTAGTATGGATTTCATTTTAATTCTAGGTAAAAAGGAGAAAAAAATTCGAGATATGACTTGGGGTCACACTCAGTGTGGACATCGATACACATATTGTATTCCCTCTAAAATTTCTCCCTATCACATCTCCATCGTATGGACTAAATATTTGGCTAGTGAGTAGCCTGACTGGAGTGTTTTTTCATAAACAACCTGATGTTTTCATACGTTGTAGCATCAAATAAGTGATATTAGTTTTTTCATGAATGGATCATTTTTTTGAAAAGCATGACGATTGTTGTTATATGGGAAGGATCACAAGAGAGATTCTTGGTTTGGAACTACCCTATCATACTAAGACACGGGTTACCCATTCTCTTTGTATTGGTAGATTTTATACTCTCCTTCATTGGGAAAAAATTCCTCTCCATATAGTGTTTTACTCCTACATCTGTGATCCCTAGCAGTGTGTGGGTCCACCACTAGAGTTGTGGATCCCTCAGATGTATAACATAGTAGTTAAAGGTTATCCCCATCACACATATTCTAGTGTGGATGAGTTCATTTCCAGGCATTAGTGATGGAATTTAGGAGAAATAAGCTAGCTCATCCACTTTTTATATGCTATGAAATGGAGATCTCCATTTTCCCTATAATGGATTTCTTCCTATGTAGAGATATATCTATTTTGGGTTTCATTTCCCTCTTTTGGTGGAGCTTAATTCTTTTATATCTTTATATTTATACTCTGTAGGATTTGGGGTTACCAAAAGGGTATAAGTATACTCACCACTACATCCAAATTCCCTACACATTTAATTTATTTTGTAGAAAATAGGAATATTGATAGAGACATTATTGAATCATAGAGATATTGGGATGCATTGACCATGTTCGGTGGTTAGACTTGGAGAATAAGTGCATTCTCTCCCATTTTTCATTTATTCATGTTTATTTTCTGCTTCCAACTTCATTTCTAATTACACATGTATTTTATTCTGTATCATATTGGTTTTATACTTCCGTTCTATTACTAATTCTATAAATTTTAATTCATGAATATTTTTAATCTATATTTTATACTAATTATAATTTTTCTTAGTAATATTGAATGGAGATTATTGGTTGCATGCATATAAGTACATTAGTTAAATAAAACAAATTTTAGTTATTCCTTATAGATGATTGTCACCCGCCCCTGGCCTATTGAAGGTAGGCCTGGGGTTGTGACAGCTTGTCTATATGCCATCCAAGTGAACCTTGGTAGTTTATGTCATTACATTATTATTTAATTCACTATATTTATAGAACCATTTCTGGTTAAATCTTATCATGAAATTTAAAACTTAATTTACCAAATGCCTAAGTGTTAATTTTTTAAATTTTTGTAATCTAATTATTGATGTTAGAATTTAAATTCGGTGATTTAAATATCTTTTCATTCCTAAAACACTTATATTTTATTTTACTCGGATCATTCCTAGGGTTTTAATATTTTTAATTTTTCCTCTATTTTGTACAGAAATCTATCAACATAATTCTTATGAGATTCAACGACCTTATATCACATTTTTAGTTAGGATTATTTATCCTCCATATCCATATTCATTAATTTTACTTGAGAATTGATAGTTTTTATGTACATAAAATATTTATTAAGGTAAAAATCTATTTACATTGACATTCTATTCAAATATATAAAAGGAATCATTTTAATATTTTCAATATTATTCATTTTTTGAAAACCTTTACAAAATTGTAAAAAATATGTTTACTAACATTTACCGCCTTATTAAATTTCATGTTTTTATAAAAATACATAATTACTAAATATACATTTTATTTTTCTATGGATTTTAAAGGTAAATAATATTCCCATTGTTCTAATATTTTTTTTATTTCATAAACATTGACTAATTATATATGGGAAAATGGTACTTCATCCCACTTATGTCTTTATCGTCAAATCAAAATTTCTTATCATTAACTGTATTTATTTATTTTGGGTTATGTAATTTGGGAAATTAGGACTACAATATATTTTTCAATACCCTATGGAAAATTAAAATATAGATCAATATTCTATATTTTCATTATGTATGTGTGAATTCAGGATAATAACTTCTATATCTGGATAAAAATATGTGTATATAGGCTTTTATTATATGAACAATATAGTCATGAATTTAAAAATATTTGGTTAGGTATTAGATCTATCATCATTTTATGCACAAATAGAGAGCCATAAAATTAACATAGTTTGAAACTATTAGGGTATATGATTTGGTTAATTTGAATGGAAGATTATGAACCATAAAGAAGGATTTTAATATATTTAATTTCATTATATGTTTTCTATCACTCTTCATCCAAATATTGACATTATGTTTCACCTATATGTGAATGTAGTTTAATATCATGGATTTATACTATATCATTTCCATTATTAAATTAAATATATATCCATTATTTTATATAGTATGAATACCTTAGGGGATGTTAACTAAGAATTTTATTTAATTTACTAGCTAAAAAAATATTTTCAATCTATATTCTCCTTTTTCAACATTAATTTTTTTATTTCAAAGGAATTATGATTTTTTATTATATTTTTTGTTCAATCATTTATATGATGAATGAGTTTATAATTATTAGTGGTATGATGGGTAAACAGTTATATTTTCCTTTAATTCATAGGTAGGTCGAATGATTTGAACTATTTTAAGAATCTAGTGTATTCATACTCATTTATTAAAGATGTCTTGGACAAGTCCTTCAAGGTTTGTAAGTTGTATTATGTTAAGGTCACAGGTATAACATTAATATGACTAAGATTATGTATTCCATCATTATAGAACCTGGTAGGGGTTTCCAAGTTCTAATATACTTTTATTTGCTATTAATTGTTATATTTTGGGATAAAATTATTATTCATATGGAGTTATCAGTTCATTATTTATTAGAACTATATTATTTATGAACAATTTATTTTATGATAGATTATATTGAATAACACCCCGTAAAAAGTCTTTGAGCTCACTATATAGTTTTTCCTTCCTTTTTTCAAGGTTATGAGTAATATTATTATTTATGATATTCCATGTAGTGTATCATGTTTGGAAATTTTTTATGAATGATGATTATTATTATTTAATAAGAATAAGTTATTATAATAGAAAAAATATAAATTAAATGGGGAAGATATGGGGTTTTATGTAAATTCTATTATGTAAAACTATAAAAAATCATTATGGTTATATAAGTGGCTCGATAATTTTTATTGGTATTCCATTTTTTCATGGTTAAATTTAGGTCCTCTTAATTTTTGTTAAATCCAATTTGTTAAGATTTTGTTTTCTGAGCCATATAACTGTCTACACATTTGTAGAATCACAATTGGTATATTATTTGCGATTATTAAGTATATTGAAAATTATTTTTCATGCATTTAAAAAATGAATAATAATTCATCATTTTAGTCTACGTTGTTTTTATATAAAGAAACATTATTTGAGAAGAAGAATTATTATTTTTCCAAAAAAATGGATTTTTTTGTGGGATTTACATTTTTCATTATAAATTAAGACAATCTTTATAAAAAACATGTTTATGTAAAACTAAAAAATGTAAAAAATAAATAACATAACAATAACGTGTTGGTTTTAATTTCCATGGAATGAGAATTAATTTGTCTTAATGAATTAGGATACAATTTTTTTAAAAATTGTCTTTTGAAATAATGTGATTAAAGATTAAAATAAATTCATAAAAAAATATGATGTGAATATAAAAAAATATTTTATATTTGAAATAAAACAATCTTGTATTTCGTTATTGATTAAGAAAATAATATAACTTGGTAATACTTTTTTCCATGGTAATGTCTAAAAGGTTTAGAAGGGTGTTAATCAGATGGATAAGGGAAAAATTATAAAGCAATAAAAAAATAATTGATTGGATGAATTTAACCTGAATCAAAATTATCCTATATTTTTAATTTTGATAATTTTGTGTCACTTGACAGGAGAATGAAATTTATTATATATCAAGAAAACAAGTATTTATTAGAGGTCCACTATTATGAAATTTATTAGAAACCCTTCACAAAATCAATTATCAATGAGGAATTAAAAACTGTATCATAAAAAGAATATCCAAAAAACCATTCCTATCTATCTTTATCATATCCAAAAAAATTTCCCATCAAATGACCAATCATTGATGTCATAATAAGATTTATAAATGATGATATCCAATGATTTGGTAATCATTAAAACCATGACCCTAAACTATTATTTTTCATCCACCACACCAAAAAAATCAATAAACATTCACATATGAAGAAATTAGAATCATTAGTACTCTTAACATTCATTATTATGATGTAATAACAATTATTCACCTTATCACTTTTTGTAGAAATGAAAATGCCACAACTGTTATTTTTGATCAACTTCCTCCAATATATGATATAATTCAAATTTCATAAACTTGTACAATGGGTGGATCTACAAAAAAAATTAATTATTATATATGATATTTAATATATATATATATATTTTTATATGATGATAAAATAGAGATTATATTAATAATATTTGCAATAAATATACATTATAAAATTATACCACATGAAACGAGTATAATAAATCACTTTTATTAATTTGAATTAATTATTAAAAAACCATTTAACATTACAAATTATGTACTAATATAATGAAAAAATTAAATAGATATCCAAAACTATATATATTATTAAAATATTCAATAATTACATTACTCATAGTCAATATAATGATGTTATTTCAAAAAATATGACCGAACAATCCCTATTAATATAGTAGTGATAATATTTTACAATAATTTAATGATATATATTTTTTAATAGTCCTTAAAAATGAAATATAGTGAAAAATGTTATAAATTATTAATATTACGGTCACGATTTTATTATACAAGAGGTATGAAATATGCACTATGCATGTTTGGACATGGGGTAATGGTTCTTCGTATCATTTTCCATTTCTAGATACATATTTCATGTTGTGGGAAATAAATTTTTATATTGTTTACCACGAACTATAAGAAAATATATTGAAATAATTTTATTATAATTCATGATATAGAAATTAAAAAATATAGTTTTAACTATCTATTGATTTTGTTTCGAATTTCTCTAATATCATAGGAGTGATTTTTCTATCTCACTATTTATAGGAATTATTTATATTACAATTTATAGTGGGGGATCTTCATATTCTGTCCCACATAAAACACATTAATTTTATTCTATTAAAGTAATTTCTTGGTGTTTAAATGGGTTTTTATATTTTCCCAACGATTATTTAATCAAATAAATCCAATGAATGTAAATATTAAAATATTACCTTATAACATTGTTCATAGTTGGGAACCCTTTTCCCCATATAAATATTATTTTTACCCAAATAATGTTCTTTTAAATACATAAATGATTTATTATGATAAATTATTGTTCTCTTATTCTTTGTATTAAAGAAATTTTAAAATAATATTTTTATCTTTTTAATACTAGTCATTTTTTTATCTTTACAAGAGAGTGAAATGATTGTATTTCCCTAAAATTTACCACATTACCTAATTCTCCCCTTCATGAATATTCATCATAAATAATATTACTTTCCATGTTTCCATGGATTTTAAAGGATTAAAATATCATAATTACTCAATGAAATTTTCTTATTAAATATAAAATTTAATATTTTACAGGAATTAATAACGGGATTTTGACCCACGCATGTATTTATATTCTTCTCAATTTTCTTCAATTTAAAATTAATTCATTTTATGGATTAATTATTTTTTTAGTATTAGGACTAGAATTAAATATTTAAAAACCAATGAAAAAATATATAAAAAGTCAAATAACCAAAATCATGTTATTGTAAAGTGGCTATCGATTTTTAAAAATAACACCCTTTCCGGGATATAAAAAAGTTTCATATGGATCTTTCATAGATTCACCTAAGGGTAATAACATTGAAAATGGTTTATTGGGTATTAACATTATTTCACTATCTAAAAAACATTTATTATGAATGTCATAGTTGTATTTTTACTGGTAGTAAGTATTTGGATATATTTATTATCAATTTATTTCCTATATCACTCTTTATCCCACTATTGAAACTATGTTTCTCAATCATGACCATATCATTTATTCTAATGAATTCAATCATCATCATTTCAATTTTTAACTTAATTATATAACGATTATTATATAAAATATGAATACCTTAAATGATTATTAATAAAAATTACATAAAATTTATTAACAGGATAAATATTTATATTTCTTAAGACAATTATATCCATAATTATGTTTATTTATAGAAAAATCAATCATTATGTATTTTATAGATTATTAATTTATTTTATATGATGCAATCATCAAATTAATTATTTATTGGTGGGACAATAATTACACATAGCCTTGATGCATCTATAAGTCTAATGAACAGAACAAGATTAGGTATTTGGTGCAAGAAAATCCATTAATTAAAAATATATTGGTTAAGCCCAAGATGGTATGTTTTTATCATTCATTGAGGGCCAAATTATAAGAAAAATATTTAATAAATTATGCATTCCACCCCTAAAAAATATATTAGGGTTTTCCATGACATAGTTTTCATTATTAGTTTTTCTAGGATATATATTTTTATCTAGTTATTAGTTATGTATAATTATTATATTTTTATTTATTGATACCATATTATTTAATACATATTTATAAAATGAAATATTAGTTTTTATAGTACCCCTTATTTAGTGTAAAACCAGACAATTTAATTTTGTCTCCCTATTTAATTTGTCATATGGAAGAGTATGAAATTTTATATTCTAATAAGGGAAACTTTATTATAGATATTTCATAGGAATGTTAAAAGAAGATTTTTGAATTTGATATAGTCTGTAATGTTGAAAAAACTTCCACAGAATAATAATGATAATGGGTTTTATCAATATATTAATCAAAATTATATAAAACAAAAAATCTAAAAGGTCGTGAGTAATATGTGGAACCATAGATTTTTATATATATTAATCATGTATGTTTATAATTTTTGTATATTTGGTCATTATATGTTGTACACCAGATCCAATTATATTATGTTATAATTTATATCTAATGAGAAATATATATACTGAATGAAACATCACAATTTTTTAAAGAGAATCAATATATTCTTTAGTGTACACGATAAACAACATAATTCTTAAACTAATTACAAAATTATGTTATTTAAATGTTTTCAATATCAAGTAACCATTAGAATGGACGGAATTATAAATATTAATATAGTAATGTAAATAAGGTTTAAACATTTTAATATAATGAATTATTTTGTTAAAAATTATTTATAGATTATGATTCAACCCTTTATAGAATAAAAAAACCCCTTTTCTTAAAACCTATTTAATTACACTGATGTGTGTTTTAAACCAATAAAATAAAAAAGTATCATAGTTTGGAATATATTAATGAAATATATATAATATATTAAATTCAATTTTTATCATTCATCCCAGGTTTTTTCTATACATGATATAAGAACAAATCCAATTTGCCACATAAAATATATATTTTTATAAAAAGATAATTGTAAGACCCCTTTATGGTGACCATATTTTAAATATTATATATTAAAAATTCATAAATTATATTTGAAAAAATTAACATATTATTTTTATGAATAATAATAAAATTTAATTTAATTTATCTTTTAGTATTTTTCTGATAAGTTACATTTTTTGATGAATTGTAAAAAAATTATGATTTTTAATTAACAACAGATTTTTTATCTGAAATGTATATTGTGTTAAATTATAATTTTTATATGTTTATTAATATAATGAGAAAATTTTTATGTCATTTAATCGAATTTACATCATTTTAGTCATCTTCATATAGAATTTGGATAATAAAAAAATTCAATCATTTGAACGTTTTCCCTTAAAAACACGTATTCTCATTACGTCTATGAGATTAGTTTTAATTTAATCTTCCCTAATTACTTGTTTTAAAATTTAAAAAATGGATTCCATATTCTGAATAATAAGGTCCAATTTAAATAAATAAGTCTCTTTTATTAATTTAAAATATGAATACTAACTTTAGTACTTTTTATAAATTTCCATGGTCAAGGTTATATTGCTTAATTAATGGAAAAAATTAAATTATGAATATTATAAAATCACCCTAACACATGTCATAATTTCATTATATGAGTTACTTGTGACAAAAATAATCATTGTGCTATTTTTATAATCTCTTTGAGCTACTTGGATTACTTTATGCCTTTATAGTATTTTATTTTTCAAGAAAGTAAAATATGTTATACACATTCATTAATAAGTATTACATTTTTAATATGTCATTATTCTGAATGTATATTAGACTATAAATATTAATTTAAAATATAATATATTTTTCTATATCATGATATATTGTTTTTAATTTTTAGGGAATACATAATTAAATTAATGGCTTGAACAATGATGATGCAATAATTTTTTAATCAATGTACATATGAAATAAATTTTATTAAAAATATTTAAATAAAGTCAATTTGATATAAATAATTTCATAAAAGAATTTTAAAGGTTATGTAGAAATAATATAGATGTATTAATGGGTTTTTGGATGATATAATGTTATTATGATAGATTAAGATTGTCATGTAATGAGTATTATCAAAAATGAAATTATTATTATTTTAGAATAAAAAAATAGTTTATTAAATGATATAATTTCTAAAAAAATAATGAATTCATCAAAATGATTGGTATTAAGAATTAGATGACATAAAACAATTTTAATTTATAATTTTATTGAAATTTTATAGTATCTATATTAATTATCAATGTGGAAAACTCTATGTTATCATAGAAATAGTAAAAGTCATTAAATAGGGGTTACCGCCAAAAGATAAGTGTATGAATGTGACCAAAACGTGTCAAAACATTTAGTAAGTATTTAGACACCTAATCATCTTATATTTCAAAAGACTCACATTCTATCCATTTTTAATTGAATATTAATGTATAGTAATTTTATATTTTGAGAGTGTCCAAAAGTGCCGCTCAAAATAATTATAAAAGAGAACATCCTCCCTCACTTATTCATAGAACATTACACCCTCTAGATCCAAAACACTCTACCCATTTCTCTCCCCAACGTGCTTATATATGTTTTAGATATAATTTCCATTGAAAATGACCCACTATTTATCCATTATTAATTGGTTTATTTGAAGTTGTTGAAGAAGAGGTAATTGTTTTTACCTACTCATCCAAGGATATTTCTTCTTATTCTTCTTCGTAAATTTTTTTTTCAAATATGAAGTAAAAAATAATTTATCATATATAGTTTTTTATTTTATTTTGATTATTTAAAAACCATATTCCATCTTTTATTTATCCTTTAAAAAATTAATGCTCCGCACGTGCGTACATACATTATACCATATCCACGTCGTGGTGTAATTTGTTTTCAACACAATTTTTCATGATTGTGTATAATGATGTAAATAGTAAATATATATATTAATTATGACCTGATATAGATTATTTATACTGAATATACAATCTAATTCCTTAACTTTTCACTATTAATGGAATGATATTGTCGCTAGTGCATACAAAAGACACACAATATCCATGATGTGATGTGATTAATTTTATATGTTAACAAATCTTGAATGATTATAAATATTTATATAATTAATAAATATAATATCTATGAAAAAATATCATTATATAGAAGATATAAATATAAAATATTAATATGAAAAATGGATTATATGAAATAACATGCGTATGAAAATTAAAAAGTTTACACTCAAAATAAGGGTAGCAACATAATATAAATGACAAAATGATATACGAGGATCATATATGATACAGTATTTGTGGATCTGGGTATGGTAAAAAATAATAAAATTATTTAAACCATTATAAAATATGTTACACCATGTTCAATTAATGATTATTTAAAGGTAAGGGTTATTTCATAGTCTAATTATTATTCAAGATTGTTTGTGTTTAAGTCTCGATTAGGGTATATTTTATTTGATATCCATATTTTCAGAAAATTTTATCAAAATTTTATTTAATATCCTTATAATGTTTTTTTTATTTTTACCCATGTTTAAATTTTTATAAAAATGATTTAATGGAATTATTTTAGTATTTTCTAAAAAATGTAAATTATGACTTTTTTTGACAAAAATAATGAAATAATGTTTTTAACTTATTTTGTATGAGAGGAGTTTTATATTGTCATTCAACCTTATTGTTATTAATTATCAATTCCATGTTAAATATTTTATATCCAATGAAAATTATTTCTTTTCGAATTTTATGGATTCTGAATTAATTATTTCAATGTAAAATGGGATTTCAATAAAGGCATTTTTAAATACATTCATTGAGTATTTTATTCTTTGTAAAAATCGTGTATTGAATATTGTGATTGATTGAGTTTAAACAATTATGAACCTGTAGAACATATTTAATTAAAGGGATTATGACCAGTTTGACCCTAGATGTTCTATTTTTATTCCATCCAGGGTTTATAGTCAATGTTTTCACATTTAATATGCCAATATTTCAATGCTAGTGTTTTTGATATTTATGTTTCACCATTTACATAAGAGTAATGACTTGTACTAAGTATGTGATGAGTGGGCCCTGCTATAACCACTAAATGTATCGATAAATACCATAACAAAAACTTTTTTGGGTATTTCCTGATCTCGTTCTTGTTTTCATATAGTTTCCTGGACAATGCCTTGATGGTATGTTTAAGATTTTTCATATTCTCCATTTCCCTCATAAAGAGATTCATTACTAATTTTCCATGTAATTATTTTTACTATATAACATCCATGTGATTATATATATGGAATTACTTATTTTCATTTATTCATTTAATATTATTATTGAGAATATGTATAAATGGCTTGAGTTTTAGTTATTTGTCTTTCCATAATTTTTATGCTTATTTAGTCAGGATTGATTCTGCTGTATGTATACCCTTTCCGGGAATCTAAGATTATCCATTTCCTGAGTTTTATTTTTCCTTGGATTCGGAGATGCATATTAAGATTGAAATACAAGGGTAGTAATAGATAATAATGGTGTTATAATTGAATAATTAATTTATATGTTTAAATTTTAATTTTATAGTATGTTTAATGTTTGTAAGTAGTTTTCCCAAAAATATAAATTGTTCACCCCTTGATATGTGATTCCTTATTTTAGGAAAATGTAATAAAGTAACTACTGACAATGGTAAACTGTGGTTGGTGCCTTTACATTTGTTATCAGATAATGTTTAGTAGAACCCATTGGAAGAATATTGATTATAGAATGAAACCGTTTGAATGAATTTGGATATATAACCAAATAAAGTATGTTTATGATTTTGAGATTAGTTATAACAAAATATTCAATTTTGGTAATGTGATTCACTAGTTTTGATATCATACATTTTATTTCCAAACAATATGATATAATATAGTTTATTCCACTAAATATATTTGATTCTTAGTGTAATTAATGAAAATCATTTCAAGTAAAATAATATGTGTAGGTATTTCACTCCTATGAATGATATTGATGCTGGAGATGGAGTAGAAACTGGTGATGAATAATTTATAACAATATTGGGGAAACTAAGTCAAGTTAGGTCTAGTAACCTTTGTAATATATAGAATCCTGATCCATAACATGGAGGAACAATTTTACATTGGTTAATGAGAAAACAACATGCATATTTGAATGAGTATAGAAACACATTTGTAGGTGATAAATGGATAAGTTCTAGAGAATAAAAATTTCAATATATTGTATGTAGTGAATGGTAAAGGGTTATCATGGTAGTCTATTATCACTCTAGATATGCTGATAAATAGAGGTCATTAATTCAAAACACTATGGAGGATGAGGAAAGGGAATACATTAAATGGAATTATTTTATTAAACTTTTCTTTTGAAAATATTTCCCTCTCGAACTACGAGTAGATGTGGAGAGATAATTATTGAGTCTAACACAGAAGGAGGATAAGAATTATTATTACTATGAATTCAACATTACTGGATTACCAGGGAATTTTTTCGGAATGCATACGTAACTTAATGAGTGATATTGATCGTTGATTTATTGGGTTAAATCCATTTCTCCAAAATTAACATTTCCCACAATATTTATAATAACATGAAGATATATAATCATGTTATATCAAGATTGAGAAATAATTATCTATGTATTATGAATTTAAGGGAATTACAGAGAAGAATATAATATCAGATGGAGGGATCAATAAATGAAAAAGGAAATAACAATTTTCCACATGTGACTATTGTTGAATGAAACACCATGTTACATTCCTGAAGGGAATATTATTTTCCTACAAGTGTGGAGATAAATTCCACCAAGATAATGATTGAAAGGGAAATAAGGATTCCTTAAATATTGAATTATTCAACTATATGTATATGGGAAACTACATAAATGAATTCCCCAAGACTCAACAGAATATACCACAGAAGAAGCTAAGGGATCTATGTCAAGATTATGTGATTCATATAACTGAAATTGAAAGATTTTTGTGCTTGATATTTGGATACATGAAATATATAGTATTAAAATATCATTATAAAAATTATTAGTCATATAAAGGGTTGTATTTTATTACAGATTATTTAATAATTAGAGAGAATATGTTTAATGATACCGATTACTAAGAGAAGTGATTTAGGGTAATCATGATATTTTAGAAAAACAAACAAGATGTATGGATGAGAAGCCCTAATAGGTGCGTGATGGTGAGATAATATTAAAAAAATAGATGTTTGTATATTATTCTTTTTCACAATGAAAGTGTTTAGTTGTTTGATGGTTTATGTTATGTTTTTATTATTTACTACATGTTTCGTATTTAATAACTATACTCATGATTTTGTTATTTAAATAATGAGTATTTTCATTATTATTTAATGGTGGTAAAGGTATTCATATATTTGGTATGTGAAAAAATGATATGAATTATGTTGTTTAGGGAAAATATGATGTTAATTTGATTTTATAAATTTAAGGACCTTCCAAATAAAATTTTTTTCATGAATTTTAAATAGACGTATTTTGGATGAGTCTTTTGAATAACTACTTATAAAGGGATAAAGTTAAAATTTTGATATTATTAATTTTAATTAATGCATGATTTCTCATATTGGAAAACTTGTGATAACCAATTTGGTTTTGAAAATATATAATGTTCAATGGAATGGATCATTGATCATTAATTATATTTTCATTAGGTATCAAAATCCATCATTAATATCCATATCAAGGTATATGAGATGTAGTGAAATTTTATCAAAGAACAACTAAAATAATATGATGATCATTAAATGGAAAACAATCAGGTATGTTTATTATCTCAAGTGGTTATCTTAATAATTACCTTTACTATATGGAAAATATATTGAATAAAAAGTTTATCCATTTACTTTTATTAGTTTGAAATCAATGGAATTTTAACCCATCATTGATTTATGGTTTCTTGATTTTTAGCATTCTAATGACCATGTTTTCTACCAGTATATATTATTAGATGAAATTTAGTTTCTCTTTTTTTTCCATGTTTTAAAATAGGGTAACATAGTATGTGTTATCTCTTGGGACATTTATACATCCATTTCATAATTTTAATGTGGTAGTTTCATAAGTCCTTTTTTAAATGCGGTATTACAATAAAGGTATGATGAAAATCATAACCACAATTTTTTAATCCTGAATTCAAATTGAGAATATAAAATTTATTAATGGGTTGTAAGAATGTTACATCATTTTTTTAATGGAAACAGTGGGTTCAATTACATACATGATACACCACATGAATCTTAAAAAAACAACTATATTTTCTTAGTTAAATGCTTCCATTATAACCATATTGTTAGAGTAACCGAAATGAAATATATTAAATTAATTATGAAATTTTGGATTAAACCTTAAAATATAACCAATTTTTTGGAGACTAATTGTTAGAAAATGAACATAATTCCCTTTTTAATGTTAATGGAAATAATTTTATTTAAAAAATATTTACAAACACAGAAGTGTGTTTTAGAAAAATAAAATAAAAAGAGCTTAGTTTTTCGATTATATTAATGATATATATATAATAATAAATATTATTCTTAACTTTTTTATTATGTTTAATTTATAAACATTGAATAATAATACATCAAATTTTATGCATAAAATATGGATTTATATAAAAAATTTGTCTTACCATCTTTTGATGGATCAATTGCTTTAAATCAAATATATGACACTTTAATAAATTATATTTTACAAAATATAGTTATTTTTTTAAAATTAGAAAAATCCACTTTTATTTAATTTTTTGTAATTTTTTAATAAGCCATATGTTATCTTGAATAGTTAAAAAGAACTAAATATTAATTGAATACTGCTCTTTGATTAAAAAATTTATAGCATTAAATTATATTTTTATTAGTATTAATAGGTAAATTTTAGATCATTTAATAAAATTTTCATAATTCTGATCAATTTCGCAATGAATTTGGATAGTAAAAAATTTCAGTCTTTTGAACATTTTCACTTTAAAAACCCATATTCTCATTCTATCTATGTGATTAAATCTAATTAATTTTATCCAATTCTATATTGTAAATTTGGAAAAATTGATTCAATATTTGTAATAATAAGTTCGATATTTATTAAAGTTATCACTTTTGTTTTTCTAATATATTTATAGTGACATTCATAATTCTTTTAATTTCCACATTTAGCGGTACATATGGTAATTAAGGGTACAATTAATATTATAAATATTATAAAATTTCCCTAACACATGTTTTTATTTTATTGGATGTGTTATTTTTGAGAAAAATAATCCTTGAGTCAGTTTTATTAGTTCTTCGATCCACTTGGACCACTTTAACCCTTATATAGTTTTTTATTTTATAGAAAGTCCAATATGTCATACTCATATTTATAATAAGTATTAAAATTTTAATATATGTTTCTTCATAAAATATATCCAAATATTAATAGTAATTGGAAATCCATCATTTTTATCAAAATCATGATACTTTATTTTAATTTTTTAGGGATGAAATAATTAAATTAGATTCTAGCCCAATAGTAATCGAATAAATGTTGTTAGAAATATTAAAAGAACATAACATTTTTTAATTAATTTCATCAATTATTTATAAATATGACTTAAACATATGAGGAACTTATTAATGGGTTTGGTTCTATGATATCATATTATTGTGGCATTTCTAAAAATTCTAGTAATGAATATCATCAAAACTGACATTAATAATATTTTAAAATAGATAAAACATTATTAATTGATATTCAATTCATAAAAATATAATATTCATCTAACTAATTGTCTTAAGGTTTAATTTTTTTAATGATACAATTATGATTCCACTGGTATTTTATAGTAACTATATAAACACTCAATGAGTAAAACTCAATGTTATCACGGTAAGTGTTAAAGTGATTAAATAAGTGTTATAACCAAAAGATTAAGCTATGAAATCATCCTATACATATACAATTTTTTTTAAATTATAATCACCCACAAACATCCTATATTCAGTATAAATAACATTGGATCAATTTAAAACATATAATTAAGTAATATTAATTTTTTATTTTTATAGTTTCCAAGGTGCCCCTAACCCCAATTATAGAATAGAACATACTCCCTCACTTATTCAAAAAACATTGAACCTTATTGATCAACCAAACCAATACAGTTTCTCTTCCAAATAACCTTAAACAATTTTTAGAGATCATATTCTTCCAAAAGTAGAAATCATATATCCTATAAGAAAAATTCTAAATGATGTCTACCGAAGGGGTGGTAATTTTTTTTATCAACTAACCCTTGTTCACTTCTTCTTCTAATTCCCTTTCTTGTTTATATTCTATACTAAAATAAAAATATAGTTTAATATATATCCTTATATGTTATTATGATTATGGGAAAACCATATTCCACCTTTAATCCATCCTAAAAAAACATAATCACCCCACATGTGTATGTGCGTATTACCATCTCAATGCTATTGTGTAATTTGTTTGTGATAACCAAATTACATGGATGGATATAATTATATAAATAATGGATATATTAAAAAATATGAAATTATATTTATTCTTTATAATTTATATAACGTCCAATTCCATACCCATTCACTATTAAGAGAATGATATCATCGGTCATGTGTACATACAACATACCTTCTCCACAACGCAAAGTGATTCACTTTCAATGTTAAGCATTCAATAATGATTATAAAAATATATATAATGAATAAATAAGATATCTATGAAATTAATACCACTAAGGGTATGAAATAAATTTACCATACTCCTTATAAATAGAACATCTATTACAAAACATGCAATGGAAAATGATGCGTTTAACACAAGAAACACGGGTAACAAGGAAATATTATTAACATAAAGATATAAGGATATCATATATGATATCATAAATATTGTTATGTTTTTGGTATAAAATAATAACATTATTTAATCCATTTTAAATGAGGTTAAAATATGGGAAACTAAATAAATTGAATGGTATGGGATATTTCACAATATCAGTATTCTACATGATTATTTATGTTTATGTCTCAAATGCTGAATATTTTCATCAATGTCCATGATTATAAAAAAATTCATAATTTTTTTTAATATCATACAAGTGTGTAAATTATATTTACCCATTCTTTAATTTTTATAAAATTATTTGAAAGGAATATTTTGTTTTTCATTTTCCTAATGAGATTCTTTATCAAATTTTCAACAAAAATAGGGAAGGAATGTCGTTAAAGTTATACAGAATAAGGGAATATTTCAATATACATGATGGAATATTATTTTGAAGCATTCTATTCACATTTATAGGGTTATTTTAAAATAATGTGACATCTTTTATAATATTTTTTCTTTTTAATAAATAATTTCAAAGTAAAAATGTATTTATCTCAGTCACTTTTTAATGATTTTATTAGAGTATTTTCATCTATATAAGTCTACATTGTTGGATCATATTATTTATTGTGGTTGATTTCTTCTCATACCAACTTCTATATTTCAAAGGTTTTATTATCACTTTTCATATAGATATACTATTTTATTCAATTCATGGTTTGTGGGTAATGTATTCATATTCCTCATGAAAGTAATTCAAAATGTGTTATAATTTTTTTTATGATTCTCCCTTTTCATATGAGAAATGAATTAGGCGTATTAAGTGGTGTTTGGGGCCTACTATAGACCATCTAGGCATTATTAGGTGTTATGAGACATGCTAGTTTCGGTGTTGGTCGAGGCCTCACCCATTTATGAATCATGTCTTTACTAAAGACTTGATGATATGATTATGATGTATGACATTATTCATTCACTCAATATAAAATTAGTTATTGATTTTAAGTGATATAATTTTATTTGTAGAATATCCAAGTTCTAATTTATATGGAATTATTTGATTAATAGTTAGTATTTCCATATAATTCTCAATATTATATTTAAATTCCATCTGTTTTAGATATTAACCTTTTAATAATTTTAATTCAAAATTTATTAATGATAGATTCCACTATAAACATACCCTTACTAAAAATCTGATCACACCCCTTTCTTATGTTTTATTTTTCCCAGGATTCCATGATGTATATTATGATTGATATACAAGGATAAGAGGAGAGAATAATGGTTTTCTTAAAAGAATCATTATGTTATATTGGATAATTATATTTTTAATGTTTTTTACATATATGTATCCAGTTTTCCAAAACTACTAAATTATTCAGTACATTAGGATGTGATTTCTTGTATCCATTGCCAATGTAATAATGTAACCATTGTCTCTGGGAAACTAGGGTAAAGTTATATGAACTACACCTATGTTTATTCATGAAGGTTATTAATATATAAATGTGAAAATGTCGAAAAATTAATTTGATGAATTGAATTCTCTTTTGATATTTTACTAGCAAAATCATCTTTTGGTAAATTTTTTATAGTTTTTAGAAAAAAAAAATTGTGAATATTTTAAAAATAACAACATGCAATAACTATTAATTTTATGAAATTATAACAGCAATATTTTAATATTAATGTTTATAGAAAAATTCTTAAATAATAAAATATATTCCATATGAAACATAATTTATATAAAAAATATAATATTGATCTATAAAATATATGCTTCTCAATGTGGAAATCTATGTTATAATGTAGTTTAGATGAAACCATTTTTTAGTTATTCATACCCAATCAAGTATATTAGAGTTTCTGTTCCACATTAGTTTGTTTTTTTAAATAAAATAATTATACCATAATTCAACATAAATCAATTATTTACATTGGAATGAAAAGAGTACGTTATATTACATTTAACTAAATTTAATGGATAGTAAAATAAAATTTTCTAAAAATTAATTCTATTGCATTTTTTACACTTATATTAAAATTAATGTATTACACTTGCAATAATTGAATCTTTTAATTATTTTAAATATTTTTAATCATCATAGATAACATTAGTTTATAAGGGAAACCAAATACTATGTAATGATGAATAGAAAAAAAGAAAATATTGTTACCACAGTTAAGGATAAAATGATCTTATTGGAGGGGATGGAGGGGGATTAAACTAAGGGATATGTTAAAAAATTGAACATAAACTTGTATAAATTTTAATTTATGAATAGATTTCAAACATATTTTATGTTATCATAAATGTAATAGACATTTGGTTCGACTTCCAGATCCAAATATCATTATATTACTTCAAAACTTTAACTAATTAAACGTCTTTACCTCCCATCAGTTATACTAATGTACCATTAATCAGTGATTATTAAAATAATAATCCATCTATATCTTCATTCATGAGATTCTATTCTTCTCTTAAGACCATCCTATGAAGGATTATGGTGTAAGACAAATGATGTCTCTCAATGAAGAGGATATCGTCTTTACTGAATTTTTAACAACTACATTTTCTTCTACATCCAATGAATGTATAATAAACATTATAAAATAATTAGTCTTGTATTATATAGATACTCAAATTCTATTATTATTATGGGAATCCATTCCCCACCCCCTTTTCATACTATGGAAAATTAATACTTTTCTTGTGTATACGTACGACCTAATGTCTCCATATAGTGTTGTAAATTATTTTCATCACCAAATTTTATTCATTTTTATAAAGATAAAATTGGTAATATATATATATATATAAATTATAAAAAAAATTAGTTTTCTTATATAATATATCATTTTATATCTTAGCCTTGAGCCCATTACAAAAATGAGAGCATCACCCATGCGTACATGTGGACTTCCACCTCAACGAGTGATGTGATTCATTTTCAATGTCCAAACTTCATTGATTAGTATAAAAATGTAAGTGATTAATATATATAATATTAAATTCATGATTAATATTATGGATATTATTGAACCGTGATCAAGATATAAATACCATTACATTGGAATCAAAACATTCATTAAAAATATACATGATAACACTCGATAAGATTAAGTCAATGAAAGATTACTACTGAATAGGTGAAAAGATATTATAAGTAAACTATGTATTGTATAATAAGTGAATATATGATATTTTTTTATAATTATAATATATTAAAAAAATTTATTTTAGAGTTTAAAATCACTTAGTGTGAATTTTGAACCCAAAGTAAGGGTTTATATATCATTCTTATCCTTATTCATAATTGTTCATATTTATGTTACTATTTGGGGAATGATATGAAATTTCTATAATAAACCCCTATATTTTCTTATAAAAATAATATATATATTAATGAAATTGTTTATTTAATTTTCCTATCTATATGTAGTGAAAAGTACGAAATATTATGGAAAAGTGATGTTGTTTTTTCTTTTCAGATGAGAATATTTTTATTCAATGTTTATATTTTCTCTAAAAGATTTTAAATAAATTTTTAAATATTTACTAATTACAGAAAAAATTCATTTCTTACACATGGTTGAAAAATTATAATAACAAATAAATGTAATTAATTGTTTTTAAGGACTGAGGTACTTCTATCCAATGGTTTTAATAGATTCATTGCTCTAAAACATAAAATATGAAAAAATTGTACCACCATCATTGATATTCATTACATTGTATTAATTTAAATGTTTTAATTATTTATGAATAATTTTTTTGGACTTTTTTTTTAAATTTTTATATTTTAAATTATGTATTTGAAAACAAAATGTGTATTTTCCCCAATAACTGTTCAGGGGGAATTTTAAAGGGGTTTTCAACTATGTCAACTCACTTGATGGATATTATAATATAATGGGGATATTATCAAATATCCACATTTAAAATATTATTGTAACATCGAAATATATTACTATATATATATATATATTTTTTAATTAAATAATATTGAGTTCGATATGTTTTTTATCACACACTAAAATGAAGGTCGTGATATGTTAGTAAAATAAATATGTTATACTTAAAAGATAAATATATAAAAATATAATATTTTTATATAAAATTATGAAATTATTTCAAATAGATAGCTGGTATGAAATAATATTAAAATCACTTAATGTGTAAGATGTTCATATTTTTTTAAAATGAAATTTTTTATCTCTATATATTATGTTTTATTATTAAATGATATTTATAATTTTTTTTATAAATTTAATTACTTAATAATAACTAAAAAATATAATATATAATAAAAAAATAATCTAAGTATGAATTTGTTTGATTTTTTAGAAAAATATAACTTTTAGTTTCATAGTGAAAAATAATAGTTTTGGATAATTTTAAGGTTAGTGATGATATTTTATTGATATAAGAATTAATAAAATATTTTTTGAACCATTTTGACATAAAATTATATATTTATTTATTATTTTTAATATATAATTGTCATAATAACAAAATTAACATTTTTTAATATATGTTGTTTTTTATTATAAGATTTTTATTTAATATATTATATATTTTAATTTAAAACTAAATATTATCAAATCTATAAATTTAAGTAGATTAAAAAATGGGAAAAAAATTAATTCATCAAACCATTTTTATTTTTCTTTTTATATTTTTTTAATATATTAATTACAACGATCAATATTTAATTATGACTAAATAGTATTTAAAAGTGTGAACAAATGTGGCATGAATTACACTAATTTTCCATTATCTAATGAAATTATATAAGAAATTTTTTTAATTTTAACATATTACATGGATTTTTTACGCACACTCCCTCACTTACCTCACATACAATTAATGCCTTTCCATCATTTCTACTTGCTTACAATTTTTTTCTATGTAAAATACCCTTCATAAACTTATAATTGGGACCACTAAAACCCCTTACTTAGAATCATATCAATTTCATTTACATGGAGAAACTCTATAACTTATATCATATAAAAACTCTATAGTATGAAAGATTAACTTTTGTACACCGTAAATTGTTATAAATCTTTCATTTCCAAGTATAATTACAATAAAATTCAAAATTTATTAAAGTTAGAATTAAATTCCTATTGTTCTTTATTTTAAAAAATTTACTCAATCCAAAATTAAATAAATTTCATAATATAATTATATCAGTATAATATATAAACATATTATTATTATTTTAGTTTCATAATGAGTATTAATTCATTTCATAACATCCTTCAGTAAAAAAAATTCATTGACCATATGTATATGTGGACTACCGCCTACATAATAAGAAGAAGTTTGTTTTTAATAAAAACCTCTTAGAGATTGTATATAATATTTTTTCATGAATAATTATGTTTTTTAGGTTAAATAGAAAATTTTTAAATCATAAAATTTTTCATTTACATATATATCATCCATTCGTTATTAAATAAGATAATTTATCAATCATATGTGCAGACTACCACCTCCTTCAATAAAATGACTTACTCTACAGAACCACTATAAATTTATTGAAATAAAAGTATAAAAATTGAATTAATATGATATTTATAAAATTATTATAGGGAATAAATTATAAATATTCTTGTAACTTCTCATTTCATTCATTCATAAATGGGATTATTAATCATTGGTACGTACAAATTAGCCCCTCCACGAATGATGAATATCATTTGTCAACACTGCCCATCATTAATAGTTATTAGAATCGTTTTTATAGATAAATATGATATATATTAAATTTATAATAATTTTAAAATATTATATTAACATTATCTAATTGTTATTTTTTACTCATTCAATCATTATGACACAATTGTTTTGGTCGGTTTACCAACTACTTAAGTGAGTTATAATGTTAATATAGTGAATTTATATGAAATATTATGCGATATATTAATGGAAATAAATAAAAATTTATTAAAAAAGTTTCCAATTTTATGTATTAATTATATTAATATCTATTCATGTTAATAATATATCATCTCCATTTAATAAAATCATTCGAAACAGGTTTACCTATGATATATTCTTTAAGACTCATAATTGAAACATTCATAGGATGAATGTAGAGCATTATAAATTAAAATGTCATATTTATTATACTATCATAAGAAAATTAAGAATATGGTCATGTCAACATAGTACATGGATCAAAATTAACATTACAATTCATATGTAGGGAAATTAAAAGTGTTAACATCCGATGTAGAAAAGAAGTTATAATGAGACATTATATTCATAATATACAAGTATAAATAAATTAAATAAATGGGTTATATATATTAATATGGTCTCAAAATATATTATTAAGTTAGTTTTGGTAAATTTATAGGAAGTTAGAGATTGATCAACTATGATTGAAAATTTTGTAAGGAAGTTTTTCCTCAAAGCCTATTAGTTAACAAACATTATAAATTATAATCAAATTTACATTCATATGGTGTATATTCTGCCAAATTATTATGTTATTATAAAATATCATTTTTAATAATTATTTTTGCTTTATTTTAATGATATTTTTTCATCAATAGTTTCTATGAAAAGTTATTCATTCCTCAACTCATGTTCTCATTCCCTGAGTCATGAATTTTCTTATTAACATTATTTTTATAAGTCCACATTCTCCAGACATTAATTTTTAAATCAGTTTTATTCCATTTCCAATTTAAGAATTTAATTTATTTTATTAAAAAATTCTATTTTAACTTGTGTCATTGAATGGAATGATTACTAAACTAAACACACAACTCTACTTCTTTTATATCGTTATTTTTCCTTTTAAAATTATTTTATATAAAATCTCAAGTAAATTTTATACTCATCTCCACCTATTATTAATGAAAGGATTTAACATCATTATTATTATCATGGTTTCTTTAAAATGTTTTAAAAGACAATAAATTTTTTATACATAATTAGTTTTGAAAAATATTTTCTATATAAATATTTTTTTAATGTTAAAATATTTCTTCTTCAAAATATTTTATAATATTCACAAACATTGAGTTTATAGACAAATTTTTTAAAAGGAAATATTTTATATGGTTTTTATGGGTATTTTTTACTAAAATGAATAACTTTTTACCATTTAAATGTGAATATATCTAACCTACATCATTCTCTTTTTCTAAGAGACATCCCTTTTATAATTTAATACAAAAAAAATAAGAAAATAATACTCTCATGACATAATAAAACCATCCATTTTAAATCTTTTCAAACTAATATACAAATTCTTCTTCTCAATGAAATTCTCCTAAAACTTATAATGGAGTTCTTAATGATTTCCATATTCTTAATCAAGTTTATTCTTCAAATTATATCATAAAAGTACTTTATTAGGATGTCTTATGATATTATATTAAAAATCTTTGGTATAATCAATCACGTATTTTATCTTATAAAATATCCCTCATTTATAAGTATGATTTGCAACCAATTCATTTCTTATCTGAATTGCCAATATTCTAATACATGATTGAAGGCTATTAACATAAAATTATTATATATGGACTGATTGGGGGGAATTTGTGTTTTGGTTTTTCATAACCCGACTTCACCATGATGAGGTAAGGGACGTCAAACTACAAAAACCTTCCTTCTTTATGTTTAATGAGAGATAATGACCCCCTGAGTCCCGCATTCAATAGCCCTCGGGGTGGTGACTAGAACCCAGGGTATATAATCACACTCAATATTGATGTAATTACCCTTTTTATAGACAAAATTTGGGAGACAAGATGTTAAATCTCAAAAAACACCAAATAGTGAAATTAAAAGTAATCCAACAACCTTTTTCCACATTCATGTTCAAAATAAAGTTCTAAAAGTACAAGAAAACTTTTCTATAAAGTACTAGAAAATTAAAAACAGCAAATACCACTATCCCAACATCCAAGCTAGCATGATCCTCAATGTTCTTCTATAAACCTGAAAGTAGATTTATGTACATAGGGTGAGTACATTGATATACTAAGTAGAGAACCCCAAAGCTCTCATGCCCAAGTGTGGAGGAATGATAATGCCCCCTGAGAAATAGAGATAACCATGGAAAATAGTGAGGAAACTGTCCACCCATCCTCACCAAGTAACACTCCCAAAATGACATAATTCAGGTAAAGCAATAGTAATACACATCAATGTTTGGGTACAACTCAATGATTTACCATTGTTTACTTAGGACATTCTACTCGTCAAACCACCCCCATAAGTTCAACTACAGTCCCACTGCCACCCCAAAAACAACCCTATGGGATATCACAACCACGTATCCCACCCATAGACACCTTATCCACCTCAACAAGTCACATCCCTGCCCGTAGACACCTGGGCCTCCACAAGAACACTCATCCCCATCCGTAAACACTTGGGCCCCAAAAACCACTTCCATGCCCGATGAAACCTGGCCTGAATCGACCACTTCCATTCCCAAAGGCACATAGGGCTCATACAAAATCACAATAGAAATTATCTTCCCCACAAACACATAGGACAACCACCTCAACAAACCACGCTAGAAGAGTCTTCAGCTACCAGGTAGTGGGAGAAGAAAGAATCTAAAAGACAACAACTCATAAGAATGTTGGAAAAAACACCCTCCATCATAAAATGGGGGTGTTCGACATGATGTTATCAACTAGGTTGGGAAGAGAATAAGAAACAGAAGAACTTAATTTTTACATATATATAAACATGAACTCATCTAACCCTAAGGGTCCCAAAACCATCCCATACACAAACAACCTCATTACTATTCATACATGGAAAAAATTACAATATCCACAACCAGAGAACCACCAATTCCTGGAGAACAATTCCCCAGTGAACCCATTCTAGTTATCACATTTATGTTATTTCGTTTGTAATTTTTTTTCACTACTGGTAAAATAAAATGCGTATCCACCTGTGAAAACAACTCTGGACTGAAGAAGAAAACATCCAAACTGCAATCTAATCATTCAAACCTAGTTCACTTGTAATTTCACAATAGAAAATGGGATATATGAGATACCTAGAAGTATTAGAACCAAACGAATCTCCAATATACAGCCTCATGCTTCCTCAGATCCACATACTAATAATTAAATAATAGGGGATCCCATCCCCATCTATGTCACCCCACAAGCATCAAGCAGAATAACTATGCTTATTATCATAATAGAGAATGGTATTTTAAGATTTAATTACATCATTTATCATGTTCTTTATTTCCTTTGAGTTAATAAAGTTGATTACAAAAGGATTCTTATTCATTTGAGAATCCATTTAAGCAACCGAGTTTATGTGATTAACCAGATTCTATATTACAGCCATTCAATCACCATATTATAATAATATAGGATAATTAATTCAAATGAATGGACCACCAACAACCACTATTTTTAGTGGGCTTAATCCTTTACAGTTCACAACATATAAACGAAGATAAAAATAGGAATATAGTTTCATCATCACTAAACACACCCATTCATTCATTAAATTCCATTTATTATATTCATTTAGGTTTAGTTTCATCAATTACCTATGGAAACATTGACATTAACACCCCAAATGATATAGTAAATTGAGATGAAGGAAAACCCTACATATATGATCAAATATCAATGTTTTCTCCTCGACCCTTGAACTGGGGTTGCACGACTCCAACGTATCAAAGGATAAGCATCGAGGGCTCCAGCATGAAGAAAGATTCATCCCCTAAGAATATACTTCAAGCCCCCCAAGGAATATAAATTAGTTTAGGAAGAATAAATAAAATCTATGTGTGATAGAAGGCCATATCCTGGAGCTATATGATATGAAATCTCAAACTGCTTACGTAGAAGATCTTGGTTTTACTATGCGATTGGGTGGTTACACATGATGGAATTAATTTACATTTAATAATTGTCCTTCGATATGGTATATGTAACCACTATGATTTGATATATATCCTCTATAAAGATAAAAACATTTAATAGGGGCGAAGCTGTAACGCACATAGAAAAGTGTGAGACTGAAGAAAAAAGACACACATTTTTGTAACTGAAGGGTCACCCGACTTTTGGGGGTTTAAAAAATCCTTTACTAGATTTAAATGTCTTTTAAAAGGGTATTAAAATAATTTTATTTCAAAATATAAATTACATGAGTGGAATTAGAAAAACTCATAAATTGAAAAAAAAACCATGGTGAAGGAGGGACACTGTTAGGTGAGACATCGTAATGGTGCCACCCATTTGGTGGAACACTGTAAGGGAGGACACCATTTTGATGTGAGACAATGATGGTGAAACCATTATGGTGACACCGTCATGGTACCACCATCATGGTACCAGGTCATTGTGGCACCATAATGGCACCACCGTGAGTGGTGCCACAGTTTTTGTGGAACTGTTTTGTAGAACTGAGTTTTTGAAAACTCATTAACGAGTAACAGGTGGTCCCCGGGACACATAAAACATGATGAAATTGGAAATGTAATGGACCATGAGGGTCTGGTCCATTTGATCATATTCCCCTCAAACTATTCAAGTCCTTGATAATCCCTGATCAAACCCGACGTCAAACGAGGGGTCCAGACAACCTCACCGTAAGATACCTCTCTAAGACATGCCACCCCATATTTGTCAAACGCTAGAAAAAACTTTCATATTCAAGATTATCTCTCTCATGAATCCAGATAAAATCCATAGAATCACTAAAAAACCACAAAAACATAAAAATTCAGACCATCCAGATACATGGATTAGAGAGTACCTTCCTCCATGTCAAGATACTATTCACTTTGGGCTGCAATGACTCAGCTGCACGAGTTTATTTGCATCCACCTTAATATGTATAAATTAGGGATCAGGTCATCTCCTTCCCATGGGGTGTAAACTTCATAAAAACATATAGAGAATGAAAAAAATCGCATCTCATTGTTAACAATGTCAAGAACTACATCATAGTCAAGTACAAAACAACACATAACAAAACTCCAAACTGTTATGGGTACTCGGAAACACATATGTTCTTACCATTCCATTGTAATATCCTCAATGAAACCATTACTCCATAAAACATGATCCAAGGTAATGTTTTATCTATGAATCACCTTCTCTTCCCAATCCTGGATCCTCACTAATTTCTCCATGAATGTCGCATCTTCCTCGATATCCAGTCGCCCCCAGTCGAGGATATGCTAGTGATCATGAAGATATCAACGGAACTGAGACACATGGAAGACATTGTGGACCATACATAGTTGTGTTGGTAGTGCCAGATGATAATATAATTCACCTACTCACCTCAACACCTCGAAGGGTCTAGAAAAACTTAGAGAAAGCTTACTCCCCTAGCTGAACCTCAGTTGTCCGTGCGGAGGGGAGACTTTTAAGAACATGTGGTCCCCAACCACAAACTCCAAGGGTATCCTCCTGTGACCGGCATATGACTTCTACTGGTCCTGATCCAACTTCATCCTCTACTATATAAGATGAACCATCTCTGTCACTCTCTGCACCTCCTCAATACCAAGAACAGCTACTTCCCTAACCTCTGTCCAACAAACGGGTGAAGGACACAATCTTCCATATAAGGCTTCGAATAGAGCCTTGCCAATGGTGGAGTGATACCTAATATTGTAGAAAAACTATACCAGAGGAAAGTTTCATACCCACGATCCCTCAAAGACCAAAACACTTTCCAATAGAAGATATTCCATTTCCTGGATAGTCCACTTGGTCTGCCAATATGTCTAGGGGTAGAAAGCAGTTCTGAGGCATAACTGGGTGACCACAGAATGTTTCAATCTTTTATAGACTCATGAGGTAAACCTTTAATCATTCTACGAGATTATTAACCTCTAAATTACATGAAACTAAACCACCTCATCCACATACCTCAATGCTTAGCCATCCACCACACTCAACTCATTGACTGCCAAGAAGTAAGATGATTTTGTTATCCGTTCCACCACTACAAAGATAACATCATAGCCTCCTAGAACCCTAGGTATTCCCATGAAGAAATCTGTAAAAATGTCATCCAACTTCCCCTTGGGGACGTCTAAAGGATCAAACAGACCTCCTAGGATGTGGTGTTCAACCTTCACGTTCTAACACATGGGGCACGTTGCCACAAACTCTACCATATCCCACTTCAGCCCAGGACACTAAAATCGATCCCGCAAGCCTCAGTTCATCTTGGAAATTCCGGGGTGCACCTCAAGGGGTGATTTGTGGAACTCACCATGATCTCTCAAATTCTTTTCCACTAGGACAACTATCTTTACATGAAAACCCATCTAATTCTGACCATCCCCCAACCATCCTTCCAGAGGATTTCCTTGTATTACATGATCGTACATCAATTCATTCTCTAAGTAACCCCACTGAGACTCCTTCAATTTTTGTGCCATGGAAGATTGCACTGTCATATAAAATAGACATGCACTACCACCATCCACCCATTTATCCAGGTGTAAGGCCTCCAACTCTTCCATCCCCTTCCAAGCATCTGATGATTCCAAAAACACATACTTTTGTGACTTCCTTCTCAAGGAATAAGCCCCCACTTTCCCCTTTCCTGATGTGTAGTAGATATCAATGCCAATGTATTGAAGAAACTCCCTCCACATCCATTGTTTCATGTTAAAGTGTTTCTGGAAGAAGAAATACCTCATGCTCTTGTGAACTATGAAGACCATGAAGCATTCCTCGATGAGGTAATGCTTCCACAACTTCAGTGCGATCACATCCACTACACGCTCCAGATCAAGGGTGGCATATCTACACTCATGGGGACATAACAACCGAGACCCATAAGATATCAATCTCCACTACTACATCAACACACACCCCAAGTCTAATCTTGAAGCATCATTGAACACTTCAAACGTTTCCACTTCTTTTGGAAACCTCAGTACTAGGGAAATGACCAGTTTCTCCCTCAAGATAACTGAAGGTTTTCTGACACTGCTCACTCCATTAAAAATCCTGGTCTTTCATGGACATTGTTATTAATGTTGTTGTAACTTGAGATATGTTATGTACGAACCTCTGTTAGTATCCTACTAGACCTTGGAATCTACGAACCTCAGCCACATTCTTGGGTGATTCCCATGAAACAACCGCTTAGAACTTCTATTTCTTCCATACTATTCCTTGCTAGGAGACCATGTGTCCAATGTAGTGCACCTCTCATGTACCGAACTTCCACTTGGACAACATCCTTTAGATCTGGTGCTGTCAGAGGTCCTCTAAAATCATCCTCAAATGCTCGGTGTGATCATCCTCTAGTCTTGAGTAGATTAGGATGTTGTTGATAAACATGACTATGAACTGATCTAGATATTCATGAAAGATGGAGTTCATCATCCCCATCAACATGTCTGGTATGTTCATAACGTCGAATGACATGACCACAAACACAATGTGACCATACAAGTACATTAAAGTAGTCTTCGAGATGGTACACTCATTCACCCTCAACTAGTGATATCCCGACCATAGGTCGATCTTACAGAACAAATCTACTCCCCTCAACTAGTGAAAAAGTTCACCAAACTTGGGAGGGGGTAACAGTTTTTTACCATCACTTGATTCAACCTTCCGAAGTCTATATGTAGCCTAATACCACAGTCTTCTATATTTGCAAAAAAGACCAGAGAAACCCCTGGTGACACACACTATTGTATAAAAATAATATTCTTCAGGTCATCAACATAGATCTATAACTCCCTCAACTCAGAAGAGGCCATCCGATAGGGAGCCATTAAAATTGGACAGGCAATGGGTTTACAGTCTATCCCAAACTCAACATCACGTTGAGGGGGTAGAGTCACCACATCTCTAGGGATGATGTCTCAGAACTCACTGAAGATCCCTGGGATATCCACCATCTCTATATCTACTGACTCCACTAACAGTTCAACTAAAAAGGAATGAAGGGGATCCACTTGCCAGGTACCCTCCTTGAAACGCTGCTCGGCAAAGATCGTTACACGCTGGCCGCCCATGTCTAAAAACACGACCCTTTTCCCAAAGTATTCTATAATGAAATAAAAAATTAACAACTAGTAGATGCGTAATATGACATCATATGGCTACATCTTTAGAAAAAGAATTTCCCCACTTGACAGATGTGGCGCGAACATTAGTATACATCCATGGAAAACATAAGACAAGACGGTCCGACCTCCGACTGGCATACTCAATACCTGGGGCATAGAAATTATCTCTACATTTAGACCCATATAATGAGTTATACTATGTTTATTGAAATAGTGTGACACTCGTGAATCAAATAAAACACATGAAATATTACTAAACAAGATTATTGTACCTCAAACGAATTTTGGCCTTCCCAGGACTACAACATCTACGGCGTGAAACTGCCCATTCCCAACTCCTGTACCCGTCGACTATCGGCAGCCTCCCCGACCATGACCTGGTTTAGGTCCCTGAAGAGCGATCTATGGCTAGCCTTCTCCTACAATGTCTACTCTGAAAGAAGTGGGGGCTCGTTGTCCCTACTATAGCTGTTGGAAAGTCCTAGCTGGAAAGTAATGATGGTGAGGTGGGCACTGAACCTTCTCATCTCTATTGTACTGCACTCTATCCAAGTACTGATTCCAAATGTTCCCAAGGCTTCCACATATGAATCATCTCGGTCCATGGACTGTAGGTAAAGGGAAAGCGTTGGGAGACCTAAACTGGAACTACTGAGGCCTCTTCCCCATCGACTGAATCTTTAAAGGCCCTAAGTCTAAAGGCCTATTGCTAACAACCTTACAATTTGACAAGCTCAACTAGATCCGATCTATCGACACACCACCCAGTATGTACATACTCTCTACCACATCAGCCTTCTTCTGAACCATCATGTAAGAATGTAGAGGGATGGGAGTAAAAAAATAATAAAGAGAAGGTTGGAGTGCCTCATCAAAATGTCTTAGTTGAGACTAGTCATTCAGAAATAGGTTTAATGAAAAAACGAATGAGATCCTTGAACTTGATCCCCAATTCACTCACTTACATACTCCCCTAATGATGGGAGAGTAGCTCCGGCCACTTCGCATCATTGATTGTGAATGAGAGGAATTACGCCCCAAAACTCCCTCTCAAAGTCAGTCCACGAAACCTTAGCCTCCCGCTTCTCCCTAAGATAGAGCATCCATAAGTGACGTGCCAATCCCCGCTTCATGATTATGGAAAGAGGAACCTAGTACTCCATCGTAGCATAGATCAAGCTGGAATATATCACCATCTCCTCGAGCCAGCCCTCCGTCTCTATGTCTGAGACACTACCTTCATACCTCCCGAGGGACTCCTGCTGAATGGTATGAATCAGCTTCTGCCACTGGTCATCCTCCTCCTCTCGATCAACCCTCTTTTTATCAGCCAAATCAGCCTCCCAGGCCTTGATTTTCTACACTATTCATGATCGTCACCCAGGTTCCATAGATACAAGGTAATCAAGGAAATTCTTAAGCCCAAGTAGTTTAGATAATATGTTTTAATATTTTATTATACTTTTTTTTATCAATTTTATAATACCCAAACACCAAAAAAATAGAAGAACACAAGCCATGAAAATGCATGTACCATTCCTAGGGTCTCTACACTACAATCATTGTAGCCTCACTTGGTCATTCGGAATGTCCAGAGTCCTTTAATTGAATCACGGGGTTCCCTAAAATTTCGTGTCCTATTCAGTCTTTCCTGGCCTATTTCATGCACCAAATTTTCCTAACATTGTTTCCCAACCGTCCAATTGAACCCTCATTGCACTTAACTCCAAAATCTATCCAATCCTTCAATTGTCACCTCTGATAACATTCTATCATGACCCACCTTAACCAAGATGATAGAACTGACAAAAAACTGTACACCCTTCATTCATCATGTTGAAGGATAGATAATGAACCCCCCCTGAGTCCCACCATCAATAGGCCCTAGGGGGGCGAATATCACCAAGGGTATATAATCACACACTATATGGAATGAATTACCCTTTTATGGAAAAATATAAGGAGAAAAAATGGTAAATTTCAAACAACTCCAAATAGAGTAAGTAAAAGTAAGCCAAAACCCCCTTTTCTGCATTAATGGTCCAAATAATGTGCTTCAAGTGCAAGAAAAATCTGTGGAAAAGTACCAAATGAATGGGAAAAAAGAGACAATTGTCTCGATGTTGGAGCTAGTAATATCCATCATGGTCTTGAAAGCCCTCCTTTAAACCTAAAAGTTGTTTTCATACATAGGGTGAGTACATAGGTATTCACAGTAGGGAAAAAACCAAAGCTCTTGTGCACAAGTGGGGAGGCATGTTAATGCACAGTGAGAAATAGATATAACCAAAGCACGTGGCAAGGAAACTATCTTCCCATCCACACCAAGGAAGAATCCCCAAATAACACAAGTTAGGTAATATAATAATAATACAAATTGATGTTTGGGTACCCCACACCACTTTCCAACTGGTTACAAAGGACATCCTATGTGTTAGACATCCCCCATAAGTTCCACTATAGTCCCAATGCCGCCACACAAAAAAAACCCAATGTTCTATCACAACCTCACATCCTGCCCATTGACACATGGGCCACCACAAACACCCACATCTCTGCCCATAGCCACTTGGGCCACCACAACCACAGACATCCCCAACTGCTGACACCTAGTCCACAACAATAATTTCCAAAACTGAAGATACAAGGGCCGGAACAACAACGACCACGCCTGAAGCACTTGGGCCTCATCCCAAAGAAACTTGGGAAATAATCCTACACCCACACACCTAGGCCCACCACCAAAACACACCACGCCTAAAGTGTCTTGGGATACCTGAGAGAGGGAGTAGAAAGGAAATAATAACTATCCACTTGTAAGAATGTTGGAAAAAATACCCTCCCCCATGAAATTCGGGTGTTCAGAATGTAGTGCTAAAATTGGGTGGGGGAGAATAAGAAACACAAGAACTAAATTTATACACATTGGTAAACAAGAACTATACAATCCTAAGGGTCCCAAAACCATCCCTTACACAAAAACCCTCTTTAATATTCATACATGAAAAAATTCATAATAGCCACAACTAGAGAACCACCAATTTATAGAGAACGATTCCCTATTGAACCCATTATTATTATCAGGTTAAAGTGATATTGTTAGAAATAATTTTCCATTATTGGGAAACTAAAATCCATATCCACAAGTCAAAACAAATTTGGACTATAGAAGAAAATAGAAAAACAACAATTTAATCATTCACACCTGTGTCTCTTGTAATGTAACAACAGAAAAATGGATCCATGACATCCATCAAAGTACTGGAACCAACCCAAATCCCAACTTATTCCCCCACATGGACTCATATCCACAAACAAACAACTAAACAATAGAGGAACCCATCCCCATCTACGTCACCCCACAAGTATCTAGTAGAAAAACAGTTCTCATTAACATAAAAGAGAAATCGATTTTTCCGATTTAACTATACCATTTATCCAGTTCCTTCATTCAAATTGGTTAATCGGGGTGATGACACAAGGATTATTATTAATAAGGAAATCAATTTAATCAATTCAGTATATGTGATAATTTGGTTTCCATGATACATCCATTCAATCACAAGATTATCAAGACAATAGAGGTTTAATAGTGTACAAGAAAGGACCACAAACTGACACAATTTCATGTGGGCATAATCCCATACAGTACACAAATTATAAATGAAAGTAAAAATGGAATACATTAACACCATCACTAAACACACCCCCTTATTTCTTTAAAATACATTTATTATATAATTGGAGGTTTGGTTTCTTCGATTCCCTGAGGAAAAATTATCATACCTCCACTATATGATATTGTAATGAGTGATGAAGGAAAACCCTTCCTAGATGATCAATGATTGATGTTTTCTCCTCTCCCCAAGAACATGGTTATCATGACTCAAAGGTCTCTAAGGCTGAGTGGGAAGGGATCTAGCATGGTGCACGTTTCACCTCTGAAAGTGGAACTCCATGTGAACCAAGGAAAATAATGGAAATAAAGATAAAGAAAAATAATCTCGATGTGATAAAAGAACAAATCCCGTTGTTATGGGATATGAAATCTAAACCCGCTTAAAAGGTATATTTTGGTTTCACCACGCAGTTTGGTGGTTACAGATGATTGAATTAATTTTAATTTAATAATTATCATCAAATATAATAGAGATAATAGTTGTGCGTTGATAGATATCCTTTAAATAGAGAAACCATGTAACATAGGAGAAGATGGATTGAATGGGGAAAGAGGTGACACCAATGAATATGCCACATGATTTGGTAATAGAAGGGTTTTCCAACTCTTGGGGTTGAAAAAATATTTTACTGGCATTAAATGCCTTTAAAAAGTGTTTTCAAAAACTTTTACATCAAAATATATGTTATGTAAGTTGAAGTGGAAAAACACAAAAATTGAAGAAAGGGAAATGGTGAGACTCCATTTTGTGAGACACTGTAACAGTGGCATCGGTTCAATGGAATACCGTAAGAGGTGTCACTATTTCATTGCTTGACCGGGACAATGTTACCATTACGGTGGAACCATCATAGTGCCATTGTGACCGGGGCACCATTTTGGTGGATCTGTTTGGTGGAATCGAGTTTTTGGAAAACTCCTCAATGAGTAACTAGTGGTCCCCTGGATACTTCAAACACTAGAAATTTGGTTAAGAAATGGAACATGAGGTTTAAAATCATTACATGGTGGTATATCCATTTATGATATGGTTCAAATCCCATAAACATAATCATATTTATTTAGTTGTATTTACATTAAAATATTAATAAATTAACTTAATACCTATTTATATTTTATGTTTTTATCATTTCATGTTTATTGGTGAAAGTATTAATGTTTCCTTAGGTAACAACATAAAGAGGATTAAAAACATATTATATATATATATATATATAATTTTTTATGATACATTCATCAATAACATGTTACCTAGTTATATGTGATTTTCATTATTTAATGGGTGGGAATTAAAATATATATCAATCTAATTAATTGGATATTATTTCAATATAATGATATGTAATAGTCTGTGGGAAGTGATCCTAGACAACTATGACACATAGGTAATTACCCTTCCCAAATATGTTTGTTAATGAGGTAGGGACCCTCAAACTATGCATATGACTTTATGGTTCTGTTTATGAAACATTACTAGGATGTAATTATTTAATAATATCATAATTCTCATTACATTATCTTATTTATGATTATTTATATATCCTTATTCCATTTCATTTATGATATCATGTTTTATGTCCTGAAATTAACATGCTGTCTTCCCATTTTTCATTAATTATATTAAGGCCTTAATGATAATCTAAACTTGCCCCTTATTTCAAATCTTTTTACACAGGTTATCAATGAAATTATTAAATTTTATAAACCTAGAATAGTATTGTGATTCCCCTATATTTTAGGATACATTTATCTTTACATAAAATTACTTTCTTTAATATTTTATGATACATTGAAAAACATATTAAAATGAACAGTAATATAGTATACCATTATAAATAAGAGTCTATGATGGGTATATAAATAATAATAAAAACTTTTATAAAGAAATAATTAGGTAAATGAAATCTATTATTAAAAAAATACACATTTTTATGTTGTTATATGCTTCAATAATAAAATTTTCCCTATAAAATTATTTTTATTTCATTTTTTTACAATTAATATGAATTTGTTTTTATAATATTATAATATTTATTTAAAAAAAGAATGTTTATGTTTGAAATAAAAATGAAAAATATTATCTTTGGCCTAATTGTTTTGATTTTTCTCAATAAATATTTTTAATAAATCGGGAAAATATTTTTTTTATTGAAATTCTATTTTCATCTTAAGAATTTGTAAAACCAGGTATTATTAAAAAGTGTGATTAAAAGTAAAACTAATTCAATTATATAATTAATAACCTAATTGAGGTAATGAGATATAATATTATGATGTTTTTAAGTTAAATATTTTTTTTACATTAGAAATCATCTTTTATGGAGAAACACTTTTCAACACATTTTGAGGGATTAATTTTAAAATAATTTCTACCAATTATGTGAATAGAATTTTGTTAAATATATTTAATATTTTAAAACCAAATTTTTTTTTCAATAATAATTTTTTCATTTTTAGTCATAATTAATATTAAAAATATTTATAAAACATTCCCAACGGTTATGGTTATAACAAGATTACCTGTGGGGAATAGAAAAATATATATGGAATGTTTTTCAACTAAACATATCTAGATCCATTTAATTGATATATTTTGACCTCATAAAATCCAAAATTATAATACAAATTCAAATGGATGATTTTTTATCTATATTGACATAAAAATATTTTAGCCTTTTTTGAAGTTTTGAGTGTTTTCATTACCCCATTATAAAAGGACACACCCACCATATCTTCTTTACACCACATTTAGCTATATAAGTTGACCAAAATATTCAAAATTTTATTATAATATTTTAAATCCATTAATTATAGGAGATATTATATTAAATAGTTCATTCCAATGGTCCTATATATTTTATCTAAAGGAGGCACATTGAAGAAGGTGTATTCAGCCAACCTGGCCTATTTTAAATAATTTCTTCTTCTAACTAATCGAAATATATTGAATCAATTATACAATAATAATTTTAGATTCATAAAAAAATTAAATTTTCTTATCAACATTTAACAACCAATATTCACCCTCTCTAAAAAAATAAAAGGTGATAGTATTAGTCATCTGTACGTGTGGACTACTTCAACCAAAAAATGATACAAATTGACATTAATAAAAATATATCAGGGATTTTAATTATTATGGGTTTTATGTTTATAGGTTATATCAATGATATAATTATAAAATTTTAATTATAATGGCATATATTATTTCTTTCATTTCCTTTGTAAAATATTAATGTTTCTCATGCATAGATTTGGACTACCGTCTCTACAAATTGATGTCGTAAATGTTTCATTTTTTTCATTAAACATACCTTGATAATGGAAAAATTAATATATATATATATGATATATATTAAACAATAATTATTCATTAAAGGTTAATTTTTATTGAGAATTTTTTATATCCATTTTTGAAATTTGAAAACAACATTCATGTGTACGTACGACCTACCATATCAATGAGTGGAGGATTTCACTTTCAATATCTATCGTTAATGGATAATTATAAATATGGAACTAATAAATATATATTAAATTTATATCATTGTTATATTTTTAGAGATTTTGCCACTCTAAGACTGATGAAAGGATTGAGACTACCAAACCAAAAAATTCATGAAAAATAAGACGTGTAACATGTTGAAATGATTAATTTAATAAAAACATTTTAATAAAAGATAATTGAAATGATATAAGTGGATAATGGGTGAAATTATAGGTATTTATATTGATTTTTTATATAATTATAATAAATTTTAATTTATATTACTTGTTTTAGTGCCCTATCAATGTAATTTGATTTTATTGTAATGGTTTCTTTCAAAATCTCAGAGTTATTCAAGAATGTTTATTATTATTTATCCTCTAGGTAAATTATTTATGTCCAAATCTGAAAATAAAAATTATTTATTTTCCTGTGTTTATTTATAAAAATTTTATATTTTCAATCATTTTTTTCTCTTTAATTACTCAATCGTTTGAAATATTGTTTTTATAGAAAACTGACTTTATTTATATCCTTGGTCAAAAATCCTTTTTCCTCAATATAAATGCTTTCTAGAAATTATTTAAATAATGTTTTTAATATTATTATATGATTTCGTATAAATTAATATTTGACCTTATATTAATTTTTAATTTTTTTTACAAAGGAATAATATTTTTCCAAAAATGAGATACAATTGATTTTTAATTGAAAATGTTTGTTGATTCATTATTATAACATATGTTGTCTAAAATAATTCTCCATCTTTAATTACCCCTAAATTACATTAATATTTTTTTAAATTTTTCCAAGGCTTTTATAAATAAAATATTTTTATTAAATTTTATAAATTTTTTGATTTTAAATTAGTTATTTCAAAATAAAAAAAATTATTCCCTGTGAAATATTCCAAAGATATTTTCAATGTATTTCCATTTACGTAATCAAATGTTGATGAATCCTATTCATTATTTAGGATATAATCTAATGGTACAATCAAAATTATTTCTTTTGATAGATTCTAATAGGTTTACTAGAATTTTTTTTATCATTCTCTATGTTATTTCTTACATTAAAAACCGTTTCTTATTAAACCATGTTGATAATGTTGTGAATTAATATTATGAATGTATTGTACATATTAAGTGACTGATGAGGTGTGAGGTTATATTATCCATTGATTTTTAGGAGGTCACCTGAGAGAAAAAATATTGGGTATTGGCTAAAGCCTGACCCATTAATGTAATCTTCATCAATATAAGGCCTCATTGTTAAGTTTAAAATTTCAGACATTATGTAGTTCATCATTTTGAAAAATGTTATTGATTTTATAATGCCCCAAAATTTTCTAGATAATCTTGAAAATGTTCACATGCCTTCTATATCATTTTTTTTGAGTATATATTGATTGGATTTTACCTTGTAAGGTTTTTAAAATGAAATTGGAAAATTTTTTAAGGAAGAGCGGAAATGCAAGATTGTTGAAGGGTTCTCCCAAAGCGTGCACCGAACCCATTAGACCATGAAATCCCAAACTTATGGGATTAAACCTGATGGAACATTTTTTATGTGACCATGATATCACTTAGGAGTAACCTTTCACGCCCCCCCTGGAAGAGGCACAAAGTTCATGTGAAGATTTTTTCAAACTATGTGCCCCAACCTAGGAAACCATTTAAAAAGATTTAATTAATCAATAAATTGGTGTTAGAAATTTTTGAACCCCTATTTTATATTTTTAAGCACCTAAAATTGACCATAATCAATCCAAATAATTTTTGAGGCTCCCTAATGAATTCTATGGTCTTCAATCCCCTGTTCGTGATGATTTAATATTCAGATTAATGATATGAACCTCCTCTATGATGTTAATATCATCATATTTGTCATCTCTTTGTTAAATCATCTATCTCTCACCCATTAAAGGGTTATTTTACACTATTTTTTCTGTCTATATCTTGGTTTTGGTGGATCTAATTAGTGTGACATTGGATTTTAGTTTTGGATTAATATATCGTTTGTTGTCGTGTTCATTATCATCCAACATACATTGTGGATTTCCGTTGGGGAGCATTCATTTCCAATATCAGTGGAGGTGGAATCAATTATGTACCCATAGTCCTAACTCAAATTGTATCTATGTGTAGTAATATTTAAATTCCAACATTTGTAAATAGAACCTAGAATTTAATAAATTAATTTATTAACTAATTTATAGAAACATTTAAATTGGATTAATTAATTTTTGAAGTAATTAAGTGAATATTTGGATTGGGGAATTTGGTTAATTAATTGGTAGATTGATTAATAGATTATTATGACAATGGATTTTGATCATCTAAATGGTGAATTAGGTAATGTAATGTTATGATTATTTAAATTTGATTACATAATAAGTGAATTAATTAATGGAATGTGTGATTGGGCAATTAATTTAGATTAATATAAATTCAATAAGTGAAATTATGAGATTTTTGGATTAACATTAATTTTTTAAAAATTGTGATAAGGGTGTAATGTTGATTAATCTTGATTCATGTAATATACATAATATTGGGATATGTGTGATAAACATGACTAGGATATGGAATGCTAATTTAAAAGACCATAGTGTTGAATTGATAATCTTGTGTCAGACACTGACAACTACTTAAAAATCCCCTCATGATAAATGTGTTAGATACCCAGACTGTTACATCAGAATCCAAATTTTTTGATTGTTCTATAAATGAGAATTGGACATTTAATGCTACTTCAAAAGACTAATTGTGTGATTTTTTATAATGATTTTGGGGTCACAGATTACTGCATCAAATACGATCGAGGTCCTAGGAATGGTGATCTTGGACTAAAAATTTGGCATTGGAAAATGTATTAGATTTTTCTGAATAATAATTGAAATGAAATTGATAATAAAATCTAAGGTGTTACAATGAAGTGTGAACTTAATTTGATACAATTTATTATCTATAACCATTCGAAGTAGGGATTGATGGTTCGTGTGTCCTTGGGAAATCGAGGGTTATGATATTAACTAAATGATAATTGAAAAACTGATAAATGTTTACTTAGTAATTTTATTATATTATTTATACAACTACATGCCCAATTATAATTTGGAAATTTTTTCAGACACCATTGGTGGTTGCCTACCATTTTTTACTCACACCTTATTTAGATTTCTTGATTAGTAACTGAATAGAATTCATATCTGGTGAACAAATTAATGGAAAATGACATGTGTCGGATAGATGAATTCAGTTGATGCATGGATGATGGAAAACTATGTGAATGATGACCTTCATGGGAATTTTTTGTATTTTTATTTATTTTAGATTTTTCTTATTAACACATGATATTTATTTAGAATGTCATATCTATTATTTTGTTTTGGATATTGTATTCCCTATTTTAGTAATCTTATCATACAAGTTTGGCATGGTTATTGGTATTATAATTTGGTTATTCTTATTTAATTATTCTATTTTGATACATTTATAAATTTGGTGTAGTACCTCAATGATCGAAATTAGTCACTCATTTCTAGTCTGTGGCCTCTAGTATACATGTAGACATGCTTAAGGTTATTTAATCGACCAGATCGGGGCACTAGTGTGTGGCACCCAAGCCGAGACATTACACAGTGGTTTCAAAAGATTTTTAATTTTTTCTTGTGTCTTACTATTTCAGAAAAGAACACAACATTCTATTTTTAGTTCATCCTTGGTTAATTAGCTCGTGGAATGGAGTAACTAATACATGTTTGATGGTAAAATCCATGACCCTATGGTGGGATTTTAGTTATTTATGCGATCTATTGCATTTTATAATATTTCACATTAAGTGATGTACTTGTTGTGTGATGACATTTTTGTTACTAGGATTTTCTAGGAATTGATTCGTGTCCCTATATGGTAAGAGATTTGATTATTCATGAATCATAATAGGAACTCAAGATTTTTTTGTGACATGTATAATTTTAGGTATACACTAAAAACATGTTTTGATATGAGTTGTTTATATGAAAGTGATTTTCATTATAATGTAAATATTAATGAAAAATCTTCCTAATGTGACATGTAATGTTTTAAAATGATGAAAAATGTGTAAAATGGGAGTCTAATGAGAAAAATGATTACCGTGATGAGTTTAACCTATGTTAACAATGAAATATATGCATGACGAATAAGGCATGTGTTTGGAATTTTAGGGACTTACCTCCATGAAGATGATTGTTGAGAGGATGATATGAGGTTATGGATTGAAAATATCCACTAGAAATGATACCAGAGGCACCAATAAGGATTGGTGAGGATTTCAAAGATTTGTTACTTGAGAACTTTTATCACTTTATGTTGTTTATAAAAAGTGACCTAGTAAGGGTTTTAAAAATAATGTAAAACATTACAACGGAGTTTTAGTTACTACACCATCTGACAATTACTAGAGATAGTGGACCTGAGGTATTAGAGTTCTGGGTTCTGTTGAACTAGAATTTAATTGAAAACTTAGAGAATCCTAATTAGAGGAGGGACATGTTAGCTACGTATATTTTACATAGTCAGGCGATGTATTGTTTGGACATCCAGACTCTAAATGTATTGATAGAGAGTATATAGTTGAAAGAAATTCAAGAGTTATTATTTGAACACTTTTATTACGAGACACTCAGGGAGTGTAGAGAATATGTGTTTATGAGTTTCACATAGGGGATTATATTTGTGATGTACTTCATAGGATACATTATAGATTTTTTTTTAGTTTTCTCCGGCATTGCTAGGGGATGATGATACATAAGAAAATCTATTTCATGATGAGATTAAATGTGAAATTTTGTCCCAGGAAACATAATTAGTATAATTATTTTTAATAGGAAGTGAATCATGTTGTCATAACCCTGGGGAACTTAAAGGTGGCCAATAGTGGAGGACTTGTGGTTTCTAATAGATGGTGAAAATGTGAAACATCTGAGTGTATGAATATTTATTATGAGAATGTTGACTAGAATGTTGGAATGAAGAGTGGCCATTGGGTGGATATGTTACATAGGATTTTACCCATATGCTTTTCCACAATTATGGTAGGATGGGCACTATCATAAGAATTATTCCCAACCACCAATCGAGTGACAGGTATACAGAAGGATAGGGTAGATATACCAATTTTGTAGGAACCCATGATATTTTGGTACTAATGGAGATGATAGGGAGAACTGAAGTGTAGAGATATGATCTTTTTTACCCTATCCAACTGGATTTTAGAGTAATACTAGCCATGTAAGTTTAGTTTTTGGATGAGGTTATTCTGTGAAATATCACACTTATTAATAGAGTTTTGAAACTTTGCTAATTTCGATATTATCTCATGGAAGAGGGGTTGGGATGTTGCATCCAGTTCAGCCTACACTAGTGGATAGCGAGGCTGGATAGTCAATAGTAAGATGTACTATTCTTATACCTAATACCCTTTATAGTGCCTTATTTGATTTTGATTCCTCTAATTCATTTATATATCCACATCTTGTGAGTGACTTGATCATGGAAATGGAGTTAATGGATAGGGTTATTATGATAGATACACATTTGATAATATAGTATAGAGGAGTTTGTATGTGAAAGGGTTGTTCTAAGGGGGTTTGGAACTATCATTTTCTATGGGATATTAAAATTTTGAACATGGAAGGATTTGAACTTATTTTGGATATGGACTATTTAGTCACATACCAAGCTGAAATAGATTTTTACTAAAATAGAGGGACTTTCACATCTCATGAGTTAAATAATTACCTTCCCATGGGGGAGGTGGATATCATTGTAGGTCATTAAGGGACATTCCATCATCAACTAGGGATCTCGCCACCTAGGATTATAGTCTATTGATAAATTATGAGGGTGTGATGCGTATTATATTTCTTCCCGTAGTGGCTAGGTTCGAGGATGTGTTTCGTGATGACTAATCAGGGTTGCAACTAGAGAAAAATGTGGAGTTTACAATCAAATTCATGGAAAGGGATGAAATAGTATCTATTGTACCACACATAATAGTACCTTATGAGTTTCTAGAGATAAATAATATAATAGAAGGGATAATGGAGAAAGGTTTTTTTTATTACAACTCCTTAGGGTTACACCATGTTGTTTATGAAGAATCACAACATAATTTAGTGCATATGAATCAATTATGAGATGTTGATCATGATTAAATTGAAGAACCGATGTCTTATTCAATTTATTGATAATCTATTTTAGTTTCTTAGTAGATATTTTGTCTTTTAAATGACGAAATTTAGATCATGTTACCATTATTTGGATTCTGACCCTTTCAAATACCATGGAATTATTTCTGAAGAAGGTATGGTCTTTATGAGTTTTTCATAATGAATTTTGGGATGATGAATTCACTGATAGTTTTTATGGCCTTGATGAATAGAATCATCAATTTGTAACAATATAAGTTTTTTATAGTCGGATGACATCTTGGTACACTCAAAGACTCATGATGATCATGCCCAACATCTTGACATAATCCCGAGTACATTGAGAGAGCATCATCTATACACCAATATATTTAAGTATCAATTATATATTGACTAGTTAAACTTCTTGGGTCACATAATCTCATTGGATGGTGTGTTAGTGGAGCTATAGAGTGTTCATGAAGTTGTTTCCTTGGATAATCCCAAAAATAGTTTTGATATCTATATCATTTTATAGATATATAAAAATTATTGGAGGTTTGTCCCGGAATTTTATCAATGGGAATCACCTCTTTCACACTTTAACATGAATTGGATACAATTCGAATGGTGCAACACATGTGAGTATGGCTTCTAAGTGTTGAAGGATCACTAGAAAAGGACACCAAACATGATACAACCTAACCCAGGTGATAAGTATATGGTGTATCACAATTATTCTAGGATCACGAATGAAGTATTGTTAATGAAAGAAGATTGAGTTATGGTGTATGTTTCATGTTCCTTAAGGCCACATGAATAAAACTACACGATGTATGACCTCAAGTTAGCAGAAGTGGTTTACGATTTAACGTGTTGGAAGCATTATCTATGGGGGGGGGGAAAGTTTACATTGTATATTGATAACAGGATATTGAAGAATATATTTTTAGAGATATATTTGAATATTTAACAATGTATATTAGTGGAGTATATAAAATCATTTAATTTTTTATATAGTATAAATGTTCAGAATGGGATATTATGTTTGTAACACTTTAAATTGGAAAAAATAGACTACTAAAGTTGAAGATTGTATTATTGATTGGAAGATGATGAATTTACTAGTGGAGATAAATATTTTGGTTCATGATATCCCACTGAAGATGACTCTTGTATGAGTTTCAGTAGATTCAATACGTTTATGTTAGATCAAGGATAGGTATTCTAAGGATCCAGAATGATTATCCATGAAAAAATCCTTAAATTTGGGTATTCACCGTCATATTGGACAGTAGATGAGGATGCGATAATCTATGTTTGGAATCAGGTTGTTTGGATGATGAAAATGGAAGAGGACATGAGGCATGACATTCATTCCACAAAGTGGGAACTTCATCTAGGTGGGACCAAAATGTATCGTGACTTATAATGAAAGGTCTAGTGGTAATTCATGAAATAGTAGAGAGTCTAGTTAATGACATGATGGGAAACCTTTCAATAGGTGATGAATGAGAATCTAGAACCTGGTTGATTAATACAGATGTTTTCTAATTTGTAATGGAATTTGAATATCATTACAATGTATTTTTACGGTGGGTTTCCTAATTATTCTTCATAAGAATGTATCTATTTGGAAGATTATGGAAAATTGGATAATGGTATCTCATTTCATTCCTATATTAGAGACTTTCCCAGAGGAGAATTATGGATAATTCTATGATAGAGAGATAGTCCATCAACATGATGATCCATGGAGTATTGTTTCAGAACATGAAACATGTTTTACCATTCACTTCTAGAATTCCAGGCATAAGGCGCTCTGTATATAGTTTTTATTGAATAGAGATTTAAAATCACATATAGATAGGAACTCAGAGCATACAATACAAGTCTTTGAGGATATGCATAGAGTGTGTGTCCTAGAAATTACTGGATATTGGGATAATAACCTATATTTTATGGAGTTTTCATATAAAAATGTTATTCGGAAACTAATCAGATAGCACCACACAAGGATCTCTATGGTACGCCATACAAAAAACCTGTACGTTGGATGAATTCAGGTAAGTTGCATCTATTGGGACCATGTTTCATGTATGAGATGTCGTAGAAGGTTCTACATATTCATATGCTTATGGAATAGTTCAGAGTGGATAGATGTCATATAAAGATAGAAAATGATGATCCTTAGAGTTTTTAGATGGTGATCATGACTTTATTTGGGTGTCTATAAGGTTGGGTAAAAGCATGTTAGAGAGAGAGAAAATTGACAGATAGGTTTTCCTGTCCATTTGAGGTTTTCGAGAGAATTAGGATAGTGGAATATTGACTGGATCATTCATATTAGTAGAGTTATATGTATGATGTTTTTCAACTATCATAGATTTAGTAGTATCACCCCAAACCAGCCCATGTGATCTATGAAGATGATGTTGAGATCGAGATCAATGCATCCTTTGAGGGGCATCTGATATTTGTTTTGGATCATAGTGAGGACATTTTACATGGAAAGATAATGCCCATATTTCATGTACTATGGAAACATGGCCATGTTTAAGAGGAAACATTGGAAGGAGATGTTGATATGTGGGATCAGTGTCGCAATATTTTTGACATAGTATCATGGAGATGTCTGTGACATCTTGTCAAAGATGAGATGCTATATGTTGGGGAGATGGTAAGATCTGAACCATTTATCGATATGATTAAATGTTATTCATAGGTTTTGATTGTAATTAATTTTTTATATCTTGTTTTGTGTTTACAATGGGATTTGTTTTGGTATAATTGGGATATTTTGGAAGTGAAAAGTATGGTGCATTATTAGCACATAATATGGCCAAATCGAGCAACCGACACTGAAAATCATGTGAACCTAAACATAGGGAATTGAAAATGATGGCTCATGTTTTTTCAATTATTTAATCCTATTAGGATTAACCATGTAACCCCTAGAATATGTGCATAGTTTAGGAACATTTTTTTGGAAAACCAAGGACCGAAGAGTAGGAAAATGTGTGTATGATTTTAATTAATCCTAAAATTGAACATAAGATGTTCCAAACACACATATTTTATACATAAACCCCATAACTCAACCATAACCAAGTCCTCTATCATTTTAGTCTCTCAGATGACTTCATTTTGGTCTTTACATCCTTTATTGACGATTCAAATTCTATATTACAGATCCATAGTTCATCCTATAAGAATACATCATCCCATTTTCCCATCTTTCTCATGACATTGTTTCTTCTAATAATGGGAAAGTTTCATATGTTTTTTTGGATATTTATTTATCTTTTTTTAAATCAATTCCACATGGTCATGGATCTTGGTTTTGGATCTAGATCTCATTTATCATCATGTTATTTACCATATTGATTCAATTAGGGATTTCTACAGACAAGCATTCATTACCAATTTCAAGGAAGGTATTCTTCATTCAATTACTAGTATTGATTCTAGTTATATGTATTCATTGTTAGATTTCAATTTTAATGTCTGTCGATTGAACCTATAATTGAATAAATAAATTATTTAATTTAGGGTAACAAATTTTTTTAAATTATTTAAATAATTAATTAATGGAATTTTCCAATTAGGAAGTGATAGGATATCAAAATTTTGAAATTATATTAATTAATTAGTGAATTAATTATAAAAATAATATATTTTTTTAATTATATAAGTTGATGATTTAGTTAATAGATTTTTCTGATTGTAGAATTGGTTTAATTAAAAGTTTATTTAATTAATAGAATTTTATGATTATGGAAATTTGAATAATTAACTATTGAATTTATTAATGGATTTAATGATAGGTCAATTAATGTGATTTAGAATTTATTAACAATTTGAATTATGAGTTGGTTGGATAAACCGTGTTAATTATAAAATTGTGATAAGAGGTTTATTATTGATTTACCATGATTAATGTGACATATGTGATATTTTGATATATGTGATAAATACGTGTCGGACATGGACTACTTCTTCAAAATCATATAATGTTAAATTGATAAACACTTCTGGGGCATAGATTACTTTTTCTAAGCCCATAGTAATAAATATGTATGGGACATGAATAACTTCATCAAAATCCCACATGTGTGATTTTATGATAAATGAGTGTAAGACACTATTTGGGGATTCAAAATACAACATGTTTGAATTTTTTATAATGAGTTGTAGGTTATTAGCAATTAATTTAAATTCCCATAGGGTTCTACACATGGTAATCTAGGATCCAAATGTTGTAGTTTTTCTATATTTCCAATTTTACATAATATAAATCTAATTGAAATAGATAATGAAATCCATTTTTTTATAATGAATTAATAATTTAATTTGATATGGATCTTACTATAGAGCCGACCGAACCTAGTATTGAAGGTTCAGGTGTCCTTAGGAACATAGGGGTCATGTGGTTAATTAAGGAATAATTGAAAATTTGATAACTGTTTACTTATGAATATTAAATTATTCTTTATAGAAATTTATAAATGGTTATTAAATGGATATATTTTTAGATTCCATTGATAGTGGCCTATATTGTTGTAATCAAACACAACTTGATCTTCTTGATTGGTAAAAGAATAGACTTCATGTATGAATATGTTGTTAAGGGAAAAAGGCCCTATGTTAGATGGTTGAGTTTGGATGAGGAAAGGATGAGGGAACCTGATTTTTCTCTATTCCCACTTTGGAGTTGTCAATATCATTATTCATTATAGATATTTCATATCGAATCTTGACACATATATGGAATGAAATATATATTGTTCAGTTCAGGATATTTTATTTACTATTTTAGTCATCTTATGATACTAGGTTGGTTTGGTTATTGGAACTCTAATTTGGTAATTTTTACAGTATTTTAGTGCCTTGATAATAGGGTATATTCTCACCCTGATTTATATTAGACCATCACAGCTAGTTTGCATCCTCTATAATAGTTGGAGGTGTGCTAGAGGTCTTGTAACTGAACTTCATGGCAAATCAGTTTGTGCCACCCTGGTCTAGATGTTATAGATTTCCTTGTGATTATCTGAATAGTTAGGAAATCCTTTTTTATGATGTTAGATCATGTGATTATTTATATGGAATTTTTTTATCATCAATTTTCATCATAGATTATTCATTATCCTCATGTTATTATGAAATGGAACACATTATTTATTAAACGTTCTATATTGAATATTCCTTCTTTACTCAAGATAACATATGTTGTACAAAACCCTTTATAAGAATCTAAGAATAAAAATATTTTTTTTATTTAACTCTTATATTAGGAAGTGTATTATGAATGATATGATTTGATTTTATAAAGAGAATAATTAAATTTTGAAAAAAATACTATATTATGTTTTATTCATTCAAATGCAATTTGACATTCAAGAATGTATTAGGTTAACCAAGACTTCTAAAATATTCAGTCCTTTGAGTAGCAATCACTTTTATCTTATTAAAATAAAAAATATGACCACATAATCTTGTGTACTGGTGTAGGGGTATTTACAAGGATATGAAGGCATTGTATAGTCTATGGACATTATCCATTGAGTAAGATAGACAACATCTTTGATGTGTCAAAGAAAATCTTTTTAATTGATATAATCTCAAGAACATTCCCATAATACGTGGATAATATTTCATGTTCTATCATGATTATTAATAATTATCAAATTCATGTGGATTTTAACAAAAAAAATAGATGAAGAGGATGGCTGTGAAAAAAAATTGATAAAGTGGTGAAGAGAATGAAGGATTTTCCATCATGTGATAATTTTGGAAGGAAAACCCAATGGAACTTGTAAAAAAGAAAAATTAATATTTCATGAGAGATTAGTAAATTGTCATCATACTTATAAATTATTGTGTAATGGAAATTACTAAAATGTAAAAATATTTAACTATAAGGATATGAAACACTATTCTTACAAATTCCCCAAACATCAAGGGAACTTACCAATGAAGATGCCTCTAGGAGAAGGCCATGATTATTCTATTACTATTACAGAAGTGGATGTTCATAGATACTTGGTTAAAGATAGATAATATTACAATATTTAATTAAAAATGTTTTATTTGATTTAGTTTGTATACACTCTTTGATATCTGAATGATTTTTTAATGGTGTGAAAACACCAACTCAATTATTTGATGTTGTGATGGATGTGAAAACTCATAATGGTAGGTCGACTACATCTCAAGGAATCAAATCCAATCAGATTTAATATTTTTGGAATGATATTACAAAAAATATTATTAATATTTATCTAGTTTTATTTTATGACATTTGTTTCATGGATTATCTCTCTCAGAATATATTCCATTCTAATATTCATGAAAGGTAAGATGCATTCACTGTTTAAAATAAACTTATGATGTTTAATTCGTGTGATGGTGAACCTAAATAACTAAAAAAAATAACTGATATATTATCAATTTTTATACATATTTATGATAGGTATTTATCTAATAATGGTTGGGAGATACTCGTCATTGAGTACATGATTATTTTATAATATTTTGTTGATGTATTTTGTTAGGATCTCTCTAGTTTTTCCTTGAATCGTGCTATTTTTTTCAATAAATTCCATTCCTCAAGCTTTGTCAATTTGGGGAACTCCATATATAAGGGACCCAACTAAGTTATAATAATTGAATATGAAAAACCATGAGAACCAATATAATGAATTTATTCAGATTATTACATCATGATATGGTGACCTAATTTTTATTGTGAATAAATAATGATCAATGATACAATGAATTGACTATTGGGAACTTAACAATGATCACAATTAATAATAATTATCACATTACCAAAATTTATTCTTCTTAATATCAATTGTGGGGAAGCATATTATCTTCCAATATTGATCATAGATATTGAAATTTTTAGAATAGTTCCAAGAATGATGATATTGCCATGATAGACATCTATATTGATTTATGATCATTATGAGCTTATTGTAATTCTATTCGGACATACAAATTCATTTTTTGACATCTTGTATTTAATGAATAGACTCTTTAAAGATTACCATTATCAATTTTTGATAATATTCATAGATGATATTATTTTAAATTCTTTGAGTAATTATGAGAATGAAGAACATTTGGGAATTATGATGAAGACTATAATGTAATTATATTAAAATTATTATGTTTTGATGTCAGATCTATAATGTTTCATTCATTGGACGCATAATATCAAGGGAGTGTATATTGGTGGATCATTAAATTATAATATTTTTTCATTAATGTCATATATAAATCATGGTAACCGAGATATATAGTTTTCATAGGCTGGGAAGATACAACGGACACATTGTGAATGATTTCTAATGACTACCTAATTGAGTAAAAATATTTGACTCACAAGGGAGTTAAATTGTTATAAAAAGATGAATGTGAAGATAATATCAATGAAATAATGAAGAGGTTGTCCAGTGATCCTATACATAGAGTACCCTACAGTGGATATGGGATTGGGATATATATTAATGCATCATAAGAGGGATTAGGATGCCTCCTTATGTAGAATGACATGATGATAATATATTTCTCTTACCAATTATTACCTCATGAGAAGAATTAAAAAATTAAAAAATTGGAGATAAAATTTAAAAATTTTGTAGTCATGATATGATGGAATTATCTTTATAATGATAAATTTAATATATTTAGTGATCATAAATGTTTAAAGTATATATTTACATAAAAAAGGTCAATATTCACCAGATAAGACAGTTGAAGTCAATTAAATATTTTTCCTTCTCAATACATATCATCCTTTGGATAGAGAACTAGGTGCCTAATGTTATGTGTTGGATGAAATGTGATAGACATTATATGATGAGAGATAAAATGGACCTGATATTTGTTGATTCTCATAAAAAAGTGAAAAGGGGGAATATCATATCAGTATCTATTAAATGTTCAACCATACATCAATTTGAGTATTAACAAGGAACATAATTAATTTGTAGAATTGTAGAAGATGGCGAGGAATCTTCCCCATGTCAATTATAATCAAGTTGGAATGATAGGTTCTATGAAATAAATATGTGTCCCATCAATACTAGATTTTAAGAAGGAGCTATTGGATGATTACCATTGTTCATTATTCTTTATTCTTCATTCATGTACACAGATGTATGAATATTTAAGAAGTATTTATGGTGGGTTAATATGAAAAGAGATATTGCAGATTATGTATCTTAATCCTTAGTATTTCATAATTTTGATGATTATAGATTGATTTCTATGGGGATTTAATAACCATTACCTACACAATAATAAAGTGGAAAAACATTACCATGGATTTTATTATCAGAATCAGTAAAAAATCTAAAGGGTAACATACAATATGAGTTATAAATGAACACCTTATAAAATAAGTTAATTTTATTTACATTAGATAATATTTATTATCTTGATCAGATTACATAGTTATACAATAAGAAAGTGGGTAGATTTCTTTTAGTGACCCAAACGATTGTATCTGATTAGGATCTATTCTTTTCCTTGATGTTTAGGATATGAATTCACCTATATCAAGATTATGAGAATAGAATAAGAACTAATTATTCTTCTTAGATGGATGGTACACCTAAGCATACCATTAAAAATATACTATTCATAAAAAATAGAATGCTCTATGGATTCTAAAGATGATTGGGATCAACACCATACGTTTTTATAGATTTCTTACAACAATAACATTAAATCAGGGATTATGATGGCTGCTTATGAATCCCTCTATAGTAGGAATTGTAGAACTGCATCATAATTGAATTATATTGAGGAATGAATACTATTAGAACATGAAATAGATTTTGAAATAATATAGAAGATTATAGCCATAAAAAACATAAGGAAAACATAATGATGATAAATAAATTTTGGCTGAACATCATTGACGAGATCCATAGTTTGATGTTGTTGACAAGGTATTGTAATAATTATGTCTATGGATTAATGTTATCAGATTTCGAATGAATATAAATTAACCCCTATGTATATCAATTAATTTGAAAATATTGATCGAATCAGGATGGTCTCTCATCCATTGGTGTTTCCATGGAATATCTCTTAGGTTCACGATGTGTTCCACGTATATTTCAGGAAGAATTATTTATCTAATCCATAAAATTCATTAAACACAGAGGTTATACAACTATTAGAATGTATTTATTTTGGGGAACAAGTAGTATAGATTCTGTATCATAGAAAGACATTCTGTGAAATAATATCACTCACATGGTCAATTTTATGTGGTGAAAAAAAAATTCAGGATGCTACCTGGGATCCTAATCATGTGATGAAGAAATTATATCTATTACTATTTTTAATTTATATGATGGAATTATGAGTGTAAAAATCATTTTAATGGGGTTTATAATGTTACTCACAATGATATTATGTTAAATGTTTCATAAAATTAATTTAATTTCTTTGATGACATCCAATACAAGAAAATATATTTCTAAATGAACTGTAATATATTATACCATTATAGCGTGGATATTAAATTGGTGATAGTAATAGTTATTTATTAATTTTTATTTCTTTATATAATGAATATAAATAATAAAATAATTACTCAATATTAATTATATTCATTATATTTATTAAAAAACCATTTTTCCAAAATGTTGTTTTTATGGGTATTTTTTTAAAAAAATAATATAACAAATTAAATCCACATTAATAAAATTTATCTAAAAAATTACATAAAATTTTGAATTCATAATGAAAATAGTTTCTTATCGTAAACTTTTATAATTCTCATTAAATATTGATCTTATAATGAATATGGGTTTTTATTTTTATTGAGAAATATCATTCCAACATAATATATTTAAAATGTTATATTTTATTCTAAAAGGGTTATAAAAATAAATTCAATAATTCATTTGATTAAAATTCCAATTTATGGAATTGTAATTAATTTTATGATGATTTTTGTATAAATTTTTTTCATACTTATAAATTCAGTTTTTTCTAGAAGAATTATTTTCATCAGGTTTTTTGGGTTTAATATTAAATTAAATTTTAAACATTGTATGAATTATATTAGTTAAAATGAAATAATTTTTGTAATAATCAAGTATAAATTTTTTTAATAAGCATGATTTCATTTGATTTCATAATTAAAAGTATGAAAATAAAATTTTGTTGTGGTTATGTTTAAAACTTGTTTTCTTGTTGGGGGTGTTTAAAATAATATTAGAATTTTTCATCCAATTATGTATTTATAAATCCTATTTAATAAATATATAATGACCGAATACTATCACAACTTCAAATAAAAAGAAATTTGGAATCAATTGGTTTTATAATGACATTATAATATTTTAATATTTTACGAAATCTCAATTGTGTCCTCTTTCCGACTTATACAAGGCCGCACTTAACCTCTCATCTTTAATCTATTTCAAGAAATCTATATTGACTAAAACCTTAAAAATTATCTTATGAAAATTATTATTCCTGAATCTGAGGTAATGGTATTCTTAAAATAAAATTCCAAGGGTCCTTAATGGGGGATTTAAATATGACCTAACAAAAAAGATGTAATCATCCCACCCGACTTCTTTCCAATTAATTATTATTATCCACTCTATAATGTTTTGATATTAATAATAAAGTAGTAAATTAAGTATCATAAATATTTTTTAATGTTATAATTATTATTTAACATCAATTATTCTGCATCCTTTAAATCAAATAGGAAGCGAAGTTATCACTCATCTGTACATGTGGACTACCATCTCCACGTAGTGATATAATTAAATTTCCATATCCATATTTCACAGATGGTAATTATGATGTATAAAAATATTATATGTTATATTTATGATATAATAATGATTAACTATTTAAAATATAATATCTTAAATATTTATTTCCCATTAATTAGAAATTACAACATCACATGGGTGTACGTCTGGACTACGACCTCCATGAAGCGATTTGATTTTTATTCATTTATAGTTTATAAGGATTGTAGTTATAAGATCCCGGTTTTTGGAAAGGTATGTTTTGTTGTGTATTGGGTTGAACCCTTTGTTTTTTGGGATTTAAAATTTTTCTTGAAAGTGTGAGAGGCCTTGGGGGGGTTATGGGGGGCTCAGGGCACGGAAGAAAGGAAATCTGGGAAAGACAAGCCAGGGCGCACGGCATGCGCACAACCAGGTAAACCGTGCGGCCTACCCAGACTGGACCATGCGAATCCTCCTCCTCCTGATAGAATAATGTACACAGCTTACGCACGGGTTGCCAAACCGTGCGGCTAAATCGTGTGATTCCTCCTCCTCCGGGTAGTTCCATGCGCACGGTTTGCGTACGGTTTTCCAAACCTAGCCGAAAAACTGTGTGGCCACTTAAAGATGGGAAAAATTACAAGTTTGCAACTCCAGGATTTTAAAACCCACTTGGGATTTTCCTCCTTTCCTCCCCTCTCAACCCTAGGGACAAACTTGGCCCACTCAAGCTTCCCAAGGGTTGTTCCCCTTCAATTTTAAGGCATTTTTGGTGCCGTTGGTTGTGGAACATAGCTCTGAGTATGGCTAATCTCATTCGTGGTTCTCTTTTTGGTTAAGGGTTTTTATCTTCTCTCCCCTTGTTCCAAATCTCTAAAACCCTATCTTTTGGGTGAGTTTTAGTTTGAAGATCCAACGGTTGTTCTGATCGAGGTCTAAGGACTCGATTGAGAGTGCGTTCAACCGTGGATTTAAGCTAAGTGGTCTACAAGTGATATCCCATAATTATTTGGGTATTTGTGCATGTTTAGTTATGTTCTTGTTTCTCCTTGGTTATTTTTTGGATAACCATGGCATGTTTAGTAATAATGATGTTTTAAATGGGAAATGGGAACCCTAACGATCCCTGTGGAATGTGTTGGGATGGACATAACCTAATTTAGGGCCATCCATGGGATGTGCCGTCTCTTCCCGGGTTTCGTGACTGTTATTAACAAGTGGACATGTTGTGGTAAATTGTAGAGCCCTTGATGAACATGGTGGCATGTTTGGTTGAACATGAAATAGAAGTTATGTGATTCACCTAGACATAGTAATAACCTGGGGGTTATTTGAAATGGAATGAATGGTTGATTAATGAAAGTAATGAATGAGTTAAATGGGTTACTGTGTAAACTGATTTAAGACTAAAACTGGATAGGTTATGGGTCAAACTATCAATGCTTAGAGAGATAGGCATAACACATGGGAATTGGGTAAATGGTTAAATTATGTGAGAAGGTAATGCGTTAAGGGGTTAAGTCATTATGTGGATTCACAAGTGGGTTGTTTTTAATAGTGGTTCCCAAAGGTCAATGATTGGGACGGTTGATGGTTACTTATATAGAATCATGTGAACTTGTCTTTGAAGATTGGGGTATGACATGAGGATCTATGCCCACGGGCCGATTGAAGACTGAGGCTCTAAACTCAACCCTAAATTCACTGGTTAGGTGTTAGGGCCAATAGGGGCCTATGTACCCTGAGAGGGGGGGTGAATCAGGGTATGGATATTCTTTTCAAAACACTTCCTGCCCCACTGGATCTTGACCACTTTGTTACAAGGGTCACTTTGTTTGCTCTTGTGTGTATACTATGCTCAGTTCTTTTCAAGTTTATCTGATGATAATGCTTTGAGTGCAATGCAGAGAAGCGACCAGGCAGACACAGCGATTTTTACTTGGTTCACCACTAAGGGCTACGTCCAAGGAGCATACGCCGACAAGTTGCCGGTTCGTACCAAGATCCACTAACTTCACTAGCTGTGGTTTACAATGTTCGGGCTAGATCACTTCTATGCCCAGGCTCACTGCCTTTACAATGTTTAGGGTCAGCTCACTGCTTTCCCAAGGGTCACTCCCTGTTTCTCTCTCTCTGGCTCACTGCCGGTGGAGAGGAACACCTTCTTCCTCTTCCTAAGCTCACTGCTCTTGGAAGGGATTCACTCACAGTTTATAGACCTGTAGGTCTCTTCATTTCCATGAAGGAATGCATCTTCCTCTGTATGTAGATGCTCTGTTGAAGTCCAACTTTCACCCGCAGATGAATCTCACTTTGCACCGGATGTACCGGGCAACCTCAATTTTTACGCGCAACCCTTACGGTGCCTTGCGCGCAATTTCTATGATTTGCGCGAAATTCCTTTTTCGCGCAACCTCCAAATTTTACGCGCAGCCTGAAAACTGCCTTGCGCGCAATTCACTGCTTTCGCGCGAAATCCACTTTTCGCACAACCTTCAATTTTTACGCGCAGCCTGAAAACTGCCTTGCGCGCAATTCACTGCCTTTGCGTGAAATCCACTTTTCGCGCAACCTTCCTTTTACGCGCCAACCACCACCTTTCTGCGCAGCCTTTGCTTTTCGCGCAACAGCTGACTTTACGCGCAAACTTTAAGTTTACGCGCAACACCCTTTCTAACTTCAATTTCGCGCACCAGAGCTCGGGTATTTTCTATGTCTTGAGCTCTCGCTGAATGGAGGAGGGTCACTTCATATTTATAGGCAACATCGACCCCGCGCGAAAAACCCTCCTTGAGCGCGTAATCCGCTTTGATCTTCCACGCACAAACATTTTCCGCGCACTGCTCCATAATTTCGCGCACCTCATGCCTTTGCCATTTTACGAGCTTCAGACCTCGTAACACCTCTTGCGCGAAATACTTCATCCGCTATTTCGCGCGCCACTTCAATTTTCCGCGCACGCCTCCAAAATCGCGCGCGCCTCATGCCTTTACCGTTTTTCAAGCTTTCGGCCTTGAAACATCTTTTGCGCGAAATACAATTTCGCGCAACCCGCTGTTTTGCGCGCCACACTTCAAGATTTCGCGCAACCCTCTAGTTTTGCGCGCCACGCTTGATTTTTCCGCACACCTTCTTCATTTCTCTCTCCTCAACCTTTGCCAACAACATATCACTCCATTTTCCATTGGCGATTTTCAGGCCCAAAAATTTGGCAAACACTGGAAAACGGCGCCACCTTGTACTGCTCTTTTGTACCGCCTCCAGGTCGTCCTTTCCTTTGTCATAGTTCTTTGTCAACATGGAATGTCAACAACTTCTCGGGAACTCGACAATTCTCCATGGAAACCTGCTTTGTCAACAAACACAATCACCTCAAAAATGCTTCAATGATACCTTGAGGGATTTTTGCCCAACAATCTCCCCCTTTGGGTTTGTTGACAACTCTTCACAACTCTGCTCAGAAATATTTTCTGCACTTTGATACCTCACTGAGTCTTCTTCCAGCTGCTACCACCATTCGCCTCTTGCGATTGTGATAGTGTTCAAGGATTCACTTAACACGTACTCTAAGCCCACATGAGCAATGCTCGGCGTGAGAAACAAGAGTAGTATGTAAAGTTCATCAATGAATCACTTCATGTCAGACCACAGTTGTCGATTCCACCCTGATACCAGTTCTTAAAATAAAACCAGTTGTTGAACCACACTGATACCAATTGGTGAATTCTTAAGTTGATACCAATTGTTGATAGCTGGACACTGTCTCACACCATTCCAACACCACTGTTCTGCTTTTATCACGATCCTCAGCTGTCGTGATTTCTATGATTTGATCGATCACGTCTAGCATCGTCAGATTTTAAACACTCTCCCCCTTTCTCATTGCTCCCCCTTTCTGGCTGCTCCACCTGTCAGCTTCTCCCCGTATCAATTATGATTTATCAAATCTCCGCACTATTTTCTCTCTTGAACTAACACTTTTCTCCCCCTTTGTCAAGCACTTTTCAAGCACTTTTCTCCCCCTTTGTCAACGAACCCAAAGGTCACGCCTTTGTAGTCTGTAACATAGTAGAGAACACATATCAGCACATGAGGGAAAAACACACCATACCTCGGGGAGAGGGGGGGGCCCACATCCACACTATTTCAAGTGCGGGGAAGCGACTGAACTCCCAGAGCTAGTCGATGCCTCTCAAAAGCTTCCTTGGGTAAGGCCTTTGTCAGAATGTCTGCAACCTGTAGCTCTGTAGGCACATACTCCAACTTCACGATGCCCTGCTCAACCTTCTCCTTGATGAAATGATACTTGATCTCAATGTGCTTTGTCCTGGAATGATGGACAGGATTTTTGCTAGGATTTATAGCACTTGAGTTGTCACACTAGATTCCGATCGGAGACTTCACTTCAACTCCCATATCTTCAAGCTGCTGCTTCATCCACAATAATTGTGTGCATGCTTGAGTGGCCGCTATATACTCAGCTTCTGCGGTGCTCAATGAAATGCAATCTTGTTTCTTGCTTAGCCAAGAAATACACAATTCACCAAGATAGAATGCACCACCTGACGTTGATTTTCTATCATCTGCTGAACCGGCCCTGTCTGCATCAGTATATCCCAATAACTCTTTCTGAGATTTGTTGTTGTAGGTCAAGCCAAAGTCCACCGTGCCCTTGATATACCGAAGTATTCTTTTCACTGCAAGCATGTGACTTTTCTTGGGATTACTCTGATATCTCACTGCTTGGCATGTGGCGAAAACAATATCAGGCCTTGTTGTGGTTAAGTACAACAGACTTCCAATGATTTGCCTGTATTCTGTGATATTAACTGCCCTGCCACTGTCATCTTTTGATGATTTCGTCCAGGTAGAAACCGGAGTCTTCATCTCCTTGGAATTTTCCATTCCAAATTATTCCAAAGCATCCTTGGCATACTCGGATTCAGAAATGAATGTTCTATTCCTGCCTTGTGTAACTATGCTTTATCTGATCTTCCAAATATTATGTCTTCTTCCTTGACCAGCCTCACCATCCTTTGATTACTATTGTTGTTGAAATAAAGATTGTAATCAAATCCCCCACACTGAAAACCAATCTTCTTCAAATACTGATATAGCCTTCAGTACCATTCTCTTGGGGTGTATGCTTTGCACACCAGTCGTGCTTTGTTTCGAATCATTGTGCCATCTTCGTTTGTCTTGTCTAAATAGACCCATTTTGTCCTGATGACGTTTTTATCATCTGGCCTCAAAACAATTTCCCAGGTCTGATTCTTCTCAATTCTGACCTATCTATTCATTCATGGCATGATCCCAGTTTTCATCTTCAGCTGCATCAGCAAAGCATTTCGACTCAACCTGAGATAGTAATGATGTCTGCTGTAGTGATTTCATTCTCTTTGTCTGAACTGGATCTCACTGATCGCTGATGATAGTCTGTCTGTCAATTTCAGCTCGATTCTTTGTATTTTGTGCAGATAAGGATTTTACATCCTTGTACTCATCATCAGTATCTTATTCTGAGTCACCCTCAGCCACTTCTTCTCCCCCTGTGTTGCTTTCTTCCTCAACACTTTCGTCAGGAAATTGTTCACTGACTCATTTTTCAGTGGCTTCATTTCTTTCAGCTACTTTTCGCAGCTTCTTGGTATCCTGAAAAACAATCAGCTGATACCACAATGTTAGATCAAAATAAATAAGCATGAAATGCTTGATCACTGCTGCTTCTCCCATAGTATGTCTTCTCTCAATAGACAACACTTGAGCTGGGTCATCCAATTATTTCCTTGACGGATCTGGCATATGATTTTGTTATCAAATGCTCCCCCTGTGTTACACAACACTTCTATCTGGTAGGCCCAACGGAAGAGACCCATAATCATTCTTCTCCACGTGCACCATTTATACTAATCTGGCACTCAGCATCGATCCATTAACCAAATCTCTAAGCCTACTGAGTTGGAACTCGGTGTAGGAAACAAGAGATAGAGTTAGTAACACAATTTCTTCCTATTGTGCTTCATTACTCCCTTTCTTCTTCAGCTTTAGTACCAGATTTGAGTTCATTGAAATTCTGGAGCAAATCACTTCTCCACTTCGCATCCTTAGATGCCACTACCCCTTGGATTGTATCTCCCTAAAACCTGAAACACAAGAATCATCAGTTAATAGCATTTATATACATAGGGAGAGGGGATTCTTCTTGAATCCTCAACACGAGGATGATGGTTGATCCTGATGGGTCAACCCTTTGATTCTTTCTTGGAGCGCATCACACTCCTTTCTTGCTTCCTCCAACTGCCTGACCAACTTCAACTGTTCTGGCCATATGACTAGGCATTCTTTGCTCACATTTTGAGCCTTTTTCTGATATGAAGATTCTGCAGACTTGGCCTTTCTCACAATCTGGGGTTTAGACCAACTGGTACACATTTCGATCTTTGATGTTCTACCGAAATTCCATTTCCCTTGACTGTTTCTCGGTGCAGGAATCTCCTTTCTTGTCATCTTCCCTGTCTTCTTTGTCCATTGTAGGGATCTGCCTTTTTCTTCCACTTCTCGTTGCAAAACACGACATGTGGATTTTTCGATGCATTCTTTGCTTATCTGCCTTTTATCAGATTTATGAGTCACCGCCATATTTTTCATTGGTGGTGGGTCCTCCATTGAATGTCCATTCTTCTTTATCACCACTGGAGTAGATCTCCCCTTAATCTTCCAGGTTTTCTCACATTCTCTCCTTGAGAGCTGTTGTGAGTATGACATAGAAGGTGACTGATACACCTTTCGTTCAGCTCCACGTGATTTCCCTGAGGCTCGAAGCCTATTTTTCTCCTTACCACTTTGTCTCCCAGTACAGGCTTCTTTCTTGTACACTTCTTGTGGTGGAGATCTCTTTTCTTGTTCCTTTCCCTTTCCTGCTTTCTTCTTACTGCAATGTCTCGCCATGTGCCCATAGTGAGAACATATAAAACATTTTCCCTCAAAGACATACCTCATTTCATCATCTCTCTGCTGAGATGTTGATGCCCCTTTATTTCTTCTTTTGATATTGGGCTCCTGAGCTTCCTGACACATACTCATTGTGTGTCCCATTCTTCCACAGTAATAGCATCTAACATATGCTTTCCTCTGAGAGACTCCTCTCTCTGATTTCTCATGATGCTTCTTCTTATTCTCAGATTTAGTAATGTCTCTATTTTCACACCCTGAGATGTATTCCAGAGCCTCTGAACAGAAGCTTGATGTGTGGCCATGAATCCCACAAAAATAGCACATGTCATCACTGCTTTTTGTATCTTTCCTTTTAGGCCTATCTCCAGCACCTATAGGATTTCTTTCCCATCTAGAACTGTTCATAGCTCTCTTTCTATCTTGCACGGGAGGGGATTCATCAAATCCGATACCAGCTTTTCCGAAACTTGCTGGTCTTTGAGCTGAGAAAATATTCTGTTGTTTCTCTTCAGAAATAGCATACCTATTCTTCATTTTATCATCACTTGTCGAAGGATGATCAAATAGCAAGTGTAAGGCATCCTTCATTTTTGGCATTCCTTTAGCATTAGATTTTTCCACATCCTTCTTTACTAATTCTAGATCCTCTTCCAACTTTTTAATCTTCGTCTCCCTTGATTCAAGTTGGACATCCAGTTCTTTCTTGAGAAGCTTCCCATTACTCACCTCATCTTCTAGTTCCTGTGTGAGCTTTTCCACCATTTCACTTTTCTTCACTACTTTTAATTTTTCCTCAGAAACAGATTTAGAGACAGATTCATTCTCTTGTTGAAGGCTTCGATTGTTCTGAACTTCTTCAGACAACTGTGCTGCTAGATCATCATTTCTAGCTTTCAGATTCTGTACTTCATCTGACTTTTGATTCTCTTCATAATCATCAGCCTTTTGTTTTCCTTTCATTTTAGCCAGCTTCTGTAATACCTCACCTTGAGAATCATTCTTCTTTGTTAGGTCAGTAACTATATCGATAAGCCTTTGATTTAAGCCTCTTAGCTTGTTGACCTCAGTTTCCAGAGCATTGATCTGTATGCCTTTAGAATTAATTTCTTCAGTGGATTTCTGATCCAATTCTTTAGTCCCATGGACAACATCCACCTTTTTGTTCAGGCCATCGATCTCTCTTTTCTGTTCTTCAACCTTCAGCTTATACTTACTAACGGATTCTGAGTTCTCTGATGTTGATAAATTAAGTTTCTGAATTTCTTCCATCAGCTCAGATTTCTCTTCTTCCTGCTGCTGCATATAGAGTTTGGCATCGCGAACAATTTTGTTAGCTTTCTTGGTTTTGGCCCTCCAAACATCTATCTCTTCCAGAGCAGCCTCCAACTCAGCTCGCATATCAATTCTTCCTTCAATTTCTTCTTCTTCATCGTCAGTGGTTCCAACGTCACTTGGAAAGTCAGGTTCTTCACTCATTCCATCAACATCTTTGAATGAGTAAGTATTTTTGTTGTATGATTTATCCAAATCATTTTTCTGTTCACTACATGATTCTTTCAGTAAGCTATTTGATTCTTTTATTTGAATCACACTTTTTCCAAAAACACTTCCACACTGAGGGATACCACCTGACTTCTGATTCTTCTTTGAAGATTTTCTTTTTCCCATGGTAGACCGAGATAAGCGCAAACAATATCTTCAACAACACAGATCGACTACACAAAGTTGAAGCAAACAAATCTGATAAAAGCAACCAGTCGCTCTGATACCAATTGTTAGGGCCAATAGGGGCCTATGTACCCTGAGAGGGGGGGTGAATCAGGGTATGGATATTCTTTTCAAAACACTTCCTGCCCCACTGGATCTTGACCACTTTGTTACAAGGGTCACTTTGTTTGCTCTTGTGTGTATACTATGCTCAGTTCTTTTCAAGTTTATCTGATGATAATGCTTTGAGTGCAATGCAGAGAAGCGACCAGGCAGACACAGCGATTTTTACTTGGTTCACCACTAAGGGCTACGTCCAAGGAGCATACGCCGACAAGTTGCCGGTTCGTACCAAGATCCACTAACTTCACTAGCTGTGGTTTACAATGTTCGGGCTAGATCACTTCTATGCCCAGGCTCACTGCCTTTACAATGTTTAGGGTCAGCTCACTGCTTTCCCAAGGGTCACTCCCTGTTTCTCTCTCTCTGGCTCACTGCCGGTGGAGAGGAACACCTTCTTCCTCTTCCTAAGCTCACTGCTCTTGGAAGGGATTCACTCACAGTTTATAGACCTGTAGGTCTCTTCATTTCCATGAAGGAATGCATCTTCCTCTGTATGTAGATGCTCTGTTGAAGTCCAACTTTCACCCGCAGATGAATCTCACTTTGCACCGGATGTACCGGGCAACCTCAATTTTTACGCGCAACCCTTACGGTGCCTTGCGCGCAATTTCTATGATTTGCGCGAAATTCCTTTTTCGCGCAACCTCCAAATTTTACGCGCAGCCTGAAAACTGCCTTGCGCGCAATTCACTGCTTTCGCGCGAAATCCACTTTTCGCACAACCTTCAATTTTTACGCGCAGCCTGAAAACTGCCTTGCGCGCAATTCACTGCCTTTGCGTGAAATCCACTTTTCGCGCAACCTTCCTTTTACGCGCCAACCACCACCTTTCTGCGCAGCCTTTGCTTTTCGCGCAACAGCTGACTTTACGCGCAAACTTTAAGTTTACGCGCAACACCCTTTCTAACTTCAATTTCGCGCACCAGAGCTCGGGTATTTTCTATGTCTTGAGCTCTCGCTGAATGGAGGAGGGTCACTTCATATTTATAGGCAACATCGACCCCGCGCGAAAAACCCTCCTTGAGCGCGTAATCCGCTTTGATCTTCCACGCACAAACATTTTCCGCGCACTGCTCCATAATTTCGCGCACCTCATGCCTTTGCCATTTTACGAGCTTCAGACCTCGTAACACCTCTTGCGCGAAATACTTCATCCGCTATTTCGCGCGCCACTTCAATTTTCCGCGCACGCCTCCAAAATCGCGCGCGCCTCATGCCTTTACCGTTTTTCAAGCTTTCGGCCTTGAAACATCTTTTGCGCGAAATACAATTTCGCGCAACCCGCTGTTTTGCGCGCCACACTTCAAGATTTCGCGCAACCCTCTAGTTTTGCGCGCCACGCTTGATTTTTCCGCACACCTTCTTCATTTCTCTCTCCTCAACCTTTGCCAACAACATATCACTCCATTTTCCATTGGCGATTTTCAGGCCCAAAAATTTGGCAAACACTGGAAAACGGCGCCACCTTGTACTGCTCTTTTGTACCGCCTCCAGGTCGTCCTTTCCTTTGTCATAGTTCTTTGTCAACATGGAATGTCAACAACTTCTCGGGAACTCGACAATTCTCCATGGAAACCTGCTTTGTCAACAAACACAATCACCTCAAAAATGCTTCAATGATACCTTGAGGGATTTTTGCCCAACAATCTCCCCCTTTGGGTTTGTTGACAACTCTTCACAACTCTGCTCAGAAATATTTTCTGCACTTTGATACCTCACTGAGTCTTCTTCCAGCTGCTACCACCATTCGCCTCTTGCGATTGTGATAGTGTTCAAGGATTCACTTAACACGTACTCTAAGCCCACATGAGCAATGCTCGGCGTGAGAAACAAGAGTAGTATGTAAAGTTCATCAATGAATCACTTCATGTCAGACCACAGTTGTCGATTCCACCCTGATACCAGTTCTTAAAATAAAACCAGTTGTTGAACCACACTGATACCAATTGGTGAATTCTTAAGTTGATACCAATTGTTGATAGCTGGACACTGTCTCACACCATTCCAACACCACTGTTCTGCTTTTATCACGATCCTCAGCTGTCGTGATTTCTATGATTTGATCGATCACGTCTAGCATCGTCAGATTTTAAACACTCTCCCCCTTTCTCATTGCTCCCCCTTTCTGGCTGCTCCACCTGTCAGCTTCTCCCCGTATCAATTATGATTTATCAAATCTCCGCACTATTTTCTCTCTTGAACTAACACTTTTCTCCCCCTTTGTCAAGCACTTTTCAAGCACTTTTCTCCCCCTTTGTCAACGAACCCAAAGGTCACGCCTTTGTAGTCTGTAACATAGTAGAGAACACATATCAGCACATGAGGGAAAAACACACCATACCTCGGGGAGAGGGGGGGGCCCACATCCACACTATTTCAAGTGCGGGGAAGCGACTGAACTCCCAGAGCTAGTCGATGCCTCTCAAAAGCTTCCTTGGGTAAGGCCTTTGTCAGAATGTCTGCAACCTGTAGCTCTGTAGGCACATACTCCAACTTCACGATGCCCTGCTCAACCTTCTCCTTGATGAAATGATACTTGATCTCAATGTGCTTTGTCCTGGAATGATGGACAGGATTTTTGCTAAGATTTATAGCACTTGAGTTGTCACACTAGATTCCGATCGGAGACTTCACTTCAACTCCCATATCTTCAAGCTGCTGCTTCATCCACAATAATTGTGTGCATGCTTGAGTGGCCGCTATATACTCAGCTTCTGCGGTGCTCAATGAAATGCAATCTTGTTTCTTGCTTAGCCAAGAAATACACAATTCACCAAGATAGAATGCACCACCTGACGTTGATTTTCTATCATCTGCTGAACCGGCCCTGTCTGCATCAGTATATCCCAATAACTCTTTCTGAGATTTGTTGTTGTAGGTCAAGCCAAAGTCCACCGTGCCCTTGATATACCGAAGTATTCTTTTCACTGCAAGCATGTGACTTTTCTTGGGATTACTCTGATATCTCACTGCTTGGCATGTGGCGAAAACAATATCAGGCCTTGTTGTGGTTAAGTACAACAGACTTCCAATGATTTGCCTGTATTCTGTGATATTAACTGCCCTGCCACTGTCATCTTTTGATGATTTCGTCCAGGTAGAAACCGGAGTCTTCATCTCCTTGGAATTTTCCATTCCAAATTATTCCAAAGCATCCTTGGCATACTCGGATTCAGAAATGAATGTTCTATTCCTGCCTTGTGTAACTATGCTTTATCTGATCTTCCAAATATTATGTCTTCTTCCTTGACCAGCCTCACCATCCTTTGATTACTATTGTTGTTGAAATAAAGATTGTAATCAAATCCCCCACACTGAAAACCAATCTTCTTCAAATACTGATATAGCCTTCAGTACCATTCTCTTGGGGTGTATGCTTTGCACACCAGTCGTGCTTTGTTTCGAATCATTGTGCCATCTTCGTTTGTCTTGTCTAAATAGACCCATTTTGTCCTGATGACGTTTTTATCATCTGGCCTCAAAACAATTTCCCAGGTCTGATTCTTCTCAATTCTGACCTATCTATTCATTCATGGCATGATCCCAGTTTTCATCTTCAGCTGCATCAGCAAAGCATTTCGACTCAACCTGAGATAGTAATGATGTCTGCTGTAGTGATTTCATTCTCTTTGTCTGAACTGGATCTCACTGATCGCTGATGATAGTCTGTCTGTCAATTTCAGCTCGATTCTTTGTATTTTGTGCAGATAAGGATTTTACATCCTTGTACTCATCATCAGTATCTTATTCTGAGTCACCCTCAGCCACTTCTTCTCCCCCTGTGTTGCTTTCTTCCTCAACACTTTCGTCAGGAAATTGTTCACTGACTCATTTTTCAGTGGCTTCATTTCTTTCAGCTACTTTTCGCAGCTTCTTGGTATCCTGAAAAACAATCAGCTGATACCACAATGTTAGATCAAAATAAATAAGCATGAAATGCTTGATCACTGCTGCTTCTCCCATAGTATGTCTTCTCTCAATAGACAACACTTGAGCTGGGTCATCCAATTATTTCCTTGACGGATCTGGCATATGATTTTGTTATCAAATGCTCCCCCTGTGTTACACAACACTTCTATCTGGTAGGCCCAACGGAAGAGACCCATAATCATTCTTCTCCACGTGCACCATTTATACTAATCTGGCACTCAGCATCGATCCATTAACCAAATCTCTAAGCCTACTGAGTTGGAACTCGGTGTAGGAAACAAGAGATAGAGTTAGTAACACAATTTCTTCCTATTGTGCTTCATTACTCCCTTTCTTCTTCAGCTTTAGTACCAGATTTGAGTTCATTGAAATTCTGGAGCAAATCACTTCTCCACTTCGCATCCTTAGATGCCACTACCCCTTGGATTGTATCTCCCTAAAACCTGAAACACAAGAATCATCAGTTAATAGCATTTATATACATAGGGAGAGGGGATTCTTCTTGAATCCTCAACACGAGGATGATGGTTGATCCTGATGGGTCAACCCTTTGATTCTTTCTTGGAGCGCATCACACTCCTTTCTTGCTTCCTCCAACTGCCTGACCAACTTCAACTGTTCTGGCCATATGACTAGGCATTCTTTGCTCACATTTTGAGCCTTTTTCTGATATGAAGATTCTGCAGACTTGGCCTTTCTCACAATCTGGGGTTTAGACCAACTGGTACACATTTCGATCTTTGATGTTCTACCGAAATTCCATTTCCCTTGACTGTTTCTCGGTGCAGGAATCTCCTTTCTTGTCATCTTCCCTGTCTTCTTTGTCCATTGTAGGGATCTGCCTTTTTCTTCCACTTCTCGTTGCAAAACACGACATGTGGATTTTTCGATGCATTCTTTGCTTATCTGCCTTTTATCAGATTTATGAGTCACCGCCATATTTTTCATTGGTGGTGGGTCCTCCATTGAATGTCCATTATTCTTTATCACCACTGGAGTAGATCTCCCCTTAATCTTCCAGGTTTTCTCACATTCTCTCCTTGAGAGCTGTTGTGAGTATGACATAGAAGGTGACTGATACACCTTTCGTTCAGCTCCACGTGATTTCCCTGAGGCTCGAAGCCTATTTTTCTCCTTACCACTTTGTCTCCCAGTACAGGCTTCTTTCTTGTACACTTCTTGTGGTGGAGATCTCTTTTCTTGTTCCTTTCCCTTTCCTGCTTTCTTTTTACTGCAATGTCTCGCCATGTGCCCATAGTGAGAACATATAAAACATTTTCCCTCAAAGACATACCTCATTTCATCATCTCTCTGCTGAGATGTTGATGCCCCTTTATTTCTTCTTTTGATATTGGGCTCCTGAGCTTCCTGACACATACTCATTGTGTGTCCCATTCTTCCACAGTAATAGCATCTAACATATGCTTTCCTCTGAGAGACTCCTCTCTCTGATTTCTCATGATGCTTCTTCTTATTCTCAGATTTAGTAATGTCTCTATTTTCACACCCTGAGATGTATTCCAGAGCCTCTGAACAGAAGCTTGATGTGTGGCCATGAATCCCACAAAAATAGCACATGTCATCACTGCTTTTTGTATCTTTCCTTTTAGGCCTATCTCCAGCACCTATAGGATTTCTTTCCCATCTAGAACTGTTCATAGCTCTCTTTCTATCTTGCACGGGAGGGGATTCATCAAATCCGATACCAGCTTTTCCGAAACTTGCTGGTCTTTGAGCTGAGAAAATATTCTGTTGTTTCTCTTCAGAAATAGCATACCTATTCTTCATTTTATCATCACTTGTCGAAGGATGATCAAATAGCAAGTGTAAGGCATCCTTCATTTTTGGCATTCCTTTAGCATTAGATTTTTCCACATCCTTCTTTACTAATTCTAGATCCTCTTCCAACTTTTTAATCTTCGTCTCCCTTGATTCAAGTTGGACATCCAGTTCTTTCTTGAGAAGCTTCCCATTACTCACCTCATCTTCTAGTTCCTGTGTGAGCTTTTCCACCATTTCACTTTTCTTCACTACTTTTAATTTTTCCTCAGAAACAGATTTAGAGACAGATTCATTCTCTTGTTGAAGGCTTCGATTGTTCTGAACTTCTTCAGACAACTGTGCTGCTAGATCATCATTTCTAGCTTTCAGATTCTGTACTTCATCTGACTTTTGATTCTCTTCATAATCATCAGCCTTTTGTTTTCCTTTCATTTTAGCCAGCTTCTGTAATACCTCACCTTGAGAATCATTCTTCTTTGTTAGGTCAGTAACTATATCGATAAGCCTTTGATTTAAGCCTCTTAGCTTGTTGACCTCAGTTTCCAGAGCATTGATCTGTATGCCTTTAGAATTAATTTCTTCAGTGGATTTCTGATCCAATTCTTTAGTCCCATGGACAACATCCACCTTTTTGTTCAGGCCATCGATCTCTCTTTTCTGTTCTTCAACCTTCAGCTTATACTTACTAACGGATTCTGAGTTCTCTGATGTTGATAAATTAAGTTTCTGAATTTCTTCCATCAGCTCAGATTTCTCTTCTTCCTGCTGCTGCATATAGAGTTTGGCATCGCGAACAATTTTGTTAGCTTTCTTGGTTTTGGCCCTCCAAACATCTATCTCTTCCAGAGCAGCCTCCAACTCAGCTCGCATATCAATTCTTCCTTCAATTTCTTCTTCTTCATCGTCAGTGGTTCCAACGTCACTTGGAAAGTCAGGTTCTTCACTCATTCCATCAACATCTTTGAATGAGTAAGTATTTTTGTTGTATGATTTATCCAAATCATTTTTCTGTTCACTACATGATTCTTTCAGTAAGCTATTTGATTCTTTTATTTGAATCACACTTTTTCCAAAAACACTTCCACACTGAGGGATACCACCTGACTTCTGATTCTTCTTTGAAGATTTTCTTTTTCCCATGGTAGACCGAGATAAGCGCAAACAATATCTTCAACAACACAGATCGACTACACAAAGTTGAAGCAAACAAATCTGATAAAAGCAACCAGTCGCTCTGATACCAATTGTTAGGGCCAATAGGGGCCTATGTACCCTGAGAGGGGGGGTGAATCAGGGTATGGATATTCTTTTCAAAACACTTCCTGCCCCACTGGATCTTGACCACTTTGTTACAAGGGTCACTTTGTTTGCTCTTGTGTGTATACTATGCTCAGTTCTTTTCAAGTTTATCTGATGATAATGCTTTGAGTGCAATGCAGAGAAGCGACCAGGCAGACACAGCGATTTTTACTTGGTTCACCACTAAGGGCTACGTCCAAGGAGCATACGCCGACAAGTTGCCGGTTCGTACCAAGATCCACTAACTTCACTAGCTGTGGTTTACAATGTTCGGGCTAGATCACTTCTATGCCCAGGCTCACTGCCTTTACAATGTTTAGGGTCAGCTCACTGCTTTCCCAAGGGTCACTCCCTGTTTCTCTCTCTCTGGCTCACTGCCGGTGGAGAGGAACACCTTCTTCCTCTTCCTAAGCTCACTGCTCTTGGAAGGGATTCACTCACAGTTTATAGACCTGTAGGTCTCTTCATTTCCATGAAGGAATGCATCTTCCTCTGTATGTAGATGCTCTGTTGAAGTCCAACTTTCACCCGCAGATGAATCTCACTTTGCACCGGATGTACCGGGCAACCTCAATTTTTACGCGCAACCCTTACGGTGCCTTGCGCGCAATTTCTATGATTTGCGCGAAATTCCTTTTTCGCGCAACCTCCAAATTTTACGCGCAGCCTGAAAACTGCCTTGCGCGCAATTCACTGCTTTCGCGCGAAATCCACTTTTCGCACAACCTTCAATTTTTACGCGCAGCCTGAAAACTGCCTTGCGCGCAATTCACTGCCTTTGCGCGAAATCCACTTTTCGCGCAACCTTCCTTTTACGCGCCAACCACCACCTTTCTGCACAGCCTTTGCTTTTCGCGCAACAGCTGACTTTACGCGCAAACTTTAAGTTTACGCGCAACACCCTTTCTAACTTCAATTTCGCGCACCAGAGCTCGGGTATTTTCTATGTCTTGAGCTCTCGCTGAATGGAGGAGGGTCACTTCATATTTATAGGCAACATCGACCCCGCGCGAAAAACCCTCCTTGAGCGCGTAATCCGCTTTGATCTTCCACGCACAAACATTTTCCGCGCACTGCTCCATAATTTCGCGCACCTCATGCCTTTGCCATTTTACGAGCTTCAGACCTCGTAACACCTCTTGCGCGAAATACTTCATCCGCTATTTCGCGCGCCACTTCAATTTTCCGCGCACGCCTCCAAAATCGCGCGCGCCTCATGCCTTTACCGTTTTTCAAGCTTTCGGCCTTGAAACATCTTTTGCGCGAAATACAATTTCGCGCAACCCGCTGTTTTGCGCGCCACACTTCAAGATTTCGCGCAACCCTCTAGTTTTGCGCGCCACGCTTGATTTTTCCGCACACCTTATTCATTTCTCTCTCCTCAACCTTTGCCAACAACATATCACTCCATTTTCCATTGGCGATTTTCAGGCCCAAAAATTTGGCAAACACTGGAAAACGGCGCCACCTTGTACTGCTCTTTTGTACCGCCTCCAGGTCGTCCTTTCCTTTGTCATAGTTCTTTGTCAACATGGAATGTCAACAACTTCTCGGGAACTCGACAATTCTCCATGGAAACCTGCTTTGTCAACAAACACAATCACCTCAAAAATGCTTCAATGATACCTTGAGGGATTTTTGCCCAACATTAGGAAAGGGGACTGAGGGTCTATTCTCCTAATGGTTGCATCCACCCGGACTAAGGCTTCAAGGTGAGGTTATGGTTTCTATGAGGGATTAGTCCTAGTAAGATAGGATAATGATGTGTTTACCCTCTTGCATGTGATTGTTGTCCTTAGACCCATGAAACATAATGTATTTGTTTAACCCATTGAAATGTGACGAAATGGTAGGTGATGATAATTGGTAATAATGAATGGTAATGGAATGGCAATGGCTTGGCTCTGAATATTCTAATAGAACCTTAAATATCTACTTGGAAACTATCATTCATATTCCCTTTACATGCACTGTCTATTTATACTAGATATTTTGTAGACACCATTGGTGGTGGCCTACTGAGTTGTACTCACACCCTGCTCGGGCAGCCATTGGGTACCCGAGAAGACTTCATGTTTACTGGTCAAGAGAAGGGAAAAGTTCCTTTCTAGATAGTGAGTGGACATGGGTATCACTTAGTGGATGATCTGGACTTGGAGTCACGACCTTTTTGGAAATTTTGGTCGTGTCTTCATTTTTGGGCTTCTGTTCACTCATGTACTAGTAGTATGAAATGAAATATTTATTGTTATTTAGAATTGGTTGTTATACATGTTCCTTGTTGTTGGTTATTGTTTCTGCTATTTGGTTATTCTGTTGTGGCTTAATCTAATAACAAGGGGGTATAGTCTCCCCATTTGACTATATAGACCCCTGCTGCTAGTCAACAGCCTTTGGCGTACGAGGAGGCACGCTTAAGGTCATGTAACCACCCAGCTCGGAGCACCAGTTTAGTGGCTTCTGGGTCGGGGACGTTACAGTAGTAATGATACAGTTAATGAATATATAATGTTAATATGATATATATGGTACAATAATTCTTATATAAAGGTATTTTTTCTTTTAAATTTCAATAATTACATCTTTCAAAAAGATAATACAACATTCATGTGTACATACCACCTACTGTCTCTATTAATGGTGTAATTCATTTTTCTGTATTTACCATTAATGGGAGATTATAAATATTTATATAATAAATATATATGATATATATGAGTAATGTAAGTATTTATAATATAGAACCATGATACTATTGAAATAATTGATAGTACTATATAAAATCAAAAATGAAATGTGGGATAATTAACACCAAAAAATGAAAATTTTAATAAATCTTTTTAAATAAACGAGTGCTGAAATGTTATAATTTGATCTTTTATTACATTGTATGTTTTTATATATATCATCCCAATGTTTTACCTATGTAAATTTACTTTTTATAATCATGGTACATAAAATAAAATGCCACATAATTCATAAATGAAATAATAAATACTATGTAACCTTAATAACCAAGTCATTAAACATAATTTTATCCACTTCTATGTTTTCAATTTTAAAAATATGACATACGGTTGCGATCTATATGATATTTAGAGTCTGATAGGACATCCCTCATTTTTTGGGGAATAAAAATGTTCCATTATAAATAGTAATTTTACTCTTATGAATAATAATATGACCCTTTGGAGTAGTAAACCAGCTTAATGAATATTATCCTCACCCATGAAAGTATAAAGAAAATTTAGGCACCTTTTAAATGAGAGGGAATGTTAGGAAAATTAATAAATAGCTGTTGGTATTTTTGTTAGTAATAAATAATCAATTACAATTAAAAAAGTTTCATTTTCTTAAATTTCATTCCTAAATAAATATATAGTTCTCATATTGTTTTATAATAATTTTATAGGACCTTAAGTAATTTTTTAACGTGATATCAAATCAGTTACAATTTTAAAATTTGTAATTTCCTAATAAATGCTGATTTAATTTAAAAATTAAATTTGACATATTTAATTTTTTTTGGTAAAATGGAGTCCATTTTTGAATTATAAAAATAAAAAATGGTTAGATTCATTTTTTAGGATATTTCTGAAATACAAAATTATTGGTGAATAGTGACCTTCAACAATTTACGAAATATAAAAAATAATTGAATTTCTGCATCATGCTTTAGTAATTGATGATGTAAATGTCCATTGTTTCAAAATCACTGGTAATAATTAATATATTTAGTCTCAAGAATATTCATTATTTCTTATATTGAGAAAAATAACAAACTAATTACTAAAATAATATGAAAACACCCCTCTCCTCCACTACAAATACCTCCCCTCTCTCCCGCTTCTCCTCAATCCTCTCAAGCTTTGAGAATTTACTCTATTATTCCTAACACTCTTCTATAATTACTCCACCATGGATAAGATCTATTGGATATATTAAAATACCAGTTCTATTTTCCTTGATGAGGATCTCAAGTAGAAAATTCTCAGAGGTAAATCCTCTCTATCTTTTTATTTCTTTTCAATTTAAATTTCTTTTCTTATTATTTCATCAACTCACATCATCCAAATTGCATGATAACTTCAATAAATTTCATATACCTGAATAATATCATGTTAATTGATGATAAATCATTAAAACCCTCCCTTCCTATCTCATATTAAAAAAGAAATTATTTCTCGTAATGTGACAAGTTACTGGCATTGTGGGTAATGCACCATCATTTTCCTGAAAACACCATCAATTCTATTAACAATACCATTAAATTGTTTAAAATATATTGTAATGTTTATTTTAAAACCCTTTTTATGTTTTGAAAATATATTTTACTCATAATAATAAATGATAAAACAAAATGAGATCATTGTGATCGAAAAACCACAAAAATTAACATAAAATGATCATCATTAACTTTTATCTAATAAATCATCCTCAAGGTATATAAAATAAATAAATTTTAATATCATTTAAAAATCTATAATATCATTAATAAAAAATAATAAAAATTCATTATGTTCATCCTCTTTATTAAAAAAATCCATTCATGAATACAATGTGAACTGATCATTGAAACCATGAAAATGAATACTCCAAAACAATGAAATTAAATACTATAAATCATAAAAGGGTCCCTAAAATAACATAATAAAACCATAATGAATCATTTTTAAGTATAAATTTTTTTTAATTTTTAATTAATGAATCTAATGTGATTATACATGATATAGCATGAAGTAATCTTTCAAACAAAAGTTAATGGGGTTTCTTGAACACAACTCTATTTCTGTGGGTTTTCTGTATCTCACTCCATTTTAAGAATTTTTATACTCATAATATAATTTATTCTTAATTATCCTAACTGTTATAGGATATACATGTCTTATACTTATGATTTTGAAAAACACAACATTTTTTAAAATAAATCATCTTTCAAAACACACCCTTTACTTCTAACTCAGGGTTTATGATTCTTATGTCAAGTGTATTTTCCCCGTTTCATTTGGGAACCCAATTTTTATGAATGTGTCATTTTGAAATTAAAAACATTACTTTAGAAGGGTTATTTATGTTAATGATTGATATATTTTATATGTGGAAGATATGGTAACGTGAATGTTACAATGTGATCGGTGCGCCCGCAATTATATACCGTAATGTAAATGATATGATATGATAGGTGTGCCATGAATTATATAGGGAAACAATGCATTGGGTAATGTGAGGAACCACATTATTAATGTATTATATTCATTAAAAAGATGTTATCTTTTTTCACAACTATGTGTTATAGTTGACAACTATGACATGATGTTTCATTTTTTTTCATTGCCACATTCAATGTATTTTCATATTGATTTTTCTCATGATTATGATAAAATGAATATGTATTGATTATAATGATTATTTTTACCCCATGTTATTTTGTTTCTGGTTACTATCTATCCTTTTACTAGGCTTTTAGCTCACCCATTTTATTTACCCTCATGTGACTTCTTGTACTAAGGACAATACATATGACATTAAGAGGTGAGAAAATAATGAATTAAATTAATTTTATATTTAATTTGTAAATGTTATGTATGGTTCTAGTTTTCCAAAGACACTATAACATTGGAACCTATTATTTTAATTATATTTTTCTTTTTATATTTAAAATGATGAAATATTAATGTATGAAAAATCATGGTTTCTATAGTTGGTATCAAAGGAAAATTTAGTTAATTTCTCAATTAGGATGTGAGAACCATAGTTAAAAACCTTTGTATGAGACTAAGTATAATTAGTCACCTATGATTCATTTATAAGATTATGGATCCCAAAATATATTCCTTTATACATAATTTCACAAAGGAATACATTATATACTCATGATTGTTGAATTATGTTTTTTTCAAAACATTTATATTATAGAAAATGTTGTGAAGATTAAGAATCCTAGCCAACAACCTGTAGAAGGGATAGTGAAGTGATTGACCCAATGGAAACCCCAATGTATTGGGAGGTGGAGTTAAAAGTTTCCTTGTGATGCTTACCCAGATGTCTTGGGTTATGAAAAAGAACCAAAATTATGTGGAACTTCCTCTTTCCCTAAAGTGGGATCAACTAGATATCAAGTGCTTTATGAGGTAAAGACCACCAAAATTTAGTGGATAATTCGATCTACTAGTTTTGGAATACTTGGTATACATGATGGATATGATGTTTTCTATGCTTTAATGTTCAAACATGGTGAAGCTTAGTATTTAATTTTATCATCTATATAGGAAGGCTGATCAAAAGAGAGGTTTGGTTAAGAACACCAAACCGAGGGATGAAATTGAAGTGATGGAGTGGGAAGTGTTTTAGATAATGTTTCATAATATGAATTTTATTTGTACTCTTCTAACATAGTTGGAGAAAAAATTCATAGAGATGATGTAAAAATGATGGATAACATGTCACAAACTCTAAAGAAAATTTTAAAAATCATGAAAGGTACACTTCTTATATTGTTATCAACAATGACAAATAAAATTGACAGATTCGTTAGAGTTTTAAAACCACAACATTGAAATCCACATGCAATTCAGGAAATTGGGATTTATGAAAACTTTTCACGATGTGGTCTCGAAGTGGAGATGATGTTTGGACAATGGTCCCATGGATATGGTGATATGAAACAAAAGATGGAGTCTCAATCCATAGCATATAATGAGATTGGTGTAAAGAAAACTCAACAACACACATGCCAAAAATGTGGGAAGAATCATTATAGGAACTGCCTTAAAGGGATTGGGAAATTCTTCAAGTGTGGTATATAAGGCCAAAAAAATCATGAATGTCAAAAAGGAATGAAAATATATGAAAATGTGTTGATGGAAAAGAGAGAACCACCCATTGTCCAATAATAAAACTATAGGGTTCAAGGGAAAAATGATAGCCAGTTCACTAAACATCAAGTCCTGAAGGGTAATCAACTTCATCAATGACCAAAACCAAATGATCAAGGGAAGGATTATGCCACAACTATTATGTAAGTGGAGAAATAGGATGGAGTGTTAAGTTAATAAGGTTTTCCTTATGACTTTTTCCATTCCTTCTTATTTTGAAAATAACAAACACCCTATAGTTAAGAAAATCTACATTTTACTTATATAAGGAAAATTTCAATCTCAAAGGAATTTACCACTAATATGTTTTCATTGTTCATATCAATATTTTTCTTATTTATAAATATCTGATTCATATAAAACCTTGGAGTCATATAATACTTAGATATGAAGAATTCTGTTTTTGGATCCGAATTCTGGATATGAACTGTAATGAAGTTCCACTCCGAATTCTGGATATGAACTGTAATGAAGTTCCACTCCAAATTCTGGATATGAACTCTTATGAAGTTCTACTCTAAATTCTGCATATGAACTGTAATGAATTTACACTCCGAATTCTGGATAAGAACTGTAATGAAGTTCCAATCCGAATTCTGGATAAGAACTATAATGAAGTTCCACACCGAATTCTGGATATAAAATGTAATGAAGTTCCACTCCGAATTCTGGATATGAACTATAATGAAGTTCCAGTCAGAATTCTGGATATGAACTGTAATGAAGTTCCACTCCGATTTCTGGATAAGAATTGTAATGAATTTCCACTCGGAATTCTGGATACTAACTCTAATGAAGTTCCATTCCAAATTATGGATACGAACTCTCATGTAGTTTGAATCTGAATTTTGATTATGAACTTATCTATGTTCTTACTCCGAGTTCTCTGAATTCATACTCCGAACTCTTATGAGTTTTGACTCTGAATTCCTATAAACTCTGACTCTGAACATTGTATATTCTGGTTCCAAATTCCAGTGAAACTAGACTCTGAATTTCCTTAGAAATTCAGCCTCCGGATTTCTATAGAATTCAGGTTCTGAATTCCTACAAAACAGAATCCGAATATATTTTTATTATAGACTCCGAATTCTATTTTTATTAGACTCCAAACTCTTATTTTTCTTACATTAAGAAGTTTTTACTTACACTCTGATTTGTTACAGGTTTTTATAAAACGATGTCATCGATTTTGTTTCTAACTAACTGTTGGTTTAGTGACACATGTACAGGTCCCTCTAAAATTCAAGGAAAAATGTGACTGTTGGAGGAGAGAGCCGACCGTTGAAGCTTCTCCTATAAATAGGATCTCATTTGAAAAGAAGCAACAACTTTGACACTGATCATGGACTAAGTTCTGTTAAAGTGATTTTTAGAGAGAGAGGCTCTTATTAAATCTCAGAGCTTCATCCAGTAGGATTTAATAGCTTGTAAAATGTTTCCTTGTGCAGACTCGATTCATCCGACTCTGAATGTTGGTGATTACATTCAGGTTCTTTCGGGGATAGGAAGACAGAGGTGCCGACTACCTTGAAGATCGAGGGCTTCCTTGATGAGGAACATAGAGGTTCTAACTACCTTGAAGTTAAGGGCTTGCGGGGATGGAAAGACAGAGACTCTGATCTTCTTATCAATGGATTACCCGAATGTGGGTAAGAAAAACATTCTTGAATGTATAAATCAAGGGACTTTTATCCAAGGTTGTTGGATACCATCCTATTTGGGTTAACAGATTTAAATTTTGTTACTTGTTTTTGTTACAAGTTATTCCGCTGAATTTTGTATTGTAAGGAAAGTATAACCTTTTTATATTTCCTTACACTTGTACTCTGATTCATTTAGATTCAATATGCTTTAAGCTAGAATTTGATTTTGTAAACTTTGGTTAAGATTCAATTTCTAGATCCATATTTCCAGAACCAACTTTCCAGATCCATATTTCTCGAAATAGTTTTTTAGAATCACATTCCAGTTTTATGCAACTGTGTAGAATTTGAATTTTATAACTTCATACCTTGTTCCAATTATCATATTGGTGTTAGTGGTGTTTTGAATTTTCTTAGTTTAACTTTGTTAATCTTAGATATTTTCTTGTTTAATGAAATTTTTATAGTGTAAAATTCACCCCCCCTCTTGTATATTGAGCATCTACATCATTATTTCGATCCTTCAATTGGTATTAGAGCAAGTCTCTGAAATACTTATATTCACATATAATTGTTTCTTGGTCAGTTTTTCATTGTTCTATATATATTTTTCCTGGCTTAGGAATATACTCCTTGAATCTGAACATTTTTTATTAACATATTTTTGTGTATAATGTTTTCCTAAAATGGCAGCAATCAATGTTGGTTCCATCGACAACCTAAATCCTAGAAGTCCAAAATTTTATGATGGTAATGATTATGAGTATTGGAGAGATCAAATGAAGATATTCGTTATCAATACTGGAGTAGAAAATTTTGTTATCCTTACTGGAGGTTATAAAATTCCTGAAAAGGAAGTAAGTGCTTTTACTAATCAAGAGAAGCATGATTATCAATTAAACTATAAGGTACACAACACTTTAATTTTTTCAATTACTAGGAATATATATAGCCATATTTCTTCTTGTGAAGCAGCTAACTGTATATGGATGAAACTTGAAGTTACTCATTTTGGTACATCCAAAGTGATTGAGACCAGAAGAGCTATGCTTAGAGCTGAGTATCATGGTTTTAACATTCCATATGGAGAACCCATTTGTAAGGTGAAACAAAGGTTTTTATGACTATCATGAATAGCTTACAATATATGGGAGAGAAAGGAATGGATGATGAAGCTCTTGTCGACAAGATCATTGATATTATGCCCATTGAGTGGGAATAAAAGAGAATAACAATTGATGAGAACAGGAAGGTTACTCAGATTTCCTTAGATGAACTGTTTGGAACTCCTCTTCAACATGAAACAAGGATGAAAATAGATTCTTACAACATCAAAAAGAATAATGGGAATGGTACTATTTTTTTACTAGTATATCAAATCACATGAAATCTAAGACTCCTGAGAGAGTAACTATATCCAAATCAAATAAGGTTGTTATTCAATCCGAATCTAGTGAGAGTGAAGTCTTAGAAATTGAGTTAGCAAATCTTTCTCAAAGGATGAAAAATATAGCTGGACAAAGAACTTTCCAATCCAAGTATAAGAAGAAGGAAAGGAAAGATAATAAAGATTCAGAAGATACATGTTATGAATGCAAGAGAGCTGTAAACATTAAACCTGATTGTCCTTTCCTCAAGAAGAATGAAAGAAAATATAGGCATTCTGAAAGGAATTGGGAGAATTATTATAAAGATAAATCTGAGAAACATATGAATGATAATGATACTTGGAGAGTCAGTGGTGGGGACTCTTCAGATGAATCTTCAGATTATGAATCTTCTGGAAAAAAGAATCATGGTTTTATTTCCAGGCCACCTGTTGATAACCATTGCATTATGGATAAGGTACACAATGCTGAATCATTGACCAATGTTCCTTTTAATTCAAATGATATTAAATATTATAACTCTTCTAATGAAGAATCCTCTTCTGATGAAGAAAATACTTTACCTACCTATGAAGAAGTTTCATGGTTTGCTGAACTTCTTGAGATTGAGAATTCAAAACTCAATAAAAAGCTTGATAAGGAAAACTCTAGGAATATTATTCTTACTATTAAAATATCAGATATTTCTAAAGATCTTGATATGAAAAATTCTGATTTCGTATGTATTTCAAAAAATCGTGAGGAAGTAAATTCTTATAAGAACAAACATTCAAAAGATTTAGAAAAAGTAATTTCTATGAAAAGTGGTTTCAAGCCTAGCTGTAGTTCCAAATCTAATGATTTTGAAGATAAAAAAATGGTTATAAAACTCAAGTCTGAAATATTTTCCTTAAATAAGTGTTTGTTTAACTTTAACTAAGGTAAAGAAAATTTTGATAAGATGTATTCACAAATATGCCCATTAAAAAACAAATCCGGATTTGGTTATACCCATGCTAAACCAACTTTTAGTAATAATTATTTTGTTCCTTAAATTGCCCCATTCTGTACCAAGTGCAAATGTGGTGGTCACTTGGCAAAGAATTGTTCTTTATTCAAAGCCAAATATTTAGGTTTTCATAAGGGATATTTTTCTAAGAAGATGTGGGTACCCAAAATGTTGTTATCTGAAAAGCTCGGATCCAAACAAGTTTGGATTCCAAAAGTCTAAATCTTTTCTTATTTTAAGAAAGATAAAAGTAGTACCAACAGCAATACATGGTACATGGATAGTGGATGCTCCCGACATATTACTGGTAGCAAAAATAATATTGAAAATATTATAAGGATAAATGAGATATTATTCTTCAATTTATCAGAAGGCAAGATCAACTTGCTGACATTTTCACAAAATCTTTACCCTCTGATAGATATTAAAACATTCAAAATAAGTTCGGAATGATAACCGTGAGGTAATCCTTCTTCATTAACTTCTTTTAAAAACAATCTCCTTATAGTAATAAAATTATTTTCATAGGGGGAGTACATTTGCTTGTTAGCATAATAAAAAATTTTCGCAGTCATTTTTTAAAGCTTTTGTAATAAAAAATTTTTGTAGCCAGTTTTTAAAACTTTTATAGTCAAAATTTTTCATAGTCAGTTTTTAAAGATTTTTTAATCAAAATATTCATAGTCAGTTTTAAATTCTTTTGTAATAAAAAATTTTCGTAGTCATTTTTTCAAACTTTTGTAAGTAATATTTTTCGTAATGTTGTTTTCGTACTGAGAATTTTTGTAATGAAATTTTCTTACTGAGAATTTTTGTAATGAAAATTTTGTACTAAAACATTTGTAATGAAAAATTTGTACATGACCATTCGTAAAGAAATTTTTGTACTGGAACTTTTGTAATGAAATTTTCGAACTAGAACTTTCATAATGAAATTTTCATAACTGGAATTTTTGTAATAAGAATTTTCGTAATGAGAATCTTCCTAATAAAATTTTTCATAATGATATTTTTGTACATAGAATTTTTATAATGATAATTTTCGTAACAAAATTTTTGTAATAAGAATTTTTGTAATGATAATTTTCGTAATGAGAATTTTCGTACTCATACCTTTTATACTAGAGTTTTGGAACTCAAAGTTTTTGCAATAAACTATTCGTAGTATGTTTTTCGTAGTGATTTTTCTGTAGTAAGTTTTTTATAGTCAAATTTTCTTCATGAAGAATATCACCTATTATGAATAAACATTCTGGCCAATCTGAATGGTATGAATTCCAAACTTAAGTTTTCGTAGTCGTTTTTAGTTGCTGGTAGTTTTTTTTCTTATACATTTTCACGGATTCGTTTCTTCTTAAATCCGAATTTCTTCTTAAAACTTCAAAATATTGGATTTAAGATTTCCTTGCAGATATGTTTTCAACCATCAGATCAGATAAGATTTTTTTTCAACCATTAGATGGTTTTTTTTAAGTTCAAAGGTCACCTCCATCACCTATATAAAGTAGACCCCTATTTTTGTCGCACATCAATTTCAAAGCTATCGCGTGCTAAAGCCTTCCCTCAGTTCTTAAGGTCCGTTCTAAATCTCTCAAAGCTCATCCATTCTTAATGTCTATAGAATCAACTTCCCAATATATGTCTTCCACAAATCCAATTTCAAAATGGAATGTGTACAGAGAAAGGTTGGTCCATCCGAACATTTACAAGTAGGTTTCCATCATTTCTAAGAATATCAAGCTGAATAGTTGGGAAGATGTATGTTTATCTAAACCTGGTGAACATGATGTGGTCTATCCAGAGTTAATTTTAGAATTGTATGAATCAGAAAGCTTCTATGAAGAAGAGGGAAGATAATAGTTTTCTTTAAAGTCTTATGGGAGGACTTATAAACATACTTACACCAAGTCGGAAAGCTTGGTGGGGCTAGAAAATGATGGAGATGCTGAATTCTGATCACATAAACTTCTGGATTTTCAGGGCAGTTTTGTTAAGGTGAAGGCCTTATAGTGTCTTGGGCTTGATGATGTAAAGACATCCAAGATTTCTCACCTATCTCCTAATAATCGGATTCTTTAGCTTTGGGTACAATGCTTCCCGGTTCCGAGAAAGGGTGATAAAGATACCCTGAAAAAAAGTGACATATATTTCTTAAATTTCCAGGCCAATCTAAGAAAAATAAATCTGATGAGGCATGTACTTATGACAATCATGAACATCAAGTAAGGAATCTTGAGTTCTCAAATCACTATGTTCCTCGCCTTACTATCAAAGATGATGGTTCAGTGTCTGGATTCTTTGAATATTTCATGTAATTCTAAGGCTCCTAATTGCAAGGTTATGCTTGTTAGTGATGATACCTTGAAGTGGATGAATATAGACAATTCCAAAGAAATAGGAGAGTTCTATAGTTTTCTATAGGAAGAGGCTAAATCCAATCCAAAAATCGTGTAGAAGGCTGAGCCAGTGATGAAGGTTGCTAAAAAGTGAAAAATGAAAGAAGTGATGGCTGATGAAAAGAACCTCAAAGCTAAGAAAACCAAATCCGCACCTCCCAAGACGAAAAAACAAAAAGCTTATTCAGATGAGGTGGATACTAAATGGAGGGAAGATAAGGAGAAGAGGAAATAAGGGGATCCATAGTTCAGATTGGACCCTGCTGAGGCTAAGGCCTTAAGAGAAAAATCTATGGATGAGTTAGAAAAAAAATCCAAAGTGAAAAATATGAAGAAGAAGTTGTCTGAAGATGAAGTTGTACAATCTCTATTGAGATATATAGAAATGGCTTCTGAGAAAATTCAAGTTCCAAAATATTTGGATGTTCAACCATTACCAGAGACTCCTGGGAAAAAATACATCACCCTGGAAACGTCCAAAGGAAAAGAGGATGTTGATGAAGTAATGAAAACAGCTGGTGAAGAAGTAGAATAATAAGTTGTTAAAGAAGAAGAAGAATTAGAAGAAGGAAGTTATGTTCTAGATAACTTGATCAAATAAGTTGAAGATTATCAAGAAAATTCTAAATCCGCAAAACTTTTCACTCTGGGAAAGAGAGTTGAGAAAGAAGGTATGAAGGATAATGATAAGGAAGTGGAAGATAAGGAAAATGTTTTATCTGAAGAAGAATCCTATGAGAAGAATTTTCATGAGGAAGCAGCAGAAAAGGAGAAAATATATAAAGAAAAGTATTTTCAACTATCAGAGAGTGAGGAAGAATCTCAGGATGATCAACCCATTCTGAAAACTGATAAAGGTAAGAAAGTTATCATGGATACACCGACAAAATATGTTATAAGAAAGAAGGAGGTTGGTTGTTCTTCTAGAAGGAAGATGGTTGAAAATAATGAAGAACAATCCCCAAGCAAGTTATCGGATTCGGAGTCATCAGCACAGTGTCGTGACTTTGTTGTTCAATATTTGAAAAAATCGGTGGACACCATTCTAATATTTCCAACTATAGACTCAAGATACCAGATGTTGTAACACAATCTGAATCAGAAGTCATAATCCTTATCCATGGTGATGGATAAGTCTGTGAATATTGAGGTTGATAATATAAATTTCCTTATCAATTATGATTTTCACAGAAAATCATGCAGCAAAGTCACTTTGTGGTCTCAAGAATGTTGAGGAAGACATGGATGAGTTGGATCATTTTCAAAATTATGTTAAAGATGTGTTTGACACTGAGGATTCTAAGATAAGGAATCTTCAGGATGAGCTAATCATTGAGAAAATTTATTGTAATTAACAAGTAATGGACTTGAACGGGAAGGTTAATTCTCTTGATCAAAATTTTTAAAGGGATATAGATCTTCGGATTGAGCTCGATGAAAATTTTGTAAAGCATTATGAGTTACTGAAGATGAAAGAAGAGTCCATGAAGGCTTAAGAAGAAGTCTTGAAAGCTCAAGAGGAAAGGATAAAAGCATTGGAGAGGCAAGCTGAGGATGATCAAAGAGATTTGAAGAAGCTAAAAACCATGTTGAAGAAGCTAATCCCGAAGGAAAAGGAAGACAAATAGATTCAATACGATATTTTGTTGCACTTTTCTTTCCTTGTATAAATTATTTCAACCCTAATGAAATTTTTGGTTGGTTGTATCTTGTGTTATTATGTACTAATGTTTCATGTACATCATTTCTTTTCCATTCCCTTAAATTGTTTTTGAAAATCACAAAGGGGGAGATGGAAAAAGAATTAATCAAAAGAGGGAGAAGGAAAAATTTCAAAGTCAAGAACTATACTTAATTAAGGGGGAGATTATCTAAGGGGGAGTTCCTCATTACGAAGTTTTTCATTTAAAATGATAATGAAAACTCCATGCCGAAAATTCAGAATAAAATGATTAGAGTTCCTAAGCCTAAGTGGGAGTTAGTTGTATTCAATATCATCCAAAAACAAAGGGAGATAATCTCTAATTTCAAAGTCTAGAAATTTATTCTAAACTTTTATATTCTTTTTCGTAAGGTTGTTTGTGCCTTCCAAAAAGGGTGATATTGTTATGTGAATAAGGTTTTACTTAGGAATTTTGTTATTCCTTCTTGTTTTGAAAATAACAAATACCTTATAATTAAGAAAATCTAGGTTTTACATATATAAGGAAATTTCCTTCTCAATGGAATTTACCCCTACTATGTTTTCATTGTTAATTTCAATATTTTTCTTAAGTATAAAGATCAGATTCATAGAAATCCTCGAATTCATATAATACTTAGATTTGAATCATTCTCTTTTAGAATCTGAATTTTGGACATGAGTAGTAATGAAGTTCCACTCAGAATTCTGGATATGAGCTGTAATGAATTTCCACTTCGAATTCTGGATATAAACTGTAATGATGTTCTACTCTGAATTCTGGATATGAAATGTAATAATGTTCCTCTATGAATTCTGGATATGAACTGTAATGAAGTTCTACTCCGAATTCTGGATAAGAACTATAATGAAGTTCCACTCTGAATTCTAGATATGAACTGTAATGAAGTTCCACACCGAATTATGGATATAAACTGTAATGAAGTTCCACTCCGAATTCCAGATATGAACTGTAATGAAGTTCCACTCCGAATTCTGGATATGAAAGGTAATGATGTTCCACTCCAAATTCTGGATACGAATTCTAATGAAGTTCCATTCCGAATTATGGATACGAACTCCCATGTAGTTCGACTCCAAATTCTGATTACGAACTTATCTACATTCTGACTCCGAGTTATCTGAATTCAGACTCCGAACTCTTATGTTTTTTGACTCCGAATTCCAATAAACTCAAACTCTGAACTTTCTAAGTGCTGGTTCCAAATTCATGTGAAACCAAACTCTAAATTTTCTTCGAAATTCAGACTCCATATTTCTATAGGTCTCAGGTTCTTGAATTCCTATAAAACAGAATCCGAATATATTTTTATTATAGGCTCCTAATTCTATTTTGATTATAATATGAACATTTATTTTTCTTACATTACGAACCTTTTACTTACACTCCGATTTGTTAAAGTTTGTTATAAAATGATGTCGTCCATTCTATTTCTAACTAACCATTGGTTTAGTGACACGTGTACAGGTCCCTCCGAAATTCAAGGAAAAATGTGACCGTTGGAGGTGGGAGCCAACCGTTGGAGCTTTGCCTATAAATATAACCTCATTTGTAAAGAAGCAACAACTTTGACACTGATCTTGGACTAAGTTCTGTCGAAGTGATTTCTAGAGAGATAGAGAGGCTCTTATTAACTCTCAAAGCTTCATGTAGAATGTTTAAATAGCTTGTTCAAACATTTCCTTATGCAGACTCACATCGTGCGACTCAGAATGTTGATGATTACATTCGAGGTCTTCTAGGGATAGGAAGACAGAGGTTCCGACTTCCTTAAAGTTCAAGGGATTTTTTGCTAAGGAACACAGAGGTTCTAACTACCTTGAAGTTGAGGGCTTGCGGCGATAGCAAGAAAGAGAATATGATCTTCATATCGAGGGCTTAACTGAGTGTGGGTAAGATAGAATTTCTTGAATGTATAAATCAAGGTACCTTTATCCAAGGTTGTTGGATACCCTCCTTTATGGGTTAAAATATTTATATTTTATTACTTGTTTTTGTTACAATTTTTTCCGCTGCATTTTGTATTATAAGGAAAGTATAACCTTCTTATATTTCCTTACACTTTTACTCTGATTCATTACGATTCTATATGATTTAAGGTATAATCTCATTTTTTAAACGTTTTTTAAGTTTCAATTTGTGGATCCATATTTCTAGAACAAACTTTCCAGATCCAGATTTCCGGAACCAGTTTTTCGGAATCACATTCTAGTTTTAACCAACTGTTTAGAATAAGAATTTTATAACATCATACCTTGTTCCAATTCTCCAATTTGTGTTATAGGTGTTCTGAATTTTCTTAGAATAACATTGTTAAACATATATCCTTCCTTGTTTAAGGAAAATTTTAATGTGTACAATTTACCCCCTTCTTGTATATTGAGCATCTACATCGTTATTTCGATCCTACATGGAGTTGTACAAGGTAAAAATAATATTCACTCAAAATAGAAAAAGTATAATTTGATTCTGGTGCTACACATTAATTTATAAGTCATAAATTTTATAGAACTATTGAATCGATTCCCTAAAACCTTAAAGTAGAGATATCCATAAAAACACCTAGTGGTGGAGTCATTACAACCTAAGTGTTGGACACTCCACCTATTTGATTATGTGCGAGGACTCTTCCTAAAAATATCTAGATGCTTCCCTTAATTGAATTTGATGTTGTACTAGGGATGGATTAGATCTCTTTATATATATCACAAATTAACTGTTAGGAAAAGGAAATAAATTTTCACATTCTAAATCATCCCATGATAATCTATAAATTCAAGCATGACCTTGAATATTCTTTGAAATATCCTTCAAAGGTGTCTGCATTGATTCACTCTAAAGAGGAATACATCACACAAATGGTCGAGCCAAAGGAATTTATTCACCTAGGTGAAGTTTCCATTGCGAGGGAATAAAATAATGTATTTCTAGAAGAGTTAGCCAAACTACCTATAGATCATGATGTATAGTTCTCAATAGAACTCATACCGCGTGCTACTCCCATCTCAATGTGTCCTTATATAATGGGTCCTATTGAACTGGAGGAGTTAAAGAAGCAACTACAATATCATTTCGACAAAATGGTTCATACACCCTAGTGCATCACATTAGTGTTCTCCAATTCTATTATTCATGTAGAAGGACAGATATATGTGGCTATGTATCAATTATCGAGAACTCAATAAGATCCCCATAAATAAAAAGCAACCTCTCTTGAGGATTGTTGACTTGATTGATCATATTAGAAGATATTGGTACTTCTCAAAGGTGGAACACTTTTCTGGATATCACCATCTAAAGGTGAAGAAGTAAGATATTTAGAAGACTTCCTTCCAAACAAGGTATGTGAATTATGAGTATTTAGTGATACACTTCACACTTACTAATTTCCCTACAATCAACATGGATTTGATGAATAATGTGTTTAAAAAATACCTCAACAAATTTTTTCTAGTGTATATCGATGACATTCTAATGAACTACAAGATACAGGTGGAACATGAATAACATCAATGACTTGTGTTTGTGACATTGAGGAAAGAGTATTTGTTGGATAGGTTTAAGAAGTATGTCTTTTGGATGCAGTAAATCACGTTCTTGGGAAATTTGATCACATGAGAAGGAACTTTTGTGTACCATTCAAAATTCAAGGTAATTGAGAAATGGCCCAAACCCTCTAGTGTCAATGAAATCCGCATTTTTCTTGGTTTATCAGGGTATTATCTATGTTTTATGAGAAATTTCTCATGATTTCCTATCGCACTAACTTTGTTAATAAGGAAAAGAGTAATGTATGTTTGGGAATAAAAATTTGATGATTTCATCTAGGATCTAAAAAAAGGTTTATCACTTCACCTGTACTCACATTACTGAATAGTGTACTTAGTTTTGTGACATATAGTGATTCTTATAAGAAAGTATTGGGTTGTTTAGTCATCCAAAATGATAATATGATATCCTAAACCACACGAATGTTGAATATCTATAGACCTAAATACCATATGTATGACCTTGAGATAATAGCTAGGATTTTTTCCTTGAAAATCTTACTACATTATCTCTATGGAAAGAAGTGTGACATATATACCGATTACAAGACCCGAAAAAATAAATTCAAACAAAATAGGTCAACATGTGTCAATGATGATGGATAGATCTAATCAAGGACTATGATTACTCTATTCACTATCATCATGGGAAGACAACATGGAATCTAATGAACTTTGAAGAAAATAACCTACTCATCTGTCTATGTTTCAGATTGAGAATGAATCTGACATTACATGAAATGGATGAATTTGGAAATAATAATGAATATGAATACATCCAACATTTCCCAAATGATCTCCAAACCATCTATGAAAGATAATTGTAATGAGGTACAATGTGATGATACAACGTTTCAAATGAAGGGGAATATTTTAATTGAAGTGAATCTTCAGGAGATCCAAATCGATGATGATGTCATAATTCAATTTGGAACAAGGCTATGTGTTCCTTCATCAACTGGGAGAAAGAATGATATATTGGACAGTGGACATAGGTCAACATTCTCTTTCCATCCATGTAGCACCAAGATGTTCCATGATCTCTGAGAACACTTATAGTGAGAGAATATGAAGAAATAAAATATGGAATATATCTCAAGGTGCTTGATTTGTCAGTAAGTTAAGTCAAAGAGAAAAAAATTCCAAAGGGAATATAAAACAATTTCATATACCCATATAGAAAAGGGAGAATTTCACAATGGATATTTTCACTGGTCTCTCAAGGAAATCCAGTTGAAATAATGTGATATGGGTTTTGGTGGACCGACTCACCAATATAGAAAAATTTCTCGTTATTTGGGAAGATATTTCACTATTATGACATGAAATGAAATATGTGAACGAATTGGTGAGTCTACATGGGGATCCAAAATCAATTGTATTTGATCATGATTGTAGGTTCAAATCAAAATTTTGGAGGATTCTTCAACATATCTTGGGTACTAAATTGAATTTCAGTATATCTTATCACCTCAAACTGATGACCAATCTGAAAGGAAAATTCAGATACTTGAATATATGTTAAGAGCCTAATAATTGGAATTCAAAGGTTGATGGAATCGACAACACCCATTGGCTGAGTTCTTGAAATCAAATAGCTTCCACTGAAGTTTTCATATGGCTCAATATAAATATCTATATAGAAATTGATGTATAACTCCAACCTATTGGGATTACGTTGGACAATGAAAGCTACATGGACCTGATCATGTACAAGAGATTTCGGAAAAGGTTCAATCCATCAAGAAACATATCCAAGATGCTCAGATTCTGAAAAAAGAGCTATGATGAAAACCATCAAAGGTACTTGGAGTTTTACATTGGAGATAAATTCTTCCATCGAATAACACTATAAAAGAGAGTCATGCAGTTTTGAATCAAAGGCAAGATAATCCAAAGGTACATTGTCCCCATTGAGATCATCGGATGAATATTATCCATATCCTATCATATTTCAATTCTACTGAATATGGATCATATTCATGATGTGTTCCATGTATCACTCTTGAAGAAGTATATACCAGATCCCTCACATATACTGAACTCAGATGGGGTATAGCTAGAAGATGATCTCTTTTATGAGGAGTATCTAGTAATGATTCTGGACTAGAGGGAAAGGGTTCAACAAAATAAGACAACAAAGATTTTCATATTGTTTTGTATGAACCATAAGTATGAATAAGCAACCCATGAACTAGTGGAGTCGATGAAAGAAATGTAACCTTACATATTATTGTAAAATTAAATTTCGAGTGTGAAATTTTGAATTAGGGAAAAATATAATAACCCAAATATTTATCAATGGAAATTCCCCTCATTGAATTAGTTCACATAAATAAAAGTCCACAACAATCTTAAATGGACTACTAAATAATATTGGAACATTATAGACTAGTTGTTAAACATTATTTTGGTAGTTATGTGTTTTGAATTTTGAAAATCTGGCGTAAAATATTGCGATCAGTATGATTTTTGGAGTCTGATAGGGAAAACAAAATTTTTGGTGAATATTAACATACCCTTATGAATACTAATTTTACACATATGAATATTAATATGACCCATATGAATTGTAACCTAACCCATGAAGGTATAAAATAATTTAGGAACCTTATAAATTAGAGTTAATGTTTTAAATATTAAATATTTTGTGTTATTATTTTTGAGATTAATAAATATTTAATTATAATTTTAAATAAAATTAATTTTCAGAATATTTATTCGTAAACAAATATATTTTTTCAAATGATTTTAGGTTAATTTTATGATACCATAATGAATTGTGTAATCTATTATAAAATTAGTAATAATTTTAAAATTTATATTTTCCATGTAAATGAATAATTTAGATAAAAATTAAAATCCACATACATAAAAAATATATTTCATAAAATGGAGTCAAATTTTAAATTCTATATATAAAAATGGTTAGGGTGAAATCTTGGGATTTTTTGGAAATGGATTAAATTTTTTTTATTACTGAAATTTTATAATTTACAATGTATGCTAAATAAATGAATTTTAGCATCACGAATGACACATTGGATGATGTAAATGTACATTGTTTCGAACTAACTTTCACATATAACTATATTTAGTCACATGAATCCTCAATGTTTCTTTTCTAGAGTAAGATAATAATCTAATGATTAAAATAATACGAAAACACCCATCTCTTACACAATAAATACCACCCACACACCCTCTTTTCCTCAAACCAATAATGATTTCATACATCCCAATATTATGCCCAATACTATTCCCTAGTCCATCCACCACAACCTGGATCACTTTTCACATCAAAAGAACAATACTATGTGCCTTGAAGAGGATCTCAATAGGACAATTGAAGAGGTAAATCCCATCACTATTCATTTAATTTCCTTTCAGTTTCAATTTATTTTCTTATTCATTCCTCACCTACCTTCATAAAAATATAATAATAAATCTAATACCATACATATACTGGAATTATATCATGATAATATAAGAACCAACATTTAAATCATCCATCTCTCTCTTTCATCTTAAAAATGAAATCATCGATTGTGATGTGTCATTTTACCTGCATCGTGGCGATGCTCCTTCAATTTCTATAAAATAACATAAAGGAAGTTAATAAAAACATTAAATTGTTTAAAAAAGAATTTAAAATTATTTTTTTACCATTTTTATTTTTGGTAATTGACTTATACTCATAATATTAAATGATAAAACAAAACAAGTTCATTGTGATAAAAAAACCATGAAAATCAACCTAAAATGATCATCATTAACTTCTATCTAATGAATCAGCCTCATTTTTTATAAAATAAAAATATTTTTTAACAGAATTTTATCTTCTTTAATATCATTAATAACATATAATAACAATTGTAGATGTTCATACTCATTATAATAATACATCCATTCATGAATATAATGTGAACTGATAATTGAAACCATGCAAATAAATTCCCTAAATGATGAAATTAAACTCTTTAACTCATAAAACATCATGAAAAAGTACATAATAAAACCATAATGAATAATATTTATTTATAAAAATGTTACGGAATGGTCAATTAATCAATATAAAATTATTATATAATATATTAATGTGAATGATGCTTTTAGACAAAAGGTACGAGAATTCTTGAAACCAATTCTCATTCTCTGTGGTTTCTATCTCTCACTCAATTTTTAGTATGAGTATTCCTTAAATAATAATTTATTCATAATTATATTATAATTTCATGGATATAAATGTTTTATACTTTAGTATATTAAAATCGGAATGTTCTCCAAAAAATATATTCTTTCAGGACCCCACTTTTACATCTAACTCAAGGTTAATTATTATTATATCAAGTATGATTTTTCTTTTAATTTGGTATCCCAAAGTTTATTAATTTGTTCTTATAAGATTGAAATAATTCCATTCCATGGGTTATTTATGATCTTTATTTATATATGTTTTATGTGACATACATAATAATGTAACTTCAATGATGTGATAGGTGAACCCTGAATTATATAATGCAATGGAAATGTTATGATTTGATTGGGGCACCCAAAATTATATTGCACTCCAATGAATTGGGTAATGTAGAGAACCTCATGAGTAAAGTGAAATATGAATGAAGGGGAATCTATATTTTTTCAAATCTTTTTGTGGTACTGGACCACTATTAGACATTGTTTCATTTTTATGAATTGCCACATTCAAAGTCTTTTCTAATTTTTCCTCTCATGATTATGATCAGATTCATATGTTGTGATGATAATGATTATTTTAATCCCATTATATATTCATGTTCATATCTATCCTCTTGTGTTTCTTTTATGTCACCCCTTTTGTGTATCATTAGGTGACTTATTGTACTAAGGAGAATGTCCATTAAGAAGCTAGAGATGAAGAAATTAAAAAAGTTGTATTTTTATGTTGTAAATGTTATATATGGTCCTAGTAATCCAATGATTGTAAACCTTTGGATACTATTTGTGTAATGATTTTATGTTTTTATCATTAAAATTATGTGATAGTAAAGTAATAAAAATTAGGTTATCTATTGCACATAGATCAATTATTGAAGTATTTAAAATTTAATCTTATCATAAAAGTGGTAAGAGTGCTGCCAATGTAAGTCCTTATTTAATTACGATATTATTTCACACCAACATAATTATTCAAGAGAGTTAATGTTTAATTATATTATAAGGTAATTATTAAATATTTACATATTAGATCCAATAAATTATTTTATAAATTGGTTCTTTTATGAAATTACATGTTTTACTTTCATTTTATTCTCTGTATGAACTCATGGGACATGAATAATATTGTAATAAAACAATATGTTATTAATCTCCTTGGTCTAAAATCCATTTTCTTCAAAATAAATATTTTTTAAAAATGTTTTCGTGATTTTATTTATTATTCAAAAAAAAAATTTAAAATAATTTTACCGATGGTTTACTTTTTATAAACTGGTTCAAAAAATAATCTTATTTTCATATTCAAAATGATTTACATATAAATTTTTATAGAGAATATAAAAGTTATATTTTGTTTGAAAAAAAAAATTGAATATAATTTCCCACCAAAAAGACTACATAATGCTTTAATGAGTAATTTACAGGTTTCCATGGGACTTTTCATAAAATCATTATCCTCGGAATTTTGGAAATTTTATGATTTAATCAAATTTATTTCAAACATGAATGTGTATTTTTCTCACGACATCACTAGTGATCTTTTAAAACAATTTTCATCTTTGTAAACATAATTTAATTAAAATTATGATTTACTAAGGATATAACATAATGATATCATGAAAAATATTTATTTTGATGGTTTATGATAAGTTTGAATAGGTAAATTATTTCCCATATATATGTTACTTATTCTAATGAAGAAAATTATTGATAGATAAAGAATATTTTTTATGTTTTTTTATTGAAATCATGAATAATTTAGAAATATTAAGTGAAAAATTTGGCTTAGTATTACATAAACCCATGATGAATTTATAGATTTGTTAAGACAAATCATTTTGGTTATTTGGAGAATTACTTACCTATTTATGTTTGATTCCATGTAAGGAGGCCCAGATGCCATGTTTATTTTCTAAAACAATATTAATTACATTATTTGGAAATATTTTATTTTTATCAATGTGATTATTTATGTAGTTATAAAAATTTTGTATAAGGTTCATGGTCATGAGATTATTTAAATGAAATTATTTGAGAATCATTTATTCCTTCTATATTATTATTTGTGCCGACGTAATTTATTAATTTGAATTTGTTTCAATTTTTTACCCTGGCATATTGATCCTTCCTTGTTTACTCATGATCACTTCTAATGTATGTAACCTTTACTAAGTATCTGAGATCAAATATATTTTGTATCCCTTTCAAAGTAATATATGATGTTTAATATGGATGATATTAAATGATATGATATAAATAATAATAAAGGTATCAAATAAAATACAATGTTTTATTTAACATTTTGAAATTTAATTTGAGATTTGAGAATGTTTCTATTTTATACTTAAATTTTATACTATTCTATACTTTCAGAACTAATCTCTTGTTTCTTGTACAAATATAACATATTATCCAATGGTTGATGGATAATAGAGTTGGTTTTTCTATATGTATCTTATATCAAGAATATATGAGTGATGTTGAAGAATTTTTATTTATTAATAAGCTTCTTATATTGTAGTAAAATATCCCTTTGTGGAAAAGAAATTATTTTCAATTTTTTTTGTTTTTAATAAGTATCTAAAAATCAATCTAAAAGGTCATTGGTTAGTTATTGGGTGGTCGATATTGTAATATTACATGTGTATTGAGGCCAATGATTCATGATATGTATTTTCATCATTGGAACTAGAAGCATGGGATTAGAGGTTATGTTGTTAGTATCAATATAGTTTTTAAAATCATTAAGAAGTTTGAATGTTATTTTTTGACAATTATTTTTTTTTACAAATGAAATCATGGGTTTATAAGTTTAATATAACTTCTGTTTCAATTTTTTCAATAAAACACTATCTAGTAAGTGTTATATATTTATTGTTGTTTGGGGATTATGATAGGTGAAGAGCCGTAGAATCTAATTATATATTTAAAATTCTCGGAGAACGTCATTAAAATATTTTAATGTATTTATTTAGTGGTATTATTATAAAATTTTCCCTTATATAGATCTTAGAACGATGTTATTGATTTAGAAAAGAATTAGGTTAGTGTCAGAACACTAATGAGGGTTGGTCAGTTATATTCCAATCTTCATTCCGGTGCACAGTGATTAATACCTAACTGTTCACCAAGATATGAACTCCAATGTGATCTAATTAGGTTAATTCATATGCTCAGTATAATGAATTATAATTTATTTTAACATACTCATTTGGGAAAGATAATAGATTAGATAATTGAACAGTAAAATGATAATGTAAAACATTTATTTGAAGATAAAGACCCATAAGTTAGGGTATTCCTATCTTTTATGAATAATTTCTTCTTAGTGTTTTGTTTTAGCTTTGTATATTTATTTATGTAATTATTTCCATCCATATATATCATTTAATTTAATGTATGGATTAATAAGGAAACATTCTTATTATGGATCTAATATAAAATCTTACGATTAACCTAACCAATAATAAATTTAGAGAAGAATCTGGGTTATAAATATTATGATTATTCCAAATCAACCAACAAAAATTATTGTTAACATATGATTATAGTTTAATAACCTATCAGAAACAATAAGACAAGGATGATGTCTCATGAAAATGTGGGAGATAAAATACAATAATGTATGAAATATCCAATTTAATTCATAATAAAAAGGTTTATAGAAACACCCTTGATATTGTATCAAAGGTAATAGAAAATTATTTATGTCTGGAGAATGAGAGAATTTTGAATATAGATTTCAATAAAAAATAATGAATTTGTTTACCTCAATAGTGGAAAAATATTTCTCTTCAAATTTAACTTATGGTATTAATTTATACATTTGATTTAAAATTGTATCCAAAGGGATTTCAATCTTTTTCGACATCCTTATTTAATGGTATTGTAAAAAATTTTGGGGATGCAACTTATATAAGGGTGATAGAATGTAAAATCCCAAGACATTAGTATATATATTTTTCATTAATTAATATTGAGTCTGAAATATTTCACCACACAGACTTAAAAAAATGTCATGATACATATTTCATTAAAGCAGTCAACTTTTAAATCCCATTACGGTAACAGACAATAAATTCATATAAAATAATAAAATTAATGAAATTTGAAAATTTCACTGAAATATTATTATAAAGTCTTATTATTTAAGAATTTTTTTTAAATAAATGATTATGGTCTTTATATTATGTGTTATCAATTAAAATATAAATATATACCGTTTTAAAATTTTTAATTAGTTAAAATTAAATTCATATTAAAAATTGTACCACCAAAATTATCTTAGTATGAAATGTCTTGATTTTTTTAAATATCTATATTATATGTGAATGGTGAGAATACCATTCGTGTATAATTTAATCACTAATGATGATATTATAATAATAGAATAATTTAAAAAATATTTGGGAAACCATATATCTCTACAATCGTGTACTTATTTAATATATCTAATATATATTTTTCAAACACATGATCAAAAATTTTAAATATATGAGATATTTTATTATAAAATTTATATTTCAAAATATTACAAGTATTAATTTTAATGTGAAACTTCTATTATATGTAAATTGAATTAACTTAAATATAGTATAAATTTTGATTGAAAACATTGAATTTTGGTGGTAAGGGTATTATTATATTTTTAGTAATAAATTAATTACCATGATATATTTTGGATGAAGATGAATTAGTTGGTAAGAGAGTTATATTATAATGCATAAAATTAGATAATTTTACATTTCATATAGACATTACAAACTCATTTTTTTGGTTTTAATGTTTTATATACATATATTACCAACCTTCCATCTCCTACATCAACCAACTTTCATTATATTTAATTTATTCCCCTTATTAACAATTAATTTTCATAGAACATTCACGTCCCTTAACCATTAAAAGGAACCATATACAAAACTTCATTAGGAAAACAAAAATATCCATTACTTGGTCAATATTTCATTTTTTTCGTCATAAAACCCTCTCCCAAAAACCATAGCCTCTTTAAACCCTGAATTATTATAATCCCATAATTTATAAGGATAATTAAATTGAAAATAGATGTTCCTAACATGAATGTAACTCACCTCTTATCTTCATTTTAAATTTTTACCATCATTAGTATAATAACATTCTAATATAAATAATTTAGTAAAATAAATGTACTTGATTTTTATTATATCTACTTGAAAACTATTATTAATTTAGTACAAAACATCCACAACAAAAAAAACACATTGATCATATGTGTGTTTGGACTACGACCACCATTCTATATTGTTGTTAGTTTCTCATCAACACATAGTAGGGATTGTATAAAGGAAGGTTTTTATTAATAATTATGTTTATAACTTCACTTAAAAAATTATTATATGGTCAAATATTAAATTTACATTATTTCCATCCCTTTATCAAGGAATGAGATCGTTAATCACATGTATGTGTGGAGTGTCGCCTCCCTGATTTACATGTATTATATCACATAACCACCAATCCTGAAAAGAAGTAAAAGTTTAATAAAAAATGTATTTTTAAAACATTATTATAATTAATTAATGATCAATTTTTATATACTATGACTTAGTCAGTTCATTGAGAAAAGAGATTTTTAATAAAGTTTATATGTCGACTATAGACTCTATAAATGATGAATTTAATTTATCAACACCACTAATAATTAAGGGTCAAATCAATGGATTTTATGGATATAAAGGATATATACTACATTACAAATATTTTTTGAAATGTTGTATTATCATTATGTAATAGCACCTTTTAGCACATTCTATTATGATGAAATGCTTTTTTGTGGTCTATTTACAACCTACAAAAGGGATACTTAATTGTTATATAGTGAATGATTAAAAAATGTTATATACTATTAATGAAATTTTTATAATATTTTATTTAATATAATTTTAATTCCATTGAAAAATATTATTAATATATGAACTTTTTAATAATATATGATCTCTGATCATTAAAAAAAAGAAATATGTTTTCCTCTAGCATCATCTTCAGGTGTGTATAATTTATACTCTAATGGGATGGATGTGGAAGAAAATAATTATTCAAGGGATATTTATTAATGAATTATATTTATCTACAGAATTATGATTTTTTTGAAAAATATCAATTATCAACATTGACATTTTAAATCATGTGAAAGATGATTTAAAAATGCTAACACCCAATGTTAAAAATATTCTATAATGTAAAACAATACTCATATTAAATTATTATGAATGAAGAACATAAAAAGAGTTATGGAGATAAATGTGATTGTGTAACAGATGTATAATATTGTATGGAACCTGCCTTAAACATTACATAATCATGAGTTAAATTAACAATTCACATTGAGGATGTTTTCAAGATTATAATTTTAGATATTTAGACCATAACTATTACATTTCATCTGAAAAATTACAAGGTAGACAATTCTACTCAGCTTCAAATTTTTTTATAAAATTAAAAACTCTTCAAAAAAATAGTCATGTCTATTCCCATGTTTTAGACTGCACGAATTTTCCTTGATCTCATCCTTGACCCTATTCATCTTTATGTCTTATAAAAAACATTCCAAAACATGGGTTGACTGTAAAACGATTAGTAAGGGAAATAAAACAAAAAATTAAAACATTAATTAATTAATACATACATAACAGAATCTCTATAACATACCTCATGGAATCATAATATTTAAATAGAAAACACTAATCATAAATGTAACTTCTGGCCTCCACAACACACATACATTGTAGATTTCATAGCTTTATAGGTAGTTACATTTGGAATACCCATCACAATATATTCCCTACATCTCTGAAGAGAAACATTCACATTTACCTCTGCCACATTACTAAATGTATTGGAGAGCTATCTCAGGCTCACCCGCCCTAGGTTTATCACGGTACCACCTGTATTAATAAGTAGTGCTGAAGAACCATAACGTATTCATAATATATAAAACAAGAATAAATGAAAGATAACATTTACACATTACAATCACAATATATTTTTTCAAGATATTGACAAACTCAATTCTTTATCAAACAATTTTCAAAAATAATTAAAAAAAATTTAATAAAGAGATTTTTAAATAAAAGTGTCGTATACCACTTTGAAACTTTTAAATCAATCATCATTTGAAACCATTAATTTCCATATAAATAAAATCTAAAACCAATTTCAAAACATGGAAATTCATGAGAAATATTTAGAAGAATATATCTTTAATACATTTTATCTGATATTTTAGTTAAAGAGTTTTTTACAAATTGAGAGATGCTTGAATAAAAATAATTGAGGAATAAATTTTAATCAGAACTTTATAATATCATGAGAATAAATGATTCATGATATAATAACCCAAAAGTCTGTATATACACCATATAAGAGTGAATTGGTTCCCCAAAAAATGAATTCTCAATGTAATGTAAATTGAGATGAAATCCCTTATAAAAACATTATCCATAGATTAAGGATAAATAAATTACATAATAATGTGTGACAAATATACATACACTCAATATGATTGGATATTCAGTTTAAATCATTCATAAAACATTCACACATATTTTTTTAAAAACAACACAATTAATGTGGATGTTTAACTCAATGAATGGAAGTTCTATAAAAATAACTGTTATCAAGTTCTTATCAATGACATAAAAAATTATCAATGGAATGATTACATGTATAAAATTTATATCCAAAATAGGGGAGTGAAAATTATAATCTAAAAGATAAACATTTATTCCACACCTAATCAATGCATGACATAATTACGAAATAGATGTTTAACCCAAGGAATGGAAATTGGGTTAAAACATTCTATTACAGAAATTCAACACCCTAAAGACATCGCTTTAAAATTCAGAAAATGTGTTGGTGTGGGGGGAAATGGTCTCTTATCACACGGACATTAAGCTTAAAAAAATAAGGATATAGAATAAAATATCCGTATATATGATGTTGTAAATTAAAATACATAACAAAAAGTAGTCTTTTAAAAAGAGGAGGGTGAAAGGTTCCCTTATCGATTTTGTAACATACGAAACATACAACCTATTAAAGAAGGATCATAAAATTAAGTTGTAAATACCCATAAATAAAATTATATTATACAATGAATACAATCATGTTCTGTACATACATCACAAAAAGGAAATAGTGGAAAATATAGCATGAATCTTTTGAGAATATAAAGTGACATGAAAACTCCATACCATGTTGTAATCAATCGAGTTTTAAGAACAAAAGATAATAACCACAAAATATATCACATAATACCATGAATATAAATAGAATCATGATAATATATATCAAATGGTAGTACAAAATACACAACATGCAATAAATAAGTTGCTAACAGTGGAAATCTCACAGAATTGAAAATTAGATAAGAAAACCCCTTACCTCGAGTCTGACTTGACCCGTTTATACTTTAATCTCATGAATAAGAAGATAAAGTTAATTTATAATGATTTAATAACCTTTTTAAAGTTTATTATTTCTTTTACATCACTTATTACCATGTTATATGCATTATGCAGTCATTTAGAATAATAATGATCGTTTTGTCAATATTTGGTACTTGAGACCAAAATGAACTTCTTATAATTACAAGTCCTTAATGTTGTAAAAATTACCTTATCTATAGAATTATATTCATGATTTAGATATCATATATATAATATATATTCATTATATTAATTTATTTAGAATATTACATAACATTTGGAGACAAGAAATGAAATGCACCGTTCATAGAGACGGTAAGCTATACGTACGCATGAACGCTACATTCATTTCTTTTTCAGATTTAATGGAATGAAAACATAATGAAACCTAGGTATATTATAAATCCTGTATAATATAACATGATATATGTGTTACATAATTTCCTTAACACCATCCTTTATATGTTTCACGTATGTCAAGAATGAATTATATCACCTTCAGGTGACGGTCGTCCTGATTTCCTCAAATGAAATTATCGTTTATACACATATTGGAATGAAAAAAGGTATGTTTGTAAATAAAAAATATATAAGAATAGTGGAAACATAAAAATAATATATATCATATATAAATACAGTTCCATCATAAATGGCCACCATAAGAGGTGGTAGGATAAGATTGAACAATCATCGTTTCGTGAGGCATTAGTTTGCCGCCCACAGAAACAGTATGTTCTTTACCAATTAGATGGAGGAGTGTGTAAGTGTAGTTAGAATACTTCTCATAAAAAACCTAGTATATTTTGGTTACTTATGTTGTTATAAAATAAGGTAATAAAAAGAGTTTAGGGGTTGGATAACTAAAAAAAAACAAAAGAACTTAAGAGAAGATGTTACCTTTAAATTGGGTAACTCCCTTTGGTTAAAAAAAAGGGTTCTTTAAAGTGTGTTATGACCAAGGTAATGCTTATAAGAGGAAGAGAGGGATCTTGAGAGCTTATTTGGGTAGATTTTCGATGAACTAAGGGGCTTGAGAGGTGTGATTAATGGGTTTTATGTGGGGGCTTTTTATAAGGGTGGGGAGGGGCTCTTTAGGAAAGTGTGTAATTATAAATTTATTATATAATGATTTTTGGATTAAAAATGTCAAAAACTTATTGAAGTATAAGATAATGTGACTCATGGTTGAAATAAAATCATCCAATATACATTGGACAGGATTTTGATGTTATTTAAATCTTTATAATCTTCTTTATTTAAGTCATTTATTATTCAGCTAAACACTGCATCATTATTGAGTCACAAATAATTTATTTTATTTGATGTCTAAAAATTATACAAAATACCCTAATTTAGGAAATATTTTTTGCCTTATAATTAAAATTTATAGTCTAATATATCCATTATATAACCCACATTATAATTGTTTTAGCAAAATAATACATGTTTATGATATTTTTGTTTTTACTTTAAATAAAAAGTTATTAATATCATTATCTTACCCAAGTGAATTTCAAAAGCCGAAAGTCTGAACCATGATTTTTCATGGTCAGCTATTACTCATCCAACAAGGGTATGACCAATGTTAAGGTAATTTCATATTATTATAATATTGTTTTTACCTTGAATTTCCATATTTATCTTTAACCACAGAAAATAAAAGTCATAATTTTAAAGACCCATAAAATTTAAGGGAAATTTTTTCATAATTTTTTTTGGAATTTTACAAGAGTGTGGTTTCTGACGGAACCTGATTCCGAGGCTCGTTGTGCCCGGAATCAATTTCTGAAGATTGGCTCGGGTACGTTCAGTGAACGAACGAGCGGGAATTTCTAACTTTTGAACCGGTACCCGGAATCGAATTCCGAGGGCACCGATGGAATCGTAGTGCTGATAATTGCTTAGGAACTCCTATTCTGGAGTTAAGTTTACACGACTGTTGATAATAAAAATTGTGGAAGTTTATTTTATAATGACACTACAATTTTTATTATTTTACTCTATGTGTAAGCTCTTGATGGACGCTGGGTAAGCAACCAACCTCCCTTGGGAGGTTATGTGGGTGGTGGGGCCACACGAACCCCACCCCTTCATATCCTCTAATACCCCCTCAACTCCCACTTAAATTATGTTAACTTAAGTTATAACCTATGACTTAAATGTAATGAGTTAATGAGGTGAGTAGTGTGTGGTTATTGAATTTCAAACTCTTGAAATTCATTTGTGTTGTTGTGTTAATAAAATAAGAAAGAGTCTTATTTTATTTTTGTTAGAGTTTTGTCTCCTTGAGAGAGTTGGTAAGCTTTCTTCATCTTCTTCAAACCTCGACGAAGAACGCGAAGAACACCGTTCTTAAACGAAGAACTTCTCCGCTGAAGAACACGGTCCTTCTGCGATGCCATATCCGCGACGAAATCGCCATCAAAGAACTTTTAATCCTCACTTCGCGACATCCACGTTCTTTTCCCGCGACGCCTGACCTTCGCGACGCTCATCTTCCGCGGGTCGTTGACGAACACCGCTCTTGAAGCTGAGGTAGGGGATTATTGTTATTTTATTTAAGTATTTCCATTCTTGATTCTAGCGTGTCGAACTTCGTGGTTAATCGACTAAATGTTATCGTTTAACGAGGGGGGGGGACCACACAAACCTGGCCTAACCCCCATCCTATGTTCATGTTTGTTTCCTTTCGGATGGAATGGAATGGCGTGGTGTCGTCGCACCACGCGGAAATCGCACGAAAAGTATTGCGCGACGCCGTCGCGCCGCGCCATGGAAAGAAATTCAAGAACGCGACGCCGTCGCGCCGCGTCGAAGGAAATCTAAGGCGCCGTGGCAGGAGCGGGGGATGTGGAGGAGGGCGCGGTGTCGTTGCACCGCTCCAAACGGCAAGGGCTGCGGCCGGTTTCGGGCCGCGACGGAGCTTGGTGACCGGCGACCAGCCGGGCTGCCGGTGTCGGAGCCGGAAAGGGACTGGCCACTGCCGGTCCCATTGAGGAGGAGCCGGCCGGCCATGTCGGGCCGTCCGGAAAGGAGAAAACCGGGGGGAAATAAATTCCCCCAGCCAGCAATCAACGGCCCCCCATTATGAGGGGGGGGGGGTGCGGTTACAAAGGGGAGCAGGCGCCCCCCGTTTGTTTCCAAAAGATCGGCCGAAGGCCGAGCTAGCAGCGCGCTGCGCTGAGCTTCACCGGCGCCCATCCGGTCTACCAGGTCGGGCCGGGCCGCGCTGGGCCGGGCCGGGTCGACCCTGTTTGGGGCGGGTCGACCCGGTTCGGACCAACCGGGGGGTCTCGGGCTGGGTTGGCCCGGGCCCGAAACCCCGATATCGGAGTGTTTGGGTTCAAATGCCCATAACTCGGGCTACATACCTCCATACGATACACTGTCAGTGGCGATGTGATCCTTGGATCGAGACGGGTGTTTCGGTATATCGTACTCAAGGTTTCGGAATACTTTGAGTTCGGCCGGGTTGGATCGTACACGAAACCAACTGGGCCTTCAGAGCGGAAACGCTCATATCGTAATCTATAGACGTCCGATTGAAGTGTCGTCAACTTTGTTGAGTTCCTCTTAGTGAGACGGATCTTTTGGCATACTCCGCCCAAGGATTGGATGCAGGTGGGGTATGGTCGGTTTTGTTTTTCCTTAAAAACCAATCGGGCCCCTGGGACGAAAAAGCCAATAACTCTCAGACCGGGCGTCTGATTGACGCGCCGTCTGTGACGTTAAGTTCCTGTTGACGATACGGAACTTTTGGATACATCAACTCTGGACTATGTGTTAGTTGATGTATCAGCCTCTCGGATCGTGGAGCGGACCCTCCCGAATGATCTTGCTGTGTGCGGGAACCCTAGCGCTGGCTGCGACTGCTACTGTGACTACGACGACGACTATGCAGAGATCCTTAGTGGATTCGACGACGACGACTACAACACTAAGCAATCCTGTGTGGATCAGTGTTACAGATCCTGTGTGGGTCCGATCCTGTGTGGGCCAGCGCTCAGCAGTCCTGTGTAAACCAGCTCCTACAGATCCTGTGTGGGTTTGATCCTGTGTGGGTCTTTGCGGGGGTTAGTACCTATCGATCCTTTGTGGGTCGGACGACTTAGATGGATCAGTGATCATATCTATCGTCTTTTGAAGAAGTATACCTGTGTGAGCTGAATCATGTTTACTTTCCTGTGTGGATTGTGTTGTGCTATCTTGTGTGGATTACGTTTTGCTTTCCTGTGTGGAATACGTTTACTTTCCTGTGTGGACTGAGTTGTACTTGGGCTCAGAGGTTGGAGCGTATTGGAATTGATGACTTAGGTATATGTATGGGCATATACCTATCCAATGTCGGTTGTTACTTCGTGTTTGTATCATTCCTTTGTGGTTTATCCTTTGTGGATTTTGGGAGACCATCGGGGGTCATGGGGTCCCTACTGAGTAGCTTATACTCACCCCTACACGGGCTATGCCCGCACAACGTTGTGTTGGTTTCAGACGACGGACATCGTTGATCATGGTTGAGGCTTGCAGAGCAGAATGGTACTTGGAGGTGGACCACTGGGCGGGACATCCTCGGAGCGGTCGGCGGGACCCGAGGAGCAGTGGAGCTATCTATACCCACCCTTCAGGTGGGATTTCCAGTGGACAGCTCGGCGTAGCAGCTTTTACTTTTCAGTTACTGTTTTCCCTTCGAGATGTACTTTACTTTCAGTTTGGGTTTGTATACTGGCCCACTTACTTTTCCGCACTTACATTTGTACTCTGTTTTTACTTAGTGTTTACTTTTCTACTTGCTTACTCTATGGTGCTTGTTTACTTTTCAAAGGAAATACCTTCCCTTTTTTTTGGGATTTCCGCCTTGGTGCTAGTCGCCAGCCCCTGGGCTATAGAAGGCGGTCTTGGGGTAGTCACGGCACGGGCCCCGAGAACGGGTCATGACAATAATTTACTATTTACCAAAAAATATTTTCATCTTATTGAACCACATTTTACTTACTAATAACAACCATGTATGTCAGATTTTTGAAATTCAATTCAAACAAGGGGTAAGATTTCATTCAAATGAAAAAGTAATCTTTTTAACAACTACTCATTGTTTTCACTATTAATCAAAAATTGATGTTTTCAAAAAAATATCAAAAATTAAGCCTAAGCTATATTTGATATTCAGAATTCAAAAAAGATGAATATTTTACCAAATTAAGGAAATATAATTTTCATTAATTAATTTAAAATTATTTCTCATTATCAAAATAAAAATTGTGTTTTTATGAATTAATAATTATAAAAAGATTGGCAGTCGTTTAGATCAAATTTCAACGTAAAATTACTTCCAATGAAAAAAATTTGATTAAATGGTAAAAATATAATCTAATTAAAATTTAAAACTAATTAAAAATATAATCTATCTATATAAATAAATTATATTAAAAGATAGTTTTGAATTAAAATGCAGTATTTTTATTATCCATTAAAAATGTATTTTATCATAAAAATAAGAAAAATTTACCTAGTGTAAATTTTGATGTCCCGATTCTAAAGAAGTATTTTATTTTGTCAAATAGAACATATAAATGTCACTGAAACAAGATTTAAATCGGGTTCTCCAATAAAAGGTGGTAAATCTACTTTTTAAAAAATATAATAGTATTTAACCTTAAAATTAGTTTAATTGACATTTTATGCCTCTAACATTTATTGGATAATTGTTAAAAAATTTAACAAACATGTATAATATTATTGTAGTTTGTTCTGTTCATTTCTTCCATTACAATGGTTAGGTGTTAACTACAATTTAAAATAATAATATTATATTATTATTATTATTTTAGTATGGCTCTGCATTTTCTGCAACGTAATATTTCAGTGAAACCCGATGCTGTGTATCGGGTACGCCATCGAACATAACAACACCTTTAATGTAAAATTATTATTTAATAACAATATATTAAAAATTATGAAAATGTGTTAATTTTTATTTATTTGGGATGTTACATCCTTACCCCCTTTTGGAAATTGTGTCCTTCCAATTTTAAAATTGGGCTTCAAAACATCATTGAAAATCCCACATCGGAAAAACTTTTCAACAAAAATATCACATTAAAATAATGAAAGAGAAATGCAATGGCCACTCATGATAGCCCATACTTGGATTCCATTTAGGAAAACATGTATATGGAAGAGAAACTAACCATTAAGGTTTGATGTATAGTGGTAGAAAACATGATTAGGAGAATGTTATCCACCGGAAAATCACAAACCTGTGATGGGTTAAACAGTCTTTGATACCCCTGTAGGAAAAGTTAACAGGCAATGTTTTTTAAGTTTCTTTTCATAATGTTGAGAATTTATTTAAGAGATTGAATAATATCATAAGGAAATATAGTAACATTTCTTGCAGACTTTCATCCTTTACTATATTTCAACCACAAACTCATATTTTCTCTAAAGGATGAGTATTGACGATTACTTGTTCACATAGAAAGCGCTATAATCACCTTATATAAAATCAAATAATCCCAAAAAGATGAACTATATTTTCCCCATTTTTGTAGACATTAACCAAACCCAAAATTGTTAGTATAAGATCAGATAATCTACAAAAGAACAATTTTTTTCAAAACGAAAAACTACTCTTAATCTCCAAAATTTGTCAAACAATACCCAATGTTCAATAAAGACCATTCAATAAAAAATTGTCCATAAAATTTTCAATGGAATAAAAATTATGATTAAAACACAAATCACAAAAGGATTTATTAACATAGTCTTCCAAGATAAATCTTTAAATTTATCTCTAAATAACATTAGTTACTCTTACAGTTTCATACTAAAAGGTAATTAACCTAACCACATCTTCTCCTTGATAGGTTAATAATTTCCATAAATAAACAAAATTGTCATTTGTCGACAATAAAAACATAGATTCTTCCGAAACAAAATTTGAATAAGTACTCCACCAATAAGAACTCATAGTATTCTACTTCCCATAATTTTATAATGTTTCCAAAATTGAAAACATCTTATAAAATAACCTCAACCACTTAATCACAAAATCATTTTTCTATCTTAAGGATATCCATTGGATAAAACATAATTTCAAAAAATCAACATATTCTATATCCATAAAATCATTTTACATAAATGAATAAGTCATATTAACTAGGTAATTAACATATGACAGTGGTAGGAGATGCGTCCTTGTCTCCCTTCGGTTGCGGTATTGATTCTTGCTGACTTTTTGGACACAACGGTTTGTCACCATTCTTACAGATTGTCCTTTTTATAAAACTCAAATATAACCCTAACGTTTTTTACCTAAATGGATTTCTTATACCTTTAATTTTCATCCCAATAAAATATGACCTCAACATCTTATATATTTTCATTTTTTCACCTCCATATGATAAAATAAAACTATTACCAATAAAAAGAACATCATTCCTTGATCATGGTGTCCATATGGTATCATCATAATCTTGTTCACATAGGTATAAGTTCCATGAATTTCAAAAATGATTTAAAGATTATTAAAAATCATTTTCATCCTTCATCTAAATATAACTTGTACAAATACGGACATATGGGTGTTCACATAAAAAATGTTTCGGAAAATAATCATCCATGACATATAATATAAAAAAAACAAATAAAACGTGATTTTTATAAAATGGTTGGACCAAATTTGAGTCAGTCCTTTCTATCAATGGTCTTATTAAAATACCATAAGTATGTGCTGAGAGACTATATTGTAAAACAATATATAAATAGGTTGTGCAAGGGTCACCTTCTTTAGCACCATTTTTAAAATCATAATATGCTTCAAAATCTTCTGATAAGTTAAAATATTTTAAAATGCCTTGATAATATTTTCCTTTCATGAGAATATGAGACAATTGAAAAAATAGTATTTGATTAAATAAAACCCATGATCCACAATGATATTGAGGTATAGTGGAGGTGTTTGATATCTCAAACAACTACATACTAGTGATTTATATCCTAGAAAAAGTTTCACAATCATCTGAAGATGACTTTGAAATAATTATTGCAAGAATGTCATCTGGAAAAGATAGGAATGCCTTTTGCGATATTCCTCAATATATATGTAAATTAATTTCCGTGATTTGAAAAATTTATAAAACAAGGATTTAAATAAAATAATAGACTTAGGGACAAACTAATTGTTTAATGAAAACTCGTAATATTTAAAGTTTTCTAAAAGGACCTCTAATACCAACAGTAAGGACCCAAACGTAAACATTACATTATCTCGTATTAAATGAATAATTCACCTTGAAGATATTTTCAGGTTTAGTTTATTAGATAATTAGGCTATAACTATTACATTACATATCATAATTTACAAGGTAGAAAAGTCTACACAATTTTTATTTTTATATAAAATAAAAAATCTTTAAAAAAGTTTCATTCTTGTCACATGTTTTATACAATAAGTGTTTCTGTGATCCCATCCTTGACCCCATTCATCTTTATGTCCTGGAAAAAACATTTCAAAACATTGTATGAGAAAAAAAATGTCAGTATGGGCTATAAAACATAGAGTGAAATCATTAGTTCATCTATACAAATATAAAATAAGCTCTTTAACATACATCATAAAATCACAAGATTTACATTGTAAACACAAATCATAAAGGTAACTTGTGGCATCCATTACATAATTAAATTGTACATTTCACAAATATGTAGGGAGTTAAATTTGGAATACCCATCACAATATATTCTTTAAATCTCTGATGTGAAACATTCAGGTTTACCTCTATCTCGTTACCCAATACATTGGAGAGCAATCTTGGGCTCACCCGCCCTAGGTTTATCCCGGAACCACCCGTATTTGTATACAATTCTGAAGAACCTTAACGTAGTAAAAAAATATAAAATAACCATAATGGATACATAACATTTCCAAATTGATATGAAAATATATTTTTTCATGATATTAACATAATCAATTGTTTATCAAACCATTTTAAAAAACCATTTTGAAACATTTAATAAAGATATTTTTGAATCCAAGTGTCCCATACCACTTTTAATGTTTTAATTGAATCATCATTTGAAAACATTAATGTCTCTATAAACAATTCCTAAAAACCATTTTTGGAAATATTCACATTAATGAGAAATATTTATAATAATAAATTATTAAGACATTTTAAATGATATTTTAGTTAAATAATTTTTTACAAATATAGAGACGCTTGAATACAAATAATTGAAGAATAACAATTAATCAAAAATTTATAATATCATTAGAATAAAGGGATTCATGATATAATATTCCAAAGGATAGTACATACATCATATAAGAGTGAATTGGTGCATAACAACAATGAAGTCTATATGGAATGTAAATTGAGATGAAATCCCTTATAAAAATTTAATCCTTATATTAAGGATAAATTAATTACACAATAATGTGTGAAAAATATAAATACACTCAATATTAATGGATATCTAGTGTAAATAAATCAGAGAACATTAACAAATATATTTTAAAAAACATCCCCAATGACATGGATTTTTAACTCAATGAATGGAAATTGAGTAAAAATTACTCTTATCAAGTTCATATCGATGACTTGAGAATTTTTCAGTAGAATTATTATGTGTATCAAATGCATATCAATGATAAGGGGAGTGAAAATTACGACACAAATAAGTAAAGAGTGATTCAACACATAATCATAGCATGACATAATTAAGAATTAGAATATTAACCCATGGAATGGAAATTGGGTAAAAAAAGTTCCCTTACAGAGATTCGACAGCCTAATGACATCACATTAAAATTTTGAAAAAGAGTTGATGAGAGAGAAAATGGTCTCTCATCACATGGACATAAAATGTACCAAAATAAGGTTAGAGATGAACATATCCTATCATATGAAGATGTATATTAAAATACATAACAAAAATAAGTCTTTTAAAAAGAGGAGGGTGAAAGGTTCCCCTACCGATATGGTAACCTACGCAATATAAACCCCATGAAATAAGGATCATAAAATTAAGATGAAATTACAAATAAATTAAAGTATATTAAAAAATTAATACAATAATGGGCAGTACATAGACCACATAGATGGAAATAGTGTCAAACATAACATGAATCTCATGAGAATAAAAAGTGAGATGAAAACCCCTTACCACGTTGAAATCAATCGATTTGTATGAACAAAAGTTAATAATCACCAAATTAATCAATTAAAACCATGAATATAAAGAGAATAATGATAATATATATCAAATTTCTGTACACAATACACCACATGAAATAAACAATTGGTGATCAATTTAAATCTCATGGAATTAAAAGTTTGTTAAGAAACCCCTTAACTCATGTCCGACTTAACCCATTCGTTCATTACTCTCTTGAATAATAAGATAAGGTTAATTTAAAATTATTTGAAATCATTTTTCAAGTTTATTAATAATTTTATACTTCTTATTACCTTTTTATAAACATTATTTAGTCATTTAAGATAGTAATGGTCGTTTTTTCGATATTTGGTATTTGAGTCAAAAATGAACTTCATATAATTACAAGATGATCATGATGTCAAAAGTCCATTATCACCAGAATGATATTCATGATTTAGATACCATATATATCATATATATATAGTATATTTATGTATTTATAATATTATATAACATTTTTAGATAAGAAATGAAATGCACCGTTCATGGAGATGATAAGCTGTACATACGCATGGACGCCACATTCAATTTTATTTCATATTTAATGGAATAAAAACATAATGATACATAGATATGTTATAATTCTAGTATAATATCATAAGATATATATGATACATATTTTGATTAATTCCATACATTATAAATTTCATGTATTTCATGAATGAATCATATAACCTTGTGGGGGCAGTAGTCTGCACTTCCTCAAATGAAATTATCGTATATAAACATATTGAAATCAGAAAGGTATTATAGAAAATAAAAATTAAATGTTCATAGAGAAAAAATAAACATAATATATATCATATATAAATACAGTTCCATCATAAATGGAATCCATAATAGGTGTTAAGAGAAGACTGGACAATCATCATTTTAGGAGGCGTTAGTTTACCCTCCACAGAAAAAATATGTTCTTTACTATTAGATTGAGGTGTGTGTATGTGTAGTTTTGAATTATTCACATAATAAAACCTAAAATTTTGAGGATACTATTTTTGTAATTAAAGAAATTTAAAAAAATTGTTTAGGGGTGGGATAAGTAAAATAAAACAGAGGAACCTAAGAGAAGACATTACCATTAAATCGGGTAACTCCCTTTGGTTTGAACCAAAAGTGTTCTTTGAAGTGCCTTCCTACTATGGTAAGGATTATTTGTGGAAAAGAGGGATTATGAGAGATTATTTGGGAATATTTTGGATGATCCAAGTGGCTTTATTGGTGTGAGTAATGGTTTAGAGGTGAGGCCGTTTTATAAACAGGAGGAGGGGCACTTTAAGAAAGTGTGAAAATATTATTATATTATGTAACGATTTTCGGTTTAAAAATGTCCAAAAATAATAAATTACAAGAAAATATAACTAATGGTTGAAATAAAATCATCCTATAAGAATGGGAAATGTTTTTAATATTATTTTAATCTTTATAATCTTATTTATTTAAATCATTTATTAATGAGGTAAACACTACATCATTATTGTGTCATAAATAATTAAATCTATTTCATGTCTAAAATTTATAAAACAAATAACATAATGTAAGAAATCTTTTGAGATTTATAATGAATATTCATTGTCAAATATATCAATTATATAACCCACATTAAAATTGTTTTATCAAAACAATACATGTTTATGCTATTTTTGGTTTTACTTTAAATAAAAAGTAATTAATATAATTTTCTTACCCAAGTTGATTTCCAAGGCCAAAATTTTCTCCCAAGGATTTTCATGGTAAGTAATTACTCATAAAATAAGGATATTAAAATTTTTAAGGTAATTTTATATTATTATAGTATTGTTTTTATCTTGAATTACCCTATTTACTTTTAACCGCGGTAAATAAAAGTCAAAAGTCACTATTCACCAAAAAAAATATTTTCATCTTATTGAACCACATTTTACATTATAATTACAGAAATATAAGTTGGATTTTCTATATTCAATTCACATAAGTGGTAAAATTTCATTTCAATGAAAAAGTCATATTTTTAACTATTACTCAGTGTTTTCACTATTAATCAAAAATTGAAGTTCTTCAGAAAAATACCGAAAATTAAGCCTAAGATAGATTTGATATTCCGAATTCAAAAAATATTTCTATTTTACCAAATTTAATAAATATATGTTTCATTAAATAATTTAAAATTAATTCCCGTTGTGAAAACAAAGGAGCATGTTTTTAAGATATAATAACTATTAAAAGATTGAAATTTGTTTATGTCCAATTTAAAATTTAAATTACTTCCAATGACAAAAATTGGATTAAATTATAAAAATATAATCTAATTAAACTTTCAAACCAATTAAAAAAATAATCTAACTATATATATAAATTATATTAAAAGGATTTTTTGAATTAAAATATAGTATTTTTTACTATTCATTAAAAAATGAATTTTATCTGGAAAATACCAAAAATTTACATAGACTAAATTTTGATGTCCTGATTATAAAGAAGAATTTTATTTTTCCAAATATAATATATAAAAGTGGCCAAAAATATATTTAAAGAGGGTTCTCCATTAAAAAGCCGGTAAATTGACCTTTTAAAAAATATTAGGGTATTTATGCTTAAAATTAGATAAATTCACATTTTAAGCCTCTAACATTTATTGTATAAATGTCAAAACATTTAACAAACATGTATAATAATATTGTAGATAGTTCTGTTCATTCCTTCCATTACAATGGCTAGGCGTTAACTACTTTTAAAAATAATAATATTATATTATTTTTTTAGTATGACTCTGCCTTGTGTGCAATGTAATGTTTCAAAGAAACCCATTGTTGTGTATCAGGTATTCCATAGACCATAGAAACCAATTTAAATTAAAATTAATATTTAATTCACAAATATTAAAAATTATTATAATGTATTATTCTTTATTTATTTGTGATGTTACAAATATAGTTATTTTTTTAATGGAAGATTAATTGTGTTAATGTATGTCGGTAAATATAGTTGTGTATTTTTTCAACAAACTCACATCATTGATTCAAATTTTATTATATGTTCTATCTTAATTTTCTATGGATTATATGCTACCAATTTTTTGTGTTATCAAGAAATATATACTATTCATGGTATTTTATGTTCATATTCATCATATATCTTCAATGGTGTTTGTTAAATATATACTCTCGTTCGGCTAATGTACTCTTCCCATGAGATAAAATTATCTTCTTATCAATCTTCTTACTGGTCTCCTTAATTAAGAATTTCCTTTTAAATATATTTAATTTCATTTCCATTTAATAAAATTAAATCATTTAAAAAAAATCATTGAAAATGAGTTTATGAAATGAAACATTCTCATCCAAATAACATATTTTTTTCCTTCCTCAATCATTTTTACTTATTAAATTTATTGTTTTTGTAATATTTTTGGTGATATCCATAAATAAATTCAAAATTTATAACTGAAATGATTTTACACCCTTTTGATGATGTTGGATTCACTAAATGATTTTAATGGTATTCAGAGAATTTTTTATAAAATTAGTTTTAAAAAACGTTTTTTCAAATGTAATGGTTAAAATTATATTAAACTATTTCATTCCAATTTATTTTAAAAAATGGAATTTTCATATACCTTCATTTAATATTTTTTTTGAAAGGTAAATATTTTACATTTTTATGCACATTCCATTTTCAATCAAATGGAATCACATTTATATTTTTCCTTGTGAATGTATCATTAAACTACCATTTTTTTATATGACACTTCCTCTATATACTTTTAGATTTCAGAAAAGTAATATATTCTGCTCTTGGACTAAGAAAATATTCATTTTTTTAATTTTTTCAACCAAAGTGATAAATTATCATATTTAGGAAAATTTTCTTATGCCTTATAAATGCGTTCCTTATCTATGTTTTATAGTTGATCAATGGTATTTTTCAAATGGTTCAATCCACTTTCTATATTTGGATATCTAATGATATATATATATATATATATATATATATATTCTATAGTCTATAATTGATTTTTTCTTCACTAATAAGAAACTTGAAAATAATATATTTACATCCAATTATTTTAATTGTAAATAAATTTTATTGTATTACATTATTGAAGGGAGTTCATCTAGATATAATTACATCTAATTATTGGGAAAATATTTCTAACTGTATATCCATTTCCTATACTTTTAAATTCTATATGTTTAATAATATGTATTGAGTGATATTTAACCATAATTATTCTTTAATTAATTAGGAAAAAGTTTAGAATCCATGGGATTATGATGACTTGTTTATTAATGAAATAAATAATGTTTCTTTAGGGAATGTCCTAAATAAGAGATAAAAACCATTTTAATTCATTTTTTAAATAATATATTTATTGAACCATTGAGACACAAATAAATAATATTTAATTTAGGTTATGGGTGGGACTTGAATTATATTTTTCTCTAATACGTAGGTTATTATTTCCATATCATGAGATATCATGGTTCATGGCAATTGATCATAGCCAATTATGGAATCTTGGTAGTTATCCTTTAAAAATTTATTATATTAATTATCTAATGATCCATAACATACGATTATGATTTTATTTATTTTTCATTTCTACATTCATATGATTTTATTTTTTCATAACACAATCATGCTTATTCCTGGATCTTATGTTTTCATTTCTCATGTCTTGATTCCATTATCATTTTGATATCAGTTTATGCCTCCTGACAAGTATAAGTTTTTTTTCCTATTATGATGTAATTTTCGTATGACCTTACTGAGCATATGGCCTTACCTCTTCATACGGTTCAAATTACAAGGGTTTAAAAAATTGTATTTTTTATGATAATACTAGAAAAAATTAATTTATTGATTACTTCTGGTAATGTTGTTGACTGATTATAAATTCATTATCTTCTTATATAGTGGGTAAATTTTCATTTGTTGTGTTGAAATGTGATTTTGATGTTCCTTCATTATCGCAACTCTTAAAACACAAAAATAAAAAGTCATAGGAATGTCGAAGTTGAAAAAATATTATAAAAATATAATTTTATCAAATTAAGTGTTGTATGTTATGTATTTTCAACACTAATTCTGAGATTGATGGTTTGAGTGTTCGATAGATACGTTTTATAGCCTATGATATTGTATTTATACTAATTTTATAGGGGGAACTTTTTTATTTCTCACGATAATTATTAAATAAAAATTTCTATGTTGATTATGAATTGAATTTTTAGTGTTTTAATTCATATGAAGAATGTGTTGGAGTTAATATGTGATGTGTGGGGCCCATTATAGCCCCCTAATTAATTAACATGTCCAAAGATAAAGATATGTTTTGGTTTTTGACACACATATTACCTATTTATGCATGATTTATTGGAATGATTCCTTTAAAGTATTATTATGATTTTTGGAATTTTTATTTATATAATTATGAGTATAGTCTTAGTTATCTATGTGATTATTTATGTTTCTATTTCATCAATGAATTTAGTCACAATTTTTATGATGATAGATACATGCAATATTTTATTATTGTTTATCAATACCATTTTATTCTCTATTAATTATATATAAGATATAATTTATTGTGTGTTTCCGTTTACTATAATTATGGTTCCATTTCCATAAGATATCTATATTGTATATATGAATGTTTTAAATTATTTACTAAAATAAATTATGATGTTATTTATAATGGTTTTGTTATTTTACATGTTTCTATAATTAGTATGATAATACTATATTAATCTAGTCCCCAAATATTAACAGAATATTCAATTATTTGGGAGAAAGTCATTATATTTTGGGATAATATTGTAAAATAACCATCATATCTGGGTTGCTAGACTCAGGAAATTTCACATGGTATTAGTGCATGTTTTGTATAACCCCAAAAACTATATTTACGAAAATATATATTATAGCACATAATACTATAATATTATATTAGGGTAATACAATATATATGTTAATATCATAATGTTATAGTAAATTAGATGTTGTGTTGTTTTTTGGTAAAATATATCCTTGTTTGAATATTGTTGTTTTCATGAGGTTGTGAAACATATACACCTAAGAGTAATAAATCTGGATGGGATGAATCAGGTATTAATGAGATCATCACTAGTGATTGATGAGGGGGAGCAATAATATAGATCTATCTATAGACTCCCAAGGAAAATTCACTGATGGATTCACAAATTATTTAGAACCCATTATAAGATATTAGAAAATATTTGAATAATTGTAAATCGAACACTGATCAAGGAATTTAAATCCTATAAATGCACATAATCTATGTAGGTTTTTCCATCCTATGAATGGAAATGAATCTGGTGCATGATAAAGAGTTTTATATAAGTAAATTATAACTATATTGAGGTATCTGACACTTGTGATAACTATAAACCATTTTGGAATGAAGAAACCTCTTGAACCATAACATGGTTCAGTTGTGTTAGATCAATTGAGGATTCATAAAACCTAATAATTTAATGGTTACTATAATACATTAGTATATGAGAACTAGATGAATCCTTGGAGAATATGTTTCTTATCTCAGATGTTCCAATGATATAATTTTATCATTACAATGTATCATCTCAAAATAGATACAAATCAATGGTGGTTATTGATCTGAAACACCAAGGAGATGAGGACAACAAATAGTATGACATTTAATAATTTCAATGATACATTCTTTAAAAGATATTTTTCAAACGAGTATTTTGATAATATGGATGGTGAATTTTTCAATACAAGGTAAAAGGAATGAGGAAATTTTACAATTATGGAAGGTATCTTTATAAGGTTAACAACTAATACTGTTGATTATGAATGTAATTCAAGGGGTAAGACTGATCATTAATTTTGTGGGATAAATTGGTGCCTTAAAATGAATTTATTCTTTATGAATTATACTATATATGAGGTTATATAATCATGTTATCTCATTATAAAAAAAGTATTCTCCATGTATTATGATTTTATAGGAATATAATAAAATAACTTACAATTTGGGCACTCTGTAAATGGATATACATCAAAATAGAAGAAAAGAGGTGTTTAATATCATACATATAATAATATTGGAAGGAAATCTGATTGAAAATTATAGATCATTATGGGAGAATGTTTTAAGTGTGGAGATAAATTTTATATAGATCATGATTATAATAAAAAATAAATGTATACCAATGTAAAATTATTCAAATGTAAAGATGTGTTATACTATTTGAATGAATTGGAAATAGTTTACTAGATGTTTCCTAAATTTTTTTGTGGAATATATCTAGGATTATATGATCATAAAAAACTAAGGTTGATGATTTTAAAGATGTAGTGGAAGGTATATTGGTAATAGACTCAAAGTTAGTTAATTCCTGATATTATTATGGATCATCACATTCTTTTATCTCTTCTTTCATTTCCTATAAATTTTTTTATTTTTATATAACCTTATTAAGGGTGTTTCGAATGACTACATCTAGGAGAATTCATTCCGCAATTATGATATGTTATGAAATTCCCATTATCATATATGGACACACATAATTTTCAATATTGATTATTATGCATATTCTTGACTTTGAGATAATCCTTATTATATATACTTTTTTAAATTGTTACATGAAAATTTATTTTCGACATAAGGATATTATGATTTATGATGGAAGTATAGAATCAATTATATTAGTTGAGGATACTAAATCAACAATACTAAATCTGGATCCATCTCCATCAAAACTCCTTAATGAAATTATTGGATAATAATTTCAAGGAAGGCCAATGACTGGAAAATGTATCCCTAGAATAGGGGATGCACCTATTATTTACTAGTTAATTAATTTTTTATAGATGTACTACCTTGAAACGGAATTTAGAATGAATATGTATATTAAATTGAAATTATCCAAAATTAAAATAATATTTCTATGATTACATAAATGATTACAATAGATTAACTAGTGGAACTAATGTTACAACTAATTGGGTTGTATGAATTGGGATTTATACAGCCAATTGTTCCTCCATGGGGGGCCCTTGTTCATTTTTTATGAAGAAATATGTGAATTCAAGGTTCTGCATTGGTTGTAGTGAAATTATTTCTATTCCAATAAATAAAATGTATCCTCTTCCCCAAAAGGATGATTTATCTTTCTAGCTTCAACAGATAAAAATCATTCCAAGATTGTTATTATTTCAAGTATCGTCAACTGAAAGTAAATATATAATATTTTATAAAGATAACATTTCTTTAAAAGTGTTATAATTATAAATATAAACTATGTCCCTTCTATTAACTAATATATCCTCTTTTTTATCAATTTGATGAACCTGGTATTCAGTTATTTTCTGGATTAATAATTTATGATGTTTTTTAATGATATCATGATGTATTATAAAACTATGATGAGAATAACAATCACATAAAAATTCAATTTTGAGACTCTTAGAGAAATTGAGTTATCAGAATAATTTATAAAATTGGATTTTTTAATTCTAAAAGATTTATTCTTGTCCATATTGTCTCTAAAAATGTAATATCATAATATCTATTATAATATAGGTAGTTATGGAAAAAAAATTCCAATGTATATAATGATGTTCGGTATTTTGTATGGATTATATGATTATTATCAATGATTTATAAAAAATTTAATGATTATTGAACTCAGTAACCATATTCAAAACAAATTGTATGAGTTCTTATTATAAGGATAAATGAAGAAATATTTTTGAAGATGAAAAGTTGAAATTCGTCAATAAATTTTTATTGACCTCACCATAAATAAGTATTATATTTTAATTATTTATGGATGGCTCAAATAATGGGCTTAGAAATGTCCTTATATAGTATGATATAGAAATATGTAGCAAAACGATTAATGAACAATATTATCTATCCCATCATATTCATTTGGAATCAATAATCATTTCATTAAAGATATAGATTCATTACCTTTATGGTGATTTTTTAGAAATATATATCGATAAAAATAGTTTTCAAATATTTCATCATAATGAAAGATCTCAAAATGAGGAATAATATATAGTTATATTTTCTCATGGATTATTATATCTCCATAACGACCACCCTTGTAAGGAAAATAACGTGGATAACTCATTTTGTTTGGAATTATTATGTTATTTTGACTACAATAATGATTTTTAAATATCTTATATTTATAGATTTAGTAATGTTTTATATAAAATTAATTATTCAAGGATAAAAGTCACATATATTTTAATATATCACTAAAACATCATTATTTTTGAGAAATGTAACCTGATTATTGATAATACTATTAAAATAAAATCAAATCCACGAACGATAAGATGGTCTACGAGTATATCTCTATTAATGGTATCATTATATTTTGATAGTAAATCTTAGTTACTTCCTACCTGATCTAAAAAGATAATTATTAGATGAATATCATTGTTAATATCTCATTATACACACTAGTATCACCAAAATGTATTTATATTTTATGGAACACATTTGGTGTGTTAATATGAATTGGGTAATTGTAGACTATAAATAAGTATGATTTATTTGTAAACATGTAATGGTTAAAATAAAACATCCAAAAGGATTCCGGAATCATATTACTATTCTTATTAAGAAATGGGATGTTATTATTATATACATTATCACTAGATTATAAAATTATGATTGAAAGAATAACTCGATATGGGTTATTGTTAATCACCTAACCAATTATGAAAAATTACTCACTGTAAGGGAATATATATCTCATAATAACATCATTAATATCAATAGTAAAGATGTTGTGAGACATTATGGTGAAACTATTTCATTATCATCTAATAATGATTTGTGGTTTATATCAATATTCCGGAAGATTCCATCCAAGGATTTACAAACCGAGCTACATCTGAGAACCAAATATCACCATCAACCATATGGGAAGTATGAAATTTATATTAAAACATGATATGATATATTTTGGTTATTTAATATTAACATTAAAATTATGTATATCAATATTTACACTGAATAGAATTTTCTTGTAAAAATAGTTTTCATTCATGAAATAAAATTTCACTATATAAGGAATTGTATGGAATAAAATAATGTAATATAAATTATTTGGATGAAGTTGTTCAAATGAAACATGTAGTCCAAGATCTCATTGGGATGAAAAATATAAAAATTGATGACTATTCACAATCATATTAAGTAACCTCAATGTAGACAAAAAAATAATACCGATGAACCAAGGAAGGATTTTGAATTTCAAGTTGGAGAAAATGTTTTCTTGAATGAATCTCCACGGTAGAGTGTTATATGGTTTAACAATAATGTGAAAATATTTCAAAGTTACATCAGGAATTTTGAAATTACAAAAAAAATATTAGCTATGATTGACAGTTTAGAAATTCCATCAAGCCTCTCAAAAGGTCATGATGCATTTGTAATTTCTTTATTAAGCAAGTATATGAAATAATTGATGAAATTTATACTGAAATTGGATATATAATATTATATTAATTGATCTTAATGTGAGAAGACTATACAGATTATTAATACTAGAGATCATGTGTTGAAGAAGCAGATGAATCCACTAATAACTGTACTTTAGAAAAATCATAAAATAGAAAATGAGATACGGGAAACTAAAGAAGTTATAATGAATAACTACACAATTCTATTTATGAAGTGATATTTCTGAATGTTCAAGGAAGATGATTCTATATCGGGTTGGAATTTGAGACTTCAGGTGGAATTATGGTATGTAATATTTATTTTTTAATGAAACCATAGTTTAAATCACAAAATTTTAATTAAGAATATGATTAATCCATAAAATATAAAATTTTCTAAATTTAGTTTTATGAAATTAAATTAATTTCTTCTTCGTTGTATATTAATTAGCATTGCTTGATCATTAATGATTTTTTTTAAAAAATCAGTGAGTGTTTATATAAATTGATTTTACTAAAACTATGACTCATGTGACATTATTATAATGTAAGAATAAGTTTATATTTTATGAATAATATATAAATATAAATATAAAAAATACAATCCATATAAAATATAATTTCTAACATTGAATAATATAAATATCATCTAGAAAATATAAGTATCGTCATTGTTCAAATAAATATTATCTTTAGTTATTCTACATTAATCATGTATATACATGGTTCTTTTGTTTTGGTTTGAATGAAATATAAGAGTACAATGATTTATCATAATCTAATATATTCCACTATAACCAACATTATACATTATCCATCATAAAAATCATTTTATTCGTAAATGTTTATTTCTAAAAATAGGTTTCATTAAATTAAACGCAATTATATTAAAATAAATTTTTGAAAAACCTATATATTTAATATTGTAAAACAAAATTCATATATTTAATCATTATAATTAATATTATTTACAAGTTCAAATTCATCGTTGTTAATATAAAATAGTAGAAACACTACAAATCTGTTACTATGGCAACGGTTAAAATGGGCTAACCATGGGTGTGTGTGGGGAAGTGAGGGAGGTAGTTCTGATTTAAAATATTATATAACAATATAAAAACCACATAAAAGTACATAAATCATATTGGAAAAATATATTAACCCCCTACATTTTATAAATATCTATTTATTTTCCATTTTTCCAACAATCATAAGAAAATGAAATTATAATATATAAATATATTCATTAATTCTATATCTGTCACTTCAATAACTTAATAAATTGAAACTCTTCCTAAAAATTATTTACAATCATTGAGTCCTATAGATCAGGAGAACACTTCCCAAAAAATTCCATCACAAATTAACCTCATTCTTGAGATTTTGTGATTATATTAAGAACGTCACATAATGGATTAATATTTAAGCAGTTTGAGGTGTATCAAAAAATATATTATCATTTTTAATGAAGCATTCAATAATTGTATCAAAATAAACATTATCTATAATGACTCATCATTAAACATTATATTGACATGAGTTAAGTAAATAATTCACAATTAGTATATTTTCTGGTTTACATATTTAGAGAATTAGGCAATAAAAATAGCATGATTGACCCAAACACTACATGTGAAAAGTTACACTCAATACCCACTTTTCCACAAAAGAAATCCCTTTAAAAAACAAGATTTATATTTCTTGATAAAATTTTTCTTGAATTCTACCTTTCTCTTACCCTTCCTTATAACATGTCGAGAATATTTCATAAACATGGGATGTGAATGAAAATCTCAATAAGGAATATAAAATAATGAATAAAATCATTTCTCTATGAATATTTATATCCTTGGAAAGCTTTTTCAAAAAATCATACTTCTCACCGTTAAAACATAAATTATTTATCTTAAATAATTTAAATACAAGATTCTTATAAATCCTCATATAATTCATAAAACATAAAGTTTACATGTGGAATCAGTATTATACTTACAGTTTAGAATTCACAGTTACATAGGTATTAACCTTCATGGTTATGTTTAGAATACCCATAACAATATCTTCCCTAAATATTATTGGAGAATCCTCAATATTTACCTTCTTCACATTACCCAATGAATTGGATACCTATAATGGGATCACCCACCTTTAATTTATCACAGAACCTCTAGTATACATATATAATTCCCAAGAACCACAATATAATTATAACACGTAATACAAGCATAATGGAAAAATATCATTTCCACTTTGAAATCGAATTAAATCATTTCAAGTTGTACCCTCATTATTGAAAACAAATTATTTTAAAATAAATTGAAATGCTTCTAATTAACTATTAGTACATAATAACGACATTATAGTGATAAATTATATTAATGTATTACATTTTAAATAACATCACATGTTATGAAAATAATCAACCCATTTATTAAACATAATTAAAATATTTATAAATAATATTTTTTAATCAATTTTTCCCATAACCCATTGAATTTTTTTTAAAATAATTTACACTGTAAAACAGTCATTTCCCTAAATTAAAAATCGTAAAACCATTTTGAAAACATGGACATTAATTAGAATAATTTAGAGGATTATAACTTTTAAAAGTTTCAAACAATCTTTCAGTTAGAGAATACCGAACCACTTGAGAAACACTAGAAAAAAATTAATTAAATAATATCATTAAAAGAAATATCAAATACCATGAGACCTTATTAATTCATGAAAAAACATGTAATTAAGGGTTTTATTTACACATTATTGAATAATAAAGGTTCATAACATCAGGATATGCCTCAATGAATGGGGATTGAGATGAAGTCCCTTATAAAGACTGTTTTATTAGATTATAAATAAATCAAAGACATAATTATGATTGAAAAATAAAAATATAATGAAAATATGTGTATATTAAGTGTAAATAAAACATATTTCATTAAAACATATTCTTTGAAAAAATAAAATCAATGACATGGATATTTAACTCAATGAATAGAGATTGAGTTATGATTTTTCTTTAACTTGAGTCTGACTCATCACATACAATCGTAATGTTCTTGAATAATAAAAATAGGTTAATTTAAAAAAAATGAGAATATTTTTCAATATTATTGTTCCTTTTATATCAATTATTATCATGTTATAAAACTTACAAAATTATTTATGTTTATAGGGGACTTTTTGTCGATATTTAGTACTTAAGTTGAAGATGAACTTGTTTAGATGTAAACTGTCCATGTGGTCAAAAGTGCATCATTTCTAGAATATTATTCATGATTCAAATATCATATATATCCAGTATATATGTATTTTTAATATCCCATAAAATATGGAGATAAGAACCGAAATGAATTGTTCTTGGAGATGGTAGATAGTTCATACTCATTAATGCTACTTTCATTTCACGGTAATATTAAAGGAAAGAGAAATAAATGATATATAGTTATATTATAATTATAGTATAATATCTATGGTACATATTTTACAAATTTTAGTTAACCCCGTCCTTTATACTTTCAATGTATGGAGTGAACGATTTATATAATTCTGAGGGGGCAGTAGTCCATATTTTCACAAATGAAATTATCATATTTAAATATTATAGAAAGAATAAGGTTATGATGTAAAGAAAAATTAAAGAATAATAGAGACAATATAAATATAATACATATCATATATCAATATAGTTCCATCATAATGTCCTCCATGAGAGTTGTTAGGGGAATACTTGAACAGTCATTGTTTCGAGAGGCAATAGTTCACTATACACAGAAATAGTACGTTATATATCCATTAGATGGAGGTGTGTGTAAGTGTAGGTCAAAAAACAAGCAAAAAAAATTCCTATTATATTTTGGATACGTCTTTTTTTATAAAATAATGTAATAAATTGAGGTTAGGTTGTTGGAGAGAGAAAATAAATGAAATGACCTTGAGAGAAGATGTTACCACTAAATAGGGTAACTCTTTTTCATTTGAGGCAACGACTTCCTTGAGTTTCGTTATGCCCATGGAAAGGATTCGTGGAAGAAATTATGGATTTTGGGAGAATAGATCATCATAATTTAGATGATAAAAGGGGTTTGAGATGTGTGATTATGTGGGTAGAGGCGGTTCTCTTTAATAAGAGGGATGAGGGGCACTATAAATTTTTTTTAAATATTAATTTATTATAAATTGATTTTACAATTATATTAGCACCAATGTGATATATTTCTAGGATAATCAAAATATGGGTTTAAATCATATAAAATAATAGTTTTTAGATAAATTTGTGTCACTAATTGTACCTTATATTTTGGCATTAAACCTTAGACAAATAAATTAACTCTTATCATGACTTCTTGTATATTCGTAATATATGGTTAATATAATTAATATAAATTTACAAGAGAAACATGAGTGTATAAATACTAAAATTTCTAACATTATATTAGTTAGTATTATAATTAATATATTTTTAGGACTATTATATCATTTAATAAAATAGTATTTGTTATAAAAAATAATTTATATCAATTTAGACATTATTTAGTAATTGATTTTTTAAGTCATAGAAACAATAAGACATTGAAAAAAAACATTAAATCATCCATAATGCATCAATTTCTCTAAATAAATGTATTTCATCAAAATTTACAAATTTCATTTATTTTAATATTTATAATATCATTTATTTTAATCTTTCCCAAATAAGTTAATCACTCCATTATCATTATTTCATAAATTATGTAATTAATTCAATGTCAAAAAATTATAAATAAATAACCATGATATATGATATTATTTTATATTTATAATTAATATTTATAGTCAAAGAGATAATTTATATACCCATATATTAATATTTATTTATTAAAAGATAAATGTTTATGTTTTATTTTTCTTTACTCAAAATTAATTATTATTTAATGTCATTATCACTTATATATTGCTCAATGGGGCCCTAAAATTGACCCAATGAGGATCCTAGTCGAAACATATCTCATCCAATATTAATATTACACGTTTTAGGGTTGTTTATTGTATTAATGTATTATTTTTAACCTTATTTAACATATTTACGCTTTAACCATGGTAAATTAAAATAGCTTGCGATGTTACAATTCATAATTTCCAAAAAATAAAAGGTATCTATTTAAAAAATTAGTACCTTATGACTCCAAATATGGAATCCATATTTAAAAATACAAAACACATAATTTTTAATAATTAATTTTTAATTAATTCACATTCTCAAAACCAGAAATCATGTTTTAGGAAGTAAAAACTCTCAAAAGATTGACATGTGTTTATGTTAAATTTAAATGTGAAATTACATCCAATGACCAAAATTGGATTAAATGATAGAAAAATAATCCAGTTACACTTTAAAACTAATATAGATGATATTCTACCTAAACAAATAAATTATATGAAAAAAGAAATTTTGAATTAAAATGTAGTAGTTTCAATATTCACAAAAATATAAATTTCAAAATAAAAATACTAAAATTTCATCCAAGGGAAATTCTGATTTACCACTTCTAAAGAAGAAGTTTATTTTTTTAAAATAAAACATATAAAAGTTGAAAAAATCTATTTAAATGGGTTTCTCCTTCAAAATGCGGTAAAACTGTATTTTTTTTTTGAAAAATACTTCTTTTATCCGAAAAAATTGGATTTATTCTTATATAATATCTAGAAAAATGATATGATTAATTTTAAAAAATAAATTTAATATGTTACATATATTTTTCATTACATAAATAACCATAAAGAGTGATATTATTTTATAAACACAATTATTCCCTTTTAAATAGGTTTTCATAAATTCACATCTTTTATATTCAATTGTTTTTTATTTCCATTTCTAATAAATATGGTGACCAGTGAGTCATTAAATAAACATGTGTAAACCATATTTTTATAATTAGGTTGATATGATTCATTCCCTCCATTCCAAAAACTTTTTTATAATGGTAGCATTCAAATAGTAATGTTTAACTGTTCATTTAAGTTCGATGTAGCATATAATGTATGCTATTGAGCATAGTTTTTATTTCATAAAACATGGGATGTTACATTCTCCCCACATTTGGAAATTTCATCCTCAAAAATTTAATTTGGGATCAGTAACTAAGGTATGTCTCTTCAAAAAACCTTTATTGAAAACCAACTTTGGAAAAAAGGTTAATAAAATATTCACATCAAAACATAGAAATTGAAGTACAAAGGTCACCAATGATAACACAAACAAGTGTCCCATACTGAAAAACATTGATGTGGAATAGAAAAATAACCATCAATTTTTGATGGAGAGCTATTGATAACCTAATTAAGAGAAATTTAACAATGGGAAAACCAAAAAATTGTGATGGACTAAACGATCATTGATTTTATATTAGAAAAACTAAAGAGAAAATGTTATTATTTTATGATACCTTTTAAAAAAGGTTAGTAATTATTTTATGACTTATAATAAGACATTAGTAAATATACTTACTTGACAAGTAGAGCTTCATCATTTAATAAATTTCCACCACAAACTCATCTTTTCTCCAAACGATGAATAAATCTTATATCTTGGTCAAATATAAAGTACTAGAATCAACTTCAAGAGAATATAATAATCCAGAAAATTTGAATCATATATTTCCCCCATCATTATACATATAAAAAACCAATAATTCTAGTACATGATCATATAATCCCATAAAAATAATAATCTTTTATAAGGATAATGAATACTTTTAATTTCCAATATTCAAAAGTAATACCCATGTTCTACATAGACCATTGAATGAAAAATGTACTTAAAATTATTCAACATAATCCAAATATTTCTGAAACACAAAACCTATAAGAAATTGTTCACATTGCTTTCAATAAACTCATCAACCACTCATAAAGTCTCATTCCAAAAAGTAAATAACCAAATACCATTTTCTCTAAGACATGTTATTCAATTACATAAATACCATAACTCTCACTAGTCGACAATTAAAATCATAGATTCATCCAAAATACAATTAAACCATTACTCCATTAAAATACAATAGTGGGTTGTTTACCTTAATAATATTAATTTTCCCAAATAGTGAACGTATTCCAAAATAAAAATTATCAATTAATCCCCAAATTATTTTCCAACACTAAGGATATCCATTTGATATAAAATAGGTTCCCAAAATGATATCATCTTAATCCATAAAATCAATTAAGTAAGAGAAATAAGTCATAATAACCAAGTACTTTAGGTAGGTGAGTGGGATTTGATAAGTCCCAGTCACACTTTGGGGTCGGTGCGATTCCCACAGCCTTTTCCGACTCGATGGGCTGTCATAATGTCTGTGTGTGTTCCCTTTTCAAAAACTATAAAATTATTATAACATTACCAAAATAATTTAAAGGCAAAAAAATAACCATGACATGTTTTAGTTAATAAATAACTTAACACTTGAGAAACAATTGAATAAAAATAATCAAATAATAACATTGAATATCATTAAATATCAGGAAAATATACTAATTATTGATATAAAATGTAAAAAAAATTAATATACACCTCATATCATAATAATGTTTCCTAACATCAAGATATGCCTCAATGAATGGAGATTGAGATGAAGTCCCTTATAATGATCATATCATTAGATTAAGAATAATTAAATGAAATAATTATGTGTGAAAAATAAAAATACACACAATATATTTGTATATTGATTTTAAAACAATCATTTTTCATTCATGTATATTATTTAACAAAACCAAGGATGTGGATATTTAACTCAATTAATGGTGAGTGGGTTAAGATTTTCCTTACCATGAGTCTGACTCGTCGTGTACAATCATTATGTTCCTGAATAATTAACCCAAGTAAATATATACTTTATTGAGATCTTTTTCAAGTTTATTATACATTTTACATTACTTATTACAATTTTATAAAAAACTATATAATTATATAAATCCATATCAGTTTTTTTTGATTTATTTGTACTTGAGTGGAAACTGATCATGTTTTAAGGTAAATTGTCCATCTGGTAAAAAGTACATAATCTCCAAAGCATTATTCGTGATTAAAATATCATATATTTCCATTATATATGTATTAAGAGAAGATTAAAAAAAATTATATAAGAAATGAAATGACCCATTCGTTGATACTGTAGGTCGTACGTATGCCTGAGTGCTTCTTTCATTTCATTTTTATATTAAATGAATGGAAAATAAATTATAAATAGGTATATTATAATTATAGTATAATATAAATTTCATATATGTTACAAATTTTCAGTAACTCCATTTTGTTTATGTTCCATTAATGGCATGGACGATTCATATCACATTGAGGGGCGGAAGTCCACACTTCCTCCAATATAAATATCATATTTACACGTTATGGAAAGAATAATGGTATATTTTCAATAAAAATTATTGAATCATATAGAAAACATAAATATCATAAATATCATATATATATATAAAGTTCCATTATTGTGTACAGCATGAGAGGAGGTAGTAGAAATTTTGAAAAGTCATCATTTCATGAGGCGGTAGTTCACCATACATCGAAATATTATGTTCTATATCCATTAGAGGAAGGTGTCTATAAGTTTAGGTAAGAAACAAAGAATAGAACCATACTATTATATTTACGATACTGGTGTCGTTATAAAATAATGGAATTAAGATAGAACTTGGGTTGGCAAAGGATAATTAATGAATGGAGCTTGAGGGAAAATGTAACCTCTAAATCCGGAAACTCTTTTTGATTTGATCCAAAAGGATTTCTTGAGTTTCCTTATGCCAAATTTAAGGCACATATGAAGAAATAAAAGATTTTTGGATCTTATTTGAGTATTATTTTTATGATCAAAGGGGCTTGAGAGGTGTGTGTAAGTTGGTAGAGGTGGTGGCCTTTTATAAGAGAGAGGGTGTGCACTTTTAGAAAGTATTGATATATTATTTAATAAAAGAATGATTTTCGAATACTAATATATTTAATGTGATATATTTCTGAGATTAGTTTAATTTGGGTCAAATTCCTTTCATTCAATATGTTTTATTCATGTTTAGATTCCAAATTTTAGCTTATATTTTGGCTTTAACCCTTAGTTAAATAAATTAATAGTTACCATGTCTTCTGTTATTTTCATAATATATGGTTACAATAGTTACGATAAAATTCAAGAGAACCAAAGGTGGATAATTAATAACATTTTTAAAATTATATATGTCAATTTAATTAATAATGGATTTTTTGGACTATTATATCTTTTAATAATATTGTATTTTTAAAAAACTAATTTAGTTTATTTTGACAGTAATTAGAATATGATTTTTGATAAAGTCATAAAAACATGATTACGTCAAACCAGAAGAAATAAATAATATATATCATGTCAGTTTCATTCAAAAAATTTGTATATGACATCAAAATATTCAAATTACATTTATTTAACAATTTATAATATCATTTATTGTACTATTTCATTAATAGGGTAATCACTGCATCATCGTTGTGTCGTAAATATATTTATTTATTTAATGTCTAAAAATTATATATAAAATTCCATGATATATGAAATATTTATATATTTGTAATTACTATTTATTGTTGAAAATATCATATATATATCTATATATTAATTATTTATAGTAAAACATACATGTCTTTGTTATATTTCTCTTTACATTAAATTAATTATTATAACATATCATTACCACTTTGATGGAGCTCCATGTGGTCCTAAAATCGACCAAGTATTCACAAGGTCCAGAAAATCTCATACATTGTTATTAGTACATGTTTTTATGTAGTTTTATATTATTATAATATTATTTTTTACCCTTAATTTAGATAATTTACCATTTAACTATGGTAAATAAAAATAATTAATGAATATATTCTTCATAATGTCCAAAAATAAAAGGTACATATTTAAAAAACTTGTATCTTATGATTACAAATATGTTCCCATTTTTTCAAATTGAAAACACAATAATGTTATTAATTAATTTAAATTTAAATCACTTTGTCAAAACTAGAAAGTGGGTTTTTAAGATGTAAAAACAATCAAGATATTGATATTTGTTTATGACCAATTTAAATGTGAAATTATATAAAATTACAAAAAATGGATTAAATTTTAAAAACAATATTCAATTAAACATTAAAACTAATTGAGAAGGTAGTCTAACTATATATATAAATCAGATGAAAAGGTTGTTCTGAATTATAATGCAGTATTTTCACTCTTCATTAAAATAATAATTTCATTAGAAAAATACCAAATTATCAACCAAGTTGAAATTTTATTTCCTAATTCTAAATAAGAATTATAATTTCTTCCAATATAACACATAAAATTGACAAAAACAAGATTAAAAAGGGATCTCCATTAAAAGGCGGTAATTTTTTTTTTGAAAATTACTTATTTTATCTGAATAATTTTGAATTGTTCATACTTTATATTTATAAATAATATAATATGACTTTTAAAAAATTCATTTAATACATTTATTATTATTTTCATTAAATAAAAATACATAAATAGAGATATGATTTTATAAACAGAGTTATTCTATTTTTAATAGGTTTTCATAAAAATATATCATTTATATTCAAATGGTTTTTTTCCATTTCTAATAAATTTTGTAACAAATGAATCATTATTTAGACATGTGTAAACCATATTTTTATAATTAAGGTGATACTGTTCATTCCCACTGTAACACCCCATAATGATAAAGGGTGAAATGGCTTAATGATATGACTCATGTCAACAAGGTGCACCTTTCTTTTCGAGAGCCTACCAGTTTAGAACTCCATAGTTAAGTGTGCTTTCCCTAGAGTAGTGATAATGATGGGTGACCTTCTGGGAAGTTTCTAAGGGTGTGTGTCAGTGAGGATAGAGCACACTGTAAAGGAAATGTGTTGGCATGTGGGGACAGTCATTATTCAGATGACCCGTTCGGGCACGAGGGTGGGCCTCAGGGTGGGGACCACGTGTCTATGGGGAAACTGGTGGTATCTGGTGAGCTGGGGCCCACTAGCCATGTTAAGGAGGTGTGTCTGTGCAATCACTAGGAATCGGTTGTGAAAAATTGGTATCAGGGGGATATGGGGAAACTGGTGGTACCTGGTGAGCTGGGGCCCGATGGCCATGTTAAGGCGGGGTGTCTGTGCAATCACTAGGACTCGGTTGTGAAAAATTGGTATCAGAGGGAGGTTCTACCGCAGAACATATGACTTTGATCTTTCATTTTAACGACAATAATATTAAGTGTAGTGACTGTGGTTATCAGTTTAGGGAGTCCAGTGTTGGTGCGGTGTTTGTGCAATCACTAGGACTCAGTTGTGACAAATTGGTATCAGAGGGAGGTTTTACCGCAGAACATATGACTTTTATCATTCGTTTTAACGACTATAAAATTAATTTTAGTGAGTGTGGTTATCAGTTTAGGTAGTCGAGTGTTGGTGAGGTGGCCGAAATATCCATACACCAGGACCCTGACTTCTGATTTCTGACTCAGTGCATGGAAAAACTGTTTGCATGTGTGTTTTCAAGAGTTTTTTTTGTGATCTCTTTAGTCATCTTACCAGGTATAACTTATTGATTGTGGCACACCTATTTCTTTTCAGGATGCCTCCACCCAGACAGCTAGCTAGGGTTCCAAGAGTTGTATTCACTGATAGGTCACCGAGCGAAGAGGCCTCAGTGTAGGGCCTGTTTCCAGAAGAGGAACCAGTGGAGGTCCCAAAAGTACCTTTCCCTATTGGGACACCGATGCCAAAATCCCTAGCAGCAGATGGTACATGCTGGTTGAGCACGTTGTATGAGTTCTAGCATAACAGGACACTTAGGTTCAGGGGAGAGATGGACCCACATGTGGCTGAGGATTGGCTAGAGGATGTACTGAGAGTTTTCTGACTGGTAGTGACACCTTCTGATCTCATGGTGATCTATGTCGCTAGCCTTATACAGGAAGCAACAGGCGGATGGGGAAGATTGATGCTCAAGGTCCACAATGAGGTTCCGCTTCTCTGGGTAGACTTTGAGAGCCTATTTTAGGAAGAGTTTGTTCCAGCGACACTTTGCGCAGTGCGCATACATGAGCTTCTTCATCTACAATAGGGCAGGATGACTGTAGCTCAGTATTCAGTGTGGTTTACTAACCTCTCACGTTACTCCAGGGATACGGTATGGGATCCATTATTCAGTTCCCAGACCTTTGAGCAGGGGATCAAGAAGGATATCAGGGCATCAATTATCTCACTCAGCATCCCGATGAAGGCAGGGGTGTTAGAGAGGGCACTCCTAGTTGAGAGTTTCCTTGCTGAGCAGTCGACAGCAGTGATATCCACCACTAGTTGTCACATAGAAGAGTCTTCTACAGCAGGCAGCAGACTGATGTCTCATAGGTCCAAGAGGACCAGACCTATAGGTGGATGACCACATGACTCAGGATCGGTTGTGCGAGGCACTCGAGGTAGAGACAGTCATGCTAGGAGCGGGCAGTGTTACACATGTAGCGGGCAGTGTCACATGGCTCATGACTATCCGACCCAACTTACGGATGATCAGTAGATGATCAAAGGACCACCTAGACTAAGATAGAGATTCGACTGAAAAGGTCTGCAGGGATTAGGCGGACGTGGAAGAGGAGCATGTCGTGCAGCTGGAAGTGGGCGACGATTCGATATGTTACCTCCAACACCACCAGGTGGTTCACCCTAACCATAGGGAGCAGGTGGACATGGGTGAGGTCAACTCCAGGTAGCTGAGGCCTATGATCATGAAGCTCTATAGATGATACGAGGTACGATCTGTGTCTACTCCACCTTAGCTGCAGTACTTATAGAAACAGGTTCTAGTCATTCTTTTATTGCCACTTCCCTCGTTCGGAGCTCGGAGATTCCAATGGAGTCGTTGGCTCAATCCTTACGGCTAGAGACTCCAACAAGAGTGGATTAGACGATTACGCACTGGTTCTGAAAGTGTGAGCTTACTCTAGGAGGTGAGAGCTTCGGTTGGAATGTATTAGTATTAGCGTCGAGGAATTTCGACGTTATCTTGGGTTTGGACTAGTAATATATAGTCTATGATTAGATTGATTGTATTTGGCACAATGTGCGGTGTGTCCACATGGATGGGACTAATTTTTGCTTCACCGATGAGAAGGGAGACTTTGCAGCACTGGATGGACATACCTGGAGGAGGGTGCAGCTGATCAATCATCAGTTGGCCAGCCTTATCCTCAGAGCGGTTGATGTGGAGAGTCTGAACTATCCTGTAGTGGTGGACCAGTACACTGATGTTTTCCCTGAGGATGTCACAGGTCTACCTCCTCCTAGAGAGGTGGACTTTTACATTGACTTTTACCTTGGGATGACACTAATATCTACACCAATGTATTAGATGTCTCCCAAGGAGCTTCATGAGCTACAGGTACAGCTAGAGGACTTGTACGAGAAGGGATTCATCCAGCCCACTCTTTCACCTTGGGCATCCCCAATTCTATTCGCCACGAAGGTAGATGGGATCTTGAGGCTTTGTGTTGACTATCTTCACCTGAACCAGGTGACGGTGAAGAACAAGTACCCACTACCAAATATTGACGACCTCTTTGATCTGCTGAAGAGAGCATGCTAGTTGTCAAAGATAGAACACAGATCAAGCTATCACCATCTAAGAGTACGAGAAAAGGATGTGAATAAGTTATCTTCTATATTCTTTTGTGGACACTATGAGTTTTGGTTATTCCATTTGGCGTAACAAACTCTCCAGTAGTGTTCATGGGACTCAGGAACATGATATTTTAGAAATACCATGATCACTTTGTGGTGGTCTTCATTGATGACATTCTGATCTACTTGGATACTATGGAGGACCATGCCTATCATTTGCAGGTAGTACTAGACACACTCCAATAGTACCAACCTTATGGTATGATCTTGAAGTGCCAGTTCTTGATTAGAGAGGTTCATTTTCTGGGAGATGTCATATCGGGTGCTGGAGTTATAGTGGATCCACCTAAAATTTTGATGGATGTACAGATTTTCCGGGGTTTGGATTGATACTACAGTAGATTTGTTCCAGACTTCAATAGAGTTGCATCACTACTATCAACATTGACGAAGAAGGGGTAACCCTTTGTGTGGTCGGAGAGATTCCAACAGAGTTTTCTGGAGCTGAGGCAGAGGTTGAAAATTTCCCCCATCTTGAGGCTCCCAGAGGAGGATGTAGGCTAAGTAGTCTAATGCGACGCATCAGGGACCAGACAAGGATGTTTCTTAATGAAGTAGTGATCGGTGATAACGTATGTTTCTCGACAGCTGAGACAACATGAGAAGAACTATGCTACCCTTGACATGGAGTTAGCAGGAGTGGTCTTCGCTTTGAAGATGTAAAGACTTTACTAGATGGGTGAGCCCTTTACAGTGTTCTCTAACAACAAGATCCTCATGTATATCTTATTGCAAAAGGACCTTATCATAATATAGTGAAGTTGTCTTGAGTTCCTCTAGGACTATGTATCCGATATAGTTTATACTCCTGGGAAGGGAACACTGTTGCACATGAACTCAGCAAGAGGTCTGGTATACGACTGCTATGTGAGGTAACAGCGCAGTTGGCCGCTTTGAAGATATGATTTGTGGATCAGTATGGAGTTCCTTTTCTTCATTCTCTTACAGTAACTCCCCCACTTCTTCAGCGATTTAGGAAGGCGCAGTTTGGGGAAGATGACTGTGAGACTCGACTTACTCAAACATTCAAAGGATAGGAACCTGATGGATTTTTTGATGGTGGGGAGCACATCATCCTCTTCAGAGGATGTACCATAGTACCAGTGTCACTTTAGGAGAAAGTTTTGAGAGAGTTCCACACATCCCCTCTAGCGGTACATCCATGAGTGGCGAATTTGTACTTGGATCTCTGACGACAACATTGGTGGTCGGGAATGAAGAAAGTCGTAGCAGAATTTGTCTCTCGGTGCGTCACATTCCAGCAAGTGAACGCGGATAATCAGGTACCAGTGGGCTTAGTTCAGCCTTTAGAGGTCTTAGAGTGAAATTGGGATGGGATATCCAAGGACTTCATTACAGGACTTCCACGTACGTCCAGAGGTCATGACTCGATTTCGGTGATCGTCATTCAACTCACCATGTCAGCCCACATCCGACCGATCCGAGAGCAGGGTTCAGTAGAGAGCATGGGATGCCTTAATGCGTAAGGGATTGTGTGGATTAATGGATTACCCTCGATGATTGTCTCTGATCATGATGCACATTTTACATCCTGGCTATGGAAGGGGTTGCTGGAGGCTTTCGGGATGAAACTTAGTTTGAGCACCGCCTTCCATCCTCAGACGGATGGTCAGACTAAGCGGACCATTCATACCTTCAAGGACATTCTACGTTCTTGTGTCCTCATCTTCGGTCGTAGTTGGGAGGATTACATGGCTTTGGTGGAGTTTTCATACAACAAAAACTATCACTCCACCATTAGAATGGCACCTTTCGAGGACTTGTATGGGCGACCTTGCTGATCACCCTTGTGCTAGACTGACCTAGGGGAGTCAAAACATGTGGGACCAAAGATGCTATGGGCTACCACAGAGAAAGTGCAGATCATCCAGGAGCAGATGAAGACTGCACAGAGTAGGCATAAGTCCTATGATGACAGGATACGAAGACCTCTGGAGTTCAAGGATGGTGACCACGTCTTTCTACGGGTCTCACATCAACTAGGTTTACATATATTTGACCGAGGTGGAAAGTTATCTTTGAGGTTCATCGGACCTCTTCAGGTCCTCAGCAGTGTTGGTGAGGTTCTTACCACATAGATCATCCACATCAGTTGCACTGGGTGCATGAAGTCTTCCACGTATCCCAGCCGATGAGATACTTGCACGACCCTTCTCACATGATCGACCATGGCGAGCAGGACGTTGACAATAGGGCGACATTTATAGAGGTTCCAGTACAGATTGTGGAACGACAAGACCGGGTACTTTGTGGATAATCGATACCTCTGGCGCACATTCGCCGGAAGCACAAGAACCTCCAGGAGAGAACATGGGAGTGGGAGGCTCAGATGTATGCTCAGTACCCCAATTTGTTTTCCTTGTTTTATGATGTGGCTTAAGGGGATGTAAAACCGTGAGGTGTGGAGAAAGGAATGAACCAAAATTTCAATGTAATTGTTTTTAATTAAATGGGAATTTTATGAGTCCACGAAAATTGACAGTGCGTGATTCCGTGGCCCAGATTGCCCGAAATGAATTTGTGATCTTTTTTTCGGGTAAGACCAGTAAACGTGAGAGCATGTTTTTCTAACTTTTTAACTGGTTCTCAGAATTGAAATTTTAAGACACCGTTGAACTCACAGTTCTGGTATTCGCTTAAGGAGACTTTCACCTCAACGACAGTTGGTTGAGAGTGAAAGAGAATTTTTGGTTTTTACATGCAAATAATAAAATAAAATAATCACTCATTTTATATTATTTGTTGTAACCACCCACTAGTGGATATTGTGGTGGTGGGGAATATAAATGTTTTATTCTCTAAATTGAAAGCTCGGTAGTGGGTACCACCCAAGCCTAACCTCCCTTGTTGATATTATGGTGGTGGGGACCACCTGAGGATTTAAACCTCTTGAACTCCCTATTAAGTGGGGAGAAACCTCTTAATCTCCCCCATTAAATTGTGCCAAAACACCCCCACTTAATTATAAAAAACTATGTGATTAATTAAGCCAATTTAATATTTTGCAAACAACTAAAATGCTGAAACATCACACATTTTTGCAACTTTTCAAATTTGGTGATATTGGGAGTGGAGAAATATTCGGAGGATTACGCTCTTCCAAAGAAGAAATCTCTTCCAATTAAGAACACCGACCTCGAATTCTTCCTTAGGATAACCTCCAACGTAGGACGTCTTCGATGATCTTTGTTCCGTCCTCATCGATGACAATAAATGAATGAAGTAGGGGTTTTTTAATTATGATTATCACTTCCCATGTACTCCCCATCTAATTCTTATGCGGGATTGGGAATAGATATTGAAGAGGGTTGTGGGGATTGATGTTTTTAAATATATTCCATACTCATTCTTGATTCATGTTTACGTTGAGCTTCTTCATACTACTATAATGTGGAGAGTTTTGTCCAATCAAACATGGCCCGTCCTTTCCATAATTTTTGTGATGATATGTGGTGTTCTTTGCAACGGAGGAATACAACACCCAGAGTGGGTTTTTGGCACAGATAAGGCACGTGAATGGCGGTCGACACCTCCACCGATCGCAACGAAGGAGAAAACGCAACATCGTAACTCCACGACCACCACCGTCGCGGCCTCGCCATGCCTCCCCGGCTTGGCCACCACCCCGGCCACGCCAGGCCACCCGGTCGAGCTGCCTCGTGACATCGCGGAGCTGCCCCGTGGCCATCTTTGCCATCACAACCTTCAGCGGCCCTCTGCGGCTCCCTCATGGACTTTGTGGCTTCGCAGCCTCTTTGACCCTTGCGGCCCCTCGTGGGCCACTACCCAGGTCAGGCCGGACCCAGCAGCCTATGCCTCGGGTCGAACCCGGCGGTGTGGGACTGGGTAAGACTAGACCCAGACCTGATACGAATGTATACTTTACTTAGGCCATAACTTTGGCTCCAGACGTCCGTTTGACGAGCTGTCAACGGCGCCAGAAATACTGGAGATAAATGGTCCCTTTGGTTTTACCCACTAGAGTTTTGGATAATGTTGGGAAACAGTTAGGTAGGATCGAGTACGAATCCAACCGGCCCCCCTGGTCTAAAAGGCTAATAACTCACAGACCGGGCATCTGATTGAGACCCATATGACATGGAGGTCCATTGAGATACTTTTTCGTGTGACATAGTGGAAATAGAAGAATTGAAAAGGTTTATTGAGGATCAGACACTCCCGGAGACGAGCAAGCATAGTGGGGAAACCCAGTAGCTGGTTTTGAGGAGAAGAATACTCATAGCCATCATCTGCAGTTGAGCTCCTTGGTATCCTGTGCAGGTCATCTCCTAGCGATCCTATATGGGTCAGCTCTAGGAGTCCTTTTTTGGGGTAACTCCTAGAGATCATGTTTGGGTCAGCTCCTAGCGATCCTGTGTGGGTCAGCTCCAGCGATCCAGGGTAGGTTAGCTCATAGTGATCCTGTGTGGGTCAGCTCCAGCGATCCTGTGTGGGTCAGCTCCTAGAGATCCTGTGTGGGTGAGCTCCAGTGATCCTGTGTGGGTCAGCTCCTATAGATCCTGTGTGGGTCAGCTCCTAGCGATCTTGTGTGGTTCAGCTCCATCGATCTTGTGTGGGTCAGCTCCTAGCGATTTTGTGTAGATTAGTAGTAAATCCTATCAGCGGAATAAGATGATTTATTATTTATAACTAATCATCTCTACTACTGTACCTAAAGATAAACACAGTGTGAGATGATTCAATACCTCTATGTATCCTCATGATTGAGATGGAATATTTGATAACTTAGGTATATGTATGGGAATATACCTATGTAGGTTTATCTATTGATTTCATAATTTTTGTTTTATCCTTGGTGGATTTTGCGAGACCATGAGGGTATCAGGGTCTATACTAAGTATTTTTATACTCAACCATGAATGGTCTATGCATGCACACTGATATGTTGGATGAAAATTTTGGACAACACTGACTGAGGATGAGGATACTAGGACCAGAGGTAGCACGGAGGTAGTCCTAGACGAGGCGTACCTCAAAGACTATTGATCGAGAAATGTACCTACCCTTCAGGTAAGATCCTTGGCTAGTGATCACATGATTTATTCCTGTGACTTTTACTATCAGATATCTAGTACATTCTTATTTTCCTTGTACTTTCAAGTTGGGATTTTATTCTGGGCCCTTTTTACTTAATGTACTCACTCCGTTTACTATTTAGCTTACTTGAGTTCTTGTAACACCCTGATATTTTATGAGACATATATATTTTTTTTCTTATGTTATACGCAACATTAAAGGAATCTTTCTCTACACACCACACTATCTTCGCTTGCATTATACACAAAAGCAACCTTCCTTGATAGCGTGTGTTGTACGTAATATCGAGTTTCACTAAACAATGATATATTGTTATAATATTATTATGGACTCGCTTTTATGAACAGTATTATCTAAATTTTGAATTTTAGAACATTATTATTCATCTTACACATTTTATAAAACCTGGTATGTGAACAAAATAATTTTTTTGGGTAAAATAAGTATTTTTTTAAAAATGTAGTTTTTCCTCCTTTTGGGGGCGCACCCACATCAAATCTAGTTTTTTACATGTTTATAAGTTCAATTTGACAAAATTAAATTCTTATTTGGAATCAAGATATAAAAATTAACTTTGGATAAAATTTTCATATTATTCTGATAAATTTCATATTTTAATGAATAGTAAAAACACGCTCTATTTTAATTAAAAACAACTTTTTTCATCGCAATAATTTATATGGTTAAATTATAATATTTAATGTATTTATAATATAAATAGAATATATTTTTACCATTTAATATAATTTATTTCGTTAACATTAATTTTACATTGAATTCATAGGTAAAAACATTTCAATCTTTGGTAATGTTTTAACTTTAAAAACCCATTTTCTTAACAATTAGATTAATTTTAAATTAATTACTGCAACTTCTGTGTTTGGAATTTTGAAAAACGGATTCCATTATTGAATTATGTGGGTCCAAGTTATGTTAATAGGTTACTTTTTTTTTTGATATTATGAATAGTAAATACGGTAATTTTTATTTGCTAAAGTTAAAGGTAAATGGGGTAATTAAGGGTAAAAATAAGATTATAAAATTACCCTAACATTTTCCAAAATCCTATTAGATGAATAAAAGTCGAACCATATCACCTAAGGGTAGGAATAGATTCATTTCATGGACTTTTGACCATGAAATAACATAATTATTATTAAAACCAAAGAAAGTGACAACATGTCACTCTCTTAAATCTTTTTAGTGTAATAATTTTAATTTGGTGATAAACTTCATAAAATATCGGATATAAATAGTCCTCAGAAAGATAAATAAATTATCTACATCATATGAATTTATCAATAATTTTTATGTATTAAATAATTATCATTAATTATGCCACAATAGTGATGTAGAAATTATTTTATTTATTGAAATATCAAATAAATGATTTTAAAAGTATTAAAATAAATAGTATATGAAATATTTAATGTTATCCACTAATTTTCAAGATGAAAATGACATGTTATAACTCTATTAAAGCTTTTATTTCTAACATATCTTCTGTAAATATTTTATTTAAATTCAAATAAATAAATAGTGTCAAAATTGAGACTATTGTAATTTTATAAAACGTACATATTATAAAATTGTTTAAAAATCACAAAAATATTTAAAAATTATAAATTAAAATTTATATGGTCTAAAATGAAATAAATTATAAAATTATGGAATGTTCACAACATATAATTAATTATTTATAATGATTTAAAATATAGAATATTATTAAAAAAATAAAAGTAAATAGATTATATAAGGATAAATAAAGCCGATAGTGCCTAAAATAAATTCCCACCTTGTCTAAATTTTTTTGGTTGATGATATTACAACCCTATATCATCTAATCTTTTTATTTGAGTCGTTTTGGTGGTTTTTATATGGGGATGGAATTTATTGTAAATTAATATTTCATATAATTCCAAAGGTGCCCCTCTCCTCCCTTATTAATGGGCAACTCCTCCCTCTCTTCTTTACACAACTTTGAGCCTTCATGCTCAGAAAAAACCTGTCCATTTACCTTATCACCCTCTATATCAACATACTAGTGGTCTGGGTCTTTTTCAAAGACCAATTTTATTATCTTAAGTGGAGGTTTTGAAGAGGCCTGTCGAAGAAGAGGTAATATCCTTTACTGATTCCTTCAAATTCATTTTTTCTTCTACTTACTCTTCTTTTATTATTTCATAATATAGTAATAAAATAAGTATCAATGATATATTTAAATGTTATTATAAATATGAAGCAAACGTATTTCACCTTAGATCTATCCTATGGAAAACGAAATCACCGCGCGTGTGTACGTACAGAATATCGTCTCCATGCCGTGGTGTAATCTATTTTTACACCACCACCTTACTTGGATGGGTATAAGAATGGAATAAATAATTATATATTATTATTAAGTGATATTTATTCTAAAATATTATACACCATACACTTCAATACCTTTCTACAATCACGGGAACGATATCGTCACTCATGTGTACGTATAGCTTACCGTCTTCACGATGCGATGTGATTCGTTCTGCTTGATCTTAACTAAACCATGATTATATAAATGAATTGAATGAATAAATATGATATATATTATACAAATAAAATTATTTAAATGATTTATCTATTTCCTAAATATAGGAAGAAGAATTTATTTGACAAAACTCGCATAAGAACATAAAGCAATAAACACCCGAATAACAAGTAGCAATCAAATATTTATAATAAGAATATAAAAATATGACCATATATGATATCATAATGATGAATATAATCTTGGAATAAGTCAATGACATTTTTTAAATCATTATACAGAAGTTTCAGATATGTAAAAAGCATATCAGACCTATGGTAAGGGAAAAATCTCACAATCTCATTTTTCTCCGAGATTGTTTATAATTCAGAATTTACTGGGGAATATTTATCATCCACATCCATGTTTCCTAAATATGTAATATTATTTATATGATCCTACAAATGTTTAAATCCAATTTTACATATTGCTATATTTTTAGTAGAAGAAATGAAAGGAATCTTTTGTCGTTTTCACTATGAGATACTTTTTGACTTTTCGACCAAAGTATGAGAAGAATGTTTTTTAACTTATACGGCATGAAAAGATTTTTATGATTTCATACAACATTATTTACAAAAATCTTCCTTTATAAATTTTCTTGTCTATTTTTAATTAACTTCTTTTAGTTTAAAATGTTATGACATGTTAAGAAAGGATAAATGTTTTTGAAGTAGAAAGGATATTTTCCTCAAGAATGGAGTTCAAGTGTTTTATCAAAATTATTTTCCATCTAATATAATATAGGGTTCTATTTCTATCCATATTATTACATTCATTTGATTAAATTTTTATGGAATTATTTTTATGAAGTCCTTTATCTTATATGAACTGTTTTATAATGTCGCGATGTTTAAGAATCCCAATTTTATTACATGGTTTATGCTATGATGTATGATTTATGATATTGTGGCACACATAAGAATTGTTTCATTATGAGATGGGTGAGACCTATATCTCCCTCCAATGCATTGGGTGAAGATTTATATCTCATGAGATATACATGGATGGAAAGACAGGTTAATCCAGTTCAGTAATACAGGTCTGGAACGAGGAGTGAACTCGGTTCAGTAATTGACTTTGTCCACTATGATAGTCTTGGAAATGATTCTTGACTAAAATGAAATGATTTTTCGATGATTATGTGTGTATTACAAAAATTTTCATGTTTTATGTTATGACTATTAGGATTACATTTCACTAGTATGATTTATCCCATGTTATGATATTATGATATCTTTTACTGGTTATGATATTCAAAATGTTATGTTCTATGATTGATATTTCTTTTGTTTACCCTTACTGGGAATTTGAGCTCAACCTTTTGTATATTCTCTTTACCCCAGGTTAGGAACAAGGGTATTATATAGGATATGCCAAAAAAGGACTCTAGATATGAATAAATAAGCAGGAGAGAATGTAGATGATTTATGAACCAGTTGTTTATGTTTGCCAGTTTCTAAAGACAATATACCTATACGGTCCTACCATGGTTTTGTTATATGTTTTAATAAGTATGCTTCAATTATGAAGTAATAACAATGTATGTAAATTATGGGTTGTTATAGTTGGTATCAGAGGAAAGGTATAGTCAACCTTTGTAAACTTGGATGTGAAAACCTTAGTAAGAACCCTAAAGATATATCTAAGCATAGAACATAATCTCAGTGTTTTATAAATGTCCATGAATAACAAATGATAAGACCAAAAGTGTGAAATTGCATTACTGATTATGTGGTTTTCTTATTGTAAATATTGTTTCTCACACTATGCTTCTTGGTTTTAGTCAATGGCTGGAACCCAACGGAACCGTGTTAATATTGAATGTGATGGAAAATGCAATGATTGTCCGCCTGAGCAAACAAATGTTATGGGAGTTGGAGTGAAAAATCTTAAAGAAATTATCAATCAAATTTCTCAAGATATGAATCATTCAGGACTTCCAAACGAGAAAAATAAGGAGAAACATTCAATTGACTCCTTCATGAGGTAGCATCCACCTTCATTCAGCGGGACTCCTGATCCATTAGTGGATGAACAATGGATCAGTACCACTGAAAATATATTTTCAGTTCTACAATGTTTTGAACATGATAAATTCATCTTAGCAGTGCATCGTTTGGAAGGTGAAGCTGATCAATGGTGGAATCATATCTAGAACATGATGCAAAGGGATGAAATTTAGTCCATGGTATGGGATGAGTTCAAGATCTTATTTTCAATAAGTACTTCCCTCGTATTCTTCAAAAAAAGATGGAGAATGAGTTTCTTGAACTGAAGCAAAAGGATGATGAATCAACTGGTACCTAGGAAGTAAATTTTATAATACTTTCTAGGTATGCTTCTGGAATTATTATCCAACCTATGAGTAAAATTGATCGATTCTTAATGGCTTAAACCCAAGTCTTAGAAGGGCGTTATCTATAAGGGACGTAAATAGCAACGAGGAAATTGTTCTATTTTCTCAAAATGTTTAGATGGATATTGGAGTAACCCATCAGTCATATGGGATTGATAAGAAGAGGAAAATGGAATTCAAAGGAAAATCAAAAGACTACACTGAAAAGAAGATGAGTTTTCCTTTAAGTTCAAATTATGGAAATAAACATGGAGGGAATTGTCTTAAAGGGACAAGAAAATGTTTTAAGTTTGGAAAAGAAGGTCATCGGGAAATTTAATGTCAAAATAATTGGAAGAAGATGTCTAATGATGCGAACAATAACATGGATACACAGAATGAACCTCCAAAACATCAATGTTTCAAGTGCAAAGAGATTGGGAATTATTCCAATAAATGCCCAAATCCAAGGTTTGTTGATGATGATCGACATCAAAAACTCTTAATGCCAAAGACAAAGGAAAGTCACATGAAATTACCATCATCGACGTGGAGTTTGATAACGAAGTTTTGAAAGGTACACTTACCATCCACTCTAAAGTAGAAAATGTTTTATTTGAATCTCGATCCACCCACACTTTTATTTCTGAATAATTTCATAAGGGTATCACCGTATTACCTCAACATTTTTATGTTGAGTTAGCTGTGACAACTTCTAATGGCACAACGGTTGCATCAAAAGTTTAAAATTCTTCTCCGAATGAAGATTGTGGGAAAGTGTTTCCTGCAAATCTTGTGATCATTCCTAAAGTGGAATTTGATGTGATACATGGCATGGATTGGCTTTCATTATATGGATCTCATATCAATTTCCAAAGAAGGGAAGTCACATTTAATATTCTATATCAATCAAGGATTATCTATCAATGCAAGGATGAACATGACGTTCCAAAGGAAATTTCTTCCATCTTATGGGTCTTGATTCCACTAAATGAAGGTTATTTATATCAAATGGATGGGGAGAAACTCCCAATTAAGAATACTCCCATTGTACGAGAGTTTGATGATTCCTTTCTAGATGAACTTCCCGGTCTTCCACAAAATCATGAAGTTGGGTTTTCAATTGAAATCATACCGGTTGCTATGACTATTTCAAAGACACCTTATAGAATGGCCCCAATTGAGTTGAAAGAATTGAAGAAGCAACTCCAAGAGAATCTTGATAAGGTATTTATATGCCCTAGTGCATCACCTTGGGGAGAACGTATTCTGTTTGTTAAGATGAAATATGTATCAATGAGACAAAGCATTCACTATCGAGAACATAAGAAGATTACTATCTAGAACAAATATCCTCTCCCACGCATTGATGACTTATTTGACCAACTACACGGAGCTCAATACTTTTCCAAGATTGATCTTCATTCACGGTATCATCAATTAAGGGTCAAAAGGGAGGATATACCAAAGACAACATTCTGTACAAGGTATAGACATTATGATTTTATAGTGATGCCATTTGGTCTTACGAATTCCCCTGCTCTCTTCATGGATCTGATGAATAGAGTCTTCAGAGACTAGCTTGATTATTTTATGGTAGTCTTTATAGGAGAAATTCATGTCTATTCCAATAAAAAGGAAGAACATGAAGATCACTTGAGAATTTTATTAAAGACCCTGAGAAAGGAGAAGCGTTATGCCAAATTTACCAATTGTGAATTTTTTCTTCAAAAAGTTTCATTTTTGGGTCACATAATCTCAAAAGAGGGGATATCTATGGATCCAACAAAAACAGAGGTTATCAAAAGACAGTCAATACCAACAATAGTAACTGATATCTGAAGCTCTCTTGGCTTGGATGGATATTATCGACGTTTTGTGAAAGAAATTTCAAGGTAATATAATCCACTCACCTGGTTGAATCGTAAAGGAGTTCAGTTTGTTTGGACGGAAGAGTGTGAAGTGAATTTCAAAGAGTTAAAATGAAGGTTATCCAGTGCACTTGTGCTCACACTGCTATGTATTGGAAAATGGTATGTGATCTACAGTGATTCATCTAAGAAGGGAATAGGGTGTGTTCTCATGAAAAATGATATGGTGATAGATTATTCCTCATGATAGTTGAAAATCCATGAGCAAAATTACCCAACTCATGATTTGGAGTTATCCATAGTAATCTTTGAATTAAAAATATAGAGGCATTATCTTTATGGTGAAAGGTGTGATATTTATACTGATCATAAAAGTTTAAAGTATATTTTAACACAAATGGAGCTAAATATGCGCCAAAGAAGATGGTTGGAGTTGATTAAGTACTATGACTGCTCAATTCATTATCACCCTAGCAATGCACACAAGGTGGTAGATGAATTAAGTCGACTAAACCATGCTTGCTTATCCATGATGAGGATCTCAAAAGATCAAATATTTATGGATTTACAAAGGATGGATCTTGGAATTATAATGGAAGGGGAAAATATTATCTTTTCGAAAATGAATGTTCAACCATATATGCATGTAAATACTAAAAAGGTGCAGAAAGACGATGTAGAGTTACAAAATAAGGTGATAAATGTTCCTGAATTCAACCATGATTGTGATGGGATAATAAGGTTCAGGAATCAGGTTTTTGTTCCTCCCATCCCAGAATTAAAGGAGGATCTGCTGGATGAGGCTCATAGTTCTTCATTCTCTATTCATCCTGGAAGCAGAAAAGATGTATAGAGACCAGAATGGGTACATCTTGTGGGATGGCATGAAAGGAGATGTCACTGAATATGTCTCTCGATGCTTGGTTTGTCAGCATGTTAAAGTTGAGAGACAAAATTATAAGGGTATGTTAAAACCATTACCCATACCAAAATGGAAATGGGATCTTTCTCTATGGATTTCAATGGTGTTTGGGATCAACACCTACCTTTGGTGGAATTTTCTTATAATAATTGCTTTCACTCCAGTATTCAGATGGCTCATTATAAAGCTCTCTATGGAAAGAAATTCTGAACTCCAACTTGCTGGGATGGAGTTCGAGAAAGAAAGATATTAGGACCTGATATTGTTGATGAGATGGTAGAAAAGGTCCGATCTATTCAACAACACATAAGAGTAGCTCAGAGTCGAAAAAAAGTTATGTTGACAACCGATGAAAAGACCTAGAGTTTGAAGTGGGTGAAAAAGTGTTCTAATGAATATCTCCTTGGAAGAGAGTAATGAGATTTGGAATGAAGGGAAAGTTGATCCCTAGGTATATCTATCATTTTGAAATATTGGATCGTGTTGGGAAGGTATCTTACCGATTGTCGTTTCGACCAAATATATCTAATGTTCACGATGTGTTCCACGTATCTCTCATGAGAAAGTACATACCCGATCCTTCACATGTACTAAGCTCAGAAGTTCTACCCCTAGAGTAAGATCGTTCTTATGGAGAACAGCCGATAGAGATTCTGGATCGTAGAGAAGAAGTTCTACAGAACAAGGCCACTCTCTTGGTGAAAGATTGATGGAGGAACCACCAATTAGAAGAAGCTACATGGGAGCTTGAGTATATGATTAGGGAGAGGTATCCTCATCTTTTTTCTATGAAGAGACAAACATCGAGGGATAAATTCATTTTAAGGGGGGTAGAATGTAACACCATGATATTTTATGAGAAATATTTTTTTCTTATGTTATACGCAACATCAAAGGAATCTTTCACTACACACAACACTATCTTGGCTTGCGTTATACACAAGAGAAACCTTCCTCGATAGCATGTGTTGTACGCAATATCGAGTATCACTAAACAATGATATATTGTTATAATACTATTATGGACTAGACTTTATTAATAGTATTAAATACATTTTTAATTTTATAACAGTATTATTCATCTTACACATTTTCTAAAACATGGTATGTGAACAAAATAAATTTTTAGGGTAAAATAAGAATTTTTAAAAAAGTACAGTTTTGTCACATTTTGATGGCGCACCCAATTTATATTTCGTTTTTGACATGTTTATAAGTTAAATTTGAAAAAATAAAATTCTTCTTTGGAATCAGGATACAAAAATTTACATTGGATAAATTTTTCATATTATTTTGATAACTTTCTTATTTTAATGAATAGTAAGAAGACGTTATATTTTAATTAAAAACAACTTTTTTGATCCCAATAATTTATATTGTTAAATTATAATATGGAAAAGTTTTAAAGTATAAATAGAATTTAATTTTATCATTTAATATAATATATGTCATTACCAATAATTTTACATTGAATTAATAGGTAAAAACATTTCAATCTTTGGAAATGTTTTAAATTTTAAAACTCGTTTTCTTAACAATGGGATTAATTTTAAATTAATTTCTACAACTTATGTGTTTTTAATTTTGAAAAATTGATTCCATATTTGAATTCATTGGGTTCAAATTATGTTAATATATTAATTTTTTTTTGATATTATGAATAGTAACTATGGTAATATTTATTTACTAATGTTAAAGGTCAATCGGGTAATTAAGGGTAAAATTAAGATTATAAAATTTCCCTAACACTTTCCAAAATCCTATGGGATGAATAAAAGTCGACCCATATCAATTAAGGGTCGGAATAGATTTATTTCATGGGATTTTGATCATGAAATAACATAATTATTATTAAAATCAAAGAAAGTGATGACATGTCACTCTCTAAAATCTTATCAGTGTAATAATTTTAATTTAGGGATAAACTTCATAAAACATAGGATAAGAATGTTACCAAGAAAGATAATAAAATTAACTACATCATTTGAATTTATTTATTATTTTTAGGTACTATATAATTATTATTAAATATGACACAATAGTGATGTTGAAATTATTTTATTGATTGAAATATCAAATACATGATATTAAAAGTATTAAAATAAATATTATATGAACTATTTAATGTGGTCCACTTATTTTCTAGAAAAAAATGACATGTTATGAATCTATTAAATCTTTTATTTCGAACATATCTTATGTATATATTGTATTTAAATTCAGATAAATAAATAGTGTCAAAATTGAAACTATTGTAATTTTATTAAAAAATTAGTTAAAAATCACAAAAATATTTAAAATTTATAAATTAAAATTTATATGGTCTAAAATGTAAAAAAGTATAAAATTATGGACAATTAAAAACATATAAGTAATTATTTATAATTATTTAAAATTTAGAATATTATTACCATAAATATAATTAAATAGATTATATAAGGATAAATCAAGTTGATAATGTTTAAAATAAATTCCCAACTTCTATAAATTTTGTTTTTTGATGATATTAAAGCCCCATATCATCTAATATTTTGATTGAGTCATTTTTAGAAGTTCTTAAGTGGGGTTGAAATTTATTATAAATTAATATGTCTTATAATTCCAAAGGTGTCCATCTCCTCCCTTATAAAAGGGCACCTCCTCCCTCTCCTCTTTACAAAAAATAGAGACTTCATGATCAGCCAAAACCTTCTCATTTCCATTATAAACCTCACTCAAAACATACTAGAGGTTCTGGTTTTTGTCAAAGACCAATTTTAGTATCCTAAGAGGAGGTTTCAAAGAGGTGTATCGAAGGAGAGGCAATATCCTTTACCGATTCTTTCAAATTCATTTCTTCTTCTACTTACTATTATTTTGTTGATTCATAATAAAGTAATAACATAATTATCACTCAAATACTGATATGTTATTATAAATATTAAACAACCATATTTCACCTTTGATCGATCCTACGGAAAACGAAATCACCGCGCGTGCGTATGTAAGGAATACCGTCTCCACGCCGTGGTGTCATCTGTTTTTCCACCACTACCTTACTTGGATAGGTATTAGAATGGAAGAAATAACTATATATTATTATTAAGTGATATTTATTCTAAAATATTATATAATATGCACTTCAATACATTTCCACAATCATGTGAATGATATCGTCGCTCGTGCCTACGTACGGCTTACCGTCTCTACAGTGCGATGTGATTTGTTCTACATGATCTTAACTAAACCATGATTATATAATCGAATTGAATTAATAAATATAATATATATTATAAAAATACCATTCTATAAATGATTTATCGAGAACCTAAAAATAGGAAGAATAATTTATTCGACAAAACACACATAAGAACATAATGTAATAAACAACCGAATAACAAGTAGCAATGCAATATTACTAATAAGAAGATAAGAATATGAAAATATATGATATCATAACAATGAATAAGATTCTTTAAGAATTAAATGACATTTTTTAAATCATTATACAGCAGCTTTGGATACGTACAAAGCATATCAGACCTAATGTAAGGTAAAAATCTCACAATCTCATTTTTATTCAAGATTGTTTAAACTTCAGAATTTATTGGGGTATATTTATCATCCCAATCCATGTTTCCTGAATATGTAATATTATTTCTATCCTCTAAAAAAAATTTAAATCCAATTTTACATATTGGTAATTTTTTAGTAAAAGATATGAAAGGAATCTTTTGTCGTTTTTAGTACGAGATACTTTTTGACTTTTCAGCCAAAGTACAAGAAGAATGTTTTTTAACTTATACGGCATGAATGGATTTTTATGATTCCATGAAAAATTATTTCCATGAAGATTCCTTTACAAATGTTCAAGTTTATTTTTAATTAACTTATTTTAGTTTAAAATGTTATGACATGTTAATAAAGGAAAAATGTTTTTGAAGTAGAATGGATATTTTCCTCAAGAATGGAATTCAAGTGTTTTATCAAAATTATTTTCCATCTAAGATAATACAAGATTCTATTTCTATCCCTATTATTACATTGATTTGATTATATTGTGATGGAATTATTTTTATAATGTCCTTTATCTTATATAAATTTTTTTATGATGTCACGATGTTTAAGAATCCCATTTTTATTACATGGGTTATGCTATTATGTATGATATTTGATTTTGTGGCACATATAAGAATGGATTCATTATGAGATGATTGGGACCTATATCTCCCTCCAATGCATTGGGTAATGATTTATATATCATGAGATAGACATGGCTTTAACGACAGGTTAATCCAGTTTAGTAATACAGGACTAGAATGAGGAGTGAACTTGGTTTATTAATGGACTTTGTCCGCTATGATAGACATGGAAATGAGTCTTGACTAAAATGAAATGATTTTATATGATTATGTGTGTATTCCACAATGTTTCAGGTTTTATGTTATGATTATTGGGATTACATTTCACTACTATGATTTATCCCATTTTATGATATTATTATCTCTTTTGCAGGTTATGATATTCACAATTTTATGTTCTATGATTGATATTTCTTTTGTTTACCCTTACTGAGCATTTGAGCTCAACATTTGGTATGTTTTATTTTCCCCTGGTCCGGAAGAAGGATATTAAGTAGGATATCCCAAAAGGGACTCTAGATATTATGAAATATGCAGGAGACAATGTAGATGATTTACGAACCATTTTTATATGTTTCCCAGTTTCTAAAGACACTATACCTATACGGTCCTACCATGGTATTGTTATATTTTCTAATAAGTATGCATCAATTCTGAAGTAATAATAATGTATGAAAATTATGGGTTGTTATAGTTCTTATCTTGAAATGTGCATGGTTTTGTGTGTTACAGGTTATAAAGGAAAGGCTTTCCCAATATTCGGGAATGCGCCTTTTGTGCTAGTCGCCTACCCCTAAACTATGGATGGAGGGCTTGGGGTAGTCGGGACATGGGCCCTGGGGGACGAGTCATGACACCCACCGATCCGACAGTTAGGTTATAAATGTTACATTTAAATAATAATATTTATTTGTTTGTTTATGTTCAATGTAGCGTATCATGTATGCTATTGAACATACTGTTTATTTGATAACACTATAGATGTTACATTATCTAAATATATTATACCCTTAATAAAATAATTAATGAAATATCAAAAATATAATATTAGTAATAATTCTAATTGGGAAACCATTTTTTACATCTTATACAACCTATGGAAAATGAGAATATTCTCATGTGTATGTACGACCTTCCATCTCCAAAAAGAGATATAACAGATTTTCATACCCACTTTACATGGAAGATTAATAAGATTTAAATAATTAATTATTATTATTTTTATGAAATAATTATTATTTAGGGAATATAATATATCATTTATCATCTTCCCATTCCCCTTGTTAAAAATGATAACATCACTCATGTGTTCTTGTACTTTACCACCTCCATGAAGTGAAGTTATTCATTTTTATGTTCAAATTTCAGTTATGATTCTAAATATGAATATAATAAATACATATTATATTTATAGATTTATTAACATCATAATGATGATGCAATGGTGATCAATATGCAAGGACCATATCTAAAAAATAACTACATTCATAAAAAACGAACCAATTAACTCATAAAATGATAATGATAATTAAATATTATTAATGAAAGGGTTATAATATGTTACAATAAACCATTTAGTATATTATAAATATGAAATTGATTCTTTTTAATAATATTAATAAATTTAAATGTATTATACAGGTGGTTAAAGTCACTTGTGAAGTATGTCACACCCGATGTAAGGGTTTATTTGAATATTTTATCCTTATTCAGGATTGTTTATATCAATGTATTTGTAGGCATAATTACATGGTATTTCTATGATAACACTCATACAATTGTTTCCCATGTTTTATTTTCTAGGAATTACATGTATTTTTTTATTTTAGTCTATCTATGAACAAAAAATTCAAAATGAATTTTTTTTTTGGAAAACAAAATTTTTTCATTTGGCTCGGAATATATTATTTAATTTACCTTATTTAATTTAAAATGTTTTTGTAAATGACATTATTATTCAATAACCATTAATTAAGTCAAATTTGACCATGTTATTTTAATTTTTTTGCGATATGACTCTTATCATTTATCAAATGGGAAATATTTTACCAAAGGTATGAGAATAATAATTATTTTATTGCTTATAAAAAAAATAAAATTTCATTCAGACATCAATATTATTTTAATTGAATATTCTCATAAAATTTCTATGGTCCAATTCAAATATCCTGATTTTAATGACATTTTGGTAATTTTTCTGTTTTAAATATGTTATTTGAAAATCAGAGTTTATTTTCTTGATGATATGATATAGTGATACTTTGACGGTGTTTTATTCAATGGGAAAAACATTGAAAACATTTATGATTTACAAGGTATAAAATATAAAGATACCATTAAATATATTTATCTAGATGTATTGTAATAACTTTTTTTATATATTTAATGGGGAGAATATTGATTTCATGAACTACTGTAGATACCCCACTACCCTGATTCGAAATATGACACTATTATAGACTTAATGGTGTTCTTGATCCCTATAGGTTGGAAAGTAGCACCTAACATCATACAAGAAACTAGTGGGAATGGTCATTCCACATAAATAGTGGAAGAAAATGTTATAAGTCAATATTCCAAAAAATACTCATTCTGTACAACAGTACTAGAAGAAAAATAGGAAATCAAAACCCATATTACTATGAAAAATTTGAGGAAATTAATATAATAATAACACAAGTCCATATGAACTCAACTCTCCAATTCAAGAAAAAACCACCACCACCTCTAAGAGGTGATTTTCCCCTTCTAGAACCTTGCATAATGAAATCATAAAATACATGAAAGAATAGGTAGGGTTTGATCTAATACTCTTGTAGGGTCTCACTAAAGATTCATAACAAGCTTCCACATTAATTAAAATTATAAATATTTCAAATTTAAATAAATATGCATGGATGAACAAAAGTACATTAAAACAATCATGATTTATCATTACATTGATGGATACATTTCAAACAATAGAATAATAAATAGTTTATATAAAATATATTGTACAAATTCACAAGGCATGTTTAAATATTTTTAAATGAACAGAGTATATATTAAAATAATAAAAAAGAGAAACATGGTCATCTTCTAAGAGGTATGATTGTTCTAGGTTATTAGATTGTCATACACTCAAATTGGTGGTCATGTAAATATGTATACACACACCCCTCAATCATTGCTAAAAGAGGACTCATCACTATCCCATCGAGGATGTGACCTACTACATATGTTTTTTTCTATTTCTAAAGATTTAATAGAGTTTATATAATATAATTCACTAACTAGGTGGACATGTTATAAAAAATCTATTATGGGATATCTTTCTTGAAACTGTTAATAAGAAAATTAACCCAATTTCCATTTCATTAATATAATCTCTATATATAATAAAAATGATTTATTAATGAATTCATTCATTTTTATGTATAAAATAAACTTATGTTACCATCAAAAAAAATTTAAAAATTTAATCAAATAAGAAAATTGAAATAATTTCATAAATAAATCATAGAATTCAATTTCACAATTTTCGTCAAATTCTATAATTACACAAAAAACTCAATAGAAGTAGGGGTTTTCCCATCCATTATGCCAACATTTATTTAAAATACCAATTAATAACACATAAAAGTTCCAAAATTTATTTTAAATAAGTTGAACTAATTTCAATATATTTAGGGCTAAATCAATTGGAAAATATTAAATGAAACCACCTACCTTGGGATAATAGGATCACAGATCCGAAATCCCGAAACATAAGAAACCAATAAAAAACATCAGAAAAAAGTATACAATAATAAAACCTAGATTCAAGAACTAAAATATTGAAAATTAGAACCTCTAATAACATCATGATCTAGGAAATACTAGGGATCAAAAAAGAATAGAATGGGAGAGATGGAATTAGAGAATAACTCTTAGGGAGAAAAGATCAAATTATGTTCACCACACATTAATCCAATTCAGATGTGGTTTGGAGGAGAAAAAATGGACCCTCGAGGTCTATAATGTCCTATGATGATTTCTATAAAGGATTTATGGTAGTTCCTAGAAATAAATAGGGCTATAACATTCATAATTTATTTTTAGGAATAAATAAAATCAACACGCCTTGCTTTCAAGAGGGGGCCACAGGGTCTGTCAAACCGTACACACTAACCATGCACCCAATATATGGGTTCAAAGATTCTGTTAGGAGGATGCATGGGTTTTCAATCCTATAAATTACTATGAAAACCCTACTAATTTTGTTTGACTAGTTATCACTATTAGGTTGCATGGTTAAGGAAAACAATTCATGAACTATGGACATCCTAATAGGAATCCAAAGTTTCCAAAAGGTCACACAAATCACCACTAAATGATACCCAAATAAAGAATGATAAAAATTGAGGTTTTATAAGTCCTAAAAAATCATAGGATGTTGCAACCTCCCCTATATTAGAAACTTATGTCCCCCATTACATAGTTAAGAAGCGTCCATGTGAAAATGATGAGGCCCCTTATAACTCATCAGTTCCTCTCTATCCCATGTCTCGTGAGTATCATAATCATTCTTCCATTTCACTCAATCCAAAGGTATTATCCTCCCTTGAAATTCCTTGGTTTCAGAATCAACTATCAAAACATTATGTTTAGTCATACATAAATCAAGATAAAAATCAAGATCCCTCTAGCTCGGAGCATGATATGAATTAGAAGGATACTTTATTAGATTATATATATAGAAAATGTTATTTATGGATGCCACATATGGAGAGAGTTATAAATATTATGAAACATTCCCCACCTAATCAAAAACCTCAAATGATCCTATAACTAAAGGATCAATCTTCCCTTACCTCACAGGTCGTTGATGACCCAAATAGGTAGAAAATATCAAGAAAAGAAGATCAACAACTGAAAATTCCTACAGTCTTCAATGACAATAAATCAAATACATATACCTAGTATGTACAGTAAATAATATATGATTAATCCACTGAGTCTTTTCTATCATATCTTGAACGAATATTTTTTTCTCCCAATAAATTTATATAATATTTGACCAACATAATAGAGATTTAGAATCCCATCCTTATAAGTCCTCAAAAGGTTCTACCCTGAATGTATACAGGTAACTATTATTATATGTAAATATAAAAAGAAAAAAATGGTAATCCCAACTACAAAAAAAGAACGAACACAAACACAAATCATATCCTCATGAATCTATATAGCTCATTCTATATGGACATCTAACAACGTATGGTATGATGTACTCAAATAAGATAGAGATCAATGTACATCTAGGAGGCCTGTCTAAAATTGAGAAGAAAAATGAGAATACCTATAAGATACTATATTATATAAAAATCATTAAAATGAATAATCTCTCTTAAATTGAGATTTACCAGCTCGTCAACTTTTGTTGTATAATTATTGATTATAAAGTGAGCATATTTTGTTAGACTCTCAATCAGAACCCATATCATATTATTCTTTAACTGGGTCTTTGGAATACCCATAGAATATTCTATAAAATTTCATCCCAGTTCCATGTAAGAATTGGATATGTCCTATGAAAACTCAGTGATATTTAGTGATCGACCTTGACATATTGTAATTTATACCATTGGTAAAAAATATTCAATGCCCTATCTTAAACCAGAACTCCCAAATCGTCTCCTTAGGCCATAGAACATCTTCAAGGTTCATAGGTCAACTTCCCACTAGTAATTAGGAAATTAACCCATAATATCATTCCTTATAGATATTGTTATGAGAAAATAGTAATGAAAACAAAGCACAACCTCTTTGTGGAATGACTATTCTGTAATGGAATTGCCACCATAAATAGAGTCTCTAATGATATGGAACTCATCATAAAGCTATTTTCCTTGAAGAACCATCTCTATAAGAGAGGTGGTAAACATATAACTATCTAAAATATCCTTATATCTTTATTCATGAACTCCAATATGAAACAATATATACAGTGACACCATCTTTCACTCATTTAGTGATTCTTTTATATTCTATTTCAGATGTTTACTTATGAAATCATTGGAAAATACATACCCATTTCTTGGGTATAGTTGATTGCAATGTCAAAATAATCAAGTAATTCCACCCAATTCCTGAAAAGGATATCCAAAATTTTTTTAGAGAAGTTCTAACTTATGATATTGTTTCCAGAATACATATTAATACATTCTCTTAAAAGGTAATGACGACAAGTCTTAAATTCATAAATCGTAACGGCGAGTTCAAAACAATTTTTTTTATAATTCTTCTCATGTGGCCTATTCTTCTAAGATCCCTATGAAATAACCTGATCACCCAACATAAGAACAAATCCCAAATGGAAAAACGATGCATGACAGAAGACCATGTAACCCTATATTTCCATTGTAAGTATCATCAATTGAAGGGTAGTGAAAAGAAGTTTAATGAAAAAAATATAACTCTACAGTATCTTATATAAAGGATAGAATTCTCTTTTCTGAGATAGATATATAATCAGAGAGGCCAGCATTAAGAATTACTTTACAACCCAACAATAATACCTAACCAAACCCAAGAATCTACAAACCTCGAAAACATTTCAAGGTTTTTCTCGTGTCATATTAGATTTTAACAATGAAAGACCAACTGATATACCATGTTTTGAAAAAATGTGTCCCAATAACATCAATTCATGAAGCCATAAATCAAATTTCAATAGCATGGAATATTGTTGGTTATTTCTCAACAATTCAATAATAACTCTATGATGTCGTACATGATCATCCTCAGGGGAAGAATAAATAAGGATAACATCCACAAAGGCTACCATAAACTAATGAATATAATATTGGATGACATTGTTATATAACTCTATAATGACAATAAGATCATTGGTTAGATCAAATGGAATGAAAATTAACTCTTAATGTCTATAACTGCTCCGAAAGGTGGTTTCTTGAATGTCAAAATGTTTTATTATTAATTGATGGAAACAACATCAATGATCAAACTTCAACAAACAATTTTCCACATATAACTGGTGTATTCTCTACACCGTAGGAATTTTTAGAAACCATTCTATAGGAACCACCATTAGAATCACCACTCTATGTTTTTTCTTTTAATATGACTCAATGAACTATCATTGTGAGAAAAAGAAACAATGCGAAAAACTAAACTCCAATATAGGTACGTGTCAATAATTAGTGATCTATCAAGAACACGATTATAAGAAATTAAATTCAATATGAAACCATGAGAATGAATATTAGATCCAATTACACTCTCATACCATCATGTATTAATATTCTCATTTGAAACAATCTGATGTGAAAACTAAAAAACCACGAAAAAATGATTATCTAATTCTATCATGGTTTAGTCAGGATACTCGAGTTTAAAACACTCTATGGACTTTGATAACTCCAAATAAATTAGATAGAATTGATCCGTTAAAAGAAAACTAATCTCTCTAAATTATAATAATCCATTATTCCTTTCATCACTATACGGTCCCACCATATCTTTATTAGTCCCTCTAGCTTGATGGTGACACAATTCAACTTGATCTCGTTATGCCTTCCAAGAATTTAAAAAAACTTTAAAATATGTCAACCAATACGTGACCAGTTTAGGAACATTAAATACATATAATGATACCCACTTTTAGTGAAGTAATTTCTAAATATGAATAATGAATTCAACCCTCTGAGGTTCCACAACATGATCCTGAATAAGAACAAGAGTGGGTGTTTATCCTAGAACATTGATATCACATACAACATACTTAACCATATTTTGGTCCATGAGAATAATTTCTTATTGAGGTTCATTATAAGGCTTCTCTTGGGTCCGATATGCATATATTATCAGAATAATGATTCTAAAAAACATTAGTAATTCTCTTTTAATATGTCAAACATCAAGAAAAAAACACTCAAACAAGAGGAAAAGTGAAATTAAACCCAACATATTGATCAATAATATTTGTATTTCCATATATCCAAATCATATTCCTGAAAAAATATATAACTAATCATCATGATGTCATTCCGAAACCACCCCTAGTGACATATGGCCCACTACAGTGAGAGATGACTAGACACTCGATCAATACTACCTTCTAAGTCCTAACAAGATTACACAAATGAATACTAACATCAAGGAATGATTCTTAACCAGAACCATTGATAAAAAATTATCATGAACCATCTGGGATTCCTTGGTGACATTACAACCAATACATCTCTAACATAGCTCGAAGATAATTCTCAATCACAAAATTTCGGCAATTTGAACCTTACATAAAACATGGAAAAGGTGGGAATGGTCTTTCCACATAAAAATTACAATAAATAGTTACTAGTCAACATTATCAAAAGAAAACTCCAAAGGGAGAATAGTACCAGATGTTAAATAGGTAAACAAAACCCATTATATAGCCCAAATGTACATGAAACTAAAATATAGAAATGAAATTCCCTTATAGAAACAAATATCAAATTCTAATGTTTAACAACCCGAAACTCAAAGTCGTTATTTTTACATTATTGATCCTTCAAGAAAAAACCAACAAAAACATAATGAAAATGGGATATTGCGAGGTAAAACACTATTATGGTCTCACTAGTGATCCCATTAAAAAATTCCACATTTATTATCCATACAATGAATTTAATTTTTAATAAATAGGCCTAAAAGTTAAAAAATGAAATTATGGAACAAATCATAATTTACAATTAAATAGATGGAAATATTTTAATCAATTTATTAAAAGACATTTTATATAAAATAGTTTCTATCAATTCACAAGGCATGTGTAAAAGAGTTTAAAAACAATTGAGTATATATTTTAATAATCACAAAGGATAAATATGGTCATAATCCATGAGGAGAAATAGTTATAGGTTTTCGAATCATCACATACTCAAATTGGTCATCACAAAAATATTTGTATATAGGTTCCTCAGAAAGTGGACAAAGGGGACTCATCACCATCCCATCATAGAAGGTACCTAATGAATATGCTTTGTTAGAGTTATAAAGTACAATTAGAGTTTACATCCAAAATACTACACTTACAACCTAGCCTTGTGTGTTCTATAAAATAAATAATAAAACCTTTATCCCAAAATATTTCAATATACAATTAACCCATTTTCAATTTCAATATAGAAATATCTATTAGAAAATGGGGTTTTGACTAATTCATTATTTTTTCTAGGTTAACACCAAGAAATATTCTTATAAAAAAATTAATTTCTTATTATCTTATGAATATATCAACTAAATTTCATTATATAATTTCACAATTTCCATCAAATTCAACAATTACACCCCTTGTATATTGGAATTGGTGGTTTTCCAAATTTTCATTCCAAACCAAATAAAAAATCAATTTATACCAAATTAGATATTAATAAGATAATTTAATGAAATTGAATTAAAATCATTAATTCATGGGTTAAATAAATTAGAGATTTATAAAAAATACAATCCTCAAGATCAGGAGATTAGAAATCCCAACCACTGAAATAAGAGACACCAATAAAGAACATTAACCACAACAATCTATGAATCAAAACATGATTCAATATCTATGACAATAGAAATTAATATTTTCAACAATATAGAGTTCTAGAAAAACTTGGGAGGAGATAATAAGAGAACATGTTAGAAGGAAAAGAGATAAAAACACTTACTGTGATGTGATCGAATTACATTCACAAGGCTTTGATCCACTTTGGAATAGATGTGGAGGATCCAAAATGGGTCTTTGAGAGCTCTGAAGACCAATGAGGATTTACAAACCCAATATGGGGTAGTGTGGGGGAATAAATAAGTGTTCAGGGAGTTTTATGTTAATTATAGAAATAAAAAATGATGCGCACATGATATCATTGTGGGGTCACCATTTTTTTAAATAGTTCATCCTAATTATTTTCTCCCTTAAAGGGTTGCATATGTACTACTAGGTTGGTGCACGATTCTTCAAACCTTGACCCAACCATGAAATCCGCCACATCCTTGGTTTACACAGTTTTCACTTCTAGGGAGCACAATTTTGTAAAATTTTGTTCCCAATATGCACAACATAATATCTTTTCAAAATGTTCAAAATTTCATGAGAAGATTCCCAACAAGATACCCAAATAATGAATGATCAAAAGAGGTGGTGTTGAGTACATGAAAATAAGAATAGGATTCCATAATTAACATTTTTTATGCTATATTTTCACGAGGAATGTTTATGTATATTATTTATTGAATTATTATAAATTCAATTAATATGTTAAACACATTGGACATAGAATGTGATGGTAGATGATCGTTATATCCTTTATATTCATCTATAGATCTTAGGCGACAAATGAGTTTTAGTATTTCACATACACCTTACCTTTTATGTATGAGGTCATGATACATGGCCTTGATGGTATGATTATAATGTCCACCAATATGAATTATATCTTTATGATGACCATTTTTGGTATCCATGGGTTTTTTATGTCTCTATTTCATCCCTAGATTTAGTTCCTTTTAATTATTTTAGTTATATTATTTATTTTGTTGTTGTTTAAAAACTCTATATTATTCGTTCTTTATTTATCCTATGATATCCTCTATTATATGATTTACATTACTATATATATGTGATTAGTCTTTATTATGTTTTCCTTCTCCTATGATATAATGAAGGGGTATAAAAATGATTTTAAGGATTTAATAAAAGAAATAAAAAAGTTCTAATTATAAATTTCACTATTATTTCAATTAATTAGATATAATATCAGAACAAAGTGTGGATAATGCGTATACAAAAAATTAACCTATTTGATCCATCTAGATTTGATCCCTTGTATTTTGTGACCATGTAATAAAATGAACTCTAGCTGAAGGTTACTAGAGGTAAGGATTTCCAATATCAAATATTTAATTTTATGATTATATTTTTTTCATCAAATCTCATTGTAATGTTATATTATATATTAGTTGGTATAAAATTATATTTTAGATAACGTTATAGATTATAATATTATAAAATTTGTGTAATTTATGATTGGTGAGATAAAAAATTTGTTAATAATTATAAGGTATATCATATCATTAAAGGAACACATATCCTTTTTAGATTTTATGAGTTGAGATTTTAAGGTGATATAAAATTATGGTAGATGTTATTTAGGTTTTATGAAGAACACAAGATTGAGGTATAGATAGTACATAGGGTTCTTGAGTGATCTTGTTTCTCGATAACAATGGTAAATATGAATAATAGATTATTTTATTTTGTAATAAATGATGAGATATCCTAATGGATTGAAATGTAATTCTATTTTCATTAAATTTAGGTTATGCTTTATGGTAAATCAATATATCTTTGGAGTATAAATTAAATAAAGGTATATATTTGAATTGTTTAGATATTAGTAAATTTATGTGAATATTATTATGTTCAATTCAAAGAGCATATATTTATAATATTTTTTGAGTGAATGTTCAAGAATTTATTTGGATAGTTATTATTGGGACTCTGTATTTTATGGTAACCAGAATGAAATTAAGATTTTTATTTTTTACTAATACTTGAATAGAATTTATCTTATTTTGAAATTAAGGAATCAAAGTATAAGACAAATATTACTGATTTTTATAATACTATGTTTATCGTTATAAAAACCAATTAGGTTTTACTATTTAACTGAGGACATGATAATGAAAATGAAATTAGGAAAGGTATATATTTATAGAATATAAGGTGTTATAACCGATTATGGGTGTTTATTATTTAAAAATAGACATATTAAGTTGTAAATTTGTGATTTATGTCTTACAGGTTTGTGTGAGTCTGAAATATCATAAGAAAATATATCATAAGTCATGATTACATTAAGATCACCGTTATATATATTTTTAATTGTTTGAAATTTGTTAATTTTGTTAAAGATTTTTTTTATTAGTAACTAATGTTTCTCATAGAGATTTTAATATATATATATATATATTACCCTAAATCAATAATGTTTTGAATATCTTCTATCACATGCAACAAATAACTAAAATGAACTTCATTATTAAATTTCTACAGAAATGTGATGAAATGTAATCGATTAATATTATTCAACCTTTTAAAGATCCTTTATCAATTATTTTAAATGACGTAGAATCAAAAGTATTTTCTCTAGAAGAATTCCATGTTTACCATTTTCAATAAGTGTTTGATTGAAAACATCTGTAAAAAAAGTTCAATCCTATGTCAATTAATATGGGACCCTTGTTAGGAGAACGACCACTGATAACTACTATAATTAATTGGATTACCCTTATATCTTATGCACAAGTCATGATGATTTTGTTTATAAGTTACAAATATAAAAACATCTAATTATTAACATATTAATTTGAATAATTTTTTATTATTAATTATTGTTTTATATATTTAGAGTTTTAATAAAATATGATTTTTTAAAGTTATTACATTATATGAATAATATCAATAGAATATATTGATGAAATTAAATAAATGAAAAAATAATAACATCCATTAAATATGGTTTGTATCAATAAGAAATATGAATTTATTTATTGATAATATTATTTCATGCATACATTTTAGAGTATTTTTTGTACATTTAGCTGTGTCTTTCAAAGAACATTCTTTCAATCCTTGGAATGAATAGTGTTGTATGATGATTTTATGCAGGAAATGTTGATTAATTGAAAAAAGGTTGATAAAAGGTTGAAAATAGATATTCACGAAACTTCATGACACTCTTCCTCGCCCGTGGGGTGACACTGGAGTTTTGAGGAAGATTGAAGTTGGAAAATTGGAGGGGAAATGGTCTCATGTCATGTACTAAATGAACATTTAGTGACTTGTTCCAAAGGAAACATTGATTCTGAGGAAAGTCGTGACATGAATAAACCTTGTGAGAGACTGGTACATGACTTGAAATCATTCAAAAACGTTTTCAGAGTTGATTTCATATAGATCAATGATGACTAAAGCCTGATCAATAACACATCACGAGTCCGAAGTACGTGACATAATGAAATTCATACAACAAATTAATTAATGCGATACACGCAAGGGTCATGCGGATGACGAGGATATTCGGATAAGGATTACACGCCGTGTACTTCACATGCATGTCATGTAGTGAGTCGAAGATTCAAATGAACATACGAATCCCACACACATGGATGAAAAATATGGAATGTGGAACACAGACACAAAGGCAACGTGAACTGAGTGTGCATGATGTGTTCCTTTAGAAAACGTCCTGACCGATGTCAAGAAGGCCATATTCAGTGAATATAAATTGAGCTCATTGCTACACCATTTGGGGATAATCTAGACGAAGATAGAAATCATGAAGCCTGTGGATTAAGTCATACCACATGCTTTACCAATTTCATTAGGATCATCATTTATTTTTTACTAAAACCTCTCATGGTTAGCATGAGTGGATGATTTATTTGTTCTAGCACAAGCATGATAAAGTGGGATTGAAGGTTAGTTATTTTACAATTAAATACAATTTATGTTGGGATTTTGTATTGGTTCTTTAACTCTATCATTTTCCGGATTTCTTCTATTCGGACCATTATGAGTGGGGTTAGGGGTTGGGATAATATATTTCTCTCAATGAGCTTGAACATTTATTAGATTTATTGAATATATTTGTTTAATTTGAGTTCTAGGGTCTTGACTTCCACCATGACCATTGGGTTTCTCATATACCTATGTTTAAATAAGGTATTAGGTTACCCTTCCTTTTTGATCTAAACTACATGACCATGAGAAAAGGTATGTTTGGGATGGATTGTGTTTTTAATGACCATTGAACTCACTATAAACCAATTCCGATGACTACATGATTTTCAATTAATTATATTATACCTTTTCATTCATGAAAAAAGAATCATTGCTATCTGGCAACCTTTTTGTATTGTCTCCTCCTACATTCTAAACAAACCCATACTTGAGAGTTTAGATTTTATTTATTTGAACATAAATTAGTTCAGATTTATCTTATTTAATTAATATTTTCTCCAAACATGTCTCTATGGATATGACGTCAGACGTGAATTTCCCATAATTGCTACTAGTTTAGTGATTTGTTCGATTCGTTTTAATAGCATTCTAAATTCATTAACATGGTGAAAATTAACGACACCCATAGGGAAATAAAATTTTTGGAGATATTATTGGGTACATGATCAGAGACTTATTAATTCAATAATTTATAAAAATTATATTTTTATCTATTTTATTTCTATATTTTTGAGTAAGATCATTTTAATTATTTTTATTACTTTTTACCACATTGGGTATTTTTAGTTATGACAGTAGGACTGCATAGAAAAATGAATACCAATGATAGTATCACCTTTATATTGGATGATATGGTGTAACTACTCATCAATATTAAAGAGACTAGAAGTCAACCGTATGGGTTCCCACAACTATACCCAAGCGCTGATTTCAAAACAATCCAAATCCTAGACCCAAACTTCTATTAAGAGTATCCTTAACACAAAAGCGAGGACAATGATGTATATGTAAGTAACAATTATGATGCATAATCTTATATTTATCACAATACCCCTAACATTTCAAGCTCATAATATGATAAAGAGGGTGAACATTCCCGCAAACCTAAATGAGATGAAGCACAATAGAGAAGGTAGCTACAAGAAGATGAAAATGAAGAAAAATGAACCTGAGGGCTGAGATGCTATAATGTTTCTTTGAAAAAATATAACCACAGCCTAAGAAAGATGATGGAGATGAACAAGAGGAGGAAAGAAAAATTCTACCAAATTTATGACAAATTTTTTAGAATGTTTATGTGTGCAGTAATAATAAGTAGAGGATAAAGACCAAGTTGCAGCCTATGCTGACAACATATAGGGGAAAATTGATGTAGCTATAAAAGAAGTATTTAATAAGTTGGTTGTAGAACCTAAAGTGATCATTGAAGAAATCCCACATATGAAACCATCCGTTGATGAAGAATATTTTTTTTGGGTCTGGACATATACAGAGATTTTGTTAGCCATACTCATAATGTTCAATCTCTAGTCACCACCATTGAAATCCATACCAATTCCATTGAGGAAATTTCAAGCTGAGGTGGGAGGATGAAAAATTCATTATTGGGTAAACAAAAAATTGTTAGCACTATATCACCCTGTAATCAAGAATACAATGTATGATCGAGCTAAACAAATATTAAAAAAGAGAATCATTCGAGAGGAAACCCAATATTTTTGCCACTTTTTAGGACATTATATTTATTTCTTTCTTAGGATATTGTATTATATTAGGAATCAATTTAAATCACCTAATATATTTTAGTGTTATTTCAAGGTAATTCAATTTCTATAGATTTATATTTTTTCATGTCCATCAAAGGCACAAGTGGAATGTATAAGCAAGAAGTAGGTAGAAGGAAGAGAAGCTGCATGACCAAATTATACATCATAAATCTGGTATAAGCCGATCATGTACAACCAATTTTCAAGCATCAATTATGATGGATGTAATAATATAAATTAATAATTTTCCTTATTTAATCCCCATCATTAAAAAAATGTTTTAGATCTTCCATTGATATCACATGCCCCTCACTTGAATCATTATTTAATCTAATGAAATAGTATATAAAATCTACCTAGGATCATTATCTTTCAGTTTATTTAAATTTCATTTTTAATTATTTTGAATGAGAGAAATGAAGAATATAATTAGTATAGATGAGCATGTGGATTATGATTTGACAAATCATGATTCCATAGAGCATGATAATCATTTTAAAAGAACATTTTCTAATAATTATCCATGTTTTGAATTTATGATATTTTTGTTGACAGATTTAATTTTTCTTATGATTTTTCATGAGTAGTAGACCCAAAAATTTGTCTCATTCTGAATAAATACACTGATCCAAATATTTCTATTATTTATATAGTAAATTTCTCAAGAAACATGGGCATGTTTTCTTCTAAAATATTCTATGCATGTTATCGAAGCTATAACTGAACATAATCACTTTTAAAATGATTGAGGAATTATTTTTGTTATCCTTTATCCTATTAAAACCCATTGATTACTCCATTTTTATGCCCATATAATCCATGAACATCATTCTTAGGAAACGAGCCATGTTACAAGCCTATTTTATTCATTCCAAAATTCCTCTAATTTTTTTTCAATATACTGAAAATATAAGTGCGGGGGGGGGGGGATTTGGGTGTTCTGGGATATACATTATTATAGATATTGGATTGGGGGATTATCTATTATAATCAGGGAAAGGCCATGACATCTTTTATTGTATTTTATATTTCACCTCTATTTAAAAAAACACTAAAAAAGGGAATAAATTAAAAAAATAGTGTTGTGTTTTTTGGAGGATAAAATATCACCACTTTCTAAACCAATTTTTTTTATTAAATGTGGTTATGTGATGGATTTGATATTAATCCTAAACAAAAATTTAGAAAAAGAAAAAAATGAAAAATAAGAGTATGAGGGGAAGATTCCATTATTATGCCTAGATTTATCATGATCCCACATTTTGATTTGGGGGGAGTGATGACATATATAGAGGGATATAATCATTTTTATTATCATTTGATTATCATGAAAATAGATTTAGTGTCAAACCTCCTTTTGAGATTTACTTTTTATATCATTGACCTAACTACCCCAAAGCCTCAAAGTCATATGATCCTAAAGGATGAAGCCCTAATGATTAATTGTGAAATTTTCATTACGTGGTTGAGATGTTACATTATTTACAAGCCTATTACATGTTGCTTTTTTTTTATGTATGTGCATTATTCAATATATATTTTTACCCTGATGATGAGTAGTAAAATTCATGTGAGGTAGATTGAAAGTGTTATGTAAACTAAAGATAAACTGAAAAATAAAAATAGGCGAATGAAAAGACACAGTTATTTTGAAAGAGGAAAAGTAAATTACTTTATGGATTTGTATTCATTGGAAAATGAGGAGTTAATGAATTTTACAATGTGATGATAAAAAATTTATAAATTTTATCAATTTCCTTTGTTGAATTTGAATTTAAATTTTTGTAGTGTGAAATTCCTCTGTAGTGTGTTGAGATTATATCAATTGGGACAAGACATAATTCAAGTGTGGGTGGATTGAATATGTATGTTTCATACATATATTCAAGAGTATTTATATATATTAAATAGTGTATTGAAATGAATATTCCTTCCATTATAGGAATCAATTGAGTTTTTTTAGGATTTGAAGAAGGAAATGTTGAATATTTGAAAATGCAATGAAAAGAGGTTGAAAGTAGAGCTTAAAGACACTTAATGATATGAGCATAGAAAAGAGGTGAGACACATGAAATTTTGAGGAATATTCTAGCTGAAAAACTAGAGCCGGAATAATTACACATCGTGTACTACAAGTACACATCATGAAATGTTCAAAATGAAAATACATCACTGAGGCAATTTGTGACATGAATACATGTTGTGAGGTACTATTACATGTCGTGTAACCTTAGTACATGACTTGACATCATTCAGATATTTTTTCGGAATAGATTTCGTTGAAATCTAGGATGATTGATGACTGAGAAAGTACACATCACAAGCCCCTAGTATAGGATGCGACAATAATCAAACTTCAAATACATGAACTCGATACATCAATGAGTCACTTTGAAGTAGAGGAACTAGGATATGGATTATAAGTGGTGTACTTCACTTACTCGTTATGTAGTGAGTCATATATTCAAACCAACATATGAAACTCGCACACGCGGATGTTGAGCATGGAACACAGAAGACAGACATGGAGTAGATAGAGATTGAGGTTACATGATGTGTACCTTCATTACATTTCATGACCAGTGAGGGGAAAACCAATTTTAGTGGCTATAAATTGAGCCCCATTGATGCACCATTTGGAGCATATTTTGTACTGATCAAGTCATCCCAAAACCTTCAGACAAAGGTGCACCACCTGCATTCCCAATTTCTTTAGGAATTTCAGTTATTTATATTCTACCCCCACTCATGGTTATCATGAGAGGTAGATTTATTTTTGTTGGTTCAATCATTATATAGGGGTATTTAATTTAAGGTATTAAATAATTGAATGCAATTTACGTTAGGGTTTTTTTATTTTTTCATCATCTATATCCTTTTACTAATTTCAAATTGCATGCCCATTGTGAGTGGGGTTAGGGATTGGATTAATTTATTTCTCCCATTTAGCATGACCATTTTCGGGATTGATTGAATACATTTGATTAATGTGAGATCTAGGGTCTTGAATTCCACCATGATAGTTGGTTATATATTGTCCCTATGTTTAAAAAAAGTATCGGGTTACTCATCCTTTATGATCTGAAGTACCTGACCAAGTGAAAAGGTTAGTATATGATGGAGTGTGTTTTTATGACCATTTAACTATCTATGAACCTATTATGATGACTACATGGTTGAAAATTAGATGCCTTATACCTTATTATTAATGAACCTAGAATCATTGCTTCTTGAAAGCCTTTTTATAATGTCTCCTCCCACTTTCTAAAAAAATCTTATCTTGATAGTTTAGATTTTCATTATTCAAATCGAAATTAGTTTTAGTTTTTCTTATTTAATTAATATTTTTTCCGACCTTGCCTTTATGTGTTTGATCTTGGAATTTCATTTCCCATACTACCCAATATTTTAGTGATTTTTTTGATTCTTGTTTCTATATTTCTAAATTCGGTAATCCGACAGGAATTAACAACACCCATAGTGCTATCAAATTTCTAGTGCCATTTCTGTGGAAAAGAGCATGGATTTATTAATGGAATTTTTTTGAAAAAGACTTTTGTTATGTTTTATGTTTTCATATTTTAACATAATACAATTTAAAGTATTCTCCTTACTTTTAACCACACTTGTTATTTTTAGTTGTTGTGGCTGCACTGTAATGCCAACTGACTATAAAAGAGAGTTCCACCTTTCTACTGGATGATATGGTGCAACTAGACATTGATATTATAGAAATTAAAAGTCCTACATATTATTTCCCGCAACTATTCCCAAGCATAGATTTCACCACACCTAAATTCCTGGAGCAAAAATTATATGTGGAATTTTTTGAACACAGAAGTGAGGAAATGAATCTGAGGTACGTACGAATTCTGATGATTATTTTTATACTAATAACTATATCCTTGACATTTCATACTCATAAGATTTTGAAGAGGGTGAACTTTCTATTGAACATGAATGTTCTGAAGCACACTGTAGAAGGCATAATAGTGAATATTAAATTGTATAAAGTTGAACCTCGGTGGCTGAGATGGTACACAATTTCCTCTCAAAACTGGAACAACAGCAGAAGGAAGATGAAGAAGATGAAGAAGGGAAGGAAGAAATTATGTCTTATGAATTTATGAAAAACATTTTATAAAGTTAAAGTGCACTGAATCAAGTATAAAAATTCTAAGAGGCACCCTACGATGCCTACATAGATGAAAAAATTGAAGAAGTAATAAATGAAGAAGTTAATGAGATGGTTGTAGAACATTAATTTATCATTGAAGAAAGAAAACACACAAAACCAAAAATTGATGAAGAATAATTTTTTTGGGTCTAGATATGTGCGGTGATTCTGTGATCAATACTTATTCTGTTCGGACTCTGGTCACCACCTCTGAGAACCACAACAATAACATTGTGGAAATTTAAAGCTGAGCTGAGAGGCCAACAAAGTCAAGATTTGGTAAACATGATATGGTTAAAACTATATCACCCTTCAATTAAGTAATCCATGTATGGTTGATCTAAACAAACATTAAACAAGATCAGCTTCTAGGAGCTAACCCGAGATATTTACAACTTTCTATGACATTAGATTAATTTCTTTCATTAAATTTATTTTTATATTAGGAATTATTTTCAATCCCATATTATTTATTAGTGTTATTTTAAGTGAATTTACTTTAACTAGTTTTTTATTTTTTCACATCCATCAATGGAAAAAGTGTAATGCCGAAGCAAGAATCAGAAAAAAGGAAGATAATATTCATGACAGAATTACATGCCATGAATATATTACAGTCCAAATAAGTGCATAAAATATTCAAGCATCAATTGTAAGTGGAGAATGAATTTCAATTCCGTATTTTTCTGGATTTATTTCCCAAATTAAAAAATGTTTATGATACTTCATTGAAATTTCGTTCCACACACATGATACATTCTTTAATCAAATACACTATGATACATAAAATACATAGGATAATTGTCATGACGTGTATATAAATTTCGTTTTCAATAAATTTGAATGAGAAAAATAGAGAAAATAATATGTAGAGATATATGCATGTGGATTAGGATTTGACAAATAATGATTCATAGGAGCATGGTAATCATTATAAATGATGTTTTTCCAATAATTATACATGTAATTAAAATTTAAAATTTTCATTGATAAATTTAATTGTTCATATAAATTTCCACGAGTAGGTGACCAAACCATTCAGCTCATTATAGAGACATCCACTATGCCAAATATTTTCATTATTTTAATAGTATATTTCATGAGAAACTGTAGAATGTTTTCTTCTAGAACATACACTGCATCTTATAGAATCTATGACTTAACTGGATCACTTTTAAAAAGATCGATGCATTATTTTTTAAAGCTCATATCTTGGGACCTGCTTTGAATTAAATAATTTTTAATCCTATATAATACATGAACAATATTTCTATAGAATGAGGCACGTTAGAAGAATATTTTATACATTCATACATTCCAGTAAGATTATTTCATGACATTGAAAAGAATAATAGCATGGGCCGAAAATTTGGGTGTACCAAGATGTAATTTGTTGAGGATATTTTGATGGGGGAATATATATTTCAATCTAGGAAAGGCCAGAAAATCTTTTATTGTATTTTATTATTCATCTATCATGATAAAAAATTATAATAGAATGGAAAAAATAAAAAATTGGGTATTGTTTTTGGTAGCATAAAAATTCCCATTTTATGGCTGATTATTTTTTATCATATGTAGTTTGGTGATAGATGTGATATTTTTCATAAACACAACTCTTCATAAAGAAAAAAAAAGAAAAAAAGAAAAAAGGGATTGAGAGCTTGATTATATCATTGTGCTTATATTTTTCATGTGACTAATTTGTGATTTGGGGGAGGGGTGATAACATATGTAGAGGGAGGAAAGAATTGAGCAGATTTTTTTTATTATCATGAAAAATACTTTCGAGATAAAAATATTTTTTGAGCATTACATTATATCATTGATCTATGTACCCTGAAGCCTCGAAGTCATATGATCCTTAATGATGAATCCCTCATGATTAATTGTGATTTAGTATTTTCTTGATGGAGAATTTAGATGCCTTGCAAGATTATGTCAAGATGCATGTTTTTGAGGTATTTGGATCATAATATTCACATTTTTAACCTGATTAAGAGAGGAAGAATTCATGTGAGGTAGATTGATAGTGGCTTGTATATTGATAATGAATTGAAAAATTGAAATGGTCAAACGAAAAGACAAGGTTATTTTGAAAGAGGAAAAGTAAAATACTTGGTTGATTTGTATTCTTTGAAAATGACGAGTAATGATTTTTTTTATGGTAAAAAATTTATTGATTTAATTAAATTTTTCGGTGAAATTGTATTTAAATCATGGTATGGTGAAATTCACCTATAGTATGTTCAAATTACATCATTTAGGACAAGGCTGAATTCACGTGTGAGGGTGACTTGATAAGTCTATTTCATGAATACCTTTTAGAGTAATTGTGTATATTAAATTGTGAATTTAAATGAATATTCATTCCATATTCAGAATGAATTGAGTCATTTTATTATTTTTTGAAGGAAATTTTTAATATTTGAAAAAGAATGAAATATATTGAAAATATAGATCAAGAACACTCCGCACCACTAGTGAAGAAAAGAAGTGTGACATTGAAATTTTGATGAAGATGGAAGCTGAAAAACCAAAGCAGCAATGATTATACGATGTGTACTACAAGTAGACATCATGATGTGTTGAAAACAACTTCTATGAAGAGGCATGTCGTGACATGAATACATGTTGTGGGAGAATAGTACATGTGGTTTAACCATAGTACATGATATTTCCTCTTTCATACATGTTTTCGGAGAAGATTTTAGTGAGATATACGATGACTGTAGACTGAAAAAGTACATGATGTGAGTCCCCACTAAAAGATGTGACAACATTCAAACGTCTAATTAATGATTGTGATACACGATAGAGTTATTCCGACATAGAGGCAACACATAAATGAATTACATGTAATGTACTTCACTTAAATATCATGTGGTGAGTCAAAGGTTGAAATAAACATATGAAACTCAAACACACGGACATGGAACGTGGACACAGAGGTAACACTGACTGGGTTTACATGATGAGTACCTTCAGTACAGGTTATGGCTGTTGTCGGCTAGAGAACATTCAGTTCTAATAAATTGAGCCCTTAGCCACACCATTAGGAGCATATTTTGGATGGATAATGACATTGGGAACCTTATGGATGAAGCTGAACCTCCAAAATCACAAATTTATTTAGTATTTTCATTTATTTATATTCTACACCTACTCATGGTTAGCCTAAGTAGGTCATTTGTTTGTACTGATGCCCGCATCACAAAGGGAGATTGAATGTAAGGTATTTTATAATTGAATTCAATTTATGTTTGGACTTCGTATTTGTTATTAAACTCTATACATTTCCTGATTTATTCTTGAATGACCATTTTGAGCATGGTTAGGGATTGGGATAATTTATTTATCGCTTTTGATCATGAACATTATCAGGATTGATTGAATACATTGGTTTAATGTGGGATTTAGGTTATTGAATTCCTCTATGAACATTGGTTTTGTCATGTCCAAATGTTTAAATATTGTTTCACTTTTTCCATTTGTTACGATCTGAAGTACATGACCCTAAGAAAAGTGGAGTTTGGGATGGAGTGTGTTTATCATGACCATTGAACTCGCTAAGATGTGATTCTGATGACTGCATGATTATCAATTAATTATCTAATACCTTGTAATACATGAGAATAAAATCATTGATTCCCAGAACCCTTTTTATATTATCTCATCCCACTTTCTAGACAAATCTATCCTCGATAGTTTAGATATTATTTATTCAAATCACAACCTATTTAGGTTTATCTTATTTAATTAATATTTTACGCCACCCTGCCACATTGGGTTCGATCATATACATACATTTCCTATAATATTCTTTAGTTTAGTGATTTTTTTGATTCATGTTTACAAATTTCAAAATTATGAAACCTTGTGGGAAATAATGACCCCGTAGGGATAGCATTTATTCATGAAATGCCAAAAATTATTTTTTTAAAATTATATTTAATATCTTAAAATAAATATTTTTATTTAAATATATTTTTGAAGCATTAAATTATTTAGATGAGGTTTAATACAATTAAGAAAAATGAATATTCACTTATAATTTAATAATAAATTGGTTAAAAATTAAGACGAAATCATTTTGTAGTCAAAATGAGAAATTTATTTGAAAACCATTAATGTGTGTTAATATAATTTTTATATTAACAAATTAAATTAATTACTTTTGACTAATTATGTTAATGAAATTTATGAAAAATATATTCAATACAAGAAATAATCAATCATCTAAATGATTTAACTATATAAACAATGAGAATAAATTATTTTTTCTCCAAAATGTATAATTTTTTAAAAATGGTTTCCATGAATTTTGTCTGGAAATACTAAAATAAACATAAAGTACATTTATAAAGAGAAAATAATAATTTTTTTTATATTTTAAATTCTAATATTAAAAAAAATTTAATAATGAATAATTCATTTTTGGCCGTAATAATAAGTTTCCATAGTAAAAGAATGTCACTAAGAATAATATAAAATATTTAAAAAAGGTAGTTTTTACCATGTATTAATGGCACAATTATCATAACAAATTCAGAAATATGATTACATAAAAGGATCATATAGCTTCCTTGTCCAATCTTTTAAATTGGTATAATTTTAATTCACATGAATTGAGTATGAAATATATTTAATATTTGAAAAAAGTACTTATTGGAGTTCTAATACCATGACATTGAAAATGATTCCTCATTCACCACACTAACACATTCAGCTTGAGAACCTTCACATGAAAAAACATGAAAACCCATCAAAAGTCTTTTTCCAACATTCACGATGTCATAGTCTCAAAAAATTTATAATCATTGAAGGCATAAGGAGAGGTCTAAAATAGAATATCCAAGGTATAAGTAACTATTTTAAACATGTTATTTTAGGATATCATTATTCTTCACCTCATACAAATATTTTCTAATCAAAATAATATGGAGAAATTAAAATCTTTTTTAATATTTAATATCAATTTAGGTAGTAAAAATTATACACCTTATTCACTAATCATTTAATATTAAAACAGTTATAGTGTTATGTGTGGAATACAATCTCCATGAAATTAATCATTTCAATTTGTACCACATCCCTTCAGGTAATTTAATAATTTTTAATTAAATGAAAAGATATGATATTAGTGTTATTAATATCACTCTATAATTATTTTTTCTCCATTATATATATAATATTTACAATATATACTTACAGTAATATTTAGCTACATTTAACGATCAGAAAATACCCCTTTATTGAATACAAAACTAAAAACATATTAAACTATATAAATGTTTTACAAATTTAATGAAACATGACATATATATCCACAATATTGATGATTATGGGACTTTTCTATAACCCATTTTACCATATCTACCATAATAATGTAGTTTTGGAGGAATTTACATAACAAACCATAGTGAATAATGAGTGAAAACACTGAACAATAATTTTATAGAATATAATACTAAAGGGACCTCAAAAATTGATATATATACTCAAAAAATTATTATATATGTATATGTAAAACACATTTCGTATTATTTATGACGTTAAATGCATTCACTATGTGAGAAATGACTAGGGTTTAGGGTTCTCAGTCTAAATTTCATTTCCATGGGACCAATATCAATTTATGCCCAATGATTTAATTTATATGGTGTACGCACATCACCATGTATTTATTATGAAATATTTTTTCAGGTAATTAATTTGATTTACTGAACCATTTCATTCTCTATATTTTGGTGGATTTTGATTCGTATGTTACAAAATATGTATGAGTTTGTTTTTTAATGTCTATTATTGTTGTGATTTTTTATATTCCATTATTTATTTTAGAAATTATATTCCAATTCAATCCTGAACATATTAATTTTATTTACTTATATTTAATAGAATGTTTTTTAAATTTTATGTATAGTTTTTCACTCATGGGTACTCCAGTAAACATAATAAAACATGAAAATCCATCCTTATATCTCCCTTTTATTAGGGAATATTTTTTCACCATATTAATATTTTATATTTGTTTTCTTGAATTTTATTTTATATACATAAATGATATCAAAATATAAAATTTTATAAAATTTTAATTTCAATTTTAATTTTTATTAGAATGATTTTTTACATATTCAATACCAATGTATTTTTTTCATTTTTTACAAATGTATATAAAGTATGTTTTTATTATTTACCACATGAACCGATTAACAAATTTTAATGAAAATTATACATTATTTATCTTTTTTTATATCATTCTATGAATTTTAAATGATAATAATATTCCGTATATTCTATGAATTAACCATTTAAATACTAAATTTTATTATTATAATGATATGTATAATGAAAATTTATCTCAAAAATTTATTTTCAATTAATATAAATATATTCCCATAAATATTTTAGTTTTAAGTATCATTTAATTATAAATATTTATACTAGAATAGATTAGTGAATACTATATGAGAAGATTTTAATATAGTCCAACATCATAATTGTCTTTCAAATTAATGTGTGGGTGAATTTCTAGTAATAACATCCTTATCTGAATACAAACTGCTGGTTCAAGAATCTGGTACCGATAAATCAAGGTGTGATTACTAAAAAAATGTTTTGTTTGGTATTATGTAAATATTCAAAAATTTCTGAACTAGTTATCTTAACTACACTCATGGTTTTACAGTCCCATGGGGCATGGTTTGGATATTTCAAGTGCTTCATTACAAAACGTAATAAAGGATTTAAAATTTTTTATTTTATGTTTCCCTTTACACTTCATAACACACATAAAAATTTTTTCCCCATTCATGTCTATATTCAATAATCTATTATTTTATTTTTGATTTTTTTAATTAAAATACCATATATCTATTATTTTTTATTACATGAATACTATGTAGGAAGTCCAACAAGAATGTTTTTACATTTATTTATTGATGAATAATTCCCATACTATATTCATTCTATTCCGGAAGGAATATTTATTTCTCACCCTGACATATTAATTATTTATTGTATTTTTCATAAATTTTTTTCATATAAAGAATGAACTGGAAAAAATTTGAAGTGAAAATGAAAAAAAATTACATACCCCTTGATGGATCTTTATGTATCATGGAATGAACTTTTTTAGGGTTTTTGTGTAAACTAAACCATTAGATAATAACTTATTTAATAATCCAATGATAGTATGTGTGATGTCCTTGTACAAGTCCTTAACAATGTCATTAATTATTAATTAATTAATAATTCCATAGATTTTAAATATTTTATGGTTTTATACTTGATAATTTTCATTTAGTTATTATCCAGGTATATATTTTTTCTCAACTTTTTAGTTATATAATTTTATTTTTTAACAATTATTTATGACCATAATATCAACTCTCCATTTATGTAATGGTAGCCTCTGTAACATTCTAAAACTTATATAGAAATTGTACCCACCCTATTTTTTTTTATTCTTTGTTGGTCTTGAAGAAGGGTATTATGTCATATAAACCAATGTATTTATCAGTTTTGGAATTTTTTTGAAATTTTAACAAATTTTATTGAGTAAAATGTTGATTGTATAGATATATTATTACTTAATGGATTAGAATAATATGAGTTTTATAATACAATCATTTTTCAAAATTATAATACTATGTAAACCTGAATGGTATTGGTTATGTAAGTGACTTAGTAATTTTATTGGTATTTTAATCATCTATCATTAAAACATAGTTGTCTTAGATGGTTTTAATGTCATTATAGGTTTATTATTTCTTCATCATCAGATCAATGTTAAGATTCTGGGTGTAGTGACCCAAATTGTTATCAATAAAATTCCCCTTACAATATAATTAAATTACATATCATGTAATTGGTTATAATAAACAATTTCACTTTTTTGATTTTATCTTATAAGATTCAAAGGATAGTTATGTGTCGTAACAATTTATAATATATATGTTGAATAGTGATAACCTGGTTAGATTAAATATAAGGATTTAACATATCCCGTTAACATAGTCAAAGGAGGTAATGGCCTCAAATAGTAATATCATAACCTATGATCTCAATTAATGGAGATTATGAGGGATGTATAATCTATGGGTTTTTTCCTTTTGAAGTACTATTCATACATTTAGAAACATAATAATATTTGAAATTGTTTACGAGAGATGTTCAATCTTCATATCATGAAACAAACAATATTCGATGAACAACCCCATGAAATTCTCACCATCACACATCTTACACTATTGAAGTTTTCTAGTGTATTAAAGGGATATGTATCAAGAAACTATGTATATATGTTTTTACAATATTTTTTATAGAGTAATGAATATATTTTCATCCAAATATTATGACATTATAAATGATTTTTAAAAAATAACAATAATAATATTTTGGTTAATATTGAAATTAAATGAAGTAATTTATTTTTTATGAGTTAATGTAGTTTTGAAAAAAATTATATTTTCTTTAAATTTTATTTTTGATCAATTTTTATTAAATATAATTGATCATATTATTTTTATGATGTCTAAGGTAATTTTTATCAATATTGAAAAAATATTATTGAAAAAAACCCTGTATTTCTCAATAAGTGCCGATTCTTATTTTAAATGTAAGAATAAAAATATTTAAAATATTATATTGATAAAATTAATATTATATTTGGAAACAGAATTTCAAAATTATCCAATAGTGAATATTTCATAATTTTCTAAGACAGTCAAATTTTTAATTACGAGTTAAATACCGTATAAATATATTGTGTGTATTATGACAACATAATAACCAAAAATGATTTAATTATTACTATAATTACTATCCTCTAGGAAATGTATATTTTCTATTAATAATTTTTTGATTTTATTTTCCATTGTTTAATGTTATAAATCCTTTATGAATTCTCCAAAACATATAATATATTTTATGATTTTAAATTCATTTCTTTAAAAGTGTGACTCACCTCCAAATAAGAAAGGTAATTATTTTAATTATTTCAGACATTTTCAAAATAAAATATTTAAAAACTATTCTATTTTGTATAACCCAAGGGATAAAACCATGGTAGGGTTCGAGTATTTTTTATATTGTTATATAGATTCCAAAGCATAAGTTTGAGACACATTAAGGATTTAACAACTCTTTTCCTATATAAAACCACCCAAGATCCCAATTATCTTTACTCAAAATAAATTGAGTACATACTTACTCTATACTCCCCTCACTATATTACTCTTAATGGTCCATAAGCTATCAAGAAGCACCTATAGAACTATTTGAGTCACACAATCAAGGAAGGAATCTTTTTCTTTCTCCTCTATCAGAAAATATATTCTTTACATTATTTATTTTATCTTTATTTACATGGGATGGAATATGTTATTCTATATACCGCCTATTTTTACATTAATTTCCAAATTATTAGAGACAAGTTTCTCTCTAATGAATCTATTTTATGAAATTTTTTGTGAAGCGGTTATGCTGCCGAAATTACCAAAATGATCTTTTTTTCTCTCCTTTATTCAATAATCATCTTCATTTTGTGCCCTTTTTTTCAATTCCAAATGGTGGGGTGTGTTTTATCACCATACCCATTCTATAATTATGATTTGTGAATTTTTATATAACCCTTTATCTCTCATTAATCCCTCCCTTGAGTATTTACATGACCCGTTATGCTGCAAGAAATTCCTTATGTGATTCCCTGGCAGAAAACATGTAGTGAATACCCATGACCAATTCCGATCAAGGGTGTTAACCATTATGAACATATACATATTTTAATATTTTATTTCATATATGTATTCCACTCTCTTATACCATTGAATAAAATTGTTGAAAAATAATTGCATGTTGTCTGATCTATGTGGAACACTAAATCAAGAGAAGGAAATTGAAATGACAGGTGTACTCAGAATTATATAGCGCTCCTATGAATTATTTAATTTTTCATTTCATGGTACATAATTTTTCAATATGGAGTATAAATTTTTATATTATGTTAAATTTTCCATTATGATGTTTTGTATGTTATCCCTAACCAATTTTTATTAAGCAATATTTTATGTTTTTTCCACATTTCCCATGTTATGCTAATCACACTATATCTTTTATTATTATTAATTTCCCTTTATGACAAATTGATATATCTATATTATAACTTGTACTATCTTCTTCATGTTATTTTTTTTATTCCTTTTAATTTATTATCTTATCACCCCTTTATTATGTATTTCTCAAAGTATTCCGATGTATTTTTCAGCCACTTAGAATAATTCGATCACATTAATGTGATTAAAATAATTTTGTTTTGTCCCCAGATTTATTTTTTTATGTAATGTACTTAAGTCCCAAAGAAAATATAATTCTTGGTCCTCCATGTCATATTATGGGTATTCTTATATAATAAATCCGGTTTTATGTTGTTATTAAAAGAAGGGGGTTTTATAGTTCGTATCAAAGGAAAAGCTTACTTATTTTTGGGATTATGATTATAAAACTATAGATAAATCCATATTGATGATACTATGTTTAAGAAGACATCCCTATATTTTGGTTAGTATGTATTATGTGGTTCATCACTGAAAATAATCTCTATCCAGATACTATAAGTGGATGGGGTTCTAGAATAGATGCACCTTACAATAAAAACACCAACAAGTTGTCCCAATCCAAACTCAAGGTAACTTAGTACCCAAAAACATTCCCTACTATGTAACTAGTTTGACACGCTTGGGGATATTCATCAGTAAATCCATAATCCCAATAATACCCTTATTAGTTGAATACAGACGTTCAATTAAAATAAATTCCATGAAATACACCATGGATAAAATAAATTTAAACCTATAAATTAATATGATATGAAATAAATTGAAATACAAGTTCTCCCCTTTATTGTTACTTCAATTCCTATTTTATGTGTTTCTTATTTATAAAAAACTATCATCCCTAATTTTCAATTTATTCAATCCAATTTCTAGAAAAATGAGGTACTTGGTAAAGAATCTGTGTGATGGGAAATGTGATGAATTCTCCAATGATATTGAAAACCAAAAGGCCAAAGGAATCATGAACATCCTTAATATACACTCTCTGATGACTAAGGTTTTGAATTAAATACTATATAAAGAGTTTCCAAATACACCTAAGATATATAATTATATAGCTGAGTATACTATATGATATAGGCATATGACTTTCAATGGGTCTTGTGATCCCTTAATCAAAGAACAATGGATCAACTACATTTAAGTAATCAACTCCATCTTCCAATATTCTGATCAAGAGATGGTTCTACTAGTTTTTTATCATAATGTGGGTGAAGTTGATCGGTGGAAAAAATTGTGAAAATTATGAATCCAGAGGAAGATATCAAAGCGATGGTGTGAAATTATTTCTATAAAAGGGTTTTTTATAAATATTTTCATCACACTCTCTGACTAAATATTGATGGGAGTTTTCCTTCCCTCATGAAAAAAACAATGAATCTACCCGAGAATATGAGGAAAAATCATAAGCCATTCGAAATATGGCACTTTATCTATCATTACCCTCGAGTGTAATGATGACCACTTCATTGGTGGGTAAAAAATAGTATAAAAAATACCACGGAGATCCTTGACATTGATATATATGAGAAAATCTTCTGATCTTCTGTTATAGTTTAAATGGAGACAAGTGAATCCCAAGGGAATTAGGGGCATAAAAAGTAGAAAGTGGTGTTGAATTCTACTGGTATGATGTAGAAATCGAATTATTCCATGAAATCCAAAAACCCCACTTTTCATGTGTATGGATGGATGCACCCCAAAAAATTATTAAAGGGGACAAGGAAATTCTTTATGTGTGGGAAGGAAGGAAACATATCTGGAAACATCTGAAATGTGGAACTAGCTATTGCGATGAAGGAAAGAAATTATCCATTCATTCCTAAGTGCATTGTTTATTTCTTTAACTACAAGGAACAAGGGATATTTTAAAACTAATTCACTAAGACAATGGTTTTTAGAGAAAACAAACGACTTCCAAGGTAGTAAGGAAGATATTTTTTCATCCCCACCAATAAGGTGGATCCCAACAACATAGTGGTGAAATATACTCTAGGTGTTCATTGTAGGATAGTGATCATAATTTTTTATTCAAGTTGTACGTATTCATTAATATAACAATGATTTAGTAGAACTATGGAAACACCAACACAAATCATACCAGTGGAGTTATCAATGAAAATAGAAAATTTTGAAATTATTGCATCCTAAGTATATATCTCTTCCCCTAAAATGGATTGTGGGTGGAAATTCCCAGTGAACCATGTCATATTCCCTTTGTGGGATTTGATATAATTCTGGGAATGGATTGTATTTCCATATATAGAGGCAACATATGATTCTGTGAGAAGGAAAACACACTCTAAATTAAGAGTGGACTCCCGAATTTGTACCAGTGCATAGATGAGGATGAATCCTCTTTAGCACCAACATCTCACACATGGATATTATTTCCCTATGATAAAGAGTTTCAAGATAAAAAATTTTAGCATATGGAAAGAACCATCATCAAATATGTGTCTATTGTGAGAGAATATGTTGATGTGTTTCCCGAGGAATTAACTGGTCATTCACATAGACAAGATGATAAATTTAAAATTGAGCTTCCAATACGCAATATTGAATGGATGTTGAGGAACATGAAGATCTGAAGAAACAAAAATTATAGAATCTAGATAAAGGGTTCATACACCCAAGTGCTTCACTAGGTGTTGCAGCAGTCATATTCATCAAGAATAAGGATGGGACATTGTGCCTTTGCTTCAGTTATTGTGAGATCAACTAGATCTTGATAAATAACGAGTATCATCTTCAATGGATTGATGAAAATTTACATCATCTTTGAGAAGAACAATACATTTACAAGGTGGATCCTTAGTAAGAATATTGCCAAGTGAGGGTGATGAAGGAGTATATCCCTAAGATTTCATTTTTTTAAATGGTACAGGAATGATGAGTTCTTTATAATAACATTAAAACTCACTAATTCTCTAGGTATATTCTTGGATTTTATGAATATAGTTTTAGAGATGAAATAGAAAAAGTTTTGGTAGTCTTTATAGATTATATGATAATATACTCTAAAAGAAAGGAGGAATATGAGGAGCACCTGAATAAAGTGTTATAGATCTTGTGAAAAGAGAATCATTATGTAATGTATAGATAATTTGAGATCTTGTTGAGAGAGTTACCATTCATAGGATGAATCCTCACAAGAAATGGAAAATCTATGGACCCTTAAAATACATAATCAATTGAATGATGTCTAAGGAAAACACATGTGATAGATATACATAGTTTTCTTGGGTTAGTTGGGTATTATCCCCAATTGGTGAGAAGTGTCTCATGATTTTCAAACACTATAACCTAGAAATCATGGAAGTGAGACATTTTTTCCAGGAATGATGATTGTGAAAAAATCATCAAGGATTTTCAGAAGAGGTTTGTCACTACACCTATACCCGCACTACCCACAACTGGATTTATTTTTCACAGTATTCAATTATACATTGAAAAAAGGATTAGGTTGTGTATTAATACAGAATGATAATTTCATAGCCAGTGCTTCAAGGAAGTAGAAATTTAATGAATATAACAACCCAAAATATTATCTAGAGTGTGCTGCAATGATCATCACATTGAAAATTTGGTGTTATTATATATTTGGTGAGAATTGTGAGATACACACAGATCACAAAATCCTCTTGAATATATTCCCATAAAAATGGATAAAGATTCAAAAATTAAGGTGGATTGAAAAGATCAGAGTCTATGACTTCTCAATTTAGTACCATCATTGGAAAGAAAATATGTTGTTAGATTCACTATGTAGAAATGATCCAATAACTCTATCCTTGATGAGAATTTAGGAGGATATAATATTCATATTATTGAAGAGGAGTGGTGTAAGAATAATTAATGAAGGAACATTATCAATCCATTGAAAAATGATATCTCAACTATATGTTCTGTAGAGGATAAAGTATTCAAAAATACATGACATGAGACTTCAGAAGAAATTAGAAAATTTATGAAGTAGGTAATCCTTGGAGTTTAATGTTAATGAATAAGGACATTTAGATTTGAGTCAAGACTATGTTTATCAACAACCCTCGAGTTTAGGAGGGAGATATTTGATGATGTACAATGTTATACCTTCCTATCGACCTTTGAAGAACAAATATGTATCCAGATCTATGGGAAACTATTGGTGGGACAATGTAAATAATGAGATCATATAATATAAATCATGATTCCTCATATGATATAATATGATGGATGAAAGACAAAAGACTACGTGGATGATGAAACCATTTCCCACACCTGATTATACATGGGAAAACATCCCCATGGATTTTTCCCGAACTTATGAAGCCATCTAGAAGAAGCAATGCTGTATTGGTTGTGGAGGACCATCTAACAATAAATGCACACTACATTACAATTTGAGAGGACATCCCACCGGATTGTATTTGATGGATATACATTTGATAAGTGGTAAGGATACAAGGAGTACTAGTTTAGATTATATCTGATCAAGATCCAATATTCACTTATATGTTATAGAAAAGTTTTCAATATTCTATAAACACTGAGTTGAACATCCTCATGGATTATCACCCTCAAACTAATGTTCAATGTGAGCGTGCTATCGAGACACATGAGTATATGTTCATAAAATTATTAATTGATTTGAAAGGAGTTTTGGATGAACATTTCCACGTTATTATTTCTCTTACAATAATAGTTTTTACTTGAACAAACAAATGGCTCCCAATGAAACTCTTTTATTAGAGGACATCCATAACACCTATTGCTGACATGATGTTGTGGAAATAAAACTACCAGGTATTAAAACAGTTTAAGAAATGGTTTCAAAGGTTAAGACTATTAAACATCACATCGAGGCTACATAGCATTGATAGAACAGTTGTGAAGACAATCACCCATGATACCTAGAGTTTGAATTTGGAGTCATGGTATTCATTTTCATGTCTTAATGGATGAATGTGAGGAGATTTGGGAATAATGGAAAGAATAGATCATGATACCACAGTGTCTTTGAGATCCATGATCTCATTAGAGTAGTGGCTTATCGACTAGAACTCCCACCTAACCTATTTCTTGAAAATTATTTCTTCCATGTATCACTCTTGAGAAAGTACATAGTATAAATTTCACATGTACTCAATCCATCAGTGGTACCATTGGAGAATTACTATTCCTATGAAGAGTAGTGAGTGAAGGTCTTAGATCTTCGAAAAAATAATCTATAAAATAAGACAATGAAACTTGTAAATGTTCTATGGAGAAACCAGATGTTTGAAGATGTTATGTGGGAACCAGAGGAGGTGATGAAATAGAGTTACCCTCATCAGTTTTAGTGTGGGAAATGAAAATTTCATGGGCGAAATTTTTTAATGGGGGAATATTGTAATGACCTAAAGTATTATATATAAAAGTCCCCTTGTTTGTTAATTAAATTTATTATCTTGTAATATTGTTATATAAAATACATGAACATATTTTATTTATCCTATTGGATTCAACAGATATTTATGTATCTTAACTTATTATAATATATCCATTGATTTTTTGTTACAAATTTAGTTTCAATTTAGGGTTTTAGAAAATACAATGGACACCGGAAAAGGAAGTAATGGCCACAACCAGTAGGGTCATACCATATAAAGTCCATTTATTAGAGCATCTGAATGAGATAACTTCTTTGGGACTTTTCCATAATGAATCCCAAGATGAGATTGAACAACATAAAGATGATAAAGACCATTTGTGGGATAATTTCAATGTCGAGATCACGACCCAAACCATGTTCACCGAACCACCCCCGAATGTCCCACCATCTCGCACCTTACTAACACAATATTTTATTGTGTATTAAAGGTATATTTATCTAGACTGTAGAGATATGAATAGGAATATTAATTTTATATAGAGTAATAATGTGATATTCATAATATTGTTGTTATGTTATAAATTATTTTAACGAAATAACACAAATAGTATCTTTGTGTAATATTCAATTGGAACTAAAAAATTTATTTTGATGGATTAATTTATTTTTGAAATAAATATTCTTTTAGTTAATTATTATTAAATTATTTATATTAAATATAAATGATCATATAATTTTGATGATTTCAAATGTAATATTTATGAGGGTTCAAAAATGGTTATTGATAAAAACCCAATATTTCTCCATAAATGTAGATTGATATTTTGAAAGTGATAATATAACTATTAAGAAAATTAATTTTTTAAAATTAATATTTATTTTCCAATCATAACTTCAAAATTATCTAATACTGAACTTTTCTTAACTTTATGAGATATATGATTTTTGAAGTAAAATTTAAATATCTAATAAATATACAATGTGTATTATGAAATCATAATGTCCCAGAAATAATGTAATAAATAATATAATGGGTATCCTCATCCAAATAAAAATTTTAACTTAAATTTATTGTTATTTAATGTTTATTTTTTGATATTTATCATGTCTATGAGTCCTCCAAAACATATAATATAATTTATTATTTTAAATTAATTTTTTGAACAATGTGACTCGCCTCTACATAATAAAGGGAATTATTATAATAAGTTAGGCCCTTTTGAAAATAAAATAATGAAAACCACCCCTATATTTTAGAAACAATGGGAAAACCATGGGAAGGATTTTGGTTCGGGTTATTTTATTATATAAGGTCTAACAAAAATATTTTTGAAATATAAAGGAATTCCCATTTCTTTTCCAATATAGATACACTAAAGTACCAATTTTTCTTCACTCTAAATACATTGGGAACATCATTACCCCATCATAGCCTTTCTATAATCCTTCCATGTCTATCCATGCTCTAAATAAACCCCTTTTATACTTTTTGAGTAATACACTCATGTAAGGGATCTTTTCCTTTCTCTACTTTCATAAAGTATCTTCTATTACGTATGTATTTTATATTAATTTCCTTATGGTGGGATATGTTATTCCATATCCCCCTACTATCAAACAGCTTTCCAAATTTTGAGAGATCCATTTTTCTCTCACCAAAACATTTAATGAATTTCTATATGGCACTATTATACCTCAAAAATTACATGAAGGATCCTCTCTTTCTCCCCTTTATTCAGGATTATTTTTCATTTTATAACATTTTTTTTCAATTCCTACTGGTGTGGTGTGTTTTTTAAGTATCCCCATTCTACCCTTATGATTTATAAATGATTAGATACCCCTTTCTTTTTCATTAATACCTCCCATGAATATTTACATTCCCCTATTAAGCTGCCAAAATATCATTGTGAGATTTAATGCTAAAAAACATGTAGTGAATACCCAGACCCAATTCTTATCATGGGTGTTCACCATTATGCACATATACCTATTTTATTTTTGAACTAAATATATGTATTCCACAATACATTATCATGGAATAAATGTGATGAAAATTTATTCCATGATGTATGATATATGTGGAACACATAATCCTGAGAATTAAATGGAATTGACAGGTGCGCCCGAAATTATACACTACTACAATGCATTACGTTGTGTTTAGTATAATGCTACATCTTATTGGGACATGGATTGATCTTTATTACATTATTAGACAGTTTCCACTATGATGTCTTGGAAATTAGCCTTGATTATTTTTATGATGTAGACTTTTATGATGTTGCCACATTTCCCTTGTTAGGATTGTCATACTATGTCATTTCTTATTATTAATGTTACTTTTATTCCCTATTGGTATACCTATTTTATAACATGTATTATCTTATTCATGATATGTATTTTATTACCATAATGATATTTATATTTCACACCTTTCTTATGAATTTCCTCATGTCACCCCATAACGTTTAATGTTTGTTAGAATAATTTGAGCATGTCCATGAAGTTTTCAATAATTTCGATGTGTCCCATATTTTATTTTATTGTCTAAAATATCTAATTTAAAAATAAATGATACCTATCAATAATATATGTTTTATTAAATGTAATATCATGTAATAAATAATCTTTTAATGTGTAATAACGAGATGGGTTGTTATACTAGGGTTGTATTAGTAGTTTTTAGTCGGTGATCTACCTCTGGATACCCAGTTCCCATCGAAAACTCATCCCAAGGGCAGTAGTTATCCAATAGACCTCCATGGATTCTCTGAATTCTTTGATGTCTTTCAATTACTCTATTCACTATAACGTATTAGGTTTTTCTTTATGAATTTATGGGATAATGTTTCCCAATGGGGATAGATCCAAAAAAATCAACACTTAAACCCTATGAACTCCTCTATAACATAAAAAGAATTAAAATTAATATGGATTGGAAAAAACATAATCCACCACAAACACTGAAATACAATTGATGATAAAACATCACCAACATATGGAGGCATTCCCTTAAGGTAAATCATTGAGAATCCCCGAAAAAACTATTTCTTCAATATGCATGTTTATCAACCACCAGTTCTAACATATACATCGAGTTACACCCTCACCATAATAATACACATTCCATTTGTACATTAATTCATAAAAGGGTAAAATTAATTTTGTAAATTATATAAAATAATTATTTCTCTAATGATGTATCTTACTCAACCTAGATATCATTAAGGAAATCGCATTGAATTTGATAGAATTGATTCCCCAAACCTGAGATACATCGAACACACCATGTGGTTATTTTGTAATATATTTTTTGTTGTTTTTGTCTTCAATCAATTTACAAACATGCATGATGTAAATATGATATTTTTTAGGGAAACATATAAGTAAAATTCATAACCCAACCATGTTCAGAATATCTTAATGTTCTGAAGTATATATTTGGAGGTAGCATATGCCAATAAATGCCTGAAAATTAATGGGATATTATTGTTATTTTAAATTGATTTTTTAGGAATGTTAAACCATTGGATTATGTTAGATATATATTTATATATAATGTATTCATAATTATTCATTTTGTTTCCTATATGTATTTGGATCAAATAGATTGTAATAAGTAAATAATTTCAAATTGTTCCATTGAGTGTTGCAAGTGATAAATTATAAATCTATATAATTTTTTTATGTTAATATAGAGGAGTTGACCTAATTGAATTAATTATAGGATAGTGATGAAATTTTCACAATGGTTTTCTAGAAATATTGTCTTCAAAAAAATTATATTTCACCAGTTGTTGGAATATGTGTCTTTGATAACTATTGTATATTTCATAGTGTACAAGAATACAAGTGATACTAAATAAAAAATAAGAATATAACAAATGAATATAAGTATAAATATGTTTTAGATGATTGTAGGTGTCCTTATTCAAGGAGTATGTTTCATTTATCTGAGCATATATGTGATCATAGTTTACATATTTTTTAGTATTTACCCAAGAATTTACCTATTTTTGAATATGTAAATCAGAAGTCATGGAGTAGTATAATGTTTCTCAGTAGCCTATTAAAGTTAAAAAGATCAATACGATGCCTAATTTTTATATAGACTATACCTCTGTGTATTATTGAATAGAAAATAACTATTTAATGGTCATATCATGTCTATGTAACAATAATGTCATGTGAGATGATCAATTTAATGGTAATGATGATTTTTATGAAACTAAGATTTTATAAGATCTTGTGATAACTATAATAGTAATATTTAGTGAATGTTTTGAGAAAATAAAATGGAAATGATGAAAAATTTATAATAAATAGTCATAATAAACATAGAATTCAAACAATTTAAGGGTCATGTTCATCAAAAAATAATAATTATCACCCTCATCCATGATGCTCATGATTTATCCTATAGACATTAAAGAACTAGTCAACGAGATTTGGGTGATTTAGGAGTTACCATTATAATGGATAATATAGAATTCCATAGAGCTGTTTTTACTCACTAAAAAATATAAGTGAATGAAGCTAAACTATAATAGAAACCCTAGTCACTATTTTGGTTAAAAAATGATCTAACATTTATTAATGAACTCTTGTGATGATTGGACAATATTGAAATAATATATGTGGAAAATAGAGAGGCTAAAAATACACATACTCAAGACTATGATTATATATGAATAAATATATCTATTCCTATAGTTCAATGATATGGTATCTTAATGTAGTTTGGATAAAATAATTTTAAACTAATATATATGATTTATTATTCAGATAATTTTAATGAAGTATAAGAGAAAGATATTTAAAATACATCATCCATGAAATTTCATCATTTCCTCATATAAATAAAAATGGAAGTTTATATATGATGAAGACTTCAGATGATAATTTTATTGAATCTATTGGAATAAAGGTGTTTAAGAATAATTATTCTCCAGGGACCCCAAATAAAAAGGATACATGATGTATGAATTTATGAATGGTTTAGATTCTATACTAATTATTATAATTTAATATATAATTTAGAATAAAATATGATACTATAATAAAAAGAAAAATACCCATGTAAAAAGATGGAAGGATGGAATTATGATCCATATTCATCTGTGAAAATTAAATAATGAGAAAAAGAATGAAAATAATAATTTATAGATCTAGAACATTACATTAATATTCTATTGAATAATTAATAAGGGTGTGTTTTTCAGTCTTAGTTAATATTGTTGTCTATGATGTGAAATTGATAGATCAAGTATAGATTTATTTTCTTTATATATTTGTTGAAGATTGAGGCAGTGCCAAAAATTTCTATATGAGTAGAAAGAGATTAATCCATACATTTCATATCAAACATGAGACTTCCCATGTAATATTTCTTCAATGATATGAATGTGTATAATCATTGACAAATGAAAAATATTCTCTCACTATGTTTCTATATGGTATGTTCCATGGATTGGAGGTCACAGTTACAAATATTACTGAGCTACATGTGATGATAAATAGAAATATGTGTGTTCATGGCTGAAAAACCGATATTCAATAAGTATTTAGAAATCCACCTAGAGTTAAAACATGATAAAAAAACAAAGTGTCTTATTATGCCTCATTACTATTGTATATATGATTATATACCAATGTATAAATATATAGATATATTTTATCATATAGTAATTGATGTGGTGTAATGTCATAAATAAGAAAATAAGAGTAAAACTATAGAATCACTAATTAACCCCCCTCTCTGTATTGTAAACATACAAATGTGAATATAAAAATTTATATCATTGTGAGGTAACCCCTTTATCTGGATTATCATTGATATTTTTTAAGAATTAAATTTCTATATTTAAGGGATATATTATTTAAATAATTAACGAAACTAGTTAATTTCATATTAAGTAAATCAAGGAATAAATTTTAACATAGGTAGAAGAAATAATAAATAATAGAATTGAAGAAGACAAGAGAATACTTTTTATATTGGATGAACAAATTAATTAGTTAATGTATAATTAATGGAGTATTTATATTAAAATATAAAAATTTTATATCTTAAGGATGATAGCTATAAAAATATATCCCTCTCAAGAAAAGATAAATTCAGGTTAGGTTTCCCAAAAAAAATATACTGATAAATGAAAAATTCAAATTAATGAAAAAATTATTCAATACATCTGGAGACCAATATTATTAGGATTTAGAATATGCATAAATTAATTCACTAAATTATAATCTCTATTATGTACCCAAATAAATACTTCCATATATTTGTGTAATTTTTATAAACATACATGTGGATATCACCTACATAGTACCTGAGAAATAATTGATTAATGTGTATTCTAATGATAGGATGAAAACATATATTTTTTTTATCTAAAAATGAACTATAATTGGCTATCATAATATGTATCTTGAATAAGGGTTATTCTTTTAATAATGAATATCTCAGTTCAATTAATGATAGGGAATAAGTTAGATAATTTATTGAAGAAATAATCCTTGAACAATAATAAATAATTACTTTTAAAATATTTAACATGGTCCCAGGACAAAGAGGATTAAATATATTTATAATTAGATGCAATAAAATAGAAACATTCATGAAGATAATGTGAAAGTGAGTTGAATGGTTTGGGAAGAAATATTGGAAATAGTGGACAATGAGAGTGGTATCCTCAATATTAAATTAATATACCTTAATATTAAATTTAAAAATTTGGATATTGGTTAAGAAATATCTACTTATGAATTCAAAAATGAATTTTATCCATTCAATCTAAAAATGAGTATAGTAATACTAAAAGAAAATTATCTTTTGAAAATAATTTTCTGAGATTATCTACTAATAAATATATATCATCTACATAGGACATTGTAGTACCAAAATTTAAAGATAATATTTTTTTGAATCAATTTACATTCAAAGTGAATGATTAATGTTAAAAAATTTCAAATTTTGATGAATTAAAATATATAGAAAACCTCCCAAAATTATAATCTACCTAAAATAATGTGTTTGAGAAACTATTCCATATATAAATCCCAAATAAATAACTATATTACATTAAAACGACATGAATTCAAATATAAAAATTCTGGATAGATTGGCTATAAAAAATAAGAAACATGATTTTTTGTAACTTATTGGTATCAAAATAGTTTTGGGTAATAGGAGTTGATTTTATGGAAAATGCTTCAATCGTTACGATAAATGAAGAATAGACCTCAAGAGAGAGTATGGATATGTTGAGGAAGAACTCACGGATCGTAGGAAATGGTCATCCCACCTCAAAGAGATTTCAATATATTAAATAACTATGTAAATTCAATAGTGTATGTCATAATAGTGAAATATCATAAATGTATAAGTCATTCAAGAATGAAAAAAAAATCCAATTATATGGTAATACCATAAATGATGAAAATAATGATAATCTTACCTTGGAAAACAATCATAAGATAAATGATGATAATAATATTATATCAATGATTATAAATAATGTAGGTGATTTATCTATGGGTGAAGAACATAATAATAACACAGATACATAAAAATAAATAATATCAAGAAGGATTTTAAACCAAATAGATGAAACTTGTTTTTTTGTATTGAATCAGGAAATATAATTGACACATGAAAAATTCTATACATAAATGTCTTGAAGGTTGAAAGATTTACTAGAATGAAATTTTAGTCAGAATATAAAATAAAACATATTATTTAGTAATGAAAATAAATAAGAAACCCTGTGGAAAAACAAAAAAAGAAGAGCGCATTCCTAATGTACTCTTGTAAATATGGCTCGTTGAATTTGAGAATGAAAAAATTATATTCCCAATATAACAAAAGAGACAAATGGAATGAAGATTATATTCATGAATAGAGAATTAAATTTCTTGAGAAGTTTTAAAAATTGGATTACCATTGATATCTTAAGGATCTATATGGGAGGGGGAAGTAGTTTAGACACAATCCATATGATTTTATCACAACCATTTAAGTTCAATAATAATTCTAGAAGAACATGAATGATTCACCAAGTCAATCAATATAAATAATATATTAGATTAAAAATATTATCAATGAAAATAATAGATGAAAAATTAACATGAAATAGAATGAAAACCAAGATACGAATTCAATAGTGAATGTAAGAAAAGTCTTTTTAGAGAGGGTGGTAAATTCAATAGGGAAAAATGGTTGAGAAGAAAATATGAATAAAACTACACACATTGATGAAAAATGAAATCTTACATATAAAATATTCATTTTTGTTGAATTTTTTTCTTACCAAACAAGGAATTGAAGGATATTATAATTATCAAATTGAGACCTAATTATGTGAAATTTTACTAAATAACTAGTCTATATCTTAATAACACACTATGTTGGTAGGGTTAATAAAATTATTTATAAATTACATCTATAGAAATTATATACCATGATGAGGATAATTAGTAGATCATCAATTTAGGGAGAGTTTCATGAGAATCTTCTAGATTGGATAATCTATAAAAAATTTGATTTTTGGAAGGTTCTTCTGAATGTGTTTTTAAAATAGGAATGTATTATTACTCCCTTATATTTAGATTCATATGAAAAAATATTGAATTATGGGGCTCATATAAATAATCAAAGAAATCAAAATAAATATTCTCAATACAATCCACGGATGATTTAAGAAATTAATCTCTTCCACTTTTACATGAAGGATTTCAAATTAATAGTTGAATTGTGTGTATGAATTATGGTTTTAATTCATAATAAAATAGAGTTAATAGTTCATATATATTATTATAAATATTAATATTATTTAATATCCATGGAGTGATGTATTAAAATGTGTTTCTATTGGTATCATATTTTGTTCACAGATAGAAATTATTATTGTCTAAATCTAATTCTCTTGTTTTCTAAACAGACCATGGTTCAAATATACATTGATTCATGTGGTTCATATGAAATTTCCTTAGACCAATGTGATTATATATTCTTTATATAATTAAAGTTATTTTTTATCAAATATTTAGAGAGAAGAACGAGAATGTTGTTAATGACATAAATATTAGAGAGATAAAGAAAATTGGTTCAGATAGAGAAACTCCATTTTCATGCAATCGTATTTACATAATATAAAATTGGATTAATTGATAATCCCATTTTTTTGAGTTTTATATATTTGAATACTAGAAATAAAAATTCATGATGTTAATATGATATTATTTATAATTGAATGTATAGAGAGTGTAAAACCTAATCTTATTGAATTATTCATGATGTTACAATGTAATATTAGAAGTCATTTTCAACCCCTACATATTTGGAAGAAACAGAAAGTTTATATTCGTTATTTGATTATAAAAATATGAAAATAAATTTCATCCATACTATTTTATTTGAGAGGTATTTATATGGAATTGGGTGAGAAATTTAATTGTTGTTTCTTACAAATATTTTGTTGAAGAGTATTAAAATAAATATATAATTACTATTTTTCTATGGAGTGATGTGAATGATGAATTCTATATCACCATGAAAGTTATGAAATAATATTTTATTATTTAAGCATGTTGAGTGATGATTAGACTTGTTCTGAATTATTTATAATGGACTTACTTTATAAGTGTATTTTTTCCATTAACATTTGTGACATTTGCTATATAAATAAATATGTCTTACAAGGACCATAGAGTGTATATTTCAAAATATTTCATGTGAACCATAGAAGACTTTAATAACACTAAAAGTAATTTCCATAGAGGAATGTTTTCTCTAAACAAACATGTCATCAATATGGGTACTAGTGTCATTGTGTTGAGTCATATTTTCTATTAGACCTTTGGTTCTACTTGAATGTGGTCTTATAAATACACTTCTTATTTACATTTAATTATAAATTAGAGTTCTATATAATTATTATATTTTACCTATGTTATAGTAATAATAAAATATTAGAGGACATGTAATTGTTATCTAGACTCTATGTTAGGTTAACACTAAATAACTAGTAGCTACAAAATGGGTAGGTCATATATATATAATGGTTTCCTCATTTGTATTGATAAATTCATGGGAAATGAAGAGATGTGTGTATATAATAATAAATAAGATCTTGGGAAAATTAAATTATTAATATTCATAGAATATTCTGTGTAAATCCACAGAAAAATCATGATATACATTGAAAAAATATTGTGAATAAGCATGGTAAAAATAAATACCCATGTTTTATTATTCATTGAAAGTAAATATCACGAGCATCCATGTTTTTATGGAATCTATAATTAATCATTAATGAAATAATCAGGTGGATATAGTAGTTATTGAGGAATAACTATGCCAAATGAGGGGTAGCAACACCATTGAATGATAATAGCCAATAAAAAATTTTATGAGAAGGAAGACCATTGCATTGTTAAAAACATTTAATTTAATTTAGTTGTAATTAATTATTATATAGACAAATAATATATAGTGATGACCATGAAATGAAAAAAAATATACCGGTGATAAATAGTGAGAAACAACTACATCAATGTTGAGGTTGGAGAAAATTATCACTAGAGATTATTTTTCCATTTTATTGAATTAAGATCCATTTCATTATCGCATGAAGAAGTGATTATACTGACAGTGTTAATGGGAAATATTTTTTTTTGATTTTTTATTGAATTTGAGGAATTAAAAGTCAAAATTATGTAAAATATTGCAAAACATAAGGTTCATGAGTCATCAAAAAAATAAGAGAATTGTTTATATTTGTAGAAGTTGAATTATAGTGATTGTGTATAAATTATGTTGATATAGATGTTTTTGAATAACGAGACTTATAGAAAACCAAGAGAAATGATACATGAAGTCTAAGGACATTATAAATTTGAGAATCCATATTTTTGAGGGAGTGTGAATATAAAATATTAATAAATAAAACATAAAATATAATTTATGTCTATTATATCCCATTAAAAATTTTTAAGTTAGAAGAATATGAAGAAGGGTAATTGATAAGAGGGAATATGAATGTATCAAAGAAGGTATAATAAAGATATCTAGTGATACAAAATTCTTAAAACAATAAAGAATAAGAGAACGAGGAAGTGAAATTAAGTGGTCTACATATATGTATAACGAAATGGTAGTTTGGTTATATTGAAAAAATTACACTCTATATAATGAATCTGAGAGATCCACTATTTATTCATCAACTATAATAGAGTTAGAATCTCAGGGGAGAATTATTTATTCCTAAAAGAGAGTGAAAAAAAATCTATATTGTCCCAAAGGGACACATTTCATCACGTGATATATTACATGATTTAATTTCATGTACATACTATTTTAAAATGGTAAAAAATACCTCACATTTTTTGAATATTTTTAGTGGAAGGATAAATAGATCCTGGTCACATGCTTACTCATGTATTATGTGATAATAAAAATGATTTTTTGTTTTCATGTGATAATAAAAACTTCACGGTAGGGGTGTAGTAATCCATAAAGATGTAGGCCCCATTCACTAAACATTGTTTTCTCTTAATTTTATTTCATATTATATATAGGATCACCAACAATAATATATATAAATATAAGGATATATTCACACTTAATATGTTATATGTTTAAAATGGTTAAAATGAAAAATAAAATTATGTTATACCCACACTGGTTCACCCATATTTGTGTTGGAAAAAACCATATATAATCCTAACGTCATATATAACATTGTACCATTAACAGATTTATAATATATATCCCTATAATGATCATCTAAAAAAACCTCAAATATCCCCTCAGTCCTATTAATCATCATCCCCAACATTGGATATTCTTGTGTCACACCCGACGTGAATCTCACATGAATACACCTCCACTAACCTCATTCATCATATGAAGGTTTCAATAGTTTTTATAAAATAGCTACCCAATTAGAGTGGTCACTAATTGATCATAAATAAGCTAAACATTGGAAAAATTCTTCTTCAAAATAATTTATTTGAAATTTAAAACTCCCATTCACAGAGGCATCACATAAGAGATTGAAATGACCATCCATATAAGGAATATAGAAGAACAATAATAATCTATTCATAAAAACTACTTGTTTCCTATTTTTTGAAAAAGGGCATAATGGAAAATAATCCTATTGATTTATTATTAGATATATTCACACGAGGTTCACAATTTGTGTTTCAATGGTGATGATACGGCCAAAAAACCCTCAATGAGTATGGTTCCATTTTAGTCGATGATTGATTATGGGTGTATGATATCTTTCACAATAATCAATATCAGGTCAACATTTTTATTCATGATGGAAACTCCCAACAGTTAACTCATCCATAACTAAGTATAGAGTGACATTCCAAAAGTAGGTGGTCACTTCGGATCTCAGATGTAGTTATTCATAGGGACTAGCATTGGACGAAAGGATGGGAGTTCAGGCTCATAAAACCGTTTTGGTGGAATTTTTAGAATCTCTGAGTCTCTCTTATAGATTAATAATATGTTGGTGAATCTATTGATAACGCCTTTATGGGACCCATTACCCTATCAGAACAATTATAGGTTAAATATCATTGAATAAAAAATAAATGGGATCTCATCAATAATCATGACAAAGAGGAATACATTTGAAAGTTTATATATATGATTCTGAGGTTACTCATACATTTATGGTAGGTGGAGAAATTCTATATATACTGATGCTATATAACCAGGTACTTCAGGATGTTTTTCCACCTTTGGATGAAATTGATATTCCAATAAGGGTATTGAACTATTATGAGGTGTCCAACAAATCATGGATACGGTTTGAATCAAAACCAAAGTAGTTATTTAAACCCATGGAGGTTAGCATTCTATGAAATGAACAAATATGAATGTTCTTAGGCATGAGGTATTAATGAAAGAATGTGAGGGATGCATCCTACATATCTAGGTTATAGTGGGAATCATATTGGTCATAGTTCATTTACCCCCTTGGGAATATCCCAAAGGTAAATTAATATATGTATATGGGTATTATATCATTCCATGTGATTGGTATTACATACTGTGATTTACCTATCTTGTAGATATTTTTTGATTCCAATGAGTTGTTCATTGTGGAATCATAAGACCACAAGACCTATGGTATTTGTGAGAAAAATGGGGTAGAAATTGATCAGCCTCCTTTCATATGGATGTAGGAAAAATGTAATAGGATAACCCTTGGTATTATTAATATAATTCTCATACCTCCAATAGGCATCCTATGTATCCTAATTATGGAAGCAATCAAAGTCACTATAGTTCACTTAGTTCTTCAATCCGCGGAGGGGGTGAGGTAAGATGATCAACCTAGAATAATGATTGGGTCTTGATGGTTGAAATTTTGGAGGCAAGACATGGATTACAGTGAGGTGGATTTCCATTTTTTCATGATTGGTCTATATGAAGGCATCTTACGTATTCTATTTATGATAGGAATTAGAGTCCCCATAGTTCAATTGACAGGGACATACACACTGACATTTCCCTTGTTTATGGATTTCACACTAATGTTTCCCTGATAAATATATAATATTTTATAATGATTATATGATCATTATAGATCCCTATGCTATTGTGGATTGTGCCTGGTGTGAGAAACAAGTGACGGAAAATGGTCAGTATCATTTCTTGTTGATGCAATTCAAGTATACTAAGACATGCCTTTTAATGGTTAATATAGAGAAACAGCCTCAGAGAGGCATCCTACGTATCCCTATTATGGAAGAAATTGGAGTCCTCAGAGTTAAGCTATTCAGTAATTACACACTGATATTTCCTTATAAAAGGGGACCACACACTGAGGATGGAAAATGTCATCAACTCTAGGGATTTCCTATACTCAGGGCCATCACAATAATGATGGAAAATCTCAAAAAATCCTTGTATTATACATTAACATGTCCCATAGGCCACATGATGTTTCAATACCTTTATGGTTGGTCTTAAATGCCATCTCATGACCTGGTAGACTTGTCAAGAGGATGATTCCTCATCCAACGGACATTCCCTTTAGTCATCATAAGATAATGATGAAACATATTGAGGACATGATGGGAGAAAATTTGAATGTTTTTATAGGGTGTCACATGTCCCAGTTGACATGTACGGAGGGCTTCATGAAACCTAAATGACATACCTTGAGCTCATAGAGAGAGTCTTTTGACTTTCCTGGGTGCTTTTATAAAACCATGCAGACATGAAATTATTCCAACTTGTGGGTTAGGAGGCATGTCTGAAGAGCATCTAAATACAAGGATGATGGTAAAGATGTTATTTTTGAGACCACAACAACATTCTTATGGGGATCCATGTGTCATTCTTTGACATTTCCATAGGAATTCTTATGATCCATATAGAAACCCAATAGATTGTCTCATGCTCTAGGTGAGATGTACAGGGGCTATTTTAGGACATGGGTGCCTCATGAAATGAGCATGAGGATCAACATATATGTTATTTACTTATTTATCGTGTATTTATTATTTTTCCTAGCCTTTATATATTGAATTCCACATATTTTTTCAATGTTAGATTGTTTTACATCTCCCATGATTTGGAAGGTGTGTAGGATTATATTCACAAGTCCTTCCAAAAGTTCCTTGAGTTGCCTATTGGTGATCTAGGGAAGAACCTCTTCATATTTCTTGATTTCTACAGCTTACCCCTGGAAACATACTAAATGGAAATTTTCAACTTCTTGAGATCAGCCACTCTGAGAAATATACTATAACACTTGTGTAATTTGATGAAAAGAGGTTTCCCAATCATCTGTAGTGTCATAGTCATGTTTTAGTGGTGCATTTTTCATGATAGGGGTATGGGATTAATAGGCCTTTCCACCCCTGTTGTTCGTCTCCTTGAGCAGCATATCTCATGTTAATCCTATTACAACCCTGCTTTTATTTCAAACTTAAACATGATTTATTACATAAACAATTAACTTCATACAACATAGATGATCGAGAGGTCTAGTGTCTTTGGGGCTTAGTATAATTACATAACAACTTAAAAAATTAAGTAGAACATCTTTATTGAAAACATCCATTACATGACCACTACATTCCCTCGTACATATCATTGCATGGGATAACCTGAGAACATGCATAATAAAAGGGGTGAGCTATAAATCCCTGTAAGGGAATAAACATGGAATACATGAGGACTAATATACATGTTAGAAATAAGGCGTATCAATATAGAACAAGAGAAACATGAACATAATGGCATGATAAAACATGATAATCATAACATGGAAATGTGGAAACAACATTTAACATGGAAGTAGCATGAGCCAATGCTTATTGCACATGGAGCATGAGTAAATTCTAATTGCACATGAAGCACAAGTAAACCATTTTTTCACTTGAATTAGCATGATTCAACACTCATTGCACATGACGTATCATGATACTATACATTACCCAATGCATTAGAACGCTATAAGGGTGCACCCTTATTAAACATTTCATTTCATGCATAAGTGTGCCACATGGATCATAAAACATGGATTCATAAAACATAAGAATTTATTCCACAATAAATAAATGTGGAATTAATACATGAAACATTATAATCAACAAGTAAATGTGCATAAATGTGAATACCCTTGATGGAGAAATGGTCATGGTATTCACTACACAATGTCATTGGCTTAGAAAATCGGTGCGATTTCGGCAGCGTAATGACGTGGCATAAGAATTCATATAAATGGTTGATGAGAGGGAAAGGGGTTCCTCATCATATTTACATGTAATGGATAGTAAGGAGTTCATATAGATACATGTCCCAACAATTGTAATGGAATTTAGATTCATGATACAAAAGTATTTCTTGAATGTAAAAGAGGAGAGAGAAGTTTCTTTCAGAAATTCGGCATAGTAACAGGTGTAAATGGGAGATTTTTAATGAGAGATAAAGGGGTTCCCATCATTAAAAAATATATATTAAAGTATGATGGTGGTTCGAAACCATACCCCATCATTCATAATTGAAATTAAAAGGGAAAAACAACTTAAAAAAAATTGGACTAAAATGAGAAAGAACGAAAAAACCCTTACTTGGAAGTGTGCTTCCAAAGGCTTGATAAAGGCTTGATAGATGCTTCTTGGGAGCTTAGGGCACCTTGAGAGGGTTCTAGAGAGAGTAGGTCAGAGGTTGGATGAACTCCATAGGCTTTGAGTGAGGAGGAAGTGGGAGATTGGGTGGGTTTTTATAGGAAAGGTGAGGGAATTCTTTATTATTTAGGTTTGGGACCCCTTATATTAAATTAATCCAAACCACAAACCATCCCACGGTTTTTGCCCATGGTTTTTGGAAAAGGGAAGAGGAAAACAATATTATATAAGCCCAAAGTCTTAACTTCTTAAAATAATGGGGTTGCTTATGTGGAGGTGATTCACACTCCAATGGAAAATAATTTTAAAAGACAAGATGTTGAATAAGTATTGAGGGGTCCATTAATGCTTTATAAATTATGTCAAACAAACCCAAAATCACATTATTTTAAGGGAGAAATATATATTGGCCGAACATAATTCTTATTGTATTTTATTACATCACTATTTGGTCATCATGATGTCATAAAACACAATATATATTTAAACGCTATTTAATTTTTACCCAAAAATTTAATTGTCTCAGAAAAATATGAGAAATTCACCGTTGGATAATTTCGACATCCTGATTCTAGAAAAAAGATTTATTTTATCTAAATAATTTTCTAAATATGTTAATGTTTACTTTTAAAATAAAAACTGACAGTTATAAAAAATTCACGGGTGTTGATAAAAATGGCTTTCAAACATTAATAAAAATTACAATTGCATTCATCAAATTATATGATCATTTTTATATAATAAAATTAATTTAATAATAATAAGATTTTATTAAAATTTTATTTAATTCAAAAATACCATAATTTAATAAAATAGAATTCTTAATTAAATAATAACTAAAAACACTATTTTCACTTTAAAAAACTATTTACAATGTATCAATAATGAAAAGAAAGTATATTCATTATTATATACAAAAAATAATGTACATGAACATAGTACTAGCGATTTGTAACATAACCCCTTAAAACAACTACATAAGACTTAAGGGTAAGGTGTTTAATGGTGACAGACTCTTGGGGTGGCTCGGATCACATCCCTCGAGTGGTAATTTCTATCAACATCCACATTTCCCGTAGACAGTCATGTTCAAGATTGACATGATGAGGCTCAGCTTGGGCTTGGTCAAGAGCGAAGCCCAAATACACCACCTCTTTTCCGAGATCTGACAAATGGGCTTCATATGGAGAAATTATACTGGATGAGGTCATCACTTCCTTTTTCTTAGTAAATTGGGTTTGTTAAAGCCTTATATTTAAACTAATCATGTGATCCCTATTCAATGACTATAAAAGCAACGATCAAAATTCTTAACATAAAATCAAATAATTTGACATTTTATATAAACATTTTACATAAATAAACATTTAATTAGATTAATAAGGATTTCCATTAATGAAAAATTGGGACGTTACAATATTCCCCCCTTGAGAAATTTCGACGTTGAAATTTTCTTTTCCCACACTAAAACAGATGTGGGTAACTCACATTAATCATTTACTCCGATTCCCAAGTCGCTTCTTCAAACTTGTTGTTTCGCCACAACACCTTGAGGAGGGGAATTGTCTTATTTCATAGAACATTTTCTCTACGATCTAAGATCTTCACTGGTTTCTCCTCATAAGAAAAATCATCCTCAAACTGTACCACCATAGAAGAGAGAACATGTGAAGGGTCCAGTATGTACTTCCTTAAGAGAGTTACATGAAAGTCATCATGTACTTTGTCCATGGTAGGAGGAAGTGCTAGTCGATAGGCCACATCCCCGACACGATCAAGAATCTTGAAGGGGATGATGTACCTTGGAAATAACATCCCATTCCTTCCAAACCTCATGACCTTTTTTCACGGAGATATGCGTAGAAAAAACCTGTCTCCAACTTTAAACTCAAGGTCTCATCGACGATTATCTGCATAAATCTTCTGTCGACTCTGTACTGCCTTGATATGATACTGAATGGTTTTTACCTTCTCCACCATTTCCTTGACCATTTCTGGTCCACGCAAATTACGTTCAGCAACCTCATCCCAACATGCCAGTGTTCTGCAAATTTTCCCATACAGGTATTTATATGTTTCCATTTGGATGCTCGAGTGGAAACTGTTATTATAAGAGAAGTCTTCCAGAAGAAGATGTTGATCCCATCCTCATTTAAAGTCCATTGAGAAAACTCTCAACACATCCTCTAGTGTTTGGATAGTCCGATCGGATTGGCCCTCAGTTTAAGGATGATAGGTCTTACTAAAGTACAGTGCAGTATTCAGAGCATTTTGAAGACCCTTGCAAAACATAGAGATGAATCATGGATCTCGGTCAGACACAATAGATAGTGGCACTCCATGCAGCCTCACCACTTCCCTAATATATATTCATGCCTGTTGATCCAAATAGAGATCCTCCCAAATAGTATTAAAGTGTGCAGTATTTGTTAGAGGATCCACAAAAACCCATATTGCATTGTTTCCTTTGGATGTTCTCAGAATTCCGGTGACAAAGTCCATGGTGATGTTCTCCCATATCCATTCTCGTATGGGAAATGGTTGCATCATCCCCTTAGATTTCTGCCTCTCTTCCTTCACTTGGTGACACACGAGGCACTTTGATGTATATTCAGCGATCTCCTTTATCATATTATCTCATCAAAAGTCTTCTAGGAGATCTTGATACATCTTTTTTCTCCCTGGGTGAATAGAGAAATTTGAACAATGTGCATCATCCAAAAGTTCTTTCTTCAGCTCCGGTCATGATGGAACACATACCCTTTTACCCAATTGTACAATTCCTTCTTCATGAACATTAAACTCTGAGGATTTAACTTTTTTGATAGCTTCCACTTTTTCCTGAATCCCCGCATTATCCTTTTGAGCATCCATTAACTTTTCCAAAAGAGACGGTTGAGCTATAATTTTTGAAAGGATTGATTATGTTCCCTTCTTTATGTTTCCCATGTCCATCTTCATCAAGTCTAAGAATATTGGATCCTTCTCAATTCTCATCATTGATAGAATCCCTGTTTCCTTTCTACATAGGGTATCTGCCACCTTGTTCGCTTTCCTAGGGTGGTAATGTATTGAATAGTCATAATCTCTGATGAGCTATATCCATCTTCTCTGGCACATATTAAGCTCTTTCTGTGTGATGATATATTTAAGACTCTTGTGGTCAGTATATATCTCACATTTCAACCCATAGAGATAATGTCGCCAGATTTTCAAGGCAATGATCACCGCCTCCAACTCCAGATCATGCGTTGGATAGTTTCGCTCATGGATTTTCAACTGTCTTGAGGCATAGGATATCAATTTATCATTCTGCATCATCACACAGCCTAAGCCCTTCTTCTAAGCATCACTGAATATCACAAATGGTACCCCACTTGTGGGTAAATTGAGCACTGGTGCAGTGATAAGCCTTCTTTTCAACTCTTTAATGCTTTCTTCGCATGCATCACTCTAAGAAAACTTTACTCCCTTTCGATTTAGCTTGGTAAGAGGGTTGGAAAATCGTGAGAAATTTCTCACAAATCATCGATAATATCCAGCTAACCCCAAGAAGATACATATATTCGTTACCAATGTTGGCCTCATACATCCCGCAATTTCATCTATTTTGGAGGGATCCATAGATATCCCATTTCCTATGATGATATGGCCTAATAATGAGACCTACTTCAACGAGAACTCACACTTGTTGTACTTTTCATAGATCTTATCCTTGCACAATGTCTATAGTATAGTTCTTAAATGCTCCTCATGATCCTCCATGATTTTGAATTATATTAGAATATCATTTATAAAGACTACCACAAATTTGTCTAGGTAATCTCTAAAGACTCTATTCATCATGTACATGAAGATTGATGGAGAATTAGTGAGTCCGAAAGGCATTACAATGAATTCATAGTGCCCGTATCTTGTGCAAAAAGATGTCTTGGGGATATCTTCCTTCTTCACCATTACTTGATAATATCCCGACCGCAAGTCCACCATGGAGAAGTATTGTGCTCCACGCAGCTGATCGAAAATGTGATCAATTCGTGGGAGAGGATACTTGTTCTTTACTGTAATTTTGTTAAGTTTACGATAATTGATGCAAAGCTGCATTGACCTATCCTTCTTCTTGATGAAGAGGACTGGTGCACCCCATGGTGAAGCACTTGGGCATATAAACCCTTTATCCAGATTCTCCTGTAGTTATTTCTTCAGCTCTTCAAGTACCATGACAACCATTCTATATGGAGTCTTGGATATTGGTAGAACCTCGTGTATAAGTTCAATTGAGAATTAAACATCTCTTCTAGGAGGAAGACCAGACAGTTCCTCGTGAAACACTTCGGAAAATTCCCTCACAATAGGCATTTCTTCAAGGATGGTTTCTTCCTTAGAATCAATCATCTGAGCTGGATACACATACTCATAGGGTAGTAATATCAATGCTTGAGATGATGGAGCTAAATTAAATTCATCTTCCTCATTACACATGTAATGAATCAGGGGTCGAATCTCCATATGGATTGTGATTTCCCTCTCCCAATAATTTATCTTGGCTCTATATAAGGAAAGCCAATCCATGCCATGAATTGCATCAAATTACACCAGAGGGAGTATAATGAGGTTCATCCGGAAATTCAATCCAGAGATTATAACAGGAGGGGACTTATATTAATGGGATGCAATGATTTCCCCATTTGCAGTACTCACCAAAATCTTCACTTCCATGATTTCTGGTGGTGCTGGGATTGTTCTACTAAACATTCGAGATATAAAATAATGCGTAGAACCTGAATCAAAAAGTACGTTATCTATTCTTGAATGAATAACTAGCGTACCTGTCACCACTTCATTTTTGGGGTTCTCTTCGGCAGAAGTGATGGAAAAAGCTCTTCCTTGCGACCTTGGAGGTTCTTTTTTGCATCCTAAAACCCTTGGTTTAGGGAACTGCTTTGAAAAACACCACAGTTCTTTGCAGTTGTAGCAATGAACAACGCGTTGAGGTTCGAACTGAGCATTCCTATCCTCTATCCCAGTTGTGGGTCATTCTTTCCAACAGTTAATAGCTAGGCGACCTTCTTTTCCACTCCTAATGAATTTCCTCGTCCCCTTGGGGCAATTTCCGGGGTACTTATTTTTGCACTTTTGGAATGTGGGGTTTTTGGATCTTCTTAGCACGGTCGGATTTATCCATCAGATAGCTAGAATTGACGCCCACCTTATGCTTCTTGTCCCCACGATACCCATGTGATTCCCTGATCTCCATCTCCACCTTGAGGGAACATCAGACAATTTTCTCATTGTAGTCAATGTCAAAGATCACTAATGCTTTCCGTAGGCTAGGCTTGTGCCCACCAAAGAAGCGGTCAACCATGAATTTGGGGGAAACGACAATGCCGAAAGAAAATCTTGCAAGCCTTGTGATGTTTTTCTCGTATGTTCCAACAGATTATTCTTATTTTTTCTTGAGGAAAAGGATGTCCCTTTTCATCTTAAGTCGGAGGGTTCACAGAAAATATTTATTGAAAAAATTCTTCCGTAAATTCTTTCATTCCAATGACTCGATCTCCTCCTCAGGCTTCATATTTTTGATCAATGCCCACCATTGATAATCTTCACCCTCCATACTATAAGCTTCCAGGAGAACCATCTCATGTTCAGAACATTGAAGGATGGTGAAGATCTTTTCAATGGAGTTGATCCATTGTTCAGCGATCGTGGGATCAGATGATCCACTAAAAGTAGGAGGCCTTTGTCTCCTGAAGATCCCAATAGTGACTTGTTTCTTCTTAGGGGGCTTTGGATGTTCCTCTTGACTCACGTTTCTTTTCAAATATTGAGTTAGCAGAGAGAGAAGTGTGAAAAAGATCACAATTCCAGCTCCCATTGGATTGGACATCTCATTAGTATAGTCATCACCCTGATCTTCACACCGATTGTTAGCCTGACTCCTCCTATTACTGGCCATTGGCTGGAATAAAAGGATAGATAGGGGTAACACATAAAGGGTAATCCAAAGACAAAAGTTGATGACTTAAAAATACACATGTATTTCCTTAACTCATGAGTCTATAGGCTTTAACCTATTCTTTTCATGATCTACTTTCTAACATATATTCTTAGGGGCATTTTTTATAATTCCCTTAATAAGGGTTCATACTATGCTTGTGAATTTATCAAAACATATCCCCTGTGAGTGTCATAACCAAGAGTGAAGAATGACCTGTTGTCGTGCATCAGTTCTCATTCGAGTCTAGCTCAAAGTAGTGTTTTTGGGTTTAACCCCTAGGATACATCTATGCCAGAGCCACCTCTACCTGCTCGTATCTAGATAGGGAGTTATTTGTTTGATAAACCACTTACTCAGTACTTACCAAAACATAGGGATGTTTTTATTATACATAGTCTTGTTGCTAAGTCTTTATAAGAGTTTTCAAATCCTAATCCCAAAAAAAACTAAACCTATCCTCTGATACCAACTATGACAACCCAACTATTATTATAAACATAAACATGATTTATTACATAAACCATTCACTTGATAAAACATGGATGATCGATAGTTCTAGTGTCTTTTGGGCTTAGTATCATTACATAACAACTTAAAACATTAAGTACACCATCTTTATTGAAAACTTCCTTTACATTACCACTACATTACCTCTTACTTAGCATTGCATGGGATAACCAGACGACATACATAAGAAAAGGGGTGATCTATAATGCCTAGTAGGGGAATAAACAAGGAATAAATGAGGAGTACAATACATGTTAGATAGTAGGGATATCAATAGAGCACAAGAGAAACATGAACATAAAGTCACGATAAAGCATGTAATCATAACATGGAAATGTGGCAACAACACTTAACAAGGAATTAGCATGAGCCACGGCTCATTGCACTTGGAGCATGAGTAAATTATCATTGCACATGAAGCACGATTAAACCCTCGTTGCACATGAATTAGCATGATTCAAAACTAATTTCACATGACATATCATAATACTATACATTACCCAATGCATTGGATCACTATAAGGGTGCACCATTCTTAAACATTTCATTTCATGCATAAGTGTGCCACCTGGATCATAAAACATGGATTCATAAAACATAATCATTTATTCCAAGATAAAGGAATGTGGAATTAATAAATAAAACATTATAATAAATAAGTAAATGTTTATAAAGGTGAATACCCTTGATGGAGAAATGGGCATGGTATTCACTACACAATGACATTGGCTTAGAAAATCGGTGTGATTTCGGCAGCCTAACGACGTGACATAAGAATTCATAAAAATGTTTGATGAGAGAGAAAGGGGTTCCTCATCATATTTACATTTAATTGATAGTAAAGAGGTCATATAGATTCATGTCCCAACAATTGTAATGTAATTTAGATTGATGATACAAAATTATTGCTTGAATGTAAAATAAGAGAGAGAAGTTCCTTTCAGAATTTCAGCATAGTTACGGGTGTACATGCGAGGCTTTTAATGAGAGATAAAGGGGCCTCCCATCATTAAAACATAAAGAGGTCAGTATGTGGGTGGTTTTAAACCATACCTTAACATTCATAATTTAAATTAAAAGGGCAAAACAACTTAAAGAAAATTAGAACAAACTGAAAAAGGTAGAAAAAACCCTTACTTGGAGGTGTGCTTCCAAAGGCATGAGAGAGGCTTGAGAGAGGCTTCTTGGGAGCTTGGGGCACCTTGATAGGGTTCTAGAGAGAGTAGGGCGGAGGTTGGATGAACTCTAAAGGTTTTTAGTGAGGAGGAAGTGGGAACATGGGTGGGTTTATATAAGAAAGGTGAGGGAATTCTTTATTATTTAGGTTTGGGACCCCTTATATTAAATTAATCCAAACCACAAACCATCCCATGGTTATTTCCGATGGTTTTTGGAAAAGGGAATAGGAAAACAATATTTTATAAGTCCAAAGTCCTAACTTCTTAAAATAATGGGGTTTCTTATGTGGAGGTGAGTCACACTCCCATGGAAAATAATTTAAAAAGACAAAATGTTTAATAAGTATCGAGGAGTACATTAATGCTTTGTAAAATAATAAAAAAAAACTAAAATCTCATTATTTTAATGGAAAAAATATATTGGCCGATAATAAAGCTTATAGTATTTTATTAAATCACTATTGGATCATTATGATGTCATAAAACACATTTTATATTTAAACGGTATTTAATTTTTACCCAAAAATTTAACTGTCTTAGAAAATTATGAAAACTTCACCCTTTGATAGTTTGGACATCCTGATTCCAAAAATAACATTTATTTTATATAAATAATTTTCTAAATATGTTAATTTTTACTTTTAAAATAAAAACCGCCATTTATCGAAAATTCACTAGTTTTGACAAAAATGGCTTTCAAACCTTAATAAAAATTACAATTGCATTCATAAAATTATATGATCATTTATATATAATAAAATTAATTTAATAATAATAATAATAATATTTTATTAAAATATTATTTAATTCAAAAATCCCATAATTTAATAAAATATAATTCTTAATTAAATAATAACTGAAAATACTATTTTCACTTTAAAAAACTATATACAATGTATCAATAATGACAAGAAAGAATATCCATTATTATATATAAAAAATAATGTACATGAACATAGTACTAGATATTTGTTACATAACCCCTTAAAACAGCCTCATGAGACCTAAGGGTAAGGTGTGCGAGGGTGATAGACTCATGGGGTGGCTCAGATAACATCGCTCGAGAGGTAATTTCTGTCAACTTAAACTTTTCCCACAGACAGTCACATTCGAGATTGACATGATGAATCTCAGCTTGGGCTTGGTCAAGAGTGAATCCAAAAGATGCCACCTCTTTTCTGATCTTTGATAAATGGGCTTCATATGGTGCAATTCTACTGGATGAGGCCATCTCTTCCTTTGTCTGAGTAAATTGGGTTTGTTAAAGCCCTATATTTATACTAAAAATTTGATCACTTTTCAATGGCTATAAAAGCAACAGTCACAATTCGTAACATAAAATCAAAGAAGTTGACATTTTATATAAACATTTTACATAAATACACATTTAATTAGATCGAGAGGGATTTCCATTAATAAAACTTTGGGTCGTTACAAATCCATCATGAAACAGTGAAGGGATTCAATGTCATGAATATTTGTGAGACTCTTATGTTGATCATTCTAAGGTTTTCACCTGATTTCTAGTGACCACAAGTCCCACCCAAAAAAGTCTAATTTATTATATTATTTCCAAATAATGGGTAATTTTTTATTCATATAGGCTTGCGGATGGAAATCCAAAATTTCAGTTGACATATATGAGAGCCTTCAGGACACTAGGACACCTATTGGGTGGTGTTCACATAACTCTTAAAGCCTTGTTAAAAGGATTTTATGAGAATTCATTATAGGCATTATTGGTGTGTTCCATGATTTTTATGAACGTGAGAATATTTGCATCCATACCCATATTATGTCGTTGATTATTTTACAATGGTCAGGAATCATGCATGATTTCTTGAATGATGTTAGGGAAAATCAGTCTTCTAATTTTCTATGTGTCATTGGACAAAGAGTAGTCTTCTGGATATGAGCAATCACTCCATGAAATATTCCATCTATTTTTTTTATAGAGCCTAAGAGAGAGTTTTATTCTTCATATACATGCCTACGGGGCATCATGTGATGAGGATGACTGGCAGGTTGGCTTTCGCGAGATGAGACAGAGATGTCTCGGGGGTATCACAATGTAATATCAAATGATAAGGGTGAATCATGTGAATTTTCCGATCTTTATAGTATCCCACCTCACCCACCCTTATTTACATTTTATTTATATTAAAAAATTTCGGAGGTATTTCAATTTTTCGTGTATTTTGATATTGATAACCATTCACCCCTTCAGGGATCTATCATGTGAGATTCATGATCACATGAGGATTACACCTACTCCATAGTTTCCCCTAATTTTTAATGGAATTTAGTCTATTTTTTATGCATTAACTGATTGATGATTCACATGTTATGAATAAACTTATCTCACTGCACTGCATTAACACTGGTTGTCTGAGGTTTTTTCACAAGAGATGAATTTATTATGAAGAGGGGATCAATGGGATTTGTTGTTGGTTATATGTTTCACAATGTTCTTTCAAATGAACATATTATGGTCACATGATCACATATCCCTTAGATGCTCACACAATCCATGTGTATTGCCCGCCTTCTTCTTCACCTTGGGTTTCAACGAAAATAATACCCATATCCTGGTATTTCATCAACTGGTCATTAACTATGCTCATTTTGATATTTTCAACAATTTACCCCCTATAGAGAGATTTTTTTGGGACAAGGGCTCAGTTCTATAGAATGTAAATTCCTAATTTAGACTTTAGAACTATCGGGAATTTATGTGAGGGGAGATGTTGGGTCTACTAGGTGATGCATGGTATTCCATTAGATTCTACTAAGTGATGCATGGTATTCCATTAGATTCCTCAAGTCCTAAACATGAGACCTCACTACAAGAATTATTTAAAGAGAACTGTTTCACAAGAGTGGTTATGCTCAAGTGCTCACCCAAACTAATTATGAACTACATTTTAGTAATTTATTGAACATTATCCATGGGGATGTAATTGTCTTGAGTGTTTCCTAGGGACTAACGACATGATCATATTCTCCTTTGTCTATAATGAGGCTCACATGATCATTTCGTAGTCACAAGATCATGATTCCTCAAGGGTTCATGTGACCGTGCTATCCCATGTGGGTTTATTAGACTCATGAGGCCTCTAGGGGTCAACTGATTCATAACCTATTTAAGCAATTAACGGAAGACTTTTCTTATTCCTATTATGTGAATGATGATTTTGGTTTGTGTCCTTATTTTCAAAAGATTTTATCTTATATTTCGAACATATTCCTATCAATTTATTTTGGATGGATTCTAGTTATTATAAAAGATCCTCTACTATGACCAATCATAGGAAAATGATTCCTAGAAATTGCAACACTGACCCCAGATATAATGCGGTTTCTAATAAAGAGTCTTTGAAGAGGCTACTCTCATTCAAGCTTCATGATTATCCTCTACAACACCGAACTCCTCTATTTTTGTTCAACATTCTCGATTATGTTACTATTCCTCCACCAGACATCAATCTACCATCACTATAGGATTTATATTATTTCGACTATGTTCAGTCGACTATTTCCAAGGATGGATGGTTGATTATAGATCAAACACATTGAATATCATATTTTCTAGAAAACACTCTCTTAGGATAGGAAGGAAATGATTCCCAACATAAAAATATTTCATATAACTAATAGAGTACATTTTCATCCTCTCTAAACAAACATGGAGGTAGATAGACCTCGAAATTGGATCTCAATCTAGGAGGTAACTTTTCAAAAGAATGGGTATGACCATTTTGGTTTAGGAAAAGAAATTTAGAGTTCACTAATGATTTAAATTTGGGTACTTCTATATAAGGTAATATAGATATTCTAATTAATGGTTCACATCTTACCTGATCTTTTTTGAGAAGTGATTAGAATTTGGATCCCTATGACAAAAAAAATCCATTTTTTCTATAGTGATGTGGGAGTCCACCTATGGGACATCAATCAAGTGTAGGAGGTCACCCTATAGATATGTAATGAGTTCTTCTGATCCATAGATGAATGGGATGGTCTCATTCAAACACTATTCTGGGGGAGGGATATTCTATTCATTATGAAATATAAGATGGGAAAGGATCTGAATATGCACTATGTTATCTATTTTGAGGACTAGTTTTAAATTTGTCGTTGTTGGAGTAGAGTTAGATGAACAATCATGTTACTCCATTGATTCCCTTCCTAGTATGTTCATGATATCTCAGGATCATATTCAGCTATTCTATGAGTTCGGGATTATAATTCTAGGATATATTGAGGGAATAGGTATATTTCCCCACGTTTTGGGATGGTGTGATTTATGGACATGTTATTGAACAGATATATTTTTTGTAATAGAGATGGATTATTAGGGATCTGTGTTAGCACATTGGTGATGGACGTGTGACTTTTGGATGTAAAGTGAATAAATTTTACATGGATGGTCCTTCCATAGCATTATAATTTCTTAGGTAACATTCAATAGGAAAACATTACCTAAACAATTAGTAGACATTTATATGACATATTTGGCTGGATTTGGGATAACTTCCCTTACATTGACTATTACAACACTTCAAGGATCATTGATGACTGATCCAGTTCCATACTGTAGAAGATATCTATGTCCAAGGACATGTCACTAAGCCATGAAAAGGTTCCAGAAGTGTTATCTGATCTGATAGAACATATTTCTCCTTGTATAGTGTAATGATTGGGTAATTAATTGACAATATATGTGACTCTATTGATGAAAGGGAAAACAAGATCTAACATTTGGATAGAATTCTTATATCCAGGGTGGATTACATGAACTTCTATGATCCATATAAACAATATAGATTCCATCGTCTGATTAGATATATCGAAATGGGTTTGACCTTCCTTTGGATGGTTTGTGGTGGAGAGAGACACCTCATTGTAGTCCTCTAGTTTTGGATTATATTGGTGTATGTATACATAAATACAAAAATCATTTTTTTGGGTTTCGACTTCCACCTTTCCCTTCCTAGATTATGTGTAGTCTAGGTTAATATCCTGTTTAGTTGGTACACTATGACAATTGATCCATCATATAATAAATCCATTTAAATTACCAACCCCTATGTCTATGGTAACAAAGGAGTTGACAGAAAGATTGATTTAGAAAATCAGGAAGATCCATTATCCTAGAGATAAACTCTGTGATTATCCATCATAATATTCTTTTGGAAACTTATCCCATAGTGTAATATATAGTTGACACAACTATTTAGAGAAGAGAATATTAGGCTTCCATATTACTTTTTTTATCTGCTAAATGTGTGGAGCCTCCTCCCAACTCACCTATTCCACATGTAACTAATGACCCTGTGTGGAATAGGATTATCTGGAAAATTATTCATGCCCTTATTACTAAGACTCCTATATAATCCTTCCATGATCGAGAGGAGCATCTTCACCATATTTTTGATGTATTCTTCTTTAATTTAGTTTACTATCAACCATTTTTGGATGTCATGAAGTAGATAGACCTTATTTGGGATGATTGTTCCACCGATGAGGGAGACTTGCCTAATTTTCTGGACAAGGATACCCATGCTGATGTATATGAAGGACACTTCATAGGCAATACTGTTCGGTTTACAATGTATATTTATACATTAATCCCCGATGGACATGTTCCCTATGCAAATTTTTAGATGTGAAGAAATCAAAAATTGCATGATGTTTGACCAGTCAAAGTTATCTTCCTCATTTGAAACTGCACAATATAGAGTTGAGGGGCTTATTACATTAGTAAAGACTATCTTTCCAAGGAAAGAATCAAAAGGGATGGGATGAGTGTTACAAAATCATTCAACATATTCTTCCCATTATGTTGTTTCTATGTTGTCTTCTTTAGATGAAAATATCATATTGTAATTAAGTCATTGATACCCAACCCATTTTTTGACGAGATTCATGGAGAGACCCCGAAATGTGGATATTATTCCAATAAAATTGGTTCAATGAATGAATTTTATAACCATTAAAATTTCTTCCCAATTTTCTATTATTCCTAACTTCCATGAATTTATTTTGATATGATATTATGTGAATTTTCAACTAACCCCATCCATATTATAATGTCCTAAAATCCTGAACACTAGAAATTAAATGATGAAATTATATCAGAATATGATTTTAAAAGGATCAGAAAGGCCGACCGATATTATATCCTTTATTGATTTGTCTTTTCAAACTATATTGGGATAACTTGATTCGTCGAAGGATTTCTTTGGTAGGATATGTGTCATGAAGGGAGACTGATATCTCTTTTCCCGAGGCAGATAGGCTTATTGAGAGCAACATTATTTCTCTAATGTATATATGTTGGGCCCCAAATGGTTTCCTTTTTTAAAAATAAATTTAATCATTGCTTTTATTTTAGGGTCTCTTAGTTTTAACTTTCTATCATTTTTGTTTATGGACATTTAGTTAAGGAATTCTTTTTCCATAGTTTATAGTCTTTTAGTTCAGAAAATATATTTTATTTATTTAAGGTATTTTAGCTTTGATATTCTACTAATTTAGTTAATGGTGTTGCTGATTAGGACTTCTATTGTATTAGTTATGGATATTTTAACATGGACCATCTATCACTATATTTTAGGGTGTTTTATATATGAAAATCTATCATTATAGTTTAGGGTCTTTTAGATCAGACCTTTTATCGATGTAGTTTATCATATATTTGCTCAGACCATCTATCTCTATAGTTTAGTTTCTTTTAGATCATACCTTCTATCAATTTGATTATGTCATATTATCTCATACCTTATATTTCATTAGTTTAGGGTGTTTTAGCATGGACCTAACATTACTGTAGTTTATTGAATTTTTCGTAGAATATTATATGACTATTTTATAGCGTATTTTATCTTGTATCATCTACAACTCTAGTTTATGATCATTTATCTTGGAATATCTATCAGTACAATTCAGGGTATATTAGCTGGGACCATATATTTTTTTAGTTTATGGTATTTTAGCTTAGACCATATTTTTCTATAGTTTGTGTATTTTAGTTCTGACCATCTATTATTATAGGTTGGGGCTTTTGTCTCACACCTTATATCATTTTTGTTTAGGGATGTTTAGCTTTGGCCTTCTATTTTTTATGTTTAGGTTCTTTTAGCTCAGACTTTATATCAAAATTTTTAGGTTCTTTTTGCTCATTCCTAGATGATGATCATGGATTATGGTGAAGATATTCCCAGAGTGGCCCAAAACACTTTTGGGTGTAGGGTTCTTCCACAGTGTCACTGAGGCTCATGAGGATTAGAAATCCATTTTTTAGAGTGTTTCATTCGGTTGAAAACCATAATAAAATAATCAATAGCCACATGCATACATTAATATTCAAGAGAATTCTCTCTTGATGTCGATAATAATTTCCAAGGGGTATTGATGATTTTATGAGGTAGCATCATTTGATGGAGAAACACTATGGATGATATATCTATCTAGATAGTTATAATATGGGTGATGTAAGTCATAAAACAGAAGCTTGAATCAGTGAATATGGGATGGGGTAGACAAAATTGGTATTTCCATTTCATTTTCATATTCTAAATTCATCAATGGCATTTTCAATGCTCAAAAATATTAATGATCCTTTCTGGAAAAGAGGATATTCCCTTAGATGGTGGTTTAAGCCCCTTATTATTTAGTATCATGATCATAAAAAAGATAATCTCCCCTTACATATGTGATCCATGAAAGATTTATGATAACTCAAATATATAGACGATGAGGTTGGTTATGGGTGGAAATATATCTAGAAAGGTTTGTTTCTCCCTTGGATAGATAATCTATTCATCATGAAGGTCAAGAGATACACCCTCTATTTTTGATTCATGAATCACATGCCATCAAAGATTTGGAAATGGAGGGTTTCATTATAGCCTTGATAAATTGTACAAAACACATTGACATAACATATAGGATGTCAAAACCACTCAGAATGTTATTTATGAAGAATTTAATTCCTGGTTCAACATTCCCAGATAAAGAGGGGTATATGAGACTATAATTCTTGGAGTAGTTCAGACACACCGAGGAGTTGAGTTATATCGTAGTGATGTTTGGGACCACATGTTTCAAAATTTCCATTTTCTAGGGAATCATTTGGTTGAACAACATAAACACATATCTAGGAGCCATAAGTATACATTCCTAATTTGTAAAAGGGTCCCTTGATACTGAGTATCATTTTATAGGGACATGGATGGTTTAACGTGCTAATAAGAAACAAAATCATGATGTGTGATATATGTAATGTTTAATACATAAGAATGGTTTGAGAACCATAAATGTTTTGCGACATCCTAACGATCATATTTTCATATAGAGGACACATGAAAAATCATTACTCTCTCTTTCCAAAAAACTAAGGGGAGTAGTGAGAATAGAATTTATTTTATTAAAGTTATAGTGTAGACCCTATAAGGATTATTTCCTCTTTATTTGTGCCTTAAATTTTGACTAAACATATGAGATGAAGAGTTTAGTGAGTAAATATTTTACTTTTAGTTTGGAAGACCTATGAGGGTTATCTAAAAACATGTTTTCTGTAAATTTCTCAAGCAATTTAATGTAATCATATTTGGGTAATTATTGGAAATATATTGAGGTCTTATAGGTGTTCCCAAAGTTTAGTCATTTTATGGTCATGATGTAGATGGTCCTAATATGGGGTTGGTACCAAGAAATTTGGATGGATACCCATGGATAAGAGTAATTCATTATATTTATGATTGGGGGATGAGAATATTTTAAATTTGGGATCAACATTCTCAGGTAATGAGTAATGGTATGGGATAATCGTATCAGAAGTATTTTTTATCACACTACGGTGTTATGTTCTACCATGGAGATGTTTTGGATAACAAGGATATGTATTTTCTTTTCATATAGTGGCACATTTTGTTGAGGACCATAATAAAATATGTAAGCGCCATAGGAATAAATTCATATTCATGAAAAAGATTCCTTAAAGATGGGTATCCATTCTATGATCCATGTATGGTTTTGGAAATATGATGTGGTCGAGATATTATGTATGATTTATATATGGGGGAAATAATACATTATGTAATATCCTCGTACTCTATTTTGATAGGGTGTAGCAATTTCGTTCCTTTAAAAGAGGATGAAAAACTGGACCATGGTATGCAAAATTTAGTTTCATGTATATTTGATGTATGAAAAGAATTTTATTTTTTGGTGGTAAGGATGTATGTTGTCCAGTTTAATGTCATGCTGTAAGAAGATTTTCCAACCATCCTAACATCATAGAGTAAGGATGTTTTCATTTCATTTTAATGTCATGTGGTGAGGATTTTTGAATTGAAGTGAAAATATTGTGGGAAATATATTATGTGAACAAACAATATGTATATAGATATGAATCATAATTATGAAAAATATATTATGTGAATCAGTCCCATGGAATTTGGGTCGAATTTTTACCATTTTTTCCCATATGGTGGAGGATTGAATACTTGGATGCCACTACACATCCTATGATGACAGGAATCAAGTCACGCATAGTTCATGAAAGAGAATCACTCTAAACATGTTTGAATTGAACACAGAGAATGGAATTTATTATAGTGATTGTTATAGGTTGGCCCAAGATTGAAGATTCAAGCATCACTATGTATCCTATGATGATATAAATGAATCCACACATAGTTATTGATGGATAAATTACCTACACATGTATTTCTATATATGGAGATTTGTAATTTTTTTTTTCATTACATGACCCAAGATTGAATATTCATGCATCACTACATATCCTGTGATGATAGGTATCAAGAGGCACATAGTTCTTGTGGGATGACTTCCCTGCATAGGTCTAGCAATAATGCATAGAGGAAATGTTTTTATATTTTTCATGACTATACCAAGTATTAATTATTTGAGTGTCACTACATATCATGTAATGTTAGGAATCAAGTAACTTGATGTTATTGAATATAGGTGTGGTATGGGACCATCACCATCAGTAGTGGTCTTCTTGGGTGTGGTCCACCAGAATATAGTATTGTATGTTGTTCAAGTGACATCAAACATTCATTTTAATGTCATACGATGAGGAATAAGGGTATGCCATTATGGCCTTAAATTTTGGACACTGGTGGGCCCATCGCATTCCTCCATTCTTTATTTGTGTGGGGAACTCCTTTACAAAAATTACAAAGCTCATGTGAGCATTAATCAATTTGAGATACAATGAATGAAAATGGTTACTATCACTCTGAAAATGAATTTATGGGAAAGATAGTGGTATATTTCATCATGTGGATGCTGGACAAAGATATATGATTGAGTAATCCCTATGTATTTTATTGAGAATTAGAATCAATCAATACATAGTTCTAAAAAATATGTGCATTTTAATGTCATTTATAGAGTAAATATAACATCAATCATGAAGGAAACGTGAGGTTGTTGATGGGCCTAAAACTAGATTTTCAGGTTTCAGTATATATCCAACACTTGTGGGAATGAATAATTTTTTTTTCTTGAATGGAGATATTCCCAATGTTGAGTTGTCACTCACATGGTTATGGGGGAATCCCATCCTTCCGTCATATAGTTCTGGATCATATGTGGGGATTAATTAGTGAGATGGAATATTCATGCATTTTAATTCCATTAGGTGAGTACCTAAACCGTGTATAATAATTTTATGTGGTAAGGATGTGAGGTACCATTTAGATTAAAATATATCTAATCGGACTTCAGGTGCTCCACGGTTTATCATCTTACTATAAGGACGATCTTGTGATGTTTAGGTTCATGGATTGAGGATGTGGTCATACAGTATAACATCATGTAACTATGAAAAATTGGATCAGATTATACTAATGTAGATGTCCATCTTATGAAGGCTATGAAATCTATTTCATGAGAAATCACTAATTGGTGGGGGTGACGTGCTTTCTATCCATTATGTAAAATGAATAAGCCTCATTGCGATAGACCTTATGTATGATGAAAGGCCCCTTACATTTGTGTTCCTTATTTGGAGAATTTTTCCCTAGTAACATTGGGGTCATAAGATCCAACACCAATTCTACATGGAGAAATGAATGCACGAGAAGAATTTTATTGAATTCCCATGTGTTCTGATTCTAATGGACCTCCATGTTCTGTATATTGTGTAACCATTTCTCATCGAGTCACTCTAATTCTTCGAGCCTCTTTTGTGATTTCTCATCGTCTGTGACATTTAAAAAAATTTATTTTTAGAGTTATGGTCACTAGACCACTATGAAGAACACTACCTTTGTCTTGTACATAAATATGTAGGGATTTTATTGTTTAGTAGTATGCTTGGTGGTACAATAGGCCCACAAAGCAAAGGTGAGTTTTTTTGTTAATGAATTATTATCCTTGTTCCCCATATTCTATAGTATATTTTAATTTTTCATAATTAATGCCTCTATCTATCATTTAAATGCTATATGATAGAGAAATGAGTGGTTTGACCTGATATTTTTCTATTGGTATAAGTTATTTAACTCTGTAAAATGGAATTTGGCACCATTTTCCATCAATATTGTGTGAAGGATTGCATATCTTGAAATGATATAGGACATTACAAATTTGATGATGATATTAGACATGACTTTCTTGACGGGCATTGACTTAGAAAATCTGTAAAATATGTTTGTATTAGTAAGAAAATACTTTAACTTCTTAGTGGTGGATATGGGATCTGGCCCAACATTATCCCTTCCCCAAACAACAAATGGGTGGGAATATTTATATATATCCAGCAATTCTGAGGGTTTTTTGATGAATTTAAAATTGATCTAAAATTCATGAACATTTTTAGTGAATTTCACATAATCAGATATTATGGTTACCTAGTAATATATGCACATCCTGATTTAGTGGGAGAGCCTTATCCCTGATTGATGGTTTCCCTAATATAATACTTTTACTTCTTCCATGATGGTGAAAATACCAACTTATGATATGCATCTATGGAGGATTCCATAAAATATTATCATGTGGATGGGTTTATGTTCACTTTTATCGCCATGTTGGGTGATGTTCACTACACAACGATGAATATCTTCCATTCTGGCTTAATCATTTGAGAGGGTCCCATTTTGGATACAATCGTTTATAGGATCCATTTACCAAGGGGTGGTTATCTATTCATCAAGATCTGAGGTTGTGATGACTTGGTGGATTTAATACATATAAGGTATGATAATTGACGATACCATTTTTTTATGTGTGATATGGGAGATTACTTCCCCTTAATTTGGATCATCTAGGAATATAGATACATTTTTCAATTCATTAGTGTGATATTTTTGTGATCAGCAAACAAGATACAATGTGGACTCAAAAGTGAAATCTTTCATCAAACCTCTAATGTGTCTTGTTATATGATAAATTTCATTATTGATCTCAGTTATCACTAGTTTATAATACCGTTTAAAATTCCTGTAGGAAATGAGAAGATATAATAATAGTTCAATGTTAATATCAAGTGAATGGTATTCTACCTAATAATTTTTGAATCCTTCAGATAGTGAGAAACAATATGAAAAAAAATCTTTTTCTAGATAGACAAATACAATCCCTAGGAAAACCTGATTGATTCTTGGGCTTACCATCATTTTACTGACATAAAATATAGAAGCTCTAAAAAAATATATCTCCAATGTATAGGCAGTTTCATGGTCATAAGATACCTCATCATCTAGAATATCGGTGTCCACCACTGTATTCTATGGGGAAGGATGCACTGTATGAAAATTAGCTAGATCTTTCCCATTAACTAACATTTATGATAAAAACAAAATTTTTCATTAATGAAAATTGGTCACCCATCATGCCATTTTCCTATTAAACATAAGACATCCAAGTATTAGGATGAGAGGATTGATACTAGGGAATAGTTGGAATTTGTGGTGATAAATGTAATTCCCCATCATTTTGACTATGAAGATTTTTTCTAATGATTTTCTTTTGGAAATAATATTATCAGTTATTGTTACAAAGCATAGTCTGGATGAGGTAGTATATACTGTTCTCTATCCCCTCAACATTCTTATTTTTATTAGGGAACCCATTGAGCATATCATGGTGTCCACATACAAGATGAGTGTAACACCCTGACCCCAGTTATCAAGAATCGGTGCATTATTACACAACATTGGAATGATTATAAAAAACAAGTCCCGAAGGACTAATCCATTTAAAAGTCTTGGGAAATAGATTACATACATGAACCTCTCATTATACCTTATAAAATAAAACACAACATAAATTATCCTTTGATAGTGCCACTAATCGCTTATATTAAACCTTCTTATCAATCATAATACACTTCTTGGAATCCGAGGAAAATGAAACATAATAAAGGGGTGAGATAAAATGCTATGTAAGGGTATGCGATACTGTGGAAGGTAACATAAACATTAGAAATGATGAATAGTTTAAAACACATGCCTTTACAAATAATAAACACGAACACCTTATCTTATGAATATGAGATGAGTAAATAATGACATAATAAAACATAGTCATGTGTATTCTACTAGTTGAATAACCACATGAACCATCAATAATATTTTCATAATGAGGGAATGCATAATGCTGATCATTCTGAAACATCTTTTCAAGGCCTCAACCAAGACTTATAATAATGAATTAGGCCTCATCAAAAACCATATATCAAATTGGGAAAGGTCTCGGCCAATTCAAACATATAATTGTCTCATGAGACCTACCGATCCACCGAGGAGCTTTAATAGGCTCCACCTGTCATTTACTAAGTCCAATACATTCCTCATATGAAAAGGATGAAATATAACAAAATCATTCGTATTAAAACTAGCATAATAAATGTCAACAATTTAACCATAAACCATGTATGGTATGAAAATAACACATCCAAATTCAAATATATCACAAAACCTTCAACAAAATATGGATGATTTGTATCATAATAAATCAACCTCGATCATGACTAATATCCTGTAAAATATGTTGACATAGTTGAAAATAATCAGTTAAAATCTAAGAGAGAAATATCTCTTTTTTTATGAAATAATTTAAAATTATCATTATTTATAAAGGATGTCATTTAAATGATAGTTTTGAATCAATGTGACCCATGAAACTTTGAAAATTTTGAAAGGAATTAACATTTTAAAACATTCCTGTACATATAAATAAATCCTTTAAAACATTTTTAAAGCATGGACACTAATGAGAATGGTTTTGAAGAATAAATCCTCAAAACATTTAAAAAGTATTTTTAGTAAAAAATTTACTTAAAATAATCCCTTTGAAAACTATTTTATGAATCATGGACATGGATAATAAATATTCCCCAGTAGATACTTACGTAAAAACAACCTCGGATATTAATGAGATTGTTAAATTAACCCTTACCTCACACTTTTCTTTCGATGAGGGTACATTTAACCTCCTGTATAATGAAAATAGTATGTCATTAAATTATACTAGAACCATATTAATATATTTTTTATTATATATGATTTATTTATGACATTACACTACCAATTTAAGAATTATTTCCATGTTAAATTAATATTTTTGGTAATAATAACTTTATTTATCATACATGTTTTTACTTATTATTCATGATCGTATCATTTAGATCATGGATTAAATATGTATAGAATATATAACATGATTTATATATCATATATATTTAGAATATAAATATTTTTAATATATAGATATATGAAATAGAAGACAATGTTTATGGAGATGATAGGTTATACGTACGCATAAACGTTGTTTCTGTTTTCATATCGTTTTATATGAAAGTAAGTGAATAAAATATATTTCAGTACATACATATATAAACATATATATAACTCATGTTGCATTATTATATCATATATTACATACTTATTAATAATATATATTTTTATAATCATTGTTGAATGTTGAATGTGGGAATAAATCTCATCGCGTCGTGGATACGGTAATCCATACGTACGCACGAGCGACAATATCATTATATTGATGGTGAAATCGTATGTAATTGGATGGTATATCATATATACAGAGACATTAACATGTTATATTTATTATTTACATTATTTTTACTGATTTGTATACCCTTTCAAATAATGAAGTGTTTGAGTAAAAAACTACACCACAACGTGGAGACAGTAAGCTGTACGTACGCACTTATGGTGACTTTGTCATTATAGGATAGATAGAATAACGAATATGGTGATACCATATTTATAATAACATAATAGTATATAGAAGGTACTGAAGTTATTATTTTAGTATTGAAACAAAAATGATATAGGAAGTGGAAGAAAAAACGAACTTGAAAGATTGTGGTGAAATTATTACCACTTCTTCAGCTGTTTCCTTTGGATTTGATCAAAAGGGCTCCATAGGTTGGATTTATGATCAAATTAAGGACTCTAGGTTGATGTGAGGGATTTTGGAGGTTATTTGGGCCGCGTTTGGCCGATCCAAAGGGCATTGAATTTTTGAAATTAAGAAAAGTTGAAGATCTCTTTTATAAGGGGGTGAGGTTCACTTTAGGAAAAGATTGAAATATTATTTATTAATATAATCATATTCAGTTACTAATGTCTCAAAATGATTTATTTCTAGGATAATATGGGTATATTTCAAGAACCACTCAACCAGTAGGTTTTAGATATGTTTTAGTCACCATATTAACCTTCTCTTTTAGAATTAACTGTTAGATAAACAGTTTAACTTTTACAATGTATTAATGTATTATTATAATAAATGGTTAATTAACATACAATAAAAATCCAAGAGAACCTCACATAGTTAATTAATGATATAATTATCATTTTATAAGTTCTTTTCAGAACCATATATTTTTAGGACTATTATATAATTTAATAATATAATATTTTTTAAAAAACTCATTTCTGTCAATTTTGACACTATTTAGTATTTTTTTTTTTTTAAAGTCAACGCAACCTGATTACATCGAACAAAATATATTGAATCAACCATAACAAGTCATATGACCATAAAAAATTCGTGTATTTCATAAAATCATAGAAATTATATTTATTTTAATATTTATAATACAATTTATTTGATTCATTCATTAATAAGGTAATTACTGCATCATCATTGTGTCATAAATTAATTAATTTATTTACTGTCTATAAATAATAAATAAAATAAAATTATGTAGGAAATAATTTTATATTTATAATTAATATTTATTGTTGAATTTAACGATGTATAACCGTATATTAAATTTTTGTAGATAAATAACATTGAATTTAACAGTTTTAACTCTTCTTTAAATAAAATAATAGTAAAGGTCATAATCTAATAGAAGTGGACCAAAGTGGATCATATATTATTTCTATGGTTTTTTGGCCGAATTACACTTATCCAATAGAACATGGATATGTGTTGGGGTTATTATAATATCATTTTTACCGTTAATTACCCGATTTACGTTTAACTATGGTAAATGAATGTCAAAAATTATTATTGAACAATTTTTTTCATCCTATTGAACCACATTTTGCATACTTATTTCAAACATGTCTCTTGGATTTTTGAAATTCCTATCATAGAGGCGGTAAAATTATGTTTTATGCACATTTGTAAATGTACCTTGATGGTGGGTAAACGAGGTTAAAAAGTTCAATAAAATTTTATACAGATAATTTTATTTTAAAATGACTCCAATTAATTAAATTGAACTTATATTGGTTTTATATATCTATTTTGACTTAAAATTAATTAGAATAAAATAAATAATTATATAAATAAAAAGCCAGTTTTAAATAATGACATAGTGTTTTCACTATTCATCAATAATTTAATGTTTTGAGAAAAATAAAACATTACCATAAACTAATTTTGATATTAATATTTCTAAAATGAAGCTTATTATACCAAATTAAAAGCATAGAAGTTTCATTTATTAATTTAAAATTAATTCATGTTGTCAAACCCAATAAAGCGAGTTATAAAAAAGTACAAATTATCTAAAGATTGACACATGTTTACATAAAATATAAATTTAAAATTACATATAATTATCAAAATTGTATTAAATTACAAAAATACAGTTTAATTATACATCAAAACCATTCAAATGGATAATTTAACACTATAAATTATTTCTATTAAAAAATTGGTTTTCAATTAAAACATAACATTTTACACTATTTGCCAAAATATTAAAGTTATCAGAAAATTACCAAGATTTTATCAAAACTAATTTTTTTGACCCTCTTATAAAGAATAATTTAATTTGATTAAATTTAATATATAAGAGTGTAAAATATTTCTTTTAAAATGGGTTCTCCATTAAATGGCGTTAAAATGATATTTTTTGAAAAATAATTCTTAAGAAAAAATGATTTTTTTCATATATTATGTCTAAGAAACACATAATAAGAATGTTAAAATTATATTGGATAAATAAAAATTAAAATGTTGTTAATACTATCCATAACATTTTTTTGAATGACTAGTTTGGTAAGTCGTGATGTGCTTGAACTCAGTGTTATGTGTAGTGCAAGTTATTGAATTAATTTTGAAGAGATAATGTACTACGAAATCATGGGGTGTGACATTATCCCCTAATTCAATAAATTGTGTCCTCACAAATTGAAAACGTTTTTTTGAAAATAAAATGTTAAAATTGACAAATACCTTTCTTGAAACCCCACATCGGAAATTGGGTTTAAAAAAATTAGTTTTAATTAGAGAGAAAGGGAAATGAAACAATCACTACCAAATTATGACCTCTATTAGGAGAACATTGGAGGAAATTAGAGACATGAAATTTTAGGAACAAAGTAAATATATATAGAGAGTGATTGTGTTCAATAATCACAAACAATTGTAAAAACATTTTTGGTTTTAAGATCCCTTACCTAAAGTTTAAGAATTAATTTATTCATAGAATAAGAGGGAAAAATATACATGAAATGTTGTGTTTCATCCATCAACTAATTCCTAACACAAACTCATTTTTCAATCCAAAAGAAAATAGAATTCAAAAATATTCTATTTATCCTAATCTTATAGGATTCAAAAAATAATGACGTTATAATTAATTTGAAATACTATTTAAAAAACCACATTATAAAAACCAGGAAAACACGTATGCTAGTGGTAGTTGATCCACACTTGTCGCCCTTTGTTTGCGGGTTCAAGTATCACAGCCTTGCTGAACACGACAGGTTGTCGCCCGACCTCCGAGTAGTCCGTTTTATAACAATCAAAAAATAATCTTAAAAATTAATTTAAACTTAATAATAGTATTCAATGCCAATATTAATCCATTAAAACGTTTAGTATTACACAAAATACTTCTGTCCAAATTCACAGTCCCAAATTTATATGGAAGGTAAACATAATAAAGATTCTTTTTTCCACGTAATAACATGTGAATACCTTCATCATGTATTACTTTAAAAGATGTTAACACCCTGAATTACCATAAAACCATATTGATTACATTCTTTCTACCATGTTCCTTATTGAATACTGGATCTAATTTTTATATAAAAAAATGTTGGAAACTCCAATAATGATGGAATATTCGAATCATTAATCAGTTTTTTAGTAATCAATAATATCAAATATAATTTATCCAAATCAATCACATATTATTCCAAAATCAATACCTCACTATTATAACCATATTATGGTCTATATTTCGCTCAACCATATATTTTCCAAATAATTTAACCTACTATTGAGTCACTTTTCTTGGTTTCACACAATCTCAAGTCCTTAATAAAATAACACTGAAGTATAATTCCTATATATTCTATAGTTATTATAATATTTAAATATTTAATACAATACTCAAATAACCCAATACTTTAATAACAATATAAGAATTAAAATTATTCCTCTTCATCTTTGGTAGTATCATAACATAATTATTATCCAATTGCATCATTTGGTGTATAATATGATGATTTGGAAGTTAATTCGCATAGTGTCCCAACTCTATGCAGATGAAGCATTATACATTTGAAACCTTTTTCTTAACCTTAAAATCACATTCTTGGTTTCCTTTTTCTTCACACTTATATCAAACTCCCATTCCATTCAAGCATTTTCCAAGGTGATTCCTTCCACAGTTATCACATATGGTAAATTCCTTCTTTCCCCGATTCCCTTTATACATAATTCTCTTTTATATCATTTTCTTCTCTTGATTACCTTCAATGCCATAGGACTCAAGGAATTATTTAGTTATATTATCAACACAAGATACTATTTCTTCATATGCTGAGAATATATGGGAGTCTATTTAGAATCTAAATGTTGGCTTAATACCATGAACGATATGACCCTTATTAAACTTTTGATTTTGCATATTGTTGGAGTTCTCATTCATTCAACTAGGAATCATTTCTAAACAATGGCATACACTAGGTTAGCTTAGGAATCTCAATTCATAATACCAAACCTGTAAAATACCTAACGTAAATTGAAAATATCATGCCTATAATCTATAATCAAAGGATGTTTTCTTTAAGGGAGTATTTAATATTAAATCCTTCATAATGTCTAGCAATGAAAATGTGAATTATCCTAAGCATATCCCCCAGGAGTGTCATAACCAAAAGATCAACAAGGCCCATTGTTGTGTACCAGGATACCCTGGGTCATGCTTGAAACACCTTGTCCGAGTTTTCACTCCAAGGTACATCTGTTTCAGTGTTGCCTCTACCATCTCATATCTAGACAAGGATGTATTTCTTGGAAAATAAAAAAAATATCTAAATTACCAAAATTGTAGTAGTTCGTTTATACTAATCCTCAAAGTCAATATTAGGGTAATGTCCTCTAATCAGAGTTTAGCTAAATATTTTTCCAAGGTTGTTGCAAAACATCCTCTTATACCAACTGTAACACCTCGACCCTAGAATCCCAGAGTTAGAGCATTATTACATAACATTTGCATGAATATAAGGAATCATGTCCCGAAGGACCGATCAATTTTACACTCTTGAAAAGTAGATTACCTATATAAATGTTACATTACAACTTATAAATTAAAACACAACATAAATTATCCTTTGAGAAAAACACTAATCCCCTATATTAACCTCACTTATCAATCATAATACACTTATTAGAATCCAGGAAAAATAAAACATAAGAAAGCTGTGAGCTTAAATTCTCAGTAAGGGTAATCAATACATCAGAAGGTAATATAAACATTTGGAATGGTGAATAATTTAAAACACATTCCTATACAAATAAAAAACATGAACACTTTATGGAATGAATACGAGTTGAGTAAATAATGAAATAATAAAACACAGTCATGGGTATTCTACCAGTCTAATAACCACATGAACCATCAATAATATTTTCATAACGAGGGAGTCTACAATGCCATATATTCTGAAACAGCTTGTCAATGCCTCGACCAAGACGCCTAAAATCGAGTTAGGCCTCGGAAAAAACCATATAAAAATTGGGAAAGGCCCCGAAAAATTCCACGTAAAATTTTCTCACGAGACCTACCGATGCACAAATGAGCTATAGTGGGCTCCACCCGTCACATACTATGTCCAATAAATTCCTCATATTAAATGGTTGAAACATAACATAAACATGTATATTAAAAAAAGAATACTAAATTATAATATATTAAACGTAAACCATGAATTGTATAAAAAGAATAGATCCACAATCAATTATATCACCAAACAATCTACACAATATTGAATATTTGTATCATAATCAATCTACCTCAAACAAGAATAATATCTCGTAAAAGATGTTGACATAGTTGAAAATGATCAGTAAAAATCATTAGGAGAAATATCCTTTTTTCATGAAATCATTTAAAAGTTGCATACTTTATAGAGGAATTCATTTAAGACATATTTTTTAATCAATGTGACCCATACCACTTTTATAATTTTGAAAATATTTAATGTTTTAAAACATTCATGTCCATTTAATGAAATCCATAAAACCATTTTGAAACATGGACCTTAATGCGATTGGTTTAGAAGAATAAATCATTAAAACATTTAAAATGATGTTTTAGTAAAAAAATACCCTTAAAAATAATCCCATTGAAATATATCTTATGAAAAATGGACATGGATAATAAATATGTCCTAGTAGATACTTAAGTAAAAACAACATCAGATAATAAAGAGATTATGAAATTAAAGATTACCTTGCACTTTCCTTTGGTCGAGGGTACATTTATCCTCCTGTATAATGACCATAGTATGTTATTAAATTATAATAGAACCATATTCATATTTATTATACCATACATGATTCATTTATGAATTTATACTACCTATTTAATAATTATTTCCATGTTAAATTAATATTCTGGGCAATAATCACTTTTTTTATCATACATCTTTTAAGTTGTTATTCTTGATTGTATCATTTAAATCATGATTTAAATAAATACACAATATAAAAATTGATTTATATGTCATATATATTTATAATATATATTTTTATTAGAGATAGATATATGAAATGGATGGCACCGTTTAAGGAGACGGTAGGCCATACGTACGCATAAACTTTGTTTCTCTTTTCATATCGTATTGAATGGAGGTAAATGAATAAGATATATGTAATTACATCTATATATATATATATATATCTAAAGTAGAATTATTATATCATATATTAAATAATTATTAATAATAAATAATTTTTTAATCATCTTTGAATGGTGAACGTGGGAATGAATCTCATTGCGTCGTGCACACGGTAATCTGTACGTACGCACGAGCGACAATATCATTATATTGATGGTGAAATAATATGAAATTTTATTGTATATAATATATAAATAATCATTAACATGTTATATTTATTATTTACATGATTTATAATCATTATTATACCCATATAATTAATGAATTGTTTGAATAACAAACTACACCACGACATGGAGACGGTAAGCTGTACATACACACGTTTAGTGAAATTATCATTATAGGATGGATATAATAACTAATATGGTTGAACAACATTTATAATAACATCACTTAATATATAAGGTACTGGATTTATTATTTAAGTATGGACAAAAAAAATTGAGTTAGTGGAAGAAGAAAATAACATTAAAGAGGGTGGTGAAATTATTATATCTTCCACGTGTGTTTCCTTTTGAGTTGATAAAAGGGGATCCATAGGATAGATTTATGATCATAGTAAGGACTCTAGGATTATTTTAGGAATATTGGGAGGATATTTGGGTAGGGTATGGACGAGACAAATCAATTTGGATGTTTGAAATTAAGGGAAGGGGAAATGCCCTTTTATAAAGGTGGTGAGGGTAACTTTAGGAAAAGCTTGAAATGTGGTTTTATAATAAAATAATTTTCGGTTTTTAATGGATAAAAAAAGATTTATTTCTAGGATATGGTGGGGATGGGTCTGAAACACTGAAGCAATATGTTTTAGGCAGGTTTAGGTCACCATATTAACCATATCTTTTAGATTTAGCCCTTAGTTAAGTAGTTTAACTTTTACCTTGTATTATTATATTATTATAATAAATGGTTGATAAATTAATATAAAAAGACAAGAGAACCTCAAGTGGTTCATTAATGATTCAAATATCATTATATATGTTTTTGGAAGAACCTTAGATTTTTAGGACTATTATATACTTTAATAATATACTATTTGTTTTCAAAACTCAATTATGTATATTTTGACACTATTTAGAATTTGTATTTTTTGAAAGTCATAAAAACTTGATTACTTCGAACCAAATATATATAATCACCCCTAGCTTGTTATAGTAAACTAGAAAATTCGGGGATTTCATAAAAACTTGTAAATTATATTCATTTTAATATATATAATAGCAGTTATTTTATTCTTTCATTAATAAGGTAATTACTGCATCATCATTGTGTCATAAATAAATTCAATTATTGAAGGAATAAATATAATTAATAAAATAAAATTATTTATGAAATATTTTTAGCTTTCCAATGAAAAATTATAGTCAAATTTACATGATGTATAACCCTATATTAAAAATGTTTTAGTTAAACAACTTTGAATTTATCACTTTTAACACCTCTTTAAATAAAATAACAATAAATGCCCTAATATAATCCATGTGGACCAAATATGATCATTACTTCATCATAAGGTTTTCTTTTATCGAATTAAACTTTTATGATAGAATTATGATAGGTTTTAGGGAAATTATAATATCATTTTTACCCAAAATTCTTTGATTTACTATTAACCGTGGTAAATAAAAGTCAAAAGTTACTATACAACAAAATTTTTTTCATCTTATTGAAACTGATTTTACATACCGATTTCAATAGTGTCTCTTTGATTTCTGAAATTCAACTAACAAAAGTGGTAAAATTATGTTTTATGCAAATTTGTAAACGTACATAGAAGGTGTGTAAATGAGGTTAAAAAGATCAAAAAAATTTTATACATATAATTTTATCATAAAATGAATCCAATTAATTAAATTGAACCCATATAGGTATTATATATCTATTTTTACTTAAAATAAATTTAAATAGAATATATAAATATTTAAATAAAAAAGTCGGTTTTAAATAATAACACAGTGTTTTCACTATTCATCAAAAAATGAATGTTTTCTGAAAAATAAAAAAAATGTACCGTAAGATAATTTTGATCTTATGAATTAAAAAATGAAGTCTATTTTACAAAATTCAAAACATAGAAGTATCATTTATTAATTTAAAATTAATTCCCATTTTCAAAACCAAAGAGCGGGTTTTAAAAAAGTAAAAACTATCAAAAGATTGACATTTTTTTACGTCAAATTTAAATGTGAAATTACTTATAATGACATAAATTTTATTAAGTGATAAAAAAATAATCTAGTTATAATTTAAAACCTTTAAAATTAATAATTTATCACTATAAATTATTTCGATTAAAAAAGGTGTGTTCAACTAAAACATAGAATTTTTCACTATTCCTCAAAATATGAAAGTTATCCGAAAAGTAACAAAAAATTGTCCAAACAAAATTTCTATGTCCCTATTCTAAAGAAAATAATAATTTCATTAAATTCAATGTTTAAAAGTTCCATGTATCGGTTTTCAAAATGGTTCTCAATTAAAAGGTGGTAAAACAACATTTTTAAAATAATACTTCTTTTATCTAAAAAATTGAATTTGTTATATTATTATGTAAAAGAAACACATAAGATGAATGTTAAAATTATATAGGATATATAAAATTTAAAAGGTATTTAATACAATTCCTAACATCTTTTCTTAGAGGATTAGTTTGTTAAGTCGTGGTGTGCTCGAACTCGGTGATGTGTGTAGTGCAAGTTATTGAATTTCGTTTAAAAGATAACATACAATGAAATCATGGGGTGTTACATTGAGTGTACTACCTTCCACAGGAGGCATAAAATCTGATGGGTTCATGAGATACTACTTCAGACATTTGAATGTTTCTTGGTAGGAATAATCCAATTTATAGGCAATTCCCTTCTTTATTAGCCAAGTGAAGGGGAGATAATTTCTGACTAAGTTGTCTATGAAACATTGAATTTAGGTGAGGCTCCATTGGAGCCTCCCTAGTTATTTGAGAATTTTAGGTGGTGATATTACTATGATAGATATATTCCACTTTGGGTTGACCTCGATGCCACGGTGGAATACAAATATTCTAGGACACTTCCCTAAGGTTACACAGATATGAGATTTCAGTGGAGTCTACTTTATAATGTGATATTTTTAGTTTTTTAATAGTATTTATAGATCCATGAAGATATCACATCGTTTTTGTGACATGAGAAGCAGATCTTTGACATGACCTTCTTCTATTTTTCCCAATAATGACTTAGAGATATGATTCATGGTTCCTTGATATGTGGATCTAGAGTTCTTTAAGTCAATGGGAATGACATGAATGAAAAATATCCACTAAATCACACTATAGGTAGTGATTTTTTCATATTCAGTTTCCATCATTATCATATTGTACATAGAATACCCATCCATGAAGTACATGGTTTGGAAACTAGTAGTTACATAGATCTAGAGTGTTTTGATAGGCATTAGGAAATCAACCGTTGGGAAATGATGATTAGGTTTTCTAAAATTACCAATGACCATATTCTTCCAATTATTTTTCTTAATATGGATGATGTTTTGAAGACATCTTGTGTATTCCACTTCTCAGATAAATTTGGGTATTATTCAATTGTCAATATCCACCTCTATAATACTATAATGAGAGGGTTATATCATATTTCTTATATTTTTTACTCCTTCGTTATAGTGACCCTATAATTTTGAACATATCATTATATGATCTAAAGAATTATTAATCATAAAATTACAAGACAAAAATCATAATGTATAGGTTGTTCAATGAATAGGTATATAAATCATAAAAAATGGAAATTAATAAAACATTTTATTATTGATCATCTGTTATGAGATCCTAACATCCCTTGAGACCTTATTTATCTATAGGATGACCATGGTATAACATGATCTTTGGGTAGATATAAAATCCATTTAATGGAATAAACATTTGGATAGAACATATAACATGGGTTAGAAGATAGAGAATAATGACATAAAAAGGCATGAAACATGATCAAACATTAGGAATCATAACATTGGATACTATAATCATGGAATCACATTAAATTTTCAGAAAAATAAAACATGAAATTAGTAAGAGTCAAAGTGCATTTCACATAGAGGAGTATATGAAGAGTCAAACCACAACGACCGTCACAGATAGAGCATGACTCAAGGCAAACAACCAAAACCATTGCAAATAACATCTCATGAGACTAAAAAAACCCAATGTAGTGGAATGATATCTGAGTTCACCAATAATAACATGTTCATGGATATGATTTCAAGATAAATAACCATATATAATTAATCAATCATAAATATATGGTTTACTCAAGAAAATAATTTGGTATCATAATCATGTCAAGAGCATAATTAATTGGAGTATCATAAAAGTGTTTTTGAAATAAATTAATTAAATCCTATATAGAAATTCTAAAAAGAATATAAGAATATATTGTGATATGTGATGTCAAACTGAAGTTAAAATAGTGTTTAAGAAACTTTTGAGATAAAATTATAGTACTGTTTAAGGGAAGTAATTGAAGATTCATAAATATGGAAAAGGAATAATTGTTTGTATAAAATCATAATTGATCCAATGAAGGATTTTTTGATAAAATGAGTTATTTTATAAATTATATTGTGTATTAAAATAGATTATAGATTATACTTGAAAATTAGTATGATTTCGAGATGTTCCCTTAAATTGGGCTTTCATTTCAAGAAGAATTGAACAATGAATCGTTAAAAACTATTAACATCACTGAAAAAAGGATGAATTGACCGTGAAACATGATATTGGAAAGTTTAAATAGTAGTAAGAATATATACATAAAATGAAAATAGAATTTCATTTGGGTAAAAAATGAGAATGAATAACCCAATGGAATATTGGAGGTTCGGATAGAATCCCATACATTATGTCTGAACTGATTATGAACTCATTTTTATTTTCTAGAATAATAAAATTAGATTAATTATATAATAAGTAACTAACCATGTATACATTTATTTTATTTGATACAATTTTATTAAGTTCATTTACAACCATTTTGATGGGATATAAATTCAATTCCATCATTTTGGAGTGTTGATTTCCTTTGTTTTCATTATCGTTTTACTTGCATATGAGTTTGGAAAATTATATAGAATGATGATAGATGTCCAAGAAAGAACATATATGTTATTAATGGACTTATATAATATCAAAATACCATTTTTATTTCAGAAGTGATAATGATTCATTAGATAAATCATAAATGATAAATCCGTGGATTATTTTGAGTGGGTTTTCTCAAAATTAAATTTTTGTATTATTAATATATACCATTTGTAGAAAATGAAAATATAATATAATATAGTAACTATTGCATATATAATAATCTAGTTCCAGAATAAAAATTGTTTCAAGAACAGAATTGTAGATGATAATATAAATTGAAAACATTTCGTCCTTTCCTATGATAAATTAACATATCTCTGATGGTGTTTTCATATAAAGTATAAAAGGAGGGAAAAAGATAAATGATGATTAATTGTTAAATTATAATAAATAATTACCTTAAATGTAAGGTACTATAGATTCCATACATTTTTATGAAGATATGTGTGGATAGTAAAGAATGTAATGTAACTTGATAAGAAGTTGAATGAAAACAATATAGGGTTTTACCTATTGATTTTTTCTTCTTGATAGCCTCAATTAGGGATTAGTTGATGGACTAGTTTTTAACACCAAATGATCTTGGATGATGGGGAGTGGTTTGGAAAGATTATTGGGAAGAATATAGACAATGATCAAGGTTTTAATGGAGTGAGTAGAAGAGGGGGTGAGTGGTGGTACTTATAGTGGATGATAGGAGGGGTATTCAATTATTTTAATCATTATTTTATTATTTTGATAAAGACTAGAAATATTTCTGATTTGAAGAGATTAAATACTATTATTTGTTCATGTTAATTAGAATAAATGGTCACTTACATCATCAATGACTCAAGCATGACTCAAAAATTCATTTATTTGCTTATACTGTAAATTACTGTATTTCACTTTTCAAAAAAATTCTTGTGTTTTAGAAAAATAATCAAATTCACCATAAGAATTTTTTCAAATGTATAATTTAAAAATGAACACCATTATATGGAAATAATTTTCTAAATATGATACATTTTATTTTTAATTAAATTCTTTACTTAAATGCAAGAATCAAATTTAAAAATAAAAATGCTTTCCAAACACTTTAGAATTTATATTATGGTCTCATGAAACTATATTTTAATCATAATATATAAAAATATAAATGTATGAATAAAATTTATGTGTATTTTTATTCTGTTAAATTATTAAATTAGTTATAAAATTGCAATTAAATATTTATCACATACAAAAATACAAAAAATTAATTAATAATTTTTACAATATTTACATAAATATACAATGATATAATTATATCATATTTTCCATTACAGTATTGATAAATTTTATTTATAATTTCATTAATGAGTTTACCATTACATTAGCTGGTTTACTATTCATATGGTTCAAATTACTATTCTGAAGGTTAGGTAACTATTTCATTGGTATATGTTCCTTAACATCTAAAATATATTTTATTTAATTCATTCATCATTAATATGGTTTTATTTTGTCCATAATGTGATTTTATCTGATATTACTATATAAAATAATCATTATAAGGGAATTCTCTTGAAAAAACATTTGGTCATCATATTATTCCCCCCTTATGAAATTTCACCCTTGAAATTTTGTTTTACGTTCTATGATGAAAATAAGTGTGGAAACTTCCCCTTTATTTTATCCTCCACTTCCCATGTTGCCCCATAATTCTTATGGTTTCACCATAGTACTTTGACTGGGTGAGTAGTCTTATTTCATAGAACACTATCTCTAATATCCAAGATCTTCACTGGATTCTTCTCGTAAGAACGATCATTCACCCACTATACCTCCTCTAAATAATATAAACATGGTGGATCTAGTATGTACATTCTTAATAGGGTCATGTGGATACATCATATACTTTATACGTGGTAAGTGGAAGTGCTAATCAATAGGCTATAGCTCCGACATGATCACGATTCTCAAAGGTTACCATTTCCAAAGGACATAGCTTTCATTTCTTCCCGAATCTCATTATATTTTTCCATAGAGATATTCAGTGGGATACCATGTATCCATCAATGAAATCAATGTTGCATCAATGATTATATGAATAACTATTTTGTTGTCTTTTGGATTCCTTGATGTGTTTCTTAATGGTTTTCATATTTTCCACCTTTTCGTTTACCATTTTATGTCCTAGGTGCTTACATTCAACAATATAATCCTAGCATGATGGTGGTGTTTAACATTTCCCATAAAAGGATTTATATGGATCTATTCAGAATCAAGATTTGAAACTATTATTATAAGTGAACTCAATAGGTCGACGGTGTTGGTCCAGTCATCCTTTTATGCCCATATAACACTCTTTTATCAAGTATTCTAGTGTCTGAATTGTTCTCTCGTATTTTACACTAATTTGTGGATGAAAGGCTGTACTGATATTCACCTATTTTGTTAGAGAATGTTGGAGACTTTTGCAGAACTTCATAGTGAATCCAATATCTCAATCATTTACAGTTGAATATGTTACTGCATCAGTCCTTTCAATTTCATTGATGTATATCCTTGAACGTTGATCCAAATAGAAGTCATCAAGAATTTTGATAAAGGGATATATCTTTGTAAGAAAATATAAAATACTCAATATGACATTTTTTCTTCTGTATTTATTTATAAGTCCAGTGAAAAATTCCTGGATAATGTTTTCCTATTTTCATGTTGGTATGGGTAATGGTTTCCTCATCACTTTTAACTTTTGTGTGTCATCCTTCACCTACAAACATACAAGGCACATTGATTTATATTCAATGATATCATTTTTAATATTTTCCCATCAAAATTTCTCCTACAGATCTCGATAAATCTTTTTGAACCTTGGGATAAGATAGAAGGATGTTCTATTTGTGTCATTCAGATGATCTATCTTTTTCACTGAATTTTATGGTACACATATTCGTGACCCAAATCATAAAAAATCATCTTTAACATTCTTACTCATAGTATTCCCCTTTCTGGATGGCTAAAACATTTTTATGAATTTATACATCATTTAATTGTTCATTCTTTATTTTCAATACAAGGGAAGTTTGAGATATAATTTTAGAAAGGATTGATGATGTTTTTCCTTTAATGATTCACTTGTCCATCATTTTATGTTATAAGAAGATGTTGGATTAAAATGGATATGAGATGGCATAAACACAAGAGGGGGGGGGTGAATTGTACATTACAAATTTATATTATATCCTTTAAGGAAATTTCTCAGTACAATATTTCATAAACTGAAGCAATTCAAGAAGCCTCTTATAAAACAAATGATGAAACTGAATATCTGGGAAATGATATAACATGATACCATAGGTTATGATAACAATTGAATTCGGATTGAAAAAAATATCAGCGTAATAAAAATTGTAAATGATTCTACTCTATAGAGAATTGAATCAATACTAAATTTGTATAAAGTAATTATAACAATTACAAAGGAATACATATAGAAATAAGAAATAAAAGGATTATATTTCTATTACAATATTCTTAGAAAATGAAAAAGGTAACACAATTATTTTATTCCAAACATTAGGGTATCCTTTTACCTAGGATAATTTTTCTATCTCACTAACACCAGTGAACCCTCTAGAAGATGATCGTCATGTCTATAATTCTATTCCTATAAGCCATCGATTTTATAGGTAATCGGCACCTTTGTCATTCAAATACTTAAAAGACCTTGATATGATGATCGGTTACACCATCTGCCTATCCCCAATAGTCCTCAATCATAATCTACTAATCATAAGAACAATGAAAAACAAATAACACATTGAAATACAAACACTAAGAATGAGTAGTTCACATCATGTAATTTCATGGTTTTTTCATTGATAAGAGAGAAGTCACAAAAACGCTCTCTAGAACTTGGAGGAAGATGAAGATAAACATGATCATATCTCTACTTTAAATGAATTCATATTTATTGGAATCAGGTTCCAATGGTCATTTTTTCTCTAATGGTCATATTTATCTGAAAAACTCAGAGGGACTTAGACACCTACATTGTAACAGTCATATTGAAATAGAAAACCCGACATCATTTTGATTAGTTTATAACTTACTCCACGACATCATTTTGGTTAACACAACATGTATATTAAAATGATTACATGAGTATGATTGATATAGAACATGTTCTTTAATGAATGAATAAAACCATGTATGTGGTAAAAGTGAAACATGGGTATGAAATGAATTGATATGATGTAAAGTGAGTACAACGAGCAATGTGAGTATGATAAACTGAGTCAATACGATAGACAGAGTCAGTATGATAGACAAAGTAAGTACAATAGACAGAGTTCGTAAGATAGATAGAGTTAGTATGATAGACAGAGTCATTATAATTGACAGATTCCGTATGATATAAAAAGTCAGTACTATCAAAGTAATTCCTTTATTTGAGAAATAAGTATAAAGAGATTTTTGATTTCGAAAACAAAATTTATAAAATTCAAAATAATTATTTTGGCAGACCAATTTCACCCTTTTTGGAAAGAACAAAACAAAAAGTAAAACTAGAAAGAAATACTTATCTGCCCCTACATTATGTAATCTTTTCTAAATAGATAAATGAATAAAACTGACTCTCTATTAAGTTTATACATTCCAATGGATTGTATTCATAGATTTTCCTTGATTTATATGTATTACATCTAAGTAAAACATTTATAATTATCCCCCTTTGGGAAACTTTCTCCCCTTTTATAATAAATTCTCTCATTTTGATTAAAAATTAATGGGATAATTATTAGTTTTCAGAATGTTTTAGAGAGAAAACAATAGAAAATAATAGAAATAGAAACACAATTTACTAAAATTTCAAAAGGTTCCATGATTTTTTAAAGGAAACCATGAAATAGAGATACAAAAACATTTATTTTTTTTCTCCTTCATTATATTTCTTTACCAACTCATAAATAATGAATTTCATATTATTTATCTCTTTCTTGTCTTCTGAGATATAAACTCCTTGAGTTTTGAGAGGCTCTTGTTGGTCTGCAAAAAGTTGATCCTGGTTTTTGATCGTCTCTTCTTGAATTCTGATAACTTCTTCAAGAGTATCAATTTTGTCTTGCATATTCATATTTTCTTGAGTAAAAAAATTATTTTATTTCTTCAGCATAACATTTTAATATCAGAAAGATGAAGCCTTCAAAAAATATGGCTGGAAATCATTCAACCTTTCTTGAAACTCTTTTACTAAAAGAATATCTGGTCCTTGGGTTTTTCGAATCTGATTCAACATGTCAAAAGTTTTTTCAAGCTTATTTAATGCAATGTACAGATCATTTAAATGTCTCATTATGTCTTCAATTAATTCCTCATGTTCATTCACTGAGCGTTATGTTTTGTATGATTGTTTAGTCATCTTTTTGTACGCATTCTTAGAAGATACATTTTCTAACTCAAAACATTTAGATCGACCTCTATTGTCATTACTCTCTTTATAAGAACTCTTACTGAACCAAATTTTATCCTTTGATTCTCTATAATGAAATCAATAATTAAATATATTCTAGGAAAAAAAGAAAATTTCATATCAATTATTCTTAAAACATGAACAATGTAATTTCTTTTCATCAAAGAAATTGCATGTTTTAAGTCATTATCATCAACGTACGATTCATGTTCATTGGATCAGCTCAAGTCTTCAACATGATGTTTTACTTTTCCTTTTTCTTCTTCATTTTGAACCTTTTATTATTTTTATAGATCATTATTATTCGACATTGTCATTGATGAAAATTACTTTCTCAGTATGAGCACAATGATCCATGTGCTTTACTAGAGATGGAATTATTTCTGAATGAGTTTTTGTAAATTTAAATGGTTTTTGATCAGTATAAGGAATATGTTGTTTTATTCTTTCACTTTGTTTTTGATGATTATATTCTTCTCTAAAGTTCTTATATCTCTGAAGACACTCCAAAATAATGGCATCTTCCTCTTCTTCTCAATATTATTTTTAGGTTGATTTGCGACATCTTGCACTATTTATTTCAATTTTTCTTTCTCTGGAAAAGTCTAAATGATAGGTTCCTGTTGAAATTATTATGTTAGTTGTGCACTTTCAAACTCAATAATTTTGAGAATTTTAGAAACATCAAAAAATTGATAATTTATTTTCAAAAGAATTTTTTTCTTCTTTTCATCCTATATAGTATCATATATTATTATCTTTTTGGGTAGAGCTGAAGCTCAATCATGAAAAAATTTAATATAATTTTATTTTATTTGTTATTTATCCTTTATCTACTTTTCTTCAACCACTTTACTCTATTTTTATTTATTCTATATCTTTTCATTGATTTGAGGATATGACTGTTGATAAGAAATAACTGTTGGAGCATTTTTTATTACTGCTGATTGATTTTGGTTCGATTATACTTCCAAATATTTGAAGAATAATTTACATTCTTCATCAAAACAAACATAAAATTTCTTCTACCTATTCTTACTTATCTAATAAGGATTCATATATTTCAATTCCCCTTTCAGTGGAATTTTACAAAATATCTAACATTTATGAATGAACATTGTGATAATGGATGGATACATAATAATATGAGACTTGATTTCTCCAAACATCACATTCATGATTGTTTTGAAAATATAACCCAATAGATTTACCATTATAGTGTTTACAAGATAATCTTTCATAAAAATGACATAAACCAGTAGAATTTCTCTATACATATTCCTTGGCATTAGAAAACCTTGCATCCAATGGACAACAAACTAGTTGTTTGCAGATAGATGGGCTAAATTCCTTTTCTTCTAATTAATAAAAAATAATTATTTCATAGCTCTTTCCTTATTAAATGTACCAACATCCTTTGGTAGTTTAAGTGAAGGAAAAACAGAGTCACCTTTATTAGAAACATTGATGAAATGTGTTGATTATTTTACATATATTGCAAATTTTCAATCATACATAGAAAATATTATCATTATATTCTTATAAAAAGAAATAGTATTATAGGATTTTCTAACCCCTTCAATAAGAATAAGATCATGAGATATTGTTTTCTCAACACAAAGATGTTCCAAACCTTGGAATAAAATAATTCTCTTGATCATTGAGTCATAACTGTCAAAAACAACACGACAAACTAACCTTTATCTGATGAAATCATTCTGTGAGAAATAATTTGAAGACATATCGATAGGATTGTTGGAATAAGATTGATTCATAAAGAGAGTTTTCAAAAGAAAATATTTTACCAATCCTTAAATAGTAGAGTAAAGCATCGTTGTGATAACTGAAGAACCAATGTAGGTTTAAGGAGGGGAGTCCCATATTTATAGGAATATTTTGGTTGATCATTGGACTTATATAGTTGATATTATAAGATAGGGAATCCAATGGTTAAAAATAGAATAGGTTTTTAAAAAAATTGGAGTTATTTGTTAGTATTTAAAAAAATGAGAAACAATAACACAAGTGAAAAGAAATACAAAAATAATGATTGTACCTGTTTGAGATTTAAAGTAAGTTGTTGGTTTCATAATACAATATAGATAATAAATATTAGAAACTCTGAAAATAAAATACAATCAATGAATAAACCGATGAAAATGAAAGTGAATACAATCAGTTGTCAAACCGATGGAAAATAAATTCATTTTCATAGGTTATCAAGCTGATGGAAAAAAATTTAATTACCATAGGTTATTAAGAAGATATAAAACAATGTGTTTACCATAGGTTGTCGAGCTGCTGGAAAACAATGTGTTTTCCATAGGTTGTCGAGCCTATGGAAAACAATGTTATTACCATAGGCTGTTGAGACAATGGAAAACAATGTCATCGCAATAAGTTGTCAAGCCGATGGAAAATAGTGTCCTTACCATAGGGTGTCAAGATGATGGAAAACAATTTCATTACCACATTTTTTCTAGACGATGGATAACAATGTCATTAACATAGGTTTTCTAGCTGATGGAAAATAGTTTCATTACCATTGTTTTTCAAGCTGATGGAAGACAATGTCAATACCATATCTTGTTGAGATGATAAAAAACAATGTCATTACCATAGGTTGTCTAGCAGATGGACAGACTCTAAATATGATAGTCTTGGTTTTTAAAGTGAAAGGCAAAAACATCAAATTAATAAAAAAAGGAGACTGAAAGGCATAGAACAAAAATAAAACAACTAATTAAATATATAAAAAAATATAATCATTATCTTAAATAAATATTGTATAATATGAAATAATTTATATTAATAACAAATATAATAGATAAAACATAGAACAAAACATCAATGTTATTTACCTATGAAATGGAGTGATTTAATGTTAGGATAATAGTAAAAACAAAAAGAATATGTGGATGATTATTTTAGTATAATCATTCCTATATTTTGATTAATAAATTAAAATCTATCAGAAGGTAATGGTTTTGTGAAAATATCATCATGTTGTTCTAGCGTTCTGGTGAATTGAAAAATAATAGCTCATTTTTTTGTGTGATCCCTAAGATAGTGATGCCTAATATCTATGTGCTTTTCATGAGAGTGATGTACATGGTTTTAACTTTAATCAATGGAACTTGTGTTAATAAAAAATATTTGAGTTTTAGTATAACTCATACTATAGATTGTGAGTGTGTGTTTCATCCACTACACATGAGCACAACAACTTCTAACTGCTACTTATTTATCTTCAACAGTGGAGACTGTAACTGAGTGTATGTTTTTCATGTCCAAGAAACTAAAGAATATCCTAGAAAATGATAATTTATAGAAGTAATATTTTTATCCATTCTAAAACCACTAAATTCAGCATCCAAAAAAAATTTAAATTCAAAATCATTTCCATAATAATAGAAAATTCATAAATCCAAATTTATTTTAAAGTACCGAAAAATCCTTTTCACATATTTTAAATCTGATTTTTTCTGACTTTCGTGATATCTAGAACATAAGCATATATAAAGCATTATGTCTGGTCAACTATTTGTTATGTATAGTAGACTCCCAATCGTACCTCTTACTACTTTTTGATCTACTGGTTGTCCAGTCTCATCAAGATCAAGAGTGTTTGAGGTTCTAATGGGAGTACTAATACTTTTTGTATTTTCATATCCATACCTTTTAAGTAAGTCTGTGATATAGTTATGTTGAGATATAGAAGTACCTTATCATTTTTTGAGAAATTTGAAAACTAATAAAGGGTGTTAACTCACCCATCATAATCATTTGAAACTCAGAAATCATAAGATTCGCAAAAGAATATATTAAAAACATTGGAGTTTATTTGAAAATGATGTCATCAACATAAATTTGAAGAATATTATGATATTTTTTTCTTTATTTATAAAAAGTGTTGGATCAGCAATTCATTTAAAGTAATTTTTTTGTAACCAAAATCATATTAATTCATCATACCAATCTCAATGGGATTATTTAAGTTCATAAAGGGACTTGTATATCATTTAAACAAATTCCGGATGTTTTGTTTCGTCGAAACCATGGGTTTGATCTACATAGACTTCCTCCTGTACATATACATTATGGAAAGAACACTTGGTATCCATTTTAAAGAGTTTGAAATTAAATAATGTTGCAAAGGCTAATAGAATTCTAATAGATTTGAGTCCTGATACATGATCATAAGTTTCTTAATAGTTTTTTCCATCTTGTTGATTATATCCTTTAGAAAAAATTCTAGCATTATCTCTAACAATGATACAATTTTCATCACATTTGTTTCGAAAAACCAAATTTACTCTAATAAAAGATGTATCTATATGTTTTTAAACTATAGTCTTGAATTTAATCCTTTTTATTTCATTTTGTTCATCTTGCATTTTATTAATCAAAAACTCATCTCATAATGCCTCACTAGGAGTTTAAGCTTTAAATTGAGATAGGGAAGAAAGATGTTCTATTTCATTTCATATAGAGTTTCTAGTCCTTATTGGCTGATTTACATCACCAATGATGTTATCATTGGTATTTTTCCTAAGTAATAATTGATTTAGATTTTCAAAAACCTGATCATCAATATATCGCATATGGTCTCCAGTTGTAAATGTCTGAAACCCCATTTCATGAGTATTTAAAATATTTGATAAATATTCTATAGGTTGATAATTAGTTTTATAAAACACATTATAATTAATATTTTGAGGGTTTTTTTAAAACAAAAGGATCTGATCCATTAAACATAACATGTATTGTTTCTTCAACAATACAAGTATTTTGATTAAAAACTCTAAAAGCAATAGATGTGGTGGAATAATGTAAAAACATTCCTTCATCATATTTGGGAGAAAAATTATGTAAGTAATATTTTGTATTTAAAATAAATACATTGCAACCAAATACTTTGAAGTTTGAAACTTTTGGTTTTGGTCCTTTCCATAACTCATAAAGTATTTTATTAAGAAAATTTTGAATTAAATCTCTATTTATAGTATAATAATTCATACTTATAACTTCTTCCCAGAAATGTTTTGAAAATGAGTTTTCAGTAAACATGGTTCTTCTTATCTCTTGAATAATTATGTTTCTTCTCTCAAAAACACCATTTTTCTATGGTGTTCTTAGTGCATATAAGTTGTGAGTAATACCTTTTTACATCCAAAAGTTTCAAAATAAGAATTTTCAAATTCTCCACCATGATCACTTCAGATAGTTATCAATGGTAGGTTGTTCTCATTTTTAAATTTAGCAAAAAAATATATAAAGAAACAAATGGATTGTGATTTTTTGTTGAGAAAATGTACATACGTAAATATACTGTAATCATCAAATAATACATATAAATAAAACTTCCCTCCAACACATCTGGTTTGTGTTTGAATAAAAAGATCAATGTGCACTAACTATAAGGAATCAGTAGTTCTGATATCACAGATTGAATTAATTCTTTACTTATGTTGTTTTACATATTGAAAAGAGTTTCAAACTTTAGAAGAATCAATCCTAAGCTCAGGTAGAAGATTAAAATCCCTTTTATAGAGAATTTATAAAAATTTCTAAAATTACATTGTCCTAGTATTCTATGCCACAACCAAGATTGTTTTTCCATTTCACTTAGGCAAGGTAAGTCTTGGCTCCTAAGGTATTCACAGTTCAAAGTATAGACATTATCATGCCGTTGGGAAGATATAATGAATTAATCCTTATAATGGTGAACTAAACATATATCATTAGTAGAATTGAATAGGTAACCTTCATCACATATTTGACTTATGCTAATGATGTTGTTCTCAATACAATCAACCAACAAAACATTTGACATAATATTTTTTCCAAGGAAAACTATATTGACTATAACAAAAATCATTCCATAAGAATTGTATCCAAAGGTAACTTTTCCTTCTTTCATCTTGATAACTTTTTCAAAGAATATTATGTTTCCAGTCTGGTGCTAGGAACAACCACTGTCCATGTACCATGTACTCTTATTGTTACTTATTTTGTTTTCTTTGAAAAAAATAATTAAACTTTTAGAATCAAAAATTCTTTGGGTCCAGAAACATTAGAATGACAACATTTTTGAATCCATATTTATTTTGAAATGTAAGGTTTGTGATTACCGAAATTTTGTGAATTGTAGGAATTTTTTTTATACCCACCACTTTGACACTTGGTGTAGAATGGGGCCTTTTTAAGAAAAAAAAATTATTTTTAAAACTGGGCTTCGAATGAGTATAAATAAATCCTTAACTATTACGGTGAGGTCGTATTTGACAAGAAATCCTAAAAAAATTTCTTTTCCATATGTAAAATTAGATATGAGTTTCTTCAATGAAAATACTTCATACTTTATTCTGATGACCAAATTCTTATCCCCATTTTTAGTATTTTTATAATTGAGTTTCTCCTCTAAATTTTTTTTCTGAGAAATCATATAATCATGTCTTAAGAAAGTTTGTTCTGATTTCGACTTATTTTTCTCAAGGATTTTAAAAAAATTCAATCTCAAGTGTTTTACAATCAATATCTTTAGAGATATATGAAATATATCTTGTTAAAATATCAGTTCTAGTATTTTATTTCTCGTGTTTTCTAGAAACATTACAATTTTCATTTTCTAAAAGGTTAATAAATCTAGAAAATTCATCATAAGTAGTTAATAAAATTATAATTCTCTATTGAGGATTTTTTTCATTAGATGAATAATCTGTATCTGGATAATTTTTACTCAAAGACATATTAGTTTGTGATTCAGAACTATGTACCTTGGGCATTAAGCAATGGTAATGAGCTTTGGTAAGAAGGCCAATATTCTTGTGATTTGAGATATCACTATTAGAAGAGTATCCAAAATAATCACCTCTAATGTCACACTAGGAGTCAATAAAATTCACGACATTATTCCCCTTGGATTTCCAGTATTTCTTTTTATTCTTCTCCGAATGTATTTCCATTCAATCCTTTCTTTTCAGCATAGGAAAATTATGTCAAATGTGTCCTCCTCTTTTACATTCATAGAATGTGGCTTAAGAATCATTATTATCCTCGGTTCGTTTTTAAGTATTGTTATGTCTATATTGGAAATAACCCTTTTCATAAATTTTATTCACTCTTCTAGAATTATTTGACAAATCATTCTCTAACTGATCAGTATCACTATAATCTGATAGGACTTCAACTTTCATCTTTCTGGATTTTCTTTTCACAATAGATTGAGTATTTGTAGGATTTGATGTAGTAGTGAATACTACTCCACCATTATTCTTCTTCCCATTATATGAATATCTATTAATTCTACCTTCATATTGTAATATAGTTCAAAAGAGATCACCTAGAGAATGATTAGTAATCATTATAGATTCATCAACCATTGTCCTCTTGGATTCTGATTCATTTGGAATAATGTATATAATCATTCAACTAAAAGTTCATCTTCAATTTTGTTTCTCACCCATAGCTTGAATATTGTTGACATCTGTCATAAATAATTGTTGAACCATAACTAATGGTACACCGTAATAAAATTCAAATGCTTCGTATTCATATCTTAGAATATATATTCTAGTTTCAACAACATAGGATGTACTAAATTGTGTAATATATAATTACATCCATATACTATTTGTGTCTTCATATGATGAGATTTGGATGTAAATGATCCTAGTCATAGAACACAACAATGTATTTCATACCATGCAGTTTAGATGATACTTTATTTTTTATAGGGTAGTAAATGTTCTGAAAACTTTATCAGGGATCTTATATTTACCAGTGAGCATAATATTGTTATCTACACTAGTATTTTTGATAAAAATATTCATACTATCTCTCCAATACTCAAAACCATTACCATAAAAATAGGTGATCTTGTAGGATTACTATTATCAATTGGACAGACATTCATCATGCCTGAAAACATAAAGAAACAAAATTCTTTTTCCAAAAATATATGTTAGTGTATTTAAAAGAAAACAATATTAATTAAATATACAAAGAAGTTGAAAAACCTCCTATGATACCAATTTTTGGACCAAAATGGATATGAGCTGGTACAAATACAATAGGGGGGTTGAATTTTATATTAATAATTTCTATTAAAACCTATAAGGAAGTTTCTTAGTCTAATATAACATAATCTCAAACAATTCACAAATCCTATTATGAAACAATTGATCGGGATGACTATCTTTCAAATGATATAATATGATACCACAGGTTATGATAAAAATTGTATTCAGATAGATTACAAATATCAGAGTAATAACAATTGTAAAATATTCAACCATGTAACATATAGAATCAATACTAATAGTGTAATATCTCATGGAAACAATTACAAAGGAATAAAAATATAAATAACAAATAAAATAATTATCTTTATAATACAATATACAGCTGAAAACTAAAAGGTATTACAATTCTTTTATCCCTAAGAGTAGGGTATCTTTTAACTTAGGATAAAAATTCTATCTCACCAAAAAAATTAAGCCCTCGATACGATGATCAACATGTCTATATTTCTATTCCCGCAAGCCCTCAATTTTATAGGTAATTCGCACCTCTGTCATTCAAATACTTGAAAACCCTGATCAGTTTCACCATCTTCCTATCCTTCGCATCCCTTGATCATAATCACCTGATCGGATGCAAAAATAAAAATAAATCACTTATTGAAATAAAAAAAATAAGAACGAGAGGCTCACGTCATGTAAATTCAAGGCTGTCACACGAAGCAGAGAGAAGTGAAACAAACTCTCTCTAGAATCTGGAAAAAGATGAAGTTAATCAGGTTCTTATCACTGCTTCAAATGATTTTTTTTATATGCCTCAAGTTCAAATAGTCATATTTTCTCCAACAATCATATTTATTCAAAAAACTCGGAGGGACATGAACACCTTTCTTTTTAATGGTCATATTGAAATAGAAAGAACAACGTCCTTTTTATTAGTTTATATGTAACTCCACGTCATTATTTTGGTTAAAACAACAGGTGTATGAAAATGATAGCATGAGTACAATTTATATAGAACATATTCATTGGTGAATGAATAAAATAATTTATGTGATAAAAGTAAAACATGCGTATTAAATTTTTGATATGATGTAATTTGAGTAAAATTCATAATGTGAGAAAAATAGACAGAGTTAGTACGATAGACAGAGTCAGTAAAATAGATAGAGTTAGTAGGTTTGATTGAGTCTGTACAATAGACACATTCAGTATGATAGACAGAGTCAGTACGATAGACATAGTCAGTATGATCAAATTAATTCCTTTATTTGTGAAATAAGTATAAATAGAATTGTGATTTTTTTAAATGATATAAAAGTTTAAAATAATAATTTTGAATTAACTATGTTGTAGTTGGTGGAATAGAACCAAATAATTTTTAGTTTATTCATTAATAAATACCTTATCACATATTGATTATTCTTCTGTGTGATAATGCATGTGATAATGTCATAAGGATAGCTGTTGCATAAAAGGGTCATAGTGGATCCCTACTATGATGAGAACACGGAAGTGCAATAACACTATTCTTGAATATATGTTCAATGTCCGGTTGATGCTATTTGAGGGACACAAATAATACATTCCATTATAGGTGAGGACTCATAAAACATTGAGGCAACTTGTCATGGTGTGCGCCCTTGGTAATATTCAGAAGTATATTATGAGAATTAGACCCTCCAGTAGGAAATCCACATTTCATAGTGTCATTGGATGTTCCTATCCATGGACATGTGTATTGGTACTTTGACATTAAGATTATTATTAATTGGTATTAAAACTCACACACATAGATGTATTAACAAAAACTGTAACGACGCACTGTTTATAGCGAGGTGGGATATGTTGGGTGTGTCACAAGTGATACTGCATTAATAGATAATGCGAGAAAGTATTTTTCCCTTCTATTCCATAACGAAAGTAGATACCTCGTCCCTTTGATGGAATTAATATATCCTAAATAAATCCATGGCCATGGTAAGGTATGGACTAGTTCAATTCTAGAAATTAAAAGAATGAATAATTGATCACATGGTATGATGGCAATGGAATGCAACCCGCATGATTCACGATATTGAGACAAAGGGATTAAATTATAGGGTAAGCATTCGTATGAGGTGACACATTAATGCGGAGTCAGCTTCATTCTCTTGGGTGCCTTGACTGGTTTCTAGACAATAATCTTGGACTTTATGAAAGCCTGCCTAATGCCAATGAGAAAGAGGCCTAGAGGGTCACACACAAAGTGTATCCAAGTATCTAAAGTAGAATAATGATATTTCCCATATATTATTTAATAATTATTCAAGGAAGACTAAATTGTTTTAATGTTGGAGGAAAAATAAAATAAAAAAACAAGGCATACATGTCGTGTACATTGACTGTACATGCGGTGTAGTTTTCATTTTGGAAAGGAAATGAAAAACAAGTACACACTATGTTTTAATGATTACATGTCATGTAGTTTTTCCAGAATGTATTTTGTGGAAATAATATTGTTTTATCAATATATATTTATTATAATCAGTGTGGGTGCATGTCAAGGATTTAATGATTTGACATGGGGGTTATCAATAAGAGTTAATGAAATAAATAAAATCTGTAACATGTTTATTTATTATCATAAATCTATAACCTCAAACTCAATTATCAATACCCTCACAACCCCAACACTTTTCCATGAATCGTTGGGCACAACATTTTTGGAAAATTCTCTCAAGGCTGAGAGAACTCCATCCTCCAAGAACACTCTCAATATTGAGAGAGATCCTCCTCCATTGGATCAAGCTGATCTAAGGCGGACAATGCAAGAAAAGGATTCTCCATGCTAGCACTCAGAGATTCCTTTGGAAATGTCCAGAGATACATGGCTCACGTGTGGATCACCTCTAGTGGAAGTCCACACCTGTCTTCTGTGGCGTAACCACAAGTCACATCAAAACGTGATAGGAAAACATCAATGAAGAAATATTTCCATCAAGGTGATTCTTTTCATTAATTAAATTAATTATAACCAACATATAATGATCCTCCATTGTGGTTCTGGAAATATTCATCTACTTTTTTTCAATGATTCGATCTATGGAGTCTGGCATTTATCGTCGTATTGATCCCATATTGATCATTGTTAAAGACAAAAAGTCAAGTGGGCATACCCACCCATGAGCTTACGCTGCACCCAGAACCAACAAGTGGTATCAGAGTGAGTAATATCATTGATTATAATTATTTAGTTTTTCATTGGTTATTTATGCATTTAATAATAAAGTTGTTTTAATTAAATTTAATTGTTCTTTAAATATAAATCTCTAGATATATTCCTCTTCTCTTATTTCCCTTTCACCTTATAGAAACGATTCTTTTCATTTAATTGTGATTAAAAGGAAATATACGATCTCATCTAGAGGTGACAAATGTTCTTAGTCGTACAACACCAGAATACACAGTGTGTATTCGAATGTAAACACCATGTAGTCTAGGTTCAACGCATTGGACTGATATGCCAAATCGGGCCATGTAAATGGATCCTACATAAGTCATAAATGGCACTGTCTGTTGACTACGAACAGGTGCCACACAGTTTCTGGATTACACACTGTGTGGTCCACTGAACATGGAATGTAGTCCCTTCAGGTTAGGGTTAGACAGTGTACCCTGTACATGGCTTGCCAGACTGGAAACCGTGTAATGAAGACCCTACATAGCATGTGTCCCACTCAACATGTCGTGTACACCAAAAATTTACAAAGTAAAAAAACACACCATGACCATGTAGGATCAAAATAGTGATGTAGATGCTCAATATACAAGATAGGTGGTGAATTGTATACTTTAAAAATTCCTTTGGAACTCTTAAAGTTAGTTATGATTAACTATGTTTTCCTTAAGTAAAGGAAAGGGCTAAGTTTAACAAAGTTAAACTTAAGATAATTCACAACACCTCTAACACCAAACAAAACTTGGAAAAAGATTCCTAAAGTAGGTTCCGGAAATATGGTTCTAGAAATTGAAACTTAACAAAAGATTAAAATATGAGATTCTACCTTAAAGAGTATAGAATCTGAATGAAATAGAGTACAAATAAGGAAGTCTAAGAAAGTTATACATTCCTTATAATACAAAATGCAGTGGAAATAAACAAGTAGTAAAACTAAAAGTAACAAGATATAAGTCTTTTAACCCAAAGAGAAGGTTATCCAACAACCTTGGATAAAGGTCCCTTGATTTATACTTTCAAGCAAGTATGTCTTACCCACACTAGGGTAAGCCCTCGATAGGAAGATCGGAGTCTCTCTCTTTCTATCCCCGCAAGCCCTCAACTTCAAGGTAGTTGGAAACCTCTGTCTTCCTCAGCAAGGAAGCCCTCGAACTTCAAGGTAGTCGGCACCTCTGTCTTCCTATCCCCGGAATCCCTCGAATGTAATCACCATCATTCGGAGTCGCATGAAGCTTTGAGAGTTAATAAGATCCTCTCTCTCTAGAAATCACTTCAATCAAGTAATCACGTGAGTCGAAGATCAGTCAGCCTTTCAGCTCTTCATCACTGAGCTCTTTCAAATGAGCTCCTATTTATAGGTAAGGTCACCTCCTTCTCCAATGGTCATATTTTCCTTAAAGATCGGAGGGACCTGTACACGTGTCACTTAGACAACGGTTAGTTTATAACCAAATAGACGACATCGTTTTATAACAAAACAAGTGTAACAGAATGTACGACATCGTTTTAAAATCTAACTCAAAAGTTCGGAATGAAAAATTTGGAGTGAAGGATTGGAGTGTAAGAAAAATCATAATGAGTAGACAGATTATAACAACATAAGCAAGATGAAAGTTCGGAGTCTAACCAAAGATAATTTTCGGAGTCTAAATAAATTTGGAGTGTATAAAACAAAGATGATCAGATTCTGTTTAATAGGTGAATTCGAAATGAGAATTTGGAATGGGAATTCGTCATCAGAATTAGTTATGAGAATTCATCATCAAAATTCGTAATGAGAATTCGTTGTCGAACATCATAAGGATTCGTATCCTAAATCTGGAATCGAACTTAGTCAGAGTTCGTATCCAGAGTTCGGAATGGAATTCTATCATAGTTCTCATCTGGATTTCGGAGTGAAACTTTATTACAGTTCTTATCCAGAATTCGGATCCTAAAATAGAATACTTCATATCAATGTTTCAAGCAATTCCGAGAAAATAGAAGTGAATCTGAATCTCATACTTAAGAAAAAAAATCTGGGTGAAAATATGATAAGAATAATTTTTCTTACAAAAGATATTTTCCTTATAAAAGAAATTTTTCTTCTAAAATCAATTTTCCTTATAAACGAAATTTTCCTTATAAAAGGAATTTTACTTATAAAAGCAATTTTCCTTATAAAAGAAATTTTCCTAAAAAATCAATTTTCCTTGTAAAAGAAATTTTCCTTATAAAAGAAATTTTCTTAAATATAAGGTGTTTGTGATTTTCAAAACAAGAAGGAATGAAAAAGTCATAAGGAAAACCTTATTGACTCAACAATCTCCCCCTTTTTGGAAAGCACAAACATCCTTACGAAAAAGAAATTCAAAGAAGAAAGAAAAACATTAAGGCTTATCTTCCATTGCTTAAAGGATATTGGTGAATACGACTAACTCCCCCTTAGGCTTTGAAACTCTAAGGATCGTACCCTAGATATCAGGAGTGATATTTCATTAAGAATAAGAAGGTCTTCTTAAATGAAAAACTCCCCCTTAAACAAACTCTTATTAGAGTTCTTTTTCCTTAGGGATATTTTCCTTCTCCCCCTTTGCTAAAGTCTTATTAGAGTTTTTTTTCCTTCTCGCCCTTTGATAAACTCTTATTAGAGTTATTTTTCCTTCTCCCCCTTTGTGATTTTCAAAAAGAATTTGAGGGAATGGAAAATATTACAACGTACCTGAAACATTAGTAGCAACAACAAAAGGAACGACAAGCACAAATTTATTAAGTTTGAAATCTCGGAAACAAAAAGAATACAACAAAAGATCAGATCTGTCTATTTGGGATCTTTATCTTTCGCCCTGAGACCCTTTAGAATAGTCTTGATCTTCTTTAAGTCTGTATGATCTTCTTCAGCTTGTTTCTCTAGGACCACTATTCTTGCAGATTGAGCGTCAATCATTTCTTCCTGAGCTTGAAGCTTTTCTTCCTGATCATTGATCTTTTCTTCCTGAGCCTTCATCCTTTCTTCAAACTCAATCCGATGATCCCTTTCAAACTTCCAGTTTTGAGAGATAGAATTTAGCTTCCCATTCAGATCTCTGATTTCTTGAATCCGAAAGTTCTTTTCATCTGTCAGCTTCTCTTCAAAGGAAGAAGTCAGCTCATTTATCTTTCTGTCCTCAGTCTCAAAAGCATCCTTGACATTGTCTTGGAATTCATCAAAGAGTCTCATCTCTTCTATAGTCTTCCACGACCAGTTTTTCATCCTCTTGCAAGATTTTATGTGGGCTTCATAGCCAACAAAAAACGTTTTGAACTGAGCCTCAATCTCAACGCACTTGTCCATAACCATAGATACGGAGTCTGATTTCTGATTCAAAGCATGTTGGAGCATCTGGCATCTTGAATTAATGCTTGAGAAGGTCGGAATAGAACCTACCAGCTTCTTTAAAGACTGAACAACAAAGTCATGCCCCACCGAAGATGACTCCGAATCTGAGACTCTTCTTGGAGAGTTTTCTTCTTCAATAAGGTCAATCTTTATCTTTGAAGAACTACCAACTTCCTTTCTCTTCCTCACTTCTGAACTCTGAGTATCAGCAAACATTTTCTTTCCCTTGTTTTTTTTCGAAATAGAATCCTGCTCCGGAGTTCTCTTCTCACTATCATAAAATTGGACAACAATATCTTCCTCATCAAGAACATTTTGAGCACCAACCTCTATGTTTTCCATCTGAGAAATATCATGTATAAGTTGCTCTTACTCTCCATGATAAGTTACTTCTTCTTCACCTTTCTCTTCTTCCATTGCTGGAGTAACTAGCTTCAAGGTTCAGCTTCTGAAGTTCGGAGCGATAAGTGTTCTGAAGGTGTTCCGTTATAATCATCTACTTTCTTCAACACATCTCCGGTTTCACCACTTCCTTCAGCAACATATTCTTCCTCTTCCACGTGCTCAAATTGCTCTACTTCCCCAACAGTCATAGCAACAGCTTCTTCCGGAGCAACGAAATTTCTTCCTGGCGTCTCAGGAAGAGATTCCAATGAAAAAGATCGCGGAACATGAATATTTGCTGAAACCATCTCATTAAAATTCAACAAAGCCTGAGCTACCTCAGCCTCAGACATCTTCTTCTTGAGCTTCTTTTCTTTTGGTTGTTTTTCTAGCACATCCGCAGTTTTCTCCTTCAAGGCCTTAGCCTCTGCAGGGTCCAAGCTGAACTGAGGCTCCCCTTGCACTCTCTTCTCTTTCATCTCCCTCCATTTAGCAACTACCTCATCTGGGTATGCTTTCTTCTTCTTTGGTTTTGGAGGTGCAGAATGGACTTCCTTAGACATGGGATTCTCTTCTTCTACTTCCACTTCTTTCAGATTTCTATTCCTTACTGACTTAGAGGATTCCGGATCAGCAACTTTCAGTATTGTTTCTTCTTGAGCAGGTAGATCAATAAACTGTAAAAACTCCTTGTCAAAAGCTAAATCCATTCTCTTAAGGGTACCATCGCTCACCAGCATAATCTTGCAAACTCTTGGCTTAGATTTTCAAGCCTCCTTGAAAGACTTAAGGCACCGAACTATCAACTTGGAGAGGATTGCTGGATACATAATAATCTGAGCTCTCAGATTTCCTTTCTTCAAATTCTCAAGAGTGATAAGAATGTGCTTCATCAAGTTAAACTTCCTCAGATTTATCAGAAAATCTAGGATGTAGATCTCACTCTTCATCAAGCTGTCTTTGTCACCCTTCCTCGGTACTATATGTCCTTGTACCCATAACTCCAGAATCCGGAAATTTGTATATAAACTAGCAATCTTCAGAGCCTTGTCATCAGCCAATCCGAGATATTCTAAGGCTTTTTCCTTGTCGAAGATACCCATAGAATCTGGCAACGCATGAGAAATAAACTCGGCTTCACCTTCATTATTTAGCCCTACCAAGATGGCTGCCTTGGCATATGAAAGCCTATAAGTCTTACCATAAGTCTTAAAAGACAATTTCTTCTTACCGTCTTCATTATGAAATGAAACTGTTTCATAGAATTCAACAAGTAAGTCTGAATAAACTTCATCTTGGTTCCCGGGTTTTGACACCGCAACATCTTCCCAACCATTAAGCTTGATATTCTTGGAAATAAGAGAATTGTACTTGTTGAAGAAATCCGGATGAACCAGCCTCTCTCTATATACTAACCACTTTGAAATCGTCTTAGAGGAAGACATGTCTTGAGAAGCTGCTTCTACAGACATTCGGATCTGAAGACCACTGAGAAGTTCGGAACGGAGACAGCTGAAGTTCAGAACGTTCTTAAAACTGAGAGGCAGAGTTTCGGGACGTGAGAGCTTGAAAACCGTTGTGGGACAACTATTTGGGTCCTCTTTATATAGGCAATGAGATGACGGTTCAACTTCTACGGTTGATCGAACGATTGCGATAAGCTGAGATTAGAACTGACGGTCGAAAACCAAATCTCTTGAATCCGATCTTTTGAGGTTTTTATTAAAACACAGAAATAAGAAAACTATAATCCGAAAACAAAATGTAAGAAAATGTCAGCTTGTAAAATATGACTACAAAAACATGGGTAAGGAAATCATACCTTTCAGATTGGCTTAGGAAGATTATTCGTATTTGGTAACATTCTTAAAAAAACTTTACAACGAAAAATAAATTCAGTACGAAAAACTCAGTACAAAAAACAAACTTAGTGCGGAAAACTCAGTACGAAAAACAAACTCAATACGGAAAACTCTGTATGAAAATTTTAAAAAAAATGAAAACGAAAAACTTATTATGAAAGATTTGGTACGAAAATTTCGTTATGAATATATCAGTAAGAAATTTTCCATTCCAGAAGTTTTCAATATGAAAATTTCTATATTAGAAGTTTTATTATATGAAAATATCCATTCTTGAAAATTTTAGTTCCGGACATTTCCATTCCGGAAATCTTAGTTTCGAAAAGTTTGAAAACAATCTTTGAAAAACATTGTTAATCTAACAATCAAATGTACTCCCCCTATGAAAAGGAATTTATTGCTGTAAGGAGACTTTATCAACAAGAATTTTAATTAAGGAGGATTACCTTATGGTTATCATCCCTAACTCTTGTTTAATGTATTCAAATCTATCAGAAGGCAATGATTTTGTGAATATATCATCAAGTTGATCTTGTGTTCTGATAAACTGAAGAATAATATCTCCTTTAAGTGTGTGATCCCTAAGAAAGTGATGCCTGATATCTATGTGTTTTTCACGGGAGTGATGTGTAGGGTTCTTACTGAGGGCAATGGCACTTGTGTTATCACAAAAAATTTGAGTTTTAGTAAAACTCAAGCCATAGTCTGTGAGTGTGTGTTGCATCCACAACACTTGAGCACAACAACTTCCAGCTGCTACATATTCAGCTTTAGCAGTGGAAAGTGCTACAGAATCTTGCTTCTTGCAGGACCAAGAAACTAATGATTCTCCTAAGAAATGACAGGTTCCGGATGTACTTTTTCTATCCATTCTACATCCACCAATGTCAGCATCAGAAAATCTTTTTAGAACAAAATCATTTCCAGAAATATAAAATAATCCTTGATCCATGGTTCCCTTAAGGTAGCGATAAATTATTTTTACTGCCTTTAGGTGAGATTCCTTAGGATTGGATTGATATCTTGCACATAAGCATACTGAAAACATTATGTCTGGTTGACTAGATGTTAAGTATAGTAGACTTCCTATCATACCTCTAAAAGATGTTTGATCTACTGGTTTCCCAGCGTCATCAAGATCTAAAGAGTTTGAGGTACCAATGGGAGTACTTAACTCTTAGTGTTGTCATAACCATACTTTTTAAGAAGATCTTTAATATACTTATGTTGAGATATGTAGGTTCCTTCTGGTTTTTGAGAAATTTGAAAACCAAGGAAAAATGTTAACTCACCAATCATACTCATTTCAAACTCAGATTTCATTAGACTTGCAAAAGAGTCGGTCAAAGATTGCTGAGTTGAACCAAATATGATGTCATCAACATAAATTTGAACAATCAAAACATTTTTCTTATCTTTATTTATAAAAAGGGTTGGATCTACATTTCCCTTAACATAGTTATTTTCAAGAAAAAATCCAGTAAGTCTATCATACCATGCTCGTGGGGCTTGTTTAAGACCATACAAAGCGTTGGTAAGTCTAAAAACATGATCAGGATGTTTTGTATCTTCAAATCCAGGAGGTTGTTCAACAAAAAATTCATCTTGAACATAACCATTAAGAAAAGCACATTTCACATCCATTTGAAAAAGTTTAAAATTAAATAAAGCTGCAAAGGAAAGTAGAATACTGATAGATTAAAGTCTGGCTACTGGATCATAGGTTTCTTCATAGTCTATCCCCTCTTGTTGATTATATCCTTTAGCAACAAGTCTAGATTTATTTCTTACAATGACTCCATTTTCATCACTTTTATTTCTGAAACCCCATTTTACTCCAATAACAGAAGTTTCCTTTGGTCTTTCAACCAAGGTCCAGACTTTATTCCTTTCGAATTCATTTAGTTCATCTTGCATGGCTTTAATCCAACCATCATCTCCTAAAGCTTCATCAATGCTTTTAGGTTCTAATTGGGAAAGAAATGCTAGATGTTCTTATTCGTTTCTTAAGGAACTTCTAGTACTTACAGGTTTATTTACATCACCAATGATACTATCACTATGATGATTCTTAAGAAACACCTGATTTGGGTTTTGTAAAACATGTTCATCAAAAAAGGGTTGAAAGTCTTCTGGGGTAAATGTTTCATAAGTGTCTTCTTGAACAATTTCTTTAACAGAAGGTTTTCTATCAAAGGTTGACAATTAGTTTTTGAAAACACATCTGAGGATGTAGGTTGAGGTGGTTTAAAAACAAGAGGATCTGACTCATCAAATTTTACATGTACTGTTTCTTCAACAGTACAAGTATTTTTATTAAAAACTCTATAAGCCTTAGAAGTCGTGGAATAACCTAAGAAAATTCCTTCATCAGATTTTTGTGAAAATTTATGTAAGTTATCTTTAGTATTAAAAATGAATACTTTGTAGCCAAAAACCTTGAAGTAGGATAGTCTTGGTTTTCTACCATTCCATAACTCATAAGGAGTTTTATTACGAAAAGGTCTGATCAAAACTTGATTAATAGTATAACAAGCAGTACTTACAGCTTCAGCCCATAAATGTCTAGCTATAGAATATTCACTCAACATGGTTCTAGTTATTTCTTGAAGAATTCTCTTTATTCATTCAACTACACCATTCTATTGAGGAGTTTTAGGTGCTAAAAAATTGTGAGTAATACCTTTTTTAATACAAAAAGTTTCAAAATCAGAATTTTGAAATTCTCCACTATGATCACTATGAATATTTTTCAATGGAATGTTTTTCTCATTTTTAACTTGAGCTCTAAAACTTTTGAAATACGAAAAAGCTTCAGACTTTTTTTCTAGAAAATAGACCCAAGTAAATCTAGTGTAATCATCGACTAGAACAAACACATAGTACTTGCCTCCAATACTTCCAGTTTGTGTTGGACCGAAAAGATCCATGTGCACTAACTATAATGCATCGGTTGTTGAGACTTCACCGATTGACTTAAAACTAGATTTATGTTTCTTTCCATATTGACAAGGATCACAAACTTTAGAAGAATAAAATTTAAGCTCTGGTAGATCCTTAACTAGTTTCTTCTTAGAGAGTTTACATAAGTTTCTAAGGTTACAGTGACCTAGTATTCTATTCCATAACCAGGAATGATCTTCCATTGCACTTAGACAAGGTCAATCTTGGCTTCTAAGGTCTTCTAAGTTCAATGTGTAAACATTCTCTTGCCTATTGGCTGAGAGAATAAATTCTTCCTTGGAATTGTGAACTAAGCACTTATCATTCCTAAAATTCACTAGGTAACCTTCATCACATAACTGAATTATGCTAATAAGGTTGTTCTTAAGACCCTTAACAAAAAGAACATTTGAAATCAAGGTTTTACCTAAAAGAACAATATTACAAATACCAACAATCTCACCCTTTGCATTATCTCCGAAAGTTACCTTTCCTCCTTTCATTTTGATAATATTTTTAAAATATCTTTTGTTACCAGTCATGTGTTGGGAACATCCACTATCCATATACCATTTATTGTTGATGGTATTCTCTTTATTTTCCTGAAATCAAGAAGAAAATTAAACTTTCGGAATCCAAACTTGTTTGGATCCGAGATTTCTAGATAATACAATTTTAGGAACCCACATCTTCTTAGAAAAGTAAGCTTTTTGAAATCCTAATGATTGGGTTTTGTTTAAGGAAAAATTATTTTCCCAGTGACCACCACATTGACACTTAGTACAAAAGGGGGCACTTTGAGGAACAAAGTAATTGTTACTAAAAACTGGTTTTGCATGGGTATAACCAAATCCAGATTTATTTCTTAAAGTTCGTATTTGAGAATAAATTTTATCAAAATTTTCCTTCCCATGGGTAAAGTTTGATAAACACTTCTATAAGGAAAAAATTTTGAACGTGAGTTTTATAACCAAGTTTTTATCCTCAAAATCATTAGTTTTAGAACTAGAGCTAGGCTCGAAAACATTTTTCTTAGAAATTACTTTTTCTAAATCTTTAGAAAGTTTGTTCTTCTCAGAACATACTTCCTCAAGATTTTTTTAAATAATTTCAAAATCAATATTTTTCATATCTATATCTTTAGAAAGATCTGATATCTCTTTCGTAAGAATAGAATTCCTAGAGTTTGCCTTATCAATTTTCTTATTGAGTTTAGAATTCTCAATCTCAAGAAGTTCAGAAAACCTAGATACTTCTTCATAAGTAGGTAAAATATTTTCTTCATCAGAAGAGTATTCTTCATCAAAAGAGTTATAATACTTACTATCATTAGAATTTAAGGAAACATTGGTCAATGATTCAACATTTCGTACCTTAGCCATAAGACAATGATTTTCAATAGGTAATCTGGCTATAAGACCAAGATTCTTATGTCCTGAAGATTCATAATCAGAAGATTCATCTGAAGAGTCACCACCACTGGAACTTCAGGTGTCATTAGCTTTCAAAACATTCTTAGCTTTGGCTTTATAATATTTCTTTCTGTTCCTGTCTTAATGTATTTCTTTCCTTTCTTTCTTTTTGAGCTTAGGGCAATCTGGTCTTATATGTCTAGATCTCTTGCATTCATAACAAGTAACATCTCCATATTTCTTATCTTTCCTGTCCTTTTTCTTATACTTGGATTGAAAATTTCTCTGTCCAGCTATCCTGTTCATCCTTCGATCAATATTTTCTAATTCATTTTCAGATACTTCACTCTCACTAGATTCGGATTGGAAAATAAATTTCTTTGACATGGATCTGGTTACACTCTTAGGAGTCTTAGCTTTCATCTGATTTGAAGTTATTGTAAAAGCAACAGTACCATTTCCATTCTTCTTCTTGATGTTTTCGGCATCTCTCTTCATTCTGGTCTCATGTTGTAGAAGAGTTCCAAATAATTCATCAAGAGTAATTTTAGTGACCTTTCTGTTCTCATCTATAGCTGTTCTCTTGGATTCCCACTCATTGGGCATAATATCAATTATTTTATCCACAAGAGCTTCATCATCTAAACCTTTCTCTCCCATAGATTTTAGGCTGTTGACTATAGTCATGAATCTCTGTTGAACTTTACAGATTGGTTTACCATAAGGAAAGTTGATGCCATGATATTCAACTCTAAGCATAGCTCTCCTAGTCTCAATCACTATAGAAGTTCCAAAGTGTGTAACCTCTAACTTCTTCCATATACAATTAGCTGCTTCACAAGAAGAAATTTGGCTATATATATTTCTAGTCATTGAACAAAGTAGAGTATTGTGTACCTTATAGTTGAGTTGATATTCTTGCTTTTCCTGGTTAGTAAAAGTTCTAACTTCCTTGTTAGGAATTTTATAATCACCAGTAAGCATAACAAAGTTGTCCACTCCAGTATTGATAACAAAAGTCTTCATTCGATCTCTCCATTACTCATAATCATTACCATCAATGATTGGTGGTCTTGTAGGATTTAGATTATCAATCGAACCAACATTAATTCCTGCCATACTTATAATAACCTTCGGCACACAAACTTGTTAGTAGAAAAGATTCGTAATAACAAAGTTCGGAATGAGAAAGTTCGGAATGATAATGTTCGGAATGAGAAAAGTGAGCAAGAAAAACTTGTATGTGAGTACAAGTATTTCAGAGACCTCAATTGATACCAATTGTAGGATCGAAATAGTGATGTAGATGCTCAATATACAAGAGGGTGGTGAATTGTATACTTTAAAAATTCCTTTGGAACTCTTAAAGTTAGTTATGATTAACTATGTTTTCCTTAAGTAAAGTAAAGGGCTATGTTTAGCAAAGATAAAATTAAGCTAATTCACAACACCTCTAACACCAAACCAAACTTGGAAAAAGATTCCGAAAGTAGGTTCCAAAAATATGGTTCCGGAAATTGAAACTTAACAAAAGATTACAACATGAGATTCTACCTTAAAGCATATATAATCTAAATGAAACAGAGTACAAATAAAGAAGTATAAGAAAGTTATACTTTCCTTAAAATAAAAAATGCAGTGTAAAAAAACAAGTAGTAAAACTACAAGTAACAAGATATAAGTCTTTTAACCCAAAGAGAAGGGTATCCAACAACCTTGGATAAAGGTCCCTTGATTTATACTTTCAAGCATGTCTGTCTTACCCACACCAGGGTAAGCCCTTGATACGAAGATCAGAGTCTCTGTCTTGCTATCCCCGCAAGCCCTCAACTTCAAGGAAGTTGGCAACCTCTGTCTTCCCCAGCAAGAAAGCCCTCGAACTTCAAGGTAGTCGGCACCACTGTCTTCCTATTCCCATAAGCCCTCGAATGTAATCACCAACATTCGGAGTCGCACGATGATTTTAGAGTTAATAAGAGCCTCTCTCTCTCTAGAAATCACTTCAAGCATGTAATCACATGAGTCGAAGATCAGTCAGCCTTTCATCTCTTCAGCACTGAGCTCTTTCAAATAAGCTCCTATTTATAGGTAAGGTCATCTCCTTATTCAACGGTGATATTTTCCATAAAGATCAGAGGGACCTGTACACATGTCACTTAGACAATGGTTTGTTTATAAAAAAAATAGACGACATTGTTTTATAACAAAACATGTTTAACAGAATGTACGACATCGTTTTAAAATCTAACTCAAAAGTTCGGAATGAAAAATTTGGAGTGAAGGTTTGGAGTGTAAGAAAAATCATAAAGAGTAGACAGATTATAACAACGTAAGCAAGATGAATATTCGGAGTCTAACCAAAGATAATTTTCGGAGTCTAAATAAATTTGGAGTGTATAAAACAAAGATGATCAGATTCTGTTTAATAGGTGAATTCGGAATGAGAATTCAGAATGGGAATTCGTCATCAGAATTTGTTATGAGAATTCATCATCAAAATTCGTAATGATAATTCGTTGCCGAACTTCATAAGGATTCATATCCTGAATCTGGAATGGAACATAGTCAGAGTTCGTATCCGGAGTTCGGAATGGAACTCTATCACAGTTCTCATCTGGATTTCGGAGTGAAACTTTATTACAGTTCTTATCCAAAATTCAGATCCTAAAACAGAATACTTCATATCAAAGTTTCAAGCAATTTCGAGAAAATAGAAGTGAATCTGAATCTCATACTTAAGAAATAAAATCTGGGTTAAAATATGATAAGAATAATTTTTCTTAAAAAAGCGATTTTCTTTATAAAATCAATTTTTCTTATAAAAGAGATTTTCCTTATAAAATCAATTTTCCTTATAAAAGAAATTTTCCTTATAAAATCAATTTTCCTTATAAAAGCAATTTTCCTAAAAAAATCAATTTTCCTTATAAAAGAAATTTTCCTTATAAAAGCAATTTTCCTAAAGATAAGGTGTTTTTGATTTTCAAAACAAGAAGGAATGGAAAAGTCATAAGGAAAACCTTATTGACTCAACAGACCATGGGCATGTACTTCGGATGGACGATGAACAAAAGTACACACCATTTAGTCAGAACTACACGATCTGTACTCATCCGAAATTATGCACATTTATAAAAATTTATTATTATATTATACAACCCCTTGAGACGTGTACCATAGTGCATGTGTAAAGATGAGAAAAAACGTGGGATAGATTTTGTATATATATGTGTTTAATTTAATATCTGTGTAAATGGGAATTCACTGGGTTGCCTCCAAGGTACAATTTATGTAAAAAGATAATTTTAAATGAATTTATTTTTTTAAAATTATGATGGATGAGAATCTCAATGAAATTAAGAAAAATGATTTAAGATAAAAAAGGATTGATTAATTAAATATAATTAATTGATTTGATCGTGATTTATCTTAAACAAGAACTATTTAAGAATTGAATGCTAGTTTTATTTATTCATAAATATTGTTGCATGTATGGATGATCATGAGCTATACCAAGACCATTGTATGTGAATGGTTTATTTTAATTTATTTATTTAAAATAAATTTGTTGGTCTGCGAGCCTTCTCTTCATTGATATGTAGGTCCTGCAAACCCAAAGTTTCTTTTATGTAAAAACCCCTTTTACCCCTCACCTGCATGTGAGATAAATTCATATGTAATGGGAAGAGCTCCCAAGCTAGTGGAGGTGGCACAAGTCAAGCGCCACGGTGAAACCAATCAAAGGAGATACAAAGGTTGACATTTGGAAAGCTGTAAACACGAACCTGAATGGTTCAAGATGTTTCTCCCCTAGGTCTTGGGTTAGATTATCAACCGCTAGATAAACAAACCAATAGACCAATCTCATGATCATGCCATTTATTTTATTTATGTTAGTTGCATGGTTTATTTATTGTGGGTGTGTTGTCACGATCACATGATTAATGAATTAAACAGGCATGGAAGATGGAACTAAAATAAGATCAGCTTATACGTAAAATATTATCTTAGACATGGTTAATCACTTAATTATATCCCACTTAACATTAACTAGCATGTAATCAAAGATAATAAAATGAAAATTTATTTATAATGATAAAATCCCTCAATGAAATATTAAGTCGGTATATGCCTTCAATAATCATAGTTAGAATCTAACCGTAGTCCAAAGTGATTGACCAAACCTAGTTGGGGTAATTAAAATTATTGGGGAATTCTACTTCAAGGTTTTGGGTTGAATTGACTTGGTTAACATCTATGGTTAGCAGCAACAGCAGGAGATGGTGTGACCAAGAGGCAAAGGTTGAGGAATCCAAAATAAAAGGATTTCAGGATTGGGGAATCCACTCAACTGATCAAGGATCTGTGAGTTAATGCAGATGGCTTTTGGAATGCCTACCTAAAACCCTTAAAGTTTCTTGACAAACCCTAGTTAGGGGAATGCGAAGGGAAATATGGATCCTTGCGACTATAATAATTAGGAAATAGAATATTCTGAAGTAAATGGTTAGGGCTATTGGATTTGGATAAAATAATGGCAGACTAATAAGTATTAATAAATTTACTTGTCTCAGTTTGATCACAATAATATAATAAACTTGTGATCATCATAATTTGTAGAAAATAAACGAAAGTTACTTGAAACATATCATTGCGAACCATACTCGAGAAGGAAAACCTTCTCACCGGCACCAACTTTCTAGAGTGGTAGATGCATTTATGCGTCATCCTTCACCATGAGAAGAAATTATATGTGCTAGAAGAGCTTATTCCAGTTGCGCCTAGGAAAGAGGCTAGTTATGAGGAATTATCTCTCTATATGAAACACATAGATAATGCCACATATGTATTTTGTTTCATGCTATCATCTATCTCTAATGATCTCTTGAAGCAACATGAAAACAGGAGCGCGTATAGAATGATTTTTCACCTTAAGGATCTATACCAAGAGAATGTGAGACAAGAGAGATATGAGATCTCCAATACGTTGTTTAAAACTAATCTTGGAGAGTCTGTGCTAGATGGGTCTAATTTAGTCAAGCATATTTTCTACATTTAACGTCTAGACATTATAGGGATTAAATTCAGAGATGATTTGTGTATAGATCTCATCTTATCATCACTACCAAAGACCTTCTCTAGAATCATTGTCAATTATAACATGAGAAAAAATGAGAAGAGTCTATTAGAAATTTTGACCTTAATGCTCTAGGTAGATATGGTCATGGGGCGTGAGAAACCCATAATCATTATGGTGAATATAAAAAGGATGGAAAAGGCAAAGGGGCCAAAGACTTAGAAACGGTCTGAAGCCCCCGAGAAACATCCCTCCATGAAGGGGAAGATCCAGAGGCATGGAAAGGAAGGGGAGGTGGTATGTTTTTTGTGTGGAAAGCAAGCCCACTAGAAGAGGAACTTCACCCAGAAGTGTGGGGACACTAAAGTTTCATTCGTTATCGAGTGTAATCTTTCATTTTCTACAAATTGGATCTTATATATAGATTGTGGGGATCACATCTGTATTCAAATGTAGGAAGCATGTAGATTTAGAAAGACTTCTAGAGGAGAGTTGGATCTTCAAACTGCCAATGGCACAAGGCTAGATGTGTTATCCATTGATGATTACCACCTCTCACTACCGACTGGGATGATTTTGGTTTTACATAACTTTTATTATGTGCCTACTGTAACAAAGAACATAATTTATGTATCTTTTTTAGATACGGATTGTTTTATTTTCAATTTTGGAAATAAGGGTTGTCTCTTTTATAAGAAAAAAAATATGTTGTGTTATAGAACATTTAAATAATGTTTTGTATGTATTAAATTATGAAAACCAAGTGTTGGAAATCAATAAAAAAACAGACTCACATGACTCATACATCACCCAGTTGTGGAATCACCATCTCGGTCATGTAAATGTGAAGCGCTTGACAAAGCACTGATAAGATGGCTATTTAGACTCCACTAAGCAAAAATGACTTGATAGATGTCATGCTTATTTACAAGGAAAATGACCAAGCCACCTTTCAGTGGACAAGTTTAAAGGGCCATAGTGCTTCTAGTATTGGTGCACACGGATGTGTTTGGACTATTTATAGTTGAAGCTAGAGATGGATATTCTTACATCATAACATTATCTGATGATTTGTGTAGATATGGCTATGTCTACTTAATGAGCTATAAGTCAGAAGACCTAGAAAAATTTAAGGACTTCAAGAATGATGTAGAGAACCAACTTGGTAAGTTTATAAAGAAACTTTGATCAGATCGAGGTGGAGAATATCTAAACCAATAATTCATCAATATTCTTTAAGAGTCTGGGATTCTATCTCAGCTCACTCCTCCTTATACACCACAGTGGAATGTTGTTAGTGAAAGGGGGATCCTCAACTTGTTGAACATGGTCAGGTCGATGATGAGTCATGCAGATCTTTCATTATCCTTTTGGGGATATGCATTACAAACTGCAATATACACATTAAACCGAGTACCAACTAACGCAGAAAATGGAATTTCCTTTGTGTTATATAATGGTAAGAATCTCATTTTGTCGTATACACATGTTTGGGGATGTGAGGCATTTGTTAAGGCCTTATCAGGGAAAAAACTAGCACCCCAGGGCTTGAGTTTTATCTTTATAGGACATCCCATATAAAAAAGGATATTACATATACAACCCTCAAGAAAAGAATGTGATTATCGCCAGAAAATATGTCTTTATTGAGCGGGAGAACATCCTAAAAATGTATAGGGGGAGCAAGATTTATTTCAATGAAGTTGATGCTCAAGATACACATGAGTTGGTACATGAACAAGTTCCACATGTCCCCGTGGAAGAGGTTCCAGAAACAGAAGTACTATATTAGAGGTCAAGAGTGGTAAGGGAACCATAGAGATTTTGTTTTCTAGCCATCGAGGATGGTGAATCATTATTTTTGGACAATGATGAACCTCTCTTCTATAAGGAAGCAATATAAAGATTAGAAGTTTCAACATGGCTAGAAGATATGTATTCTGAGATGGATTCCATGTATCAAAATCAGATCAGGGTTCTGGTCGATGAGCCAGTTGATATAAATCTTGTTGGATGCAAATGGGTATTTAAGAGAAAACTGGACATGGAAGGTCAAGTGAGCACCTATAAATCAAGGAAAGTGGCTATAGGAATCAGACAACATCAAGTAATTGACTATGAAGAAACCTTCTCACCTGTTTCCATGTATAAATCCATAAGAACAATACTTGTCGTAGAAGTTTACCATGACTACGAGAATTGGAAAATGGATGTTAAGGCAACATTCCTTAATGGGAACCATTATAAAGATGTCTATAGGAGACATCCTGAAGTGTTTGTGACACCAGGTGAAGCCAAACGGGTTTGCGAGTTGATGAAATCCATTTATGGATTAAAGAAAGCAACCATGTCAGGGAAAAATTGATTTTATGGATCCATAAAAGAATTTGGTTTCCTTAAGAACGAATGTGAGCCTTGTGTTTATAAGTGGTTTAATGGGAATGAAATCATTATTCTTGTAGTATATTTTGAAGACATATTTCTTATTGAAAACGATTTAGTAGTCTTACAGTCAGTTAAGGACTAGTTGAACAAGTGTTTCTCCATGAAGGACTTGGGTGAAGCCGCCTACATTCTAGGGATCAAGATCATTCGTAATATATCGAAGAGGCTGTTTGGATGAAGTCAGGGTACATACATTGACCAGATACAAAGAAATTCAGTATGTAACAATCCAAGAGATGATTGGTTCTAGTTTCACATTTCCTACATATTTCTAATAAAATGTGTCAACAAACACAACAAGAGAAAGATATAATGAGTAAGATCCCATATGCTTTGGCTATAGGATCCATCATGTATTCCATGTTATGTACTAGGATTGATGTAGCCTGTGCACTGATCATGGTATAAAAATATCAAGCAGATCCAGGAGAACAACATTGGACTGCTATTAGGACTATCCTTAATTATCTGAGATTAACGATAGATAAGTTCCAGGTTTATGTAGGAGAGGAAGAACTTTTCATCAGAAGGCATGATGATGCCGGTTTTCAGACAGATCAGAACGATCTAAAGGTGCAATCTAGATATGTTTTCTTTCTCAATGGAGGAGCTGTGAGCTAGAATAGTATAAAGAAGCTAGTTATTGCCGATTCTATAGTGGAGTGTAAATATATGAAGGTTTCTGATGCATCCAAGGAATCCGTCTAGATTCAGAAATTTTCCAGGAGCTTGATGTGGTGCCCAGTAGTAAAGATATTATCATGTTGTATCGTGATAGTACTGCAGCGGTGACCATTACAAAAGAACCAAGGTCACGTCAACAAACAACACACTTACTCCAGATGTATCACCTCTTGAGGTATTTTTATCAAAGGGGTGAAGTTGCAGTGAGAAGAGTGTCTATAGAAGAGAACATGGAAGACCCCATGACATAATGCTTATCTCAGAAGAAGCATGAATATCATGAATATCATATGAGAGCTAGTGGGTTAAAGGTTGTTAGTTGTTGGCATTAGGCCAAGTGGGAGTCTATTGGAGTTGGTGGACTATAACCAACTACTTTGTACTTTATTTATTAATAAATACCTTATCACATATTGATTATTCTTTTGTATGACAACACATGTGATAATTTCCAAAGGACAGCTGTTGCATTTAAGGTTCATAGCGGATCCCTACTATGATGAGAACCCGAAAGTGCCATAACACTGTTCATGAATATATGTTCTATGGCTGGATGATGTTATTTAAAGGGCAGAAATAATACATTCCATTAGGGGTGAGGACACATAAATCATTGGGACACCTTCTCATGGTGTGTGCCCTGGGTAATATCCAGGAGGATATTATGAGAATGAGACCCGCTAGTATGCAATCAACATTTCATTGTGTCATTGGATGTACCTATCTGCAGGCGTGTGTATTGGTCCTTAGTCTTAATGATTATTATTAATGGGTATTACAACTAACATACCTAGATGTATTGATGAAAACTATGATGACACACAATTCGCAGTGAGGTAGGATACGTTGGGTGCATCCCGAGTGATATTGCATTAATAGGTAATTAGAGAAAGAATTTGACCCTACTTTTACATAACAGAAGTAGATATATCAGGCCCTTTGATGGAATTTATATATCCTAAATAAATCCATGGCCATGGTAAGGTATTGGAGTGTTCAATTCCAGAATGTCAAAGAATGAATAATTGAGCACATGGGTTGATGGTACTATCATGCAACCTTCTTGATTCAAGATATTGAGACAAAGGGATTAAATTACATGGTAAGCATTTGTATGAGGTGACATGTCAATGTGGAATCAACATCATTCTCTTGGGTTCCCTGACACATTTCTAGATAGTAATATTAGACTGTAGGCTAGCCCACCTAAATCCAACGAGAAAGGGGCCTAGAGGGTCACACACTATCTATATCCAAGTATCTCAAGTAGAATAATGATTATTCCCATATGTGGTTTAATAATTATTAAAGGAAGACTAAATCATTTTAATGAAGTAAGAAGAATAAAATTAAAAAAAAGATATACTTGTAGTGTACATTGAATGCACACGCCGTGTAGTTTTCATTTTGGAAAGGAAATGAAAAACAAGTACACACTGTGTATTAATGATTACATGCCATGTAGTTTTTCCAGTCGGGATTTTGAAGAAATAACATAGTTTTATTAAATGATATTTATTATAATTATTGTGGTCACATGTCATGGAATTAATCATTCTATATGGGGGGTTTAAATAATAGTTAATGAAATAAATAAAACATGTAACATGTTTATTTATTTTCATAACTCTATGACCTCAAACCGGATTATAAATATCCACACAACCCCAACACTTTTCTATGAATCGTTGTGCACAACAATTTTGGGAAATTCCATATATGCCGAGAGAACTCCTTCCTCCAAGAATGCTCTGATGACTGAGAGATATCTTCCTCCATCAGATCAATGCTATCTAAGGCGGACAACAAAAGAAGATGCTTCTCTACACAAGCATATAGAGATTCCTTTGGTGACATCCATAGATACATGGTGCATGTGCAGATCACTACTAGAGGAAGTCTACACATAACTTTTGTGACACAGTGAAGAATCACATCGAAACATGATCGAAAAATGTCAACGAAGAAATAATTCCATCAAGGTAATTCTTTTCAATTAATTAAAATAATTATAACAAACATATGATTATCCTCCTTTGTGGTTCCGGGGCTATTCTTCTTCTTTGTCTTTTTTTGTGATTCGATCCATGGATTATGGAATTTATCATCGTATTGATCTCAGATTGATCATTTCTAATGAAAAAAAGTCAAGTGGGCATATCCACCCATGACCTTCCAATGCACCTGAAACCCTCAAACAGAACATTGGATCCTTATAAATTCTCATCATTGAAAAAGATGTTGGATCCTTTATTCTTAAAGCATCTTCCACCTTATTTGCCTCACCAGTATGGTAGTAGATTGAGCTGTCATAATTCTTTATTGGATCCAAACATATTTTCTAGGAAATATTATGATCCTTCTATGTGAAAAAAAATGAGAGACATTTTATAAGTATATTTCTCACAATTCCACATGTAGAGATTATGCCACCATATTTTTAACGCAAAGATCACAACTACCAACTCCTGATCAAGTGTGGGATAGTTTTTCTCATGGATTTTCATATAACTTATTTCATAGGCTATCACCTTTTCATTTTTCAATATTACATAATCGAAAACATTTTTAAATAATATTTGTACACCATAAATATTTCTCTAGTATTCTAGAGTGTGGGTATTGGAGTAATGATAAAAAAATTCCCCCTAAATCATTCCTCGTATTATTGAGTCTAAAATAACTTCACTCCATTCCATGTTAGATTTTTCATTTGGTTTGAAAATCTGAAAATGTTCTTAAAAAATTTTCAGTAATACCTACCTCGCCCATGGAATCAATGAATCTCCATTACAGATGTTGGTCAGGGCCACCCTTCAATTGACTTTTTCTGGGAAGGGTCAATATATATCCCTTGGTTGGTGTTAACATACCCTTAGAATGATAATTCTTCCATATAGAAGTAACATTTACCATACTTTTAATATTTTTTCTACATTATCATAATCTTTAACAAAATATTCATATGCTTTCCATATTGTTCTTTAATCATAGAGTACATCAAAATATTAGTGATAAAGTCTGTCAAAGTTTTTTTTGACATAATCTCTAAAGATCCAAGTCATTAAATCCAATTTTTTATGGAGAAATAGGGACTCTAAAGGGAATCACTATGAACTAATAGTTTCCATTACTCATTAGAATGGAGATATTGGGAATATAATCCTCCCTCACCTTTAATGGATGATATTTTGACTGATTTTCCACCTTAGAGAAATAACCATACCCATGTAGCTAGCCGAACAAGACATATATCTATGGTTGGGGATACATTTTTATCCTTATTTTATTATGCCCGTGATAATAAATGTATAGGCGCACTGATCCATCTATCTTCTTAACGAGGAGGACTGGTGCACCCCATGGTGAAACACTCGAGCATATAAATCCTTAATCATGATTCTCCTGTAACTGCTTCATAAACTCATCCAGATCTATGATAGACATTATATAAGGTTAATTTGATATTGGTAGAGGTCTAAGAAGATGTTCAATTGAGAACTCAACCTCTCTGTTAGGATAATGAACATGAAATAATTCGTGGAATACATCAGTGTAATAGCTCACGATGGGCATATCTTCAAGCATGATTTTCCCCTTTGTCACAATCATTTAAGCTAGTAATGCTTGATCACAAGGAAATAATATTCACACTTTTGATGTTGATTCTGAAAGAGATTCATCTATCTCCTTACACATTTATATAATTGGAGGATACTTCAAGATTTAAAGAGTGATCCCCCTTTCCCAATAGTTGATGTTGTATTTTTTTAAAGATAGTCCATCCATGATGAATATATAATCAAAACCCACCGAAGGGAGTATGAATAGTTATTAGGGAGGTTTGGTCCGAAAAAATTAACATGGGAGGATTTGTAAAATTTTTATGTAGTAATTTCCCCATTTTCAGTTCTCACATATAACTCACCATCTGAATTTTGAGCAGGTGATTGAATAGTTCTACTAATCATGAAAGATATGAATGAATGCATAAAAGTTGAATGAAATGTAATGTTATCTATTTTTTAATGAATAACCTATATACCTATCACCACATCAATATCAGTCTCTTCCATAATATTAGTGATATAATATTCCCTTTGTTGTTTATTTAGGGGTTGTTGGCGATTTCCTCAAATAACCCATGGCCTAGGGAAACCATTTTCCAAATTCAAAGGATCCTTACATTTGTTTCACTACACTACAGGATGAGTGTTGACTTGAACATTCCTTTATTCATCCATATTAGTGGATCATTTCATATACCTTCGATAGTTCATTGCATGATTCCCCATTCTACCACATTTTAAGCATTTATGATTTCCCTTCAGATTGTTCCCCGGATGATGCTTCCAATATTTTTAACATGTAGGATATTTGGGATTCATTCTATCATGGGATTTATTTTCTGATACATCCAATTTAGTCATCATTTTCTCCTTTTTTCCACTGGGCACATAATACCACTGAGAGTATTTAATATCCAATTCAACATTGAGGGAACAATGAACAATCTCCTCATAAATGGAAATCTATCGAATCAGCAACATATTTTTTAGACTTTACTTTATTATGATAATAAATCAATCCACCTTGTTTTCAATGTTCATTATAAATACTATGGTTTATCTTTCATTCCTTGTAATGTTTTCTCTATATGCCCATAGAGACTCATCTTCCTTGTTGTTAAGTTTGAGGAACTCTCATTCCATCTTAAGAAGAAGGGGGGAAATATTTTTGGAAAAACTTTTTATATAATTCCTTCCAATCCATTTAATTAATTTCCACCTTGGATTTTTTATTTGTGATTAGTTTCCACCAATGATTGGCTTCCCACATGAAAATGATAGACTTCCATCACACCATTCAATTCTTCTGACCAATAAACGACACATAATATATTTTTGATGGAGTTAATCTATTGTTCCATGATTAAGGGATATGAAGATCGAATAATCATGGGAGGCTTTCCCAGATGAAGTATTCAACGTGAACATTCTATTTCCCTAGGTAAGGACGACATTCCTCACGACTCATGTTATTATTCTTAACATGATCTAGTTGAGCGAGTACTTGCACAAATATTTGAGCACCCTTACCAATCATATTTGGAATTTCATTAGTTTTTTCCTCACAATCCTTATCATATTGATTTTTGGAACCTGTTCTTATATTTCCCTCCATTTTCTATGAAAATTTAATTGTAATTAGGGGGCTTTAAAACATAGTTAATACGAATAATATAGACACACTAAAAATAAAAGGATAAACTCATAAAAGAAAAGAATATATAAACTTGTGACACCCTAGGTTTAAATATTGGTTATCCATGATCTTTTTACTAATATATATTCTTATGGGAATTTTATTTCCACCCTTAATAATGGTTTTAATGATCTTATGAGTATACAAAATCATATCCCCCAGTAGTGTCAGACTAGTTTTGAAGTAAGACCCATTTTCATATACAAGGTTACCCCATGTAATGCTAGGAACACCTTGTTAGTGTTTTCAATCTTAGGTACATCTATCCTAGATCCACTTCCACTTGTAGTATCCTGATAGGTATATATTTGGATGATAAACCTCTTATTCTATACTTAACAAAATTTAGGGATGTTTTCTCATACCTAGTCTTATCTGTAGGTTTCCTACTAAATAATTCAATTCTTAGTCTCCAAAAAAACTTAACATCTTATATGATACAATATATAGAGTCTTTATCCTTTTACAAATATCATTACTCGATTTTAAGCAAAATTAAACATCAAAATACCAACCAAGGATTTTAAATTCTAGTGTCTTGGAAGACTAGGTACAAAAAAATGATAACATGGAACTTAATAAAACATTTGATTATATAACTTCCATTATGAGCTCCAAGCATCCTTTGATCCCTTAAATAGTTATAGTGTAACCCATGGATATCTTGAAAAGACAGATATGCTAAAACCCCAGTAAGGGAATAAATATAAGTATAAATCCAAACACTTGGGTGGGAAGACATAACATAATGATATAAAATGTCATTGAACATGATCAATCATAAGTAATAAAAACACGAGATCATATAATATTGAATAATAGTTATGTAGTGGAAAAATAAAACTTGTTTATTTCATGAGTCAATGCTCATTTCAAGTAGAGGATCATGAGGTAAGGATAACCACCAAGACCATTGCACATAGAGCATGAGTCAAGGATAACCACCCAAACTGTTGCACCTAAAGCCTCATGATAGTAAACCATAACCAATGAATTAGATATGTTTATAGATTCCCTCATCAATTCATGTTCTTGAATATTTTTTAGACAAAAATATGCATACATAAGTAATCAAACATAAACATAATGGTTACTCATGGAAAAAATCGATTATCATAATCATGTTAAAATAATAAGAAATGGGAATATCAAAATGTGTCCATGAATGAAATGAATTAAATCATACATGGTGATTAATAAACAAATATAGGGATTTACCATGACAATTTATGTCAAACTGAAGTGAATTTTATTTAAGAAACATAAGATACAAAACAATTTAATACAGTTTATGGAAAATCATTTAAGATAATTTTAAATGGAAAAAGAATAATTGTTTTTATAATACAAGAATTTAACTAAAGTAGTTTTCACTAATAAAATGAGAAATTTTACCAAAAATATGGTCTCTTAAAATAGATTATGCAGCAGATTTAAAAATGGAAAAAAATAATGATGTTCCCTTAAATCGGTTTTCTTATCCGAAGGAATTGAGTAGGGAACCTTGAAAACCATTAATATCCCCAAAAATAATGATGAATGGAGATAGATACAAGATTTTGTAAAATTTATACATCATTCAAAATATTTTCATAAAAAATAAAAGAGAATATCATTTGGGTACAAAAAGAGATTGAAAACACGGAGGAATAATAGAGGTTCAGGTAGAATCCCTTACGTTATATTTGAAATAAATCTGTAATTGATATTAATTTCTTGAATATTCATATTATATTCATTAATTAATAACTTTGGAAACATATATACATGTAATTCAATTTTTAACACATTATAAAGAAAATTTATATTTCTTTTTGTGGGTAATGAAATTAAATTTCATTATTTGGGAGCATTGACTTCCTTGGTTTTCATTATCAGTTTACATATATATAAGTATGGAAAATTGTGTAGAATGAGGATAGTTGTCCAAATATGAACCTATATGTTATTAATGTACATATAGAATATTAAAATACCATATTGTTTCCAGAATTGAGGATTATTTGTTTGATAAAGCATTGATTATAAACTCATGGATTATTTTGAGTGGTTATTCTCACAATGAAATTGTATTGTTTTATAAATTAATCATTTCTTAAATAATGTTTCCAGATCATTAAATATGATATATTACAAATTTAATAATCTGGTTCAACAAAAAATGGTTTAATGGGAACAATGAAGAATTTAATTTCAATTGAAAACCTATCATCCTAGAATGTGATAAATTAACACAAATAGGATGCGGTTTTCATTTCAAGTATAAATGGAGGGGAAAGGGAGATTATGACGATTTATTTCATTAGGGTAACCAAATTATAGTATATCTAAGTTACTGGCATATTCTTACCTTTTGGATGAGTATAGGTGAGGCTATTAAATAAATCAAAGGAAACTAAAAATAAATTGAATGAAAACGAAAGAGGGTATTACATCTTGATTCCTCCATCTTGGGAGCAGCTTTATGGGATTTTTTTGGTATTATTTTTATTCAAAACTCCCCTAGATGTGGGGAATTGGTTTTGTAAGAGTATTATAAGAATATATATTAGATTCATGTCTTTAGATTTGTTAGAAGAAGAGGGGTGGGGTGTTATTTATAGTGACAGAGAGGAAGGTTTTCCCATTATTTTAGTCATTATTTTAATATTTTGTTCTTGAAAATAAATAATGCTGATTATTGAGACTAAATTTAATAATGCGTAGAACTAAATTCTAAAAAATGGTCACATAAATTTTCTATGACACAAGCATGATTCAAGAATTCATTTATTTACCTATATAGTAAATTACCATATTTCTCTCTTCACAAAAATTTTAAGTATTTTATATAAATACAAAAAAGTCACCATAATAATTTTTGAAAATATAGAATTCAAAAATTAACTCCACTTTACGAAAATAATTTTTTGAATATGATATATTTTGTTTTATAAATAAAAATATTATTTACTTAGTAAATACAATTTTAATAACAAAAAAATTATTTTAAAACTCATTGAAAAATATATTAATGTCTCATTAAATAATCATATAATAATAAGAGAGAAATCATAATTTATTAATAATCATTATGAAAATATATTTTCATTCAAATTATTAAATTAGTCATAAAATTGTAACTAAATATTTATTACTTAAAAAATTCCAACACTTCATTAATGATTTTCAAAATATATACTTACTTATACAATAGTATAATAATATCTTATTTTCACTTATAGTATACATAAATTTTATTTATATTTTCATTGGTGAGGTTACTATTACATTGGTTGGTTTACTATTCATAGGGTTCACATTATTGTTCTAAAGGTTGTGTTACTATTTCATTGGTATATTAATTACCTTATAGAAATACATTTTATTTCATTCATTCATTATTCATAAAGTCCTTATATTGTTATTAACATGATTCAATGTGATTATACTATATGAAATAATTATAAAAAGGGAATTATATTGATAAAACATTATGTCATTACATTGTTGTGCATCAGGTATGCTGGGATGGTGCATAGAAACATCCTAATTTCTTTCAGGTATTTTTTTTATAGTTACAATCATACACATATTGTTAATGCTTCCCAAATAAAATATACTAATTTTTATCCTCAAGGGGAATCATTGTGATAATCAAACTTGGAAGAAGCTCTTCTATTGTTCCTATATATTTTTTTCTATTGTTCATAGATGGTGTTGGAGATGAAATCAATGAATGATGGTGGGGTGTTCTTTCAGTCACCCTCATATTCATAAAATCTATGTCTGTGGAGGAATTTTAATACATCTATGAAAATATAGAAGAGTTCTCCATCACTTTCGGGGTGAGGGAGGCTATGATAAGAGACATTACCATCCCCTACCTTTTGGGTCATTTTAGGGAGATTCTAGATATGATTTTTTTCATATTGTCCCTAGTGATACAAGGGCCTTGAAAATATGGGTACAAGTATGTTACCTCGATTATATTTAGGGGTAGAACATACTTGTCTCCAATCATACATCACATATTCATAGGGGATGTACCCTAACCATTGGGGATGTAACCGATATGTCATCGTCAAATATTGCTGTTTTCCTCCCTATTTATAGAAATATACTCCATTATATGTGGCTCTGAAATATTAAAAGGGTGATCTATCACCATGAAATACTATGTCATTTTAATTTATAGATTACTACAGACAATGATGGAATGTCGAACATACGTCCAAGTTGATAGAGAGTTGCACCATTACATGAAGGACAAAATATTTGTTTTCTTGTTGGATAACCATAAACTAAGTGTCTAATGTGTGGTCCCCAAAGTGATCTATGAGTTTTAACTTCCTGAGAGGCCTTGAATCACACTTATCATACCCTCGAATGGTTATTATTGTGGGAGATAAGTCCCTTTATCTATATCCCAAATGTCGTAGGGTTTGATTGGTATGCAGTTGATCCTAATGAAATTATCAAATGAACGCATCTTTATGTTGACATTATTTAGTATACTAGAATCATATAGTCACCTAAGGTTCCCTTGAATGTTTTATTACTCATCCTAGTTACTAAACCAGATGTAGACATGGAATTATGTAGATATAGTCTCCACTCGACAAAACTCAGCTGCAGAACGATATGAGATTAATTCATGTGATCTCCAATGGGATTAAATATTTTCATCCCTAGGATAAATTGAAATATTTAGCACATCATGGATGGATATAGTAGTTTTAACAACCACCAATTTTTCCATAATGACATACATTTTTACTAAAGGTAGTCAGATCCTGATGTAGCATTTCTTTGGGTTACATGGCTCTGGAGACAAGGCATTTGAGTTGGATGAGACCGATGCATATGAAGAGTTCAATGGTTTTTCTAATTATTATGTAGTAGGTCCTTCATATATTTCCTATTTCATGGGTTGATCAGATAATCAAACCCCCACTTAGTATTCATGTAGGAATATTTGGTGTAGATGACCCCTAGCGGGCTCTAAGATGCCTCTATGGCTATTTTAGGGAAATTGAATATCCTTCACATGATTCTCATCAACATATATATACACCCTCTATGTCTATGTGGCACAAATATTTTATCTGACCACGTCGATGTTGTCCCATGTATCCTCGGATCCTATACATACAGCCTCTCGTTTCCCGGTTATGTGTAAGAAACTCATATTACGAGGTATATTCATCATCAAAGAAGATGTTATCAAAGGGTATCTCATTTATATAACAAAATATTATCTCATCATCTCATGAATATTTCATTTGGTGGGGTGCTACCCATGCTACAGATGTTTAAGGAAGAAATATGAAACAGTTAATGCATGGGTTGGAGAAGAATACGACTCATACCCTTTTGTTTATTCCTACCTATAATGGTTACACCCATCGTTGATTGGTACATATTATCGCTTATTTTTATGTGGTGGATCTATTGTTGGTCTATGAAGCTATTATATTATAATGGAATTATCTCATCAATGATTTCCCAGTTCATAAATATATCGAACATCCTCACATTCCTAGATGAGAACTTCGAATCACATCCTTCTTCTGAGATGGAAATGCTTATTAAATCCACCAGATCAAGAAAGTTATCTATCACCACCTATCTAGAACTGAACAAGACATGAAAGATGTCTTTGATGAAATACCAGTTTTGGACATTATGACCCATCCTTTTATGGAAAATGAAATATTCTTGGTGGTCAGTGAGGTATACCTCATTAGTATTCCTGATTTGTGGTAGCTGGACCATGATATAATCCATGGGTACCCATGTTTAAGTAGGTACTTGTTAATTTAAGTAGGATTATACTTTTTTCATCTATTCCAAAAATCATGGGTGACATAGGTTCCTTGATTATTATATTCGAGGGTGATATAGTGGTTTTCTATGCTCTGTAGGAGGTGCTGCATAGTATGGGGCATTCCATGGAATTTGGAAGTGTACTACTACTTGATAGAGAATGATGCATTTGTCTTATAAATTTCTAATTATTTAACCATATATTAAGGTAATGAGTTGAGTTTTGGATCGTATTCACCAAATAGCCTCATAAATATGTTGAACCAATTCATCACACTCTCCAAACCCAATCGGGATTTTCATAAGGATCAGAGGTGTATGAAACTCATCCTAGTGATTTTTAGCATAGAGATACAGTAGTTTTTATTGTGGTATAGGAATTATGTGTGAATAGTTCAGAACATTCCATTTGACTATAATGTCAATAATATGATATTTCTCATGGGTTTTAAGTACTTCAGTTGGATGATAATTTTTTCCTCAGTGTAGAGTAGAAAATATAGTTTAACTGATGAAGAAGGGATTCCCATCATAAAATTGATCCAGTAGGAAGGCTAATGAACAATTCAAAGGCTATCCATTTCTGATTCTGTAAAAAACCTCAAAATTATCAACTATTATTGATCTTTACCAATCATCATCAGTCCATAACAACAGAAGAATTGTGTGATATATTATTATTTATTTCCCACACCATGAAAAGTGAAGAATATTGGATTTTCAAAATTGGGTGGAGGTGGAGTATCATCCACCCATTCAGACTGTGGATTTCTCTCAAGATTCCTATGTGATTGTATCCCTTCCATGAATTTAATTCAAGTAGCCATAGACTTGATGATTTGAATAAGATCTAGTGGAAATTATATTTGAGCCACCGCCAATCCATAGGGATGGAGTGGGGCTCAATGAGGTGTCCCTTCGATTGTTTCACACATATATTCAATTCATTGTAAGAATGTAGGATTTCGTCGATGGGTAAAAGGATACCAACGTATTGGTGGGAATTTATAATCATTTTAGACATCCTCATTTATGTGGATCATCTTCCTATTTCTCGACCAAGTCTGAGGGTTAGATACTTCTTTCATTGCATAATTGGCTAGAAGATGGAAAATTTTAGTCTCTACCTAAAGGTGATTCACAATGAGAATATTTTTCAGATGTAGCTCCTCCTTGTGTCATCTGAGTGTTTGTTTCTATCTCACTTATTGTGAATTTTTTTTTCCATGGATGGAACTTCAACTATTCATGGTGTTGATTTGGATGTTGTTGAACCATTCCATTTCTTCTATGGAAGTGTTCCACCAGAGAGGTGGAAACTCATTGTTTGGAGTTTCTACATTTTGGATCCATCTCTGGTTCTAGGTGAAAGAAACCTCGGTTGGTGAGTCCAAATCACCCTACTATCAAGGGACATTTACTATATTCAAAAAAATTTCATTTTTATCAATATTGAAAAGGTATGTAATGTTGAATATGATAACATTCATAGAGGAATATCAAGAAATGGTTGTTGAACCATTACATTCGATGGAACATGCATATTCTATATGTCTTTCAAAAGGGTAATTATTGAAACACTTAGAATTATTGGGATGTTTTATCTTACGACCCTAGTAGGGAATGACACCTTCACTATATGCCTATCCTGTCTTGGACTCTTAATAGTGACCATGAGGGAGTTTCCTCTCAGAGTTACCAAGAGGGGACCAATATTCAAATGTTTTTCATAATTAGGGAGGAATGGTGGGACACTGACCATTTATTTTCCCTCAAATCCCAAAAATGGATGAATCATTTTACGGTGTTGATAATGCTGAAAATACAGCCATCTGTATGGGGTTGGGGGTTATTCAAGGCCACAATTAGTATTGATTGGTCATATTGATAAGTTTCAAATGATTCTATTCATTGATATGATTACTCCCAGGATGTAAATGACAAAATAAATTCCCCCATCCTAGCGGGGGGGGGGGGGGGGGTTATATTAAATCACGAATGATTTCTCCAGGACCCTTAATGGGGATGTTTATCATGGAGATGGTGACTGAGTTATAAATTCCCCCCACCTAAAGGTATGGTATTTATTTGAAGTAACTGAAAATGTGTCTGAAATCATCTCAAAATGTGATGACCAGAGAGGTGTTAGGCTAGGTAGATATTACCCCAGCCCGGGGGGATGGGTCCAATCCTAGAAAACTACTATGGAAGATACTACTACAACTCATTTTATGTGGCATGGTTTCACTTACGTGGGAGTTGGGTGCGATGGAAGCCCATTGTGAGAACCATTTTATGGTAAATTTTTTAGACGATTGAATCTTAGATCATTGTGTATGAAATTAATTGTCATTACATTGAGGGGACCAGTTGGAAGGAACGTTGGATGTCCTCTACTTTTTTAATTCTATACTTTCATTATTAGAGAAGGATAATTGTATTTTAGTGAAAAACTTTCACGATCATTACTCGGCTGCCTTATTTTTTGGATTCTACAACATTGCAAGATGCCATATCTAAAAGTTTTTTTTATCCCAAGGATATAAAAAATTGTAATTCACCATACTCTCCCAATCCATGAATACTGATTCATGACATGGATTTAGAGTTATTTATTCCAAAGGCTTTGTATATAAAGGCAGAAATAATATTATAGATTTTTATTATGCATTTCCAGTTTTAGATCATTGTCCATGGTGAAAGTGTTTAGGTCCAACTGACAATAAAGTATAATTATTTTAAAAGGTGAAACTCAATTCTGGATTTGGGAGATGTCAATACTTGGGTCAATGATGAGTATCCTATGTATTTTGTTGTAGATAAGGCATGTACTCTTTTTTCTAGATTATATGGTATCTCTAGTCATATGTGGCATGGGTCTAGAATAAAATGTGTGGGGGTTATTTATGATGAACATATCTATGTTTCAATGTTGGCCTTTTATTCATCAAACATATATGCCACCATACAACTAGGCCGCAGAATATGCTTATAGAGGTCTCTAGATTACTGAGGTTGAGTTCTAGTAGAAGTCAATGGGGGAAATATATGTGGTTGAAAAAAAATTACAAGAAATCCCTAAAAATATTGTCTTGTCTTTTATAATGTCTTTATACGTAGGTGCCTATGAAAGGGGTGGAATTCCTTGTCTGTGGGATAGATCAATGTCAAGAAGATGACCACAGTTTATGTTGGGAGTATAGTCTTTGGGATCCATCTCAACACTACCATGATGAGTAATATCAAATTAATTATCATATTATACTTTGTTGGAAGATTTTATGGACCATTTAGGTGTTGAGAATGTATCTCAAATTACCTCATGAACACATACATTGATGAGATTATGAATATGGGGTCATGTATTTCATGATGGGTGGAATTGAAGACCTACCATTTGGAATTGTGGAGGGATATGAGCCTATTTTATTATGGTTAGAATAAATTTCTTATAACCATATCATATTGTGGGAGTATGATCCCGCTATTGGGTAGCTACAATAATAAAAAAATGAGCTGCCTCATTATTGATAATAATATGAACCTATCACTAGGATTGTTTCATTCTCACTTGGATATCCTCAGTTATAAAGGAATTATGAGAACAATAAAGAGATATATGGATATGTTATTGGTCATTCATGGAAGGACAATGAGCCTACCCCATGTCATGTTCCACTCTCACATGGTGAGCCCCAGTTAGAGAATGAGTGTGATCCTATGTTCGAATATGTATTTCCAAATAGAATATATCCATTGACATCTAGAATTGGAGAAGGTATAAGTGAATCCTTTTATATTACCTCAAAATGAGTCTAGTGCAGACATTTATCCATGGAATCGGGAATATGTTCCTTGATCTATGGATTTACTGGAATATTCTAGGTAGATTCAATGACTTTAATATGAGCCCTTCCAATGGATTGTTACATTGTCACTTGGTTATACCTAGCTAGAATGGGGATATATTCCAGATCATGTTCTTATGGATTATGGTGACGGATTTCTTAAACATGAATATGAGGCTACCCCAGGGAATATTCACATCTCACATAGAGATCCCCGACAATAATTATAATTTTATCTAGAAAAAATCCCATTGGATTATTCCACCGGATCTTTTCGAGATGGATGTTCCCATATCTTATGTCATTTTATTCCCCCACCTCGTGATACTCTATTTGAATTGGAGTATGATCTTGGTCTGATGCATTATCCTTTATCTGAATATTCCCATAATCTACCCAGTTGGGAGGAAGAATGTGTTCTTGATCTAGAATAACAAATTTTTTCTCAATGATAAGAGTCTTGATCTGTCCCTACTATAGGGATAATAATATGTGAATATAACTTTATCTTTAATAGTGCAATAATATTCCAGTGGAGTTCATTAAATGTTTTTAAAATATATAGGCCTTTTGTAAAAGTATGTATAGTGATATAAGCCTTCACAATTGAAAACTCCACTGTGTATAGTCTGATTCCATCAAATGATTTTGTATTTTTTCATGCTTATATCCTCCATGTGAAAAAAACCTATTCTGATGGACATCATCCATGTGGATAGATATATGCGCCTTATCCAGGCCTAATATGCTAATATTCCCAATGACATGTTCTATGCTATCCTGGATATGATATCTCTTCCTTGTTTCTACTAAAATCTATTGGTAGACATCATTAGAATGACTTAGCTATGTACCCACTTCTTGATATATAGTTCCTTCCTTTCCTGATGAACCTCCCTTGTTTCTCATGCATGGGTGTCAGAGGCGGTGGTTTGTTGAGTTGTACCCTCAGTAAGGGACTGGTGGGTACCGATGGGGTGGTAGGGGTGATGGACTTTGAAAGGTGACCACCATGGAGGCACCTAATCATTATAGGGGTATTATTTTACTTATTTTTCTACCATCATTATATATAGATAGTGGAAGTTGTTGTGTTCTGGGGATATGCTCACAAAGACGTTGGCTCTCAAGACAAGGACCAAAGTATTAGATGAAACTTTTTTGGGCAATGTGGACTAAACCTTATTCATTCTAGAGTCACTCATGTGCAGTATCCAAGGTCAGGATTATACCATGTTAGTGGTACTCCCGTTCTATCTTTTTTACCACATGGCATTAGAGATATCGAGTTGGTGAGTATGTTTTGTGACCCGTGGGGGTTGTATTTGTATGTGATTTACCGAAGTGATTTTTGGATAAAGATTATATTTTCAGGCATCAATAATCTATTAATGATGGTAGTATCTACAGTCACACATAAAACATGAAACAATGTTATCGAATAGTGAAATACAGAAGGAATGATATCTGCTCAATCAGATATACATGGATTACAAAATTTTTCTTTTTTTTCAATCTAACCATTTATATATTTGGGACTTTTCAAAATTTGGATTGACTTATATCATGGGATCACTAGTTAGAGAGGATCATATTTACATTAATGATTTTGTTACTAATTTTTTTGTTGCAATGAAAAACAACGTCTCTTACCATATGATTAACCGATCATTCTTGGTTTTGAGAGTTTGTATATCTACATTTTTATTTGCATATATAGTGAAAAAATGTTTCAATGGATAATTACCCAATGATTTTATTATTAGTGAGATTCACTTTGGGTTAACAGTTTTTTTCATATTGCGTGATGAAAAATTATACTAACTGAAAATAACCGAGTTATTTTATTGATGGATTGATTCATGTAGGGAATGCCATTTTTGGTTTCATATAGTGTTAAAAGATAATTCCCTGATAAAATATCCTAATCGACTTTTTATTAATGTAATTCACATTACATACAAAAATTTTGTTTAGTTGGAGAATAGATGAATGGGGAACCCTCACTGAGGCGTGTTCGGTTTAAATCGATGTGTGATTGTGGGGTGTTGATCTCTTGATTAATCATTAATATCAGGCCACCATTGTAATTTTTAATGGAAACTCCTAGTGGTTCTCTATCCATAACTACATAGGGACCTACATTCAAATGTTTGGTGTTCACTTGGGGTTTTATACCAAATGACTCCTTGGGACAAAAATTGATTGAGAGGATGGGATGTCGGGGACATCATACCCTTTTGGGGGGGAAATTTATCACACTCATAGACTCTATTATTTATTTATGATATGTTCATGAATATCTTCCTACTCCCGGTACTAGACCATTTTCCATAACAATATGATTATAGGATAATTCTATTTGTATACAAAAGAAATGAAATCACGTTAATGAACTTCAGCAAGGGGAACTATTTAGATATTGTATATGTATATATATGAGGTTCTTCAACCATTTCCACGTGCTGTATAGTTGCTCTAAATTCTAGAGCCAAATAAGTAGGTACATTGGGATTTTCTGACATACAAGGAGTTGGTCGATATTTTGAGAAGGGGATTGAGCCATTATGATGCATCCTGCATTTCCGGGTAAGGGAAGGAATCAAAACCCACATAGTTTTTTAAACATGTTATGATTAAAATATCTGATAAATGAAAAATTTTAGTTCTTTGAGGTACCAAATATTCATGCTCGAGGCCTGGATATATGTCCTACATATACCACCTATGTAGAGAATTAGTGTTATCATATATCACTTATTCCCTTAGTGTTGGCCCTATGGTAGATGCTGATAACAATATGGGTGTTGTCTTATTCCACTCGTCAAGGATTGTTTATGGGATATATTTGGATATTGGGAACATTATGATGCTAATGAGGAGTTCATTGAGAATTACTATGCAAATGAAAGCTATGATCTTTTTGAAAACCAAGGATTAGAAAATGATCAGCCTCATTAGATATGGATGAAAGACCCATGTACTGATACATCACAAGATATTTTAAAGATGAAGTGTGAACCTCACATTGGCATCCTACATAACATAATTATTACAAGAATCATATTTATCATTGTTTTGTATGATTCTAAATCCACTAATGGATGAGGATAAATGATCATCACATGGGAATTATTAGGACAATACGAATGAAATATTGAAGACATTATGGGGATTAAATTGATGTGGATACCCATTTGTGTTTGGGATCAAGATTTAAGAAGGTTTCATATATAACATGGTTGTGGAAGGAATCAATACCCTCATAGTTCAACTAATTAGGGATTATGCACTTATGTTGCACATATTCAGGGGTTAAAATTGATGTTTTTCAGGTTATGTCCTACAAACTTTTGTTTCCCTAAAAATTGTATAATAAAATGATGCAAACAATTTGTGAATTGTGGCTATCTATTCTCATGTGAGAAATTATCAGTATGAGAAACAAGGGATGAAAAAATATCAGATTCATTGCTTGTGGATGTAAAACATATATACTAAGACAACACATTGGATGAAAAAAGATCATAAAATTATAGGATACCATATTGACCAAGAATACATACCTTAAGAATGTCACACGACCTAAATGTCAGCTCCTGATGGCTATCACATGACCCGACTATCTTCTACAGAGGGTGTCAAATTATCCAGATGAATTTCCTTGTTGTCATAGCCAGAGCTGGCTAACACATATGGAGGGATTTGTGAGAGTCAATGTAACATTTATTGGAGGGTGTCACATGTCCTCACAGATTTGTTTGGAGGGAATCATGTCACCTAATTGGGATTCCTGAAGGGAATTTCAAGAGTAAGAAGATTGGCCTGGGTGTTTCCAAAACACATAGATGATAAGAACTAGTGCTTCTATGTTGGTTAAGTGGCATTTCTGGATAACATTACAAGGCTTGGATGATGATTCTAAAGGGACTCTCGAGACCTGAATGAAATGCCTAGTGGGTTTCATGTGACTTTATTTCACATGATTAGTTGACATCATGTGATTAAAATTGTAGTCTAAAAGAGTGTCTCATGATTTTGAAAACATGTCCTTCTTCTATTTCATGACCTTGGTGGTCAATTCAAAGCACATGATGAATAGTGGATATCTTTTTTCATATGTTTCCTATCATTAGTCTTTTTTTAAAACTATATATTGTAAATCCCATAGATTTTTTAAATGTTAGCTTATTTTTAATCTCCCAAGATCTGGATGGTGTGTGGGTTTCTCTTTGCATGTCCTGTTATAAGTGCATCATGTGATCTATGGGTGATCACATGATGATATTATTCCTATTGCATGATCTATCTTGCTACAATCAGTATCTGACCTGATGGGAATATTTCCAGTCAATAGTTTATCCACTTGGAGAAATCCACGCTAGCACTGGTGTGTTGGATGAAAATAGGTCAAGCTTCCATCTAGTGTGTCACACGCATGTGGTAGGGTTGCATTTTTTAGGATGCTATAAGGGATTAATATGCATCTCCATTGTAGTTGTTCTCCAATTTTTTCATTGTATCTTGAATGAATCAAGGCTAGAGTCAGTGAAGGGATTTGATGGCACACGTGTTTGCGAGTAACTTCTAGGGATCTCTCTGAGGGAATAACCTGATTTTCAATGAAAATAGGCTCCTCCATTAAAAACATCATTTATTAGATTATTTATACTTAATGAGAAATTATATAATCATGTTGGTATTCTGATATAATTTAATATTTTCATATTGACATGTACAAGAGCCTTCACATGACCTGTACGCCTACTAAGAGGTGTTCGTATGACGCTCGAATACCTGTTGGGTTGATTTTTTGAGATAATGTTGAGGAAATTTTTGGAATGTCATGAGAGTTTTATGAACATGAGAGGCTTTATCAATCTTCCATTTACCCTTCATCTTATTATTTTATAATAGTTGGGAATCATGCGTGATTTCTCAAATGCTTTCAAGGACAATCCTTAAATTTGGTGATGTGTCAAATGGGAAAAAGGGTATTGTGGAGAATACCAATAATTTTTTGAAAATTTACACCCATTTATCCTTAGGGATCCAAGGATGGAGTGCGACATTTAGTGTACATGATTGAGGCACTTCACATGATGTGGATGACTTGTCGATGGGATTTTTTGAGATGTGGAAGACAAATCTCTGGGAACTCATGGTGTCATGCAGATCACTAGGGGTGCAACCTATGACCATTTATACAAAGAGAGGCTCTAGAATGCCCCAACTATAATTATTTTTTATTATATTACAATGTCTTGGGGGTTTCATGAATTTTATTTTATGCTGACAAGGATAACTAATATCCCTATCAGTGATCCATCAAATGTGTTTTCGACCGAAATAGGATCCCACATTTGGATTATTTCCACTTATATTCCATGAACATTCAAAGGGTTTTCCAGGGATCCACCTTGTGATGATCCACATGGAATGGGTTAGTTTATATGGTTTCCTTTTCATGACCACTAGTTGTCCATGACCCCTTTATAAGAGGAGAACATCCTATAAATAGAAGCTATGTGGGATCTACTACAGGTTATTTGTTTCACATGTTTCCACATCATGAACTTATTATGGTCATGTGATCTCACATCCCATAGATTATCACATGATCCATAGGTATTTTACCCCTTTGACTTCCTTTTCTTTTGTATGGAAAATAATAAACATATATATATATATATGAATTTATTTATTTAGGAGTTTTCCAATGTGTATTTTTTGGTCTTCAATTATATTATTATATGAGAATGAAATTAAATTTGATATAACTAATCCATGAAAAAAAATAATGGACACCACCCCAAAACGTGTACTCTAATAGGTAAATAGTACACTCAGACTACCAAAATGTCTTAGGAAAATATGTTATGATAAAAATTACATGAGAATCCATGGTATTATATAATCCCGACCAAAATCATGATTTTAAAATTTGATTAAAAATCTATGATAATTACATTACATGATCCATGAAATTTTATTATATTTTTTTAAATAAATACTTCATTACATTTCAATTGAGAAAATCACCTTGATAGATAAAAAATAATACAATTTAGTTGATTTATCAACTATGATCCATAACATAATTGCATCTTATGTTAACATTAGATAACCTACCATGAAATCTATCATCACATAATCACTCAAAAACATTGGTATAGGTATTAATTAAATAATACAAGAAAATAATTTTCTCCGGACCTTTACATGATTCCAACAAGGTCATTGTAAAAAAACTATATAGTTATTGTTTTTATTATGGGACACCTAAAATGATTCTAGCTATTTTGATACATCATGGACATCTCGAGGTTAATAACCCATCATGAGGGGTGTGAGTCTCATAAATTTGATAGTGGCTTTTAACAAATATTTATTTTCCCCCATAACCCACAAGCCTAAATAAGACCACATGATTTCCATCACTCTATTTATAAATGAAAATATTATATCTGATGAAGTAAGAGTCTCTCAACCATTATAAAATAGTTGATCACTATGATATATATATTAAATGAGTCTCAGTAGCTACCATTCACTAATATCCCTACATTCTACCAATGGAGGAGTCTACATATGTAGGGTGTCTTCTAATAAACCATCCCTTTTAGGGATTGTGTTCCATTTAATGGTGGAAATATAAGATATACTTGACCCAAATTTATTAATAGAGTCAAAGTCACTCTTTTTAATAAATACTACAAGATATTATGGTTAGTATACTCCTCATAGATTTCATACAAATGAATATTGATAATAAAATAGCTCATACACATCCACTCCTTTCTCGTGACCACGTATTAGGTTTTTCTACTTATCCATATAAAACTACATGGAATTATAAGAGTCTATAATCTATCTGGTATCATCAGTATTCTAGGAAAAACCATACATGAATGGAAATGTATTTTATATTTATTACATAATTCATTCATGGTTATCATTATTGTAGTCATTAACCTAGATATTAACATACAGAGGGATCTCATACATGGAATAGATCACTGAAACATCTCCCAATTATTGTTTGAAACTATCATCAATAATAATAATATAGAGATGCCCTTAATTAGTCTCATTAAATATCGATTGAATAAAAAAACGATACAAAACCTAAAGTAATAGTTGGATTTATATGAATAAATCATAGATTATACATTCCCAAGGCCTACCAATACGCTTGATTATACTTTCACACATCCTATGAACCAGAAAAACCTAATAGGAAATTATAACATTATGATCATGGAATAAATCCAATAATATAATTGTGTTCCAATGATGATCTCCTAACTTCATTCGATATCCGGCATCATCTGAGTGATCAATAGAATTTCATCAATGAATATGACCAGGATTTTTTTGTAAATCAGGAAGGAATACACTATTCAATAAGGATATTAATATTAATTACAAATTCTTCAAACTAAACTGCATCATAAGAAGCCCATAGATTACATACCAAAAATATAATGAAGTAAGAGGGACTTTAGCCAAGTTCACACAAAATTGATAGTATAAACATATTAAATTGAACCGGGAGAACCAATTGGATCCCTATAGCTAATTAAACTGATTATCATTACATGGAAAAATATACAAGTTCTTGACTTTCACCAGGTTGAAATTATAATAATCCTCACATGTATATAATTAAAATCATACCTCATTAGAAATAATATATAATCAACCCAAGTTGAAATGATAGGGTGAATAAATCTACTAGCTTTATGAGATCCTAACTAAAATTTCTCATCTCTAAGATATGTTGGAGCTATAATACATGAAAAATGTATATAGGTTCTATATTTATAATTAATCCCATTTTCAAGTGGACCTCTCTCATGGATGGAATCCATAAGAGGTCTAGAAGAGAAATTTCATAGAATCGGTTTACATATGTTGAGATATCAACAATAATGACCCTCAATTGTGATAAATATTAATAAATAATTGATTATAATACCACCTAACTATTGATATATGGGATGTTAGTGGACTTATAATAAATCCCAATATATAAAGATGATATAATGATCCCTATCAGAGGCTTTAAACGATAAATTATTATTGAATCAGTAGATACATTCTAGAGGATGAATAAAAAAGGTATTCTTTGGAACACATCAAAGATGACAATCATCAAATAATTGAATTCATTGAGAATCCAATATACCATAATCCCAATGGAATACTCTGGACAAATTTAAATACCCTTATATTGTACCTATAGGTTTTTATAATTAAGAATAATCTAGTTGTAATACTAAACGATGATCCAACATCATAAACCACATTATAAGATATATATTGATGCACTGAACCAATAATTAAATATACATTTTCTATAGTTGATTCCACAGGAACATTAACCTGAATTGTTGGTACTCCATTATTCTGATTGGTTAATTTCTATCTAATAGAGTAAATCTATCCGAGGAAATAATCTTGATCTGTCATATCTTGACTCTCCAAAGGGGTATCCATATGATAGTGTTACTAACTTGTAACTTTGGAACTAGGTCATCCTTCATTTATAGAGCAAGTCAATGAACCCTAATTAATAGAATGGTGTAGTTCTTTAAACCAAGTTGAATAAATATTAATCTTACCAAAACTAAAATAAAAAACTAATCAGTATCAAAATGTCATAAAACATGTATATGATGCCCATATTTCCATTATAATGACACTATAGTGAATACTATCATAATTATTTTAGATTTTTCTCAGCCACCCACACACAAAGAACTCCAAAAATCCCTCCATCATAGAGGAAGTGGTTAATTCATATCATTACTAGGCTGATTATCATCCCCCGATTAAGAATTTTTATACCTGGACTTGATGTTGCTACTTGATGTAAAGACAATAATTTTTAATGACGTATTATAGATGAATGAACTACCATTGATAATGTCCCTCTTAGTTATGAAGGCAAGATTCACTATCTAAAAAAATAATGGCAATTATATAATCTTCCCCTATAATATGAAAAGTTAAATTTTACCGTCCATAAATTAGTTCAAACAAAAATTATAATCACATAAAAATATGGGTGAAAAAATGACCAGTTTAGAAAAATGGGTGACACAATCCTTCAAATATATTCCTCCAAAAACAATATTCATGAACACCATAAATATATAAACATACAAAGTATTATAAAAGTAATAACAAAAAATGGGCCTATGAATAATCTCAAGATATACCCACACGCAGACTGGAATGGATTATGACATCACTCCAGATCATGGTTATTCAACAAAAGAAATTTTCATTTATATTTACCTTTCAATTAATGGGTGTCTCAATCATGTCAATGATAATAGGTAGAGACTCTATATCAAATAAACAAAATCCTGTGGTCCACCCATTGGAATAAGAATATGTGTGTTCCATAGTAAAAACTATATTTTGAGGTTTGAAAAGGGTGATTGGAAATTTAGTTCCCCATGTCACACATACAATAAAAAATAATTAAAACTCTCTCATAACTATTGATCAACAAGTGATATATATTAAATCGAAGTATTTGAATAAAATATTAAGTGGGACTGATCTTACCATCATTTTTATAACTTATTCGTAGGCTTTCATAGCGGCATATAACAACATTACAAACCAGGTGATTTAAAATATGTCTATAAAAATACTTGGATTCATTGAATAGGGTAAATAGTAATGGGAAACACTCTTTTCTACCGACATACTATAATAAATGAGGTTCCCTGGAATTATATTCCATGTTTAGGATGACAAAGTCACTCGTAGGTCAAGAATAATACACACATAGGATCACATAACAATTCCTAATATATTAAAAGAGAGAACCAAAAACAATGTTTTGTCTATGTAGACTTCCACATAAAAAGTTATATATAAAATTTTTATATAAATTGATGAAACATTAAATAAAAAACCCAATAAAATATATATTAAAATAATTATATTCATGTAACTATTGTCATGTAAATAATATATTTCTATAATTAATTATAAATGAACCCTCCATATACATTATGTTCAAAGAGTTAAACCATAAAACGTAAATCACATATTATATTGCATATTAATCATAAAAAATATAACACAAAAAACAAGTAATACCAGTAATATAATTTAAATATTATACTTTTCCAACATTTGGATTAGGTAATACTAGACATATGATCTATACAATTTTTAAAAAATATCAATCCTTAACCATCCTTCCAAAAAAGTAAATCAAATAATAACAATCCTCCCATAGAAATTTATATTTTCCTCTTCAAAGTCATGTTGAAGGGATATTTTTTGGGTAGCACCATGTGATGGTAGACATTCCTTTTTATACGTTAATGGAGTCTAAATAGTCATGAGAGTACATAAATAATTTTTTGATATATTACACATAGTTATAAATAACCATTGGTGATGGTGAAAGAAATAATAATCCATAAATCATAATAAATGATGTAATATGGAAAATATAGTGATAAGATAATCATTGAAAAAATTGTTACCACCGACCATAATATTGTTGATGATATTGTAATGTCGTTTTTAATACATTAAGAGTTATTAATCTCATATTTCATCCATAGGGAAGCTATATAGTTTTAAAGGAGAATGTACAGTACTGAAAAACAATGTTTGAGTGCATACATAGTTATTTATTTTACTGCATCCATCCATTATGTTCACACATAATGTATAGGGCTATTAGTCTTACCTATATCATTGATCATAAAATAAATCCACACACGCACACTAACATTCCAATATAATATCCATGTAGAACTAATTAATCCACCTCTAACGATGCCCCTAAACAAATTTAGAATACACTTGTGTATACTAGATATGAAATTATTGTAAATCCAAAATTAATATATAACTATTATGTTATTGATTACTATATAGTAAATCCCATATAAAAGTATAATTTAATCGAACAATGATAGAATTAGATGATGCACCAATATTTTGAACTCAACTAAAGGGAGAAAGTTAAATGACATTGTATTTCATAAATCTTGGATATTGAGTTTCCATGATTCCCATCCTCAATGAATTACATATAATATATAAAATTTCCTTAAGGTGAATAACAAATCACCCTAACATATCAAAAACCACAAAGGACCCCAATGAACTATATATCACTTTGAAATATACCCCATTAGGGTAATAGTTTCCAAGAAGACAATATGAAATGGTAATGAATTTTTAATTAACCCAAAAAAGGGTGGATGGTATTACAACATAATGGAAATACAAGGACCTAGAGATATATCAATAGAATTTATTTTCTTATAATTATGTTGTATAGTATAAATCAAATGAAATCATATATAGAATATAAAAAAACGCTTATAAAAGAAGAATGAATGATATAAAAAGAATTTATATAATTTAAGGAATATATATCGATGGAATAGTAACTTCACATTTTGAATAGTAATATGACCATAATGAATGGTTATATGGAAAAAAGAATAGTCACATGTCCTATGAATATATTTATAAATTTTGGAATAGTATCAATGAAAATATGATATATTTATATTCTCAAAAAAGTAAATAAATGTTTTAGAAACTATTAATCATGATTTTGTATTTTTATAAAACATAAATATTCGTTTACAAATTTATAAATAATATAATGATTTAAAAGAAAAATTTATTTCCAAAAATATATTTCTAAATTATTATATTGTTTTCTAATGATTATCAGATAATTTTATCATACATTAATTAATTTTTCAGAGCATTAGAAAATAAATTATAATTTTAAAATTGGCATATTTTGAAAATATAATGATTTTAATTATAAAATAAATATATGATATTTATTAATTTATTTCCATAAATGTAATACATTTTTTAATTCTACACATTGAAAAAACATATCTGTGATTTTTTTTTGATTTTTCTAAAATAGTTTATTTTTTGTTGAATACTAAAATATAATAATTTATGGTATATCACATTATTAGATTAATAAAATATTTTTTGAGATATTTCTGATGAAAGAACTATAATATAAAACTAATTTCATATATTTAAAATATTTTGTTATGGGAATCAACACTATTTGTTTTCTTAAGCTTGAATAATAATCTAATGATTAAAATAATCCAAAACAACCATCCCTTACACTATAAATACCACCCCTCAACACATCATCCCGTCACAGCTCGAAACTCTTTATGTATGTTCTAATTATTTACAATTGCTTTACCAGTCCTCCACCACGTCTAGGAGTATTTGGTATCAATAAAAGACCAAAAACATTTTTTAAGGTGGTTCTCATGGAGAAGAAGCTCATAAGGTAAAATTCCCTTTCATTACCTTCTATTTTCTTTTCAATTTCATTCCTTTGTGTATCATTCATTGACCTCCTATTATGAATGTGTCAATAAAACTATAGTATCTCATTTATATTTTAATATTATTTTGTTAATGAAAAAACCATCATCATTTCTCCTCCATTATTTTCTTCTAAAAATGAAAAAATCTTACCTGATGTGTTGATTTATCGCATTCAAGGATTATAAGTTTTCAATTTCAATTACCTCCTTCAAAAATAGTCATAAAACAATTTTTATGGTAAAAATATTTTAATATAAGTATTATATACTATTAAATGTTTTATAACTATTATATTTACATAATATTAATTAGTAAAACAATACTAGTTCGGGATAATAAAAAAAACCCAAAATAATATAAACAGTTATCATTAACGGTTTTTGTAATGAATTATCCTAATATCGGGAAACAAATAATATACAAAACCATTTATATTTTTTTAATTTCTTTTATTAAATATAATTTCAATTCTTGAAAACAATTCTCATTTCACATGATCTTCCATACACGTATACATTGTACTGGTCATGAAATGCTTGGAAATGAACTAACCTGAATGATGAAGTTGTACCAAATAAGTCAATAAAAACCCATAAATGAACAAAATAAAAGTATAATAAATAATATAAATTATGAAATTATTTCTAAATAATTAATTGATATATTTAATTCGTTTATCCAGTATATTAAGTTCCAGTGCAGAACACCTTCAAACATATGGTAAGGGATTCTTTTGTAACCTCCATTTCTCCTTTTATTACTCTTTATCTCTATTTAACTAAATGTATTTCTTAATTAATTTTATTTAAAATAAATAAATTATTTCATTAATGTTCCAAAAATATTCATTTATCTCAATCCTTATTTACATTAATGGGAAATAAATGTTTTATAAGGTTCCCCTCTCAATAATTTAGATAAGCAAGGCCGATCAGAGGGAACTTCCCTAATTATTACCCATTTTCATGTGCACTAGATAATATGTTCTAAGCAACAATTATTTTAAATAAATATCTCATTTTATTATTAAAAAATTTCTTGGTTAATATCCGGTCTATTACAAACTATTTTTTATTTTGGTTTTAAATAGTCATTACAATTTTCCATCAAACAACACTAATGTGTTTCATTTATAGTGCTTCGTAAAGATTATTTATAGATTTTTTAACTTTATTTTGATATCACCTATCTTGATCCTTTCATATATTCCCTTATAAATTCCCTCGTATGTTTTAAATCAATTATTTCATGGTCACCATTTTGATATTCCCTTTTGTAAGGCCTTTTGACATTATTATGATACAAAATTCATTCCATGGAAAATCGTTGTGATTATGATTAATTCCTTATGGGTGATTCTTCATGTAGAACGAATATTCATCAACATGTTATGACAGTCATTCCCATATAACACTACAATTCATTGGGTAATTTTATCTCCCATGACACATCAGGTGCAATGGTCTTGGTGGTTTTCCTTGACTCATGATAATGATGTGCAATGGTCTTGGTTGATAGTCATAACTCATTCTCTACCATGTGAAATGGTGTTTGAGTTCACCATTGACTCCTGATTATGTCATCTTGTATAGTGTTTCCCAATTACAATGATTCAATGAATACATGATTCAATGATAGATATTTTATTCTTCCATATGTTAATTAATATTCCACGCCTCTTTATGTCTTCAAGTTATGTTTTCCAACCATTCTACTATGATTTATTCTTATTCTTAGTCCATTTTACAGATTTTTAGATCATCCCTGTGTTTATGTATTACCCTGAGTAAACTATGGGGATGTAAAGGATCAAATGATGCTCAGTTCTCATCTAAAATATTTAATGAAAAAAGTTTTTATTTTAGTTTAATGGTGTTTAATTTTCTAACTAATCATCCAATGACACTAGATATTACAACCCAAGATTTATTTTTGATGGTTAAATATTTTTACAATCATGTAATGATATTTTTATAAGACTACGGTCGCTATAGGAAAACATGGTTACAGACTAATTAAAATTATTTAATACGGAACAATGATCAATACATCCTCAAATAATTTTTTTTTGAATTAATCACTAACTGTATTTATGATTTTGGATCCCAAAAACACTTATCCATCATAGGTCCATATCTAGAGTAATTCATCTCTAGGAAAACCCACAATCATGCTTTCTATTAATAATTATTTCTCTAGATACACTATTTGACTCCAAAGGATATATAATATGTATATACTCACTTCATAGGAAGTAATTCACATTTTTATAATATAATTTCTAGGACATATGGTAATTGGTTCCTGAGTGTCGATATACACATCCTAAGCCACCGGTTGTAATGGCCCAACCATTTATAAATAAAAATAACCTTCAATTTTAATAAAATTCCTTATTAAGTGTTATGGTTGTAGAAAAAAAATGAAGATATTTCTCTTTATTATATCATATTGAATTTTAGTGACCATTAAGAATAATTACCATTAATAATATACTTCTTGAATAGTGATAATATGATTTGTATAAATATAGGGTTTTATAAAATCCAATTGATATAGAGAAAGAATGAGATAGCCACAAATAGTAGAATCATACACTATGAATCCCATATATCAGATAATCCAAGCGATATAGCATCTCATGGATTTTCCCTTGATCCAATCCAAGCTGAGATCAAACAACATTAGTTTGAGAAAAAATTATCAGAAGAGTTCAAGCTCATTGAGATCACGACCCAAACAATTTATGTCGAACCACCATATGAAACATTCACAGTTTCCCACCATACTCTTAAGTATGTTTATAGTGTACATATGGTATATGTACCAAAAAACTAATAAAATGACAACTTTTAATGAATATAATTTCATTTTATTCTTGTTACTATATAAATGATATTTATTTTATTCAACAAAAAAATTATTTTATAGTAAATTTCAATTTCAATAAAAGAATTTTTTTTCATGAATTAATAATTTTTTGAAATTAATTTCACTTTGATAAAATATTAATAAGAAATTTTATTTATTAAATATTACTGATCATATAATTTTTATGATGAAAATATTATTTTAATAAGGTATTGAAAACTGTTATTGTAAGGAAACCCTCCATTTCTTAATAAAAGTGGATTTCATTATTTAAAAGTTAAAATGAATTTATTTTTAATATTACTTAGAAAAATATCTATTTTTTTAACAATGAAATTGAAATTATCCAATGGTGAATTTTTCATTATTTTCCAAGCATTTAAAATTTCGGGTAAACAATTAAATATCGTATGAATATAAGGAGTGTGTTATGACATCATAATGATATAAAATACTATGATAAATACTAGAACTTGTATCCATATAAAAATATACCTCATAAATTTAAAATAATTTCATTATCTATTTATTTTTTTAATTTTATAAATCCTTTATGATCCTTCCAATACCATTAATATATTTTACGGTTTTATTATAATTCCTTTAAGAGTATGACTCAGTTACTAATCAATCAATGTATTATTCTATTATATCCTTCCCAGGTAATTATAAAATAGTCAAACCCACTGATCTAGGGCTGAAAACATGATTGAACACCATGAGATGGTTTATGGTTTTGGTTATTTTATTATATTGAGTCGAAAACCTAAATTTGAGAAAAAATAAAGAATTCAAAAGTTATTTCTATACAAACCAACATAATATCCCATTTATCATCACTAAACATCCTCGTAACACATTCCTACTATTTCTTACCCTCTATAGAGTCCAAAAAAGGTTCCCATAATCTCTCAAGATGATCCTCTTATACAATTGAAGTCATGCTCTCAACGTAAGGGATCCTTTAAATCTTTATTAAATGTATGTTTATTTATTATCTTTTTCCATATATTTCCAATTCCTAGTGATGGGATATTTTATTGAATGTCCCTATTAATTACCATGTAATTTAAAATTAATGATATACAAATTCCTCTCTCATATAACCCTTTTATGAATTGTTATGTTGTACTATTATACTGCCAAAATTTCACCACGATTTTCAAAGACAAAACCATTATGTAGTGAATACTATACCCCTTTCCTATCAAGGGTGTTCATCTTTGTTAAGTTATACATGTTGACTGGGGACTTACATGTATGTATTCAATAATAAATTATCATTGAATAAAACATTACTTTTAATGAATCTGGTTTTTATGATCGATGTGGCACACTTAAACATGAGAAGAAAATTAACGTGATGGGTGCACCTAAAATTATATTGGTCTCCAATGAAATGGGTAATGTTTTAGTCAAATGATACATCATGAAAGGTATTTTGGAGTGAACCTAATCCATGATGGGACATTATCCCTTAAGATTTCATAATATTTAGTCTTTAAATATGTTTATTATGTATTGTTTTGAGTTTTTATCCAAATTTATCATGTTTCCAAAATGATTTTCATGTTATATCGTGTCTTATTGTTAGTATTTCAGATTCTCACCCCATTTATCTCCAATTGATACACCTATTTTCTATCACATTTTAGATTATTTGTGTTATTCAATGTCTATTCCCTTACCAGTGTTTATAGCTCATCCCATTCTTATGTATATCCATAGGATATCCAATATATTTTTATGTAAATTGTTATTATAGAGGCCCAAATTTATCATACATTACTATTACATCATTTTTAAGACAAACAATATAATATTATTATGAAAGAAACGATCCAAAGATTTAGTGTCTTGGTAAAATTTAAAAAATAAAAAAAATTAGATATTTATATGTTAAAATTATTTAAATTCTTCTCCTCCAGTTTCATAGTGGCCCTAATATACTCCTTAGTGTAAGTAGAAACTTGAGGATATAAATCTAATAAATTGGTGTGATAAAAACCATGAAAGGGGATAAATAAAAACCTAAATCAATATAAAATGGGTGAGAGTAATAAATATCATCATCATAACACATATATGGTATAATCATCATAATTTTTATAGGATTCATTAGCTAAAGGCCCAGTATGTGGAAATGTATAAAAATGAAACATCAAGCCTTATTGGTCAAATAACACAGATAGTTGTGAAAAAATATAGCATCATGTTCATGTAAAACATATTTTAATAATAATAACATTATCATTATGAAAAATATAGCTTATTTTTATCCCATATTACACCTTATCTCATGAGCTACGTCACATTGACGACTATAATGGAGTGTAATATAATACCTGGCTCACCCATCATGTCATTACATTTAAAAAATCATGCATACCACATAGAATGTATGACTATTTTTTTGAAATAAAATAACCAAAGGAAAATAAATTTGTTTCATGATAATTTCAGAATGAATACATAAATTAATAATCCATATGTTTCCCATAATAAAAATTGAATAATATTTTGGAATAATAATCATTATTCTTGAGTGAGGACTAAAAAATCTCAAGAGAAGTAAAACATGTGGTTTTATAGTAAATAGTTTATTTGGAAAAAATAGTACATTTTTCTTAAAACTAGATAAAAAGAATTTATAATCAATAAATGAAATGGGAAGTAAAATTAAATTATATTTTTGTAATATTAAAATAACATGCATACTTAAATTTGGAACAAAATAAGAATAACCTAAAAATGGTAATTGGGTTCGAGAACCCCCAAACCGTATATCTAAATGATTTATTCAATTTAATATCTCTGATAATGAAATTAGATTCATTAATTTAAAAATCTAGAAACTCTTATATATATATTCATTAATTTTAATGTTATTTGGTACATCCATATCCATTTTTATGTGTTATAGTGCTCAATTTCATTGTTTTGGAGTGTTTGTTTTCTGGTTTTCCATGATCTGTTCAGATATATACTTGCATGTAAGATCTTGTAAAATAAGGATGGTTTTATAGAATTTATATTATATGTTATTAATGACATTAAAAAAATAATAAACGATCTTATATATCATTTGTTTATATTTTATGAGGTTGAAACATTATATAAAACATTATTTATAATAAATTAGATTTAGTTTGATATTTTCAATTTTCCAGAAGAATGTAATGTTTATTATTTAATAATATTTATATATGATAGTTATAGATAATAAATGTGATTATAAAATAAATTTTATATTATTATTCTACCATTATAATGGTTTTAGGATTATCCTTGATGGAGGTAAAGGAAAATAATTATGCATCATCCACGATTGTGGTAAATCAACACATTACAGATGTTGATTTCATTTATAGAATAAAAGTGGGTGGGGAAACGGATTGGTCATGTATTATATCATTAACATAATAAAATTACATTTTATTTGTAATTTAATAATTGTCATGAAACTTTTATAAGGGGATACATGTAAAAAATAAGAAAATAAAAGAAATTTAGAAGAAATAAAAACATAGTGATAGAGGGTTTTACCAATTGAATTATCCTCATTTAGAACCTTCTTATGGAAATTTGTTTTATCCTTCGGTTGAGGAAAAATTATCCAAGACATGGGGAAGTGTATTGGGAATAGAATTGGGGAAATATAGGAAAATATTCAATGATTTGTAAGTGTGCTGAGAATATGTGTTGAAGTAATAAAATAATTATAACTCATATACAGATATGTTATTATAAGTATGAAAAAACCCTATTTCACCATCTATCCATCCTACGGAAAACGATATCAACACCCGTGCGTACGTACGGAATACCGTCTCCACGCCGTGGTGAAATCTATTTTTCCACCGACACCTTACATGGATGGGTAAAATGGTGTAAATAATAACTATATATGTTTATTATAACGTCATACTGATTCTCATATATTATACCATCCACTCCAATTCTATTCAATAATTATGGGAACGATATCATGGCTCGTTCTTACGTACGGACTACCGTCTCCACGATGCGATGAGATTCATTCTCCATGTTAACCATACATGAATGATCATAAAGTTTATATAATGAATAATAATGAAATATATGAAATAATAATGCTATTGGATTTATGTATATATATGTATGTATGTCATCTATTTAGTTTCATTCAATTCAATAAGGAAACGAAAACAGCGTTCATGAGTATGTACGGCCTACCGTCTCCATGAACGGTGTATTTCATTCCTTCTATTGATCTATAATATATATATATATAAATTATCAATATATATTATATATAAATCATATTTTACATTCTGGAATTATGTAAATCAGGATATAAGTATTAATATCAAGAACAAAAATTCGAAACACATACGATAAATGAAATGATTTTACCCAAAACGCTGCTTCAACATGGAATTTACAAAAGAACGGGTAATATAAAGTCATAAGTGAAACATATATGATATCATAACAATGAATATGATTCTTTAATAAGCCAATGACATTATTTAAATCATTATACAGGAGGTTCAGATACGTACGAAGCATACCAGAACTAAGGTAAGGGATAATTTTGCAAATCTCGTTTTTATCCGAGATTGCTTATTCGTAAGTATTTACTAGGGATATTGCTATCATCCTTATTCATGTTTTATAAAAGTGTATTCATTTATGTTTAATGTCCTTTTTACGCATTTTGACTTTTACCCCATTGTATGGAAGGAATATTTCTTATATTTACCCTATATGGTACTTTTTGACTTTTCCGTCAAAAGTACGAGAAGAATGGGTTTTTAATGTATACAGCATGAAAGTATTTTTATGGTATTATAATGCCTTATTATCATGAAGCTTCCTATAAAAGATTTCATGACTATTTTAAACAAAATCCATTTATTTTAAAAAATTTCATGACATTTTGTGAAAAGAAAATGATTTTGAAAAAAAAAGATATTTTCCTCAAAAATTGATTTCAAGTGTTTTATCAAAACCATTTTCACTTAAGATGACATTATTTCACATGTGTATGTTTCAAGTATCATGTATCTATGATTTACATGGTTTCACTTTTCTAATGATGAAAAGATTTCCAATTTTTTTATGGATTACGTTATGATGGAATGATGTTTATGAAACACATTTTATTCTTAGGTTAGGATTAATGATTTATATTTATATTGTGGCACACGAAAGAATGATTTCAATATGAGATGGGTGGGACCTATATCTCCTTACAATGCATTGGGTAATGATTTATATCTCATGAGATAGACATGGCTGGAACGGAAAGTTAAACTGGTTCAGTAATACAGGACTAGAACTTGGAGTGTACTCGATTCAGAATGGGACTTTGTCCACTAAGATGGTCTTGGAAGCAATGCCTTGGCTACTATGGAAATAATATCATGTGCTTAATGTTTTCCACAATTACATGTTTTATTCCCATTCTATTTTATCATGATTGATGTTCCCTTATGATATATGCCTTACGTACAACCAAGAATCATGTTTTTGCTCATGATTTTGATGTTTAGATTTTATGTTCAAGTTTTTGCATTCATATGTTTATGGATTTTTTTATGTTCTCTATGTTTACCCTTACTGAGAATTTGAGCTAACCCCTTTTATGTTTTCTTTTCCCCAGGATACAAAGAGTGATTTTAGGTAAGAAGAAAAAAGGGGAAGATCATTATTGGGAGATGTTGAAGATATTTCACCACAATTAAAAGATTACGTTCAGAGTTTCCAAAGACACTAAACTCTTACGGTCCTTGTGTGTCTATTTTTGTTATGTATTAAGTATTCCTCAAAAGTAATGTATTGTCCATGTACGTCAAGCTTTGGGTCTCTACAATTGGTATCAGAGGAAAGTTTTAGTCAACCTATGGAAACTAGGATGCAAGAACTTTAGTGAGACCCCTAGAGATATTTCAAAGGTATATCTAGGGATGTCCCTAAGGTTAAGTATAAGTATAGTTTATATTCTTAGAATTATGGTAACGATATTAGATTAAAATTAAGATGTTAGATATTTATGTTACTCCCCCTTTATTATGATTTTTTCCTCTCACACTATTCTTTTTGGGTTTTAGAAAATGGTTAGAAACATGATGATTCACAATAATGGAGGATATGATGGACAATGGAATGATATTCTTCATGAGAAACCAAATTAAATGGGATTTGGAAATCCAAACATCATTATTATGCTGAATCAGCAATCTCATAATATGATCAATAAACTCAAATTTGGTAAGTTTCCTGACTCGGATTATAAGAGAAATATGGAGTTTCATGATGATCTTAGAGGAAAGAAAGTTCAATTTCCCCTATGTAAATTATGTGGGAAGAGGCATCAAGGATAATATTTCAAAGGAACTGGAAGATGCTTTGGGTTTGGAAAAGAAGGACATAAAGACAGTAAGTTCAATGGAAAAGGTTCAGTTAACACTATGGATGATGATAATGGTATTTCTATGACATCAACAATGGTTAAATGTTTTAAATGTGGAATGTAGGGGAATTATGCAAACCAATGACCTAAGGGAAAGTCTCATGAAGAGAATCAGTATGGTCTTATGGGTAATATTTATGTTGATGATGATGAAGAGACTACAAATGATATGTGAGATGAAATAATTGTTGTAGCTCGGTCAATGGTTTAAGAAGGTAGTGGAATGATTACATGTTTATCAAGTGTAATGTTATATAAGTAATATCATGGTACTATTGAATAAAGATACATATAAGGATTGTTATACTGTTGTCTTTCCTTATGTTTTGAAAGTATATGATGAATGGTACTAGTAACCATGAAAAGTTATTCAGATATTTTTGGAAAGTAGATGATATGCGCGTAATGAAGGGATAAGGAAAAAATTAAATGTTTGATAGTATTCATGAGCTCATGACTGATATAAGGAGAAGGTTATATCATGGATTGAGTATATTGAATTTTTGGATTTTGGTATGTGGAAAGAGTTAACTTTTAACAGCATTCATGTTTTCACTATGGTTTAATGGGTATTCATTTTTCATTAGAATACATGATTAAGGTATTCACATGATTTGAATGTGACGAACAAGATATATGGGGGATAAATGATGGTTGGTTGGAGACATTTAAAGTAATCGTTTTCTTTATACTATGATCTTGGACCGAAGTATTATAGAAAACGATTGGAATGGATTATGTTGGACATATGTTAGTATTGTTTAAGGATATAACTTTTTTCGATATTATTGATGGGATGTTATAGTAATGTAGTTTTCAAAAAGGACAACCTATAGGACGGGCGATATCCCATCGCGTTGGACAAGGCTGTGGGAATCGAACCCACAACGGAAATGTGACTGGCCTTTATCGGATACCATTGGCCTACGAGAAGTCCCTGTTTAGTTGAAAGTAGTTTTATTATATTAAGAAGTATGTTATATGAGGTATAAGTCCATTTTAGGAACCATATATGATTAATCTCACTATAGATTGACTTATGTATATTTAATAACTTTTTCTAACCTTTTGTTTGAGACAGATGGAATGACCTGTCATTCTATCACATGATCTGCTAACACTTCATGAATAAAAAATTCATCTTCACTTCTTTAAGAGATGAAGTGGGAATTATTCAGGGCACGAACAATAGTGAGACTGTACAAAAATAAAGTAAGTATTTATTCAAACTCAAATTATTCAACTTTTGGGAAATGATATTGAAAACCAAAAATGTTGTCCTAGTGGCCTTATATCTGATGAATCAGATGGTACCGTAGATCATCACAAATTTATGGCTTTGTGATTGTTGGATTTTTCATAGCCATGTTCTCTACCACTCTCCATCAGAACATGTTGGTTAGATTTTTCTTCCATATCCATATTTTCACCTATGTTCTCCTACGTGAAAACCCAGTGATGTGTTAATTTGGGTAACCATTATGTTTCATACTTTAGTTTTTAAATCCAAGTTCTGGTATTCCTTTTTACGATGTGGGTTTCTATTAAAGAAACTTTCGAGTAGTAAACAATTTATAACCCCGATGAATTTCAAGGGTGAAATTCATTTTAAGGGGGTTAGAATGTAACACCCCGAGATTTTATGAAAAATATTCTTTTTAATTTCATTGATGTCTTGTGTTGTAATCTACAACAAGATTTTATTGCGCTATACGCAACACCGTATGAGCTTGCAGTATACACAACACTATTTTTGGATCATGTTACTCACAATTTTGATAGTAGTTATTCTACGAAACATTGAGTGTATATAAATATAGTCAATGAATAAATGAAATATGGTTGGATTCAATTATACAAAACAACGGGGGAGTCTTTCACAACACGCAACCCTTACTTGGCCTGCATTACACGCAATCGTGACCTTCCTCGATAACATGTGTTGTACGCAATACCAGGTTTCACTAAACAATTATATATGTTTATAATATTATTATGGACTCGCCGTTATGAATAGTATCAACTACAATTTGAATTTTATAACATTATTATTCATCTTACACATTTTATAGAACATGGTATGACAACAAAATCAATTTTTTGAGTAAAAGATGTATTTTTCAAAAAAATGTAGTTTTGCCGCCTTTTAATGGCACACCCACTTTAAATCTTCTTTTTGACATGTATATAAGTTAAATTTGACAAAAAAAAATTTTTTTTGGAATCAGGATATAAAAATTTACTTTGTATAAATTTTTCATATTATTCAGATAACTTTCATATTTTAATGAATAGTAAAAACTCGCTATATTTTAATTAAAAACAACTTTTTTCATCGCAATAATTTATATGGTTATATTATCTTTTTAATTGGGTTTATAGTGTAATTAGAATATATTTTTACCATTAAATCCAATTTTGGTCATTGGAATTAATTTCACTTTGAAATTGGATATAAACAAGTGTCAATCTTTTGATAATTTTTGTTTCTTAAAAAACATGCTATTTGTTTTGGTAATGAGAATTAATTTTAAAATTAATTAATTCCACTTCTATGTTTTGAATTTGGAAAAATAGACATCAGTTTTTAATTTGGAATATCAAATAATTCTTAGGCTGATTTTTTGGTATTTTTCTGAAAAACTGCATTTTCGATGAATAGTGAAACCACTTAGTGGTAGTTAAAAAACTGACTTTTTCATTTAAATGAAATTTTACCATTTCTGTGAGTGGAATTTCAAAATTCCGAGAGACATGGTTAATATCAAGGACTAAAATTTGGTTCAATGAGATGAAAATAATTTTTGGTGAATAGTAACTTTTTACTTTTTTTACCACGGTTAAAAGTAAATAGGGTAATTAAGGGTAAAAATGATATTATTATTACCTAACACATGTCCTAATTCTATTGGATAAGTGTAATTCTGCCAAAAACAACCTTAGGGCTAAAATATGACCATTTAGGCCCACGTGGATTAGATTAGGACATTTATTATTAATTTATTTAAAGAGGGGATAAAATAGTTAAAATCAATGTTTAATAACTAAATTATTTTTAATATAGGGTTATACATAAGATAAATTCTACTATAAATATGAATTAGAAATATAAAAATATTTCCTACATAATGGTATTTTATTTTTAATTTCTAGACATAAAATAAGTTAATTTATTTATGACACAAAGATGATGCAGTAATTACGTTTTTAATGAAATATTGACATAATTGATGTTATAAATACCCAAATAAATGTAATTTGAGACTTTTTAGGAATTGCACTAGTTTTATAGGTTAATATGACATGTTATTATTGATTTAGTTAACTTTTTTCTAACTAATCATTATGTTATAATTATCACAAAAATCAACTACCAAATAGTGTCAAAATTGACATAAAATAGTTTTTAAAATAAATATTATATTATTAATTGTTATTTTATTCCTAAAAATCTAATTTTCGGCCAAATGACTTATATAAGGTTATATATATTAATTATCAACAACATGGGGTTATATATATTAAATCTAAATGATAAGGTTAAAATAGAAACCTAAACTTGTTTAAATTCTATTGGATGAGATGATTTCGACCCATACCCACCTTAGATTCTAAATAACTCAATTTGTAGCTATTAAAAACCGAATATAACATTATAATAAAATAATATTTTTAGTTTTTCCAAAGGTGCCCCTCTCCTCCCTTATAAAAGGGAACCTCCTCCCTCTCTTCCTCACACCACTTTGAGCCCTCAAGCTCGGCCAAACCCTGCAAAATTATCTTATACACTTCCGTAGAAACATCCTAGAGGTTCTGGTCTTCTTCAAAGACCAATTTTAGTGCCCTAAGAGGAGGTCTCAAAGAGGCTCTTCAAATAAGAGGTAATGTCCGTTACTGATTCTTTCAAAATTAATTTCTTCTTCTACTTCTTCTTATATAGTTGTTTCATTATGAAGTAATAACATAAGTATAACTCATATACTGATATGTTATTATAAGTATGAAACAACCCTACTTCACCATCTATCCATCCTACGGAAAACAAAATCACCACGCGTGCGTACGTATGGAATACCGTCTACACGCCGTGGTGAAATCTGTTTTTCCACCAACACCTTTCATGGATGGGTAAAATGGTGTAAATAATAACTATATATGGTTATTATAACATCATACTGATTCTGATATATTATACCATCCACTCCAATTCTATTCAATAATTATGGGAACGATATTATCGCTCGTGCGTATGTACGGACTACAGTCTCCACGACGCGATGAGATTCATTCTCCATGTTAACCATACATGAATGATTATAAAGTTTATATAATGAATAATAATGAAATATATGAAATAATAATGCTACTGGATTTATGTATATATATATATGTATTTCATATATTTAATTTCATTCAATTCAATAAGGAAACGAAAACAACGTTCATGCGTACGTACGGCCTACCGTCTCCATTAATGGTGTATTTCATTCCTTTAATCGATCTATAATATATATATGTATATGATGAATATATATTATATATAAATCATGTTTTACATTCTGGATTTATGTAAATCGGGATATAAGTATTAATATCAAGAACAAAAAGTCGAAACACATACGATAAATGAAAAGATTTTACCCAAAACGCTGCTTTAACATGAAATTTACAAATGAAAGGGTAATATAAAGTCATAAGTGAAAAATATATGATATCGTAACAATGAATATGGTTCTTTAATAATACAATGACATTATTTAAATCATTATACAGGAGGTTCGAATACGTACGAATCATATCAGACCTAAGGTAAGGGATAATTTTGCAAATCTCATTTTTATCCAAGATTGCTTATTCGTAAGTATTTAATGGGGTTATTTCTATCATCCATATCCATGATTTATAAAAGTGTATTATTGTATGTTTAAAGTCACTTTTACCCAATTTGACTTTTACCCAATGGTATTGAATGAATCTTTCTTTTATTTACACTATAAGGTACTTTTTGACTTTTCCGACAAAAGTACGAGAATAATGTTTTTTTAACGTATACAGCATGAAAGGATTTTTACAATTTTATAAAGCCTTATTTTAATGAATATTCCTCCAAATGATTTCATGAATATTTTCAACAAAATATTTTCCTTTTAAAAAATTTCATGAAATTTTGTGAAAAGAAAATGAATTTGAAGAAAAAAGGATATTTTCCTCAAAAATTCATTTCAAGTGTTTTATCAAAACCATTTTCATATATGATGACTTTATTTCACATGTGTATGTTTCAAGTATCATGTCTCTATGATTTACAAGGTTTCACTTTTTTAATGATGAAATGATATCCAATTTTTTTGTATGGATTACGTTATGATGGAATGATGTTTATGAAACCCATTTTATTATTGGGTTATCATTAATGATTTATATTTATATTGTAGAACATGAAAGAATGATTTCCATATGAGATTGGTGGGACCTATATCTCCCTCCAATGCATTGGGTAAAGATTTATATCTCATGAGATAGACATGTCTGGAATGAAAAGTTAAACCAGTTCAGTAATACAGGACTGGAATGAGGAGTGAACTCAATTCATAATGGGACTTTGTCTACTAAGATGGTCTTGGGAGCAGTGCCTTGGCTAATATGGAAGTCATATCATGGGCTTAATGGTTGCCACCATTATATGTTTTATTCCCATTCTATTTTATCATGACTGATGTTCCCTTATGATATATTCCTTAGGTACTTCCAAGATTCATGTCTTTGCTCAAGATTTTGATGTTTAGATATTATGTTTATGTTTTTGCATTCAAATTTTTATGGATTGTTTTATGTTCTCTATGTTTAACCTTACTGGGCATTGGAGCTCACTTATTTTATGTTTTCTTTTCCCCAGGATATAAAGAAATGTTTTAGGTAAGAAAAAAGGGGAATATCTTTATTGGGAGATGTTGAAGATATTTCACCCCGATTAGAAGATTACATTCCGAGTTTCCAAAGACACTAAACTATTACGGTCCTTGTGTGTCTGTATTTGTTATGTATTAAGTATTCCGTAAAAGTAATGTATTGTCCATTTACTTCAAGCTTTGGGTCCCAACACCCACTTTTGAAATTTATAAATTTTAATAGTCAAAATGGACTTTTTCTAGATTCAGAATATAAAAAAAATTTAGGGTGATTTTTTTGTATTTTTATGAGAACATTCAATTTTTGATGAATAATGAAAAACACTGCGTTATTGAATAAAACTAAATTTTTATTTAGATAATTAGTTATTTTATTTTCATTTATTTTAGGTAAAAATAGATATATAATATGATCACGACCTGTCCTTGAGGCCCATGTTGTGACTACCCCAAGCCCACCTTCCATAGGCCAGGGGCTGGCGACTTGCACTAAAGTAGAAAAATCCCATAAAAAGGGAAGTCACTGCCTTTATAGGGAAAAAACACCACAGAGTACGCAAGATGAAGTAGACACCAAGTAAACTGAGTACAAAAGTAAGTGCTGGAAAGTAAATGTGCCAGAATACAAGCCCAACTCAAATTAAAGAACAACTGGAATGAAAGTACAACACCTGAAAAGTAAAGTAGTGAGTCCGAGCCATCCTCCGGAAACCCCACGTGAAGGGTGGGTACAAATAGTATCCTCTGCTCCTTGGCTCCGGTTGTTCGCTCCGTGTACATCCTGTCAAGTGATCCACCTCCAGGTATTGTCCAGCTCCATGAGCTCCCTCTTCGATCATCACTGTCTGTCGTCTGCATCCAACACAATGTAGTGCATGGCATAGCCGGTGCATGGGTGAGTATACGCTACTCAGTAGGGACCCCAAGACCCCCGAAGGTCTCCCATATTCCACGAATGATAAACCAAGAAGGAAATATACAAACACGAAGTAAAAACCAACTCTACTTATGTATATACCCATACATATACCTAAGTCATCAATTCCAGCTCGGCTCCAGCACACGAGACCAAGTACAACCCATTCCACACAGGAAAACATAACGCATTACACATAGGAATTTACCACCCAATCCACATAGGAAAGAATAACTCAATCCACATAGGATATCAAGTCAATCACATCAAAGATAATTAGTGAAATTCAAGAATCTGCTCACACAGGTATACATATTGTAAGATGATAGAGATGATCAGATGTAGCCACTGATTCATTTAAGTTTTCGAGCCCACATAGTATACAAGACCAACTAAGCTGTCGGACCCCCAAAGGATACAAGACCAGCTACTCTTCTGGACCCACGTTGGATACAAGTACAGAGTCAAATACTATCGGACCCACATTAGATACAAGAACAGTAGTCAAGTACTTCCGGACCCACATACGATACATGAACAGTAGTCATCGCCGTCGAACCCACGAAGGATTCCAGTCCGGTCGTCGTCGCTGCCAAACCCATAGTGGGTCCCAGTATAGTTGTCATTGTCGTCGCATTCAGAGCCAGCTCTAGGGTTCCGGCACACAGCATGCTCGATTCCATGAGGGTCCGCAACACAAGCCAAGGGGGGTCGATACATCAACTGACAAATAGTCCAGAGTTGATGTATCCCAATGTTCCGTCTCGTCAAAAGGAACTCAACGCGATAGACAACGCGTCAATCGGACGCCTGGTGTGAGAGTTATTGGCTTTTTCGTCCCATGGGCCCGATTAGTTTTTAAGCTAAAACCAATCTGACCGTACTCCAGATACATCCAAAACTTGATCGGAGTAATCCAAAAGAACCGTCACACTAAGAATAATTCAACAAAGTCGACGGCACGTCAATCGAACGTTTGGATCTCAAGTTATAAGCATTTCCGCTCCGAGGGCCCGGTTGGTTTCGTGTTTAAACCAACTCCTTCATACAAATATTTCACAGAAAACCTGAGTGTAATATACATAAATGACCATCTCGATCCAAGGATCGCAACGCAATTAACGGTGTATCGATTGGAGGTCTGTAGCCCATGTTTTGAGAATTTTGATGGGTTTGTCCGGAAATAGGGGTTTGGGCCTGGTCCGACCCGGGCCAATACCCCCTGGGTCGGCCCAAACCGGGTCATCCCGACCTGGGTCTGGGTCTAGCCCAGATGGCGCGGCCTAGCCGATCCGGTGCAGCCCCGCCCAACCGGTGCGGCCCAACCCGGCGCGGGGGTCCGGCCCAGCGCGGGCGGCCCGACCCAGCGTGAGCGGCCCGGCTCGGCTGGGCGCTCGTTTTGTGACCAATCGGGCACAAAGGGGGTGGGGGGGGGGGTGTGGAACCGCCCCTTACTTCAAAATGGCAGACCTGAGTGGTCCTCCCTACTGTGCTTGCCGAGTGTTCAACCCCCGGTTCTTCAGGGTAACGACCGGCCATTATAGTCAGCCGGTTGAGCCACGCGGGACCCACGGGGGTCCCGCCTCTAAGATGTGCCGGTGGCCTGTAAGACCGGCCACCTCTTGATGTGCCTCCACGGTCCTTGTCCGACCGGTGTGGCGTGATGGCGCCACGCCCCACCACTGCGGCCCACTCTTAGCCACGACCTCCTTTGGCTTCACTGGCACGGTGCGACGGCACCGTGCTGCTTCGCCATGGCCCGATCCAGCCGCGGTTCCCTCGTTTCAGCGTGGTGTTGTTTCACTGCACCACCTCCGTTCCAAACCACGATGGTGATCAACATAAAAAGGGTAGGATGGTCAGCTGGTTTTGTGTGGTCTGACCTCCTCCCTTTAATTGATAACAGACAGATAATTATTTAACAACAAAGTTGGTTAAATAAAAACATGAATGAAGAAATAACCCTTACCTCGAAGAAGTTTTTGAATGATGATCGTCACGGGAAACGACATCGCGAGGTGAAGCTCCGTATAAGTTGACAGAGAACTTCTATGGAGGAAGTGGCGTCTTCCTTCCTTTGACGCATGGAGAATATCGAAAGAGGGTGCGTCATCGTTCTTCGGGAAAGGCGTCACACACCGGTTGCAGAGAGGAGAATAGATGACACGTCGATCTCTCCTTATGGTGACAGAGTTCTTCGTCGAAGTCTAGGTGTTCTTCATGAGGAAGATGATGTTCTCTAGGAAAACACACAAGATCAATCTCCCCAATTATCCTCACACAACAACCAACCAAAATAAAATAAGGTTCATCCTTATTTTATTAACTAATTCCATGAATTCAAAAATTCAAACTATTATCTCACTTAATTGATTATGTGTATTGGCATAATTAAAGAGGGGAGAGGGGAGAGTTACAAATTAAAAGCAAGAGGGGTTATAATGGGGAGTTAGGTAATTTGAAGGGGGTGGGGCTCATGTGGGCCCCACCTCACTAATATCCTAACAACAGGAGTTAGGATATTCCCTCACATGGAAGTTAAAACACATAGAAAAATAAAGTTGTGCCACAACTTTATTCACTTAACACTGAAACCACATTTTTAAACAACTCTTCCTGGGAAAACGCAACTCTAGAAAAGGTCATATTATAAAAATACCGGCACTACGGTTTCATCGGTGCCCTCAGATTTAGATTCCGAGCACCGGTTCAATAGTTTGAAAAACCAGCTCGTTCATTCACTTAACATACCTGACCTAAACTTCGGAAAATGATTCCGGGCACACCGGGCCTCAGAATCAGGTTCCGTCAAGAAACTGCGTACTTGTAAAATCCCAAAAAATTTAAGAAAAAAATTTTCATGAAAGTTAAGGGTATATACATTACTCCCACCTCAGGGCTTTATGTCCCCGAAATGATACATCACAAAATAGGGAAACAAATGAGGGTACTGAGCACGCATCTGAGCCTCCCACTCCCAAGTGCTCTCCTAAAGGTTCCTGTGCTGCAACCTGATGCGCACAAGAGGAATCAACCACCCACAAAGGATCCACTCCCGTCGATCCTCGCTCTCCACTGAAACCTCCATAAAAGTCTACCTGTCATCAATGTCCAACTCCCCATGGTCGATGATATGTGTCAGGTCGTGCACGTATCTCCTCAGCTGAGATACGTGGAAGACGTCGTGCACCTGGTACAACTGAGGTGGTAGAGCCAGGTGATAAGCCACCTCACCTATCCTGTTGAGATTCTGGAATCTTCTGATAAAGTGCGGAGATAACTTTCCACCCGGCCAAATCTCCATAATCCATGTCGAGGTGAGACCCATAAGAAAACGTGGTCGCCATCCTCGAACTCTAGTGGTCTCCGGCTCCGGTCAGCATAAGACTTCTGTCATCTCTGAGTTGTCCTCATCCGCTCTTGGATGACCTGGACCTTCTCTGTCATGGCCTAGACCATCTCTGGCCCCACAAGTGCTGACACCCTAGGGTATGTCCATCATAGAGGTGATCTGCAAGGTCGGCGGTAGAATTCCTCGTATGGTGCCATCATGATGGTGGAGTGGTAGATGTTGTTGTACGCAAACTCCACCAAGGGTAGGTGATCCTCCCATCTATGACCAAATTCAAGGACACATGCACAGAGAATGTACTCCGGAGTCTGAATAGTCCTCTCCGTCTGACCATCCATCCAAGGGTGAAAGGTGGTTCTTAGACATAGTTGTGTCATGAAAGCCTCCTGCAACCCCTTCCAAAGCTGGGAAGTAAAACATGCATCTCTATCCGAGATGATTGATGATGACACCCCAAGAAGTTGTACGATCTCCTGAACGTAGAGGCACCCCATGCTCTCCACTGATCCCTGCTCTCTGATGGGTAAGAAGTGGGCCGACATGGTGATTCGGTCGACGATCACCCAAATTGAGTCATGACCACTGGATGTATATGGAGTTCCAGTCAAAAAATCCATAGATATCCCATCCATTTCCACTCTGGGACCTCCAGTGGCTATACCAAGCCTGCTGGTACCTGGTGCTCCACCTTCACCTACTGGCAGGTGAGGCATCGTGAAACGAACTCTTCTACAACCTTATTCATTCCCGGACACCAGTTCTGTCGTCTGAGATCCTGATACATCTTCGCTACACCTTGATGTACCGCCAATGGGGAAGTGTAAAACTCCCTCAGCACCTCCTCCTGCAAAGAGTCTAGTACCATGGTACGTCATCTGAAAAGGACGATGTGATCTCCTCTTACATTGAATCCATTGGGTGCTTGTCCCGAGGATATCTGTGCACGTCTCTTATCACAGTAAATGTCCCCACGTTGTGCCTCTCTGAACCGCTGATGTATTGGAGGAGTGAATGTGAGTGATTATAGAAAGGTTTCCCCATATCTATCCACAAATGATATCTGTAAAGCGGCTAACTCCTCTGTCACCTCTCCAAGTAGCTGGATGTCTGTCCTCCTGCTGAGAGCATCGGCTACTACGTTCCCCTTTCCAGGAGTATAGACTATCTCAAACTCATTGTACTGGAAGAACTCGAGCCATCGTCGTTGTCTCATGTTCAAGTCCTTTTGTGAGAAGATGTACCAGAGACTCTGGTGGTTAGAGTAGACTGTAAAGCGCTCTCCCATCAGATAGTGTCGCCACATCTTCAGAGCGAAGACCACTACTACTAAATCCAGGTCATGGGTAGCATAGTTCTGTTCATTTTGTCGCAACTGCCATGATCCATAGGCGATAACTGCCTGATCCTATATTAGGACACACCTGAGTCTGGTCCATAAATCATCGCAATAGACTACGTACCCTACTCCCTCCTCCGGCAGCCTCAAGATGGGTGCACTGGTCAATCTCTGTCTCAGCTCTTGGAAGCTCTAATGACATCTATCTGACCACAAGAAGGGTTTCCCCTTATTTGTAAAAGATGAATGTGGTGCTGCAACTCTGGAGAAGAATGGAACAAATCTCCGATAGTACCCTGCAAGACCCAGGAAACTCCGCACCTATGTCACGCTTTTGGGTGGCTCCCAAGCTAGAACTGCCTTGATCATCGCAGGATCCACCGCAAATCCCACCTTAGAGATGACGTGTCCCATGAAGTGGACCTCTCTAATCTAGAACTGACACATTGAGAGCATACCATAAAGCTGGTGCTCTCAGAGTGTATCCAGTATGACACGCATGTGGTAGGCGTGCTCCTCCTCCGTAGTCGAGTATGAAAATATGTCGTCGATGAAGACTACGACAAATCGATCGAGATAAGGCTAGAATATCATGTTCATGAGACTCATGAACACTACTGGAGCGTTGTTTATGATGAAAGGCATAACCAAGAACTCATAGTGGCCATACCGACACCTGAAAGACGTCTTCTGCACATCCTCGTCTAGAACTCTGAGTTGATGATAGCCTGACATGAGGTCTATCTTCAAGAACCACCGTGCTCACTTGAGCTGATCAAAGAGGTCGTCAATCCTCGTAAGCGGATACTTGTTCTTTACGGTCACCTGGTTCTGGAAATGGTAATTGACACATAGTTTCAATCTCTCGTCCGCCTTCTTGGAAAAAAAATTGGGTAAGCCCAGGATGAAACACTGGGTCGAATGAATCCCTTGTCCTTCAAATCCTCCAGCTGTACCCATAGCTCTCGAAGCTCATCGGGATCCATCCGATATGATGGAGTGGATATCGAGGTTGTCCCAAGATACATGTCAATGTAAAATTCTACCTCTCTATGAGGATGTAGTCCAGGAATGTCATTAAGAAAAACATCTGCATACTGATCTACCACAACAGGGAAACTCGGACTCCGCACATCAAATGATCCTAGGATGAGGCTAGACAACTGATTAGTGATCGATTGTCCTCTCCTCTGGTTGAGTCCTTATTGTGCTGCAAAGGCTCCCTTCTCGCCGGTGAAGGTGAACCTACTCCCATCGGTGCGGACACACCGCACCTTGCGATTAATATAGTCGATCTGAGCATGGACCGTAGATAACCAATCCATGCCCAAGATGACATCGTAAGGCCTGGACGCCGCTACAAGAATATTCCAGCCGAAGATCTCACCTCCTAGAGTAAGCTCACACTATCGGAACCATTGAGTAATCATTGAGTCTCCTCCTCTAGAAGTCTCTAGCCGTAAGGATCGAGCCAACGTCTCTGTCGGAATCACCGATCTCCGAACAAGGGCATCAACAATGAAATAATGACTCGCTCTTGTGTCTATAAGAAATTCATAAAGGGTGGAGTAGACATAGATAGTACCTTGAATCATCTCTGATGCACCGTGATCGTAGGCCTATACTGCCTGGAGCTAGGCACGTGTCTGTCCTCTATCTCCCTATGGTCTGTGTGGACCTCCTGGTGGTGGTGGTGGTATAGCCTCAAAGCGCCGCCCAACACCTGCTGCTCGGCCAGCTCCTCTACCTCATCCGCCTACTCCCTGAGGACTGCCACGGTTGAACCTATGCCTCTTCCTGGGTGGTCCCTCAACCGTCAGCTGCTCCTCTGCATGGCGGGTCGGGAAGTCACAAGCCATGTGGCCCTGCCCGCCGCATGCATAGCACTGTCTGCTCCTCGTAAGGCTGGCTCTATGCCGTGTTCCCCACACCTCTGAGCCAGTATCCTGAGGTCGTCCGCCTGAAGGTCTGGTCTGCTTGGACCCCTGTGACATCCATCGACTGCCAGATGTTGAAGACTCTGCTACATGTTGCCCTACGGTAGGTCTCGTTGCTGGTGTAGGCTCAGCAAGAAAGCTCTCCACTAGAAGGGATATCTCCAGTACTCTTGCCTGCATCGGAATGCTATGGGAGATCATCGATGCCCTGATCTCATGCCTCAGTCCCTGCTCGAAGGTCCGGGCTCGAAATAATGGGTCCCGTACCATGTCCGTGGAATAGCGTGAGAGATTGGTAAATCTCATAGAGTACTGGGCTACTGTCATACTACCCTACCATAGCTGTAGTAACTCTTGAATACGCACCGCATGGAGGGTGGCTGGTATGAACTCCAATCGGAAGAGACTCTCAAAGCCAGACCAAAGAAGAGATTCCTCATTGGGCACCTGGAGCATTAGGCTCCACCATCTACCTGCTTCCGCGTACAGGAGACTCGCTGCAAGGATCACCATGAGGTCAGCTGGTGTCCCCCCTAACCTAAAAACTCATACAACAGCCTCCAGCCAATCCTCGGCTGGCTGAGGATCCATCTCCCCGCAAAACCTGGGCGGTATCAGCCGTTGAAACTCATGAAGTGCACTAAGGTGATGTGCACTCTCAGCTGTTGTGGATGGTGTCATCGGTGGCTCGATGGGTAGAGGTACCACCGGTTCCTCCACTGTAATAGGGCCCTGCAACGAGACCTCGTCACTCGGAGGGCTATCGTCTCACACAAATCTCAAAACCCTATCTTTATTCCATTGTGGGGCCATCCGAAAAAGATACAGGTGCTCCACGGTCAATACAGTATACCTGGTGAGCTGACAAAAGTAATCACTAAGAAAACTTTGAAACACACATGCAATCAATGTTTTCATACATTGAGTCTGAAATCAGAAGTCAGGGTCCTGGTGTATGGATACATTGACCGCCACACCAACACTAGACTCCCTGGACTGATAACCACACTCAATACCATTAACATTATTGCTTCATATAGAATAAAGATCAGAGTCCTGAGTTCTGCGGTAGAACCGAACTCCTCTAATACCAATTTTTCACGACCCGTCCTCGGGGCCCGTGCTGTGACTAGAAGGGCTCGCTCTAGTACTCCACTCCATGTACGTCCCATCCAGTGACCCACCTCCAGGTACCGTCCATCTCCACGAGCTACCACCTCGATTAGCGCAGTCCAGCTTCTGTATCCAACACAACTTCATGGGGGCATAGCCTGTGAAGGGGTGAGTATAAGCTACTCAGTAGGGACCCCGAGACCCCCAAATGTCTCCCAGAATCCACAAAGTATAAACCACAAAGGAAAGATACAAACAAGAATTAACAACCAACTCTACTTAGGTATATTCCCATACATATACCTAAGTCATCAATTCCAGGTCGGGTCTAGCACACGAGCCCAAGTACAACCTAGTCCACACAGGAAAACATAACACATTCCACATAGGAATTCACAACCAAATCCACACAAGAGAGCATAACTCAATCCACAGAGGATATCAATTCAATCACATCGAAGATAATGATTGAAATTCAAGACTCAGCTCACACAGGTATACATTTCGTAAGATGATATAGATGATCAGATGTAGCCACTAATTCATTTATGCTACCAGACCCACATAGGATACAGGACTAGCTAAGATGTCGGACCCACAAAGGATACAAGACCAGCTACTCTACCGGACCCACGTAAGATACATGTACAGAGTCAAATACTCCCGGACCAACATAGGATACAAGAACAATAGTTAAGTACTTCCGGACCCACATAGGATACAAGAACAATAGTCATCGTCGTTGAACCCAAGGATGATTCTAGTACGATCATCGTCGCTGCCGAACGTATGGAGGATCGCAGTACAATCGTCATTGTCGTCGCAGTCACAGCCAGCTTCAGGGTTCCCACACACTGCATGCTCGATTATAGGAGGGTCCACTCCACGAGACAGGGGGGTCGATTCATCAACTGACACGTAATCCAGAGTTGATGTATCCCAAAGTTCCATCTCGTCAAAAGGAACTCAACGCGACAGACGACATGTCAATCGGAATCCCGGTCTGAGAGTTATTGGCTTTTTCGTCCCAGGGCCCCGGTTGGTATTTAAGCTAAAACAAACTCAATCGTACTCCATCTGCATCCAAACATCGAGCAGACTAATCCAAAAGAACCGTCTCACTAAGAGGAATCCAAAAAATTCGACGGCACGTCAATCGGATGTCTGGAGCTCATGTTATAAGTGTTTCTGCTTCAAGGGCCCGGTTGGTTTTTTGTTCAAACCAACCCAACCATACCCAAAGTTCTCTGAAACCCTGATTGTAATATAGCGAAATGACCGTCTCGATCCAAGGATCTCTACGCAGATGACGGTGCGTCGATCGGAGGTCCGTAGCCCATGTTATGGGTGTTTGAACGGATTTGTCTGGAAACAGGGGGTTTTGGCCCAGTCCGACCTGGACCAATTCCCCCCCGGGTTGGCACGAACCGGGTTGACCCGACCTGGGTCGGTGTCTAGCCCATTTGGGCACGGCCCTGCCTGGATGGCGCGGCCCGGCCCAGCCGGTGCGGCCCTGCCCGGCATGGGGGGTCCGGCCCTGCGCGGGCAGCCCGACCCAGTGCGAGCGGCCCGGCTCGGGTGGGCACTCGGTTCATGACCGAGCGAGCACGAAGGGGGGGGGGGGGGGCGCCGCCCCTTGCTTCGAAACGGCGGACCCGAGGGGTCCTCCCTGCTGTGCTGGACAGGGGTTCAACCCCCAGCTATTCAGGGTAACAGCCGGCCATTACGGTCGACCAGTTGATCCACACAGGACCCACGGGGGTCCCGCCTCCAGGGTGTGTTGGTGGCCGGTTGATCCACGCGGGACCCGCGGGGGTCCCGCCTACAGGGTGTGCCAGCTTCCGGTCAGACTGGCCGCCTCATGCTGCTCCACTGCGGCTATAGTCTACGTCACTTTTCTAACCGGCGCGGCGCGACGGCTTCACACCGCGCCTCCGTGGCCCACTCCTGGTCGCGGCCTCTATTGGCTTCACCGGCGCGGTGCGATGGAGTCGTGCTCCTTCCCCGCGGCCCGCTCTAGCCGCATTTCCCTCATTCCAGCACGGTTCCGTTGCACTGCGCCGCCTCTGTTCCAAACCATAATGGTGATCAACATAAAAAATGGAGGAGGGTCGGCCGGGTTTGTGCGGTCTGACCTCCTCCCGTTATATTGATAATAGGTGGAAAACTATTTAACAACAAAGTTCATTAAATAAAAACTTGAACGAAGAAACAACCCCTACCTCGAAGAAGTTCTTGAATGATGATCGTCGCGGGAAAAGGCATCGTGAGGTGAAGCTCCATATAAGTTGACGGAGAATGTCTGAGGAGGAAGCAGTGTCTCCGTTCCTTTGACACTGGGAAAAGATCTAAAGAGGGCTCGTCATTGTTCTTCGGGAAAGGCATAAAACACCGGCCGCGGAGAGGAGAAGAGACGACGCATCAATCTCTTATTACGGTGACGGCGTTCTTCGTCGAAGTCTTGGTGTTCTTCGCGAAGAAGGTGACGTTCTTTAGGAAAACACACAAGAGCTCTCTCCTCAATTATCCTCACACAATAACCAACCAAAATAAAATAAAGATCATCCTTATTTTATTAACTCATTCCATGAATTAAAAAATTCAAACTCTTATCTCACTTAATTGATTAAGTGTATTGGCATAATTAAAGAGGGGAGTGGGGAGAGTTACAAATTAAAAGCAAGATGGGTTTCAAGGGGGAGTTATGGAATTTGAAGGGGGTGGGGCTCGTGTGGGACCCACCTCACTAATATTCAAACAAGAGGAGTTATGATATTCCCTCACATGGAAGTTAAACCACAGAGAAAAATAATGTTATGACACAACTTTATTCACCTAACACTTAAAACACATTTTTAAACAACTCTTCCCGAGTAAATGAAACTCTAGAACAGGACTTCTTAGGTAAATACCAGCGATGCAGTTTCATAGGTGCCCTTAGATTTCGATTCTGAGCACCGGTTCAAATGTTATAAAAAGACTCTCATTCGTTCACTGAACGTACCCGAGCTAAACATTAGAAATTGATTCCGGGCACACTCATCCTCAGAATCAGGTGCCGTCACAAACTGCGTACTCGTAAAATCCAATAGAATTTATGAAAAAAATTTCCATTAAATTTACGGGTCTATACAAATACTTACATATTTTCAATTTAATACATTAGAGTCATTTTATAATATGATTAGATATAAACCAATTTATTGAAATTTTTACGGTCTTTTACCCACCTTCTAGGAGCATATACAAATTGTAATAAAACATAATTTTACTGTATATGTGAGTTGAATTTTAAAAATCCCTGAGACGTGGTTGATATCAGTATGAAAAATTTTGTTCAATTAGTGGAAAATAATTTTGGTGACTTGTAACTTTTAAATTTTATGTACCATGGTTAAAAGTAAATAGTGTAATTAATTGTTAAAATTATATTATAATTACCCTAACACATTTCTAATTCTATTGGATAAGTTTAATTCGAACAAATATAAAATTATCAATAAAATATGATCCCCTTTGGTCCACTTTTATTAGATTTGGACATTTATTATTATTTTATTTAAAAAAGTGTTGAAAGAGATGAATTGAATTTTCAAAAACAAAACCACTATTAATATATGGTTATAGAAAATATAATTTAGACTATAAATATTCCTTAGAAATCTAAACAAATTTCCTACATAATGGTATTTTATTTATAATTTTTAGAAATTTGATAATTTAATTTACATAGGACACAATGATGATGCAGTAATTACCTTATTAATGAAAGATTAAAATAATTGATATTATAAAACTCCAAATAAATGTAATTTGAAACTTTTGATGAATTAAACTAATTTCATAGGTTAAAATGACATGTTTGGGCTGATTAATGAATTTTTCTTCATGGAATCATACTGTTATGATTTTCTCAAAAACCAAATACTAAATAGTGTCAAAATTGACATAATTGAGTTCATAAAACAAATATTATATTATTAATTGATATAATAATCCTAAAAATATAAGGATCGACTGAAGGACATAGATAAATTTATATATATTGATAATGAACCACTTGGTGTTTACTTATCTTGTTATTGTATGCTTATTAACCATATAATATAAAAATACAATGAGACATGGTAATTGTCAAACTATTTAACTGTGAGTTAAATCTAAATGATAAGGTTAATATAGTGACCTAAACTGGTATAGAACTGATTGGTGGGGAGGTCTTTGACCCATCCCCACCATATACAAGAAATGAATCAATTTGGAGCCATTACAAACTGAAAATGATTTTATTATAAAAGAATATTTCAAACTTTTCCTAAAGTGACCCTCACCTCTCTTATAAATGGGTATTTCCCAATCTCTTAATTTCACACCTCCAAAGCCATTGGGCTCTGCCAACCCCTACCCAAATATCCTCCGAACATCCCTCACATCATCCTATATTCCTTACATAGTTTAGAAATCAAAACTATGGAGCCCTTTTGATCAAATCAAAAGGATGAACCTGAAAAAGTGGTAAATATTTCATCACCTCATTCCAGATCTTTTCATATTCGACATCCCCTTTCATTGTTTTTTTCCATTGTTAAATAATAAATATAGTATCTTCCATATACTGTGATGTTTTTATAAAAATGGTACAATGATATTCATTATTCTATCCAGCATATGAATGAAAATGTCACCATACCTGCGTACATACGGCTTACCGTCTCCACCTCGTGGTGTACTTTTTTATTTAAACTCTTCTTTATTTGGATGGGTATATTATTGAGTATAACTGATGTAAATAATAAATATAACATTTTAATTATTTTTATATATGATATACCATTCAATTACATAATTTTTCACCATCAATATAATGATATTGTTGCTCGTGCGTACGTACGGATTACCATCTCCATGAACGTGATTAGAATCATTCCCCATCGTAATCATTCAAGAATAATTCACATTTTATGATAACAAATATTGTTTAAGAACATAATATCATTCTCTATATAAATAAAATACATCCTATCCATAAAAACATGGCTTACGTAACTGAGCATGTAAAGGAAAACAGATCAGTTAACACCCAAAATGATGATACTACTAAAATATTATTGATAATGAAATATTAGAGGATGATATATGATATGATATTAATTTATATTTTTATTCTACAATTTAATAAAAATTATTTAACTATAATATATGGGGTTAACGTACCCTCCACCATTGAAAATAATAAGGTAAGTGTTAATTTCACAATCTCTTTATTATCAGAGGTTGTTTTTACGTATGTATCTATTGGGGCCTCTTTATCATCCACCTCCTTGTTTCATAAAACTGTATTAAAAAATAATTTTACTATTTACTAAACAAGGGGTTAAATTAATTTATAACCTTGATTGACTTTTTATAAAATGGTTTGAAAGGAATCTTTCCATAGTTTTCCAAACAAGGTACATTATGACTTTTCTAATAAATTAAGGTAAGAATGTCTTTTTTTAACTTATACGGAGGGTGTGGCTATTTTCCACAATTATATCATCATCAAAGCATCCCATACCAGCTTATATAAATATTTTCAAAATAAATGTTTTCATTTATAATTATATGGCTTTTAAATGATATCTTAATAGAAAGAGATATTTCTGTAAAATTTTTCTGATTTCATCTATGTCAACATCCTTTGATTTTATGATTGTTTGAAGTTGATTTATTATGATACAAAACATCCATAATAGATTGAATGTTTTGTGACATTTTTTATTTTATATATGTAATTTTTACACCATTCATGGTTTATAGATAATGTATTGACATTTCTTAAGCTAATTTTAATATGAATGTTTATGTTTTGTTTAAACCTTTTCATATGAGGTATGCATTGGACTTAGTAAGTGATGGGTGGATCCCTCTATTTATCCTCTATGCATCGGTAGGTCACATGGGAAAAACTGTTGTCTTGGTACAAGGCCTTGTCAAAATATTATATGTAGTCATGGCATAAGGCCTTGACTACGTGGTTATGATGTCTTCCATTATGCCTTCCATCATTATGAAAGTGGATTTTGATATTGAATGTGATTATTTGACTATTAGAATATCCATGTGAATAAGTAAATGTAATTATTTGATTTTATCTTTTCCATATTATACTGATGTTTTTGTTTAAAAGGATTTTGTTCTAGTCAAATACATTTACGTAAATGTTTATACTTATTTATGAAAGTTTTTGCTACATTGTTATCCTTACTGAGCATCTGAGATCACCCCTTTCTATGTTTTATATTTCCATGGATGTGAAGAAGTATTTTATGGTAGACCTTTAGTGATAATATAATGAAATAAGTTTGTTCTAATGGAGATGAAATGTTGTTGATGTTTTTATTTCATGCTGTAATATAAAACATATGAATGTATCTAGTACTTCCAAGGACACTAAACTAACTGGTATTTCAGGATTTTATCCCTTGTGATAATGCCAATGCTTTTTAATAATGCATCGACTATGGGAAACATGGTTCAGGGATTTACATACAAATTTATATTAGATGTCTCCTACAGTGATTTGTGTAATGAGGGTAATATTGGTGGACTTGAAGTAGAAAAGATTTATGAGACCCATTCATTCACTCAGGGTAGAGAGAGTTTTGTTTTCCAAGAAATAATTTGGGTGATTTAGGTTATGTGTGGACATCTGGTGTTCAAACTAGGCTACTATAAAGAATATTTATCCATTAACAAGGATCAAGGACCAATTCGATTAGTTGAAATGCTCATGGTCGTTCTTGAAGATTGAACTTAGATCTAGATACCACCATATTTGAGTACGGGATGAGGATATACCATAGATGTATTTTAGATTACACTACTCTCACTATGAGTACATAGTTATTCCTTTTTGCATGATGAAGACCTTAACAATGTTCATGGGACTAATGAACATGATAATCTAGACTTTCCCAGACAGGATATTGGTTGTCATCATTGATGAAATCCTACTACACTCAGCATCCAAGGAGAAGCATGAGAGACATTTGAGGATGTTCATGGACACACTTCGAGAGAAAACACATTATCAGAATATTTTAAAGCATCATTTCTGGATTCGGGAGGTCCATTTTATCTAAAATTTCATTTTCTAAGCTAGAGGTGTAGTGTATATATTGAATATTTAGGTTGTTCTTTTTTTGGAGCCACCCAAGAGTGTTACCATAGTGTTGAGTTTACTTGGTTTTGATAGGTACTATCATAGGTTTTTACATGAATTTTCTAGAGTATCAAAATCCTTGATTTCATTAACACGAATGGGGAAACCGTTTTTGTGGAAGAAGATGTTCTAGGAGAGCTTTTAGTAGTTGAAATAGATATTTAAAAGCACTCCCATCATGACATTTCATAGGGAGGGTGATGAGTACATAGTGTTATGCAATGCATCAGAAACATGGAATGGTTTTGTAAATATGAAGGGGGAAAATGTTATTTCATATGGTTCATGCTTGTGGATACCACAATATAATAAATACATGATCAATGATATTGATTAATTGGTGGTAATCTTTGCATTGAAAATTTTGTAAATCTACTTGATTGGAGAGCAGTTTATCGTCCACTCTGACCACAAGAGTATCAAGTATATATTATATTAGAAGGAAATGAAAATGTGCTAGTGTAAATGGAATGAGTTACTGAAGGACTATGACATTTTTATTTTCTAGTCTGCTAGAAACCATAATGTGGTGGTAGATTCTCTCAGCACAGGATCATATTCACAATTGCTGAATGAGGAATTGGTAGAGTTCGCCTCATTGTAGATATCATTTTAATATGGAAATGGAGAAGATTGCCTCTTGTTGATGGTATTCACCCCTCCAGTCTTATTGTGAGTCAGGGGGTACAACATGTGGATACTGACTATGAGACTCTAGGTTCATAGATGTCCATAGGGTATGCCCCTGATAGATATTCTAAAGGTGGGGAGCACATCATTTTTTCAAATGATCCATGGTTGTACCAGTGGTGTTATAAGAAGATTTCCTGAAGGAGTTTCATAAATCCCCTTTGGAGGTCCTTCTAGTTGTGGAGAAGAGGTACCAGGCCCCCCAGCTTTAGTTTTGGTGGTTTGTAAAGAATAAGGGAGTTGTAGAGATTGTTTCTCATTATCTCAATTTTCAATAAGTAAAGGTAGAGCACTGGGTTCCAGTAGGTCTGAATCAATCCATAAAGGTCCTAGAATGTATGTGGGATGTTACATCAATGGAATTAGTGATAGGTTTACCACATATATCCATGGGACATGATACCATTTGGGAGATCATTTACCAAATTACCATGTCATCCCACATCCTAGTTATTCGAGTGTAGAGCTCAGATGAGATCAAAAGATGCCTCTAGATGTAGGAGATAATTGAACTCCATGTATTTCTATCGATGATAGTATCATATCATGATGGTCTTTTTACATCACTATTGAGTAAGTGATTTAAAATGGGATTTCGGACTTAGTTAAACATGATCACAATGTTTCAACCATATGTGATTGGCTAGAATGTCCAGACCATTCAGGTTTCTGAGAAAATTCAATATGACATCATACTGGATTTTGATTGTAATTGGCAGGATCAACTGCCTCTTTGTGAGTTTTTATACAATAACAATTACCATTCCACCATCGGTTATTCACTATTTTAGGCCTTCTATGGTAGACCCTACAGGTCACCACTATGCTAGACGATCCCAATAAAATCAGTATTCATGGTCCAAGAGCTGGTGCAGGTGACAACAAAAAAGGTACGTAACATCCTTAAGAATATAAAGACTATACATAGCCCCAAAATATTATTTTTCTTCCATATGATGAAGGACTTTGGAGTTCCCAGAAGGAGACTATTTGTTCCCTTGGGTCTCAAATTGACATGGATTATAGAGATTTTTTTGTAGTGGAAAGCTCCCTTCAAGGTTCATCGATCCTTTCAATATTCTGTGTAGTGTTGGAGAGGTGGAATACCAATTGGTTTTAAAACAATATTTTGGGAGGGTTCTCGACATATTCTAAAATTCACAACTGAGGAGGTACAAGAATGACCGATCACATGTCATTGATTAGTGTGAGATAGAGATCAACGATGGGGTGGATTTTATTGACTACCTGTGGAGATCATGGATTGAAAGGAGGGGATCCATAGTTTGTGGTTGTTTCTGTTGATGTATATATTGGGGAAGATTGGGAATCGCTAGGAGATGAATTGGGAGTTGGAGGCTCGGATTCATTCTCAATACCCTCTTTGGTTTGAGTAGCCATTTGTTTGGAATTCGAAGATGTAAATACCCATGTTTGGAAGAATATAACATTCATAATTTCCATGTATTAATTCTATATATTATATGGACTAATTTCGATACTAGGCTCTATGATGACATGCTATTCGGAGGTCTGAGGTTCCTTGAAATTTTATTTGAATAATATTAAAATATTATATTGCAAGTGCACAGTTTTTTTTGAAAAATTGGAATAACACTTAAATGGTTTCCAAGACCAGAAATACAAGGGAAAAATTGCTTTAAGAGTAGTTAATTTACCTTAGGTGAGACATAACATCGACCAACATAGGTCGGATATGAAGAGTAATTTTTTAAGTTTTAAGAAATTAAAATTTTAAGTTGTATTTTATTTAATATTAAATAATGACGCAACGACATTTCCAGTCTTTAATAATATTATGATAGAGAATTCATGGTTATCTCTATAACCATAAACATCCTCTTTTGTGTGGAGAAAGAACCATTACCAAAGAATTATGAATTATCACAGTTTTGATCATGGATCATCAGACCAATGGAGTTGGAGGACCTCATCAATAATTGAAAAGAATCCAATCCTCATCAATGGAAGATCCAAACCAAGGCAGGGTGTTTCTTTTCCCCATGATTCCCTATTTTTTAATTAATCTATGAACACATTCCAACTAATGAATATGACGATCTGTAGTTTGATATTTCTTGCAGGAAGAGTGTGTTTGTAGTGTTGAAATTTGAGATATATATTTTTGATTATTTCTTCTTCTTTTTTCATTCTATGTTGAACTAATCGATGTCAACATGGAAAACAAGATGAGGTTCATTCCTCTAGGAATTATTTTGAATCTTCTCTCACCCATACACTATGTTCTTCACTAATGGACCATCGTGGTCATGGAATGATTTTTTTGAGGCTCTGAATGTGTTCCGAACCATGGATTGGTATTAAGATGAAACCGAGGCTAGATTGATGTAGCCTGAGAACTGAGGATCACATATGATCATTTTTTTCAATTTATGGTCCATAGGAGGAGGAGTGGTGGACCGTAGAACCAGTGGAGGCGGAGAGTGGTGCAAGCGGCGACACTATGTGGGATGTAGCGGTGCTAGCATGGGATCCGTTGAAGGTGGAGGAAATTGAGGACATAGGACACAACAATGAGCCACATGGGACGTGGTGGAACACCACATTGACTAGAATCTGCAATAGGCTAGGTTAGGGAGAGTGTGATTGGCCGACAGAGTGGGGTGGTCCCATTGATAGTAGGATAAGCCCTACGAGCTGGGTCAACCCAACAGGTCATTCCAAGGTCGACTGAGTTTCCACGGAATAGTCGGTTACGAGGGTGGTTGGACAGGGGGGTAAATAGTGGAAGTCTACCGCCCAATCAATGCATAAGATGGGGGACCCCCATATAAATTTTCACATTCCAATAACAATTAAATCATTTTTATTTTTGATGATCCCGTTATTATGTTGGGATCCTTGCGACAAGGAAGTCCTTTTGAGATATATGAAGATTGATTTTGTTGATTTTTTCATATGACCTAATGGATTTAGGAGTACGTTCTCTCAAAATGAGAATTCTCTGATCAGAATCCAATGGATGGCTGTGAAATAGAGAATGTTTTTCTCATAATGATAGTGTGATTCCTGAATACTATGTTTCTTATAGATTCTATGTGTATCATGGAGACAGTGTGATTCCAAAAAACTGTTTTTTCATAGAGAGACTATGTGTCTCATTGAAACTTTGTGACATCAAATGACTATTTGTATTACTGAGATAGTATTTCTCATGGAGAATTTGTGACTCATGGAGACTGTGTGTCTAATTAGCGAGATTATATCTATATATTTTCGATTTATTGTCCATGGGTGTATATATTTAATGAGATATCTGTACCATTTCTTCATGGTATTTACATTGGGGTATTTTCTTGTTTGGTATTTGTATTATCATATTTACTATGTTGTATTTCCATTGTGGTATTTACTATGGCGTATTTCATTATGGTCATCCATTTTGTTTTAGAATTCCTTACTAAGTATTATTTTACTCATCCATGTAGGGGAATTTCCCACACGTGTCATGTCTTGTTCAGACGAGTGACCTTGTGAAAATGCCTAGGGTAGACCAATATTTGATTTAGATTTATGAGTATATTAAGGCTGATCTTCCCCTTGGCCTTAGAGAATTAGTCCCAAAACCTTTTTTTATAGGTATGAATGTGTGGTTTACAGACATTTCATTTTGGTGTGCTTGTATTGTGTCTTATTTTACTTTACTGCAATTTTAATTCCTATTGTACTCTGTTATTTATGATATATTGTATGCATTAATTTTTTACACAGTTTTTTCACATTTTATGTTTTGTGGCTTGGATACATGTGTGTATGTCTGTGTCCTGGATCTTAGTAAAATGCCTCACATTTTTGGTATATGGATTATTAATCATAGTCACCATCCCCTAACCTATTGGATGCGGGCATTGGGTAGTCCCGACATGACCCAATCTATGAATACTTTTGAAAAAATGTGTATTTTATGAACATTAATAACTCCCCCTAATTTTAATGTGTAGTGAGATTATAGGATCCATAAATATTCAATGAAATAATTCTTGCATAAATTCCAACTAATTGAAATTCAACCCTGAAAAATGATGACTTATATAGAAAGATAAATTCATTAAATGACATATATCTTTGTAAAAATATTTTCAATTGGATATTTTATAATAGGTTAGTCATTATATTTACCCAACACATATAATAAGTTACAGAAATGTTACACATGAATCCATATTTCTGAATGAACAATTTTCACTACTAATTTTTAGAGTATAAAAATGAATTTTGGGAAGTTAAACTTTTCTCATATCTAGAAATGAGATTATTACAATATTAAATATCTTTTATAATATATAATAAAATAGGATGATCCTATTTTAAATAATTAAAGAGTTAAATTTCATATAAAAATATAACTAAAAGGGATATTCGCAAAATCCAAGTGAAATCAAATGTTATTTTATCTATATTATATTTTAGGATATGAGAATGTCATAAGAAACGACGTATATTTTTAAAATGTTATATTATATTGAATGTGGTATATCATTGGTTATTATATGATCATTTCCCAACAATACTACATAATATAATAATTTTGTATAAATTATATGTGTTATGTGATATTTTTTAAGATGAATCACATGGTCGGGTTCAAAAAAAACTAGATTATTGATGAGTTAGCTTTATATATGTATTAACCTTCAAGTATTATTACATCTATTTATTTGATTATTTATAATTTATATGAAAAAATATAAAGGAGAAACACATTGGTTTATGTGTTAGATAGATGGTGTAAGGGTTACAATAATTATCAACATATACAGTTTACATTTATATTTTATGTTCATGATTATGTTCATGGAGGATCTGGAAGTTCCATAATGGCATATAAAAAATCTAATACCATTGAGTATGATTTTTTGTGGTATAATCCTTCATCCAATTACCCAAATGGAAATTCCCCTCTCTCTATATTCTATTTCTTCATGATTTTCTATTATACCATTGCATGAAGGTTAATCCAACCCAAATATTGGGTGGATTCTAGTTATCTTATGGACACACAATGGTGAATGGATTTGATTGGATGGTTCTGTAATTTTCTGGGATATTCCAAATGTTCATGTAAAGGTAGGTGGGTCGACCATAATTGATATAATGTACACACATATGTTATTTTTGTTTGATACATGATTTTAGTTTCTTGGTATAAATATATTATTTTTTAGTTTTCATTGATATCATTTTCTTGGAAGGGTAAGTTTCATTTGATCCAAAAAAACTCTTAAATGGAATCCAATCAATCCATTTGTAATATTTCCCATAATTTTTCTTAAGATAACGAAGAATTAAATATCATAATAAATTATGTAGAAATGCATTGAAAATTTAATATCATAATTAGTACTGTAAAACATAATATAGAATTTGAACTATGGATATTCTTGTGATATGAGATATCACATTTCATGATGGATACATCTTATATACAAATGTAATATGTTATTATGTCTAATAATGTTGTTTTTAATATACCGTAATATAATATATGGGGTGTCATATTAGTTGATAGAGATGTCTTCATGTCTCAAAACAACCAATCTCATCATAAGTACCGAATAGGGTATAAAGTATCATACAAATCAGAAGCACCAAAGGGTGATATCGAAGTCCCCCGCCCTATTGTATGCCATTGTATATGTTTTAAAATATATAATCTAATATGACACATGATATTGAAAATTTAATAGATAGAAGTCAATTTATTTACCACAATATGTCTAGTACTATTTGGAAACCATGATAAAGGTTTTATAATATATTTTATCTTACAACTTAAATGGGATTCAAAATACGTTAGGAAGAAAAAATTTAAAATATTTTTTCAATCCCTATTGGAATTATTAAAATTACTAATTATAAAAAAATTTATATTGCGATATTAGTTTTGTCTATAATATTTTTAAAAACTAATAAAATACAATATGACTATAATTAACATTAATTGATTATTAAATATTTAATAAAAAAATATCAATAAAATTAATTTATAATACTAAAATACCCTTACTATATATGGAATGAAATATTTTTTGGACATAAATTATTTATTAAAAAAGTATAACATAATTTATGAAGTGTTCATAACATGAAAAGCCAAAAAATATATAACAATTTGTCATTAAATATTGAATTGTTAATTTGATATTTTCAAATTAAAAGTCCTTAAACAATAAAATAACACAAAAATATCAAAGATATTTATGATAATTAATATTATCAAGGTTCAAGAAAAATTATTTTTTTTAATTTTTTTATTATTTTAATAGTATTAAAAAATATATTTGGAATGAAGTGTTTAACTTTCATTATGTTAAATATGTTTTAATAAATTCCACAAAAGAGATATTATGAATGAGATCATGATGAAATAAATATAATTTTATTATGACTATATAATTAATGAATCCTCAAAATGAATGTGTAAATTAAATTTTTTTATAATTTAGTAATCTCTGAATTTCGAATAAATGTGTATCTATTGACTAAATTTTTGAAAAAAATACACTTGGTTAGATTTATTCCCTGCATTATTAAAAAAAATTAAATTTTGTAATATGAATGAAATTATTCATTAATTTAATGTTCCAAATGCATTAAATCAATTATTAAAAATTTATTTATATAGTTTCATGTTTTCTATTATAATTGTTTTTGTTATTATTTACTGTGAATTTGGATTTCTCTAGGTCATAAGCTTTAAATAAATTGTTAATTTTAGTTTATACATATTTGGTATTAAAATTATGATGGAATAAAATATTTGTTGTCTAAAAAATGAATAAAGGGACCTGAGGTTGGATATCTCATTATCCTTTAAACTAATGAAATGTTTAGAAATGTGGGGAAAACATATATATTTCTCAATGATTAAATTTAAGGGGATTATTGATTTTAAACATTCTAAGACTTTACATAAAATTGTATCAATTAATAAAATCATAAGTATCACTTTGATATCTATAAATATAAGTCATATATTAAAATTTGATGGCAACACATACTTTTATACTTTTAAATAGTTTGAAATATATATGGATTGAACATACAAAATTAGTATAAGGAAGGGTGACTTATAAGTAAATCGTTTTTGGTGTATATAAATGTAAAGGGAATACTAAAGATAACATGATGTGATATTAATGCCCCAATAAAATGATATGTGATGGATTCCATTTAATAGAATAATATGTTCATACATTGAAAATATAATAGGGTTTGTATTGCTAAATAGGGGTTCCCATTAATTATATTTGTCAGTAAATAATATTATTAATCAGACTAATATGAATATATGACTATAATTTCTTTGAGATTTTAGTTAGAGAAATCTGGGTACCTATAATAGGATTAGGATATTAGATAAATAATATATAGTGTATCAATATGAATGATAGATATAATTTGTTATCATCTCAAACATCCAATATATATATATATATATGATATTGTTGATATGATTTCCTAACTAAATATCTATGTGATTAGGAAAATGATAACTTGACACTAATTATATTGAAATATTCATCGTGGTGTAGTAATTTCTATGATGGATATTAAAAGAGTTAATCATTTTAGTGGGAAGAAATTAATTAAAAGTAATTTTTAAATGAATAAAAAAACAAGGCAACCCGTTGATAAATGATTATATTTTCTGGTAAACTAGAATGATGACCATCAAACAAGTCTTCATGACCAATTCTTGAGATGGAAAAAAACTAGTGGAATGAAATTATTATACATTCATAGATTCTTTTTTTGTTATTCATTTAGTATAATTGGATTCTTTATCTATTATAGAAACACCTTCCCAAGTTTATAAATATATATGTTCCTCAATATGTTGATATAACTTCCTATAAGAATAATTTTTGTATGTAATGATGGTTTTATAGTCATTGGTCATATTAATTATGTTTTAAAGAACAGTATTCATCACTCATGTACTCTATATGGTATGGTATTTCAATAATTTTGACATAATAAGTATATTTATTATGTATTTCATATTATATTAAAGTCATTCAGAAATTATTAATCTATTTTTTATTATAATATGAAGTAGTATAGTTGAAATTTTACTAAACATAATAAAATTATTAAAGATAGATGAACTAGTCATGATATGTTAAGATTCATGTTCTAATTAGATATTATAAATGGGAAAATTTTAAAATTAGAACAAAAATATATATTAGAAAATACAAGAATTTTTTTAGTATTTAATTTAATTTGATGAAAACTAAAGGAGGTGTGAGGAATACGGAAAAATATTTCCACATGGGAGAATTTACCGGGTAATTTTATTTGTTTTAGAAGTCATGTGGAAAGTACATGTCTGAGATCAATGTTCAAGAGAGAATAATTTTTTATACGGATTTTTTATGATTCCAAATATATATTTATTTTTTTTAAAATCTATATGAGCCAAAAATAATGGTAGAAAAATTATTAGGCCTATTTTTTTATTTAAAATTTAGTATTGGTAGATTCTATTATTAATATTTGTAAAATATTTGATTATATCAATAATTGATGGATCTAAATAAATTAATTGAAATTTTATATAATTTCTTTTATATTATATTATATGTTACATGCTTTCAATTATTTATATGAATAAAATTTGACTATGTTATGATACACATTGTTGAAGATTGATACATATCTATAACATGGTTAGAGAATTTTTCAAGGATATAAATATTATACTCTGGATAAATAAGTTCTAAACCATTTTTTTAAAATATATAAATAGTTCCCAAAATCCATCAATTTCATGTTTTATATAATAAAATAGTTATTTCAAAAAACTACACCATACCCATATTACACCATTAATGATATAGATGTATATTTGTTATATTTTTCAATGAAGTAAATAATTGATATTTCTTAATACCATGTAGTCTATGTTTCCATGAAATTTCCCGACCTATATTACCGTCGAATCGATATCCGGACCCATCGCCACATGACCTCTAGCACATCTCCCCGTACATCTGAGGCTACCGACTAGTAGTGACGGTCTATTAATAGTTAGTGGCGATAATATACCATAATATTTTGTGTGCACAACGGAAATTGATAATAAACTCAGACAATAGAAGATGTAGATATAAAGAAATAGTCAACTTAATAAACAAAGTGGAGAACGTGGTTTATTCAATGCATGGATGTCATGTTGATACATATCTAAAATCTTTTAACAAAACAGAATGTTTTCCATCTTAGTACAAAAATAAGTAAATGACACAATACCTCAAATGTGATCTGTAAAATCATCCAGAGCTCCTGCTCAGTCCTTTTCTCCTATCTTCGAGGAACAAGAAAAATACAAGAAACAATATCCACAGCCCTTTAAATGATTAACGTGTGCACGGAGACCCCAGTGAATTAGTGGACCGATCTGGGTGTGAGATACAAATATCAGTAGGATGGGACCACCAGTGTCTTAATCTATCTAGACAATTCAATATAATTCAATAGTGTCTAGGTATAAGGAAAAAAACATAATTGAATAAATAAACATCAACTCATTGAGGTTCTTAAGGGAGACCTGATGGAGATTGTAGAGACCCGAAGCTTGACGTACATGAACATTACATTACTTTTGCGGAATACTTAGTACATAACAAAAACACACACATAAGGATCGTAATAGTTTAGTGTCTTTGGAAACTCAGAATATAATCTTCTAATCCTGGTGAAAGATCTTCAACATCTCCCATAAAGATCTTCTTTTTTTTAATACCTAAAACCTTTCTTTATATCCTAGGAAAAAGAAAACATAAAAAGGTGAGCACAAATGCTCAGTAAGGGTAAACAAAAGAATTATCAGTCACTTCATATACATAAGCACATATCTTTTGGAAATCTTAACCTGCAAAAGAGATCATAATTTCATAACATGGGATAAATCATGGTAGTGAAATTTTATCACAATAATCATAACTTAAAACATGAAACTTTGTGGAATACACACATAATCATAGAGAATAATTTCTTGTTAGTCAAGACTCATTTCCAAGACTATCTTAGTGGACAAAGTCTCTTTCTGAACCGAGTCACCCTCGTTCCAGTCCTGTTTCATTGAACCGGTATAACCTACCGTTCCAGCCATGTCTATATCATGAGATATAAAATCATTACCCAATGCATTGTACGGAGATATAGGTCCCACCCATCTAATAATGATACCATTATTATGTGTGCCACGAAATCATAAATCATACATCATTGCATAACCCATGTAGTAAAAATGGGAATCTTAAACATCATGACATCATAAAACAATTCATATACGATAAAGGAATTCATAAAAATAATTCCATCACAACATAATCAAATCAATGTAATAATATGGATAAAAACAGAACCCTTTATTCTCTTAGATGGAAAATAATTTTCATAAAACACTTGAACTCCATTCTTGAGGAAAATATCCTTTCTACTTCAAAAACAATTTTCCTTTCATAACATGTCGTACAATTATAAACTAAAAAAAGTTGATTAAAAATAAACTTGAAAACTTTTAAAGGAATCTTCTTGGAAATAATGTTTTAAAAAATCCATTCGTTCCATATAAGTTAAAAAGAACATTCTTCTCGTACTTTTTTCAGAAAAGTCAAAATGTACCTTGTACGAAAAATGACAAAAGATTCCTTTCATATATTTTACTAAAAACTCAAAAAAGGGTAAAATAGGTTTCAAAAAATTGTAGTTGGATGGAAATAATATTACATATTGAGGAAACATGGATGTGGATGATAAAATACACCCCAGTAAATACCAAAGTATAAGCAATCTCGGATAAAAATAAGATTGTGATATTTCCCTTACCTTATGTCCGATTTGCTTCGTCAGTGTCCAAACCTCCTGTATAATGATTTAAATAATGTAATTGACTTATTAAAGAATCATATTTATTGTTATGATATCATATATGGTTCACTTATGACTTTATATTACCCGTTCCTTTGTAAATTCCATGTTAAAGAAGCCTTTTGGGTAAAATCGTTTCATTTATCGTAGGTGTTTGGACTTGTTGTTCTTGACATTATTATTACTAATATCATGATTTACATACTTCCAGAATATAAAACATGATTTATATATCATATATATTCAGTATATATATAGATATATAGATAGATAAATGAAATGAAAAACACCATTCATGGAGACGGTAGTCCGTCCGTACGCATGAACGTTGTTTTCCTTTCCTTATTGTCTTGAATGGAAATAAGTAGATGACATAAATATATATATATATATAAATAAATAAATCCAGTAGATTTCACGTGTCATATATTTCATTATTATTCATTATATATACTTTATAATCATTCTTAAATGGTTAACATGGAGAATGAATCTCATCGCGTCGTAGAGACGGTATTCCGTACGTACGCACGTGCGTTGATTTCTTTTTCCATAGGATGGATAGATGATTAATTAGGGTTGTTTCATACGTATAATAACATACCATTATATGAGTGATACTTATGTTATTACTTCATAATGAAACAACTAAAGAAGAAGAAGTGGAAGAAGAAAGAAATTGAAAAAAATCGGTAATGGATATTACCTCTTTTTGATGCGCCTTCACTTAACCTCCACTTAAAGAACCAAGGATGGTCTTTTAAGAAGAACAGGACCTCTAGCATGATACTAGGGAAGTGTATAAGAGATTGTTTCAGGGGTTGGAAGAGCATGAATGCTCAAATTGGTGTGACGAGGAGAGGGAGGAGGTGCCCTTTTATAAGGGAGGAGAGGGGCATCTTAGGAAAATCTCAAAATATTATTTTATATTAAGGTAAATTCGGTTAATAATGGTTCCAAATGGTCTTATTTAGAATATAAAGTAGGGATGGGTCGAAATCCTCTCATCCAATAGGATTTAGGGAAGTTTAGGTTATTATTTTAACCTTATCAATTAGATTTAACTCTAAGTTAAATAATTTAACTTTTACCGTCTGTTTTTGTTTTCTTATACTATATGGTTAATAAACATATTATATGAAGCCAAAATAACCCCAAGTTATTTATTATTAATATATCTATCTTTATCTAAGTCATTTGGACGAACCTTATATTATTAGGAATTAAATAAAAATTAATAATATAATATTTGTTTTAAAAACTAATTTATGTCAATTTTGACACTATTTGGTACATGATTTTTATGAAATTACTAACAGAATTATAAGTTCGAACCAAGTTATTTAAATCAACCATAACATGTCATATTAACCTATAAAATTAGTGTATGTCATAAAAAGTCTCAAATTACATTTATTTGGGCATTTATAACATCAATAATGTTAATATTTTCATAAAAAGGCAATTACTGCATCATCATTGTTTCATAAATAAATTAAATTATATAAAGTATAAAAATTACAAATAAACTACCATTATGTAGGAAATCTTTTTATCTTTATAATGAATATTATAGTCGAAATTATATTATGTATAACCCTATATTAAAATTTTTCTAGTAAATAAACTTTGATTTTAACTCTTTTAACTCTTCTTTGAATTAAATAATAATAAATGTCCTAATCTAATCTAAGTGGGCCTAAATGATAATATTTTAAACTTAAGGTTGTTTTTGGTCGAGATAAACTTGTCCAATAGGATTAGGACATGTGTTAGGGTAATATTAATATCATTTTACCCTTAATTACCCTATTTACTTTTAACCGTGGTAAATAAAAGTAAAAAGTTACTATTCACCAAAAATTATTTTCATCTCATTGAACCACATTTTACTTACTGACATCAACCGTCTCTCGGATTTTTGAAATTCCATTCACAGAAGCGGTAAAATTAAGATTTATGAAAAAATTAATTTTTTAACTACCACTTAGTAGTTTCACTATTCATCAAAAATTGAAGTTTTTCAGAAAAATGCCAAAATTTCACCCTAATCTATAATTGATATTCTGAATTAAAAAAAAATTCTATTTTAAAAAATTCCCAATATATAACTTTCATTAAATAATTTTATAATTAATTTCCACTGTCACAACAAATAGCATGTTTTTAAGAGATAATAACAATCAAAAGATTAACATTTGTTTATGTCTGGTGTAAATGTGAAATTACATCCAATGACCAACATTGTATTGAATTGTAAAAATATATTCTAAATATACTTTGAAACCACTCAAATTAATAATTTATCACTATTAATTATTTCGATTGAAAAAGTTGTTTTTAACTAAAATTTAGTAATTTTCACTATTCATCAAAATATGAAAGTTATCCGAAAAGTACCAAAATTTCACCTTAGGCTATGTTCGATAGTACGAATCCAAAAATGAAGTCCATTTTGAGAGCTAAAATTTCTAAAATTTTAAAAGGTGGTTATTACTATTCCTAACGGCTAGTTATAATAATATTTTAATAGCATATCGTTGTTTAGTGAATCTCGGTATTGCGTACTACACACGCTATCGAGGAAGGTCGCGATTGCGTGTAATGGAAGGCAAGTCAAGGATGCGTGTTGTGCAAGCTCCTTTTGGTGTAGCATACAACACAAGACATTAGTGAAATAAAAAAGAATATTTTTCATAAAATCTTGGGTTGTTACATTCTACCCCCCTTAAAATGAATTTTTCCCTCGAAATTCGTCGGGGTTATAAATGGTTTATTATTCGAAAGTTTCTTTAATAGAAACCCACATCGTAAAAAGGAATACCAAAACCAATCTTTAAAAAAAAAGTATTAAACTTAACGGTTACCCAAATAAAATAATCACTGGGTTTCCACATAGGTGAAAATATGGATATGGAAGAGAAATCTAACCATCATGTTCTGATGGGGAGTGGTAGAGAACATGGCTATGGAAAAGGCAGAAATCACAAAGCCATAAATTTGTGAAGATCTAAGGTACCATCTGATTCATCAGATATAAGATCACTAGGACAACATTTTTGGTTTTCAAGATCGTTTCCCTAAAGTTGAAGAATTTGAATTAGAATAAATACTTACTTTATTTTGGTACAATCTCACTGTTGTTCGGGCCTTGAACAATTTCCACTTCATCTCTTAAATAAATGAAGTTGAATTTGTTATTTGTGAAGTGTTAGCAGATCATGTGATAGAATGACGGGTTATTCCATCTGTCTCAAACAAAAGGTTAAAAAAGTTATTAAATATACATAAGTCATTCTATAGTGAGATTAATCATATATGGTTCGTGAAATGGATTTATACTTCATATATCATACTTCTTAATATAATAAAACTAGTTTCTACTAAACAAGGACTTTTTTTGGGCCAGTGGTAGGCGATAAAGGCCAGTCGCACTTCGGTTGTGGGTTCGATTCCCACAGCCTTGTCCGACGCGATGGGCTGTCGCCCATCCTACAGGTTGTCCTTTTTCTAAAGCTATATTACTATAACATCCCATCAATAATATCGAAAAAACTTCTATCCTTAAACAATACTAACTTATGTCCATCATAATCCATTCCAATCTTTAGGCTTATCCATAATACTGCAGTCCACACTCATAACATAGTGAAAACGACTACCAGAGATTTAATACCATCGTTGATCCCCATATATCATAAGATATGTTTTGTTGGTCACATTCCAAACATTCAAAGTCCTTAATCATGTATTCTCTTGAATACCATAGTGAAAACATGAATGCAGTTAAAAGATAACACCTTCCACATACCAAAATCCTCAAAATTCTATATACTCAAACCATGATATCACTTAGTCCTTATATCAATCATGAGCTCATGAATACTGTTAAACATTTCATTTTATCGTTTTCCCTTCATTATGCGCATATCATCTTATTTCCAAAAATATCTCAATCACTTTGAATACCACATTAGACCAACACATAAATATTCCAATACATTATGATACCACATTATTTTGGAATCCCATTACATAAACACTTAATCATTCCACCACATCGTTGTCATATTCAACATCGCCAATAGTGATCACATGTGACTTCCCTTTGTCCTTTGCCTTCATTGGTTGCTCATGTTGATCATCACTAACCCTTGGATTAGGGCATTTATCAGCATAATTCCCCATTTCCTTTCACTTGAAGCATTGAAGTGTTGCTGGTGCGTTCTCTGTAGTGTCTGCTTTATTCACATCATTAAAAACCATTTTTCCATTACTTCGACACTCAACTGCTCGATGAACTTCTTTTCCACACTTAAAACATTTTCTAGTCCCTTTAAGACAATCTCCACCATGCTTCTTTCCACACATTGAGCATAAGGACACATTCATCTTCTTTTCACCATTATTCTGAGATTTCTCCTTGAACTCCGTCTTTCGTTTCTTTTCAAAACCATGAGATGGATATGTAACACCAACTTCGATTTCTACCTTGATAGAACAACGCATAATTTCTTCATAGCTACCGAAGTCTCTTAGAGCTAATGCCCTTTGAAGACTTGGTTTTAAGCCACTGAAAAATCGATCAACTTTACTTTCAGGTTAGATGATAATGCCAGATGCATAACTTGCAAGTCATGTAAAATTCGCTTCGTATATACCAACAGATTCATCATCCTTTTTATTTAGTTCAAGAAACTCCTTATCCATCTTTTTTCGAAGAATACGAGGGAAGTACTTATTGAAAAATAAGTTCTTGAACTCGTCCCATTCCATAGACTAAATTTCATCTCTTTGCCTCGTATTCTTGATAAGATTCCACCATTTATCAGCTTCACCTTCCAAACGATATACTGCTAAGATGACTTTATCATGTTCAGAACATTGAAGAACTGAAAATATCTTTTTTGTGGTACTGAATCATTGTTCAGCAACAAGTGGATCAGAAGACCCACTAAAAAAGGTGGACATTGCCTCATGAAGGACTCAATAGAATATTGTTCCCTTCTCTGCTCATTTGGAAGTCCAGAATGATTCATAGCTTGTGTAAGTATAGCAATAAGACTTTGCACTCCATCTCCCATAACATTTGTTTGTTCATGAGGACAATCATTGCATTGTCCATTGCATTGATCAACACGGTTCCTTCGGGTTCCATCCATCGTCTAAAACCCAAAAAAAATAGTGTGAGATGAAAAAATCATGCTAGAGAAAACAACATAATAAAGAGGGAGTATCCTCAATATCTAACATCTTAGGTTAAATTATATGATTGTTACCATAGTTATAGGACTGTATCTTATACGTATACTTATCCTTAGGGACATACCTAGACATACCTTAGAAATATCTTTAGGGATCTCACTAACATTTTCGCATCCTAGTTTCCAACGGTTGACTAAACATTTCCTCTGATACCAACTCTAGAGACCCGAAGCTTGACGTACATGGACATTACATTACTTTGGCGGAATACTTAGTACATAAAAAAACACACACATAAGGATCGTAATAGTTTAGTGTCTTTGGAAACTCAGAATATAATCTTCTAATCCTAGTGAAAGATCTTCAACATCTCCCATAAAGATCATCTTTTTTTTAATACCAAAAACCTTTCATTAAATCCTAGGGAAAATAAAACATAAAAATTTGAGCACAAATGCTCAGTAAGGGTAAACAAAAAAAATATCAATCACATCATATACATAAAAACATAACTTTTGGAAATCTTAACCTGCAAAAGAGATCATAATTTCATAACATGGGATAAATCATGGCAGTGAAATGTTATCACAATAATCATAACATAAAACATGAAACTTTGTGGAATACACACATAATCATAGAGAATCATTTCTTGTTAGTCAAGACTCATTTCGAAGACTATCTTAGTGGACAAAGTCCCTTTCTGAACCGAGTCACCCTCGTTTCAGTCCTGTTTCACTGAACCGGTATAACCTACCATTCCAGCCATGTCTATCTCATGAGATATAAAATCTTTACCCAATGCATTGGAGGGAGATATAGGTACCACCCATCTCATAATGATACCATTCTTATGTGTGCCACAAAATCATAAATCATACATCATTGCATAACCCATGTAGTAAAAATGGGAATCTTAAACATCATGACATCATAAAACAATTCATATACGATAAAGGAATTCATAAAAATAATTCCACCACAACATAATCAAATAAATGTAATAATATGGATAAAAACAGAACCCTTTATTATCTTAGATGGAAAATAATTTTCATAAAACACTTAAACTCCATTCTTGAGGAAAATATTCTTTCTGCTTCAAAAACACTTTCCCTTTATTAACATGTCGTACAATTATAAACTAAAAGAAGTTGATTAATAATAAACTTGAAAACTTGTAAAGGATGATTCTTGGAAATAATGTTTTAAAAAATCCATTCGTGTCGTATCTATTAAAAAGAACATTCTTATCGTACTTTTGTCGGAAAAGTCAAAATGTACCTCGTATGAAAAATGACAAAAGATTCCTTTCATATATTTTATTAAAAACTCACAAAAGGGAAAAATAGGTTTTAAACAATTGTATGTGGATGGAAATAATATTACATATTGAGGAAATATGGATGTGGATGATAAAATACACCCCAGTAAATACCAAAGCATAAGCAATCTCGGATAAAAATGAGATTGTGATATTTCCCTTACCTTAGGTCCGAACCTCCTGTATAATTATTTAAATAAAGTCATTGACTTATTACAGAATCATATTCATTGTTATGATATCATATATGGTTCACTTATGACTTTATATTACCCGTTCTTTTTTAAATTCCATGTTAAAGAAGCGTTTTGGGTAAAATCGTTTCATTTATCGTAGGTGTTTGGACTTGTTGTTCATGACATTATTATTACTAATATCATGATTTACTTACTTCCAGAATATAAAACATGATTTATATATCATATATATTCAGTATATATATATATATATATATATAGATAAATGAAATGAAAAACACCGTTCATGGAGACGGTAGTCCGTACATACGCATGAACGCTATTTTCCTTTCCTTATTGTCTTGAATGGAAGTAAGTAGATGACATAAATATATATATATATATATATAAAAATCCAGTAGATTTCAAGTGTCATATTTTTCATTAATATTCATTATATATACTTTATAATCATTCTTAAATGGTTAACATGGAGAATGAATCCTATCACGTCGTGGAGACGGTAATCCGTACGTACGTACGTGCGATGATTTCTTTTTCCATAGGATGGATAGATGGTGAATTAGGGTTTTTTAATACTTATAATAACATACTAGTATATGATTTATACTGATGTTATTACTTCAAAATGAAACAACTAAAGAAGAAGAAGTGGAAGTAGAAAGAAATTGAAAAAGATCGGTAATGGATATTACCTCTTTTTGACGTGCCTTCACTTAACATCCACATAAAGAACTGAGGATGGTATTTTAAGAAGACCAAGACCTCTAGGATGATACTAGGACAGTGGAGAAGAGATTTTGGCAGGGGTTGGCCGAGCTTTAATGCTCAAATTGGTGTGGGGAGGAGAGGGGGAGGTGCCCTTTTATAAGGGAGGAGAGGGGCATCTTAGGGGAATCTCAAAATATTATTTTATATTAAGGTCAAATTCGGTTTATAATGGTTCCAAATGGTCTTATTTAGAAGATAAAGTCGGTATGGGTCTAAATACTCTCATCCAATAGGATTTAGACAAGTTTAGGTTATTATTTTAACCTTATCCATTAGATTTAACTCTAAGTTAAATAATTTAACTTTTACCGTGTCTTTTTGTTTTCTTATACTATATGGTTAATAAACATACTATATGAAGCCAAACGAACCCCACGTTGTTTATTATTAATATATCTATCCTTATCTAAGTCATTTGGCCAATCCTTATATTTTTAGGAATTAAATAAAAATTAATAATATAATATGTTTTTTAAAAACTAATTTATGTCAATTTTGACACTTTTTGGTACATGATTTTTATGAAATTTATAAAAGAATTATAAGTTCGAACCAAGTTATTTAAATAAACAATAACATGTCATATTAACCGATAAAATTAGTGTAAGTCATAAAAAGTCTCAAATTACATTTATTTGGGCATTTATAACATCAATAATGTTAATATTTTCTTAAAAAGGTAATTACTGCATCATCGTTGTGTCATAAATAAATTAAATTATTTAAAGTATAAAAATTACAAATAAAATACCATTATGTAGGAAATAGTTTTATATTTCTAATGAATATTTATTGTCGAAATTATATTATGTATAACCCTATATTAAAAATGTTTTAATAAATAATCTTTGATTTTAACTCTTTTAACTCTTCTTTGAATTAATCAATAATAAATGTCCTAATCTAATCCAAGTGGGACTAAATGATAATATTTTAAACTTAAGGTTGTTTTTGGTCGAGATAAAGTTTTCCAATAGGATTAGGACATGTGTTAGGATAATATTAATATCATTTTTACCCTTAATTACCCTATTTACTTTTAACCGTGGTAAATAAAAGTAAAAAGTTACTATTCAACAAAAATTATTTTCATCTCATTGAACCACATTTTACTTACTTAAATCAACCGTGTCTCTCGGATTTTTGAAATTCCATTCACAGAAGCGGTAAAATTGAGATTTATGAAAAAAATAATTTTTTAACTACCACTTAGTAGTTTCACTATTCATCAAAAATTGAAGTTTTTCAGAAAAATGCCAAAATTTCACCCTAAGATATAATTGATATTCCGAATTCAAAAATGATTTATATTTTACATAATTCCCAACATATAATTTTCATTAATTAATTTTATAACTAATTTCCGCTGCCACAACAAATAGCGTGTTTTTAAGAGATAATAACTATCAAAAGATTAACACTTGTTTATGTCTGGTGTAAATGTGAAATTACATCCAATGACCAACATTGTATTGAATTGTAAAAATATATTCTAAATATAAATTAAAACCACTCAAATTAATAATTTATCACTATTAATTATTTCGATAGAAAAAGTTGTTTTTAACTAAAATTTAGTAATTTTCACTATTCATCAAAATATGAGAGTTATCCGAAAAGTACCAAAATTTCTCCTTAGGCAAAGTTCGATACTACGAATCCAAAAATGAAGCCCATTTTGAGAGCTAAAATTTCTAAAATTTTAAAATGTGGTTATTACTATTATTAACGACTAGTTATAATAATATTTTAATAGCATATCGTTGTTTAGTGAAACTCGGTATTGCGTACTACACACGCTATCGAGAAAGGTCGCGATTGCGTGTAATGCAAGGCAAGTCAAGGATGAGTGTTGTGCAAGCTACTTTTGGTGTAGCGTACAACACAAGACATTAGTGAAATTAAAAAGAATATTTTTCATAAAATCATGGGCTGTTACAGAGATACCTTTTTCGGATCGTAGCTATAAATAATAGGCTGAACAAGAAATATATATATATTATGCATAAATAAATTTTCAACACATTATTTTATATTTTTTATTTAACCGTATAAATCCCCATGATTCCCTCGAGACACATATCTTATATCATGTTTCATCCATTTCTATGTCTGAACCATTTCTCATATTCAACTCAAAAAACATTACATCACATCATCTTTCATTAATTGGTGTGGAACGCAATGTATTACTACCTCGTGAGTATTTGGAGCATCAGTCCTTGTCTCACATACCATTGGTATTTAGAGAAATAGTCCCTATACTATAAAAGGAAATTTGCATGCATGTTGGGTAAAAACACCATTTCTAGCACCCCAAGAGTATTTGGAGCATACGTCCCTATCTGAACTCCCATTTATCAATCATATATATATATACATATATATATCATTGGTGTAGAATGTAATATCCTACACCCCAAGATCCAATCCATTAATTAATCCATAAATTAATTAATTGTGTCTGTTATCTAATTAGATAAATAAATAACGAATCACATTCATTAAAAACTCAATAAATATTTAAATACAATAATTCAATTTGTTAAATCAAAAATTAACTAATAATTAATATAAGATTAATTAATTCAGTCATTAATTGATCTCACTAATTACCTTATTTAATTAAGCAATTAACTAATAATAAGGAAATCGTCCCAATATTACATAATTAATTAACAAAATAATTATCTCAAGGCTAGCATCCCAATATCACATAATTAATTCACAAATTAATTAGCTCTAAAGAAACCATTTCAAAATCACATAATTAATTCACAAATTATTTATCTCTTCTTATCCCAAATCAATATCTCATAATTTACCCCTGATAAATAATCTATATTAAAATCCCATAACACATAATTAATGAACAATAATTATCTCATCTTAACTATTTAAATAACTCATAATTAATACCCTGATTATTTATCATCTCAAAGAACATAATTAATTCATAATTAATTATCTCAACTTAAACAAATTAGTATCTCTTAAATAATTTCTTGATTAATTATAATTTCAAAGAACATAGATAATTCATAATTAATTATTTCAACTTAAACAAACTAATGTCTCATAATTAAGTCATCAATTAGTTATCATCTCAAAGCACATAATTAATACACAATAAATTATATCAACTTAACTAAGTTAATTACTCATAATTAATCCCTCAAATAATTATCATCTCATAGAAAATAATTAATTCGTAATTAATTATTTCCACTTAACCATGTTAATATATAATAATTATATCTTAAATTAATTTTCATGTTAATGTACTTAATTAATTCATAATTAATTATCTAAACTTAACCAAATTAATTAACCATAATTCATTTCTCGATTAGTTATCATCTCAACTGACATTATTAATTCATAATTAATTATCTCAACATAACCATATTAGTTAATCATAAATAATTTCCTACATATTTATATATTTTACCACCTTAATGAATAAAATTAATTAATAATTACTCATCTCCTTCTCCCAATAAATAATTTAATCCAACATTTCTATCAACATTATCTTAATAAATAAATAAATAAAACTTCATTTTATTAACTATGAAATATTTAGAACCCTACCTCAATGAATTTTTCCAGCCAAATATTCCTAAATCAAACCGAGACTCACTCATGCATCTAAACTTCCACGTTAATGTGAATTCATACATTGAATTGATCTCAACAACTAACAAAAAAAAACATGCACTCATAAATAGAGTGGTGGGGACCAACACACACCAAATTTAGCAATAAAAGCCCAATTACACCATAGGAGCCTATTTAAAAGGTGGAAAAACTAATTATCCGTTTTATATCCTTTCCCAAATATGAATAAAATGAATCAAATCAATCTGAATATCTTCATGTTTTGTTTTGATCATCAATGTACGGACTAACTGGTCCAATGATATCTTCTGCACCTCTTAAATATTTACGAAAAGAAGAAACTGAATTAATCCCGAGCCTTAGGGTTTTGGCATAATTGATACTTGGGGACCAAGAGCTGAAATATCCAATGCAAAGATTGAACCTCATGGATAAGTACTTAACTATTTGATATGAACATCTTTCATGTAGAAACTAGAAAGAACCAGATACACAAAGAAGAGTCGGTGGAGGGGTGGTGGTGCACCTCTTCATGGGATAACCATGTAGTGGGGACCACTCCTCACCTACTATGTGCCACACCCTCTTTCATTTCTCTCTCAAATAACACCACATTAAAAAAATAATTAATATAATAATAATAATAATAATAATAATCTATTTTATATTGTTATTATTTTAAATTAATTTACTCACCTCTTAGACAAACCCCAAAATCCCAATGTAATACATCATTTAATTAAATTATCTTCCAATCGATTTTAATTAAATAAATTTTCCATCTCATTATTATTGAATTATATTTCCATCATAATTACATAAAAAACCTCGACACTTCACTACTCATTATATAGTTAAATTCAGTCCATCTAAATTTACTTAAATAATTTCTCCAATTAATGTTATTTAATTAAATTATATGAAAAAAATTAATTTAAATTACAACTCAAACTCATGAACATTATTTTATTAAATGTTTTCAACCACATTTTAATAATAAAATAACCCCCCCCCCCATTTCAAAAAAACCAGTGAAATTCTTCATAAGATTGATTTTAATTAAACAAAACCTCCATGTATGATTAATTAATTAAATTCTACTATACCCTAAATTTAAAAAAAATGAGACCCCATCTCCTCATTTAAACATCATTTAATATTAAAATTTAATATTACCATCTCTTTAATAACCCCCAACTCCCCATTTACATGTCATTTAACTAAATTATTCTCATCTCACTTTAATTAAATATAATTCCATATCATTATCATTTAAAATAAATTTAATTCTTTTTATATCAATTTAATCAAATTACATCTCCATATCAACATAATTTAATTAAATTATATCAAATGTAATTTCATTAAATGAATCCCCCAATATCAAATTTAATTAAATTCCTTTCAACCCCGAATTTAATTATATTAATTTAAAAATTTTCAAAGATGGATATGCCGCATGGTTTAACATGCATGGTTTGAAAGACTATTCACATACCATTTTCCAACTACCAGATACGCGGAGTATCTTGTATGGCTGGCCCGCATGGTTTGACTAATCATGTAAATCCCATGTGAACTCCTCTACCATTCCATTTTAATGTTGAGTTTCCAAGTCTGGTGCTCCAGAAACCCATCAATCCACCTGGGAAACTCTAGGGGCCTTTACTCAAGACCAATATCAACAGATAAAATTTACCCGACTCGCAAAACATCATCCTGAAGCACGGTTTAAAAAACGACCTGAGAAATAAATGGAAAAGATCAAAAAAAATCATATTTTACCATTGGTCAAAAACACGGTACTTTACAATATACCCACCTTAAAAAATCATCTAATCCCTGAGAATTCAATGGTAACTAATATAATATGAACCAACTCACCATGGTCATGCAGTCTCATTTGAACAATCACATTGAATTACCAATTTCCAAACGCACCATTAATAATTTTAGAACACACAGCCATATTTCTTCCTTGAAATACATCATCGACCCATGAATCCCATACCAATCGTTAAACCGGCAGAATGCATTTAAAACGATTTCAACACCAATCACATGTATATGAATGTCCTTTTTCAAATTTAGGAGACCTTCCAAAGACAATAAATTACTTGGCTATTTCAAAATTTGTGTGCCCCCACATTAATAAACTGGTAACCCAATGAAACATGCATCCCGCATACATCCCAGATAATAACGACTTACGAATCCCAACGAATTTTAATAAATTAGCACAACATAAGACCGATGTTTTCTCGGTTTCCCCAAGACGATGTTGAGATAGAGGCATGCTCATCTCACATAAAAGGGCACACTAAGAGTATGAATCATTCACCAGAGAATATTAGTCAAACTATCATTGGACAAATCGTTAAAAAAACACGGCTCCACCTACCAATGCGTCATCAACAAAATTTTGATGCCTATTTTACCCAAGGTATCAATTTACATTAAAATCTAACCAATAAAACTCTTACAAAAAATAATGGAGTTTCCCTATTTTTTCACACACAACAATCCTTATTAAGTAATGATAGAAAAAACACTGATATGTTGACCATAATTGAGGTGACACTAACACCTAAGGATTGTCCATGTCGTCGGAAGAAACAACTAGTTGCCCTCCAGAATGCTATTTCAGAAACACCTTAAACGCACATGTGATGTTCAGTGAAAATTGATCACCATGTTAACATCTCACCTGAGAGATGAAATTTTAAATCGATCAGCGTTTCAAAACACCCATGTCCCAAAAAGACCTCCAGAGTAGTGGAATGATCTTCCCATAACGCCCCAATCACACTACTACGGAGTAAACCTGAGTACATCATTAACAAATGACCATACCAGAGGCATGTCTAACCTATTGTGCTAGCCATTCATCAAATATTATTCCCAAACCAAGAGTATAGATACAATGACCACCCCTCAAGGCATGTGTGTCTTCCTTAAAACCCAAAAGTCCTACTAGGAAGAATGATATATTAATGATACCAACATAATAAATCTCACCATTGAAACAATGAAAATCCATATTTAAACATTTTACATTGAATTTAATCTCATTTTAAACATAAAATTTAGAATCTATACTTTTTTATAACACATAGGTAACCTATGAGGGTCCCATTTATTCAAACCCAGGTTCTTAAAAAACAAACAAACAGTATTCCATTCAATAAAAACTCAAATGTTTTACATTTATAACCATTTCTAGACACACTTTGATTATACAAAGCTCAAGCACATGGACGTCCATCTACCAATCGTTATCACACCCATACACATTACAGTTGAAATTTGGATCTCATTAATCACAATCGATGATTATTTAACATTTTCACTTTAGTAACCCTTATTACATCATTTGAATACATTTGTTACCTTTTTTCAGTTATAAAGAGCCCATACACCATAAAACTAAAACTGGTTCCCATCATAAACAAAAATAACCAATTACTCATCAATGCATCCATTTACACATCAACACATTTCTAACATGTTATATCAAGTTGTACCATATAATTATGATATAACATAGAAACATGGAATAATTGAAATTCATATTAATAATATATGAAAAATTGTATATAAACCCTCAACCATGATAAATCTATTACCAAAACATGATATCTAAAGAGGCATGAAAAAGAATATCATAACATGACATTACACCCAAGGATCATAATCAAAATTTGCAGGCATCCTACTAATGAAACTATATGGAAAGTCATATGAATATCATTAGAATATAAATGACATTATGATAATGAATGTAATGAATCTTCCTTGCTGTAACACCCCAAGCTTCCATGATACGTTTCCCTTTGAATAATGCAATAGCGTGTGTTGTACGCAACCTCGAGCTCTAACACACACCACAACTAATTAAACTAGCCGTTGTGAATAGTAATACCTAATTTTTGAAATTTGATAAATTTTATTTATCAAAATGGACTTCATTTTTGGATTCGGAATATCGAAATTAGCCTATGTTGAATTTTTGGTATTTTTCTAAGAACATCTATTTGTTTATGAATAGTGAAAAATACTTAAAAACAACTTTTTTAATAAAAATAATTTATTGTGATAAATTATACTATTTAGTGGGTTTAAAGTATAATTGGAATATATTTTTATCATTTTATCCAATGGTGGTCATTAGAATTAATTTAACATTGAAATTGGACATAAACAATTGCCAATCTTTTGATATAAATTGTTTCTTAAAAACACGCTATTTCTTGTGACAGCGGGAATTAATTATGAAATAAATTAATGCAACTTATATTTTTGTAATTTTGTAAAATTGATATCATTTTTGAAATCGGAATATCAATTATAACTTAGGGTGAAATTTTGGCCTTATTCTGAAAAACTTCAATTTTTGATGAATAGTGAAACCACTAAGTGGTTGTTAAAAACTGATTTTTAGTTAAAATGAAATATTTCCACTTCTGTGATTTGATTTTAAAAAATCTGACATACATGGTTGTCATTAATAAGTAAAATGTGGTTCAATGAGATTAAAATAATTTTTGGTGAATAGTAACTTTTAAGTTCTTAATCGCGATTAGAGGTAATTAGTGTAGTTTAAGGTAAAAATAATGTTTTAATAATATGAGATGAGCATAACACTTGTCCTAATCATATTGTATGAGTCATGGAAGACCAAGAAAACCCATGGGTCAACTTGGGGACCTCATGGAGCCACTTTAGTTGGAAAATGACATTAATATATATTTATTTAATGTTAAAATTAAATTGACACAAACATGAGTTGTTTTACTAAAACAGTTTTTAAGTGGGGTTACAGAAGTCCAAATTTTGACTACAAATATTCATTAGAAAGCTAAAACGATTTCCTACATAATAGTATTTTGTTTATAATTTTTAGACATTAAATAAATTAAATTACGTATGACATCATTATGATGCAGCGATGACCTCATTGTTTAATGATTTTAATAAAATGAAAAGATAATGTAACATCCAAGGCTTACACTTGTCCAAAGACTATTGGATGGGTAGATTTCTAACCCTTATCACCTTATCCACGAATTATATAAGTTTGGGTCCTTTAGAATCCTAAAAGCATTGTATAATAATGTAACATTTAAATCATTCCAAAAGAGCCCCTCCTCTCCTCTTATAAAAGGCCCCCACCTCTACCACCTTATTCACAATTTCAAGCCTTTTGGTTCGGCCAAACTATGCCCAAATACTCTCCCAACATCTCTCCCTTCATCCTAGAAGCTTTACTTTAGTCAGAAAGCCATCCTAAGGAGTCCTTTTGATCAAATCAAAAGGAAGAACCCGAAGAAGAGGTAACATTTTCATCACCCTCTTTCATGTTTCTTTCTTCTTACTCTCCCTCTTTGTTTATTATTTAAATTCTAAAATTATAAATCCAGTATATTCTATATACTGTGATGTTATTATAAATATGTAACAACCATATTCAGTATTCTACCCATCATTTGAATGACATGTCACCATACGTGCGTACGTACGGCTTACCGTCTCCACGTCGTGGTGTAATTGTTATTCAATATATTATTATTTATATGTGTATAATAATGATATGTAATTCATGTAAATAATAAATATTCCATGATAATTATTCTGTATATATGATATACTATCCAATTATATATTATTTTAATATCAAAATAATGATATTGTCGCTCGTGCGTACATACGTACTACCGTCTCCACGAACGCGATGAGATTCATTCTCCGTCGTATCAATTCAAGTATAATTATCATTTGATGATTTAAAAATAAGGTTTAAGGACATGATATAATTCTGGATATGAATAATATACAACCTATCCATGAAAAACATGACTTACGTAACAAAACATATAAAATAAAACAAGTAAGTTAACAACCGAAACAACGATAAATCTAAGATATTGTTAACAAAGCAATGTTAAAAGATCATATATGATATCATATAAATGTATATGATTCTTGTATAATTTAATAACAATTATTTCACCATTATACAGGAGGTTAACCTACCCCAAACAAGAAAAAATACAAGGTAAGGGTTTACTTCACAACCTCTACATTATCCAAGGTTGTTTATACATAATTATCTACTGGGACATCGTTATCATCCACATCCATGTTTCTTAAAAATGTCTTTCAAAAAAATTTTACTATTAAATGGAAAATGGGTTAAATTAATTTATACCCTTATACGTTTTTGAAAGGAATCTTACCGTCGTTTTCCAAACAATGTACTTTTTGACCTTTTTGACAAATTTAAGGTAAGAATGTTTTTTTAACTTATACGGCGGGTGCGGCTATTTTCCGCCATTATAACCTCGTCGAAGCTTCCCTTAAAAGCTTATAATAATATTTTCAATGTGAATGTATTATTTTATAATTATGGGACTTTTAAATGATTAAAAAAAATAGATATTTCTCTCAAATAGCTTTGATTTCATCCATGTCAACATCCTTTGATGGGTTTTAAGTTTATTTGAAATTGATTTATGATTCAAAACTTCCATTGAGCATTTTGTGAAACATTTGACTGTGGATGTGTTATTTTTATATCATCCAAAGTTTATGAAGAAACTGTTGACATTTCGTATGCTAGTTTTAATACGAATATTTATGTTATGTTTAAACCTATTAATATGAGGAATGTATTGGACTTAATAAGTGCCGGGTGGAGCCCGCTATAGCTCCTCGATGCATCGGTAGGTCTCATGAGACAACTAAACGTGGAATTGGATGAGGCCCTTTCCCAATTTGATTTATGGTTTTGGCCGAGGCCTTAATCATTTTAGATGTCTTGGCCGAGGCCCTGACAAAATGTTTCAGAATGTCTGGCATTATACATTCCCCCATTATGAAAGTGATTATTGATATTTCATGTGATTATTCGTCTAGTAGAATATCCATGTGAGTAAGTAATGGAATTATTTTATTTTACTTTTTCCATATTATGTTGAAGTTCAAGTTCAATAAGGCTTTTGTTTTAGTTATACATTGCCTTAAATGCTTATGTTTTCTTATGAAAGTTTCCGCTATATTGTTATCCTTACGGAGCATTTGAGCTCACCCCTTTCAATGTTTTATTTTTCCCAGGATGTGAAGAGGTGTATTATGACTGACTTGCAAGAATAGTTAGTGAGGATATGAGTGTGGACTAGGGAGACCATGTTATTGTAGTTTTCATTTTTATGATGTAATGAAAGACTTATGAATGTATCTAGTGTTTCCAAGGCTACTAAACTAATCGGTCTTTCGAGACATGATCTTTTGTGATCATGCCAATGTTATGAAGTAATGCACCAACTCTGGGTAACTGGGGTCGGGGCGTTACAGTTGGTATCAGAGGCAGTTTAGTACTAACCATGGAAGCTAGATTTAGATAAACTCTGATTAGAGCACATAGCCCGAAGATAGACTTTGAGGATTAGTATAGAAAAACTTCCTAGAATTTTGGTATTATAGAGATTTTGTGAGTTTTCCGAGCAATACATCCCGGTCTGGATACGAGTAGGTAGAGGCGGCCCTGGCACAGATGTACGTAGGGGTAAAACTCGAAAACACCGCTTTGAGATAGACTCGAACGGGAACTGGTGCACGACAACGGGCCTTGCTGCACTCTTGGTTACGAAACTCCCGGGGGATATTCTTAGGATAATTCTCATTTTCTTTACAAACCACTATGAGGGGTTATGAGTATATACTTCGTCAAAGGAAACATTTCTTTTTATGATTGTGGATTATATCCATAAATAGTTCAATTTATGTAAAGTGTTTTACAAATATGGAATTATGTATTTTATTTCATAAACTAATCTAGTTTATGCCATTGTTTAGAAATGCCACCTAGTGGAAGGAATGGAAACTGTATCAATGCACGCACTCCGTGTAGGGATTGCCCTCCTGCTCAAGATAATTATGTTGGAGCTAGTGATACAACTGGTGCTGATCAGCTTCTCACCGTACTGGGACAACTCACGCAGGTTATGAATAATAACCTTACTCGTATGGAGCACCCTGATCCGCAACGTGGAGGATCAATGCTAGACCGTTTCATGAGGAAACAACCACCAACCTTCAATGGGAGTACAAACCCTATAGTAGCTGATAAATGGATAAATTCCTTAGAGAAAATATTCCATGCCTTGGGGAGTAGTGAAAGGGAGAAAGTTGTCATGGCAGTTTACCGCCTCACTGGAGATGTCGATCAATGGTGGTCACTAATTCAAAACACAAAGGTAGATGATGAATTAACAAACATGGAATGGCAGGAGTTCAAAGAGTTGTTCTTAGAAAAATACTTTCCTCGAGACCATCGAGCGGATATGGAAAGGCAATTTCTTAGTCTGAGGCAGAAGGAGGATGAGAATGTCTCAAAGTATGAGGCTAACTTTACAAGGTTAGCAAGGTATGCTGCAGATTACATACGTAACACAAGAAGTAAGACTGATCGTTTCTTTGATGGGTTAAAACCATTTCTCCATCAAGCTTTAGTATCACAAACCTTCTCTTCATACGAAGGTATTGTCTCGTGCGCTATCAAGACGGAAAAGTAATTCTCTAAGTCTTATGACTTTAAATCAAAGAAATACAAGAAGAGATCTGCTGAAAACTCTGGGAAAGGAAATAAGGAAATAGGGAAGAAGGGTATAAATGAATTTCCACCCTGTGATAATTGTGGTAGGAATCACCATGGTTCCTGTCTAAAAGGAAAAGGAGTATGTTACAAGTGTGGTGAAAAAGGCCACCAAGCTCATGAATGCAAGGGAAAGAAAGCGGCTATCAACGTGGAATGCTATAATTGTAGAGAAAAGGGACATTATGCTAATTAATGTCCTAAGCGTCAGGGGAAATTACCTCAGAAGAGGCCAAGGGATCAGGGCCAGGCTTATGCTATCACTACTGCTGAGGTGGAAGCTCCGAAAGACGTGGTGGAAGGTAATTTAATGGTTTCCTCAAGTTTAGCAAATGAATTATTTGATTCTGGATCATCGCATTGTTTCATATCTTCCCAGTTTGCTAAGAAAATTAGATATTTCCAATTTGATTTAACAAGGGAGTTGTCAGTCAAAACCCCTAAAGGAAGTATTGTGGCAACAAAGTTTTGTCGATTAGTTCCCATTAGATCACCTAAATGTTATTTACCTACTGATCTCATCGTCATACCCATGATTGAATTTGATATAATCCTCAGTATGGATTGGATTTCGGACCATGATGAAAAAATTTATTATAAGAGGAAAGAGGTTACGATTCTTGATGATGATGATAAGGAACACCTTATCTTTAGAGCAGAATCGTCGCCACATAATTCTTATCTAGATCCACCCCCAATAGATCAACTAAATTCAATTATTGGGGAGGAAGAGAAGGAAATTACTGAGGGTGAGGAAAGGAATATTCAAATAGAGGATGTACCTATTGTGAGAGAATATGTTGATGTGTTTCTGGAAGATTTACCTGGACATCCTCCAGAACGAGAAGTTGAGTTTTCCATTGATTTAATTCCTGGATCAAGACCCATATTGAAGACCCCTTATAGAATGCCCACTTTGGAATTAGTTGAACTAAAGAAAAAACTAGAGGAATTGAGTAATAAGGGATTTATTCGCCCTAGTGTTTCTCCTTGGGGAGCCCCTGTTCTTTTTGTTAAGAAGAAAGATGGATCTATGAGGTTGTGCATCGACTATAGGGAGATCAATGGTATAACAATAAAGAACAAGTATACCCTACCTCGCATTGATGATTTGTTTGATCAAATTCATGGAGCTCAATACTTTTCAAAGATTGACCTTCGGTCTGGATACCATCAGTTGTGTGTGAAGAAGGAAGACGTTCCAAAGACAGCATTTAGAACAAGGTACGGGCATTACGAGTTTACAGTAATGCCTTTTGGATTGACTAATGCACCCTCTGTTTTCATGGATCTAATGAATAGTGTTTTCAAGGAATATCTTGGTGAATTTTTAGTGGTATTTATTGATGATATCTTGGTATACTCCAAAAGCCACGAAGATCATGAAAATCACTTACGGATTATCCTGAAGACTCTTAGAAGACATGAATTATATTGGAAATTTAGCAAGTGTGAATTCTGGCTTTAGGAGATTTCTTTTCTTGGCCATATTTTCTCTAAGGATGTAATTTCCGTTGATCCTTCTAAAACCAAGGAAATTCAAGAATGTCCAACACCAACAAGTATAACTGAGGTACGCAGTTTTATTGGTTTAGCAAGTTATTATCGACGTTTCATCCAGAATTTTGCCATATTGGCTAACCCATTGACAAAGCTCACACGTAAAGGGATTAAATTTGTCTGGACAAAAGAGTGTGAAGAATCTTTTGAAGAACTAAAGAGAAGATTAGTCAATTCCACTGTATTGACTCTACCATCGGGGAATGATGGGTTTGTTATTTATAGTGATGAATCGAAGAAAGGACTTGGTTGTGTCCTTATGCAGAATGATAAGGTCATTGCTTATGCATCACGACAGCTAAAAATTCATGAGAAAAACTATCCTACTCATGATCTTGAGTTAGCAGCTGTGATCTTTGATTTAAAGATATGGAGACATTACCTCTATGGTGAAAAATGTGAGATTTATATTGATCACAAGAGTTTGAAGTATATTTTCTCACAAAAAGAACTCAACATGAGGCAAAGGCGATGTCTTGAACTACTCAAGTATTATGATTGCACGATACATTACCACCCGGGGAAGGAAAACAAGGTGGCAGATTCTTTGAGTATAAAAGACCATGGAGTTTTGAATGTGATGAGAATTGAAAGGGATCCAATTTTCATGGATCTAGTGAAGATGGACATGGGAATAACTAGGGAAGGTGAAACATCAATGCTTTTTCAAATGGTTGCCAAACCATCATTACTAGAAAGGATTAAGAGTTCTCAGACCAATGATGAAGGATTTCAGAAGAAGATTAAAGATGTGAATGATGGAAGATTGAGGGACTTTGTGTATAAGGATGGAATTTTGAAATTCGGGAAGAGACTTTGTGTTCCCGATATACCTGATCTAAAAAGGGAATTGCTGGATGATGCTCATAGTTCCAATTTCTCTATACACCCTGGGAGCACCAAAATGTATAGAGATTTGAAGGAACATTTTTGGTGGGACAATATGAAGAGGGAGATTGCTGATTTTGTGTCGAGGTGTATGGTTTATCAACAAGTGAAAGCTGGAAGGCAACATCCTGGTGGAGTATTGCAACCTCTTCCCATACCAGAGTGGAAATGGGATAATATTACGATGGACTTTGTCATGGGACTACCAAAGACTCCCAGAAGGAATGATGCAATATGGGTCATTATTGATCGTCTTACTAAGTCATCACATTTTCTGGCTATACGGGAGGATCTACCACTTGAACGTCTAGCAAGATTATATATTAATGAAGTTGTAAGACTTCATGGAGTACCCCTATGGATTTTTTCTGATCGTGATCCTCATTTTACTTCAAGATTTTGGAAAAGTCTTCAAAAGGCCTTGGATACTGAACTTCGTTTGAGTACTGCCTATCACCCTCAAATAGATGGACAATCAGAACGGACTATTCAAACCTTAGAAGACATGTTGAGATCATGCTCTCTTGACTTTCAGGGTATGTGGGATCAATATTTACCATTGGTAGAATTTTCCTATAACAATAGCTTCCATTCAAGCATTCAGATGGAACCTTATGAAGCATTATACGGAAAGAGATGTCGTACACCAACCTGTTGGGATGACGTTGGTGAAAGAAAACATGTGGGACCAGAACTGGTGGAAGAAACAATGGAAAAGGTGAAGGTAATCCAAAACCACATCAAATCAGCTCAAAGTAGGAAGAAGAGCTATGCCGATAACAGAAGAAAGGTTTTGGAATTTCAGGTGGGAGATCATGTTTTCCTAAAGGTATCTCCATGGAAGGGAGTTATACGTTTTGGTAAGAAGGGTAAGTTGAGTCCCAGGTACATCGGACCTTTCAAAATTCTAGATCGTATTGGGGATGTAGCTTATCGTTTGGCGATGCCACCAAATCTCTCCAAAGTTCACGATGATTTCCACATATCGCTATTGAGAAAATACATGCCTGACCCAACACATGTACATACCTATGATGAATTCGAATTGGAACCCGATCTATCTTATTGCAAATATCCCATCAGAATTCTTGATGTGAGGGAGCAGGTGCTGAGAAACCGGACGACTCGTCTGGTAAAGGTTTTGTGGAGAAATCATAAAATGGAAGAGGCAATGTGGGAACCGGAGGAACTTATGATGAAGAAACACCCGAGTCTTTTTATGCAGTAATACCCTAGAAATTGCGAGGACGCAATTATTTGAAGGAGGGGAGAATGTAACACCCCAAGCTTCTACGGTACGTTTCCCTTCGAATAATGCAATAGCGTGTGTTGTACGCAACCTCGAGCTCTAACACACACCACAACTAATTAAACTAGCCGTTGTGAATAGTAATACCTACTTTTTGAAATTTGATAAATTTTATTTATCAAAATGGACTTCATTTTTGGATTCGGAATATCGAAATTAGCATATGTTGAATTTTTGGTATTTTTCTAAGAACTTCTAATTTTTTATGAATAGTGAAAAATACTTAAAAACAACTTTTTTAATCAAAATAATTTATAGTGATAAATTATACTATTTAGTGGTTTTAAAGTATAATTGGAATATATTTTTACCATTTTATCCAATGGTGGTCATTAGAATTAATTTAACATTGAAATTGGACATAAACAATTGCCAATCTTTTGATATAAATTGTTTCTTAAAAACACGCTATTTGTTGTGACAGCGGGAATTAATTATGAAATAAATTAATGAAACTTATATTTTTGGAATTTTGTAAAATAGATATCATTTTTGAAATTGGAATATCAATTATAACTTAGGGTGAAATTTTGGCCATATTCTGAAAAACATCAATTTTTGATGAATAGTGAAACCACTAAGTGGTTGTTAAAAACTGATTTTTCGTTAAAATGAAATATTACAACTTCTGTGATTTGATTTTCAAAAATCCGACATACATGGTTGTCATTAATAAGTAAAATGTGGTTTAATGAGATTAAAATAATTTTTTTGTGAATAGTAACTTTTAAGTTCTTAATCGCGATTAGAGGTAATTAATGTAGTTTAAGGTAAAAATAATGTTTTAATAATATGAGATAAGCTTAACACTTGTACTACTCCTATTGGATGAGTCATGGCAGACCAAGACAACCCATGGGTCAACTTGGGGACCCCATGGAGCCACTTTAGTTGGAAAATGACATTAATATATATTTATTTAATGTTAAAATTAAATTGACACAAACATGAGTTGTTTTACTAAAACAGTTTTTAAGTGGGGTTACACAAGTCCAAATTTTGACTATAAATATTCATTAGAAATATAAAACGATTTCCTACATCATAGTAGATTTTTTATAATTTTTAGACATTAAATAAATTAAATTATTTATGACATCATTATGATGCAGCGATGACCTCATTATTTAACGATTTTAATAAAATGAAAAGATAATGTAAAATCCAAGGCTTACACTTGTCCAAAGACTATTGGATGGGTATATTTCGATCCCTTATCACCTTATACACGAATTATATATGTTTGGGACCTTTAGAATCCAAAAAGCATTGTATAATAATGTAACATTTCAATCTTTCCAAAAGAGCCCCTCCTCTCCTCTTATAAAAGGCCCCCACCTCTACAACCTTATTCACACTTTCAAGCCTTTTGGTTCGGCCAAAACCTGCCCAAATACTCTCCCAAATTCTCTCCCTTCATCCTAGAAGCATTACTTTAGTCAGAAAGCCATCCTAGAGAGTCCTTTTGATCAAATCAAAAGGAAGAACCCAAAGAAGAGGTAACATTTTCATCACCCTCTTTCATGTTTCTTTCTTCTTCCACTCCCTCTTTGTTTATTATTTCAATTCTAAAATTATATATCCAGTATATTATATATAATGTGATGTTATTATAAATATGGAACAACCATATTCAGTATTATACCCATCATTTGAATGACATGTCACCATACGTGTGTACGTACGGCTTACCGTCTCCACGTCGTGGTGTAATTGTTATTCAATATATTATTATTTAGATGGTCATAAAAATGATATGTAATTCATGTAAATAATAAATATAACATTATAATTATTATGTATATATGATATAATATCCAATTATATATTATTTTAATATCAAAATAATGATATTGTCGCTCGTGCGTACGTACGGACTACAGTCTCCACGAACGCGATGAGATTCATTCTCCGTCGTATCCATTCATGTATAATTATAATTTGATGATTTAAAAATAATGTTTAAGGACATGATATCATTCTGGATATGAATAAGATACAACCTATCCATGAAAAAGATGACTTACGTAACAAAACATATAAAAGAAAACAAGTAAGTTAACACCCGAAACAACGATAAATCTAAGATATTGTTAACAAAGCAATGTTAAAAGATCATATATGATATCATATGAATGTATATGATTATTGTATTATTTAATAACAATTATTTCACCATTATAAAAGAGTTTAACCTCCCCAACCAAGGAAAAGTACAAGGTAATGGTTTACTTTACAACCTCTTCATTATCCAAGGTTGATTATACATAATTATCTACTGGGACCTCGTTATCATCCACATCCATGTTTCTTAAAAATGTCTTTCAAAACATTTTTACTATTAAATGGAAAATGGGTTAAAGTAATTTATACCCTTATATGTTTTTGAAAGGAATCTTACCGTCGTTTTCCAAACAATGTACTTTTTGACCTTTTTGACAAATTTCAGGTAAGAATGTTTTTTTTAACTTATACGGCGGGTGAGGCTATTTTCCGCCATTATAACCTCATCGAAGCTTCCCTTACAAGATTATAATAATATTTTCAAAGTGAATATATTATTTTATAATTATGGGACTTTTAAATGATTTAAAAAAAAGAGATATTTCTCTCAAATAGCTTTGATTTCATCCATGTCAACATCCTTTGATGGGTTTTAAGTTTATTTGAAATTGATTTATGATACAAAACTTCCATTGAGCATTTTGTGAAACATTTGACTGTGGATGTGTTATTTTTATACCATCCATAGTTTATGAAGAAACTGTTGACATTTCGTATGCTAGTTTTAATACGAATATTTATGTTATGTTTAAACCTATTCATATGAGGAATGTATTTGACTTAATAAGTGACGGGTGGAGCCCGCTATAGCTCCTTGATGCATCGGTAGGTCTCATGAGACAACTAGACATGGAATTGGCCAAGGCCCTTTCCCAATTTGATTTATGGTTTTGGCTGAGGCCTTAATCATTTTAGATGTCTTGACCGAGGCCTTGACAAAATGTTTCAGAATGTCTGGCATTATACATTCCCTCATTATGAAAGTGTTTATTGATATTTCATGTGATTATTCGTCTTGTAGAATATCCATGTGAGTAAGTAATGGAATTATTTTATTTTAATTTTGCCATATTATGCTGAAGTTCATGTTCAATAAGGCTTTTGTTTTAGTTATACATTTCCATAAATGCTTATGTTTTCTTATGAAAGTTTCCGCTATATTGTTATCCTTACGGAGAATTTGAGCTCACCCCTTTCAATGTTTTATTTTTCCCAGGATGTGAAGAGGTGTATTATGACTGACTTGCAAGAATAGTCAGTGAGGATATGAGTGTGGACTAGGGAGACCATGTTATTGTAGTTTTCATTTTTATGATGTAATGAAAGACTTATGAATGTATCTAGTGTTTCTAAGGCTACTAAACTAATCGGTCTTTTGAGACATGATCTTTTGTGATCATGCCAATGTTATGAAGTAATGCACCGACTCTGGGTAGCTGGGGTCGGGGCGTTACACTTTCCATACAGGATAAGGAACATTTCCCAATTTATCAAAAGAAATAATCAGCTAAAAGCACAACACTCACCCAATGTGAACTCATATCAACTGAAATAATAAATAGTATCAACATCAATTCCCATCCCTGGACACATAATCATTTCCCATATACAGGGCGATCAGTCCCATGGACAAAGAATAACCAGAAACCGACAATTTCATAGTTTCATTTCTACCATTTCAAAACAGAAGGGAAAATGACTAAGATATAATACTAGAATCTAAAATACCACTTTTTAACATCCTGACCTGACTTACCCTCAAATCGATTACTAGAAAAGTCTCTACATAAACTCAATCATGTCTTCCCATATGCCCAAGGATACCGACTAGCAGCGAGTGTATATGGATATTTAGTGGGGAGACTATACACACATACTCAGAGTGAATAATTGAAATAGATAATAAACTCACACAATAGAAGAAGCAGATATAAAGAAATAGTAAACTGAATAATTAAAGTGGACAACACTAGTTTATACAATTCATTCATGTTAGGTGATACATATCTAAAAGATGTAAACAAAATAGAATACATTAAATCTCAGTACAAAAATAAGGAAAAGACTCAAATCCCAAAGTGAGATCTCCAAAAGTGCCCTGAGCTCCCAGTCGGTCATTTACCCATAACATCGACGAACAATCAAATAGATACAAGGACGATCCAAGTCCCAAAAAAATTAGATTCTAATTAGGTACCCAAATTAAATAGAGTCACGAGTAGGGTGTGGGATATAAATCTCAGTAGGACAGGACCACCGGTGTCTACCTCAATCAAGAAAATTAAATATAATTATTCAGTGTGTATGTATAAAAAAGAAAAAATAGAAATGAATAATTATACTAAAAACCATCCAGGTTTCTTAGGGAAACCTAACAGAGAGGCCTGTTGCGGCATGTGGCTGGAAATAATATTCTGAATTAGAAAAATATCAACGGATTTCATTAATAATGGTTTGAAAGAATTATCTGATATTCTTTATTTGACAGCATAAATCCCTAGGTTTCACTGGACTCCCTTATCCGAATACTTGTGTCAACCGTGTTGGATTTTGAACCATTTATCATGGTCAATTAAGAAATAATAACATCAAATCGGCTTTCAATAACCATTTAATTGAATACATGTATGTCCAATTGGAACCAATATCCAATGTCAATTAATTTGTGTAGAATGTCATATCTAGGACCCTTGTGAGTATTTGGAGCTTCATTCCTTATCTCAAAACCTGTTGGTATTTGGAACATTATTCCATTTTTCATATAAGAAAATTTGCATTCATGTTGGGTATAGAACACCATATCTAGAACCTCATTTGTATTTGGAGCATCAGTCCATATCTCACTATCCATTTTTCAATCATATATATATATATGTAATGTGGGTTTACAATGTCATATCCCGCACGCCAAGTTTATGTCCATTAGTTAATTCATAAATTAATTAATTGAGTCGGTTAACTAATTAAATAACTAATTAACGACATCACATTCACTAAAAACATGGAAAATAATTAAATACATCAATTCCAGTAGTTATCTCAAAAATTAACTAATATTTATGAAAACATTAATTACTTCTACCATTAATTAATCTCATCAACATCTCTAGAAAATTTATCAATTAAATAATAAAAAGGAAACCGTCTAAATATTACATAATTAATTCTAAATATAATTATCACAAGGAAACAATACCAATATCACATAATTAATTCACAGATTAATTATCTCTAAACCAACCCTTTCAAAATCACATCATTAACTCCTATGTTAATTATCTCAATTTAGCCCAAATCAATATCTAATAATTATCCCCATATTAATTATCTATATTATAATCCTATAACACGTAATTATTTCACAATTAATTATCTCAACTTATCTAGTTTCATAATTACTACCCAATTAATTATCATCTCAAAGAACATAATTAATTCATATTTAGTTATCTCAACTAAAACAAATTAATATCTTATAACTATTCCCTCGATTAATTATTTTTTCAATGAACATAATAGATTCAAAATTAAATATTTCAACATAACCAAATTAATATATCATAATTAATTACTTTTTTAATTATCATTTCAAACCACATAATTAATTGATAATTAATTATCTCAAATAAACAAATTTAATTACTCATAATCAATCAATCAATTAATTATTATCTTAAAGAACAAAATTAATTCCAAATTATTTATTTCAACTTAATCAAATTAATATCTTAAATTTAATTCCTCGATTAATTATCATATCAATATATATAATTAATTCATAAATAATTATCTCAACCTAACCAAATTGATTAATCATAATTAATTCTTGGATTAATTATCATCTCATATCATATAATGAATTCATAATTAATTATATGAACTTACACAAATTAATTAATCATAGTTAATTTATAGAGAAATTATCTATTTTACAACCTCATAACATAAAATTAATTCATAATTAATCATCTCATTCCCCTAATAAACAATTTAATACAACATTTCAGTCAAACGTATCAAAAGAAATAAATAAAACAAACTTCGTTTTAATAATTAAGAAATGTTAAGAACCTTACCTCTACAAATTTGTTCGATCTAAAGAAAAATAATTAAAATATTCTTCCGCTCAAGCATTTGTGCCTCTACATTAATGTGTGAAAATATTTGGAATTGATTGTAAAACCTAACAACATCATATTTCACTCAAAAATAGTGTGGCGGGGACCAAAACAACAAAAATTAATCAACCGCAACCCCATTACACCATAGGAACCTAATTAAAATGGTGAGAAAAAAATTGGGTATATATACTTTCTCGAATATGATGGAAGTGAACCAAATCAAGGTGAATTGCTTCTCCTTCTATGTATGTAATCAGAATATAGGCCAACAGGTCCCGAGGAATCTTCTATAATTCTTACAGTTTATAGAAAACAAGAAACCAAATTAGACCCAAACCATAGGGTTTCATCATCATGGTGATAGGGCGGCGAAAAGATAAAATAGCTAATGCATATAATGAGACCCATGGAGAAGGACTTACCTCGTCGTGACAGTCTACTTTAATGAATTATCCCAAAGGAACATGGCATGTGTAGAGGAGCTAGAGGAGGGGTGGTGTTGCACATCAGCATGGTATAACTGGGGGGATGGGGTTCACACCTCACCCGTTGTGCGCCTCACCCTCTTTTATTTCCCCCTAAAATAATCCCAAATTAAAAAAATAAGAATTAACAAAATAATAAAAATCCCCATTACATTATTAATATTATCAACTAATTTACACATCTCTAAGTCAAACCCAAAACATCGCATGTATCACATTATTTAATAAAAGATATTTCCAAACAAATTTAATTAAATAAATTTTACATGTCATTATTATTTAATTAAATTCACTCAATATAATTTAATTAAAAAAAATTGAAACATCATTAATCATTATTTAATTAAATTTTATCCAACTGAATTTAATTAAATAATTTCTCTTATTCATGTTATTTAGTTAAATTCTTTAAACACAATTTAATTTAACTAATAATCTTAACTATCAATGTTATTTAATTACATTATATCGACTGTAGTTTAATTAAATAATAACCCCTTTTTCCAATGATTAATTATATTCTTCTTAACCTAGAATTTAATTAAATAAAACATAAATTTCATGTTAATTAATTAAATTCCACTTTACACTCAATTTAATTAAATTAAATGACAACTCCTAATTTAAAAATCCTTTAATATTACCATTTAATATTAAACTTTTTTTGATAACACCCAACTCATCATTTACATGTCATTTAATTAAATTTCTCTTAACTCAATTAATTTAAATAAAGACTCTAACTCCTCATTATTTAAAATAAATATAACTCTTTTCATCTCAATATAATTAAATTACTAATTCATCTAAACCTAATTTAATTGAATTGTCTCATATTTAATTTATTTAAATGAATCCCCCAACAACCCATTTATTTAAATTCCTTTCATCCTTGATTTTAATTACATTATTTTAAACCGAAACTCAAAGATGGGTAAGCTGCACAGTTTAACCCCCATATTCGGAAAAAACTTGCACAGACCATGTCTCCACTACCAGATACCTAGAGTATTCTTTCATGGATGACCTGCATAGTTTGACTAACGGTGTTCATCCCATGAGCAAACCTATACAATGACCTATTAAAATGATGTTTTTAGGTCTGGTTGTCCCGAAATCCATTGATCCACTAGAGAAACTCCTAGCGTCTTTTCTCAATCCTTATATAAACACATAAAATGATTTCAACTCATGAATATATATTCCAAAAAATTGTTTGAAAACCTACCCGATCATTAAATGAAAATTTTCAAAAAATCTTATTATAACCCAGTTAAATAACACTATGCTTTACATACAATGCATGAAATTCTAGAGAGAATATAATTGGTTAGAGGCTTGTGGTAGTATGTTTGGACATAGATATGGTAAAAATAATGAAAATTAAAATAATATAACATTCAAAATACAAATTTAATTTCTAATGAAAAAATAAGAGTGTTTATGGTGTGACTGAAAGAAAATAATTTAATGAGATGTTTTTAGTTTAAAAAATTATCTAAACATAATTTTTTTAATCGAAATATAGTCAAGGATGATAATGAACTTATAAAGAGTTTTATGTATCCAATATAAGTCCATAAAAAATTAACACAATGTATTGTGAATTAATCAACTTATAGTAAATTTCAGTGAGTTGACCATGGGATATATTATTCCTAGATATTATATTAATTTATAAAGTATTTATTTAGATATGTTACATATTGAAGTGTTTGGTTTCATGGTTTTACTTGATGACTACAAATTTATTTGTATAGAATTCAAATTGAATGTAATGAGTTTCCAAAAATATAAAATAAAACACACATATTAATTATAGATTAATTTTATTTATAATATGAGACTATAATTATATTTAGATTTATTTATTTTACTTAAAATAATTTTATGAATAGTATATATATTATTTTATATAAAGGGAATATAAACTATATCCATTAATCATTTAGGTTGTGTCTAATAAATAATTTGAACTGGTAACTCACATCTTAAAGTATGGAATTTTGTTATACATAGCTAATATTCATCATGAAGTGTAACATGATATAGTGAAATAGTAAGGATATCATCGGTAATATTTTATAATATGATAAAGAATATCCTCATGGGATAGTGGTTGAGTTTTTTGGTATTCCCATTATGTATACAAAAATATGTTTCAAACACCATGCCATTAGTATACTCTTTGTTTATATTTTAAATTTGGTATTCCATACTACCCATAGATAGAAATGGTATTGTTTTTCATAGGCTAAAATGTTCAATCATATGATTAGTGTCACTCATATTATAATACATAACATCCATGATCTGTATATCATAAAAAATGTTTATGTGAAAATGTATGTGAATTATATATGATAGAAAATCTAATATATTATTCTGATTAATGACTAATTATATAACATATAGAGTATATAGTTACCCTCATTTATTCTAAAATTATATACATGGTTTTTTAATCAATTTATTGATAATTTGTTTTTATACCAAAATTTTTTTGATCATCCAAATTGCAATTGATTTAAACTAAAACAAGCATACATTTTCATATAACACTTCTCAACTGTGAACCATTGTCAACTAACACTTTATTTCCTTCACTAAATGAATGGGGTTTATTTTTTGATGGGATGATAATTATTTTTGTGAGACAATAATTATAAATACAAATATCTTTTCATTATTGGTAATCCAATTATGTTAATGAAGAAGGCGCTAACATAGCATTGGAGTCTACATGTTCAGAATCATAAGATGACTATACCGGTGGGTGAACTTCCCATGTATGGGACTATCCTTAGACCATGGCATGTTTATATCCCTCCCACATAGTCCATTTCAGTGTAACTTTATGAAATAATGATTTTCCTATTTAATTGTTTTAGTTTAATATAAATCGATTCATTGATTATATATTAGGAATTTAAATGAGTTTCTTATTATGTATTGGAATTTATAAGATCCTTAGAAACCCATATGTTATACATGGGTGACATTAATAATCATATAAATATATAATTTTTCTAATATATTGAACAATATGTGTCAAATATGGTCCTTATTCATATATTTTAACATATGATGTTAAATAGAAAATTATTGAAAAGTAAATATTTTTTCATTTACATAGGATATATTATATAAAATAAATGATTTTTTAAATATAATTATTATAATGTGGTACTAGATAAATCATAAGAAATATTTCATAAAATATCATGGTTCTACAAAGTTTCTTAAAATAAAATATATGATATTGTATCTTATAGACTCGAACCTAAGATTCAAAAAAAGAATACATTAAATCATAATTATGATAAGTAAGAAATCACTAATTACAACTAGAATCTCATTATAATAATTATTTTAATACTTAATCTAATAATATAATAATATTAATAATGAATCCATAAATAAAAAACAACAATATAAGATTAAATTAGGATACTTTTATAGTTTGGGAATAAAATTTGGGTTATATAAAATTATTATGAAATATATGTGTTGTTAAATTATAACGGAATTTTTTATGGTAAATTTAAATATGAAATATTCTTATTAATATCTGAAATTTAGATAAGAAATAAATATTTGAAAAATTTATTTTCCCCATTGAATATTCATAATTAAAAAATATTTCTATAATGTCAAAAATTTATATACTTGAATTTATGTAAAAAAAATTATAAAATTTTCATGAAATCCAAGGTATGAAAACATAATATGTTTTTATCTACCATGACTTCAGATTATTATTTAATTCATAATATTGGAAATTATGGTTATAAATAGTTTTTTAGTATTACATTTTAGATATAATATAAAAATAAAATATCTATTGATAAAATATTCTTGACAAGAGAGACATTGGTTTTGAAATCTCATAGTCATGGATACTTATTCCATTTCTAGAAAACTGGGGGTTTCCATATTTGGTATCAATATTACTTTTTATGGAATAAATTTCTTTTTCTATTATAATTCATTTAATTAATACGCTCATATACCATTTTGATGTGATAAATTTGGATATATCTAAATATGTTTTTTTTATTTTGGTGGGTAACACAAACTAAATTCATCCAAGTGATTAATATTAATATAGTTCAAGAAGAAATAATTTCCATGAATAAATATGGAATATAAAACTAAATAAATAGAATCATTTTTTACATATAAGAATAAATTATATTTTATTGAATATTGTATGTGATGAAATAATTATGTGCTTAACATGAATATGACCAATATTTAATTTATGATACTATAATAAAAACCTTGATATTAAAATCGTAAGATTACTTATATAAGAAACATAAGTTATGAAAATTTAAACAACCAATGAAATTTATAGATATGAAAGGTTATGATGAATTTTAATTTTATATCATATATGGGACATTTTTAGAATCGTGATATGAATCATGATTTTGAGGGTTGGAATATCCCTAAACAACATTTTTAGATATTTCTTGAGATCATGAATGTATTTTAGGTACTTGGGTAGAAGATAGATTTTGGTTTCAGTGACCCCCTTTTCTAATTCATACTAAAAATACCTCTCTGCACAATGTTATAGAATTTTCAAGACATGTTTTATTTTTTGCATATAGTTATTTTCTTTGAAAAAAATTATATTTATGGATAAAACTATGATGGTAGGTGATATATAGTTACTTTGGATATTTTTATAGGGTTTTAAAATAATTATCCCTAAATTTTGGATTCTTAATAGTGTAAAGGATGGCCAAAAAACATCGAGATAAAAAAAGAAAACAATGATCATTGATGTAAACGAGATGCAAGAACAATTATAAATAAAAATTGAAATGTTATTTTTTAAATATAAAAATTAAAAAATATATATAAATTAATTTAGGTCACATGGATATGATTAACTCATTGAATAATGATATATAATGGTTTTACTCAATATTAATGTATTAATAAATGTATTGTAAATAACCCCTCAAATTATAGTAAAGTTATTTTGTTGTTAAAAAATGTCTTCTCTTTTAAAAATGATTTCTATAGATTTTTGTAAGAAAATGTTATTATTTATTTGAGGAACATTAATAAGATTTATTTTATAAAAATAAATCTAATTTCTAAACAATTTAAACCAAATTATATTTGGGTAAAATTTTATGAATTTTATAACATTATAAATTTTTTAGTGATTAGTATGAATTACACATTTTTATAACAGGGTCATTAAGTAATGTAATTTAAAAGCACCATTATATTTCATTTTTTTTATAATGTGAATCGTGTACTATTTTATTTATAATAATATAATTAATATGAATGTAGTCAATAATTTTTAGGATTATGATGTCTGTTTAATTTTTTTATAAATACAATGTTTTCTAAAAACAGTTTTATGTGCATAATGTCTATCATTTTAATTAAATTATATAAAATATGATATTAATGGATTTAAGTTGAATATGAATATTATATATTAATTCATATTTATTTTAATTCAAATAATTATGTTTTCTGTTCATAGATATAATATAAGATCACTAATTTAATGAAAATAATTTGTACTAAAATCGATTTTTCATTTGCGCATTAAGGGATTATTATAAAATTAATATCTGTAACATATATAGAATGAAATTTATATAATATAATAAAAATTTATAATATAAAGATTAATATTATTTAAAATTGTAGTCATATTTTTGGGTCATAATTAACAAAAAAATAGTAAAAACTCTACATTTATTTAAAATGGAATATTTTCTTAACTTGGTTTAAATCTAAGTGATAAGGCCATTGTTTTTCAAACTAAATATTATTAGATATGACTTTATTTGAGCCTATATCACAGTATTTTTGTATTTATTTATTTTTGGGACAATTCTCACGGAAATGGATCAATATACTAATTAATGTTATTGAAAGAACATGTGTAAACATCCTTCTTTAAAATATATTTTTTCAGTTAACATTGGGAAAGATAAACTTTTTAATGAATATTAATTGACATATAGGGAATAATCAATCTATTTTTCATGTTGATAATATATTTTTATTTTTAATAAATAAAGAATTACAATAAATTCTTATGAAACACTGACCCAATATTTTATTATCTAAAATATAATTTAAATAAATTATTTAAATAAAATGAAATGAAATAGAAATTTAATAAATTATTGGTCTATGTTTATTTTATACATAAATATAAAATATTATATATTAGTTCAAATTATATATTATAAATTCATATTTTAATGTATGTTTTAAATGTGAAATTAAATGAATAATGTCAAAATTTAAATTAGTTTTATTTAGTAATAATATTTTATTAAATGAATTAAAATAACTTTAAACATTACCTTTAGAAAAGTCAAGTAAATATGTTTATAATAAACTACATGGTCCATTTAAAATATATTTTTTTATTTGTGATAACATTCGTAACCATTGAGACTTAAACAGTTCTTACCACAGTTCATATTAAAACCGTGTTTTGTGTGTCACATCAATTTGTTTTGATAACATTTTTTGATGAAAATTAGATTTTAATTTGATAAGTATGATTTAATATTTAGACACCTTGGGGTAAACATTATCTAATAGTTCTCAAATATATATATAAAAGTGTAAATATCATAGAAAAAAACTCCTTACCATAGTGAAAACTAAAATTGTATAATCCTTTATTATTAGAGGTAAAGTGAATGACATGTATAAAAACGTTAATATTTAATGAAGGGGGTGTGTATCCAATATTTTTCCTTCAAATAAATTATCTATTAGTGTTTTAGGAACTTTTTTTGAGTATGACTTCCCAATGTAGAATTGTTTTGGTTATTGACAAGAATTTCACTCCTCTCACCTAAAACAAGACTAACCTCTTACTTTTTATTCAAACATAAAATGTTCTCTTGGATAATAACTATATAAATACCTTCCCTAAATAATTTCCCAAATATTTTAGGCCATTTTTTAATCATAAAATAATATTAAAAAATATTTTGTTTATTCTATAAGATGTTGTATGAAAAAAATGAATTGTTCTTTGTGAAGAATTTCTATTTTAATTATTATTATTTCTCAATCATACATTAGAAAAAAATTGTATAAAACAATAATATATCATCAATATAATTATATTTTATTCTTATTTTATGAATAATATACATATCCTCTTCCATAAAATGGTAAATAAACCCCTCCCCCACCTTCATGTTTATAGTTGAATACCACCCCATGAATCGATATAATTTTTTTTCCGTAAACTCCTCTTACAGATGGTTGTAATGTTTTACTTAATTTATATATATAATATTAAATAAAAATTTATCATTATGAAATGATCATTTGTTATATACTTTATTACCCTTAAATTCAATGATAAATTATTACGTCGTTCATAAGTATATGTGGGCCACTGCCTCAATTAAATGTTGTGATTTGTTTTCATACACTGATCACATTGAAGATATGTATAATTGAATTTAAATAAATCGAATGGTTTTTTAGGTTATTTGGATTATTGAATTACATCATAATACTTACCATAATTAAGTAATTATTATTGATAAATGGAAATTTTGTTTATTCATACATATGAAATACCATCTCAATGATTATAAAATAGATTAATTTTCATAAAAATAATTAATTAATGAATTTTTAAAAAATATTCATGTATAAAGATTATAATTTTTTCATTACTAATATTATAAAAATGATAAAAAACTGAACCCTGAGACAATATTAATCCTAATAAATTCATTTCAGACATATGATCTTTATATTATCAAAACCTCTGTTGTAAACAAAATTAATTATGTAACTTATATATCATGGTAATAAGTGAAATAAAAGGATTACGAATCATGAAATTGTTTATCAAAAAATAAATCTTCTAACATAAGTTTTTTAATCCTGAATATTATGAACCAACATGAAAAGTTTGGAGTATGGTAATGGACTTCTAAAAAATATCTTTAATAGTTTACATTTTTGGTCTTTTAATTCAATATGGATCTTCCGTTTAGTGTTTCAATAAAATTGTTTAAAAAATTTAAAAGTATTGTAAATGATTATTTGTACAATTATCATATTTTCATTACAATGATTTTTAAATGTAATATCATTAATATTAATTTAATGGAAACCTTACATTAAAAACCTTATTTGAAATATTTTAATATTTTTTTGAAATCATTTTCATATATATAAATATTTTAAAATATATTAATCCATAGGTTTAGAATGTAACGAATTAGAATGCATACTTTGTTTTTATTTTTTACATTGTATCAAATTATTTAGAAAGGAGAAATTATAATATTTTCTTATGGATTCATTTGATTTGGTAATTATAAATTTAAAGGAATATTATATTTTAATATATGCAATAAAAACAAATTTCAACCCACTGTAATAAATATTTTGTATTTTAATTCCTTTATAAGAATCCATATGTTATTAAAAGGAGAATCATCATTCATTTTTTTCTATGGATTTTCCAAAGGGTTTTAATTGGAATGGTTATATTGAAATATGGAAATGTTTTTCTTATAAGTGTAAGAGATATCTCGAAACAAATTTTTCCATTAGTTTATTACATTTCTCTCTCTAACATCCATTACCTCTTTATTTATTGTACTGAAATGATTTTAAATAAGATTATATGTATCTCAAACATATAATTAATAACTTATCCCGTCCTATGATGGGGTTAATACATTCGTTATTTTAATTTTTCAAATGTGATGATTAAAAACATTTCTTTTCATTATGATACAAGGGTAGATTATGAAGCCCAAAACTATCAATGGGTTATTTTTTTATAATCACTTATAATTTATGACCTTTTTTGTAAAAAATGATTTCAAACATGTTCTTATGTGTATACCGAGAAATTTCTCTAATTAATTTTGTAACATCTTTGTCTCATGAGACATTATGTATTTGGTTAGAGAGTAAGCATTGTCCACTATTCAACTCTCTCTAGAATATGATATTGTATTGGAAATATAATTGACTTATTCTTATGTCATGTTTTGTGTTTCTACCACATTTTTAATTCCACCATGTTCTTATGATACCATGTTATTTATGTTGTGCTCTGATGTGATCACTCAAGATAATATGTTTAAATAAAATTATATAAAACATTTTAATGGTTAAATTCATAACCATTTTTTAATAATTTTTCATAATATTTAATGATTTCTAGGGAAGCATTATATGTTTTACTTTTTCTATCTGTGTTTCTTATAAAAATATTTATGCAATTATTTTATTAAAGAGTCGATTTATTGGGAAACAAAATGTTCATATTGATCCCAATGATTAACATTTATAAGTAAAACTTATTGGATATATATTCATTGACTAATTGTTTTCCCTAATTATTTTTATATGTTCCATAAAAATATTATTGTTATCATCCCATGTTTTAAAATTTAAATCATCGGGTTTAATGGATATGTAGGGAAAATTATTAGGTCAAGATGAATATTTTTAGGATATTCCATTTAGTGAAAAAAATTTATATAATAAGTGTTTTGTATTTTTGGTAAAATTAGTTACTGAATTAATTTTTACACATTCTAATATAATATTTAATTATTTAATTGTTATTCAATAATTCTCAAAATCTATATTGTCACGACCCGTCCCCCGGGTTCAGTGCCATGAATTCCCCAAGCCCACCTTGCATAAGCCAGGGGATGGCGAATAGCACCGAAAGGCATACTCCCTAAAATGGGAAGGCATTGCCTTTAATCCTATACAAACACACGTTCTAAGAACACGAAAAGAAGCAAATGTGAAGTAAATTGTTGTAGTAAAAGAGTGCTAAATGTAAAAGGTTCTAGAATACAATTTCAGCTGTAAAGGTACAAGTAAAAATGAAAAGTACATGTATAAATGAAAACAGATCCTATGAACATCCACTATGTATCCGACCAGAAGGGTTAGAAGAACACTCGAACGATCTTCTCTGAGGTATGCCTCATCAAATTTCCACCTCTGAGCTACCTCCAGTCCAGGTACCCTCGTACTCAGTCCGCATGTTCAATTTTCTTCACCAAACACAACAAGGTGTGGGCGTAGCTTGTGTAAGGGTGAGTATAATGAAACTCAAATGAGTCCCCCCCAAAACCCTCGTAGGTCTCACAAAATCCACAATGGATAAACCACAAAGCATGAACACAACCGTCAAACCTACTTAGGTATATTCTCGTACATATAACTAAGTTGACGAGTATACTCATCTCAATCTTGAGGAAACACAATTCCCAACGCAAAATCCCAATGCTCGACTATTCCATGAAGGAAAGTATACCACAAAGGTAAAGACTCAACTCAAACCCAGTATACAACTATGATAAATATGATTATTACCATGGGTTAGCAGCATCACATAGAGGCACTCCCCACCATGGGTCTGCCAAGTCACATAGAGGCTATACGGCCCCAGCCTTAATCCTTACTTAATCTTGAGTAACATCAATAATACACGTTGAGGATCTTTTCAGGTTTAGAGTTTTAGATAATTAGATCATAAAACATGCATTACATTCCACCTATAATCAAAGTGGTTACATAAAATATAGTACTCATTTTTTCCATCAACAAAAACATATTTAAAATAAAACATGGATTCTTTCTTGACACTTCCATGACACTATCATCACATCATGTACCTTTCCCTTGACCAGTGAAAAACATTTCAAAAACTTGGGATGAGGTTAAAAAACTCAGTAAGGGATATAAAAGTATTAAATGAAAACATTATTCCATGCATGAAATAATACTTTACTCATAAAACATAATCACATACCTCATCAAATCATGAATAAATCATAGAAAACATAAGACATAAAGGTAACTTGACGAATTCATAACATTCTTACGTAGAGAGTAACCCTCATGGTTACGTTTGGAATACCCATCACAGCATATTCCATAAAACTATTTGGAGAAACCTTAATGTTTTACTCCTTCGCATTACCAAATGCATAGGAGAGCTATATCGGTCTCACCTGCCCTTAGTTTATCACGAAACCACCATCTTTATAACAATTCCCAACAACCATAACATAATCATATCACATAAAACATGCATAAAGGAAACATAACACTTCCACTTTTAAATCACAAGATATCAGTACAACACATTGATATAAAAACATTATGAAAACCATTTTCAATACCAAAATAAAATAAAATTAAAACATGGTATTTATTTTTCATTAAAAAAATTATGGCTTATAGAGGAAGCTGAAACTAAAATAATGGTCACGACGGCGGAGAAGTCATAGTCGCCGCATACGTACGAAAAAAAATTCCTTTTGTCATTTAGTAAAATTATTCATATAAAAAGTAGATTCATTTTGAAGAAGCGTAAAAGTAAAAGGGGTTTATAAATCGTATAAAATAAAGTTGTGTATAAAACAAAATATGCCTCAATGAATGGAGATTCAGATTAAGTCCAATACAAAGATCATTTTTTTAAATAAAATAGATCTATTATGTTTATTCACTACAATTACAAATAAATAATGTAAAAATACAAGATAGGACATAATAATATCATGACATAATTTGAATGTATGATATTAACCCAAATAACGGAAATTGGGTTAAGAAGTTCCCTTACAAAAATTTGATAGCCTAACGGCATCAAATCAAAATTTTGAAGATTAGTTGATGAGAGATAAAAAGAGAATCTCATCAATTGGAAATAAAATTTACATAAATAAGGATATATAAGAACATATCCCAACATTACAATATGTAAACAAAAAGACCCAACAAAAGAAGTCTTTAAAAAGATGAGGGTGAAAGGTTCCCTTACCGACTTGGGTATCTTTCGAAACATACACCCCATAAAGAAGGACAATACAAAATTGATGTAAATAATCATAAACGAATGTATATTACACAAATAGTAGAATAATTGAAAGTACATATACCACTCAAAGGAAGTTATGGAAAATGTAGCATAAATATCACGGGAATAAAAGTGAGACGAAAAATAACTTACGAAAACTCGGCAGCCTAACAGCGCCACTTAAAACATCCAAAAATTGATTGATGGGATAAAATAGGGTCTCTCATCATATTAACATAAAATTTACAGCAAGAGGAATATAAAATTACATCCAACAACATAACAAAGAGGAGATTAAAAGATGTGACATAAAGGAGAGTACTTAAAAAGAAAGAGAGAGGTTGGATCACTTACGAAAATTCGGCAGCCTAACGGCGCCACTCAAAACATTCAAAATGGATTGATGAGAGAAAATAGGTTCTCTCATAATATGAACATAAAAAGTACAGTAAGATTTGTCACGACCCGTCCTCGGGGCCCGTGCCGTGACTACCCCAAGCCCGCCTTCCATAGGCCAGGGGCTGGCGACTAGCACCAAAGGCGTAAATCCCGATAACAGGGAAGGCATTGCCTTTATAAGTAACAACCACCACAGAGTCAGCAAGCGGAAAGTAACTACAAGTGCAGAAAAGTAAAGGGGGCCGGAAATACAAGCCCAACTGTAAAGTACAACTCGAAAGGGAAAAACAGCAGCTGGAAGAACGAAGCGGCTCCTGGGTCGTCCGCCTCGATTCCTACCTGAAGGGTAGGTACAGATGGCTCAGCTCCTGGATCGTCCACCACGGATCCTACCTGAAGGGTAGGTACAGATAGCTCCTCTACTCCACAGGTCCTGTCGTCTACTCCGGGTACGTCCGCCCAGTGGTCCACCTCCGGGTACCGACCTGCTCCGCAAGTCTCAACTGCGATCTGCGCTGTCCGTCGTCTGCAACCAACACAACGAGGTGCGGGCATAGCCCGTGCAGGGGTGAGTATAAGCTACTCAGTAGGGACCCCGAGACCCTTAAGGTCTCACCAAATCCAACATTGATATCCACAAAGTAAAGGCAGCAATCACGAAGTAACATCAGACTCTACTTAGGTATACGCCCATACATATACCTAAGTCATCAAGTAACCCATCCAAACTCAAGGATACACAAAAATCATGAAATCAACGGATAACCATCACCCAGGTATATGCCCATACATGTACCTAAGTTATCAAGCGACCCATCTCAATCATGAGGAAACACAAAGGTCAAAGGTCTCAGCTCAAACCAGGATTTCCATTATCGAAACCGTAACTGCTGAAGAGCTCCGTCTCTAGAGTGTACAGTGGTCCTGTCACGACTCCGAGGCTGCCGCTCACTAACCTAGGACTGCTGAGGTACTCCTCCTGTCGAGTACTGCGGGTTTGCGGCCAACTACCGGGCGCTCCGTCCGCTGAGGGTCTGTCGCCAAATACCGGGCGCTACCCAGATAGCCTGCTGAGGTACTCCTCCTGTCGAGTACCGCGGGTCTGCTGCCAACTACCAGGCGCTCCGTCCGCCGTGGGTCTGCCGCCAAATACCGGGCGCTCCGTCCACTGGGCTAGTCGACTCACTCCAAGTCGAGTCGGTCAAGCAGTCGTCAGGTCTCAGCCGGCTACACGGTCTCCGTACTCTGCACGCTCGTCTCCACCGTTGCGGGTCTGTCGCTACAACCAAGCGCTCACACTCCGTAGAGTATCGCGGGTCCGCCGCTACAACCAAGCGCTCCACCGCCAAGGATCTGCTGCTGCATCTAAGCGCACCACTACTGTCAAGTACCACGGGTCCGCTCCACGAGCTACTGGTCGATACTCCAAGTATCACAAGGTCCCGCGAAGAAGTGTCTCAAAGAACCGTCTCGTCACAGGGGTCTCAACGCAACAGACGGCACGTCGATCGGACGCCCGGTCTGTGAGTTATTAGCCTTTTCGTCCCAGGGGACCGGTTGGTTTCGTGAGCGAAACCAAACCCGGCCGTATCTCAACTGTACCCCGAACTCCCATAGGGTAAACTCAAAAGGACCGTTACTCAACGTAACCATCAACGCCGCTGACGGCTCGTCAAGCGGACGTCCTGTCTGAAAGATATCAGCTTTCCCGTTCCAGGGGCCCGGTTGGATTTCGAGTACAATCCAACCCGGCCATACTCCGACTGTATCCAAAACTCGGGCGGAGTATGTCAAAAGTTCCGTCTCATCAAGAGGAAGTCCACGAAACAGACGGCGCGTCAATCGGACGCCCGGTCTGTGAGTTATTAGCCCTTTCGTCTCCGGGGCCCGGTTGGTTTTTAAGGAAAAACCAACCCGACCGTACTCCACCTGCATCCAAACCTCGGGCGGAGTATGCCAAAAGATCCGATTCACTAAGAGGAACACAACGCGACTGACGGCGCGTCAATCGGACGTTCGTGGCTCAAGATATGAGCGTTTCCGCTCCGAAGGCCCGGTTGGTTTCGTGAACGAACCAACCCGGCCGAACTCAAAGTAACCCGAAACCTTGAGTGCGATATACCGAAACGACCGTCTCGATCCAAGGATCGCGTTGCCGCAGACGGTTCGTCATTCGGAGGTCCGAGGCTCAAGTTATGAGCCAAGAACCGAAGAGGGCCCGAAACGGGGGTACTGGGCCCGGGGCGACCCGGCCCGAACCCCCCCTGGGGTCGGCCGAACCGGGTCGGCCCGAACCGGGTCGGCCCGACCCGGCCCGAACCGGCTCGGCCGGGTCCGGTCCGGCCTGGGCGCGGCCCGGCCGACCGGACCGAGCCGGCTCGGCTTCGGCCGAGCGGCCGGAGGTGCTGCCGCCGCGGGTCAACCCCGCGGCTTTGAGGGAAACGCGGCCCCCGCGGGGGGCCGCCTGTCACGCGGACGCGGCCGGGCCGCCGCGTCCGTCCCGGTTCCGCGCGGCCGCGGAACCGGCCGCCGATGCCGCCGCGGCTTCAGCCGCGGCGGGCTTCCTCCACGGCGGCGCGCCGGGCGCCGCCGCCTCCGGTCGCCGGCGCCGCCGCGCCGGCGACCCGCGCCGCCGCCGCCTTCCGCGGGCCGCCGGAGATGCTCCGGTGGCCCGATTTCTTTCCCGTCTGCGCCGTTGCTCCTCCCGGGGGACGATCTTCACTGCGGAGCCAACAAATTGCCCTTGCCGCACGGTTCGTCGTCGTCCGCCAAATCCGCGCAAAAAGAGGAGATCGGCGGAGGGTTGCCGGGTCTTGTTCGTTAGACCCGCACCCTCCGCGTTAGTCGTAAATCACGGGAGGAACAATAAAACAATCAACAACAATTTTAATTGTTAAAATTGTTCGAAGATCAAGTTCTTCACTTAAAAAGAATAAGCACGGGGAAAAGAATCACAATCAAATCCCTACTTTGATGATCGTCGAGCGCGGGCGTTCTTCGCGGAAGAGATCGTCGTGGAAGAGATCGATCGTCGCGTCGTCGCGGGAAGGTGTCGCGTCGTCGCGGAAAATGGAGATCGCCGCGTCGTCGCGGAATCGCTCGTCGCGTCGCCAATCTCCGGATCAAGATCAACGGATTTAATTAGTTTAAATCCGTTGATATTGAAATTAAAAAGGGAGAAGAAAAGATCTGATTCTCACCTTTGTTGCCGAACGAGGGTCGGCCGCGGAAGAAGAGGCGTCGCCGAAGAACGTCGCGGGTAGATCTCGTCGACGTCGCAGATCTTGGTGTGCGTCGTCGAATTCCGGTCGCCGGCGTTCTTCGCGTTCTTCGCGTTCTTCGCGTTCTTCGCGTTCTTCGCGTTCTTCGCGTTCTTCGCGGAGAGGGTGGAGGAACGAAGATTCTCTCAAATCCTTTCCAAGGATTTTTATGTTGGTCTTATTTTATAAACATGCCAACACGAAACCGGTTAAGAAACGATCCATCAATTCGTTGAATTAATTCAACGAAAGAAACGACCCATTTAATTCACGAAGAAACAGTCCATTTAATTCACGAAATAAACCGCCCAATTAAATGGTCTGTTAAGAATTAAAGAAAACGCGTCGGTTGACTTTTCAGTTACTTTGACGGGTTTTCGCGGGTGCGTTACTTAGCGAAAGAAACGGCGGGGCTCGTGCGGGCCCCACCTCACAAATATCCTACCAAGGGGGTAGGATATTTCTGGATAGCATCCTATCCAGTTCAACTCAGTTCAAGCCGCCTTTAAGTGACTTCAAGTGGCTTCCAAGCAGCTTAAGTGAAATAAAATAAAGTTGTCGCACAAACTTTATTTTATTCTGACTTAAAGCCGCAAAATTTAAAAACCACGTCTGAGCAAACGCAACTCCGGAAGAGGCGTTTCTAAGCAAATACCGGCGCTGCGATTTCATCGGTGCCCTCAGAATTCGATTCCGGGCACCGGTTCAAAAGTTAGAAAAACCCGCTCGTCCGTTCACTGAACGTACCCGAGCCAAAACTTCGGCAAATGATTCCGGGCACACCGGGCCTCGGAATCAGGTGCCGTCAGAAACTGCGTTCTTGTAAAAATCCAAAGAAAATTAAGAAAAAAAATTTCCTTGAAATTTACGGGTCTTTACATTACTCCCACCACAGGGCTTTACGTCCCCGTAAAGCTTCACCACAACCTTAGGGAAACAAAGCGGTACTGAGCACGCATCAGAGCCTTCCGATCCCATGTGCTCACCTGGAGATTCCCGTGCCGCCATCTGTTGCGCACAAGAGGAATCGATCGCCCATGTAGGACCCGCTCCTGTCGATCCTCTATCTCCACCGGGACCTCCGTATAAGACACTCATCGCCACTGTCTAGCTCCTCATGGTCGAAGATATGCGAAGGGGGTCGAGCACGTATCTCCTCAGCTGGGATACGTGGAAGACGTCGTGCACCCGGTGCAACTGAGGTGGCAGAGCCAGGCGATAAGCCACCTCGCCAACTCTGCTGAGGACCTGGAAAGGCCCGATGAAGCGGGGAGACAACTTGCCGCCTTGGCCAAAACTCTGTTTACCACGTCGAGGTGAGACCCGCAAGAAGACGTGGTCACCCTCCTCGAACTCTAGTGGCCTCCGCCTCCTGTCAGCATATGACTTCTGCCGGCTCTGAGCTGTCCTCATCCTCTCCTGGATGATCTGGACCTTCTCTGTCGTGGCCTGGACCATCACAGGTCCCACAAGAGCTGCAAGATTTCTTCTTTGCCGAAAAGAGAAATCTGGTCTCATCCCCTGGATGAACCACATTCTTTGCCTAAAACAGTCAATCCTAACATGGATGATACTAATCCATACCAAGGATGACGTCGTAAGGCCTCGACGCTACTACTAAGAGATCCAACCGTTACTCTCGCCTCCAAGGGTTGAGTCACACTGTCGGCATCAGTGTGTGGTAACTGGTCTCCTCCAGTAGATGTCTCACAAGTGAGGGTCAAGTCAACAGTCAACTGGAACCTCTTAGTAACATCACAAAAGAGGACAGGAATGAAAACATTTCAAAGGATGCGTCTTTTATTATTGCAGCTCATAATACAAGACGCTACACAAAAGCAACATCAACAAGGAATTAGAAGTACAAGAGACGTATCCACTAGTTCTGCTCCTGTCCACCTGCTCCAAGAGTTCTACTGTTGCTCAAGCATTTGTCGTCGCCTCTTTCTCGGTGGCTCCCTCAAAGCCTGCGGATCGGGAGTCGGACAGTCACGTGCCAGATGACCCTTTCCGCGACATGAGTAACACAACCTGCTCCTTGCACGGCTAGCTCCGTTCCCACTCCGGGTGCCCTGCACCACCGGTCGTAAAACCCGAGACCGTCTAACTGCTGGTCTGGTCTTTCTGGGCCTCAGCATCATCTGTCTACTGCCCACAGATGACTCGGCTTCTGATCGAGAAACACGTGGCAAAGGCAGCAGCTCCTGATCACGCTCAGGGTGTAGAGCTACTGGCACAAACTCCACCCTGAAGAAGGTCTCAAAGTCTTCCCATGCGAAGTCCATCTCATCGCAAAACTGAAACAAGTGGCTCCACCACCTACCTGCTGCTGCCTGAAGGAGGCTGGTAGCAAAGATCACCATGAAGTCTGCCGGCGTCCCCACTAGCCTGAAGACTCCCACCACGGCCTCCAGCCAATCCTCAGCCGCCTGCGGGTCCATCTCTCCCCCGAACCTGGGTGGCCTCTGGCGCTGGAACTCATGCAGTGCGCGCAAGTAGCGGGCATCGCCTACTGCTGGGGCTGGTGGCATCGGTGGCCCAACGTATGGTAGTACCGCTGGTGCCTCCGCTGGTGCCTCAACTGCAAGAGGGCCCTGTACCGAAGCCTCGTCGCTCGTCAGACTGTCAGCACGCTCATCCCTCCGGGCTCTAGCTGGTCGTCCGAGAAAAGACATCCTGAAAGAAACAACGTAACACGATCAAACGATTATACCTGGTGAGCTGACCTGGTTTGAGCTGTTTTAAGGGGGGAAACCTTTGAAAACACACACGCAATCAGTGTTTTCGCGCACAAAGTCGGAAATCAGTTGTCAGGGTCCTGGTGTATGGATACGTCGGCCGCCCGCACCAACACTGGACTCCCTGAACTGAAAACCACACTCGGTACCCTTAACACTATTGCTTCACATAGAAAGAAAAGACGATCAGAGTCTGCGGTAGAACCGACCGCCTCTGATACCAATTTGTCACGACCCGTCCTCGGGGCCCGTGCCGTGACTACCCCAAGCCCGCCTTCCATAGGCCAGGGGCTGGCGACTAGCACCAAAGGCGTAAATCCCGATAACAGGGAAGGCATTGCCTTTATAAGTAACAACCACCACAGAGTCAGCAAGCGGAAAGTAACTACAAGTGCAGAAAAGTAAAGGGGGCCGGAAATACAAGCCCAACTGTAAAGTACAACTCGAAAGGGAAAAACAGCAGCTGGAAGAACGAAGCGGCTCCTGGGTCGTCCGCCTCGATTCCTACCTGAAGGGTAGGTACAGATGGCTCAGCTCCTGGATCGTCCACCACGGATCCTACCTGAAGGGTAGGTACAGATAGCTCCTCTACTCCACAGGTCCTGTCGTCTACTCCGGGTACGTCCGCCCAGTGGTCCACCTCCGGGTACCGACCTGCTCCGCAAGTCTCAACTGCGATCTGCGCTGTCCGTCGTCTGCAACCAACACAACGAGGTGCGGGCATAGCCCGTGCAGGGGTGAGTATAAGCTACTCAGTAGGGACCCCGAGACCCTTAAGGTCTCACCAAATCCAACATTGATATCCACAAAGTAAAGGCAGCAATCACGAAGTAACATCAGACTCTACTTAGGTATACGCCCATACATATACCTAAGTCATCAAGTAACCCATCCAAACTCAAGGATACACAAAAATCATGAAATCAACGGATAACCATCACCCAGGTATATGCCCATACATGTACCTAAGTTATCAAGCGACCCATCTCAATCATGAGGAAACACAAAGGTCAAAGGTCTCAGCTCAAACCAGGATTTCCATTATCGAAACCGTAACTGCTGAAGAGCTCCGTCTCTAGAGTGTACAGTGGTCCTGTCACGACTCCGAGGCTGCCGCTCACTAACCTAGGACTGCTGAGGTACTCCTCCTGTCGAGTACTGCGGGTTTGCGGCCAACTACCGGGCGCTCCGTCCGCTGAGGGTCTGTCGCCAAATACCGGGCGCTACCCAGATAGCCTGCTGAGGTACTCCTCCTGTCGAGTACCGCGGGTCTGCTGCCAACTACCAGGCGCTCCGTCCGCCGTGGGTCTGCCGCCAAATACCGGGCGCTCCGTCCACTGGGCTAGTCGACTCACTCCAAGTCGAGTCGGTCAAGCAGTCGTCAGGTCTCAGCCGGCTACACGGTCTCCGTACTCTGCACGCTCGTCTCCACCGTTGCGGGTCTGTCGCTACAACCAAGCGCTCACACTCCGTAGAGTATCGCGGGTCCGCCGCTACAACCAAGCGCTCCACCGCCAAGGATCTGCTGCTGCATCTAAGCGCACCACTACTGTCAAGTACCACGGGTCCGCTCCACGAGCTACTGGTCGATACTCCAAGTATCACAAGGTCCCGCGAAGAAGTGTCTCAAAGAACCGTCTCGTCACAGGGGTCTCAACGCAACAGACGGCACGTCGATCGGACGCCCGGTCTGTGAGTTATTAGCCTTTTCGTCCCAGGGGACCGGTTGGTTTCGTGAGCGAAACCAAACCCGGCCGTATCTCAACTGTACCCCGAACTCCCATAGGGTAAACTCAAAAGGACCGTTACTCAACGTAACCATCAACGCCGCTGACGGCTCGTCAAGCGGACGTCCTGTCTGAAAGATATCAGCTTTCCCGTTCCAGGGGCCCGGTTGGATTTCGAGTACAATCCAACCCGGCCATACTCCGACTGTATCCAAAACTCGGGCGGAGTATGTCAAAAGTTCCGTCTCATCAAGAGGAAGTCCACGAAACAGACGGCGCGTCAATCGGACGCCCGGTCTGTGAGTTATTAGCCCTTTCTTCTCCGGGGCCCGGTTGGTTTTTAAGGAAAAACCAACCCGACCGTACTCCACCTGCATCCAAACCTCGGGCGGAGTATGCCAAAAGATCCGATTCACTAAGAGGAACACAACGCGACTGACGGCGCGTCAATCGGACGTTCGTGGCTCAAGATATGAGCGTTTCCGCTCCGAAGGCCCGGTTGGTTTCGTGAACGAACCAACCCGGCCGAACTCAAAGTAACCCGAAACCTTGAGTGCGATATACCGAAACGACCGTCTCGATCCAAGGATCGCGTTGCCGCAGACGGTTCGTCATTCGGAGGTCCGAGGCTCAAGTTATGAGCCAAGAACCGAAGAGGGCCCGAAACGGGGGTACTGGGCCCGGGGCGACCCGGCCCGAACCCCCCCTGGGGTCGGCCGAACCGGGTCGGCCCGAACCGGGTCGGCCCGACCCGGCCCGAACCGGCTCGGCCGGGTCCGGTCCGGCCTGGGCGCGGCCCGGCCGACCGGACCGAGCCGGCTCGGCTTCGGCCGAGCGGCCGGAGGTGCTGCCGCCGCGGGTCAACCCCGCGGCTTTGAGGGAAACGCGGCCCCCGCGGGGGGCCGCCTGTCACGCGGACGCGGCCGGGCCGCCGCGTCCGTCCCGGTTCCGCGCGGCCGCGGAACCGGCCGCCGATGCCGCCGCGGCTTCAGCCGCGGCGGGCTTCCTCCACGGCGGCGCGCCGGGCGCCGCCGCCTCCGGTCGCCGGCGCCGCCGCGCCGGCGACCCGCGCCGCCGCCGCCTTCCGCGGGCCGCCGGAGATGCTCCGGTGGCCCGATTTCTTTCCCGTCTGCGCCGTTGCTCCTCCCGGGGGACGATCTTCACTGCGGAGCCAACAAATTGCCCTTGCCGCACGGTTCGTCGTCGTCCGCCAAATCCGCGCAAAAAGAGGAGATCGGCGGAGGGTTGCCGGGTCTTGTTCGTTAGACCCGCACCCTCCGCGTTAGTCGTAAATCACGGGAGGAACAATAAAACAATCAACAACAATTTTAATTGTTAAAATTGTTCGAAGATCAAGTTCTTCACTTAAAAAGAATAAGCACGGGGAAAAGAATCACAATCAAATCCCTACTTTGATGATCGTCGAGCGCGGGCGTTCTTCGCGGAAGAGATCGTCGTGGAAGAGATCGATCGTCGCGTCGTCGCGGGAAGGTGTCGCGTCGTCGCGGAAAATGGAGATCGCCGCGTCGTCGCGGAATCGCTCGTCGCGTCGCCAATCTCCGGATCAAGATCAACGGATTTAATTAGTTTAAATCCGTTGATATTGAAATTAAAAAGGGAGAAGAAAAGATCTGATTCTCACCTTTGTTGCCGAACGAGGGTCGGCCGCGGAAGAAGAGGCGTCGCCGAAGAACGTCGCGGGTAGATCTCGTCGACGTCGCAGATCTTGGTGTGCGTCGTCGAATTCCGGTCGCCGGCGTTCTTCGCGTTCTTCGCGTTCTTCGCGTTCTTCGCGTTCTTCGCGTTCTTCGCGTTCTTCGCGGAGAGGGTGGAGGAACGAAGATTCTCTCAAATCCTTTCCAAGGATTTTTATGTTGGTCTTATTTTATAAACATGCCAACACGAAACCGGTTAAGAAACGATCCATCAATTCGTTGAATTAATTCAACGAAAGAAACGACCCATTTAATTCACGAAGAAACAGTCCATTTAATTCACGAAATAAACCGCCCAATTAAATGGTCTGTTAAGAATTAAAGAAAACGCGTCGGTTGACTTTTCAGTTACTTTGACGGGTTTTCGCGGGTGCGTTACTTAGCGAAAGAAACGGCGGGGCTCGTGCGGGCCCCACCTCACAAATATCCTACCAAGGGGGTAGGATATTTCTGGATAGCATCCTATCCAGTTCAACTCAGTTCAAGCCGCCTTTAAGTGACTTCAAGTGGCTTCCAAGCAGCTTAAGTGAAATAAAATAAAGTTGTCGCACAAACTTTATTTTATTCTGACTTAAAGCCGCAAAATTTAAAAACCACGTCTGAGCAAACGCAACTCCGGAAGAGGCGTTTCTAAGCAAATACCGGCGCTGCGATTTCATCGGTGCCCTCAGAATTCGATTCCGGGCACCGGTTCAAAAGTTAGAAAAACCCGCTCGTCCGTTCACTGAACGTACCCGAGCCAAAACTTCGGCAAATGATTCCGGGCACACCGGGCCTCGGAATCAGGTGCCGTCAGAAACTGCGTTCTTGTAAAAATCCAAAGAAAATTAAGAAAAAAAATTTCCTTGAAATTTACGGGTCTTTACAAGATTAATATAAAATAACTTCCAAATAATAAGAAATATGAGTTTAAAATGAATGACATAAAAGAGTGTACTTAAAAAGAAAGAGAGGGGTAGGATCACTTACCTTGTATCAGACTTGACTCAATCGTTCTTTAATCTCCTGAATAATAACCATGATTTAATTTCTAATTGAATAAGAACCTTTTTCAGGATCATTATTCCTTTTATATCACTTATTACCATGTCATGAACACTATGTAATTATTCATGTTAATAACGGTCATTTTAATGATCATTGCTACTTGAGTCAAAAATAAACTCTTTATAATTACAAGTTTGTTCATGGGGTAAAATATCCATTATATCCAGAATTATATTCATTATGTAGATATCATATATATCATATATATCTATTTTATACATGCATTTATAATATTACATAACATTTAGAGGTATGAAATGAAATGCACCGTTCATGGAGACGGTAAGCCATACGTACGCATGAACACTACTTCCATTTCTATTTCATATTTAATGGAATTAAAACATAATTATAAATAATAGTATTATAAATCCAGTATAGTATCATATATAATATCATTAAATCTATCCTTTTTATGTACCACAAATGGTATTAACGAATGAAATAACTTTGAGGGGGCGGTAGTCCGCACTTCCTAAAATAAAGATATTACGTTTACCCATAATGGAAACCATAAAGGTATTCCATAAATGAAAAATACAGAATCATAAAGAAAACATAAACATATAATATATCATATATAAATATAGTGTCATCTTAATGGACACCTTTGAAGGTGTTAAAATAATATTGAACAATCATCGTTTCGTGAGGCATAAATTCACCATCCACAGAAACAGTATGTTCTTTAACCATTAGATCTAGGTGTGTATAAGTGTAGTTATAATAATTATAATAAAAATATACTAGTATATAGAAGATACTGGTGTTGGTACCAAAGAAATTAATAAAAATAGTTTATGGGGTTGGAGAAGAAAAATAAAACAAAAGAGCACACGTGAAGATGTTACCTTTAAATCGGGTAACTCCCATTGGTCTGAACCAAAATGGATTCTTGAAGAGCTTCCTGCCTAAGGTAAGGCTTATAAGATGAGGAGAGGGATGTGGAGAGACAAAATTATCAGAGCATGGCTGAGCCAATGGCTTGAGAGTTGTGAGTAAGGAGGTAGAGGTGGGGGCCTTTTATAAGAGGAGAGGAGGGGCACTCTTGGAAAGGTATAAAATGATACTTTATTTTCAAATGTGTTTCTGATTATAAAGGTCCCAAATTGATGTATTTCTAGTATAAGGTGATAATAGTTCGAAATCCACCAATACAATTGGTTTTTGACATGTTTAGGTCTTAGATATTACATTATCATTTCATTTTATTTAAATCGTTAAATAATGAGATAATCGATGCATCATCATGATGTCATTAATAATTTAATTTACTTAATGTCTGAAAATTATAAAAAAATAATATAATGTAGTAAATATTTTTATCTTTAAAATGACTATTTATAGTAAAAAATATGACTTCTATAACACCATGTAATGTTTTTTTAGTAAAACAATACATGTTTGTGTCATTTTTACTTTTACTTTAAATAAATGGCATAAATGTCATTATCTTACCCAAGTGGATCCATGGGGTCCCAAAAAACATCCCATGGGTTTTCTTGGTCTTCCATGACTCATACAATAGGGTTAGGACAAGTTTCAAGATATTTTCATTTTATTATAATATCATTTTTACCTTAAATCACACTAATAGCCTTTAATCGCGATTAATAAAACTTACAAGTTACTTTTCATCAAAAATTATTTTCATCCCATTGAACCAAATTTTATGTAATAATGATAATCATTTATATTGGATTTTTGAAATTCAAATCACAGAAGTGGTAAAGTTCTATTTAAACGAAAAATTAGTTTTTGTAACTACCACTTTGTGGTTTCACTATTTATAAAAAATTGAGGTTTATCAGAAAAATAACAAAAATTCACACTAAGATATATTTGATATTATGAATTCAAAAATGATGTATTTTTTACAAAATTCATAACATATAAGTTACATTAATTAATTTTATAATTAAATTCCGCTGTCAAAACAAATAGCGTGTTTTTAAGAAACAATATCTATCAAAAGATTTACACTTGTTTATGTCCAATCTCAAAGTGATATTAATTTCAATGACCACCATTGGATTAAATGGTAAAAATATATTCTAATTTCACTTTAAAACCAATTAGAAATATAATGTATTTATATAAATAAATTATATTAAAAAGAGGTTTTGAATTAAAATACAACAATTTTCACTATTCATTAAAAAATGAACTTTATCGGACAAATACAAAAAATTTACACAAAGTAAATTTTGATGTCCCGATTCTAAAGAATAATTTTATATTTTCTAATATAACACATAAAATTGTCAAAACGTGGATTTAAAAGAGGTTCTCCATCAAAATGCGGTTAATCAACATTTTAATGAATATTAGAATGTTTACAATTGAAATTGGATTCATTCACATTTTTAATCCTTAAAAAGTAAAAATATTTTAAAAATATATATAATTATTTTGTAGTTAGTTTTGTTCATTCCCATCATTAGAACGACTGGGTGTTAAGTACCATTAAAAATAAAATTATTTTATTATTAGAGTACAACGTAAGATTTCCAAGAAACTCGTTGTTGCGTATTGGGTAAGAAATCGAGCATAGCGTTCCCTTTAAATTAATGTTAACATTTTATTAACAAAAGGTATAAATATAAAAATTTCATATTCTTTATTTACCTGGGGTGTTACATCCTTCCACCCTTTTGGGAAATGCGTCCGCTCAATTTTAAAATTGGGCTCAGAAACATCATTGAAAGTCCCACATCAGAACGAGAGTCGACAAAACTATCACTTTAAAAGAAAGAAATAGAAGTACAGAGGTCACCCGAGTTAACCCATACTAGGATTACATGTAGGAAAACGTGGATATAGAAGAAAAAGAAAAGGGTTATGTTCTGAGGGAGAGTGATAGAAAACATGTTTAGGAGAAAGTTAACCACAAGAAAATCACAAACTTGTGGTGAGTTAAATGGTATTCGATTCCCCAGTAGAAAAAGTTAAAAGAAAACAATTTTGTTTTAAGTTACTTTTCATTGAGGAATTTATTTTTGATCTTAAAGAAACATACTTACTTGTCATGTTGACTTTCAATTTTTACTAGATTACTTACACGAACTCATACTTTCTACAAAAGACGAGTATTTAGGAATTCTAGTTCGCATTAAGAGTACTATAATCAATTTCATGAGAATCACCTAATCCACAAAAGAGAACTATATATTTCCCATGTCTTTAGAACCTTACCAATACCAAAATTGGTAGAACAAGATCAGATAAACAAGAAAAGGATAACCCTTTATAAAAAGAAAATCTACTCTAAATCTCCAAAATTTGTCCAACAAAACCCAAAGTTCAACGAGGACCATTCAATAAACAATTTTTCCATAAAATTATTCAAAGTAAAACAAACTAAGATCGAAACCCAAATATTTGAAGGGTTTAGTCACATAGTCTTCCAAGGTACAAATTAACACTTATCTCCAATTAACATCAATTGCTTTAAAAGTCTCATATTGAAAAGTAATTTACCTAATCACATATCCTCCATGATAGGTCAATAATTTCCATATATAACCCTAAAATCAACTTACTCTTATTTCATAAAATCATCTAACTAAAAAGAATAAGTCATACTAACCAGGGAATTAACGTAGTCCTGTGGTAGGTGATAAATACCTGGTGTACTTTGGTTGTGGGTTCGATTCTTGTAGCTTTGTCCGACGCGACAGGTTGTCACATTTTCTGCATGTTGTCTTTTTTATAAAACTCCAAAAATAACCCTAACAAGTTTCAACCTCAATACTATCCTTACACCTCTCATTTTCATACAAATTCATTACGATCTCAACATCTTAATTCATGAAGTCTTATTTCACCACCATAAAATATAATGATTCCCAAAATGAATAACATCATACCTTGATCATGGAGTCCACTCGGTTTCATCGTCATCTTTTTCAAGTAGGTAGAAGTCCGATGAATTACAACAATGATTTAGGGATCCTTCAAAATCATTTGCTTCCTCCATCCAAATACACCTTATACAACATGGGTCATATGGGTGTTCACAGAAAAACAGTTTTGGAAAATAATCATGTGTGACATATAATTCCAAAACATCTGATAAAATAAGATTTCTATAAAATAGTCGGATAGAATTTGAGTTGAAACTTTCTATTAGTGGTCTTTTTAAAATACCATAAGTATGTGCTGAGAGACTATATTTTAAAAGAAAATATAAATAGGTTGTGCAAGTGTCTCCTTCCTTAGCACCATTTTTAAAATCATAATATGATTCAAATTCTTGTGATAAGGTAAAAAATTTGAAAATACCTTGATAATATTTACCTTTTTTGAAAATATGAGAATATTGTGAAAATAGTATTTGTATAAATACAACCCATGATACATGATGATAATGACGTATAGTGGAGGTGTTTGATAACTCAAACAACTGCTTAAAACAGAGTTGTATGTAGAATAAGTGTCACAATCATCCGGACATGACTTTGCAATAATTATTGCAAGCATGTCATCAAGAAGAGATAGGAATGTCATTTTAGATCCTCCTCCTTCCATTCCAAACTGACTTTACTTGACCTAATGAAAGATATAAAAAAAGTATTTAACTAAAATAAATGATATAGGGACTAACCATGTGTCTAACAAAAACTCCTAATCCCTAATGTTATCCAAACTGAACTTTGATACCAACTATAAGGCCCCATCATTAAACCTTACTTAATCATGAGTAACTTCAAGAATAAATGTTGAGGATATTTTCAGGTTTAGAGTTTATAGAATTAGATAATAAAACATGAATTACATTCCACAATTAAACAAAGTGGTTACATAAAAGATAGTACTTAGTTTTTCCCTCAAAAGAAACATATTTTAAAAAAACATGGATTCATTCTTGACACTTTCTTGAAACTATCATCACATCATGTACCATTCCATTGACATGTGAAAAACATTTCAAAAACATGGGATGAGCATAAAAAACTCAGTAAGGGATATGAAAGTACGAAATGAAAACATTAGTCCATGCATGAAATCATACTTTACTCATAAAACAAAATCACATACCTCATCAAATCATGAATAAATCATAGAAAACATAAGACATAAAGGTAACTTGAGGCATTCATAACATTCTTACGTAGGAAGTAACCCTCATGGTTACGTTTGGATTACCCATCACAGTGTATTCCTCAAATCTCTTCAGAGAAACCTTAACGTTTAACTACTTCGCGTTATCCAATGCATTGGAGAGCTATATCAGGCTCACCCGCCCTTAGTTTATCACGGAACCACCCGTCTTCATAACAATACCCAAGAACCATAACATAATCGTATCACATAAAACATGAATAAAGAAAACATAATATTTCCACTTTTCAATCACAAGATATCAATACAACACATTGATATAAAAACATTATGAAAACCATTTTCAATACCAAAAGAAAAGAAAAGTAAAACATAATATTTATTTTTCATTCAAAAAAAGTTATGGATTGTAGAGGAAGCCGAAACTCAAATAACGATCACGGCGGCGGAGAAGTCATTTTCGCCACATAAGTATGACAAAAAAACATTCCTTTTGTTGTTTAGTAAAATTCTTCATATAAAAAAAAGATTCCTTTTGAATAAGTGTAAAATTCAAAGGGATTTATACACCATATAAAATAAAGATGTGTACAAAACAAAATATGCCTCAATGAATGGAGATTGAGACGAAGTCCCATACAAAGATAATTTTTTTAAATAAAATAGATCTATTATGTGTATTCACTATAATTACAAATACATAAGGTAAAAATACAAGATAGGACATAATAATATCATGACATAATTTGAAATTAGGATATTAACCCAAATAACAAAAACTGGGTTAAGAAGTTACTTTAAAAAATTTGACAGCCTAATAGCGTCACTTCAAAATTCAGAAAATGAGTTGATGAGAGATAAAAAGGATATCTCATCACTTGGACATAAAATTTACATCAATAATGATATATAAGAACATATCCAAAAATTACAATATGTAAATTAAAAGACCCAACAAAAGAAGTCTTTAAAAATAAGAGGGTGAAAGGTTCCCTCACCGACTTGGGTATCTTTCGAAACATACACCCCATGAAAGAAGGACAATAAAAAATTTATGTAAATACTCATAAATGAAATTATATTACACAAATATTAGAATAATGGGATGTACATATACCACTCAAAGTAAATGATGGAAAATGTAGCATAAATCTCATGGGAATAAAAGTGAGATGAAAAATCCCTTACGAAAACTCGGCAGCCTAACGACGCCACTTAAAACATCCCAAAATGGATTGATGAGATCAAATAGGGTCTCTAATCATATTAAAATAAAATTTAAATCAAGAGTAATATAAAATTACATCCCCCAACATAACAAAGAGGGGCTTAAAATAAGTGACATAAAGGAGAGTACTTAAAAATAATGGGAGGGGTTGGATCTCATACGAAAATTTGGCAGTCTAACGGCGCCACTCAAAACATCCAAAATGGATTGATGAGTAAAAATAGGGTCTCTCATCATATGAAAATAAAAAGTACAGTAAGATTAATATAAAATAACATCCCCATCAAAAGAAGGATGAGCTTAAAAGGAATGACATAAAAGAGTGAACTTAAAAAGAAAAGAGAGGGGTAGGATCCCTTACCTCGTATCTGACTTGACTCAATCATTCTTTAATATCCTGAATAATAAACTTGAGTTTATTTATACATTCTTAAGAACCTTTTTGAAGTTCATTATTCCTTATATATCACTTAGTACCATGTCATGAACACTATGTAATTATTTAAGTTAATAATGGTCGTTTTAACGATCATTGCTACTTGAGTAAAAAATAAACTCTTTATAATTACAAGTTTTTTCATGGGGTAAAATATACATTATATCCATAATTATATTAATTATTTAGATATCATATATACCATATATATCCATTTTATACATGCATTTATAATATTACCTAACTTTTAGAGGTATGAAATAAAATGCACAGTTCATGGAGACGGTAAGTCATACGTACGCATGAACGCTACATCCATTTCTATTTCATATTTAATGGAATTAAAAAATAATGATACATAATAGTATCATAATTACAGTATTGTTTCATATATAATATCATTAAATCAATCCTTTATACGCACCACATATGCTATTAACGAATCAAATCACTTTGAGGGGGCGGTAGTCCGCACTTCCTAAAATGAAGATATCGCGTTATCCATAATGGAAACCATAAAGGTATTCCATAAATGAAAAATAAATAAGCTTAAGGAAAACATAAACATATTATATATCATATATAAATATAGTGACATCTTAATGTCCACCTTTGAAACTGTTAAAAGAATATTTAACAATCATCGTTTCGTGAGGCAGAAATTCACCATCCACAGAAACAGTATGTTCTTTAACCATTAGATGAAGGTGTGTGTAAGTGTATCTAGAATCATTACTATAAAAACATCCTAGTATATGGAAATACTGGTTTTGTTTCAAAATAAATGAATAAAAAGAGTTTATGGGGTTGGAGAAGAAAAATAAAACAAAAGTGCACAAGTGAAAACGTTACCTAAAATTCGGGTAACTCCATTTCGTTGTACCAAAAAGGATTCTTGAAGAGAATAATGCCTAAGGTAAGGATTCTAGGATGAGGAGAGGTATTTTTAGAGGCAAAATGATTAGATCTTGGCCGAGCCAAAGGTTTGAGAGGTGTGGTTAAGGAGGTAGAGGTGGGGACCTTTTATAAGAGGAGAGGAGGGGCACTCTTGGAAACGTATAAAATGTTACTTTATTTTCAAATGTGTTTCGGATTTTAAAGGTCCCAAATTTATTTATTTCTAGGATAATGTGATAATAGTTTGAAATAAACCGATAAAAAAGGATTTTGGCATGTTTAGGTCTTTGATTTTACATTATATTTTCATTTTATTTAAATCGTTAAATAATGAGGTAATCACTGCATCATCATTATGTCATAAATAATTTAATTTATTTAATGTCTAAAAATTATAAAAAAATACTATGTTGTAGGAAATAATTTTAGCGTTAAAATTACTATTTATATTCAAAATTGTGACTTGTATTACCCCATGTAAAAATTGATTACTAAAACAATACATGTTTGTGGCATTTTTACTTTTACTTTAAATAAAAGGCATAAATGTCATTATCTTACCCAAGTGGCTCCATGGGGTCCCAAAAATCCACCCATGGGTTGTCTTGGTCGGCCATGACCCATCCAATAGGGTTATGACAAGTGTCAAGATATTTTCATTTTATTATAATATCATTTTTACCATAAATCACAATAATTACCTTTAATCGCGATTAATAAAACTAAAAAGTTACTTTTCATCAAAAATTATTTTCATCCCATTGAACCAAATTTTACATAATAATGAAAATCATTTATATTGTATTTTTTAAATTCAAATCACAGAAGTGGTAAAGTTTCATTTAAACGAAAAATCAGTTTTTGTAACTACCACTTTGTGGTTTCACTATTAATCAAAAATTAAGGTTTTTTAGAAAAATACCAAAAATTCACCCTAAGATATATTTGATATTATGAATTAAAAAATGATGTATTTTTTAATAAATTCATAACATAGAAGTTTAATTAATTAATTTTATAATTAAATTCCACTGTCAAAACAAATAGCGTGTTTTTAAGAAACAAAATCTATCAAAAGATTGACACTCGTTTATGTCCAATCTCAAAGTGATATTAATTCCAATTACCAGAATTGGATTAAATGGTAAAAATATATTATAATTTCACTTTAAAACAAATTAAAATATAAAATATTCATATAAATAAATTATATTTAAAAGTGGTTTTGAATTAAAATACAGCATTTTTCACTATTCATTAAAAAAATGAACTTTATCGGAAAAATATCAAAAATTTACACAAAGTAAATTTTGTTTTCCTGATTCTAAAGAAGAATTTTATTTTGTCAAATATAACACATAAAATTTTCAAAAAGTGTATTCAAAAGAGGTTCACCATCAAAAGGCTATTAATCGACCTTTTAAAAAATATTAGAATGTTTACGTTTAAAATTGGATTCACTCGCATTTTTAATCCTCTAACATTTATTGTAAAAAGTAAAAATATTTGAAAAACATATATAATAAATTTGTAGTTATTTCTGTTCATTCCCGTCAATACGACGGCTAGTTGTTAACTACCATTTAAAGAAAATTATTTTATTATTAGAGTACAACGTAAGATTTCAAAGGAACTCGTTGTTGCGTATTCGGTAAGCCGTTGATCATAGCATTACCTTTAAATTAATATTAAAATTTTATTCACAAAAAGGTATAAATATAAAAATTTCATATTCTTTATTTACCTGGGGTGTTACAGAGGCGCTCCCCACTGGGCCTGTTGAGTCACTCCAAGTCAAATCGGTCAGTAGTTATCAAGTCTCAGCTAGTCACAGGGTTCCGTACGTTGCCCACTTGGGAGAACCACTCCCCAAAACATTTTCCAAACCTCAACCACCCCAAAATTACACAAAAAATTTCTCAAAGGTCTGTCATGTCGAAAATCAGACAACGCAATAGACCGCGCGTCAATCGGACACCCGGTATATAAGTTATTATCATTTTCGCTCCAAGGACCGTGTTGGATTCGGGATCTGATCCAACTCTTACATACTCCATCCTTATCCAAAACACATGTGGAGTATACCAAATGTACCGTCTCAATCAAAGGATTCCTAATCCACAGAAGTTTCATCAGACGGTCATCCAGATCACAAGTAATGGCCAAAAAGTCGAAACTAGGTCCGGTCTGACCCGTTCAGACCGACCCGGTCCAGTTGGCATGGTCCTCAGCGGGCCTCACCGGCTGCGCCATAGTAAATACCGACCTAGGATGGGGTGGCCCGACCCTACCCGTTGGCGTGGCCCACTGGCAGGGCCAGAAATAGCGTCCCACTGCGGGGCGGCCCGATGCGGTGCAGCCCGCTGGGTGTGCCGTCCCCCCGAGTTGGTGCTGAAAGGGGAGCGCCCCCTTCTGGTTTTCCTAAATGGTCCATTAGACCATTAGACTAGGTGACACATGACTTCCATTAGAGGGGTCCCTCCCGGTCTGGCTTGGCTGGCCAGTCTTCCTCCGATCGGCGTGGTCGTGTGCCACTCCTCCTCCGCGGCCAGCCGGAAGGCAGGCTGCCCTTCGACCTACACCGCGGCCAAGTGGCCACAACCATCTGCTCCACCTGTGAAGAAAACACGCACTGCCACTCCACCCCATAGACGACCAATGGTTGGCCGCTGCCTTCCCCTACCGTAGCTGATGGGCTGCGGCCTCCACATCAACTGGCGGCACAGACGTGCTCCACCCTTCCTTCCTCACGACCGGTAAGGAGTCCGTCACCGCCATCTTCCGTGAGGCACATCGGCTTTTTTCCAATCCCTAAAAATTAAACGATTTCATTTTTGCGATCCTTGTATCGAGTGCTCTGTGTCCATATATCGCGCTCAGTAAAAGTCCATTTTTCCATCATCAATAAATATTAGGCGTTGAAGAACGCACAAAGAACATTCAATGAATAAAAAGAAAGATGATCAAGTTTTTTTTGCAGGAAAATGGCCATGTTCATTTGGAAATCATCATCGTGAATTAAGGATATGTATAATCAACAATGTAAATTTAAACATAAATAAAACCACTACCTCGTTAGCCCATAAGAGAGGTTTTGAGGAAGAAGATGAAGTCTATGTGATGGTTACATCGGTGTTCGTCGATTCCGCAGGAATCTTATGATCCGGGATCGGCATTGGTTCCATGTTCCTCATTGGGGGTGGTTTTTATTTGGGTAGTTTTCTTTCCAACTCTCCAATTCTCTCCTCTTTTTCCAACGATTCTCCTGGGAGAGGTGTGGTGCCAATTTAATGAGTCAGGGATTAATGTTGGCACATCAATGTTGGAACATTAAATTGGAACAATAAATTGGAACAATAAATTTTCATAATAAATTGGCCCCATAATGTTAATGTATCCCAAGGGTTTTACCAACATTAGATAATGGTTTGGGTGGTACCCACCACCATAATTCTAAAAGGAGGATTCAATAAAAATAAAATAAAATTTGTTTTATTTTATTTTAATTTTATTCTCCCACAAAAACACGAAAAACCAACATCAACCATCGACCTACTACAGTTGAGGTGAAGGTCTCCATAAAAGAATATCAGCATTTTGAGTTCAACGGTTCCCTGAGATTTCAACTCCAAGCACCAGTTTCCATGTTACCAAAAGATTCTTGTACGTTTATAGAACGTACCAGATTGTCTTTTTCAAGAATTCATTCCAGGAACTTCAGGACTCAGAATCACATGACGTCAATATTCATGGACTCATAATATTACATATTATTAAAAGAAAATTAAATGGTAAAATATAGGACATTACATCATCAATCCCTAGGGCTTGGCGTCCCCGAAAGACACAATACAAACTATGGAAACAAGTGGCGGTACTGAGCACAAATCTGAGCCTCCCATTTCCATGTTCTCTCCTGGAGGTTCCCGTTCCCCCAACGAACACGCACAAGATTTATTGGCCACCCAAGAAAGACCTACTCTTGTCAATCCTAAATATCTACTGAAACCATCAAAAAACATCGACCCAACATCGATGTAATGCTCACCCCAGTCAAAGCTATTTGTAGGGTCATGCAGCTATCTCTTCTGCTTTGATATGTGGAAGACATCATGAACCCGGTGCAACTGAGGTGGAAAGTCTAAGTGGTAAGCCACCATAACAACTATGGTATGGACCTAAAAGGGTATGATGAACCTTGGACATAACATGTTTCCCCATCCAAATCTCTAAAAACATCGTTGATGTGAGACCCGTAGAAAGACATGGTCACCATCATCGAACTCGGGAGCTCTCTGTCTTCTATCAACATAGGACTTCTGCCTGCTCTGTGTAGACTTCATCCACTCCTGGATGATCTACACCTTTTCTATGGTATCTCATACCATCTATGATCCCATGAGTTCTAAAACCCCAGGGTCAGTTTTGCACAATGGTGATCTACAATGTCACATGTACAACAACACGAATGGTGCTAGACCAATAGTGGAATGATAGTTACTGTTGTACTCAAACTCGTCCAAAGGAAAGTGATCCCCCCAACTGTGGCAAAAATCATGGATGCAAGCATGTAACATGTCCTCAAGGGTCATAATGGTCTTCTCTCTCTTTCCATCCATTTTAGGCTGGAAGGCAGTGCCCAACCAAATCTACATCCCGAACGCTTCCTGCAACCCCTTCGATAGCCGAGAAGTTAGACGAGCATCACGATCGTTGACAATCATAGATAGAACTCTATGGAGCCGTAAAATCTCCTATACATAGAGGTGTCCTAATCCTTCTTTTGAACTCAACTCTCTAACAGTATGGACGTGGGTTGACTTGGTGAGTTTCTCAACGATCATATAGATAGAATCATGACTCCTAGATTTGTGTGGAAGTCCTATCATGAAGTCCAAGAAAATTCCATTCCACTGCCACTCTGGCACCTCTAATGGCTGAACTAACCATACTGTAACTAGATGATCTTCCTTCACATAATGAAAAGTGAGTCACCAAGAGACAAAATATATCAGTGCCTTATTAATTCCCGACCACCATTGCGGACGCTGGAAGTCCTATTACATCTTCACAACACATGGATATACTGCTAGAGGGGACATATGGAACTCCCTCAACAATTCATCCTGAAGCACCACTGGTAGTAAAGTACATCCTATGAAGAGGATGATGTGCTTCCAGAAATCATAAAATCCATCAGGTGCATTTCTTATAGATATCTGTGTACATCGACCCTCGTAGTCAGTGTACCCAAGTTGCGCCTCCCTAACTCACCGAAGGAGTGGGTGAGTGACTGTCAGAGACTGAAGATAATTTTCTCCATCTCAATCAACATATGATATTTGAAAAGGGGCTACCTGCTCCATTGCTTCACTGAGAAACTACATACCAGACCTCTTACTTAGTTCATCTGCTACTATATTCTGCTTCCCAAAAGTATAGACTATCTCAAAGTCATAGTCCTGGAGGAAGTCAAGCAAACACCACTATCTCTTGTTCAGGTCCTTCTGAGAGATGATATACCTAAGACTATTGTGATCATAATATACTGTAAAACGTTCACCCATCATGTAATGTCTCCACATCTTCATGGAAAAGACAACTACTGCTAATTCTAGGTCATGGGTAGCGTAGTTCTGCCCATGTTGTCTCAACTATTAAGAACCATATGTTATCGCTGCTCGATCCTCCTTCAGGAAACATCCTTTACCGGTCCCTGATACATTGTAGTAGACTATGTACCTAATGCCTTCCTCTGGTAACCACATGATAGGGGCCCTTGTCAGTCTTTGCCTTAGCTCCTGGAAACTCCGATGTAATATATTTGACCACATGTAGGGTTTCCACTTATTACTCAATGCTGATAAGGGTACTTCAACTGTGGAAAAGTTAGGAACTAACATTCTGTAGTAACCGGTCAAACCCATTAAACACTGCACTTCCATCACATTTCTGGGTGGATCCCAAGTAAGAACAACCTCGATCATTGCCGGATCAACCACTACTCCTGATTCCGAGCTGACGAGTTTGTGAAAATGAACCTATTAGATCTAGAACTGGAACTTCGAGAGATAACCATAAAGTTGGTGCTCACAGAGTCATTCTAGAACTATCTGCTGCAGATAGGTATTCTCCTCCTCAGTCCCTTAGTACATCAAGATGTCATCGATGAAGACTACCACAAAGAGATCGAGGTGTGGCTGGAAGATCCTATTCATGAGTCCCATGAACACTGTTGGGGCGTTTTTCTAAACCGAAAGGAATAACCAAGAACTCAAAATTGGAAAAACGACATCTAAAGAAAGTCTTCTGCACATCGTCATCTCATACTCTGAGCTGGTGATAGCATAATATGAGGTCTGTCATCAAAAACCATCGTGCTTCCTTCCGTTGATCAAAGGAATCAACAATCCTAGAGAGTGGGTACTTGTTTTTCATGATCACCAGGTTCACATGCTGATAGTTCTCATATAGTCTCAAACTCCCATCCATATTATTGGCGGAAAAAATCAAGGCTGCCCAAGGAAAAATACTGGGCCTAATGAACCCCTGGCTCTACATGTCCTCCACCTGTACCTGCAACTCTTGAAGATCCGCGAGAGCCATCCAACAAGCTGGTGTAGATATCAGTATCATCACGGGATATAAGTTGATATAAAATTCCACCTCTCTATGAGGTGGTAGACCCAAAAGATCGTCTGGGAAAACATCAGCATGCTAGTCCAGCACTACAGGATAGCTTGGACCCTCTACATCAACCGCTCTGAGGGTAAGGCTATCCAACTGATGTGTTATCATTAACACCCTCCTCTGAGTAAGTATATCCTGCACTGCAAAGGTTCCCATCTCACCGGTGAAGGAAAACAAGATCTCATCCATGCGAACACACCGCACATTGCGCCTAATGATGTTAATCTGAGTATGGACTGTAGACAACCAGTCCACACCCAGGATGATGTTGTATGGCCTCGACTCTACTACTAGGAGATCCCTGCCAAAGCACTCACCTCCTATAGTAATCTCACACTTCCAGAACCAGTGTGTGATAGTCGAATCTGCTCCCGTAAGAATCTCTAGCCATAAGGATCTATCCAATGGCTATGTCAAAATCTCGGAGCTCCGAACGAGGGTCGTGGAAATAAATTAGTGACTGGCACAACTGTCTATAAGTACTCCAGCTAAGGTGGTGTTGACATAGATCGTACATATTATCATCTCCAGAGCACCGTGTTCATGAACCTCAGCTGCCTAGACCTGAGGTCTCCCATCTCAACCTGCTCCCTATGGTCGGGGTAGACCACTTGGTGGTGGTAGCAGTAGAACCACGAAACATCTCCAACATACTACAGTACGACCTGCTCCTCTTCGAAGTCCGCCTCCACACTGCGGACCTCCTAGAAAGAACTTATATCTCTGCCTTGGAAGTCTCTCGACCATCTAATGGTCATCAGTATAGCGGTTTGGGAAGTCATGAGCCTTGTGACCCTGCCCTCCGCATGAGTAACACTACATGATCCTTGCCTGTCCTGCTCTAACTCGAGGGCCCCACACCAGTGACCATGTATCTAGTGGTCACCCTCCTGTAGGTCTGGTCTTATTGGACCTCTTCATCAAATGTCTTCTACCAGCTATAGATGACTCTACTACGTGTCGTCCAGTGTTGGATCTTGCGGCTGGTGACTTCTCATCAAATAATCTCTCCACTTAGAGTGATATCTCTAACACCCCCCAGCATCGGGATGCTGAGTGAAACCATCGATGCTATAATCTCCCGTCTGAGCCCCAACTCAAAGGTCTGGGCCATGAAGAAAGGGTCTTGAACCATGTCAGTGGAGTAGCGTGAGGGGTCAGTGAACCTCACTGAATAATGAGCCACAATCATGCTACCCTACTGCAAGTGGAGAAGCTCCAATATACACACTGAGTGTTGGGTCGCCGGGATGAACTCGTCCCTCAAAAGACTCTCAATGTCCGCCAAGATGAGAGAGACCTCATCGTGAACTTAGTGCATCACGCTCCAAAATCATCCCGTTGCTTCCTAAAAAAGACTAGAGACAATGATCATCATGTGATCAGATGGTGTCCCTACCAATCAAAAAACTCTAACAACGGCCTGCAGCCAATTTATAGTTGCATGTGGATCAGTATCGCCCAGGATCCTCGGTGGCCTCTACAGCTAGGGATTTTGCAAATAACTCAACTGTCATGTACCCTCTACTGATGGGGTTGGTGGTATCATCTTCCATACATTTAGTGGTGTGGCTGGTACACCACCTGGTGGTACAACTGTCATAATGGGCCCCTGCACCGATGCCTCATTGCTCGGTGGGCTGTCATCACGTACTCTAACTGGAATCATGGCTGGCTGTCTACATGGAGGCATCCTAAAAAGAGACATGTGTGTCACTATCATTATGTTTATACCTGGTGAGCTGACTCAAAGATGTCACAATGAAAAAATTCCGAAAAACACATACATAATCATTGTTTTCATGCAGTGAGTTAGAAATCGGAATTCAGTGTCCAAGTGTATGTATACATCAACTGCCACACCATAACTAGACTCCCCAAACTGAAAACTACTCGAATAACACTTAACACAATTGCTTCATAGAAAATTTCACAGTTCTAGTTCTTCCGTAGAACTGAAATACTCTGATACCACTTTGTCATGACCCATCCACTAGGGCCCGTGTTGTGACTACCCCAAGGCCACCATCAATGGGCCAGGGGAAAGAGACTAGCACCGAAAGGCATACTCCCTAAAACAGGAAGGCATGTCATTTAATCCTACACATACACATATTCCAAGAACATGCCAACAATCATATGTGAAGTAAACTGCGGTAGTAAAACATTGCAGAAAGTAAAAGGGGTCAGAACACAAGCCCAACTGTAAAGATTCAAGTAAAACTGAAAGGTGAAAGTATAAATGAAACCAACTCCTATGAACACCAGCCAAGTATCCTTACTGAAGGGTAGGTACAGCTCTCGAATGGATGTCTATGTGGTACGTGTCGTCTAATATCCACCTCCGAGCTACCTCCAGTGCCGGTAACCTCATCCTGAGTCAGTGTTGTCTCTTGTCTGCACCAAACACAACAATGTGCAGGCATAGCCCGTGCATGGGTGAGTATAACAAAACTCAATATGGACCTTGATACCCTCTAAGGTCTCCAAAAATCCACATTAGATAAACCACAGCGCATGAAAACAATTTTCAACCCTACTTAGGTATATTCCCAAACATATTCCCAAGTTATCGAGTATACCCATTTCAATCATGAGGAAACATAGGGCCCAACTCAAATGCCCGATGCTCGACTATTCCACGATAGAAAGAGTACCAAAAAGGTAAAAACTCAGCTCAATGTATGTATAATACAATGAGAAATAGTATTATTATAATGACCCACACAGGATCACTATGGAAGGTGATAGCCATCCAGAAATTCTTGAGGCCTAGAAACAAGTAACTTTCACTGTCACAATGTCGAACTCCACAGATGACGTAGAACTTATCCCTTAATGATTACAGTGGGCCAGCTAAGTCGTGTAGAGGAGCTTACCACAATCCTTAGACTACTGAGGTACTCCTCCTGTCGAGTATCGTGGGTCTACCGTGTTACACATATGCTTTCCCCACCGTGGGTTTGTCGGGTCACACAGAGGTGCTCCCCCTCGTGGCCTAATGAGGTACTCCTCCTATCGAGTACCATAGGTATACCACCTGATATAGATTCTATCCCCACCATGGTTCTGCTGCATCACATAGAGGCACTCCCCACAGGGCATGTCGAGTAACTCCTAGTCGAAATGGTCAACAGTCCTCAAGTCTCAGCCAGTCATAGTGTTTGGTACATAGCCCGCATGAGAGAACCGATCCGCAAGCCATCAGGCATACATAAAATACCACTATGTTCCAAAAAAAAGTATCCTAAACGTTTGTCACATCAAAAGGGACCCAACAAAATAGACGGCCCATCATTCAGATGCGCGGTCTGTATGTTATTAGCATTTTTGCTCTCAGATCCCGGTTGGATTCGGGTCCGATCCAGCCCGGCCGTACTCCAACCTTGTCCAAAACTCATGTGGATAATACCAAAAGGAATTTATCAATCCAGTTCTTCTGTCTCCTAAGACGGAATGCCAAACGGATATCCGAATTACATGTTATGGCCAAAAATGTGAAACTGGGTCTGGTCTGGTTGGCTGGGCCTCGGCGGTCCTGGCCCGTTGGGCCATGGTTTGGCCTGGACCAAAAATGGGAAGCATGACCTATCCCATTGGCATGACCCACTGGATCTCCCCACCATGGTGTGGCCTGATTGGCACATCCCACTATAGTGTGGCCCACTGGGCACGTGCTGTTTTGGTGCGGCCCGTGCGGCACGCGCTCCGCCTGAGCTGGCACCGAAGGGGGAGCATCCCCCTTTCAGTTTTTTTGAACAGACCCACGGACCATCCAGATTTGTGGCATATGGAACCCATCATTGGGGTCCCCCCCTGTCAGGCTCAACCATCCAGACAACCTCCCACTAGTGTGGTCGCGTGCCGCTTCTCCACCACGCTCGGCAGGAAGGTCGGTCATCCTTCGGCCTCCGCCTCGACCATATGGTCGCGCCCCCTACTACATCGGCGGTGTGGACATGCGCCGCCACTTCAACTCACTGCCAGACGGTTTCGGGCCATAGTATTACCCCATCGCAGCCTATGATACGCCACCTCCTCATCAACCAACGACGCTGACGTGCGCCGCCTTTCAATCCATGCGGTCAGCCGGGTGCCAGCCACCACCTTTTACTGAGAGCCACTATGGCCTCGTTCCAATTCCAAAAAATTAAACAATCACATATTCACAATCCTTGCATCGAGGGATTCATTTCCATATATCTCACACAATAAATACCATCTTTCCAGCATCAATAAAAATTATGTGTTGAAGAATGCACGATGAACATGCGAAGAATAAAAAGAAAGATTTGCAAGGTTTATGGGAAGAATGATGGCCATGTTTGTTTGGCCATCATCATCGTGAATTTAGGAAAGGAAGAATAAATAAGGTAAATTAAAACATAAATAAAAATCTTCCTTAATTCTCCCATAAAAGATGTCAAGAGGAAAAAGATGAAGATGTTGTGATGGTGATGTCGGCGTTCGTCACTTCCGAAAGACTCTTCCGATCTGGGCTCGACGTCGGTTCCTCATTCTTTCTTGCGTGTGGTTCTTTGTTGGATAATGTTCTTTCCATCTCACCAAAGCTCCCCTATTTTTCCAACGATTCTCCTGTGAGAGGTGTGGTGCCAATTTAATGAGTTAAGGATTAATGTTGGCACATCAATTTTAGCACATTAAATAGGCACAATAAATTGTCCCAATACATTTTCCCAATAAATTGGAACAATAAATTGACATAACAAATTGGCACAATAAAGTGGGAGGATCCCAAGGTTTTTCACCCCATTAAGGAATGGTTCTGGTGGTCCCCACCAACAGAATTCAAAAAAGAGGTTTCAAACAAAAAAAACTATTTTATTTTATTTTATTTTTAATCTCCCACAAAAAACTGATAAACCGACTTATACCTTTGACCTACTGTTGTCGAGGTGAAGGTCTCTTTTAGTGAATATCAGCGACGTGAGTTTAACAGTGCGCACATATTTCAATTCCGAGCAACGGTTTCAAAGTTACAAAAACCCACTCGAAATATTACTGAACACACCTAAAAAACTGTTCAGAAATTCATTCTGGGCACTCTGGGACTCAAAATCACACGCCTTCAATTTTCTAGAACTCTTAATATTCCATATAATTAAAAAAAAATACATGAAAAAATCCAAGTCTTTACATATATGATATAAATATCGTAGCATGTATGAAAATTAATTCTTGACAATGAACACTAGATTACTTATTGTTTATGGAATGATACATATAATTGGTATTAGTGGAAAGGATTTTAACATTTGGAAATCATGATGTTTTCATGCGAGGATATATTAAGACTTATGGATACCATCATTAATTAAGGAGTTTAAGTTTGATCATACATTCAATGTCATAGAAATTTTTTTTGAGGTTTTATGTGATGAGTTTTTATTTGGGGATTTGTCATTGAATTAGGATTCATAAGAATATATGAATTTAATGTGTATTTCTGATGATTTATGTCACTTGTGGTAATTATTATATTATCGTGGAGATAATGTGACTATAGAATATTGATTTTTTTGTGAGACTTTAGGAGTGGTTGATGTTATTTGGAGATAAATTTTTATTTTTCTTAGAATAATATCTGATATAACGAATAATATGTTTGAGATTTATGTTAGTCGAGAAAGTTTTAATGAATATTAGGGGTTATATTTTAACATATGTTCTATGTTTAAATTTTGGTGTTATTATAGATTATTTAGTGATTAATGTTTTATTTCCTTATATGATGGTTTATTTATTCAAAGAATTATCAATTTTTATAATTTTTTTTAATGTCAAAATTCATCTAAAATATAATGTAATCCTTCTTTAGAATAATGTGTTCTTTTAGAGGTTTATTTTATTTGTCTAGGAAAATGAAAATTCATCTTGAATACTACTTAATTAAAAAAACATATAATATTATAGTAAATTTTTTAATGGATGAAAATATACAATTTGAGTAAGAATATTTTCCACATGTAATTATTATAGATTATGAAGAATTATTAAACCATAAGAAAAATATTTCGAATTTTTTTTTATTACCTTCATTCCTAGTGAAGTAAATTTATATTTATGTCCACTTTGATTTATGATTTTGGGGTCATTAACATTATCATAATCATTCAATATATTAGGATCAATGATCTCTGTAAATATCCACAAATACTATGCATTAAAATTCTCTTAAATATCCATATTCTCACATCCCACAAACATTCTCATATTTTGTAACATAATTTTGTGTTATTCTGGATGATCATTAGATGTTCCCCATTTTTTGAAGAGGAATTTTTATTAACAATTTTTACAATGTGGGATTTTCAAGATGGTATTTTAAAATCTAAAACATTTATTGGTGAGATCTATATGAAATTTGCAGGATTAAAATTATTGGGGTGCGGGAGAAAATTTATCATCTTCTTATTTGATAAAAAGAAAACTATTTTCACTAGAATATACAACACACAACACCGAAACCAAATGAACTATGAAATATTATTAATTAAATATGAAAACTAAAAACCCACTATTAAGTTATAATTTGGGGATATAATTAATTGATCTATAAAACATATATAATTTCTCAACTAAATAGAAATGAATTTATAAATTACTCTAATATAATCAATCAAATTTTAGTAAAATCATTTTTTTCAAAAATGAAATTTGATAAAATATGGTTTTTTAAGAATTTTGTGTAAATTTTATTACAATAATTTAGTATTTATAAATTTATTCCATAAAAATATATTAATTTTTGAAATCATTAGATCAAAATTAATATTGGGTGAATTTTTTTGGATATTTTTAAAAATATTGGTATTTTAGTGAATAATGAAAATGATACAGTTTTCAAATTCTATCATTAAATATTGTAATTTAAACATCCTATTTCATTTATAATTTCGTTTAAATTGACACAGAAACCATTTTAATTATATTATTATATATAATTTCATATTAATCAACATATTTTGTGATTTTAGTATATTTTTATTTAATTCTTGAAAACATGGTTTAATGTTTTTTAGTGAAAAAATATTATCGATTTTAATTTAAAAAATTCACCCATAAAATTGAATTATTTAAAGTTAATTTAATTATTTTCTAAATATATATTCAAATGAAATTAAACTCATATTTTTTATTTATAGTCATAATTTAAATATAAGATAGTCTTTTTTTGATGCATTTCATGAAGAACTACATTTCACCATTATTAAGGATATTATTATAAAATGAATTTTGACAACTTATAGAGAATGAATTTGTAAAAAAAGGATTTAAATTTAATAATTAGAACAATTAATAAAATATAATAATTTTATAAAAATGTTTTTTCATAATAAATAATAATAATAATAGAAATTCATCACATTAGTGAAAGTGTAAATCAGGATAATCTTGTTAAAACTATGTGATAAGGCTAACATGTATCATCTTAAATATTATTTTATGATTTAATTGAGACCATTACCACATTAGGCTCAATATTTATCTATATATGAGATAAATTTCAATGAAATTAAGTTATTTAATAATTTTTGTAATGAAAACAATAAAATATCAACACATTAATATTAAATGTCTCTTATGTATTTTCACAGGGGGGATGATGGTTGTGCATGAATATTACTAGTTATTTTAGGAATAATGAAATTTATTTCCTGATTATAATTTATTTATTAATTTTAGTAGTTATAGAATTTCATAAAAAAATTATGATTTCTAGAAACATTATTTATCAAATTAATAGAAAAATATAAACAATTTTAAAATCTTTATAATTAAAATAAATAAAATTAATTATTGAGTTCTAGAAAGCTTAAATTTAAATTTAATATTTTATACATGTTTAAAAATAAAATATTCTAATTCAATCATTTTATACAAGATTGAGTTCTAGTAAATTGAATTTAACATTTCATAAAATATCATCAATGTTCCATTTATGTGTTATGTTTCTATTTATTATTACATTATTAACAATTTAAAATTGAAATAGTTGTTACTGTAATTATGGTTAAGACTCGGTTTTGCGTGTTACATACACATTTATTAGAATTATTTTTCCTCCCACATTGTATTGTGATTTGTTAAATATTATTTTAGGTTAATAATATATGGGTATAAGTTATAAAATTGGTTTTTTATGTTATTTAGTTTAAAGGTAAATTATCTGGGTAAAAAAATTAGGATGGTGAAAACATAAATTGAAAATGTTAGTAATTATAGAGTTAAAGTGATTTTTTTTTAAAACATGTTACTCTTTCTAATTATGATTGTGTAGATCATACTTTTATTCCATCTAATCAATTATTTAAAAATTTTATGGGAATGTATTTTGAGAGAGACATCCTATTATTTTATAGTTTTGTGTATTTACAGAAATATCACTCTCTCTCACTTATGAAAGGGTACCCCCTCTACTACTTTATTTATAGTAAAAAAAATTGGTTTAACCAAGAACTATAAAAAATTACATTTTTTCATATTTTTCTAATTATTAAAATACTTCTTCTATCATATAACCATCCTTGAAATTAATTTACTGTAAACTATAAGAGGTTGTCTCAAGAATAAGTATAGTTCTTAATGAAGCATTTTTTGTTTAATTTTTTATTCTACCTATTTCAATCCGTATTCAAAGAATATGAAATAACAAAACCACTATCATAATTATAAATATAGGTTTTCATGTTTATTTGATGACCTATATCCATATCCTATTACATTAAACTGAAATGAAACCATCCTCCATTTCTACGATTGACTAATTCATCACGAACCTATCTAATTAGTTTTCCAACACCCCTCTGAATTATGGTTGTTTTTCGGATTCTAAGTGTTCATATGATATCGATTATATATTTATAATTTTTAAAAATAAATAAATTATTTATTGTAAAACCATTAGATTCAATGTAAAATGATGATATCATTCATGCATACGTGTGGATTACCACCCCAATGAAGCAATGTGTCTTGGTTTTATCACATCACATGTTTGATAAAAAATTATATTTAAATAATTTATTTCTTATTTATGATATAACTATAAATATATGAAGCTAAAATAATACATAAATTATATCGATAATTATTGCTAAAAATTGAAATGTATGTCATCCGTATATACGACCCACCATTTCTATGATTGTAACACAATTCATAAAAAAAATATTTTCGGATTAATTTTAGATGTAATATTGATATTTAAAATTTTTAAATATTTAATGATTAATATTCTAGAGATGATTCAATAATTACTTCTAGGATCATAATCAAACTATCGAAGTATTTTTTAACATACGAGTTAAATATCATCAAAACAACTGACATGAACATAATTAATTATATTTGTGTATATTACATAGTATTAAGTAAAATAAAAGGAATCATATACATGAAAATTTTATTTGGTTCAATAATAATTAGCATAGCTTTAATATTTCGCATGACAATGAACACATCAAACATGTCTGGCACATGTTGAGGGACATTCTACAAAAAACAGGATTTTAATATTCTCTTCCCCCTAATTTTCTTACATGTCTGTATTATTCAAAATTAATGAATAAAATTGTTAAATAAGATTTAATTCATGATAAATTTCATTTTTACAACATTTTACTTTATTTTACCTGTTTTTAAAAATGATTCATTTTTTGGTTTTACATTAAGGACCCCTTGTATTAAAAACCTCTGTTTAAATATATTATTATTTATTTTCAAAGTATCTTCCATTTAATCTAAAATTTCAAAAATATTATAATAAATTATAGCGAAAATATTTGGTCTATTTTTATCTTATTTAACATGAATTGAAATATATTAATTTACATATTTTGAACAATTTTTTTTTAATTTTATTAAAAATGGAAAATGAAATATTCTATTTTAACATATATATTGACAAGAAATTAACCCATCATTATAATCGTTATTTTTTGTTTGAATTCAATTATAATAATATTTTTATCCAAAAAAAATAAATACATCCTTCCATTATATAAATGAATTATAAAAAATGTTTTTCAATGGAATATGAATTTTGATATCTAGAAATGTTATTCATATATGTTAAAGGGATCTCTCTAAGCCATAATTTTCAGTAGGTTATTAAATTTCTCTCTCTAGAACACATTATCCTGCTCTTTGATGTTATATAATTCTTCTAAATTTGGTTTATATGTCCCTCACTTATATATAATCCTTATTCTAAATTCCATTGTTGAGGTAATACTTATTCTATGGTCATTTCTGAAATGTCTTCTTTATAAAATTTCCTTCTATTAAGATAATAGGAATTTTTAGAAAACCAAATTCATTCAATATGTAATTTTTATTATTAAAAATTATAATTGATTCCATTTTTTTTGGTATACGTAATCATTAAAATGTTATGATGGGTATTCCAAAGTATCATTCCAAGGAAATGGGTTAATATTTTGTCTCTTGAGACATTTTGTATGAGGGTAGAGAGAAAAATCATCCCTTAATTTTAGGTCTTCATAAATTCTATCATAAACATATGTTTATGAAATTATTCATTTTAATCCATATTTAATATGGCTCCATGTAATTATGATACCTTGTCCTTACTACTTTCTCCTATGTGATTACTCAAGAGATTATGTTTAAATTATATTATATTCCACTTCATACGGGTGAAATGAGTAAATTTTTATAAATTTTTTCCTTATTTTCTATTGAATATAAAGAAACATTGTACACTTTATTGTGCCTTCAATATTTCCTATGAAATTTTTAATGAATATTTGTTGGGAAGAAAAGTTTATTTCAAGGGTAATAAATATTTAGTTTTGAGCCCAAAGTTTTAATTTCATTAAGAAAAAATAATGTATAACTACTGATGAGGTTAATTATTTCACTATTTCCTTTTGTATATCCTGATCTATGATTTGGGATCTTATCTAATATTTCAAATTGTTATTCATAGGTTTTTAGGGATGAGTAGCTATGAGGATGAGGTCAACATAAAATATATACATTCAAAAAAAATGTTTTTTTATCATAATTTTTTTGAAAAAAATTGATTCTCTATGTATGTTTCCACTTCGCGTTGTCATATTGATTTATGTTAGGGTGATGTATAAATTCAATAATGAACTAAATATTAAATATCAATTTTTTTTTGAAAATGAGGTTTCGTCTTAAAAATCAATATTATATAATGTTTAATGTTGGGTCCTTATAGTTGGTATCAGAGGAAAGGTATATATAAAATAGATGATTAAGATATCATCATGGGGGTATACCCTAATAGTCATAGAAACCATCATCGGTTTATGAGTTTATGGATAATTATATGTTGAATTCCATAGAAAACCATTTTGAGATGCTAGGTGATTGTATTTTTTTTATCGAATGATGGTTGAGTTAAGTATTAGAAGAATATATGTCTTTAATGTATATTTATGTTGAGTCATGTCATATCTGAAAATGGATATCTTATCTTGGCGATTATGTTAGAAAATAACATATAAATTTGGGATGAACAATTTAAAAGTGACTGAGGTTATTTATATACAAATAATTAATTTATCCTCTTAGAATATGTAATAAAATCATTTTAGTATATGTTTTTAAATCATGTCCTTGTATATTTGGATTAATATTAAAGACAGTTATCTATCAAATGATATATGTTGAAATTTTGGTGTTATTGTTGGGTTTACTATTGTATTTATTTATATAATAGTTTCTTCATTTTCTGAGTAGTTGTGTTCTAAATATTTTTTTGGGTTAATTAATAATGAAATTTGGAATATATTTTTATTCAATTAAAAATTTTGTGACATTTTTTAATTTAATTTTAGGGCATCTATTTAAATGATAAACATCTTAAATAATTAATAATTCATGAATGATATGGGATTATAATAGAAATTTTTTAATGAAAGTTTTTCAAAGCATGATGTAATATTATTTTATATATGCTCATGTTATTGATTGTAAGTAGTTATTTAAATCTCGTAAAAGGATTTTGAATTTTTTTTCCCAATTTACCTAAACTCTGATGAATCTATAATTTTTTCCGCCCACTTTGTTTTATGGTTTTTTTCATTATCATCATTATCGTGATAAATCAATTTTTTTTATCGATCAGTTATATCACATTCAATCATTATTTTTGATATTTTAATTTTTTTTTATTTCCTTATATTCAATTTCCATCTACATTTTAATTTTTACAAAACTAGATATGTGTTTCTCTATACTACCCTTTAATTTTCCTTTCCCTTTTATCATGAGGATGTTCTATTAAACCATTTTATGATGTTGGATTTAAAGAAAGGTATTTTATATTGTGAAAACATTGATTACCCAAATGATCCTTGAAATAAAAGGAAACATTTTTTTATGAGGGGGGTATAACACCCTTAGTATAAAGAAAATAAAAATATATATTTTGGAAAATATTACATGAAACACTGAGCCTCAAAGAAAAAAGATATATTAATATTATTTAAATATGAAAATTACAAACTAGTGGTTAAATTTATAGCTACGGACAGGGTTAACTACTATCTAATATATATATTTAGTTCATATTCTACATAAATGTATTAGAAAATTATTAGTAAATAGAAAATCAAATTCTAATAATGTCATTTAATTATTTAAAAAAATATTTTATTCAAAAATTATTATTTTTATTATTTGTTATAAAATAATATAATTACTATATGGAAAATTTCAAATATTTATTAGATAAAAATAACATAACTTTTTTAATCTGAATATTAAAATGAAATTGTGTAAAATTTTGGGGTTTTTCCAAAATTTCTGATTATATAATATATAGTCAAAACTACTGATTTATCAAATTAAATAATAAAATCATGTAATTTAAATGTCCAATAAAATTTTAAATTTTATCATAATATCTATAATTTACCAATTTATGAATAAATATATGTATAATTTATATTTTACTTATAATTTTAATGATTTTTATATAAGGTTATTTTATTCTACCACTTATATGAATTAAATTAGATAAAATGGAATCAAAATAAGTAAAAATAAAAATTATTTTTATTTATTGCTTTCAAGATAACTTTTGGTATTATTGAATCATAAAAATAGTTAAAATTCATCACCTTTGTTAAAGGTTAAAGTAGGATTACATAAATCTAAACTAAGTGATAAAGGCACAATTTTTCATCATATATATTATTTTATTAAGTTATTATTACCCTTATCATGATAGTAATGATATTTATATAATTATTGGAACCTTATCCATGAGTAATAACTATATAATTATTTATGTAATTAAAAAATGACAAAATTTCACCCTCAAACAACAAGATATCTGTTATGTTGTCAAATAATGAAGAAGGAAACATTTTAATGATTATTAATAATTTATACTAAGAATAGTAGAATTATTTTGATGATTTAAATTTACTTATAAGTCTTAATTATTATATAATTAGCGTAAATGCTTATGCAACACTGACATATTATTGATTTAGTAAATCAAAAAGTAATATAAATGAATTTAAGAATGTAAAAAATAATATAAATTTATTTCATTAGATTTATTCAAGAATATTTTAGTTATACATAAAATCACTTACATGTCCAATATAAATATATTCTAATTCAACATTTTTATTAAATTTTTAATGTTAAATTAAACGAATTTTTCCAAAATTTAAATTAAATTTATTTTGTAAACATATTTTATTAAATTTTTTATAATTAATAAAAGAATTATATTCATAAAATAGAGACTAATATTCATCAAAATATAAAATATGGTAAATTTAAGATTCATTTGGCTAGTTATGAAGACATTCTTAACAATTTATGATTGAAATATTTTTTACCATGGACAATGTTAAGACATAATTTTTCATGTTATGTGTCCATGTGATAAAATTAATTTTCTACACAAATAATATTTTTTGATAAATTTTATTTCAAAATTATAATAATTTAGTACATATTATATAATAACACTCATTATTTTTTTATTCTAAAAGAATAAATTACTAAGGAAAATAACAAGTTACCATGTTGAAAACTAAAAATGAAATAGTGAGTAACTATACTAGTATTGTGATGGATTTTTTAAAAAATTATAACTTTTTGGATGGTGGAGGTTAATATCGACCAAATTTCTCCTCAATCTATTATTAAATAGTTTTTGGTATTTGTAAAAATTACTCTCCCTCTCACATAAAATAGGATTCCTACTACCATAATTTTTTCAAACATAAAAACACCTTTAGTTTGGAAAGTCCTTTACAAAATAAATTCCTTAAATCCTTCCAAATTTCATAGTGACTATTTTTTATCCTAAAACCATGATTGGAATGACTTTTGTATAGCTAATAATTGGTTTTATAAAAAATATATATACTTCTTAATCTCATTATTTTATTTTATCTTATACTTCCATAAAAAAATATTCAAAAAATATTAATTAATATACAATTTATATTATAAATAATATTAAATTTTTTAATATGTTTGGAATTCCATATAACTATATTCTCTTTAATTAGATGGGAAAATAAACCATCATATCTATGTACAATAGACAAGTTACTAATAGACTAATATATTTCATTTTCCATAACCTCTTCTTATGTATTGTTGTAATGTTGGAATTAATATATATATATATATATATTTATTATAATAAATTTTAAATTTACATTCTAAAAATTTAAATTTTTTTTACTCTCTTATTCTTACATTCACAAAAGAATGATAAAGTCCTTCATGAGTATGTGTGGGCTTCCACTACCAGGGTATGATGTGATTCAATTTTCATAACCACATCACATGTATGATATATATATGTATATTTGAAGAAATAAAGTGGAATTTATGATATAATTTTCATTATTTAAAGGTAAAATAATACTTAAACTCTTTCCAAAATGAATGGGAAAAATGTAAATGTTACTCATTCTTACGTATGACCTACCTTCCCCACGATTGTATCATATGTCTTTTTTCATAACCATATTTATTGATTTGTTTTAATATATTAATTTATGTAAAAATGAAAATTATATCATGATTATTATTCAAGCGATGATTAAATAATTACCTATTTGACCATAGTAATCCTACTGATTTCATTATACATATATGAGTCGAATATAATCAAAACATCAGACACAAACATAATTTATTTAATAATAATTTAGATCATTGTAATATTTTATATAAAAGGATTAACAATCATTCAAAAAGTTATTAAAAATAATATATTTCACGTAGTTCTATTTTTAATTAAGATAATGAATACATGAGACATGTTTGAAATAAGTTACAAGGCATTATTTTAATTGTTTTAATGTTTCCCATCGATCTATTTTTTATCCCTATACATTTTTATCGAAATCTATAATGAAATTTTTAATTTTTTTTTGAAATGGTTGTAAACATCAACATTTTACTATGTGAGAAATGTTTCTTTTAAACCCCTATTTCAAGTAATTTAAGAATAATTTCCTAATATTTATCATTTATGTTCATACTTTAAAAATTATTTTTGAAATGTAATTGTTTTAAAATAAATAAATTATAATTTAAAATTAATGTTTATTTTTACATTGTATCATTTTTTTCAAAAGGATGCATTTTGGATAGTTTTTATGGAACATAGTGAATTTCTATACCAAATAGAAACAGATTGTTCTATTTTAACAAATATGGTGGTAAAGATATTTCCTACTACCATGACAATTATCTGATATTTTTATTCCCTTATCATCATCCCAAATATATTAAAGGACAACCATATTTCCCATTTTCCTTTGTGCATTAAGATAAGGTGATTAATGTAATGTATATTTTTATAACCCAAATATTTTTTTATGATAGTATGAGCTCTCTCTAAATTACTCTTTTTATTGGGTTATGACTATCCTCTATCATGAGATTTTTCTTTATCCCTTTATAAATTTGGTGTATGTGTCTGTGATATATATATACATATTATTTTCCATTCTATTGATGGGAAAATACATGCCTCTTTCTCATTTTTCAAATTACGACATTATTAAATACACATCGATTATGATATGAAGAAATAATATGTTTCCCTGATCATTCCATGGTATTTTTTTGATTATAAAATATAATTGATTATATTTGTGGAATACATAATTATGAACAATTTTTTCCAATACTACCATATTTCTTATGTCACAATTATATTATGATATGATGTTCCTTTGGTTATTCTCTAATTAGATTAACCATAATATTAGGTTTAATGTAATTGGTCTTCTACTTATTAGGTGTGAAGCTTATAAGAATTTATTAAATGCATTTCATAATAATTTCATTATTTAATGGGAACCTAGATATGATTTATTTTTTCCACAATGATTTATCATAATTTTTTTAAAATATTTTTGGCAGAAAAGTTAATTTATTGGGATATTATTATTTTAGACGAAAGAATAACATAAAAAAATAGAGAAAAAATTATATAATTAAAAATAAATGTAATAGATTATTTAAATATTTTTATTTGTACCTTACTAAGAATTTAATTTAAATCCCATGTGTTAAAATTTTCTTATAAGCTTTTAAAGTTGAGTTAGGACAAGGATGAGGACACGATGAATATTTTTATTAAACATCATGAATGGAATACATGAAATATCATAACAATTTTTGTTATTGTACAATTTATATTATATATTAGTTCAAACTCGGTGATGTAATATTAATTTATGTAATGTGAAGGAACAATAACATAAAAATATAAACAGTAGATATCATGAAATTTATTAAAATTATTCACGACCTTAAAATCAGTTCTAAATAATTTTCAGGGCTTGTTATTTATATTATCACACCATAACCTCATGGTATATATCACGATGGATTACCATGAGTGGCGTGTAACAAAGTGCTATTAATTCTATAATTTGGTTACATTAATCTCGAAATAAAATGATAAAATGGTTGTTAGATGTGTTCTATGGATCCCATATTGTGACTTACAGTTTGACCATGAGGGCCACACTATTAGGTTTGATTTTGTTGAATCTTATCCTATACCATTTGTGTTTTGGTTGTGATGTAAATTTGAGCGACACAACTAAATTGGTCCATGAGTGGAGGTTTATTGGTGTTACATCCATGATTACACCATTAATAGGTACCTCATCCAATTTTTATGTAGTGGTAGACCAATATTTTTTGGCCAATATCAATATATTTTCAAGAAGAGAAGGGAAGAGATATAAGTCATTTTGTATGGATCTACCATAGATATTCGTCCATTCAATTCCCCTTTTATGAGAGGAGTTATAGATGGATTTATATAATATTAATGGTTATTATATCCATTTATTTCATTCTAATCATATTTACATTTATCAGAACTACTACAAGGACGATCATAGGCTTCAGATTGATAGAGTATCGACCATAGCATTGTAGTATCGGGCTAATATAATGGTTATTTATAATTTATTAGATAAATGATATACCAAGGGGATAGAATCATTCAATTTATCATTACGTTTTTTATGTATATCACACTCTTAATTAATGGATGGTTTTAAATTAAATTTCATGAATTACGTAAGTGGTTGGGTAACGTGAGAAATTTTGTTTATTCATGGAGATTATGTTGGAATGCCAGGTGATTTAGTGAGGCTATAATTAATGCAATAAATGACTATTTTTTAGATGAATACAAAACCTATGTGGATTATAAATTATATTACTTGAATGAGGCGTTTTTTCCCATGATATGGATACCTTGATGTAGAAAGTCTTGTAGCGGGTTCGCCAATGATATTTTTTGGGCATAAGTGTCACCCAGTCACTATGTGAATTAGGGTGTAATGTTTTGTGAATATATTGATCCAAAAGTTTTGTTAATTTAATTTTTTTGTCTTTGATGAACACATACATCCAAAATTATTATTCTATTAATGTTTACATTACATGAATTTTGGTAAGATAATATTTGTTAGACTATTTGTTTTTATTTTGGAAGCATTAAAATTACGTTAATATATTGGATGATATTAGATCAAATCTTCTTGATGTGTGTGAAATAATATGGGAACATTATTTAAAATAAAAAAGTTAAGAAAACAAAATGGTTTCAGAACCCTAAATTTTGATGAAATCATATTGGTCAAGAAATCATTACTGGTGGAAATGTATGCATGAACAACCCTTTGTTTAGAGGAAACCCTACTTAGTATGAACACATGTACTGTTCATTAACACTAAATTTATAATCAATCAAACATTTTCTACCATAATTTTTTTACCATTGGATATGTGAAGAAACATTATATTCAACTTGTCCATTGATAGTGTTTTAAATTAAATATGGAAACCTCGTTTTCAGTAACTGTCTCACAATAAGTAAATACCATTTTATAGAAATTTACCAATCGATGTAAAGGCTCATTATCAACACATTAATTTGATCTTATTTATAAGGGATGATTGACTCTCATTAATTGATTAGAATTAATATCCATATTTTTTATTATTTGGTATTTATTGATATGTTTCAATGGATGATATTTTATTATCATTATAAATAATGTGATATTGATATCAATAAAATGATTACATGCATTATTCTAAAAATAAAGAGTTGTTATTTTCAAATTAAATGGTTCTCATTGTCTTCAGAGATACAACTTGGAGAAATAAATGTCTAAATTTTTCGATGGACTCGATGTTATCATTTTTTATTTATATTAGTTTTAAATCCAATACAATAGATCAAAAATGTGTTTTTCAGAGAAAAACATTCGATGCATACTTATTTATTCTACACTATCATGTTTTCCACATCCATTTTTAATGGAAACGTATGAAACAATGAAGAATTTATTATAGATGTTTTAAATTATTTATGATCAAATAAAACTATTTGTTTATTATAAATCAATAAGAGAAATATTTTTTCACAATCAAATAAATATCTATTGATTTATTGGCGTATTGGATACTCAAACTCATTCATATTAAATTATTAATATCTCTCATTCAATCATAGTGGAGTGTCGGCTTCTTTGACCAAGGTGTATATATTTATATTCCATTTAAAATAACAATAAGGCCTTGTAAAATCATAGTTTGGTTAAAAATTATCTTACTCAGTTTTAGAGGATATAGGATAAGAGTGAAAACTAGTGAAATTGCATAGCTCATAGAGTAGACTATTGGTGGAGTCAAATTGTGGATTTTGTGCCATGAACCACAATACATAACTATGTTTTTATTCATTATTCATTTGCTTTAAATTGATTTATATATGAGATAATGAATTAATAACTGAATAATAAGATTGATGCATTGAATTTATTAATTTTTTTGATGAATCCCAATTCACCCCTATAATGTCATCAAAAAGGTAATATTTACCTTAAAAGTGGTATTAGAGGTTGGAATCAATTAGATATAATAATATTTTATAAATCCATGAAAATTATTCATAATAAAACCACTACCAAAAGGAAATTTCAAATTTTTTGATCTATAATTATATATCTATTTCTATTTGATACTTTCAAGTGCATCAAAATTTTGAGAACAAGTGTAGTATTAGATGATTATTTTGGAAATAAAAATCCTCAATTTAAATATTTAGATAATGAAAAATATGGATGTGGATGAAATTAAATAAGGTATGTTGATGGTCTATGCTCCTTACATTATGTGTTATAGTTATGAATGTGTTAAAGCACACATTATTATTAATTAAAAAAAATATTTGAGTTTAAATTTATTTAACAGTTCTAAATCCTTTTGAAATTTCTAAAGATGATTTGAAAAAATGGGACGATTCTCATGAAAAACAATATGATTTTGATTCCAATGAAATTAATGCTATTATATATGGTTTAGGGATAAATGTGTTTAATTGGGAAGATCAATGTGCTACTATATATGAGATGCGGCCGAAAATTTCTATTTATTCGTAAGGAACTCATAATATCTTAAATATTATATATAATACATTGATGTTATTGATCGATTTTTTCAGATTTTTTGAAGATGAAAACATCAATTAGATGGATAGGATATTGATAGAAGATTTTAATAAGATTTTCCATTAGAGATCTAATTTAAAAATAAGAACATTAAATAGTATTACTATAATGACCGAATCATTATATAAATGGAAATTTCTTTACTTTTGCGGAAAACTTTATAAATGTCAAAAACATATTCCGAAAGACCATATTAGTTTAGTGTCTTTGGAAACACAGAACATAATCTTCTAATCGTGGTGAAATATATCCAACATCTCCCATAAAGATATTCCTCTTTTTTTTTCATACCTAAATCGAATCTTTATATCCCGGGGAAAAGAAAACATAAAAATGGTGATCTCAAATGCTCAGTAAGGGTAATCATGGTGAACGTAAAAAATCCATAAACATTTGAACATAAAAACATGAACATAAAACATCAAAATCTTGAGCAATGACATAAATCTTGGTAGTACACAAGGCATAGATCATAAATAAACATTAATCATGATAAAATAAAACATGTAATTGTAGATAACTATTAAGCACATGATATGATTTCCATAGTAGCCAACTCATTGCTGCCAAGACCATCATAGTGGACAAAGTCCATTACTGAACTGGTTTTCTTTGTCACTCCAACCCTGTATTACTGAACCAGGTTCACATTTCATTCTATCCATGTCTATATCATGAGATATAAATAATTAACCAATTAATTGGAGGGAGATATAGGTCCAACCCATCTCATAATGAAATCATTCATACCTGTGCCACAAAATAAACATAAATCATTCATCATAACCTAAAGAATAAAATGGGTTTCATAAACATAATCCTATCATAACATAATCCATATAAAACAAATGTATATAATTTCATCATAAGAAAAATAAAACCGTGTAAATAATATATAAAATATACATGAAACATAAAAATACAAAATTATGTCATCTTATATGGAATAGAGTTTTGAAAAAACACTTGAAATGAATTCTTGATGAAAATATACTTTCTTCTTCAAAATCATTTTCTTTTCACAAAATACAAAGCAATTTTAAAAGAAAAGGATTTTGTTGAAAATTATCATGAAATATTGTAGAGTAAGATTCATGAAAATAATGCGTTATGAAACCGTAAAAATCTATTAATTCCATATAAGTTAAAAAACATTCTCCTCGTACTTTTAAATGAAAAGTCAAAAAGTACCATGTATGGTAATCAAAGGAAAGATTCCTTCCAAAACCCAATGTAAAAGATAAAGAGGGGTTAACATGTCATTAAAAATACATGGAATAATATTAAACACTTTATAAAAAACATTTTTATAGACATGGATGATAAACATAACCCCATTAAGTACTTACGAATAAACAATCCCGGATAAGAAAGAAATTGGAATAATTATCCCTTACCTTATGTTCAATTTCATCCGTACTTGTCTGAAACTCCTGTATAGTGGGTTTAACCAAATTATTAACTTTTAATAAAACCATAATTATATTTAATATATCTTATATGATTCACTTACAACTTTATATTACCCATTCTTTTGTCAATTCCATGTTAAAGCAGTGTTTTGGGTAATAATCGTATCATTTATCGTACATGTGTGGACTTGTTGTTCATGATATTATTATTACTTATATCATGATTTAGTTACTTTAAGAATGTAAAACATGATTTATATATCATATATATTACGTATATATAGGTATAATAGATAGATAAATGAAATTAAATACACCGTTCATGATGATGGTAGGTCGTACGTAAGCATGAACGTTGTTTTCATTTATTTATTGAATCGAATCGATGTAAGTAGATGAAATACATACATACATACGTATATATATATAAATTAAGTATCATTATTATTTCATATATTTCATTATTATTCAATATATATACTTTATAATCACTCTGCAATGGTTAACATGGGGAATTAATCTCATCGCGTCGTGGAGGCGGTAATCTGTACGTACGCACGAGGGATGATATCGTTCCCATAATTATTGAATGGAATTGGAGTGGATGATATAATATATCAGAATTAGTATCATGTTATAATAATCATATATAGTTATTATTTCCTCCATTTTACCGATAAATGTAATGTGGTGTTGGAAAAACAGATTACACCACATCTTTGAGAGGGTAAGTCGTACGTACGCACGGGTGGTGATTTCATTTTCTGTAGGATGGATTGAAGGTGAGATAGGGTTGTTTAATATTTATAATAACATACCCGTATATGAGTTATACTGATGTTATTACATTATAATGAAACAAATAAATAAGAGGAAGTAGAATAAAAATGAATTTGAATGAATCGGTAATGGATATTACCTCTTTTCGACACGCCTCTTCTAAACCTCCTCTTAGTGAACTAAAGATGGCCTTTTATGAAGACCAGGACCTCTAGTAGGTTTCTACGTAAGTGGATAAGCTAAATGGACAGTTTTTGTCCGAAAATGAAGGCTCAAAAATGTTGTTAATAGGAGAGGGAGGAGGCCCTCTTTTACAATGGAGGAGAGGGGCACTTTTGAAAAGCTCTAAAATAATAATTTATAGTAAACTCAAACCCCACATAAAAACCTCCAAAAATGACTCAAATACGATGATGAGATGATATAGGGTTGTAATCTCATCAAATAATAAAATTTATACATGTTGGAGATATAACACCCCACGTAAATAAAGAATATGACATTTTCATATTTATCCATATTTGTGAATAAAATATTAATATGACTTTAAAGGGGATGCAATGCTCGATGGCGTACCCAACACGCAACAACGAGTCTCTTGGGAATCTTACGTTGCACTCTAATAATAAAATAATATTATGTTAAATGGTAGTTAACATGTAGCCATTGTAATTTCGGGAATGGATAGAAATAACTAAAATATGATTATATATGTTCTTAAATGTTTTTACATTTATACAAAAAAGGATAGAGGATTAAAATACGGAAAGAATTCAATTTTAGGCGTATATGCCCTAGTTTTCACTAAAGGTTCACTTATCATCTTTTGATGTTGAACCATCATTAAATATAGTTTTGTTCACTCTTAAACATTATTTTGGACCAAATAAATCTCTTACTAAGAATCGGGACATCAAAATGTACATTGTGTAAATTTTTGGTATCTTTCCGATAAAGTTCATTTTTTTAATGAATAGTGTAACTGTTGTGTTTTAATTCAAAACCTATTTTTAATATGATTTATTTATATGATTAGATAATGTTTTGAATTGGTTTTAAATTGAAATTAGAAAATATTTTTACCATTAAATCCAATAGTGGTTGTTGAAATTAATTTCACTTTGAAATCAGACTTAAACTAGTGTCAATCTTTTGATACTTATTGTTTTATAAAAACACACTATTTGCTCTGACAGCGGGAATTAATTATTAAATTAAATAATGTGACTAATATGTTTTGAATTTTGTAAAACGGACTTCATTTTTGAATTTGGAATATCAAATATCGCTTAGGGTGTATTTTTGGGAATTTTCTGAAAAACTTCAATTTTTGATGAATAGTGAAACCACTAAGTGGTACTTATAAAAACTGAATTTTCCATTTCAATGAAATTTTTCCATCTTTTTGTTTTGAATTTCAAAAATCCTACATACATGGTTATTATTAAGAAGTGAAATGTGGTTCAATGGGATAAAAATAATTTTTTGGTGAATAGTAACTTATTAAGTTTTTAATCGCGATTAGTGGTAATTAGTGTAGTTTAAGGTAAGAATAATGTTTTTATAATATGAAATGAACTTGACACATGTACTACCCTCATTGGTTGTTCCATGGCCGACCAAGACAAGCCATGGGTCAGCTTGGGGACCCCATGGATCCACTTTGGTTGGGAAATGACATAAATAACTTTTTATTTAATGTTAAAGTAAAAATGACACAAACTTGAGTTATTTTACGAAAACAATTTTTACATGGGGTTATAAAGATCAGATTTTTGATTATAAATATTCATTGGAAAGCTAAAATTATTTAATACATCATAGTAATTTTTTTTAATTTTTCGACATTAAATAAATGAAACTATTTATGACATCATAATGATGCAGTGATGACATCATTATTTAAAGATTAAAATAAAATGGAAAGATAATGTAAAATATATGAACTACACATGTCCAAAACTTATTGTATGGGTATATTTAGAACCCTTAACACCTTATCCACGAATTATATCAATGTGGGACCTTTTAAAACCGAAACACATTTTCAAATAATGTAATATTTCTTTACTTTCCAAAAGTGCCCCTCCTCTCCTCTTATAAAAGGCCCCCACCTCTACCTCATTTCACACACTCTTCAAGCATTTGGCTCGGCTAACCCCTGCCCATTTACTCTCTCCACATACCTCTCCTAATCCTAGAGGATTTCCATTGGGCAGAATCTTTTAAAAGGAAGCCTTTAGGCTCAAATCAAAAAGAGTTACACTTTTAAAGGTAATTCATTCTCTCATGTTCATTTGTTTTATTTTGGTTCTCCGACCCCCTAAACTCTTTTTATTTACTTCTTTTGTAACAACAGAAGTATATTAAATATACTAGGATGTTGTTATAATATTTATTCGAGCTACACTCTCACACAACTACATAAAATGGTTAAAGAACATACGGTTTCCGTGGATGGAAAAATTATGCCTCCCGAAACGATGATTATTCAATACTCATCTAACACCTTCAAAGGTGGACATTATGATGTCACTATTTTTATATATGATATATAATATGTTTATTCTTACTTAAGCTTCTGTATTATTTATTTTTGGCTTACCTTTATGGCTTCCATTATGGGTATAGGCGATATCTTCATTTTAGGAAGTGCGGACTACCACCCCCTCAAAGTGATGTGATTCGTTAATGCCATACGTGGGACGTATAAAGGATGGATTTAATGTTATTATATATGATGTTATACTGGAACTATTATATACCTCTATATCATTATTATTTATTTCCATTAAAGTATGAGATAGAAATGAAAGTAGCGTTCATGCGTACGTACGGCTTACCATCTCCATGAACGGTGCATTTCATTTCTTTCCTCTAGATGATTATGTAATATTATAAATACATGTATATGCTGGATATATATGATATATATGTTATCCAAATCAGGAATTTCATTATGGATATAAAGAACCTTTGACCAAACGAACAACATGTAATTGTAAGAAGTCCACTTTCGACTTAAGAACCAAATATCGACAAAACAATCATTATTAACTTAATGATTACATAGTGTTTATAACATGTAAATAAGTGATATAAAAGGAATAATAAGCTTGAAAAATTTTATTAATCAAGTATAAATTAACTCAAGTTTATTATTCAGGAGATTAAAGAACGATCGAGTCAAGTCGGACCTGAGGTAAGGGATCCTACACCTTTCTTTCTTTTTAAGTACACTCTTTTATGTCAGTCCTTTTATGCTCATATTTCTTATGATTGGGATGTTCTTTTATATTACTCCTACTATACATATTATTTTCATATGATGAGAGAACCTATTTCCTCTCATCAATCATTTTTGGATGTTTTGAGTGGCGCCGTTAGGCTACCGAGTTTTTGTAAGGGATTTTTCATCTCACTTTTATTCCCGTGAGATTTATGCTACATTTGCCACAAATTCCATTGAGTGGTGTATGTACTTCCCATTATTCTACTCTTTGGGTAATATACTTTCGTTTATGGGTATTTACATGAATTATCTATTGTCCTTCTCTCATGGGGAGTATGTTTTGAAAGATACCCAAGTCGGTAAGGGAACCTTTCACCCTCCTCTTTTTTAAAAGTCTTCTTTGGTTGGGTCTTTTAATTTACATATTGTTATGTTGGGAAATGTTCTCATATATCCTTATTGGTGTAAATTGTATGTCCAAGTGATGAGATACACTTTTTATCTCTCATCAACTCATTTTGATGTGATGCCGTTAGGCTGTCAAGGGAACTTTTTAACCCAATTTCGATTTCGTTGGGTTCAACATGTAGTCATTGAATATGTCATCCATTGAATATGTGTGAATGACCTTTTATTGTTTTACACTTAATATCCACTTATATTGGGTGTATTTATATTTGTCACACATATTTTTGAGATTGATTTGTCCTTAATTTAAGGATACCTTCTTTATAAGGGATTTCATCACATTTGACATTTCTATTGAGGGTTCATTGTTGTTATGCACCAATTCACTCTTATATGGTGTATATACTTTCCTTTGGAGTATTATATTATGAATCCATTTATTCTCATGATATTATAATGTTCTGACTAAATGGTATTCCTCAATTATTGTATTCAACTGTCTCTGATTTTGGTAAAACCCCTTTAACCAAAATATCGTTTTAAATGTTTAATTATTTGTTCTTATTAATATCCATGTTTTCAAAATGGTTTTAAGGATTTATTTATATGGATATTAATGGTTTAAAATTTTAAGCTTCAAGGTGGTATGTGACACTTTGATTCAAAATTCTATTTATTAAATGTTTTAAATGGTTTTGGAAATGGTTTCTTTTTGAATGGATTCAATATTTCAATATACTAAAATGTTATATTGTGATTGAAATGTGGAAATGTTATGTTTCCTTTATGCATGTTTTATGTGACACATTTATGTTATGGTTCTTGGGCATTGTTATGAAAATGGGTGGTTCCGTGATAAAATAAGTGCGGGTGAGCCCGTTATAGCTCTCCAATGCATTGGGTAACGCGAAGGAGTGAAACGTTAAGGTTTCTCCAAAGAGATTTAGGGAATATACTATGATGGGTATTCAAAACGTAACCAAGAGGGTTACTCCCTACGTAAGAATGTTATGAATGCCTCATGTTACCTTTATGTCTTATGTTTTCTATGATTTATTCATGATTTGATATGCCTATGTTTTATGGGTAAAGTGTGATTTCATTCTAATGTTTATATGAACTCATGTTTCCTTTCCATATTTTTATAACTCTTACTAAGCTTTTTATGCTCATCCCAAGTTTTTGAAATGTTTTTCACAGGTCAAGGGAATGGTACATGATGTGATTTTAGTGTCAAGGATGTATCAAGAAAGAAACCATGTTTTATTTTAAATATGATTCCGTTGATGGGAAGAATGAATATTGTCATTTATGTAACCACTTTGTTTAAATGTGGAATGTAATGCATGTTTCATGATCTAATTCTCTAAAACTCTAAACTTGAAAAGATCATCAATGTGTAATCTTGTAATAACTCAATATTAAGTAAGCTTTAAGGCTGGGTCCTTATAGTTGGTATCAAAGGTCGGTTTAGATAACTTTAGAGGTTAGGGTATTCTTTAAGAATAAGTGACATTACCATAATGGTTAGGATTTCAGAAAGAGTCCTAGTTTTAGATAAAGTGAATGAGTAAGTATATCTTAGTGTTTATCTTACTCATTAGTACATGATGGTTTTGTTTATATACTCACACTGACCTTTTTGGTTTTAGTAAATGGCTGGATCTAGCAGGCACCAAAGTAACAGTGGATGTGAAGGAAACTGTGACAGTTGTTTGAGCAAGCAACTGAATGATATGGGAGCTGCAATGAGAACTCTTGTGATTATCCTCAACCAACTATCCGGAGTCATGATTGACCACCTAAACCTTGGAGATTTCTCTAAGACATCATATATGCAAGAAACAAATCCCTACGGAAGTACAGGTAATAATCATAAAGGTAAGTGTGTTCAAAAACCTATGTATCAAAGATGTGGAAAGAAACACCTAGGAAAATGTTTCAAAGGGACAGAAATATTCTATAGATGTAGAAATGAAGGTCATAAAGCAAGAACCTGCCATGGAAAAAGGAAGCATCCAGTTGACTCGGGGAAAGGGAAAGAAGTTCTTTCTGAGGGATAAATTGAATGTTTTAAATGTCGTGTGCATGGTCATTATGCAAACACATCACCTATGAATTAGTTTCATGAATGGGGTCACCAAGAGCGTACCAATATTCGTTTACCAATACCTAATGCCATTCCGATTGAGGATGAAGAAACTGACAATGACCAATCAAAGGTATGTACTATTTCATGACTATTGTTTTCCTATTTTGGAATCTTAGGATATGATTCATGATTTTTTTTGTAGGAAAGAGGTATTTCGGAATAAGATGGAAAGGGATGGATAATGGATCATGAAGAATTTTGAATGAGTAAGATGTCAACATATAAGGACTTCAAGAGTTATGGTGAAATTCGTAAGAGTATTAAGTATCTTTTGATGATGAGGTTACATTAGAAGACTTTTTATATTATGTGTAACCCTGATGTTTAATATAGGCAAATTTTATTCAAGTAATAGTTATCTTTTCTTTTGTGGACATAGTTATAAAGAACCATTTGGGTTTATATGATCCTTACTTTTGAGGTAATTATGGGTTACTATATGTCATGATGGAAAATGAAAGGCATGAGATAAAATTGAGGTTAAAATATGTTATGATCATATTTGAAGATTTTATCTCATTTTGGGGAATGTTTTAAGAATTATATAGTTTTGGAAAAAGGAAAACACGCAGACCGTGTGACTACCCGTCGCGTCGGACAAAGCTGCGGGAATCGAACCCACAACCAAAGTGCGACTGGTATTAATCGCCAAACACTGGACTACGTGAAGTCCCTGGTTAGTTTGACTGATTCTTTTTAGTTATAAGATTTTATGAATTAAGAGTAAGTTGATTTTGGGTTATTTATGATAATGATTAACCTATCATAGAGGTTATGTGATTAGGTTATTTACTTTTCAATGTGAGACTTTAGGAGCGACTAATGTTGTTTGGAGATAAATGTTACGATTTAACTTGGAAGACTATGTGACTAAATCCTTAAAATATTTGGGTTTCAATCTTATATTTGTTTAATTTGAAGAATTTTATGGAAAAATTTTTTATCAGATGATCCTTGTTGAACTTTGGGTTTTGTTTGACAAATTGTGGAGATTAAGAATAGATTTTCATTTTATAAAGGGTTATCCTTTTCTGGATTATCTAACCTTGTACTAACCGTTTTGGTTTTGGTTTTGGTTAAAGCCTAAAGACATGGGAAGTATATAGTTCTCTTTTTTGGATTAGGTGATTCTCTAGAAGTTGATTATAGCACTCTTAATGCGAACAAGTCTCCCTAAATACTCGTCTTTTGGAAAAAATATGAGTTTGACTAAGGAATCTAGTAAAAGTTGAAAGTCAACATGATAAGTGATTATGCTTCCTTATGAATAAATTCCTCAATAAAAAGTAACTTAAAACAAAAATGTTGTCTATTAACTTTTCCAACTGGGGAATCAAATACCGTTTAACCCATCACAAGTTTGTGATTTTCTTGTCGTTAACTTTCTCCTAAACATGATTTCTATCACTCTCCATCAGAACATGACCCTTTGTTTTTTCCTCCATGTCCATATTTTCATACTTGGAATCCTAGTATGGGTTAACTTGGGTGACCTCGTGCTTATCTTTCATTATTTTAAAGTGATTTTTTTACCAACTCTTGTTCCGATGTGGGACATTCAAGGATGTTTCCGAGCCCAATTTTAAAATTGCGAGGACGCAATTACCAAAAGGGGGGAAGGATGTAACACCCCACGTAAATAAAGAATATGAAATTTTCATATTTATCCATATTTGTGAATAAAATATTAATATGACTTTAAAGGGGATGCAATGCTCGATGGCGTACCCAACACGCAACAACGAGTCTCTTGGGAATCTTACGTTGCACTCTAATAATAAAATAATATTATTTTAAATGGTAGTTAACATGTAGCCGTTGTAATGGCGGGAATGGATAGAAATAACTAAAATATTATTATATATGTTCTTAAATGTTTTTACATTTATACAATAAAGGATAGAGGATTAAAATACGGAAAGAATTCAATTTTAGGCGTATATGCCATAGTTTTCACTAAAGGGTCACTTATCACCATTTGATGTTGAACCATCATTAAATATAGATTTTTTCACTCTTAAACATTATTTTGGACCAAATAAAACTCTTACTAAGAATCGGGACATCAAAATTTAATTTCTGTAAATTTTTGGTATATTTCCGATAAAGTTCATTTTTTTAATGAATAGTGTAAATGTTGTGTTTTAATTCAAAACCTCTTTTTAATATAATTTATTTATATGATTAGATAATGTTTTGAATTGGTTTTAAAGTGAAATTAGAAAATATTTTTACCATTAAATCCAATAGTGGTCGTTGGAATTAATTTCACTTTGAAATCAGACTTAAACTAGTGTCAATCTTTTGATACTTATTTTTTTATAAAAACACGCTATTTGCTCTGACAGCAGGAATTAATTATTAAATTAAATAATGTGACTAATATCTTATGAATTTTGTAAAACGGACTTCATTTTTGAATTCGGAATATCAAATATAGCTTAGGGTGAATTTTTGGGAATTTTCTGAAAAACTTCAATTTTTGATGAATAGTGAAACCACTAAGTGGTACTTATAAAAACTGATTTTTCCATTTAAATGAAATATTGCCATCTTTGTGTTTTGAATTTCAAAAATCCGACATACATGGTTGTCATTAAGAAGTGAAATGTGGTTCAATGGGATAAAAATAATTTTTTGGTGAATAGTAACATATTAAGTTTTTAATCGCGATTAGTGGTAATTACTGTAGTTTAAGGTAAAAATAATGTTTTTATAATATGAAATGAACTTGACACATGTCCTACCCTCCTTGTTTGTGTCATGGCCGACCAATACAAGCCATGGGTCAACTTGGGGACCCCATGGATCCACTTTGGTTGGGAAATGACATAAATAACTTTTTATTTAATGTTAAAGTAAAAATGACACAAACATGAGTTATTTTACGAAAACAATTTTTACATGGGGTTATAAAGATCAGATTTTTTATTATAAATAGTAATTGGAAATATAAAAGGATTTTATACATCATAGTAATTTTTTTATAATTTTTAGACATTAAATAAATTAAATTATTTATGACATTATAATGATCCAGTGATGACATCATTATTTAGCGATTAAATTAATATGGAATGATAATGTAATATATATGAAATACACATGTCCAAAACTTATTGTATGGGTGGATTTTGAACCCTTAACACCTTATCCGCGAATTATATCAATGTGGGACCTTTTAAATCCGAAACACATTTTCAAATAAAGTAATATTTCTTTACTTTCCAAAAGTGACCCTCCTCTCCTCTTATAAAAGGCCCCCACCTCTACCTCATTTCACACACTCCTCAAGCCTTTGGCTCGGCCATCCCCTGCCCATTTACTCTCTCCACATCCCTCTCCTCATCCTAGAGGATTCCCTTTGGGCATAAGCCTTTCAAAAGAAGCCTTTAGGCTCATCTTAAGAAGAGTTACACTTTTAATGGTAATTCATTCTCTAATGTTCATTTGTTTTATTTTGTTTCTCCAACCCCCTAAACTCTTTTTATTTACTTCTATTGTAACAAAACCAGTATCTTCAATATAGTAGGATGTTGTTATAAGATTTATTCGAGCAAAACTCTCACACAACTACATCAAATGGTTAAAAAACATACGGTTTCCGTGGATGGCAAAATTCTGCATCCCGAAACGATGATTGTTCAATACTCATCTAACACCTTCAAAGGTGGCAATTATGATGTCAATATTTTTATATATGATATATAATATGTTTATTCTTTACTTAAGCTTCTGAATTTATTATTTTTGGCTTACCTTTATGGCTTCCATTATGGGTATACGCGATATCTTCATTTTAGGAAGTGCGAACTACCGCCCCCTCAAAGTGATGTGATTCGTTAATGTCATACATGGGACGTATAAAGGATGGATTTAATGTTATTATATAAGATTTTATACTGGAACTATTATATACCTCTATATAATTATTATTTCTTTCCATTAAATTATAAGATAGAAATGAGAGTAGCGTTCATTCGTACGTACGGCTTACCGTCTCCATGAACGGTGCATTTCATTTCTTACCTCTAGATGATTATGTAATATTATAAATAAATGTATATTCTGGATATATATGATATATATGATATCTAAATCAGGAATTTTATTCTGGATATAAAGAACCTTTGACCACACAAACAACATGTAATTGTAAGAAGTCCACTTTCGACCTAAGAACCAAATATCGACAAAACAATCATTATTAACTTAATGATTACATAGTGTTTATAACATGGAAATAAGTGATATAAAAGGAATAATAAGCTTGAAAAAGTTTCTTAATCAAGTATAAATTAACTCAAGTTTATTATTCAGGAGATTAAAGAACGATCGAGTCAAGTCGGACCTGAGGTAAGGGATCCTACACCTCTCTTTCTTTTTAAGTACACACTTTTATGACATTCCTTTTATGCTCATATTTCTTATGATTGGGATGTTCTTTTATATTACTCATACCATACTTATTATGTTCATATGATGAGAGACCCTATTTCCTCTCATCAATCATTTTTGGAAGTTTTGAGTGGCTCCGTTAGGCTGCCGAGTTTTCGTAAGGTATTTTTCATCTCACTTTTATTCCCGTGAGATTTATGCTACATTTGCCACAAATTGCATTGATTGGTGTATGTACTGCCAATTATTCTACTCTTTGGGTAATATAATTTCGTTTATGGGTATTTACATCAATTATCTATTGTCCTTCTCTCATGGGGAGTATGTTTTGAACGATACCCAAGTCGGTAAGGGAACCTTTCACCCTCCTCTTTTTTAAAAGACTTCAATTGCTGGGTCTTTTAATTTACATATTGTTATGTTGGGATATGTTCTCATATATCATTGTTGATGTAAATTTTATGTCCAAGTGATGAGATAAACTTTTTATCACTCATCAACTCATTTTGATGTGATGCCGTTAGGCTGTCAAGGGAACTTTTTAACCCAATTTCGATTTCTTTGGGTTCAACATGTAGTCATTGAATATGTCATCCATTGAGTATGTGTGAATGACCTTTTATTGTTTTACACTTAATATCTACTTATATTAGGTGTATTTATATTTGTCACACATATTTTTGAGATTGATTTGTCCTTAATTTAAGGATACCTTCTTTATAAGGTATTTCATCACATTTGACATTTCTATTGAGGGTTCATTGTTGTTATGCACCAATTAACTCTTATATGGTGTATATACTGTCCTTTGGAGTATTATATCATGAATCCATTTATTCTCATGATATTATAAAGTTCTGACTAAATGGTATTCCTCAATTATTGTATTCAAGTGTCTCTGATATTGGTTAAACCCCATTAACCAAAATATCGTTTTAAATGTTTTAATTATTTGTTCTTATTAATATCCATGTTTTCAAAATGGTTTTAACGATATATTTATATTGATATTAATGGTTTAAAATTTTAAGCTTCAAGGTGGTATGGGACACTTTGATTCAAAATTCTATTTATTAAATGTTTTAAATGGTTTTGGAAATGGTTTCTTTTTGAATGGATTCAATATTTCAATATACTAAAATGTTATATTGTGATTGAAATATGGAAATGTTATGTTTCCTTTATGCATGTTTTATGTGACACATTTATGTTATGGTTCTTGGGCATTGTTATGAAAATGGGTGGTTCCGTGATAAACTAAGGGAGGGTGATCCCGTTATAGCTCTCCAATGCATTGGGTAACGCGATGGAGTGAAACATTAAGGTTTCTCCGAAGAGATTTAGGGAATATACTGTGATGGGTATTCCAAACGTAACCAAGAGGGTTACTCCCTACGTAAGAATGTTATGAATTACTCAATTTACCTTTATGTCTTATGTTTTCTATGATTTATTCATTATTTGATATGCCTATGTTTTATGGGTAAAGTGTGATTTCATTCTAATGTATATATGAACTCAGGTTTCCTTTCCATATTTTTATAACTCTTACAGAGCTTTTTATGCTCATCCCAAGTTTTTTAAATGTTTTTCACAGGTCAAGGTAAAGGTACATGATGTGATGATAGTGTCAAGGATGTGTCAAGAAAGAACCCATGTTTTATTTTAAATATGATTTCGTTGATGGGAAGAATGGATATTGTCTTTTATGTAACCACTTTGTTTAAATGTGGAATGTAATGCAAGTTTCATGATCTAATTCTCTAAAACTCTAAACCTGAAAAGATCCTCAATGTGTAATCTTGTAATAACTCAAGATTAAGTAAGGTTTAAGGCTGGGTCCTTATAGGAAATTTATTTTAGACCTTATCAACTTGATTTATCATTATTTAATATATTTAATTTTATTTTTGGTAATAATATTGTAACTTTTAAATTGTTATAAATAATTACTTATATGTTGTGAATTGTGAATAATTGAACAATTTATGACATTTTAGACCATATAAATTTCAATTTATAATTTTCAAATATTTTTGTGATTTTTAAACAATTTAGTAATATGTTTTTTTATAAAATAACAATATTGTCAATTTTGTAACTACTAATTTATTTGAATTTAAATAAAATCCACACAAAGGATATATTCAAAAAAAATATTTAATATATTTCTAACTTATCATGTTCATCTAAAAAATTCTTGTATCACCTTATGTTGTTCATATAACATTTATTTTAATACTTTTAAAAACATTTATTTGATATTTCGCTTAATAAAATAATTACTACAACATTTTTGTATAGTTATTTAATATACTTATTTGTAGTATGAAAATTAAAAATATAATACTATAATGCATATAAATCTAATATAATACATAATAATACTTTTACAAGAATTTATCATCTTAAAATCACAACATTTAATTTGTTATATTTATTAAATTATGACGGTGGCAACTTTGACATCATTTAAAATAAAATAATATAAGTGTCATAATCACCGTTTAAAATCTAAAAATGGTCAACTATTCGACCATTGGATGCCAATGGTTTACATGTACACGACCAATAAGTTTATTTCAGGTTTTTTGTGCATTTTATGGTCACTATTAGTTTAATAAAAACTATATTACTGGTTTTTTATTAAATAAACAATTTATGCATCACTATTGTGTAACCATTAATGATAATATTTAATCCCTAAAAATTATAAATAAATTCACATGATCTAGATAACTTTATTATCTTTATGGTGACTTTTTATCTTTTAAATTTTAAGAAGTTTATCACTAAACTAAATTTAATAAACTTATATGATGTAAGAGAGTGACTTGTTGTCACTTTCTTTGGTTTTAATAATAATTACATCATTTTCATGGTCAAAAGTTCATGAAAATAATCTATTCCGAAAATAAGGTGATATGGGTCAACTTTTATTCATCCAATAGAATTTTGGAAGGTATTTGGATAATTTTATAATATTATTTTTACCATTAATTACCTGATTTACCTTTAACAAGGTTAAATAAAATTTACCGTAGTTACTATTCATAATGCCCGGAAATAAAATGAAGCCTTTTAACATAATTTGAGCCTAATGATTCCAAATATAAAATCCATTTTTCCAAATTCAAGACACATGGGATGCAGTAATTAATTTAAAATTAATCCTGTTGTCAAAAAAAGGGTTTTTATTTAAAGCGTTATTAAAGATTGAAATGTTTTTACCTATGAATTCATTGTAAAATTAGTGATAAGGAAATAAATTATATTAAATGGTAAAAATATATTCTATTTATAATTTATAACCATTCAATATTATAATTTTACCATATAAATTATCTTGATGAAAATAGTTGTTTTTAAATAACATTTATCGTGTTTTTACTATTCATCAAAATATGATCGTTATCGGAAAAATATCAAAAACATTATCCAACGTAATTTTTTATATCCTGATTTACATGAAGAATATTATTTAGTAAAATTGGACTTATAAAATTGTTAAAAATTATATTTAAAATGGGTGTGTCTTCAAAAGGCGGCGAAACTGCATTTTTTTTAAAATACTCATTTTACCCAAAAAATTTATTTTGTTCCCATACCATGTTCTAGAATATGTGTAAGTTGAATTATTATGTAATAACATAAAAAATTTAGTTATTAATATTCATAACTTCTAGTTTATAATAATATATCATCGTTTAGTGAAACCTGGTATTGCGTACAACAAACGCTATCGAGGAAGGTCGCTCTTGAGTGCAACACAAGACAATGATAGTGTTGCATATACTACAAGCTAATATGGTGTTCCATATAGTGCAAGCTAATCTTAGATTATCATACAACACAAGACATCAAAGAAATTAAAATGAATATTTCTTATAAAATATTGTGGGGTTAAAATTACATTCAGTACTACCATCTAATTGGAATGGAATATCATATACCATACTTCAATCCATTAATGTTAAATAATTAGTGATGAATGAACGGATTGTAGCTTCTATGTAGTATTATGTTCAGAATCTCGTCGAATCTAGAGGTAATATTTATATCAAATGTGATGAAGATAGTCTAAGAAAAAATATGGATAACAAATTTAATTCAAGTTTCCTATATTCTGGTAAATATTTATCCAATCATTTAAAAAGGTTTGAGAAACATTTAAATGAATCAAATGGATTGATGAAGATTGATACTATGAATAAAACGAGATATTTTAAACAATGTATATGATTCCATTTATAAAAACTAAAAATATATATAATTATAAATGAAAATGAATGAAAATTATGAAGGGTACATGGGGCGACCCTTCTATTTCAAATGATTAATCTACTAAATGCTACGAGCATGACCAAAAATATCAAATGGAAAATATATGTCTTATGGCTCATGATGATATGATAAAATCTAAATACTCTAAAAACACTAATTATTATAATATTCATATAATGAAAATAATAAATATTTGTTATACTTCAATATAAATATGAATCCTTAATTAAGGAATTTTTTTTATAAAATTGTATGATTCTATTTTAAATATAAATAGAGTTTCTCAAACTGAATTATTGATTTGAGGTATAATTTTACCCAAATTTATTTTGATCCAATTGTACCTAAAATTATAAAATTAATTGAATTAATTAAGTAATTTAAAGAAATATTCTAGTATTATTATCAAAGGAGAAAAATATTTAAATCAAAGTCATAGTGAAAAATAAAATTCAGAATGGAAAACTCGAAATTAATAGTATTCGGGGAAACACAAAATTTTAAAGGGATAAATTTTTACATAGATCAAATTTTCAAATAAATTTCATTGTAAAATGTTTTATTTTCACTAATAAATGAAATCATGAAAATGTATGTTACATAAAAACCTCAATTTTATGGTTAAAATAATATTTATTTTTTAAATGAATTATCTATTTTTTATAGTAGAAACCCTTATCAAAATGAACTAATTTGGTTACTGAAACCATTATTTTCTAATGCTATCAGGCCGAAAATTGTATGTGTACCCACATCCTAATTTATTTCAGGTTTTTCAGGAATTTTCCAGTAATATAAAATGATAAATCATTATTTCTTGTCAAAATGTATATAAGAATTACTATTTTAATAATAGAGTTTTCAACTATGAAGTAGCATGTTATGGAGAATTCATATGATCTAGAATTGATAATCAAAAAATTATTTAATATCATATTTATATTTTCTAATTAAATTATCTATTTAATATAGAGGTAGGGAAATATTTTATGACTAATTGTTAAGGGTTTTTTCTATATTGGAATAAAACTATTAATAAATAATATATAAAATTTCACACAGTGTTTTACAAACAAACAACTAAGGTGTTCACATTTCGGTATACATTGTTTTCCAAGAATTAATCTATTGGGTATATATTTTAAATATTATAAAACTACTTTCATAAAAATATACTTTATTCCCCCAATATATCATTTTCTAATATTATTCTACTATGAAACATATTCATTCAGAATAATGTTCATGCGTAAAACAACATATTACAAAAATTTATCTTAAATGATTAAACTATATGTTCGGCTCGATAATATGAAGCATCATCTACAAATTATTACAATGAAACATATCATATTTAGAAACCTAGAATATTATTCTCATGAACTCTTGTTTTTTATCATTCTTCTTCAAAATTTCTTATTTAAAATACTTATAAAAAAACTTGTTAGAGAAAAATAATTGATCATGAACATTAGATTCAAGAAAACACTCTATCAAATGAAAATAAAATGTAATAGATCTTTTAATCAATCAGGTAAATAGTGAGTATTAATTTTAATGGATTATACTAAAAAAAATATTTTATAAATAATAATTAAAGCTCGTTATTATGATGAATAATATGGTTCATCATCTCAAATGGTTGATTATGGAATGACATATGAAGAGATTCTGATAATATTTAACTTTTTAAATAAATAAATAGTTAATATTTACAATGATCAAAATAAATTTAAGAAGTCATTTAAAGAGATGAAATAATTGTTTATTTCAAAAATAGATCTTGATACAATTCAAATGGATTACTATAATTTTAATAAATGTTTAATATGAAAATAAGAATTTGAAGAATTTAATGTAAGGTCGATAAGATTGATGGAATCACAAATAAGATAAGTTATTACAAATTTGGATCACAATAAATTAGAAGAGTTTTTTTTAAAAAAAAAATCATTTTATTCATTGTTTCAAAGACCTATAGATATTCAACGAATAATAGAACTGTTTTAATGTTTTTTCTAAAGGAAGAAGAACATTTCAATTATTGGGGAGTTTGGATGGTCTATATAATCGTTAGTAAAAACCAAATTTATCTTCATATCTATAGATTAATTATTGTCACTATTATATTTTTTTGATTAATTATTTTTACTATTATTTTTTTAGTTTAAAAAAATTTTAAATTGTTTTGAAATTTCTAATTTCGCGGTGAAAAAGGGGGAGAAATTTTAGATAAATTATAAGATATTTATAACGAATTTATAATAAATTTATGTTTAATTTATGAGAAATTTATAATGAATTTATGATAATTTTATTCCTCATAAGTCATTTTATTTTAAGGGTACTTTTTAAAAAAGTTGGAGAAATATTTCTCAAATATTTATTTGTACGAGGATGAAATGTGTTTGATATTGATATTTGTACAAATTTCAATAATTAATTGTTTTTATATTAAAATTTATTTTATGGTTTTGTGGTCATAAAAAAGGTGAATATTATTAAAAATATATTGACTGAAATGGTTTCTTAATTTTCATCTGCTATTGATTCCCACAAACACCCACATTTATGTTTCTAATGAAGTTAATTTTTTTTGAATTTCATGAAAATGATATTTGTTGGAATATATATTTTATTTGGAAACATTTACCTCAGTTTAATCCTTGTGTTGATATTTGGTTATGTTTTCTGGTTGTGTTTGAATGTAATATCCAAATACCATTCATTCGTCAAATTTTTATAAATAATGAATGGTTTGTGAACCCTATGATAGAAATAAAATGTAGGGATCATTAAATCTACAATATTAGAAAACCACGAATAAAAAACCCTACATTTGGAAGAGACCCTATATTTGAGGAAAAAACATATGGTTGGTCAACCATAATTTTGTAATAAATCATATATTTTAAACCATTCTTTTGATTTTTTTCACTATGTGAAGAAACCCTTTATTTAAATTAGTCATGGATAGGGTTATACATTCATTATATTATCTTTATTTGTTACAACAATTTTTGAAGAAGTAAATATCCATTTAGACATATTTTTTCACTAATTAGTAAAATATTTTTGAATGGAATAAATTGATCATATTTCTATGGTATTTATGACACTAATTGATTTATTTGATTTAAAATATTCAAGAATTATTTTTTGTTATTTCGGGAGATGATTGACATGAAGATATTTGAGTTTTAGTGTAAATACTAATATATTTTAATCAATAACATGAGTACAGATAATATTCTAAAAAAATAATTATGTGCATGTTAAAAATATTTTTTTCTTAATAGTTACATTTTTTAGAATTACTTGTTTTTGATATAGTAAATAGACTCACTATGGTCATAAAGTTTAATGTTATGGTTGAATCCTCTTCAACCTATGGATAAAGTGACTACTAGAGATACTCTCTGGAGACAAAAATATTTAATCTTCCTATTGGTGTTTTTAATCGCTATATAAAAGAAGACTATATTAAATTTATATTAAATTTTTTCTTCCATCCATTATTGAAGAACTAATACAGCACTAAATTACTGTTCCAACATTAAGGGAATTTTTTATCTCAATAAAATATAGATATATTGATTTATTAGAGTACCATCTTCTCAGACAAAGTCATGTTGAAGTATCAGCAACTAAGATGTATTCATAGTTGGGTGTGAACCTTATAGACTATTGTTTGTATATTTTGGTTGTTGGTAAAAGAATTAGAAGGCCCTATATAATATTATCAAGGTTAAATCATCCTATACATGGTTATATAGGTCTCAAGATAAGAAGAAATACTAGTTAAAATCTCTATGTTGATAGATTAGATAATTGATGGAGTGGAATTTTGGATCTTTGTTCGCCTAAATAATATAAGTCACTTTGTTATATTAATTATTTAATTCTAGTAATCACTCATCTTTATGAGATAAGGAATGAATCACTGCATATTAGGAGGGATGCATTGACATAATGTATTTTTAAAAAATCATAATTCTCCCCAAAATTATGTCATTGTCATAGTAATTATCACCAAACATAAAGGTGATTATTTAAGGCCCTATAGATCCATTACGAGTCCTCTACAATTATATGAGATATGAATCTCCTTGAATATTTTTTAATTCTACTCAGATAATTATAAATTTTTTAGGTATGGTGGATATGTTAGATGTGATATTACATATAATGTATGGTTAAACCCCCATCATGGGTCTGCATTAGAGACATTGTGTCATCCATGTTTGGGATAAATCCATTGGGACTAAATGTGGTGTAACAACTGGTTTCCTTATATTTAAAGGGGTTGATGTTTTCAAATGATATATTTTAGAAGCGACACATGTATTGGTCATGTGGATTAATTGATGTTTTGGAATCTAAAAAATAATAATATTTGGATGAAATTTTTTTGCGAGAGTCCATGGTTAGAGGGATCAAATTATAATTTAGAAATTAGATTTTAATTTGAATTGAATTATTGGGGATAATGTTAGGTATAAGTAATATAGACTCAGAGAAAACCATTAAGATTTTTATCCTTCTTGGTTGTAATGAGTGGGGTCTGGATAAATATGAATAATCCAATTAGATGATCAAACTAGTCTAGTATGGATGATGGATGTTTTTTTGGATAATATTGTTGACTAAGATGAAGTTGAGGGGACTATAAAGTGAGTAAAGTTGGATGATTCAATTTTATTTTAGAAATATGATATATCTCAAGAGAAGAGAACTGTAATTATGAGTGGGTGTGGTTTTGCGGTGAGTTGGGATGATATATTGTGTGTGTACCCTAAGAGGTTTTGGGGTGGGATGTGGTATCCCAATGATGTGTAGTGTATATTTGTGATATTTGATTCAGGGTTTTGGAATTATTCCCCATGATGTGATATGTTATTTTAATGTGGGGTTCTAACAACCCAGGTACTTATAAAATAATTTGTTTTCATTTTGGAATTGAATAGTTAAATTCATTATAAATGCATAATAAAAATAAGTTTTATTTATCAAAATTAAGGAATCTATATTAATTAAATAGTCCCCTCACCCATTATTGTATAAATAAAACTTATTTATTGTATATTCTTATGATTATAACATAATTCAATGAGATAATCACTAAATTTCAATGTGCCATTAGGTAAGTTATAATTTTTAAACTGTTATTTCTTTGGAATAAATGATGATTTCAATTAAAAAAATGAAATTTTCATATTTAAAAACTTATTTTTAAAAAATGGAATTCATTTTTGAATTCTAAAGTTCAAAAAAAGTTAGTATTATTTTTTGGTATTTTTCTAAAATAGCTTAATTTTTGGTGAATAATGAAATATGATAATTAATTACATTTAGAAAATTCATGAATTAATGAATCATATATGATATATGGCTAATGTTATCACATAATCCCGAAATATAATTCATCATTGTAATATATTTTGTGATTATTCTCATAAAATTGATAGTCCTAACCCAAAAATAAATACAAATGTATAAAATATTAAAAAACACCCATACCATCCACTATAAACTCCACCCTCACCATCTCTACTCCTCATATCTCCAAATCCTTGAATCTTGCCCAGATTATGAATAATTATATTAAAAAACCTCTCCACATTTCAATGATCCCTTGTTCTCAATGAATGAGAAAATACAATATTCCATAGGAGGTTCTCATGGATAATAATTAAAGAGGTAAAATCCTCTTTCAATTTAATTTCAATTATTTTCAATTTCATTTTATTTCATAGTCTCGCCTCACTAAACCTATCCAAAATGGCATGACAAAAATAGTATCATATATATGCTACAATGTTAAACTTTTTTAATGGAATATCTATCACCAATACTATAATAATTTCCTATTAATCTAAAAAATGAAAGCATTATCCTTGGGTGTCGATTCACCACCTTCGTGGATGTCGAATTTAAATTTTTGTTCACAACCTTCAAGGATGGTCATAAAACCATTATTAAAAATGGATAATATTATACGTTATATAATGTTACGGATGAAATATACAAACAAAATATTAAATAAAATTATATAGGTTTGGGATATATGAAAAACCGCCTAATTAAATTAAATTATTTTCAATAATGTTTTATCCAATGGATCATCCACACATTAGACAACAATATGATTTTATCAATTGCTTTATTTTAGGAAACATATAAATACCATCCCTTTTCCCATCTAGAGTTTTACTTCTGTTCAAGTAGAATACCCATAATTAAACAAACATGGAAACAGTGAAATAAACTCTTACAAACCAATAAAAATAAAAAAGTATTTCTAATAAATTGGTGAAAGTGTGTTCTAAAAATATTATATAAGGTATAAAAAATATCAATATTTATTGATAATAAATTAATAACACTCTCTAAATTATTATACTTGAGGTTTGAACATTTTTAATGTTATACTAACTTAAGGTAGGGGACTTTCCTTTTATAATACTCAATAATGTCTTATTTTAGAAAATTAATAATGATTTCCTAAATGTAAGTATTCATGTGATATGATAATGTTTTGGTTATTGGTAGTTTTATATGATATTGGGTTGGATAAAATCTCCCTACAATACATTGGGTATGTGTACGTTGGTTCTTTAACATAAAGGTTATTCCATGTGAAAATTTCATCGTTACAACATTAGTTAATCGTGAGGGTTACATGGTAAGGTAACCATGAGGGTAAAAAATAATATAGAAGCCATTAGGGTTACAATCTAATATAATTAATCACCCAAGTTACCTATATATTTTATTTATGTATTTATGTTTTCACAATGTAAGTATATGATACACTATGGGTGAGAAGTATGACTTTGAAAAAATGAATTAATTTTATTATAAGTATTTATGGAATAACAATTCCTTTCTTTTATTTCCTTTATTATGATTTCTATTCTCATCCCATGTTTTAGAAGTTATTTCACTTGGTTTATGTATATGTAAGATAAATGAATAATTCAATCTGAATGTGGCCATGATTTTTCATTAAATGATTTAATGTTTTATTAATAACAAATATAATACAGAAAAAATGGATAATGTTTTAGTAGCACCCACTTTGTATGCTGGTGGGTTGATATGTATAAATTATGTACGAATTTTCAAAAAATATATTAAAAATTTCTTTGGTTAGGTATGAATGTGAATTATCTTTGTATGTAATATTTTATGAAATGTATATGGTTGGGTCCTTATAGTTCGTATTAGAGTATTTTTTAGATAACTATAGGGGTTATGATAATTTTAATAGAATACCATAAATTTTATGAAACTTATGGTAATATTAAAATGATATAGAATTAATGGATTACAATGTTTCTTTATCTATGATATTTTTATCCAGAATGGTTATCTGGGAATGAAATAGGGAAACTGAAGAAGGAAACAACTGAGAGGATGATGTCATCTAGAATCCATATCTTAAAAGGGTGGGAATTTGAACTGAATACTTTGTGTTAGTAATAGATTTTTTTATGTAGGATAGGAATGGTGGATTCATCTATGTAAGAGAACATATAGATATACCACATATGAACATGAAAATAATGGAACATTTTATGAGGAAACAATATACTGTTTTATGTGGATCATTTTATTTAGTGGTGGATGGATGGTAGATTGAATACCTTCAAAAGATATTTGATGTCCGTGGGTGTTTAGATAATCAAATGATTAGTATTACTATTTACTGTTTTGATGTTTCAGCTAACCAATAATGGTAAATGGTCTAGAATACCAGGGATGGAAAGCAGATTGAAGTAACAGAATGGGAAAATTTATGAATCTATTATTCAAAAATTATTTTTCCAAAAGCGTTCAAAAGAGGATGGAAAAGATATTACAATAATTAAATCCAATAGAGGAAGAGTTACTAGCTTTTTATGATGAAAATTTCACTTGTTTTTGAAATTCATGATACACAAATTATTTGGGATTTTGATTGTAGAATCAATAGTTTTTAATCAATATTGAAGCCATGATATTGAAGGGAAATGGCCTCCTATGAATTAAAAAAATCAGAATATCATTTCAAATGTGATGGGAATATATAAATGATGCTTTCAAATTATCCCATATACATTACCAAGAGAAAAATAAAATGTCCAGTTGGTAAGAAATAGGTAACTATCAATCACTAAAATTTAAAGGTAATAAAATAGAGTTTCTGGTTTGTGAAATGTTTGTTTAAATAAACATTGGGTAAAGCATTAATAGAATAATAATATGTTTTATATTTGATATTATTGGAAATATAGACCGATATATTAATGAAAATGATCTTCATTTATAATTTTGATAAGCCAATGGTAATGTGCTTTAGATGAACATTGACTGGGAATATATAAATATCATCCAAAAGAAATATCCAAATGATGGAAAGAAGCTTGAATATACTTAGAAAGGTGTTGTGAAATACTTTAAGATTATGTCACCATAGGAAATGAGAGACAATTATTGTTAAATAACAAGGGGAAAAATAAAAAAATGAATTATAAGAATCTTTTAATTCTTATACATTGAAAGAAATTACATACAAACAATGTTTTTCCCTTAGTAGAGTTTGTCTTTATTCTTGGAATGGGTTAGATTTCACTTAATAATGATAAGACTAGTTATAGAGATAAAGAATATTCTTATTAGAAATAATTTCATTTTATTTACAAGAATGAACCCATATTATTGACAATATACAAGGAAGCTAAGAAATAGTTATAATATGGAAATGATAGTTATATGGAAATTATTGATGTAAATAACAAAACAGTTCAGATTACTAATGCTTGAATGGTAAATGAATAAATTTTTATTGCGTATGACGAGTTTCCTAGTGTTCTAAATGACAGGGAAGTTACATAAAATATTGACTTAGTTCTTGATACTAGGAAAATTTTAAAGTCCCTTTATTGAATAGCTCAAGTGGAACTTATTAAATTGAATAATAAGTTTCATGAGTTGCTTGATCAAGTCTTCATTTGTCATAGAACATCTCGATGTGGTGCCCCAATTGTTTAAACAATAATGATGGTTTAATGGGGGTTTTCATTGATTATAGATGTTTTAATAAAATTATTGTTAATAATAAGTTTCAGTACCTCATATCAATGACCAGTTTCATCATCTCTAACGACCTCAATATGTATCCATGATTAACATGGGATCATAGAACCATAAACTAATGGTGATATAGGATAAAAATCCAATAATATAACTTTGTAATAGAAATGGGTATTGTAATTTTTTTTTAAAATCATTTAATTTGAAAACTGATGTTGTTGTATTTATGGATCTCATGAATAGAAATGTTTTTGATAATCTGTTTATTTTTATATATATTTTTATTGATGATATTTTGGTATTTTTAATAAATTTTGAGGATCATGAAATTTTTTTATGGGTTTTCTTATAAACTCTCAATAAAAATAAGTTATATAGAAAATTTTGAAAATGAAATTTTTGGTTGAAATTGATTTATTTTCTTGGGAACATCATAAATAAAGATAGAATAGCAGTTTATCCCCTAAAACAAAACAGTGGGTGATGAATGGAGAAGACCTACAAATGTTATATATATTTTTAGTTTTATTGTATTATCCAGATATTACTGAAATTTTGTTAATCAATTGTACTGATATGTATCATGATAACTAATATAATGAGAAAAGGGGTTAAATTTATTTAGATAGAATAATGTGTTATTTTTCTATGAACTAAATATGTTATGGGGGAATGCACATATTTTTACTTATTCATGCTAAAAATGATTACTATTTAATATAGAATTATGCTTCATTGTAGGAATTTTTTGTGTTATGTTATAGACTGAACATGTAATTTATTAAGATTCAAGACAACCAAAACCTCAGGTGTTAAATTATCACATACATGATTTTGGATAACCATATAGGTTTTTCACATTTCAAACTGGGATACATAATTTTTTTAGATCCAAATTTGAAATATATAAAGAAAAAAAATTATTGAAATGTTTATTTACGTAGAACGAATAAAATTAAAGGGAACAAAGCTTAATGTAACTAAGAAAGAAGTATGATTGCACAACCAATTACCATCATTGAAAAGATAACAAAGTTTCAGATTCCTCAAGTTAAAAAGGTCATTCTTCAGTTACCATGTTATCTTGGGTATATCTACCGTTAATTAATGAGTTGTGGAATTTTCTCTTGGAATTTTTTTGTGCATGATATTTTTGTTTGTATTAGTTGTTAGTACATTTTTCACTTTCAGATAGAATTAAGAAAACACTAAAGGAATACTATGATTTATAAAAAAGGTATAATTAGTTAATAAAAGAAAAATTGATAAATTTAATGTTGATAAAGATTATGTTTTGATATTTGGAAAGGGATTTTTCATGTGTTTCCCAACTAATGAATCAATTGTTTAAGTGAATCATATAGTTCTTCATTTCCAGTCCATCGATGTTCCACTAATATAGATGGAATCATTTGGTAGTATTACTTATCAGATGGAATGAGAAAAGATATTTAAAATTTTTCAATGAAATGATCGAATAGATGATAGGATAAAGTATAAAGACAAATTCGAAATGGGATTGTTCAGTCTTTTACATGGACGTAGTGTAAATGGGAAAATATATCCATGGAGTCTACTATGGGACTACCAAAGACTAAATGAGGTAGAAAATGTGGTATGAGTTATTGTTGATTGACTAATTATGTACACATATTTCCATCATATTCAAGATACTAATTCTTTCGTATTGAATTATATACGATAAATCATTGTGATTGTAAGGTGAAATGGACTTCCTCTCACTGCTATATATTACTGTGATCCAAGGTCCGCATATATCATTTGTAAAGGACGTCAAATGTCATTTGGAATGGAACTATATTTCAAAAAATCCATTCATCCCCAATATGATGGAAAAAATTAAGAAATAATTCATACCATAGAGGACATTATTAGTGATTTATATATATATCACTAAGGAAATTGGGATCTTCATATTTTGGTAATTGAGTTTTGTTATATTAAAATTTTTCATTATAGTTTACAGATAGATCATTTTGAGGAATTATTTGGAGAGTGGTGTCAAACAAAACCATTTTTAGATGAAGTCATGGAAATTAAGTTGATGTGTCTATAATTAGTAGAGAAAGTGGCTGAAAAAGTAAATATTATCCAGTAACACAAGAGGATAGATAAAAAAGGTAGAAATGTTATGTAGATAATAGGATGAACTTATTTAGTTTTGATGTAGGTGATCATTTTTTCCATATAATCCCTCATTCTAAAAGTGTTATTACTTTTGGTAATAATGGAGAGCTAATTTTAGGGTTCATTAGACCTTATGAATCCTTGATAATGTTTGACCCCTTTCCTACCGAGTAGATTTCTCTCCGATTTTATATCAAGTACATATTTTTTTTCATGTTTCGATTTGTAGAATGTTTGTCCCATATTCAGCTCTTGTTTCGAGCCTAAAAATAATTCATATTGAATATAATGTTCCTTATGATGAAAAAACTCTTCATATTCATTATTTTAGAGTGAAACTTTAGGAGAATAACGTCACTTAGTATGTTATAGTTTTCTGGAGAAACAACATGGTTGAAGAAGAAACATGGAACTCAAAAATTGATATAAGGGAAAGGAATCCTTACATGTTTAAATGGTGAATAAAAACTGTGAGGATACATTCTTTAGAAGGGTTATGGGGGATAATGTAACAACCAAATGTAATTATATAATATATCTTATTCATTATGGAATAAAAAATTCAAATTAATTATAAATGTATAATTAAATAAATGTTACTATCAAAATTCAAGAAAATATACTAATAGAATTGTAACCATGCCTATGAGAGTAAAAAGAAAATTCTTGTTTCTTATAAGTGAGAATATGATATATTTATATCATGGAATATGTAAATAAATTTTTTTTAAATGAAAAATTAAGTGTTTGAATTTTCGTGAAACAATAATGTTTATTGACGATTTTATAATAAATATAATTAATTAAGAAAAAAATATCTTCCTAATATGTATTCAAAATTTAATAATTTTTTTCCTAATGATCATAATATTATTTAGTGAGACCATAATTAATTTATCAATATGTCATTGAATCTCTTGTAAATTTTAAATAGATATTTTTCAAATAAATTATAATTTTAAATAAAAGTTAAATTTTCCATTGTTAGACAATTATTTTCACAAATATTATTTATTTCTGAATTTTACACATCTAAAAATGGTTATGGTAAATTTTTTATATTTTTCTAAATAGTTGACTTTTTAGGGAATAGAAAAATACGAAAATTGACTATATTTATCAAATTCAAAAAACAATTCTGAAAAATGATATCTGGATGATTAAAGACCATATTATCAAAATATCATTCAATAATTTAATATATTTAGATATAATTCTCAAAAAAATATTTTTGATCTAAAATAATAATTTAATGAATAAAATATTCATGAATCACTACTCTCATCCACTATAAATACCACCCTTCATCAACTCTTAGCCTGACACCTCCAAATCCTGGATTCAGGTAAAATTATTCACAATTATCTTCCCAATCCTCTTCCCCATGTCCAAGATATAATTGTAATAATAGAGGACCAAATCAAATAGTCCATATGAGGTTCTCATGAAAAAGAGTTTAAGAGGTTAAATCCTTATTCATTTTATTTTATTTTTTTTATTTTATTTTTCTTTTATTCTTATTGTCTCGTTAACTTCCCTATACAAAGTGAAATGATAAATAAAATATCATACATATGCTATAATGAATTTTTTTTAATGTAATATAAATCATCAAACATATCAATTTCTCCTATTATTCTAAAAAATGATTGTGTCATCTATGACGTTTCTATTCATTACCTTTGTGGAAGTCAAATTTTTTGTTTTCTTTTACCACCATTATGAATGGTCATAAAAAAATTATTACGATGTAATTTTTTATTTTTTATAGTTTTATGGAAATAATAAATAACAATGATATTATGTAATATATTATAAGTCAATAGTGGTAGTAAAAACCACTAAAATAAATTAAATCATTTTCATTAATGTTTTATCAAATAAATGATAATAATATGAGGAAAAAACAATATATGGTATCATTTTAAATTAAGGAATATTTTTTAATACATGAATATTTTAACTTATGTATCATTTCATCCATTCTAAAATAATGCCAATAATGAACCACCCATGGAAACAATGAAATAAATGTTCCAAAAATAATAAAAATAACAAAATGTTTTCAATAAATTAGTGTAAATATGTTAAAAAAGATGATATAAGCTATTATAAATATGAATATAGTGGATTAATTTATTAATAATAGTAATTAAAATATTATAAAGGTGGTTTCAATGCATTTTAATTAATTTGAACCTTAGTTAAGTGATTTTCCTTTTAAAAACAACTTTAATGTCTATTTTAACAAAAATCAAAAGGAATGTTTTTATGATAAAAGTAATAATTTTTTATGATTATATTTTACATCCTGGAATTCATTTATGATAATGGGTGGGACCCATATCTCTTTCCAATTCATTGGGTATAATTATTTTTTAAGTTGACCATAATCGTTATTTTATGATTGAATGTGTTGGTTACCTCATAAGGTAGCTGTGAGGGTTACACATAATATGGTCAGCATTAGTTGTACAATCTGACGTATGTAATTACACAAGTAAAAAAAATAGTTTATTTATGTTTTCTATGTTGTCAAAAAGTAATTATATGACACTCTTTGGGTGATAAGTATGTCTTTGAGAAATTAATTTCATATATTTATAATTATTCATAGACTAATGATTCATTTCTTGCTTGTCCCATACTTTAATTTTTGTTCTCATACCGTGTTTTAAATTTTATTCACTTGTTTTATAGATTGGTAGGAGAAAATAAGAAATCAATATGAATGATGTGAAAAAATTTCGTGAAATGTTTTTTTGTTTAATTAAAATCTTTTTTATTTTGGAAGAAATGGATAAAGTTTTTTTAATACCCAATTTGTATGATTATGGGTTGATATGTATGAATTATGTCCCAATTTCTGAAAAATCTAAACAAAAATGGTGTTTGGGAAGGATTAATATTTAATTCTTTTTTAAATTACTGGTTTATCAAATTTATAAATCTAGGTCCTTATAGGGGTACAAATCCCTCTATTTTTAATTGGGATTTTTAGTGAGGAGTCATCCCTCGTGGATTAATAAAAATAGAATATAGGGTATAGAATCAAAAAAATAATTTATTATGGTGAGATGGAGTATTGTTGGGCCCCATTTCCCAAGTTATTATTTCTGAATCTAGTTTACGAACTAACCCCCACCCCCACCGTAATGTTTTTTTAATGTCATTCTAAAGTGAGGTTTTATACCATGATTATATTATAGTGAGTATATAATGGTGGGGTGTACTTCCTACACTAATATTATATGTGTGTTTTGGTGGGGTTACCATTCCATTAATTATTTATGAAGGTGATTTTATTGGGTCAGGGTTAGTACCCCTTTAATGTTATTATGAAGATCTAGAGTTGGGTGGGGTTTTGTCCCCCACCCCTAATGTTTTATATGATTCTAATGTAGTGGTCTATTCCATTTATGAGATTGTGTTTGATCTTAATGAAGATAAATACACTCATTTGAAGAATAGTTTATAGTTAAGGTGTGTGATCCCCATATTGGCTGTATGAAATGGTTCCATGTAGGGAATAAGTCTTCTCAGATGGAAGGAATATGTACTATTTTCATGGAGGGGGGTGTTATCAACCATGATAATGTGACTGTCATTCAATATTTTAATGAATCTCCCCAAATAAATATTTCATATGGATGGTACATTGGGTGGTTATTTCTTACCCTCTACATGGATATACTACACTTTCGGAAATATGAAACTAGTTGAAGTACATATGGTCGACCTCAGATGTCACCTGAGTACCTGAGGATTGATGGGGGTTATTTTATCATTCATCCAAACTAATGTAATTATAGAGAACATAATATATTCAAATACACTATATATACCATTAATGATATAGACACCATTGGTGGTGCCTTATTGAGTTTTATTCAAACCCTACTCGGATGGTCCTCGAACATCAGAAACTGGGCAACCCACGTGATTATATGTATATACAGGTAAGAGAGAAATTGATTCAAAATCAAGGATGTTATCTCGGATAAAAATAGAAGATATGTTTTAAGGATGATATTATAGCATCCACACATATATATATAATCTATTTTTTTATTACAAATATTTGATTGTCCTAATTATTCACTGGTTGGATGCATTCTTATAAGATATCAATTCATTAGATACAACATGGAAACATTCAATTTTTCCATGTTTCCCATTTTTTTATGGATTATGTTTTGGTTTTTTTATTATGCATTTAACTCAAATAGGAATGTAAATCCTCCCCATAGTAACACCATAGACCCTTGATACTATTTGGAAACCTCTATAATATATGGTTGAACAACTAAGGTCATGTGGTACTATGGTTATGAAGATAGTGATTATTATGAGTCCAATGGAATAAAAATGTTTTATCCATGATTTGTTTTTTTCACTACAAGTTTAGATATGGTCGTAAGAGAATATGAGTCTTTTTTATGTTGTAAAAAACCATGTAATGGTTATTCATGAATGCATATTTTTATGGAACTCTAGTTTTTTAGGGTTATGAGATAAATATTATACATTATCTAAGTTATTATTGTTATATTTATTCTCATTTGTTATTTGTAGCTGTGATTTTTATTTATGTTTTGTGTCTTTTCCTGAACTAGAAATATGATTATGTATATGAGTCATTGTTTCTACATAGTATTCAGTTTACATATATATGCATATGTGTGAATGATTTCATTGATTATTAGGTGTTATATATTTATTTTTATAACATTAATATGTAAATTCTTTTATTACATATAATTTAGGTGAACATATAATAAATAAAACCAATATAAATTCATATGATCAAAGGGAATGTGGATCCAAGAACTATATATTTTCGTAGTATAGATATAGATTCCCTATATTAAATTGATGTACAAAAACTATAAATGGGTTGATATTGAAATTAGAAGCCTCAATGATGAAAAATGTTAGGTTAGGTTATGAAATGGAAACATTGAAACTGGTTTGGATGAAATAAATTAGTTTTATTATATATCTAGTCAACATAAGCCAAAATGGTGTTTTTGTATATTACCCCATAGTGAAATTCTACCAAACTGAACAAGATATGTATTAATTTTCTTATTATTATTTTTCTAAGAGAGATATCATTGTATTATAGTGGTTCTGACATGGATCCTTAAGGGGGTATTACTTTATGAGGATTCCTGATGAAAATTGGTTTCTTATAGTGAGATGTTGAATGAACTGATGATTTCAAATTCGTATTTGTGAACACCATATATTTGGTGTGTTTTCTTGTGATATTTCATTAGAATATTTCTATATTGAATAGGAATTATGATGATATAAGTTCTGGATCAGGATAGTCATTTATCTAAGGATTTATATACCACAACAATAATACTTCATGATGTATTTGGTTTTAAGGGTAGGATTTAATGGATTCCTAAACATAATTATTACATGTGTGATTATAGTTGATATAGTAGTATTTTATCCATGATATTATATATAACAATTTTAGTGTTCGAGTATGTTCTAATTGTTTTAGGAATGATTACAATTATATTTGTTTTCATGTGGTTGTCCCCAGAATGTCAAGGATGTTTGTATTGTTATCCAGAATTATCAAAGGTGATTTTGTCTCAATGAGAAGGACTTGAACTGTATACTAAGGGTTTATTTGGGTTTTTTAGCATATGTTGAATTGAATGCTATTAATTCGTATGTCAGATAGGTTTTTAATCTATTATTTTAATAGGTTACACCAATTTGTATTAGATGAGATTTATATGCATAATGTGTGGGAGCATATTAGATGTTTTACAAGAGAATAATCCTTCTATGGGACAATGGTTTTGAGGGCTATCATGAATTTTCAATAAATGAATCAATTTTTTAGGGGACACGTGGAATGGTTACACATTATTCTAATTTTATTATTGATTAGATAATAGTCATGTGTGAGTCAAATAATGATGGACATTATGGAACACATGTGGGTGTAGTGGATTAATTATCATGGTAAAGATGGGTTATCATTTTTTGGAATGATTGAAAGATATTTGATGTTAGGATATGTTAGTCATTATGCTTTATGATCAATGGAAGGGATGAAATTTGGTGGGGGGAGAAATCATTGTCTATTGGATATTAAAACGGTCATTGTGAATAAATTTATATAGAATTTGAATATAACATTTCTTATGCGATGAGAATGGTTACTGATTGGTGCATATTATTAGAACTTGTGGGTTGGTGGGATGATCACCTATGGTCATTACATATGGTAATGAATGGATTTTGGGATGTAGATATCAAGTGTTTTTTAATAGAGTTATGTTAAAAATAATATTATGGAATGGGGACTCATATTAGTTTTAGATGCTTGGGATTCACATCAAACATGTTTTAGATGTGCGGAGATTGGTTGATGGATTCTCAATATGGTACTAAGATTCTGATGGGCAGTTAGTTCTATTTTTTCTTATTCCATAGTAAATTGTATAATTCTAATTTCAATGTAGTTTTATATAGAGGTTGTGTATTGGAATTAATCTTTGAGAGAAGTTGTTGTGATATGTGAGTGATTCATATTGGGGGTGAACCAATTCTCATGGGGAGTGTATAATGAACTGTTTGGTTGGATGTAAATAAAATTATTGAATTTCATTGTGTTTTGGGTCCAATTTTTTTGGAGTCTTCATTATTATACAATTCCTTCAACATTCAAGAATCACGACTATAAGTCATAATAGAGTTTATGTGGGTGGGACTATGAATTTTAGAGATTGGATAACCATTTGAATACCATATATTGTTTTTATATATAATTTATTGTATTGGGGAGACAATATCGATCAGGTTTATGGAAAACTAAAAGAACGTTTTTATTAGTTGTTCAAATGTTGGGGAGAACCATGGTCTACAATTTATATATTGAGTTTTTAAATATATTGGGGAACTATATTCCTAAGATTGAATATACTAATGATGATTTGTTATATGGGATATATGGGTGTAGTTTGGAATTTTGTTGAATTTTCTTGATTGTGATGAGCTAGATGTTGAAACACTAGATCATAGTTTGTCCATGCCTTTGAATATTTATAAAGGGATCCCATTTATGTTTTGGAATAGAATCCCAAAATTTTATAATGAAATAATGACTGATATTGGTCAATATTTTTGTAAACAGACCATACAAACATCTTATGGATGATATGATATATATTTTGGAGTTTGTGATAAACCATGTTTTTACAATATATAAAATTTAGAGGGAATATAAAATTTAGGACCTGGGTATGTAAGAGCTCTATAATTTGGATGTTAATATGTATTTTGAGGTTTAGAATGACTCTCAAGGATGTTTTCCATCATGATTATATGTGGGACTAGTATTTTTGGTGATTTTTTTAAGTTTAACCAATGATTAATTTTGTATATATTCTAATTTATGCTTTAGAGTACTAATCATGGAATGATTTGGGGGGTCTCAAAGTGTGGGGGATTCTCTTGTAGTATTTTTTTTCAACCCTTTCAAATATTAATCACACCATATTAGAAGGAATTATACAATGAAATATTATATTACAAATGGGGTTTCCAAAAACATTTCTCAAACCATAGTTATTATTTCTAAAGTAATTATTGATCTGGTTTTAATCCCTAGGTACATGATTTTATGGATTTATAATAGATAATGGTATTAGTGTGGTAGGTGTGGTATGAAATGGTTTGATAAAGTAGGAGAGACTACAATTAAATGGTAGGATACTTCCATATTGATACCCCATGGGGGGAATTACTTGTTGCATTAACATGAGTGCCATGCCAAAAGGGTGATCTACAGAGAATTGACCACTGTATATTTTAGGGTTTGGATACACTTTAGTCTAGCATGACATGTCACATCATGGATTCAAATAGATGCATTTTAACTCATCCACTATGGTTATGAAATGCAGAGGTGCCTATCCCATTATTAAATTATATAATGACCGATTATTTCACGACTAAACCTCATTGTAATTAAGTTGAACAATGAATATGGATAGGCTATTTCAATTGGATCCTACCACTATGTTCATCTAATTGATTCTACAATGGAGTGGGGTGTTCATGATGTTTCTACTTGGTGAATTATGGTTAATATATCTTTAAATTTCATTCCATTATTTTAACCATTTGAAATTGATCAATTTTGGATGACTTTGTTATAGTATTTGATGTTGATTATAATAAATCCTACTAGAATCATTGAAATTTAATATAGGGTTTTGATAATATAGACAAAGGACACATTGAGATGATATAACAACATTGTTCCTCTCTATTTGGTTGGAGGTATGTTATCCTACTCTACTTTAGGTATTAATTAAATAAAATGAAATTTATGAGGGTAATTTGGGCTTATGATAGATATTTTTTCATTGGGGTACTAGGGTAGGGCCACATGATGTTGGAATACTGTTTCTTAGGGTTTTAGTGAGTGGAATCTAGACATAGGTTTTTAATAGTCATGATTATTGGAATTTAAAAAATAATATTATTTTTTAAAAATAATTAATTTCGTGTTATGGATTTTGATACGTTATTGGTGTTCATAATAGTTGTGATAAGCAATTGATAAAATGGGATTCATTTGTATGTAGACTTTTGTGGAATAAAACAATGAATGAGGTATGTAGTCCCCAAATATATTCCAAATCATTATGAATTTTGTTTTTGAAAATGATATGTAGTCTCACCACCTATGCTTGATAAATCATGGAATTGGATATTAAATGTATCACTAAACATCCATAAAAATAAAAGAACCGTCTTGGTCCATGATAGGCACTTGAAAACTAGATTGTGACTTGGATTCCTATGGTTTCTTGTTTGATGAACTATGTTTTTAATTTGACTCATTGACTCATTAAAACTATCATTATTAGGATCTCTACCACAATTAATAATATAATGACATCAGAATTCATCAACAATACTTATATGTAATAACTAAATAACAACACAAAATTATAAAATTTATTATTACATTTCACCATGAAAATCCCAATAAATTTCATGGTACCTAAATAAAGATATTACATGTTATTTAAAACTGTTAGGTTACTCTTGTGAAACATTAGAGTAATTAACATATGATCCATAAATTATTTGGTCATATTATCTACAACCTTAAACTAAAAATTATTTATCACTATAGATTATATTAGATTGAAATATATAATTCCTATATATTATTTCGAATCATAGAATTAATTTTATTTATTATTAGAAACATTGAATTTAATATCATATATCACCAAATTGATCTTATAAATTCTCAATGAAAATTGTATATAACATATTGAATGTGGAGTTATTTTTATAATTTTTTAAAAGATATTTCATATCAATAATGTGATGTAATTTATCCTCATGTAAACCTTCTTTTACATCCCAATTAAGAATTTAATGGATCATACAAATTAATTTTTCATTTCTATTTCATCTCTCTTATTTTAAATATGATCACTATAATTTTCAAAATCCCATATTAGATAATATAACATATATCATTTACTGGATTTCTAGAAAATTATTTTTTAATATAAGCTATTGTAAACATATATTGAAATTAAATGTTTTCCAATCATTCTTGACAACTATAATTCCATTCAAATATAATTAAGGAATTTTCATGAAATATTCATTCAAATATTAATGATCCAAAATATCTTATATATCATATAGAATAAATAGAAATTTGTAATGAAATTATACTACCATAAATTCATCTACTCTTTAATTAGCTCAATTACACGTTTACTGATAATAAATTCGTTATGTATAATACACATTCATCCACCAACAAAAAACATTATTTCTCTAGTAAAAATTATCTATGTGGAACATTTATATATTATAGTAGGATTGAAGCATAAAAATACTAGGAATGATTAACATAATAATATCTACATGTGTTAATAAATAATCTGAGATAGCTCCTTAACTTTATATATATATCATATTTACCTATACATAAAATATATGAATCTTATCCACTTGGAATGTAATTATTTTTTATTCGATTAATTAAATCATTATTCATATCACTGGTTTAATTCTATTATTTTTAATAAAAAGTTTTGATAATTGCTTCAATTTAAATTTTAAAACCTAAAATTAAATTCTACTTCTTATCCATATTCTTCAAACATTTATATGGACTGAAACATGATCAGTAAGAGTAACTTAATATCCTGATAGAAGTACATATAAATAAAATTTTCTCCCATTAATTTCTGAGATTTCTTCAATATTTTCATAGTACATATTGATATCATTTATAGTTAGCTACAATCAATGTACAAAATTATTATGTCAACAAATATATACATAATTTAACATTAAAAATAAGTAAAACACATCATTATCATATAAAAAATAATAACATGTACATTATATTTTATTATACATACCTATAATGAAAATAAATGTTGGTATCTCCTCAATAATATTCGTTATAAATCTTCTATATTAAAAGAAACAAAAATATAGATTTTATATTTAGTTATTTCATAATCAAACTTATGTAGAAATTATTAATTGTATGTGAAGAAAACAAGAGTGTCCAGAAAACATAATAACATTGTTCTTTATAGATATATATGTTTCAAGAGTTTATCATAATTTATATTATTTAAAAATGTTGTTTATCTCGAAAACATTAACATCTTATTCATTCAAATCGGGTTTTAGTGGAAGTTTCAATAATACAATAGTAGTTAAAATCCATGAAACAATCTACAACTCCGATATTTATAGAAAATATTTATTTTTTTGAAATATTCTCAAATTTATCTCCTACATCCAAGGTTAACTATATCTCCTCATCAATTTGAATAACCATTTATATTGATAAAAATAATCATTCTTTTAAATTAATCTTTCAGGATATAATTAATATCAAAATGGATTACTCTAGGATATATTTAACACCTCTCAAATATTTTCAAAAATCCAATTATTATAGCTCTACCCTATATTCATAACCTCTAATTTACTATATGTAAAATAAAAATGAATATATATTATAATAAGGTGTTTTCTATATGTCTCCATGTGAGACAAATTGTTGGTATTTTCTTCTCAAGTAATAAATACCATCAATTTTATCGACAATAGTGTTAATAATCATTGTGTTTTTCTCCTTGATATCTTAGTCCATATTTTCATTTTTCATCATTGTCTTCTTGTTTCATTCAACTTTACATTTATATAGAATTTCTTTTCTAAGAAAAATTTTCATGGATTATAAAATATCTAATGGATACATAATTTCATTTAGACTTTCAAATTAGGATGGTAATAAAATCGTACATTAATATTAATTGTATCCAAAATTCTTGCACCATTTATAAAAATTCTTAATAATTATTGAGTCACTCTATTTTTGAAATAAAAAATCAAAATTAAAATATTTATTATTATCACAAATTTATTTATCTAAACCAATAATTTTTTATATTTATTTTATTAATTATATTCATTGTTTCTCCAACATAGATCTATCATCCCAAAAACTCATAGTTCGATTACAATAGTCTATGGTTTTTCAATTTTTACTATAATATAATATTATTATTATATTTTGTGTATAATTGTTCATAGTTTTATTGACTATTATTTTTTAATCACGTTATTTTTTCAAACACTCCTAGGTGAAACATCCTTCTTTCTTGTCCAGAATATTTCTGAGCTTTAATTATTGAATTTATTAAAATTTATTTAAAATATGTTGGGTATAATAGAAAAATAATTTTTCTTTGTACTGATCAATGCTTTTACAATTCCATATGTATTTTTAAAATATTTCAAATTTAACAATTATAAATGTATTTTTATATTTCACTATGGTATTTTGAATCCTTCCACAACTAAAACACATTAATATATGACTTATCGATCTTCCATCAAATAACATATTTTTTAAATATTAAATTGTGTTTTCATGAAATCATTCAATTATCAAATAATATCTAATGAATCATTGTATAATCCTTTGTGGAACTTTTTTCCAGCTATAGGGGATGAATATTTTTTCACCACTTTATCAATAAATTGATATTGTTTTGGGGAATTAATTTTCATGAAATTTCATTCCCCACATTTTGAGGTAGTGGTGGGTGTATATAAATTTTAATAAAAACATATATTTCAATATTTATTTATACCATGAATTATACATGTAGACAAAATTATAATATAAAATATTTTCTATAAAAGTGTTTTAATGATGTTATTATTCCAATAGTATATTCATCCAATGTTAATATGAATCCCCTTTTTTACAAAAAAGTGATATTTTATGACTAAAATCCTCATCCAATATTATGTTGTAAAAAAACTATTTAAAAGTAGTTTTTCCGGCATCAAATTGAAACACATATTGGTTTTTCTATTTTAAATCCGTTTCAAGACACTTCTTGTAGATATTATTATGAATATATTCAATAAACATCATTCTTTCTTCATAGTATTTTCAATTCATTGCAAAAACACTTTCAAACTATTCAGGTATATTTTTCTTCACATAAAAAAATTTAAAGTGTCATTTATCCTTTTAGTATTGATCAAAAGCATAGTATTCATGATAATATTTGTAGTTATTTCTTCCTCTAATTAGTAGATATTATTTACACAACCATTCTTGGATTCATCATTCACATGAATTTAAATTACTTATCAAATATGGACCATCATTCCCCATTATCAATGTTCCAGTCAATTTTAGACTTGTTTTGTGGAAATTTATACACATAATTACATTTTTTATTGATATATACTTCCTTTATATTTTTCATAATGGATAATTTTCTCATATAATTCTATAAAATAACCAAAAATAAAATAAACAACATATCTATGAATGTTCTACATGATAATATTTTAAAATAGGATATGAATTAACCTGTGATTTCTTAAGAACATGATCCTCTCATCATTACTGAGTTCATCAGTAGGTTAATTTTGTAAAAAATACATTGCCACACTTTTATAAATTAGTATTAAAACTAAAAAGGTTGATTTTTTCCATATTATCAATTGAATATTTATCCTTGATTATTCACCAACCAATATGGATATGATATATTTGTGAATAGAATATATAGAAGCTATGTTTTCCCCATTTTTACTTATAGAGGATTCTCTATCACAACATACTAAATCAATATCATCGAAAAGTTAGTTTTCAATAGATATAAAATAATTATAAAAACTTTTGATACAATTAACTAGTGGTGAACAAGGTTTCTATGATATATTTTATGAGGCCTTCTTCAATAAATTTAGGTCTATTTTAATTTTATTAATGAGTGCATTGGATAAAGTTTACATTAAATATTCATTGAGAAGGTAAATTTCGTTTTCTTGCAATATATACATCCTGATTACTTAATTTGAATAGAATCTCAAAACACACACCTTGAATAGTTGGAATCCAATCCTTGGTAGATGATTGTTGGTTGATACAATTTTTTTCACCATAGTTTTGGTGTACCCATAATGATAGGGGAGTGGGAATAAACATGGAAAATTGGAGAAACCTTTAAACTAATTTATTATATATTTATATCAATATTATTAATTATGGATGTGAATATATTTTATATATAATGGACTACATCAATGTTATAATGGAAAAAAATAAAGAACAATTCACAAATATTTTATTGTGGATCCATCATAATGTTAAGATAGTAATCTAGTTTTGATGTTATTAGCCCACAAAAATGGTTAATAACTTTTGTAAATAAATTACATGTTCAGAGGGAGGTAATTAAACACAACTAATAATCACCAACTATATTATATTTTAGGATACTGTCCAAGTCAACATGTACCAACTTATAGCTATTTTTAAACACTAGCAAAAACTTTCACAACTTGTCCCCTGGTGCCTATTTTGTAACTCCCCAAGCCCGCCTCCCAAAGGCCCGAGGTCGGAGACTAGCATTGAAGGAATCTACATAATAGTGAGATGAATATTCTTGAGTACGTATACACACACACACACACACACACAACCACATCCCAGGAAAACAGGAAAATAGAACATGAATTCTACTAAACAACCACTAAGTATAAAGGTACCAAATAAATTATATGGACCTGAGTAAAATTTAATAAAAGAGAACTGAAATAAGAGGAAGTAGAATATTGATGGGAATCCATCCGCTGAAAACCTCACCTGATGGGTAAGTACAGAGTAGCTTCCGAAAGCCATATAAGTAAGCCCCACCTGCCTGATCAAACTGGGCACTCCCTTATCCAGGGCCACAAAGCCCTCCAACAAGTTGACGGTCATCTGAACCAGACCCAATATGTGCTGGTTATTCCAATCTAGGGGTGAGTAAAAATATACTCAGTAGGGACCCAAAACTAATAAGGAAAGACCAAAAATCAATCCACAAGAAGACCACAAAGCCGGATCACAAAGCAAACCTACTCAAACTATGTATAATCTTGAGTAAGAAAGTATGAACATTAGTCGAATACCTAAACACTATAGGATGTTGCGGTACTCCTACCTAATGAGTACCATTCGTATACTAGGTCACATAGAGCTGCTCCCCACCGTGGGTCTGCCAGGTCACACAATGTAGATTCCCAATATCCTAGGACTATTGTGTTACTCATCCCGAATTAGTTCCATGGGCATGCCTAGTCACATAGAGCCGCTCCCCACCATGGACATGTCGGGTCAGACATAAAAAATTCCCACATTGGTAATCATACTAAGGTACTCCTTCCTAATGAGTATTGTGGGTCAGTCAGGTCACATAGAGCCACTACCCATAGTGGGCTTGCTGGGTCACATAGTGTCACCTCCCACTAGACAACATAGATGATCCACTCAGGGTCTCTTTTGAACAGTCTTCGATTCTCAGTTAGCCGTAGGTTCTTCACACACCGTTCACTTGATTTAGAGATAAACCACTCATCATTCCCTTACTCTTATTTAAAATATCATGAAATCCCCTTTAGAGTATTCCAAACGATTTTCCTCTCCATGATGGTCCCAACTCTACAAACAACACATCAATCAAGAGACATGTTTTAGAGATATGTGTGTTTTAATAAACAGGGGTGGGTTGAATCTGCGCCTGGTCCTACCCTATTGAACTGACCCAACCATCCTAGCCCCTGGGTCCTACAAGTCTTAGATCAGTCAAATAACCTGACCCACCCCTGTTCGGGTTTCGGTCAGCCCAGTCCGGCCTACCCAGTGTTCTAAGACAATTGGTCCTTGTTGTACCCAGCCGAGTCACCCAATGACCCAGTTTCATCCGGCATGGCACAGTTTGGATAGAATGTAGATTTCTTGCCCATATGCCCTGAGGGCATCTGGTTCAGCACCTCACGGCCAAGCCCACATGTCAGGAAAGTTTCGCTGCACATGACCGAAAGGAGCCAACTGCCGCACATGGTCCCACATGCGGTTACTAGACCGCGTGCCAGTGGGGAGTTGTGGACAACATTGTGTAAGATGCTCCACTTGATGTGGCTAGTTGGACATGTCACGACCCCTTACCCCCAAGGTGTACCCCTCATGGGTTGGCAATGTGATAAGGAAGATAGTGATATCTGAGTCCAACCTCTAGTAGGCCCTGGGTTGTGTACTAGCACCGAGGGAATAATAAACACACAAATGGGAGAAATTACCTTCTACGAGAACACATGTGAAAGAGACTGATAAGAAGAAACCAACCAACTTCAAATCATACACAATAAAAGAGAATTCCCAAGTAAATATATTTAATTTCATGCAAAATAAATACAACTAAAATGGTAAAAACATCAATTATCCAAAAGAAAATACAAACAGTGGTAACCACAAGCCCAAATAGCTCCTGCAACCCAAAGCTAGTTGAAACTAGCATGATCTGAAACCTACTCCATGTGGTGTTAAAAACTATTTATATACTAATAGGGTGAGCATAATAGCATCCTCAGTAGGATAATCCTCGAAGCCGCTCATGGAAATGTAAAGAAACCATGTTAAATCACGCTGAACAACAAGTGAAACTAACTCATCACCAAAATAGGTATACTATGTTCCCAGCCTAACCATGGAATCTCAAACCATATATCTCATACAAGAGTATATAATATAATAAATATTATCATGGGTAGCCCGCTACTACTTCCCCATTGGTTTTACTCTTTGCCACAACGTCACTCGTCATAAGAATCTATCTCCAAAAAGGACTTCCCGCAGACACCTGGTAGAAGAACCACAACATGCAACTCATGCAAAAAAACCACCACTTCCACACAATAACGTTACCAGGTAGTTTTCAGGAGCCACCACTTCTCGCCTAAGGTGTATCATATGTCAGTCATTATACCTCAAGCCTTTACAGCCCAATCACCGAGTAAGGTTCCTCAAGCCATCACAACCTATACACGTTATACCTATAATATTACATATGAATCTATATCTAGAATATAAGTCTGTTAATAACCACAATACATTACAGAACTCTATACACATATATGGGGAAAAATATACAGTTTTCCAATATGCACAAGTAACTACCAAGAGAAGAGAGTGGGGCCAAAGGGTGTAGTTATCCATCCATCCTCCCACTAGAATGTTGGGGAAAACACTCCCACAGTTAAGAATACCTGAACTATAATTTTCCCTAACTTAAGGGGTGGAGTAACATATAGAAAAAAATATATCATAATATACTATATCTCCCAACCACACTATGGGCATAACCTAGTCTTAGAATCAACTTCAGCTAATGTATCTCAGACTCCCGGCTGTCACTTCTAAGACTAGGTATCCTATAAGCACACATCAACTTAAAGAGCATTAATATATTACATCATTCACTTTTTATCAGTTTCACTTTACGTGAATTAATTCATCAAACATTAGATAAAAATTAATAATTTCCACATTATATTTCATTAGAATCACACCCAGTGTTTGTTCTTCCTTTAAATTTCCACCTCATCATTGCATCCCAGCAAGCTCCAAACCCACGGGTTAACATCATTTATTCAATAATTTATTAATAAAATTATTACTTTCCTACATTTACAGGAATTCTAGAAAAACATTATATGATACTAAACACAAGGGGATCAACCCGGTGAGTAGGTGAACTACCCGTCTAGTATTTTCCACCTATAGAAAGTGTGTAAACCCTTCCATCCTCGAGAATCTAAACATGGATATCACATAAAATAACTCTCGTGTAATTTCCCCATTATAAAGGAGGGTAAGCAAAACCAACTGCCTTGAGCAGCGGGGAATTTAAGGAAGATAAACAACAAACAAGATTCAGCAAGCAAAAAATCAATCACATCCAACCAGTTTCATCATCTCGGGTGTCCTCCTCGATATCCATATGCATATAATGATTCATCTCACCACTCTAGGCATCAATTGATGCCACAACCAATGAGCCTCCCTTCCCCCACATATAAAAATTGCCTTCTAGGATCAAATCCAATCATAACCAGTAGGAAAACAATGATCAAATCTACTGGGATATTGGATCTTAAACAAACAAGAGGGTAACTTAGAACCCTACAATGAATTATCTTTTATCAGACAACCATTACTTTAATCCTTATTTAATTAACCAATTTATAATTCATAGGTTCCAACATCGAAATTCCTAAACAGTAAGACATTAAAAATTGATTTAACATTCTTACTGCATCAATTAGATTAACATCAAATTAAAACAACAAATAGATTCATTTACATGTCTATTTATCATTAGCCAAATAATTATCAACTAATTCCAGATTTATCTTCTTTTCCAATTTCCATAATGTACTAAAATATAAACAAATCCAGAATATATAGAACACTATCTATAAATACTAGAGGCAATAACATATGGTAAATATCAATTTATTTATCCGGTTCATATATTTAATATGTCAATTAAATTTTGATCCAGTGGGCTAAAACATGATAACTCTACAGTTCCATGTAAAATAAAATAGAAGAAACTAATCCCCTACCTCAAAAGGTTCTTAATGATCTTTATGCCAGAATGATCCACACAACAGATCTTGATTGACTCCACATGTGACAACAACATCCACCTGAGGAAGTTGTCGTACTACTACACCAACCGAAACCCAAGAATATCCATTAAAGGCATGAAGATCACATGCCATAATATGGAATATAGAAACAGGAGAAGTTTAACCCAGAATAATGATTATAAATCACACCTTATATTGATGATTGATTGATACTACATGGTTTCTCCAAAACAGGGGGTCCACTTTCCGTGAGAAGAACATCGAGGGAAACCAATCCACGAGGAAATGATTGATCACACGACTCCCGTGGGACAGAAAGAATGGTTCGATCATCTCACACCAAATAACACATATGAATAAAAGGGGAGGAGGATATCTCATCTATTTAAAATTTTTAATGGAGCAGTGGTTTAAGATACGCCAGATTTTTCATTAAAAGAGTATTGCACTAAAACACGTGGTTTGACCAAGAAAATTCTTCCCGAGCCTTAGGATATCAAATATAAGAGTTATGGGATTTTATTCAGCCTTAAATCCTTAAAAAATGCCTTAAATGCATTTAACGTCAATGAAAATGTTAAATTGGCGAAACTTGAAAAATCTAGAAATTTTGAAATGGAAATATGAAACTGTTAGGCCAACCATGTTAAAAAGATGTGACACGGTGTGTTTGACACCATGACTGTGACACCATTTTTGTGACATTAGTTCTGTTACACCATTTTCGTGACATTCTTTCTATCACACCATTTATGTGATACTGTGATTATGACGCCATTTCTGTTTCACTATTTCTATGACACCATTTCTGTGACAACATGACTAAGACACCATTTATGTGACATAGTTTCTATCACAACATTTAAGTGACACTGTGACTATGACACTATTTTTGTGACACCGTTTCTATGACACTGTGGCTGTGACACCGTTTCTGTGGCACAATTTCTGTCACACCATTTCAGTGACACCGTCATAGTGACACCATTTCTGTGACACTATTTTGGTCACACTGTTTCTGTGACACTATGATGGTGACACTATTTCTGTCACACTGTTTCTATAACACTATTTTTGTGACACCATCACTGTGACATAGTTTCTTTGACACCGTTTCTGAGACATTGTGACTATGACAGCATTTCTATTACACTATTTCTTTTACACCGTTTCTATGACACCGTGACTATGACACCATTTATATGATACCATTTATGTCACACCATTTCTATGACACCATGACTATGATAGCATGAATGTGACATCGTTTTTGTCACACCATTTATCTCACACCATATTTGTGACACCATGACTTTGACATCGTTTCTGTGACACATTGATACTATTCATAAAACCAGAAACATTGTTTTACTGAACTATAAAATTGGAAAAGTATTGGGGATGATTCAGCTTGACCTCCTAATACACCTCAAACACTATATTTCACCAATGTAATGGACCAGAGAGGTCTGTGACATTACATTTGATACCTCTCAAAACATTCTCGTCATTGAGAATCCAAAAGTAACACAAAAGAAAATAGAAAAGGGTTTCGAAGAACCACTCCTTGTGACACCTATAAAAATAGAACAAGCCATAAGAAGTTATAAAAGAAATCCATCTTATAAACACTAAAGGTATATAACCACAAAACACACATAGTTACATGAAAAGAGTTAATAATTGATCAACTCGAGGTACTGAGCAAGTATCTACGACTCGCGTTCTGATGTACTCTCCTCCACACCACTGTGTCGCCACAAGACATGAACCAAGGGGATAGAACAACCACAAAACACCTTCTTCTTATAGTCATGGATAACCATAGGTGTCTCCATCAAATTCTCATAATTATTAACATTGATCTCTCCCCAATCGATTATGTGAGAGCCATCATGAAGATAATTATGGATCGATGACAGATGAAAAACATTGTTTATCCATCTCATCTGTAGGGGAAGTGCTACTCAATATGCCACAGCTCCAACATAAGCCAACACCTCGAAAGGCATAACAAACTGGGGATAAATATTACTACCATGACCAAACCTTTGCTACGCATGATGGGGAGTCACCTTCCAAAATGAATGATCCCCAACATCAAATCCCAAAGGCCTTCTCCTTTGATTGGCATGTGATTTCTTACAATCCTGTGCTATCTTCATCCACTCACGAATCCTATGAACTATATCTGTCGTACTCTGCACTGGATCCAGACTGAGAATTGTTGACTCTCTGACCCCGGTCCAGGACAACGGAGAATGGAATGGCCGGCCACACAAGGTTTCAAATGGCGCCATAATAATGGTGGAGTTAAAAATATTGTTGTACAAGAACTACACCCATGGTATGTTCCTCATCCAAGAACCTCAAAACTCTATAACATAAGAGAATAACATTTATTCAAGATTCTGGATAGTCCTCTTTGTCAAAACACTTATCTGTGAAAGAAAATCGGTGCTAAGGTATAGCTGATAACCAAAAGCATGCTGGAGACCTCTCCCCACCCTAGAGTTAAAACAAGGATCTCGATCGGAAATGATTATCCTTTGGACTCCATGAAGTCTCACCACCTCCTCCATATACTACGTCGACAGAACATCCACTGAGATTGACTCCTTTATCACAATGAATTGGGATGATTTTTTTGAAATGATCCACTGGATCCCAAATAACATCATGTCTTCCCTGATCTCGAGGTAAACTAGTAACAATGTCCATTGAGTTGTCCTCCCACTTCCAATAAGGATATCCAATGGCTGGAGAAAATCACAAGGGATACAGTACACAACCTTCACCTTCGGGTAGTCCAAACATCAAGACACAAATTCTGCAATTGCACACTTCATCCCAGGCTAGCATAAATGAATCCTCAAAGCTTGTTACATCCTTGTCACGCTAGGATATACCGCTCAATGACACTGTGGAACTATTTGATAATCGTCTCACATATCTCCAATGGAACAAAAATCCTTCTACAATTCAACACCCTTTGTTGTTCATCCTCAGAGCAATCATCATGTGTTTCAGCACAAGCAACTAGGTCTCTCCAAGCCTCCGCCTCTAGATTCCCCAAATGGGACTCTTCCACCTGTTGCACCAGAGATGACTGTATCTTCATCTAAAAAAGACATCATATGCCCCAACTTATCCCATATCATGATGTAATGATGATATTTCATCCATTACTCTCTAAGAATCACCATATTTTTTCACTGCATCATTACATGACTTATTCCAAAGCACATCAGCTAAAACATTCCACTTCCCAGCTATATACGATATTTCGATGTTGTATTCCTTTAAGAACTCCATCCACCAACATTTTCACATGTTTAAGTCATGTTGGGAGAAAACATACCTCAGTCTATTTTGATCATTGGAACCACAATGCACTCAACAATGAAGAAATGTATCCACAAATTCCGAGCAGACACCATTGCTGCCAACTCAAGATCGTGGGTAGCATAGTTACATTCACAGGGATGCAACTACTGATACCTATAAGAAACGAATAATCTCTGATGCATCAAAAAACATCATAACCCCATATTCAAAGCATCATATAAAGCATCAAATTGAACTCCCTCTACTAGAATAAAAAGAACTGTAGAACTTATAAACTTCTCCTTCAGATATTCAAAAGCTTATTGACACTAATCATTCCACATGAACACCGGATATTTCATGGTCAATACTATTAGTGGAGTCACAAACCAAGAGATATCAACTAAAAACCTAATGTAGAAGCCTACAAGACAATGGAATCTTGGCACCTATTCCACTATATAGGGGGATTCCAAAGACATAATTACTTCTATCAATGATGGATCCACATATCCTCCCTGATTGGATACTTCATTGCCCATGAAACGGACTTCTCGATCCCAAAACTCACACTACGACAAATTCCCAAATAGATGTTGCTGACGAAGAAATCCCAAAATGGCATGTAGATTCTCTGGATGCTCCTCCTCAAACATGGAGTACACAAGGAAGTCGTCAATGAAAACCACCACGAACTTATTCATGAACTCATATAACACAACGTTCATCAATCCTATGAACAAAGTTAGAGCATTTGTCACACCGAACGACATTACCACAAACTCGTAATGAACATGACGATAAAAGAGAGCTATCATCATGATATTATTGTGCTTCCCACACATCTGATGATATAATGACCATAAGTCTATTTTTGAGAACCTAGTTTCACCCATCACTTGATCGAAGAAATCATTAATTATTGGAAGGGGATAGTGATTTTACATTGTCACTTTGTTAATGCGATGATAATCGAAACACAACCATAAACTAATGTCAGCCTTTTTCATGAAAAAAACTGGTGCACCCCATGGTGACACACTCGGATGAACAAAAATGCAATGTAACAGACCATAAATTTATACATGTAGCTCTCACAACTCAGAAGGGGCCATCCAATATGGAGACATAGAGATAGGAGATGCTATTGGTTGTAGCTCGATCCAAAACTTGATCTCTCATCAAGGGGGGTAATGCTAAAACCTATTCTGGAAATACATTACGGTACTCTTCTACGACCCATGGAAACGCCAACTGTTGAACCTCTGAATAACTCAACAGCAGCTTATCCATCAAGGATGATAAGGATGGAACACGCCTCTGACCCCTCCAAGGGTCTCACTCACCAAAAAACACCACTATCTCTGTATCCTAAATGAAGAATGAAACCCACCTCCTGAAGAAATCCACGATAGCCTTTACCAAATACAACCAATCTATGTAGAAGATAAAATCAAATGGTTGAATCCGTAAACATAGGAAATATACCCATGAGCGGTGCTTCCCCAGTACCAACTCACAATCACTATATACTTCAAATAGGTCAACTCGAGTTCTAACTTGTGTAGTCAACACCAAGGGTCCTTGAAGCCTCTCTACCTCAACTACCAAAATCATGCAAAAGGATATGTGGTATGAAGGAGTGTGTAGATCTTGAATCAAACAAGGCATAAACCAATGTAGAAAATAATCTAAGGGTACCTCAAATGACATCTGAATCACCTAGAGCTGGAAACAATAAAACATGTAGCAGAATGTGACCTCCTCCATCACCTCTCTGACCCTATCGAAGACCACCACCATGGTCGTGATCTACTCTCTGAGGATTGGGAGAATCACAAGATTATCCTCTTCCTACCACATCTTCCCTCTATGGATCCAAAGCAGGTGAAACCTACTATTGTTGCCTAGGATAGAACTGCCTCAATGGAGGATCCTGGACCGGAACACTAGGTGCACAATGACTGCTTTAAAAAGTAAGGCATTTTCACATCGGATGACCTCGCCCTCTACAAGAAAAACAATCACATGATCCCTTGGTATATTCCTGAAAGCCGCTACCCCTATAGAAATGAGATGTTGACGGCTGGGACCTACCGCCGGCCGAACGGAAACTCTTCTGCCCTAAAAATCAAGAACCATGGACCACCACCCTTCTCTGTGAGGAATCATGAATAGTCTCATCTTATGATGATACAATTATATCCAATTTCTTCTTGACGAACACTTCCCTCACCAGTAACTCATGATATGTCATCAGCATAAATTGGATGACCTGGCACTAGATCTATGGATGCAAAGCCTCCTCGAAATTCCTCGACATGGCCTCCTCTTATAGAAATAGGTTCATAGAATATTGTACAATTCTATGGAAATTGATTCCAAACTATCACACACTGGAGGTCCCCTGTCAAAGGTTAAGAATCACTTGGAGACTGGACTCCTTAGTTGTCAAAGAAAGAATCTCAACTCTAAACTGGTCTTGGAACTCATCCAATGGGATTTCCAACTCCTTGTGATCCTTGAAGAACAAGAACCACCACTTACTCATTACCCCATGTAGCTTCATCAAATCCATGGACACCCAGTGCTTCTTTTGAGCACAGATCTAATTGAATCCTATATTGACCTCCTCCAAATAGTATTCTATTCCTACATCTGAAATAGAGCACTTTTACTTCTACATACTCTACTGCTAAAACTATTTGAGTGTCCTATAAAAGTTTTTTCATCGTCAACCTCTACCCTAGAGTGATATGTTGGCACAACCTGGTTAGCATCTTCTTTGCTATCCTAACAAGGACATCAACCTAGGTACATACATGCAAAATAAAAAATAGTTAGAGCTCCTAAACCTAGTATATGGAAGACCAAAGATTAATTAAATAATTTTGTTTCTTTTATTAATTTTAGAACAGCATATCCCACGATCTACCCATTCAAACATAGGCAAAAAGAATAACGATTCATGATCCTTTCCTAGGTCTTTACCCTGCAACTATTATCACCTCTTTTAGTAGCCATTGTAAACATAAAGGTCCCTGTATCATATCACAGGGGGGCCTAAATGCCTATGTCTCAGCCGCTCTCTAGTGTTTACATCAATTTCTAAACCTGACTGATACCATTTCCCTACAAACCCATACAACCTCACCTGTGACTAACACCAAAATCTATCATATCTGACAACCAAAGGCCTGATACCACTTTATCAAGACCCATCCCCACTAGGTTTACCCATTCTAGGTTGGCAATGTGAGAAGGGAGATAGTTTCCCTGGAGTCCCACCTCCAGTAGGCCCTAGGTTGGTGACTAGCACTGAGGGTATAATCAACATACAAATGATAGGTATTCAACTCCAAGATAACACATGGGAAAGAGATATATGAGATAGAAACCAACCAAATCAAACTCAAACAACAATAAAAAGATAAATCCAATGTACAAATATGTAATGTCATGAAAAAAAACTACAACTAAAAGGGTAGAAATAGTAAGTACCCAAAAGAAAGTAAAAATAGTCGCAACCACAAGCCCGAACAGATCTTGCAGCCCCAATCTCGTAGACACCATCTTGATCTCCATCCTTCACTAAGTGGACTAAAAACCTGTTTATATACACATAGTGTGAGTGTAACAGTATACTCTGTAAGATCCTCCCCGGAGTCTCTCTTGAAAAAAGTAAAGAAAAAAATGCTAAAGAATAGTGAATAACATGCAAAAATAGCACATCACATAAATAGGTATACTAAGTTCCCACCCCACCATGGAAACACCCACTAAGTATCACATACAAGAGTATATGTTATAATAATGAATATCTATGATACCCCACTACAATAGACCCACTAGATTGCCTCTTTTCTCCAACGTCACACGTTCTAAGATTCTCTCTCCAAAAAAGGCTTGACCACAAACACCTAGGCGAAGAACCACAACATGTACCTCAGGAAACAAAACCACCAAGTCCACACAAGAATGTAACCAGGTTGTTTCTGGGATCCACCACAGCTCGCATAACGTGTATCATACTTCATGAATTAAACCTAATTCAATTACGGCCCATACACTGAGTAAGGATCCTCATGTCATCACAACCCATACACGTTATACATATAGTAGTTCATAGGAAACTATATCTAGAATATATGTGTGGGAATAACCACAAGCCATTACAGCCCTCTACACACATATATGGGGAAAACTGAATGGTGTGCCTACCAACACAACTAACTACCAAGTGAAGTGAGATGGGCCAAAGGGGGTTGTCAGCCATCCATCCTCCAACCAGAATGTTGGGGGAAACACCCCTAGGGAAGAGAATCCCTGGGGTGTCAGTTTCCCTAACTGACGGGGTGGATCAGCATATAGAAACACAAAAATTATAAAATATACTATATCTCACAACCACCCTATGGGCATAACTTAGTTTTAGACTCAACTACATCTAATGTCTCTCGGACTCCCGACTTCAACATTTAAGACTAGGTATCCTATAAGCACACAACCATTTAATTATATTTAATACATTTCTTCATTCCATTTATATCAGTTGATCATTACATTAATTAATTCATAAAACACTAAAAAACATTAATAATTTCCACATTGTATTTCATTATCATCACACATAATGTTTGTTGTTCCTTTAAATTGTAACCTCAACATTATGTCCCATCAAGCTCCAACCCCATGGGACAACATCATTTATTCAATAATTTATTTCCAACATTATTACATTCCCACATCCACAAGAATTCAAGAAAAACATTCTAAATTACAAATCACAAGGGGCTCAACACGGTGATTAGGTGAAGAACCCGTCTATTCTTTTCCACCTATAGTAAGAGCATAGAACCATCCTTCCTCAAGAATCTAAAAAAAGAAATCATGTGGAATAACCTATGCATCTTTTAACCTTTTAGAAGGAGGGAATGAAAAACCATATTCCTTGAGCAGTGGGGAAAGTAAATAAGATAGAAAACCAACAATATTCCGCAAACATCCAATCAGTCACATCCAACTAGTTTCATCATCCTCGGAGTCCTCCTCAACATCAACAAGCATAAAATTATTCTTCTCGCCCCTCTAGGCATCAACTGTTGCCCCAAACAATAGGCCTTCCTTCCCCCAACTTATCACAACAACCATCCAGGATCACATCACAACATAAGCACCAGGAAATCGATGATCATATCAACTGGGATTGTGGTCCTTAAATAAACATAAGGGTAACTCAAAACCCTAAAAGGAATTCTTTTTTATTGAACAACCTATTATTTAATCGATATTTAATTAACCAATTTATTATTCATAGGTTCTAAAGTCAAAAAACTAAAATATTAAGCTATAAAAAATTGATTTAACATGCTTACTACATCAATTTGATTGACATCAAATTACAACAACAACCAGATTCATTTACATGCCTCCTTATCTTTAGCCGACCAATTTTCAATTAATTACAACTGTATGTTCATTAAACATTTCCATAATGAACGAAAAACTATACAAATCAAGCATATATATCACACTATCTAGAAAAACAAGAGGCAGTAACATATGATCGATGTCAATTTAATTATTCGGTTCAGATATTTAATATGCCAATTACACTGTGATCTAGTAGGATAAAACATTATACCTCTATAGTTTTATTTAAAATAAAATATTAGAAATAAATACCCTAATTCAAAAGGTTAGTAACGTTATTTATATGAGAATGATCCACCCAATAGATCTCGATCACCTCCTCCCATGACAACTACATCCACCGGAGGATATCATGGCACGACCGAACCAATCGTAACCCATGAAAAACTATTAGAAGCATGAAGATCATATGCTGTAATATGTAAAGGAGAAATAAGAGAAGATGAACCCAAAATAATGATGATAAATCATACCATATATCAATGATTGATGGATACTTCTTGGTTTCACCAAAACATGGGGTGCACTTGTAGTATGAAAAACATTGTGGGAAACAATCCATTGGAGAAAGACTAATCACATGAGTCCTATGTGAAGTAAGGAAAGGATTGAGGGTATCACACTAGAGAACAAGGAGGAAGAACAATGGATGAAGATATCTCATCCTCCGAGAAGATTAAATGGAGTGGAGGTTTATGATATGATGGAACTTCCATTAAAAGAGGATCCCACTAAACCACACTATTTGACCATGTAAAAGCATCCTGATCCATATGAAAATTAATATCACAGTTACAGGATATTATTTGGCCTTAAATCCTTTAAACAAGGCCTTAAATTTGTTTAACATCAATGAGAACATTAAATTAGTGAAAATAGAATATTCTGGAAATTTCTAAAAAGAAATATGAAACCATTCTGGAAACACTGTTCATGAGTTGTGACACATGTGTCTGTGACACCGTGACTGTGACACCATGTATGTGACACTGTTTCTGTGACACCATTTCTATGACATCATTTCTATGACACTATGACTATGACACAGTTTCTGTGGAACTATTTCTGTGACACCATTTCTGTGACTCTATGACTGTGACACCGTTTATGTCACACCGTTTCGGTGAAACCGTGACTCTGACATCGTGACTATGATAGCATTATTGTGACACTATTTCTGTGACACCGTGTTTGTGATTCCATTTCCATGACACTGTTTTTGTCAAATAGTTTTCTTGAAAACACGACTGTGACACCATTTATGAGACACCGTTTTTGTCACACCATTTTTGTGACACCGTGACTGTGACACCGTTTCTGTCACAACATTTCTGTGACACAATGACTATGATAGCATTTTTGTGACATCGTTTCTTTGACGTTGGGTCTGTGACACCATTTCCATGACACTGTTTCTATCACATCGTTTCTGTGACACCGTGATTATGAAAGCATTTATGTGACACAGTTTCTGTCAAATTGATTATGTGACACTGTGACAGTGACACCTTGACTATGACACTGTTTCTGTCACACCGTTTCTATCACACCATTTCTGTGACACTGGGACTATGAAAACATTTCTGTGACACAGTGACACAGTACATTATATTTAAACATTGTTCACAGAACTGTAAATTTTACAAAGTGTTGGGGATGAGTCACCTTGACCATCCAGAACACCACAAACACCAGAATTCAGAAAAGTAATGGACCCAAGAGGTATGGTCCATTACAGAACACATCCCATATCCACCAGCTTCCTGCCCATTTACAGTGGCTCCTGGTGTAGTGTTTTGGCTTGAGAGGACTGCAGTGTCTCCCTCAACACACCGCCGCCTTCCCACGACTGTGGTCGGTGTGGCAACATAGACTTTTTTAGACCACAGGGTCCACTCTGTGGCTCTTTTCTTCACATAGTCAGTGGCTTCGGGCTCAATGGGATGCAAACATTCCTTATAATGAATCGAATCCTCCTTGCCTCCATTTCAAAGGTACGCCCATGAAGAAAGCATAGGACAGAGGGTCTCAGGACATGTTTGTGTCAGACCACCCCCTCCGTGTTAGAGTATCAAAGTAGGAATCAGTAGGGGGAATGGTTTTGGGATTCCACAAATTAATTTTCCTTGTAATTTAAAACACCAAGTTCAAAAATCCCTCCTTCAAGAACATATGATCCATAGATTATCCTATCTATGGGGTGATCCCTTTTCGTTGTTTATAAAGAAGAAGGGAATATTGTAATTCAAAGAACAATAAAACCATACTTGAGAAACTCAGTAGTTAGAGATGATCTATTTGAAGGGTGGAAGAAAAATTTGTCCTCCATTCATCGCTCCAACATCCGTTGTTCGGTAGTCGTTATCTTTCATCATTGTCACCCACCAGATCTTTAGGGAATAACCAAGAATGGGACAGAAAATCTTGCTTTGTTTTTTGACTAATATCGAACAATATATGAAAAAATGTTTCAGTAAGGTTCTATTGTGAAGTCATTATGATTTTTTATTTATGAAACAATATTTTTTTCTTTCATTTCATTATACATTTTTCACAGCAGCGGTTTGAAAATTAAAAACAATAAAATGAAATATTTTTATTATATTTCTAACTTTTTCTTTCAAAATTCCAAAAATAATTTTTTTCCCATGACCAACGCCAGTCAAGGATAGGTCACTTTAAGGTGAATCCGACTATTCTGAGTTCAACAGTTCCCTCAGATTTTGGATTTGAGCACCGGTTTAAATGTGACGAAACAGAACTCAAATTTTTATTTAAATAAATTAAAAAAACATCAAAATTCCATTTTGGGATCACTGGGCCTCAGAATTAGCTTCCGTCAGAGTGTATGATCACTAAATAATGCCATAAAATTAAAAAAATAATTAGAATCTATGGGAAATTACATTCTCCCCATATTTTGCGCATTACATCCCTGAAATCCAAAACAAATACTAAAACCACAAATGGGGGTAATGAGAATGAATATGAGCTTCATGCTCCCTATTAATCTTCTGGATATTCCCAGACTGTCCCCAAATGCGCACCCAAAAAATCGACCACCTATGATAGAACTACTCTAGTCAAACCTCAATCTCTACTAGGAACTCCCCAAATGTCCCCACATCATCAATTTCTAGCTCCCCCAGTCAATGATGTGTGATGGATCATGCACGTACCTCCTCATCTATGACACATAGAAAAATTTGTGCACTCAGCTCATTTTTGGGGGATGATCTACGTGTTATGCCACCTCATCAACTCTTCTCTGATTATGGACTGCTACGATGAACCTCAAAGATAACTTTCTTCCATGAAAAATTCTCCACAATCCCCATTGGGGTTAGATCCAAAGGAATGAATAGTCTCTCTCATATAACTCCAAGGGTCTTCTTCTCCTGTCATCATAAGATTTATGCATTCTCTGTGCAATCCTCATGCACTCCTGGATGTTTTGTACATTATTAATGGTAGCATGTACCAACTCTAGACCCATGAGGGCTGACTCCCCTGGGTTAGTCTAGCATAGAGGTGATCTTCATGGTATCCCACACAATGCCTCGAACCGTTCCATTCCAACAGAAGAGTGATAGTTTTTGTTTTATGAAAACACTACAATTGGTAATCAGTCCTCCCAAATACAACTAAAATCATGGATTTAAACACAATGAATATCTTACAAGGTCTCTATGGTCCACTCTGTCTGGCCATCTCCATATAGGTGAAAAGACATGGTCAAGAACATCAAATTCCCAAATGCCTCCTAAAATGAATTCTACAACTGTGATATAAATAATTTATTTCAGTCTAAGATTATCATCGAAGGAACCCTATGATGCTTCACTATCTATTTGACATAGAGGCATCCCAAGACATCTACTGATCCTTGCTCCCAGATAGGGAGGAAGTGAGATGAATTGGTGAGTTGTTCAACGATAACCCAGAAAGAATCACAGATCTTGGACATTATTGGTAATATTATCATGATGTCTTTTGAGACACTATCTCACTTCTACTATGGTACCTCATGAGGTTGTGTCATGCCTGCAAGAACCTGATGCTCGATCTTCACTTGCTAACAAGTGATGCACCATGAAATGAACTTGGTAACCTCTTTCTCCATCCCTAGGCACTAGTAATGACATCATAGATCCTATTACATGTTCGCCACTCTATGATGTACACCCATGGGGGAGTTAGGGAACTCCATCAAAATATTCTCTCCCAACGTCCCTTGTACCACTGCGCACCCTCTAAAAAAGATGAAGGCTCTACACCTATATAAAATTAATCAAAATTATATCTTGAGGATAACTGAGAACATCAGGACTTGTCTTGAACATACATATGTTTTTCCTCCCTAACTCACTGTAATAGTGGGGGAGTGACATCCAACGACTAAAGTTAAGATCCTCCATCATCATCAATGAAGGATAGTTTCATTGCATCTAGCTGCTCTATCGCCTCACTTAGCAGCTGTAACATAGACCTACAGTTGATAATTTCATCAACCATGTTGCCCTTCTCATGAGTATAGACTATGTCGAAGACATAGTCCTATACGAACTCCATCCTTCTCTATTGTCTCATGTTCAGGTCCTTCCGGGGGAAGATATAACTGAGACTCTTGTGGTCAGAGTAAGCGGTAAACCATTCAACAATCATGTAGTTACACCACATCATTAGACCCAAGACCCGATCTTATAACTCTAGGTCATTGGATGCATAGTTTTACTCCTTCTTCCTCAGTCACCGTGAATTGTAGGTGATCACTGCTCACTCTTGCATGAAGACACAACCAAGTACTGTCTCTGATGTTTCATATAAAACAACACACCCAATTCCCTCCTCTAGTAGTCTCAAGATGGGAGCACACATTAGTCTCTACCTCAATTACAGGATACTCTAAAGACACATATCCATCACCACGATGGACTGTCCCTTCCATGTCAAAAATGATAATAGTGATGATACTCTAGAAAAGTCAAGCACAAACCTCTGATAGTACCAAGCAAACCCAAGAAGCTCCGCACCTCAGTTACTCTCCTAGGTGGATCCCACGAAATCACTGTCTCCATCTTCACTGGATCTAATGTAACTCCAACCTTCAAGTTGATGTGTCCCAGAAAGAGGACCTTTGAAATCCAGAACTAAAACATCTAGATATTACCTTAATGATGGTTCTCTTAGACTGTATCCAAGAATATCTGTAGGTGTGTATCTTCTTCCTCTTCTGACACTGAGTACACCAAGATGTTATTAAAGAAATCCACCAAAATACCATTATGGTATGGAAATAATATCATTTTCATGAGTCCCATGAACACTACTAGGGAATTTGATATGCCAAAGGGAATAACCAAGAACTTGTAGTGGTCATACCAGCATCTGAATGTTGTCTTTGGTATATCCTCACCCCATACATGAATCTGTTGGTAACCTAGTTGGAGGTCTATCCTTACGACCCAAATCGCTCCCGTAAGCTTGTCAAAGAGGTCATCAATTATTGGTAGTGTAAATTTGGTCTTTACGGTCACCTGGTTCAAGAACAAGAAGTCAACGCATAACCACAATCTTCCATCATCTTTATTGGAAAAAAACATTGGAGATTCCCATGGTGAAACTCTATGCCTCACAGAGCCCTTCTCCTATATGTCATCTAGCTGTAACCTCAACTCATGAAGCTCTACGAGAGCCGTCTGATATTCTAGTGTGGATATCAGTTTCATCCCAAGGTACAAATATATGTAAAAGTCTACCACTCTAATATGAGGTTGTCCCAAAACATACATAAGAAGGACTTATTCATAATTTTCCACAACGACAAGAATGCTCAGTATATTTTCTTCTACCACAATGAGAGATAGGCTAGAAAATTGTTGAGTGATAGGCTGCCCACTTCGCTAAAAAAGTACATCCTACTATGAAAGAGTACCCTTCTCACCAGTGAAGGAAAATAAAGTCCCATATTCAGGAACACATTACAGTAAATTCCTAATTCATTCAATATGAGCATGATATATGTATAACAAGTCCATACCCAAGATGGCATCGTAAGGCCTTGACGCCCGTACTATGATATCCCAAAAAAATATTTCATCTACAAGTGTATTCTCACACTGTCGAAACCAGTGTGTAATCATAAAATCCGATTCTAATGGAGTCACTATTCGTGAGGATCGAGAAAATGGCTACATCTGAATTTCTGAGCCTCGGACGAAGTCCGTGGAAATGAAAGAGTAACTGTAACATGTGTCTATAAGAACTGTAGCTAAGGTGGAGATGAATCTGATCGTACCTGTAATCATCTCTAGGGAACCATGGTCATAGGCCTCCACTCCCTGAAGCTGAGATCGCCCCAATACACTTTCTCACTAATTCCATGGTGGACCACCTATGGGGTGATGGAGGTAGTACCTCGAACAGTCTCCCACCTCCTACTGCTCGGCCTGCTCCCCTGCCAAATATGTCTCCCTGCACACATTCTAACTTGAACCAATGCCTCTTCCTTGGAAGTCTCCCAATCATTTTCTGATTGGATGTGATGTTGGTCAGTAATCATGATATATGTGTCCTGACCACTTCACAAGTAGCATCATTTCTTCCTCTACTAACCCCCACTTCCCTGCAAGCCTGCACCACCAATCATGTGTCTTGTGGTCTCCCTTCAAATGCTTTGTTCCACTTGGAAATCAAATTCATCTATAAGTAGCCTGAAAAGGATGAATCATCCACCTATCTCCTGGTGATAACTCCCACTATCAGTGCCCGCTCTGTGAGGATGCTCTATACTGAAAGGTTTCTCTCTAGCATCTCATCCTAAGTGGGGAAACTGGGGTAAATCATTGAATCCCTGATATCCCATCAGAGTCCTTACTCAAAGGTCCAGGACCTGTAGAAGGACTCCAGTACCATATCCATAGAATACCCGGAGTGGTTTTTAAACCTCTAAGTGTATATAGCCACTGACATGATTCCCTACTATAGATGAAGCATCTCAAGTATGCACATTTATCGCATTGTCTTATAGAAAAAATCCTCTAGGATAAGATACTCTCAGTTAACACATGAATGGGTCACCTCATCATGAGTCTGAATTGACATGCTACACCATATCCCTATGGGGCCCAGTAGAAGTCTCGTGGAAAAGATCATTATATGGTCTTGTGGCATCCTCACATACCATGAATACCCAAATCACCACCTCCAGATAGTCCTTAGCAGCATGAGGGTCTATCAATCTACTAAACATGGGACATCTCTGTCTCTAAAAGATATAAAATAAATTGAGTTTTTGTGAGCCCTATACCAGTTACCCCATAAGTAACTTCTGATCAAAGACCAGTGGTAACACTAGTGCACAACCCAACAGGGCCATCTATAGAACTGGTCGCCTAACAGATGCCTCATCGCAAGGTGGGATGTCCTCATGACCGCATATCATAATCCTATCTGGATGTCTCTATAGAGGCATCCTGGAACAAATAAATATGTTCCATGGTCAATATATTATACATGATGAGAAGACTCTAATTCAATAAGAGAATGAGAAAACACTCAATTCTCATATGATGCATGTGAAAAGTGTTTTTATGTATAGATCCAAAAAACAGAATTCAGTTTTCTTATGTATAGATCAACTGACCTCAACATCAACACTAGAATCCCTGAATCTAAAAGAAAAAAAATAAATATTTAACATTGTTTCCCAAAACAAGATAACATACTCCCATTCTTGGTGGTAAACTGAAAATCTCTAACACTACATTGTCACGACCTATCCACCAAGTCCCATGTCATTACTCCCCCGAGCCTGCCACCCAAAATACTAGGGTTATCTACTAGCAAGGAAGGCATCAACATTCATGTGGGAGGAAATTTCTTGAGCACTTGTACACACAGACATACCACCACGTCGTAGGAAAACTAGAATAGAGTACATGAATGATACTAAAAAACATTTAGTGTAAAGGTACAACTGAATATAAATAGGCTAGAATAAAAAACAATGTAAAATAAAACCATTACAAAAATAAGTGCCCTATCAATGGAAAGACATCCGCTGAAAATCCCACATTATGGGTAACTACAGATAAGCTTCCCAAAGACGTATAAGCACGTAATTCCTACCTAATCTCACTAGGAATATCCTCATCTGTGTCCACCAAGACCTCCACCGTGTCCTCGATCATCTACACCAGACACACCACATTCGGGTGAAGACAATGTAGGGTTACATACCAAAATACTCAGTAGGGACACTATATCTACAAGGAAATACCACAATTCTATCCACAAGAAATTCAAGTCGCATAATCATGAAGAACTACAACAAATATAAGGTATAACCTAGAGTAGGAATTCAAGACCATCAGTTGGATCATTGAACACCTTAGGTTGTTGGTCTACTCCTCCATGATAAGTATCGTGGGTATGCGGGGTCACACAGAGCCACTCTCCATAGTGGGCCTGCAAAGTAATATAGAGCTGCTTCCCACTAGCTTTGTACTATTGTGGTACTCATCCATGATTAGTACCATGGGTATTCTAGGTCACACAAGGCCACTCCCCACCATGGGAATGTTGGTTCACATAGAGTTTTTCCCATTTTTTCCACCATACTGATGCACTCCTATCCGATAAGTATTGTGGGTCTGTCAGGTCAAACAGAGCCACTCCACACCATGTTCTTTCCAAGTCACATAGAGTCTCTTACCATTGGGACTTCGTAGCTGATCAATATACAGTTCTTGTCAGTTTTTTTTGGGTATCAGTCATATATAGGATATGCGCCCCTAGGGCGCCTGATTACAAGAGAAATCACTCCTCAAGAAAATATACATATTCCAATTTCCATGAAATCGTCTTTATAATATTAAAAAATATATGCCACAACACGAGGGTTCGAACGCTGCAATATGATTTTCAATCAGATCCACAGTTTTAGTGATATGGTAATTTTAATAAATAAGGGCTAGATCTATCTAGGCCCGATCTGACTGGGTCATACTGACCAAACCAATTCAGCTCGCTGAATCCGCATGAACGGCCTGGTTTGAATGACCATACACAACATACAAGGCCAGTGGGTCTTCCATGATCATTCCTAGTTTGACTGAACCAACCCAACCCATTTTGGGACTGGGCTGGTCCAGTTTGGAATGGCTACTGGTCCAGGCCCATTGGGCCTTGCTGGAGCATGCCTGATTCAGCCGGCGGTCCATCTCACTGTGTTTCCTGGCGAACCAGTCCCATGTAGCCTTACATAACAGTAATGGTATATTTATATTTTATCCCGGACCACTCAGGGATGCAATGTTATTTCACAGGACTAGCCTGTAGTAGAAAGTTTTACTTGATTCTGGCATGACTATGTTGCAGTCCAGCTTGCATGCCTCAATTCGACAGGACTGGACATCTCCCACCAGGATGCTAGGAGGGTGTCTGGTTTGGTGCCCCACGACCCGAACAACATTGTGGGCTGGTTTGGATGCATGTGGCCCGTAGGATCTGGCTGTCATACTTGGACCGACACATGGTCACCGGACTGCATGCCAGTGGGAAGCTGCTACACGCTCCACCTGACGCGGCTAGTTAGCCATCCTTGTCCCCAACAGCTGTTGACCCATTCCTAGTGGATCTTACCACAGTGTCGTAGCTCAAGCTGACCACAAATGTCTCCCCCTGTGTTCCATCATGGTCTATCGCCACCTGCCCTTAACCGCCACTACGGGCTACTTTTAGGGTGTAGGCGGAGCCTTCCACGAAAAACCGGGTCAAATCCGATGGTCTGTTATTCACACCTCATATTACTCTAGCCTTTATGGGAAGAAACCTTTCCTACTATGGTCTTCAAACCTCCTCGGCTCAATTTCAAAGGTATAGACATGCAAAACACACAAGATGGAGGGTTTAGGGTCTTGTTTGTGTCGCCACACACCCTCCACGTTAGAGTTTCAATGTAGGAATCGACATGGGGGAATGGTTTTGGGTTGAAAACAAAAACATTTAACAGCAATTCAAAACCTCATGTTCAAACATCCCTCCCACAAGAACATATGATATATGGATCAACATGTTCATGGCTTTATCCGAAATCATTATTAAGAAAGAAGAACAAAGTACTGTAATTAAAAAAAAATAAACCCCAACCTGAGTAACTCATTTTTTGGTGATGATCCATTCGAAGGGTTGAACAAGAACATGTATATCATTCATTTCTCCACGATATCTTGTTTGGAGGTCATTAACCTTCACTGTCATCACCCACCAGAGCTTCAGAGAAGAACCATGATTTTGGAAACAATTCGGCATTGCTTTCATGACCATTAAATGAAGAAATGTGAAACAACATTTCATTTATGTTTTGTTATGATGTAATTATACTATTTACTTTATGAAACAAAAGTTTCAGTTTCACACTTTTATACATCATTTCACTGTAATGGTTTTAAAATTAAAAAAAACATGTTTGTTTTATTTTTATCATTTTCATAGAAAATGCTATATAAAAACATTTTCCCTCAACTTCTTCCAATCGATGATTCGTCTATTCTAGGTGAATCCCACCATTTTGAGTTCAACGTGTCCTCATATTTTTTTATGATCACCAATTTAAAATTTAGAAAAACTCGCTCTCACATTTATTTAAATGAGCTAAAAAAGTTCAAAATTATATTCTAGGTTTACTGGTCCCTGGAAATAGGTTCTAGCATAGCATTTAGTCTAGAAATAATTCAATATAACTAAAAAAAGATTCACATAATTTCTAGAGAATTACACAAACCATTTAATTTCATTATAAATGGAAACTAATGGGAGATCATCATGTGTGATTAATTTGTAAAGGACAAGAATATATCATAATAATCATATTTGAAGATATATATATATATATATCATTATCTATCATAATATTTTTTTAGACAATAATGATATTTAGAATCACCACATCATTATTATCCTTTTCCTTCATTCTAAAATATGTATTCTCATCAACTTTTTTATTAACTGATCACAATTCATTTGGATATTATTCAATGATTACAATATAGAAACTAAATTTAATTTAGTATCCCTATATTCATAATCAAATCCATTTTTTCTATTAGTATTGAAATCTATAATAATATATAAACAATTATATAAAAAATAAGTCTATTCATTATGTTACCCTCTAATAAAATCATTTAATTATCTTCTAATATCTCCGAGGTCATTATTATTTTATTTTCTAAAAAATCATCCTTTTCATTACATTACTCTTCAAAAAACCCAATATTTCGTTCCAAACAAGCATGATCATAGCATAAATGTTTTATTTCATCAATTCATTTCATAGTTTAATTTACTGCATATGATATGAAAACTAGTTTCATCTTGAATTAGTATTTATTCGATTAACAATAAATTTTTTTAACAATTGAAAGAAATCATTAAATTTTAATATTATATTTCACATGAGAGCTACTTTTTAACCATATATGACACAAAAAAAGATCATATATATTATTTTAAATAACTTATATTTTTATAAGAATAATTAGCTTTCTTGATACATGAGAAAAACATATTCATATGTATCTTCTAAAACCTTGTAATTACTACTATATAATAATAGTATCCATATAATGAATTTAGTAATTGTTCTTATATATTTTTTGAATTCTAATAATGAAAATTATATTTTAATGGAAGCATCATATTTCTCCTCAGTAATCACCAAATTAATCATTCATACTTTTAAGTTAATATTATATAACACAATTAAATCATAGTTATTTTATCTTATGTTTTGAGATATGTGGCCTATCTTCAAAGTAAATATGTGTATCATAGTTTAGGATCAATTTTACATTGTCAATTATTCTTATAAAAGATCATGTACATGTATTTGTTATCTCCAGATCTATTTGAAGATATTAAATTTGATCTAAAATATTTTCTGAATTCCATTCGAGCAAGATTTATATATTTCCATTTTATATTTTAATAAAAACTCAAGGGTATTACATATATAATTCAGAAAACTAAAATCCTTGACAAAAATTATATGTAATAATTTATTCACAATAATTCCTTTCATACCACTTGATGAAATACTCCAATTTACTTCATATTGATCAGAATGATCCTAATGATCATAAACACATATGAACATAAAAATTTTTATTTCTAAATAATTTTATTAACCACAACCAATGCTTCATAAAATGTGATTTTATAATTTACCAAAAACTTATTCCAAAATAATCTAAAATATATTTCATCCAAACATCATCACCAAAGTTAAACTTAAAAATAATGTTGCATTCATCGTCAGTGATGACACAACAATGGTTTCTCGTAATTAAAACCAGCCTTTTTTGTATCTAATAACAACCAAATCCTTAAAATTACTCAGATAAAATATTCAATAATATTTTAATTCCATGAATGTTATCAACATTGAATATCATTTGAGAAGAAATATAATATAACTGTTTTTAATATCATATGTTTAACTGATTATATATAGTTAGTATAATATGTTTTTTTGAGTTAGATAAAAACTAATAATGAATATAATATTAATTTTTAAATCTTATAGAAATTCTTAATTCGTAACTTTTCATCATATAATTACATGATATACCACACAAATAATAATATAACATTAATACCTTAATATTTGTATATATTGATTTGAATTCCTCCAAGTCGCTTATGTAACTTCTTCAATATTCCATCAATAGATATTAACATTCCCTTTTTATAGCTCAATATTTATCCAAATTTCGCATCCCCATTCAAATTGAAATTATCTCTTATTTATAGAAAAATAAAATATATCATCATCAAATAAACAAAAAATGAATTTATAATACTGGGTTATTTTTGGTTTACCATGAATAAACCACATAATAAAGATCTCATTGTATTATTCGTAGATATATCTATCAATAATGATATTGAGTTAAAATGGATGGTCTATATTTTTTAATGGTTCATAAGAATTTTCATTTTTATCTGAATGATTTTTGCTTCCTAGAATAGTGATATTTGTGTTTTCAATATTTCTGATGTCTTCAACTGCAATATTAAAAGTTATTAAAACCTAATAAAAAATATAACATATATATGAAAGAATATAATACCCACTAAAAATGTATCTCATATTGAAAGTGTGGATTCCTATAATGTTTACCATCCAATAAATGAAGACCTATTTTGGTATTTCCCAATATTCAATACTATTAATACTGTTAGGAATGTAGTTTATAGTGTTACTAGAATGAATAAATATATACATACTAAGTCTTTCACCAATAATTCCTAATTAATAAAGAATAATAATTCTAATGATTTCATGAATAGAATGATAAAATGACTAGTGACCCCATCTTAAAGCATTTAAAATCCATTGTCAACATAATTACACTCTTGAAATTCTATTATTGTATATGTATAAAAAAATAAAAAATAATATTAATAGGTTTATATTATACCTTCTTATCCATTTATAAATTTTAACAAAAATTGTAAAATACATATGTCAAGATAGACCCAACATCTTCCACATCCAGCTACTATTTCAAAGAACCACCAAAATATCATAATGACAGAACTGCATCAATTTTTCCCATATATAGTTATTAAAACAAAATTTGAATTAAAACTATATACACAACATTGAATAAAATGGATTATTTGAGTGTATTAGTGTAAAACCATATTTCTCCACAAAAAATCATGTTTTTAGGTCAAAATAGGGTGAAAATACCATAAAAGCATTAGTGAAATTTTATAACATAGGTGGAAGTGGGTTGAGAAAAATATTGTTTAGAATCATGATTATTAAAATGAAAGACTATTTTAATTATTGTTAAAAGGAGTATAATATGGGATAACCTGTTTATTATCAGATCATGTGTTGTGTTTAATATTAGAAACACATAACTTGTCAATAATGATTTTTTAATTTTGTGGAGGGTTTACAAATCATATTTTAAATCCAATATGTATATTTTAATGTAGAACATATATTTTTTCTCAAGAATGTTGGTTTTTAGATTCGTATTTAATAATATATATATATAAATTTTAATGTGTAGAATGATTTAATTTAATTTATTTTTTTTACATAATGAAATGATAAAAAAAATTTATGGTGAAATGGAAATGAATTAAGATTGATCAGAAGATCATGTCACTATTATAATATTATTGTCACTTAATAATATTTTAGTAGAATTTTCCTTACCATAACATTAATTTTTTAGTGTTGGTTTTAAGAGGTTCTCTTCGGAGGTTTTGGGAGTTTTCGATGGAGGATGGAGGTGCATGAGAGCTATTGTAAGATATACTAGACAAGTACTTTTTACATGACTTGAAATGGTGGTCATAAACTTTTTTAGTTTATTAGATCATTTATTATAAATTAGTAAAGTATGATACGTGAAATAAATATAGTTTTTTTATAAATTAAAGTCAATATGTGTAATAAATAAATGCCGAGGAGAGTGAATTTTTGGAAAAAAATGAAATATTTTAGAAATGATTATATTTCACAATATTTAATGGTTACATGATTTAAAACTAGTGGGTTACTAGGTTCTAGGTAAATTTATCATAATGAACATTCATTTATTTGTAGAATATCTCCGTATCTTGTTTTTTAATAATCCTACGTACCATGCAGATATCTTATATTCCACCTCCTCCCATTTTGATTCGTTGGATCAAGTGGATGAACAATACTGATTTGTGGTAGTCCCTTCCTTCTTCTTGGTTAGTTCTCTCTTATTATTCACTAGGGGATTCCCTGTGGTTATGTGGGAATGGTTTGTGGTGTGTATTGGGATGCATATCCATGGTATTTTACTATCGTGTAGATTGATCACTATCTTATATTATGCAATTTTTTTGAATAATTTCTACTTTTCCCTTTCATGTGCAGAGAGTTGGAAATGATTTATTGATGTTTGGAATCCCCCTTTTCCCTTTAATTTATATCACATGGGAGGAGTTTTATTTTTTATCTATTGGATATGGTTGTGATAGTATATATAAATGACAAATAATTGTTTTATTGAAATAGAATGACTAATGGAGTTTGATTTTATTATTCTTAGAACTTTGATATTATTGAGATATTATGATTGTACAAGACTAATTACCCGATGAAAAATTTATCTGTTTGTGTATTTTATTATACTAGATAATATGTTTCTAATATTTTTTGTATAGTTACTATTGTGATATCCCCCAAAAATATATAATCTAACAACCTCTTACATTCGGTTAATGAAATAGTTTCCCTAGGATTATGGAATTTGTGATAACACCTCTAATGTAATGTAGAATTTGGGAAATCCCATTATAAAAATATGTAAAATTATATTTGATTTTATTGATGTGTGGTAATTTAGTGACATACTGATATTTCAATGATCTGTGGTTAGGGATTGTGGGTCAGATGATTTGATGGATGCATTTTTTGTAGCGGCATGATTGTGGATGTTTCTCTATGCTTTTGTGGTCGGAATGGTTATGGTACATTGGGTATGATGAGTTGGTTGTGATGTGTGGTTGGTTTGTGTTATATGATCAAGTAGTGATCAAATAAGTTGAATAATAATAATTTTAATTGGTAGATTTTTTTTATCATGGAATAAATTTTAAAGGAAAAACTGATGGTTTGTTTTTTTTAATGTGGATGATAAAAAATATATAATGGAATTGGTTGGTTAATGGGAATCAGAGGGATTTTTGATGTGGGTTATGGTTTGTTTTGTGTTTTGAGTTTTTATGTCATAAGAAAGTGGTATATATTGTGAGTTGAAAAGTGTGTGGTGTGAATACATATGTGGGGATTCTGTGTTTGGATATATGCGTACATAAGTGTACTCTTTCTGATTTCTAAATGCACCATAACCACATTTAGCATTATGTCATAATACACTCATTGTAATGCATGGGGTGTTTTTCTTGACAACTAGTGAGGATGATAGTTGGCTAGGTAACCATTATTTCACATTCTATCCTCATAGAGAGATAGTTATTGAACATTCTATGATGTTCAGAGGTATATTAGTGAACAATATGGTGGTTTATGTTACCATGGTGTATTTGTTCAAGTAATTATGTGGACATCCTTGTTGAATTGAATACCCAGGTGTCTTTATGTGAGAAGTGATTTAGCTTGGGTATAGCAAGGAAGGATGATATGGGTTGTGCTGGCCTATAGTTGTGGTTTTCATGGTAGGAGGAGGGGATGAGTTTTATGTCCATCTAGTCCACAATACTCTACTGCATGGTAATATTTATTGATGTGTGATGGACCTAGAGTCATTGGGGGGAGACATGATGGGGTCATTCTTGTGTTGTGGAGATGACATATGTCTCTATGAATGATGTAATGTGATTGTGCTTATGGCGTGATGTGGTATTTAGAAGATATAGACTCACAAATATGTAATACATTGGGGTCTCAGAGTGGCATACCGGCTGGAAAGCAGTTATTAGTACCCTTTATCATTGTGAGGAATTTTATGTTATATTAATTGATATATGTTATTTTTTTGAGATTCCATTATGAGAATGTGATGGATAGTTAACCTATTTAGGCAATGTTGAATCTGTTGTTGGCTCATGGGTGTGTGCTTATTTCACATGTTTACAAGAGATGTTGGTATTCCTGCTAAGTATAATTGTATGCTGAGCCTATGTATATATAACTATTTTTCAGTTTCTTGGTAGAATATGTGGATTGCACTTGATGTTAGTAGCTCTGAACATTGGAAAGATACTTAGTCTCTACTGTTGGTTTCCATTTGGGTGTTGATTTTAGAGACTTTTTTTTTAGTTCTATTAATACATACATGTGTGATATCATTGGTTTATTTTTATATTATTTCATGGATTTATTTGTGGTGGATAGATATTATACCTCAAACATAAATCATTATAGAAGGTAAATCCTTACATATTATGAGACTTTTAAACCCTCAGTGCTAGTCTTCTACCCAAGGCCAACTGAATGTTTGACTCACGGGTCATTATCTATTTCCAATATTTATGGTATCTTTGTAGGGAGGGGTTCCAACCACAATGGGACTAGAGGTGATGGTTGGGTGATATATGGAGTTCTGTTGTTGGAGTATTTCAAGAGTTAGTAAGAAAACAGTTTGAGTTCATCTTGGTGCATGACATATGCTAGGGAGATATGCTAGGGTATAAGATTTTACCACCCCCATCATCCAGTTCATGGAATCTAAGCTTATTGAATTCCCATGTTAGGTAGAACTACTTATAGGTTTGCATCCGAGAAGAAGTACAAGAGTCATGATGGAAGTTTTTATTTTTTTACGTGGGTTCTTTGGGAATGTTAAATAAAATAATGTGAATTAAAATGAATTTTAAAAAAATTAGATGCTATCAGGATTATGAAGTTCAATTTTATTTTCAGAAGTTACTCATGTTCCTCGTCATATTGTGTCTATGATAGTTTATATTTGTCAGGGTGATTCGGTTGATTTCCATTAGGGTAATTTAGAAGTGGGGGATGAGGCCTGGTAGAGTGTGTTGCATTCTTTTTAATGACATGATTTGGGAAAATATGAGGGAATTTTTTTAGATGTGGAGAGAGTGATATATGGTTGGAGTAACATCATATCTCTTTTAGTTTAATCAGGACCCCAATAGAGTACTATGTTTCTTTGTCTAACCATCAGATGTGGGGACCTACGATGTTGTGGTGGGTGTTTTATCTATGATAGTGGAATAAAGAATATGTTTTGTGGGTAGAAATCTAGAAGGAGATATAAGCAGAGTACCTTTCATAAACTATGAAGGTAGTGAAGAGGTATGAGTTTATTTATATACATAAGGTGAGTATTTTTGTGTGGTAGTTCAAAATCATGCTCAACAGCCTTCTACACTTCCCCTAAATCATTTTCTAGAAGGGGATTCTTATGTGAGATGTATTGAGTAGGAATTCCATCATTATATCAAGTATTCAATTACTCTATTAAAATTTCCAACATAAATAGAGTTTTAGAAGGAGGTGGTGGGGAAAATGAAGATTCAATCATGATAAGATTTAAAATTATAGGGCAACCAAAAAGGGTTTCTAAAGAATATGTTTTCTCAGTGGTAGTTCTGAAGCACCGCGTCCATCAATGTTTGGAGCAGTGTGGTGTTGACCTCAGTAGTTTCAAATTCAACCTTCTGAGTTTAAGAGTTTTCATTATTTTAATTGAGATATCATGCTAGTGTTAATGGTTATTGAGTTTATGGAACTATTCATTATTAGAGCATCATTTTCCTTTGAGATTATTTTGGTGGAGGTTGAATGTATTAACTCTATCATCAAAAAAAGATTCAAGTGACTCCATTTCAGTAATAGGGTTATCATGATTATACTCCATCGAGTGTTAAAAGCGATTTTATAGTCTAACTCTAGTATGTATAGTGTATTTTGAGAAATAGACTTGAGGATGGTTGTTGTCATGGTTTATGAAAGAGATGTAGACAATATGGGGATGGATAAATGTATTTAGTGGAATCCTTATTGAAAGAAGAGATAAAGATTATCAGAGGTAAAATCAGTCCATTGGTTCCCTTGATTGATCCCTTTTTGATTCAAGAGACTTCAAATCATTTGTTACATACACTATATCATGTACTTCATGATTATATATAGATATGATTTCTATTCCCCTCAAGTTGATTATGACGGTAAAAGTCCAAACTATCTTTTTTGATGTGCGCCTAGAATGCATACTGATGATGGGGACACATCATTCCCATGGATATATTTTATTCATAAACATAAATCCATTCAATGTTATATTATGAATATATTTGTTTTATTATATATATTCTATTGTTATCTTCTTCTAGAGGTGATTAATTTTAATATATGTTAATGGATATCATGTGGTTTTCATTGTATAGTGGGGTTTTAAGGTAGAAATTCCTCATGTGTATCTCCTTCAAACAATGTGTTTAGAGTTATATATGGAATAATATGTTCCTCATATGGTAGCGATTCTTAGGGTTAATGGGTGGTTTCTATATTTTTTCCTTGAAAGTTGTGATGGTACCAACTCAACATGGTGTTGTGTTTGTGGTATACTTTTAGGTAGGTGATTATTTGATTTTAATCGATACTTATTTGTTGTCACATTATAAGTTGTGGGGCCTAAGAATTTATATAGATGATCTATTGATGATGAATTTTATCTGGGCCACCACGTTGACGTGTGGTTAATCAATGATTGTTTATATGAAGGTGGATGGTAGTATGATTTTTTATAAACTACCAAATACTGAATTAGGTGATAATAATGATCTATTTCCCTCTGTTAATGATTGGATATATTTTTGACTTGCATAGAAGGAGATTTGTATTCTAGGATTGTTCTATGGTCTAAATATCACTGGATGAGGGTGAAAGAGGGATATTTAATGGAAACAACCTTTAGATATAGGTATGAGGATTTGAGATTATAGGCATGAAGTTATAAGTATTGAATGATGTAATTTTTTTCATGGCGATTATGAACTCCATGTTTCATGATTCCAGGGACCAGCTCATCATGGACTTCATCAATGATTCCATAATACAGTCAATGTCTTAGCAGGTGCATGTAGATCTTTTCAGCATGGTTTTGTAGTAGACCCTTTGATGTTCGAGGTAACAATTTCATATGAATAACCCAAGAACATTCTAGAGGTTTGGAGTTTCCTTTTTCTAAAAGTTTATTATCGGATGGTTGTCTCTAATTGTCCTCAATTTTTATCCTGACTAATAGAATTGACCAAGAAAAACAAGTGTTTTGTTTGGATAAATCAATTTATTGGAAGCATTCAATAACATGGAGGGTAATTTGGTTTGCTCTATAAGTCATTAGTTTCCATAGGATGGGATTATTTTTTAGGAGGTTTCATAAAATCCTCACATGGGTATGGGATGTTTGTTGATCTTGACGAAGGTAGTGATCTATTATGGGTCTTGGATGATATGTCCCCATGAGCATAAAAATCCCACTCAAGACATGAATATGGAAGATGTTGTTTTAAAACAATAGTTGAGGTGGAATTACCCCATTAGAGGGATATTTTTGGTCTTAAAGTATCACAAGATATTCAAGTGTCTCTTCTCACAGTGTGATTTGGATTTAAGAGAGAATATATTGATGGATTTTTATTTCATTATGATTTTATGATATACATCAACTATTGAATGGTAGAATGTGGAGGAAAATTATTTTAAGATGATATCAGGAAATGATGTTGTTCATGAGTCTGGGGTTTCTAGGAGAGATATGGGGGAGATGATTCTGTTGAACATAGATTCAAGGGTGGATGGTGGTAGAAGAATTTTTTAGATGTAAATGATACCATTATTGAAAAAAAAGTTGGAGGCACAGTAGGGAGACTCATAGATAGAGTTGTTGTTTGATTGTGTTTCCAGGGTCAGTCTCTACATGGATGTTCGGAGGGTGATCAGAACCTTATAATGTTTCATGTGATGTTGTTTGTTTTGTTATCAACAAATGAACAAGTTTTTCATGGGTTTCATAAAACTCCTCTAGTAGTACACCCAGTAGATTGAAATATGTAGTATAACTTAAAAATGTTGTTTCGATGACCTATGATGAAATTATTATTGTAGGATTTTGTGGGGAAGTACTTGTTTTTACTAAAGGTAATGTTTGATCATAATATTACTAGGGGTCTGATTAATCCTATTGATATTACTAATTTCATATGGATTTTGATATCAACGGAAATTTTCACATGGTTAAATTATGCTCAGGGTGGATGTAATGTGTTTTGGGAAATCATTGATTTGTTGAAAAAATATTCCATGTTCATAATGAACATGGATTAAGACATAGTGGATTCTTTGGATAAGTGATATTTGGATGAGATGGTATAGTTTTGTTGTGTATTATGTTCCCTTATAATTGATTAGGAAACATTTTTTACCTCGTGAGTCTGGAGTGGATTAAATCATGATTTTTCAACCACTTACACTTTAACACTTTTTTCTACCGCATGGATGACGGGAAAATAATGGATACGGTTTTGATTCTAGATGATATGTTGTGGGCCCATGTCATAGACTTTAGTGCAACTTGGGTAAAACATATTCATTGGGTTGAGTTTTCTTATAATAATTTCTATCACTCGTCTTTTAGAATGGATCTATTTTAGGAATTTTATTAGATGAAATTTTATTCTTCATAGTGTTGGTTGGATGTTGGGGAGGAAGAATTTTTGGGTCCTGATGTGTTTTAGAGAACAAAAGACAAGGTTCTCCTAGTTTATGAGAGGATTAATGTAGTGTGAGACCCATATAATTCATATGATACTTCCATTCAGAGGCCTTGGAGTCATATTTTGGGGACGACATGTTCCTTAATATTTTCACACAATGTGGTTTGAAATGGTATGGAAGGAGGTGTATGATTAATCTAAGGTTTTTTGGTCCCACTAGGGTGGTGGAGAGAGTTTTCAAGATGTAATGTTGGTTTGAATTTCTAATATGGTTGGGGAGTATCGATCATGTCTTCCATAAATATTAGCTTTGTCGATATCTTCAGGATGACTCCCATTTCATTAATTGGGGAGAGATGAATATGAAGGATCTTGTGATTTACCTAAAGAATCCAGTTGAGATCTTGGATCCCCAAGAGAAGGTATTGTGTTTATTTACCATTCTATGGGGTCATGTGTTTTGGAGGAATGGTGGCATAGGGGATAATGCATTAGGATGAGAGGCTTAGATGCATACCAATTACCAAAAGATTTATAGATTTAATTTTTTTGTGTTTTTTGATGTGATGTTTGAGAACTTATTGTTTTATATGTTGTTTTAATTTCCTTTATATATGATTTGATATGAATTCATGAAATATGAAAAGCTGTGAAACAAATTCCTAATTGAGTCACATTAACTGATATGGGATTAAAAATATGTGGGAGATTAATTACTTCCTAGAGTGGATAGTGTAATTAAATTGATGATGGAACTACATTATTTTATTGTTGGGGGAAATATTTTTTATTGGTTGTATTTTTTTTGGTTTTTAGCATGGTTTTTATATTGATGTGGTTATGTGGCTATGTGGTGATGAGAATGTTCAATATGTTTATGAAAATTTGGTTTTCCATGTTCGGCTTGTGGTAGCGGTTGAGGTATGACGAGATCCCTTTATAGTTTCTGGGAGGGGGTGTTAAACCCCATTCATTTTGGGATTGATTTTGGATTCTTGATAGAGAGAATATTATTAGAGTTATCTGATGTAATGTATTTTTTCTTTTATAGTTTCGGTGGTGGAGTTTTTTGGGAGATCTTCCATTAGACTTTAGTAGAGGCTGCAGATTTAAGAGAGATGCAATAGGAAATACATGTAATTTTTTGTCTACAGAATATGAAATGGTGTTTTGTGACTTATTTAAATACCTAGTTCACTGCATATAAGTAAGAAAATTGAGATCCTTGAATGAAATAAAAATCATTCAAATTAAATTCATGATGTTTAATAAGTAAATGTCATGGTGGAAAAAGTTTCAACAAAAGATTGATATTTTTTGAAACCCAATGACTACATGATGTGCAATAGTTACACAGAATGAAACATATATGATTCAATGTATCATGTAATTTTCTTTAATATAAATTATTTTATTAGTCTTCTACCTCACTCCCCCATCTGGGAAGAACTATAAGAACTCCAAGTGGATCTTCAGGCCCCCTTACTCCCACAACAATTCACAATATCTGGTGGATTCCTATTGAAAATCGGTTGTAATCCCTTTATTTTTTATTGTTAGTTACCCATTTTTCATCTCTTTGAGATTCATAACGGTGATGTTGTTCTTGTTTGGTATGAGATTCAGACTGCATTTTTATGATCTTTCGATGTGGTGTTGGTTGATCCACTTTTCCTCTTGTGTGGTTGTATTTTTCGGGCATTCCTTCTTTTCCTTGGGGTGTATAGTGAGTCATAAAATATTTTTTGAGGTAGGGAATCCATTTTTTCTATTTACTGTGTTCCATACGAGAGTGTTTCTATTTTTTATCTATGGTTGATAGTTTCATGGACATATATCGGTAATAATGAATAATTGAATGAAATTGAATGAGTAAAGGGGATTGATTCCCATGCTTTTATAGGGTTGATATTATTTAGATATTGTGATTACATAGGCTTGATGGCCCATAGTAAATTGTATCCTTTGGGGTTTTTTGTATGACCTGTGTTGACAATTTTTTCTTTTGGGGTTTTTATGATATCCCCATAAAATTGAAAAATGACTACGAAAATATATTTGGATTATGAAATTTTTTCCATGAGATTAGTTCTTGTCTTGTTAAAACAATAAAACAATGTGTAATTTGATAAAATCCAAATTTGAAAATATATAAAATGATATTGGATATTCTTGATGTGGGGTCATATAATGAGGCGAATAGATGTGCTTAATGTGTGCTTGGGTCATGTGGGAATGAAGATTTGGTGGTTGTGTATTTGGGGTGGAGAGGTGGTGGTTATTTCATCATGACTTTATGGGATGTTAGGTGATGTTACAATAGGGATGATTAATTTATTATGATGTGTGGTTACATTGTGCAAGATAAATGGGTAGTGATGAAATAATGTGTAAAATAATGATTAAAATAATCAGGGTTTGTTTTGGTTAACAAGGATGGAAATTAAAATATATATCAAGGAATTCGTAGTTAATTGTGGATGATGAAAAATATGAAATTAATTGGATGGATAAAGGGAATTTGATTGGGGTGTGATTTGGATTGTGTTTTTTTATGTTATGAATCTTGAGGTGACAGAAATAGTGGGGATATTGCAACATGGTTATTTTTTAGTTTTAAACCAATTGTTTTGTCTTGTATATGTTGGTATATTAATATAATAGTATATTAATTATGATTTCTATATGCACACCACCCACGATGAGTACTATGTACTGACACCCACACAGTCATGATGGGGGTGCTTCTCATGACATCCATCAAAGAGGAAAGATAGATGGTTACCTGCACTTTATTACACTCTATTATTGGAGAGGTAAGTATGGAACATGATGTGATGGTAGAAGGTCTATTAGTGTACTATATGGTGATTATTTTTTCATAGGTTTTATCATGATTAGGTTATATGGCATTGATAATTTGGAGGGGGGTCCGTGTGTCTTCATTTGTGATATAATGTATCCTAGGTGTCTTTTAGCAAGATTAGATGACATGAGGAGGCTTACTGTAGGGTTCATTAATTGTAAGAATAGGTCATGAGGTTTATTATGTTCCTATTAATAATACCCTACTGCAATGGTTAGGGTTTTTAGTGTGTGATGGCATATATTTTTTTGGTAAAGACATGATGTGGTAATACTTGTGGGATGGAAAGACAAGGTAACTATGGGCATGAAGTTATGTGATTATGCGGGTGGGGATATTTGGTATTTAGAAGATATTGATGTACCTGGATGTATGATGTTTGGGGGTGAGAGTGGAATACAATGAAGAATCTAGTCTAGGGTACCCTTTATCAAATTTAATCATCTTATATTATATTTTTTGAATTTTCTATTTGGGTATAATTCCTTGGTGTGGTTGGGACTAATAGCTGACCACTATTGTTGCTACTTTTGGTTCCACATGGTCACTTGTGCATTATTATTCTTCTTTCACATGTGAATGATAGACATTAGTATACCTATAAAATATATGTGTATGATCACCCAATTTATATAAAATTAGGTTTATGTCTCCAAGAAGATTACATGGACCATGGTAGACATTTCTAGCTTATAAAATTTCATTGATTCCTTATCATTGTTTTATTTTTACTTTAGGGAATTTACATTAAATAATTTTATATGTCTCTAGATTATATATGCATCCCTATGTGATGGTTTTGTTTTATTATTATATTTATCATGGAGTTATTTTTGGGAGATTTATCTTCCCCAATGATATTATATATGTATAGAGGGAAATTCCCCCCTTTTAATGATATATTTATTCCCTTAGTTCCAGTCAATAACCCAATGCCCCCTAGTGGGAGGCTTTGAGGTCCACTATATTTCTCCCCACATCGTGGTATCATTGGAAGGAGGGTCCATGAAAATTCATTTCATAAAAAACCATATTCATTTCTCTATATATTTCATGAGATTAAAAACACATTTAAAAACCTTCCTAAGACTTACCAAATAATCTCTTCTATAATGAGTAGGTAGAGTACACACTCAAAAAAGGTATCCCCTATCCCAACATCTTATCCAATATCATGTAATTAATTTTTTAACAAACAATACACTAATCATTTTATTTGTATCCCATTCGAAGGTCCATAGAAATTTTTTCAATAATGGTACAATATTGTAGTAATAGTGAAAAGTAGATGATTAACATCAATCCACATTCCTCATACTCACTTCCATACTAATGATGCAAAAAATACTTAATTGAAATTCAGGGATTTAGATTCCCATGAAATCCAACTAAGGACCAATCACTTGAGTTAATTATGCATAAAAGGTGACATAGAGTTCACCAAAGAAGAGAAAGAGTTGAAAAAAATTATAAATGTTACCTTTTTTAAAACTAAAATGTAGTAAAATAAATTATAAAAATTTATGTCTATATCATATTTGGGAGAGATCTATTTTCCAAATGGGGAAGAGTGATATAATTTTAATTCCTCAGAATAAATTCTTCAAATTATATAAATTTTATTATAGTTATCTTCCAAAATCACATGTTTATATGAAATTTATATGTCTAATCCAAGGGTCACAATTTAGTTAGTAATCCCATCTAATTGTATTTCCTTGTTTCACATCCATCACATGATACCAATATTCTCAATGTATTGTATTATTTATTTAATGACCACATAGAAGTTATCTTATCAATATGAAAAAACTAGAGATGTGTGTTTTAATTTAGTTTAGATCAATTATTTTCAATTTAGAAAATTCCATAAGTAAACTCAATTTGACCAATCATAAATTTCACTATGTAAACAATATAACACATGGGAATCAAAGGGAAGGAAATTCCTACAAATAGGCTCTAATGCCCTGACCCAAGTTACCCATAGTCAGTTCATTATTTTAATACATTGACATGATTACAAGTAATCATGTCCCAAAAGACCGATCAGTTTAGTAGTCATGGAAAATATGTTACATAAATGAACGTTACATTAGAAATTATAAAATAAAACACAACATCAACGATCCTTTGAGAACGGCATTAATATCCTAGATTAACCCTTCTAATCAATATTAAAACACTTCTTCAAATCCTCGGAAAATAAAACATAATAAAGGGGTGAGCTCAGATGCTCAGTAAGGATAACAGTATAGCGGAAACATTCATAAATAAGCATAAAAGTTTAAGGCAATGTATAAGACAAAAACATAAGCCTTTTAAACTTATACATCACCATAATATTAACAATATAAATAAAATAATTCCATTTATTTATTCATGTGGATATTCTACTAGTCGAATAATCACATGCAATATCAATAGCCAGTCTCATAATGATGGAATGCATAATTTCAGACTTTATAACCACATAATAAAAGCCTTGTGCCAAGACTACAAATAATATTTCATCAATGGCCTGTTCTAAGACACTAGTTTGTTTGATTAGACCTACTGATGCATCGAGGAACTATAGCGGGCTCCACCCATCACTTACTAAGTCCAACACATTCCTCATATGCAAAGGTTTAAACATAACATAAACATTCATATTAAAAATAGCATACGAAATGTCCATACCTAATACATAAACCATTAATTGTATAAAAATAAAACATCCATAGTAAAACATATCACAAAAACATCAACATAATATGGAAGTTATGTATCATAATAAATCAACCCTGATCAAGAATAATATCCCATAATGGATTTGACATAGTTGAAAATGATCAGTAAAAAGCTTTGAGAGAAATATCCCTTTTCATAAAATCATATAAATATCATATAGAGGAAGTCATTTGAAATATAGTTTGGAATAAAAGTGTCACATTACACTTTGAAACATTTAAAAGGATTTAGAATTTTAAAACATTCATGTCCATATAAAAGAATCCTTAAAACCATTTTAAAAACATGGACATTAATGATAATGGTTTTGAAGAATAAATATTTAAAACATTTAAAATGATGTTTTAGTAAAAAATACCTTAAAAGGAGTCCCTTTGAAAACTCTTTTATGAATCATAGACATGGATAATAAATATGTCCCCGTAGATACTTACGTAAAACCAACCTCAGATAATACAGAGATGGTGAAATTAAACCTTACCTTGCACTTTCCTTTAGTCGAGATTAATTTAACCTTTTGTATAAAGACCGTATTATGCTATTAAATTATACCAGAACCATATTAATATTTATGATATCATACATGATTCATTTATTACTTTATACTAACCATTTAATAATAATCTCAATATTAAATTAACATTTCTAGTAATAATCACTTTCTTTATCGTACGTGTTTTAACATGTTACTCTTGATTTTATCACATAGATCATCATTTAAATATGTACATAATATAAAACAATATTTATATATCATATATACTTAGAATATAAATATGTATAAAATACTTATACATGTAATGGAAAACACCGTTTATGGAGACGGTAGGCCATACGTACTCATAAACGTTGTTTCCGTTTTCATATCGTATTGAACGGAACTATGTGTATACGATATATGTAAGTACATACATACATATATATATATATATATAGTAGCATTATTATTTCATATAGTACATAATTATTAATGATAAATATTTTATAATCATCATTGAATGGTGAATGTGGAAATGAATCTCATCGCGTCATGGAGATGGTAATCTGTACGTACGCACGAGCGACAATACCATTTTATTGATAGAGAAATCATATGTAATTTCATTGTATATCATATATAAAGAATCATTGAAATATTTCAATTATTGTTTACTTTAGTTATACTAATTATTATACCCATCCAAATAATGAATTGTTGGAACAACAAACTATACAACGACGTGGATACGGAAATCTGTACATCCGCACGTATGGTGATTTTGTAATTTATAGGATGGATAGAACAATGAATATGGTTGTACCATTTTTATAATAACATAAAAGTATATATAAGATACTGGAATTATTATTTTAGAATGAAAACAACAAAGAAAGTGGAATTATAAGAAGAAATGAACTTGAAATAGATGATGAAATATTTACCTCTTTTTTGTGTTCTTCCTTTTGATTTGATCATAGGGGCTTCTTAGGCTGGCTTGCTGACAAAAGGAAGTCCTCTTGGATGAAGGGCGGAATTTTTAGAGGATATATGGGTAGGGGTTGGCTGATCGAAATGGCTTTGGAGATGTGACATTAATAGAAGGGGAAGGGCCCTTTTATAAGAGAGTTGAGCGTCACTTTAGGAAAAGCTTGAAATATTATTTTATAATAAAAAAAATTTAGGTTTCAATCGGATAAAAATGAATTATTTAAATTAAATGGTGTGGATGGGTTGCAAACCTCCATCCAATTGGTTTTAGACTGGTTTAGGTCATTATATTAACCATATCTTTTAGATTTAACTCTTAGTTAAATAGTTAGACATTTACCATGTCTTTTTGTGTTTTTATATTATATGGTTAATAAACATAATATAAACTTCCAAAATAACCCTAAGTGGTTCATTATTAATATATATAACCTTATCTAAGTCATTTCTCCGAACCATATTTTTTAAAGAGTATTATATCAATTATTTATATAATATTTTTTTAAAAAACTCAATTATGTCAATTTTGATACTATTTTGTATTTGATTTTTCTTAATCCATAAAAACATTATCTTTTTGAATAAAATTTATTTAACAAACTATAAAATTTATTATTATCATATAAAATTATTGTAATTCATCGGAAGTATCAATTTTAATTTATTTGGATATTTAAAATATCAATTATTTTATTCTTTCATTAATAAGGTAATTACTGAATCATCATTGTGTCATAAAAAAATTAAATTATTTAGTGTCTTAGAATTATAAAAAAATCATGATATATGAAATTATGTTATCTTTCTAATTAATATTTATAGTCTAATTTATCATATGTATAACCCTATATTAAAATGGTTTATTTATTAAACATTGAATTAAACTCTTTTAACTCTTCTTTAAATAAAATAATAATAATCATCCTAATATTATCCAAGTGGACCAAAGAGGGTCATATATTATTGATAAGGTTGTTTTTGGTCAAATTGTACTTATCCAATAGAACTATGACATGTGTTAGGGTAATTATAATATCATTTTCACCCTTAATCGCCCTATTTACTTTTAACCATGGTAAATAATAGTCAAAAGTTAGTATTTACCAAAAATTATTTCCATCTTATTGAACCACATATTACTTACTAATGTCATCCATGTTTCTATGATTTTTTAAATTCAACTCACAGAAGCGGTACAATTAAATTTTATTCAAATTTGTAAATGCTTCCATAAGGTGGGTAAATGATGGTAAAATGTTCGATAAAAGTTTATATATATAAACTTATTATAAAATGAATCCAATGAATTATGATTAAAATATATAGGTATTATGTATCTATTTTGAAATAAAATAAATGAAAAAAATAACTAATTATTTAAAAAAAGTCGGTTTTAAATAATCACGCAGTGTTTTTCACTATTCATAAAAAATTGAATGCTTTCAGGAAAACACCAAAAATTTACCCTTTGTTAATTTTAATATTTTGAATTAAAAAATGAAGTCTATTTTTCATAAATAACATCATATAAATTTCACTTATTAATTGAAAATTGATTCCCGTTGTCAAAACCAAAAAGTGGGTTTTTTAAAAAGAAAAAACTATCAAAATATTGACATGTGTTTACATCAAATTTAAATTTGGAAGTACTTATAGTGACCTAAATTGTATTAAATGATAAAAATAAAATCTAATAATAATTCAAAACCATTAAAATTCATAATTTATCATTATATGTTTTTTCTATTAAATTGTTGTATTCAACTAAAACACGGTATTTTTCACTATTCATCAAAATGTGAAAGTAATCCAAAAAGTACCAAAAATTTATCCAAAATATATTTTAAGGTCTCTCTTATAATGAAAAATTTAATTAAATTATATTGAGTATATAAAAGAGTCACATATTGGTTTTAAAAAGGGTTCTCCATTAAAAGGCGGTAAAATTGTATTTTTTGAAATATACTTATTTTATCCGAAAAAAATGAATTTGATCTAATATTATATCTAGGAAACACACTAAATGTATTCTAAATTATATAGATTATATAATATTCAAAATGCAATTAATACTATTCATAACCACTTTTTGAACGGTTAGTTTAGTAAGATGTGGTGCGCTCGAACTCAGTGTTGCGTGTAGCGCATTCTATAGAATTACATTAATGAGATAACATACTATGAAATTTGGAGTGTTACATTCTCCCCTCCTTCAATAAATTGTGGCCTTGATATTTGAAATTTTTCTTCGAAAATAAATGGTTAAAAATATAAAAATACATTTTTCAAAAAACCACATCGAAAATTGGGTTAATAAAATTTATTCATAATAAGACAGAAAGGGAAATGAAAAAGTCACCACCAAATTAGAGTTTCGAATAATATAACATTAGTGCGAATTATAGACTCATAATAGGAGGGAAAATGTAAATATATATTTGGATTGATTGAGGTCATCAATCACAAACAAGTGTAAAATTGAGGGCCTCAAAGCCATTAATGCGAGATGATTTAAAATATAATCTGTTCAACAAAACCTAATGTATTTAGATAATAAATTTTTTGTTTTAATATCCCCTACCTATTATGTAAGAATTAATTTCTTTAAATAATAAGATATAAAATATAATTATAGTTAGAGTTATGTCTTTTAACTAATTTCTACCACAAACCCATCTTTCCCTCAAAAAGATAATAGAATTTAAAAATATTATATTTATTTTAATCGTATAAGCTTACAAAAATAATTAATTTGTAATTAATTTTTCAGAATATTTAATAAAATCAACACTATAAGAACTATGAAATCACATAGGCTAGTGGTAGGTGATGCACCCTTGTCACTCTTCGGTTGTGGGTTCATGTCTCGCACCTTAACCGAACGTGATGAGTAGTTGCCCGACCTCATGGTTGTCTTTTTTCTGACAATCGAAAAATAATATAAAGAAATGATTTATCATTAAAAATATTATTCAATGTCAAGATTAATCGATTCCAACCATTATAATTATCCAAATTACTTCTATCCAAACTCAAAGTCCAAAATTAATAAGGATGGTAAACACAATAAAGATCGTTTTTTCCAAATAATAACACCTGAATAACATCATCTTGTATTCATTTAAAGCATGGTAATACCCTGAATTATCATATAACCATATTTATTATATTCATGATCCCTTATTCTATATAGAATACTGAATATACTCCTTATATCCAAAAATGTAGTAAACTCCAACAATGATGGAATACACAAATCATTTATCAATATCAAGGAAGTAAAGAATATCAAATATAATTTATCCAAATAAATCATATCTTATTCCAAAATCAATAACTGAATATTAGAATCATGTTAAGGTTTATCGTTCTCTCAATCATATATTTTAAAAAAATTTAACCTGGAATTGAGTAACGTTTCTTGGTTCCACATAATCTCAATTCCTTAATGAAATAGAACTACAGTACAATACTTATATACATGTACATCATTAATACAATACTCAAATGAACCAATACTCTAATAAAAACATAATAACTATAAATCATTTACCTTTATCTTTAGTAGTATCATAACTTGTTTATTATCCAATTTCAGCATTTGGGGTATACTCTAATGATTTGGTCATTGATTCGTGTAATGTCCCAACACCATACAGATGTCTATTGTACATTTGAAACCTTTTTCTTACCCTTTCAATCACATACATGGTGTCCTTTTTCCCCACACTTATAACAAACTTCCATTCCCTTCAATCATTTACCAAGGTGATTCTTTCCACAGTTATAACATATGGGAAAATCCTTCTTTCCCTCATTCCCTTTATACATCTTTTTTTCTACCATCCTTTTCTTCTTTAGCTTACCTTCAAATTCATAAGACTCAGATAATTATTTAAAAATTTTATTAACACATGAAATTATTTCATCATATGAATTTAATATGCATGATTCTATTTCCATTTTAAATGTTGGATTAATAGCATGAATGATATGATCCTTCTTACTCTTTGGATTATGTGTATTACCAGAGTTCTTATTCCAATCTACTGGGCACACTTTCTAAAAAATGGCATAGAATAGGTTAGTTTATAAATTTAAATGCATAATTCCAAACTTGTAAAATACCTAACAAAAATTGAAAAGATTATGCATGTAATATATAATCATAAAAATGTTTTCTTTGAAGAACTATTTAATTCTAAATCCATCATAATGGCTTGTAATGAAAATGTGAATTACCCTAAGAATATCACATGGGTGTGTCGTAACTAAGACTTTAGCAAGGCCCGTTGTCGTGTACTAGGACACCCCTAGTCAAGCTCGAAACTATTTGTTAGAGTTTTTACTCCAATGACCATCTATGCTAGAGGCGCCTCTACCAGCTTGTATCAAAACAGGGGTTCATGGCTTGAAAAAATCACAAAATCTTGGTATTACCAAAATTCTTCGATGTTCTTCTATACTAATATTCAAATTTTATCTTAGGGTAATGTTATCTAATTAGAGTTTTTCAAAATCTAGTTTCCAAGGTTATTTACAAACTTTCACTGATACCAAATGTTACACCCCAACCCCAGTTATCCAGAGTCGGTGCATTATTTTTATAAATTGGCATGATTTCAAGGAATCATGTCCCGAAAGACCGATCAGGGTAGTAGTATTGGAAAATAGATTAAATACATGAAATTTAAATTACACATTAGAAAATATAACACAAAATCAATAATCCATTGAGAAGGTCATTAATCCCGTAGCTTTACCCTACATATCAATCATAATAAACTTCTCGGAATCATAGGAAAATAAAACATAAGAAAAGGGTGAGCTCAGATGCTCAGTAACGATAACCAAACATAAGCCTTTTAAACATAACCTTTAGCATAATGTGGCAAATTTAAATCAAATAATACCATTTACTTATTCACATTGATATTCTACTAGTCTAATAAGAACATGAAATATCAATAAACAATTTCATAATGATGGAATTCATAATTCTAGACTTTATAACCACATAGTCAAGGATTTGTGCCAAGACTACCGATAAGATTCTTTAAAATCGTTGTGCATAGACACTATTTTTTTCATGAGACCTACTTATGAATCGAGGAGCAATAGCGGGCTCTACCCGTCACTTACTAAGTCCAATGCACTCCTCATATGAAAAGGTTTAAACATGACATAAACATTCATATTAAAACTAGTATACGAAATGTCTATAGTTTATCCATAAACCATGAATGGAATAAAAATAACATATCCACTATCAAACTTATCACAAAACCTTCAATACAATATGGAATATTTTTATCATAATAAATCCAACCCGATCAAGAATAATATCCCTTGAATGATGTTGACATAGTTGAAAATGACCTGTAAAAATATTTGAGAGAAATAACCCTTTTCATGAAATCCTTTTAAATTCATATAAAGGAAGTCATTTAAAATATAGTTTTGAAACAAAATTTCCCATAACACTTTGGAATGCTTGAAAGGAATTTTCATTTTAAAACATTCATGTCCATATAAATAAATCCTTAAAAACCAATTTTAAAACATTGAAATTAATGAGAATGGATTAGAAGAATAAATTTTTAAAACATTTCAAATGATGTTTTAGTAAAAATTAACTTAAAATAATGCCTTGGAAATATATTTTTTGAGACATGGATATGGATAATAAATATTTCCCATTAGATACATATGTAAAAACTACCTCAGATAATAAAGAGATTGTTAAATTAACCCTTACCGTGAAGTTTCCTTTAGTCAAGGTTACGTTTAACCTCTTGTATAAATATTGTAGTATTCTATTAAATTATACCAGAAAAATATTAATATTTATTATAACATAAATGATTCATTTATGACTTTATAATAACAATTTAATTATAATTACCATGTTAAATTAGCATTTCGGGTAATAATCGCTTTCTTTATCACACGTGTTCTAACTTGTTACTCTTTATTGTATCACATAGGTAATCATTGAAGTACATAAGTAATATTTAACATTATATATATATCATATATATTTAGAATATAAATATGTATAATCAAAATATATATGTAATGGAAAACGCCGTTTATGGAGACGGTATGCCGTACGTTCACATAAACATTGTTTCCGTTTTCTTATCTCATTGAACGAAACTAAGTGAATAAGATATATATAAGTACATATACATATATATATATCTCCCCAATAGAATTATTAAGTCACATATTACATAGTTATTAATGATATAAATTTTATAATCATCGTTGAATGGTGAACGTGGAAATGAATCACATCGCGTCCTGGAGACGGTAATCTATATGTATGCATGAGGGAAAATATCATTATATTGGTAGATAAATCATATGTAATTGGATGTAATATTATATATAAAGATTCATTAACATTTTATATTTATTATTTACATAATTTATACTCATTATTATATCTATCCAAATAATGAAGTGTTTGAATAACAAACTACACCACGACGTTGTGTAAGTAATCCGTACGTACACATGTATGGTTGCTCTTTCATTTATAGGATATATAGAATAATAAATATGTTTGTAAAATTTTTATAATAACATCACATTTTATACAATATACCTGAGTTATTATTTTAGAATGTAAAAAATAATGAAACAGGAAGTGGAAGTGGAAAAGAACTTGAAATAGGGTTTGAAATATTTACCTCTTCTTCAGGTTCTTCCTTTTCATTTAATCATAAGGGCTTCATAGGATGGAATTATGACCAAAGGAATGACTCTAGGATGAAGGTAGGAATGTTTAGAGGATATTTGGGCAGGGTTTGGCCGAACCAAAAGGCTTTGGATGTGTGAAATTAAGAAAAGGGGAAGTTCCCTTTTATAAGAGTGGTGAGGGTCAGTTTAGGAAATGTTTAAAATATTATTTAATAATAAACTCATTTTCTGTTTTTAATGGATAAGAAATGAATAATTTAATGGATAATGTGGGGATGGGTCGAAAAACACTAAAAAGTATTTTTTAGATAGGTTTAGGTGAACATATTATCCTTATCTCTTAGTTAAATAGTTTGACATTTACCATGTCTCTTTTTATTTTTATATTATATGGTTAATAAACTTACAATAAACATCGAAGAGAACCCCAAGTGGTTCAGTATTAATATATATAACCTTATCTATGTCTTTTGGCCAATCTTTAGATTTTTAGGCACATTATACAAATTAATAAAATAAATATTCGTTTTAAAAATGTAATTTTGTCAATTTTGACACTATTTAGTATTGAGTATTTTAGAAAGCAATAAAAACATTATAACGTTGAAGAAAATTTATTTAACCAACCCTAACACGTCATATTAACCTATAAATTTTTTTTGAATGCATCAGAAGCCTCAATTCACATTTATTTGGATATTTATAATATTAATTATTTTAATCATTCATTAATAAAGTAATTACTACATCATCATTGTGACATAAATTAATTGAAATATTTATTGTCTAAAATTAATAAAACAAATACCATTATGTAGGAATTTTTTTATATTTCTAATGATATTTATAGTCAAATTTATCTTATGTATAACCCTATATTAAAAATTGTTTAGTTATTAAACATTGAATTTAACTATTTTAACTCTTCTTTAAATAAAATAATAATAATTGTCCAAATTTTATCAAAATGGGTAAAATAGGGTCATATATTATTCCTAAGATTGTTTAGGGTCTAATTATATATATCTAATAGAATTAGGACATGTTTTAGGGTAATTATAATATCATTTTTACCATTAATCACCCTATTTACTTTTAACTGTGGTAAATTAATGTCAAAAGTTACTATTCACCAAATATTATTTCCATCTAATTTAACGAAATATTACATACATATATCAACTATATCTCTTGGAATTTTTATATTCAACTTACATAAGCGGTAAAATAATGTTTTATGGAAATTTGTAAATGCTCCTAGAAGGTGGGTAAAGGACGGTAAAATGTTCGATAAAATTTTATATATCTAAACATATTATAAAATGACTCCAATAAATTGCATTGAAAATATACTGGTTTTTTGTATCTATATTGGCCTAAATTAAATTAAAATAGAATAAATAATTATTTAAATAAAAATCTGATTTTAAATAATAACGCATTGGCTTTCACTATTCATCAAAAATTGATTGTTTTCAGAAAAATACGAAAACATTACCCTAATATAATATTGATATTCCGAATTCAAAAATGAATTCTATTTTACTAAATTAAAACCAGATAAGTTTCATTTTTTATTTTAAAATTTATTCCTGTTTTCAAAACCAAAATCAGGTTTTTAAAAAAGTAAAAACATTCAAAAGATTGACACATGTTTATGTCAAATTTAAATGTAAAATTACTTATAATGACCTACATAGTATTAAACGATAAAAATAGAATCCTATTATAATTGAAAACCATTCAAATGAATAATATATCACTATAAATTATTCTGATCAAAAAATATGTTTTCAATTAAAACATAGTATTTTTCACTATTCATCAACATATGAAAGTTTTTAGAAAAGTACAACAAATTTTACCAAACTAAGTTTTTGTGTCCCAATTCTATAAGATAATTTAATTTAATTTAATAAAATATATAAAAGTTTCAAATATTGGTCTAAAAAAGGGTTCACCATTAAAAGGTGTTAAAGTTAAATTTTTTTTAACAATACTTATTTTATCAGAAAAAATGAATTTGTTCTAATATAATTTCTAATAAACACGTAGTTTGGATGTTAAAATTATATAGATTATACAATATTCAAAATCCAGTTAATAATATTCATAACAGCTGTTTTAATGGTTAGTTGAGTAAGTTATGGTGTGCTCGAAGTCGGTGTTGCGTGTAACACTAGCTATTGATTTACTTTAAGGAGATAACGTAATATAGAATCTTTGGGTTTTACATAGGTTTAATAAAAACATTTACAAAGTAAATCTTCTTATATTATCTTTTCATCTATAAGAAAATATGTCACATATCAAAATATCATTGGAAAATGATATTATACACCACCAATATAATTTTAAAATATTGCACATAACCTCTTTAATGTTGAAAAAATTATTATGTATGATCATTAAAGGGAGAAATATATTACATACTGAATATTTTTATTTGGATAAGTTGGAAATTTTATACATGGAAAATTATTTTTTCATAGTAGACACTAATCAAATCTTCCCTTAAAAAATATATTTTATCATTATTCTCATTGGGAATAGTTTTTTCATTGGCCTTATTTTTTAAAACAAATTATTTCATTATTTTATCAACAATAAAAAAATAAATGAATCATAAACTCTACTAATTGGTCCTTTAATTTTTCACATATCACTTTATCCATTGGAGAAATGTTATGTAATATTTATTTATCGTGGATTTATTTTGTGTCTCTGAAAAATATCTAACACTATTCCAATTGTTTATTTTTTTCTCAATTTTATATATTATACAATAGAGGGGGTATTCTTCCATTTGAATCAATAATAAAAAAATAATGAACTATCAAAAATATACTACTATTATTTTTAAAATGATTTCAAGAATTTATGGAATAAAGAAATAAAAATTAAAAACTTTTTAGGAATTTTAAACAATAAAAAAATAAATGTACTTATTTTTCATTCAATATAAAAATGAATAAAACAAAAGAAAATGAATATTAAACCCATTTTGCACTTAAATTATTGATTCCTAAAATTAACACAAAAGTGTAAATTTATTAGCATTTAAAAAAACTTAGGTTATATTTTATATTTAATAGAAATATAAACTTTTAAAAATATTGAGTCTTACTTAAGTAATTGTATGTAGAATCATGAACTTACATGCATAGGAACCCCTTCTCCATTGGAAATAAAGAGAGTAATGATGACACCTGAAGTGTGTAACTAAAAGGCCACCGGTTAGTGACTAGAACACAGGGTATATATTAAAAAATGTATGGAATTGCCCTTTTTATATAGCTTTAATGAATTTTTTCTATAATGATAAACCTCAAATCAATAACATCTATAAGTAATGTCAAATACAAAATACATAAATTCTATAACATGCATAAATAGAAATTACTAAATATTACAAAAGTAAGACTTATTTAATGGCCACAAACATTAACATTTCCTAAACAACTAGTAGATCTGTTAATATATATCTTGATGTCTATATAGTACATGTTGACTAGGAAAATATTTTATATATACATATAGTGGAAAAATTAGTATACATTGTTGGATCAACCCTAAATCCTTTCATGAAAAATTAGAATTAATAATATTTAATAATTATGGGAAAATGAAATGAAATAAACATAGTACCTATACAGGTAATGTTATTTTCGATCCTCACAATGGATCACTCAAACATTTACACATTCACGTAAGCGTACGAATTTAAACACATATGAAATATGTATATATATATATATAATAAACACAACCTACTTCAAATTCGATAATGTCGCATCACCCTCAAGGACCTATAGATAATGTCCTCTAACAACCAATGAATCTAAACTATAAATTACATTAATAACTAATATGTTCAATATCATGTGATATAGGATACTACATAACAAAATTTGTTGAAGAATAATAAATAATCAGTAAAATATGCCCATATATTTGGTGTAAAAATTGATGATTTAAGTATATGTATAAAAAATGACGATTTGTATGAATTCTATAGAATTGGAAATTAAAAATATATTATCTACATAACTTGTAAGATTTATTTAAGCATTTCAACACAACAATTCTAAAAAAAGTATTATATGATTTTTTAGAAATAAAATTTTTTATGTCTAAAATATATTGTTTATATCAATACTATATAACACAATTTATTAGAAGTTGATTGTAAATATGATTAAGAATAGTAATTATTTTAAAATAATATATTTTTAAGAGAATGTTTTTCATTATAGTTTGACTTAGAATTTAAAATATAATTTTTTATAATTTTAATATGATAAAATATTTTTTATTAACTATGTCAATATTTTCTTATGATAATAAATTTAAATTTTAATGAAATAGTTTTATTTTATAATGAAAAAATTAGTATTTTTAAAGCTATAACTTTATAACTTTATCCTTATATATGTGACAAATAAATGTTTTGAACCCATTAAATTGTTAACATATGTTTCTATGAAGCAATAATATACAAATTAAAGATACTATGCGTATTTTACAAAATATATGATTAACATTTTTGGAAATTAATTAACATATTAAAGTAAAAAATATATTTTTTATTTTATTTAGTTAGTATTTTGGTAAAAATAATATTTTTACCTTTATAATAGAAAAAATAATTGTATTTATTATAATGCAGTATATTTTTTATCCTGAAAAATTGAAAACGAAAGACAATTTTACTCTCCAGCTAAATATTTTTCGTAAAAAGAAAATTTCATTTTCAAAAACTAGATTTTTAAATGTTATATGTGATAATTATAAGAGTGTTTTTTGAGGATTTAAAAATTATTCAAAAAAATAAATTAAATATTTTGTATTGAAATTCGAAAATTATTAGATAGGGTCCTTTTTATTTTTAATCTTTAAATGTAAATTAAATATTTAAACAAATATTATCATTGGCAAAAAATACTAAAATTGATAATTTTTGGAGTAATGGAATTTAAAAAATATAGAAAGAATGTGTTAAAATTAATTTTTAATTAACTAACAAATTTATATCATACACTAAAAAGTATTCTTAGTTTTTTAATCAATCAGACATATGAAAAATTTTTCCTAATTATATTATATTTAAATATTCAAAAATATAAAATTATTACCAATTATAAAAGGGGCCACTCATCAACCCTTCATGAAAACACAAGATTTCATCACGATGAATCCTAATTATTACATAACCTATAATTTAGTTCCACCTAATCAATATATATGGTAATAATATATTATTTCAATCCCACTCTTTCTAAGGAGTCCTTCCGTAGAAATCCCATGTCCTCAACTTGAGCGCAAATTTTGAATACTTTCTTTTAATTTCAATATTATGTTTCCATATAAAATATTATCATTTATATATAATGAAATAATTTTTATTATATACTAAAATTTTTTATGATAATTTAATATCCATAAAAATTATTTCCCATTTCACATTATGGAAATCAAAATATGATATTCGGGCATGTGTGCCAACTACTTTCTCTATCAAGAACCATGTATCATTTTCCTCAACAACGTACATGGATGGTCCTAATTTTGAGTTTAATACGTAAGTTGAATATTAATAATATATTTTAGATATTAAAATCATGGAACATATAATACATGTCTCTTTCTCAAAAAAAATATCAACAATGTGAATGTGCATACTACCACATTTTTGGAACACATAGATTAAATTTTTTTATTTCATAATAACCTATGATGGATTGTTATGGAAATTGATTTAATAGAGAAATATTAATTTTATGGAATTATTATTGTTCTTTTAAGACAAATTGGACAACGTGTTAAAAATATTTGAAATAAATAGTGATGGTATATTCAACCGTCTAAAAGTGCATTCTATGAGAATGAAAAATATTTATTCCTATTATGTAAAATACGGATAGGGATTATATTATTCTTAAAATTAATTATAATTTTGATATATAAAATTAAATAACAAAAAATTAGTTACTATGATTGTAGTAAAATGATATTCTAACTAAATAACATCATAATCACTTGTCAAATAGTATATCATATTGTTTTGATCCATTTAACCACTTATTAGAACTATGCCTTAAATTTATATCATGGATAAACAAGGGGGTCTAATTTCAAATAAAATTGGGTATAAATAATTAAAAATTCATATTATATAATTTATTGAATATTAAAAATATTAAATATCATCATTCGAGATAACTATGTGAGTTAGAGTAAAATCAATAGAATATAGTAATTGCTGACTTTTTCAATACAATTTTTACCTAAAACAACCATTGAATAAAATAATATAATTATATATAATTATAAAACATGAATTAAAACAACAATTATGATTTAGGAATGATGAAATTTTGGATATTAATAAAGAGAAACGCCTCTACTATAAAACTAATTCAAAAGGCTCATGATTGATGTAACCCACTATCAAATATAGATAATAATTAATTAAAATAAATATATTGAAAAATTTAAAATGGTGTTTATAAATTACTATATATATGAAAAAAGTGTCTGAAAGTGGGATCGACATAGTTATTTAGTTTATAGGAAGTAAGAGGGAATTTAATCTATGGGGGAATTATGTTTTTCATATCTACTAATAATATTCAACCATTGAGTTACAATCATACTTACTGAAACTAAATTGTTACAATATTGATAGATTCCACCTTATAAATACATGGAATTTTATTTTTCTATGCCTTTTGGGGATCTAACATGCTTACTTATAGCCTCATTATACATTGATTCTCACCTCATTGATAATGTTACTTATAAGGGAACCTTGTGTTCATTTTCTATTTCATGGGACCAGATTATATTTTACATGATTCATTCTAATTTATAGGGTAGTTATTTATCATTTTCTATTTTATATAATAATTAGATCATTATTTTGGTTTGAAATATTCTATTTGAAATTATATTCACTAAGGAGTTTTAATTCATATGTTCCTAAATTTTTAAGTGTTTTTTGTGTGTATTTAGGATTTCATGACTTATGTATGATATTTCACACCATGTTTTTTATAATATGTTTTATTAAATTACCTATTTATTTAAGATAATAGGGTTAATTTCATTTCATTATATTTAATATCACGGTATTTGTCTTGGGATATGTTGGTTATTATGTTACCATTTCCATAAGTGATTTCATATCTCCCTTTTAATTAATTGAATTATGATTCATATTTACAAGTTAATTTTTTTTATGTTTTACTTATTTTTAATTTATTTCCTTATAAATCCAAATTTTTTGTTTTATTTTTCAAATCAATGATATGGAAATCCATTACTTTATTTTTCAAGAAAACAATCTTATCTTACCAATCCAATTTTTATCTTACTCTATTTTCATTATGAACATCGTAAATTTACTTAAATTTACTGAATTTTGTTCAACTACAATACACAATTTGATTTATTTGATAATTAAATTTAATAACCCTACAATATATTCTACATACAATGTTAGTTTTATTGATGCAAAAATATATAGTAATTCCTTTAATATAATGTGTAAAAATTGAAAAATTTTATAGTTATAATTCTAGTACGGACATATATTTTCATTATTAATGAATATTAGTTATTTGATATCTGTATTATTAATCTATTTTTTTACAAATAAGGGAGGCTTAATTATTGAAAGATTTTATTATTCATATTCCCTCTGTGAATTGATATGTCTCATGAGACAAACTATATTGGGTATCTGAAGTTGGGAAATTGAGAAAAAAATATCAAAACAGAATTCTTGGGAGGTAAGAACATATTTTCAATGGTCATGATTACTTGTCCTATGTAATGAAATTATCTATCATAAATTGTGAATTAAACCACTAAAGAACCATTCATTACCATCCATTAAATTATTTATTGATATGATAATCAGGGAAATGTTTGGTTTATTTATTCCTATTATAATGGTATTATATTGATTATCTATTTCTAATACTTTTAATTTTTTTTATTATCACATATGCTCATTGATGATTATCAATAATGTTTACACTTTTAGATTTTATTTATCTCACACTATATTTTCCTTCCACTTCATCTAGTTCTGAATAAATCTATTACTAATGATAATCCTAAGAGAATAGTTTATGTGTAATATTTTGGTTAGATATTTATGACTTTTTGTGGTTTATGAAGTTTCTTATATAGATAAAAATGATCATTTTATGAGATATACAACGTATTAAAAAGTAAATTGTTTTCCTAACACTCTCAAATTCTTACATTAAACGATCCTTCAAATGTATGTGACTAAATATTTTTTATGATATTATAATAATCATGGGTTAAAATGTTGACATTACAAATCATTTCAATGGAGGAATGTAAAAGAAGGTATGTATTCACATGAACTGCCTATATTAGAGATATGGGTTATCACTATAGGTATCAAAGTAGTTTTTAGATAACATTATAGATATAAATGTCATTTAATGATGATTCTTTCATACTTATAAATATTTTATAAATAAAGGATGATCGAAATTTGAATGGTATAGCTAATCCTATATGGTTGGTTGAGGTAGAATTTTATAATTTATGTGTTTTGAGGATTATGAAAAGAGATCATTATTAAAAACTCTACGGTACATGTCTGGGTGGTTTGTCTAGGCATAAGATAAACATGTAATGTTTTGGTAATATAAATATTTAATGGTTACATTATAAATAACTTCATTTTATTGATACTATAGGTGAATGAACGATCTTGTACAGATGTGTGTAGGATTAGTAAGACTAAAAAAGATGTGTTGGTTATTTACAGAATCAAAACCTCTTGTATAAAAAAATTATATATGTACATCTGTGTTTCACTCTAAATGGATTTGTATTGGTTAATTGCATTATCATTACAAATCAATATTATGGATTTATTTTTCTCGAAATATGACAATAATTAATGAATAACTCAACTAAAGGAATACTACATTAAACCATTAGTGATTTAGGTAGAATTGATATCTAGTTTGATGTTCTTCATGTGTAAAAAATTTTGAGGGAGATTTTTCAAGAGATAATTCATGTATATTTAGATACAATGATTATAAAAATTAAATTTTTCTAAACATAATTAGTTTTAGTAACGACAGAAGCATGAAGGATCACATTGGTGATGGGTAAAATTGATAATGAATAGACTACCCAAATGGGAAACCATCACTACTGGAATTCTTGGTATTTGCGATGGATTATTTCCGACGGGATCCCGTCGTAAATAGCCCATTGTAGAAAATGTTATCGTAAATACAATTATTTGCGATGGGCCCATCGTAAATAATGGTATATAAGACGGGAAACATCACTGTCGCAAATAAGTCTCTGATTATATGCATTATATATACATATAATTTTTTGTGATGGGCCTGTCACAATTAGTTTTTTCTATGGGCCTACCGTCCCGTTGCAAAAATATATATATACATATAAAATGTACTACGACGGGCCCATCCCAACAATGTATTTGCGACGAGTAAGTAGTACCGTCACAAATATGGTTTTTAAAAAGATTTATTTAGACTATTTGCGATGGGGTCCCATCGCAAAAGGTCCTGTCGCAAATAAAAAATTAATTTTAATAAATTAATTTTAATAAAATAATTTTAATAAAATAATTTTAATATTATTAAAAAAATAAAAATTTAAACAAATTAAAATTCTCAATATTCACAAAAAAAATATAAAAATTTAAAAAAATAATAAAAATTCAATTATGTAATATTTGCACCGATATTAAAGATATAAAATGTAAATAATTCATATTAAAATGTTAAATTCAAATGTTTTTAATATAAAAAACACTAGGCGGTCATCTTCTGGAGGAGGTGGAGGAGCTGAAGGAGATGGTGGAGGAAACTCCATCCCTAAAATACGAGGCAGATGGCACATGTACTCCATATTCTCGTGATACTGTTGCTTCCATTGATACATATCATCCTCGTGCTACTACTACTTCTACTGACATCGACGCATCTTCCCCCTATGATTCTTCTCTTACTGCTGCTGCCACCGACACATCTCTTCTTGCTGCTTCTGCAAAGTCTCTATAATCTCTACCTGAGCTTGCAGCTGCTCCAAATACTGTGAGCTTGAAGATGATGCCTCTCGACAAGCTCCTCTCGATCTAGACACCGACATCGAATTAGTACCATAATAAGTACTAGGAGTCAAATGAGAGCTGATACCAACTAATATTCCATTCTCAAAGACATAATGAATCCAGTGCATCCATGCCGCCTCATCGAAATGGTGAGCACTGGTCTGCTTTTTTGTCTCGTCCTGACCCTCAGTCTGTGTCTGAGAGGTAACAGCCTCATATGACTCCTTATATTCAAATTTAAAATTATAATTGTGAAAATATTATATGAAGTTAGTTTTCAAACTGAAAAAATAATACTAACCACAATCTAACACTGGAGGTCACCTCTAATCTCTCCATTAGTTGGATCACTGTACATCCTCTGATAAATGTCGTACTCTGTAATATCGGGATGATCGACTGCCTACATAAATATAAAATAAACTGTTTATATTTAATGTTATGTAAAATATTTAAAAAATATATTTACCAGATGCTCTCAATGCGAACTGAATGTACGGCTACCAGCTCGATGTGTCACCGCATGTCTCCCCCGGTTCTATCGTCCCACTGAAGATCTCCTCTTAAATCCACCACCCAACTAGTTTAAACATAATCCATCCCAAATGAGAGATGAAATGTACTCTTGTCGGTGGGCTATGCACGACTCATCAAATTCTATCACTCATACATTATTAATGGGTGTCCTTCTCAAATTGTACAAAACCTGATTGAAATGGTCACACATAGAAACCTACCACACTGCGTGGATAGCGTTGCGCATGCTATCATCAGTATGATACTATAAACCACACTAATAATTTATAATATCATGTTGTTAATAAAAAAATTTCAAAATAAATATTATTTATTTACGTACCATCCAATGATTGAACATGTCACGTTGCACATCAACGGGAATCTGTTCCCATGTGATCCATGGCTGAGAAAAATAATTACGCAAGATAACACTCCCCTGTATAATAGCTACATGCTAAAAACGATGAAAAAGGAATAAATAATAAAAAAATCAGTATATATATAACTAAATTAATGAAATAGAACTAAAATATATAGGTTACCATACCTCTATGTGTGCGGATCGAAGCCGTGATGTGAAAGTCCCTTGGGGATAGGGTAAGGAATCATTAGTCATGCAAGACCATTCCCCCTCTGCATACCCCCTGAATCGAAAGTAGGATTAGGGTCAGATGATCCAAAATCCCCCTCATCCAATGGTTGGTCAGCCTCCTGCAACTCGAGGTATAGCTCATGGTCCATCTAAAACACAAAATTATTATTGTTAGAAGATATTTGAAAATAAATATTATATATAGATATATATTAGTTATGATTATAGCCAGTGTTTAACTGTTTCAATGTTTATCTTCATCCTATTCTCCATAGCTGTCAATGTCAATGTCTTCATCGTCCTCCTCTGTATCATCAATATCCATATGAGTTTTAGTTTCAACATATCTTGTCATTTCAAATTCATTTGTAACATCATTAACATCTTTATCAACATCAATCCTAAATTTTGGGGTATCATCATCGATATTCATGTATCTTTGTGAATCAGATGGATTTTGAGTAGACTCTTAAAAAATATCAATTTCTTCCAGTTCAGTGGAACCACATTCAGTTTGAGTAAACTGATTTTCCTGAGATTTCATTTTTATTATGCTCCACCAATCGCTCAAGTCTCTTGAAGTAGCATAGTACCTTATATAATAAATTTTATGTGCCTATTGAGGCAGTAAAAATGTTTCATTTACTATAGGAAGAGTTTTATACTTAATATCGGTGATTCCATGAGTTGGATGAACACGCAAGCCTCTCTCAGTTTACAACCACCGACATTTAAACATTGTTATGAAATTATTTCCTATATAACACAACTCAATAATTACATCCAAAATGCCATAAAAGTCAACTTCAGTTTCTCTGTGATGTGATCCTCCCAAGAAAACTGTACTATTCATTGTTTTTTTTATTCCTCGTATGCATGTGTATGAAATAGAAAACCATTCACCATGTATTCATGATAAGATTTAACCATTTTTGATGGTGGGTTACTCAATATACACAGTCGCATATCAATTTTATCAGAAGATTGAGAGACCTGAAAATTTCTAAAACAATTATCAATATAATAAATAATAAATGGAATTGATATTAAACGATCAATAATTTATGTTACCAGTTTTGGAAACCTTTGAGAATTTTTTTTGACTGTGTTCTTCAAGAGGAGCTGCTATAATTTGGGGATGTTTTTTCTTTATATTATTATCATATAACATACAAATAAAATAAATTTAAATACTATAACATAAATTATAGAATATTTGATAGATGCACTCATATGAAAAATTATTTCATTTCTTCATATTTGAGCATAACGTATGTATGATTTCTGTGATGTCCATCATCTGAAATCCATCGTTCATGAAATCCACCAAAACCATGATTTGTCTTATTAAAAAATATTAATTGATTATCCATTTCATCATTAAGATTCCCATCATTTCATCCCATGTGATTTCGTTTTTAGGGATATTGAGATTCAAAATAATGAGAGTAGATAAAAGAAATTTCCTCTTCCAAATAGGCTTCAGCAATTGAGCCTTCAACTGATGATTTGTTATGTACTTTTTTTCATCAATTTATAAATGCATCCCTCGAATGGGTACATCCATCGAAGCTGTACTGGACCTCGACATTTAGCATCATGTGTAAAATGTAATATCAGATGTTCTATTGAGTCAAAGAATGCCGGAGGAATGATTTTTCCAGTTTACATATAATTACAGAAACATATTATTCTAGTTTTCTTAGCGCATTGTAATAAGTTGTCACTGAAAAAATGTCTCAAAAAATATGATATGTCAGTTATCGAATCCCAAATCATATAATTCAACAAACCTATAAATCCAATCGACATAAGTCTTTCCATTATAACATGAAAATCATGACTTTTTTAATCATGTAATATAACCATTTTTAACAAATCTTCCCAAATTGGAAGCCTATCCATCTGGAAGTCTCAAATCATCAATCCACTGAAAAAATAATAAGCTACTCTTTTTGGATAGTGTATAAGCTTCTTTTGGCTTCATTAACCTCTATGATTTTTCATTTTTAAATAGTTCATGTTCTGGTCTCCTGCAAATTTGGGAAAAATCTAATCGTGCCTTTACAGTATCTTTGGTCTTACATGGTGTATCAAAAACTATCTGAAATAAATTATCAAAACAGTTCTTCTCAAAATGCATAACATCCAACATTTGGCAGACTAACAAATCAGACCAATACTGAAGATCCCAAAAAATGCACTGTTTTATCCAATTATGTTCTTTCCCAAATCCATGAATTTTCTATTTGTTTATTGTTTGTACAAATGTGAAGTGGGTAATGGTAATAAAAATGGTTTTAACTATGTATATTAGATCATATTTGGAGGTTCATCCCATTCAGTTGTACCTTTTCTAAAATGATATTTTTTCCTCTGAAAAGGATGATCGGTTGGAAGAAATATGCGGTGACAATCAAAATAGAATGGTTTTTTCTATTGACGAGCATAAAGGCTTTGTTTTCTTTCATACAGTATGGAAGTGATTTTGGACCATGTATACTCCAACCAGATAACATGCCATATGCCGGAAAGTCACTAATTGTCCACATCAATGCATCTTTTGTTAAGAAATTTTGTTTTTCAACAATATCATATGTATTAACACCATCACTCCACAATGCATTTAACGCATCAATCAATTGTTTCAAATAAACATCAATATTTGTTTTCAGATTTCCTGGGATTAATAGAGTCAGAAAGATATAAGTCTCCTTCATCAACATCCACGGAGGAAAATTATACAGAGTTATAAAGATAGGCCAACAAGAATACTGACTACCATATAAACCAAAATAATTAAAACCGTCAGTAGAAATACCCAATCGCACGTTTTGGGCTTCTATAACAAAAGATGGATGCAGATGGTCAAATTTTTTCCATGAATAACCATCATATGGATGATTCAATCTTTTATCAGTTGAAATCTTAGTTTTGTGCCATGACATCATTGACATTGTGTTTTGAGACATAAATAAACGCTTCAACCAGTGTGTACAGTGGAAATATCTCAAATGTTTTACTGGAATCGATCTAGACTTCCATGGTTGAGTTCTTTATACCTCAATTGTCCACAAGCGGGACAACATTCCAATGACTCATTTTCTCCAGAATATAAAATGAAATCATTAGGACATGCATGAATATTTTCACAACCAAGGCCCAGATTACAAATCAGTCTTTTCACTCATGGTAATTTTTAGGTAACACATTTCCTTCAGGTAAGTGTGTTTTAACCAAAAAAAATATCTGAAAAAAATAGTTTATTGACATTGCATTATCTGATTTAACAGAAAGAAATTTTGCAACCTCTTATAAATTTCTTATCATGCAAACAGGATATAATGCATCCCCAGCAGTCCTTAACAACTCATAAAATTCAGATGGTGCCAACTCAAGACTTAAATCAATATCATCGTGAGTTTTAGTTTGTTGAACAGATGGACATGAAACATCATGTACTAAATTTTGAAACCGTGTTGGACCCAGAATCAAGTTATTAGGATCTTCTCTGGAATTGTGTTCACCGTGTTTATACCAAAAAAACATAATCTGGTTGAAAACCAAACCGCAAGAGATGTCCTCCAACCTTGTCAAACGTGTCAATTGTTCTCAGGGAAATTTTTTTACAATGACACTTAATTGTGCCTTCTGAAATATATTCTGGGTTTGATTATTCCAATGCTCAGAAAGCATCAACACCCATAATATATAAAGGATTTAATAAAAAACCATTTCGATTTCTTTGCTGATTTATCCAAGCATGTTTATCTAATAACGACTAATGTTGACTTTCTTGTTCCATATTTTCCTACATAAAATATAAAATCATCACTATTTTTGAATAATTTGAAATTATAAAAAAAACTATATGAAAAAAAATTACAACTACTTAATAATTACCATTAATTAAGGGTGACATAATTTCCAGTGGATTGGAGACTACTCTTTTGTCGGATAGCTCATTTAATTGCATCTTTCTCACACAAATTATAGATAATTATTGCTAATTATTGCTAATTATTCCAAATTATTTCTAATCATTTTTAATTATCTTTAATTATTCCTAATTAATATTAATTATTTCTAATTATTTCTAATTAGTCCTAATTATTTTTAATTATTACAAATTATTAGAAATTATTAGAAATTATTACAAATTATTACTAATTATTACAAATTATTACTAATCATTACTAATTATTACTAATTATCACTAATTATTACTAATTAATACAATTTATTAACAATTATTACAATTTATAACTAATTATTACTAATTATTACAATTTATTACTAATTTAGCAATACATAGAAATACTTAGAAAAATTAAAACTCATTGAATAATTAAAGAAAATTTGGTAATAATCGTTGTGGAGATGATTACAAATTTTCCATTCATTATCCAAGCAGTTTTCGTTTACTAATTATTACTAATAAAAAAATTATATTATCAATATTTATGAAAAAAAATATTAATATTATTAAAATAATTAAAAATTTATAAAATATTCATATTATCAATATTTAAAATATACATTGCTCTATTCTTAAAATATTCAAATCTCAAAGGGTCACCAATTTTCAGGTCATGTGCAATAAAATGTTTGTGTCATCCATGTCTAATGTAAACTCTATAATTTTCCTTGCATGGTTGATCACCTCACATGTAGTGTTGCAATAGGATGACCAAAGTAATGTCATTCTTGTCTCTATGAATAATCTCGCTCCCTTTACATATATCATTCTTCCTTAAATATTTGAGGGGATAACAATATCATTCCCTTAAATTTTCAAGGAAGAATGGTCTATGTAAAGAGTCATGTGAGATAATTCTTACATATGAGAAGGTAATGACTTGGGTTTTCCTATTGTAACAAGTCTTGCGAGGTGATCAACCAAGCGAAGATAATTATAGTGTTTACATTGGTCATGGATGACATAAACTTTTTAGTGCGCATGACTTGACAATTGGCAAACCATTGAGATTTGAACATGTTAAAAAATGAGAAAAACCCGTTGCGAATATTGATAATTTTAATATTTTATAAATTTTTTATTATTTTAATAATATTAACATTTTTTACATAAATATTGATAATATAATTTTTTTATTAGTAATTATTTCTAATTATATCTAATTATTACTAATTATGTCAAATTATTAATTATTATATCTATTTATTAATAATTATATATATTTATAACTAATTATATCTATTTATTAATAATTATATCTATTTATTACTATTTATATCTATTTATTACTAATTATGTCTAATTATATGTAATTATATGTAATTATATATAATTTTATCTAATTATATCTAATTATATCTAATTGTATCTTTATATATAATTATTACTAATTATTACTAATTATTACAAATTATTACAAATTATTACAAATTATTACTAATTATTACTAATTATTACTAATTATTACTAATTATTACAAATTCTTACTAATTATTACTAATTATTACTAATTATTACTAATTATTACTAATTATTGTTAATTATTACAAACTATATCTAATTATTAATAATTATATCTAATTTTTAATAATTATATCTAATTATATCTTATTATAACAATTTATATCTAATTATATCTAATTATATCTAATTATAACTAATTTTATCTAGTTATTACTAATTATATCTATTTATATCCATTTATATATAATTATATCTAATTTTTACTAATTATTACTAATTATTACTAATTATTACTAATTATTACTTATTATTATTAATTATATCTAAATATTAATAATTATATCTAATAATAACTAATTATATCTAATTGAATCTAATTATATCTAACTATATCTAATTATGTCGAATTATTACTAATTAATACTAATTAATACTAATTAATACTAATTATTACTAATTATTACGAATTATTAATAATTATTAGTAATTATTACTAATTATTAGTAATTATTAGTAATTATTATTAATTATTACTAATTATTTCTAATTATTACTAATTATTGCTAATTATTACTTATTATTACTAATTATTAGTAATTATACCTAATTATATCTAATTATACCTAATTATATCTTAGTATATCTAATTATATCTAATTATATTTTATTATATCTAATTATAGCTAATTATATCTAATTATATCTAATTTTTACAAATTATATATAATTATATCTAATTATCTCTAATTATATCTAATTATATCTAATTATTACTAATTATTACTAATTTTTAATTAATATATATATTTATATATAATTATATATAATTATATCTAATTATATGTAATTATGTCTAATTATGTCTAATTATATATAAATATATCTAATTATTACTAATTATATCTAATTATTACTAATTATATCTAATAATTACTAATTATATCTAATTATTACTAATTATATCTAATTTTTACTATTTATATCTAATTATTACAAATTTTAGCTAATTATTAAAAAATTTAGCTAATTATTACTAATTATTACTAATTATATCTAATATTTACTAATTATATCTAATTATTACTAAGTATATCTAATTATTACTAAATATATCTAATTATTACTAAATATATCTATTTATTACTAATTATATCTAATTATATCTATTTAATACTATTTATATCTATTTAATACTATTTATATCTATTTAATTCTAATTATGTCCATTTATTAATAATTATGTCTATTTATTACTAATTATATCTATTTATTACTAATTATATCTATTTATTAATAATTATGACTAATTATATCTAATTATTACTAATTATTACTAATTTTAACTAATTATTACTAATTTAAGCTAATAATTACAAATTATATCTAATTATTACTAATTATATCTAATTATTTGTTTTTATTACTAAATATATCTATTTATTAGTAAGTATATCTATTTATTACTAATTATATCTATTTATTACTAACTATTACGGATTATATCTAATTGTTACTAATTATATCTAACTATTACTAATTATATCTATTTATTACTAATTATAACTATTTATTACTAGTTATATTTATTTATTACTAATTATTACTAAATATATCTAATTATTACTAATTGGTTCTAATTATATCTAATTATTACTAATTATATATATTTATTACTAATTATATATAATTATTACTAATTATATCTATTTGTTACTAATTATATCTAATTATTACTAATTATATCTAATTATTACTAATTATATCTAAATATTACTAATTATATCTAATTATATCTAAATATATCTAACTATATCTAATTATTGCAAATTAACACTAATTATTTATATTTATCACTAACAATATCAATTTCTTACAAAAAATAAATATAAGTAAAAATCAATTGAAATCTAATTTACTTACAACTAATAAACAACAATTAAAATTAACATAAAAATAAAATAAATATAAAAAATAAAATAAAATATAAATTCATTAATCATTGATATTTTGAAGGTACTCGCGCCTTCCAATTGCTCTCGTATAAAAAAATTTAACTAAATTTTTTTCCCTTAAAACTTCAAAATTAATAGAGAGGGAGGGGAAGATCTGAGTGATTTGAAAAAAAAACGGGTGATAGTATATATTGGTTAGAGTAGTTGCGACATGGTTATTTGTGACGGGTTTCCCGTTGCAAATGGTGGTATTTGCGACGGACCCCGTCGCAAATACACTCTTCCGCATTAATTACAGTCAGCAGTTAAAAGGGTATTTACGACGGGGCCCGTCTCAAATAGTTCCTCCCGACACTCTTTTTGCGACGGGACGACATCCCGTCGCAAAAAACTATTAACCGCTGCCTAGTATTTGCGATGGGTAGCATCGCAAATACTCTTGCACGGTTTGGTGCGCAAGCCGCGCAGTTTGGCACGCAAGTCGCGTCAAACTATTTGCGAAGGGAGACATCTCCCGGTTGCAAATAATATTCGCGCGGTTTGGCGTGCAAGTCGCGCAAGACTATTTGCAAAAGGGAGACGAAAAGTCGTCGCAAATAATAGGTAATTTGGGACGTGATTTATTCCCGTCGCAAATACTGATTTTTCCTGTAGTGCATGCAAGATAATAATTGATGTGAGAAACAATATGAATATTTTAAATCAACTATAAATATTTTTTTTATTTGAACATATATGAGTTTGAAATAAATTAAATAATATGATGATGGTGTCTCATAGAAATTCTAGTGGTAAATGTGATGATGAAATGAATTTCCAATTTCCAACATCTATAAATTGTGGGAAGAAAGACCACTGAAAATATCTCAAAGGAAATAAATGATGATTCTATTGTGAAAAAAGATGTCATAATGGAATATATTTTAGAGGAAAAATGTGGCAATCAATTTACATGATAATGGGGAAGGATCTGTTTCTTTGTCATACCAAATACAAAAATGTAGATTCCTCTAGCAAAAATTAATGTGGGGTTTTAACTATATTTCAGATATACATATAAATTTATATTGGAATATCAAAATTAAAAAAGTGATGATGTAATTTGTTTAACTAGAATAATATAACATCAAATGATTTGAAATTATATTCCTTTAATACATAATATGTTAGGTACTATCTAGTACCCACAACACCGAACCAAAAATAGTGATAAAATACTATAAAACCATTAAAATGTTTGAATATAATTTGAATGGAAAATATAATAAAATGAATTATTAAATATATGTATAAATAAAAATAATGTTCATTTTTAATGCTATGTTATTGATAAATTAAATGTATTTCACTAAATAATTAATAAGTGTAACTTGTACTTTAAAAAGAAACCTCTAAAAAATATTTTGTGTTTTTAGAAGATAAATGTACTATAAGAAATATATATTGTCATATTGATAACGATTGAACAGAAGCATTATTAATAATTTATAAGAAATGAGAACATGAATAGTTAATATTTTTAAAAAAATTATTTTTATATCTAACATTTTTTCATTATATTTAAATTAAATACTTCATATCTCATATTTTAGAATGTTAATTTGAAATAACGAAAATACTTTTTATATTCATAATAGAAATATTATCTTAATAGGATGTTTTGGTAATTTTCTAAAATTTTATATTTTTTAGATTAATATAAAACATATATAGTTTTCATCAAAACCATAAATATTATTAATTTAAATATATATATATATATCACCATGAAGATTATAATCCTTTAAATTTGTAACATTTGGGTATAAAATGTAAAAATATACATTTTAAATTTACTATGCCCATTTTAGAAATTTATGGCTAATATTTTAAGAACATCAGTAAAATGTTCCAACAAAAAGAATATTTAGTCATATATTTTAATTAAAATGTATTTTCCCACACATCAATTTCAGATTTATATGAAGGCCACATATTTATTATTTATAATATAATAAATAAATTTATTTCATGAAAAAATTACATTGATAATTTAATTATACAGATAAATCTTACTAAAAACAAACTTTCTAGAAACGATATATTATGCATCACATGAGTTAATGTTAAATTTTATTTTTCTGAAGACTAGAAATTTTATCAGATAAAATTGATCTCATATACCTATTAAGTAGGTCCAAAATATAGAATAGTAATAATTTTATATCGAGTAATTAATGATAAATTAAATATTTAAAATCTAGTTAACACTTTTAAAATGATAATGTTAAAAGCATAAATTAGAAGAATACAAAATACATTAAAAAGGGAAAAATGTGTTCAAATGAATTATTGAGGATATAACCGTCTACAAAATTGAATTATTGAGGTATTAAAAGAATTATATCATCCTCCAATAAACTATTTACTATTTTGAGGAAACATAATAGGTGAAACATTAGACAACACAGGCCTTTAATAAAATTAATTTATTGTTTTATTATATAAAATAACTCTTAGTACAAACCAAATGATTGTGAGGACTAGGTTATTTTGGAAATTTGATAAATATAATAACTAATTTCAATATAATATATTTTATTTATTTAAAACCTTTCTATCATGCACAAAAATTCAATCATTCCTATGAAACATCATTGGATTACATAATGGTGTATATAAATAAGTATTGAGCTATAAATCCATATTAATGGATTATAAAAATCAGTAGAAAATATAATGCAATACACCTGACCGAAGAGGTATATAAACATAATATAAGAGGGGAGATAATCATAATCTTTAAACACAAGTCATGATATAACATGATAACATAATGTAAACAAAACAATGTTGAATGAACGTAAAACATGACATCGTAAACATATGTCAAGGACAAAATACTATAAATAATAACATATTGCGCATAGAATATCCTCCCATAATCATTCATGACATATTTTGAGATATAATCATTTCCCAGCACAATCACAGGATTAAATTTCAGGTACAGGTGTTACATTCTTATCGTGTACGTGGTTATGTTTTCATCATTGATCATTAAACATAGAATGATATTTCTTCACATTTAATCTCAGGATTATAGAATGTGGGTTACATATATAGATCTATAAAATCAATGATGTTTGTGTAAAACTCTGTGAATATTATTTAGTACAAATGGGGATGTCTATTGAATATATGAATTTTTTTCATAGAAAATAACTTGATAATTTTTGTATCATACCGATGGTATGTGAAGATAGATATATAGGATAAATGAGAGTGAATGGGATCTCTCATAACATTTTCAAAAAATTGTAATCATAAGTGATGTGTAAAGATATATCCCAACAGAAATAATTGGAAAACAAAAGGCATGATATAAAAAATTTGAGATAGAGTTAATATTCTTCACTATTTTTATATGAATAATAATTATTTACACCGTCCCAATTTATCAATTCAAACATATTTAAAACAATTTTGGATTTATGGTTTGTTTCAGGATAAAATTTGGAAATTGGTTAGTTATGGAAATTGATCATCTTTCTATCACATTAGTATTTAGATGATAAAATTTAAAATATCTATCGAATTGACGAGATTAAAATTTTCAAGAATTATCACATTCATTGGATTTAGTATTGTCTGTAAGGATAAGATATGATTCTAATATCTAGGGGCCATAAAAAATATATGAATTTAGAAAAACACCTTGGAGGACAACGTGGACCCCACCACCATAATTGTAGCCTAACATGGGATACAAAACTCCAATTGAGGTGAGTATACTAATAATTTTACTAGGACTCATATGAACCTCTCACAATGAAAATTTCATGGTGTTATAGAATCAATAAGGTGGAAATCTAATGATATATTTTGAAGGATTATTCATAGAATTATAGGCTAGAAAAAGTCACACTCATTATAAATAACATAACATAAACTGGAAGAATTTTAATAATTTAAAATATTAGATATATGATAGGAAATTAAATTTATATAATCTATTAGTAAAGGAACATGAGCTGATTCAATGATATGTTGGATGAAATATGATCCTTTTTATAGAAGACAAATTCGAAAGTTGAAACTGATGCACTCGTTTCTTTTCTTCTTCTTTTTTAATTATAATCCATTCAATTTAGTATTATTTTCAATTTATTCTTAATTTATGTTCTATTAAATAAAATATAATTCCTACATGGTTTTTATTTTCTTCTTCTTAAAAACAACCTTTTTCTAAAAATGATTTTCTTTTCTTGTCAATCATTTTTATTCTAACACATTCATCTCAATTACAATCATCAATAATCATTATCATGAGTAACTGGCCTAACCAATATCCTTGAGGAGTAATTTGGTTCAGGAATCCAAAGCCATATTTTTTATCTTCTTTTAGTTAATTCTATGATTATTTTATAGTGGGAGTTATCATCACTATGGTTGTCTAAAGTTTAACTTCTTAATCTAAAATTATTTTCCCTCAATTGAGGCGGTGTATATACAATGTTCATTGTGATTTCTATGTACACTTGTATGTCATATATTGGTTAGATTGACATGTGAAAACATATGATGGAGTGTTCTCACAAAGTTGATATGATTATTGTCAATGATAGTGATCTCTAAAAATTATCATGGGAGAACATTCTATCTTTTCTATTTCTATTTTTTTATCATTGCATAGTAATTTTGTATTCAGTGTAAGTTTGTATTATTTTTTAATTACATTTTTTTTCATAAATTAAATTTCATTCATAAATCATAAAAAATGTAATTAGTTATTCTGGTAATTAGATTATGTAGGTGAACAAACTAGGAAATCTACTCAAGTGGGATGACATTGGTCATCTATCTTGCTGCACTCAGAACCATATAAAAGTTTTCCTTCATCCAAGCCGTAAAATAATAATGCATCAAAATTTATATTTTTACCTTGGATCAAATAAGTTTTTTATTATCCTTTTCTATTTTCTCATTATAGATAAATGGTCATAGTTATTTTTTAAAAATATTAAAAAAAAAATTTCCATGAGGTATCCATACTACTATTACTCTGCATGGAATGGATGCTCAGAGGTGTGATGAAAAAAAGAATAAGATAATTTAGATTTTTACATAGCTCAAGTGAATGACCTTAAATATTCCATATAATGACTACAAGGAGAAATATATAGGCTAATAGAATATATTTATAACACCCAAGTGCAACCAAACCCAATGATGGAGAAAGAACCTGAGCCAGTGATTGATGAAATTTCACCACTCTTCTTAGATATTTAAGAACCCGAGGAGGGGAGGGTGGAGGTACATGAAGATTAATTCACCCTTGGTTAACCATTTTTAGAAAATATATATATATATATATATGTATATTTAAAGGACATGTATACTAAGCTATATGTGGGAGATCATCAATACATGTAAAACATTTATAACAAATGCGAAGAACTACTTCCTCTCTCGAAGAAAAGAAAATAAGAAGAGGCAAAACCAATGAATATATCCCTAATTATGGATGAAGACACCATACAATTGGTGGAATTTTATGAAAATATGGATGAGCCTAACTACCTATGCCCACATTTCAATATACATCTCTAAGAGGCACTTGTATCTGAAAAAGTGATCGAACCAAAACAAAATTCAGGAGATGGTCTTATTTTAAATGATTTAATTTATAATGTTATTCCATAATATTTGAGTAATAGACATTCTTCTATTGAATTGTGTAATTGTTTTAATCATTTTTTTCCTTATTGGGGGATAACAAAAAAAACATATTCACCTTTTTTGGAATGCATGAAGGTTCCTGACATTTTTGAACATGAATTTGAGAAAGCCTATGAGGAAGTCATTATAGTAGATCCTAAAAAACCAAGATATTGTTTACTCACTATGAAAGGGTGACTTATGATTTATATTCATCATGTTTAAATTTTGAATAATTAAAAAAAATTTAACCCTTATCTTAAAATTTCAATTTATACAACCCATGTAGAGAAAACACTACAGTGAGAAGAAGATATTTCAAAAGTATCGACAAATGGATAGGTTGATCCATACATCATCAAACCATTTCATGAATGTTATACTCAATTAGGAAGGGGTTAGATCGCGTTTAATCTATCCATGTATCATTTACCACTAAAGAAAAAGAATCAATTACTAAGAAAAATATCACATTATTGTTCTAATAAAAAAAACCACCCACCATCATGTTTTTTATAATAGTGTGTACTACCCTCTATAGGTATTAAAATATTCTAGGGCCCATTTCTGGGGTTCAAAATAAGATTTATCATTCACCTACATTATATTAATTTCAAATTTATATTCCTGTTTTACTTTTATAATTATTCTATCAGGCATCTCAATCAATCTAATATTACTTAGCTTAAATGAAACGATCCATATGATTAATTGAGTAATTTTTTTTACATATTCATGATAGATTAAGAAATATCTTTTAATATAAGGAGAAAACTAGACAAATATTTATTTCAATAGGTATTTTATTTTTATTAGTTAAAATTTAAACTCCTTACATTTTTTTCTACATCATTTTTTGATATTTCAACTAGAATTTTATTCCCAATCATGAATTTCTGTTTTAATGTCTTTTATAAGATAAATTAGTTTATTAGGAATCATATTATGTCATGTTTTAGTTTTCAAGGATAATAGGATTGAAAGATAAATGGATAATAGTGATAAGTGGATATTATTTTTATTTCAAGATCCTTTTCCAAGAGTTGTGATATTGTATTACTATCAGGGTAGAGAGATGAGTAAATATAATGAAACAAATAATTTCATATTTATTATAATAATATAATACTTTGGTTGTAATGTGATCAAATTCTAAATTTATATCATCTATCTTTATATGAAATCATAATTCAAGATGAATTTTTAATGCGTAATCACTAAAATTAAATTTTTTTGGAAAAAATTGTCCATATATGAAAGAAAAACCCTTCCTTCAATTTATATATATTTTCAATGAAAATAATCACATTCAAATGTTTTCCATTATGAATTAATCTTCATATGATGAAATAATCACTAATAGAAATACATGAATTAACATATAATTAATAACATCAGTTTTTTAAAACCAATTCCACTGGTTTGTGAGATAAATTTTTGGCATCAATTTTACTAATAAATAATGTCAAAAAGTTTTATTCGTGGTTTTTGGCGTTGGTTTTTCTAAAATCTAACATCAGAAACCAAAATATGATAATGTTTTTCTCAGTTTATGTGAAAACTGAAAGTAAATATAAAAAAAAAATTCAGCATCGGTTTTAAAGAAAAACAATGCCATATGATTAATTGTTGGAGTCAGTTTTCCAAAAAAACGACTCCAAAAATAAGAAATATATATATTATGGGCGTAATTTTTGAAAAAAATTTACATCGATTCTATTTATTTTTAGCGTCAGTTTGGGTAAATAACCACACCTAAAGCCATTTAAAGATTCTAGGATCAGGAAACCCTCATTTTCATCGATCTTCGAAATCTAAACCCACAGTGACTCCTCTTGACTAGCGATGACATGGGAGACTTATTTCTGAACTCCAACAGGTATTGTTGACGATTTTGTTCCATTTTCACGATCTGTTTTATGCATTCTTCATTATATCCTCTTTTTTTATCATCTACGGATTATTTGTTCTTATGAAACCTATTTGGGAATATTTCAACCATGGATTGATTATATTTTATTATTTATATTTATTTTTCATTGATAGAGTAAATATTTTTCTAGATATTTCAGTGATAAATTTTCTAATTCATTATACAGAGAAAAGTCAGGATTGGGGATCTATTTTTGTGTAAAACTCCGAATGTTGTAAATTTTTTATTTTTTAAGATAAATTATTTAACAGTTAATTTGATTATGATTTTATTAAACTATTAGTTTACATTTTATTTGAAATGTGATTGACCATTTTTAATGGTCATCACTAACTGTGATTATTCAATGTTCATGATATGGATTAGTGTTGTGTGATTTTAGGTTATCAATTTTTATTTGAATTTATTTTTATATTTATTAGTCAATGTTCTCTCCTAAATTATACAGAAAGCCAATTGAATTAATTTTATCTAGAATAATGTATAAATGTATTGGTCAAAGTTCTTGAAAAATTATTTTAGTCAATGTGTAGAATTGTTTTTATCTGACATTTTCTTTATCTTGGCCAATTGACTAAATAACGTATTGATATTATTTCAATTTGTCATTTTGAGTCCTCATAGAAGTGAAAAATATATATATGAGATGGGTGGGGGCATTAATCTGGTCTACCTAAATCATACCCAAATCCAATTGAATTATTTTTAACCTTTTCTATTACTTTGGACTATTGAAACTCTATAGTCAGTTAGGACATAAATAAATATTTATTTTTTAACCAATAATCAAAAACCCCATGTAATGTAAAATATTAATAGAAAATATAATTTTGTTATTTTTACATGGTTTAGAGAAAATTTAGAAAACCTACTCTATATCATCTTCATATCCCACTGAGACATATATTCTCCACTATAATATATTAATCATTTAAAATGGGCGTCCAAGGATTATCTTTACTCTAGATTATCCATAATTCACAAGGTGGTACATAATATTACCCATGAAAACATAATAATACATCCCACAACACCTTTCAATTGGAATCCCACTTTTTTCTCAAACTACTTCTTATTTAATTTACTCACCTATAATAAAAATGTTTTCACAACATCCAAATATTAGGCCTGATATCTCACCTCTGCATCTTTGAACTCCAATATATAATTGTGAAATAAAAATATTTAAATGGAACTATGATATTCTGATCTGTTCCCAATTCTTATTAATCAATTTATGGAATTATCCACTAATTTCATTCGTAGTGATCCTAACCAATAGAACTTAGATTGGATTCCTCTTAAATGTTTTCATTTCATTCTTTGTGAGTTCACAACAATAAACTCAATCACACCAACTCTTTATTATTCCATATAACTCATGGATCTTTTTTGTTGCCCAATTTTACCAAATAATCTATATATATACTCATTATGACATGCAATTGATCCAAAACCACTTATTATTCCTCAAATTATTTTATTGTTCCCTCACCCAGATGTGTTGTAAGGTATATTATTTTAGTTATGTATTTAATTTTCTATATCTTATTTTGGGAGTATTAAGATGGAATTCACTTATAATATGAACATTTACTCTAATTATTATTAATAATAATAACAATAACTAATATTATTCCATTGAAATTAATATAATATTCAAGGCTTTTGACATTATACCATCAAAATAATGAAAAAATATGTAAAATGAACTAATTAAATTTAGATGATTGATATTTTAATTAAATTACAATATCAACAAAACACCGTTATAAAATTTGAAAATAAAATTTTACTATTTGTAAATGTGTTTCATATCTGATGTTTTCTGTCTAATTATCAATATTTTTTAATTAAATGTGTTTTTATTTAAAAATTATCTATATATATATTTAAATTTTTATATGTTTTAACATATTCACCAACTATTTTGTGATATCAGAAATTGAATGGATTATAATTGGATACATTTATGAACAACCACTAGTGAATATAAAAAAGGAGTTGATGAATTATTGGAATTTTCTTAATGGTCTCTTCAAAAAATTGATTTTATTTTCTGTCCATGTGTGAAGTATCTAAATATGATAAAACTGAACTCCAAAGATATCAATGAACATCTCATTTGTTATGGTTTTATCCTTAATTATACATGTTGGAACTTGCATGGTTAAGGAAGTAAAAATTCATCATCCAATGTTGATTAAAATATTCATAATGAGGCAGAGGATCATATTGAAGCTTTAAAATAGGATTTAGGGGTTGAAACCATTGAAAAAATAGTAAATATTGAACAATTTTATAGAGATACTGATAAACCATTATTCCCATGTTGCAGTAAATATATAGCGATATCATCAGTTTTGAGATTAGTTAACCTAAAAGAAAAAATGGGTGGAGTGATAAAAGTTTCTCCAGATTACACGAGACTTTAAATGAGATACTTCTAGAAGGAAATGGGCTTCCCAATTCCAATTATGGGGTGAAAAAAATATTAACTCCAATGGGACTGGGATATAAAAAAATTCAGGCTTTCCCCATTGATTTTGTAATGTATCAGAAACAAAATGAATATTTATCATGTATTCCTACATATGGGACATCACGCTATAACATAAATGGGAATGTCAACTTAGATTCATTCTCAGGTGATGTCATCTAACATCATGAAAAATAGATTTTTTACTCTCTAATGATATCATCCAATATTTTATGCATACAATTCCGATATTTGAATTTTGATTTATTTTTAGGTCCCAGAATCAGAACTCCTGCTAATGAAATTTGGTTCCTTCCAATAATTCATCATTTAAAGCAGGTCTTTGAAAATCATATTAATGAAAAATGGTTCATATGACATTCTGACAAGGGAAACTCAGAAGGTAACTAACGTTACCCTACTGATTCACCACGTTGGATAAGTTTTGATAATTTTTTTTTGAATTTTTTGGAAGTGAATTTAGAAATATTAGAATGGGATTATGTACTGATGGAATGAATCTATATCATAGCCTCATTATCCAACATATTTAATGCCTTTTTTTGTAGTTTGAAACTTTTCCACACATCTATGTATGAAGAAAATAAAGTTATGATGAGCTTGATGATTTTTGGACCAGAAAACTGGTAAATAATACTGATGTGTATCTTTCACCTTTGATTGATTATTTAAAACTTCTATGGGAGGAAAGTGTAATATCTATTGATGCATACAAGAAATATTATTTACTTTTGTATAAAATGATAATTTTAACTATAATTAACTTTTCTTCATATATAAAATTGACTTGATATAGTGTTAATGGAAATAATTCATTTCCAATTTTTGAAGAATAGACTTCGTATTATCAATTCCTGAATGGAAGAAAGAAAGTATACATGGGACATAAAATATTTTTGTGAATTGATCATCCTTGTCATAAGTTGATAAAATCACTTAGCATATTAAAAGAATATAAGCTCTCCCCTCGACCATTTTCAACTGAAGAATATTATGACTGCGTAAAAGGTATTCATTCGACATTTCAAAAGAAAAGAAGTTTGGGTTTTCCATTAAACATCTAGAAGAAGCAATATATTTTTTTTGAACTACATTATTTGAGATTTTTAGAGATTAAAAATAACATCGATGTTATCCATGTTGAAAAAAACTTATGTGACAAATGGATTGAAATAATGTTTGAAAGAAAAGGAATGAAAAATGATGGATTACATGTTATATTGGACATGATATTAATGAGAATAAGTGTGTAGTTAGCTCCCACTATGAATGGAAACAAAACATACTTACCTCCGTCATGTCACTCATTATTCAAAATTGAAAAGATTATTTTTTTCATTGTATTCATGGTATTAAAGTACCCAGTGGTTTTTCATATAATGTGAATATTTTGGTGTAATTTAAGAGTTTTAAATTAATAGATACGAAACCTCGTGATTTCCATGTGTTGGTGCAAAAACATCGACTAGGAACAGCCCGTAGTATATTGCCGACATCTAGTAGAAATACTATTATCAGGTTATGAAATTATTTCAAATAGATATGTAGTAAAGTCATTGATCCAAATTGGTTAGATGTGTTGTAGAATGAATCAAATATTATTCTTTTTCAACTAGAAATGTATTTCCCACCCAAGTTTTTTGATATAATGGTTCATCCGCTAAATCATTTTGTTTGTGAGATAAGAATACATGTGCCTATTTATTTAAGATGAATGTATTCGTTTTTAAGATATATGAAAATTTGGAAGGGATATTTTAAAAATCCTTATCAACCAGAGTCCTCTATTTTTCAATAATATGTATCATAAGAGGTGAATGAGTTATGTACTGGTTATTTTTATGAGGTGTAGAATATTGTTCTCCCTATATCTCAACATATGATAGTTGATAGTGAAGGTATAGGTGATCAAGGTGTAATGGTAATATTCCTACAACGTGAAGAAGTGATGCTGGAACATTTGTAAATTTTAAACAACACAGATGAGGTTCAATCATATATATACTCACATATTGTAGAATTAATGTTATGATATCAGAAAAGATACAAAAATTGGTTGATTATTGAGCATAAGATGACAATTGTTTCATGGTTTAAAGAGAAAGTCATCCCAGATATATCTGCATCAGAAACATTGAAGTGGTAATAAGGGAGACCATGCTGTAATGTGATAACATGGCCTAGTTTTTATATTAATGGATACACATTTTACACAAAAAACCTAGATGATAAGAGTACCATTCAGAATAGTGGTGTGATGGTTTTCGGTGGAGCAATACATTTTTTTGAGTGGAAAAGATAAAATTCCAATTTCTACATCAACATCATATTTTGGAGTTCGTCAATACAAATGGGAAATTGAATATATAAAATTTCAAGTCACCATTTTTAGGTGTAATTGGGTTGATTGAAATAGTGGGCTGAAAGAGGATGAATTTCGTTTTTAAATGGTTGATTTGAAAATATTTAATTACATTGTTGACCAATTTATCATGGAGACACATGAAAATGAATTATTTTATATCATTGATCTATCAAATGATTAGTGGTCAGTTTTTTCATGAAAAAAAGATACCATTTGGGTGATGAGGATGATTCTAATGATGTTAGTTATTTACATAAGCCATTTTCATCTGTTACGCAATTTCTAGATGATTACAATGACTATACGACAGAAATAGTGCATGCAGTACGTAATGATTATAATGGAAGCATGTGAGAAAACAATATATTAGTCACCTAATGTTTCTGGTATATATTTATATTTTGTTTCTTCTTTTGAAACATACAAATTCATGCCTCGTTTTTTACATAATTATTTTTTTCTTCCTTGTTTCAAACTATTTAGTTTTCTAATGATATGTAGGTACACAAAATTTCATTACACCTTCTAGTAGCAATGCCATATACAAATAGAGAAGAGAAGTTACCGAGGTGTATCTATTTTTACATATTATTAAATATTCAAAAATAAAATTATTTAATGAAATATAAATGGAAATTTACAAAAAAAATGTAGGACTACTGATGTGTCCTCAGTGAAGGAGACTTCTCCTGTTACTACTATAAAACCATGTTCTCAAATTGTTAAACATGGTATTACACTTTTACCAAAACTATCACTTGCTCCTGATGGTGGCAGAGTACACATCCGTTTTAATGATGATAATAATGAAATTGGCCCAAATGAAGTTCAATTTTTCAGTTATATAGATATGTAGAGCCATTATAGGATTAGTATTTTATATCAAGATTGAAAGTTAGTTGATGGGATGACGAAGCAATAGCTTTGGGTGGATGTGATGATAAAATATCTTAATTGATATCTTTTGTATCATTTTTTGAATATTGAATAATTTAAATGACATATTTAATATATTCAATTACAAATAACATTAAATTTTTAGGAATCCAGAGAAATTAAGAAAATACATATCTTTTTAGTAGCGGTTTGATGGAGAGATTTTAAAACAAAACTGAAGGAAATATGTTTTTAGAAATAGAATCTTTGAAAACCCATGCCTCAAGTATCCATTTAAAGATGAAGATACACGGAAGAGATTTCTGGACATTCGTATTGAAGAAAAATTTCAGGTATGATAATTATTTTATATTGTGAAATTTATTATATATTTTTTAGCTAGTAGTTTATTTTTATATAACATACCTCCAAGAGATCTCATCATGAGAACAAGTTGAGAAATATATAACCTAAATCATTATCACAATGAGGGTATTCATATTTGGAGTTGAAAATGATGAAATTAATGTTTGAATCATTAAGAGATTTTTCTATTAGTGCTTCAGAATATGCCCAATTTGGTCCACCTTCTACCCCACTCGCCATGAATAATGGAAATGAGAAAAAGAAGGAAAATTGAACAGTTTATTACATAGGATGCTAAGAAAGTAGCTGATAAAATTCTAAGTAAATATTATTTATTTGTTATCAATAATTATATTTCAAAAATTATAAATTGTAATATAACTATTTTATTTTTCATTTCAGGATGAACTTCAAGAGAAAGAGACACATGGCCCTATTATCCCTAAGGGTTGGATGGGCATACTGGCCACTGAATTGGAAAAGGCAAAACACCTCGATCATGTCTGAGGAAATCAAGAGGGTGTTAGTATTTGACTGGTTTATTGTATGAGTAAGAAATCAGGATTCCTTGAAATATAATCCTTAAAAGAAGAGTGGAAATATATAAAATATTCTATGGGTGGTTAAAATAATATAGTAGTATATAAGGCTTTGTTAGAACAGATTCTCATACAGTCACAATTTGGCCAGCCTTCCCATGTATAGTATTTAATTTTCATAAATTATTCTTTTTTATAAATTTTAAACACTTATATAAATTTTTAATTTATCATCCTTCTCATTCCGATCACCCAGACTACCCTAGCACATTTTCTTACCATGCCATGTATGAACATCGTTTCTAGGTATATTATTTATTTTTCATCAATTTTTCTATTTAGTAAATTGTAAACACTAATATAAATTTGTCATTTTTCATCCCTCCCAGCCTGCTGACCGAGACTACACTGCCCCATTTGCCTACCCTAGAGTGTAATGGCAACCTTCCAACGTATATTACTAATTTGTCATCAATTTCTCTATTTGATAAATTATGAACATTATTTTTACTTTTACATTTTCTATACTTTCGAGCCTGCTCACCCTGACTACCCTGCCCCATTTTCAAGTCCTTCACCATATGATTAGTCTTCCTAAGAATATTATTTATTTGTTATTAATTTTTCTATTTTATAAATAATAAACACTAATATAACATTTTTATTTTTCATCCTTATGAGCCTTCTCACCCCGACTACCCTGCCTCATCTACTTACACTGTTTCTCCACCACCTTGCTCGGACCAAAACATATATTGTGAGTAGTTTTCTAGAGATCCTCACAAACATATTGTTGCTTTAGGACTCGTGCATTTTTTGGGAGATTTTGTACATCACCATCCTATGCAGATGGGTTTGGATTGTGCATCAGTAATCAATATTATAGATCCTAATACTCTACTACCATTTCCTAACATGGATATCAATAGAGTTGGGGTAGTGTGGGGTATCTGTTACTTTGGCTAACTGGATCGATTCGTTATGTTACATATGAGGTATGTGTTTTTTAAATATAAAGTATGAATGGTTAAAAATTAATTATAATGTTTCCTAAAATTTATCTAATATAGGATTATCTAATAGAAAAAGAATTTACACATATGAAACAAAATGTTTATGAACAATTGACTGTATATACTTCTGATATTTCATATGGGATATAAATAATATACAATAATATTTTTCATAGAATTATATCTATGAGTTTCAGATGGTGACTATTATATGCAGAAGGGAATAATCATTGAGATTACTCAAAGAAGATATCATTCATCTAGTTGATTTTGACGATCTCAGCCTTAATGTGGTACAGTTGTTTACCATGTAAGAAAATTGTCATTTAAATTTGAATTTCATTAATAAAAGATGATTTTAATTTGAATAACTATATTTTATTTTTATGTTTGGTATCTACACACACTTATTATAAAAAATTAAAGTACATAAATTTATGTTTTTATAGATCCATGTTTAATTTCCAAAGTAGTGAAACATGTAATGAATCGTAATAGAGTTATATATATGAATGAGAGAGTATCACATATGAAAATTCAGTGTCGGTTTCTCCCATTTCATGATAAGTAAGAACATTAACATAATTATGTACTAATGATAATTATAATGTCATTCATTATGAACTTTCATTACTATAAGGGGAATTCGATGTTAGGAATATTTTGCCCAAGTGAATGCACCGTATATTGGTTTTTCTATTTATTATGGAATGAACGTAAATGATTTTCCACCTTATTAGAAAGGTAAGTTTTTTTATAAGCTCATTATGATTTATTATCATTGTTTATATATGTATTATTAGGTTATATACATGAAAATGCAGTTCATGAATATATTTAATAAGGAATATAGGTCGATAAAGACACCAAATAAAATTAAATATGTGGTCATACAGGTAATTAGTTTTTATATTATATTTTTTTCACATTTTTTGGTAGTATATTAATTTTTATTAATAGTTTAATGTTTTATAACAATAGTTTAATCTTATAAAAGGAAATATTGAAAGTGTTTATTATATTCTACAATTCATGTATGATATAATCCCATCCAGGGAAACTACTGAATTTTATAAGGCCAGTTGTATTAATTTTTTTTCATATTTTCTTCCATATTATTTTATTTTTTATCACATATCATTGAATGTTATTGTATCCATTGAATGATTTATAGTATTATTCCAAATATGATATGAATCATATTCAATCTATTTTTGTGAACTGTTTGTTGTTTCAGATTAGGATTTGGGGTATTTATATTATAATATTTATAAGTAGTATTACAAATGGGTTAAGAAATCTAACTTTATTGATATATTAGGTGATTGTAAAAAGTAATAATTAAATGAATGCTTCAATAATAACCAGTAATGAGAATTTCGTAAATTTTAAGTACGTGTATTTTAATTCTACTTTGTTTTGAAATTCTAATATTATGAGTTTTCTATTTTTTGTATCTTTCAACGTCGGTTTTTTTCTTTACGCTTGGTATAAGAAAGAATAAATAATCAATCAAACATGTGATGGGAGGCTATGTACTATCCATGCTGAGATCAACCCATGTCATACCTGCTACAAGCCCATTCCAAAAGGGTAAAACCGACATTAGAAGTGACCAAGAACAATCCAAAATTGAATTAAACATATTACATTGTATCCTTAAGGCATTGAGTATTGAGTCAGGCCACAATGAGGATGAGTGAACACATACTTGATATCCTAAAGACATCAATTTATTTCATGGTACATGGTGTCCATTATGAATTGAATTTTATGTCTTGACACATGCATATTATATATACATTGTAATCATTTTCTAATGTCAGGTCAACCACACTGGTATTATTATATCATGATGGTCCAGTTGTTCCAACTTCCAAATAATGCTTCCTTGTGCATGGTAATAAATTCAACAACAAATATCATAAAAGAAATCATAATACATGTCATCATGAGATATCTATAGAAACATACATAAACATGTGATAATTATCTAACATGGTACAAATTTACATAAGAATTTTTAGGGAATAAAATATCAAATATGGTCTCATGGGATACCCATGCACATTAGTTACCATATCAGAAAATGTCTATCAAGTCCACACACACACACCACTATGAATGACACAAAAATCATGGAAACATTAAGAAAAAATATATTTCGATATATTCAAAATCCCTTAGTGGTCACAAATAAAATGGCTTACATGGATTGTACGTCATTCCCTCCAATTCATATGATCACCCCAAGTGGTAATAGATTGATGTAGTATCATATTCAACTAGTTTTTCATCTTACCAAAAATATAAAAAATAAATAAAAGATAGTTATAAACTTATTCCATCATTATTTTTAACATGTCACATATTTCTATGAAAATGGAAACATTGTAATTTTTGTATTTAATTAAAAAACCCCTAAAAAAAATCCTAATACACATCTATTATAAGAAATGTACATAAAATCATCCAACTTTTGATATCAACCCACACGTAAAAGGAAACAAATCACTAATTTTAAATGAGAAATGAATTTTTTCCACTGGATATATGCATTGGCCATATCATTCTCTACCAAATTTATCTGATCATCTATTATAGAATAATTTTACATCGAACCAACCCATACATCCTTAACCACAGATTCATCATTGCCTAGAACTACTTGAAACTGAGGTTATACAAATGGTTTTAATCCATTTGTATAGAGCATAAAACCATTGGTATATCTTATACCAATGGTTTGATGAACCATTTGGTGATAAACCGAGGGGATATTTCATTACCAACAGTTATTCCTTAATAGTTGGCATAGACAATTGGGAAATCATCTACTGCAACATTTTATTGATAACCGTTTGGATAAACGAATACCAATGGTTTTTAACCGAAGGTGTAGAACATAAGCCTTCAAACATGACCAACGGTTCTGAAACCATTGGTATAGACTTCTTCCAAGGGTTTTACCAATGGTTTACTAAACAATGATGGTATAAATTCCCCTTCAAACTATTCCAATGGTTTATGAACTTTTGGGATAGAGTTCCTAAATAATTCAACATAGCAGACCCCTTCAATTTTAGCCAGAGTAGGTACAAATTCAATACAGTAGACAATACCCACTCAAACATTCCATACAAAAACCAATACCATAAAACACCACACTAAAAATAGTTAAATACCATTCACATAATTTTTTGAAATCAGTACAATACCATATACAAATCACAAACACATATTACATAGAATTCTCTCACTATGGAATACAAAGAATTACACTATATTCCATACACAAAGAACAAAATACATAGTATTCACACTAAATTCCACTGTTTTCAACCGTAATTTTTTTTCCCATAGAATACACATAATTCCACTATTTTCCATAGAATTCATAGAATTCACCCATTATTTATACCTTCCATTTCAGAAAGGATAGACATCTCCAAATATATCACAATTGCATACAAATAATTAAAAGAACTAACACAACACGTGAAAAGGAAAAAAAGTTCATTGACTTCACCAAGGATGAGTTTCAATGGGAGATCATAATTCCAAGTACCTCCAATATTTCTAGAATTTATAATTTTGGACAGTGACTAGTTATGATGATATCATTTATTTTTTTGTAGTTGATATATCTCATATAACAAGGACACCACCATAGTTTCAGAGGTACTTTTCGAATATTGATTATTAATGTTCCCTATAAATCTGACAGTATATTGATGGAGTTTCAATAATTTCATGGGATGGATATTTTATTATTGTTTTCAATGGTGGATTTACATTGATGTAGTCAGATGAGATCCATTGGTGAAACAGGAGGTCAGATAATTCTTCCCAATAATGGAGGGGGAATTCATTTACGTGGATCTTGAATGGTTGGATGGAAACATGGAATAGAGAACTATGTGGATACTATGGATTGGTGGAAGTCACATGTTTAGTAGTGTGACATTAGTATGTTCCTGAGAATATAAATTTAGTGGGGTATTATTAGACCTGAATTCAATAACAATTATCAAGTGGTAACATTTATGGTTCTTATTTATAGTAATATTCAGAGACTAATGTCAAATCTTCGTATTTTTATTCATCATATACAACACTTGGGTGATCCTAAAACATGATAACACACCAACAACAAGGAATTATTATTTCTATAATATTAATACCATTAAATATATATAGAATCATCATTTTAATAGATATTCAATTTTAGGGATCATGTGTTTTGTTCATGGAAGTATGCTAAATAGTGTTATAAGTAGGTAATATGTTGTGTGGAAGGTGATGGACAGGTTCAATATGAAAGATTCAAACAGGAAGGATTATTTTGGAGGTTGGATAAAAGTGTATTATAAGTCTTTGAATTATGAAGACGAACTATTTATGAATGTAAGGGTGGCTTTAGTTTTGATATGGATAATTCCCTGAGGGTTTTGGTAGGGGAAGCAACTTGTATCAGTACCAATGTACAATGTAAAAGAATGAATTTATGAGGTTCAAGAAATTCATAATTTCACTAATAGAAATACATATAATCTTTCAATACAAATACTATCTCATTAAATGATATCATGTTTACAATTGATGATAGCCATTAGAAATAATAAAGACATGTAAGATTAACAAAAAATAGTTGTTATATATAGGTAATCTAGTCATTTTGAGGTGTCCTTTTTGAGATATTGAAGGTTCAACATGAAGATATTTCAAGGAAAACTATTTTATTCTATGGATATTTCATCGGCGGAGATAGTTAGAAGACATCACCCTCTCAAATCTAGTAAAATCCAAGGGTAGAACAACATTAATTTCCAATAATAATACATATATAGATTGAGCCATCTTTTTTCACTATTAGTTTGCATGTTTGATTATAAATTACAGCTATGTTGTAATTGGATCATATTTTTTAAAGTTTTTATGATAATGTTTTACTAGAAAAAACTTCTGAGGGTTATGATTTTTTCTATGGTTTTATTTTTATTACAAACATATTGGAGTTAAAACATGACATATATTTATTTTTTTATTTTCTAGAAAATTATTTAGTCTTTGTTGGTTTGTGTACTTGTGAACTGACTACATATATATATTTATATAACAGTGTATTTCGGATAGCTGAATAAGATTTTGTGAAAGTGGTCTAAATAGTGTATCATCATCATCCCCTTTTTACAACAGCACACCAATCTCAAAGTCGAATAAAATTAAGTTCATTTAGGAGAATCATCTCCTCTTCCCAATAATCATTTCCACCTTATCTTATTGAATAATCCTACTCCATGTGCAATGAAACAATCTCCATTGTTACTATAAATATTTAAGGGATGGTCCCGTCTTTATTTCCGAGAGTGTGAGGTGTCATTTGCTGTAGTTTGGGATGTCATCTGTTTGATACGAAAACATGTAATTATTTTCTAAAATTGATACATGTTTTGTACTATAAATTAGTAGATATTTAATAATGAATTCACATTTTTACGATATTTAAAATATTTAATACGGTAATAGTAAATTTGGATATTCATATTTTCTCCCATGTAAATTATTTTAATTTTCATAATACACAACCTTAGTATATCTATTTTAGTTATTTTCTCTCACTTCCTAATTCGACTTTTTTTTGGAATTATTTCCCATACACATTTGATTTCATATTACGAATTCAAGAGTGGGAATATTTTGGGCCAACCAAATAGGGGGAATGTCTAAATTGAAATAAGAATAATTTATACCATTAATTAAAATGTGGCTCTATTGTGATAAGGAGGCTACAAAGAAAGATAGTCTAGGGATCCAACCCCATGATCGGTGCCACACACCCCAACCCCGCGACTGAAGCCCCGCACCCCAACTTCTATATTTAAAAAGTCTAATAATAGAGGATGTATTATTTCTTAAAACCAAATTTGATCTTTCAATTAATTTACTTTTTATAAATATCATAAGGTTACCATATATATTATCCACCTCCATTGGGTAACTAATGGTCTAGTTTGGAGAACCCCTCCATTAGACCACTCATTTGGTTTTGAGTGACCCAATAACTATTTAATTATTCACTCCACACACAACATGTGTCTCATGTTTTACTATAATTATAATTAAATTTTGAGATAACTATGATATTATAAACAAAACTCCAAAGAAATCATCAAGAACCAAAATTATTGGTCAAAACACAAAAACATAATAACCATACCTTTAAATAAATCCAAATGAATAAAGGTAAAATACGATTTACATTGAACATATAAATCAGTTTGAACATACCAATTTTATGTGGAAGAACAATCAACGATATGAAAAAAAAGGAAGCATTGTAGGTTGGGATGAATAGTTCACAATTTAGAGGGCATCTATCATTTAGGGAAAATAAAAATATAAAACAAACTTGTCATTAAATAAAAAAAAATTAAAAAAAGATAAAATGGAGGGAGAAAAGTAAAATAACAAATAACTTATAGATTTTAGTGGAAGTACAAAAAATTGATTGTTGGAAAAAAGGCTTCACACAATGGAAAAAAATCAGAGCTCTCGTTTTGGGAACAATGACGGCAGATCAGGGTTTTAATATTTGTTGTATTCTATCCGAAAAGTTTTAAAAACCCCTGGGAACCATGGTTAATTAATATACAAATGGTTTTATAAAACTGTTGGGTAATAATGACCTATCAAAATGGTTTTTTAAAACTATTGGTAATGAGGGGATAATAATGTAATATCCCAATGGTTCTAGAAAAACCATTGGGAAATTTGGGGGTAGGAATTAAAATTTCTGAAGTTTTTGAAAACCTTTTGGAATATACACTCATATAACTCTTATAAAAATTGTTTTAAGTAAACTATAGGTATATAGACCCTATCCAAACTTTTATCTAAACCATTAAGATGTGGGCATTGGTATAAGTGGTATTTCTAGAAGTGTACAATGACATATTCATCGAACAATCGACAATAGATATCATTGTGTTATCTCAAGTGATTCTGCAATGTCATTGTCTAATTTTATATAATATTTATTGCTGCATTGGCCTTTAACTTAAATATATATAAAATTTTCATTGACTCAAATTTATTATCTTTGTTATCAATGAATATTTGGGCGGTGTGAGAAATAAAAATTCTGGTGTTGTGGGACTTGAAAAGGTAAAAAACTTTTTGAATGAAGTCATTGATTGTTGGTAAATGTATTTTAATTATACTTTATAATTCCAATGCGTAAATATTTTTTTGATTAGGTAGATTAAAACAAGTAAGATATAGATATTTATTTAATGATAAATATGGATTGTTTGTTGTATATTGTTTTTTACATGGGTTTCGATTTTATTGGAACTGTAATTTTATGATTTTTCATTAAATTTTTTTTTACTTACATTGTCAGTTTTTATAAAAACTGAGGCCGATATTTTTTAAAAAAATTTGTTTTACACCGTTGGTTTTAGATAAAACCAAAGCTTAAAACTAGATCCTTAATGATTTTTGGTTTCGGTTTTTATATAACCGATTCTAAAACCCTTAGAAATATTTATTTTCTGCATCAGTTTTTAGAAAACAAATACCGAAAAAAATATATACTTTGAATTTATAGATGTAGATTAAAAAATCACCTTAAATTGTGTTTTCTCACTACTGTATGACAATAATCTCTAAAATCATAATAAGGGAAACAAACGTGACATCTTAAAAAATAACCATATTTAACATTTAGTATTATAAAAAAATATGAAAAAATTTGAAAAACCATTTAATCATTTTGAAATCCTATTTTATCATGATTTTTAATCATCACAAGATACCCAAAATATTTCATTAATACTAAAATATAATGTCCATCCATAAAAAACAATATTTTATCAAATCATTATTTAATTAAAATTTCACAAATATAGTTTTTTTACATTATCATCATATTTCAACTATTAATCTCTACTAACTATTATTATCTCAACATTAGACAAATATTATGGGTTATCTGTCCCTCGGTCATTTATTTTCCAAATATATCAACACACCACTAAATATATTTCTAGGGTATCTGTAAAATTCAATATTTTCATAAATATCCTAAAAAAGAAATTACTGAATAACAATAATTAAATGTTTCAAAATTTTTATAAAATGAATATCTTTGAAAAAATACTTTTCAATTTAATTTGTGAATCTGAATATATAAAATCATAATTCATTCCACTTCCTTCTTAAAGAACTACATTATAATTTTCTACATATTCCTTAATAATTCATTCATATGATAAGTCACTCATAATCTCTTCACAATAACACTTAACTCATTTAATCATACGTCATTATTGGTAATATTTTTGAGATTTACAACTTGAAATATGATTTATTTTGTATGCCTATATTATAATTTTAAAACAATCCTCTATATATGATACTATAGGAAAACTATTATCACCATCTATTGTGCTAACAAAAATTTCCATTTTATTAGTTAATTTACCACTTTATAGCCTTCTTTTCAATACATCAAAAATCATTTAGTTACCTTCAGATATTTACCCAGGTTACCATCCAACATTATATATATGTGGGTAGAATAATTTTTATTCCTCCTAGGTCTTTAAATAATTATCTCCCATGAAACTATATTTGTCACTTATCAGATGTGTTAAAAAACTTACTTGTTTTATGGTTGTTAATCCTAAAATGATATACATGATAAGGACATATCATGATTATTTTCATTTTAAAAAACATTTCATTTGGTTTATCATGTGTAAAATCATTCTATTTTACATAACACATAGTAATATCATAATTCCTCCCAGTTTTATAAATTGAATAAAAATAAAAATAATATAGTGAGAAAAAATAATCATACTACTAAATCATATAATCATTGAAAAAATTCTATTGAGGTCTAAATAATGAATCCATTATTTTAATATATGAATCATTAAATTAAATATAGTCTAATCACGGACATTATATTTTTGTATCAATTCTAATGGTTCATAATGATATTTTGAAATAATAAAATTAAATCCTCATGGGTTGCCTCACTAGGTGTTTAGTTTCAGGCCAACCCATCCTGAACTGGTGACGAGGGAATTAATTCCTGACCGATCCCTATTATATTTTTTACCCCTAATAATTTATTCCCCACTACAATATTAAATTTCCTATATCAATAAAATTATGTATTAATTGGATAATCATACAATATGTACCTTACCAACGATTCATGATGATATCATAGACCTAGTGTTATCCACAATGTTTTCACCAATGATATCTAATCCTAATCTCCAATAAAACCGATCCATACATTGATAACAATTAATGTTATATCAGTATAATTTAACAATATATTATACAATTTTAGATAAATATTCAATATAATTCAAAATAATATTTTCTCGAGGAATGTAAAACATTAGGCTTTATTGACACTAGATAGATAATCAACATATTTCAAAAAAAATTCAATAACTCCTATAAGGTTATATTATAATAAAACCCTTATTATATATTTAATTCTTAATACAATTCATCATAACGTTTGGTATAAGGAAAAATAATAATGGTGGACTTATATACACTATAAGGGTAAAAATGTGTGATATTACTTAGTGATTCCATGTTGGAAAACATATAAGGGTATTGGGAAATGATTATAAATTAACAAATTCAAACTCAATTATTAAAATATAATTAAACATGAATCATTTCATATGGTTTTATCAATCAGAGTAAATAATACCTGAGTGTGAATACTCATATATCGCCAATCCAGATCCATGTCAACCAGTCATAAGAGTATGATATTAGGTTGATTCATACACATATGAATATAATATCATTTACATATTCAATGTTAATTAACAAGGATATAATATTTTACAAGGTTCACTATCCATTCAATTATTTACATAATAAGGGTTCACTCTATTGACAATCACAGTGGACAATGTACCATAAAAACTAGATTCACTCCATAATCAAGTAATATTTGTCTCATGAAATATAAATATATTCCTAAATCCAGGGAGTTGTATATAATACTTATCCCACCTATCATATAATAAATACCATACATATGTGTTCCAAAATAACATGAGTGATTCATAATATAATCATTTAATCAACTATTTAAAATAAGTAGGTTTCATGAATATATAAAATTCACATAATCAAATTCCAAAAAAATATAGGTTCTTGATTGTATCATAGGATCGTTCATTATAAAATAATCCCCTAATTAACCCATGGTAATGAAACATGTTTCTTTTTATCAACATAAGATCATCATCATCATTATTTGTTGATTACATTTTCTAGAATTAATAGGGATTATCCCCAATGGAACATAACAATCCTTAATGAATACTGATACAAATGAAGCATTCCTTTAAAATAATATTCAAATCCATATTTCAAAAGAATATCAATATATAAACTTCCTTTTATAATATTTTTCCTAAAAATTCTGAAAACATTGTAAATATTGTTTTTTTGACATTAAATACGCAAAATTGTAAAGAAAAATTATATATAATGAACATTCAATGTGGAGGGAGGATATGTTAATAACGTATACATTATAATATAAAAATAATTATCACACTTTACCAAGAGGTCAAAAAGATAAATAAAAAATTATTTTTATTCCTTTTTAAATATATTAATTTATAATGAGAATTTAATTTTTAAAACATTTCATATATCAGTAAATAATTAAATAATTATTTTTCAATAGTTTTATTCTAGAATAGAATTTTTGTACAAAAATAATAAAATAAGAGCATCATTAATTTTTAATTACATTAAATGATACTATTAATTACTAACGAGTAAAAAATGATTCTATTAAAAGAATTTTTCTGGAATATCCATAATAGAGTATGATTTATGGAGATTTATGTTTAATATAAATATAATTTTCCTCAATTAAAATGACGCTTATGAAATAGAAAAATGAAATGTAATTGTAATTGAAATACATTACCTATGTAGTAATACCTAAATAAAAACCTCCTAAAAGAGATAAATATAGATCGATTTTTATTAATACACAATATTTTAATGATAATATTTATGAAATAAATTCATTACATGTTTATAAAACAAAACAATGAAGTGAGATTTGAATATAACATATGTCTATCTAGAATAAAATTAAGTGGAGAAACCCATAACTAATGTGTAACCATTCTAAATATGGGATAAATCATCCTTTATAATGAATATTTATTTATTATTAAACTTATCCATAAAATTTTTAAAAAATTATTACAATATAATATATACTAATAACATATTTTTACGATCTTGTTTACAATCATTTATAAAAATCCCTATATCAGATGATTAATATTTCATTTTTCATTCTTTTTTTAGTTTATATGTTGATGTAATTGGAATTGACCATTGTGATCTCTTATATATATTGTTGAAAATTCTATAATTATAATATTTATATATCATGTATAGTTTTATAATATATAATATAATGGTATCATGAAATATCAATTACATCAATTAGTGGAGATTGTAGTTAGTAAGTATGCATGAGTAATGTTCCACTTTTCAATGGATGAATGAAAGAATGGAAAAAAATAAATCCCTTTCCATAATAATTATTATAAAATATAATTATTAAATATATTCATTTTATCTATCCTTATCAGTGTCCATGTATTGAAGAAATGAAAGTTTGATCACATCACTTCAAGGAGGTGGAATTGAATCAGTTCACATGAGGGAATTGTAATTTTCAATTGCATATGATGGTAATATTGTTGATATTTTCATATAATTATATAATAATAATAATGGAATAAATATCACATATAAATAATTTACCCATTATAATAAATAACCAGGATTAAATTTTCTATATGATGAATCATATTAATATAAGGAAGTTGTAGTCTAAACGTATTGACAAGTGATACATTCATTTTTCATTTAATGGAAACATGGTAAATAAAGGTTATATGATAATCATAACAACACCTTGAAATATTTATAATAATATATCCATAATTTTATTATATATAAAAAATTCTTATCGGATGTATGAGAATAAATAAACAAATAGATGATTTTTGTAAGGTGTCTATATAATAATTGGGGGACATCATTTCAATTACAAATTAAGCCTTTGTAAGAAGACCATAGGGAGAGAAATGAATCTATACGACGAAGGGAGTGTGGGGATTATAATAAGATATTATGGAAGGTATTTTTTGATTTAGAGCACTCAATCATTGTGTATAAATACTAAAAGGATGTTCCAATTAATAATGGATGAAATTATACACATGGAAATACAAAAAAATTAAAATATAATATATAAAAAATCGTGTAAATCGTAACCAAATTGATATAATTTATAATGTATGAAATTAGACAGTCTTAATTCAGTAAAAATTTTACATTTAGTCATGTTTATGTTACACATTAAATCTTATGTTATAGTTTAATCACCTCATTAATCCAGAAAACCTTAATTGTGGTAAGACGTCTTTTGTCTGTTAAGGGGAAAAAATAAAAAAATAATGATGAATGTGGCTCTAAAATGGAGTATTTTTTCTATTTTTGACCATTATTAATACCAATTTCATTCTTTCAATATTTGTTTTATTTTTTAATATTTTAATTTTAATTTTTCGACATGAAAATATTATTCAATTTATATTTAAGACTATTTTTTCCTTATAATTTGAAGACATTAAGAAAAAAAATTGTCTATAATATATATTAAAGTAGAATAATTAGTTGTTTATAATTAATTCTATCATTCAGGTAATAAAAAAATACTTCCAAATAATTTTATTTTTATTTTTGAATGATATTTTACATTTATTTTTCAACTCCTTTCACATTTACTATATCACCATTGCGTATGAATTTAAAATAATTATCTAGTAACTAAATAATAAATATAAATTACAATAATACTTTTTTGATTTAATGTAAAACAAACATTTTATATTCATTAATAAGTTATATTTATCGATATGACATCATATAATAGATATTAATTAATTATTTTAGCATTTTGTATTTATCAATTTATTAGAAAATTTTAAATGTTATAAATAATGGAATATATTTTGAAACTGATATTTATATAAACATGTGTATATGATTTATATTCTGAGGAAACACTAATCCAATTTGATAAAAGCATTTGATAACTTGATTTTTCTACCTTACCTCATTATTATTACATCATCTAACTATTTTTACACCAATTGATTTGATAGATATTTATCACAATTAATATAAATAATGTAACAACTAAAGGATAACTATTTTAAAATTATGATAATATTGATCCTAGATACTGGATCCATTTTTAGGATTAATTATCTAATGGTTTCATATGTCAATATTATTATAAATGTGTCCATTACAATGAAAACATATTTATAGAAATTTGTGTGGGAGGAAAACAAATGAACTTATGCAAAAATAAAATATATTTTTGATTGATATAAAATTATTTATATTTTATTATATAATATTGATCTTATAAAGCATTATGATAATTTTCACAATATAATGGGAGTTTTGAATATTTTGTTTTCCTTAAAAGTTATGTTAATTTTACAAAAAAACTTCATTTTTCAATATTCACTAAAAAAATATTTAATTTTAGAAAATATACTAAAATTCACCCTAACATAATATATTCATAAATATATCAATAATTAAATTTAATAACTAAATTATAATTTCTAATAATTATATAAAATAATCATAATTTTCTAACAAAAAATTCAATAAATACCATTTTAAAAAAAATTGATGAATAAGTTGACATTATGTAAAAAAAATTCATTATTATATTACATTAATAAAAACATTAAAAATTATTATTAACTACTCTACATATTTTTCAAAATTTTTATTTCTATACATATTTTGAATATACATCATGGTCAAAACTGTTATATTTAAATAATAATATTCATATATTACATCGCAATTCTCTTAAAATTAGTGTTTTGTGTTAAGAAATATATTGATGATAATATTATTTTAAACTAAATTCATTGGGTATTATATAGAAAACAAAGAAAACTATGTATAAAAAAATGAACCACCATATTTATCCATCCCATGAATACTACTGATGGATTTTCCTCATCAAATGACATCACACTAATATCATAATTTCTATATTGACATACAAAATTAGTATTCAGGGTTGCATAATCCTTCAATCATATATGATGATATCCTAAATAATAAAAAATACTTGAGATCATGTTATCAACATTCAATTAACCAAATAAATCATCATTTAATGGGAGATGACTAAAATTATTCTAAATCAGGTGATTAAAAGTGTGATAATATAAAAACAAACACTGAAAACTATATAAATTATTTTGAAGTAGAAATAAAATAGCATAGAATTTCACCCAGTTTTAAATTAATTATATTAATTAATTATCATTATTATGCATTTTTATGTCATGTAATAAAATTGGGTCATCCTATGCAAAGATATTGAGAAAGGAGTTACCAATATCTACAACACTATCCTAAACATGATCATTTTTCACGTTGGTCGAATCACAAAATAATATAGAGAAATATCCATGTACACATCATGTCATGAGGAAAAAACACAAGATGATATATTATATAAGTAAACAACAGGATAACCGTCTATGAAGACAAAGATTCAACATTTCTCCATCCACTATAATGGTATTTCATTCTAACAAACACTACTTGGCCTACCTCGGCACAAAATAATACAAACTAAATCCTAATGTAATCCAGAAAAATCTACACAAAAATATCTAATCTCTGTCTATAAATATGGTGCATGAATATTTTAGAAATTATTTTAATTCTCCTCAAGAGATATGCTACACTACTATCAACAAAGTCTATGAACTTATAATAAATGTTTTTTCAACCTCCCACTAGTATAGTAAAAAATTAATGGGACTAGAGAACTCCAAATAATGTCCTAAAACATGGACTATGGTGAGTGTGAAAATGGATTTTATGGATCCAATATCAAAATGTTCATATAAACCGGTATAATAAAATCATATCGTACTTAACACAAAATTTTTCTATCCAAGAATTAGAAACTATAAGGCATGAATCTTACTACGTACCGCTCAACGACATCATTATCCCTAACAGAGGCCACTTCTATGGATATGACATTCATATTATCCATGCAGAAAAGGGAAATAATATGGTAGACGTATACCTACCCCATCCCCTATTATATTTCATATAATAAAAGACCCTACCCACAGTAATGCCTTATATGATATTAGTGTATCAGATGATGCTAAATTGGGATAATATATTCAACCCAAATATCAAGGAAGGCCAACCAACAATTTTTTCTAATATGACAATCCTATAACAAAATATTAATCCAAGTCCAATCCATTAAAATGGGTTTAGTAACTATGTGATCTTGGGAAATGGTCAAATAAGTATGATTCCCACTTCATGCTGACAGAAACTTTTCCATCTCAACAAGTAGTCAATAACATCATGTTAGAATCATTCCCTATATAGATTAAGGAATAATCCCATCAAATTAGGATAAAATCTTAGAAAGTGTCATATCAATTACCTATAGACTCTCTATGAAATCCAAATATGAGTTAAATATATATGGGATGAATTTGAAATTTATATATATTGTCTATCTAATTTTCATTTTTATTTTGAGTTAATTTTTGATTTTATTAATTTTTATGGATTATGGTTTGATTAGGAAGTGTTGAAATAGTTTGTTCCTGATATTGTGGAGTTGTAGAGGTCTATAATAGGGATCATAATTTTAGAATTGTTAAAGGAAATTTTTTTGTTTCAATAAAAAATGTTATTTTTTTGAAGAAGGAATGTCGGTGGACCAGGGTTGATACACAACTTGAGCTAATGATGGGAAATTCACAACAAACAATTTGACACAACATAGTGAAAAATAAATATTAGGTGAATGATTTACAAAACCATACAGGTTTAGAAATTATGTGTAACTCCTCATATAGTTGGCACATGTTTTGAAAAAACAGGTTACCAATGTGTGTCCAGTTGAATTAACGAAACAAAAATATTCATTAATGGTAATAAATCAACCAATTTAGCCTAACATTCTTCTTAATTCAATACCAATAAAATCAAAATATATAGAAACATTTTCTTTGAAATTTTATCTCATTTTAGCCCAATTTTATGGGATCTAAACATTTTAGGTATCATGTGATGGTGGTGTGTGATCCATAACCCTTAATTCTTTGGGATTATTCTAGATCCACCCATATTCATTTGAGTTGAATCATATTTGTTACATATCATAACCAAATATCTAGATTAAAATGATATTTAATAACTAATTTTTGGGTCATTACTAGAATGGTGATATATCTAGTGAGATATTGGAATCTTCTTTGATCCATTTGAGAACACGAATCGTTGGAAGATCACATGATATTTTTTCATGACATCCTAACATACATTTCTTAAAATCTTAATTGATAATGTTCAAAAAATATTTATTAAATAATTAGGATCAGTTATAGGATTCATTCACAAGTGGGTTAGATCTAGTTGGTGTGAAACATGGTGAAAGTTAAATTTCTAGGGATAATCATGGAAGAGTACATCAATTTACTAGAGGAAAAATGATACCAATAATATTTTCACTAATATACTCTTGTTTCCTTGATATGTTACTTACATTGTCATAGCTTGATTGAGAGTTGTTGATTGTCATCACATGTGTATGCACGTGTGTCCTGTGAGACCCATTTATAGTGCTTGATTCCAAGAGTATCTCTCTACATCATGTTATACCATGTCCGTGTTTATAACATATGGTTGTCGGTTTTAACTACCTATGATGATGGTATTTTAAATTTTCTCTATATATTATCTACAGTAAATTGTTTGATAATCATTTATTGAAGGATTTTATTGTATTTGGGAATTTTGTAACATTATGATATGATTATCCTTTAGTGTGGGAGTATACACAACCTGGAAAAGTGACAATGATGAAATGAAATATAGTGTAGGGATATGATGAACATGAGGATAGAAATGAAGTAATAATAATAGTTGTAAAATTGGATTGTTTCATAACCCATGACAACATAAGGTTACAACAACACTAAGGATTGACCTGTAAATGAGAAGTGATAAAGATATCATAAGGCATGACTTGATAGATAGGTGGGAAATGATAGTCTTGTGACCCGATCAAACACAATGTATTATGGATGATAAGCCTATTTAGGCATGTAGCAGCTAAGAATCGTTACACTTTTTCTATAATGAGATACATTTTTCATAATTTTGAAATACTATTGATTAGGAATATTGCTATGATTATCCATCCCTAATGGATACATAGTAGTTATGAATGATGGTTGTAATATATATTTTCTCACAAATTATAAAAATATTAATTTTTTCCTGTGAATATTTATTTTCCATAGAATTCATATGTTATACTTTTGAAATCATGTTTTGGATGCATTGTTGGTGCGCTACTAGTTTTCATTATTCACAACCAAAAAGGTAATCTAGTTGTAAATGTAGACTTCATGATAATGTATTCAATGAATGGGAAGGTCACAACATGATGATTTTGAGGAGATAATGAATAGTTAATGAGGAAATAATAGGAAGGACTCTAGATAGATGATTCATTGTAATCATTTATTTTCATATTTTGGAGAATATATTATTTGACCATCAATATCACTATTCATTGATTTGTTTGACATATGAATTAATTTCCATGTTTTATAGAATATATTAATGTCATTATCATCAGTGTTTGGTTCTCTTATATTTTTACTATATTATCCCATGATGTCTATGATCTTTAAGGGAATAGTATCCCCATGTTACACTATCCCCTCACTACTAGTTGAAAACCACTTGTATATACACTGGTTTCATGAAGTTAAGTGGATCTTCAAATTAGACCCAATGATTTGGGTTGTGGTGTTAAAATATGGTGTTAGTGTCATGAGGTTCATTTCATTAATTTTTTATTTATTCTAGAATAGATTTGGGATATTTAGAACTTAGGTAGGGGATTTTTCATTCTCATGGAAGCTCATGTGTAATGATCCTATGAGTTATTAGTTTAAGTATATATATTAACATATTATGGAATTTTTGTTCATTCATGATTAATTATAATTCAATTAGGAACTTATTTTTGATATATATTATTGTTGTAAATTGTATAGTTATACTTTAATAAAAATCATTCATCAATTAAAATTATTGGGCAGTATATCTATGTTTTCTACTGTGTTATATCTGTTGGAATTATTTTTGTTAAATAATATCATGTTATTATGATTTTTATGTATATGAATTGGTAAAAATTCAGTTCAAAATAACTAGGATTGAGACTTAGTTAGACCTATGAGGGTCATTATTTAAGTGTAGGTTTTTCTATTATTTCTCTTCTAATATAAATCACTTATATATAACATAGAACAACTTTAATTTAAAATTTAATAAATATATAATGATAATTTTAAATTTTAATTTTGTATTTAACTAAATGAGACCTCATATATGCTTCACTATATTGAAAGTATTAAAATAACAGAATTCACCAGCTTCGTATGATTCCATAACTTGTTTTTCCAGTTGATACACTTGAGATTGATCCCAAAAACGCCTCCATCCATTTAATAAATTGACCCACTCTAGCCTAGATTCTTTCAGTTTGTAACCACCTATGGTGGAGGGATAAAAATAAACAAGGCTTTCAATATAAATGAATTACTGCTCCATCATATTCAGAAATTTTAGGGAATTAGAGGACCACATGACTCTAATCTGGGAACTATCATATTACAAGGTATTTTCGACTTGTTTGAGACACATGAGGAAATATATATCATGAAAGCTATATTCACGATTTAGGTAAATAATAGAATAGTGGGTAGTTTTGAGAAAAGTATGAAAAAGTGAGGGCCTCTCATTGTTATCATTCGAGAACTAGTTGTTTGGGGAATTTATTATGGACAAATTGAAGATGAACCATTCTCAAAAATTCAGTGAGATTCAATTGGGATCCATGAAGATATCTATATTTTATTATTGTTTAAAAAGACTCTATTTGGTTCTCCCATACTAGATATATGTGAGATAAATAAGTAAAATATATTCATTATTGGTCCTTATCTTGATATGATATGGATAATTAAGATCATTAACCACATAAAGAACCTAGAGGATTGGTTTTGGGCCTCGAATATAGGGAATTTCATAAAGGATGATAGATTATTTGATATTATTCATTCATTCATTAATCTTAGGGGATTATCTATTGCTACTATGATGCGTATCAAATTTGACAGTTGGAAAAAGAAGACTGATGATATAAAGTAGTGTAAAAAATTATAGGTTAAGCATATTTAATATTCTTAAGATCCATTTAGAAGAGTTTAAAAATGTTTCAACAATAGAATGATCAGACACTACATCAGGTTTGAACCAATACCATAGATTAATTATTCATTATACGGAATGAGGATAAATCTACACTAATATGGGTCTTGATATTATTGGTTAGGATTCGTTATAGATATATAAAATTCATGATATTCAACCTAGGGATCCCACAATGTTTTATAATAGTAAGTTCATACCATTCATATTATGTAGACTCAGGAAAGTTAGGAACATTAGGGTCATGGATGTAGAGCTAAGGAAGGCCTATAATTTTCAATGTAATATGTTCTGACTAAATAAATAGAGGTACCACTATCAATTCAATGTAAGGTATATATCAATTATTCAATTTATACCACTCAATTTGATACTCATGCTTCCATTTATTTTATAAACTCAAAATATAATTTCTTGCATGGACTTACTTTTTATGTTGTGACCAGAGTTACATTATCTAAATTGACCATTGGGGGGGGGAATAATGATCATATATAGAGTTTATATGAGTGACAAAAAATCATTGATATCTATGGAAATACAAGGGTCATTTTAATTTTAGAGATGATCAGTTTCAATGTTACTTTTAGAATAGATTTTTTTTCTAGTTGTCAATATCATACCAATTGTTACATTAGATTTTTACTTTCAACAGAAATAGAGGAGATATGTTCATGTTTTTTATTGAGTGGGATATCAATGACGATAAGATTAGACCATAACTAATTCAAACTATAGATATTACGACACACATAATGTTAATGACTCCTTTTTTAGAATCCACAATATACCCCAAAAAGATCCCCTTAATGGTGGATCAATATCCTTATGTTCTCCAAAATTTCATCTAATTTCATCCTCCATACAATAATTTGAGTTAGATATTGATCTTCTTTTGGGGGTGAAACTGATTTTGATTCCTCTATGTATTTGGGTACTATCTATTATGGGAGTGTATACTGTGTCGATAGTTGATTTGGTGGAAGAAGTACTTATTGAAATGTGTATATCAACTTGGGGTGCTTCTGTGATTTTTTCAATAAAGTGATATGGTAGTCAATAACATTTTCTGTATTATAAAAAGAAAAATAATTTAATGGTGATGAATATGAACCCTTTACCCAGGATTGATGTAATGGTTTGGACCTCTCTAGTACATTCATTTGAAAAAATCAGGTGTACGAGGTGTTTCGGGAGGTCTTGTTGACATATCCCCAACACTTTTCCAATTTTTTCCCTTTGGGTGAGTACTTCCAATGGTATACCATTGTGAACAGTGTCATCGGTAACCTTCTGTGAACAGTTTCATCGGTGACCTTCTGTGAAAAGTGTCATCGGTGAGCTTATGTGAATAGTGCATCAGTGACCTTTCGGAAATACTGTCATTGATGACCTTATGTGAACAGTGTCATCGGTAACCTTATGTGAACAGTTTATCGGTGACCTTCTGTGAACAGTGTCATCAGTGACCTTATGTGAACAGTATCATCAGTGGCCATATGTGAACAGTGCAACGGTGACCGTGTGTGAACAGTTACATCAATGACCTTATGTGAACAGTTTCATCGATGATCTTCTGTGAACAGTGCAACTGTAACCTTATATGAACAGTGTCATTGGTAACCTTAAGTAATCATTCAAAAGGTCAGGTTCCAATGGTGAAATTTTCATTCCATTTCCAAGTTTACATTTCTGTGAACAGTGTTTTCAGAACGTTGAGGATCCAATGGTGGTCAATTCTTTCCTTTTCCAAATTTTGAGTTCTATGAACAATGTTTCTAGAATGGTAGGTGTACAATGTTTCTAGAATGGTAGGTGTATAGTGATTCCAGAATGGTGGGTGTACAGTCGTTCCAAAATAGTAGGTCGATAGTGTTTTCAGAATGGTAGGTGTATAGTGATTCTTGAATGGTAGATGTACAGTGTTTCCAGAATGGTAGGTGTACAGTGTTTCTAGAACAGGAGGGTGTATAGTGTTTCTAGCTTCCTACAGTTTCACCCCATTATCATTTCCTTTGATGTAAAATGAATTTAATGCCACGTTTTAAGGACTCTAAGGCCGAATAATAGGGAATACCTCCTATATTAATTATTCCAAAGGTTCAGGATGTTTTTACTTGGTCAAACTGTGTGGTTTTATGCAATCGGCTTTTAATGTAAAATCAAGCGTATCTTAAACCATCTCTCCATTAAACCTTTAAAAGTGACAAGATATCTTTCTACATTTTTCTTCCTCCTTGTTCTCTGCTCTGAGATGCTTGATACTTTTCTTCCTTCCCGTAGTAATCAAGATATCAATATTTTCCATGTGGATTAGTTTCCTCAACGTCCTTCTTCCTGCAAGTGTGCCCCCTATTTCGGTGCAACCATGAAGTATCCATCAATCTTCGATATATGGAATGTTTTATTGTCTTTCTTTCAGTGGTCATCTTCTCCTATTTCTCCTTTCCATATTATATAATGTGATCTCTATGCTATTAATGGAGTTTTTTTGGGATTCAGTTGGTGCGGTCTAACCGTGGTATCCTCAGGTGGATGTAGTTGTCATGAGAGGAGGTGATCGTGATCTATTGTGTGGAATATTCTTGTATATAGACTGTCATGAACAGTTTAAGGTAGGGGATTCATTTCTTCTCTCTTCTTTTATGTGTAACTTTATTGTTAAAATGTTTTATCCCACTATATGACAATGTAATTGACATAATAAATATTTGAACTGGATAAATAAATTGATATTGATCGTATGTTTTTACCTATTTTTTTCTATATAGTGTGATCTATATTCTTGATTTACTTATTTGTTCGTTCTTGATGTAAATCTGCAATGAATGTAAACTGGGATTAATTGATAATTGTTTTTCTAATGATAGAGTGGCATGTAAAAGAATCTGGTTCTTGTAGTAATATGATGTTAATCAAATAGGCTCAATAAGAATGATTAATTATTTGTGATAACTTACTGATTGGGTTTCCAAAATTTGGAACCTGCGAATAATAATTGGTTAACCCAATATGGATTAACGAACCGGTTTTTTGATAAAAGATAATTCCTTGTAGGGTTTTGAGTTACCCTTTTTATTGTTAAAGGGCTAAGAGCCAAATTGTTATGATGTTTGTTTTTCTTCTTCTTATGTTGTGATGTGATCATGGATGGATATTGTGATATCTGTACGGGGGGGATGGAGGCCTTTTGGTTGTGGAAAAAAATGATGCCTAGTGTCGTGAGATGCATTGGTTTGTGCATGTGGGTGTAGGGGAGGACACCAGGGATGGTGGAACAGGATGGATGTGATTGTTCGATGCTTGCTGTTTCTTTTTGGTTGATTATCTGTTGTACTTTTCCCCACTACCTAAAGCAACTGGTTTTTCTTACCCTTCTTCCTAAAGAGGCGAATATGTGATGGGTATTCCATGTTCTTTCCCAGTTTAGATTCTCAAGGAAGGATGGGTCTACGCTCTTACTCTAGGTGGCAATGACTCAACGGGTAGTACATCTACTCACCGTGTTGAGACCCCTTGTGTTTAGTAGCATATAATGTTTTTCTAGAATTCCAGGGAATGTGGGAAAGTAATTATGTAAAGCATAATTGAATAAATTTTGTTAACACATTGGGTTGGAGTTTTCTAGAACATAATGATGAGGTTGTAATTTTAAAGTGACAATGGACTTTGGGTGTGACGATAATGAAATTTAACATGGAATTGTAAATAGTAAAATAATGTTTGAAGATTTAATTTACATAAAATTGAACTGATAAAAAGGGAAGGATGTAAGAAATAATGTTTTTTAAATGGTTGTGTTCTTATAGGATACCTGATCTTATAAGAGGCAGTTCAGAGACTGAGAGACGTTAGCTACAGTTGAGTCTAAGACTATGTTTTACCCATAGTGTGGTTGTGATATATTGTATATTCTGTACTTTTTGTGTTTCTATACTCTACTCCACCCCGTTAGTAAGGGTAACTGACACCCTGTGGATTTTGATCATTGGGGGTGTTTTCCCAAGATTTTGGTGGGTGGATGGATGGTTGACTACCCCATTTGGCCCCACACTCTTTTCATTGTAGTTACTTACGCTGGAAGGTATAATGGTTAGTTTTCCCCATATATGTGTGTAGAGGGCTATAATGGCTTGTGGTTATTCACACACATATATTCTGGATATTGTATCATATGGACTACTATAGGTGTAACTTGTATAGGTTGTGATTGCTCGAGGATCCTTACTTGGTGTATGGGATGTAATGGCTTGAGGTATATTACCTAATACACGATACACGTTTTGTGAGCTGTGGATTCTTCTAGAAACAACCTGGTTACTTTCATGCATGGACGTGGTGGTTTTGTTTCCCAGTGATCATATTATGGTGCTTCGCCTAGGTGTCTACGGGAAAACATTTTTGGAGAGAGATGATTTGGACGTACGACGTTGGGGAAAAGAGGAAAACAAATGGGGAAGTAGTAGTGGGGTACCCTTGATATTCTTTATTATATTATATACAGTTGTATGCATTACTTGGTGAGAGTATCCATTGTGAGGTTGGGAACTTATTATAACTGTTTAGGTGAGGAGTTAGTTTCACTTGTTGTTAACTGTTCTTTAGCATGCTTTCCTTATTTTTTCACAAGAGGCTTCGGGGAGGATCCTACCAAGTATATAGTTGTACTCACCCTATGTATATATAAACTAGTTTTTATATCACTTGGAGTAGGTTGGAGATTAAGCTAGTTTCTACTAGCATGGGGTTTCAGGAGCTATTTGAGCTTGTGGTTGCTGCAGTTTTTACTTTTTTTGGGTACTCTCAGTTTTCCCCTTCCAACTGTAGTAGTTTATCAAGACATTACATATGTGAACTTGGGTTTTATGTTAAATATAAGTTCTATCTTGGAGTTGTTTGGTGTCTATCTTATATATTTCTGTCACATGTGTTCTCTTAGAGGTTAATTCCTCCCATTTGTCTATTTACGATACCATCAGTGTTAGTCACCAAACCCAGGGCCAATTGGATGAGGGAATCGGGGGTCATTATCTCCCTTCTCACTTTTTCAGCCCAGGAGGGGTACACTTTGTGGGGAGGAGTCATGAAAAAATGGTATTAGAGGTCTGGTTGAGGGATGTGATGGAGTTTGGAGTTAGGTATATGTGAGTTTTCATGGGTTGGTAGGATAATAATGTCATTCATGTTTATCAAGTGATGTAAACAATAGATACTGGATGAGACATAGGCATTCAGGGGCCCCTTGATTTGGTGTATGGAATTTTAAGTTTACAATGGCCGCTAAGCTCGGTGATACATGATTCAGGGAAGAGACCTAGGAAAGGATCATGCATCATTTTTTTGTGCCTGTGTTTTAATTGGTAGACCATGGGATAAGTTAATCTAAAATGAATAAAAGAAAAAAGTTAATTAATTAATGCTGAGTCTTCCATATTCCATGTTTATGAGCCTTAACTATTTCTAATTTCATAGGTATGGATCATGGTCGAAGTCCTTGTCAGGATCGCATAGAATATTACCAAAAGTCTATTCCAGTAGATTGCTACAGGGAAGCGGTTGACGCTGATGACACTTATAGGAAGACACTCTGAGAGTTTCAGCGCATGAGTATGCATAAGTATGAGGGCTCCATTTCAGATCCAGTTACGGAAGACTGGTTATAGGAGGTTGAGATCAAATTCAGTTTAATCTATACTCGGAAGGAGCACTAGGTGTCCTTGGATGTGCCGATGATGCGTGGAACAACGAGGAAGTGGTGGTTCTTATTCCTTGGGGATCATGAGGAGTCAACAATATCATGGGAGGAGTTCTGATACATGTTTAGAATCAATTTTCATTCTTCGACCACAAAGGCATACTGTTGCCAGTAGGTTCTTACCCTTCGACATGGGGGCTCCAGGGTGCAAGCGTTTGTAATCCATTACATTAAAATGTTACGATATGCTTCGGATCTGTTTCCAGATGAAGAGGCCAGGGTGAGGCATTTTGAGGAGGATTTGTATCCAGTGATCAAGCGCCCAGTCACCCCATTTATGCTGAAGACATATCTTGTGTTGCTGGTGAGGGAAGAGGATGTCGAGTGGACTTTGTATAGAACTGGATCATCATGAGAGATGAGTAATCGTGATTCCTTGCAAATCAGAGTTGTGGTATGGGGTTCCTAGTTTTCAGGGTAGAAGAGTTTCCGTTCAGTCGGGTGTTGGTCCTATCCCTTCACATCTCATTTATCTGGAGGCAAGAACTCTCAAGCCTATGCTATGGGATCAAGAACTAGTTTTTATTGTGCTGGATGAGGTCATTAGAAGCGATAGTGCCTGATATTTCAGAGCAGTCATTCTGCACAAGGTGTTCCGCTCCAGGTTCCTCCATTGAGGCAGTTTGAGCCGAAGTAGTAGTAGTAGGTTGCACCAGCATTAGACAAGAAAAGGGTAGTTGGGGAATGTAGAGGAAAGCCCCGTGACCCTCCCCGTCCACATAGAGTAGAATGTGGCCATCGTGGTGGTAGTCATCAGGGCCATAGAGGCCATGTAAGAGGTTGTGGTCACCTTCATGCTCTAGTGTTCCCAGCTCTAGTCGAGCCATACATCGTTCGAGGTACCCTTTTCTTTTTTTCTACCTTGGTGTATGCCTTGTTTGATTCATGAGTGACAGACTCCTTCATACACCTACCCTTTTACTTACAGTGGGATATGAGGTAGAGAGGCTTTCAGTGCCCTTGGTGTTGACTATGCCATTTGGAGGTCTTGATGACTTATTTGAAGTATGTAAAAACTATAAGCTAGTGTTGGGGTAGCACCTCTCTTGGGGAGGTATCCATTGTTTATGAGTACAACCATATGATATCATCCTCAGCATGGATTGGTTGTATTTGGTGCATGAAATCGTGGATTTCATCAGGAATAATTTCATTTTAATTGGTGTCAATGGAGAGCCTATGGTGTTTGATGGTGATCGAGATCCTCAAATGAGTCATAGGCGCATTTTGTCTTTATCATCCTTGATGGATGAGATGATTTTGAGTTATTTAGAGGTTCAGTAGTTGGAATTTCCTATGGTCATAGAATAGTACCTTGAGGTCTTTCCAGAATAGGTTTTAGCATTACCCCCTCGATAACAGATCAAGTTTGGGATCGATCTACCACAAGGAGAGTATCTTATCTCTATGTATCCATATAGGATGGACCCTTTTGAGTTATGATAGCAACGTATAGAGATTGATGGTATATTATAGTGCGGTTTTGTTTGTCCATGTGTGTCACTATGGGGTGCACCAGTTTTGTTTGAGAAGAAGGCTGGCGAAAGTATGAAGTTGTATGCCGATTATCATTACTTAAACAATGTTACAATAAAGAATCGGTATCTGATTCCTCAGATTGATGGTTCATTTGATCAAATGAAGGGTGAAAGTCAGTTCTCAATGATTGAATTGCGGTCAGGAAATCATCAAATGCATGTAAAGGATGAGGATATCCTGAAGACTACATTCTATTGTCGTCATGAGAATTATGAGTTCTTTGTAATGATGTTCAGTGTGACGAATGCACCATCTATGTTCATGGGATTGATGAAATCTGTGGTCTGTGATTTCCAGGATATGTTCATGGTAGTTTCCATAGATTAAATCCTTGTGTATTCCATGTCTGAGGAGGAGCATGCAGAGAATCTACATGTTGTTTTGTGAGTTCTTCATCAACAACAACAGTTTGGGATGTTGTCGAAGTGTGAGTTTTGGGTTCGAGAAGTCCGTTTATAGGGGAATGTTGTTCCCCAATAGGTAGTAGTCATGGATCAATTAAATATAGAATCATTTGTGTCTTGGGAATCCCCAAAGTAAGTGTTGGAGGTGTGATGTTTCCCTGGTCTCACAGGATACTACTGGAGGTTCATAGCCAATTTCTCACGAGTTGAAACTCCTATGATAGCATTGACATGGAAGTATCAGGAATTTAAAAGGACTGATCAATGTGAGGAATCATTCGTGTATCTAAAGGAGAAGTTAGTAAGTGCTCTAGTTCTTTGTCTTCCACCTCAGGGTGTTCAGTTTAATATTTTCGGTGATGCTTCACATCGACTGTTGGGTTGTGTTCTGATGTAAAAAATATTAGTTTTTTAATATGGGTCTCCGTAGTTACATCCCCATGATCATAACTATGCCACTCGTGATCTTGAGTTGGCATCCATTGTGTTTTCTATGATTTTTTGGAGACATTAACTCATTGGTGATCGCTTTATGGGATTCACCGATCATAAGAGTTTGAGGTATGTTTTCTCCGAGCATGAATTGAACTAACGACAACGTCAGTGGATGGAGTTCTTACCGGAATTCATCTTCAAAATTTTGTATAAACCTAGAAATGTTAATGTTATAGCTAATGCACTGATTTGGAAGTCACATAGTGATACAATGCATGAATCTGGTGACTCCTGGAGAGTAATTGAAGAACTGTCAGCAATAAATCTTGATTTGGGAGAAGTTGGGGGCAGAGGATGTCTTTTTCAGATGATGGTGCAGTCATCTCTCATGAAGCAATTGGATGATTTCCAATTGGGGGATCTTGAGGTGGAGGTGTGGAGAGACCAAGTTGTTTGTGGTGAGGCCTCTAATTGCTGGTCAGAGGATGAACAACAATGAGTTTTGTATCACAGAAGGCTTTTTGTTCCATTGAAAATGCACGAGATGGTTCTCATAGAGTTTCATATATCCCTTTTAGTGGTGCATCCTGAGATGAAAAAGATGTATCGATCCTTGAGGATCCAATTTTTGTGGCCTTGGCTGGAGCATGTGGTTGCAGAGTTTCTATCTTGGTGTTTGGTCTTCTATAAGGTGAAGGTCGAACACTGTGTTCCTAGGGGTCCGTTCCAGCCATTAGATGTTCTTCAATGGATGTTGGAGGACATCTCAATAAACATTGTTACTGGTTTACCTTGATCTCCAGGACGACATGATATTATTTGGGTGCTAGTGGATCACTTAACAAAATCGGCCCACCTTATAGAAATCAAGGTGTTGACCTCAGTGGAAGTTTTGTTGAGGCAGTATCTGGAGAAGGTGGTTAGAATTCATGGATTCCCAAAGGCAATCATTTCTGATAAAGATCCATGTTTTACCTCAAGGGTGTAGAGAGGTCTCCAACATGCTTAATGTTATCATATATGCCTTAGCACAACTTTTCATCCTCAAACTGACGGTCAGATAGAGTGAACTTTCCAGACTCTTGAGGACATGTTATGCTCCGGTGTTCATGATTTTGGATGTTCATGGATGAGGCACATAGCTTTGGTGGAGTTATCTTACAACAATAGTTTTCACTCCACCATCGGTATGGCATCATATAATGCCTTGTATGGCCGACCTTTCCGTTCTCCATTATATCAGACTGTGGATGGAGATCCTACAATTCTCAGACTAAAACTAGTGTTGAATACAACAGATATGGTTCAGGTGATTCGTTAGAGGATGAAGATAGCGCAAGATCATAAAAAATCATATTTTGATCAAATAAGGATGCCCTTATAGTTTAATGTTGGGGATCATGTGTTTTTGAAGGTGACTCACTATCGTGGGAAGGGAAGGATTGGTCGTGGGAGTTAGCTTTCTCCCCAGTTTGTTAGGCCTTTTGAGGTGCTATCTCCTGTTGGAGTAGTGGTTTATTGAGTAGCACTTCCCTTGTAGATGACTCAGATACATGATGTTTTCCAGGTATCACAGCTGTGTCATTATCTTCATGATGACTCTCACGTCATCGATTGGGGAGAGATCAATTTTGATGAGAATGCAACCATTGATGAGTGACCATTAGAGATCCAAGACTGTAAGGAGAAAGTGTTCCACATGTGTTCTATCCTCTTGGTTCATGTATTATGGAGACATAGTGGAATGTGGGAGAGTACTTGGAAACATGAGTCATAGATATGTGCTTAGTACCCAGATTTTCATGATGTTTAAATATTTTTATTTGTCAATGTAGTCTTGTGATTTTAGACCTTTCAGGTTTATAATATGGATTTCATTTGTTACTTCGTATGGCTTTTTCTCTTTTGAGAGGTATCTCGATGGGTGGTTGTTCGGACCCTGTTTCATGTTTCCCTATAGGTGGGTTTTAAATTCTTGAGGATGAATTTTTTTTAAAGCAATATGATGTAGTGGTTTGTACCTCTCTCATCCATTCAATTTCTAAAATCGGGAGTATGAGGGGTTTCAGGAGGTCTATGTGACATATCCCCAACACATTTCCAAATTTTTCCATTTTGTAAAAAATTTCTAATGGTAGACCATTGTGAACAGTGCATTGGTAATGTTCTATGAACTGTGTCATCATTGTCCTTCAGTGATCACTGTCATCGGTGATCTTTTGTGAATAGTGCAACGGTGACCTTTGGTGAACAGTGTCATCAGTGACCTTATGTGAACAATGTCATCAGTAACCTTATATGAATAGTGCATTGGTGGCCTTATGTGAACAGTGTCATCAGTGATCTTATGTGAATACTATCATCGATAACCTTTTGTGAATAGTGTAATGGTGACCTTGTGTGAACAGTGAAATTGGTGACCTTATTTGAAAAATTTAATTATTAACCTTTTATTAACAGTGCAACAGTAACCTTATATGAAAAGTTTCATCAGTAACCTTATGTAAACAATCCAAAGGTGAGGTTCCAATGATGACCTTTTCTTTCCTTTGCCATATTTTGAGCTCAGTGAATAGTGTCTCCCAGACGTTCGGTGTACAGTGTTTCCAGAATAGTATGTGTAATGTGTTTCTATAACGGTAGGTGTACAATGTTTCTAGAACGGTAGGTGTATAGTGTTTCTAAAATGGTATGGTGTATAATGTTTCTTCCATCCAACACTTTCTCCCCTTTAACGTTTCCTTTGACATAAAAAGAATTTAAAGCCTCATTTTAAGGATTCTATGGCCAATTCAAAGGCCATAACTACTATATTAATTATTCCTAAGGTTTGGGATGTTTTTACGTGGTCAAACCACGTGGTTTATTACAACCTGCTTTTAATGGGAAATCAAGCGTATTTTAAACTCCCGCACCGTTAAATATTTAAAAGGGACATGATATCTTATTTCCTTGTTCTTCCTCCTTGTTCTATGGTGTGAGATGCTCAAACCTTTCCATCATTTACATAGGAATCGTGAGATCAAACTTTCCCCTGTGGATTGGTTTCATCGACATCCTTTTAGCTTCAAGTGCACCCCCTATTTTGGTGTAACCAAGAAGTATCCATCAATATTCTATAGAAGGTATGTTTTATCATCGTTCTTTGGGGGTTCATTTTCTATTGTTTCTCCTTTCCATATTATAGCGTGTGTTATACATGCTTCTAATAACATTTTCTTGGGAATCGGTTGGTGCGGTCATACCGTGGCATCCTCAGGTGGATGCAGTTGTCGTGAGAGGAGGCGATCAAGATCTGTTGTGCTGACTGTTCTCATATAAATATCATCAAGAAATGATTGTGGTAGGGGATTCGTTTCGTCTCTCTAATTTTACGTGCAACTGTATCATTAGCATGTTTTATCCCACTGGATTACAATAGAATTGAAAAAATAAACATTTGAGCTGGATAAATAAACTGATATGGATCATATATTTTTTCATCTTTTTTTCTAGAGATTTTTATATCTATGCTTTCTTTTCTTATTTTTTCATCCTTGATGTAAATCGATAAATAATGTTAACCGTGATTAATTGATAATTGTTTATCTTATGAAAAAGAGGCATGCAAACAAATTTGGTTCTTGTTGTAATTTGATGTTAATCAAATTGGAGTAGTAAGCATGTTTAATTATTTGTGATAACTTACAGATTATGTTTACCATATTTGGAACATGTAAAAAATATTCAGTTAACCCAAGATGGATTAACGAATAGATTTTTGATAAAAGACAATTCATTGAAGGCTTCTGAATTACCCTCTAGATTGTTAAAGGGATAAGAGCCAAATTGTTGAGATGTTTGTTTTGATGATACAAGTGTTGTGATGTGAGCCTGGAAGGATGTTGTGATATGTGGGGGGCATGGAGGCCTTTTGGTTGTGGCATTAAATGACGCCGAGGGTGGTGATATCACCGGTTTATGCATGTGGGTGTCGAGGAGGTCACCTAGGATGATGGAACTGGATGGATAATATTATTGGATGCTTATTGTTTCTTTTTGGTTGATTATATGTTTTACTTTTCCCCAATACCTAAGGTAGCTGGTATTGCTTACCCTTCTTCCTAAAGAGGCAAAGACGTGTAGGGTTTGCCACGTTCTTTCAGTGTTTATATTTTTAAGGGAGGATGGGTATACGCTCTTGATATTGGTAGAAAAGACTCGACGAGTGGTACATATACTAACTGAGTTTATCACCCTTGGGTTAAGTAACATTGAATGTTTTCCAATAATTCATTGGAATATGGGAAAGTAATTCTATAATGAATAATTGAATAAATGGTGTTAACCCATGGGGTTGGAGTTTTCTGGCACATAATGATGAGGTTGTAATTTTAAAGGGACAGTGGACTTTTGGTGTGATGATAATGAAATTTAATGTGGAATTGTAAATAGTTAATTAATGTTTAAGTAATTAATAAATGTTTAGTGGAACTGATAAAAAGAGAATGAAGTAAGTCAATAAATCTTTTTAAATGGTTTTGTGCTTATAGGATACCTAATCAGAGAAGTGGCAGCCAGGATTCTGAGAGACGTTAGCTGTAGTTTAGTATAAGACATGGTTATTCCCATAGTTTAGTTGCGATCTATTGTATATTTTTTACCTTTTGTGTATCAATATGCTTGTCCACCCCATTATTAAGTTAAAGTGACACCCTGGGGATTTTGAGCCATTGGGCGGGGTGTTTTCCCCAACATTAATATGAGAGGATGGATGGCTGACTACCCCCTTTGGCGCCACTCTCTTCTCTTGGTCGATACATGTGCTGGTTGGCACAGTGGTATGTTTTCCCCATATAAGTGTAGAGAGGGATTTAATGTCTTGTGGTTATTCACAAACATATATTCTGAATATACTATCATATGGACTACTATATGTGTAACAGGTATAGATTGTGATGGATTGAGGATCCTTACTTGGTATATAGGTTGTAATGGCTTGACGTATAATACCGAACATATAATACACGTATTGCAAGATGTGGTGGCTCCCAGAAACTACCTGGTTACTCTCTTGCGTGGTTGTGGTGGTTTTGTTGCACGAGGTGCATATTGTGGTTCTTTGCCCATGTGTCTACGGGAAGCCTTTTTTCCGAGAGATTCTTAGGACGTACAACGTTGGGGAAAAACGACTAACCAGTGGGGAATTAGTAGTGTGGAACCCTTGATATTATTTATTCTATTATATAATCATGTATTAATTACATGGTGAGAGTATCCATGGTAAGGTTGGGAACTTAGTATACCTGTTTATGTGACAAGTTAGTTTCACTCGTTGTTCCATGTGGTTTAACATGATTTCTTTACTTTTGAAAGAGAGGAATCCACTACGAGAAAAATAGGTATTTGCGACGGGGCATTTGCGACGGGATCCCATCGCAAATGGCTTTTTGCGACGGGGGCCCGTCGCAAATAGCCCGTTGCTGAAAACGGCGTCGCAACAACACTTATTTGCGACGGGCCAATCGCTAAAGTCTTTTTTTGCGACGGTCATTCTCCCCATCGCAAATAGTACTCTGTATATTTTTCAAAAACGTTTAAAATAGTTTTTGCGCCGGGACCCGTCGCAAATACCTTTTGCGACGGGACCCGTCGCAAATACCTTTTGCGATGGCACCCGTCGCAAATACCTTTTGCGATGGGACCCGTCGCAAATACCTTTTGCGAGGGGACCCGTCGCAAATACCTTTTGCGACGGTACTCGTCGCAAATACCTTTTGCGACGGGTCCCGTCGCAAAAACTATTTTTTAAAAAAAATAAAAAACTATTAATATAATACTAGTATTTGCGACGGGCATAGTATCCCGTCGAAAATACTATAAAAAAAATAAAAAAATAATTTATTAATAAATAATTTTAATTAATATAATAATTGAATTATAATTCACAAATAAAAATAATAAATTATTTTAATTAATATAATAATAGTAGAATTATAATTCAAAAATAAAAAATAATAGAATATTAATAAATTATTTAACTAATATAATAATATTAGAATTATAAATCACAAATAAAAAAATATATTAATAAGTTATTTTAATTAATATAAATATAATAGAATTATTTTACATTCAAATATTAAAATAATAAAAGTATTACAAAAAATATAATTAAATTATAATATTATAAAATATTAATATATATATAAAATATAATATTATAAAATATAAATAATATTATTATTTATATTAATATTATTATTTTAAAATATAATATTATTAATATTTTATAATGAGACAGAAACTACGAATAGAAAAAAAAATTTTGATTTCACAAATTTTATAATAGAAATACAAACTCTAATCTGAAGGAGGGGGGAGGTGGGGGATCTGCAGATGGTGGTGGAGGAAACTCAATCCCTAAAGAATGAGTGAGTCGGCGCATGTACTCCATCTGCTTCTGATGCTGCTGCTGCCACCGACTCGCCTGCTCCTCGTACAGTTGCTGCTGGCGTCGACGCTCCTCCTCATGCTGCTGACGCATCTGCTCCTGCTCCTGTCGGAGACTCTCTATTAGTGCAATCTGAGATCGCAACTGATCCTCATACTGTGTAGTAGAAGAAGATGCATGAGCTCCTCTCGAGATGGACGCCGACATCGCAGCACTGCCATAATAATCTTCGGGAGTCAGTTGAGAGACGATACCAACTACCCGGCCCTTCTCGAAGGCATACTGGGTGGCATGCATCCATGCCGCCTTATCAAACTTACGGGAAGTGGTCTGATCTGATGCCTCGGCCTGACTCTCAGGCCAGGCCTGTGACACTGCGGCCTCATATGACTCCTATAGTTGCAATTTAAAATTAAAATTGTGAATATATTATATACAGTTAATTTTTAAACTTTAAAACAAATAATACTGACCACGATGTGATTCTGACGATCACCTCTGTGCTCCCCAGTAGCAGGATCACTATACATCCTCTGATATACGTCGTACTCTGTAATATCGGGGTGCTCGACAGCCTATAAGAATAAAAAATAAACTGTTAATATTTATAGTTATATAAAATATTTATAAATAATGTACGTACCAGATGCTGTCTATGAGTACTGAAAGAATGACTCCCAGCTTGATGAGTCACCTCCTGTTTCCCCCGATTCTGCCTCCCCACCGAAGATCTCCTCTGAAAGGCACCACTCAACCAGTGCGCACATAATCCATCCCATACATGGGATGAAATATACTCTGGTCAGTGTGCTCTACATGACTCGTCAAAATCTGACACTCATGCTTTTTTCGTCACATCTTTTTCTTAAATTGTGCAAAAACTGACGAAGGCGATCACACATGGCCACCTCCCATGCCTCGTGGATGGCGTCACGCATGGTATCCTCGATCGGATACCACAAACCCTACAAAAAAAAAATCAAAATATCAAGTTAGAAATGAAATAATTTTCAAAATAAAAATTATTTATTTACGTACGTACCAACCAATGGCCGAACATGACCTGCTGCACATCAATGGGAATCTGCTCCCATGTGGTCCACGGCTGACAGAAATAGTTGCGCAAAATAGAGCTGCTCTGTCCGACTGCTATATGCGGAAAACTGAAAAAATAATAAACATTTATTATGTGAATAGATTAATGAAATCTTAGTCAAATCCACAGGTTATCACACAGGTTATCACACCTCCGTGTGCGTGGATCAAACCCAAGGCGTGGACATCGCTCGGGGACGGGGTTAGGAATCATAAATCGTGCAAGACCGCGCCCCCTCCACGTACTCCCTGGAGCGCCTGCAGGCTGAGGGTCATCTGTCAGCAACTCATCCGCATCGAAAGTCAGGTCACCATACGCCAACTCACGAAATGTGGCGTTGTCCATCTGATACAGAAAATGTTAATGTTAGCAAATAATTGATAATTACTATTATATATACATATATACATATTATGATTGTATATAAATACCATGGAATGCTATAAGTGTTCATCTTCATCATCTTCTTCATATATGTCAATGTCATCTTCATATTCCTCCTCAACATCATCGATATCCATTCAAGTTATAGTTGCTTCATCTCTTACCATTTCAAATTAATATGTGAAATCATTAACATCATCGTCATCACCGACTCTTAAATGTGGGGTGTCTTCCTCGATACTCATGTCTCTTTGTAAAATAGATTGATTTTGAGTACACTCTTGAAATACTTCAATTCATTGCACATCAATGAAAGCACATTCACTTTGACTAAACTGATTGTCTCGAATTTTGTTTTTTATTACACTCCACCAATCAGTAAAGTCTCTTGATGTTGCATAGTACTTTGCGTAATAAACTTGATATGCCTGTTGAGCCAATAAGAATGGTCCATTTACTGCGAGAACACTTTTACATTTAATATCGATGATTCCATGAGTCGGATGAACACGTACGCCTCTCTCTGTATCCAACCACCGACATTTGAACATGGTTATGTAATGTTGTCCAAGATAATAGAGTTCAATAATTTCATCAATTATGCCATAAAAGTCAACTTCATTTTCTCGATGATGAGATCCTCTCAAGCTAACTCCACTGTTCATTGTTTTTTTCGATTCCCCATATGCATGTGTGTGGAATCGAAATCCATTCACCACATATGCATTATAAGTTTTAACAAGATTGGAAGGTGGGTTACTCAATACACACAGCCGTTTTTCAATTTTATCAGCATGTCGAGACACCTGAATTTTTTTGAAATAATTATCAATATAGTAAATTATACATTGAATGAGTTGCTAAAAGATAAAGAATTTATGTTACCAGTTTTTGAAACCACTGAGAGAAATTTTTCAGTCGACGTTCTTCGAGAGCAGCTGCTATAATTTGTGAAATTTGTTTCTTGATATGATTATCATACAACCTATAAAAACCAAAGTTATTTACTGTAACCTAATTGATATAATAAGTGATATAAACACTTACAGTATAACTAATGTCATCTCTTAACAGTTGAGCAGAACATACGTATGAGCTCTCTGATGTTCATCATCTGAAAGCCAGCGTTCATAAACTCCACAAAAACCAAGCTCTGACTGGTTGAAAATAGATAATTGATTGTCGATTTCATCAATATTCCTCTCGTTCCGTCCCATTAGGTTGTGTTTTGAAGGATACTCAGATTCAAAATAATGGGAGCAGAAAAAAGATATTTTCTCTTGCAAATAAGCTTCTGCAATAGATCCTTCAACAGATGCTTTGTTACGTACTTTTATTTTCAATTTTTGCATGCATCTTTCAAATGGGTACATCCATAGAAACTATACCGGACCTCCACATTTGGCTTCATATGGAAAATGTAACATCAAATGTTCCATTGAGTTGAAGAAAGACGGCGGAAATATTTTTTCTAGTTTACATATAATTACAACAACATCGTTTTCAAGTTTGCCTAGAGCATCATAATCTGCCGTATCCGCACAAATTTCCCAAAAAAATGAGACATGTCTGTTATGGAATCCCAAATCACAGAATTCAACAGACATCTTAATCCAATGGGTAGAAGTCTCTCCATTATAACATGACAATCCTGACTTTTTAATCCAGTAATATGACCATTCTTTACACATCTACCCAAATTGGAAGCACAACCATCTGGAAGTCTCAAATCTGCATTCCACTGACAAAATAATAAACGGTTTTCTTTAGACAGTGTATAAGATGCTTTTGGTTTCAGTAACCTTTCTGTTCTGACATTCTCAAATAGTTCCAATTCTGGACACCTGCAAATTTGGGCAAGAACTAAACGTGCATTTTCATTGTCTTTGCTCTTTCCTGGCGTATCCAAAACTATATGAAACAAATTATCAAAACATTTCTTCTCAATATGCATGACATCTAACATGTGTCGGACCAACAGATCAGACAAATATGGAAAATCCCAAAATATGCTACATTTAATCTAATTGTGTTCTTTCCCAAAACCAGAAATTTTCTGTTGGTTTATTATGGGACCAAAAGTGAAGGGAGGTAATGAAAATACAACTGATTTTAACTCCGAACCTGATAGAATTTTTGGTGGTTCATCCCTTTCAACTGTTCCTTTTCTGAAATGAGATCTGTTTCTACGAAAAGGATGATCAGCTGGAATAAATCTGCGATGACAGTCAAAATAACAAGGTTTCTTTCCATGAATGAGCATAAATGCTTTGTTCTCTCCCATACAGTGAGGACATGATTTCTGACCATGTGTACTCTAGCCAGATAACATCACATAAGCCGAGAAGTAACTTATTGTCCACATCAATGCTGCTCTCAGTATGAAATTCTGTTTCATTGCAACATCATATGTACTGACACCCGTACTCCACAATAAATTTAATTCATCAATCAATGGCTTCAAATAAACATCAATATTTTTCTTCGGATGTCCTGGAATTAGTAAAGTCAAAAAGATATATGGCTCCTTCATCAACATCCATGGAGGTAAATTGTACGGAGTTAAAAAAACAGGCCAACATGAATATTGACTACCATAAGATCCAAACGGACAAAAACCATCAGTGGAAAGGCCCAGTCAAACATTTCTAGCTTCTAAAGAAAAGGATGGATGCACTCTATCAAAATGTTTCCATGAATCACAATCGGCTGGATGATTCAAGATTTTATCGGTTGAAATATTCTCTTTATTTCACGACATCATTGTCGCTGTATTCTTAGACATGAATAAACGCTGATGTCTTGATGTAAGCGGAAAATATCTCAACTGTTTTACAGGAATCAAACCAGACTTCCCATGTTGTCCTTCATTATATCTCAGTTCCCCACATGTGGGACAACTATCCAATGACTCATTTTCCCCAGAATATAAAATGAAGTCATTTGAACATGCATGAATCTTCTGACAAGTAAGTCCCAAATTTCGAACCAGCCTCTTACTCTCATAGTAATTTGCAGGTAAAACATTTCCTTCGGGTAACAGTGTTTTTAGCAAATAAAATATCTGGTCAAAACAGGTGTTTGACATTACGTTATCTGATTTGATAGCCATAAATTTTGCAACTGCTTCTAATTTGCTCATCTTGCAGCCAGGATATAATGCATCCTCAGCAGACTTCAACAACTCATAAAATTCAGATAGTGCCAACTCAGGATTTGAAGCTATATCAGCCGGAGTTTCGGTATATTGAACAGATGAACCTGCAACATCATGTACTAAATCTTGAAACCGGGATGGATCCGGAATCAAGTTGGTATCACCTTCTCTGGAACTTCGTTCACCGTGTTGATACCAACAAACATAATCTGGTTGAAAACCAAAACGCCAGAGATGTTCTCCCACTTTGTCAAACGTGTCAAACGTTCTCAATGCATATTTTCTTCAAGGGCATTTTATTTTGCCTTCTGAAACAAATTCTAGATTTGATGCCGCAAATGATAAAAAAGCCTCCACACCCTCTACATATACTGGATTTAAACTAGAACCGTTTGGATTTCTACGTTGATTTATCCATATGCGGTCACCTAATAATGATTTTTGACGACCTCGTTGTTCCATATTTCTCTATAAAATATAAAAGCATTACTGGTTTTGAATAATTTTTTAGAAAAAACAGTCAAGCTAGGATAATTATAGAGTTTAGATCATACACGACTGACGCAAACTTTTTATTGAGATAGACCTAAAAATTGACCCTTTAAGAATTAAATATGTAGAGAATAAAACAAAACATGTTACAAATATTGATAATTTTAATATTATATAAATTTTTAATTATTTTCATAGTACTAATATTATTTGGAATTATTACTAATTATTGGTAATTATTGGTAATTATTGGTAATTATTGATAATTATTGGTAATTATTACTAATTATTGGTAATTATTGGTAATTATTGGTAATTATTACTAATAATTATTAATTATTACTAATTATTGTTAATTATTATGAATTATTGTTAATTATTACTAATTATTGGTAATTATTAATAATTATTGGTAATTATTACTAATTATTGGTAATTATTACTAATTATTATTAATTATTGGTAATTATTACTAATTATTGGTAATTATTACTAATTATTGGTAATTATTCTTTATTATTGGTATTTATTACTAATTAATCATAATTATTACTAATTATTACTAATTATTACTAATTATTGGTAATTAATCCTAATTATTACTAATTATTCCTAATTATTACTAATTATTGGTAATTAATACTAATTATTACTAATTATTACTAATTATTACTAATTATTGGTAATTATTGTTAATTATTACTAATTATTGGTAATTATTACTAATTATTACTAATTATTGATAATTAATACTAATTATTGGTAATTATTATGAATTATTAATAATTATTAATAATTATTACTAATTATTGGTAATGATTCCTAATTATTACTAATTACTACTAATTATTACTAATTATTACTAATTATTACTAATTATTGGTAATTATTATTAATTATTACCAATTATTGTTAATTATTGGTAATTATTACTAATTATTGGTAATTATTACTAATTATTGGTAATTATTGTTAATTATTGGTAAGTATGGGTAATTATTACTAATTATTGGTAATTATTACTAATTATTACTAATTATTACTAATTATTGGTAATTATTACTAATTATTACTAATTATTGGTAATTATTACTAATTATTACTAATTATTGGTAATTATTACTAATTATTGGTAATTATTACTAATTATTGGTAATTAATACTAATTATTGGTAATTAATACCAATTATTTGTAATTATTGGTAATTATTACTAATTATTGGTAATTATTACTAATTATTGGTAAGTATTGTTAATTATTACTAATTATTGGTAATTATTACTAATTATTGGTAATTAATACTAATTATTGGTAATTAATACTAATTATTGGTAATTAATACTAATTATTGATAATTAATACTAATTATTACTAATTATTGGTAATTAATACTAATTATTAATAATTATTTGTAATTATTACTAATTATTGGTAATTTTTACGAATTATTGATAATTATTACTAATTATTGGAAATTATTACTAATTATTGGTAATTAATACCAATTATTGGTAATTAATACTAATTATTACTATTTATTACTAATTATTACTAATTATTACTAATTATTGTTAATTATTGTTAATTAATACTAATTATTATTAAATATTACTAATTATTACTAATTATTGATTATTATTACTAATTATTACTAATTATTAGTAATTATTACTAATTATTAGTAATTATTACTAATTATTAATAATTATTACTAATTATTAAAAATTATTACTAATTATTGGTAATTATTGCTATTTATTACTAATTATTACTAATTATTGGTAATTATTAGTAATTACTACCAATTATTGGTAATTATTGGTAATTATTACTAATTATTGGCAATTATTGGTAATTATTGGTAAGTATTGTTAATTATTACTAATTATTGGTAATTATTGATAATTATTACTAATTATTGGTAATTATTACTAATTATTACTAATTATTGGTAATTATTACTAATTATTGGTAATTATTACTAATTATTGGTAATTATTACTAATTATTGGTAATTATTACGAATTATTGGTAATTAATACTAATTATTGGTAATTAATACTAATTATAGGTAATTATTACTAATTATTAGTAATTAATACTAATTATTGGTAATTAATACTAATTAATGGTAATTAATACTAATTATTACTAATTATTACTAATTATTGGTAATTATTCCTAATTATTCCTAATTATTACTAATTATTACTAATTATTACTAATTATTGGTATTTATTCCGAATTATTACTAATTATTACTAATTATTACTAATTATTACTAATTATTACTAATTATTACTAATTATTGGTAATTATTGGTAATTATTCCTAATTATACCTAATTATTACTAATTATTTCTAATTATTACTAATTATTACTAATTATTACTAATTATTCCTAATTATTCCTAATTATTACTAATTATTACTAATTATTACTAATTATTACTAATTATTACTAATTATTACTAATTATTCCTAATTATTCCTAATTATTCCTAATTATTGGTAATTATTGGTAATTATTGGTAATTATTGGTAATTATTGGTAATTATTACTAATTATTACTAATTATTGTTAATTATTGGTAATTATTACAAATTATGGGTAAGTATTACTAATTATTGGTAAGTATTACTACTTATTGATAATTATTACTACTTATTGGTAATTATTACTATTTATTGTTAATTATTACTAATTATTGGTAATTATTACTAATTATTTGTAATTATTACTAATTATTGGTTATTATTACTAATTATTACTAATTATTCTTAATTATTGATAATTATTGATAATTGTTCCTAATTATTAGTAATTAAATGAATAATTACCATTAATTTGGAATAATTACCAATAATTACAAATACTAACGTTATTAGTATATTTTATTATTAATATTAAAATAATATAATTTTCTAATTTATATACAATTCTCCTTTCATCTGTGCGTTTTCTATCTCCACATACAAATAATACATGTGAAGACAGCAAACACACAGATGAAAAGAGAATAGTATATATATAAAAAATTATATTATTTTAATATTAATAATAAAATATACTAATAATGTAATAATGTAATTATTCCTAATTATTGGAATTTATTACTACTTATTAATATTTATTCTTAATTATTAAAAATTATTACTAATTATTCCTAATTACAATTAACTATGAACAATACTAATAATTTAAATTTATTAAGTAACAAAAAAATGTAAACATAATTAAATTACAACTAATTAAGAATAATTGAAATGAATAAAAAATTAAAAATAAATATTAAATTAAAATGAACATAAATACCTTGAAATTTGATCTGCTCTGATCATTTTTCAAAACTTTAATATCAGCTCCGGAGAAAAAAATTAAACTGGAGAGAAACTGAACTTTAGAAATACAACTTTGAGAGAAGAAGAAGATGAAGTTTGAAAATGATTTGAAAAAAACGGATGAGGGTATTTATAGGTTAGATTATTTGCGACGGTACCCGTCGCAAATACCTTAGCCAACATTTATTACGGTCAACGGTTAAATAGTTATTTGCGACGGGACCCGTCGCAAATAACCACCTGCCGACATACTATTTGCGACGGGTAAATACTCCCGTCGCAAATACCTTTTACCGCCGCCGGTTATTTGCGACGGGAATATTCCCCTGTCGCAAATAGTTTTCCCGCGATTTGGCGCGCATCGCGCGCCAGTTCTTTTGCGACGGGGAAATCAATCCCGTCGCAAAAGCCTACTTATTTGCGACGGGTAAATACCCCCGTCGCAAATAAGTTTTTAACGGGACTATTTGCGACGCGATTTATTCCCGTCGTAAATAACCCGTTGCAAATACCCATTTTTCCGTAGTGTTCAGGAAGGATCCTATTGAGCGTACTGTTATATTAAAACTTTGTATATATTTTTTTTTTCAGGTCACATGTTGTAGGTTGGAGATCAAGATAGTTTCTACTAGCTTGGGGTTGTAGGATCTGTTTAGGTGTGTGGTTGCTGCTGTTTTCGCTTTCTATTATGTACTTTTTGTTTTCTCCTTTCATTCATACTAGTTTTTAATTACATTAAATATGTTCACATGGGCTTTCTTTTATATTTTAGTTCTAATTCAGAATTGGTTGGTGTCTATCTTATCTCTCTCTTCTGCATGTGTTCTCTTAGAGGGTAATGCCTCCCATTTTTTATTTACTATACCCTCTGTGCTAGTCGCCAACCCGGGGCCTAATGGAGGCGGTACTCAGGGGTAATTATCTCCTTTCTCACATTTCCAACCTAGGAGGGGTATACTTTTTGGGGACAGTGTCATGACGATTGATGATATATTCGATTACTAATGGAGTGGCTAGTTTTTTTCATTAAATATCCTCGTACATGATAGCATCATTTGTGGGTTAGTAAGGTGGATTATAACATACCCAAACCCATACTCATGGATCCAGTTCAAAAAACATAATCTTTTAATTTAAATGTACATATCAATGAATGAGTCCCATTTTTTTCTCATGTGGAAAATATACAAACAATTGTATGTATTAGAGAACAAACATAACCAATGACTTTTTTTTGGTTTTTTGATTTAGAGAATTATGAAAAATCACTACATTAATAACATCAATAAAATCAACAATGTATATTTCCCACAACACTCATCCTTTCATATTCTTCATTAGGTCTTCCAAAGAACTCATAAAATTTCCCTCATTAGATATAATTCACAACAAATGTTATTTGAAGTTAATCTTCATAAGTGAGGGAGAGTGTACCATAATAAGGGAAAATTCCAATTCATAATAAGGTTTATCATTATTATAGAACACATAATTTAATTAGAGAGATTAAGATAAGAATAAGAGTATGATGACACAATCCTAGATTATTATAATAACATAACGTTATTAGTACAAATAAATACCAAGATCATCAATCATGAATAAAAGAATAATGTTTTATTATTTATAGGAGTTGTTAGAATCATTAATCATTAGCCATGTAAAGTCACTCATAATGAAAGGTAACATTTAGATCTATTATGAAACCTAAAAAACTATTTTTAATATTGGAACATTATCTTCATAGAATCCTAATAGAACCATAAAAAATTGGAATAAATATGCTTATTATATTGTAAATAATTTTCTAGAAAACCTAATTATTTTACAATTCATTTTAGATACACAATTGAGATCATCTATCATAATATGAGATATAATATGGCACAACCTATCATATTTGGAGCTATAATATAGCTCTACCATTCATACCATGAGCTATAGTGGGGCTAAACCCTTGTATAAGGTATATTGGAATCACTAGTGAGATATAATGGGGGTCAACCAATTTTAAACAATTTCCAATAACTATAGTATAAATAATATACATAGATCATTCAAATCATCATAAAACTCATAGAAAAATCCAATTATTATCTCATAATACTATTACCCATGTAAAAGGGATGAGTTCCATGAAAATATCATTGAATAAAAAATAATCCATCCAATTATATTATGAGTATTCTAGCATTATAGAATATATATATATTGTAGAATAATTAACATCAATGGTTTTTTATTCTGATGATTGGAAACATCATTATACGATAATTGATTTGTTAAATTGGAAATTAATCATTTAACTATAAAAAACACATTTAAAAAATATAAATTCTGAAAATATTATTGAATTCGTTTTATAAGAAAATAACCATAAAAACTAAAAAAGGAATAATAAAATGTAATAATGTTTATTATGGTTGGAAAATAACATAATGTTCTAATCACTAAAAATAAATTTTATTTTTAATCATTAGTAATGGGATTCAAAAGTGTTCAATTTGTAAAAGTTAATAAATTTAATTGTAATACTAATTATATGAAAGTAAATATACTTGTAAATTTTATTTAGGGAAAAAAATTTATTAAAGAAAAATACTAAAAATGTTTTATAAAATTTTTAAGTGGAAGTGAATGATTCGCAATACAAAATATGATAGAATATCAGTATCAATTAGATAGAAAATTATTAATGTTCTATTAATCAATGTGGGAGAAAATAGAAACTAAAATTTAATATAAAAATTATAAACATAGTAGAATAAATTTTATTTTGATTAGTAATATTATTACATATTTCATCATCTAAAGGAACCCTGTATATAAATAAACCTGAAAGAAATTCATATTTTAATAAGAAGACTTTCCCATTTTGATTATTTCTCATTCAGAATCCCATGAAATAATATCATCAATTGAAACATTAAATACCAGAATAATAATGATATTGATGAAATAAAATTAGAAAATATCAGTATATAGTCTTTTTTAAAATAATATATTTAAATAGAATAAACATAAATCCAAATAAGTGGAATTTTTGATCATTAACCATTACAAATTTCATTTCATTGAATTGAGAGTTAATTAATATATATATATATTGTGTGAAACAAAAGTAAATCCTGAATTTATATTGAAAATAAACATCAAAAAATTATTTTTCCTTATATTCTTATGATTATAATATCAAATACAATGAATAAGTGATATAGTGTAATTAAAATAATGTGACTTATGAAAACCCTTAACACATGGTAACATTAATGTGAAATTAAAATCAGTGAAATAATTAAAATTGTAACTTAAAATACCTTGAATCAAAATTTATTAATGATATATCATATAAAGGGGTAGTATATACACAATATAGAAAAATTAGTTGTAAAAAATAAATATTTTGTAATGAAGTGAAATTGAGACAAAGGCACCGAATACATTTCTATTCTTCGGATGAAAACCATATGAAAGACATAACCTCAAATAGTTATTTAAATCCCCAAAAAATTCTCCAATATAATCATATAATATATTCATGGGTTTTATATAAAAAATACGATAACAATAACTAGTGAATATAGAATATTTTTTTAACAAATTATAAGTGAGATAGGAAACCATTACCATAACTCTAAGAATTCTATATATATATATATTATCTTTTATATAATAATATTATATCAATTATATAATTTATGAAGATTATTTTAAATGATTAATATATTATAATTAAATAAATTTTTTATTTTCATGGCATATTTAAATATGTAATCAGTTAATTCCATGTAGGGTGTTTTGTGGGTGGTTGGTGTATATTTTCAAAATGGATTATTTATATAGAACATGGTCAAATGGGTAAATTTATATCATATATAGAAAAATAATAATTACATGATAATAAATTTTAAACATATAATATACTTTCAATATATAAAATTAATAATGGCTATAAAAAATGAACTACTTTATAATCCTTGCGATAGTAGGGTATACCTAAAAAACATAAAATCCCCTATTTATTGGAAATCAATATAGAGTGATGGAAAATATTATATTATACATTCATATTAATATTTTTATATTTTATAATATATAAATTATTTATAAATAATTAAATATATGATCCATGTGATGTTGTAAAAAAATGGATCCCATCAGTCCCAGAGACGGTAGTCCTCCACACAAATGAATGAGATTTCCAATTTTAAATGTATTCCAATGTATAAAAGTATAAGCTATATTAAATATTCATATTTATTAGAATTTTATGAATATAATATATAAACATTGAATCCATCATCATGAACTTGTTTTAAAGGAAATAATGAAAAATTAATTATATCTATTCACATGGCGGTAGACTGCTGTAAACATGAATAATAGTTTTGTTTCCCATTTTAAGGAAGAGTAGAGATATTTAGGTTATTAAGTTAACATTATGACATTTTATTACAAGGAGGAAAATATTTTATTTTATTAATATGGTTTAATATGATATTATGTAGGTGGCTGATGATAAAATCAAAAAATATTGTTTAAGAGTGATATATCATATCTATACCCCCTCATTACGATTACAACTAAATAATTATTTGATAGAATTTTGGACCAAAATATGAATATAAGATTTGTGGAGGGAATTTTTATAGAATTTGGGAATGTTTTTATCAACATAAAATTTGAGTAGGCTGTGAATCGGGGATGTGAGTGGGTGTAATTTTATAATTGGGGTAAAAGACAAACTTGGAATTTTTTAAAAGAAAATGTTATACCAAAATTGTACACTAGAAAAAAGCATGAAAAATTGTCATTTATATATAAATATATCAGAATAAGTTGGATATATATCCGGAAAAAAATAATTTATATATGTGTTTAGGTCATTTTAACCAATATACTTTTAATATAACACTCATGTTAACATGTTTCCAATTTAATCATTAGAAAGAGTTTTTCACACATTCACTATTAATTTTAATAAATAAATATATTAAATATCAATTTATTATAAATTATTATTATTTCCAACACACAATCCATTTCAAAAATAGTGATTCACATAAGTGTATAATATCATTTAACAATAATCACACAAAAACGATGAAGTAGTTAGATGTCATAATTTTTTTCAAGAATAAGGTTATTTGATCATTACTATTTGAATAGCTATAAAATTATTATACTTATTTAAATTTAAATTTATATAAGTATAATTTTAAAATTTCATTCAAACAATCCCTTAGAATAGGTTATTTTAATTAATTAAAAATCTAAAATATCATTAACATTAAAATAGTTTGAAGAAAAATGATTTTTATTCCCAAAAATAAACTAATACAAATATATAATATTAATATTATAAAACATTAATTATTTATATTATATATTAATAATGAATACCTAGGTTAAATATAATATTATTCAATTAATAATTGGGGATCGAAATTTTTAAATTTATTAAAAAGAAATGAAGGATTTACAAAATTATTTATTTTCAACTATTAACTAATAAATCATTATTTTTCGAAATATCATGAACATTTACACTAAGTTAATTTAAAAATACAAGTGTTAAAATGATTATTATTTCATCAAATAAAATTTATATATTTTTAATAAAATAAATAAATATTGACTCACCAAAAGTAATGATAATATTTTTAAAGAGAATATCTATTTGATAAACAAATTTTTTTTAATTCAAATTGATTTATTATTTAGTAAAATTATGTCATAAATTTATGTTGAGTTTGATGTATATATATATATCATAACATAATAAATACTAATAATACTTTCCCATTTAAGGGAATGTAAATATTAGTGATATATTCCATGGGTTGTTTAACCTCGATGTTGCATGTCATATACAGTATATAAATAGGGTTCTTATTTTATAATATTTGGACGTTATATTTTCCCACGATTACTAAAACTTTTCGTCTCAAATTGAATATAAAATAAATATTAAAGGTTTTAATATTTTAACACATATTTGATGAGAAATCACATTTGAAATGAGGTTAAGGAAACATCCTCTTGATACAAGATAAAATAGAAGTGTTAATTACATACAGAACAAAAAAAATTGTTTTTATTTAATAAAAAAGTAGTGGGAAGTAGAAATATAGAAAACTTGAAAAGAATAATAACCTAATATTAATGGGTAGTGTTAGTGATAATTGATCACATGAAGGTCAATGATAATGATAATGAAAACATTCTAAAATGCATAAACCAAATATGGGTTAAAAAGACCATTATCTCATTAAAATGAAGGTGAGAGGATATCATTTTCATTTTCATGATCATTTTCCATTTTTTGATAAATTAATTTACATACAAAATAAGAAAATTATTTTAATATTCTATCTTTACTAGTATAATTTCATCAATTAATCAATCTCCACCACAATCTCATATTTTTCTCAAAATGATGTGTATTAAAAATAATTTATTTTGCCCAAATAACTAAAATTCAATTTTTACACATCATATAAAAAATAATTTATTCCTCCTATTTTTATATCTTAACCAAAAATAAATTTTTTAAGAAAAGTTATGTTGAATATGAAAATTATTAATCCCCTATATGGTCAAATAATTCTATAATCTCAAATGCCTCATCAAAAAACCAATTTTTATAAAAAATCATTAGATAAAAAATTATCCACAGATATCATTAAAATATTATAGAATATGATTTGAACTGTAAAATCATATGTTCATGATAAAAAATTCATCAGCGATTCATTTAACGTTTATATCTATATAACAGTAGTTCCTTTTAAAGTCTCATTACAACACAACTTTATGTATTAATCACATAATCTTTTAGATATCCAAACCTTTTAATTAATTAACATTAATCACCACAAAGCCACTGTAAAATAATATATAATTCCAAAATAATATTAAAATATTGTTCCTAAAATATAATATTATAATATTTTTTCTAACATAACCATATATGAATCTCAAAATCGTAGACTTATTTTTAAATAATATTAGTGTCCTAATAACTGAATCACGTTTAAATATAATCATAATTTATGCAATAAACATATGTTCCAAATAATATAAATAAGTGTATTTAAAAATAAATTAGGTTATAGCTAATTGATTTTATAATAATCATGAAATTATATAGGCTACAGGACTCAACTTCACCTTTTTCACTTCGGTTGGGGATTCAAGTCCCATAGAATTTATTTATGTGATTTATTTTCCATTATAAAAAATAACTCTAATATAATTATTATAGAAATCTAATAAAATTATGAATACCCTCAAGGATATTCTTAATCATCATAAATAATATAAACCTATTTTTCCATCAATATCATAAATTGTATGACCTAAAATGTAATGAAACACTTCATGCAATACCAAAGAATTACATATACTTCTACCCAATAAAACTTCTCCTAAAATGTCATTAATCACTTTAAGATCCCATCTCATAATGATTCAATGGGGTGTATAGTACATTGAAACTATGATTAATCTTAATATCATAAACCCTTTATGGTATTCATAACTCTTAGTAAAGGTCATAATGAAAACATCATAATCATTAATGTTTTTAAATCGTTATATGATAAAAACTATAAATTCCCAAAACCAACATTCCCAGATCCAGTGATAAAAACATAATATTTACATTTTTTATTTATAACTATAAATGATTCCCAACTATTCTTCCCTCCAAATAATATAATAACAAATGTAAATATTACCTCAAATATATATCAAAATACCTTTTAAGACCACATATTTATATAACTAGAAAAATATATAACCTAAAAAACACACATGAGATTAATGTGTATTTTCATAATTTAACCACATTTTCATATTCCATGTTAAGTATTATATGTTTCCAATTAAATTATTTACATTTTAAACTATTCTATACGTAAATAATTTATTCTCTTCCTTTAAAACCAATTATAATTGAATCGTAAGATGGCTAAGCTCAAATTCATAATATAAGAAACAATAGGAATTAATAATTGAATGTCACCTTTGAGAATATGTTAAGAATATGGGTATTTTGACATAATCAAAATGTGTGATCAGAAAATATGATCATTAATACACATCAATACCTGGGTTATAAATCATAAAACAGGAGATAAATCATTACCAAAGTAATCTGTCATAATAATAAACAATCATGATCCATGTGATTTTAATCATGATCAAATGAATCATTTATTGCCTCTATAAAGATTAATGAAATCATGATGGATTTATGGAATATTAAATTAATTGAACACTTAAAACGCATAAAAACTAGGATATTAGATGTATTACTTCCAATATAATTCATCATTGAATGTAATCATTAACAAATGGTTTAGAAAAAATGTATGGTTTCCACCCATCATGTTATGAGAAATAATGTGGCTCAAACCATCATATCATTCGCTCAAATGGGGATCGATCATTCTTATCTATAGTTATAGTGGAGATCAACACTTCTTATATTACGTATCAAGTCGACCCATTATATAAAACAGGGATAAACCCTTCATAAAATATTTTTATGAACCATAACATATATAATTTATAGAGAGGTTTAACCTAATCCTAAAACTACTTAGAACATCGACAAATGAATTTATAACCTTATTAACTAATGGAATATGAATAGGTTATATGAAAATAATATTGAATCAATCATAATCATTGAATATAAATAGTTAGGATAGTTTTATTACATAATATCCATACTGACTAATAGGTAGCAATAATGGATATTGATTTTTAATAATTACAATACCATTAAATATTCATTAGAAAATTCATGAGGAAAATAAAGTATTCAATTTGAAAAAAAAATTACAAAAAAAAATTAAATATAGAAAACTAACTTTCCCTGGAATTAACATTAGATTCATTTAAAGGAAGATTAAAATAATATAATGATTATGAAAGTGCTAAATTACATTCATATTGTAAACATTTTAAAGATTAATTTTTATTGGCAAAACACTTCTATACAGATTCAATAGTGATCCATACAGAATTTTTTTTGTGGATTTACTCTTAAAAATTTTAAAAAAGGAAAATGTACATTTAAATTTATATTAAATCATTTATGTTTATAACAATAATTGTTTCAAAAAAATTTAGAAAACATGGTTATTTAAAAGAATTATTCCTAACATAAAATAATGTACAAAAGAAATTTCACTATAAAAACCCATTCTTAATGTCTGATTTTTAAATAATGGAGGAAATGAAATATAAAAATGTATACTATACTTATAACCAAAGTAGAATATAATAGATTTTATTCATTAAAATAAGAACATATTACTTCCTCCAATGGATCCTCAAATATAAACAATTATGATATGAAATAAAATTGTAATATAAATCCTTTTCCACATAATTAACTATTCAACCTTTATCCCCTTGATATAATAATAGAAAAGAAACATTAAATATCTAGATAATTTTTATATTTATAATATTAAAAATCAGATTATTTGTATATATACCACAAAACATAAGATATTTTTATATCATAAACATATGTCATAATGAAAGGAATTTGAGATGGTTTACTATTAAAAGGATTATATCATTGTATTGATAGTTAATTAATATATAGATTGATTGAAAAAAAATTAATTAAATAGAAACTATTTAATATAATTTAAATAAAATTATATATCATTTCACAAATAATCATATTGTATTAAATACACCAAATATATAATATAACTAAAGAAAAATTTTAGTAATGAAACCCAATACAACATGGATAATTTAATATCAAGTACCCTTGGATAAAATAAGTATTTGTTAAAGATAATATTTTATTAATTATGAATTATTGATTACAAAAAAAAATTGTATGTATTAACTCCATATAAAAAAATTAGGTTCATAATAAGTATGATGTATCAATAGAAAGAAATTGGGATGAAATCCCTTGATACATTGCTAATATAATAATAAAAACCACATGAGTGAGAAACATAAAAATTGATTTTAAAGTACAAATAATTTTTAGTAAAGTAATAATTTAATAAATTCAAGGTAATTATATTAACCACAAAATAAAAAAAATCTTGATTATGGATTACGTCTCACAAATATAAATGTTAGTGGAGAAAAAATAAAATTTTCTCGAAAAATTCTATGTTTGTACTTTGTAACCAATATATTAAGATTATATAAATTAATTTTTTGCATGATAAAACATTCATCGTTCAATACCTTATACTTCAATAATTCAATTTATTTATTTCAATTAAATTTTAAAATACATAGTCAGTTAAGTCCACGTTTGGTGTTTATGGGATGTTCGGTCAATGTATTCAAAACAACATCTGTATATTCACCATAGTAAAAGGTTTCACAGTTAAATAAATTCATAATTATTAAATTTACCTATTTATAATATATATAGATAAATAATACATTAATAACCAAAATTAAATAATCATTATAAAAAATGAAAAAAAATTCAATCATGGAGATAATAACCCTTCTGTATTCACATCCTACAATTTGATTCTTCATCAATCATAATTGAAATAGGATATGTGTTTCTTTGAAAATATATAATTACATTTTTATAATAATTATTATAATTTTTCGTAAAATAAAATAATATATACTATTCATGTTATGGTGTAAGAGAAAACGTATCACATTAGTTCGTGGGGAGGTAGTTCACCGCACAAAGAAATGACATTATTTTTTCAATGAATGGTAATGTATGAAATTATTTGAAATATTAAATTTTCATAATTATTTATAGGTAATTTAAAAATATATATAAATATTATATCCATAATCATAACTATACTTATGAGGATGTTGAAAAAAATTACATCTTCTTGTGAGGTTGAAGTCCACTATACACAAGAATGACAATTTCATTTCTTATTTATAGGAACAAGATACAGATGTTGGTTTTTTACATTATGATATTGAAATATATTTATATTTGAGATATATTTCATAATATATCATCATTTGTTTAGAGTATATTGTGGATGTATTAGTAGAAACATTAATAAATGGTTAGATAATAACAATACCTCTTCTTCAGACAACCACAATTGGATTTTAACTAAAGCATTCCTAGATGAGATTTATGATCAAATAACTAAATATTTTAAATAGGAAGGTATTATGGATGAATAATTATAGGGGTTAATAAATAAAAAATGATTTTAATGCTCATTTAGGGGAGAATGTGTGTATTTTAAATGTCTGGGAGAGAACACGCCTAAAATTTATTAAAATAAAAAGTAATAACCTTGTTCTACAAGGAAAAAATGTTAAAAAATAAAAAATTATAATGAATAATATGACATAAGGTCTATTGTTATAAATAAGATTTATTTTAGACAATTTTTAGTCCATTTCCCTTATCATCTTCGATTATCCCTTGGTAAAATCATTTTCCCCATAAGCGTAATAAATTTTTTTTACCATTATCACGACTATTTATGATGAATAATTATATTGTAATTTTATATTGAATTAATTATTCCCATTATAAATATGGAATCAATTTAAAAAGTTTCAATTAACATTTTTTTAATAATTTACTTTCTAATTAATCTAACATACAAGATGGAAATGTTTTTTAGAAACAAATATTTTATAAATACTTAGATTTTATATTAAACATATGACAAGTAACCATAATTATATGTATATAAATTAATATTTATAAATATATGATATATACATATACATACATATATATATTATATTTTTTTCATTTCATGTTAGGGTTAGTTTAATTTATTATAAATCACACAAATTACGTACAATAAAACATTTTTCTAAGAAATTTGTTTTGAAGACAAAAAAAATCATATACTAGATTAAAGTGTAAATAAAATTAAAATGTAATTAATTAGGTTTAAAATTACTTAATTATACATATTATTTGTGAAAAAAAATTATACTTTTAAATTAATTAATTTATTGAATGTAAATTACTGCATTACAAGAATCGTTATTTTAGACTATTCAAGGGAAAATATTTTTTCCCAAAAACTACCAACAATTTACCCATTTTTAATTTTGAATTATTATTTAAAAAATATATGTAAGTTTTATAAAATAAATTTTATAAAGGATATATAAACTATTTATAATATTTTCTCTCAAAAAGAAATAATAGTTTTGTTGAAAAGTTATTTCTTTAATAAAACGTCTTTATAAAAAAATTACATATTAAGTACTAATAAATTTTCAAAAAATTTATAATACTATGAAATATATATATTTAAAAATAATTAATTCATATTCATTCTATCAAAATTTAATGACCATGTTATAATTTTCATATATTTCACATGTATTTTAATCGGTGTGTTGGATTTCATTTATTCTATCAAGAATAATTTTCATATTTTAAAATATTGGGGTGTTACATGGATATTAAAAAAACAATATAGGGGTAGTTATGGAATTTATTATTTTATTTTCACTCATGGTCTATAAAAATATTCTCTATTAGTGTTCATGGATATCAGGAATATGATTTTTCATCCATGTATTAACTCTTTTACTATTATTTTCGAAGGTGATATACATATTTATTGCCTGAAATACTATATATATTATAGAAAACATGATATTATATTGAGGATAATTCATGTATGACATGTTTATTTAAAATTATAATTGTTTAACTTATTGATTCAGGAGTTTTGTTTCTTTATAAATTTTATCTCTATGGCAGTGATCTTAGAGGGATGATAGAAGGTAGAGGTTGGGTTGCCTTGGGAATGATACATGACTATTCTTGAGATCAAATATTCCATGGGATATTTGGTACAATCAATAAATAATACATGAATTTACTATTTTATTTATTTAGAGGATATAGATGAAAAGGTGGATGTTTAAGTTGTCTAATGACTATGAAGAAGCATTAATATAGGTAAATTGATGATTGATGACCACCAAAATAATAAATCTTCTGAAGTCTGGGATTAGATATATAGTTTATTATAATACCTTATGAGTTTGGGTGGTAGATGAGTTTATTTAGAGATATTATTTATCTTCTTTTGGGCCATTCTTATTATGATTTATTGAGACGAACTCTTTGGACCATGAATTTGCATTGGAATAAGTTGTCTACACTTGGAACTACTAGAGTCACTATCACCTCAGTGAGATGTTTATTATATTCACAGAATAAAATAACATGTTATCCATGTAATATCTTGGGGTATCCCTTTGAGGTATAGATATTTTGTTTTCATTTTGACACTTTAGGATTGACATACTGTGAGTTATTAGTGAAATCATAGTTGTTTGGGTGGGGGGGAGGGGTGTGTGTATTGTTTATATCATTCATCCTTACTTTTGGAGGAATGAAGTTGGGCCACAAGGTTAGTAGAAACCATGGGACTGATGATGTATGATTAAGAGAAATCTTGTGAGGCTTGAGAGTTGGTTGGAAGAGGTTTCAAAGTTTAAGGAAACTATAAAACCATCACTGTGATCACATGAGGAGAAAAAATACTATTAACTAAGGTTAAGTGCATGAGTTTCACATGGATTAGCTAATCATGAATGTCCACCATGATATAGATAATGTCACATGGTTTGATCACAATTATCCAACCGTTCAACCAAAATGTGTGACCTAGTTAAACATTGGTAAATTACCATTTTACCCATAACATTTTTTGAACACCAATTTCTTTTCCTCCATTTCTTAAGCACAAAACACAATTAAATTGAGATCTCACTTCGAATCTCAATTCACTGATCAGGATCGCAATTCATCATCCAATTTTGGATTCAATTAAAAAATTTCTTGTTGGACCAGTGCTGGTATGTTATTCCTTCATATTATTCTATACATTATTTATCTTTCTATGGAGAAGGTTATTTTTGTGGAAGATTTTATTCCCTATTTTCTCTGATTTCATCAATTCATAATTTTTTCCTGACAAGGTCCAAATTTTTGTCTGACACATGATGAGTACAGTACAACATGTATATTTTAGGAAGGATATAACAATCCCTCAGGTTTTAGTGTTTCATATGTTGAGTATCCATTATTCTACATGATATACATTACAACAATTCACTTTACATGAATTAACTGAAATGCCTAAATGAATTAAATAATGTTAGGGTTCCCTCTGGGTATCATTTTTGTTGATATAAGTTCTTTTCCATAACATAGGATTCTCATTGGGTATGTCCTTGTATTTTACCGACGTGATACCACCTCTCTAGGTGCGCATGTCCTCACTTGTTTTAGTGTGATCCATAATAAAATTTAAATTTGTAATTTTAGTTTGTTATTACCTTTTGTACGTATTCATTTTTAATGAAATGAATTCATTGAATTTAATGATTAGGATACTGTTGATAATAGTTTTTCTATCTCGTAGATGATGATAAATTGATATATTTATTTGAATGGATTTTGTGTAAATAAATCGGATAACTCATTGAATCTGAATGGTAATGGGTTCAGATAATGAATTGATTATGGTAGTGGATTCCTTGGATGAGTTCCATGGATCCTAATTCCATATAATTCATTATAAATTTCGACTCCTTGGGTCAGATTTATGGAAGTGGAAGCCCTGAAATATTTACCTCCTTAGAAGATGATTCTATAGGATTTCATGAGATTTTATACCCCATGGATCCATATTTATTAGAAATTCATTGGACACGATCTAATGAAATTTTATGAGAACTTCACCCATATCATTACCAGGATTCTATCATTTCACTCTTGGTATAGAGATTCCATGGTATTATATACCGTGGATCCAACCCTTTGTGGTCTAACACTTTTGAATATTTTAAATTAATGTTGTGGATGTTATATAATTTATTACCCAACAAGGCCATTGAGTATGTTGAAACATGATTACACAACATGGATTTTGGGGATAGTTTTCATATTCTTGATCGATAGACCTTGAATTGTTATTTGAATTCAATGGGTAAATTCAAGAGTATAACTTGATTTATTATGCTTCAAAGCTTCCATTTTTCATGGAATATTTACTACTGTTCATCTGGATCCATGTTTTTCGAGACTGGTTTAATTCATATTTGAAAACGTATATACATTTTTCTTATAGTTGTCATATAATACAAACTATGTTCTTTTATATTTCACTGATATAATTTTTTATAGACATACGTTGTGGTGTCCTACTACGTAATATCTCACACCCTTTTTGGGAATCCATTGGTTACTCTAATAGACATAATGGATGATTTAGGGACTATAGAAAACAACAAATGTATGATTCATTATTTATTTTTTCTTTATTATAATGGGAGAATAATATATATAGCTAAGATCATGATGCTATCTGGAGTTAGTTTTTATTGTATTTTCTATACCTTGATGCATGTATTGTACATGATGCTTATATATTTGTTTTCCTTTTTTTAGATTCAAGACATGAGGCATCATTCATTATATTACATTGCATTTGGAATTGTTTATTTATCAATGACTTGGACGTCTATCTTCTGTCTGCTGTATTTATCCACATTCACTAGATGACTATTATGATTATTGCCACTATGTTAGTCTAAAACAAAGGCATAGTCATCTAATAGAAATATAGTAGGAACATGATTTTAGGTTGAAGTATCAACTATATGGGGATGTGTTCTTAAGGCCATGTGACCCCCATGTTTTGGGAACAATTTTTTGGCACCCTGTTCAAGATATTACAATGTTATAACCAAGGACTTTTCTCTAGATCACTATTTTAGTCAATATAAATGATATTATTAACAAATTTGAATTTAGTAATAATATTTTTTTGACAACAAAACCCACATAAGGGAAAAATCCATATTCACAATAATAGAAATTTTTATTCTTTAGAGCATTCCTATAATAATTGATTTTATTGAACTGTTGGGTGATGAATCAAATCAATGATGTTCGTTATGATAATGGATTTTTCTAATTATTGAAAAGATAATAGTATTTAGATCAATAATCATTTTAGGAACCTTGAATAATTCACATTCCATGCATTATTACCTAATATAAATGATGCGTTTCGTGACTTCATGATGTTATTATGTGTTCCTTGTGTTATGTACCGATGATTGGTAAATGATTGTTAAAGAAATTTAGAAATATGGTTGGTATATAGTCTTCCTATCATAATATAACGATTTTTTCCTAAATAGGATAAATGAGAAAAACTGAGAAGAAAATTATGTCAAATAGATTCATGGAACATTGGTTTAATGGACTGAAACATGATAAATTTTTCATTAACTGGATGTTGTACATTGGTTCATGCAATATATGGGACCTTATGTATCATAATTGGTGAAGAATTCTGGTCAAAATTTTAAAGATAATTTTTTTAAAAATACTTCAGATAAAATGAAATTGATTTTGAACTTTTGAAATATGGAAATTGAAATACCTCCATCATTAATGTTGGATGTATCCCATGAATTTGGTACATTAATGGTTTTTTCCTTTACCAAGTAAGTATTTATTATTAGCAATAGGTTTTTGGATTATTTATAAGAAGGCTTAAACTGAACCAAAACTTTTGAATGGGATATTATTGATGTTGATATTTTCTAATGAACTTTTTTCCAATTGTAGAGACTTTTCCTAATGACGACCTCCAAATTTGTTCCTGGAGGGCGGTGAATATCATACCATGAAGGAGGTAGACCAAGGGATACAAGTAGTAGTGATAGTTGTGTCACTAGTAGTAGTACCAGATAAGAGCGATAACGAATAATTTCAAAAATTATTTATGATATTTATACAGACCCCTCTGAGAGAACCGCAACTGAACTTATATATTGAATGGCTAATGAACATGTTGCAGTATCAGTATCTATCCATGTTGGTGGAGGATGGTTAACCATAAGATGATAATATGTGGATAGAGGCTATTTTTCCTCTCTTGGAACAAATAAATACACCTCTAAAGAGTATAGTGATGCTCATTGGGTATATTTTATAGGAAGCAGGTAAGTGATAGTGGGTTATTTTTAACCAGGATGAAAATCATTAAGAAATTTTTTAGAAGTATTTTTAAGAATGTTTTTGTGGGTACCTCATTACTAAGACCATAAAAGAAAAACTTTTAAGGGACATCTTACATCTAGAGTGGTGCGTGATGACAGCTATTGAATATTTGACACAATTTATAAAATATCATAGTTTTTACTACTTTTTCATGATAAGGAGTCATATAGTGAGTAAATATTATAGGGGTTTTAAATTACTCCATTATTTAATAGGTAAATGGGTTTTGGTTGACTACAATTATAAATATAGTGCTTTAGGTAGTAATTATTGTTTTAGGTAGAAACATTTTGAGGCTTCTCGTGAGGTGAATAATAAACACAAAAATAGTGATGGTAGTGTTGAATTCTGAAACCAATGCATTAGATTGGGAAATAAAAGAAATCAGTGTGATATTGAACCAATATAGTTCCATGACTATATAGGATAAACCAAAAAATACATTTCTACCAAACCATCCCTCTAGTATTTTTTGGAAGGGGATCCACTCCAACTCAATGTTCAGGAGTGGGATTCATAGCTGCACATTAGGCTGGGAGATGGATTAGTACATGTTATTTACACTTATGTGGTTGCCATGAATGTTGTATCTTGGTAGTAGTTATACTGAGATAGTAGAGTGTGCCTACTATTAGTAGTCAGGTTATTTCACAGTTCCAAAGTATAGGGATGTTATATTCCATATATCCTACACTTGAGGAGCACAATGTAGAGCCATCTACTAGGAGAGGAATGATCATATTATTCTCTACCTAAGTATATTATATTTTTTGTATGGGTTCTTGTAAAACATTATTATTTTTACCTATTGTAGATATCCTTCTAATCATTTCTAATTTTTATGATGTGGATATGAACTGATATACAATATTAGGAATCAAAATATATTGATTAAACTAGTGAATGGGGTTCCCTTTTTAGATTAGTTGGTGTCACATTATGTGTTATAGTATTATCATATGGAGGATATGATTTAAATTTATGCTTGTTATGGAATATCTATTTTATTATCATGAATAAGTCTACAATTATCAATGACGGTTAAATTTCACATCTGTAGAGGGTGGGTTTTTTATTTATAAGGTGGAATGGTTTGTCCAGTCATATATAGTTGAACACAATAATTGTGGGATGGGGGGTATAGTGAACCAAATTTCACATTGAAATCTAGATGATCAGGAAATACCAAATGCCAAATTTTATATAGTGGTGGATCATTTCAGGGATGTTTTCCATGATGACATTTCCTATTTACCTCAATAGAGAGAGGTGGATTTATATATGAATATAGTACCATGTGTGGAAATAGAATCCATTACCCCATATATGACATAAACTATAGAGTTGTAGGTTCCCAAGACATAGGTGTTATAATTAGAGGAAAGGGGGTCTATTTGACCCAATACCACTTCATGTGGTTTGCCACACCTTTTCTCTAAACAGATGGATTTTTTAATTAGGATATATATGGATTATCATAAATTGAAAAAGGTTATTGTTAAGAAATAATATCTCTTACCACATATATATGATCCCTTTTCCTATTACTAATGAACTTTGGTTCCCTTGATTAATCACTTCAGATATGGTTATCACTAAGTATTTGTTCGGCTTGACGAACAACCTTTTACAATTTTTCATAGAAGTTATGGTCTATAAATTTATATTTTTATATTGTCCTTTATCACAAACACAATAGTAGTTTTCATTTAGATGATGTACTATGTATTCCATCTGTACGTAGTTTCATTTTTTATAGTATTTGTGGGTGATATATTTAAGCATTATCACAATCATCACGAACATGAAAAACATCATGAGATCATTTTTTGATACAATATGAGAGAATTTTTTGTAAGATAATATCACAAAATACAACATAGTTGGTTGATAATATTAACTTCTTAGGTCAGATAATATTTAAGAGATGAATATTAGTGGGGCCATTGGAAGAGAGAGAATATGTTTCCTTGGTCTTGAATAATAATGGTGTGATGTTTTAATGGATATATACTTACGAGATATCCTTTTAGGAGTTGAAAGGGATACTGACTTCAGCACTGGTCCTGATTCTACTAGATTAGTGAAAAATATATAATATATATTACAATGAATCAAGTATCTATCTAGGTGGATTTATGATACAGGAAGAGCGAATCATTGAATATGGGTCATGGTAGTTGATGACACATTATAGGATCACCAGAATCATGATCTTGTGTTAGTCGCTATGACACATTCTGTTCATTGTTGGAGTAAATATTCACTTATAGATTATTTTTTTGTATATATGAACCCCAAATACTCACGTACATATTTTATAATCATTACATGAATATAAGGCACATATTTTTGGTGGAATTCCTATAGTGTGCTATCATGATGCTTTCATATATGCTTGGTAAAGAAAATGCAATTACAAATGCATTGAGCATGATGACTGAGATACAAGAAGTTAGAGAGGCTAGTAATGAGTGGAGGATTGTGGGTTTATTATTAGAGATACACATTGAGATGTAAGAATTATCAATACCTGAATTTTATATCATCTTTAACCATGACAACTAACCCTCTTGATATAGTGATCATTAATATGTTATCATATTCTGTAGGCCTAGTCCTATGAGAGAGTGTGTAATGTGAGGAACCATATCCTGGTTGAAACATGGGTGAGGATAAAATTAAATGTATTGCTGGCCATGTTTTGGTTCTAATAGATATACACAATTAGATTATATGAGAGTTTTATGGCTCATATTGGTTAGTACATTTCAATTTCCCCATGATTCGTCGTGATTTTTTCCGTCAATACATGTGGTCGTGCATGAAATGAGAGGTAGATGGTTTCTCACGAGGTGTTACACATTCCAGTAGGTGAAGGCTGGACCACAATGACCAACTGGTATTTTATATAAATTTACAATTCCAAAATTGAAATGGAATTATTTTACTATGGATTTAGTTATTTGATTCTACAGTCACCTTGAGGTAGTTACGCTCTATTGGATGTGTTGGAACATTTCATATTATTCAATGATATGCTCTCTATGTATGATATTAAAAGGTAGTCAATTTTTAAGATTGTTAGAATTGAAGTTTTTACTAAGAAAAAGGTATCATAAACGTATTTTCATTTTGTGTATTGATTTTGAGAGAGTTTAAATATGTAGTTTGGAAGTATTGTTTTTCTTACACAACCTACCTACCTCAAACTAATAGCCAGTTGGAGTGAAAAATATTTGTACTTGAGGACATGTTTTGAGAATTAATACTTAATTTTTGGGGTTTTTGGGGGATGAATATAACTTTTATTGAGCTCACTTATGAAATTTATGTCTTGAGAATATATAAATGGATCCTAATGTATCCTTTTATGGTAGTTTAAGCTGATCACCTATGTATTGGCCAGATGATGGAGGTAAATATTTTCTCAAACCCTGTTCATTCTAGAGACAATATAGTAGGTATAGATGATTTAGATGTGTATTACTACTGAATTTTATACAAATAAAACATACACTAATAAGCGAATTAATCATCTAGAGTTTATGGTTAGGGATCCAGTCTTTTTTATATCACATTGAGGTAAAGAAAAAAATAATATTGTGAGGCATGGTTTTCTTTCACTATAATATATTGTAAAAAATGTGAATATAGAGTGAGTCTAGCTGATGGTATATTTTTTTCTTCCTTAGAGGTAAGGATACATGCATGGAATATTCTAGGTATATGTGTTTCACCATTATCCTTTGTATTCATCGCATACTCTACAACATGATGAGGTTTACCTGCATGTTATTGTGTCCTTAATGGAGCATTCTATAGATGTATTTTACAAGATAATGAAGGCTCATTGAGGCCATTCAGGTCCACTATTATGGTTTCTATCGTTGAATGACCATATAAAGGATGATTCATGGGATCTTGAGACTGATGTACATGATCATTGGACGAATTTATTCTCAATAAATACTTGACCACCCTTTTAAGGGTAGTTGGAATAGAATGGTCATTAGCGGGATACAGTTATAAGTTCCAGAGTTTTCCTATGAACTAAAAAAGAATTTTGTTTTAAATCCATTTTTTGGTTCTAATGTGAGATTCTAATGAGATAATGATTGTTTTGGTGGAGTTTGGGGCTTTTTTGGAGCCCCAATTTTGTTGGAAAAATGATAGGATGGACCATTAGAAGAAAATATGCTATCAAAGACATAAAATTTTGATTAACCATGTGAGTAATGAAATAAGGTTGGAAGATGACACATTATTTGGGGAAATCATGAAACGAGGGATGCATGCTCATTCAAAAATTTAATTTTTTTATCATAAGATAAGTGAATAGTTTAAACATAGTTTTCCAAATAATGTGAATGAACCATTAAATGACCCCATTGAGATAGAGAAGGATAAATGACCTGTGCACAGTTTGGAAAACTATGCAACTAATTCATTATACCTAGTTAAAAAGTTCTCAATGACCATTCTGACATGATATTTCTTAAAAACTTATTTCGTTTTCTTATCTTTAATATATTAGAACACCTTGTAATTGTGGGATTCCTTTGAAGCTCATGTTATATATTTTTATCTTAGTTCATCATCCTAAATCAGATTAAAAAACAAATTTTCTTGTTAGATCCACATTAGTATGTTCATTGTATATATTGTTCAATTATTTTTTTCTAATGAATGGATTTATTTAAAAGACAACAAATATTATCTCTTTTATGTATTTTTCATTATTCTACCATTTTCTCTCCAAATTATTTAAATTATAGGTAAATAATGGATGAGTACTCAACCATGTATTTAAGGTGTATGTTTAAAAAATTCCACGAATGTTTGGTGGGTTATAAGTATTGTTTTCATTGTACTAGAAGATATACTTTCTTTTTTCCCTAAAAATGAATTTATAGTTTGAAAAATGTATTTGAAAATATTTGGTTTCACATTGAGTACCCTTTATATTATTTGAGGATGTCTTCATCAACGTAGGATTTACATGGGGAGTACCCTTGTATTTTCACAACATTATACCACTCCACTGTGTTCATGTGAGTTCTCTAGTTTTAGTGGGATATATAATGAGAATTCTGTGTACTCTATCAGGTTCTTATCATCATGTTTTATATGTTTATTATAAATTAAATGAATTATTATGAGATATTTTGTACCTCATATTTGATGAGATATACATTGTTAAATTAATTTATACGTTTGTATTCAAATTTATGAACTGATAAGAATAATCCCATGTACTTTTGATGGTAATGGGATGCAATAATTAATTGATTGTGGTAGTTGATTCCTTGGATGATATCAATGGATCCTGATTTTGTGAGACACCATGTGTATTTCAATTACATTGTTATTATTTATGGTAGCAGATATGATGGACATTTTTTTCATTGTATTTTGATTCTGCAGGACCCTGTGATATTCACAACCCCTTGGATCTGACTTCTTTGACTCTCATTATACAATCTGTATTGACATTTGTCAACAAGTCGAACTAATTATATTCTATGTTTCCATAGAGATGATCCAGGGACTAGACGTAGATAATTTAGTCTTCTATAACTAATATCCAACCCTCCGTGTTCGAACCATTTTTATTACACATATTGTATTTTGTAGATTTTATACAATTGATTACTCGACAGTACTATTGTGAATGTGGAAACTTTATTACATGACATGACCATATTTTATATTATTTCTATCCTTGAAAAATATCCATAATATCATTATTTTACTTAAGCATCTTGAATGGATATTAACATAATTTATAGCTTCCACTATTTATTGGATAATGACTAATACTCAATGAAACCCATATTTATAAAGAAATGATTATTTATAAACTAGCATATTATTTACATTACCGTTGTGCATGTGTAATTTTTCACACTGATTCTACTTATGTTTCATAGAGTGGATTAATTATAAAAACTATTAGTGGATTCATACTGAGTTACATCTCACAAAATGTTTGGAACATCGATTGGTACCCAGATAGACTTTATAGATGTTAGTAGGGACTGGGGAATGCACCAACTATATGAATCTAGAATTTTTCCTTTGTTATGAGCATCAGAACACATTTCCAATCTAGGATCATGATGATAACTAAAGAGAGTATTTTTTGGTATTTTATGTATTTTGATACATGTACTATACTGGATTCCTACAAACCTATTTTACATCTTTTGAGATACAGGAAATGACATATCATTTTGTGTGTGATATTACCACTAGTGTTTTCATACATATTAATTCCATGTATGTATATCTTTTAACTTTATTATTTATCTAATTTAGATTCCAAACTATCATGATTATAACATTTTAATTACAATATCATGAGGTTATAGTATATCAACACAAAAACCCTCGGTCATTTCTACTAGTCAACAAACTCTAGCATACGTGGATGACATATTGACCACATATGACCTATTTTATATGAGAACCATTTAGTATCACCTATGTCAATACATTTCAATTAATATTCTCTCAGTTGGATATTAATATAAGATAGATATGTTATGATTATTATTACTAAACATCTCCATTTGATATATCATATCCTATGAAAAAGAGAAATTTCATTTCATTTTATTTTATTAGGAAAATATCAGAGCCACATGTGAATGGAGGGATGTATTCAAATGGGGAACGGTTTCTAATATGTTTGATGAAAAATATTCTAGTGGAATAAATAGGGAATCATGATGTACATATATGGACACCTTTTTTTCTAACATCTTCTTTGGTGGAATATTTTATTGTAATCCAAGTTTAAGACCCATAGTGCATGGTGATTCATGAAAACATAGAACAAGGTTTTTACATTCCATGGTTGTCCTTAAATTCTAATAATGTGATATGTTTCTATGGTACATTGGTTTTTTTTCCTTATAGCGGGAGGAACTTATGGGGTACTCTCAAAAATTATAATTATAATTTAATGTAGTGTTGATGATAATATATTATTATATTCGACATCATTTTTAGTGGCCATGTTTATATAGGGACATTTCTAGTATTTCAATAATTTGAATTATGTTCTAGAAGAAATTTTTTGATCATTTTTGTACTAGTGGTTTTATTAAAACACTTATGGTACCTATTTGTTAGTGGGAAACATGATGATGGAAATTGTTAAGAAGAAACCTTTGACCATAAAGAGATTCCATTATGATTGGATGATACTCGATTGTATGAGTTAAATGAGATCTTTATTGATTATTTGAGAGGAACATTCAGTGGATGATATGGGAATTATATATATAGGAGATATTGTAATATTTTTCATTGTTACCTTGAGTATTGATTTAACATCATATTGTTTCATGGTATTTCCATTGTCTCTATGTACTCATTACAAATTGGATACAACTTATTTCCCAGAGATTGTTTGATAGCCAGAGTGGAAAATCTAGATATTTTTGGATATGCTGCAATGATTCATTTTATATTTTAGTAGAGCATGGTATGATTATCTATATTCCATTGAATTCAAATAAAAAAATATTATTTTAGATTCTACTGATATAGACAATATTGGGGATCTAATTGGTTATCCATGTATTTCATTGCTATATCGTCATGGGGTATGTGAGTGTTCACTTTTGGGGATGATCAATTTGTATGCGGCCTTCTAGAGTGTGTAGTTGAACATGAAATAGTTCTTCACTAATCATAGGATAAAATTTTATTATATAAATTAGAGGAGAATTCAAAATTTGTTCACATTGGGTGACAAAATTTTCATATTCATGAATCCAAGACAAGGGAAGAAATTGTTTTAGAAGAAAGGGTAGATAAATGAGATATTTTCTCAACCACTCATGAACTTTAAGCATATCAGATCTCTGGAACCATTTGAATCTTACATCATGTTATTATGGTATTCCTGACATGTCAAATTTTTCAATGATTTAGTGGATGAAGCATGATCATTCTCCTTGGATCCACTATGTGGGTATTTAATTGTAGTGTAAATCATCATTTGAGGAGTGCTTGGTTAAGATTATATATTAGATATAAGCTATCAATGGGAAATATTGTGCCCCTTCTCTAGATATTGTTGTGGTATAGATTAATTTTTGGAAACTTTTATTAGTGGTAAAAATATATTCATCCTCAATTGCTGTAATTTTTTTACCATGAATCATTGATACAGTTCTTCATAATGAGAATTCTATAAAGTATTAGAATGTAATAACATCATATTTTTCATTTTTATAATGAGTTATGATTAAAAATAAATCATATTTTTTATCTATTTATTATTTGGGATGAGTTTCATGGGTTTATATATAATTTTAGAGTGTTTTATAGGAATTTTTGGGGGTTGATGATTAGAAAATGGTTGGAGGATATAATGCTGATCTCTATAAGAAAACACGTGTCTTGTTTACAGAAAGAATGTGAGTGGAATAAGGTTGGAACATGATTATATATAACTATGAGACATTCCCAAAAAAACATCTTACTTTGGAAAGAGGAACAGGTATAGTTGGTTCCAATTTTAGCAACCCATTTTGGTAAGCTATGTTTCTCCCTATGAAAGATTGAAAGCCCAATAATGTTTTGGAATGGTCTGGACAACTATGAAACCAAACTGGGTACACATCAATTAATGATATAAAATCACATTTCATATAAAAAATCATAGAAATTAAATAATTTATCTTTATAATTCATTCCCTATTAAACAATTAGTCTATATAGACTCTCATTAGAAATTGAATTCGTTTCTAAACTTAATTTATGTGGATATAACCATGCTATTTATTAGGGAATTTTGAAATGTGATCTGTGACTAACTATTATTTATTTTTCATCGAGATATTCAATTTTCCATTGATATGAATCATATATATTAAATTTCGTGTCTTGATATATATATATCCTAAATCAATATAATGATTATATATATATTACTATTTCAAGGAGAGGGTGGTTTAGTGCATTGGGGGAACCTTCATTGTTCAATTTTAAATACTGAGTCATTGGAAGATCCCTAGAGATATGTTAACCTGAAATTAAGAATGGTTTCATAGAATTATTATGGGTCTTTTTTTAAATATTATTTATTAATTGGGATCAATTACTAGAGATATTGATATGTGGGTTTGATTGGGAAGAAGTGTAACTTAGTTTGGGTAAAGATTCCATAGAAAATCAAGAAATTCAACATTAATGAGCCTGAGGCCGGAATTTTTTAATAAAAAAAGAAATTTTATACTATTTTTGTATAGACAAAAAGCTTGAAGTATATGGACAATACGTTACTTTTGCAGAATACTTAATACATAACAGAAACAGACACACAAGGACTGTAATAGTTTAGTGTCTTTGGAAACTCAGAACGTAATCTTCTAATCATTGTGAAATATCTTCAACATCTCCCAATAAAGATCTTCCCATTTTTTTCTTACCTAAAACCTTTATTTATAACCTGGGTAAAAGAAAACATAAACTGTGTGACCTCAAATGCCCATTAAGGATAAACATAGAGAACATAAAACAATCCATAAACATTTGAATGCAAAAACTTGAACATAAAATCTAATCATCAAAATATTAAGCAAAGATATGAATCTTGGTAGTACGTAAGGAATATATCATAAGGGAACATCAATCATGATAAAATAGAATAGGAATAAAACATGTAATTGTGGCAACCATTAAGCACATGATTTGATTTCCATAGTATCAAAGACATTGCTGCCAAGACCATCTTAGTGGACAAAGTCCCATTCTGAACCGAGTTCACTCCTCATTCCAGTCCTCTATTACTGAACCAGTTTAACTTGCCATTCTAGACATGTCTATCTCATGAGATATAAATCATCAACCAATGCATTGGAGGGATATATATGTTCCACCGATCTCGTATTGAAATCATTCTTTTGTGTGCCACAATATAAATATAAATCATTAATTGTAACCCAAGAATAAAATTGGTTTCATAAAAATCATTCCATCATAACGTAATCCATACAAAAATTTGGACATAATTTCATCATTAGAAAATTGAAACAATGTAAATAATAGAGACATGATACTTGAAACATACACATGTGAAATAATTTCATCTTAGATGAAAATGGTTTTGATAAAACACTTGAAATGAATTTTTGAGGAAAATATCCTTTTTTCTTCAAAATCATTTTCTTTTCACAAAATTTCATGCAATTTTTTAAAGGAAAATGATTTTGTTGAAAATAGTCATGAAATATTTTGGAGGAAGCTTCATGAAAATAAGGCATTATAAAACCATAGAAATACGTTCATTCCATATACGTTAAAAAACCATTTTTCTCGTACTTTTGTTTGAAAAGTCAAAAAGTACCTTGTAGGGTAAATAAATGAATGATTCCTTCCATACCATGGGGTAAAAGTCAAAATGGGTAAAAATGACTTTAAACATACATGAATACAATTTTATAAAACATGTATATTGATGATAGTAATAACCCCAGTAAATACTTACGAATAAGCAATCTCAGATAAAAATGAGATTTGCAAAATTATCCCTTACCTCAGGTCCGATATGATTCGTACATATCTGAACCTCTTGTATAATGATTTAAATAATGTCATTGACTTATTATAGAATTATATTCATTGTTATTATATCATATATGTTTCAATTATGGCTTTATATTACCTGTTATTTTGTAAATTCCATGTTAAAGCAGCGTTTTGGGTAAAATCATTTCATTTATCGTATGTGTTTCAACTTATCGTTCTTGATATTAATACATATATCCTGATTAACATAAATCAAGAATGTAAAAAATAATTTATATATAATATATATTCATCATATACATATATATATTACAGATCGATAAAAGGAATGGAATACACCATTCATAAAGACGGTAGGCCGTACGTATGCATGAACGTTTTTTCGTTTCCTTATTGAATTGAATGAAATTAAATAGATGACATACATATATATATATATATACATAAATAAAGTAGCATTATTATTTCATATATTTAATTATTATTCATTATATAAACTTTATGATCATTCATGTATGGTTAACATGGAGAATGAATCTCATCGCGTCGTGGAGACGGTAGTCCGTACGTACGCACGATCGATGATATCATTCCCATAACTATTGAATAGAATTGGATTGGATGGTATAATATATCAGAATCAGTATGATGTTATAATAACCATATATAGTTATTCTTTACACTATTTTACCCATCCATGTACGTTGTTGGTGGAAAAACAGATTTCACCACGGCGTGGAGACGGTATTTCGTACGTACGCACGCGTGGTGATTTCGTTTTTCATAGGATGGATAGATGGTGAAATAGGGTTTTTTCATACTTATAATAACATATCAGTATATTAGTTATACTTATGTTATTACTTCATACTGAAACAACTAAATAAGAAGAAGTGGAAGAAGAAATAAATTTGAAAGAATCGGTAACAGACATTACCTCTTCATTGAAGAGCCTCTTTGAGACCTCCACTTAGGGCACTAAAATTGGTCTTTAAAGAAGACCAGAACCTCTAGAATGTTTATATGGAAGTGGAGAAGAGAATTTGGCAGGTTTTTTCCAATCTTGAAGGCTCATAGTGGTGTGAGGAAGAGAGGGAGGAGGTGCCCTTTTATATGGGAGGAGAGGGGCACCTTTGAAAAAACTAAAAATATTATTTTATTATAAAGTCATATTCGGTTTTTAATAGCTCCAAATTGAGTTATTTTTAATCTAAGGTGGAGAGGAGTCACAATAATATCATCCAATTGAATTTAGACAATTTTAGGTTTCTATTTTAACCTTATCATTTAGATTTATCCTTATGTTAAAAAATTTTACTTTTACCGTGTCTTCTTGTTTTCTTACACTATATGGTTTATAATCATAATATAACAATCCAAACTAACCCAAATATGTTTATTATAAATATATATAACCTTATCTAAGTCATTTGGCCGAAAATTAGATTTTTAAGAATAAAATAAAAATTAATAATATAATATGTTTTTTAAAAACTATTTTACTTCAATTTTGACACTATTTGGTACTTTATTATTGTTAAAATCATAACAGAATTATTAGTTCACAAAAAGTTAACTAAATAAATACTAGCATGTCATATTATCCTATAAAATTAGTTTAATTCCTAAAAAGTCTCAAATTACATTTATTTGGGTATTTATAACATCAATTATGTCAATATTTCATTAAACAGATAATTACTGCATCATCGTTGTGTCATATATAAATTAAATTATTTAATGTTTAAAAATTATAAATAAAATACCATTATGTATGAAATATTTTTATATTTTTAATGAATATTTATAGTCTAAATTATCTTATGTATAACTCTATATTAAAAATTATTTACTTATTAAACATTGAATTTAACTATTTTAACCCTTCATTAAATAAATTAATATTAAATGTCCTAATCTAATCCAAGTGGGCCTAAATGGTCATATTTTATTCCTAAGGATGTTTTTCGTAGAATTAAACTTATACAATAGAATTAGGACATGTGTTATGTTAATAATAATATCATTTTTACCGTTAATTATCATACTTAACCATTAACCGTGGTAAATAAAAGTAAAAAGTTAATATTCATCAAAAAATATTTTCATCTCATTGAACCACATTTTAGTCCTTGATATGAGTCGTGTCTCTTGGATTTTCTTAATTCCACTCACAGAATCGGTAAAATTATGTTTTATGAAAAATTCAGTTTTTTAACTACCACTTAGTGGTTTCACTATTAATCAAAAAATGAATGTTTCCAGAAAATTACCAAAAATTAGTCCTAAGCTATATTTGATATTATGAATTAAAAACATGATGTCTATTTTACCAAATTCAAAACATATCAGTTTCATTAATTAATTTAAAAATTAATTCTCGTCATCAAAACAAATAGCATGTTTTTAAGAGATAATAACTATAAAAAGATTGACAATTGTTTATGTCTGGTTTAAATGTGAAATTACATATAATGAACAAAATTGTATTAAATGGTAAAAATATATTCGAAATATACTTTAAAACCACTCAAATTAATAATTAACACTATTAATTATTTGAATTAAAAATTTGTTTTAATTAAAATTTAGTAATTTTCACTATTCATCAGAATATGATAGTTATCTGAAAAGTACCAAAATTTCACCCTATGCTAATTTAGATATTCCGAATCAAAAAATGAAGTCCATTTTAAAAGATAATATATATAAAATTTCAAAAATTGTGTATTACTATTCATAATGGCTAGTTCATAATAATATTATAATAATATCTCGTTTAGTGAAACTCGGTATTGCGTACTACACACGCTATCAAGGAATGTCTTTATTACGTGTAATGCAAGCCAAGTCAGGGATGCATGTTTTGAAAGCTCCTTTGGGTGTAGCGTACAACACAAGACATTAATGAAATTAAATAGAATATTTTTCATAAAATCTTGGGGTGTTACATTCTACCCCACTTAAAATGTATTTCGCCCTCCAAATTCGTCGGGGTTATAAATGGTTTACTACTTGAAGGTATCTTTAATAGAAACCCACATCGTAAAAAGGAATACCAAAACTTGTCTTTAAAAACTAAACTATGAAACGTAAAGGTTACCCAAATTAACTCATCACTGGGTTTTAACGTAGGAGAACATAGGTGAAAATATGGATATGGAAGAAAAATATAAGCATCAAGTTCTGATGGAGAGTGGTAGAGAACATGGCTATGAAAAAGGCAACAATCACAAATCCATAAATTTGTGATAATCTAGGTTACCATCTGATTAATCGGATATAAGGGCACTAGGACATCCTTTTTGGTTTTCAAGATCACTTCCCTAAAGTTGAAGAATTTGAATTAGAATAAATACTTACATTATTTTGGTACAATCTCACTGTTGTTCGTGCCTTGAACAATTTCCACTTCACCTCTTATAGAAATGAAGTTGAATTTGTTATTCGTGAAGTGTTAGTAGATTATGTGATAGAATGACGGGTCATTCCATATGTATCAAACAAAAGGATAGAAAAAGTTATTAAATATACATAAGTCAATCTATAGAGAGATTAATCATATATGGTTTCTAAAATGGAATTATACCTCATATATAATACTTCTTAATATAATAAAACTAGTTTATACTAAACAGGGACTTTTTGTAGGCCAATGGTAGGTGATAAAGGCCAGTCTCACTTCGGTTGTGGGTTCGATTCCCACAACCTTGTTCGACGTTATGGGATGTCGCCCGTCCTGCTGGTTGTCCTTTTTCTAAAACTATATTACTATAACATCCCATCAATAATATCAAAAAAAGTTCTATACTTAAACAATACTAACTTATGTCCAATATAATCCATTCCAATGTTTATCTTAAATACTTCAGTCCAAGATCATAGTATAAAGAAAATGATTACTTGAAATGTCATCAACCAACCATCATTTATCCCCCATATATCTTGTTCGTCACATTCCAATCATGTGAATACCTAAATTATGTATTCTCTTGAAAAATTAATACCCATTAAACCTTAGTGGAATCAAGAATGATGTAAAAAGTCAACTCTTTCCACATACCAAAATCCAAATATTATATATACTCAAACCATGATATAACCTTCTCTTTATATCAGTCACGATCTCTTGAATACTATCAAATATCTATTTCTCTCCTTATCCCTTCATTATGTGCATATCATATACTTTCCAAAAATATCTGAATAACCTTTCATGGTTACTAGTACCATACATCATACACTTTCAAAACATAAGGAAAGAAAATAGTGTAATATCCTTTAGATGTCTCTTTATTACATAGTACTATGAGATTAACTATACAACATTACACTTGATAAACATGTAATCATTCCAGTACCTTCATAAACCTTTGGTCGGGCTTCAACAATTCTTTCATCTCACAAATCATTTATAGTCTCTTCATCATCATCGACATAAATACTACCCATACGACCATACTGATTCTATTCATGAGACTTTCCCTTAGGGAATTGGTTTGCATAATTCCATTACATTCCACATTTAAAACATTTAACCATTGTTGATGTCGTATCAATACCATTATCCTCATCCATGGTGTTAACTGAACCTTTTCCTTGGAACTTACTGGCTTTATGTCCTTCTTTTACACACCCAAAGCATCTTCCAGTTTCTTTGAAACATTCTCCTTGATGCCTCTTCCCACATGATTTACATAGGGGAAATTGAACTTTCTTTCCTCTATGATCATCATGAAACTCCATCATTCTCTTATTAGCCGAGTCAGGAAAGTTACCAAATTTGAGTTTTTTGATCATATTATGAGATTGCTGATTCGGCATAATAATGATGGTTGGACTTCCAAATCCCATTTCATTTGGATTCTCATGAAGAATATCATTCCATTGTCCATCATATCCTCCATTATCGTAAATCATCTTGTTTCTAGCCATTTTCTAAAACCCAAAAAGAATAGTGTGAGAGGAAAAAATCGTAACAAAGGGGGAGTAACTTCAATATATAACATCTTAGGTTTAATCTAATATCGTTACCATAATTCTAGGACTAGAACCTATACTTATACATAACCTAAGGGTCATCCATAGATATAACTTAGAAATATCACTAGGGATCTCACTAAAGTTATCGCATCCTAGTTTCCAAAGGTTGACTAAACCATTCCACTGATACTAACTGTAGAGACCCAAAGCATGGCATACATGGACAATACATTAATTTTTCGGAATAATTAATACATAACAAAAACATACACACAAGGACCGTAATAGTTTAGTGTCTTTGGAAACTCGGAATGTAATCTTCTAATCGTGGTGAAATATCTTCAACATCTCCCAATAAAGATCTTCCCCTTTGTTTCTGACCTAAAACCTTTCTTTATATCCTGGGGAAAAGAAAACATAAAAGGGGTGAGCTCAAATTCATAGTAAGGGTAAACATATAGAACATAAAACAATCCATAAACATTTTAATGCAAAAACATGAACATAAAATATAAACATCAAAATCTTGAGCAAAGACATGAATCTTTGAAGTACATAAGGCATATATCATAAGGAAACATAAATCATGATACAATAGAATGGGAATAAAACATGTAATTGTGGAAACCATTAATCACATGATATTATTTCCATAGTAGCCAATGCATTGCTTCCAAGACCATCTTAGTGGACAAAGTCCCATTCTGAATCGAGTTCACTCATCGTTCCAGTCCTGTATTACTGAACCGGTTTAACTTTCCATTCCAGCCATGTCTATATCATGAGATATAAATCATTACCCAATTCATTTGAGGGAGAAATAGGTCCCACACATCTCATATTGAAATCATTCTTTCGTGTGCCATAATATAAATATAAATAATTAATCATAACCCAAAAATAAAATGGTTTTCATAAACATCATTCCATCATAACGTAATCCATAAAAAAAAATTGGATATCATTTCATCATTAGAAAAGTGAAACCCTGCAAATCATATATACATGATACTTCAAACATACACATGTGAAATAATGTCATCTTAGATGAAAATGGTTTTGATAAAACACTTGAAATGAATTTTTGAGAATAATATCCTTTTTTCTTCAAAATAATTTTCTTTTCACAAAATGTCATGAAATTTTTTAAAATAAAAGGATTTTGTTGAAAATAGTCATGAAATATTTTGGAGGAAGCTTCATTAAAATAAGGCTTTATAAAACCATAAAAATCCTTTCATGCCGTATACGTTAAAAAAACATTTTTCTCGTACTTTTTTCGGAAAAGTCAAAAAGTACCTTGTAGGGTAAATAAAAGAAAGATTACTTCCATACCATAGGGTAAAAGTCAAAATAGGTAACGAGGACTTTTAAAAAACATTAATACACTTTTATAAAACATGGATATGGATGATATCAATAACCCCAGTAAATACTTACGAATAAGCAATCTCGGATAAAAATGAGATTTGCAAAATTATCTCTTACCTTAGGTCCGATATGCTTCGTACGTATCCGAAAATCCTTTATAATGATTTAAATAATTTCATTAGCTTATTAAAGAATCATATTCATTTTTATTATATCATATATGTTTCACTTATGACTTTATATTACCCGTTATTTTGTAAATTTCATGTTAAAGCAGCGTTTTGGGTAAAATCATTTCTTTTGTCGTATGTGTTTTGACTTGTCGTTCTTGATATTAATACTTATATCCTGATTAACATAATTATAGAATGTAAAAAATGATTTATATACAATATATATTCATCATATACATATATATATATTATAGATCGATAAAATGAATGAAATACACCGTCCCTAGAGATGGTAGGCCGTACGTATGCATGAACGCTATTTTCGTTTCCTTATTGAATTGAATGAAACTAAATAGATGACATACATATATATATATATATATATACACACAAATCGAGTAGAATTATTATTTCATATATTTCATTATTATTCATTATATAAACTTTATGATCATTCTTGTATGGTTAACATGGAGAATGAATCTCATCTCGTCGTGGAGACGGTAGTCCGTACGTACGCATGAGCGATGATATCGTTCCCATAATTATTAAATAGAATTGGAGTGGATGGTATAATATATCAGAATCATTATGATGATATAATAACCGTATATAGTTATTATTTACACCATTTTACCCATCCATGTAAGGTGTTGGTGGAAAAAAATATTTCACCACGGTGTGGAGACGGTATTCCATATGTACACACACGTGGTGATTTCATTTTCCGTAGGATGGATAGATGGTAAAATAGGGTTGTTTAATACTTTTAATAACATATAGGTATATGAGTTATACTGATGTTATTACTTCATAATGAAACAACTAAATAATAAGAAGTGGAAGAAGAAATAAATCTGAAAGAATCGGTAACGGACATTACCTCTTCTTTGAAGAGCCACTTTGAGACCTTCTCTTAGGGAACTAAAATTGTACTTTGAAGAAGACGAGAACCTATAGGATGTTTATATTGATGTGGAGAAGATAATTTGGCTGGGTTTGGCCGAGCATGAAGTCTTAGAGTGGTGTGAGGAAGAGAGGGAGGAGGTGCCCTTTTATAAGGGAGGAGAGGGGAACCTTTTGAAAAACTAAAAATATTATTTTAATATAAAGTAATATTCCGTTTTTCAGAGCTCCAAATTGAGTTATTTCGAATATAAGGTGGGTATGGTTCTAAATACTCTCATCCAATATTATTGAGACATGTTTAGGTTTCTATTTTAACCTTATCATTTGGATTTAACCATAAGTTAAATAATTTTACTTTTACCGAGTCTTCTTGTTTTCTTACACTATATGGTTAATAAACATACTATGACAACCCAAACGAACCCCAAGATGTTTATTATTAATATATATAACCTTATATAAGTCATTTGTTAAAACAATATATTTTTAGGAATAAAATAACAATTAATAATATAATATTTGTTTTAAAAACTATTTTTTGTCAATTTTGACACTATTTGGTAGTTGATTTTTTTTGAAAATCATAATAGAATGATTAGCTCGAAAAAAGTTAAATAAATCAATAATAACATGTTATATTAACCTATATAATTAGTTTAATTCCTAAAGTCTCAAATTACATTTATTTTGGTATTTATAAAATCAATTATGTCAATATTTCATTAAAATGATAATTACTGCATCATCATTGTGTCATAAATAAATTAAATTATTTAATGTCTAAAAATTATAAGTAAAATACCATTATATAGGAAAGATTTTTAGATTTATAATAAATATATATAGTAGAATTTATCTTATGTATATCCCTTTATTAAAAATTATTTACTTATTAAAATTTGATTTTAACTAATTTAACCCTTCTTTAAATAAATTAATATTAAATGTCCTAATCTAATCCAAGTGGGCCTAAATGGTCATATTTTATTCCTAAGGTTGTTTTAGGTCGATTTACACTTATCCAATTGAATTAGGACATGTGTTAGGGTAATAATAATATCATTTTTACCCTTAATTATCCTATTTACTTTTAACCGTGGTAAATAAAATTAAAAAGTTACTATTAACCAAAAATTATTTTCATCTCATTGAACCACATTTTAGTCATTTATTTGAATTGTGTCTCTCATATTTTCAAAATGACACTCACAGAAGTTGTAAAATTATGTTTTATGAAAATTCAGTTTTTTTAACTGCCTCTTAGTGGTTTCAATATTCATCAAAAAATGAATGTTTCCAGAAAAATACCGAAAATTAGGCCTAAGCTATATTTGATATTATGATTTAAAAAATGATGTATATTTTACCAAATTAAAAAAATATCAGTTGCATTAATTAATTTAATTATTAATTCCCGTCGTCAAAATAAGTAGCATGTTTTTAAGAGATAAAAACTATCAAAAGATTGACACTTGTTTATATCTGGTTTAAATGTGAAATTACATCCAATGACCAAAATTGTATTAAATGGTAAAAATATATTCTAAATATACTTTAAAACCACTAAAATTAATAATTTATCACAACTAATTATTTTGATAAGAAAAGTTTTTTTTAATTAAAATTTAGTAATTTTCACTATTCATCAGAATATGAAAGTTATCTAAAAATTACCAAAATATCACCCTAAGCTAATTTCGATATTAAGAATCCAAAAATGAAGTCCATTTTGAATGATAAAATTTATAAAATTTCAAAAATTTGTTATTACTATTCATAATGGCTAGTTCATAATAATATTATAATAATATCTCATTTAGTGAAACTCGGTATTGCGTACTACACACGCTATCAAGGAAGGTCTTTATTGAGTGTAATGCAAGCCAAGTCAGGGATGTGTGTTGTGCAAGTTCCTTTTGGTGTAGCATACAACAAAAGACAATAATGAAATTAGAAATAATATTTTTCATAAAATCTCGGGGTGTTACAATTTTTTAATTGTAATAATAAATTTTTAGGTATATATTAATTGACCCAGTATATTATGATCCCATGTGTATGTGTGTTTCCCAAGAGTACCATGTATAATTCCTGATTCCCTGGGAAATCCTATTCTTCATTCTAGAACAGGTTTATTGTTTATTACATGTTATTGTTGTTTTCTACAAACTATCTTGGCGATTTGTCATATATATATATATATATCTGTGTGTGTGTTGGTGTGTGTGTGTTATTCCTTTTTTGTTGTAATAATCAAGGATTTGGGGGAATTATATCTACAATTAATTATATGTGTACTATCACAAAATGTTTCTCCCTAATAATAGGAGTGTGCAAGACAAACAATGGCGATGTTGAAAAACCCAAATAGACAGTAGGGGAAAGATGCCCTTGATAATATAATAAAGGTAGTGAGAATATATGTATGATGAAGATGTTTCCAAAACCATGGTATTGATATGGTATGATAACTTTGAGGCATGACCTATGATCGATACACGACATTACCTTCTTGAGTCCTTACCTAATAGATAGGAAGGATACGACATTATTTTAACCTAATCCCACTAATTTACTTTTATCTGGTGAGACTCATAAGCCTTATGTTTTCTTAGAGTTGTAATCATTATTCATTCAATGAGATACATGGGTTGGCCTTCGAAAAAATCAATTATATTGACTATTGTTATGATTTTCTTTATTGAATTTAGAAATTGATGGTAAAGCTAAAGATAATGGTTTCATAGATTTGAAAAAAAATCATAGAAAAGATTATTATTCCCTTATTATATATTTACATTCATCCAGACATACATATATAATATATGAATAATCTTTTAAATGATTCATTATTGGTGTACTATATTGTTTACATACTCACACCCTTTCAGAGAATCATGATGTGTAAACATAAACTATAATCTGAAATCCAAGGAAGGGAAAAGGCCTAATGGAATGACGATAAAGATATTGTTCATAGTTATGAAGGAAATAATGAAATAGAATCCCCATATATTCATTGGTGTCATCATAAATTTTCTTATGGTTTCTTATATTATGGTTGAAAAAAATTAGTGTTCCTTTATTTATTTTCTTTATTAATTATTTTCCATAAATTATAGCATATGTTAATGTTATATAATGGTATTTTGTTATGGTATTTATTTTTTTGTCAAATAATTTTATTCATTTCTTAGTATATACTCTCCCTATATAACAATAGACCATCACCACTTCTTTATAACACCCCAAGATTTCATAGTACCTCATTTCTTCAATGTAATTCAATAATTTGTTCTACATGCAACAACGGGTTCGAGTGCACCACGACTTACCAAACATGCCGTCCAAAAAGTGGTTATTAATAGTATTAACTTCATTTTGAATTATATATATATATCCTATATAATTTTAACATTCATATTTCATATTTTTAGACATAATATAAGGTCATATTCAATTTTTTAGATAAATGAAATATTTTTCAAAAAATGCAATTTTACCGCCTATTTAATTGATAATTTTTTTATAACAAATATTTGATAGTTATATATATTCAATTTAATGAAATTAAATACATAATTAGAATAAGAACACAAAATTTTAGTTTGGATAAATTTTTGGAAATTTTTTGAAAACATTCATATTTTTATGAATAGTGAAAAATACTAATTTTTTATTAAAAACAACTTTTTTATCGAAATAATTTAAAGTGCTAAATTATAAATTTCAGTGGAATTAATGTATCATTAGATTATATTTTTATCATTTAATATAATTTAGGTCATTCAAATTAATTTCACATTTAAATGGGATAAAAACACATGTTAGTCTTTTGATTGTTATTATTTCTTAAAAGCACGCTTTTTGTTTTAACATTGGAAATTAAATTTAAATTAATTTATGAAACTTATGTGTTTTGAATTTTAAAAAAATGGATTCCATATTTGAAATCTAGAGGGCCAAATTTTATAGATAGGTAACTTTTATTTTTAGACATTATAAATATTTATTTCATTATATATTTTATTTACCATGGTTAAGGGGTAAATCTGGTTAAGTAGTGTAAAATAATAATAATATAATAATATTAATTTACCTTAACACGTGTCTTAAGACTATTGGCTGAGACATGTCCGACCATGGGCATCTTTGGATCTATTTAGGGACCCCAGGGAGCCACTTGGGAGTGAATGATATTTTATACTAATTAATCTAAGGTAAAGACAAAAATAACAAAAGCATGTACCTTTAAGTGAAAAATTTATATATACAATTATATAATTTATCTTTTCAACAATAAATATTCATTTAAAGGAAAACATGATTTCCTACATGATGATATTTTATTTAAAATTTTTAGTCATAAAATAACTATATTTATATATGACACAATAATGATGCAGCATTTTCCTTATTAAAGATAGAATCAAATAAATGATATTATAAATATTAAAATAGATATAATTTTAATGTTTTTATATCATAAAACAATTTTATAGGTGAATATGACATGTTATTATTGATTCAGGGTATATTCTTCAAATTAATCAAGTTGTTATGACTTTCACAATAACCAAAAACTAAATAATATGAAAATTGACATAAATGAGTTTTTAAAATAAATTCTATACTATTAATTGATATAACATTTAAAAAAAATCAATTTTTCGGACAAAAGATTTATAAAATTATATATGTGACATTAATGATCCACTTGTGTTTATATTGGAATTTTATGGTATGTTTATTAACCATTTATTATAATAATACAAGAAGACACAATAAAAGATAAACTATTTCACTAAAAGTTAAATATAAATGATACGGTTAAAATAGTACCCTAAACATGTCTAAAACCTATTGGTTGAAAGGATTTGGAACCATAACCACATAAATCTTCAAATAAATTCATTTTGAGCAATTATAAATCGAATATGAGAGTATAAAATTAAAATTTTAATGTTTTCCTAAAGTGACCATCACCTATCTTGAAAAAGTGCACTTCCCCTTCTCTTAATTTCACACCTCCAAAGCCATTTGGCATAGTGAAAACCTGCTAAAATAGCCTCTCTAATATTCTCACATAATCATATATGCCTTACTTTGATAAAAAAATCCATCCTATGGAGACCTTTTGATCAACTGAATAGGAAACACACGAAGAAGAGGTAATAATTTCACCACCTTCTATCATTTTCTTTTCTTCTTCCACTTCCTCTTTATTTTTTGTTTCCATACCAAAATAATAAATCCAGTACCTTATACATACTGTGATAATATAATAAATATGGTACAAACATATTCATTATTCTATCAATCTTATAAATTACAAGTCACCATACATGCGTACGTATGGCTTACCGTCTCCACCTCTGGGTGTAGTTTGTTATTCAAACACTTCATTATTTGGATGGGTATAATAATGAGTATAACTGATGTAAATAATAAATATAACATTCTATTTATTCTGTATATAGAATATACCATCCAATTACATATGATTTCACCATCAATATAATGATATTGTCACTCATGCATACGTACGGATTACCGTCTCCATGAACGTGATGAGATTAATTCCCCATCGAAATAACTCAAAAATAATTTTAATTTTATGACTAAAAATAATGTTTATGAAAATAATATAATTCTTTATATGAATCAAATACATCATATCCATAGAAAACATTTCTTACGTAACCATTCATGTAAAGGTAAACAAATCAGTTAACACCTGAAATGATGATACTACAGAAATATTATTAACAAAGAAATTTTAGAGGATCATATATGATATCATATTTACGTATATAGTTCTTGTATAGTTTAATAAAAATTATTTAAATATTATAAATGAGGTTAATGTACCCTCCACCAAGGAAAAGTACAAGGTAAGGGTTAATTTCACAATTTATTTATTATATGAAATTATTTTTACATAAGTTTCTACTAGGACCTATTTACATCCACATATGTGTTTCTTAAAAATTTATTTCAGTACATTTTTACTCTTTACCAAACTATTGGATAAATTCATTTATACGCTTGTTCGTTTTTTTACAAAATGGTTTGAAATGAATCTTTTCGTCGTTTTCCAAACAAGGTAATTTATAACCATTTTGACAAATTATGGTAAGAATGTTTTTTAACTTATAAAGTGGGTGTGGTAATTCTACACCGTTATAACACCTTTGAAGCTTCCCTTACCAGTTTTTATGAAAAGTTTCAAAATAAATGTTTTCTTTTATAATTACATTACATTTAAATGATTTCAAAATAAATAGAGAAATTTCTCTCAAATAACATTTATTTCATCTATGTCAACATCCTTTAATGGATTTTATACTTGTTTGATGTTAATTTATTATAATATAGATCATCCATATTGTATTTAAGGTTTTGTGATATGTTTGATTGTGGATGTGTTATTTTTATATCATTCATTATTTATGGTTAATTTGTTAACATCCGGAATGATAGTTTTAATAAGAATGATTATGTTATGCTTCAATATTATCATATGAGGGATGAATTGGTCTATGTAAGTGACGGGTAGATCATGCTATAGCTCCCCAATGAATCTATAGGTATCATGAGACAATCTAGTGTCTTGGCATATGGCCTTGACCAAATATTATTATTATTCTTGGAACAGGGCCTTGACAATGTGGTTATGAAGTCTGGAATTATGTATTCCATCATTAGGAAATTGGCTGTTGACATAGCATGTGATTATTCAACTAGTAGAATATACTTGTGAATAAGTACATGGAATTATTTGATTTATAATTTCAACATTATGCTGATGTTTATATTTAAATTTCTTTGGTTCTAGTCTTATACATTTACTTAATTTTTTATGCTTATTTATGAATGTTTCTATTATATTATTATACTTACTAAGAATATAAACTCACCCCTTTCTTATGTTTTATTTTTTCCATGATTCCATGAAGTATATTATGATTGATAAGTAGAGTTATTCTATGGGATTAATTGAATTATAAAATGATAATTTATATTGTGTTTTATTTTCTAATGATTAATGTATCATTCATGTATATAATATATTTTCCAAGACTGCTAAACTGATCGGTATTTCGGGACTTGAATACATATAATCATGCCAATGTATTTGAATAATGCACCGACTCTGGGCTTCTGGGGTCGGTTCGTTACAGTTTTTGTTAGAGGAAGATTATCAAAAACCATTGAAAATAGATTTAGATAAACCCGTATTAGAGAACATTACCCTAAGATAGACTTTGAGGATTAGTATAGAAGAACATTCGTTAATTTTGGTAATGTAGAGATTTTGTGTATTTTACAAGAAATACATCCATGTATAGATACAAGGCAGTGTAGGCGGCTCTAGAACATGTGTACCTAGGAGTAAAAACTTTGACACGTAGTTTTAGGCTTGACCCGGGGTATCCTGGTACATGACAACAGGCCTTGCTGTACTATTAGTTATGACCCTTCTAGGATATATTCTTAGGATAATTTAAATTTTCATTATATGACATTATGAAGGATTTAGGAGTTAATACTCTCTTAATGAAAACATTTATGATTATAGATTATATGAATAATTTTTCAATTATGTTAGGTATTTTAAAAGTTTGGAATTATGCATTGCAATTCACAAACTAACCTAATGTATGCCGTTGTTTAGAAATGTCACCTACTAGAATGAATGAGAATTCCAGTAATACGCATGATCGAAAGATTAATAGGAATCATATAATTCATGCTATTAAGATATCAATTTATAGGGAAATAGTCTGACAAGTATTCTCATCATATGAATAAATAATACCATGAGTTAATAAGATAAGTTAAGAATTCGCTATGCCATATGGATTTGAATGGATGAAAGAGATGAAAAGGATGGATGTGAGAAATATGGATAAAGGGATGAGATTAAAGAAGGAATTTACCATTGATGATAACTTTGGAAAGAATCACCATAGTTAATGATTGAAGGGAATGAGATTTTGTTATAAATTTGGAGAAAAATGAAACCATGTGCGTGATTTCATGGGTAAGAAAAGGGTTTCAAATGTACAATGATTTATCTGCATGCAGTTGGGACACAACACGAATCAATGTCCAAATCATCAGAGTATACCACAAATGCTTATATTGGATAATAATCAAGTTATGATAATACTGAAGATGAAGAGGAATGACTATATTTATTAAGTTTTTAGTAAAGTATTGTGTCATTTGAGTATTGTATAAATGATGTACATGTTATAAGAATTATAAATTATATAAGGAATCTAATGCAGTACAATTTCATTAAGGACTTGATACTGTGTAGAACCATGAAAAGTGACTCAATAACAGGTTAATTGTTTTTGGAAAAAATATGGTTGAGAGAATGATAAACAATAATATATTTCTAATACTAAGGTAGTGATTTTGGAATAATATATGATTGATTTTGACAAATTATATTGGATATTCTAAACTACCTTGAAACTGATTAATGATTTGTATATTCCATCATTGTTGGATTTTACAACATTTTTTGATAGTAGTAGTATATCCAGTATTCTATAATGAATAAGGGAGCATTAATGTAATGAATAAGGTTTAATGGTATTTCAGGGTGTTACAGTGTTTTAAAAGAATAAATGATGATGGTATTCACATGTTATTACATGGAAAAAAGGATCTTCATTGTGTTCACCTACCTTATAAATTTTTGAATATGAGTTTGAATAGATGTATTTTGGAAAAGTCTAATGGTTGTAATCGATAATGTTTGGCATTGGATACTATTTTTAATGTTCAATCATTTCATAAGATTATTTTGGGATTGTCATAAAAAGGACAACATGGAGGTCAGGCGGAAACCCATCGCATCCGACAAGGCCGCGATACTTGAACCCGCAACAGAAGGGAAACAAGGGTGGATCACCTACCACTGGCATACATGATTTCCTAGTTTGTACAATGTATTTTTTTAATAATTGGATAAATATATTATAAATTCATTATTTTTATAACATTATACGATTAGGAAAAATTGAATATTTTTGAATTCTATTATCATTTGGAGTGAAAGATGAGTTTGTGGTAGGAATTAGTTGAAGGATAAAACTATATTTTTATGTATATTTATCCCTATTATTTTAGGAATAAATTAATAATAAACACTAGTAAAGGGATCCAAAAACCAAAAATGTGTTATTCTAATACCTCATGTTTTTTTGAACCGATGATATTTTAAATCATCATAAATGGATGGCTTTGAGGCCCTCAATTTTCACATGTTTGTGATTTAAGGACTCAATCACACCCTATAAATATTAATTTTTTTCCTCCAACTATGTGTTTATAATTGGCACCAATTTTTTCCTTGTCAATATCATAATTTTCTGGTGACTGTTTCATTTCCCTTTCCCTCTTATTAAGACTAAATTTTATTAACCCAAATTCCGATGTGCGTTTTCCACAATCATATTTTTCTATTTTGAACCTTCTATGTTTGAAGAACAATTTCATATTCTGAGGATTAAATTTATTAAAAGAGGGTATAATTTAACAAACCATGTTTTCATAGTACATTATTTCTTCAATGAAATTCAATAACTTGTTTTATACGCAACAATGAGTTCGAGCGCACAACGATTTACAAAACAATCCATTAAAAAATAGTTATGAATAGTATTAACTACATTATGAATTTTATATATATATCCTAATATTTTTTAACATTCATATTTTATGTTTATTGGATGAAATATAAGGACAAATTCATTTTTTTAGATAAAAGAAATATTTTTTAAAAAATTCTATTTTACTACCTATTTAATTGAGAAATTTTTTAAAAATATATTTAAAAATTTTATATATTGAATTTAATAAAATTTAATTAATCAATAGAATCAAGACATATAAATTTCGTTTGTATATAGTTTTGGTACTTTTCAGATAACTTTCATATTTTGATGAATGGGGAAAAATACTAATTTTTAATTAAAAACAACTTTTTTAATCAAAATAATTTAAAGTGTTAAATTATATATTTTAGTGGTATTAAAGTATAATTATATTATATTTTTATGATTTAATATAATTTAGGACATTTGATTTAATTTCAAATTTAAATTGGACAAAAACACATGTCAATATTTTGAATACTATTATTTCTTTAAAACATGTTTTTTTGACAATGGGAATTAATTTTAAATTAATTTACAAAAATTCTGTGTTTTGAATTTGTAAAAATGGATTCCAAATTTGAAATTCAGAGATCCAAATTTTTAAAATAGGTAACATTTATTTTTTTACAGTACGAATATTATTTCAGTAAATATTTTATTTAAAATGGTTAAATGGTAAATTTGGTAAATTAAGGTAAAAAATATTATTATTATAATATTAAATTACCATTAAACGTGTTCTTACCATATTGGATAATACATTTCTGTTAACGGGATTCCATGAGTTTATTTTTGGGACCCCATGGCGCCACATGGGAGTGATAATGACATTTTATATCAATTAATCTAAAGTAAAGACAAAAATAACAAAAGCATGTATCTTTTAGTAAAACTTTTTCTATGGGGTAATATAATTTATCTATTATAATATAAATATTTATTTTAAATATAAAATTATTTCCTAGATTAATATAATTTATTTATAATTTTTAGACATAAAATAAATATATTTACATATGACACAATAATGATGCATTATTTTCATTATTAATGAATGAATCAAAAAATGATATTATAAATATTAAAATAAATATAATTTGAATGTTTTAATGCCATCCATGACTTTTATTGGCGAATATGATGTTTTATTATTGATTAAATTTATTTTATTCTAATCAATAAAGTTGTTATGAGTTTCACAAAAATAAAAAACAGAATAATGTCAAAATTGACATAAATTAGTTTTAAAACCAATAATATATTATTAAATGATATAATATTCCTAAAAACATATGTTTCGGCCAAAAGACTTATATAATAATATATGTGACATTAATGAACCATTGGGTGTTCTATTTTTATTTTATTGTATGTCTATAAACCATTTATTATAATAATACAAGAAGACACCATAAAAATTAAACTATTTAACTAAGAGTTAAAACTAAATTATAAGGATAAAATTTTAATCTAAACATGTCTAAAATATATTGTTTGAGTGGATTTAGACCCATAACCACCTAAGTCTCTAAATAAATTCATATGGAGCCATTATAAAATGAATTGGATTGTATAATAAATTAATATTTTTATCTTTTCCTAAAGTGACCATCACCCCTCTTATAAAAGGGAACTTCCCCTTATCGTAATTTCACTCCTCCAAAACTATTTGTCTCATCCAAACCATACCCAAATATACTCTCAAAAATACTACCTTTAGGCCTTACTTTGATCATAAACTCAACCTATGAAGACCTTTTTATCAACTCAAATGCAAACACTTGGAAAATAGGTAATAATTTCACCACCCACATTCATGTCCTTTTCTTCTTCCACTTATTCTTTATTTTTTGTTTCCATACCAAAATAATAAATCTCGTAGATTCTACATATTTTGATGTTATTATAAATATGGTACAATCATATTCGTTGTTCTATCCATCCTATAAATGACATGTCACCATACATGCGTATGTATGACATACCGTCTCCACGTCGTGGTGTAGTTTTTTTATTATAACACTACATTATTTGGATGGTCATAATAATTATTATAACTAATGTAATGAATAAATATAAAATGTTAATGATTCGGTATATATGATATACCATCCAATTAAATACGATTTCAACATCAATATAATGATATTGTTGCTCATACGTACGTACATATTCTCGTCTCCACAAACGCGATAAGATTTATTCCCCATAATAATCATTCATGATTATTTTTCATTTTATGATTAAAAATAATTTTTATGAACATAATATCATTCTATATATGAATTAAATACATCTTATCCATAAAAAACATGGCTTACGTAACCAGGAATATACTACTGAAATATTATTAACATAGAAATATTAGAGGATCATATATGATATCAAATTTATGTATTTAGATTTTGTATAATTTAATAACAATGATTTATCTATTATACATAATGTTAACGTACCCTCAACCAAGTAAAAGTAAAAGGTAATGGTTAATTTCACAATCTCTTTATTATCCGAGGTTGTTTTTACGTAAGTGTCTACTAGGACCTCTTTATCATCCACATATGTGTTTCCTATAAATTTATTTCAATACATTTTCACAATTTACTAGACTATAGGTTAAATTCATTTATACCCTTGTTTGTTTTTTTATAAAATGGTTTGAATGAAATATTCATTTCATTTTCCAAACAAGGTACTTTATGACCTTTTCTAAAAATTATGGTAATAATGTTTTTTAAACTTATATAGCGGGAGTGGTTATTCTCCACCATTATAACACCTTTGAAGCTTCCTTAAAAGTTTATAATAATATCTTATAAATAAAGATTCTTTTATTATTACATAACATTTAAATGATTTGAAAATATAAAGAGATATTTCTATCAAATAATTTTGATTTCATATATGTCAACATCCATTTATAAATTTTATACTTGTTTGAAGTTGATTTATTATGATACAAATCATCAATATTGTATTGAAGTTTTTTTACTTGTTTGACGGTGGATGTGTTATTTTTATACCATTTATATTTTTTGGTTAATGTACTGACATCTGGTATTGTAGTTTTAATATGAATGTTTATGTTATGTTTCAACATTATCATATGAGGAATGCATTAGACTTAGAAAGTGACGGGTGGAGGCTACTATAGCTGCTCGATGCGTCGGTAGGTCTCATGAAAAAAACTAGTGTCTTGGCACAAGGCATTGAAAAAATATTATTTTAGTCTTGGCACAAGGCGTTGACTATATGGTTATGAAGTCTGACATTATGCATTCCATAATTATGAAAATGGCTATTGATATTGAATGTGATTATTCGACTAGTAGAGTATCCATGTGAATAAGTAAATATCATTATTTGATTTATATTTTCCATATTATACTGATGTTTCAGCTTAAAAGTATTATGTTTTAGACTTATACATTGTCTCAACTGTTTATTCTAATTTATGAAAGTTTCCACATTATTTTTATCCTTAATGAGCATCTGGTATCACCCCTTTCTTATGTTTTATTTTCACAGGATTCCAAGAAGTGTATTATGATTTTTAAGATGGTTTAAGCTAAGGGATTAATTGTGTCATCCAAAGATAATTTATGTTGTGTTTTATTTTCTAATGTGAAATGTAACATTCATGTATGTAATCTATTTACCTAGACTTCTAAACTGATCAGTATTTCAGGACTTGATTCTTTGTAATCATGCCAATGTTTTAAAATATTTCCATGAATATGGGATTCTGTGTTCTTGGCGTTACACAGTGCATAACCTTTTTCATGTAACGAGACATTTATGATGTTATAAAAATCATTTGATCCATACTGATGGTTTAGGGTGGGGTGTTACAATATATCTAGATGAAAATACTCCACTAGCATCTATGCCAAATAACTTATTTATGCTCGATTGTTTGAAGTAAAACACAACTAGTTCGTATATTTTATACAAAACTATTTTACACCAAAATAACTTGATAATGTGTATGAGTAATTCATTAATATTAATTCATTTGTGTTCAATGAGAAAATGCTTGAGACTGACCACAATTATTCTCCAACAAAACAAAAAACTCTTTATGATCCTTACAAAGTACGAACCAAAACATTTGAGCCTCCCAGTATAGTATCAACAAAACCAACCAAAGAAACTACTCCTTCCATAAAATAATTGAACATGTGGTGGTCTTCATCCCCTGTGACTATGAATTGTTAACCTATTCAGAAATAATTCCCCCATCCTTCTATAAACATTGTAACTAAGTCTCTTGGATTTTCTTCATCTATGGTTTGTTATCATTGATCTACAATCTATTGGGTTGTGCTCAAATATTTTTCTTACTAACAACAACACTATCATAAATATGATATTGATCACGATCCATTCCCACATGATATCCAATATTTTTGAAGACCTATACATTGAATATAGAATATTTTATGTTAATTTGATAATTCCATTAAATAAATTACAACTAATTAACCCAATTAAACCTAGGTGTATAAAATCCTGATGGATAATCCATACCTAGATCAATACCAATAAAAAAACATCACTTCACCTAGAAATATGAATAAACATAGGGTCCCATGGATATGTTAAGAGTGGGCCATAAAATAACATGTATTAGTTATTTTTCATTATTATCATCACTTATTAAGTCACACTGATAAAATTTATCTAACATCATCTACATCCCCAATATTTCTTATCTCTACCTCTAATTTTATATATCAATCATTATCTCCTATACCACTCTATAATGACCCCCTCTATTTGTACCCATTACAAGATAATAATAATTAGAGGGATGAGGATGTTAGAAGCTAACCATAAGTTGGAAAGGAGATGGACAAAATTAGGGTATAAAATGATGAATTTTAGGTATTTAACTTTTTTTGTATTTTTAACATAGATGATAAAACCATTAAAAATCAGGCATAAGTAATGAAGAAACCCAAATCCATAAATTTCTATTATTTGAAACTAAAAATAGTTTAATAGTTCAAAAGAACATACTTTTCCTTGACCATAAACACAATCATATCCTGAATAAACACACCATGCCAGTAATAACAATCTTGATCATCATCCATCTCCTACAAAACAATAAAATAGTTGTATATATGTAATGTGAGTGTAAATGAACACCCAATAGTATCCATCATGAATCCACTCCAGGAAAATGTGAAGGAATCATATAAAAACCAATGAATGAATCGCATTAATGTAAAGGGAATAATAAAATGAAATCAGACTTTCATTTAACCATTTACCCCTATTTATTGTAATCCCCATATATTTCTAGCAATTAATCACATAAAAAGTATTAATATCCATTTCAAAACATAAACACACAAATAGAGACCAAAAAATATAATACACACCCACAAAAACATATAAATTTATAATAAAATTTCCTTTCTTCCACATCACAACATGCATGTTCCCTCATTCTCCATCTATTAACATCCAATGATCATCCCTCCCATATGTTATCTAACCCTATATTTGAAAATATTTTACATAATATTCAACTTTCCATTTTTTCCACAACAACCAAATAAACATCATCACATCTATGTAGCATTCACAAAAGGAACCGTAACACTAAATTTGGAATTATACCTAAATCTACTACATCTAATGACTATAAAAGAGTTTGAATGTATAGGTAACCCTATCTTAGAGATGAATTTTCTATAACCATAATACATAACATCCCACACAAAATATTATAATAATATGAGAGCCATCACTACCTATGTGACACTATAACATATATTATCATCCATCGTAACCTACGTAAATCATTTTTAATAAACATCATCCAAAGGGAGTGTTATGAAGATGGATAAGCTACCATACAATTACTTGAACATCCATAATATTGGATAAAACATTGTCCAAAACATTTTTTTTCAAATACTATAAAAAGATTGGTGGTGATGAATAAAAAATCACAACAAAAATATACCCTATATCAACGAAATATAGACTAAAGAAAACATTATAGCACTAAATAATGATTAAATATCATATCACACATTACCTAACAACCACCACTATGGTCATTGAGTTATATTCGACACAAGAATCATTATTAAAATCATTAATCATGATCACATATAAAGTGATGAAATTAATATTAATTAATTTAACTATAATGTAGTTACCAATAACTCATTATTACTCATTATAATGTTCTAATGTATTGGTTTTTTAAAGAGGTAAAAAATATAGTGATATTAAAACCCAACTTCTCTCTAGTAATTTGTCCTAGATACAATATATTTATTCAGGACATTCTATGTATTTTTTAGAGCATAGATATCTAAAATTTGGGGAGGCAGATTTTGTTGCATGCTTTGTGCACAGAAAGTAATAACCATTATACATTGCCGCGTGGTTCACTTTGTGCATAGATGAAGGACATAAAGTTTTACTGACCGATGAATCCTAGTATATAATCCCATGTAAATTATTTATTCTTTTTAAGGGAGGAATTTCCCCCATCTTGTGCTTGGTTAGAAAAAAAATGTGCCTAGACCATGTGAGGGGCTTCCTCAATAAGTTTTTGTTTCATGGTGCGACCCCTTTAAGAAGGGGTTAATTAAAAAATTTCCAATTAATTTTTATGAACAATTAAACCTTTTAATCATAAATGTTTATCTAGTGGACCACAATCCCTGAGAATCCCTCCACCTCCACTTGTTAGGGTTTTAGGAAATTCACTCATCTGGTCAATGTTTCTATCGAAATCAGGAGAACTGGATCCAAAATGGTAAGATATATAGTTATCTAGGATCATTTAATAATTATTCGTTCCATATGGTGTGCTATTTTGGTGAGATCTCATTTTCCCTATCTTTAGTTAATTTACCAGTTCTTCTAATTTCATTATTTCATGCTCAATTCAAGTGAAAATAATGGATGAGTAGAGTGATTAAAACCTATGGAATGTTGTATAGTGCAACACCTTGAAGAATTACTGCATTATATTATGCATATATTTATTTCACGCTTGACCTTCCATCATCACATATATAATGTAAATTTAATTGAATTAAAGTGTATTTCAATCAATAATGGGACACCAGATACTTGCGATGCAATATCATTGGGTGTTTCCTTGACATGGGCTACCCATAGGTGTATTTCCTTCTTGAAGGTAAAAAATTACCCTTTCCAAAATTTTATTAATCATATTTTTTTGTTTCCTTGTAACAAATAATTCCATGTATGTTAAATTAATCTAAGGAAAATAGTGGTCATGGGCTTACAACCTTATTCTGTTTTCTATAATCTGAATGGAATTAATTACATATATTAAAGTATTTGACTGACTTATTTTATGTTTCATTAAACTGATTTCAATATAAATGAAATAGATGGGAATCATAATACATTCCTTATAACCGAGATAATTCAAATAATATAATCCTTATAGTATTTGATGTATGAGATCTTCATGATATAAAATAATGATTTTTTATGAATTATGGTATCTTAGGAGAATGAATTAGATCCTTATGGGTTGCCTTAGGTGGGAAAATTGTGTGGAATACATACCATCACATTGGATATATTGGTTTCCTAGGGGATTAATCTTGGATGGTATTGGTGGGAAGATGTTTGTACCATTCCAGGAGTGATAGTCGATCCCCTATGTGTGATATACGGGATGGGCTCAGAGGGTCATATATACACTAGGATGAGAGTGATAAATGGGATTCCATATATGGGTATCCATGGAAGGACTTTATGGTGAGGTATATTAATTGATCAACTAGAATGATAAATTGGATTCTTATTATGGGTCACCATAGATATCCATTGGAATCTAATTATAATATCTAAAGATTAAACATGCATAAATTCCATGAATGCATAACAGATACTACATGGATGTGTCCACCAAGACAAATAAAATGATTAGGTTTAGTCTATTATTCATTCTCATATGATGATGACCCACATAACAAACCCATATCATATATGTACTTGTTCTCCTTGTCTTAGAGACACTCGACAGAGGAAGAAGTAGGTACTGTCCGATGGGTATCCACGGGGAACTTCGGAAAATATGTCTTATTTATTTAATTATTTATTTAATAATATTCATTATTTACCTACATAATATTCCTTATATATGAATAAACTATATTGATCTAGAAAATATTGGAAGTTTCCAACTTATTATATCTCACACCCTAATCGGTAATCCCTTTGTACTCGAGAAGACATCATGATTAATTGTTAATATAATTGGATGTATCGTTATTTTGATGATTGATTCTGACAACTAGGATATAGTAAAATATCATCTGACCGATCCTATTCTTATAATGCAAGCAGTGGATGAGTTGATACTTTTCTATTATTTTTTTGTATGTGGAATATTTATATTTCCATTGAATCTCATACACCTCAATTTTTAGGATACATGAAAATATCATAATGATCATCATTTTTGTATCTTTTTACAATTCAACTTCCCCATTGATATTCAACTATATGACCTTATATTACTAAATTACTTATTGTTATAAATGTTCATACTATTTTCCATGTATATTAATATTTATGATACATATTTAATCATTAGGGAATATTCTCCACATTAAAAAACTATATGTTCATTCGACTAGTCAATATCATCTTTCATATGGGGAGGTTCTATTTTGGCCATGTTTCCAACAACCCCAAGGCACCGTATTGTGGATATATGTGAGGGATGCTACAAAGTGGTATCACTTCAATTTTTTCTTTCTCCATAATTTTTTTACAAAGGAGACTGAGATGTATTATAATTTTCTGACCATTTTCTTTGGAGTAGTTGACCCACATAAAAGGGAATCCCACATTTTCATGGATGTTTTACTATTGTTCTAGTTTGTGCCTATTATAGTTTATTTTATTTCACCATAGGGTGAAGCACATGACTTGTGACATTATTATTATTTTTGATATTATTATTATGGGTTTCTGTTATCATCGCTTTCTAAAACAAGGACGTATCATCTTAGGTATCATGTTTTACACTTGGGGATTTACATGTAATGCATTTTGAAATTCCGTATTTATATTAGTTTGTGCATTTCATTTATTGAAATTGATTGTTTTGAGTTCTATTATGATTATATATTAAATATTTTATATGGTATCATATAGGTAAAACATAAATTGACTAAATATAGATATTATATATATTAAAATAGAGTTTTACCATATATATTGAAGATGAAACCTTAATTAACCAATTGTGCCACGACAGTCCCTTGAACCACTTTTTCTATAGGAAGAAATATTTTTTGATTTGACCGATGAATACCAATATTAATTTATAAATCAAGAATGCTTATAAATATTGAATTGTATTTCATTCAATAAAATAAATATTCATGACCTGTTACATCATGTTGCATGAATTAATAGTCTTTTCATAGTAACGTGGTGAACCAATTGAAAATTATAAAGATTATGGGCCTTTATAAATTATTATTGGTGATTTATTTATCTCAATTGAGATATATATTTCCATATAAATAATAATGAAATTAAACTAGATAAATTTTTAATGAAAATGATACTACTAAATGCGTATTTAAATTGGAATGTAATGTGTCTCTTCCACAATACATTGAAATTAAAACTCCATATAATGGAATCATTGATGTGTTATATGAGATTGGGACACTAACCTGACATTAGAGTTGGTTAATAAACAATGTATCATGTTATCCATTATGATTATCCTCATCAACATGACATTACCATGAGAGAATACATAGTTGTGTGAACTGTTATTAATGAAGGATATGTAAGTATACATTCATCATATAATTGTTCCATATTTATGGTTAATTATTGTCTTTGTATTACATTTCTAAATATTAGATCTGTACTGCAATTAATTCCCTGAGTATTTCTATAATTGAGGGGACAACCATGCTCTCAAGGTGGTGGTCCCTGAGCCGCCGACATTTCCTCCTATAGTTCTACCATTGGAACTGCTTGTTCTTCAAACCCTATGTACCTATTCAGTATTTTGAGATGTATTATTTTTCATTATATAGTTTTTATAATGATCTCAACATTATACCCCTATTATTGAAGAACATACGCTTGATTTCTACAACTATCATCCTCTTACATTTTATCCTGATGGTGGTCCTCATGATGTTGAGTCTTTGATATAGTCCATGATTTTTATTATAGATCATAGAGGTACACCATTATAATGGAGGTTGAATATCACCACCTATATGATTCATCACTATGAAAAAAACTCTGTGGTGTCATCTCATATGAATATCTTCATTAGGGAATGGTATTGGAGAACTTCTAGATGAAAATCAAAGATAATATCTTTCAAATGTCCTTTTGAGTGGAACATAAGATAGAGTTTTGGAACCTATAGAAGGGTTCCATTTGAGAGATGGAATACTATAATCCTTTCAACAGGCATAAAAAATTTTCACCGTCTTTGAATTATAATGATTGGAAATCTGGGAGACTATTTGAGTATGGGATATTGTATGCCATCTGATCACTATTATTAATTTTCCAATTAACAATATTTTAGTGATAATGAACCAAGTAATCAAACAAGAGAGGAACTTGATGACATATAAAAATGATAGAGAGGTTGGTTCAACAACATGGAAGGGGATGGTTTGTCTGGCAGTAAGAAATATCACATTGATGGTGTATATGACTACATTACCTGTTAGATGACAGACACTGATAGTTATGTGGCGTTCTACTAATGTTGTATGGATGGGAATAACAGGAGACATTTCTTAGGAACATTATTGAGTATATAGATTTTGACATGATGGGTCACATAAAATGATGGTAGGTACATGATCTATAGCTTTTCATTAGCATGGAAGCTGTTATACTACAAGCCAATTAGGTCAATGAGGTTATAGTGGCCATGGAATCCAGACCATCCAGGTTCATCTCCCAAAGAGTGGACATGCCTTTGTTAAAATGAATTCATATCGAGGCTATAGATTTGTCCTCATATATTGAGTGAATCCTATAACTGTGAATAAGAGTACATGGCCTTTTACAGTATGAGGTACTATTATTTTAGCCTCTATGTTATACATTTCTTTATTTGTTATAGGTGTATCACACTATTTTATATCTATAGAAATTGTGGGATTTCTAGTACTAAAAATGTAGTTATTATGTGACATTATGAATCTCGACAAACTAATAGGGGTCGGATCAGAGACTATACACCAGTGAAAGGATGACCCCCGTGAAAAAAGTGGTTACCATGTTTTGTGGGATTTCATTATCCTTGAGTTGACCAGTTTCCATGTCATTATCTGTATGGGATTTCTAGTTCCTTATTAAGACCATATTTATTTCTATCATCATAGGGGTTCCATTACCTAATCCTAGGTAAACACGTATATTTATAAAGGTGAATCTGATATCTTGGATAATAGATCTGGACCGAGCATTCAGGTATGAGTAACGTGATCAGCATGATGGCTAGTGTTCATATTTACTCTCCGGGAATGTGGCTTGTTGAAGTCTATCATATAGTGGATCACTTCAGTGAAGTATTCCAAAATGATATATTTATGTTACTTGTGATAAAAGAGGTGTAATTTACCAATTATCTAGTTATATAAGTAGAACCAATTTCCATTACTCCCTATAGAGAGGGACCTACTAAGCTCTATAAACTATTAATGCTTTTGGAAGACACTAGAGGAAATGGGTTTTATATTACACAATACCTAACCTTGTGTTTTTCATTAGATTTCACTATGAATGTTGATAGTACCCTATGGTGATGTGTAGAAAACTAATGGTTGATCTAGCTTATTGTTCAGAACCACTATCTACTACATTGTATTGATTACCTATTCAACCATTTCCAATGAGAATTATTTATCTTCATAATTGATTTGAGTTGGGGATACTAGAATGTGTGTGTGAGACCATCAGACATATTGTTTATAGGGTTACATAGTAAATATTATTGGTATGGGTGTGTGGTTATGGTGTTCAATATCATGAACACACCAATTGTTTTCATGGTGTTGATGAATCAAATTTTCCACCCATACTCCAATTCCTTATAAGTAGTAATTATGGATGATATATTATTGAATCCTTATACTAGAAACATCGGGAAAACCAATTTTATATCCTATTGAATAAACTAATGGGGAACTATATATATTTTTTGCTTATAAAATGACACTTTTTGATCAATACTGTTCCCTTCATTGTTCATATAAATTCATAGGAATGTGTATCTATTGACCTTAAGATGGTGTGAATTATAGTCTCCTAGGAGTAGACAAGAAATGTCTTTTCCATACAACATTTTATCAGGATGGATTTCTATTATAGGTAATATATAATGCATTTAGGATTCATAAATGTACTTCAGACATGAATGACTATAAATGTTGTAAAATTCGAATGATTAGAATTTTGAGAGACAACCTTCAAATTGTTGAAAGGTAGAATGACTTATTTGTCAATCCTAATTCTACCAGAGCTAGGTAGAAGATATAAAATTTATTTTAATGCATATATTATTATACTAGGAGTATTTTTGATATTTGTAGATCATCATGTAGGGTATAGTTCCCACAGTCTAACACTTCATCATGAGTGCAATTACACCACACACGAACTCAATCTATTTTCCATGGTTCATGATTTATTATTTTGGGGCACTATATTGGTAGAGTGGTTCATTATTCACATGGATAATAAAAAATTAAATACATAACTACATAATGTGAATTGAATCTTATATAGCATAGGTATTAGAGTAACTTTACTCATTATACATTGAGAATTCTTATATAGCCATAATGGGTAATGTTGTAGCTGAATCACAATGTTGGAATAATTAGACATTGTACATTTAGGATCCCAGTAATGAGTGTAGGTTGTTTTTTATGATATGAACCTAGAGGTTTAGGATTATTCTGGGCAACCTTTGTTGGATTATTTAGAAATAAATATTTCTTTCAGAATGGGTGTGGATGCATAAAATATCTAATTTAGAGGTTATCATCCTAAGGGAGAGTGTCTAATGTGAGAACACATATCATGGATTATTTATCAATTATAATGATATCCTACAATTATGTTGGAATGTGTGGGTTATTATTGATATTCATAAAAAAATTGATGGGGGAATACAATTCATTTTTTGGGAAGTTCACCTTAGGATTATCGTGTTTTATAAAGACATAAACCGCCAGTACTGGTGCCCATGTATGAATAGGTAGATTTCATGTTTCATTCAGAGGTGTTCAACCTTTCAACCAGTGAAGGTGGAGAACTGGTGACCTGATTGGAAAATAAATATTCTATGCATTCATATGTTTAAATGGAATGAAGTAACCATATCTTTTTATGGGATCACCTATATCCCCGTGAGTTATTCATTTAGTACTGGTGATTGTCAAAAGTGGATTAAGTACACATACATACTACTTGTCAAATATTACTACTCCATTGATATGATTGGGAGGAAATGTATATGAGAGAATTTATGCCTTCATGGAGTTCTCTATTCCATCATTTCTGATAAATAATCATTGTTTACATCACAGTTATGGTATGGGATACAGATTAAACTTAGTTCTGAGGTTCTCTTGAGTTCAACGCATCTCCCTTAGTGTGACAGGTTGTCCAAACATATTATACGATTATTTGAAAAGATTATCTGGGAATTGGTTTTTATTTTTCAATTTTCCTATGAGAATTATATGCCTCCCAATTATTTTTTACTATAATAACTTCTTTCATGAAATTATTTACAAGGCACTATATAAGGCCCATTATGGTTGGCCATACCATTTTCGTTAGAGTCATGTAATACATAAGTATTAGATCCTTATCTCATTTAGGATTCCATAGAGAATGTACAACTAATTTAGAAAAATCTGGCTAAAGATCAGTATGGGAAGATGTCCTGTATTGATCACCCACATTGACCCTTGGATTTTGTGGTTATACATGAGGTATTTCTCCAATTAACTTCTAGATTAGGTCATTAATGGATTCATAAATATGGATGGATATCATAAAATTATATTAGACCCTTAGATATTATTGGGAGATTTATACCTATTGCCTACTGTTTTCTTTTATTTTAAAGGTATCATACCACGAAGGACTTCTTCTATGTAGAAATATTTCTCCAAACCCATTTTTACAATCTCTTTCAATCAATCATGATGATATTCTGATAGATATTGATTTGTATTTTGAGGATCAACTGATATGTATACATGATTATTGTATAAAGGATCCTGGGTAATGTTATATTCCCCTTGTATGAATGATATAGAAGCGTGGACCAGTATAGGATAAAACCTATGAGTGGAAGGCAGACATACATACAAAGTGGACATATAATTTCAGAGATGATGATTTACCAAACAATGAATGGAATTATAGGTACGATGTGTTTTAATGTGGTGGGGTTATACCATCCCCAATTTTTAGAGAGGTATAAACACATATGATAATATTTAAAACATCTATTTTATGATATAAATGTGTTTTAATGGCATAATTGTGGTCTTAGAGAGCCTATTACTCATTCAGATCCTAGAGCTCTAGAATTTTCGGTACAAAAATAAGCTATACAATTAGAATATGGTAAATAATAATCATGTAACTCAACTATCTGGGGAACTCATTGAATAGTATATGGACACACATTTTGAATAAACATTGATATTTGGTCCCCAAACATTTTAAAATCATTCAAACATTTTTATTGTGTAATTTCACATGTCTTGTGCATGATTAGACAAACCATGAAGCCAACCCATTTGAAGAGGTTCCTTGGGTCATGGCTATTGCATGGTTGGTGCATGATTAACCTAACTGTATAGTTAAACTATGTGAATCCTTAATAATGGTGTAAAATACCCAATTTTCTCCAAAATGTTTTTAATATTTAAACCTCTTCTTATTCAATATGTTTCTTGTAGTACGATTTTTTAGGAGAAGCCTTACTCCTCCACTTGTTTGGATTTGAGGTCATTCAGTCATATGATCTCGATTTTAATGGTCATCAGGTGCATTGGATCAACAATGTTAATATCAATATTAATATCACTTATATTATTAATTTATTTTACAATACCATGAATTATTTATTTGTGTGGTCATATGACTTATTTTCAGGGAATTGGTACACTCTTCTAATTTCTCTAATTCCATATCAGTTCAAGGGCCAAAACTAGATGAGGAGATTTCATTAAACCTATTATTGGTGGTCTAGTTCCTTTCGTTCATATATTGTAGGATTTCGTTTATGTGTTTTCTATCATGAACACAAACTATTAACATCACCTCTATGATTTTATATTAATTATATTAAATATAAATTCTATGAATAATTATACCCTAGGTACCTAATGAAATAATGATGATGTGTATTTTCTTGACATGGGAAATCCATATGGGCGTTTCCATTTGTAATGGGCAAAATTACCCATTTATTATTTTTTAATACAATTTTTATGTATTTTTTTTATGAATGATTCCATGAGTTTCCAATTGAACTATGCAGGGGTGTGGACATGTGCATAGACCCCGATGAAATTTTCTATAATTTGAAGTGTTTGAGTTACGTATGTTGAATCATTTATCCAACGTGTTTTATGTGTCCTAAATATAATACCTTTACATGGGGAGTTCTTGTGAATGATTATCCATTCATGCTATAAAATCCTAATGTGATACATGAATCCTTATGGGATTCCATAGACAGACTCGTCATTCTATAAAATTATGATTTTTTATAAATAATGATATGCTAGGAAAAATAATTATATACTTAAGGGATTCCTTGTATGGGATAATTAGGTAGAATACATACCATCCCATGAGTATACCGGTTCCCTAGGGGAGTCACCGTTGATGGGATCAGTGGAAAGTCAGTTATACTATGCCCCAAGTTATACTATGTACCATGTGTGAGATACTAGGGATGGGATTATAGGGTCATATTTACTCCATTCTAAGAGTGTTACATAAGTTCCCGTATACGGGTCTCCATAGAAGGATTCTACAGTGTGTGTTATTTATAGAAATCGTAGCTATAAATAGGATTCATATTATGGGTCACCATGGATAGGATCAGGATACAACTTATAATTTATAAAAGTGCCCGATACTTAAATACTAAGAATGCAGAACAGATTCAAATGGGAAATAGCCACCTTGAAAAATCACATGAGTTAGTTAATTGTAATCATAAAGATCATATTATGATGACCCACATATCACAAACATATCATATTTGTACATGATCACCGTATCACAAAGACAGTGGACATAGTTCGAAGAATCCAACGTCATATGGGTATCCATGAGAAACCCATATTGATGTGTTTTCATTGTGTATTTTTTTCACATTAACTATTTGCATACACACTAATAATTATATATATGATGACTAGATTAATCTAGACACCATTTTAATTATATTACTGAGTATATATCATACCCTACTCATGTGGTCTTTAGTACCTATGTAGACATCCCAATCGAAGGTGTACTTAAATGGAGGCACCCATCCTTAAATGTTTGATTCTGGGAACTATGATGGATTGTGGGAGCATAGGGAAAATCCTATGATCATGATACAAGTAGTGTTATCATTTTTATTTTTTATATATCTTGAAGTATATTCTTATTTCCCCTATATCATGTGTACAACATTTTTAATTTCAAGATAAAAACATACAAATCATAAATTTCATTTCTATTCAGGATTCAACATTACCCTTCTGATTCTCCTACATTAACTTCAATTATTTAAGTGTTTTTTATATCCATTGATTATTATATTTTCAATTTATTGTTATAATATGCTCCAAACTATGAACTATATGAGAATATAATCCCCATGGACACACCCTAGAACCTCACTAATATTCAGATTCTTTTTCAATATTGGGAGTCAAACATGAGATATTATAGAAAACTATTTCGGGGCACCATTTGGTAGATCCTGATGTGGGATGCTAAAAATTTATAATTGTAAAAATCTATTTCATAATTATAATAAAACATGATTCATATGTCAATACATAATTTCAAAACTCATAACCCTTCTCATTGAAGATTTACCCAATAACTATGTGGGTCTAAGTATAATATAAATAATTTCTCGTTATTTTCATATATAAAAACCCAAATCATGGGTTCATTGTTGAATCCATTTATCATCTATAAATGATTTTTTATCTAGAAAACATCATAGGCTTTAAAATGTAAATAATCACAAGGAATCTATAAATCCAACTAGTGTAAGTAGAATAGTATAAAAACAATTAACATTCTAGAAATAAATTAATAATGTTTAATCATTAACAAAGATGAAAAAATGAATCCTAGTTCGTAACTCATCCTAACTAATTTTTGTCACACCTAAAACCACATTGGCATGCTCATTATATAATATAATCACCAATACCAATCCAGAAATATAACTTAAATAAAACCATCCCATTGTTCTTTATTTATTTCCACCACAAAAGGTTACCCAAAAACACATCATCTGTCTATAATCCTAGAGAAATATTTTAAATAAGGTAAACTATTGTTAGTATTAGATACTCATGTAGTACTAAAGTCTATATAACCAATGCATTAAATCCTCTCTGAAAAAATAAAAAAAAACTCAGCATAAAAAGAATTACCATAAAATATAACCATTTAATTAAATCTTGAATTTTTATGTTCATTATATCGAGGACGCTATGTAATAATTTACCTATAATTTGCAACAATATATATATATATAAATCATTTATATAAACAATAAAAGTGTAACATTAATATTTCAACTATATTATGTAAAATAAAAATATATCTTACCATTCTTGTCCCTTTTATCATTAAATTATTCCATCACAACATGATTTATCAATTTCAGCACATTTTACAAAGCTATTATAACAACACCAATAACAATATTAGATAATACAAAATCTATAAATGATTTATTAAAAAGACATAACTTTTTTCTTTCAACTAATAACCCATTTAATTTCATTAATTTCCATGAAATAAAGATTATAATTACCATGGGATAATACCTCCCCCTTTATATTTTAAATTGTAGATTATAATAATTATTAATGATTATTCAATAAATATATCTTGATGGACCTAACTAATGATTAAAGTAAACATTCATAGAAATAAATATAGTTGTAATAGATCATATTCCTCCTGAAAAGAAGTTAAATATGTTTCAATAAAACATATATATAATTATTTAAGAGTGGATTAAGAACTAAAAGTAGGGTTATGTGGAATCAATGAAGGTTATATGAACATTAAAAAGTAAGGCTTGACCATAGATATGTTATTGAAGATCAAGGTTTCATAAATTTGTGGATAACAACATGATTATAGAAAAAGAATAATTAATATCCATCCTTCCTAGATCGCTTCACAACATGTCCAGAATCCCCATTTAATTCATTTCATTATTAAAATATAATTTTATTCCATCACATTAATAATTTATATTTTATAAATTTTGGAATCAAATGATAATTTCATCCTTATTCATAATTTATATCAAATCCCTCTATTTGTATATTTTAATTCATAATAATTCCTAAAAAAATATATATTTAAAAACTCGATTAAAAATTGAATTCTAATACAAAATAATATATTTATACAGCATTGATTTGACTAAATACTAGACATAACATCACATTATGTCTCAAATACCCCCAAATGTTGGCCCAAAAATGAGATCATGTTCATATTAACAAAAGATGGTTATTAATACATGATTATGAACATACACATATACGTGTTTTGGAAATATTGAGGTACCCAATCAGGACTAGTTCACCACCACACGATCTGGAGATATAACTTCACACATCTCACTATACTTATTTGATATGAATAAAATTTATATATTCTTCTTAAACATTACCAAATAGATCAAATACCATGTTTACCATTACATAATGAAGGGATTTAGCTTACCATTATTCCAATACAGTGTACCATTGTATTGTAATAGGGCCCAACATAATTCCATAGATAAATTATTAAGAAAATTAATATTCAATTAGTGAAACATAAATTATTAAGGATTAGAGTATAAGAACCCTCGTGGAACATGGATAAAAAATTAAGTTTTTAGAAAAATCCAATACGGTCCCTTAAATTTGTTATGACTATGGAAACAATCATTTGCGGAGGACAGGAAGATAAATTCGAGGAAGGAATAAAAACCATAATGTAATGAATTATATATAATTACATGATTAATTGGTATAGAAATAATTATTGTTGGTTTGGATATTTTATCATGATGGATGGGTATTACACAATGATTTATGTATTAGAATATTTATTTTTAAAATAGTATATAATGTGGAATTTTTTATGTTATAAATCATGGTACCACACTATGAAGTGAAGTTTTTCAAATTTAGGAGGACTATAGGACAAAAAACTAGTTTAGTTTTTGTTCATACAAAAATGTGGAAATAAAAAAGTTATCACACTATAAAGGGGCATAAATATAACGATAATAATGAAATTATCGTTGCACATGGAGGACATAATGAATCATTGATGTTGTTATATCATTTTTTATTTAACATATCAAGTCAGAATAAGGTATGTTAGATGGTAATTTAGTTTTGGATAGAAATTAATGATGATATAAACCTGGGGATTTATAGGTGTTGCAAATGAACTGTAATCATAAGTTTTATATTATTTGGTCGATTAATTTTATTATGGATGAAGCATTCCCAAATACTCATTATTTGTTATGTTAAATATATATTTAAAATTTTTAATATTTTGAAAAGGTTCTTATATTGGGTTTGATAACAGTCATTTAAATAGACTATCTATCATAGTCTTGTGGTAATTAATAGCTAAAATGTGGTAGCATACCAGTCCACAATTTTAAGAATTTTTTTGAATTATTCTATTCATTTTGAGATTTTTTTATTTAACATAACACTAAAAATAGTATATATTAATGAACTATGTATAACTTCCATTATACACAAAACCAATTTATCATGCACTATAGATGACATAATGTTTAATATTTCATACACCGAACAACTATGTTAGAATACATTACATGTTATATTGACTGTCCTTGATGGCTTGTGTATCATGCAATACAAAGATTTACCAAAAAATAAATTTTTTAAAATATTATCATTTATTATAAGAATTTATTATATTTTATTTAAATTATATATTATGAATATAATAAATTAATTTCATATTATATATGGTTTAAAAAATATAATATGAATTCATAGTATACTAATTAATTAGCTATGAATTTGGAAACTAACTGATTATAATTTAAAATATAATTATTTTAATAATATGTTTTACCATAATAAATTAAAATAATTAAAATAATTGAGTGTTATAAATTTAATATATATGATATATATTCAGTCTAGTAGTTTTTATATTCATCCAAAAGATTAGATAGTGATAGGATATATACAAACCAAATTTTATGCATAAAAACTTATATTTATCAATAAAGGCATATTTACCTCCTTTTAATGGATAAACAACATTAAATACAGTTTTTAGAATATTTACAGATTTTATAGGTAAAAATAAATATATTAAATCTAAACATCAAAATTAGGTGATAATAAGTAATAGGTATTTTTCTATAACGTAACATTTTTTAATGAATGGTTAAAATATTTGATTTTAATACAAAACTGTTTTTATCAAATTTATTTATAAGAATAAATTATACATTAAATAAGTTCCAAATTATAATTAAATATTATTTTTTAATTATTCAAATTTATTTCATTTGAACCAATTGAACATTAAAATTAGATGTAAAAACGTAAAATGTTATTGAAAATTTTTTACTTCAAAGAACTGTAGTGGGGTCTCATCCGTAAGATGAATTTAAATTTAATTTCTATCACTTCTATTAAGGAAATTTGGTAATGTAACACCCCATGATTTCATTGTACTTTTTCTCTCCAAAGTAATTCAATAAATTTAGCTACACACAACACTGAGTTCGAGCACACCCCGACATACCAAACTAGCCATTCAAAAAGTAGTTATGAATATTATTAACTGAATTATTAATTTAACATACTCTATATAAGTTTAGATTCAATATTATTTTTATCTTAGACATAATATCAGAACTAATTCATTTTCTCAGATAAAAGATATGTTTTTCAAAAAATGCTATTATATCGTCTTTTAATGGAGAACCATTTTTAAATCCAATATTTGAAACTTTTAAAAATTCAATTTGATGAAATTAAACTCTTCTTTATAATCAGGACACATAATTTAGTTCGGATAAATTTTTGTTATTTTTCTGATAACTTTTATATTTTGATCAATAGTGAAAGATAATATATTATAATTGATTATTTTTATAATTCAAATAATTTATACTGTCAAATTATACTTTTAAATGGTTTTGAAGTATAATTAGATTATATATTTTTTTCATTTGATCCATGTTTGTCCATTATAAGTAATTTTATGTTTAAATTTGACATATACACATGATTATCTTTTGATTGTTTTTAATTTTTAAAACCCAATTTTCAGTTTTGACAGTGGGATTAATTTTAAATTAATTAATGAAACTTATAGGTATTTAATATGGTAAAATAGAAATTATTTTTGAATTCAAAATATAAAAATTGTATTAGGGATAATTATTGGTAATTTTTTATAAACTTGCAATTTATTATGAATAGTGATAAACATTATGTTATTGTTTAAAACCGGATTTTTATTTAAACAATTATTTGTTTTATTTAAATTTATATTATGTCACAATAGATAAATAATACCTATATAATTTCAATTAAATTCATTCGAGTCATTTTATAATAAAATTAGATGTATAAAATTTTAATGACGTTTTTAACATCTTTTAACCACCTTTTTGGCACATTTACAAATTTGCATAAAATGTAATTTTACCTATTCGGTGAACTGAACTTATAAAATCCACGAGACATGATTGACATCATTAATTAAAATGTGGTTGAATAATGTGATTTAATTTTTGTTTAATAGTATCATTTGAATTGTATTTACCACGGTTAAATGTAAATAGGGTAATAAAAGGTAAAAATGATGTTATAATTATCATAACCCAAGCCCTAATTCTATTGGATAAATGTTTTTCAACCAAAATAAACCTTAGGAATAAAATATGAACCTCTTTGATCCAATTGGATTAGATTAGGACTTTTATTATTATTTTATATAAAAAATAGTTAAAAGTGTAAAATTAATTGTTTAATAACAAAACCAATGTTAATATAAAGTTATATATACTATAAATTTGACTATAAATATTCATTTGAAAAATAAAAATATTTCCTACATAAAAGTATTTTATTAATAAATTTTTTATAATAAATAATTAAATTTAATTATGACACAATGACGATCCATTAATTACTTTAGTAATGAATGATAAAAACAATTAATGTTATATATATCAAAATAAATGAAAATTGATACTTTTGAAACATTAAATGAAATATCCAACTTAATATTACATTTTATTGTTTATTAAAGAATTTTCTTTGATGTAATAATGTTGTAATGACTTTCCATAAAAACCAAATACTAAATAGTGTCAAAAATTGTCCTAAAGTAGTTAATAAAACAAATGCAATTATATTAATTGATAAAATACTCTAAAAAATTTAATGGTCGTCCAAAGGACTTATATAAGATTATATATTTCAATAATAAACCACTTGGGGTTCTCTTGTATTTTTATTTTATTTTTAGTACCCATTTCATATAATAATACTAGAGGACATGGTAAACGTTAAACTATTTAACCTAGAGTTATATCTATAAGATATCATTAATAGGGGGAAATAAACGTCTCTAAAACTTATTGGATGAAATTATTTAGTCCCATACCATCCCTATATTTGAAATAAATAAATTTGGGGCCATTAGAAACCGAAAATGATTTTATAATAAAATAAAATTTCAAACATTTCTTAAAGAGACCCTCACCTCTCTTATAAAAGGGTAGTTCTCCTTCTCTCCAAATCACACCTACAAATCCATTTGGCTCAACCAAACCATACCCAAATATCCTATTAAATTCCCTCACATAAACCTAGTGTCCTTCCTTTGAGCATAAATCCATACTAGGGAGCCCTTTTGATCAAATAAAAAGGGAACACCCAAAGAATGGGTAATTATTTTATCACCTCTTTCAATGTTCTTCTCTGCTTCCACTTTCTCTTTCTTTGATATTCACAAACCAAAATAAAAACTCCATTTCATTATACATACTGTGATGTTATTATTAATATGGTACAACCATACTCATTATTTTGTCCATCTTATGAATGATAATGTCACCTTGCGTGCGTACATACGACTTACCGTCTCCAGGCCGTGGTGTAATTTGATATTCAACACTTTGTTATTTGGATGGACATAATTATGAGTAATATGTATATAAATAATGAAAATAACATTCTAATTTCTCTGTATAATTAATATAACATCCAATTCCACACCTTATATTCATTAAGGAAATTATATCGCCGCTCCTGTGTACGTACGACTAACCGTCCCCACGAACCGATGATATTCATTTCTAAGCTCACCATTCAACGATGATTATAAAAATAAATATTATTAATAAGTATGTAATATATGAAATAATAATGATACTTGATATATATATATATATCTCTGTGTGTGTGTGTGTAGTTGCATATATTCTAATCACTTACTATCGTTCCATACGATATGAAAACAGAAACAACATTTATTCGTACGTACGGCCTACCGTCTCCATAAACAATGTTTTGGATTTCATATATCTATCTATTATATATATTTATATCATAAATATATATTATATATAAATCATGTCTTATATTTTGATGTATTTAAATCATTATCTAAATGATATGATCAAGAATAAAATATTAAAAGATGTATGATAAAGAAAGCGATTTTTACCCGAAATGCTAATTTAACAAGGAAATAAATATTATATATGATATAATAAATATGAATCTTTTTCTTTTATAATTTAATAACATACTATGGTCATTATACATGAGATTAAACGTACACTCGACCAAAGGAATGTGAAAGGTAAGAGTCAATTCCTCAATGTCATTATTATCGGAGATTGTTTATATGTATGTAATTTTTGGGACATATTTATTATCCATGTTCATGTTAAATAAAAGGCATTAAAAAATAATTATTTTAAGAAAATATTTAACTAAAAAGTAATTTTAAATGTTTTAAATATTTATTCTTCTATGTCATTATCATTAATGTCCTAGTTTCCAAATTAGTTTTAAGGATTTATTTATATGGACATGATTGTTTTAAAATGTTAATTCCTTTCAAAAGTTTCAAAGTGGTATGGGACACATTGATTCAGAAATCTATTTTAAATGACTTCCTTTATTAATGTGTGAATTTTAAATAATTTCACAAAATAGTATATTTCTCTCAAAATGTTTTATCCATCATTTACAACTATGTAAACATCCTTTCCAGGATATTATTATTGATTGAGGTTCATTTATTGTAATAAAATATTCTATTTTGTATTAAATAACATGTGATATGTTTGATTATGGACGTGATATTTTTATACCCTTCACAGATTATAGCTAATGTATTGAAATTTCATATGCATGTTTTAATATGAATTTTTTTGTTATGTTTCCACTTTTTTATATTAAGAAGGCAGTTGAATTAGTAGAAGATGGGTGGGGCCTTCTATAGCCTTTAGATGCATCAGTATGTCTCTTGAGACACATTTGTTTCTTGGAACAAGAAATTGAAAAAAAAATTATTTGTAGTCTTGGAATGAGGCACGTGCTTTGTGGTAATGATGTCTGACATTAGGGATTCAATCATTATAAAATTAACTATTACATGTTATTATTCGACTAGTAGAATATCGATGTGAATTTTTATATGTTAATGTTTTCTTTATTTTCTTCATATTATGTTCATGTTTATGTTTAAATGGCTCTTGTTTTTATTACACATCTTTCCTAAAAAGATTATAATTTCTAATAAATTATTTACACTTACTAAGTATATGATCTCATCCCTTTATTATGTTTTGTTTTACCAGGATTCGAAGAAGTGTTTTATGTTTGATATGTAGCGTTAAGCTAGGGGAATAACGGTGTTCTCAATGGATTATTTATGTATTATTTATTTTTGAATGAGAAATGTAACATTCATGTATGTAATCATTTTTCTAGGACTTCTAAACTGATCGGTCTTTCGGGAAATGATTCCTTGTAATCATTCAAATGTATTAAAACAATGCACCTACTCTAGGCCTCTGGGGACGGGGCGTTACAGTTTGCATGAGAATAATTTTAGTACAATATTTGGAGAATAGATTTTGAAATACAATAATTAGAGAACATTTCCCAAAGGAAGACTTTGAGGATTAGTATAGAAGATGTTTTTAGAATTTTTGTAATGTATAGATTTTGTGTATTTTCCAAGAAATGCATCTCTGTCTAGATATGAACAGGTAGAGGTGGCTCTGGCACAGATGTACCTAGTAGTGAAAACACCAATAAAGGAGTTTTGGTACTGACTCGGGGTATCCTGGTACATTACTAGGGGCCTTGATTCACTCTGGGTTATGACACATTCATGGGATATGCTTCGGATAATTCACATTTTCATTAAAGAACAATATGAAGGATTAAAGAGTAAAAATTTCCTCAAAAAATTATTTTTTAAGATTGTAGATTATATGGATAATAGTTTCAATATACATTAGGTATTTTCCATGTTTGGAATTATGCATTCTAATTCATAAACTATCCTATAGTATGCCATTGTTTAGAAATGGCGCCCAGTAGAAGGAATGAAAACTCCAACAATACGACTGATCCAAAGAGTTAGAAGGATCATATCATTCATGGTATTAAGAAAACATTTAGAAGGGAAATTGTCTCCCCACATTTTCTCATCATATGAAGAAATACTATCATGTTCCAATAAGATAAGTAATGAATTCCCGGTGTCCTTAAACTTTGAAGGGAAGCAAGGTAAGAAAAGGATGGTAGAGATAAAGTTGGATAAAGGGAATAGGGGTAAAAGGATTTTCCCATATGTGATAACTGTGGAAAAAATAACCTTCGTATATGCTTGAAGGTAATGTGAGTTTGTTATCAGTTTAGTTAGAAATGACACCATGTAAATGATTTAAAGGGTTAGAAAATGGTTTCAAATGAACAATACTTTATCTACAAGGAGTTAGGACTCTATGTCAATCAATGTCTAAATCATCAGATTATGCCTCAAATGATTATATTAGATAACAATAAAGTTATGATACTATAACAAATAAAGAGTAATTAATAGTGTTCTTATGTTTTTATATAATAACTATTTTAGTTTAGTGATGTATCATTGATGTATTGGTTATATGTATTATGGAAATAAATAAGTGTTGTATTGTAGTACAATTTCATTGAGGATTTGAAATAATGTGGTTCTATGAAATGTTACTCAATAACAAGATAATTTTTTTGGAGAATACATTATTGAAGGAAATATAAACCTTAATATTGTTCTAATACTGAGGTAGTTATTTTTGAATAATAAGTGATTGATTGGGATAAATTATTTTCGATATTCTTGACAACATTGAAACAAATTAATAGTTTTTTTATTCCCTTATTTTTGGAGTTTACAAAATTTTTTGATATAAGGAATATATCTTGTATTTTATAAGCAATAAGGGAGCATGAATGTAATCAATATGGTTTTATGGTAATTCATGTTGTTGTCGTGTTTCATAATAACATATGATGAAGGTATTCACATGTTATTACGTGGAAAAAAGATCTTCATTATGTTTACCATCCTTATTAATATAGGACTTTGATTTTGGACAAAAGTATTATGGATAAGTCCAAATGTGGGAATGAGTTAATTTTGACATTGGGTACTATATTTAAGGTAAAGTAATTTCTTAACATTATTTTGGGATTGTTATAAAATGGACAACCCGGAGGTCAGGTGATAACTCGTTGAATCAGGCAAGGCTACAGGACTTGAACCTGCAACTGAAGGGAGAAAAGTGTGCTTCACCTACCACAAGAATACATGATTTACTAGATTGTATAATTTAGTTTTTTTTAATTGTCTAAAAAAATAATTATAAATTCATTATTTTTGGAACACAATATGATTAGTATAAATTGAATATTTTCGAATTCTATTATATTTTGGAATGAAAGATGAGTTTTTGGTGTGAATTAGTTGAAGGATGGAACTCTTCTTCTCAATTATATTTTTTTACAATTAGTCTATGAATAAATTAATTATTAAAAGTTAGAGAATGGATCTTAAAAAAATGTGTTATCCTAATACCTTATATTTGTTGAACCTATGATATTTTCAATCTTCATCAATTGATGGCTTTGAGGCCCTAAATTTTAGACTTTTTTGTGATTGATGACGTCAATCACCCTCTAAAAATATTTATGTATATCCTCTAATTAGGGGTCTAAAATTACCAACAATTTTCTTTTAATCGATATCATAATTTGGTGGTGTCATTTTCATTTCCTTTTCCCTCTTATTAAGACTAAATTTTGTTAACCCAATTTCAAATGTGGGTTTTCAACCAAGGTATTTTCTTATTTTTAATCATTTATTTTTGAAGAACAATTTTAAATTTCAAGGACAAAATTTATTAATGGCGGGGATATTGTTACTCCCCAAGATTGGATAGTACGATATCTCATCAATGAATTCAATAACTTGTGCTACAGGAAACACCAAGCTCTAGCGCGCCACAACTTAACAAACTAGCAGTTCAAAAAGATGTTATGAATAGTATTAACTGAAAATTTAAATTTATATACTCTATATAATTTCACAATACATATTATGTGTTTATTAGAAATAATATAAGATCAAATTTATTTTTTTATGATAAAAGAATAATTTTTCAAAAAACGAAATTTTACTGTCTTTTAATGGAGAACCCTTTTTAAATCCAATAATATATTACAATTTTATATATTAAATTTTATTAAATTAAATTCTACATTATAATTGGGACACAAAATTATATTTTGGATAAGTTTTTGTTGTTTTTCTAATAACTTTCACATTTTCATCAATAGTGAAACATACAAAATTTTAATTGAGTACAAATTTATTAATTCAAAAAAATTATAGGTATAAATTATACATTTGAATGTTTTTGATGTATAATTTGATTATATTTTTATCATTTAATCCAATGTAGGTCATTATAAGTAATTTTACATTTAATGTTGACATAAACACATTTCAACCTCCTGATTGTTATTACTTTCTAAAAACTTACTTTTTGATTTTGACAGTTGGTAATAATTTTAAATTAATTAATGAAACTTATATGTTTTGAATTTGACAAACAAGAATATATTTTTGAATTCGGAATATCAAAATTAGCCTAGGGTGAGTTTTTCTTTTGTACATTTCTGAAAACCTTCAATTTTTGAAAAACAATGAAAAATACTCCATTATTGTTTAAAATTGTCATTTTAGTTGAAAAATTACTTATTTTATTTAAACTATTTTTAAATAAAAATAGATATTTAATACCTATATGCATTTAATTTAATTCATTGGATTCATTTTATAATAAAATTATATGTGTAATTTTTTTTAACATTTTAATGTCTTTTAACCGCCTTCTAGGAATATTTGAGAATTTCTATTAAACGTAATTTCACATATTCTGTGAATTGAATTTCAAAAAACCTAGAAAAAAGTTGACATCAGTATGTAAAATTTTGTTCAATAATAAGAAAATATTTTTTTCAATAGTAATTTTTAAATTTTATTTACCACGATTAAAAGAAAATAGTGTAATTAAAGGTAAAAATGATGATATAATTACCCTAACACATGTCCTAAGTCTATTGGATAAATGTTTTTTTGACCAAAATCAACATTAGGAAAAAAAATATGAACCTCTTTGATCCACTTAGTATAAGGCCCCAAACTTAAACCTTACTTAATATTGAGTTATTACAAGATTACACATTGAGGATCTTTTCGGGTTTAGAGTTTTCGAGAATTAGATCAAAAAACTTGCATTACATTCCACATATAAACAAAGTGGTTACATAAAGATAGTATTCTTCTTTCCAATAAATGGAAACATATTTAAAATAAAACATGGATTCGTTCTTGACACTTCCTTGACACTATCATCATAACATGTACCATTCCCTTGACCTGTGAAAAACATTTCAAAAAACTTGGGATGAGCATAAAAAGCTCAGTAAGGGATATAAATATATGGAATGGAAACATGGGTACATATATACATAATAATGAAATCATACTTTACCCATAAAACATAAGAACTTTAACATACCTCATCAAATCCTGAATAAATCATAGAAATCATAAGACATAAAGGTAACTTGAGGCATTAATAACATTCTTACGTAGGGAGTAACCCTCTTGGTTACGTTTGGAATACCAATCACAGTATATTCCCTAAATCTCTTCGGAGAAACCTTAACATTACACTCCTTCGCATTACCCAATGCATTGGAGAGCTATATTGGGCTCACCCACCCTTAGTTTATCACGGAACCACCCGTCATCATAATAATGCCCAAGAACCTCAACATAATCGTATCACATAAAACATGCATAAAGGAAACATAACATTTCAAACATTCAATCACAAGATATCAATATAGAACATTGATATAAAAACATTATGAAAAACATTTTCAATACCAAAATAAAAGAAAAGTAAAACATGGTATTTATTTTTCTTTTAAAAAGAATGTATGGCTTGTAGAGGAAGCCGAAACTCAAATAATGGTCACGGCGACGGAGAAGTCGTTGTCGCCGCATACGTACGACAAAAAAATTCCCTTTTGTCATTTAGTAAATGATTTGTATAAAAAATATTCTCTTTTTAATAAACGTAAAAGTCAATGGGGTTTATACACTGTATAAAAGAAGGTTGTGTATAAAATAAAATATGCCTCAATGAAAGGAGATTGAGACGAAGTCCCATACCTCTGGTCCGACTTGACTCGGTCGTTCATTAATCTCCTGAATAATAAACATGAGTTAATTTATATTTGTCTAAGAACCTTTTTCAAGTTCATTATTACTTTTATATAACTTATTTCCATTTCATGAACACTATGTAATTATTTAAGTTAATAACGGTCGTTTTAACGATCATTGGTACTTGAGTATAAAATAGGCCCTTTATAATTACAATTTGTTCATGTATCCATTATATCCAGAATGGTATTCATGATGTATATATCATATATTTCATATATATCCAGTACATGCATGCATTTATAATATTACATAATCATTTAGAGGTAAGAAATGAAATGCACCGTTCATGGAGACTGTAAGCCGTACGTACGCATGAACGCTACTTTCATTTCTATTTCGTATTTTAAAGAATGGAATAATAATGATATAAAGGTATATTATAATTACAGTGTAATATAATATATAATATCATTGTTCCATCCTTTATACGTCCCACATATGATATTTAACGAATCAAATCACTTTGAGGGGGCGATAGTCCGCGCTTCCTTAAATGAAGATATCGCGTTTACCCATAATGGAAACCATAAAGGTATGCCCAAAATGAAAAATACATAAGCTTAAGGAAAACATAAACATATTATATATCATATATAAATAGAGTGACATCTTAATGGCCACCTTTGGAGGTGTTAAAAGAATGTTGAACAATCATCATTTTAGGAGGCATTAATTCACCATCCACGGAAATGGTATTTCCTTTAACCATTAGATGTTGGTGTGTGTAAGTGTAGCGCGAATCCTTATTATAACAACATCCTAGTATATTGAAGATACTGTAGTTGTTACAAAAGAAATTAATAAAAAGTGTTTAGGGGGTTGGAGAAGCAAAATAAAACAAAAGGACTCAAGTGAAGACATTACCTTAAAATCGGGTAACTCCCTTTGGTTTGAGCTCAAAAGATTCCTTGGGAAGACTTCTGCCAAAAGTGAGGCTTCAAGGAGTAACAGAGGTATGTGGAGAGACAAAATGGGCAGGGTTTGGCCGAGCCAAAGGCTTTGGATGTATGGGTAAGGAGGTAGAGGTGGGGGCCTTTTATAAGAGGAGAGGAGGGGCACTCATGGAAAGTAAAGAAATGTTACATTATTTTAAAATTATTTTCGGATTCAAAAGGTCCCACATTGATGTGTTTAAAGGATAAGGTGATAAGGGTTCGAAAACCACCCATCCAATAGGTTTTGTCCATGTGTAGGTCTTATATTTTACATTATCATTCCATTTTATTTAAATAGTTAAATAATGTGGTCATCACTGCATCATCATGATATCATAAATAATTTAATTTATTTAAAGTATAAAAATTATAAAAAAAAATACTATGATGTAGGAAATCTTTTTAGATTTCCAATTAATATTTATAATCAAAAATCTGATCTTTATAACCCCATGTAAAATTTGTTTTAGTAAAACATTTCATGTTTGTGTCATTTTTACTTTTACATTAAATAAAAAGTTATTTATGTCATTTCCCAACCAAAGTGGCTCCATGGGGTCCCCAAGTTGACCATGGATTTCCTTGGTCGGCCATGACACGTCCAATAAGGGTAGTAAATGTGTCGATCTCATCTCATTTTATTAAAGCATTATTTTTACCTTAAACTACACTAATTACCTCTAATCGCGATTAAGAACTTAAGAGTTACTATTCACCAAAAAATTATTTTAATCTCAATGAACCACATTTTACTTATTATTGACACCCATGTATGTCGTATTTTTGAAATTCAAAACAAAGAAGTGGTAAAATTTCATTTAAATGAAAAATCAGTTTTTATAAGTACCACTTAGTGGTTTCACTATTCATCAAAAATTGAAGTTTTTCAGAAAAATACCAAAAATTCACCCTAAGCTATATTTGATATTCCGAATTAAAAAATGAATTCTATTTTACAAAATTCAAAAAATATAAGTCACATTAATTAATTTAATAATTAATTCCCGCTATCATGACAAATAGCGTGTTTTTATAAAACAATAATTATCAGAAGATTGACAGCGGTTTAAGTACAATTTCATAGTGAAATTGATTCCAATGACCACTATTGGATTATATTGTAAAAATATATTCTAATTTCACTTCAAACCCAATTCAAAAGAAAATCTAATCATATAAATAAATGAGACTAAAAAACATTTTTGATGTAAAATGCAGTATTTTTCACTATTCATTAAAAAATGAACATTTTCTGAAAAATACCAAAAATTCACACAAAGTAAATTTTGATGTCCCAATCATAAATAATAATTTTATTTTGACAATAATATATTATAAAATTTTCAAAAGATAGATTTAAAAATGGGTTGCCATCAAAAGGCAGTAAAACAATCTTTTAAGAATATTAGTGTGTTCCATGCAAAAGATTGTATTTATTTTCATTTTAAGCCTCTAAAACACTATATTAATAATTAATAGACATAGATAAAAATATCTATTATTCATTACTTACTTGGGATGTTAAACATATATTACATTAATGCTTTTATTATTATTTTATTTAAAGAATAGGTAAAAGTGTATAATTCAATTATTAATAAAAAAACCATTTTTAATAAATGGTTATACATAATATAAATTTTTCTATAAATATTCATTAAAAATATTAAACTAATTCCTATATTATGGTAATTTATTTATAAATTATAGACATTAAATATTTAAATTTATTTATGACACAATGATGATGTAGTAATTACTTTATTTAAATAAGATTTAAAATAATTGATGTTATAAATATCAAAATAAATGTAAATTGAGACTTTTAATGATTTCCATGAATTTTCGTGGATAATATGACACAATAGTGTTAATTAACAGAATTTTTTTCTAAGTAATAATTTTTTACGACTTTTACAAAAACCATATTCTAAATAATGTCAAAATTGACATAAATGAGTTTTAAAAAAATACTATTTTATTAAAAGATAAACTACTCGTGGAGATATAAGGTTTGGTCAAAAGGCATAGATAAGATTATATATTTCAATAATGAACCACTTGGGGTTCTCTTGGATTTTTATAGTACGTTTATTAACCATTTATTATAATAATACCAGAGTACATGGTAAAAGATAAACTATTATACTAAGAGATAAATATAGAAGATATGGATAATGTGGTTACCTAAACATTCCTAAAACCTATTTTTTGAAAGTATTTAGACCCATACCTAACTGAGATTCGCAATAAATCAATTTGGATCCATTAGAAACTGAAATATATTGTATAATAAAGTAATATTTCAAACATTTCCAAAAGTGACCCTCACAAATAATATACAAGGATACTTCCGCTTCCCTCAAAATAACACCTCAAAATAAATTTTTCTCGGAAAATCCCTTACCAAATCTCCAAAAAAACTTCCCTCACATAAATATAGAGTCTATCACTTGAGCGGAAAGCCATCCTATGGAGCACATTTGTTCATATCAAAAGAAAACACCCAAAGAAGTGGTAATTATTTTATCACCTCATTCGAAGTTCTTTTCTTCTTCCACTTTCTCTATCATTGTTATTTCCATACATAAATAATAACTACATTACATTCTATATATTTTGATGTTTTTATAAAATGGTACAACCATACTCATTATTCTATCCATCCTATGAATGATAATGTCACCATGCATGCATATTTACGGCTTACCGTCTCCACGGCGTGGTGTAATTTGTTATCAGAACTATGTTATTTGGATGTATATAATGATTAGTAATATGTATATAAATAATGAAAATAATAGTATAATTTCTCTATAAATTTAATATACTATCCAATTCCACACCTTTTAATCATTAAGTAAATGATATCGTCGTTCGTGTGTACATACGACTTACTGTCTCCACGACACGATGGTATTCATTTCCTGGTTCACCAGTCAACAATAATTATAAAAATATACATTATTAATAAGAATGCAATATATGACATAATAATTCTACTGTAGATATATATATTTATGTATGTATGTATGTTCTTACATATATCTTATCCACTTACATCCGTTCAATACGATATGAAAACGGAAAAAACAGTTATGTATACTTACAACCTACCATCTCTATAAATGATGTTTTCCATTTTATATATCTATCTATTATACATATTTATGTTCTAAATATTTATTATATATAATATATTTTTTATATTTTTGAATTATTTAATTCATGATATAAATGATACGATCAAAAACAAAAATTTAAAACATGCACGATAAAGAAAGTAATTATTACCTGAAATGATAATTTAGCATGGAAATTGTTATTATGTATGATATAATAAAAATGAATATGGTTATGGTATAATTTAATAACATACTATGGCTATTATACAAGTGGTTAAATGTACCCTTAACCAATGTAAAGTTAATGGTAAGGGTTAATTCCTCAATCTCATTGTTATCCAATAATGTTTATGTGTAAGTATTTTGAAGGAAATATTTATCATCCATGTCCATGTTTCATAAAAGACATTTCAAAATGATTTTTTGAGTTAATATTTAAATAAAACATCATTTGAAATTTTTTAATTATTTTTTCTTCTAAATCATTCTCATTAATGGCCTTTTTCTCAAAATATTTTTAAAAATTTATTTATACAAACATGATTATTTTTAAATTTTAATTCCATTCAAATGTTTCAAAGTGGTATTGGACAGTTTGATTACAAAATATATTTTTAATTAATTACATTTTTAATGTGTGACATTTAAATGATTTTACAAAAATGGTATATTTCTCTCAAAAAATTTTAATAATTATTTTCAATAGGTCTACATCATTTATAGGATATTATTCTTGATTGCTGTTCATTTATTATAATACAATATTCCATATTGTATTTAATGACTTTTTATATGTTTAATGTGTATGGGAAATTTTAATACCCTTCATGATTTATGGCTTATGTAATAAAATTTTTTATGCTAATTTTAATATAAATGTTTATGTTATGTTTCACTATTTTCATATAAGGAATGCAATGGACTTAGTAAGTGACTGGTGGGGCTCGCTATAGCACCTCAATGCATCAGTAGGTCTAATGAGACAAATTAATGTCTTGGAAGAAGGTGATGAAAAAAAGTATTTGTCGTCTTGCAATGAGGCCTTGACTATGTGGTTGTGATGTCTGGTGTTAGGCATTCCCTAAATATGAAATTAATTATTACATGTGATTATTTAACTCGGAGAATATCAATGTGCTTGTTTACATGGTAATGTTTGATTTATTTTTTTGATATTATGTTCAAGTTTATGTTTAAAAGGATTTTTTTAATTAAACATATTTCCTTAAATATTTATAGCTTCTGCTAAATTATTTACCCTTACTGAACATATGATCTCACCCCTTTCATATGTTTTGTTTTTCCCGGGATTCCAGAAGTGTATAATGGTTGATATACAGGGTGAACCTTGGGGAATAATGGAATTCTCAATGGATTATTTAGGTTTTGTTTTATGTATGAATGTGTAATGTAACGTTCATGTATGTAATCTATTTTCTATGACTGTTAAACTAATCATTTTTTCCAGATTTGATTTTTTATAATCATGTCAATGTATTAAAATAATGCATCATCTCCAAGCTTTTAGGGTCATGGAATTATAGGAAATATGAATTCCATATTGGAAGTCCAAATAGTTCTAATGTATGTTTATGTAAACAATGTTTTTGTAATAAAATTAATGAATATAATTTAAACCAAATTAATCAATTAAGGTAAATAATATTATATAAAAAGGATAAAACCTTAAATTTATAACCCTAAATGACCTAGAAAATTGTCCAATAGCCATTGGATGGCCATATATCGACCATATCCTCCCATTTATATAAATTTATCTATTATTGGATCCACATGTCATGTGAAAAAAGTGTACGGAATTCCATTTTCAAAATATTACAAGAGTAAAACTCTTCCTCCACTATAAAAATTCCACATTTCCTCCTGCATGTTCACACATCTCATGAAAAATAGGATAATCCATGATATAAAAATATACCTCCTAAAAACCCATCCAATAAAACTTTAAGAATACTATTTTCATAAATATTTCAAATTAATACCGTTAGGGAAGACCAAAAGGAGTTACCTGATTAAGAGTTAACACACACCCTCAAACTCCATTAATTTATTTTTTTCTCCTCTCCATAAAATCTTCTAATTAAATTATATTATAAAAAATTTATCCAAAAATAACTAGTATTTTTTTATGATAATGGGTTTTCATACACTTATTAAGGCATCCATCTAATGGGTAATGAAAATACAATTTATGTGTATGATGAACTATCACCACCCTAAATTATGATTGTTCATTTTTATTTTACTGCAACTAATGGTGGAAATTATGATGGTAAATATATATATATGTTATATATATTATATATTATGACTTTAATAATATTTAATAATTTTTAAATTCATATATTTATGCTCTATATTTTTATCAAAAATGATAATTTCTTTTGAGAAGGTCTGGAGTACGGTCACCACAAAGCTATATGATTTTTTCAAACAATACATGGATAATATTAAGGATGATTTTATTTCTCATACATTGTATATATGATATAAAAATTATAATTTAATAGTGATATATATACTGATATATATATACATATACGTCAATTATTCCCTTTCTTTCAATTAGACAATTAAACTGAAACTATCGTCATACATATGTATGGCCTACCGTCACCATGATTGGGGTATTCCTTTTTATAAATATATATTATATAGATTATTATATAACACACATAATAAATATAAAATACATTCATATTGTTTTTAATATTATCAAAATCATGAAATATATATGTCGACCAAAGGAAAAACAAATTAAGGCACATGCGTAAAAAAATGATAATATTACTTAAAGTGTAACATTAACATGGAATTATTAGAAAGAAGTTAATAAAAAGATAAAATAAAACCATATATGTTACTAGATATGAGAATATGGATTTTTGATATATTTATTATAATTTTATCTTTTTATACAGTATTTTGTAAGAGTACAAAGAGATTCCAGACACAAGGTAACCAGATTTCATATTACATTTTATTTCCATTAGATAAATTCCTAAATCATCAATCATTTTTTTGCATGGTGTGTATATAGACCATGATTTTTTTATATTATAATTATTAATTGGTTTAATAGTATTCAAATATCCATTCTATTTTCTTTATTTCTTATAATATGTGTTTTAAAAGACATCCAATCAGTATGGTAATTTCATCTCATTATTACTTATATAAGACACATGCCTTGTTGTGAACCTATATTTTTATATAATTTATACTTATTATATTTGACATGTAATATCATGATTCTACTTAATTTGATTATATTTTATGATTTATGTAATTTCATTTTCTTACAGGAGGATTGTTATTCAATGTTACCATGTTATAAGATGTTTATGGAAACAGTATCCTCATTTATCTAGATTATTTGTGATAATGCTTCCATTGATGATATTATAAGACACATATTTCAATATAACTCTTGAATTGTATTATCCCAGGATTATTCTAGATATATTATTGTATTAGTAACAATTTTTCACTCAAGTTTATATCAAATAGTTAAGAATGTATTTTAAAGAAAGCCTGACTTTACTATCTCGACGGTAAAAAATTGGTGTTCCTTGAATACCATGTTTTCTAAATAGAATTTAGATAAATGTTATAAAAATAACCAAGGATCATTAAAATTAATGTGTCAATTTTTGTATTTTAACAATTTTTTATGTAATTTTCTTTTCACATTTTAATTGAGTTATTATTATAGAATTATTACTGTCCAAAAGGAACGTTCATTTTACCTCGTATGACATGTATGTATTAACCAACATTCAATTATTTGGTAATTTATTTTATTTTTTAAAAGGATACTTTTGAGGACATCTTTTTGGAAGTATATTTTAAAATAAATTTCATTCCAAAGGTATAAAATATTAATTTATATTTTTTTAATGTTTTTTAATATAATACTTTTTAAAATTTATTGAATAATATTTTATATGATTTCGAATAAAAAGGTTTTCAAAATGAATTCAAAATATATTATCTATTTTCAAAGTATTTTCAATAGAAATATATTTAAAAATGTGTTCTATTTCAAAAACCATTTCCCAAATAATAAATCATACTTTCATTATGAAATATTTTTAAAAGATATATGAAAAGTATTTCTCATTTAAGAAAACATCTTTTGATGATACTCAGGTATTTATAAACAATGATCCAAAGGTTTCATTCAATTTTTTCCTTTGAATGGTTAGTGATTTCATTTCATGTTATTTATAAAATATTTTTTATATTTTAAGTGTCTAATTTTTATGAATGCTATTTCTCTTCAACAACTTATATGCTTATAAAACTCATTTCACTTCGATGGGTTATTCCATGATTAATGCATATGAACATAATTCATTTTAGGAATTATTGTTGAATAAAATGATAATTAAGCACATATACATTTTATATTTTATTATATGATTAAATTTTTATGATATTTATTTTTTTAATAGATTATGATATGATCCATTTTCTTGGGGTATGACATGATGACAGTTTTATTATCCCCAATCTCATGTAAGAATGGATTTATTATGAGATAGTAAAACCTATTTCTCCCTCCAATGAATTGTAAAATGGTAAAAGTTTTAGGATCCCATAGGGTACACTAGATTTCATCCCAATCCCTAAATATGTGGGTGGAATGGAGGTAATCCCAAGTTCCAAACAAGAGGGTACATGAAAGGATATCTGAAGGATAGGAAAATAGGGTAAAAGAGAGGGAATACGAAGATTGATGTAGGAACACTATTGATTAACCCTAACCTAACATGTTATAAAGGACTGGGTTGGGCACCTTGACATAGGGATATTATATTCTTATGTGTCTACTATAATTCCGAGTCGTAAAATTATATTATGATTTCACTACTCATGTTTTTATTTTCATATGATTCAAGTCTTATAAACTAAAATTATTTATTCCTAGATTCATGTTTATTACTTTTGATATGTTGGGTATGATATTATAATGGTCTTGTTATCATACATTTATGTTCATTTCATGCACACATATTTCATTTATTTACCCTTACATAGCATTTGGGATCACCATTTCATGTGCTTATCTTCTATAAGTTATGAAGATATGTTTTATATTTAATAGTAATAAGGGGGAAGACCTTTTTGGTAAATATTAAAGATATTTAACCAAGTTAGATGATTTTTTATCAATGTTTTTAATTTTTAAAAACTAATACGATCATTGAAAACATGTTTTTTAATGTTTTATGTATTCTAAAAAGTGATGTAATAACTTTATGTGCTATGATAGGGTTTTAATAGTCAGTATCAATGAAAAAAAATTTATAACATTTTTAATCTAGTATGAGAAAAATATAGTGATAACTCTAAGGACATGTCAATGTATAATTATATGGATATGGAAAATTAAAAAAAATCCTATAATATTTGTAAAGGATTGAGGGAGTGGTCTCCTAGAAAAACATATCTATATAGATGCCAAAATTTTGTGTGGATATTTCAATGATTTACCTAGGGGTGAAAACTCTAACACAATGTCCCTTTCCAACCTCTTTGTAATTTTCTACACATCAATACGCCTTTCTTTACAACTGGTTTGTCACTCCTTGGTGATTTTATTTAGGAAATCAAGAACTCTTCACGAATTGTCATAATGGATTTAAATAGAAGTTGTCTATGACCAAGGATAAACTTATGGTGGCATACATTAAAGATGGTGCCTTAATTTGGAATTAATATATATAGGTTTTCCTTAGTATGTTGTTCTGCACTCTAATAACTATTTATTACACAAGGATTTTGGTTTTAGTTAATGGTTGTAACATGAAAAAATCATGTTAATATATATATAAACGGAAAATGCTATGATTGTACTCCTGAGTAACAAAATGTTATGGGAGAAGGGATTAAATGCAGCATTTTAATACTCGCCAAAATTCATCATGTTATGAACCATGATGGAATCCCAAGGAACAAAATAATGTGTAGTCCCTCATGGAAAAAGAAGATCCTTCTTTCATTGTGTCTTCTGGTCCACTTTTTATTAAAGAAATGGATCAGTACCACTGAAAAGATATTTCCCATTGTCCATTGTTTTGATCAATAGAAATTTATTCTAGTTTTTTATTACTTATAAGTAAAACCCGACTAATGGTGTACTCTAAAAAAGAATACGAGGTAGAATGATGTAAATAAATCCATAAATTTGGATGAGTTCAAGAAATTCATTTTCAATATGTACTAGCCGTAAATTCTTCAAATGATGAGGGGAAAGGAATTCATAGAGAATATTCTTTAGGATGATGAGTCAGTTCATTCTTTTGAATAGACAAATACCCATCTTTTATGGTACTTTGAGTGTATGATCATTCAAAAGGAATGAAAAATTTATAGATTCATTAGTGGACTAAAACCTATTATTTTAAAGGCCATATATATATAGGACTTTATAAGATATGGATAAGTGGTTTGGTGTTCTATAATGGAGGAAATGGAGTTTGGATTTATGCATTAATCTCATAGTAATAACATGAAATTGATTATGGAGTACGATGGAAAATCTAACAACCATAGAGAAAATAAAATAAGCCTTACATTATTCAAAAAATGTGTTAAAAACATCATGGGAATTCCCATAAAGGGAATAATAAATTATTGATCTGTGTATGTGATGTTTTTTGAGTGGATTAATGTCATAAAAAAGTAAGGATGATAAAAAATGATACAAATAATGAAAAATTATGACAAAATTAACCTCCGACACATTAGTGATAAATTTCAAGGAGTTAGGTTAATACACTAGAAGGTTCCCAAATCCATGGAAAAATTAAAATGATAAGACACAAAAATCTCTAATGATAAAAGGAAAAAGGTAAAGCATATGTGATCATAATGGATGAAGTGAACCAATATAATTAAGAAACACCTATCCTCATATCCTTATATGGTAATTTAACATATATTTTTGTATGAATGGTATCTATGAAAGTATTATTGATCAAAAATAGATAATATTTAATGTGATTATATTTACCTACATGTATTGTGGAGTAATAAAATAACATTTTATATTCTATAAGTGTAAGGATGGGAACAAGTTTCTAATTAATTTTTTTCTCTTATTATAAGACAATATTAATATAATAAATGAGAAATTATATTTTTTAAGGGTTAGATGGTTAACCATTTATGGAATGTTTATATTAAACATCATATGATGTTTGTGAAAATTTAATTATTTTATCTTTATATATGGATTTATGAAATTCCAGATAATGTGCTATAAAATTTTGTTTTGAAATAATATTTGGAATGAAATTTAATTATATTTATGGATCTTAATTTCTTGTAAAGACAAAACCACCTTCATTTCATGGAATAATAGATGAAGTGGTATTTGGTAAAAGAAAAAATTATGATATTGTACTGAATATAGTAAATATATATTCTCATGACTATTCTTCAACCCCGGGAAAGTATCTTAAAACCTCTAAGATTATTCTAGTTACATTATTTCTAATGAATCAAATTGTCACTTAGGTCATTAATGATTTTTGGATTGGTGATTGATAACTTTTTCCAAAAAAAATTTCTATATAACACTCCTCATGAATCTGATAGTCATTTTTCTCTTCCAGGACTATGTTTTCACATTCCACTTATTCTCTCCTCTGAATCCCATATATTTGTTGATATGGGTAACAATAATTTTTCTAACTTTCTTTTTTAATGATGTTATAGTGTTCATTCGTTTTATGTTAGGTATATCTATTAAAGTAACATAAAACTGATGAACCTTTGAAAATAAAGATGTACTTTGAGTGAAAATTCATTTTAATAGGGGTCCTAAGGTTTTGGGAAAAATGTTTTTTTGAATTAATTTCATATTTGTTATATTTTTCATTTCACACAACACTAAAAATAGTTTATATTGAATTACTATGTTTTTCTTGCATTATACACAAAACAAAGTTATTGTGCACTACAGGGAACATATTTTTTATCATTCTCTACATGGAAGTCTGAGGTCACTGTACACTACATGCATGATAGACTATCATTGATGGCTTTTGTAAAAAGAAATACCATGTTTTACAAAAAATTCATATATTATTAAAATGTTATCGTTTAATATAATAAAATATAATAGAATTGACTAATTTATGAAAATATAGGGTTTACAAATTATTAATATGAATACAATGTTTAGAAACTAATTATAAATTTATATTAAAACTAATTGAATATAAATGTATATATTATTATTATTATATTTATAAGATGTTATACCCTAATATATAGAATTAATTAAAATTCGTGAGTGATATTAATGTAAAATATAATATATATTCAAATTTTTTTATATTCATATAATATATTCTACCGATATAAGATATGAAAAACCAAAATTTTATGCATAAAACCAATAATATTTATAATGTTATTTTTACAAATATTTTATAGGGAACTCATTTTAAACAAATATTTTGGAACTATTATATATTTAATATTCCAAAATAAAATTGATATTTTATATAGAAACATAAAAATAGGTTTGGATAGTTTTTTTATATTTTTCTGTATGGTTTCATTTTTTAATAAATAGTTAAAAATACTTGATTTTAATTCCAAACATCTTTTTCATTTAATTTATTTGTTATGGGGAATTATATTTTAAATTGGATTCAAATTTTAATTATGTAATATTTTTATCCATTATTAAAATTTAGTTTAGTGGGACCAATTTCACATTGAAATTGGGTATATAAACTTTGGATAACTATGATCATTTTTACATTAAAGAACAATAGTTTCATCCTATTAGTAAGATTAATTTTAATTTAATTTATTTCAATTAGGTAATTTTAATTAAGAATAATTGATTCAGTATATTATATAATAATAATTTATTATTTATAATAACATCAAATGATTTTTTTTTAAATAAAATATTTGTGAATTTCATTAAAATTAATTACATCGAATAATTTAAAATTATGTTTAACTATATACTAATCCTTAAATTTATGACCCAAAACGACCTAGAAACATTTAATAGATACATTTAGTATCCATATATAGATCCTATGATAAATTATATCAAATCGGATCAACTACTGGATCGACATGGCAAGTGAAAATCATGTACATAATTCCATTGTCAAAAATATTACAAGGGGGCCACTCATCCACCACTATAAAAAAAGGCCTCCTCTCCACTCACATATTCAAAAATATAAAGAAACTTTTGATAAAAAAAATACAAAAATAGCACCTAGAAATTCATTACATAATATCTGAATCCTTCCTTTATTCATAAATAATTCCATGGAATCCCTTTGGTGGAAACCAAAAGCAGTTTCCTCATTAAGATGTAACACCCACCCTCAAACTCCATTTTTTTTATTCATCCACTCTATCATCTCTTCTTATACAATAATTTTACAGCAACACCGGTTTCCAAAATATAAAAGATTCTTTTAAAGATAATGGTTTCAACAACACATACACACAAATCCATAGAAAGGGTAACTATTATACTGTTTATTTGTACGGAGAATTGTCGCCTCACTAAATGATAATTATTCAATTTTTCATTAACCACCACTCATGGGTGATATTATGATGGAAAACCTATTTATATATGTTACATATTATATTTACTAAGTATTTAAGCTTATTTTATCCATTTACAAAAAAATTATACATTAATTTTGTTTTAAATAGGATAATTTCATTTTTGGAAGTGTAAACAACCACCACCTGAATGTGGTATGATTCTTTCACACACTATATGAAATGTATTAAGGATGATTTAAGTGAAATTATATTATATATATTATAAAAAAATTCTTCTGGAGTAATTATATATTTTTTATATATATGCATATATTTCATTTTCTCTATTTCATTCAATATAAAAATTAAACAGAAATAGCATTCATTCATATGTATGACTTACCGTCTCTATAGACAATAAATTTCATTTCAAAATTATATATTTTATAGATTGTTATAATACATATATGATAAATAAAAATTATATTTAACTCTATTTTTATATTATGAAAATATGATATAAGATTAAAGACCAAATATAAAACAAATTATGACACATGAAAAATACAATGTGAATATTACCTGAAGCATAAGCTTAACATGGAATTATTAACAAGAAGGTAATAAACAGTCATAATTAATGACTATATGGTATTAGATATAATAAAATTAGTTTTTTATATATTTATACTAAATTTATATTTTTTTATAAAGGAGGTTTATATGAGTACGCAGAGTGTTAAGACACAAGGTAAGGGGATTTCATTTTTGTTATTTTTGTCAGTTACAAACCATAATCATCCATAATTTAGTTTGTGTGATGTGTTTTCTAAAAGTTAATGAATTTTATGAGACATAATATTAAATGTATGGGTATTAATATATCCATTCTATTATATTTCATTGATAATATACATCATTCAAAAGCCATCAAATCAGAAAAGTTATTTCATTTCAATTTTCCTTTATTGAGACTCAAACCATGTTGTACAACAATATTTTTATATAAGGTGTTAAAACACATTATGATAGAAATTATCATCAATATAAATCTTTTAATGATATTTTCAGCCCCAATAAATTTCATTTTATTACATGAGTATTGTGAATCAATGACACAAAGTGATAATATTTTTATTGAAACAATCATAGCATTGGTGAGATTGTTTATGGTTATGCTTCTATTGATGAAATAAAATAATCCGTATTTCAATAGAACTAATTAATTATCTTATACTAATATTATTAGGGATATATTTATTTATTAGAACCATTTTTTCACTCTTTTGTACATAAGATAGTTATGAATGTGTTTCTACAAAAAACCAACTTTACCCTCTCTTCCATCTTAATTCTGTATTCTTTCAATAGAATGTTTTATAAAAAGGGGTCCCAAGAATATTATAATAATATCCTATGATAATTAAACCTAATTTTTACCCTTTTTTATGTTTCCATTGTTTTCACAGTAATTTTCTGGTAGATTTCAGAATGAGTAATATTAATAAACTTTTCACCATGCTAAAGGATTTTCATTTTACCTTTTATAACCTGTACAAAATTACTCAAGGAAAATTCAATGATGATTTAATACCATGTGTAAATTTTTATTTTAGGGGCAATTTTTTCAAAATATATTTTCAATGAAATAATTTTCAAATGTATTTCATGATTAATTTATATGTTCTCAATTTTGTTCACTGAGTTTTTTCTAAAAATTGTTTAAAACCTTATTTTATACTTATTGAAGGAAAAGGTTTTTGAAAATGATTTCATTCATTCTTTCTATGTTTCAAAATTATTTTAAAAAGAAAAGGTTTTAATAAGGTTTTATGTTTTAAAAATAAATTTTCCATGATTAAAATGTATATTTTCCTCAAAATCTTATTTTAAAATGTGTCTCATAATTATTTCCCATTTAAGATCATATATTTTGATGTTAAACATAAATTTCTAGGAAATGATACAATGGATCTAATAATATTATTTTTATGAATGGTTAGTGTTTTATTATCATGATATTTATTAAATACCATTTATCTTTCACATGTTATATTTTATGACACCTATTCTTCTTCTATGGGTTACATTTAAATAAAATGTATTTGTCATTAATGTGTTATGCCATGATAAAATCTTATGAACCCGCTTATTTTCAGGTGTTATTATATAATGAAATTATTATGAAACATATAAATATATATATATATATTACATAGGTCATAATATTATTAAATGTGTATGATACCTATTTTTTTTCTTGGGTTACGATATGATATCTTTTCATGGGTCATGATATGATGAATGTTTTATTATGTTATAGAACAAGTATAAATGCTATTATTTTGATATGGATGGGACAATTATATCCCTACAATTAGTTGGTCAATTATAAATATTTTTTTACAATAAAGTGTACATGAGGAGACAACCGAAGCCCAAAAAAAGAGGGTACATAGGAAGAAAATATCATGCCTAAAATAAGAGGATACACGACTGGACATTCAAAGCATGAAATATGAGGTTCACATGTGTGTATCCCATTCCCTAAACAGGTACACTAGTGATTAACCCAATCCTAACATGTTACTAAGGGCTTGGAATACTACTATTATATTTCATTTTATATGATTATGTATCTTCCACAATTTCTAGTCTTATTCTTATACTTTTATTTTCTATAAAATATTATTTATTTCCATATGATTCTTTTCTTATGAACTAAATTTTTTTAATCCATGATAATTGATTGTGATTTTAATTATGAAATGATTTCTTTTATAATGATCATGTTCTCATACCCTTATGTTCATGACATGATTACACATTTCCACTATTAACCCATTGTGGGAATTTTATCTAACCACTTTCATGTGTTTCCCATACCTATGATAGGAAGAATATTTTTTAATTTGAAATACTAAAGGGCATGACCTTGGGGAAAAAATTGAATATATTTCACAGAGTTAGATAGTTTCTGTTCCATGTTTGCAATGGACCTAAACAACTTCCATCATTGCACATCTGTTGCTATAATGTTTTATGTATTCCATCAATATGATGTAATTTCTATGTACATATGACTGGGTTGTTATAGGTCTTTTTTATCGGATGAATATGAAAGATGAGTTTGTTGACATTAGAGTAAATTTGTGGAAAATTTGAAAAACAAATTTGTTATTGAGAACTACTAAATATTCAATTCTATATATGAAAAACAACATTGGGGAACTCTATTGAAGAACTAAATTTTAATGGATAAGATTCAAAAATAAGGAAAATAAAACTATTATTCCATATTAGTAATTTTTTTAATATTTTTAAGACTCACCTATGTAAAATTTATTGGTTATATACCTTTTTCTGATCTATTTTCTTGATTGTATGAAAGGGGAGTAAAATATTTATTGAAAATAATCAATTCTTAATATAATATTTTTCACAATGGTGAGTAGAAAATCCCTTGGTACATAGATACATTTTCAAAGTATAATACATGTAGTATCATTTACTGGTAAACCATATATAAAAAGTATATTCATGAAAATTTATTTTTTTTTTAAAAAAAAATTCGGTTTTGTGGTTAAATATTTTCATATTACGTAGTTTTTTCTATGTCAAAAAGTTTTCTATAAAATCCTAGAAATAAATTAACACATCCCAATTCCCCATTTTAGCAGTTTTGTTTTATATTTTTTTACAACTATTGGAATAAGAGTGATAAATATAACATTAGTTAATAAATACGAGGAATAATTTGGACACAAAAAAGAAAAGAATATAATATAAATCATTTTCATTTGATCGATGTAGTTGATATAAATGCATTAATCAAACTATATCATAATTATCATCCCATAAACTTGATGTATGCAATATTAGTATTCATGTAATACATAGGATGGATGACAAATATATTTCATGGATGAAGTCTCATAGAAAATTTCCCAATTCCTTTTAAATCACATCTCTATAAACTTATGAGCTACAAATATTCAAATCATGTTTTGCATAATTTAATAATATCTAAAACTATGAAAACAATTGAAGGAAAAAATATAAAATTACTATAACTTTTTTGATTAATTAAAATTTAATTTCACCAAAAAATATTATGCTTTTATAAATTAATTTACATAGGTATTTGAATATATTCATGGACTCGGCCGTAGGATTAATTGTGTTGACATAATGAAAAAAATCTAATAGATATTACCACATTTATAAAATGCAATATTCTAATATATTGAATAAGGAAACCATACAAAACTATCATATGAGCATTTATGTATTATATTGATCACATATAATATTTTTATTATTATATAAGTAATGACGATTTAATAATTAAAGAACATTGAATTTATATCTATAAAAAACATTGACAATATTGAAATAGTAAAATAGGATAAGATTTTAGTGATTTATTTCTATCTCATGTGAAAAAATTAATTATTTTTAAAGGAAATAAATGAGTGAAATATAAAATTTTCAGGTATCTTTGTTAAAACATTGGAAAAATTAACATCATATGTCCAATGAGAGTTGGTTATATGGAAAATGAAAAAAATGTAACTAAAATAGTTATGGCATTCCGAACTAATTGAATGGTCAGATATGGAATCATACTAATATATTATTAATATAAATATATGGTGAGTATGGAGGAGGATAATAATAGGGTTTTTAATGAATAATGTGAAAATAAATTAAAATAATATTTCAATTGTGTTATGATAGTGATGGTTATGAATGCTCATTTTGAAATTACAGAGGAGATTAATGAAAAATGTATCATCGATCAAAAGTTATAACTTCTTGTTATTTTTGAAGAGTGGGATTCTCAAGAGTAGAAAACAAATAATATTGTGTGACATTAGTTGAATCATCAATGTATATTAAAAATATATAATCTAAAATAACCTATTTATGGAATGTTTTTGAAGGTTGGTTTGGTACCCAAATATTTTTGATACATTTCTCATGAATTAAATTTAATTTCATCAATATCTTGAAATACACAGAATGGGGATTCTAAATAAAATCTAATATTGTGTAATGTTATAAACTAATAGTTAAATTGGTTTTAGAAATTTAAATAAAAGAAGATAGAAATTTATTAAAAATTATTTTAGATAAATAAACTATATAGGTAACTATGTACTCAAATTTAATTTAAGTCATTATATGCTTTTGAAAATAATTTCTCCTCAAAATTGTATTTATTTGATTTTGAAATAAAATAATTTAAATAATATTTGAAAATTGAAGAATTTATTTTTTAGAAAATATTTTTCAATTTTAAAATAAACATGTTTAATTTCAAATAGTGTTATTTTTCGAAAATTTTATGGAAGGAATAATTTTTTAATTAATAGTGAAAACCGTATTTTTATTGAAAAATGTCTTTTTTGATGATTTAATAAATATTAATTTTTTCTAAATTGGTTTAAAAGGGTCTTTTTTTTGTTTTTAATCAAATTAATTCTCTTGGGATAAATCTTTTCTGGATTTTTTATATTTATGAAAGAAGTCTTTCAGAAACATTCATTCATTAATTTTTTACGTTTTTAATTTTAAAATCAAATAATTTATTTAATTTAATTTTATGGAATGGATTAAATATTTTTAATCATGATAGTTCATTTTTTTAAATGGTTAAGAAAATATTTTTTAATTAATTTAAATTTTTTTATGATTATGTTACCATGGTTGATTAAAAAATTGGGTTTCCAAGGGGTTAAACTAATGTAATAAGGTTAAAATAACCTAAAATATATTCTACAAAAATCCATGAATTTATCTATCCAAATATCATCAATATTAAATATATTTCCACTATGGAGGTATTTTATTGAAGAATATATTAATATATTTTAATACAGTAAAAAATAAAATGTGTCTCTTCTTTCCCACTTATAATAAAACAACACAACTCTAATACTCAACATATATAAATAAAATCATAGATTAGATATAAAAAAATTCCATTCTAAAATCTATCCTCACATCCTATAGTTACTGACTTATTTATATTACCATATTTATAGGAAAAATAGTTTAAAGAATTTCTTTTTTCAGAAGTATAGGTATTTATTTTATCAAAATGTGTTGTTTTTTCATTCTACCCCCAATAAATATGTATTATTCATTATAAATTATTAAATTAAGTATCCTCAATAGTAAAAAAAAATTATGATTTTTTTTAACCACTCATAACCACCCTACATTATAATTAAATGGAAAATGAAAAGTGTCACTCATGTGTCCATGTTTACAACTACCTCCTTGTAATGAGTTTATTCATTATCAATAACCATTATTCATGATCAATTATTGTAATAAATATTTTTAAATATATTTATTAACTAATTATAATTATGAATTATATTATCATAAATTCTTTTTTTACTTTATATATATTGTTAAAATATAATTACACACCGTACGTGTGGAATACAACCTCCATTAAGTGATTTTATTAAAAAAAATCATTTTTCATTTACATGGGTTGTAATAAAAATATTTTAGGAATATATATGATGTATATGGTATAATAATGATTCTTAATTTTTTATTATTAGATTCCATTATTCTATACAACCACTTAAAAGTGGATAAATAACATCTTCAAACATACATTCTACTATCCCTGCGAAGTGATGTAATTAAATTATCATCCCTGGTGTATATGTATAAGCATAAAAGTGTACTTGAGGAATAAATATAATTATTATTTCATTATTATTATTCAATATTTCATGAAACCATCACCATGTTGAAACTATCATAATATTCTAATTGAAATATTCATGAAAATGAAGTTGTTATCACAGGGAATAATGGTTTTAAAAAAGACTCATTAATAAATTGGTGATAAGATGTTATAAGTAAATATTATGTAATATCATATGTACCAATATGGTTTTAGAATATATATATTACAAATAAATATTTATTTTGTATAAGATTTTAATGTGTAAAAAATTAATTCAACTATGTTAAAAACTGAATGTGATATATAATTGAACAACAATTATCAAGAGACCCCAATTTCATGTTAGATGTGATGAAATATCTTGCGATTAATCTCACTTGAGACATTAATTTTATGATTGGTAACACAGATCATATTGAGATTCCAAATATACCAAGGATGGAGAAACATTCCATTTAATATCTTATGAGAAAATATCATCATTTAGTCAATGGGTCTTATGATCCAATAGATTATAAGAAATTGATCACTGAAATTGAAAGTATATTTACTGTTCATTAGTTCTTGGGCATTCAGAATGATTTCTATGAAATGTAACGCATGAAAGGAATTTTTTTATCAATGGTGGAATCATACAAACAAAATAAGGGAAGTAGAAGAAATAAACTCCATAGAATGGGTGGATTTAAAGAGGTTAATTATTAGTAAATAATTTCGTTGAACACATTATAGTATGATATAAAGGGTCATTATAATCATAAAACAAAAGGATGATGAATCCATAACTACTTAAAAATGAAATTAATGATACACATTTAACATTATAATCAACCAAACAAGAATAATTTAATAATTATTTAATGTCTCTAAATAAATAATTCAAAATCTATAGGTCATAATATATTTTGGTAACTATAATGAAGTCATTTTATGTTCTTTAGAAATTGATACAAAGACTGGAAACTCAAAATGTTCTTATGTTTTTAGTTACCAGAAGAGAAAAATATACCTTCATGGTATTATTAATAATAAATCCGAATGATGAATGAAATTTCATCCAAGTTAATTTCAATAATGAGTTGTAAACCACTCATGAATTGTTTTAATGGATTTGGTAAATTATTAAATTTATGAATGGGTAGAAATAATTTTAGTAATTGTCTATTTTGGATGAAAATTTTGATAATTTAAATAGAGAAGAATAATAAATAAACTAATGACGCTTATTGGTCATCATATAATGAAAAGTTTAATTATGTGAAAAAAATTTCAAATCAATGAGCTAATGTGGATGTTATGACTCAAAATAGCTTATTAAAAAGGATAATGGAACGCCATTCCAGAAAAAACGGAAGTGGGTCTAGAGAATAATGTGATGATAGTTACACTTACCATTAATATAGAACTGAAAATGAAATTATTATTATAGATACACATATATTTTGTGGTTAATGAATTTTACATGGCTATCACATCACCACATTAATGATTAGATGTTGTGTTAGATTTTAAAACTCATAGTGGCATAATGATCACATCTCAAGCCTATCACTCTACTATGATTGTAGTTTGTAGTAATATGATTCTTATAAATCTTTTGATTTCCCTTCTAGTTTATTTTTTCGGTGATTTTGGGCATGTATTTGATATCTCTACATTAGGACCATAAAAATTTCCAGAGACTAGAAGTCATATTTAATATTTTGATTTATACTATTCATTCCTATCAATCAATGGATGATCATGGTAGTCCAATGGATATTGCGTCTATTATATGGATCTTATTTACTATTCATTAAGGATATATATAACATCCCAAGTAAATAAAGAATATGAAATTTTTATATTTATTAAAATTTGTGAATTGAATATTAATTTTACTTTAAAGGGGGTGATATGTCTAATAGTATACTCTACATGCAACAATAGGATTTTTTTGAAATCTTATGTTGCACACGATGATGAGATATACATAAAAATAAAATAATATTATTAATATTTTAAATGGGTGTTAACAGATTGTCATTATATTGGACAGAATGAAAAGAACTAACTAAAATATGATTACACATGTTTGTTAAATGTTTTTAAAATTATTTAATAAAATTTTGAGGCTCCAACTATGAAATAATAAAATTTCGACCATAAATAATATAATATTCTTTAAAATGTGGATTTACTACCATTTGATGGATAACCCTTTTTAAATATTGTTTTTTCATCTTTTATATGTTATGTTTCAAGAAAATGAAAATCGTATATACAATCAGGACCTCAAAATTTCTTTTCAATCAATTTAGGTATTTTTTAGATAAAATTAAATTTTTAATGAATAGTGAAAAATACTGCATTTTAATTCAAACTACCTTCTAATATAATTAATTGATGTTTTCCGATTATATTTTTTTAGTTTTAAAGTGTAATTGGATTATATTATTATCATTTAATCCAATTTGTTTCATTGTATGTAATATCACTTAGAAATTGTACACAAATAATTGTTGATCTTTTGGTAGTTATTGTATCTTTAAAACATGCTTTTTTGTTTAAACAATAGAAATAAATAATAAATTAATTAATGAAACATATATGTTTGTAATTTGGTAAATAAGAAATCATTTTTTATTTCAGAATATAAAAATTAGCCTTGGGTGAATTTTTGGTATTTTTCTGAAAAAGTTAAGATTTTGATGAATAGTGAAAACAGACCATAGTAGTTAAAATCCCACTATTTCATTTAAATTAAATTTTATCAATTCTATGAATTGGATTTCAAAATTACGAAATACATGGTTGTCATATTTATGTAAAATGTGGTTCAATGGGACGAAGATAATTTTTGTTGAATTATATCTATTGATTTTTATTTAGCGGTTAAAGGTAAATAATGTAATTCAATGTAAAATAATATTATAATATTATATTATTATACATTTACCTTAACAATTGACATAAAATTATTGGATGAGTAATGTCTAACCATTAAAATCCTTGGGTGAGACTTTTGGCATTTTAATTCAACTACGGTATGATAATGTCATTAATCAATTTTCATTTAATGGCAATAATTAAAATATCAAAAACATGAATTTTTTATTAAAACAATATTTATATGGGGGTATATAATTGATATATTATACTATAAATATTCTTTGGAAATATAATAAAATTTCCTAAATCATGGTATTTAATTTGATATTTTTAGACATTAAATGGATAAATTTATTTATGACACAATAGTGATACGATAATTACATCATTCATAAAAGATTCAAATAAATGATATTATAAATAATAAAGTAAAATTATTTTAAATATTTTCTTCCATAGACGAATTTTATAGATTATTATGGATTTTTATCTTTTTAGTAATGAATTATTTTCTACATAACCTTGTTTTTTTTTGGATTTTTTACATAAATGTGTTTTTAAATCAATTAATATTTTATTAAATGATAAAATTGTCCTAAAAGCCTAAGATTCTGCCAAATGTCATATAATATGTTAAATATGTAATTAATGATCCATTTTTTTTTTACTATTTTCATTTTATATTTAATATATTAACCATATAGTTTGAATATAAAAAAAGACATGGAAATAATTAAATTAGAGTAAACAAGGGTTAAATAAAAAAGATAAGAATTTGAAAATATCCCAAACCTGTCCAATTCATATTGGATGATTATAATTCGACATATATACACCTTATATTCGAATAAAATATGTTTTTGACCTTTTTAAACCGTAAATCATTTTATAATAAAATAAAACGTTCAAACATTCTAAAAGAGCCCATCCTCCCTCTTATTAAAGGCCACCACATATATCCCATTAAACACAACTCTCATGCCACTTTCCTCAACCAATCCATGCCCAAATAAGATCCCAAAATATCTATATTTCTCCTACAAGCATTACCTTAGGCATAATGCACTTCAATAATGTCTTTTGGTTCAATCCAAAGAGAGTTACCTGATTTAAAGGTAACGTCATTCCTCAAGTTGTCTTCTTTTATTTTACTCTTTCACTCCCTATTATATTGTTATTCATTGTTTACATAACAAAAATATTATCCTAAATATTCTAGGTTCTTTTATTTGAGATATATTTGAACTATAATTCCTCACACCTCCATCAAATGGATACGAACATTCTATTTCGGTGGACGACAAACTACTGCCTCACGAAACGATGATTGTTCAATCGTCTTATAACACTCTTATGGTGGTCATTAAGATGAAAAATTATTAATTTGTGACATATATTATATTTATATTGTCCTTATTCTTTTATAATTTTCATTTATATCATACATTTATTATTTCCATTATAGGTAAATACGATAATTTCATTTAGGGAAATGCAGACTACCGCCCCCTCAAAGTCATATGACTCATTAATACCATACATGGAATGTATAAAAAATAGTCTTAATGAACATATGTAATGTATATAAAATATTATATTTTACTTGAATAGTAATATACCTTTTTATGATTTAATTTTCATTCTGTTTAATATCATAAAAATAAAATTAATATAGCATTCATGCATACGTATGACTTTTTGTCTCCATTAACGGTTCATTTAATTTATTATATCCAAATGATATGGACTATTATAAAGAAATATATTATAGATATATAGGATATATCTGATATTTAAATATTGAATATCATTCTGGATATAATGGAATTTTTACCACATGGACTATTTGTAACTATAACATGTTAATTCTTGACTCTAGTACTGAACATGGACAAAGAAGGCTGATATGTACCTGATTAATTATATGATTATTAAAGTAGGGTAATAAGTTAAATAAATGGAATAATAAGCTTTAAATTGGTTCTGAATTAATTATATTTAACTTATGTTTATTATTCTGGGATATAAAGAACGAACAATACAAGTCGGACCCAAGGTAAAGGGTTTTCATCTCACCTTTTATTCCCGTGAGATTCATGTTATATTTTCAAATACATCATTTTGTGTAGTCTATGTACTGCACATGATTGTATTCCATGAGTAATATAATTTAATTTATGGGTATTTAAATCTTCATTGTATGATCCTTTTTTCTTGTGGTGAATGTTTCGTAAGTTATCAAATTGTTAAGGGATGCTTTCACAGTCCTCTTTTTGTCAAAGACTTATTTTATTTTATAACTTTTGATATTTCAATTTTCATATTATGAATATGTGTGAGTGAACTCTGATTATTTTACACTTAATATCTACTTATATTGGGTGTATTAATTTTTATCACACATAATTATGTCATTGATTTTTCCTTAATATAAGGATATGATCTTTTTAAGGGGATTTTCTCAATTTACATTCCATTGAGACTTTTTTAATGTAATTCACCAATTAACTTTTATATGGTGGATATACCGCCTTTTGACATATTATATCATTAATCTCATTTTTCTAATGATATTATAAGATTAGATTAATGTTATTCCAAAATTATTGTTATTTAATCATCTCTCATTTCGATAGGAACTATATAAATAAAATATTGTTTTACATGTTTTAAAGATGTATTCTTATAAAATGTTCTCTTTAATGTCCATGTTTTAAAAATGGTTTGAAGATTTATTTATATAGAAATTATTGTTTTGAAATTAAAATTTATTTCAAAAGATTCAATTTGTTATGATACACTTATATTTATTAATCTCTTTATTAAAAGTTTTAAATATTTTTGAAAATGGATTGATAAAGCATTGATTATGTCAATATTATAAAATGATACATTTTGATTGCGATGTGGAAATGTTATATTTCCTTTATTCTTCTATTATGTGTTATGAATTTGTAATGGTTATTTGGAATTTTTTAAGTACATGGGTGTTTCCATGATAAACCTTTGGCAGGTGAGCCCAAGGTAGCTCTCCAATGCATTGGGTAATGTGAAGGAGTTAAACGTTTTGTTTCGCCTAAGAGATTTATGGAATATAATCTGATGGTATTAAAAACTTAACTCCCTATGTAGCTGTGATAGATACAATGTATGTATGATATTGATTCAATAATATAACTTTATGATATATTATTTCTATGTGTTATTCATAAATTTTATGATTTTTTGGGGTATGTTAAATATATTATGTTTTATGATTTAAAAGTGTGATCATTTTGATTTGTATGTATTCATGGTGTAATGTTTTTTATAATTTTTATATCCCTTACTATACATTTTATGGTCATCACAAGTTTTTGAAATGTTTTCAACCAGAATTAAAAATGTATTGGGTCCAGGATGGGATTAAAAAAATTCATGTTTTTAGAGACTTATAACTAGATATTTTTGTTTTTTAATAATTTTTATTTAATGAAAAAATGTATTCTGAGTAGATGTGTCTACGTGTAATATTCAAGTTGTTATGTATAAGTTATGACCTAATTCTCTAAAGCTCAAAACCTAAAAAGGTCATCAATATTAACTGTTAACTTAATTAATGATAATGTAATGTTCAAGGCCAAGTCCTTATAGTTGGTATGAAAGGTCGTTTTAGATAACTTTATAGGATAGGGTTTTTTTTAGGGAAAAGTGACATAACCATAATGGTTATCATATTAGTAAGATTATTTTTTATTTTAGATAAATTTATTGAGTTTAAGATAACATGAATTAGTATATATTAGTGTTTACCATCCTCATAAGACAGTATATAATGATTTTACTGATTTAATCACACTAACACTTTTGGTTTTAGTAAATGGCTGAATCTAGTAGGAGCCAATATAACAATAGACGTGAAGGAAACTGTGGTGGATTTCATAATGAGAAACAGAATAAAATGGGAGCTGCAATGAGTACTCTTGTGGTAAAATATGTTATGGTTATTTTTGAGTATTTTATCTCTTTTTTTGGAATGTTATAAAATTAAATGGTTTAGAAAAAGGACAACCTGCTGGAAGGGTGAAATCACATCGCGTCCGGCATGGCCGTAAGAATCGAACCCACATCTGAATGGTGAAAAGGTAACATCACCAACCACTGGCCTACGTGAAGTCCCTGGTTAGTATGACTTATTATTTTTAGTTAAATAATTTTATTGATCAAGAATATGTTGTTTTTGGGAACATATGTTTTATCAAATGGATATCCTTAGTATGGGAAAATTAATTGGTTATTATGTGATAAATGTAATTTTGGAATACATTCTCTCTTTTGGAAACAATATATGTTTATGAAAAATAGAACACTATGGGATATCATTTGTGAAGTAATGGTTGAACTTTAATTTTGAAATAATCTATGTTTTTATTGTGGACATATAGCAATTTTCATTATTTATGGAAATTATTAACCATTCCTAGAGAATATGTTATTAGGTTAACTACACAAAAGTATGTGATTTTATGAGTAGTCGATGCATTTTTGAGATAAATGGTATGATTTAAAATGGAAGACCATGTGACTAAATTCCCTTGAGTTCTAGGTTTAAATCATTGTTTTGTTTATATTGAAGCATTTTAAGGACAATTTTTTATTGAATGATATTTATTGTAATTTGGGTATTGTTTGTTGAATTTTAGATAATAAGGGTAGTATTTCTTTTTATAAAGGATTTTTTTGGAATTATATGATATTGTACTAACCATTTTGGTTTTGGTTTATTTATAAAGAGAGGGAAAATATAAAGTTCATGTTTAATGGATTAAGTGATTCTCTAGAATTTGATGATCGCACTTTATGTGTGACCAAGTAATCGTGAATACAATTCACTTGAAGAAAATATTATTTTGTTGAAGAATTTTATTAAAGGACGACACTTTTCATGAAAAGCATGTTATGTTTCCTTATGATATTAGTCTAGGTAGTAATAAAAATTTTCATCTTTATAAAAATAATCTTCAATAAAAAATCTTTTACAATTTCTTTTATCAACTAAATTTTACCCAACCACAAATTTATGGTATTTTAGTGCTTAACATTATGTGATCAAGTTCTCTATCACTCTGTTTTAGTCTGTGAGAGTGAGTTTTACTTCAATAAATTTTTTTTTCTTACATGGAATCATAGTATAGGATATATCAGGTAACCTTTGTACTTCTCTTTCTTTATTTTAAGGTGATAGTTTTATTGACTATTTTTCTGATGGGGGACTTTCAATGTTGTTTTCAAGAAAAATTTTAAAATTACGAGGACCCAATTCCCAAAAGGTGGGAAGGAAGTAACATCCCAGGTAAATATAGAATATTTCATTTTCATATTTATTAAAAAATTTAATTGAATAGCAATTTTACTTTAAAGGAAATGAAATTTATGATAGAGTACTCAACACTCAACAATGGTTTTCTTTGAAATATTATGTTGCACACAACGCTCAGATATACTGAAAAATAGTAAATTATTATTATTATTTTGAATGGTAGTTAACACATAACAATTGTATTTGTGGGAATGAATAGAACTAACTAAAATATAATTACACATGTTTGTTAAATGTTTTTTTATATTTATCAAATAAAATTTAGAGTCTTCAAATGTTAATGAATCCAATTTTAAGTATAAATACTCTAATATTCATTTAAATGTCGATTTACCGCCTTTTGATGGATAACCGTCTTTAAATATATAAATTTACTTTTTTATATGTTCTATTCAACCAAAGAAAAATCTTTTTTAAAATCATGACATCAAAATTTACTTTGGATCTAATTTTGTATTTTTATGATAATGTGAATTTTTTAAAGAATATTGAAAAATACAACATTTTAATTCAAAACTTACTTTTAATGTAATATTTTTTTTTGTAAGATTATCTTTATTATTGATCTTAAAGATTAATGGGATTATATTTTTACAATTTAATCCAATTTTGGTCATTAGATGTAATATCACTTTCAAAATCTATGTTTTGAACCACATAGATTATACATTATTCAAAATCTATGTTTTGAATTTGATAAAATAAAAATCATTTTTAAATTCGTAATATCAAATTTACCCTTGGGTGATTTTTTGTTATTTTTCTGAAAATATTAAATTTGTTATGAATAGTAATGAGCACTGCATAACAGTTAAAAACCGACATTTTCATTTACATTAAATTTTACCGCTTCTTTGAATTGAATTTAAAAAACACAACATACATGGTTGTCATAATTAGGTAAAATGTGGTTCAATATGTTGAATATTATTATAGGTTAATAGTAACTTTTGATTTTTATTTTCCGTGAGTTATGATAAAATGAGTAATTAATGTTAAAAATAATATTATATTATTTTAAAATTACCTTAAAACTTGTTATAAACATATTGGATGAGTAATGGATGACCATGAAAATACATGGTGGAGATTTTTGGTCTTTTAATGCTACGTGGTTATGAAAATGACATTAATAACTTTTTATTTAATGTAAAAATAAAATTATCATAAACATGAATATTTTTACAAAAAAAATTATATATTGTAATATAAGTGATCTCAAGAACTATAATTATTATTTCTATTTATCAAACGATTTCCTACATCATGTTAGTTTATTTATAATTTTTATACATTACATAAATATATTTAATTACGACACAATGGTCATGCAGTAATTGCTTCATTAATAATGGATTTAAATAACTGATATTATAAATATTAAAATAAATATAATTTGAACTTTTTAAGCCATTCAATAATTTTATAAATTAATATGACTTGTTATCTTGGAATTTATTATGGTTTTTTAATGAATCATGTTGGTTTGTATTTTTTTTAAAATTTCATGGTTTGAATTGTATAAAAATTGTTATAAATGAGTTTCTAAATCGATTAATATTTTATTAAATGATAAAATAGTCCAAAAAATGTTAGAATGGGCCAAATGAAATATATGATGTTCAAAATTTTATTAATGATCCATTTTGGATTTCTAGGAATTTTATTTTAAATATATTAACCATATAGTATGAATATACAAGAAGACATAGTAAAAGATAAATAAGATAAAAATGATTAAATAATAAAGATAATTGTTAAAAAATAACCAAAACATATCACATTCTAAATGGATGAATTTATTTAGACTTATATGAACATTATATTTCATTAAACTATGTTTTGGACCTTTTGAAACTCAAAATAATTTTTTAATAAAATAATACATTGAAACATTCCAAAATAGCCCCTCAACCAACTTATAAAAGGCCACCGCCTCTAACCCATTTAACACGCCTCTCAAGACCCTAGTATCATACAAAACCTACCCAAATAAACTCCAACCATCCCTATATTTCTCTTATAATCCATTCCATATGAATACGGAATTTCAAGAAAGCCTTTTGGTTCAAACCAAATATAGTTGCCCGATTTAAATGTAACGTATTCCCTCAAGTTCTATTTTTTTATTTTACATATTCAATCGATATTATCTTTTTATTATTTTTCTAAATAACAACAAAGGTATCCTCAATATACTAGGTTTTTTATATTATAATGATTATAACTACACTTCTTCACACCTCCATCTAATTAATACTAACATATTGTTTCTCAGGAAGGCGAACTACTACCTCACGAAATGATGACTGTTCAATATTCTCCCACCCCCTATAATTGTTTCCAATAAGATGGACCTATATTTATATGTGATATATATTATATTTATATTATGTATATGCTCTTATATTTTTTTATATCATAACATTATGGTTTTAATAATGGGTAAATACAATAATTTCATTTAAGGATTCGCAGACAACCACCCCCTCAAAGTGACATGACTCGTTAATACCAAACATGGAACGTATAAGGGATATTGTTAAGAAAATTAGGTAACGTATATAAAATATGATATAATAATGGAATAATAATATACCTATGTAACATTTGCTTCTCCTTCCTTTAAAAATTGAAAAAATTTAAATGAATGTAGTGTTCATGCATACGTATGGTTTACCGTCTCCATGAACGATGAATTTCATTTATTATATGAAAATAATATGGATTATTACAAATACATATATACTAGATATATATTATGTATATGATATCTAAATCCTTAATATTATTCTATATTTAATTTAATTTTTACCACATGGAAAATTTCAAATTATAACAAGTTACTTTTTCACTCAAGTACTAAACATCGACAAAAAAGGTCGATATGGACCTGAATAATTAGATAATAATTAGAGCAATGTAACAAGTTATATAAATGGCATAAAAACATGAAAAAGGTTCTGATGTATGTATAATTAACTTATGTATATTATTACGGGAGATAAATAACTATCTAGACAAGTCAGACACAAGGTAAGAGGTTTTCATCTCACATTTTATTCCGCTAAGATTCATGCTATATTTCAAAGTATTTTATTTTTTGTGGTGTATGTACTACCCATGATTTTATTCTATTGGTAATATAATTTAATTTTTTTGTATTTATGTCTTCAATGTATGATACTTCTTTCATGTGGTGTATGCTTCGTAAGCTACCATACCGTTAAGGGAACCGTCCACTATCCTCTTTTTATTAAAGAATTCATTTATGTTATGTCTTTTCAAAATTACATTTTATTATATTGTGATATGTTTTTATATATTCTTATTGATGTATATTTTATATTCATGTGATGAGAGAAATATTCCTCTCTCATCAAATCTTTTTCTAAATTTTAATGCGACATCGTTAGGCTGTCAAATTTCTATAAGATAACTTCTTAGTCTAATTTCAATTATTTACGTTAAACTTATACATCTTGATTATGTTGTACATTGAATATTTGTGAACTACCTATTATTTTTTTAAACTTAATATCCACTTATATTGTGTGTATTCTTATTTTTCAAACATAATTATGTCTTTTTTTTTCTTAATTTAAGGATATGATCCTTTCAATGGACTTTGTCTCAATTTACATTCCACGTAGAATTTTTTGTTGTTATACCCCAATTCACTTTTATATGGGGTATACACTACCATTTGACACTTTGTATCTTGAATCTCCATATGATCATGATATTAAAATCTTTTATTAATGTTATTCCTCAATTATTTTTATTCAAGAATATATCATTTGGCTAGGAAATATTTAACTAAAATATCATTTTATATGTCTTTTAGATTTATTCTTCTAAATCATTCTCTATAATGTCCATGTTTTAAAAATGGTTTTATTGATTTATTTATTTGGTCATGAATGTTTTTAAATTGATTTTTTTTCAAAATCCTCAAAGTGGTAATGGACACAATGATTTAAAAATCTATTTATTAAATTTTTTAAATGGTTTTGAAAATGTGTTGATAAAACATTTATTATGTCAATATCATCAAATGATATATTTTGATTTCATTGTGGAAATGTTATATTTCCTTTATGCTTGTTTTATGTGTTAAGAATATGTCAGGGTTATTATTAATTGTTTACGTATAAGGGTGGTTCTGTGATAAACCTAGGGCTGGTGTGCCTGAGATATCCTTCCAATTCATTGGGTGACATTACAGAGCTAAAAGTTAATGATTCTTTTAAGATATTTATGTAATATAATGTTATGGGTATTCCAAACTTAACTCTCTATGTAGTTGTGATCTCTACAATGTAAGTATGATATTGATGACACAAGATACATTTATGATTTATTATTTATTTATGTAATTCATAAATCATAAAATTTTGTGAGGTATATTAAAGATATTATCTTTTATGATTAAAAATTATGATTATTTTGATTTGTATGTATTAATTTAATAATGTTTTCTTTCATTATTTTATTCCCCTTACTGATCTATTTATACTCATAACATGTTTTTGAAATGTTTTCCACATGAATTAATGATGAATAGGGTCAAGGATGGGATCAAGGAAAATTCATGTTGTATAAAACATGAAACTATACATGTTTCCTTTTTTAAGAAATTCTATTTTATGAAAAAAATGGATACAAAGTCGAAGTGTCTACATGAAATATTGATGTTGTTATGCATAAGTTATGGCATAATTCTCTAAATCTCTAAACCTAAAAACATCTTCAACAAGAATTACAAACATAATTCAGGATTTGGTAATGTTCAAGGTCGGGTCCTTATAGTTGGGTTCAGTGGTTGGTTTAGATATCTTTTGAGGTTACGGTGTTATTTATGTAAAAGATGCATAACCCTAATGGATTGGATATTCTATAGAGTCATAGTTATTTTTGATAAATAAAACGACTTTAAGATAATGTTAATAAGTATATATTAGTGTTTACCCTACTCATAAGATAGTATACGATGATTTTATTGATATACTCACACTATTCTTTTTGGTTATGGTAAATTTGTGGATGAAGTTGGAACCAACATAACAAAAGATGTTACGGAAACTGGGGTGGGTTTCTTAATATGAAACTGAATGAAATGGGATTCGGGGTGAGATATATTGAGGTTAAAATATGTTATTGTTATTTTTGAGGAATTTTTATCATTTTTGGGAATGTTATGAAATTTATTGGATTTATATAAAGGGAAACATGTAGGAAGGGTGACAACCTATCACGTCTGGGAAGGATGTAGGAATCAAACCAAAAAATAAAGGGTGACGAGGGATCATCAACCACCACTGGCCTACGAGAAGTCCATTTTTAGTAAGAATTACACTTTTTAGTTAAATAATTTTATGGCTAAAGAATAATTTGATTTTAGGGACTTATGATTAATCAAATGGATATCCTTAGTATAATAAAATGATTTTGTGACTATGTGATAAAGGTTATTTTGGAATACATTCTCTCTTTTGGGAACACTATATGTTTAAGTAAAATTGAATACTATAGGGTCTCATTTGTGGAGTAATGGTTGAAATTTTATTTTGGAAAAACCTATTTTTTTATTGTGGACATATAGTAATTTTGGTTATTTATGGAAATGATTATACATTCACTAATAATATGTGATTAGGTTAATTACACTTCAGTATGAGACTGTAAGAGTAGTAGATGTTATTTGGAGATAAATTTTATGATTTACTATTGATGACTATGTGATTAAATTATTTTGAGTATTGGGATTCAACCATATATTGGATTATATTGAAGTATTTGAAAGGAAAAGTGTTTATTTAATGGTCTTTGTTGAACTATTGGAACTGTTTGTTGAATTTTGGAGATTATGAGTAGTATTTCTTTTAATAAAGGATTTTGATTGGGAGATAATATGATCTGGTACTGACCATTTTGTATTTGGGTAATTTCTAATGATATGGCCAATATATAGTCTATCTTTTGTAGATTATGTGATTCTCTAGATGTTGATTCTATCACATCAGGTGTGACCAAATCATCTTGAATACATAGTGTTTGTAGAAAAGATGAGTTTGTGCTACAATTTTATTAAATTATGACACTCTACATGACAAGAAAATCTGGTTTGATATTATCTAAGTCAAGGTAGTAATAATTATTTTCAACTCTATGAAAATAATCTTTATGAAAAAATGTTATACACTTTCTTTTATCAATATTCTGTTACCCAACCAAAAAATTAGGGTATTGTGGTGGTTAATTTTATGTGATCATGTTATCTATCACTCTATTTTAGTCTACTAGAGTTAGATTTTCTTCCATATCCATGTTTTACTGCATGGAATCCTAATATGGGTTATCTCAGTCGTACTTTGTAATTCTCATTCTTCCTTTTAAAGTGATAATTTTTTACTCTTTTTCTGATGTGGGGCACTCAATGAATTTTCTGAGCCCAATTTTAAAATTGCGAGGATGGAATTCCAAAAAGGGGGATGGATGTAACATCCTAGGTAAATAAAGAATATGAAAATTTTATATTTATTAATATTTTTAATTTTATATTAATTTTACATTAAAGGGGATGCTATGTAACATTGCATACTTAACACAAAACAACGTGTTTGTTTAAAATCTTACATTTCACAAAACATTGAGATATGACGAAAAATAATAAAATAATATTATTATTTAAAATGTTAGTTAATGCATTGTTGTTGTATTGGAATGAATGAGAAAAACTAAGTAAAATCTGATTACCCTTGTTTGTTAAATGTTTTTAAATTTATCCAATAATATATAGATGCTTAAAATGTGAGTGAATCCAATTTTAAGCATTTATACTCTAATATTCATTAAAATGTCGATTTACCACCATTTGATTGGAAAACATTTTTAAATATAGTCTTCTCACTTTTATATGATCTATTTTAAAAAATATTCTTTTTCATTATAATTGGGACATCATCATTTACTTTTGATTAAATTTTGATATTTTTCCTAATAATGTACATTTTTTAACAAATACTGAAAAATACTGCATTTTAATTCAATACTGCCATTTAATCTAATTTATTAATGTGGTCATACTATATTTTTATTGGTTTCAAAGTGTAATTGGATTATAATTTTACCATTTAAACCTATGTTTGTTATTCGAGTTAATATCAATTGAATATTGGACATAAACAAGTTTCAATCTTTTGATGGTTATTATTTCATAAAAATACGCTTTTTGGTTTTAACAATTGAAATTAACATTATATTAATTAAGTAAACATTATTGTTTTTAACTTTGTAAAATAAGAATCATATTTTAAATCTAAATATGAAATTTATCCTTGGGTGATTTCTTCATATTTTTTCTTAAAAGGTTAAATTTCTTATGAATAGAGAAAAACAATGTGTATTAGTTAAAAACAGACATTTTTATTTAAATAAAATTTTACCCTTTCTGGGAATTAAATTTTAAAAAAATCTGATATACACGGTAGTAATTATTATGATAAATTTGATTCTATAAAAACGAAATAATTTTTGGTGATTAGTATCTTTTGATTTTTATGTAACGCATTTAAAGGAAAATAGGGGAATTCAATGTAAAAATAATATTATAATATTATAAAACTACCTTAACCAATTTTATAACCTTATTGGATGAGTAATTTCTGACCATGAAAATATTTGGGTGAGACTTTCGGCCTTTAAAACCCACTTTGGTATGATAATGATATTAATAACTTTTTATTTAAAGTAAAAAACCTATTATAAACATCAATCTTTTTACTAGACCAATTTTTATATGGGGTTATATATGTGATATCGTCAACTATAAATAGTATTTGGAAATATAAAAAAATATTTCCTACATCATGGTATTTTATTTATAAATTTTATACATTAAATATACAAATTTATTTATGACACAATGGAGATGTAGTAATTGCTTCACAAATAATGGATTCAAATAAATGATAATATAAATATTAAAATAAATTTATTTTTAGTCTATTTATGCTCTCCAATTATTTTATTGATTGTAATGACTAGTTATATATTAATTAATGGCTCTTTATATAAATAATAATGTTGGTTTGGATTTTTTAAAAAGTCGTGATATGAATTGTATAAAAATTGATATCATTGTGTTCTTAAACAATTAATATTTTTTTAAATTATAATATATTCATAAAAATCTATGATTCAGACAAATGATATATATGATGTTTTTAATGTCATTAATGATCCATTTTAGGTCACTTGGAATTTTATTTTAAATATATTAACCATATAGAATGAATATACAAGAAGACAAGGTAAAAGTTAAATTAGAGTAAAAAATGATTAAATAAAAATGTTAATGATTAAAAATATCCATATCTTTTCCAATTCGTATTGGATGAATTTAATTATACTTATAAAGAGAATATATTCAAATAAAATATTTTTTGTACCTTTTGAAATGGAAAATCAATTTATAATAAAATAATACATTCCAACTTTCCAAAAGAGCCCATCCTCCATCTTATAAAGGGCCACCAACTCTAACCCATTAAAATCACCTCTCAAGCTCATTAGATCATCCTAAACCTGACTAAATAAGCTATTTACAACACTCTATCTCTCCTAGAATCCTTACCTTTGGTAGAAGGCACTTCAAGAATGTTTTTTTGATCAATCCAAAGGTAGTTACCCGATTTAAAGGTAACATCTTCCCTCAAGTTCATTTTTTTAATTCTTCACTCCCTATTCTCTTCTTATTCCTTGTTTACATAAAAAAACTAGTATCGTAAGTATAATATGTTTTTTATGATATAGATTCTAACTACACATCCACACACCTCTATCTAATGGATATGAACATACTGTTTATGTGGACAATGAACTACTGCATCACAAAACGATGAAATTTCAATATTCTCCTACCACCTTTTCTGGTGGACATTATGATGGAACTGTATTTATATGTGATATATGATATATGTAAATTTTCTATATTATTCATTTTTTTTCATTTATTTCATACCTTTATGGTTTCCATAATGGGTAAATACAATAATTTAATTTGAGGAAGTGCGGACTACCGACCCCTCAAAGTGATATGATTCGTTAATACCATACATGGAATGTTTAAAGGATGGGGTTAATAATATTATTTAATGTATATAAAACATAATATTATATTTTAGTAATAATATACATTTGTATTATTTGGATTTCATTCCTTTAAAAATGAAAAAATGACATAAATGTAGCATCAATGTTAACGTATGACTTGCCGTCTCCATGAACGTTGCATTTCATTTCCTATATCCAAATGATATGGAATATAATAAATACATATCTACTAGATATTAATTATATATATGATATCTAAATCATTAATATCATTCTATTGGAAAAGGAATTTTTGTGACAGGGTCAATTTGTAATTATATCATGTTAATTTTTTACTCAAGTACCGAACATCGACAAAAAACACCGATATGAACTTGAATAATTATATGATTAGTAGAGAAAATTAATATGTGATAAAAAGTAATAATAAACTTGAATAATTTTCTTTATAAATTTTAATTAACTTCAATTTATTATTTAGGGAGATAAAGAATGAACAATACAAGTTGGACACAAGGTAAGGGGTCTTCATCTCACTTTTTAATCCCGTGAGATTCATGCTATATTTACTAATGTTTATTTTTGTGAGGTGTATGTACTTCTCATTATTTTATTCCATGTGTAAAATATTTTTACATATGGTTATTTACATCTTCATTGTATGATCCTTCTTTTATGTGGTTAATGTTTCATAAGTTACCAAATTGGTATGGGAACCTTTCACAGTCCTCTTTTTGAAAAGATTTCTTTTTTGTTATGTACTTTTAAATTTCCCTTATCTTATGTTAGGATATGTGCCAATATATCATTATTGATGTATATTTTATGTCCATTTGATGATAGTCCCTTTTCTCTCTCATCAAATCATTTTCTAAATTTAAAAGCGACGTCGTTAGGCAGTCGAATTTCTGTAAGAGAACTTCTTTACCCAATTTCAATTCATTGGGTTAAACTTATACTTCATGATTATGTCATGATATGAATATATTTCAATGACCTATGATTGTTTAAAATTTCATATCCACTTATATTGGGTGTATTCTTATTTGTAACACATAATTATTTCATTAATTTTTCATTAATCTAAATATATGATCTTTGCAAGGGGCTTTGTCTCAATTTACATTTCAATAATTGTTTTTTGTAGTTATACACCAATTCACCTTTTTATGGTGTATATACTTCCATTTGAAATATTATATCATTAATATAATTATTCTCATGATATTATATGCATTGATTAATTTTATTCCTCAATTATTTGTATTCAAGCATCTCTCATTTGGTTAGGAACTCTTTCAATAAAATATCGTTTTAAATGTTTTAAGGATTTATTATTCTAAATAGTTCTCATTAATGTACATGTTTTAAAAATGGTTTTAATGATATATTTATATGGACATGAATTTATGGAAATTAAAATTTAATTCAAAAGATTCAATGTGGTATGGGACGCAATGATTAAAAAAATACCTTTTTGAAATGTTTTAAATGGTTTTGAAAATGTATAGATATAAAATTGATTATGTCAATATCATTAAATGATATATTGTGATTGAAATGTGGAAATTTTATATTTCTTTTATACTTGTTTTATGTGTTGGGAATATTTTATGGTCATTGGGAATTGATTATGAATATGGGTGGTTCTGTGATAAACCTAGTGCAGGTGAACCTGAGATAGCTCTCTAATGAATTGGGTAATGTGACAGAGGTAAACATTAATGATTCTTCTAAGAGATTTAGGGAATATACTATGATGAGTACTCAAAATGTAACTACATAGGTATATATGATAGATACCGTGTATGTATGATAATGATGCAACAAGATACCATTATGAATTATGATTTCTATGTGTTATTCCTAAATATTAGGATTTTGTGATTTATGTTAAAGATATTATGTTTTATGATTGAAATGTACGATTAATTTGATTTGCATGTATTCATAGTCTAATGTTTTATTTCTTTGTTTTATATCCCTTATTGAGATTTTTATGCTCATCCCATGTTTTTAAAATGTTTTCCACAAGACATAAAGATGAATAAGGCCAAGTATGGGATCATGGAAAAGTCATGTTGTCTAAAACAAGGAACTAGACATGTTTCTTTTTTTGAGATTTTTTATTTTTTTGGAAAAAATGGATACAATGTACATGTGTCTACATGTAATATTCATGATGTTGTGTATAAGATATGACCTAATTCTATAATCCTCTATACCTGAAAAGATCCTCATTGTTGTTTTTTATCATAATTCATGATTATGTAATTTTCATGGTCTGGTCCTTATAATATCTATCTTAAATGGTAGTTACACAAAATAGAATATATTCCCATTGTTAGAGAATATAAAAATTTATTAATTTAATAATTACCTAGTTTTACTTTGAAAAATATGTTCAATACTTATAGATGTTCTAACAGGTGTTATATGTATCATAAAGACTGCATATATAATGGACCATATTTAGTTTCCATAATAGAAGTATAAAATCTTAACAAAATTAGATATATGATTCATTTGGATTATAAATTTTCCATTGGTTTCATATTATCCATTAGTTATAAATATATTTGTGTCAATTAATATTCTCATTGATTATTTGGAATATAATAAGATCACATCACACAATGAGTATCCACAAAATTGTATTGGTGATTTTTTCAACAAACATCATAGAGTTAAATTATTTCCATGAATGATCATTCATCAAAATATCTTCATCTAAGGGTGAAATAGGATGATATAACCAATTTGAACTTCCAAACATGGTATATTCGTAATTAATTTTTTATTAATAAACTAGGACATCTTATTTCCCTAACGAACTGCATTGATATAGAGAATGGAGTCTTTAATGATTATCTTGATCAGTTTCTGATAGACTTAATAGATTATATTTTTATTTATTTAATGGTCAAGGATGTTTTAAAATAACAATTTTTTATTATGTTGAATACCTAGAAGAAGTGGAATCTATTTTCCAAATTTACTAAATGAGAAATTTTGATATAGAAAGTATAATTTTTATGTTACATAATTTCATGTCAAGGAATATAATTATATCCTTCCTAGATGGATGTTATTTACCACCATCTTAAAAAAACTAGGAAATATAATATAGTTTTTATAGGTTTGATAGACAATATCGATGATTTTCTATAGTTTTTAAGATATATTTACCAATATAAAACTTGACTCTAAAGGGAGGAATGTTTCGTTAGACATATGAATGTGTAAAAAAAATATCATGGAGGTTATAATAAAGATGGTCATCACAACATTAATTACCTTACCATGTAGTATATAAATATTTTAAATCATTTAAAATGCATCAAATAATGTACTATGATTCATCATTGTGTAGAATGTTATATAGATATCTTTTATATCATAGAAATTAATATTTTATAGGAATATTTAACAAACTCATGATTTATAGATGGTATATGTAAATAGTCAAACTAAATGTATACAGAAATTATCTTTATATTGAATTGATTTATATATGTACTTATCATAACATTGTGAATTATATATTTATACAGATGTAGTAAAATATGTGCGAGAGAAGATGGTTGGAGTAGGTCAAAGAATCTAAATAAAAAGACCTTTACTTTTAAAAACATTCATATTACATAAATTTAGAGGAATACTTAAACAATAAACAAACATACACCCATAGTCCATAGATGGTATAATGTCATTTGATATAGGGAAAAATAAACATAGGTACATATGTGAGCTACAACATCTCCCACTTGGTTCATCTTGACCAATACGATTCTTAAACATATCAATCATAGTACATATCATCATAAAAAGGGGAATAGAAACATAACGGGGTTGGATCATATTCTCAGCAAGGGTACAAAAAGGTGACATGTAAGCATAAACATGATCATAAGGGTATGTGGATGTGATCATGAAAATATATTATCACAACATGCATACCAAAGATCATTACAAAGATCATGAAATAAATATTGACAGTGCATACGACATGGATCATGATAAAATAGAGATCACAAGACATGAAAGCCTAATATAGGAATAAAATAAGAAACATTAGAAACACATAAGCATTTAATATTATATAAATAGTAGAAAACACATCACATCCAAGACCATCACAGTAGAAAAATTCATTTACTAATCCAGGTGAACCCTCATTCCAACCCTTTAATACTGAACTAATTGAACCCTCCTTCCATCCATATATTACTGAACTGAGTAAAAACATTATCCATCCTTGTATTACTGAACCGAGTAAACCCTCATTCATACCTTGTATTACTGAACTGAGTAAACCGTCTTTCCAAAGATATATTACTAAACTGAGTAATCCCTCATCCCAACCATGAATTCTTGATCCATGTAAACCCTTATTCTATCTGTATTTTATTTAATAGAGTAAACCACCATTCAATACCTATCTATATAATGTTCTTAAAATCTTTACCCAATGCATTGGAGGGACATGTAGGTCTAACCCAGCACATAATGATATCATACCTACATGTTCCACGAGATCATAAATAAACATATCACAATCCATGAAATGGAATGAGTATAATAAACGTGTAAACATATCATAACATGTGGAATGAGATAGGTTACATAATAATTTCTTTATATACATTACATATTGAAATAATTATGTTTCAAAAGTTTTCAACCGATGAAATATAATGGGTTTCATAAAAAGATTACCCCTGAAGAATAAATGGGTTTCATAAAGACCACGACACTAATCATAACTAATTCTTAGAGAGGATTTCAATGGAACCTCTATATCATATCCTTTAAATTCATGATTAAAATCATTATATGTCATATTAAATGGAATATAATTTTGAAATATACTCTAAAAATGTTTCTTAATGAAAATATCATTTATTTTTTAAAAAATGCATTTAATACAAAAAACCATTTGGAAATTATTCTCATAAAAAATACATTGAAAACATATAATATAGACATGTAATTATTTTGAAAGACATTTTTATTGAAAACTTTTAAAACATGCTTCAAAATAATTTATAAAACATTTTCAATGAAAATAGATTAATTTTTTATAGAAATCATGAAAATTATTTAAATATAATTCATTGAAAATAGTTTGAAAACATATAATTAAATTTCTTAAAGGTTTTGAAAAACGTATTTCATTATGAAAACAAATTATCTTGAATTTTTCTTGAAAACAATTTCCTTGAAAGCACATTGAAAACATATAAATAATATATCGATACAATTTGAATTTTTTTCCATAAAAACATGTAAAGGAAGTTTGAAACCATTTTGAAAAAAAACTTCCATGAGAATTAATTTTTTTAAAAAATTACTAATTATTTACCTTTTTAACAATGCAATTGGAGATTCAGAGATATGACGATGGGTAATTCCATACATGTCATACAAGGTCAGAAAATATTTTTTTCACTCTAAATATAATTGAAAAGTAACTTCTTTTGAAAGAAATATAAATATTCCATTGTATATATTGTTAAAATGAAAAAATGGTAATGATGTATTTTAGATATTCTAGAAGAATGGTATAATATTCTTGGAAACCCGTTTTAGAAACTAGATATTTCAAATAGATGAGAGGTTACAGTTGTGCTTTCCTAAAATAACTTCCTTAACGAAATTTTGTTCCAAATTGTGAAAAATGGTACCAATAAATGAGTTTATCATGAAATATCATAGGAGAAGGAAACTCATGAATATTATATTGAGATGGATCATATTATTTCACTAAATTAATCATAAACATATACAATCTCAAGAAGTAATGAGGTTGTCTCAATAAACACTTTTAAATTGGTATAATGGGATCATGATCACCATGTACGAAAATGAAATTAAATGTTGCAATTAATATCAAAAAATGATTTATATTCATGATATGGAATGTAAAATTTATATATATGAACCTCCAAAAGAGTTAGGTTTCATAACAAAACATGATTCTCGATGAAGGCAAATTGAGGAAAATCATTTATAACTAATTTTTTATCCATAGAAACTTAAGACCCATAATATAAGGTTTATAAAATGGACATGTAAATTACTCTAAATTTTTGTAACTGATAAATATAATTCAATCATGGTATGTAAATAATCCACATAAAAGGAATGATTGGTGAACATAACTTGTATCTCTTAGAAATTAAAAGTGAGATGAAATCCCCTCACCTTGTTTCTTTACTCTATCTATACACATACAAGATTCCATTATGAAAAAATTTAAGTATAATATAATATTTTATATAAGTATATTAATATATCTATTACCATATATTCTTTGATAATGACCTTATATTACCAGCTTCTTAATTATCCTATGTTTCGCTTTTTTCTTCACTTGTGTCGTAATTTGTTATATCGTTGATCCTTATACTTATAACACTATTCCAGAATGTAGAACGTTATATCAATATCAGTTATATATATTATATTTATATTATAATAATCTATATCATAATTATGAATGTAATGGAATACACTATTCATGGAGATGGTATGTTTTCCATAGGTAAGAACACTATTTTCTGTTTCTATTATCGTATTGAATGAATTTATGTGAATGATGTATATATATTTATGTATATGTATATATATATAATCCATTATAATTAATATTATATATATATTATATAATTTCACTAAATCCATCCATAATACATTCAATTTGTTGTGTGGAGGTATCACATCGCTTTTAGGGGGAGGTAGTCGACACTTCCTCAAACGACTTTGACGTCTTAACAATAAATGGAAGGTAAAAATATGTTCATTGTAAAAGTAATAATAAACCATAAATACATATTAAATATAATATATTAGATCTATAAATATATTTTCAATCATAATGGCCCCAATTATTGGTGATAATGTAGAAATGAACAATTTTTGTTTCGTGAGGCAGCTGTTCACCGTACACAGAATCTGTATGTTCAACTTCCATTAAATGGAGGTGTGTGTATGTTTAGAACATATAAATTTAATAAAAGCATCTGATTATATGTATTCTTTTTTATTTTTCACACAATAATTTAATAAAGAGAGTTTATGGGGAGAATAAGGTAAATAAAGGGAAGATGTTTGAGAGAAGATGTTACCTCAAAATCGGGTAACACATTTTGGTTGGAGCCAAAATGCTTCCATGGGAATATTTATACCTATAAAGAGGCTTAAAGGTATAAAGGAGGATTATTGGTATGATAATTAGGAGGATAATTGGGTAGATCTTAGAATAAAATAAATTGGTAGAGTGGTGTGAGGAATGGGTTGAATTGGTGTCCTTTTATAGGCAAGGAAAAGGACTCACTTGGAATTGTTTTGAAACATTTTAGGTGTGAACATGTTATTATATAACAAAATCCATAAAAAAAATATACAATTGATGGTTTATTGATGATCTATTTATATAAAATGGATTTTTTACAAGTGGATAAGTCTTTTTGGAACATATTTTAAAGGATTAGTTCCTAATTAAGCTTCTATTTTCATTAATAGATGTGATTAATTTTATTAATTGTTAATATAATTTTTTTGTAAAACTTCTATGTGGAAATATTAGGCTCAACATATTAAACTGAATAAAATAGTTCATGTATGATTTTTGAAATTCATATCATAGAAGAATTGTTTTTGGATTAGTGCTAATTTTAAAGACAGGATGAAATAATGAGGTTTTAAAATATCAAAATGTTCAAAGGTTATTTTATGATTTTATATTTAGTTTCTAAGTTAAATTGATACTAATTAATTATATTGTATTAAATGATTTAATATTTTTTTAATTTTAAAATATCACATATTTCTAATATCATTTTCTATTAATAATTAATTAGACAAAATTTCTTTTTTAACTAACAAACAGTATTTTTCACTATTCATCAAAAATGATGTTTCCTAGAAAAATACAAAATATTTTCCCAATTTTAATTTCAAAATTTTGAATTAAAAAATTATGTATAATTTATAGAATTAAATTTATTAATTTTTATAAAATTACATTCATTATTTGAAGTTGTTTATTCGGGAAAATGATGCTTTTAAACATGGAAGAACTATATAAAAAATCAAGTATTTCATTATAAATATGTTTTATTTGTGTAAAAAAAATATAAAAAATATTTCTACGTAAGTTATTACTACTACTAAAACAATTTCTAATGGCTAGGTTATAACTATCTCATTTAATTAATTATATATATGTAATTTTTCATATAAAGTCAATGTTGTGCGCATCGTACGCCAAACCACTGTTTCTTGTAGCGCATGCCAAGATGGTATTTTGTGCTTAAGGAATTATTGAATTAGTGGTTTAATATATATATATATATATAACTATTTATAATTAAATGTGAAACGAATAATATTTAAACGTTAAATTTATTTTAAAAATTTATTTCTCAAAATCTCGTGGTGTTACATTCAAACGCCCTTAAAATAAATTTCTCCCAAAAAATTCTTATGGGTTATCTATGGTATAATACATTATTGTTTCATTCATGGAGACCGAATTGTTATAATGGATTCTATAACTTTCTTTAAAAAGGAACATTTGAAACCACCATAGTTACCCAGAGTAACATATAACTGGGTTTCCACATTGAAAAACACAGTTTGGGAGTAACGACCAAACATGGGGGAAAAGCATAGATATTCATAGAAAGTGATTAAGGTAATTAATAAAAAACATTTCAATAATTAGAGGAGGTATGAGGTCTTAGAATTCATAAATCTGTGACTATTTAAAAGGCCATCATCTGAAAGAAAATTATGGTATTAAGACAATAATTGTTTTTGATCACATTCAGAATGTTGATTAATTCTTTGTAAATTTTTATAAACAAAACTTCATTCATAGGTTGTACAAGGAAAAATATATAATACATTCATTGCCTAATGAAATTAATCTCTATAAATTATCTTTGATGAATAGATCACTAAAATCTATTTAAACAGATCTTATGGCCCATAAAAAAAAGGAAGTATAAATATTTTCCACTTAAAAAACAATATGGATTAAAATATAAATGTCACGACCCGACTTCACCAAAAGGAGGGAAGTGTCAGCAGATTGTTAGACCCTTCCTTCTTTATGTTGAAGGAGAGATAATGACCCCTGAGACCCGCCTTCAATAGGTCCCGGAGTGGCGACTAGCCCCAAGGGTATAGAAATTTCACACAAATGGAAGGCATTCCACCTTTTTGTTTTATAGGATCAAGAGATAAGATGATCGGACCCAAAAAAAACTAAAAAGAAAATAAAAGCCAAAAGTAAACCATTCCCATATGCATGTTTCAAAAGTAAAGACACAAAGTTCAAAATATGACCACAAAGGTAATTACCAAATGAAGAAAAACAGCAACTGCAACTGCACCAAGGTCCGAGCTAGTATGGTCCTATGTGATCCCCGAAGTCCTCCTGGAAACCTGAAAGCAGTTTTATATATGTAGGGTGAGCATACAAGTTCACTCGTTAGGGAAAACCAAAGACTCTCGTGCACAAGTTGGGGAACGTACTAATGTCCCGTGAGAAAAGGAGTAATCCAAACACCTATCAATGTAAACTATCCACCCAAGCCTCACCTAGGAACACTCCCCAAATAACGCAAGTCATGTAATATATATAATAATAGAACATCGATGTTTGGTTACCCTTCGCCACTTTCCCACTGGTTATTGAGACACCGTATGCATCGAAAGAATCCCGCCATTCTCACTGAAATCCCACGGTCACACCCGCCCACACACACATGGGTCACAACCACACGCAGTCCCACTGCCGAATCACGCACGCACACACCTGGGCCAAAACTGTCACACGTAACCACGCCTGAAAACACCTAGGCTAGAACAACCACCACCACACCCGAAGACACCTGGGCTAGAAGATCTACTGCCACGCCCGAATACACCTGGGCCTCATCCCGAAGACACTTGGGAATCCACCTACCGCACACACCTGGCCAATCACCACACTACACCGCCGGAAGGTTCTTGGGCTAATAATAGACCTCAGGCCATTACAGCCTGCCCGAAGATACTTGGGCTATCTGGGAAAGGGAGTAGAAAAAAAGATAATAACGAGCAACTAAGAGTAGTGTTGGGAAAACACCCTCCCCCATGAAATGGGGGTGTTCGACACTAATTTCTCAACTTGAGTGGGGCGTGAATAAGAAACACAAAACTAAAAATATAGATATAGGATTCAAGAAAGAACCCAAATTTTAGGTTTTCCTTCAGTCCTCTTAAAGAGCACAAACAACAATGCGTCCAAGTCACGACTATCGCCAACAAAACCCATTTGTCCCATTCTTGTTTCATGTTCAGTAACAATGTTTAATCATGTTTAAGCACTACTAGGTAACTAGTAAACATAGGAAAAAGTCCAGGAAAGTAAACAGTCAAACATCAACCATAACACCCACACCCGATTCTCTCATAAATCCGCATCAACTAAAAAGAACCCTAAGTTACAACCCCATGGCCAAAATCCGGGAGCAAGAAGGGCTTCTCAACAATAGGGGATCCCACCGCAATTCGTGATATAAACAAGGTAACCAACCATTCTCAAAACTCACAAAACTGAATCCATAAGAACATGGGATCTCATCCGCGATTCCACAACCATCGAGAGTATAAAAATAGGGGATCCCATCCCCTCCCACATCTCCGGCAATCATCCTGTAAAAGGAAACAACCAACCACAACCACCGACACAAAGTAGGATCGTGCCTGTATTTTTAGATTTAAATGATTTTACACACTCATGGATTTCAATTTCGTGTGCTTTAACTGGGGGTTATCACATAAGGATTGATCCTGGTGCTTCCAATTTATTCAGCCGGGTATACGTGATTAACAAATTTAGTTTTTATAACAGGAGTTTACAATTACAATACAAGTGATTTAAAACACCACCAGGGGTTCATTAATGCACAGACAAAGACCACCGACGGCCTAGATTTTCAGAACTCGTAAGCGAGCACAATTCCGAAAGAATATCATAATATAAACAACATCAATGGTCACAACCCCCTTCATTCTTTATATAATCCATTCATTATCTTTATTTAGGTCTGGTTTATCCAATTCTACTGAAACAAAAGCACTCCCACCCTGCATAATACAAAAAAGGGAGAGACGAAGGAGAAAATTCAATACTTGTTGATAGACGATCGACGCTTAGGCCGGGCACAGAACCTTACGGATAACTATGAGGCTCTATCGATGCACCAAAAGCTGTTCATGAAAATCCGAGATCCAGGAAAGAAGTAACAATGCCTAACCATTTAGTTTATATGGGTTGCAGACAGTTGAGATAATAACGTGGAACCGCGTGAGGCACGGGGTTGTGGGTTGTCCATGCGGCCCCAATCATCATTAAGGGGTTTGAGTGGTTTAAACCGACTCATTAATTCATTAATTATTTAATTAAAACTCTAATGGAGTTATGGGTCTTTAAAACATGCTCAAACATGTCAAAATAGGGTTTAAAACCCTAATTGTGCAAGAAGGAATGCCACTGGAAAGAACCTGTGGGGGTAGGACAGAGCCACCGGTGGGTGACAGCTACCGGTAGGCGAAGGCCACCGGTCGGCGAAGGCGACCGGTAGGCCAAGGCCACCGGTAGGCCAAGGCCACCAGTAGGCCAAGGCCACCGGTAGGCCAAGGCCACCGGTAGGCCAGCGCTACCTGTAGGTCAAGGCTACCGGGGGCCATGGCTTCCGGTAGGCCAAGGCTACCGGTAGGCCAAGGCTACCGGTAGGATAAGGCTACCTGTAGGCCAAGGCGACCGGTAGGCCAAGGCTACCGGTAGGCCTGCAACCAGTAGGTTAAGGCTACTGGTAGGCCTACACCGTCCGGACACCCAGACCAGAAAACCCAACACAATATTTTCACAAAGTAAAGTATCCCCACAAAACCCGAGTCGTTACATCAGATACCTCTTAAATGATTCTCATCCCTGAAAATCAAAACAAACCAGAAGGAAAGAGAGGGTCTTAACAACCACCTCGAATGATACCTCTTAGGAGTGCACCCACACACACTTCCAACATACCAAGCCAAGATGCCCAGGTATGTGGGTTGGGGAGTCTCCTCCCCCATGTCAAGATATTATCCGCTTTGGCCGGCACTGACTCGCCCGCACGGGTTTAATCGCATCCACCTTAATGCGTCTTGATTAGGGGTCGATTTCTCTCCTCCCACATAGCCAGGGCTTTTCACACGCATTAATAGGAAGAAAACCAGTACATTTCATAGTCAACATGGAAAAATGTTCTACCACAACAGGTACAACAAGGAAAAAAACTCAAAACAACTCTGGGTACTGGGCACACATATTTGCTTCCCTTTCCCATGTACCCTCCTCAAGCCCACAATGTATCGACAACACACGAACCAAGGGAATGGTTCGCCCACGTAGCACCTTCTCCTTGTGATCCTCAATCATCACTGGTCTCTCCACAAAAGACATGTCGTCCTCGATGTCCAACTCACCCCAATAAAGGACGTGTGAATCGTCGTGCAGGTACCGACGGAGCTGGGACACATGGAAGACATCATGTATCCTCAGTAGCGGCAGTGGTAACGCTAGCTGATAAGCCACTTCGCCGACCCGCCATAACACTTCGAAGGGTCCGATGAACCTGGGAGAAAGCTTACCCCCCTTGTCGAAACTCCGCTGCCCATGCCGAGGGGAGACCTTCAAAAACACGTGGTCTCCAACCTCAACCTCCAAGGGCCTCCTCTTCGTATCAGCATACGACTTCTGTCGGTCCTAGGCCGCCTTCATCCTTTCCAGTATGAGCTGAACCTTCTCTGTCATGCTCTGCACCACCTCCGGGCCAAGGATGCCTTCCTCTCCTACTTCGGTCCAATACACAGGCGAACGACATGGCCTCCCATACAAATCTTCAAACGGGGCCATACCGATGGTATAGTGATAGCTATTATTGTATGAAAACTCTACCTGGGGAAATTATCGCACCCATGATCCCCCTGAGTCCAGAACACATGGCCGCAGCATATTCTCTAAGGTATGGATGGTGCGCTCTGTCAGTCCATCTGTCTGTGGGTGGAATGTAGGGCTAAGGCATAGCTGGGTTCCAAAAGCATATTGCAATCCTCTCCAGACTCGTGAGGTAAATCGTGAATCCCAATCTGAGACTATAGGCATCAGAATCCCATGCAACCGTACCAACTCATCCATGTACCTTTGCGCCAATGTGTCCACTGCACTCAACTCCATGATTGATAGAAAGTGAGCCGATTTAGTTAACCTGTCCACTACCACCCAGATAACGTCGTATCCCCCTTGGAACTTGGGTAGTTCCATGATGAAATCCATTGGGATGTCATACATCTTCCACTCGAGGACATCTAGAGGCTAAATTTACCCGCCTGGAACTCGGTGTTCAGCCTTCACCTGCTTACACACTAAGCACTTGGCCACAAACTCTGCCACCACTCGCTTAACTCCGGGCCACCAAAACTGCCTCTTCAGTCCCTGGTACATCTTGGAAACTCCTGGGTGTACCGCCAATGGTGAGTAGTGTAACTCACTAAGAACCTTGTCGCACATAGCCTCTGGAACAAACAACCATCCCCAGAAAAGCATCTGGTTCTTACCATCCTCTGTCCATCCTTCTAGAGCATTTCCCTGGTCAACATAGTCACGCATTACTTTGCACTCTGGGTCTCCCCACTGAGACTCCTCCACTTTCTGAAACAGATATGACTGCACTATCATCTGATATAGGCAACCTCTACCAAAATTCATCTTTCCATTCACGTGTAAGGAAACCAACTCCTCCATCGCCTTCTAGACGTCTGCCGACTCTCGGACCGCATCCTTCTGCATCCTCCTACTCAAGGCATCAGCCACTACATTTCCCTTGCCCTCAGTATAAGAGATCTTGAAATCGTAATCCTGGAGGAACTCCACCCATCTCCGCTGTCGTATGTTTAGGTCCCACTGGGATAAGATATACCTCAAGATTTTGTGATCCGTGAAGACCACAATGCTTTCTCCGATGAGGTAGTGCCTCCATAACTTTAGCAAAAAAATGACAGGTGCAAGTTCCAGGTCATGGGTGGCGTTATTACGCTCATGATGGCGTAGCTACCTGGACCCAAAGGAGATCACCCATGTTGCTTCATCAACAACCATCCTAGGCCCTGTCCTGAAGCTTCACAAAATACCTCATAAGTCGCCCCTTCTTCTGCTATTCTCAGCACTGGGGCACTATCCAACTTCTCCTTCAGATAGCTGAAGGCTGACTCGCACTGCTCGCTCCACATGAAAACCTGGTCTTTCTTGGTAAGGGTTGTCAAAGGGGCTTCTAATTTGGAAAAGTTGGGTACGAACCTATGATAGTAACCTGCCAGCCCAAGGAATCTATGGAACTCTGCCACATTCCTGGGTGCTGCCCAAGAAACGACTGCCTAAACTTTTGACGGGTCCACCACTACCCCCTGCTCGGACACCACGTGCACGAGGAAGTGCACTTCCCGTGTCCATAACTTGCATTTCGACAACTTCCCATTGAGATGATGCTTCCAGAGGACCTCCAAAACTGTCCTCAAGTGCTCTTCATGGTCCTCCTCTGATCTCGAATAGATCAGGATATCGTCGTTGAACACAGCCACGAACCGATCCAAGTACACCCGGAAGATGGAGTTCATAAACCCCATGAACACAGCTGGGGAGTTCGTAACGCCGAAGGGCATAACCACGAACTTGAAGTGTCCATATCTGCATCTGAACGCCATCTTCGGGATGGCTCCCTCTTTCACTCTCAGCTGGTGATACCCAGACCACAGGTCGACCTTCTAAAACCATCCTTCCCCTTTCATCTGGTCGAAAAGATCGTCTATCTTCGGAAGAGGGTAGCGATTCTTGATCGTCACCTGATTCCGCCTCCTGTAGTCTTTGCACAACCTGATGCCACCATCTTCCTTCTTTGAGAACAAGACTGGAGCGCCCCACGGTGACACACTCGGGGGAACATAACACCTCTTCATCAGATCGTCAATTTGGATCCACAACTCCCGCAGCTCTGAAGGTGTAATCCGGTACGGAACCATCAGGATCAGATGAGTGATGGGTTGCAGGTCTATCCCGAACTCAATATCACATCGAGGTGGTAGAGTCATCACCTCGTCAGGGAAGTTGTCCATAAACCCACTGACGATATCGGGAACATCCACCCTTTCAGCATCTACTAACACTACTGACAGCTCAGCTGACAAGGAGAGGAGGGGTTCCTCTTGCCTATCTCCCTTTTGACTACTCCGCTCGCCGATGAAAACAACACACTGGCCGCCCAAGCCTGAGAACACGACTCTTCTTCAGAAACAGTCGATGACGGAACACACTGAGAATATACAGTCGATTCCCATGATGACATCGTATGGCTATATCTGTAGAAGAAGAAGATCCCTAACCGATTGATGTGGCCCTATCATCAGTCTGCATACTCGAAAAACAAACAACAAGTCAGTCTATCCTTCGACTGGTGTGCTAAACACCAGGGGCAATGGAAGTCTCTCGACATCTAGACCCAAGGAACGGGCTATACTAGGTGCAAAAAATGAGTGGGAAGCTCCGGTATTGAACAAGGCATAAGAAAGGGTACTAAAAAAACTGATCGTAACTCGAACAACCTCCGGCCCTGCTGGAACTGCTGCCTCTGCGACATGCAACTTTCTACGCCCAACTCCCCTGCCCCTCGGCTGTCGGAAACCTCCCCAACCATGCCCCGGTCGAGGTCCCTGAGGAGCACCCTGAGGTCGGCCTCCTCCTCCTACGTCTACCCTCAGAGGTGCGGGAGCTCGCTGTCCCTGCTGCTGCTGCTGCTGGAAAGGCCTGGATGGAAGCTGCTGCTTGGGCGGGTGGTGGGGCTGTCTGCCACCGCCGTACTGTACCCTTTCCGAGCACAGACTCCGGAGATGTCTAGGGCTCCCACAGATGAAGCACCATGGCCCTGGGACCGCAGGAAAAGGGCGAGGACTAGGGGATCGAAACTGAAATAGATATGTCCTGCTCCCTGTGGGTCGGAACCTGGAGGGTCCTGACGCTGGAGTCCTGGTTCTGAAGGCTTTCCCCTTCGATAGTCCCAGCTGGATCCCCTCTCGTGACACTCCTCCAAGATCATGCATCCTCTCCACCACTTCAGCCTTCTTCTAGACCTCCAAGTATGTCAGAAGGTTAAAGGGGGTAACAACATACTGGAGGGAGGGTCGGAGCACCTCTTCCAAACATCTTGCCCGAGACTCCTCGTCGGGAAAGAGGTCCAGAGAAAAACGTAGGAGGACCTTGAACTTGATCCCTAGCTCCCTCATGGACATACTCCCCTACTGGAGGGAGAGTTTCCCCTGTTTCTTTTCCACCTTCATCGTCGAAGAGAGGAATTCCACCCGTAACTCCCTCTCCAAATCCACCCAAACCACCTTAGCCTCTCTCCTCTCCCCTAGGTAAAGCGTCCACCACTGACGCGTCGCTCCCCTCGTCTGGCTGACGGCCAGCGGAACCCAGTACTCGGTCGGGGCTCAAATCAGGCCGAAATCTATCACTAGCTCCTCTATCCAGCCTTCCGTATTCATGTTAGAGGTGTTTCCCTCATACTTATCAAGGGTATGTCACTGGAAGGCCCAGAGAGTCCTCTTCCAGTGGTCGTCCTCCTCTTCTCGGTCAGCTCTCTATCGATCGGCCAAGGTAGTTTGTGGGGCCTCGATCATCTGTACCACATGCGGTCGCCTTCCAGGTGCCATAGCTGCAAGGTAAACAAGGAATGCCTATTCCCATGTATTGCAAATTATGACTTTATAACTTCTTCAACTTTTTGTTTATTCTTAAACCCCATAACACCCCAGACACACGAGAACAGAATTCATTATGATGCATGTACCTTTCCTAGGGTCTCTACCCTGCAATCAGTGTGGCATCACTAGGTCGTTCGGTAGGTCCATAGTCCTTGCATCAGATCACGGGTGGCCCTAAAATCCCATGTCCTAACTGGTCTTCCCTGGCCTAATTCACGCACCAAGGTCACCCAACAATGTTTCCTTACCATCCCATGAAATCCTCATTGTGTCTAACTCCAGACTCCACCCTGTCTCTCAACCTCCACTCTGATACAATTCTGTCATGACCCGCCTTCACCAAAAGGAGGGAAGGGTCAGCAGATTGTCAGACCCTTCCTTCTTTAAGTTGAAGGAGAGATAATGACCCCCGTTACCCTCCTTCTATATGTCCCAGAGGGGATACTAGCACCAAGGGTATATAAATTTCACACAAATGGAAGGCATTACCCCTTTTTGTTTTTTAGGATCGGGAGATAAGATGATGGGACCCAACAACAACAAAACTAAAAAGAAAAGTAAAGCCAAAAGTAAACCATTCCTAGATTAATGTTTCAAAAGTAAAGCCACAAAGTACAAAAGATGACCACAAAGGTAAGTACCAAAAGAAGAAAAAAAGCAACAACAACTGCCCCAAGGTCCGAGCTAGTATGGTCCTGTGCGATCTCCGAATTCCTCCTAGAAACCGGAATGAAATTTTATATACGTAGGGTGAGCATACATGTACACTCAGTAGGGAAAACCGAAGACCCTCATACACAAGTGGGGGAACATACCAAAGTCCCGTGAGAAAAGGAGTAAACCAAACACCTATCAAGGTATACTATCAACCCAAGCCTCACCAAAGTAAACTCCCCAAATAACACAAGACAAGTAATTTATTTAATATGATCACATCGATGTTTGGGTACCCCACGCCACATTCCCATTGGTTATTGAGACATCCTACACATCGAACCAAACCCCCCATTCTCAACGCAGTCCCACTACCACACCCGCCAGCACACACCTGGGCCACAACCACACACAATCCCACTGCCGAATCTCACCCGCAAACACCTGGGCCACAACTGTCACATGTAACCATTCCTACAAACACCTAGGCCAGAACAACCACCACCACACCCGAAGACACCTGGGCATGAAGATCCATTTCCATGCTCGAAGACACCTGGGCCTCATCCCGAAGACACTTGGGAAACCACCTACCGCACACACCTGGCCAATCACCACACTACCCCTCCCGAAGGTTCTTGGGCTAATAATGGATCTCAGTCTATAACAACCTGCCCGAAGATACTTGGGCTATCCGGGAAAGGGAGCAGAAAAGGATCTAATAACCAACCACTAAGAGTAGTGTTGGGAAAACACCCTCCCCCATGAAATTGGAGTTTTCGGTACTAAGTGCTCAGCTTGGGTGGGGCACGAATAAGAAACTCAAAACAATAAATATAGATATAGGTAACAAGAAATCACCATAGGTTTATGTTTTCCTTCAGTCCTACTAAAGAGCACAAATAGTACTCCGTCCATGTCACGACTCTCGCCAACAAAACCCATTTGTCCCATTCTTGTTTCATGTTTCATAAAAAATTTTAAGCACTACTGGGATACTAGTAAACATAGGCACAAGTCCAGGAATGTAAACAGTCAAACATCAACCATAACACCCACACCTGGTTCTCTCATAAAGCCGCATCATCTAAAGAGAACCCTAAGTTACAGCCCCATGCCCAACATCTGGGGGCAAGAAGGTCTTCTCAACAATAGGGGATCCCACACCAATTCGTGATATAAACAAGGTAACCAACCTGTCTCAAAACTCAAAAACACTGAATCATTAACAACAGGTAATCTCATCCCTGATTCAACAACCATCGAGCGTATAAAAACAGGGGATCCCATCCCCTCCAACATCTCCGGCAATCATCCCGTAAAAGGAAGCAACCAACCAATACCACCGACACAAAGCAGGGTCGTGCCTGTATTTTCATATTTAAAATATTTTACACGCTCCATGATTTCTATTTCATGTGCCTTAACCGGGGGTTATCACAGAAGGATTGATCCTGGTGCTTCCAATTTATTCAGCCGTGTATACGTGATTAACCAATTTACTTTTCACAGCAACAGTTTATAATTACAAAACAAGTCATTTAAAATACCACCAGGGGTTCATTAATGAACAGAAAATGACCACCAATGGCCTCGATTTTCAGAACTCGTAAACCAACACAATTCAGAATGATGATCATAATATAAACATCATCAACAGTCACATCCCCCCCTTAATTATTTATAGAATCTGTTCATTATCTTTATTTAGCTCTAGTTTATCCAATTCTACCGAAATAAAGCTTGGCCACCCCGCATGATACACAAAAGAGAGAGAGGCGAAAAAAAGGAGGGGACTTGATTAAGATTAAGAAGTAGAGTCATCTCATGTCAATACCATGGAATAAGGTTTGATCCCATGATATGGGGATTCTGTAAATATTCCATTCCAATAGAAATCTAAATGATTGGGATTTTTTTGGAGATTGGATGCAGTTAAAGGAGAAAATTCCCTAATTGTTGATAGACGATCGACGCTTTGGCTGGGCGCAGAACATTATAGAAAACGATGCGGCTCACCCGATGCACCAAAAGCTATTTGTGAAAAGTCACGATCTAGCAAAAAAGAAACAAATTCCTAAGCCTTTAGTTTATAAGGGCCGCGGACGGTTGAGATAAGAACACAGAACCGCGTGAGGCACGGGGTCATGGGTTGTCCATGAAGCCCCACCCATCATTAAGGGGGTAGGGTGGATTAAACTGACTCATTAATTCATTAAGTATTTAACTAATACTCTTATGGAGTTATGGGTCTTTAAAACATATTCAAACAGGTCAGAATAGGGTTTAAAACCCCAATTGCGAGAGAAGGAACACAACTGGATAGAACCCGCGGGGGTAGGCCAGAGCCACTGGTGGGTGACGGCTACCGGAAGGCTAAGGCAACTGGTAGGAAATGGCCACCGGTAGGCCAAGGCGACCGGTAGGCCAAGGCTACCGGTAGCCCAAGTCCACCGGTAGGCCAAGGCTACCAGTATGCCAAGGGTACCGGTAGGCCAAGGCTACCGGTAGGCCTACTACTGGTAGGCTAAGGCTTCCGATAGGCCTACACCGCCGTGATTCCCAGACCAGAAAACCCAACACGAGATTTTCACAAAGTAAAGGATCCCCACAAAATCTGAGTCGTTACAATAAAAATAAAAATTAACAATAATTGTTCAAAATTAATATTTATTTAATTAAAATATATATACATTTACTTAGACATCGTGTTGGCAAATTGTTGGTGTGAAACCCTTATCGCCTTCGAAGATGGGTTCAAAATGGATGGCCTTCTCAGACATTATTGGTTGTCACCTTACATACATGATGTATTTTTCTCAAACCACAGTAAATTAATATACAATACGGAAATCCTTGAAATAATTTTAATAATTGAGTATACTTTTAATCAATGTTTTCATCAAAAACATACTTTAAAAAGTATTCCTTATAATTTAATGTTAAACGATTCAAAAATGTTTAACTTTGTTACACTTATCGAAGTTGAAAAACCAAAACATTAAAAATATAGTCATGAAATTATATTAACATTGATTACCCTTTATAACACAAAGTATCGTTTTGTTGTCACATTTAAATAATTTGAATACCCTCATCATATATTCTCTTGAAACATTATAAAAACATAAATTAACATAAATCCTTTTGTAAAAAATGCATTATTCCTCATTCCAAATTGTATTGGATCTACTCATTAAATCAACAAAATGTTGAAAACATATATATTGGTAGCATAAACAACCTATAAACAAATTATTACATAGTTTAATGTTAATGAATTCTGACCAATTAAATTATCCATATCCAATGTGTCTTAATCCATACAACATTATCTTGTCATAAAGAATATATAAAGGGTTAACTTCCCATAAAAAATTTCATCTTTTCCTTAAATCAAATCCATTGTCCAGAGGGATCTTTTGACATAATCTTTTAAATATTGATCAAAATATTTGAAAAATCCTTGTATATTTTATCATTAATGACATTATAATCTGAAAACATAATGAAATCTATTAATTCATCCTTAATTTGTTAAAGTTAATACCTTTTTCCTTTATCATTTCATTTGTATCATCATCATCATATGAATTGTTGCCTTTACTCACACCACCTTATTGAATCTGTTCAGGAACATTTATCTTGGGCCATTGGGTTTCATAATGACCATACTAATTACACTCCCAACTTATAACCATCTATGAAGTCTTATGGAGGCATAAATTCCAATCCATTTCGTTAACCGTACACTTCATTTTTTTCCTTGTAGTTACATGCTTTGTGACATTATTTTCCCCATCAAAAACACTGTCTTGGTTTTCTAAGACATTCACATTGGTGATTATTTACACATTCTTGAAATAATAGAAAACAAATATTCCTTCCTTCATGGTCCCAAATACCCAAACACTCAGTGAACTCATTCTTCCAGTTCCTTGGTGAGTTGAATACTTGGTTATGGAAAAAACAATTAATCATGTTCTATGAAACTGATTAGGCATGATCATGAAATCTTTAACTCCAGTAATCATTACACCCAACTTATCATCTAAAAAACAATAATCCCATTAAACATTAATCCTATTGTTTCATGTTACCTTTATTGACTACAACCAGGGTATAGTGGGAGAATTACATGGCATAGAAGAAAACCACATAGTTTATAGAATAATTACATATATAATATCTAAATAACGATAGTTTCTTTAATCAATAACACCCTAGGTTTACCCTAGGCCACTTATAGACAATTTATTTTTAAATCCTTAATTGTTTTTCTTGAACAGTTTTTTAATTACTAAATAATATCCCCCAGGAGTATCAAACAAGGTATGTTGGAAGGCCCATGTACCAGATTACCCTATGTCAAGCCTAGAACATCTTATTATACTTGTTACATTAAGGTACATTTGTTATAAATCCGAAACCTCTTATAGTAGTAAGAGAAGTATGTATATCTTGGAAAACAATCTCTCTATGATTAACCACGATTCTATGATATTTCTCAAAATTCTAACTCATACTTATACATATCCATAGATATGCTCCAAGACATATACTTATAAATATACCTCAGGACCCCACTAATGTAATCACATCCATGTTTCCAAAGGTTTAATATACCATTTATCTTATAACAACTATAGTGACATGAACTTTTCAAACCATTAACATTAAATAGAATTTTAGGAATACAAAAACATTATACAAACAGACGCCCAAATAATGTAGTTGTTATAGTTCCTTGGGAAACAAGGAAACATAAACACTAGTACACATATGAGCTACAATATCTTCAAATAGGTTCTTGTTAACTAGATTGAATTTTAGACATATAAAACATAGTATATATCATCATATCCTGGGGTAATGGAAACATATAATTTATACACCAGAATTATTAGTTAGGGTAAACAATGGAGACATGTAAGCATAATCATGATCATTAGGTTATGGGGATGTGATCATGAAAAAGGAAGATCATACGAAACATATTAAATATCATAATAAATATCATGACATAATCATAGGTTGTACATTATAAATTCATTGTGATGAAATAAAAAGAATATTCCATGAAAGCATAATATTGGAATAAAAAATGGAATATATGAAAAATAGAATCATTTAATATGATATCCATAGTTTCCAAGGCCTCACTTCTAAGACCATCATAGTAGAAAAAATTGTTTAAAGAACATGGTGAACCCCATTTTTTTCCTGTATTATTGAACTGAGGGAACCCGTGTTCAAGAACTATATTAATGAACCACATAAACCCTATTCCTCCCCTGTAATGATGAATAGAGGATACACTCATTCTAACCCTGTATTATTGAACAATGTAATACCTCGTTCATTCCCTATATTAATTAACCAAGTAAAACTTCATTCCAACCCTGTATTACTAAACCAATTAAACCCACATTCTATACCAATATTACTCAACCGAGAAAACAATCATTCAAGACCAATCTATTTCTGGATATATATCTTTACCCAATGTTTTGGAGGGAGTTATAGGTCCCACCCATCACATAATGAAATCATACAAACATGTTTCACAAGATCGTAAATAAACATATCATAACCAATGAAATTTAATGGTTATAAAAAACATTTACACATATAATAACCATTATAAAGAAACAATTTTCATAATTATTTCATCATAAACAGAACACATAAAAAAATCGAGTTTTAATAGAATATAAATTGTGTATGAGAACATGATTCATAAACATGTTACCCAAGAATGGTAAATGGGATTCATAAAGACCATGGAATTAACCAAATCCCAATCATAGAAAGGATATAAATGTCAAATTTAGATCATTTCCAAGAAAGTCATGAGTAACATCAATATATTTTATGTGAGATGTAAAATAATTTTGAAATATAATCAAAAAAACATTTCTTGAGGAAAATTTAACTTTTTTTGAAAAAGGATTTTTAATGAATAAAACTATTTGAAAATCATTTTCAGATAAAATACCTAGAAAAATTAAAAATGTGACCTGAAATAATTTTGAAAACCTTATTCATTTAAAACTTATAAAAACCTTAAAAAAATTTAAATATTTTTTCATGGAAAATAATTTGAATTTTTTAAAGAAATCATGAAAATGTTTTGAACACAATTTATATGAAAAAACATTGAAAATTAATAATGAAATATAGAAAAATGTTTGAATATAATTACTCTTGAAAACTTATTAAAAAGGATTAAAATTATTTGTATAACCATTTAATTAAATGAACATTGAAGACATATAAATATGACATGAAAAAAAATTATAAAAAAATTCCGATCAAAAAAATATTATTGTAGTTTGAAACAATTTTGAAAAAAAATTCTTTGATAAATGATTTTAAAAAAATTATCTTAACGATTAATCCTTTTCACAATACAAAGGGATATTCAAAGAAATTATTGTGGGTAAATTCATACATGTTTTATGAGGTGAAAAATATAATCCTTTTCAAATGTAAAAATGACAGAAACGTGACTTGTTTGGAAGGAGACAAGAATATTACCATGATGATATTTGTTAAAGAAAAAAAGGGTAAATTTTTTATGATATTATAGTGGACTGGTATAACATTCTTGGAATACCTTTTTAGATAACATAGATATCCTATTGATGAGAGGGTAATGTTGGGATTTCTTAAAAAAAAATCATGAAATATCTTATGTTCCAAAGAGTTGAAAATGGTACCAATACATGATTATATCATGAGATAATAGAGTAAAAGGAAAATAATTAATATTCATGAGATATGGATCAAAATATTTCCCCAATGGTAGAATACACATAAACAATATCGAAAACAAATGAGGTTGTCTCAATAAACAATAATAACATGGTTTCATAGGATCATGCTCTCCATGTAAGGAATAGAAATTACATGAATCATATACTATCATTAAAATATATATATTCATGATATGGCATGTATAATAGGTGTATATGAACTTCTAAAAATAATTTTAGAGAATAAAATACTTCAGTCTCAAAGATTGAAAATTGAGAAAAAACACTTTTAACAATTATGAATCCTTTAAGACATAAACCACATGAATGAAGGATCATAAAATAGTCATATGAATACACATAGATTAATGTATGAGATATATATAATATAATCATGTGTAGTACATACACCACACAAATGGAAATTGTGGAGAAAAAATCTTGTTTCTCATAGAAATTAAAAGTGAGACGAAATCCCCATACCTTGTTTTTGACACTATATGTACTCGTACAAGCTTCCTATATAATAAATATTTGTTTATTATACATATTTTAAATAATAATTTTATATGGTTGATCCTTATACATATATCATGATTTCAGAATTTATAACATGATATAAAAATTCATTATATCCACTATATTTATATTATAATATTATATATCATAATTATCTACATAATAGAATCCACTATTCATGGAGACGGTAAGCCATACATATTCATGAACAATGTTTTCCATTTTTATTTCCGTATTGAAAGAAAGTATGAAAATGATACATATATATATCTGTGTGTGTGTTTGTGTGTGTGATTGTGTGTCTCTGTGAATTTTTATATATATCATTATGCCAGCATCATGAATATATTATATATATATCATATAATTTCACTAAACCCATCCTTCATAAATTCTATGTTGTGTTTGAACAAATCACATCACATTGTGGGGCGATAGTCCACACTTCCTCAAAGGATACTATTGTGTTAACACGAAATGGAAGGTAAAAACAAGTGCATTGTAAAAGGAATATAAATGATTAAGGGCCCAATAAATATAATATATTATATATATATAAATAATGTACATAATAATGGACATCTTGATTAGTGGTAAAAGAGAAATAAAGAATCATTACTTAAGATTAGAGCCCATCTCGCATATGGGATGAAATAACCGGAGTTTTAAAGAGAAAAATGTTCAAAAGATTGTTAAGATTTTATATTTTGTTTCAAAGATAAATTTCATCAAATTAATTAAATTTTATTATTATATTGAAAATATATATTATTTTAACATAAAAATTATTTATAAGATCATTTAATATTAATTATTAACTAGGCAGAAAGGTAATTTCTATATAAAAAGCAGTATTTTTTCATTATTCATCAAAACATGATGTTTCACAAAAAATACCATAAATTCTACCAAGGGTAATTTTGAAATTTTTAATTCAAATATGAAATATATTTTTATCACATTCAATTTATAAATTTGTCTAAAATTACTTTCATTATTAGAAGTAGTTCATTTGAAAAAATATTGATTTTAAACATAGAATAACTTTAACAATAATCATGTATTTCATTATCAAATTTTTTTATTTATATAAAGAAATTATATATAATATTTTAAAATTGGTTATTACTATTCATATGATAATTTTTCATATTTATATTATAATTAACTAATATATATATATATGTATATATCATTAAAACATAGTGTTGTATGCATCGTACGCGAAGTTGGTGTTTCTTGTAGTTCTAGACATGTCGGTATTGGCTGTAGATCAATCCAATTTGTTATTTTGTGTGAAATGAATTATTGACATGTTGTTTTAATATACACATATATATAAGTAACTATTTACACAGTCATGTGAAATTAAAAATATTGAAAATAGAAATTAATTCGAAAAAAATAGTTCTAAAAATTTCTTGGTGTTACAATATAATCTAAATACATTACCACCATGATATGGAAGCCACGAATATTAAACATTGACTAAGAGATACCAGGATTATTCATCCATGATATAGATTAAATTAGATCCAATGTTAATTGATTTTCATAATATGGATCCTGATATCATGTAGAAAGGGGTAATCATATCTTTCTGAAATGACTATTTAAGAATATATGTGTGCATGGATTAAATAGGTGAAAAGGGAGGATGAATATTAGAAAAATAAGGTGTAATATTTTTTTGAGTTGAGAGAGGATTATGATATAATGTTTTGGTTCATAAATATAGTATGATTCCCATTTACTGAAGATCTGAGAAAGGAGCAATTTGATGAAGTTCATAGTTAATCATTATCATTTCATCATGGATGTATGAATATGTATAGATACATGAAAGAATATTTCTGGTTATATGACATGAAAAGGGGTATTACTGAGTTTGTTTCTTGATTCATGTAATAACAATAATTTAATGTTGAGATATAGAAATTTAAGGGTATGTTATAATCATTAACCATACTAGAATGGAAATTATAATTTATTTCCTTGGATTTCTTTATTAGACTCCATAAAATATAACAAGGGAATAATGGTATTGGGGATATAATTGATCATTGTAAAAAGTCATCACATCTCATTAAAATATGGATATATTTATCTTTGGATTAGTTTTTAAGGTTATATATTATGAAATTGGAAACATTTTATAAAGTACCAAATTCTATTTGATATTATAGAGATTTGAGGATGATCTCAATGTTTTGGAGAAGTATTCAACATGATTTTGATTCAGATAACGGTTTCAGTAATTCATAAATTCTACTGATAGATTGTTATATTGATTGTACAATTCAAACGTTTGAAGACATGTTAAGAGATTTCTTTGTGTATTTCGAAGGAACTTGGGGTCAACCTATTCCTCTGGTAAAATTTTCATACAAAAATATAATTCATCAGAACTTATATATTTCCCCATATAATGATCTATATAGAATTATATGATGAAATATAATGTTTCTTGCTGAATATATAGGAACAAATCTATTAAAACCGTAGCTAGCTAATGAAGTGGATGTGACTGTTTGAGCTATTCATCATCAAATCAAGGACACTCATACTCATCATAAAATATATTTTGAAAATTAGAAGATAGATATAGAATTTTAATGTGGTGATAAGGAATTGTTAATAATATATATGTGGGAAAAAAGATGATATTTGGATGAAATTTAGTGTTGATCCTTAAATATATTTGTCCCATTGAAATTATTGATCGAATTGTGATATTTTCATTTCAATTGGTTTTTCTATTGAATGTATCTGATGTTCATGATGTGATCAATGTATCAATCATGAGTAAAAATATAAATGACACTTCAGATATACTAAAAACACAAGTCATCCCATTGGATACTTATATATCTTTTTCAAGAATAGCCAGTGGACATTATTGAACGAATAGAGAAATTATTATGAAATTAGACTAGTCACCTAATAATTTTTTTGATAGAATCATAATATTTATGATGATACATTTGAACTACAAGATGTTATGAGGTAGAGGTATCCTTAATTTTCATAATAATATTGATGGAAATTTAGAGGGTAAAATTATTAAAAGGGGGTTATAATGCAACACCCTAATATTTTATGACATATTTTTCATCAAATAAATTTTTTTTCTTCAATATGATATGATACACATCCCTCAGAGTATAAATAAATGAAAATTTAGTATTCAAATTTAAAAAAAGATTCTATATTTGATGAATTAATTTGACTAAAATAATTTTAAAAACAAACTATAATGTTTTTTTTGATAATACCAATATATCAAAAAAATGTACTCAAAAGTTAGTAAATGATTATTATAATTCAAAAAACATTTTAAAAAATGGATTTAGTACATTTTTTGAATATATTATAATCAATCTATTCCACTAAAGAATTTAACTTTGAAATTTTAACGTCATTTCTGAAAAAATAATTTTAAAACACACATTTAGATTGTTTTACCTAATCTTTAATAATTTTTCTTATTTGAGTAATACATAAAAAATAATATTTTTATTAAAAAAATTATCTTCATTTCAATAATTATATTTGTTAAGTATTATTTATAATATTACCAAGGTATTTGGAATCAATTTAATACTTCATTTGTTTATGATAACATTTTATATTTAAGAACACATTATTTTCTTGGAACCATATTTTCCCAGTGTATTATAGGTTTACAAATAAATTAAATTTAAAACATCTATTCATTGTATATTAAAAAATTATTCCATAATTAGAATTATAATAATAATTATTGTTTTATAATTCCAAATTAATTTTTTTACATAATGAATAATAAATTGGGTAAAAATAAATTACTATCATTAATGTTAAAATATGTTTACCTCAATGTGAAAATAAAGTGTTAAGGATTAAAATGATAAAAAACTTGTTTAAAGACAAAAATATAGACATATATCAACAATATATATCCTCATATTAATAAAATTTACTTGTCCAAAGTATTTGGGATGAGTATGATAGTAATAGAATTAGATCCTTTCAGAACTACCAATTGTGCCCTCTCCCCAACATATAAAAGACCCCTTATCTTATCCACTCCACAATTTAAGAGAATCTTATCAGAAAAATTATCTATCAAAATATCCTCATTAAATTCATTCCCATATGTTATAGGTCTTGTTTTGTGGAAAATTCTGACCTTAGAGGGATTAACATGTCACAAAAATTTGTATGTCTAATTAATAGATATAGCTTTTTACTGAATGTTTTAATTTTATTACTTCTTAAACTAATCTAAATATATAGTATTCATCATAAAGTAATGAATTATGTTTCCAAAGTATATTTAGCTGATATTATTATTATTTAATGAAAAATATCAACTTTATTTTCTATCAAATAGGAAATGAAAAGTATCTCGCTTTTGTATGTGTTGACCACCACCTCTATGAATCAATATGATTCATTATCCATCACCATAATTATTTTTTGGGTTTGATAATATTGTTATTATTTATATATTATATTTTTTAACTATTTTACTATTGGTTTGATAAAATATTTTCTACCATCATAACATTCCATATAATGAAAAATAATAACATCTTTTGAGAATATGTGCAGAACACAACCTTCATGTATCCCTATGATTCATATTTAATTTTATCATTACTTGAATGGTATTAAGGATTGATTTCATGAATTGAAATGATATATATGATATAAAAATTTTATATGATGGTGACATATTGTTCACCCATCTTTAGTTCCAATAATAAAAAAGTGGAAGCACTACTTATGTGTACTTATGGACAACCTTTTCCACGAAGTGATAAAATTGACAGTTCAGTATCAATTTTTATGAAAAATTAAAAACTGTATATGATGAAAAAAAATATGATACATGTTTCACTATTATGTATTTATATATTATAAAACCATCGAAAAAGTTAAAGTATCATATCCTTTTAATGGAAACATCCATAAAAAAAATTCTATTACCACCTGGAATCATGATTTTAATAAGGAATTTTTTATAAATTGGTGACATTCTATAATAATAAAATCATATATGGAATGATATAAATGAATATGGTTCTATAAATTATGTATAATAAATATATATTCATTAAAAATTTAATTTGAAAATGTACAATATGAGATGTGACTTGAGGTATGTGATTCATGTTTCAATCCTATTTTAATTGCGATTGTTTGTGATTTCATTTCAATTGGGGAAATTATATGAAAAATTTGTTATAATCCACTATAAGATATATATTTATATGTTTGTTTATGGAATTTTTATTTTTTAATACCCTTTATCTATCTATTGTAAAAAATGGTTCAAAATGTGATTCTAATGAAATATATATTTATTTTTTCACTTTTGATGGGAAACGTTTTTCCCACCATATATATTCTTTCTAAAATATTATCAAGAATTTTTTTTATTATTCCTAATTTATTTTTTTATTTAATTATTAATTATGTCAAAATTTTTACAAAATGTTTTTATAATAACATTATATTCTTTTTAATAAGGTAAATTTTTTATTGGAGGTGGGAAAATACTTGTTTTAATGAATACATATGGTTCCGGATTTCCCAATGTTACGAATGATCATGGTTTTTGTGATTCTGTTATTTTTTTCATTATTATTTTCAAATAAATTTTTACCCATGGTATTTTGGAAATACATCAGTTTCAAATAAGTTACATCATTATTTTATGGATATTTTCATCAAGAATTATTATAGTGTATTTTGAATAAATTTTTCATCTACGAAAACATTCATTGTTGTTAGTAATGATTTTATAGGGATATGATCCAATGATACCATCATTGATAATTCAATTTTTAATTTATTATTAATTTTATGAGATTTTTTCAAATCCCATTTACATTCCATGGGTAATTTAAGAATGATATGATGCTTGTTTTATTATCTAGTGGAATTCATATTAAAGTATTATAAATATGTGATAGTTATGTCTGTTATATACCTCCAATGATTCTGATAACATGATATTGACATCTAATGTGATGATTATGATATGTGTAGAAGTAATTCTAAATATATTTGATAAAATATTTGCTTTTTTATCTTGATAACTTTCATGAAGTTCTCATAGGTATAGTCATAGACATTATTACGAATGGATTTGTTTTCATTTTAAAGCGTGTTTATGATCACTATATATTTATGCTCAAAAAATTATGAGTTGAAGTAATTTTATTTAGTTATGTACATAATATTATGATTTCCCATAAATGTTTCCAAATAATTTTTTTTTGTGTAACACGTTGAGTTTTATAATAATACTTTTCTCAATAGCTTTCAAAACCCGAAACACCATGCTTTATGTATATTGGAATATATTTTAAAAATATTTGCGTTTAAATTTTACCATAAAAAATTAGACATTTATTTTGTCGTTATGAATAGGATTAAAAATGTTTTGATATATATAAAATTTATTATGAATAATTTTTTATTGATTAATGATTAACAAGTCATCCCTAAATATTCAGTAATGTTATTTTATTCATAAAATATGCATTTTCTTCAAAATTTATGTTTATTGATTTTTGTGAGTAAATAACAAAATTAATTTCAAGATCATTTTAAAATTCCATTTTATAAAAAGTATGTAAGTTTTAATCATAATATAAATATATTTACAAAATATTTTTTTTAAAAACAATTTCAAATATTTAAATTTAAATGAATATTTAAAATTACTAATTTTCATTCAAAAATATATTTTCATTACATGTATTTAGAAACCTAAAATTATATTTTATATTTGTTTAAATAATATTATTAGACCATACCTAATTAATATAATCTAATTATGTACTTCAAAATTAATTTTATACATGAATTGGAGATAAAAACATTTCCTAAAAAAAGGAATATTTATGACAAATTTATTATCACCAATTTCATTACTGGATAATGTCAAATTAAATTATCCCACATATGTGTATAGATTCTTGAAAAATGAAATAAATATTTGGATTCATTTGTTCTAAATATTGTATATTTTCCCCATTATCTTTGGAAATGATGAATATGAAGAATAGTAATTGTTTATTACCATTATGAAGATAAAATGTGTTAATTAGGGTTAAAACTACTATGAAAACTTTTACAATTAATTCCTAAACTTCCTTAAATATCATTTTACGAGCGTACATCATCAATAATAATCCAAAATTATAAACTATATCTATTTTACATTTTCATTTATTTTAAAATTATTATATTTTATTAAGGGATAAAGTAAAAAAATACATCTCTTTTACATTGAATATCCATTATATATTGTGATTGGGACAAAAATAAATTATTTTCAATTATAAAAAGTCATTTTCATTACCAAAGAATATTTATTTACCTGGTAATTTATTTTATATATTTTTAGGTTAAATAATTACCTTAAATGCTTGAAAAACACTGGCATAGTATGTATTCAATTAATATGAAAATTAAATAAATGATATTAAAAATATTAAAATCAATATAATTTAACAGAATTATTATTTTCCAAGAATTTGGTATAGAAATATATAATTTTTAATGTGTAAAAATACTACATTCTAATTCCACATATATCATATTTATTTAAAATTCATATGAAATGAATAGTTCAAAAAATGAAATTTATGATATCTTAAAATAAAAATGTTTTACTAAGTGGTCTAAAAATATATTTTCTTCTTCATTCAATTGAAGGAGTTATCGTTTATAATTTCGATCCCGGACACTTTATGGGCCACTTATATTTTTAAAATAATTTTTTTGAATATTTTATTATAAAAAATTCATGATATCCTTGTAAGTGTGAGAATGTTATCATGGTAGTTAAAATGATGAGATAATATTATTTAAACAATATAAAATTTTCAAGAAAAAATCAGTGCATTTTTACTTATTAAAAACATATAATATAAATATATTGGTTTGGTTCTATTTATTGAATGGAAATTAATTTATAATAATTCAATACTTTATGAAATTGTTTGAGTGCCCTTCCCCTCAATTATAAATCGGAATCTCAATTCCTATCTTCCTCATATATTTTTAGCACTATATATTAACCAAACCCATAACAAATCACTTATTTTGAATCCCTACACATTTCTTATAATCTTATTTTTATTAAATTACTATTCAAGGAATGATTATGGTATAATCTAAAATCGGTTGTCTGAAGAAGGGGTACAGTTCTTACCTAAACATTTTACAGTCAATTTCTTCTCCCTCTCCCTTCCTATTTTATTTTATCAAGGAAAAATATAAAATAAATTATCTTAAAAATACATTTATTTTTTTATAATTATTTTATTACCCTTATAATCCACGTTCATCCAACAATTGTGTCATAAATAATCACTCCTCAGTAGGCCGTACTACACTCCCATAAATCGATGTAATTCATTTTCCATAACCACCCCTTGTGGATGGTTATAATGATTTATTTAATGTAAATTTATTATATTAATTACATATTTATTAATTTTTATGTATAATATATCATTTTTTTCATACATACCATCTATTTAAAAATAATAAAACTGATCATGCATATGTGAGGATTACCACATTCACAAAGCGATGTAATCCAATTTCCTGCTTCACATCACACAAATGGTATATATAGCTGTATTTAAAGAAATATCACAATATCTATTATATAATTATTATTATTTTGAGATATTATTATACCAAAATAAATTCAATAATTATAACAAAAAAACATAACCCTTAATCATGTGTATATATTACATATTATCTCCCTGATTGTGATATAGTTAAATTTTCATAGAAATATTTTATAGTTGGTTTTTTATTTTAATAGATGAATAAAAATGATAATTATTTCAGGAATATTATTATATTGGTGATGAAATGATGTTATCTATTACAATAGTAGATATATAGATGTAAATTCTGTCATATGAGTCAATTATCATAAAGATGTCACATGTTATCTTAGTTGAATAAGTTATTGATTATATCATTGTTATAAAATAATATTATAATAAAAATAATAATGTTTATTATTAATGTAAATATTTAATATAATTTAATTATTTTGGAATATAAAGAAGTTATTTGATGAGTCAGACTCATTGTAACATAAACAATAAATTAACACGTCTTCCTCAATGTTATATTGATATATTTTAAAAAAATTTCTTCTATATAAATATTAATGATGTTATTTTATCTATGAAAATGATCTTACTGAAAAGTAATTTTCTATATATTTATAAATTATTTAAATAGGTTTAAAATGGAATATATTTTTTTATTATACATGGATTGTTTTAGCATTCATAAAAAATGGAATTTTTTATTTTATAATATACAAAATTAATGTATTTTACATACTTTATTACCATTATAAAACATTTCAATTCGATTATAAGTTTCCATGTATTCATGAAAGAAACATTGTACTTTACTATGTTATCTGTATTTAAAAAATGGTTTAAACTAAATAAATATTTTTATATTTATAAATGATTAATTTTTCGATGAAAAGAATATTTTTATACAATATTTCATTTTTTATGATTATGTAATGGATGTTGGTAGATGTTTATGATGAAAGGTGGTTATCAAGTAAACAATATATGCTTGGTATGGGTTTATTGGTCTTTTATAGCCCTATAATTAATTAGTTAATCTTTATTTGATATAATATTCATATTCGTTATTCTACATGTAAGATTGATTGAAATTGTGATATGAAAAGATGTTATGAGATATTATTTATTGTTAATATATCCTTATGACTATGTTTTAAATTAATAATTATTATGACATGTTTTATGATAAAACTTAAGAAGGTAATTTGATTTATTGGGAATGAAAACGTTTATTTTGAGCACCATGTTTAATTTAAAAAAAATTATATATATACTTAAGGACTAAAAAGATTATTTATTTCAATTTATATTCCCCTTAATGATATTTTTATATTCGTACAATATTAAATATTTTTATCAGGGTTGTAACGATGATTATAAAAATTAATGGGGTCAAAATTAATATTATGAAGTAATTTTATGAAAAGAAAACATGTGGTATACTAAAATATTTTTATTTCAGGAAAAATGGATACATAGAAGAAGTATCCACATTGTGATGTAATATTTATTAATCTATGGTTAATGTCATATTTCTCTATAACTCAAATGTTTAAAGATTATTAAATGTATGAGAAATTATTATTGTCTAAAAAATATTGATTAAGTATTGCTGAAATATATTTCCTTATAATTGGAATTAGAGGAATGTTTAAGATAACATTTTTATGTTTTTATGTTTTCTAGATTATGTTAATAGTACCCTATAGAAATGATGTTTATTATCCTAGAGATAATATTGGTTATTTTGGATAAATATAAATAATTAAATGTTAGATGAAATTTTTAAGGACATATGGATGTTTATCCTCATCATATTATGGTTTATTTTATAATTTATATAATCACACTTTTTTAATAAATAGATAGATTAATTAGGAATGTAACTAAAAATAGCTGTCAAGATGAATTCAGTGGATATCTAATTAATAAATGAAATGAAATAGTAGTTGTAGTGAAAACTATTTTGTTAATTATTTACGATATATCATGGTTTAGGATTAAAAACATGAAAAAAATTCATATATACTTACATGTCATATAATAAATAAATAAATTTTGAATGATGTTTAGGTGGAAATTATTATTAAAGTAAACATATTCACTATCATAAGTGTCAAGAATTTTTGAGGAAGCACCCAGGTAAATGAAATAAATATGAGATGATTTTTCATATGTGGTAAAGGAGGTCATAAAAATTAATATCTGAAGGAATAATGGAGCGTTCAGTTTACATCATGGGGTAAATAAAATTATTTCAATGGTTTCTAAGGAATGTCTTAATTATGAGGAGTATGGGATGTATACAACATGTTGAAATATGGAAGAATATATATAATTGGATTGACAATACTATAAAAATAATTTTTTCACAAAGCCTTCTTCCATAACAGTTTATGATTAGGAATCCTTGAAGGAAATATAAATGTTATGGATTATATTTTAGCTTATGTTTTGATATTGTTGAATCATAGGGGAAGATTTTTATTTTTTTTCCATGAAATGAATTATTATGGAAGATGATAATAATGAATGGGTAATTAACTATAAATAATTTTTAATGGATATAATGACTAAGTAATGGTATTAATGTGTTACTATATAGTGGAATAAGTAAAAATTATCATAAGTTTAAAGTCCATAATACCAATTTTGATATATTAATTGATCGGAGAATAATGTAGAATTTTGTTGAGTCTTAATAGATATTTTAGGTACATGTAACCTTTATGAATATCATGTTTATTAACTACATGATATTAATAGAGGTAGGATCATTGATTTATTGACCTACATCGAATGATATTGAAAAGATTCAGGGTTAATAAAATCATTCATGTTGAAATAATTATAGACACTTATGATAAAATGGTTATTTCATTTTTTGATCTTATTTTTTGTTGTATAATAACTATGGAAATGGAAATTGATTGGGATATTAAGAGATTAATGTTATATTTAAATATTTTCACTATTATGTTATCCTTATATGATTATGTTGAATGTAAATACCTTTTTCTCTGATGAAATTTTATTTGAGGAATGAATATTGAATTACCATTTAGATGTATATATAATTTTACATCGTACTGATGGGGGTTCATATTATTTATGGCAATAATTAACATATTTTAAATATTATATGATTAAGACATATAAATTGTTGGGCGTATGAATTTATGAATGACTAATATTTATGAGGGATAAATTAAAATTAATTATTGTAGAATACTTGATCCAGTCCTATTGATATATCAGTTTTAAACATGGTTACGAGTAGTTTGGAAAACATATTATTAGTTATTTTTAGAATGATTTAGTTTGAACAAAATTCAAATCTGTATAACATTAGATATTAATCAATTTCTTTCTTCTTACAAAGTTTGAAACATTTTGGGAATATCTTAACTTGTGTTAAACATTTTTTTAAATAAATAAAATAATAAGAATAAATATTGGATTTTGGGATCCATTAAAATATGAGTTTAGTAATTTAGGGATGAAAAATTCCCCTTAAACAGTCCCCTTTTGGAGTAAAATATTATATTGTGGAAGAAAATATTTAATGCATTAAATTATAAGATTCATTTAGGAATATTTTGTTATATTATTATTATTGATTATAGAAAAAATTCCATATATATAGTAAAATTGTTTTGAAAGAAAAATGGTATCCTATTACATTCACCACTGAAGAATTGATGATCTTTTACCATATCATTAGTTTATATTTATGTTGACATTAACAATCTTGTAATCATCAACTATCATATAATCAATTATCTCTATCACTATTTATCTTTTTATTGAAATTAAACATTTCTTAGATATCAATATTTTCATTTCAAAATAATGTTAACCTATTTTGAAATCTTGTTCTACAGTATTTTGAATGACCATCATGTTTGGATTTCCTACTTTCACGAAGAAAATTTATTAACCATTTTTATGTTGTGCATTTTAAATAGTGTTATATTGAAATAAAACCACATTGGTTATCCATAAAGAGTTGAAATTTGTAGTAAATAAATTATTAATGATGTGGGAGGGGTAATTTATCACGATGAGTTATAAAATAATTACATGATCGATATAATTATTAACTAAAAACAATGAACTTCAAACGAATTTCAATATACTATAAAAATATTATTGTTTTAATGTGAATATTTTAACCTATAAATTGAATTGTATTGTTTGAATAATTTTAAATTAAATATGAAATATAAATAATATTATTACTTAAAAAAATTATTGATTAATTATTATGTAGAAAATTCTCACTTTTTAGGAATGATATTTTTTGATACAAACATATGTTATCATAAATTTAATTTCTATTATTTTTATGTTAAATTATTATAAATAATTTTAGTAACTTTTAAAAAGTTATTTTATAGAACGATATCATTTTATGGATCACTATATCAAAATAATATTAGTGTGATATTTTATGTATTTTTTTAGAAATATTTATTATTAATTAAATTGTGAAAATTTGGATTTGTATTGAAAATAATATTTCAATTTCAAAAATTTATAAATTCAAATTATATTTTGTATTGTTTTTTTTTAAAATATGTATTCGATTTTTTTTAAAACTTATCAATTTATAGATATTTAAAATAATTTTATACATTAATTTTTCATCGAAATATTTTAATACATAAAATGACTTTTACAGAAAACTTTTACTTTTTCATAGCATATAAGATTATTTTTAATTTATATTTATCAAAATGTGTGAATTGAGTATTATGAATTTGATTTAATATTCATTATTTAGAGGATAATATTTTTATTATTAGTCCCTTTTAATTATCTACTATGAATAGTATCTGTATTTTATTTTTGTTGCCATAATAATGTAAAATTATGTTATATAGGGTTAAAATTAATTTCATAAGGATTAAAATTAATCAAAAAACCAACCATAATTTCATTATATGGGCCTATTTCATCCATAATAATATCCAATTCACAAATATGACCCTTTTTTCAATTTTACATTGATTTTATCCTGATGAATATTGATTTTATGGATATATTAAAATAATCTACTATCCATATTTTCTTTCAATTATTTCAGATATTTAAACAACAATAATTTGGATATAAATATTCAATTTAAAGTGTAAATAATTTTTTTATCAAAAAAATTTATTAATTATTTTTTTAATGAAATAATTACCATAAATTCTTATTCAATATCAGCAGAATAGTTTTTCTTTTAATAGGAAAAAATATTTGCATAATATTAAATGTAATATAATTTTGTTTAATTACTTTTTAAATGTGTTATTTGATAATTATAATATTTGATGGATTTTTAAATGTGTTATATTAATTTGTTTTAATTTTTTTTCAATTTTAAATGGAATTCATAGATTAAAAATTACATCAATTCCAATTTGTAAATAATAATGATTTATTAAATTATTTTATATTCCAAAAAATATTATCATATGAAATGTGAAAATAAGAATTTTTATAAAATCAAATATGGTCTATTTATGTGTTAAATATCATTTAATATTATCATTCATTTCACCTTTACTGAAAAACAATCCTGATAACACGATAAGTGTCAAAAGGGTCCATGGGGGTTATCATATGGAGATAAGGATAAAAAAATCACCAAAACATATCAAAAAAATTTATATGGAGGATTTGAACCTATAATAAACCTATATATTATATATTTCTATTTAGATCAATTTTTAATAATAATATTATTATTTATTGACTTAATACTTTCATAAATTCAAAGAGTTCCTCTTTCCCTTACTTATAAAGTGGCAGACCATATCATCACTTCCTTACACCATATTTAAACTCTATATTATACAATCCCTATAGAAATAAGATCCATACATATATACCAATTTATTTAATTGTTTATTCTATTAGAAACTAATCATTATTGGATTTGGGGTATAATCCTAAAAAGGTTGTGTGGTGAAGGGGTGAATTTCTAAATCAATATTTTTAAATTTTTTTCTTATATGAACTCCTAAAAATATTCATAAAACATGATAAAATAACAATAAGAACATATTCCATTATAATTTATTTTTTATGTTAATTGAATATCCATTATCCATATAATTAATGAATGAAATTAGAAATGAAAATGTCATTCTTGTATATGAACGAATGTGTTCTAGGGAACCGATGCAATTTTTTTATCACCACCCTGTATATCTAGTTATAATGATGGAATAAAGGAATATATATATATATATGTGTGTGTGTGTGTGTGTGCGATATTTATACAATATTTATATTTTATCAATGATAAATTATAATTTAATTTCTCTCCATTCTATCTATTGAATAATTATATCATCGTTTCTGTAAACATGTGGAATACCACCTTCATGAATCAATGTGATTTATTTATCATGAACCAATCATACAGATGGTATGTACATGTTTATAAAATTAAATAATATGATATTGATGGTATAATTATAATTATTTAAAGATAATATTATATGTATATTATCTCTTATATTATCATTTAAAAATGAATGTGTTACTGAAGCTTATATTTGACTTTCCATCTCCAATATAGTAATGCTGTTCATTTTTAATAACCATCTTTAATGTATGGATTTATATAGATAATTAGAGAAATGTAATTATTATGGAATGAATTTCATTTCTAGGAATGAGTACTTATTGATCACTTTAACCAACATAAGGTTACCAAAATTATTTTGGACATACCACTTAGATATAATTAAAACTTATAACCTAAAATTAATTAATTATAAAATCAAAATGTAATAAATTAATAAAGAACATGAAAAAAATATTAATCATGTAAATAATTTTCATATGTTTATTATTATATATTAATCGGTACATATTTATGATTTAGACTCAAGGTAAGGGACACTTTAATATAAAAGATTTTTTAAATTTTTCTATGATTAGTTATAAAAAATATTTTATTCTATTACCATATTCAAGAAATTATTTTATGTATGGACAAAATATAAATCTAGTGGACTTTTTATGTCTCCATAAAAATTCATTAAATATTTTTCAAAATAATTATGGTAAACTATTCTATGAAATATACTATGATTATCTTTATAAAAGGAAAATTAAATTTACTGTTTTATTGTATAGTATTTTAAAAAAATGCCCCACTAGAGTTGCAATTATTTTTTATTTGGATATAATTATAAAATTCCCTTTGGGTAAAAAAACCCACCTTCTATATACTATCGGTAATTTAAAAAATTTAATTAATGTAATTGATATTTCTATATTCAAAAATTATTTCTTAATGCTGTAAATAATATTATTATATAAATTTGTTACAATTATGTTATCTTTATTGATATTTTTTCAATGTTAATGAGTTGTTTCATTAAAATAAAAACATGGTTAGTTCCATTAAGAAACTACTATTGGTGGTTCCACTTTATATATATAACATATTGGGTAAAAATTATATTTAGGTCAACTGTATTGTTTATTTCACTTGTAAGAGTGATTTTAATATTGATAAAAAATATTCTTCCAATTTAGGAACAAGATATATTTATAATGATTTTGTTTTTATGAAAGTATAATAATTATTAAAGGATATCTATTTCAGTTATAAATAAATAACTGTATGTCAAAATTATTATGAGAAAAATCTAAAACACTGTGAAAAAGTAATTATTATATTTTTATGATTCAAAAGAAATATTTCAATTTTTAGTTTTTCCCTTTGAAATTTTTTATGAAATGTTTTATGAAATTAATTGAATAGAGAAAATTAATTCGTGAGGATGAAATTTTTTATTTTAGGACCAATGATTATTTAAAATAGGATTATTTTTATATGTTTTCCAAGAAAAAAAGGTTTGTTTATATTTTTTATATGTCCCATAATGATATTTTTTCTCATCCCTAGTTAGAATATATTTTTCACATGGTTTTACGTATTATTAGGGACAACGATTAGGTCATGAATAAAATTGTGAAGATAGGTCAAAAAAATAAAAATTGTTATTTCTTAAAAGTTTTTTACTCAAGGATTAATTGAAACATTCAGGAAGTTTAAAAAATGTGATTTAATATTTATTTATCTAATGGGGATTATTAATTCAATAAAACTCTAAGAAATAATGATAGTCTAATATAATATAATATTGTGTTGACTAAAAAAATGTTTACATAATTTTTATTTTTAGGTTAGTAAATTTTATATCTTAATTTATTAATACCTATTGATTCCATTATTGATTATGCTTCTAGATATGAATTTATTTTAGTGTATGTGAGATATTATTTCTAGGGATGAATATGTTATTTTTGGAAAGTGTGAATGAATATGATTTCATACCCATTTGATCATATTTTCCTCTACTGATTGATATCTCCCATGATTACAATTAATGATCATGTTAACTCCCCAATTTATACGTCTTATTCTATAGGTATGTTAGAGGGTTCTCAATGTGATGAGTCCTAAAGGGTTAACAATCTAAAAAAATGGGGGAGAGTTTGATGAGTGTACTTAAATAATATGATTATGTATCTATTCATTAAATACAGTAATCTTTTCCTATCCTTGGCTATGTATTATTATGAAATTTATTCCATATTCATCTAATATATTAAAATATTTAGGTAAGTTTTTTATACTTTTCTTCAATCAAAGGAAGACTATAAAATATTTAGAGGAGACATTGAATAGAATCTATAAAATGAATAAACATGTAACATGATAAATGAAGTAAATTCTTGTATAGTGGTTGGTATAATATAGAATTTAATATATAGAGTAAGTAGTGGTGTTGTTTTGTAATAAACATGAATATAAAATAATACAAGGTGATATTTAAAATATTCGATAATATTCTAATTTATATTTAATTTACACAAAATAATTGGTAGACTGAGATATAAGAATTGTTGGGATTGAATTTAATATTAAATTAACCAATAAAATAATAGAAAATAAAATAATATTTCAATTTATTATATTATAATTTGAGACAATGAGTGGGAATTATTTAGAGATGTTTGGGATTAGATATAACTATCAACTAAATAGAGTGTATTAATGATCCGAATATATTAAATATCTATCAATTATATATAGTTATGTTTATCAATACTTTCTATTGTTTAAGTGTTAATTATATAGTAAATTATGTAATAAAAGAAATATTGATAAGTTGGGGAAATTACTTGAACATGTAAACAATTGGAAAATGTAATGGAGAATATGAATATATACATCACTTTAATAGAATAAATTTTATTTATATTTCCTCCATCATTCATTTTTAGGTGAAAAAACTATTCAATATATGAATATAAGATGAAGAAAAACTAACTTGGAAGACTAAGAATAATGGATATTATAGAAGTGAATATGTATCCATTTGGACTGGATTTCTATAGTGAAGGAAGAAGAGTATGATTATGCTATTATATTGAAAATATATAGGTTTGAAATTTATACATATCAAATCAAAAAAGAATCCATTAGATGGAAAATAGGTATAAGGATAAGCATATTGTACTCACTGTTTATCTAAAGTAATCGTAGAGAATATACAAAATGATTAATTATATTATCTATTTATATTACAAGACTGATAACATGATATGATTGAACAATATAAATGGATGTTTTTATTATTGCCTCATATTTGGAAATGATAGCCCATTAAAATCAAAAATTATATTAAACATAGTGATTTATTGAGATGTATCAAAAAACATAGAGGCCATATTTTAATATCAAAAAATCTAGAATCACTTGAGAATAATTTATTTTTTTAACTTATAACTCTCAGTCATATCCAATTATATGATATTTCAATCTAATGCTTGAAATACTAATCCATTTTTTAGAAATTTTTAATTGAGGGAAACCTATATTAAATTAATAACATGTAAAACCAATTTCTTCTTGTGGTGGAAGAGGATAAAAAGTTAGTTTTAAAAAGGGTTTTAAATATTCAGTAAAACAGAATGTATATTTAACATAATTTTAAGTATTTAATAGATATTATTAAATTGAAACATGATCTTATTTCCTCCCTCATTCATAATATGGAATATTGTGAGAAATGCCAATATAATGAAGAATAAAGAACATTAAACATTATGGACATGATTCAAAAAAATGTTATTGGTTCATTGAAACATTAAAACACTCATTATGAGTGATAATTCATATAATTTATTAATGATTATAATATGAGTATTTGAATAATGTTTAGGTTTACCAATAATTAAATCATAGCGTGTGTCAAATTGTTCAAAAAGAGTGATGAAAAATAAATTTGGCAGTCGATAAAAAGTTAATTTTTATAAAGGTAGTTTACTTAGTTTAATTGAGTATGATAATTAATTATAAAATAATCACATCAATCATAATTTTTAATCTCATGAACCACACCAGGTCTCCATCTAACTCAGTGCCCGAACCAGTCTATGTCATGGATCGAGGTCATTTTAGATCCCCATAATCTAGAAACTAGTTCATAGGTATCAGTAACATTCTTTGAGAACAATTTTCCCCAAATATATATATAAACAAAAACTAATTTTAAATATTCCAAATAATAAATTAATGAACCAAAAAATACCTTAAGAATTTGTAAAATTAAATATTAAACATTAATCAAAATCCCAAAGAAGGGATACAATAAAGAAAACTAAAAAACACCATCCAAAACCATCATTCCACATGAGGGGCCACATCCTCAAGCCACCATAACCTAAATCACAAGATAAGACCACTAAAATCCCACACCATGATCACAGAACATCCAAGATTTTCTAGGAATAAATATACAATATGATATACAAACACCAAAGAGAGTAAGTAGTGTGTGAGACAAATTCCATTAAGATGACACCCATGAAATAGGTTACATAGTATAAAATTTAAATGCAATATGACCTTCTCTTCTAAATTCATGCTTTAAAAACACTTCTATGAAGAAAATTTATTAGGTAAACATTTTAAAAAGAAATCATTGAAGTAAAACCATTTCAGAAAAAATAGCATAAATGTGAATGTGATGTTATAAATATCACACACACTTAAGTGGTCTTTCATATTCCAACGGATGACACCACATCATTTATAGTATACAACTTTGGCTAAATATCATATTGTTAATCTAGATCATGTGTCCCCCTAGAACCTCATACCTTGGTGAAATTTGGTATAGTATCTTAAATTGTCAATGTCCTTATGCACGAGCCACTAGGGAGGAGAAACATCCAATATTATAGTGATGATCAATGATCACCATAGATTAACTATCAATATATCTATGTGAAATAGGGACAAGACACTTCTGAATCACTAGTGCACCAGTTGTAGTCCTCCCACCATGATACCCGAGATTCCACTTGTACTTAATTTCATGTTCACATGTCACACATACTACCACTTTCACAAAAACATAAAGAACATTATAAAAATAAGGGGAAATCACCATTTTCTATGATCAAAACTACCTCCCATTTTACACACACACTAAAGCCATTTTCAAGTACTTTTACCACCGCTTGAAAAATTTATAAAACCCCATTGAAATTAAATCATGAATTTCACATGAACATTTTAACCGTTTTTTGGTGCCAAGTACCTTTCAAATACATGCATCCAAACCCAAATCAATTGAAAAACAAATTCCCTTCATTTAATAATTTTTTTACTCATTTTTATAAATGTTCAAAATTACAAACATGTTAATGTATTAAATTTCCATTTTAAAAACCTACACCCAAACCCATTCACATCACAAGTGCATTTTAAACCCCAATTAACACCATAAATAGAACCTTAAAAAATTACAGTGATATCCCACACTAATGTACACACATAAAACCTATCCATTTAATTAAAAAAGTTCATTCTCAGAACATAAGCATGTGAATATACATATATGTACATTCCGCACCACACAACTAAACAATAAAACCAATTTATGAAATCAAACAAGAATATTAGTTGCATATAATAATGTTAGTTCTGGGAAATACCATCTTCTCATTAATAAACATAGAGAAAAATGTGTGAAATCAAATCCTCAATTCATTATCACAATAAATAAGAAATAAAACCCTAACTAATAGAATAAAACCCAAAATCATATATTAACACCCTAAATTGAATCCTATACCAGTGGGAACAACAAAATCCCCAAAACAAAAGAGTAGAAACCCTGAATGAAGAGTAAAATATGAATAAAGAGAAGTTACCTGAGATATCAATAATGATCTATACCAAACCGACCATGAATCAATGCCCAATGATTGCGAGAGATCGAGGGAGTCATGCCTTAGGCTGGGGAGATAATGGGGGTTGAAAATGGGGGAATATAGTTAAATTTTGGGAGGGAGAGAAAGAGGAAAATAATTTATAATGAGTTGGCATGGCTTCATAGTTTGTCTGTATGTTTTCCCAAACCATGAGTAGAAAATTACAACGCCTCTAACTTGCGAGACCAATCCACACATTGACCTAGTCCAATCCACCCGACCATGCGGAGGTCGTGCAGTAGGTTCTATCTTCTACTGCATAGTTTCATAGTTTGGGTGAATAATTACCACTATCCATGATCCAACAATGTGTAGGAGCCTGCCCAATAATAACACTCTATTTCACTCTATAAAATAAAAGGAAACATGAGGGATAAATCTTGTAAAAAAAAATTACCGAAATAAAAACCCGTCACAACTTGTTTCCATGAGAAATTAACAAAAACTTGACTCGAACCGGATCAAAGTAAACCATAAAAACTTGACTGTGACAATTCTCCCCACTGTAACACTTTTGGCCCCCAGAAACCCATCCCAATGTTGATTTAAAGGAGATAACAAGTACTAATTTTCAACTGAAATAGATTCACAATTATTGACAGATGACCAGGCAAGCAAAACACAACAATTTAGAAAAAAAAGGTTTAAGAGTTGTAGTCTAGAGAAACAAATGGAATTTCTGCTATGTGCCACCTACCATAAACATCTAGGAAACCTCTTGATGATAGATCAATGTAAAGGAAACTTTCACAACACTCAATCCAATTATATTTGTCAAAAAAACCTAGTCATCACCAAGGAATACTTATGCTGCATGCAAGAAATGAGAAAATGGAATCAATCCAAATCCCAAAACCAAATTCCTTAAACATCACCAAATTAGGGTCATACAATTTACCTAGAACGAACAATGACTTAGAGTAATTATAACACATCCATTATTCAATAGAAACAATTGGAGCACTCCAACCACAACATTTCCTCAAAAATTATGTTGGGGTTTAGATAGCTATGAACAATACTATCTTTTACAAAGAAAACACCATGAAGAACCGAACTATTGACATATAGAGGCCCGAATGAAATACCCACTATAAAAAACCTAACACTTCATAATAATCCATATAACAAATGTGAAGATTCCGGAATGGACTCCCCACCCTAATTAATAGGCTTACATTGGTTCACTCTTGGGAAATTTCAGCAAAACCCATGGTGGGTCTCCCCATTGTAATAACTATTGAGCTAGCTTTCCCGAATAGCAGGGTAGGATAATGGAATCCTTACACGGACTAACTAAAAATAATTATGCACCTATTGATCTCCCAATTTATTGAAAATGACTAATTAAAATCCAAAACAAATAGATAACACTGTTTGGATCACCAGTCAAACGGGAAACCCCATCCTCGAATGTTCCCCACAAAAAATGGTATTGAAACCAAATAAAAAAGCTGCATATACAAAAACAACCATACGAAAATTTAAACCCATATCGATATGAGAAATAAGGCTCAAAAATAAAAAACAACCCCACCTCTATATAACAATGGAAGGACTCATAATCCTTTATGAGTAAAAACATTATGGAACCGAGTTCTTATGTCCCTTTTCAACACATGGAACACCTTGAGATGAAATAGTTATACAAGAAATTTGATCTGCAACAATTTAAAATATCGATGACTGATATTAGAAAAGGACACCTCACATTCATGGGATTCCTGAATAAATACCATCTTCACTCCAATACATATCGCGGATGCTCTGGTGATGGAAGCATATCCTACCTCGTAGTCAGGTGTTTAAATCCATAAACAAAAATTATTTTTCTAGCACTAAATGAAACTATACCTCAATAGAGACAATACCATCAAACATAACACACTATTTCATCCACTTACATCTACATGACTCATTCACCAAGTCAAGGGATTATATGGGGAATTCACATCACCATTTATTACATTGAATGGGAACCATCTGGAGGAATGAAACATATAAGAAAACATCATGTACAATGAATGAATTTGAGACATCCGGAATAGAATCACACTTATATCACAATAGAGGATATCGTGAAATGTTTCAAAACCTCCACCCTTGAAAATGAGTGAGAACGCAATACCACAAGGAGTCACAGAACATGGCCATTTGGACTTATTCAAACATTATAAAGAATGTGGCCATAAATTGAGACCCAAATGGAACTCAATTCTTGAAAACTTCCATAGTAGCCTCTTTTGGGATGAATTCCTACATTGGTGGTCTATAAGGAAACCCATCTTAAATGAGAGAAATGAAAGTCCAAAAGTCCCTTTATAATAGATTCCATAATCAAAAAATATGTACTTCTCACCTTCACAAAGTGTAATTCCCCGCACTTTTTCTACGTAAAATCTTCAGACACATAGAATCAATAAAACAAAAAACATCCTTAGACTCCTCTCGCATCTATTCTCCCACTGGAAGAAGAATTTCATAACTGATATAAAAAGGAGCAAGACTCATCTCTCAAAATTCAGGGTTATATTCTTTACATTGATCAATTAGAGGACATTCCAATAATGAATCAACCATGGGTATAATTCAATTGTGCATTAACTTCATTATGGAAGGAGTACACTAGCCAGTGATGGAAAATCCCAAAGACCCAATCAAACTTGTCCATTGGAAAACAGAAGAAACAAAATAACAGTTAAAACACGAGTGAGGTGGGGGGCACCGTAAGGGCTCCCCAAAACATTCTTCAATGAACCCATAAACCATTATCCAATGACTAACCATTTACCAAAAAAAAACACAACTCAAAACATCAGATAAACATGAAGGGTCTTCAAACTCAATATGTCTTGAAAGGAAAATAATAAATCATAATAAATTACACCAAAAAACAGTAGACTATCAAACATTACATGATTTTATTTAAAAAAAAACACCATTGATAATAAATTAAGTTGGGTGACATGCACATTCACCAATGTTACCAAATGGGCCTCATGCATACATGTTCTCTTTCCACCATAGTTACTCATACATTTTTAATCACATAATCGAAGAAGGTGGTCACCAATGAGAATACATGTGTTTCAAAAAAACCACTCCATTTTCTAATGAAATAGTTTACTCACACCTCTTCTTCTATAAACCAGTATCCCATTACAAAACACATTTATAAATTCTGAATAATTTCTTGAAAACACCAATCTTTCAAAAAAATTATTTTTCAACCCTCACAAATAAATTTTAATGCAATTCATTTCACATTAAAATATTCACAGTTTTACGTCAAACTCTACATCACCAAACCCATTTAAATAAGCTCTCATTCATCTTTATTTAAAATACATTTCAAGAAATTCACGAATCATTCTAAAATCTCAATAATAACCAAATCAAAATCCACTTTCAAATCCAAAATTGAAATAAAAAAACATTTATTCCCATTCAAAATATTTTTCAAATACCAATTTATAAAATTAATAACACATTATAATATATTGAAAAATCCCATTTAAATCGGTTTCAGTCATATAACAAACCCTATATTACACCATCTTGAAAATCATTCAACTTCCTCTTTAAAATCCATTTTAACATTTTCTCAATCAAGGGTTTTAGAAAATAAATCTATGAACCCAATGAGACATAACATTATTTGAGAGTAAACTAATGTCGAGGCAAAACAGGTAAATATGGTTGGAGGCCATATGTCGGTCACACCACCATCATGGGGAGTGTTATTGGGTAATTCCCCTAGCTCCACCTAACATTCCATGCCCTTTCTCTCATTGATATCGGTATCCCAACTCCAATTACATATCCCCAAGTAACGAGCAACAACAAGGGTTAAAATACCTAGATGAAACCCAAAATCTCTTAGTATCCTGAGTCTAGTAAGGAGGTGTGATATCTAGGAACCCTTCTCGTAATTAGTGTTTCAAATCCCTAAAATAATAGCTCTCCTCTACCTAAAATCTCCTCCATGTAACAAGAATGAATAGATAATAATATCGCTCTGATACCATTTTGTCATGAACCAAGAGAGGTCACTCTCTGACCCAACGACTAACCCAATCCATATCATGGACAAACGTGCATTCCCAATCATCATGGGTAGGAAAAAATATCATGTGTATCACAAACATTCAGTGGGAACGATTTTAGCCAATTTCATACATATAAAAAAAACATTTAAATATGAAAAATATAAAATTACAAAACCAAACCATACCTTATCAATGTTTAGAATTGATGTTTACACTAAAAACCCAAAAAGTACAAAAACAAAGAAAAATAAAAAACCCAAACCCAAACCTCATGACACATGAGGGACCATATACTCAGGCCACTACCACAAAACACTCAAGATAATACCACTAAAAACCTGCACCCTGATCTCCAAACATTCTAACATTACATGGAACAAACATACAATATGATCTACAAACACCCAAGGGTGTACGTAGGGTCCGAGAAAAGTCTTAATATGATGCCACCCAGAAAATAGGTTCCATGATATAACATTAAAATATAATATAACATGCTCATGTAAATTCATGATTAAAAAAACACTTCTATGAAAAACATTTATTAGTTAAAAATTTAAAAGTCAATACTTTGAAGGAAAACCATTTCCCAAACACCAAATTAAATGATGAAGATATTTTATAAATATCACATATTCTCTAGAGGTCCTCTGTATGCCAACAGATGGCACCACATCATATATAGTAGTGCACCATGGGTAAATCCCCTAGAGTAAATCTAGCTTGAGTGGGATCCTTGAACCTTAAACCATTGTTGAAGGTGGTATAGTAACCCTAGCCATCAGTGTACTCATGCACAAGCCACTAGAGTAGAGAAACATCAAAAGTTATAGTGGAGATCAAAAATCATCATAGTTTAGTTAGTGTTGTAAGCATCTATCTAGCTACATGAAACAGATAAAATCCATTTCTGATTCCCTAGAGCACTAGTTCTATGCCAACTACCTAGATAATCAAGAATCCTTTACACTCAAATTCATGTTCACATGTCACTCATAAATCAACTTTCACATTAACATGCCAAAAACTATAAATATACGGGGAAATAATCATTTTCATATGAAGCATGCTGCTACCTATTTTAAAAATAAACACTGAAATCATTTTCATTCACATTTACAACCACTTGAAAAAATCATAAAACCCTTTTGAAATTATCTCCATAAATTCACATAATCAGTTTAAACTCTTTCCTGGTCCAAGACCCTTTCAAATGCACACACATAGACCCATTTCATATCAAAAAATTATTCCATTCATTTAAACAACTTATAACTCATTTTAAAAAATTCCTCAGATGACAAAAGGAGTTAAGTTATTGAATTTAATTTTTTAAAATAGACACCCAATCCCATTCATGCCACAATGTACCCTTCAAAACGTGATTCACAAATTAAAAAGGTCCCACAAAACATTCCCATGAAATCCCACACTAATTCACACACATAAAACATATCCATTTCCCTTTATAAAATTCATTTTCACCACATAAACAAGCCAAAAAAAATAAAAATAGTTTTTACACCACATAATCAAACCATGGGACATATTTATAATATAAAACAAGAATATATTAATTTATTTAATAATTTTGGGGCATGGAACAACCTACCTCTCCGGAATAACCTTATGAAAAATGTTTTGAAATCACATCCACATCAAATTCACTCCAAAAGGATGATAAAAGAAACCTTAACCAATAGAATCTATTTTAAAACCCAAGATTAAAACCCTTAATCAAATCATATAACTAGTGTAAACCTAAAACACCATAAGTGATGAGAGGAAACCCTAAAAGTAGAGGGAAACAAGATATAAGAGGACTTACATGAGGTATCTAGAAGGATCCATACATAAAATGCTCATGAATCAAATCCCATAGAGGGGGAAAATGAGGGAGGTGGATATAAGGTTGGGGAGTCTGTGGGGGTCAAGCAAGGAGGCCAATGGGGTTAAATTCGAGTGTGATAAAAGGGGAAAATAATTTCTAATGATATGTCATGGACGAATGGTTAGTCTACACAGTTTTCGAAACCATGCGGAGACTGTGAAACTACCTCGACCTAAGGAATCCTAGTTGTATGCTAATGTGGTCCATGGCGCCTGGCCATGCAGAGGCCGTGTAGTAGGTTTAGTCTTATACCACATGGTTTCCTAGGATGGGTTCATGGGTACCAGTAACCGTGTGCCAACCATGCATAGTAGCATAGCCTTCCAAAACTCACCATTTTACTCTTAAATTATAATAGACACTCAAGGGGTAAAGTTATGCCAAATAAAAAAATAAATAACACACCAAAAAATTGTACTCGTCACACCCAGTTCCTTTGATAATTTTCTAAAAACCCGACCAGAATCAGATTCAAGGCATACATAAAAACCTAGGTGTTACATTTAATATATGTGGAAACCCTAAAAAATGTATTGTTAGAAATAAAGAACAAAAATGAAATGATACAACCATTTGATAATGGAAATATTAAGTAATTACTAGATGGAAAATGTGAATGTGGTGTTATTTTCAAAAAATCGTGGCTTGTTAATGCATGAAGAGAAATGATATCCATATGTGATGTGTAATGAAATAAATCCAACACATAAATATTTATAGATGTTTTGATGTAATAATTAAATTATGAATAATGAATGAAATTGAAGAAAATATTTTGATATAGATAATGGATTATTTTTAGGATACTCAATAAATATTAATTTCTAATTATTATTAAATATGAGATTGAACAAAACTTTCAATTTGGATAATGGGAAAGTTATTCATTTAAAGTATAGTAGAATGATTGGAAATGCGTGATTTGATGAATTTTGAATAAAAAATGGAAATTGGGAAAAATTCCAAGGCACGTCAAAACACAACTCATGAAGTGTATCATATGGTTGAATCTAAGGGATAAGTGGAAATTAAATAGAGTCATCCATTGACAGAAAATAAAATTTTAAAACAAAATATGGTTGATTAAAATATCATATTGGAGAAATAATCATCCACACAAACAAAGAGGATGGAAATTATGACAAAAATTACTCTATTATTTCAGGAGGATAAAAATTTCATTTTAAAATAAATAAATCATGATATAATGTTTTTAAAATATAATGAATAGGATTTTGTATTTATGAAAATTTGACATGGGATACCATGGAATGGATGAGAGATCAAAGGTAAATTATAACCACATTTTTCCTTAGGAATATATATGATATTCATGGATGATTTATATAGAACAAGGAGTAATTTATTTATAATTACTATGCTCAAATATTGGGAATAAATATGGAAAAGTTATGTGGAACAGAATAACGATTTAGAGTGGATATGATAGTAATATTTCATAAACTATGTGTGAAAAAACAATCTATACATTGAATAACAGATGTGTTTTTAATTTTTATTGATAGAGATTAAATTTCTTACAAATTATTGTGGTATATTAATGTTATTAATTTTTAACCTTGAGCATAGAATTCATGATTAGATATATACATGTTGAAATCAGAATTCAAGAGAGTTGGAACTGATCCCAACCATTATAAAAAATTGATTTTAAGGAAGATTAGTTTATAATACTTATTTATATTGATTATAAATTTCTAGAATTATGTAATAAGTCTATGGGGGTATATTTCACAATTTATGAGTTTAGATATTAATATTGTACTATTAGTGAAATTATATATTTTCATGGGTTAATGGTGAGAATAAATGAATTAAATTCTCTCATTTATCAATAAAAATTAGAATTGTAGTGGTTGAATATATTTGATTTTCATGATTTTATAGTGACTTAAACTGTAAATGTGGTTGGAATTAAATATGGAAAATTTAATATGGGGAATTCATTGATAATATATTTTATATGGGAAGGACTAGAATCAAATTATACATGAAAAATGCATATATTGACCATATCTATGATATTTTTATGATTTTTAGGTTTTACAATGCTCCAAATGAGGGACACCATACTACGATAAATGGAATCACATTACATATCTATGATACAAATTGCTATTGATTTAGGTTTTTTTTGAAAATGGATAAAAATTTAAAAAATATATTTAGACTAGGTTTGAGACTTTGAATATAGAAAATCCATAAGAATCAGATATTTAATTATTTGAGGATGATAGTTTTTTGTATATTAATGGAGGATGAGAGCACATATCTCGGTTAACAGAATTGGAAATATTTATGATATGAAGGTTTGTAAAAAATTACATTGGATGATGAAAAAACTCAACCGTTTAAAAGAGAATGTTGTAGTGTCTTTGGTGATTTATAATAAAAAATGTTTGATTGAGTTAAAATTGATCCAATATTAAAATAATTTTAAAAACTATCAAAATTTGAAAATAATTTAATTAAGGAAAAATATGATAATGGAGTCATCAACATTGATCGTTTTGGAATAAATATACAAGTGGGTGATATATATAGAAAACGTTTTACTAAAATAAGGTTTGAGAATCATCATTTGAATCTCATTATCATAATAGCTTTCTCAATATGAGGAGATTCTACATATCCCCTCCCGCATATGAATTTTATGTTTATTTTGTTTTATTGTGTTTATATGGAAATCTATACTTGGGTTTATTTTTAAATGTTTATAAATTAAGGATTGGAATAGTTTTAGAGATATAGAGTTAATATGGGTATCATAAGACCTATTGGGATATCAATATTTTTAATAATCAAAAGATGCATCTTAATAACAGAATTCTCATATCAAGATGTAAGAATTTGTCTCTAAGGGGGGGCTATGATATATAATAATGGTGGTGTGATGTCCCGGACCTATATGCTAATTAATGAGTGTTTCTATCCTTATTGAAAACATAGCCTCAAGCATATATTCCTGAATTCCATAGGTTTCTGACTAAAAGTGAGGGCCTAGGGTGTGTCTGTGGGAAGACTATTCCCTAATTAACAGAGTGTAACACAACAGAAGGAATAAAAAATAATAGTGAACAGTATATGAAATATAAAATTTATAAGTAAACAGTCGAAGAAAATTGATGTAGTAGATAAACGTGAATAATAATAACTATATCAACTGGAACAATGATGATGTAATGACATGTCACACAAAAACTGGAAAACCTGAATATAAGATAATAGGATCAAAAGTCCCAAAATGCAAAAGAAAATAAAGACTACTATGAGAATCCTCATATCCTACTCAGTCATCTACTATCATGCCCTATCCAAATAGCATGAAATAATGTATTGGAAAATGTATACTTCTCTGTGTTAATACCTTCAACTATGTAATCCACTCTTAGTACCAAATGGTTCCCAAAGAGGGTGTGATATAAATCTTAGAGGGCCATCACCAATGGTGTCTACAACATCCAGCCTGTGTAATATAATATTAATGTGTGTAGGAATGGATATATAATATAAGAAGTAAAATATTACTAAATACCTTTGTACCTGCTTCAGCCCTCATCTAGTGTCTGATCATTTAACAAAATCATTGATTAAAAAAATACCATTTATTGTTAATTGGTCATGTATGGAATATCCAACACTGACATCACCTCATTATAGTATATGTAGTGATTTCCCCAAGATGTAACAAGGAATCCTAACAATGATATCTAGTGAGGGGGTTCTAGGGTAATAACCACAGTAATGTAAATCTCATGGAACTCTAACTCATTAGCATGTAAGTCTAGATAAGGGGTAAGTGTGTAATCCAATGAGTGTAATACAAGGAATTCAATATTATTCCGCTTATCGAGTCTATGGTTGTTGACCAAGGTAAAATAGGTCTATGAAAAGACAGGGAAATATAATATTTCACAATGGAACCTACTAGTCGATGCTGGATCCAAGGATTGTATCTGAGGTATCCTATAATGATAAAAGGTATCCGATTTTATTAATCTGGGAATCCAAGAAATATAAAATAAAATAATTCTAGGTGGGTATTAACCTAATAAAATCGCATCCTTGAATCGAAATGGGGTTCCTAAGACCTAGGGCATCCTCCTCTCAAAATCCATGGTGATCTCGACTCAATAATTTCCAATTTGATATTGTAATCATGTAATAAATAATTTGGTTCATGTCTTTCCATCCCTTAGTGTAGATAATTCAAGTAGAGTTGATACCACTATTTATGGGCCCATCCCTTTTCTTCCATTAGTTTGGATAGGCCAAGTAGCATTGCAATCATTAAATCAAGTCTAAATTTATCATTAATGAATATTCAAATATAATAGTTCCCTCCACTAACTTCTATCAAGATGGAATGGGGTGCTGCATACATATAACCATTACTCAATCTCTTTTGTTAAGGCCAAATAATTTACTTAGTATGACTGAAATTAAAAATTCATCATTTAATAATCATTTGAATCACATAGCATAGGCGGATTAAGTGGTGAAAATATAGGGTACATGCAGTTATAAATTTCCCATTAATAACAAGTCATTTATTGTTTAATGTATCATCTTCAAGAAGATCAAGAAAAGGCACACTCGAATAGTGCCTCAAATGTGTCAAAAAATTCCAAAAACCCAATTGTGGAATAACCATTGACACAAGGTATATAGAGTTGTGGGTGTAACCAATAAGAACTTATCACATTTATGGATACAACATAACCATACAATTCTATCAAGTATAACCATGGAATGTAAAATTAATAAACTACTTCCGATGAAACTGGTGAGCCCACACAAACATTCTAAATTAAAATAACATTAAGGATAAGTTATAGAACAATCACATTAGGGTTCTACATTCATTATCCACCAGTATTGGACCTTAATTTTTTTCATATTAGATTAGATCTATGAAAAGGTGAAATATACTCACTTAATGATTCCTAAGTCGGGAGTGAAATAGAAGAAGAATAGAAAAATAAGACTGGAGTACTTATTATTGTGAATCCAACATGGTGAACAGTTGCTCGAATGGATTCTAGACGAATGAGATCTCCTGTTCCCTAAATTTGGTATTCAAAATTCTTCAAATGGGTGAAAATGGATGAAGATACCGTTGGTTTATGAGTTGTGAAGAAGGATGAGGATTAATATATCATTAAGGGAGAATCAAAAAAAATTACCCAGAGAATAGCCTATACATGGTTTTTTCACACTGTTTTACAAATAATGTGAAGCCTATGCACCATCCAGCGTTACATTATCATTTTCAAAAAAAAACATTTAAGGGGATGGTGAGAACCCTCACAACATTAAACACCAAATGAAACTACATATTTGTTGAAGAACAGTTTGAGCCGATTGGAATCAATTTCCATAAAAAATATCCAAGGAATAGAATTTTCCTTGGAGTCATGTTAGTCCTTAAAAATTCCTTCATACTGAATTTCCATGTTTTCCCATGATTTCGTGAATTCGTCCATGTCAATATTTCCCATATTTAAGCCTCTAAGCAGAATACATGCCTGCCTATCAATCCACTCCCCTTATTCCTTAGTAGTGATCACACGAATCATTCTTCCTGTCTTCTTCAATTCTTTTATATCCATATCTTCCTCTACCATATCTTCATCTGAGTGAAAAAGTAGATCCATGTTTTCTAGCATCGATGATATCTGTTGCTAAGGATCTCTGTAAGAGCTTGTCTCACGCTGCTGTCCAGGATCCCTCTTCTTCGCCGAGGGAATGGCAGGGACTCCAACCTCACCACCTACAGACACCAGGTCGCTATATGGGTTGACCACTGCATCTGAATTGCTCACAGTAATAGGATCCTTTGGAAGATGTTTGATCTTACTTGCAGAAATTGTGATAGAAGGACTTGGTAGTTTAGAATACTCCTTCCTACATTGCCCCCTCTTGTGGGTCTTGATAAATCCATCAGAATCAGTAGTAATGAACTTTACCTTTTGTGAGGATGATCTTAGATATTCCTCTACAATGGTCACTTCCTTGGGCTCTGCGGGGACGTCCACAACATCATCAATCTCCTCTTGGGATGCAACCACAACTACCAAGTGGTCATCTTCATGTGAAGCCTCATTCATGTTTAGATCCCCATTAGCGTGGAAGTCATCATCACCCAACAATGCATACCAATTTTGAAGGTCCATGTTTGATCTCCCAGCTGTAACCGTCTGCGCATAAGAAACGGTCACCTGTATGGCCTTCCATGGCACCTCGGAGGATCCTGCCTATTGATAGCCTCTGACCATATATTGAAGTTGTATTGAGGTGTACTTCAGATCCAGACACTGGGAGTGCCCACTGGATTCTTGGTCCTCACTAGGTCCCTCAATCACCTCTATAACATTGGCTACATTGACTGGAACCATCGGAATTGTTGATACCTCTGGGTGGGCCTCCTTCACCCTATCATTGTTACCTCCAGTTGATTCGTCTTCCAAAAGAAAGTGCAGGTATTTTCCTACCTCATTACTACAACCTGAAAATTCTTTATCCAGGGGTACCACCTTATTAACACCCACATCGGATGAAGTTTCTTTGCTCACAATTTCCCCTGGAATGCACACCCCCATGTCGCTCTATAATATGTCATAAACCATAACAACATTTTTGTTTGGGGAGAAGGCAATTTGTTTCCTTATAAAATCATGTGCTGTAAGACCAAGACTGAGTCCTGGGGCCTCCATATCCTGTTGCATGACATGATCGGAACCACTGCTGGCACACACTGGTCTAACTTCCAAATATTATCTCCTACCTTCACCCATACACAATCCCGTGTCATCGTCACTTGCATCCACAACTTTCCTAGGATCCATCCTCCCATGTCTGTAGAATACCACAGGATGGCCCAGCTTCTTATAGGAATTACAGAAGGCATGCCATGTTTCATATACTACAGGTTGTTTGTGACGAAACTCTCCCTCCACTGTAATCCACACAAACTCACTTGTAATCTTCAAGACATCAAGTAACACACATATATGGGGACAAACTGGGTGGCAGATTGCCCTTGTTCTTGAATCAGCACACAGAAATCTACCCACCAGGTTACATATAAATCTCCAAATTTCGGGGTTTTGAAATGGTAGAGGGAGGTATAGAAAACTAACCCATACTCTTGCTGAAGGGGAGTCACGATGCTTGTAGAAATCATACAACCAACTAAAGAGGTAAAAACGGAGAACATTTTAGCTTCGTGGGGCACTATACCAGGATTTAATCAGATCCTCCTTAGTGGTGAATCGAATCCAAATATGCCTGGAATTGAGCAGAACCACTATTTCACTATCCATTAAATCCCCAGACCCAAAAATATACCTGTCAAATGATTCCACCGAGGGACGCCACTACTTGCAGAGCCCAATCAGGGAGAGATCCAGCAGACCCGTAGACTCGTTGAACTCCGAGGATGAAATCGAATGATTCAGAATTCATAATAGCTATTCCCAAGTAGTTTCATCCACACAGTTTTGAAAATTGTGTGTAACCCATGCATGGTAACCTAGAAAAAATGGGTTCATGAACAGTTAGTCCACACAGCCATGAGATAACCGTGTGAGGTGGTTCTGTCTAAAAAAAACATCTGTACGGTCTCCCAGATCATGCAAAATTCAGAACAGTTTACATTAAACTATGCGCCATTTCTATTTTATCTATAAAGATGGGTTCAAGCTTTTGAAAAATCCCCATACAACCATTAATCCTTTAATAACTCATTTGGAATTCATATTAGGTCCAAAGTAACTATTTATAAAGAATATTAAATGATCCATATCTAAGTGAAAAAATTGCATTCTTATAGTAATTCCCATTAAAAGAACTCCCCCACCCAAAGTTCTCCATGAAAGGGTAAATAAACAATGTCGGAGAATAACTCTTTCCACTACGAATGTACTTCGACTTCCCTTTCCCATTTATGGTCCTATACATGGTCATGGATCCATAACACCTGTAAGATAGAGATATAATTTCCTTGGAGAACCTTCATGCATTAATCAATGATGTGTACATGATACTCCTAGAATGTAGAATCAGAATAAAACATCAATTCCTTGGGATCAAAGGTATGAAGTTGGTTATCATGATATTGGAGAAGCTGTGAGATAGGAAAGACGTCATGCATGGGATGATACCTCTATGGAATTAGAAATTGATAGTCTACCGGCCGAACACTCTATAGAATTTAAAATGGACAGAAATAACGATGTTACATATTTCCATGCTTCCTTAACCTTATATTACTTAAACAGGGAAAACCCAAAAAAATGTGATCCCCAACTTGAAAATCAAGAGGTAATCAACGATGATCAACAATCGATTTTCATCTAGACTGAGTAGTAGTCATACGCTTCCTAATCATCTGAACATGCTCTGTAGTGTCCTGAACAAGACGATGACCTTGTAGGGCTACCTCACCTATATCTAGAAAGAACAAGGGTGAATGGAATGGCCTACCATATATGGACAAAATAGAACCACCTTAATTATCATCTAAAAGCTATTATTTTAAGATAACTCAATGAGATTAATATGCTTCTCCCATGAACCACTGAAATCAAGGACACATTCTCAGAGCATATCCAATAGGACAAGAATTATCTGTGATGATTGTGCATTGGTGAGAGGGTTAAAAGACATGTTTAGAAGAACCTGAGTACCCATAGATTTTAGCAAAATGTGCTTGAACTGTGACCTGAAATTAGCATCCCTATCTGAAATGATAGTACGTGGAAACCCATGTAGCCGTATGGTCTCACAGTCATACCGTCTTCCCAGTTCGTGAATTTTGTAAGTCTTTGGAATAGGAATGAATTGAGATGACATCTGTAGTGGGTCAATGACTACCCAGATAGCATCTATACCCATTAGTGACCTTGGAAAAATGACTACAAAATCCATAGATACATCTTCTCATTTCTATTAGAGGACTGGAAATGGCTGTAACAAACCCACAGGTCTCTAGTGGTATTTCTTCACCTTATGACTAGTGGACCACCTAATGATGATGCTTAAAATCATAAATTTCATTCCAGACCACCAATAATTGTTTCGCATATCTCGATACATCTATGATATTCCTGAATTAATTGCCCACAGAGAAGCGTGTGAAACATTTTTCAACTCCTCTCCCATATCTGTAGGACCCCAAATATGTCCCCAAAAATTTAGGATGTCATCTCTGTCCACCAACCAGTATGATGGTGGGTTATCTTCTAATATACTGTCAAAGAGAACCAAAACATCATGATTTCAAAACAACATACTGATTACCTTCTTCGGTATGAAAGATGAAACTTTTAATCATGAGAGGTAAGACTTATCAAGACTGTCCTGAAATTCCAAATGATGTTTAGAATATTGGGCCATTAACTTCCATTCATCATCATCTTTCTGTATGGCCCGTGTTTGAGTTTTCTAACTCAATGCATCAGTGACCACATTTCCCTTTCCAGACCTATATGCAAGATCAAAATCAAATGATTATAGATATTTGACCCATCTTCTCTATCTAAAGATCATGTCACACTGAGAAAATATATACATGTGGCTCTTGTGATTTTTATACAGCATAATGTGCTACCCAATAGATAATTTCCTGAACAATATAATGTGTGGGAAACTACTTCTTGCTCAAGGTCATGTGTTGGATAATTTCTCTCTTGAGGCCTCAAATGTTGAGATCTGTATGCAATGACATTGTGTTCCTGCGTCAACACTACTCCTAGACCAATTCCTATGGCATTGAGGAAGATGATATAACCATTACATAGTTGAAGAAGAATCAGAATATTTGTCATGAAAATTCTCCATTTCAGTACCTGGAAGGATTTCCTGCATGCTTATGACCACAGGAACATATCACCCTTCACTGTATGTCTGATAAGATTTGGTGAAAGACATGATAAGTCCTACATAAAATACCTTTAATATCCAATGCTCCCTAGGAATCTCCTCATATAAAACACATTTTATGGATTCTCCTAGGAAACTACATCACTATCTGTTTCAAGTTTAGCAAATACTACTGATTCTAAAATAATATGATTCTATAAATGGAACTTTTCGATTCAAATATATCACTTAGAAATATTGGCATAAATATTATGCTCTCTTAGTGTACATCGAACGATCTCAAGATGTTTTTATTGGTCTTTACAATTGTGCAAATACACCATGATGTTTTCAATAAAGACCACACAAACAGAGTCCAAATAGGGGTAGAAAACCATATTCACCAAATCCAAGAAAATTTCTGGAGCGTTCGTAAGACCTAACGACCTAACAATATACTCCTACAGACCATACCTTATAAATAGTGTTGTATGAGGTATATAAGATGGTATGACTCATACCTGGTGGTAACCCGATATCTTTTCATTCATAGAGAACACATTTTCTTATCAGAGCTGGTAAAAGGGGTCATTTGTTCGAAGGATTGGATACTGATTATTGACTAATGTCTGGTTCAACCATCTATAATCCATACATAGATTAAGTGTTTCATCATATTTCTATAAAAAATCATGGGTGATCCCTAAGAGGTTCAACTCTGCCATATAAATCCATTGGCATCAATGTCCACTATCATTTACTTGAGGTCCTGAAGCTCAGTAGGTGCCATACTGTAAGGAGGAATAGAGAATGGAGATTCTCCAGGAACAAGATCTATTGTAAACTCTACCTCTCTTTTAAGAGGTAATCTAGAAAATTCATCTGTAAAGACTTCCATTAAATGGTGAACTAATAGTGGGATATCAGTTTGAAGCAAACCATGATCTTCCATGAATGCATTTGAAACTTGTGGGGTCCCTTTACCATGCCCAAGATGCTTCTGTCCAGCTCTCTAGGCCTAGACATACCACTCACCATTGAAAAGATAACTACTGCCATCTAGTGATGTGAATGAAAGCATGTAATGATAGGAGTCTACCAATGCGTGATTGTAGACCGACCAGTCCATATTAAGAATGAAATCAAAACTCATCATCTCAAGAACAAAGAGATTCCACAAGAAAGTGTAACTACCAACCTCATGTGGATAGTCCATGAACTGGCGTATTCCCCTTCCATATTCACCATGGTGTATTGAGGTTCATTAGACAATACGGATACTATATATTGACTCTGAGACCTTTTATTATAGATACAAAAATGAAATAGTTTGAATAATATGTATCAAACAAATAAGATAAAGTATTGGTGGCCGCAAAAATAGTGCCTCACACTATAGATGATCCCTCAACATAATCATTAGGTATCATATGTAAGGCATGAGACTAACCTGATCCACGAACCTGGGCTACAGATAGACTACCATGTTCATGATTTCTTTACAGGTGCTAATGGTGATCAAGGATCATACTACCACTACCACAACTTCCTCCATAGCAAGACCTACTGGTGTTATTCCAACTTCCTCTCAGACGTGACTTAAAAGAACTCACTCGTATATGTGGAGGATATATTGATCCCTTTTTCCTATAAGTAGGTGGAAAGGTCCTATAAAAGCACTAAAGACAACCCATAAAATAGAATGCTTGACACTCTAGAGGATATCTATCGCATTTGGGATTTTTATGCACTGGTATTCCATCCTGATGACACAACACAGAGCTATCAAAACAGATACTCTGGCTTCCACTTGCCTAAGGAGAATCCTCGAGGGAACGTTTCTTGCCACCTGAAGAACTACTAGCATGTCGTTACATAGATCCCTTAATACCAGTACTCATGTTGTCCCTAAGGTTACGCTTAGTGTTAAGGGCCTAATCGTCTTTTTGAGAAAAGGTAGGAAGGTGAAAGATATTAACCTGTTTTCAGATGGGTTAATGGAGCTCATCCTTGAAACATCTAGCACAAGAATGATCATCACAGGATAGAAGTTGTGTAAGCACTATAAAGAAATGAAAAATGATGAATATTTCAAATTTGAAATATATCCCGGCTCATGATTTATGAAATATGAGGCTCTGTCTGAAATATGTGCATGAGGAATGAACTAATCATAGAACGAAATATAAAATTCAACCGATAACATGCCCTGATGAAGACCGGCCTAGGTAACAACATCCCAAAAATGCATAGCTGAATCCTGTAACATGTATGTAAAATTAATGAATCTTCACTCTATATGCGTTTTCCAGATTCTCAATGATAGATAGTGTGGCCTCCATCCAGGACTCAACAGCCTAAGAACTGACATCCCCTGAAAATGTAGGAGGATGTAGCTGGTTGAACTCATGGATCAAATCTGCCATTTTAGGTGCAACATGTGAAGCACCCTTCATGGACTACATCAGACCTAAGAAAATATCACAATAATGGGAATATTCTTCTAGATCAGGTATAGTAGGAGGTCCCTCATGGGGCACACTTAGATGTAATACTGAAGGCTAATGGCACAAGATGTTTGTAGCATGGTCGTCACCACCCTCATGGAGAATGACAGAAGGACTTCATGGTTGCATTGGTTTTCAAATACCTTGTACTCACCTTTTGAAATTTATAAGATAAAAATATTTCAACACTAGTGGGGATTGATCATAAAAAACTCACTACCCAAGGCATACTACCCAAAATACATGCTCGGACGACCAAGTGTCGGTAAGATCTCAATTATAATTTTGGTGTCATTATCTAGTTAATTCTTAGGTTCACTCCTTAAACATTCATAAACATGAAAAGGTGGGATTAGGATGTGAAACCAATTCATTCTAGATTATAGGATTGACATTATAATGGATATCCATTTCTGATGAATCAGTTACTATACATCTATCACCAGAAACAGTACCCATTTCTTTATAGTATAATGGTTTGACTAGGTTAATTAATTATCCAAACCCATGAGGGCCCATAAACCTCATAAATTGAGACCAAAAATCACTCAATCTAAGACAAAGTAATAAAAGTAAAACCCAATAACACATCACCACCCAACAATCACATATATATCAAGAAATGAAATGCAGTGAAATGAACCTATATGACATGAAAATATGCATGAAATATAAACTCTAGGTTCCTATAATGATTCATATAAAAGTGCTCCTTGCCCTCATATCATCGGGCTGAGGATGAAATAAATAATCAAATAGAGTAATAATCAACAACACAACACAACATGTTTGTCACCCAATGGACAAATAATATCAACTATAATATGTGAAATAAAACAAAAATCTCATTTTGGTTAACTGGGATTTTACCCCAAGCATGGGTTTGCGACTCCCAGGAAGGAATTATGACCAACTCCCAAGAGTTCCAATTCTCCATTTTATTATCTCAAAATAGTAAATCAACAAAATAAACCACCCTTTGCTTTCATATTGGGACATACCAAACCTATATACAACTTAACGGGTGCCCTGAGCCCAGTGGACAACATGGCCTCAAGAGAATCTTCCCGAATGCTAGAGGCTCATGACTAGAATCGAGGGACTAGGGTGTGTTAGTGGGAAGACTCTAATTTCATTAATAGAGTGTAACATTTTAGAATGAATATAAAAGAATAGTAAACAACATAAGAAATATAAATGAAATAAATAAAATGTGAAAGAAAACTGATGTAGTAGGTAAATGAGAATAATAATATCTATATCAACTGGAATAATAATGATGTAATGTCATGTTGATAGAAAACTGGAAAGCATGGATATAAGATAATAGACATAAAAGTTCCACAACATTAAAGTAAATATTACTACACCAAGAATCCTGATATCCAACTCAGTCATCTACTGTCAAGCTCCATCCCATTAGACTACATGGTCGTCTTCTGTTAATGAAGTATAAGAAGTTGTATGCTTCCCATTGTCAATACCTACAATAATGTAATCTACTATTGGTACCAAAATGTTACCAGAGTTGTGTGAGATAAATATTTGTGGGCCACCACCAATTTTGTCTATAACATCAGGACCGTGAAATGGAATATATCAGTTTGCATGTTTGAATATATAATGTAAAGCATGTAGTAAAATATAAACAAATACCCATGTACCTGCTTCAGCCCTCTGTGGGTGTATGAACTTGTAACCAGTTCATTAATTAAAAATTTCCATTTAATTTTAGCAGGTCACATGAGGCATAGCCATCATCAGCATCACCTCAACATTGGATATGTAGTGAAGGTCCCATGACGTGAGAAAGAAAACTGACAAACATATCCTATGATGTAGTTCTAAGGTAATGGGTAAGAGTAATAAAATGGGTTTGATCCGATTTAGTCCATAATAAGTCTCCTACAGAGTCCAAGGTGATCGACCAAGGTAAATGGGGCTATGAAAATATAGGTCCCTATGGGATTTCCCCATGTAACCTACTAGTCAATGCTGGATCCAAGGATTGTATCTGAAGTATCATGTAATATTTGAAGGTACCCTATGGTAGTATACCATTCATCCATGGAATACAATAAAACCAGAGTCTAAGTGGGTATTAACCTATGAAAACTACATCCTTGATTTAGAATGGGGTTCCTAATACCCAAGGTATCCTCCTATCAGAATCCAAGGCGAGATCGAGTCAAAAAATTCTTATTTGATATTGTAATCATATAATAAATTATTTAGTTAATTTATTTACTTCCATAAGAGTGGATAGGTCATGTTGAGTTGAAACCATTATAAATTGGTTCATGCCTTAACTTCCATTAGTGTGGATAGGCCATGTAGCACTACAGCCATTTAATCAGTTCTTAATTAACCATTAAGACATAGTCAGATTTAGTTGTCCACTATGATAACATCCATAAAGATGGAAAGGTGTGTTATATACATGTAACCATTACTCTATATCTTTGGTTAAGGCCTAGATGTATACTTATTTTACATTTCATTCCACATTTCACATGTAATAATCATTTGGAGCACTTAGCTTACCTGGGTCAAGTGGTAAGAATACATGGTACATGCCATTATGTAATTATCATTTATAATAATTAATTTATTATGGAAAGGCTCACCTTTAGGGTGGTAAAGAAAAGGCACACCCGAACGGATGCTAAAACGTGTAAAAAACAATAAAACCCAATTATAGCATAACCTTCGACATGAGGCGGATTGAGTTGTGGTTGTAACAATCAAAAACTAATCTCATATTTTGTAATATAATAACCATACGATTCTTTCATGTATAATAATAACATGTAAAATAATGAAATGACTTCTGATGAAATCAGTGGGCCCCAACCAAACATCCCAAATTCAATGAACATTAGGGATAAGTTATAGACCAACCATCTTAGGGATGTACGATCCTTCTCCTCCGATATCAGACCTTGATTTTCATTAGATCAGAATAGATCTAGGAAAATGTGAAAAAAATTCTCACATAGAGATACTTAGGTCGAGAATGAAAGAGAAGAAGAATGGATAAAGGGGACTCAAGAACTTACTTTTGTGCATCCAACATGATAAACATATGCTTGATCAGATGTTGGAAGCAGGAGAGCTCTTAATCCCATATCTTTGGCCTTAAAAATGATAATATTGGATAGAAATGGTGGAATGTCCTTTTGGATTACAAGATGGGATGAATAAGGAGTATTAATTGATCATTAAGGTTGAAACTAGAAAACATTACCTGGAAAATAGACTATGCACAGTCTGTCAGGACGATTTGTCAAACTATCTGCAAACCGTTTGGAATGGTTATGACTGAATAGTTTAGTTAACATGATATGGAAAACCTAGTGAAACCCATGCACAGTAACCTGGGAATAATGGGAACTCGCATGGTTAGACCGAATATCCGTGCACCAACCGGTGATGTAGTTCATTCTGAAAAAACAACATCCGCACGGTTTTCCAAATCATGCGGAATTCAGCACAGTTTATTCTAAACCGTGTGCGACATCTGGTTTCTGGAAGAAGAGGGGTTATAGGATCCAAAAAATCCCTGTAAACACTTGTAACCTTTACTACCTTGTTAGGAATCCATATTAAGTCCAGAGTAACATTTTTTATTGATAATTAAAGGATCTATACTTGAGTGAAAAACTGGGATTGTACAGGGGAAGATATGATCTATAGGGATGAGGTAGAATAATATTTATATAAACAAATATAGAGGGATTCATTTAGATTTTGATATATTAATAATGATTGTAACAACCCATGTATTGATCGATTAAATAAATTTCATGTTTATTAATATAATAATAATTATTATAAAAATAATTTTTACTTTCTATATAAAAATTGTTTTAGCTAAACTCATTTATTATATTGTTTCATTTTAATATTTAAAAAAAATATTTGAAATATAATTTGAAAAAATAAATAAATTTTTTGAATAATAACATAAAAATATATATTGGGGAAATTTGATGGTTTTTTGTGATGATATTTATTTTTCATTGAATATTGAAAAATAAATATATTTTTTAAAATTTATTTATTTTCAAGAAATTAGTTAATTTAGAGGAACCATTTTATTTTTTATATGATTCATTACAATATAAGTATAATTTCAATATATTTCATTCCATTAAATCATTTTGATTTAAAATTATATTGTATTTTAGTATAAATTTGGTTTTGGGTTTGAAATGAGATTTTTTCTCAGAAAACAGTTTCCAATAGCATAATTATTCTACATTTCAGTTAAATTAAAAATTCCCAATGATAAAATTTTTAATTAAAACATATATATAATATATAATTAAATATAAATTCTAATAAATATTATTATTATTATTTGTAATAAAGTTTATTTGGAATCATCATTTTCATAGAAAATACACTTCTTGAAAGCCTATTTTTTTGGCGTGTTTGCAGGTTTTGTTTTAAATTAAAATTTTACAAATATGTGAATTGAATTTAAAAAATGTATTAAATAAATTTAATCATAATAATTTATATTATATAATAAATTAAAATTATTTTTTTACCATAATGAATCATGGAAATTGTTAAAATTAATTATTGTGATTAACGTAATAATGGGTTATCAGGGGTAAACTAAAACAATTAGGCATAATATGACCTTAAAATTGGCCTAAAATATATAATATGGGAATATTTTGGCCATTTAATTTATAAGGGTATAGAATGATCCATTTTGGATCCTTTTGGTATGTAAAAAACATAGGTACACCACTTACTATTTTAAAATTACAAGTATACCTTCCACCACACTTTTAAAAGGCCACCTCTATATACACCTTTTCACACATAAAAATATGATTAAAAAATGAACTAATAAAATACAATCCCAAATTTCATTCTAGATTCCATTGATTGATTTGAAAAACAGTCATGGAAGACTCTATGTAAAATTCTATAGAGGTGGTTAGAGAGGTGGTAAATTTTGTAACTATGGGTTTCTATATTATTTCATATTAAATACCCATAAAAATGTTTAATAATAATAAAATATCGAAAAAAAGCTATCTCCAGTATACATATATTTTGTTATGTTGATGGAATAATATAAACCAATATCATATTCCATCAAATGAGATATAAAAACATCATTCCTTTGTATGGAGTTCTAGCAACACATGAACAAAAGTCATTTGTTTTCTATATTCACATCCCATGACATTTTGAAATTATTTATTTAACATATATGTATATATAATATATACACTTCTATAGTTGTTAAATAATATATAAATGTTTAATTGTCATTCCTTAAGGGGATCAAATAATGTCACTTGTTTGTCTGACGAACTATTATGCCATGAAGAAATGTGATTCATTATCAATAATACATTATATATTAGGTAATAAGTATATTTTCAATTAATAAATGTGAAATTAATGAGGTAATAGTTATTAAAATTCCATATATATCATTTGGGAAATATATTATATCATATTTTTATTACAATGAAAAATGAATATTTCATTCGTTTATGTGTGGACAACTTCCTCCACAAAGAGATGTGGTTATTTTTTATCACTAAAACACATGGATGATATATATATATATAAATATTTAATAAAATAATATGATACTTGTTACATGTTTTTTTTATGTTAAAATATTTCCTAGATTTTTTCCATAATGATAATGGAAATGTTACTCATGTGTACATATGGACCTTCATCTACATGATTCTAAAACAACTAATTTTTCAAAATTATCAATATGTTAGGGTTTTAAAAAGTATAATTAATGTATTTTTATGATAGTTATATTAGGAATATTAGTCTAGTGATTATTAATAATGAAATATTTGATCAATATTCAACATTTCGATGTATCTTTTTACACTTAAGACACATTTCATCGAAACAATCAGCATTATATTAATTGATTAAGTAATGTTATATAACATGAATTGAGGATATATAAAATAAATAATAAACATGAAAAAGGTTCTAAATAATTTATATTATTAAAATTATTTTATTAATCTAGAATACAAAGAACATACCTGACAAGTTAGACTCAAGGTAATGGATTTCATCTAAATTTTGTTTCATTGTTCAATATTTTGATGTTATTAACCGATATTTTTATATAAGGTGTATATACAACCACATTGAATTGTAATATAAGGAATTCATCTACTATAATGATATTTTAATATTTTCTTATAATTATTTCATTTGAGTTATTATTCTAATGTTTCCAAATTGAAAAGATCAGTTTGATTTTTAAATCCTTTTACAGGCTTCTATGCAACTATTTTACATCCATGTCCATGTTTTGAAATAGATTTCATGAATGTTTTTATATTTAAATTTATTATTTCAAAATTAAATTTAATATCTACTTTTAAATTATTTTATTTTTTAAAAAATTTATCATTTTTATAGGTTAATTATAGATGTTGTTAATAAACCAAAAAAATGAATGTTATATTTTTAAATTTGTGGTGAAAATGAATTTTACATAATCATAGCCATTATTTGATGATTAGAATCCATTGGAAGATTTTCGGGTTTATTCATAAGAAATTTTTTTCACGTTAATTAATTTTATTATAGAATATTTATTTAGAAAAAATTATATTTTGGTATTTGAAATTTTATTTCAGAAGAAAATGTTATGTTGATATCTAAAAATGATTTATTATGACCTTAAAATAGTTTCTCAATTTTTTTACGATTGAATTGATTATAAAAAAGTTTTTATTCATGAAAAGAAACATTAAAACAATACAAGATAAATGGGTTCACTGAAAGAACAATGGGTGATCCCTTTAAAGCGCAAATGATAGTTGCCCCGGGATAGTGCTAGTTGATTCCATTATTTTTAAAAAAAATGGTCAGACCATATAGTGTTTTGATTCATTGGGTAATTTTCATCTTCATAATTTGAATGAATGAGTGAGTTACCAAATGGTTTCTCCTACTATTTCAATTGGGATCTAGTTACTTCTATCATGGTTTTAAAACTATTCAAGAATGTGATGTTGTATGTTATCTAAATGGGGTGTATATTCAATTATTTTGTTTGTAGAGGCTTCTTTTAGAAAAAACTCCTTCTTAGGTGATTTTTTAATTTAATAAGATAAATAAACATTGAATATATATTTATGAATTTCATGAGACATTATATTTTTTAGTAGTCTATTAGTTTTAATTATTTTTATGTAGATTAATGATATTTTTTTGCTCATCCCACATTCTAAATTTATATCATTGTGATTAGGAATTTTCCATTGTAATGAATGAGTCAATATAAAATTTTAAAATATTATATATGAAAAAAGAAACCATTTTTTGGAAAATTTTATATTATATGAACAATTACAACTATTCAAATGTGCCCACTTTTTATTACATGGATTTTTAATATACTATTCGTAACATAATTCACTAAAAATAAAACCCAAATAAATATTCAAAGTGAATAAAAATTAATTATTGAATAAAAAATTATTTTATATAATGTTTTAGTCCATGTATAAATAGTTGGTATCATAGGAAACATGAGGTAACTTCAGAGGTTCAGATAAGGTAAATAACATTCCATCCATAGATTCTACATTTTGGGTATGTTTAAATTGTAAAGTATTTCAATATTAACAAGTTTTTAGTCAAAAATATTTTTTTGAAAAATTATTTTCTATTGCTGAAATATGGATTCAATAGTTGGATAGAAGCAGAAGGAAAATATATATCCAAATCAGCATCCCAATAATGTAACAATTTGATCCAAATAATTTGTTGTCCGAAGGAATTAGCTCATACTAGTCATTAATGGTGGTGTTATCCCTGATGCATAGTAACATGATTTACCATAAATGAATATTTATATATTGGATTGTTTTATATGTAAACATCCCCTATCATTTTCTGGATCATCTAACAAAATAATAATAATAGGATCGATCAATTTTTTAGAGAATATATTTGATTTCATCGAATGTTTTGAATGAAAAATTGAATATCTTTCCATTTATTGGTTTGAAGGAAAATATTTTAATGGTTGGTTTTTATGAAAAAAAGATAGATATATGATATTTATTACATTGAATAAATAACCATTTGTTGATCTTGTCCACGTGTAATATTATTCTATGGTTCTTCAGTTATGAAATAAAAAAAATCATGGAATTGGAGAAAAAGATACTAATTTCGAATATTAATATGCATAAAAAATCATATGATTTATTACATATTGGATTAAGTTTATTAAGGAAACTAATAGAAAAATTAATTTAACATTCTCATGGTTGAAATAAATTATTATTATTAATGAGGGAAATACAATTTAAAAGTTTTGATAAAGTTTCCCATTATTTTGAGAGAGATGGGATGGAGTTTAGTAAATCATATGTTCCAAGATATGATAATATTAAGAAAAGGGGATGGTGGTAGGAGATGGACCAGAAACCTTATAATACATCCATATAAATTCTCCAAAAACATTCCATGTCTAGTAATCAAAATTTCATGGAATTTTTGGAAGGATCTTGAATGTTTTTACTAAATGGTCAGCATGGTCACTGGGCTCATGACAGCAAAAAAGTGTACTAAATAACTAGATAATGGGGTTACCAGTAACCATACCTTTTTGAGGTATTTTAGTTTCAATGATTCTGTTCATTATAAAAAACTATTCATGATTTATTTTCATGGGATGTAAATAATCCAGATCAAAAACAAAAGGATGTGTAAAAAGTCATTCTATACAACTACAATTGATGATGTACTACAAAAGAAAGTTGAGATAGGAAGATTCAATTTTTATTAGAATTATTCCATTGAATTATATGAATCTAGATCATCACATTCAATAAATTTAATTTAATTTACAAGTAAAATAGAAATTTCAACATCAGAAAATAACAGATTACTTTTGGTGATACTCTATGTGTAGGAATTAAAGAATCTAGGTTTTATAGGAATATTTATTCTATTATTAGTGGGATAGTATTTTATAAAAATCATGTAAAACAGGACACATAAGATTTTTAAATGATTCATATCATTTATTTTATTTCAATTTATGATAGTAATATATATTTTTGTCATATGATAATTTTATTCAATGAATACATATATATTTACCTACTAAGAAGAAAAAAAATTAATTATGGAAATGAATGTTTTCTATACATTTGTTGTTGAAAATAATAAAAATTATTAGATTAGCGATATTCTTGCAGATATTAAATTTATATAGTATTTGATAATTATTTTCTATGTGTTATTCTGAATCAGGAGCTTGAGTTCATTGTTCACTTAGTTTGTCATGATGAGGCTAATTTTCAACCCCCTTATCAAATTATTTGAATTTATATTTTTTATATGAAAAAGAGTTTATAGAAAATTTTTATTCAATTTTTCATTCAACCTATATCTTCAAAAAAAGGTGATCCTATTTTCTTAATAGAATTATTGTTTTATGTGATATTAGATTGATTATAAGTACATGAATATTGTCACTATTAATAATATGCATCCTTTAATAGATTATTTCTAATATATTTTTTTGATTCATGATGAGTTAGTAGTCATTTTTTTGGGTTGTCTAAATAAAATAATGAAGTTATGGATATCGTAAATTGATTATTCCATGAATCTGTGGGTGTATCTTCTGTTGGGGTTATTTTTGAAATTTCGGTATAATATATAATTAAGTAGAATAATGAAATAAACCTAATTATTTTTTTGAAACACATAAAAGAAAATAAACATTATGATAAATTTATTTTCTGTGAATTTTGGAAGAAAATAACATTATTCCTTCAACATAGTATTTCTAAATATAGATATTTTTTTGAACTTAGTAATATAATTTTTAGAATAAGGTCTAAGATGCATAAAAATCTTATAGATTCATAGTTTTCATTGAATAGTGTGTTACTGATACTACTTTATTGAAAATGATTATCAATTTTTTATACCACTTACTACTACAACTTGAATTGAAGTTAAATTATTCTCTAATAAATAATGTGATAATGTTTTTTCGAGAACTATAAATATGATTTGAAAATTATCCATTTTTTCATTTCAATCCAAAAATAATGAATTTTTCACCTATTTTGGTGGTTAATTTAAATGAGTTTGTTGTGTTCAGATAAGTAATGGTTATGTATTTTTTTATGATTCATGTTAGTCGAACCCTACAGAGCTAAATTTACCTATGCCTAATTTGAAATTATATGCTCTTATTTTTTTACAATAAAATTTTAGGAGAATCATTTAAATAGAACAAATTGAAAATTTTTATATTGATTAAAAAAGATTGAATTATTTGTTCCCCCATAAATAATTGAACATTATACAGAGATGATGGGTGTAAATAATCTTAGATTTTTATATAGTGATTCATTTTCATGATAGAAAAGGTAAAATTAGAAAATATATTAATTTAGAAAAATAATTCTTCATTAATAATTTTCCATTTAGGAAATCACCCTTTAATTAGTTATTTAAAGAATTTTTTCATAGAGTTCATGGATACATAGACACCCTCAATTTAGTTTTAGGATTTAGTGTAATAAAATATCTTATAATGAATTATGTATTCTTAGAAGGGGGATAATGTTTTTAAGGAAATTTTATAGTCAATTATGGAGGGTTTGTTTCTTTATTTCAATATATATTAATAACTTGTTTTATACATTGAAAAAAATATTATCTATCCCTAGTGATTCACAATTTACCAAAGTGGTGTTTTGTGAAGCTCAATGATCTAAATTTTATATTATTATCATTTGAACTACGATGTATGTAGACATCCATGAGTATAATGTGTCAGATGGAATTAAAAGTGAAAATGATGAATCTACAATGAAATTTTTTATATTTTAAAAATATAAACAAGAAAAAAATTACAAATTAGAATTTATAAAACATTGGCTATTCTCTAGTAGAAATGGAAAATATATCAATTCATTTGATGGTGGTATTACCCATGAAAATATGATTTTACAGAGAAAGATGAATTATTAATGATCGATTTAGTAAATATGTACATTTACTTCAAATTAATTATACTATTACATTGGATCATATATATTGAATATATTTGATAGGGATATAATTGTTACATTGAATTATTCAAACATTAATATCAAACCATTATCCAATTTTCAAATATAGTTTTTTCTAAAATGGCTTATGAAGTAGTTGGTTACATAATTAAATTTATAAAAATAATTTCATCCTCAAATTAATAGTAATTCTTTATATATGATTCATTACATAGAATATATTATTCCCTCTAATATAATGGATTACAAGTGATTCTTGCTGAATCATATTTCAATGATGATTTTTCTTATAATAATTGTTTTAATTCCATTAAATATGTGGAACAATTTTCAGAATTAAATGGAAAGAAATGTTGGGCATCAATTTCTGTGGACGAAATTTGAGAAAGGTAGTTAATTTGACCATATATAGTACAATATTAGGATATGATGGTAATTATTTATTAGAAATATATTATAATTTCTTAAAAGGAAAAAATATTAGTCGGATAACTGGAAGAATGATCATTCTTTCATGGTATGTGATCATGTATTTCTCAATGTATCTCAATAGATATATTTTTGGAATTCTAGAAAAATAAAACATCTATTTATTGAATAATTATTTTTGAATATATATATATTCATAATAAAAATGTTATATACTTTTTAAATCAATAAGATAATATTATTATTTAAAATTTTTTGTATAATGATGTATTTAAAATATAAAATTAAATTTTTTGGATTTTTTTTAAAATAAATATAAATTTTGAGTCTATAATACAAAAATATAATTTTTTTTTAATTTTTTAATTTTTTTTCAAAATAAAATGGATTTTCAGTGATAAGTGAAAATATAATTTTTTCAAAAAAGTTCTGTTCTATTCAATAACCTAATTAATATAAATTTATTATTATTTTTTGAACGTTATTTATAATAACATAATTACTATCTATTTATATTTACTCCACTTAAATCATTTTTAATTAATATTAAAATATGTTTTACAATAAGTTATTTAGGTTTAAAATTTATATTTTTAAAAAACAAATTTAAATATCATACAGTCTCTCAACATTAACTAATTTAATTTATCGATAAAGAAAACTATTATGAATTATATATATAAATTATATAGATGTAAATAATAATTTATATCCATATTTTTATTATTATTAGCTAAAGAGATAATATAACATCATATGTTCTTTAAAAAATACACTTGAAGAAAACCATTGTTTTCTTCTTGTCAACAAGTATAGTTCAAAGTTAACATTATAAAATTCAATGAATTTAGTGTAGTAAAATGGATTCCATGTTTGGAATCAAAAATCTTATTTAATATGGTGAAATTAATTTTTAACAATAATGAATTTTGAAAATAGTAAATATTAATTACTTTATTTAAGTAAATAACGAGTTTACAGAGTGTTAAAATTAATCGATAAGGAATCAATGGCATAAAAATGTGTCTAATATATATATATATATATATATATATATTGATATTACCATATATAAGGGTCTATAATTCTACATCGTGGTTATTTATGGAATATAAAAATCATTGGTACACCATTTTCATTCAAACATTTCATGTGTTCCACTCATCTCTTTTTTCAACGGCCACCTGATCTCTTCACATATTAAAAATAAATATACAATGTAATTCTTAAATTCCATCATAAATAAAATTCTATATACATTTTCATCATCCTATAATCAATATATTTACCTGAAACCCATTATTTGAAGACTTTAGGTATTGTCAAAATGAGGATTCTCATAAGGACGTAAAATTCTTAAATATGCGTATTTTAACTTATTCATAGTCCATGTTATAAAATTATTAATAATTTTTTATATATCAAAAAATAATCTCCATTATGTTTAAATTTTATTATTTTAATGTGAAAACATAAAAATTTCACATCTTCAATAATGTTACTTTTGAAATCATTAGTCGGGTGTACGGAGGACAACCAACTCTTGAACCGATATCAATTCTATTCCATCATCACCTCTGATGGATTATTTTATGAATGAAATTAAATAATATATTTATATATATTAAATTTTTTTGAAATATATATACTAAAATTATTATGTTATCATATATAACTTCTTAATGTTTATTCCTCATGGGATACGAAAATGTCGATCATGTGTATGGTTGACAATTGCCTCACAAATCCATGTTGGTAATTATTCACTAATGGTTTACATGGAAGGTAATATTATTAATTCTAATGAATATAAATGATATAAATTTCATCAAAATTGTAATTTTTAAATATTGGAAATTCATAAATTATAATATTTATTTTTCATTCTTACAATAAAAAAATATAACATCGTTCGTGTACGTGTGGACAACCATCTCTATTAAGCGATGTTACACATGGAATATATATAAGTGTATTTAATTAAATTTATTATATTAATTATATTTTTATAAGTTTTTAATGTAAAATTATTTTTCACCTTCTTTCCACAATGATTATTGAAAAATTGAAATGTTACTGTTGTGTACGAAGACGTACAATCTCCGTGATTGTAACATATTTCATTTTTCATATCCACCATTCTGGATATGTTTCATAAATTACAATTAAATTATATATCTGATAATTATTTCATCATAATTAATATAGATTTTTTTAATAATGACCTCTTTTACCAGTAGTGAACCTATAACGGTAAATTTTGACACCTAATCTATATAACATGGAAACACACAACCTTAATTTAATAGATTATATAATATAATATAACATTGTAATAACTAAAATAAATGTAATAGAAAATATCCAAATGTTCAAAATAATTTAATTTAATAACTTAATATTATTATTTTGGATGATTAATATCATATAGGATAAGTAAGACTCAAGGTAAGGGATTTCATCCCAATTTCCTTTTGTTGAGGATTATTTTGAGTTCACAAACCTATATTTTATTATAGGGGGTATATACAGACCTTAAGATATGTTATTTCATGAATTTATCTTTTATCATGATATTTTGTGTTTTTTAATATATTTATTTAATAAGATTTATTATCCATGTGTTTCGAAAGTTATATGGGTAATTTATTTAAAAAAATATTTTAGTGTTTTTTTCTAACTATTTATCTTCAATTATAATGTGTTTAAAATGATAATACGAATGTTTTTATATGGATATAAATTATTTAAAAATTTATTTAATGAATTTTATTATATTATTTTAATGTAATTCAATTCATACCCTTTTATATATATTATATGGATAATTTTAATTAATTACAAAAGAAATGTTCTAGTTTACGGTATCTGATAGCAATGAGTTTCCCACAATCCTAACTATTATTAGACGTTAGGATTTCATTAAAATCATTTATGTTTTATAAAAAAACACATATTCCCATTGATTGGTGTTATTTAATTTAAAAGGGTTTTTAAATTTTATTATTATTTTGGTAATGAAAATGTTTTTTTTAAAAGATAAGTTTTTTAATTATTGAAAAAAAATCAAAAGAGAAGCGTATTTTTAAAAATAAAAATTATTTCATATGAATTTAATAAAAAAATTCAAATATTAAATAATCGAAAAGTGATATAATAAAAATTTTCTACTAATTATATGGTACATGGGATTTATACATGATATAATGGTGTTCCCTGAAAGCATCGGTTGAGCCCATTACAACACATAAGATTACTTCACCTAGATATAAATGGTTGATCTAGTTAAAGCTGAAATGATGGGAGATCAAATATTATTCCCCAATGAGGAGGTTAACACACATTTTCTTAATAGTTAATATATATAAATTAATTGAAGGTACTCTCTTAAGGATTTAACTAGTGACAAGTTACTTCAAACAAGAGTTTGAAATGGCTTATGTGTATTTTTATCTATGTAACTGAAACGGTGTTTTAATTTATTGAAATTATTTTTAAATGTATGATTTGATCATAATTTTTGTTTGTTCTTTAATAATTTTTTTAGTTCATACGCTAAACAAAATTGATGATAATGAAAAATGATATTTGAATTTTTATGTTTTTCTGTAGACTAAGAGTTTTCATTATTATTATAAAAATTATGTGGATTTTTTTCACATCCCACATTTTTTTAAATGGGATTATATATGAATAATTTAATGGAATAATTCATGTTTTAATTCATGAATATTTTCCAGGAAAAAATATCAATCATTTTTTAAATGATTTATATTATGGGGAAAGTGGATAATAATTATAAGTTGAAACATTCTATTTTATGGCTTTGTAATGAATTATTTAGGGCCTAGTTATATATAAATACAATCATGAAAAGTTCCTAAAATATTAATAATCTAAATTCCTATATGTTACTAAATTTTATAAATAATAACTATTAGAGAAAAATAATAACGGTATATACCTGGAGTATAGAATTATATATCTATATCATTCTTCCTAAAACATGTATCATTAATGAATATATATAGTGATTTATGTTCTATTACATAGATATTATTTCAATAATGAAATTTTTAATATGATATATATTGATATTTTTTATTTCTAATAAACTGAATGGGGGATATTTTTTATCAAAATTTATTCAATTTAGATAGCTTTTCCATTATTGTTAGAAAAAGAGGATAATTCGAGAAGTCAATTATTCATGTTTGAATAATTTTCTTGATTGTTTTGAATTGTTTGTTAAAGCACTAAAAGGAGTACTATAATGCAAGAAATCATTTATTGTTTTCAAGGATATGATTTTGGAGAAGGTATAAAAACCATGGAAAATCAAAAAAAAACTAATTGTGATTAATTTTTGTTGAACTTTTTTTTGAAATTTGGATAGGTGCACCAGGAAGGATTGGTATTATATTATAATTTATGTATACGAATAAATTTTTAGAAAAGTGCGGATTCCAAGGATATTACCACACTATATTAAAATGGATTGTTTCTTATTGTTGTTGTCAATTTTATAATAAGGGTTCCAAATAAAGATCTTTAGGTTTATTATTATGAAATTGATGCACTTAACCAATCACTTGATATAACACCAAAAATAGGAATCAGTGTGTAGATGGTAAAATATAGAATTCATTGTAATGAGGGCCATGAGAAATATTTGTGTCATGTATTGACATTCTCTTTTTTCCCCAACACAATCAGGACATTCATTCTATAAAATAGTTCAATATTTAAATATATGATGTTTTTGTCCCAACATTTATTACCATACCAAAGTGAATAAAGACTTTTATTTTTAGAGGGATTAGTGGTTTATATTTTCAGTACTACAAGTGAAAACATTACAATATGAATTATTTAATTATATAACATTAATAAAATTAATTTTTTTTTTCAAAATGGGGATATTTTATATGATCATATTTATTTTAAATAAAATCCTATGGCTGGTTTTATCATGTATTTATTTGGTAAAAATTTATCATTTTTATGGGATGTGTTTATAAGATGGGTATGTTAATATTAAATGAATTTGGTAAAATAATATATAAGGTTTTTTGTAGTGAATTGACACATAATATTAACGAGAGGAACTATGATTGTGGGTAACTATAATAAAGATCCATATTTTAATTTAAACTATTGATGTGCATGTAAAATGTCCGACCTATATGGTGTTTTTATTTTTTATTACTATTCAATATCACATGCTTTGTATTGTCTATTTCTAAAATATTTTTTTTAATGTATTTGATTGATTAGGAGAATAAATGAGTGGAACTTTTATTTTAAATAACCCGTTCAACATTTATTTTATTCACTTTAGGGTGAAGTTGTTTTCCTAGTATATTGACACAGTTTTTTATTATACCCCATGGAGTTTGTAGTGACCGATGTCAAATAATAAAACACATATATTTTGAATAATATTATTAAATTTTTGGGTGTAATGTTGAGTTTTATTAGTTGATTTGGATTATTTTAATGAATTCAAAAGATCATTGTGATGAAGAGAAACAAATCCTCATATCATAATTCACCCCCTATAGAAGTGTGATTTGGGTTTTTGGTTATATTAAAAATATATATTGATACATATAAAACACACATCATAACCTAGGTTTAATATCTACTAATCACCACCATCAATCAAACAAATAAAATAAAATATTATTCACAGCATTAACACATCTCTTTCTAATCAAAATATTACAAAAACTATATAATTAGTTTTTATCATGCTACCTCTTTAATCATTCCTATTTATAAGCACTTAATAACATACTATAATAATCATATAGGATATTTTGAAAATATTTAAAAATATATTAGTTCATTTCTTGATCCTCATCCCATAAAATTTATGTTCATTATTAAATTCTATCATTCCAAAACATTGGAAATACCATCCACAGTAATCATATTCTGCTAAGGTCACTACACATTCACCTTATTTAATACTATAATTTTATCAATAACAATATGTAAAAAAACATCACACAAAATATGTTATTTATAAAATCCCATATAAACATATTGGGAAATTTATACAGTAAAATAAATTAAATTTACATAATCTTGGACTATATATAATTATTATTCCGTTGTATCTTTTAAAATATAGTGATTTACTAAATCAACAACCACAAATTTGTTATTGAATTTTCAAAAACAAATTATATGAAATGTAAATAATTATATACAGAAATAGTGAATAAAAAATTCATAAATCTATCAATATCAATACACATGAACATCAGTATGTTGATCAATATACATGTATTCGTAGAAATATTTATATAGTAACGGTAAAATATACATGACGAGTAATAAAAAAACTCTTTTGGAATAAATATCATGTGGGAAACAACAATAATATTCAATAAAGGACACACAATTTAAATAATTTAAGCTCTTTTTATAATGTATTGTAAAAAATAATAAGAAAAATATAAAACAATAGAGTGTGGTTTATGAATTTATAAATAAATATGGATATAAAAAATATGGAATCCTACACCATAGAGATAATAATGTAGATAAATTTTGTTCTAAAAATTATGACACTCATATAATGGATTCCTTTTAATTTTATTGTCACATTCCTATAAAATAACTTATTTGAGACCAAAAACATGATACTATTAAATGCATCATTGATTTTTTATTTCAAAACACCATTGATCAACAATAAAATGTTACAACTTCATCCCCTAAGACTATGTTAAATTGATAACCATGATAAAGAACTATTATGGGGTTAACCCAAATATGATAAAATACCTTTACAAAAAACATTTCAAATCCATAGAATATAAAAAATCCTTTTCATAAACCACATTATAGAATGTGAAAAAATAATGTAGATTAGTAGTTAGTGTAATATTAGTGAAATATCTAAATTCCACAACCAATAATTAGTTGAAACAACAATTAAGTTGAGAAATAAAAATATAAATTGAAAACTATGACCTAAAAACATAAAAATGGAAATGATTAAATGAAACATTCATATTATACATTCTTCAATAATTTTTTCATGAACTATAATTATTTTACTCATAAACCTTACCATCCAAAATTTAATTAATATGGTTTTTTTGGGAATCACTAGTAAAAATCTCCAAAATTTTCATTATCCCCCAGAATCAGAATAGAAACATATTAATAGAGCTACAAAAAACTAAACCACAATAGAGAATTATCTAAAATAAAAAATCCACCATTAATAAATAAAAATATCACATGTAATCCAATTTTCATAATCCAAATTAGATTCATTAACTAATGATAAATTACTATTTTAATACATGTATTGTGGTTTAAAAAAATTTATTTTCATTGAACATTTTTTTATGACTACCAATATCTTTAACATTCCCTGACAACTCTATAACTATATAAAATATATATTAATAGGTTGACTTGTAGATAAAAACCATTATTATGATAGTATTTGGTCTGAATTAGATGTTAAAAAATTATAAAATCATTTGCAACATTTAATTATCCATAGTAAATGAAATATGTGTTAATATAATGATTACTATAGAGCTATGATAAATAGAAGAAATTAAGAACCTAATTCCGATTTTTTATGCGATTTAATCACATTTATATTTTATTTTTCAAGTAAAAAATCTCAAAAACAAGATTACATGTGAGACCAATTTATTATACAATTAATAATTTATTATCCTTTTATTCAGTGTTATATTCAATAAAAACATTACATGGGATAAACCAGTATAATTTACATTGAAAAAAATTAAATAAAATTGATTTTTTTTGTATTTAAAATATCAAGCATAATAATATAAACAACCAGATAAAAATAGATGAAAATTTCCTTCTTACCCATCCCTTTCAATTTATGTTATAAAAAGTAATTATTATTATTTACGTTGACTATTACGATGAACCTATAGAAAAATACATAAAATCCCATCAGAAAACATTTATAATAAGATAAAATGATGATCATCAATATAATATTATAATTTTGATCATTCTCCACACTATAAGATGAAGAGGAAATAGTTGGAATCCCCAATTAGACATGAGAACTATAAAGCAACCCAAATCAAACCAACAAATCTTCAAAAATTAATCTCACATGTACCTTGAAAAATGAAGCATCACTATAGTGGATACTTGAGATTTTAATGGGATAAATAATGGGGATAATGATAGCGGAAGTCACCAACTATCACCAATGCAACCCTAGAAACTAAAGATCAACATAGGGATGAAGGGAAGAGATATTTACTCAAATCAACATATGGTTGTTGAATAAATTAGGATGAAGACAAATAAATGTGAAGAAAAATAACTGAGAGATAACACATATGTTGGCTATTAGTCTTCCAATTTATAGTGAAAATATTATTGTTGCATTATAAATTATTTTGGGTTTGGAGTTTACAAGATATAAAACCAATTTTAGGATGTGAATCCATTTTATTCTAGAAAAGATGGTAACCCTAGCTAGATTAAACATACATTAAAAATTTTCTATGTTACGGTAGAAAACCATGACCTAAATTATCCTCCACCAGAATCAATCCATAAATAATTATGTAATAAATATCTAAAAAAATTAATTCTATAAATCCCACAATTTAGACATGAATCTCCTTACACTTATACAATTATTTCTCTGACTCATCGAGATGCTTCAGAACATACTACAACCCTCTCCTAAACATCTCCAACCACCCATACTAGAAATATAATTGGATTTGATTGAATTGAGAATTATATAAGAGGAAATTAAATTGTGATGTTATTATTTACATATCATTTGTGATTCTAGAAGTTATCCCTTTATGATATTATTATGACATCAGAGTATTATACCATGGAGACAGGTGTCACATCAGTTTGAAAACACTCACACAAAAGAATCATTCTTAGTGGGAAGAATAATTCTAGAATAATAAAATTTATATATCATTTTGGACCAAGTATAATAATGATATAATAATTTTATGACGGTTTTGAGGATAATTTTAGGTTTTATGGTTCCATTCCATTGTGATAAGCCTTTTTATTATAATTTGTTTTGTATTTACAATCCAATAATATTACTTTTTATAATTTTACATTTAATTATCATCACATTTTTCTTGTAGGATGTGATGTGATACCTAGTAAGAGTGTGAGATTTGTGGGAGAATTATGCATTTATTCTTTTCTAGAAAGGATCTTCATTCTGTGACGGTGAAATCGATGACATAATACATTGTAGTGAGTTATTATTTAATTTTTCTAGGATAGGTTCACCACATAATGAGTAGAAAGAAAATACTCTATGGATGAGCCTGACAGGCCATTGCAAAATGACCATTATTTTCATTCCACAAAATGTGAAAAAAAATATTTTTCATATTTAATAAAAAATATACATTATTAATAATGTAAGTAAATTAACACAGTTCCATCGGTTTTTTTGGTAAAATATGTTTTCCCCAAAACAATCATTATCTCATTCCCTCTTCCTATAAAAACATTTATCTTCAAATATGTAATTTCTCTATACATATTTACCAGATTCAAGATCAATTTTATAATAGTAACTGGATGTACTAATTCTTTCATTCCTCTAAGATTGATTCTGATATCTTCATACAAATCTATAGTATTATTCCAGTTACAAAACAGATTTTTTGTAATAGTTTTTTCATTATATTATATATTTTTATTATTTTGTGTTTAGATATGTAGTTTAATTTCAATGGGATCGTTCACTAAACCATAGGGGATGTGGCCACAATGATATACCTATAGTGAAATCCAATATTATTTTTTGTGGTGTGTTTTGTACAATGATATAGTGGTATCATTATATATAGTGTAATAAAATATAATATACATAAATTTCATGTGGGAATCACTCTGATCAATAAATTCATGGTCTATCAATGAATATAATTCCCAAACCATTGGACACCAATTGAGGAGTTCCTTGAAATAAAAAAGTGTAATCATAGAAGAAAATTAAGGGGATCAATGAAAGTAACCATGATATAATAAACTGAATATTGGTTCTCTGAAGGATATAAAGGATTATAATTTGGGGTAATTATTTATTAGAAATGTTTTATACATACGTATTCATGGTTTATTGAATTATATATCTTATTTCTAACCACTTAAAACGAATATTAATTTTGTAGACAAAATATTGTGTTGTTTTTGAATAAATTAATATATGAAGGAAAAGTATCATATTTATTTTTTAATTATTAAAAGATTATTTTACCTCTTATTACATTATAATAAAATGATATATATTTACATAATAATTATTTGATTCATAACAAGAATGTACCCAAGTGGTAAAGGATCCTTCATGGCACCCAAAAGTCCGAGGATCTAATCCAGGTAGGGATGAATTACATGGTACTATAGAACCACTATAGAAGAAACTATAGTGGCAGTAGTACTATAGAAGGTCCTAAAGAAGCCCAATATTGTAGCTAAATGTGAATGTTTTTATGTTGTTCTTAAAGAAAAATATAAATTATGATTATCCTAAATAATCAAATATAGATTCAAATTTATTTAGAAGAATATAGATAGTAGGGGTAATGAAATCATTAATTAATTAATTTTTTTATATCTTGGTAATTAGAGAATGAAGTTATAGATGACTGGTCATGGATAAAGATATAGAAGATAATTAACTACTGTTTTATGTTTTTTTATAAAAATAAATGTTACATAAATGAATCTATAATATGTTGTGAATATATATAGATTTTGTAGGGAAGTCAATAATTTGGATAATTAAAAATTATGATCAACAATGCAGTACTATTATATGATATCCACAGAAAATCTAGGATTTATAAATATTGGGTCTCATTATAAGACTATTTAATAACATTAAATGAGTATTTCTGGACTTCAAAATAATATGTCTCTAATTATGGAGAGTAAGAGTCTTTATTGGAAGGAAAAGATGAATTTTTTATGTTTTTGTGAAGATTTTCTAATAGTAATGACCTATATTGAAAGAATATCAACAACAACTAAATTATTACCAAGGAAATCATAAGATTACTCAATGACTTTAGAATAATTCAAGAGATTTTTAAAGAATAATTCTAACATCCATAGAGTATGTTCCTCTTTCAATTTATGTTATTGGTAAGAAATCTAAATACCATCCTTTCCAATATAAAAAAATTCTAAAAAAATAAATAAATTTCAAGATTATTTCTATATTATTTATGGATTTCGATATTTTTAATATTAATATTGATTTATCCTAACTTATTTGGGATCTTACACTACAAATCCATGAACACATGAATGTATATTAAAATAATATTACCTCAAGTTTTTATGGAAAAAATCTACCTTCATTTAAATATTTCCTACTAAAAATAATCATTTTTATATTGAATTAAAGGAAAATATTGTATTTGAAATATTAATTAATATAAATGAAATTTCAATTAAAATAAATATTGACCATTTTATATTAAAAATTTGTAAAATATATACAATGGATAATTAGTATGTTTTATTGAATTAATTGATATTAATACATAAAAAATACGCACAATATTACGTGAATAATAAATAAATGTATTTATAAGGATACAAATAAAATTTAGAACAGAACCATAAATAAATTCCTTTTAATTATATATTCTGAATATTTAACTAAAAAATCAAAGAAGATATAGATTAAATCCCTTATTTCATAGACATGAGGGTAATGCCCAAAATACAATTAATTTTCTAGATTAATTATGAAACGTATCACTATATATAAAAATACATTGGAAAATGATGGATGAAATAATCATAATAAACAAGAAAAAATTTTCTTAATAATGAGAGAATGGGATCTTTTCTTGATCCAATATCTCTATGGGTATAATTCTATTAACCGATACAAAAGTGACTTAGGGGTATCAGGGTTAGGTGATATTCCACCTTGTTGGTACCGTGCTAGAAATTGTTCTAAGATGTGTAGTTATTCCACTTCGGGATGTCATCTTTGAGTTAGTTTTTTATGGAGAAATATTATACCCATGGGTTTTTATAAATCATTATTAGAGACATTAAGAATTTTTATAAGTAAATATTTTCAGTATTTTGTTTCCTAAAAAAACAAATGGGTTAACAGTTTTTTATTTACATATTATTTTATCAATATATTGCATCATTTTTATGATCATAATTTGGGATGGATATATTTAGGGAACGTATTGGGTGTGGAATATTAAATTTTACAATCATCCTACATGGAATGCATTGCGATGTAGGATAGAATTATTGATGGATTATTACATTGGTTGCCTTTGGAGGACATTTTATTTTTTATTATATGCTAGATTATAGGGGATGGTACTGGGTGATGAATCATGTTATGTTTAGTTGTCTTTCCCAAATATTATTTCCTTATAATTAAATTGAAAAAATATGTAACTAATCCACTCATGATGGATCATGACGACCGTTATATTTTTATATCACATGTGTAGTTTTCTATATTTACATAATATGGTTAGTTTTTTAACAGGAATCAAAATATGATGTCAACTTATATAAGATTATTTGGATGATTTATACTATTGTTAAACCTTTATTTATTCATTTATATGTGATATAGTTTCTTTATCCTCCTCATGATATTATTAGACCATTATTGATAATCAAAATCCATCATAGATGGGAAATAATTCTTGAGGTTAGTATCTTTCTAATTTGGACATAGTGCTGGAATGGCCCGAAGGCCTTCATTTTTATTGATTTTTGATAACCCCCATTCAAGGGATGGGCGGGAACCCTTACAAGGACTGTAGGCTCCGATATTACATGGCATGTTAGCTTAGAAGCTTACATGACCCGAAGGTCTTAGGGAATTCAACCACACAATCTACAAGGAACTTACCCTCCCCAGTATCTTCACCCTAAGAGTAGGTCTCCACTGTTGCATGGCCATATGGCAAGGATTCTTGTGTAAGCACAGGCTGGTACCGATGGCATAGCCATACCATCTCATTCTAAAAATCCATTTGGCTCTGCTATGGTGAGTGAACCTTCTCTAAATACTCTTATAGGGCTTCTCCTTTTTTGTAGTGTTTCTGGGGCCTGCATTCATGTGGCCCAAAGGCCTTGGGGTGGACCTTATGCCAAATAGTGGGAAAAAGGCCTTAAGAATCAACTGTCCTGAAGGCCGTGGGTGGCCCGAAAGTCTTGTAGGTCCCATGGACCAAACCGGTGGCCCGAATGGCCAGATGGATGAATAGTTCTGACTGCTAAAGTACCGAACAGTGCCTGCTATTGTACTATTATAGTAACCCAGAAATATGCCTCCACTCAGATTTGATCTCGGGTGTCTTGGATGCACCTAGCGAGTCCCCACCAACTAGGATGAGGCTCATGTGCCCAAATTTGGACATAGTTGAGGTGAATTTGGATGAGGAAAACATAATGTGGTACTAGATACAAGATATTCTTATTCTAATTTTCCATTTTTTTAAATTTTCATAAGATATTGGATATTTTTATAATATCATATGTTTCTTGTTATAGGGCATATAAAAACCACATATTCTAGAATCCAAACATTATAGGTATGTCATAGTTGTTCTTGTACATTTTTTTTATGGTTTGGTGACATAACTAAAAATGATTCATATTTTTATAGATTTATAATATATGGGATTTACTCTTGTTTTGAGTTGGATAAAAGTTAAGTTCGTATGTATCAAATCCGAAACAAATGATTAATATGCCATTTTTGTTATTTTTTTTAATTTTTTGATATTCTTATGATGGTGGGATTGGATATTTATGTTTTCAGAAATAATTTGTATTGTGTATTCCATTAAAACATTGTGGTTGAATCTATTATCTCTTATCTATTAGATAGTTATATTTTTATCTATGATTAATCAACTCCTTCAAAATGGTATTGGTAAAATAAAATGGCTATAAAAAAATAACATTCTTTCGTATATATCTTATTATTTGAATTTAATTTAATAACAAAAATATGATACTTTTATTAAATTATTATACAATTAAAATGAGTTAGATCTAATAAAACCCTAAGATGACCCTATTAGTGTGTTGATGGGGATCGGGAGGGTTCATACACTGTGAGATCTCCTTAATATGGGGAGTGTATATTGTGTAAAGGGACCCTATGTAGGTTACATCATAATGAATTATAATATTGTAATATATTATAATTATATGTTACATGAAATATGTTTTTAATTATATAATAATTCCATGAGGATGGTATATAGTTGTCTTACAAGAAGAAAGATGATAGTATACCACACCAAATATTGATTTAGAACCCAATATTTCCCTAATACGAACTATGAATGACATTCATTGTGAGAGATTACTACATGATATGAGGATAATGGATATAGAGTCTACATGAGACATATCATCCATTTTTGAGATAATTTGGGATTTTCAAGTATATCATCGGCCATTTATTATAAGTGGTTGTATCCACTACACTATTGTTCTCTATGTGGATTGGATAAAGAATACTTTTTTATCTATCAATAAAACCCTAATTGAGGAGGTGAAGTTGTTTTTATAAATATTATTGGGAAAAATTATGTCCAATTGGGATATTCTATCCAAATTAAACCAACATTTTTTGTTACATTATATGTAATATTGTCTCACATATTGTGAATATTTCGTCTATGGTACCTATTGGGAATATATGGTCTTTGGGTTTATGAATATTACTCCATGAGGGTCATAGTTTTTGGTGTTAGTAGAGATCCTTAATGAGATTCAATATTTATTCTTAATGTTGGACATGGACGAGGGATCCTAGGATAGATTCTTTGTGTTCACTTTGAGTTATTCAGTCTTATTGAATGACAATTTATGTTATCATTCATATATTTAAATTATGGTTAATCATTCTACTAAATAATAGATTCAACTATTTAATGGTATACATGTTATTATATTTTTTATATAGGGGGGCTATCAGTAGTTCTTGAGTTAGTTGTAATTATCATTTTGATAATTCAAACCATGGTGGTGGTGGATAAACTAGCCACGATAAAGGTTCATCTAATCTGTCAAAGCATGGAGGTTTAATGGAGAGTTTCCAATTAATATTCCCTAAATATTACCTCCCATTGTGATTCAGATATGATTTCGAGTGTTTAATATATGGGATAATACAAAACCTACACTTTTTTTGTTGGATTTATCAATAGTTATCAAATGAAAAAAGTGGATAGGTGAATCGTTTTGGAGTTAATTCATATAATCCACCATAAAGAGGTAGATGACGTTCTCTAGAAAATAATGTTATGGTAGTTGACGTGATATCTAATGGCCTAGATAGTATCATCATCATGTAGGTTCTTATTAAGGTATTTTTGAAGGAAGTTTAATTCCAAGGTAAGAACTAGTTGTATTCTATAAATCATACTCGTAATTATTATGATGATGGGCCATATATAGAAAGAGGTATGATTTCAATTGATTATAATTATTATTATTCCTTATTCAAAATAGTATTATCAAATTCCTTCATGTATATTTAATTAATTAATGGATTGGATATGTAAATATAGTACCTATGTTTGGTAATGTTGATCTATACTCATTTAGGGGAATGATTTGAGGGCATTATAAGATGTCAATATAATACCATAGTGAATGGATATTATAGGAACTTTTAAATATAATTTCTTACGTAGATGATATGTTTTGAAATTATATTCAAGATAGTTATTTTGATCTTTATTATGTTCTTATCTTTTATAACATTAATTTTGAATCATTTCAATATGGAAAGTGTTATGATAATGTTTATATATGTGAGTGGGATATATAGGAAGGATCTTTTTTAAAGAAATATCTATTATTATGTTTCTTCATGGCATAAAATATTGTTATTACAGCTGAAAAGGAAACATGTGAGTTATTATTAATCCACCTGATTACAAATTTAAATATTTCATTCTTGAGAATTTCTTATTGTTAACACATGAGTGTATGATTGATTCAATGGTATAGTTTTTTCAAGGAATGTAATCGCCTCTAATTTGAAATGATAACTAGATTCTACATATACTAAATAACTAAAGGCTAAACTATGTTGTTTTATGGTTAAAGAGATTATTCACTTGAGTATATATCCATGGGGGTATCATGTTTAGAAAATCCAAGAGTAAAATGTTTATTCAAGATTTTATTAATATTTTAATTTAAATAGGGTCGTAGAAAAGAAATATTACCTTCATCCATGTTTCAGAGATATATTTTTTCATATATACGAGGATATGGTATTTTATTTTTTTAATTTTAGTTTGTTATATAATCCTTTGAGTGCGATTTTTTGATATATGTCTAAATATTTTCAATAGAAGTCTTTTCTTATATGATTATATTATGATGTTGTTTCATTTTGATGAACATTATAATAGATATTATGGATCTAATTTATCTAATTTTCCATAATTACTTTTATTCATTTTCACTCATTTCTGTTGATGATATTATCATTCAATCCTACCTATGGGTGGAGAATTGTCAATATTTATAGATTTTTTATGAGAACTGTGAGAGATCCCTAGTAATATTACAAACTCTCAATTTTTTTAGTTTAAGATCAATCATATGTAGTTCATGAAGTGGATAATATAATGACCCAATTCTTAATAAATAAAATCCTATTTTCGGTTTAACTAAATTCCAAATTATTTACTATTTTATAGAAGACATATCAATTTATTTGTATTATCATATTTTATAAGAGTAAAATGATTGTTAAAAATAATAACCCTTCATAATGTAGACACTAAAGAGTGATATTCTGATTAGTATTAGAATTTCGTTTTGAAAAATGTAATTGAAATTGAAAAGTGGTGGTATTGGATCAATAAGTAGGATTGTACCCTAAGAATCCCATTTATTAATGTTTCAAAGGTATATAAAATAATGGTATTTACAGACTGAAAATATCAGGATGAGATCAAACAACTAAATCATTATAAAAAACCATTTCTCGTTGAAGTTCTAGCTCATCAAGATCACGACCCAGACCATGTATGATAAACCATCAAAGGAATATATAACAATTTCACACCATTAAATTTTGATTTATTGGGTATAATGAAGGTCTATGTATCATGACCATAATAATATGAATATTTATATTTTATTCGAAATTGGATATTGGCTATATTTTTTTTTTTATTTTTACATTATAAATGATTTTCATTTATATTATACAGTGCATAAAATAAATTTTTTCATAATATTTAATATCAATTAATACATTCCATCTATTGGAATCATGATTTATTGTAATAAAATAGTTTAATAATATACTATTCTTAAATAATATATATTATTTATATTTAATAATATAATTTTATGATTTCAAATATATTTTTTATACTATTTTGAACAATATTCCAATAGAATTCCATAATTTTATCAATAAATTTCGATTTTAACTAAAAAATTTAAAATTAAAATAATATTAAAATTATTTAGATAAATTAAAAATTAGTTTCAACATCAAAAAATTAAAACTATCTAATTGTGAGTTTTTTTATTTTTCTGAGGTAATATTATTGTTTTGAAAACATTGAATTTAGTATAAATATACAGGGTGTATTAGGACCTCATAACAACCAAAACATGATGTAATAAATGTAACTAATGCAATAAATGGCCAAATATATGTTTTATCTTTTAAAAAATAACATTGTTAATATGTTTGGATAATTTTATTAAGCGTTTCTGAATACACCAAAACCTATATTAAATTTTAATATTTCAAATAAATTCTTCACAACCCTGTCTCACTTCCACAACACCATGTTTAATATGATAATGATATTTTTCCCTTGTAAATGTCAAATAATTAAAAAAACTCTCCTTTATTAGAACCCAAGGGAATTTGTTTTATATTTTCTGGTTTTGATTACAATATTATATTTTGTCCATAATCATTTTTTGGAGTATATTACTGAACTCCCCTCTATTTTCCTATATAAAATCATTTATGAAACTGCTCCTCTTCACAAAATACCAAGGATTAAATCATTAATTTTCCATCTTCTCTCTGTTTTGCACTTATGGTTCCACCAATCTATCAAGAAGCTCATCCTAATCTTTTGTAATCACCCTCCCAATGTAAGGGATCATATCTGTCTCATTTTCACTCAACAATTGTCACTATTTTCTATCTGGTATTTCAAGTTCTTAATGTTGGGATATGTTTTTACATGTTCCTATCGTTATTAATTTTATATCCAACAAATAATATACGCATTTATCCCTCACCATACTATTTTATTATTTTTTAATGAAATCTCATTATGATATCAAACGTTTATAGCAATTATTTCTTACAAAACCACTATAAATGGAATTTTATTTTTAATTCCACTCAAGTTCATTCAACTAGACATATCTGTTGTAATTTTTTAAGCAATTCGATTTATTTATTCCACATTGATTGATCATGGAATTAAATGCGATGAAATATGATCCAATGTTGAATGATTTATATGGATCACTTATGCATGTAAAAGATTCTAAAGAGACGGGTGAGCCCCCAAATTATATAGCTTTATAATCCATTGGGAATTTTTTTTATCATGAGACATGAAGAAAGTGAACAGGGAGTGAACATAATCCATCATGGGGATTTTTCAACATGTTATGATGTCTTGGTGGTTATGGTTGAACTTTTATTATGATTCCAAGTTTAATGTTTATTCCAATTTCACATGTTTCATGTTTGTTATAATTATATATAATGCTCTTTTTTCATTTATGTGATTCTCATCAATGTGTATTTCCCATTTAATTTCATATTTTCTAATAGGTAATACATTATTTATGTTATTAAATATTTATTCCCTTACTAATTTTTATAGATCAACACTTTCATACGTATGTCCTCAAGTTAGCCCACCAAGTTTTAATTACGATGGAATTTTATAATCATATTATGTATGTTAGAAGTAATGTAATGTATCCCATATTTTATATTTTTATGTATTGTGTAATGCCCCGACCCTAGATACACAGAGTCGGTGCATTATTACATAACATTGTCATGATCACAAGAAAGATCAAGTCTCGAAAGACGGATTAGTTTAGTAGCCTTGGAATAACTAGATACATTAATACAGTTTACATTACATCATAAAATGAAAACTACAACAATATATTCTCCATAGTCCACACACTTATCCCCTAATATTTTCCCAGTAGGTCATTCATAAATTACTTCTTCACATCCTGGGAAAAATAAAACATAGAAAAGGGGTGAGCTCAAATTCCCAGTAAGGATAACAATATAGCGGAAACTTTCATAAATAATAATAAACATTTAAGTCAATGTATAACTAAAAAAAATCATTTTAAACTTGAACTTCATCATAGTAAGGAAAAAATAAAATGAAATAATTCCATTTACTTATTCACATGGATATTGTACTAATCGAATAATCACATGAAATATCAATAACCACTTTCATAATGATGGAATGCATAATGCCAGACTATCATAACCACATAGCCAAGGCCTCGTGCGAAGACTACAAATAAGATTTTTTCAAGGCCTTGTGCCAAGACACTAGTTTGTCTCATGAGACCTACCGATGCATCGAGGAGCTATAGCGGGCTCCACCCGTCACTTATTAAGTTCAATGCATTCCTCATATGAACAGGTTTAAACATAACATAAACATTCGTATTAAAACTAGCATACGAAATGTCAACACATTCTGCATAAACCATGAATGGTATAAAAATAACACATCCACAGTCAAACATATTACAAAACCTTCAATACAATATGGAAGATTTGTATCATAATAAATAAACATCAAATAATCTTAAAATCTATCAATGGATGTTGAAATAGATGAAATCAAAAATATTTGATAGAAATATATCTTTTTTTGAAATCATTTAAAAGTCAAATAAAAACATTTACTTTGACAATATTCTTATAAGCTTGTAAGGGAAGATTCGAAAATTTTATAACGGCAGAAAATAGCTGCACCCGCCTTATACGTTAAAAAAGATATTCTTACCTTAATTCTGTCGAAATGGTTAAAAAGAACCTTTTTTGGAAAACGAAAAAATAATTCCTTTATAAACCTCTTATAAAAAGTAAAAAAAGGTTATTAATGACTTTACCCCATATTCTAGTAAATAGTAAAAATGTTTTGAAATACATTTTTATGAAACATGGATGTTGATGATAAAGGAGTCCCATTAGATTATTACGTATAAACAACCCCGGATAATGAAGAGATTGAGATATAAACCCTTAACATGTACTTTTCCTTGGTTTAGGGTAGGTTAAACTCTTGTATAATGGTTAAATAATTTATATTAAATTTTTCAAGAATCATATACATAAATATGATATCATATATGATCTTTTAATATTTCTTTGTTAACAATATCCTATAATTATCATTGTTTCGGGTGTTAACTTACACGTTTTATTTTATATGTTTTGTTACATAAGTAATGTTTGTTATGGATAGGTTGTAACTTATTCATATCCAGAATTATAGCACTTCCTTAAACATTATTTTTAATCATCAAATGATAATTATACTTGAATGGATACGATGCAAAAAGAATCTCATCGCGTTCGTGGAGATGGTAGTCTGTACGTATGCACGAGCGACAATATCATTCGTTTGATATTAAAATAATAAATAATTGGATGTTATATCATATATACAGAATAATTATCATGTTATATTTATTATTTACTTGAATTACGTATCATTATTATACCCATCCAAATAATAATTTATTGAATAACAATTACACCCTACTTGGAGACGGTAAGTCGTACGTACGCATGTATGGTGACATGTCATTCAAAGGATGGATAGAATAATGAATATGGTTGTACCATATTTATAATAAAATCACAGTATATATAAGATACTGGAGTTATTATTTTAGAATGGGAATAACAAATAAGGAAGAAGTTGAAGAGGAATGGAACTTGAAAAAGGGTGGTGAAAACATTACCTCTTCTTCAGGTTCTTCCTTTTGATTTGATCTAAAGGGCTCATTAGGTTGGCTTTCAGATCAAACTAAGGCCTCTAGGTTGTAGTGAGGGAAGTTTATAGAGTATTTGGGTAGGTTTTGGCCGATCAAAAAGGCTTTTAATGTTTGAATTAGTCAGAAGTGGGTGTGCCCTTTTATAAGAGGGGTGACGGTCACCTTTGGAAAAGCTATAAATATTATTTTATAATAATTTAATATTCAGTTTCTAATGGATTAAAAGTCGATTATTTAAATTTTAAGGTGGGGATGGGTCGAAAACCACTCAACCAATAGAATTTAGATAGGTTTTGGTCATTATATTAACCTTATCTATTAGTTTTAACTCTTAGTTAATTAGTTTGACACTTACCATGTCACATTGTATTTTTATATTATATAGATAATAAACTTACTATATACCTCCAAGAGACCACCAAGTGGTCCATTAATTATAGACCTATCATGATATAAGTCTCCCGACCGAACCTAAGATTTTTAAGAATTGAATATCAATTAATAATATAAAATTTGTTCTAAAAAATCTTTTATGTCAATTTTGACACTATTTAGAAAATTGATTTTTTTAAATATCATAACAGAATTATTACTTCGAAAAAAGTTCATTAAATAAATTATAACATGTCATATTAACCTAAAAATTGGATTACTTCATAAAAAGTCTCAAATTATATTTATTTCGGTATTTATAATATCAATTATTTTAATTCTTCACTATTATGTTAATTACTGCATCATCATTATGTCATTAATAAAGATAATTATTTAATGTCTAAAAATTATAAATAAAATATCATTATTTAGGAAATTTTTTTAGATTTCTAATGAATATTTAAAATCGAATTTATCTTATGTATAACCCTATATTAAAAATGTTTTAGTATTTAAACATTGATTTTAACTCTTTTAACTCTTCTTCGAATAATAATAAATGTCCTAATCTAATCCAAGTAGACCTAAATGAAAATATTTTCTTCCTAAGGTTTTTTTGGTCAATATACACTTGTCCAATAGAATTAGGACATGTGTTAGGGTAATATTAATATAATTTTTACCCTCAATTACCCTATTTACTTTTAACCGTGGTAAATAAGAGTAAAAAGTTACTATTCAAAAAAAATTATTTTCATCTCATTGAACCACATTTTACTGCTTGATATTAACCGCGTCTCTCGGATTTTCGAAATTTCACTCACATAAGCGGTAAAATTAAGTATTATGAAAAATTAAGTTTTTTTAACTACCACTTAGTGATTTCACTGCTCATAAAAAATGATGTTTATTAGAAAAATACCAAAAATTCTCCCTAGGATACTTTTGATATTCCGAATCCAATAATGAAGTCCATTTTGAAAAATAAAATTTATACATTTCAAAAAGTGGGTATTACTATTCATAACGGCTAGTTTGATTGGTTGTGGTGTGTTAGAACTCGATGTTGCGTACAACACACGCTATTTCATTATTCAAAGAGTAGCGTACCATAGAAGCTTGGGGTGTTACATTCTCCACTCCTTCAAATAATTTCGTCCTTGAAATTTATAGAATACTATCACATGAAATGACTCAGGTGGTTCTTCATTATATGTTCCTCGGGTTCCAACGTTGCCTCTTCAATCTTATGGTTTCTCTACAAGACTTTTACCAAACGAGTCATCCGGTTTCTCAGTACTTGTTCTCTCATATCATGATTCTTGACGAGCTCTTAACAATAAGATACATCAGGTTCCTGTTCTAATTCCTCATAGCTGAGTACATGCGTTGGTTCAGGCATGTATTTCCTCAACAAAGATACGTGGAACACATCGTGAACATTGGAGAGACTTGGCGGCATTGCCAATCGGTAAGCTACAGCCCCAATTCGTTTTAGAATTTCAAAAGGTCCGATGTACCTGGGTCTAAATTTACCTTTCTTACCAAAATGCATGACTCCCTTACTTAGAGATACCTTCAGGAAAACATGATCACTGACTTGAAATTCCAAATCCTTCCTTCGATTATCGGCATAGCTATTCTACCTAATTTGAGCTGCTTTGATATGTTTTTGGATTACCTTCACCTTTTCCATCGTTTCCTCCACCAGTTCTGGGCCTACAACTTTTCTTTTACCAACGCCATCCCAAGAGGTTGGTGTGCGACATCTCTTTCCGTATAATGCGTCATATGGTGCCATCTAAATACTCGAATGGAAGCTATTGTTATAGGAAAACTCTACCAGAGGTAAATATTGATCCCACATACCCTGAAAGTCATGTGAGCAGGATCTCAACATGTCTTCTTAGGGTTGAATAGTTCGTTCTGATTGTCCATCTGTTTGAGGGTGGTAGGCATTGCTCAAATGAAGTTCAGTATCCAAGGCCTTTTGAAGACTCATCCAGAATCTTGATGTAAAACGAGGATCACGATCCGAAACAATCGATATGGGAACTCTATGAAGTCTCACAACTTCATTAATATATATTCTTTCTAGGCGTTCCAGTGGGAGATATTTTCTTATCGCAAGAAAATGTGATGACTTGGTAAGACGGTCAACAATAACCCGTATTGCATCGTTCCTTCTAGGAGTCTTTGGTAGCCCCATGAAAATGTCCATCGTAATATTGTCCCATTTCCACTCTGGTATGAGAAGAGGTTGCATGACTCCACCAGTCTGTTGCCATCCAGCTTTAACTTGTTGACAAACCATATATGTTGCCACAAAATTAGCAATCTCTCTCTTCATGTTGTGTCACCAAAAAAGATCCTTCAAATATCTATACATTTTGGTGCTCCCAAGATCTATAGAGATATTGGATATATGAGAATCATCCAGCAATTCCATTTTTAGATCAGGTATATCTGGAACATAAAGTCTCTTCACAAATTTTAAAATTCCTTATTCAAACAGAAAGTATCTCATTCTCCCATCATTCGCAGCTTCAATCATCTTCTGAAACACTTCATCATCGGTCTGAGAACTCTTTATCCTTTCTAGTAATGATGGTTTGGTAACCATTTGAAAAATAATTGTTGTTTCACCATCCATGGTGATTCCCATATCCATCATCACTAGATCCATGAAAATAGGATCCCTTTCAATTATCATCATGTTCAAAACTCCATGATCTTTTCTACTCAAAGCATCTGCCACCTTGTTTTCTTTCCCCGAGTTGTTGCGTATCATACAATCATAATCCTTGAGTAATTCAAGCCATCTACTTCTCCTCATGTTGAGTTCTTTTTGTGAGAAAATATACTTCAAACTCTACTGATCTGTATAAATCTCACATTTTTTACCATAGAGGTAGTGCCTCCATATCTTCAATGAAAAGATCACAGCTGCTAACTCGAGATCATGAGTTGTATAGTTTTGTTCATGAATTTTCAACTGTCGTGATGCATAGGAAATAACCATTTCATTCTGCATAAGGACACAACCACGTTCTTTCTTCGATGCATCACATTAAATAACGAACCCATCATTCCCCGATGGTAGAGTCAATATAGGTTCATTGACTAATCTTCTCTTCAGTTATTCGAAACATTCTTCACAATATTTTGTCCAAAATTTTTTTACCCCTTTACGTGTGATCTTTGTTAATGGCTTAGCTAACCGGGAAAAATTATGGACGAAACGTCGATAATAACCTACTAAATGAATAAAACTATGTACCTCAGTTATTCCTGTCGGTGCAGGCCATTCATGGATTGCCTTTGTAATGGAAGGATCAACAGAGATTCCATCTTTAGAGACAATATGGACAAAAAATGAAATCTCCTGAAGCCAGAATTCACACTTACTAAACTTCCCATATAATTCATGTCTTCACAGAGTCTTCAGGATAATGTGCAAATTATTTTCATGATCTTCGTAGATTTTGGAGTATAAAAAGATATCATAAATAAATACCACCACAAATTCATCAAGATATTACTTAAAAACACTAGTCTTCAGATCCATGAATACAGAGGGTGCATTAGTCAATCCAAAATGCATTACTATAAACTCTTAATGCCCATAATTGGTTCGAAATGCTTTCTTTGGAATGCCTTCCTTCTTTACACACACCTGATGGTATTCAGATCGAAGGTCAATCTTTGAAAATTATTGAGCTCTATGCAGTTGGTCAAATAAATCATCAATGCGAGGTATGTGATACTTGTTATTTATTGTTATAGCATTGATTTCCCTGTAGTCGATACATAACCTCATAGATCCATCATTCATCTTATCAAAAAGAATAAGGGCTCCCCATGGAGAAACACTAGTTCGAATAAATCCCTTATTACTCAATTCCTCTAGTTGTTTCTTTAGTTCGACTAATTCCATAGTGGCCATTCAATAAGGGGTCTTTGATATAGGCCTTGATCCAGGAATTAAATCAATGGAAAACACAACTTATTGTTCTAGAGGATGTCTAGGTAAATCATCCGGAAACACATCTACATATTCTTTCACAATAGGTACATCCTCTATTTGAACATTCCTTTCTTCACCAACTGTAATATCATTCTCTTCCTCCCCAATAATTGAATTTTGTTGAGCTTCTGGGGGTGGATCTAGATAAGAATTAGGTGGTGATGATTCTGCACTAAAGATAAGGTGTTCCTAATCATTATAATCAAAAATAGTAACCTCCTTCCATTCCATATTTGATAACTCATCATCTTCCTTCGGGTTTTGAATCAATGACCACCATTGATCAGCATCTCCAGTGAGGTGATAAAATACCATGACAACCATTTCCCTTTAACCCGAAAGCCTGAAATATTTTCTCTAGGGAACTTATCCATTACTAGGCTACCAATTGATTTGTAATCCCATTGATTATTGGTGGTTGTTGCCTCATGAAGCAATCTAACATTGATCCTCCACGATGTGGATGGTCTTCCTTATCATTATAATCAATAATAGTAACCTCCTTCCATTCCATATTTGATAACTCATCATCTTCCTTCGGGTTTTGAATCAATGACCACCATTGATCAGCATCTCCAGTGAGGTGATAAACTACCATGACAACCTTTTCCCTTTCACTACTCCCGAAAGCCTGAAATATTTTCTCTAGGGAACTTATCCATTACTAAGCTACCAATTGATTTGTAATCCCATTGATTTTTGGTGGTTGTTACCTCATGAAGCAATCTAACATTGATCCTCCACGATGTGGATCAGGGTTCTCCATACAGGTAAGGTTATTATTCATAACCTGAGTGAGTTTAGCCAGTATGGTGATTAGTTGATTAACACCAGTTGCATCACCTGCTCCACTATTATTATCTTGATTAGGATGGAAATCCCTACATGGAGTGCGTGCATTGATACAGTTTCCATTTCTTCCACTAGGCACCATTTCTTATCAATGGCATAAACTAGATTAGTTTATGAATCAAAATACATAATTCCATACTTATAAAACACTTAACATAAATTGAACTATTTATGGATATAATCCATAATCATAAAAATGTTTTCTTTGAGGAAGTATATACTCAAAAACCCTTCATAATTATATGTAAAGAAAATCAGAGTTATCATAAGCATATCCCCCGGGAGTGTCGTAACCAAGAGTGCAACAAGGCCCGTTGTTGAGCATGAGTTCCTGTTAGAGTCTAGCTCAAAGCGGTGTTTTCGGGTTTTAACCCTAGGTACATCTATGCCAGAGCTGCCTCTACCGACTCGTATCCAGATAGGGATGTATTGCTCGGAAAACTCACAAAATCTCTACAATACCAAAATTCTAAGAATTTATTCTATACTAATCCTCAAAGTCCATCTTAAATATATGTGCTCTAATCAGAGTTTATCTAAATCTAGCTTCCAAGGATTGTACTAAACTTTCTCTGATACCAACTATTACGCCCCGACCCTAAATACCTAGAGTTGGTACATTATTACATAACATTGATATGATCACAAGAAAGATCATGTCTCGAAAGACCGATTAGTTTAGTAGCCTTGGAATAACTAGATACATTAATAAAGGTTACATTACATCATAAAATAAAAACAAAAACAATATAGTCTCCATAGTCCACACTCTTATCCCCTCATACTATCCCTACAGGTCATTCAGAAATTACTTCTTCACATCCTGGGAAAAATAAAACATAGAAAAGGTGTGAGCTCAAATTCCCAGTAAGGATAACAATATAGCAGAAACTTCCATAAATAAGAATAAACATTTAAGGAAATGTATAACTAAAACAAAAGCCTTTTAAACTTTGACTTCAACATAGTATGGAAAAAATAAAATTAAATAATTCCATTTACTTGTTCGCATGGATATTCTACTAATCGAATAATCAAATGAAATATCAATAACCACTTTCATAATGATATAATGCATAAAAATCCAGACGTTCGTAAACACATAGCCAAGGCCTCGTGCCAATACTAAAAATAAGATTTTGTCAAGGACATGTGCCAAGAAAATATTTTGTCTCATGAGACCTACCAATGCATCGAGGAGCTATAGCGGGATCCACCCGTCACTTATTAAGTCCAATGTATTCCTCATATGAACATGTTTAAACATAACATAAACATTCATATTAAAACTAGCATACGAAATGTCAATACTTTCTCCATAAACCATGAATGGTATAAAAATAACACATCCACATTCAAAAATATCACAAAACCTTCAATAAAATATGGAAGTTTTGTATCATAATAAATAAACATCAAATAAGCTTAAAATCCATCAAAGGATGTTGACATAGATGAAATCAATACTATTTGAGAGAAATACCTCTTTTTTTGACATCATTTAAAAGTCACATAAAAACAATTACTTTGAAAATATTCTTATAAGCTTGTAAGGGAAGCTTCGACGATTTTATAATGGCGGAAAAGAGTCACACCCGTCGTATATGTTAAAAAACACATTCTTACCTTAATACGGTTGAAAAGGTTAAAAAACACCTAGTTTGGAAAATGACAGAAAGATTCCTTTATAAACCTCTTATAAAAAGTCAAACAAGGGTATTAATGACTTTAACCCATATTCTAGAAAATAGTAAAAATGTTTTTAAATACATTTTTATGAAACATGTATGTGGATGATAAAAGAGTCCCAGTAGATTATTACGTATAAACAACCTCAGATAATGAAGAGATTGCGAAATGAACCCTTACCTTATAATTTTTGTTGGTTAAGGGTAGGATAACCTTCTGTATAATGGTGAAATAATTGTTATTAAATTATGTAATAATCATATACATTAATATGATATCATATATGATCTTTTAACATTTCTTTGTTAATAATATCTTAGAATTATCGTTGTTTCGGGTGTTAACTTACTTGTTTTCTTTTATATTTTTTGTTAAAGAAGTCGTGCTTTTTATGAATAGGTTGTACCTTATTCATATCCATAATTATATCAAGTCCTTAATAGTTATTTTTAATCATAAAATGAGAATTATATTTGAATGGATACAATGGAGAATGAATCTCATTGCGTTCGTGGAGACGGTAGTCCGTACGTACGCACGAACGACAATATCATTCTTTTGAAATTAAAATATTATATAATCTGATGGTATGTCATATATAAAAAATCATTATCATGTTATATATATTATTTACATGAATTACACATCATTATTATACCCATCTATATAATAATTTATTGAATAACAATTACACCACGACGTGGAGATGGTAAGTCGTACGTATGCACGTATGGTGACATGTTATTCAAAGGATGGATAGAATACTGAATATGGATGTACCATATTTATAATAACATCACAGTATATATAAGATACTGTAGTTATTATATTATAATGGCAATCTCAAATATATAATAAGTTGAAGAAGAATGGAACTTGAAAGAGGGTGGTGAAAACATTACCTCTTCTTCGGGTTCTTCCTTTTGATTTGATCAAAAGGGATCCCTAGGTTGGCTTTAAGATCAAACTAAGGCCTCTAGGTTGTATTGAGGGAAGTTGATAGAGTATTTGGGTAGGTTTCTGCCGTGAAAAAATGCTTTCAATATGTGAATTAGTGAGAAGGGGGTGTTCCCTTTTATAAGAGGGGTGAGGGGCACCTTTGGAAAAGTTAGAAATATTATTTTATAATAAATTCTTATTCGGTTTCTAATGGCTAAAAAGTAGATTATTTAAAGGTTAATGTGGGGACGGGTCGAAAAGCACTCAAAAAATATAATTTAGATAGGTTTGGGTAATTATATTAACCTTATATTTTAGTTTCAACTCTTAGTTAATTAGTTTGACACTTACCATGTCACTTTTTATTTTTATTTTATATAGTTAATAAACATACTATATTCCTTCAAGAAACCCAAAAGTGGTCCATTAATGATACAAATATCATGATATAAGTCTCTTTGCCGAACCTTAGATTTTTAGGAATTGAATATCAATTAATAATATAATATTTTCTTTAAAAACTCTTTTTTGTCAATTTTGACACTATTTGGAAAATTGGTTTTTTTTAATATTAGAAAAGAATTATTACTTCGAAGAAAGTTAATTAAACCGATCCTAGAATGTAATATTGACCTATAAAATTAGTTTCATTCATAAGTAGTTCAAATTATATTTATTTGGGTATTTATAATATCAATTATTTTAATTTTTCAGTATTCTGGTAATTTCTACATCATCATTGTGTCATAAATAAATTAACTTATTTAATGTCTAAAAATAATAACAAAAATATCATTATTTAGGAAATATTTTTATCATTCTAATGAATATTTAAAATCGAATTTATCTTATGTATAACCCTATATTAAAAATGTTTTAGTAAATAATCATTGATTTTAACTCTTTTAACAATTCTTTGAATAATAATAAATGTCCTAATCTAATCCAAGTGGACCTAAATGATAATATTTTATTCCTAAGGTTGTTTTTGGTCGAGATAATTTGTAAAATAGAATTAGTACATGTTTTAGGGTAATATTAATATCATTTTTACCCTTAATTACCCTATTTAATTTTAACTGTGGAAAATAAAAGAAAAAAGTTACTATTCAGCCAAAAATATTTTCATCTCATTGAACCAAATTTTACTCCTTGATATTAACCATGGCTCTCAAATTTTCGAAATTCCACTCACAGAAGTGGTAAAATTATGTTTTATGAAAAATTCAGTTTTTTTAACTACCACTTATTGGTTTAACTATTCATCAAAAATGATGTTTTTCAGAAAAATACCAAAAATTCACCCTAGGCTAATTTCGATATTCCGAATCGAAAAATGAAGTCCATTTTGAAAAATAAAATTTATAAATTCCAAAAAGTGGGTATTACTATTCATAACGTCTAGTTTGATTGGTTGTGGTTTGTTAGAACTCGATGTTGCGTACAACACACGCTATTGCATTATTAAAAGGGAAGCGTACTGTAGAAGCTTGGGGTGTTACATATTATACCTAATTACCCAATAAAATAAATTTTATCAAAAATCCTTGTTGAATTATGGGTAATTAGTTATAAAATATTTTGAATTAATGAATGTTAAATATTGGAGTTTTCATAAATTGTATCAAAAGAAAGCATAGTTATATTCATGATTAAGATTATAAAACTAATGAGAAATCCTTTTGGGTAATAATAATAAAAATAATAATTTTTTTTAAAACTATAGAATAATATGATTCAAATGAAATACATACATGACAATATATTATATCTGTGTGTGGCTCTAGCACAGATGAACCCTTGGGAAAAGCTAGAAAGCACCTCACTAAGCTAGATTATATTTGGAACTGATTTATAGAAAATAAGTCTTTCTTCACACATAGTATAATAATCTCAGTTGATATAATTTGGTAAATTAAAAATCTCATTATGAACCATTATTAAAGTAAAAAAAGTATCATAAGTTTCAACATTAGCAGATAGATCATGGTTAAAAAATAATAATTCCTTGAAATTCATAATCAAATAAAATTAATCTTATTTTTAATTTATCCCTATAATGTTATTGTATTATAGATATTTTTTTCATATTTTAAATTTAATCAAACCATATTTTCCCTTTATTGGAACCAATTGTATGGAAATAAGAGGAACCTATTAAAGAACCACTATGAAAGTATATGTGATGACATCCCAAATGAGATTCTCATACCGATAGCAGATGGAATCAAAAAAATTGTGATGATACTCTCTCTGTTGAATCGGGTTTTAAAAATAATCATCAATCCAGGGTAATGAAGACATCCCATCAAGAATGAGAAAGATACAATTGAAAACATTATGTGAAGAGGGGCTGGGACATTTAATCGATCACTATCCCCTAAATCATGGAAAATTGATATATTTTATTGATAAGATAATATTTATACTTCATTTTTCAATATACGAGAAGGTTATACTGGAATTTTATCTTAGGTAAATTCAATATGAACAGTGGTTGAAAATGATCATGAATTATAATCTTTAGGAAAATATTGAATGGATGAGGCTTATGTAATTCAAAAAATATATATTTTTTTAAATATTTTCAACACACACTACAAGTTAAAATTTAATGGGATTTAATTTCCCTCAATAAAAATGGAAATGAATCCATTTGGTTTTCAAGGAAATCTGAAAAATAAATGCATTATATGCCTTCAAAAGATTAACTACCATTAAATTTAATGTCGATATATTATTTATTCAGATAAAATTGAGGCCACATAAATCCTTGGTCATCCATTATTTTGATATATATGAGGAAATTATCATATTTTCTTTTAAAATCAAATTGGATATCGTTTAATCTCAAGGTAATCATTGGGTAATAAGAAAAATGTGGAGATTAATTCTAGAGGGTGATTCCTACAACCAACATGTGTAATGGGTTGAATGAATTACCCTAAAAATTAAATAAATTGGGTGATGAAATACATTATGTTTGGGAAGGAAGATAACCTATAGAGAGATGGATGATGGGTCAATCCCTATAAAGTAATGTAAGAGAGTAATGCTATAGTAAAACACCATACTTTTATCCAATATTTTAACTACAATGAAAAATTCACATTTATATCCAAGTAACTAAGACCAATGATGTTGAAGAAAATAAATGCAAACAACCTCTAAGGTAGAATTGGTGATCATATTCCCTAACAACCTCTAAGGTGGTTTACAACAATGTGGTGGTTACATATACACTAATTATTAAATCCAAAAATAAAAAAAATACTTTAGAGTCTGGTTCTAAACACTCCAAATCATTATTTTTTGAAGAATTATTTAAACACCAACCTAGAAAATATATATAGAGATATTTTAGAAAATAGAAAATGAGGAATATATTGTATCTATATAATATAACTCATCGCCTAACAATTTTTTTAAACAACCCAGTCAACATTTTGATACTTCTTTTCTAGAACTCGATGCAATTTTATGTAATCAATGACTATATATTCACATGGATAATATAAATTTCTATGAAATAGAAGTCACTCTATATACAATAAACTACCTATTTTTATCAAGTGGAAGGATAATAATGAATCTTCATTAGAACCAACATCTCATCAAATTTTTTATTACCTTGTGAGAAAAATTATCTAGATTAAATTTTTCCCGATGTAATATATCACCCATAAAAACATATTTCAATTGTAGAGCTTGAGTAGTTGAGGTACCGACTGTATGTGAATCCAGATAATGGGTTCTTATACCCAAGTTCCTCACCATAATTTGAACCAGAAATATTTGTCAGGATGAATGATTTATCAATGAATATTTAAATGATTATATTCATATAAATAAGATAATGATAATGAATATGTATCTTCTTCCATGTATCTATTATTATTTTGATCCACTATAAGGATTACAGTACTTATCCATTGAAGATCATCATATGGGTTATTATTATGAAATGTAGAATAAGGAATATGGCCCTAGGACTTATTTATGTAGATTTTATGGATCTATGTGTTCATATTATTTCAAACAAGGATATCAAATAATCCAATAATCTTCATAGAAAGGATGAATAGATTCTTCATAGATTACCTCGACAAATATTTGTTAGTATTTTTAGAATATATTTTAATATTACCCAAAATAAATCACTTTCATGAGGAGAATATGAGAACGGTATCGATGATACTATGAATGGTGAATATTTATAAATTTTATAAAAAATGAGAGTTCTAGATTAAGTAACTATCATTAATTGGGATATTATCCAAATTAATGGGATATATATATTGAATATTCATAGAGAGGTGAAATTATGGATGGTGAAGGCCAACATCTGTGATAGAAATACATAGTTTCATTGGGTTAGCTGGGTATTATTGTCAATTTTTTAAAACATTCTCACAATTTTAAAACCGTCAAACCATTATTACATTGATGAGGGTCATGTTTTTTTTTTAATAATGAATTTTAAGATATCGTCCTTTTTAAAAAAAAAATTTGATTATCACTGAACATTATTTTATTATACTCAAACATGGGTATATTTTCATGGAATATATTGATTCTTTGATTAAGGGCTCGGTATGCAAGTTAAGGTAGAATTACAAACTGATAGCTTATCCCTGAAGGTAATTGAATGTGAATGAATATAACATCCATTTTACTAATCTATAATTGGATATAATGATATTAAAATTGAAAATAATGATTCAATATCAATTAGGGGAGAATTTTGAAATATATACTAATCATTAGATACTCACAGACATATTCTCACAAAAAAAGATCTCAATATGCACCAAAAAATATTTTTATATATGAATAAGGACTATGGATTATCAATTCCTTATAATCCTTTGAATAGAAAATATGTGTATGATTAATTATGTATATATGATATGAAAATTTCTTGATTTATGAGAATTTATTTTGATACGATCATGATATACATGAAAATGATGGGTGTGAGAATCACAATGGAGTGAACATTATCAATCCATTCAAAAATTATATGTCAACCCTACCATCTAGAGTTCATATAGTATGATCAAATAGGTAATGTAGAAATTCATAATAAGGTGGAACCTATTTAAAAAGAAAATAGTCAGAGTATAAATTTAATGAAAAAGAAGTTTTAGGATTATGGTAAGAACAATGATTATATTAAAATCATTAGTTGTAGAAGTATCTGTTGTATGATGCACATAGGTTAATCTTTCCCATCCATAAATGAAGTGCAATGAATTATAGAGATCGCTGAGAGGACTTCTCACTCGATATATGTGTTGCAGTGGGTCATCTATAAATGAATAGAAATAATTTTTCATGAGTCTTTTAAATACATTCGAAGGAAATAATGATATATTTGTTGTAGTGGGTCATCTTTATATTAATTTTCACTTCATTGCAATTCGAGAGGACTTCTCACACAATTTACTTGAATGAGTATACATTTGAGAAGTGGTGAGGATATATGGAACACCGCTATCTATAATTTCTGATCAAGATCTATAACTACCCATACTTTACATACATTGTTAATACATCAAAATTGAAGCACACTTATTACAACATATGACAAAACCACAAAGGACCGTATAGGTATAGTGTCTTTAGAAACTGGGAAACATAAACAACTGGTTCATAAATCTTCTACAGTGTCTCCCATTTATTTCATCATATATAGGGTCCCTTTTAGCATATTCTACTTAATATCCATCTTCCTGACCTGGGTAAAAGAAAACATAAAAGGGTGAGCTCAAATGCTCAGCAAGGGCAAATAAAGGAAATAAAAATCATATCATATCTTTTTGAAAATCAAAACCTACAAAAGAGATCATAATATCTTAACATGGAATAAATCATATAAGTGAAAATGAGATCCCCATAATCATAACATAAAACTTGAAACTTTGTGGCATGCACACATAATCATGGAAAATCATTTCTTGTTAGTCATGACTCATTGCCAAGACTATCTTAGTGGACAAAGTCCCTTTCTGAACCGAGTTCACTCCTCGTTTCAGTCCTGTATCACTGAACCGAAATAACCTTCCTTTCCAGCCATGTCTATCTCATGAGATATAAAATCATTACCCAATGCATTGGAGGGAGATATAGGTCCCACCCATCTTATAATGAATCCTTTCTTATGTGTGCCACATAATCATAAATCATACATCATCGTATAACACATGTAACAAAAATGGGATTCTTGAAACTTCATGACATCATAAATCAATTCATATAAGATAAAGGAATTCATAAAAATAATTCCATCACAACATGATCAAATCAATTTAATAATAGGGATAAAAACAGAACCCTTTATTATCTTAGATGGAAAATAATTTTGATAAAACACTTGAACTCCATTCTTGAGGAAAATATCCTTTCTTCTTCAAAATTTTTTTTCCTTTCATAACATGTCATACAACTTTAAAATAAAAGAAGTTGATTAAAAATAAACTTGAAAACTTGTAAAGGAAGCTTCTTGGAAATAATGTTTTAAAAATCCATTCATGCCGTATAAGTTAAAAAAAAACATTCTTCGTACTTTTGTCGGAAAAGTCAAAAAGTACCTCGTACGAAAAACGACAAAAGATTCCTTTCATATCTTTTACTAAAAACCCACCGAAGGGTAAAATTCGATATAAACTATTGTAGAATGATGGAAATAATATTACATATTGAGGGAACATGGATGTGGATGATAAAATACACCCCAGTAATTACCAAAGTAAAAACAATCTCGGATAAAAGTGAGATTGTGATATTTCCCTTACCTTAGGTCCGATTTGCTTTGTTCGTGTCCGAAGCTCCTGTATAATGGTTTAAATAATGTTATTGACTTATTCCAGAATCATACATATTTATATGATATCATATATGGTCATATTATTAGCTTCTTGTTAGTAATATTTCATTGTTACTTGTTACTCGGGTCTTTATAACTTTTTGTTCTTATGCGTGTTTTGTCGAATAAATTCTTATTCTTATCTTTAGGTTATAGATAATTCATTTACAGAATGGTATTAGTGTATTATATACCATATTCATTCATTCAATTCATTTATATAATCATTATGAAATGAAGATCATGTAGAACGAGTCGCATCACATCGTGGAGACGGTATTCCGTACGTACGCACGAGTGATGATATCGTTCCTATGATCGTGGAATTGTATTGGAGTATATATATATTATTTCAGTATCAATATAATCATATATAGTTACTCATTACACCATTATACCCATCCTTGTAAGGTGATGGTGGAAAATAGATTACACCACGGCGTGGAGACGGTATTCCGTACGTACGCACGCGCGGTGATTTCATTTTTCCGTAGGATGGATAGAAGATTAATTAGGGTTGTTTCATATTTATAATAACATATCAGTATGTAATTAATACTGATGTTATTACTTTATCATGAAACAACTAAAGAAGAAGAAGTTGAAGAAGAAAGAAATTGAAAAGATCGGTAATGGATATTACATCTTCTTTGGAATGCCTCTTTGAATCCCCCACTTAAGGAACTAAGATTGGTCTTTGGAGAAGACCAGGACCTCTAAGATTATTCTAGGGAAGTGGAGAGGAGAAAATGGCAGGGGTTGGCCGATCATGAGTGCTCAAATTGGTGTGAGGAGGAGGGGGAGGAGGTGCCCTTTTATAAGGGATGAGAGGGGCACCTTAGGAATATCTCAAAATATTATTTTATATTAAAGTCAAAATCGGTTTATAATGGTTCCAAAGGGTCTTATTTCGAAGCTAAAGTGGGGAAGGGTCTAAATCCTATCAACCAATAGGATTTAGACCAGTATAGGGTATTATTTTAACCTTATCAATTAGATTTAACTCTAAGTTAATTAATTTAACTTTTACCGTGTCTTTTTGTTTTCTTTCACTATATGGTTAATACACTTACTATAACATGCCAAACGAACCCCAAATTGTTTATTATTAACATATATATCCTTATCTAAGTCATTTGGACGAACCTTAGATTTTTAGGAATAAAATAACAATTAATAATATAATATTTGATTTAAAAACTATTTTGTGTCAATTTTGACACTATTTGATATATGATTTTTGTGAAAGTCATAACAGAATTATATGTTCGAACCAAGTTGATTAAATCAACAATAATATATCATAGTAACCTAGAAAATTAGTGGAATTCATAAAAAGTCTTAAATTACATTTATTTTGGTATTTATATTATCAATTTTTTCAATATTTCATTAATAAGATAATTACTGCAGCATCTTTGTGTCATAAATAAATTAAATTATTTGATGTCTAAAAATTACAAATAAAATACCATAATGTAGGAAATCTTTTTAGATTTCTAATGAATAATTACAATAGAATTTATCTTATGTATAACCCCATATTAAAAATTATTTACTTATTAAACTTTGATTTTAACTATTTTAACCCTTCTTTAAATAAATTAATAATAAATGTCCTAATCTAATCCAAGTGGGCCTAAATGTTCATATTTTATTCCTAAGTTTTTTTTTGGTCGAATTACACTTGTCCAATAGAATTAGGACATGTTTTAGGGTAATATTGATATCATATTTACCCTTAGTTACCCTATTTACTATTAACTGCGGTAAAAATAGTAAAAAGTTACTATTCACCAAAAATTATTTTCATCTCATTGAACCACATTTTAGTCCTTGATATTAACCGTGTCTCTCGGATTTTTGAAATTCCATTCACAGAAGCGGTAAAATTAAGTTTTATGCAAAATTCAATTTTTAACCTACCACTTAGTGGTTTCACTATTCATCAAAAATTGAAAGTTTTCAGAAAAATACCAAAATTTCACCCTAGGCTAATTTCGATATTCTGAGTCCAAAAATGAAGTCCATTTTGAAAAATAAAATTTTTAAAATTTTAAAAAGTGGTTATTACTATTCATAACGGCTAGTTTTAATAGCATATTGTTGTTTAGTGAAACTCGGTATTGCGTACGACGCAAGCTATCGAGGAAGGACGCGATTGCGTGCAAAGCAAGCCAAGCAAGTGTTGTGTAGAAAAAGATTCCTTTGATGGTTTATATAACATAAAAGTCTCGGGTGTTACATTCTACCCCCCTTAAAAAGAATTTCTCCCTCGAAATTCGTCACTTTGTAACAAACAAATGAGGATACTTCTCCCTCATCATATCCTCAAGCTCCCATGTAGCTTCTTCAAGTTGGTGGTTCCTCCATAAAACTTTCACCAAGCGAGTGGTCTTGTTTCGTAGGACTTTTTCGCTACGATCCAGAATCTCTATTGGCTGTTCTTCATAAGAAAGATCTTGCTCCAGCGGTACAACTTCTGAGCTGAGTACATGTGAAGGATCTGGTATGTACTTTCTCAGGAGAGATACGTGGAACACATCGTGAACTTGAGAGAGATTCGGTGGAAGCGCCAATCGGTAAGCTACCTTCCCAACACGATCCAGTATTTCAAAAGGACCGATATATCTAGGGCTCAACTTCCCCTTCTTTCCAAATCTCATAACCCTTTTCCAGGGAGATATTCGTAAGAACACTTTATCGCCCACTTCAAACTCTAGGTCTTTTCTTCGGTTTTCGGCATAACTTTTCTGTCGACTCTGAGCTGCTCTTATGTGTTGTTGAATAGATCTAACCTTTTCTGCCATTTCATCAACGAGATCAGGTCCTAATAGCTTTCTTTCCCCAACTTCATCCCAGCAAGTTGGAGTCCTGCATTTCTTTCCATAGAGAGCTTCATAAGGAGCCATCTGAATACTGGAGTGAAAGCTATTATTATAAGAAAATTCCACCAAAGGTAGGTGTTGATCCCAACCTCCTTTGAAATCCATAGAGCAAGCTCTCAACATATCTTCTAGGGTTTGAATTGTTCTCTCAGACTGACCGTCTGTCTGGGGATGATAAGCAGTGCTGAAACTCAACTCTGTATCCAGAGTATGCTGAAGACTTCGCCAGAACTTCGAGGTAAATCTCGGATCTCGATCAGATATAATAGAAAGTGGTACTCCATGCAATCTTACCACTTCCTTTACATATATCTTGGCAAGCTGATCTAGAGAGAAATCCTCTCTAATAGCAATGAAGTGTGCAGACTTTGTAAGACGATCAACTATGACCCAGATAGCATTATTGCCTTTGGATGTTTTAGGAAGTCCTGTGACAAAGTCCATAGTGATGTTTTCCCATTTCCATTCGGGTATGGGTAATGGTTGTAACATCCCCTTAGACTTCTGTCTCTCAGATTTAACTTGTTGACAAACCAAGCATCGAGAGACATATTCAGCAACATCTCTTTTCATGCCATCCCACCAGAAGTACTCTTTCAGGTCCCTATACATCTTCGTGCTTCCAGGATGAATAGAGAATGACGAACTATGAGCCTCATCCAGCAGCTCATTCTTTAATTCGGGGATGGGAGGAACGCAAACCCGATTCCTGAACTTTATTATCCCATCACAATCAAGGTTGATTTCAGGAACATTTCTCACCTTCTTTTGTAACTCGACATCTTTTTTCTGTGCCTCTTTAATCTTCACATGTATAGATGGTTGAACATTCATTTGAGAAAGATAAGATTTTTTCCCTTCCATTATAATTCCAAGATCCATCCTTTGTAAATCCATAAATATTGGATCTTTTGTGATCCTCATCATGGATAAACTAGCATGGTCTTGTCGACTTAATGAATCTGCCACCTTGTTTGCTTTCCCAGGGTGGTAATGGACTGAGCAGTCATAATCCTTAATCAGCTCCAACCATCTTCTTTGACGCATATTCAACTCCTTTTGTGTGAAAATATACTTTAAACTTTTATGATCAGTATAAATATCACACCTTTCACCATAAAGGTAATGCCTCCAAATCTTTAATGCAAAGATTACCGCAGCCAACTCCAAATCATGTGTTGGGTAATTTTTCTCATGGATTTTCAATTGTCGTGAGGCATAAGATATCACCATATCATTTTGCATAAGAACACACCCCAATCCCTTCTTGGATGCATCACTGTAGATCACAAAACTTTCTCCACTACAAGGTAGTGTGAGCACAGGTGCACTGGATAACCTTCTTTTCAACTCCTTGAAATTCTCTTCACATTCCTCTGTCCAGACAAACTTAACTCCTTTCCGTGTCAACTTGGTGAGTGGATTAGATAATCGTGAAAAATCTTTTACAAAACGTCGATAATAACCAGCCAAACCAAGAAAACATCGGATCTCAGTTACTGTTGTTGGTCTTGACCATCTTTCGATAACCTCTGTTTTTGCTGGATCCACAGATATCCCCTCTTTTGAGATTATATGACCCAAAAATGCAACTTTTTGATGCCAAAATTCACATTTGGTAAATTTGGCATAAAGCTTCTCTTTTCTCAGGGTCTTCAATATAATTCTCAAGTGATCTTCATGCTCTTCCTTGCTCTTTGAATAGACAAGAATATCGTCTATAAAGACTACCACAAATTGATCAAGATAGTCTCTAAAGACTCTATTCATTAGATCCATGAAGATAGCAGGGGCATTAGTAAGACCAAATGGCATCACTATAAATTCATAGTGTCCATACCTTGTACGGAAAGCCGTCATTGGTATATCCTCCCTTTTGACCCTTAATTGATGATACCCTGAACGAAGATCAATCTTGGAAGAGTATTGAGCTCCGCGTAGATGGTCAAATAAGTCATCAATGCGTGGGAGAGGATATTTGTTCTTGATAGTGATCTTGTTATGTTCTCGATAATCAATGCAGAGTCTCATTGATCCATCTTTCTTCTTAACAAATAGAACAAGTGCTCCCCAAGGTGACGCACTAGGGCGTATGAATCCCTTATCAAGATTCTCTTGGAGTTGCTTCTTCAATTCCTGCAACTCAATTGGGGCCATTCTATAAGGTGTCTTTGAAATAGGCAAAGCACCCGGTACGAGTTCTATTGAAAACTCAACTTCACGATTTGGTGGAAGACCCGGCAATTCCTCCGGAAAGACATCATCAAACTCCCGTACAATGGGAATATTCTTAATCGTGAGTTTCTCACCAACTATTTGAGATAATTAACCTTCATTTAGTGGAATCAATACCCATAAGATGGAAGAAATTTCCACTGGAAGGTTATGTTCATCCTTGCATTGATAGTCGATCGTAGGTTGATCTGGAATATGAAATGTGACTTCCCTTCTTTGGAAATTGATATGAGCTCCATGTAGAGAAAGCCAATCCATGCCAAGAATCACATCAAATTCCACTAAAGGAAGGATCACAAGATTTGCAGGAAGCACTTTCCCACAAACTTCGATCGGAGAAGAATTATAAACTTTTGATGCGACTGTTGTGCCATTAGGTGTTGTCACAGCTAACTCAACATCTAATTGTTGAGGTAATACGGTGATACCCTTAGAAAATTCTTTAGAAATAAAAGAGTGGGTGGATCCAGAATCAAATAAAACATTTGCTACTTTAGAGTGGTTGGTAAGTGTACCTTTCACCACATCGTTATCGTACTCCACATCGCTGATAGAAATTGCATGTGACTTCCCTTTGTCTTTAGCCTTAAGAGTTTGTTGACGTCGACCATCATCATCAACCCTTGGATTTGGGCATTGATTGGCATAATGCCCCATCTCCTTGCACTTGAAACATTGAAGTGTAGTAGGTTCATTCTGTGTATCCCTTCCTTTGTTTGCATCATTAGACATCTTCTTCCCATTATCACGGCATTCAAATGCCCGATGACCTTCCTTTCCACATTTAAAACATTTACTTGCCCCTTTAAGACAACTCCCTCCATGTTTCTTTCCACACTTTGAGCATAAGGGAAAGTTCATCTTCTTTTCCGTGTGCTCTTTAGATTTTTCTTTGAATTCCATCTTCCTCTTCTTATCAAACTCATGTGACTGATGGGTTACTCCAATCTCCATCTCGACTTTGAGAGCACATCGAACGATTTCCTCGTAGCTATTGAAGTCCCTTATGGCTAACGACCTTCGAAGACTTGGTTTTAAGCCACTAAAGAATCGATCGATCTTACTCTCAGGTTGGATAATAATACCAGAAGCGTACCTTGCAAGTCTGGTAAAATTTGCTTCATAGGTACCAACAGATTCATCATCCCTTTGCTTCAGTTCATGAAACTCTTTCTCCATCTTTGTTCGGAGAATACGAGGGAAGTACTTATTGAAAAATAAGTTCTTGAACTCATCCCATTCCATAGACTCAATTTCACCCCTTTGCCTCGTATTCTTAACAAGATTCCACCATTGATCCGCATCTCCTTCCAAACGATACACTGCTAGGATGACTTTATCATGCTCAGAACATTGAAGAACTGAAAATATCTTTTCAGTAGTACTAATCCATTGTTCAGCAACTAATGGATCAGTAGACCCGCTGAAAGAAGGTGGACGCTGCCTCATGAAGGATTCAACGGAATGTTGCTCCCTCCTTTGTTCGTTTGGAAATCCTGCATGATTCATAGCTTGAGAAAGTTGTGTGAGCATGGCTACAAGATTTTGCATTCCAGCTCCCATATCGTTTGGTTGCTCAGGGGGACAATCATTGCATTGCCCATCGCATTCCGCATTAACACGGTTCCTTCGGGTTCCAGCCATTGACTAAAACCAAGAAGAATAGTGTGAGAAACACTAATTATAATAGAAAACCACATAATTCAAGAATAAAATTTTCATGCTTAAGGTCTTATCCTAGGTTATTCAAGGCCATTTCTAAAACACTAAGATTGTGTTCTATGCTTAGACTTATCCTTAGGGTTCTTACTAAGGCTTTCACATCCTAGTTTCCAAAGGTTGACTATACCTTTCCTCTGATACCAACTATAACGACCCATACTTTACATACATTGTTAATACTTCAAAATTGAAGAACACTTATTACAACATATGACAAAACCACAAAGGACCGTATAGGTATAGTGTCTTTAGAAACTGGGAAACATAAACAACTGGTTCATAAATCTTCTACAGTGTCTCCCATTTATTTCATCATATATAGGGTCCCTTTTAGCATATTCTACTTAATATCCATCTTCCTGACCTGGGTAAAAGAAAACATAAAAGGGTGAGCTCAAATGCTCTGCAAGGGCAAATAAAGGAAATAAAAATCATATCATATCTTTTTGAAAACCAAAACCTGCAAAAGAGATCATAATATCTTAACATGGAATAAATCATAGAAGTGAAAATGAGATCCCCATAATCATAACATAAAACTTGAAACTTTGTGGCATGCACACATAATCATGGAAAATCATTTCTTGTTAGTCATGACTCATTGCCAAGACTATCTTAGTGGACAAAGTCCCTTTCTGAACCGAGTTCACTCCTCGTTTCAGTCCTGTATCACTGAACCGAAATAACCTTCCGTTCCAGCCATGTCTATCTCATGAGATATAAAATTATTACCCAATGAATTGGAGGGAGATATAGGTCCCACCCATCTTATAATGAATCCTTTCTTATGTGTGCCACATAATCATAAATCATACATCATCGTATAACACATGTAACAAAAATGGGATTCTTGAAACATCATGACATCATAAATCAATTCATAAAAGATAAAGGAATTCATAAAAATAATTCCATCACAACATGATCAAATCAATTTAATAATAGGGATAAAAACAGAACCCTTTATTATCTTAGATGGAAAATAATTTTGATAAAACACTTGAACTCCATTCTTGAGGAAAATATCCTTTCTTCTTCAAAAACATTTTTCCTTTCATAACATGTCATACAACTTTAAAATAAAAGAAGTTGATTAAAAATAAACTTGAAAACTTGTAAAGTAAGCTTCTTGGAAATAATGTTTTAAAAATCCATTCATGCCGTATAAGTTAAAAAAAACATTCTTCGTACTTTTGTCGGAAAAGTAAAAAAGTACCTCGTACGAAAAACGACAAAAGATTCCTTTCATATCTTTTACTAAAAACCCACTGAACGGTAAAATTGGATATAAACTATTGTAGAATTTTGGAAATAATATTACATATTGAGGGAACATGGATGTGGATGATAAAATACACCCCAGTAATTACCAAAGTAAAAACAATCTCCGATAAAAGTGAGATTGTGATATTTCCCTTACCTTAGGTCCGATTTGCTTTGTTCGTGTCCGAAGCTCCTGTATAATGGTTTAAATAATGTTATTGACTTATTCCAGAATCATACATATTTATATGATATCATATATGGTCATATTATTAGCTTCTTGTTAGTAATATTTCATTGTTACTTGTTACTCGGGTCTTTATAACTTTTTGTTCTTATGCGTGTTTTGTCGAATAAATTCTTATTCTTATCTTTAGGTTATAGATAATTCATTTACATAATGGTATTAGTGTAGTATATACCATATTCATTCATTCAATTCATTTATATAATCATTATGAAATGAAGATCATGTAGAACGAGTCACATCACATCGTGGAGACGGTATTCCGTACGTACGCATGAGTGATGATATCGTTCCTATGATCGTGGAATTGTATTGGAGTATATATATATTATTTAAGTATCAATATAATCATATATAGTTACTCATTACACCATTATACCCATCCTTGTAAGGTGATGGTGGAAAATAGATTACACCACGGCGTGGAGACGGTATTCCGTACGTACGCACGCGCGGTGATTTCATTTTTCCGTAGGATGGATAGAAGATTAATTAGGGTTGTTTCATATTTATAATAACATATCAGTATGTAATTAATACTGATGTTATTACTTTATCATGAAACAACTAAAGAAGAAGAAGTTGATGAAGAAAGAAATTGAAAAGATCGGTAATGGATATTACCTCTTCTTTGGAACGCCTCTTTGAATACCCCACTTAAGGAACTAAGATTGGTCTTTGGAGAAGACCAGGACCTCTAGGATTATTCTAGGGAAGTGGAGAGGAGAAAATGGCAGGGTTTGGCCGAGCTTGAGTGCTCAAATTGGTGTGAGGAGGAGGGGGAGGAGGTGCCCTTTTATAAGGGAGGAGAGAGGCACCTTAGGAATATCTCAAAATATTATTTTATATTAAAGTCAAAATCGGTTTATAATGGTTCCAAAGGGTCTTATTTCGAAGCTAAAGTGGGGAAGGGTAGAAATCCTATCAACCAATAGTATTTAGACAAGTTTAGGGTATTATTTTAACCTTATCAATTAGATTTAACTCTAAGTTAATTAATTTAACTTTTACCGTGTCTTTTTGTTTTCCTTCACTATATGGTTAATACACTTACTATAACATGCCAAACGAACCCCAAATTGTTTATTATTAATATATATATCCTTATCTAAGTCATTTGGCCGAACCTTAGATTTTTAGGAATAAAATAACAATTAATAATATAATATTTGATTTAAAAACTATTTTGTGTCAATTTTGACACTATTTGATATATGATTTTTGTGAAAGTCATAACAGAATTATATGTTCGAACCAAGTTGATTAAATCAACAATAATATATCATAGTAACCTAGAAAATTAGTTTAATTCATAAAAAGTCTTAAATTACATTTATTTTGGTATTTATATTATCAATTTTGTCAATATTTCATTAATAAGATAATTACTGCATCATCTTTGTGTGATAAATAAATTAAATTATTTGATGTCTAAAAATTACAAATAAAATACCATCATGTAGGAAATCTTTTTAGCTTTCTAATGAATATTTACAATCGAATTTATCTTATGTATAACCCCATATTAAAAATGATTTACTTATTAAACTTTGATTTTAACTATTTTAACCCTTCTTTAATTAAATTAATAATAAATGTCCTAATCTAATCCAAGTGGGCCTAAATGGTCATATTTTATTCCTAAGTTTTTTTTTGGTCGAATTACACTTGTCCAATAGAATTAGGACATGTTTTAGGGTAATATTGATATCATATTTACCCTTAGTTACCCTATTTACTATTAACCGCGGTAAAAATAGTAAAAAGTTACTATTCACCAAAAATTATTTTCATCTCATTGAACCAAATTTTAGTCCTTGATATTAACCGTGTCTCTCGGATTTTTGAAATTCCATTCACAGAAGCGGTAAAATTAAGTTTTATGCAAAATTCAATTTTTAACCTACCACTTAGTGGTTTCACTATTCATCAAAAATTGAATGTTTTCAGAAAAATACCAAAATTTCACCCTAGGCTAATTTCGATATTCTGAGTCCAAAAATGAAGTCCATTTTGAAATATAAAATTTATAAAATTTTAAAAAGTGGTTATTACTATTCATAACGGCTAGTTTTAATAGCATATTGTTGTTTAGTGAAACTCGGTATTGCGTACGACGCAAGCTATCGAGGAAGGTCGCGATTGCGTGCAAAGAAAGCCAAGCAAGTGTTGTGTAGAAAAAGATTCCTTTGATGGTTTATATAACATAAAAGTCTCGGGTGTTACAAGATCCAACAATTACCTATATGTTCTGGAAAAATCTATAACATGTTCTAAAAATTATGATGATCTTCATCATGACCTATCACCCTCAAAATGATTCCCAGTCTATGTAGAATTTGTAGACACTCGGCAATATTTTGAGGGAATAATAAATTGACATTAACGGAGGATTGGATACATCGTCCTATGGATGAGTTCTCATTAAAAAATAGTTCCACTCATGTATCTATATTGGAACCGTTGATTCCACTTATGGAAGAGGTGAAAAAAATAGATGTTGTAATTAATTTAGTTTCACAAACTAATAAATCATTAAATGGTTGAAGAAATGTTTGGAAACATCATTACCATAAAGAAACACATTACAAATTCTCAAAATTAATATATGATATATGAAGAAATTCATTAATGACACCTAGATTTTGTAGTTTGGGACATGCTATTGTTATACATATCCATGTGGAAGAATGTCGAGATATTTGTGATGAATGAAATTCTTAGTCCAAGATACATCATTTGAATTGAGATCCTGGATCACATAATAAAAATGCCCTATTGACTAAAACTCGCTCTAACATATCACATGTAATTTTTTTCACCATGTATCCCTCTGGAGAAAGTGCATAATGGACCCCTTACATGTTAGTAATCTATTGGTTGTTCTATTGGAGAATGATATTTGACATGAAAAGTATCTAGTAATGATTATAGATTGTAGAACTTTAGATATATGAAATAAGAAAATGCTCTAAGTCATTTTGCTATGGAGAAACAGAATATTTGAAGAAGTGGTGTCAGAACTCAAGGAATTGATGAATCAGAATTCCCCTTATAAGTTTTATTTTGTGAAATGAAAATTCGTAGGGCCATGTTTCTAACATGGGATGATTATAATTACCTGACCATTTGTAAATATATTTCCAATTGTAGTTGAATTAAATTTTTTATAATTGTTCTATGGGTATAAAACAAAAATTAATTTATTTGGGATTATTATATACAATATGTTATATAATTCCATTTTGAATCATAATAATTTATAATATATCCATTAAGAAATGATAATATTATTAGTATAAATATATGTTTATCAAAAATCTAGTCGACCAAGAAAATGTAAGTAATGAAATCAAAGAATTAGATCATAAATTAAGAATCCAATTTATCATTGATTCCAAGGGATATTTCATCACTGATATTTACCATTGACCAATCCTAACTTCATACCCAACAAAAAATCACAAGTGAAACCATTCTCAAGAGAATTTCAATCTCATCGAGATCATGTCCCGAACCATGTTTTCCAAACCACCCCATCAAAATATAACTATTTCACACCTTAACCCTTGTAGGTTTTACGGTGAAATAAATCCATATTTATAAAGACAATAGAAATATTAAAATAAATACTATATTTTTAAAATAATAATTGATATAAGTACCTCTTATAATCGTTTAGTTATAAATGATTTTAGTTTTTATTTGATAAATCCAAAATTATATTTTTGGGTAATATGTAATTTATATTAATAAATTCCACATAAAGTATTATATAATTTATGAAATAAATTTTATTTTAATAAAATATTATTATAAAATAATATTATATTAATTATATTTGGTTATAAAATATTATGAATTAAAAAAATGGATGATTACTTAAAATGTTATTGTAACCAAACCCATATTTTCTCATTAAAAAATATTACTATTCTAAAAATGAAAATTCAAATGTATATATAATTATTTAGATAAAAAAATATTACTTCTTGATTTCAACTACTGATGTTAACCATTTATGAAGTTTTAATTATTATTAGAGATATTATTTTGCCGTTTAAAAATAAAATATCGTTTAAATATGTGATGTGTATTATGACATCATAATGAACCAAAAGTGATGAAATATATGAAATTATAGATATAAATGAGCATATATATTTTTCTTCGTTAATATAATATGATATTTTAGTTATTTTATATATTTTGTAAATCCGATATTAATACTCCAATACCCATATAATATTTTGTGATTTTAATTCAATTATTTATAACCACGACTAACACCCACATCAAGAGTTGTAATATTTAAATAATGTTAGAAATTTGAAATCAAAAATAATAAAATCCACACTACTTTGGATGAATCCATTGTAAAAACAATTGGAATGATTTTGGTTTTTATTAAACTATTTTTGAGAGCCCAAAACCTATGTTTGGAAATATTAAAGATCTCCTCAGACTATTCCAATATGAACCCAACCAACATCACCATACTATTCACTATAAAACGTTGGTGCATGAATTTAGTCGATAATAACCTCTCTAAAATTCTCCCCTAGATCCCCAAGTATCTAAATAAGAGATTCCTATTATTTAGGAATCAACCTATCAAGCCAATTTATCCAAAAATTCTCCCCTTTATTGAATCTTATAATTCATTTTGTATTTTCTATTTCATGTTCTGAATGATGGGATGTGAATTTATATGCCCCAATTAATTTTCCAATTTATTTCCAATTATTAATATTTCCCTTTATCTCTCATTAAACATTTCTATTAATCATTATGTTCTGACATTATGGTACCAAAATTTGACTACAATTTTTCCCAAACAACCCTTTGTATTTTGAATTCCAACACAATTTCCACTAAATATTATTAACCTATACATAAACATAACCCTTTTAATATGGAATTACACTATTTTATTATACAATAATTTATTGTAGTTTTATATTTTATCAAATATGTTAGTATATTTAATGATCTCTTTATCAAACTTATGTAGGTCTATGATATGAAAGATACTAGTGGGCCAAAAATTATATTATTTCCCAATTCATTAGGTAACATTTTAGTCTAATGTGACGTAAAGCATGGGATATTGTAGTGAACCTAATTAATAACTTCTGGTTTTACCCCATGTCATAATTCCTATCTGTTAAGACTATCCCTTTGTTTATGATTCCATGTTTAATGTTGTGTCCATTTTTCAATGTTTACTATAATTAATCATTATATATCATGAATCTTTTTTCATGTTTATGATTTCCATACTTTTTAGGTTCAATTTAATATATTATCTTCTAACATGTAATATTTTCCTTCTATTATTCCTTTTTTAATGTTGATTCCATTGAAAAATGAACAATCCTAAATTGAGTCCCTTTTAAGATAAATGCCTCTAACATTCTATGGATCATCTGATCCCTTAATCACGATGTAATGGATAAACTCTATAGAAAATATCTTATCTATACTATTATGTTCGGAGAATGATATCATTATAATTGTTGTTTACCATATGGGTGGAAAAGAATGTCAATGGTTGACATTAATAGAGAATTATAACCATGAGGAAGAGATCACGTGATGGGGTGGAAGGAATTCTAGAATTTTTTTTCCTTAACAAATATTTCCATTGCAATGCATGCGTTAAAATAGAAAGCCATTTTCATTCCCTTAAGAAATATTATGACACATATATTAGGGAATATGAAGGTAACTCATCATAAATTCCTAAAATACCTCTGTATTTACCATTAAGCACAATCTCTAAGTTTAACATTTTATTAGAGGGATAAAAGAGGCGTCTGAAAATCCAAGGTGATCGATGTCCTTAATAGATGTGAGAAAATTTTTTTATGTTCACTAAAATTCAAAATGAATATCGATGAATCTAATGTGTATGATCTGGATAATAAGTGGAATTTTGTGTCAAATTATGGTGTTGTGATGGAGAAATCAAATGGTCATAAGAACATTCAACATCCCACTTTTCAAAATTGTTGAAAGAAGCACACCAATAATTTCCTAAAAGGGGAAAACAAATCATATAGATTTTGGATATAAGTGAATATTGTGAGAGATTATATATGTTGGAGACACAAAAATTTAATTAAATATAGTAATTATACTATAAAATGACATCGTTTTTTAAATGTTTCAACAAAAAATTGAAATGTCACTTTAGAAACGAATTCCCAATGAAAAGTGTGGTAATAGATAATATTCTCCAATAAAATTTAAGGGGGTAGAGTGATATTATGGCCTCAAAACCATTAAGGTGGATCCTGCCAATGATGTGGTGATATATAGTATAGTTATTAAATCAACATTAGTGAACATTATTTTTTATTCTAGGTCTACACAATCCTCCATATCTTAAAATTTTAGTAGAACAATTCAACACCACAATAGAACATTAAGGTGGAGCTATATTGGGAAACAAAAAATAGAAAAATTATAAAATTCCATTTATATAACTATAACCTAGTGCAAATTTTTGTAATGAAATTCCAAAAAAAACATTTTGACACTATAATTAAGTTAAATGGAATAAATTTAGTGTATGGATTGGATTCCATTATATAGAGTGAACATAAATTTATTTGATATGGGATTAACTCCCCATATCATGAGTCATTCCTTCATTTTATTAAAATAATGGGAGAAATATGAATCTTCATTAGAATGAACATCTCAAGAACATATATAATTTCAACATGAGTAAGCATATATTTCACAAATGGTAGTGTTTTTGGGAAAAATCATCCATAAATACCTAATAATTGATAGGTTGTACACTGATGTGTTTTATAATGAATTTCCTGGTCTCCCCAAGCTGAAATATTGTTTTCTCAATCAATCATATACGTCAATATTTGAAAATGTATAAGAATCCATCTAGAATGGCTATTTTGTAACATGAGGCGTTGATGAAATAAGTATAGGATAATCTGGTTAAAGGGTTAACACACCGATGTTCTGAACTATGGTGTTCACAAGTCCAATTCATCGTGAATAAGGATGGGTAAATATGAAATTTCATTGATTTTCATGAGCTAAATAAGATCGAGACAATGGATGAGTATCATATGCATCTGATTTATGACTTAGTCAATTAGCTAGGCAGATCCCAATAAATTTCCAAGGAAATTTTTTGGTTCTGTTATTATCAATTAAGGGCGATGAAGGTGGATATCTCAAAGACTTCTTTCAATACAAGGTACATGTTCTATGACTACATAGTAATGCCATCAAGTCTCACTAGTACTCCATACATAATCATGACCATGATGAAATATTTCATTTGATATTGACTCAAAAAAAATTATAGTCTTTATTTATTATATTTTAATATACTACATTGGAAAGAGTTTCATGATGAAAATATAAAAATTGAGCTAAACAACTTATCATGGGAGTATATTTATGAAAACTATGGAAAATTTGATTTCTAGTTGAGGGAAACATCATTCACTGGGAATATTATCCCATGTAATGTGGTATCTTCCATCCATTAAAAAATAGAAACAATTGAATGATCATTGAGGCCAACATCTGTGATATAAATCCATAGTTTTACGTCCTTAGCAGGCTATTATTTTCAAATTTAGTGAAAATTCTAATGATTACAAAAACTTATAACCAAGATAACTTTTTATGGATTCATTTTTATTTGAATAGTGATTTTTAAGAGAGATTCATGGGGTTGATAAAGATGATTATCACTATACAAATACATTCCCTACCCACAATTAGGGAATCATTCAGGCCATTATTAGATGATTCGAAGTAGGGCATGGGATGTGTGTTGATGTGGAATGAAATGGTGATAAATTATACATCAATTTAATTTAATTTTAATGAATATAATAACATAACTAATTATATAGAGTTCCCTATAGTGATCTTTGCATTGAAAATATGGTGGTATTATCTCTTTGGGGATAACGATTAAATATATATTGATCATAGTAGCCTCAATTATATATTCATATATAAATAGATGAATTAGTTACATAAAAAATGTTACAGATTATTAAGTACTATGGATGATCAATTCACTACAATTCTGTGAAAAGAAATACAGTTCCACATAATATAAATAATATGGATCAAACAATTTTATCATTGATAATAATTGATAATGATCCCATCATATTAGATATGAAGTGGATTGAAATGGGAACCATAAATGTAGGAACATCATTAATAAATTCAAAAATCAATGCTCATTCAACACTTTTTGAGAGAATATATAATTGTTAAAGAGTATATGTAAAAATTTTGTGAAGTAAGAACCTATATGTAAGTCGAAATCCCATGAGGTAAAATTTAGTGAAGAATGAGATGTATGATTTAGGTCACAACTATGTGTACCATAAAACCATGAGATGAAAATTGGAGCATTAGAAAACACAGATATCTTATCCACCTCGATTTATTTTCCGAGTAGAATGATGTATCAATATATCTAAGATAACTATTAGTGGGACAAAATGAAGCTGCAGATCAAGGAATTTACATCCTAGTATGTTTTATATAAGTATGTAAAGGATGAAATGAAAAAAATACAGGGGATGATACATACATTAACCATACCTACATAAAAATAGGAAAAAAAACCATGGACATTGAAGCTAGTATTCCAAAGTCTCCATGAAAAATAATTCTATATGCGTCATGGGGGATATTACTAAAAATAATACCTCCTTCATTGATATGAGAGAGACTTCTTACTCAATCAACTTTCAAGGATATACATATGAGATATGGGGAGGTAGCAAGGAACACCACTACTAGTTGTCTGTGATTGAGATCCATGATTTACATATATGATCATGTAGAATCCTCAACGTGATCTAAATAAATAGTTAATATTCATATTACATTATTACTCTATAACTGATGGTCAATCTAGGTTTTCTATATTATGTGTTGAAGCAGAAATACCCCCCTTGGTTTTAGTGTGTGAAATGAAAAGTTGGAGGGATGAATTCTATAAGGGGGTAGATTGTAACAACCTGAAATTTTATAAAAAACTTCCTTTTGTAGTTGAATTAATGTCCATTTTATGTATTATATTTATAGAAAACCAATTACATATTTTGATTTATTTTATCCTGTCATTTTTATAATACCATTATGTTTCATAACCATTGATAATATTTTCATTGAATAGTGTTTATATGATTAGTATAAATATAGGGTTTTGGAAAATCCAATTGACATAGAAATAATATGTGTTGGCCACAAATATTATAACCACACCATTTAAAGCCCATTTATATTATTTTCATATGGAAAACACATCAGTGGAATTATTTCTGTGACAAACTCCAATATAATAATGTGAATCCAAAGCATGAGATAAGATTTTTTATTGGAGTTGTTGATTCTCATCGAGATCACATCCCAAACCATGTAAATCGAAACACATGAATAAAATAACAATGTTTCATACCATTTACATAGATAGTTTAATTTTTTAATGATATGATATGTATTAAGAATCTACTAATATGTATACTTATATTTTATTCTGAATATAATAGTTATTTTGTTTACTTCTTATTATTGTTACTTTATAAATGATTTTAATTTTGAATAAATAAAAATGAATCACGTTTTTTGGAAATAAAAAATTTCAATTTAGACATTACAATTGTAGAAACCCCAAATTTTTTAAAAAATTATATTTCAATAAAATATTATTTTTAAATAACATATATTTTTTAAATTTATATTCTTATTTATGAAATCAAAATAAATTTTTAAGGGTTAAATAACTATTATTAAAACAAATTTCTCAATTAATGTATATTATTATTTTTGAAGAAAAAATTAAAATATTTGTAATATTACATATATAAATTAAATACAATTTTTAGAATTATAATTTCAAAATTATCCAGTCGTGAATGTCTCATAAATGTCAGAGACTATGACATTTTTGGGTAAAAATTAATTATATATTAAATATATAATATTTATTATAAAATTATAATTAAACATAAGTGATAGAAATAAAAGAAATTATAAGTATATATTTTCGAATGTATTATAAATCATTAAAAAATTTATTTTGAGGGTATTTTATAATTTCTATAATGAATTTTTGAATTCACCAAAACTAATATTGTATTTCACTATTTTAAATCAATTATTTATAACCCTTTATCTCTTCCACATTTCCTAGGTTAATGTTTTTATCATTTAGGACCGTTTCCATTTAAAATAAATAAAATCCCTCCACTATTTAGTAAGCCATGGTAAAACTCCATGGGATGGATTTCATTTTTTATTACATAATTATATATAGTTTAAAACTTATGTTTGCAATATATAAAAGAACTATCCTCTATTTTCCTATAAAACCTAATGAATATCCCAATACAATTAATTCACAAACCATGTATCTCACAATTTAACTAATATACACTCTTTAATGTCTTCCCTAGGTTCCCCAATGAGCTGAATTATCTCTTCCAAAGATTTTGGAATCACCCTCTCTATGTAAAGGATCCTCTCTTCCTCATCCTTATTCATACATTTCATTATTTTATGTATTTTTTTTCAAATAAAAAATTTGGTATATTTCCTTCCTCATGTCTATTACAATCCATTTGATTTCCAAATGAAGAGAAAACCATTATACTAACATTAAACAAGTTTATTAATCATTATATAATTTATTTAATCTTATGAAATTTCACTATGATTTTTCCTCGAAAACACTATATATTATGAATATCATCGGAATATACAAAAAATGGTTTCACCGAGACATACCTGTACATATTAGATTAGGTACCTCTATTTATGTACTCTACAAATCATTATTCTTGGAATGAAATGGTATGTTATATGATCTTATTTTGAATTATCAATAGAGAACACTTTGGCATATACATGATATCAAAGTGATGGGTGTACCCAAAATAATATAGCACACCGAAGAGTTAGTGAATGATTTAGTCTCAAGATATGTCATGAATGGAATTACGGAGTGGTCTTAATTCATTAGGGGAAATCATCTACCATGTAATGATATCTTTGAGGTTAACCTTATCATATGTTTATGATTTCTTGTTTAAATTCATTTCTCCCATCAAATGTTTCTTTTAGGTTATCATGTTATATCATATTTATTTGTTAATTTTATTGATTCTTATCATTTTTACATCCCATATAATTAAATATTTTCTATCATTAAAGAGTTTATTAATGTTATTCCATTGTTATTCTCTTACTATGATTTATAGATAACCCTTTTCTAGGGAATATTCCTTGGTTATCTCAGACTGTGGATGTTTGAAATTGTGATGATGTAACACCTATTTTCTATGGTTATGTATTTTACCTAATTACCAAAATACACTACAATTACCAATATTCTGGGTTGTATTACACATATATGTTGTAGAAAATCAAGAATTAAAGAATAATAAATACGTGGTTTTTTATATGTGTTATTAGATTATATTATATCTATATAAAATACAAAGGTAAAATCAATTGTTTTATATGGATAGACGAAATAGAAAAAATATGACCATTAATTTTTTTTAGATTTTACTTTTATTTGTAACGGTCTATATAAGACCTTTTCTAATATGATGCATTGATGATGACTATAGATAAGTTGTTTTTTACCACATATATTATGATTAATATGTGAGATCATCTCTCAATCTTAGTAAGATGTTTTAATTCACCATTATTCTTAAATTTATTGATTTGGTTAAGAAGTATATGTTTTATTGTGACGAGTCAAAGAGTTATGATTATTTTTCTTTTAATGAAATACAATCATGTGGTGACTAATGGGTATTTTTAATTTATGTAAAATGAATTGTATGTCCCAATACATGATATTGGGATATTAGTATTTTAGAAAACATTACGGTGTTGGGGAAACTATCTCATGAGTAAGAGTTTTATGGTATAATCTATCCCAGAGTTGTAGGTATATTTTCTAATAGATGACATGAATTTATTTGGTGAAGATGGTTTGAGTATTGAAAATCCATTGATTTTTTGGTGGTTAATACTCATGTAATGTATAATGGTGTTGATAATGTATTTATTATAAATAAACAATAATAATTCTACAATAGATGACAAATTAAAGGAATGTGTTGGAAATTATTTACCGATATGCGATTATATGTTTTAGAGTATGAAGGCTGGGTGACACTTAAATACTTGAAAGTAACCTAATCACTCAATAAGATGATGGACTAGAGATAGCTATTATATTTCGACTCTTTAGTGTTGTGGTAAAATACGTACAATAGGGTGTCAAACCTAATATGTATATTAAAACTATTGAGATCCTTTAAATCTAAGGACATATTATGGATCAATTGTGTTTGTTTGAGGAGTTGATGGGGGAAGGACATAAATTCAGACACAATAATATCATGGTGAATACTAATATGTACCATGGAATTCACATATAGTAATTATATACCAATATAATTTAAATAATGGGATTTTTACATAGTTATCAACCTATGTGTGTTAGAAGGATGGGAACCAATGGTTTCTCTAGTAATTTACCAATCACAAGTAGAAGTAGGAGGACAAAAAACTATTTTTTATAGGGTATATGGGGAAAACCTATGGTTGGGACGTTCCTGGGATTGTAGTGGATTGATTGTGTATGGATATACATTTAATATTGATCAATGAATACTGTTTTGTTGAGCCGTGTATGTTGTATACATGTGAGATGGTGTGTTAACATTTGGTATTGAATAATATCAACATAGAAAATAATTCCATTTTTACATTGTTCTTATAGTGAGGGTTATAGAAGAAGTTGATATGGAATATATCATATTTATATTTCATCCATGTTACACATTTAGATATTATAGGATATGTTGTGAGAACATGTTATGGATTTTGAGTGTTCTTGAGTGAACCATTGAAAACTTGTGTCATTTTTCCTCAACAATAGTGACCACATATTGATTCAATGACTCCTTTTGAACATTTATATTGTAGAATTTTTTTTCACCATTTTTTCTAGAGGCCAGAGACCTGGTGGTTTTTGGGTCAAGTATTTTATAAGATATATCAATGAAATATTTTCTAATCTAGAAGTGATTTATATTCACTTGTTGATGTTATAGTATTATAAGGAATAATGATTTTATAATTTTTTAATTTATGTGTGAAATTTGGTATTTAATCATGGATATAAAAGATTTAGATATTATTATTTTCAAATAAAGTGGAACCTATCAATATTCTTCAGGGGTTTACTTATAGTTATCATTTTGATTAATAAACGAATACCGGTTGGCACTTCCTCGGTATTATTTCCCTTGAATTACAAATTTTTTTTATAATTTTTTGTTTTTATATCGTCAGCATTAATCACATGTAGTTATAGATAATTATATTGGGATTGTGTCTAATGAGTCATTTAAGTATTTATTTTATCATTTCATGGACATTGATAAAAATATTATACGTGAGAGGGAAATTCATTTATAACTTGTATCCTATAATTATGTGAATATGTTTGTGGAACAATGGGAGTGTGATTATAAAATAAGTGGAAAATGGATTACATTATTTTTTAATGAGGTAAGTGATTATCTAGAGGGAGACTCCAGAATGAGAATAAATATGATGTGGGGGTTGTAATACCATTTACCATGTCATGGTAAAATTTAAATTTTCTATGCCCATGTATTTTCATTTTAAAGAATGTTTATGTTATTGGTGGTGGAGAGGGACTCAGGATTCATTTAAAAATTTTGTCTTAGGACTCAAGAAGATTATTTTCTTCATGTGCCACGAAATTTCTATATATGTGTTATTATTCAAGGATGAGTTTAGGGATCAGTATGATGATGGTAGGGAATAGTTCAATAACACTGAAAATGGGAAGGTTTCACCACAATTTGTTAATTGTGGAGATTAAATAATCTTCCGACATAAATAGGGAACACATATTTACCAAGTGCATCATGTCATTAAGGGGTTCATGTAAAATGGTAATGGTTTTCCAAGGACTATGTTGTGGCTACAGTAATAGAAGCATTGCATGTGCTTGTTATAAGTAAACTCCATGAATGTAAGGTTTACATTTATGGGGAAAGAGAGCCATGTCATGGACTACATAAAACCTCAATTATGATAACAAATAAGTATTATTTTGTAACATTTATGTGACAAATTTTTTAATTTACTAGGATGTTTTAGGATTATGATATGGTATTTCCCATCAACCAATAATGATAACCCTTAAAAATCTTATTTTTCATTATATGAGCCCATATATTTTTATGTTATATATTTGTTGTGGTCATAATTATAAGAATTACTGCTTTAGTCCATTTAAATAACCATTATATTATAAAATCCTTAAATTTTATAATATTTCATGTACGCATTTATAAATTGATACATGGAAGGATTCTTACACTGTGACCCATGGGCTGTTACATTATGGTTGGAGATAAAGAGAACTATAGTTTCGGAGTTGTGATGTAAGTAAATTTTGAGAAGTTTTTCAAAACAATAAAGGAGTATGAATATTCCATGGTTTTTTGATGTATGGGATTCATCATTCTTCTAGGCATGGGATCCCCATGTTCGAACTCAAAGGGAAATATTATGGGTATGACAATGATGGGATCCCCACTATAGAATATATTTTTATCCATGTTTCATGATATATATATCTTTTAGTTAGACTAAATATATATATATATATATATATTATTGAATGTTAATTAATCAGGGTTCCTCTTTTTTATAGTATCACACCTTTTACTCACCATTATCTCTTATTATTATCATTTCCATGAAAAAAAAGTTTCATTTTTTCTTCACCAGATTCAATTATGATTTGATCTAGGTCATTATTTTATGTATTTATATCATTTTTCATTGATTATTTCTGAGATATTCATATTTTTTATTTATAATTATGTTGGATTTAACCACTTATTCCCTAATTTTTGTGTCTAATAATATTTAATGATTTCTTCTATTTTAATTGGGATAATCTATATATATTCAATGGGAGGGTTACAATAATCATAGAACTTGTTTCCCCCATGGTATGCAAATTATCTAACCAAATTTTCTCATTGAGAGTGGCATTTGGTCACACCAGCATAATATAAACATTACATTTAACATAAGAACATGTTGTATAAATAAAATTCAGAATGGAATAATAGTATTCATGGATAACATAGTCCAATTATAAATTTATTTGCTAACCCATTGCGAAACAAGTGAGGAATTCACAAAAATATTGAAATGTGGGAATAATGGATGTAAGTCAAGGGGTTCCTTGATTGATTATGTGATGTAATAAACTAAACCAATATTCTTCTAGAGGATGTATATGATGTTAATTTGGGATAAATGTTGGATTCCAAGATAATAACACAAGGTGGGTCTAGTTTAGTGAATTAATTGGGTTATTTATATCCACTTGAATAGAATATTGTGTTTTGTTCTGATGATTTTTTTATTAATCTAGATAACAATAAATGAATAAAATATAATAAAATTGTGATTTTTTTGTAAAATGAGTAAGGTGCATTTTGGATTATTTTTAACTGGGAATGTTTTTATACATTAATTCTTTGATTGGATCTTATCCATCACGGGATATGATATAGTATCAAGTTTGGTATCCATTCTTGAATTAGTAAAGATATATTATAAATTTTTATAAGGAAATATTATATTAACCATGGGTGATGAAATTTTGGATATAGTCTTTGGGAAATACAATGTTCCCCTATAGGTGATGATATATTAGAGACAGGTGATGGGTACATTATTATTCTCCCTGGGGGGTTATATGGTGTATATGGTTTTATGTTGTGGAATTATTCCCCATGTGAACTATTATCTATGGATTTTTTGTGTGGGGAATTATTATTCCATGTGTGGTTATATATTAGGTTTAGAAATTCCATTATTGGAAAGAGATTTTATAGAAATTTAGGGGTGTGACTATTAAACGAGATGATTGAAAATAGTTTACATAATAATACAATCCATTATTATTATTTCACCTCAATATACACTTTATTTAGAGTAGGTATATATTGGTACACCATTTGTGTGAGATTACTAAGTTAAATTAACACATTTATTTGGTGAAAATATTTACCATAGAAGTTTCATTCATTGTAGTTCCCGAAAATATTTTGAGCCCTTTGATATATAGTTGATCTGATTTTCATGAATATTTTATGGGAGATGAGAATGAGTTATAACATGTCAAAAAATATTTCAATCATCCATTATTTTACTTTTCTGACTATTTTGGGCCTAGTGTTATATGAATTATCATAGAAATATACCTATAATTATTTAATTCAAATAAGATAGATATATTTTTAAATATTGATATTACATGGTTTGATATATGTATTTTTTGGTGTTCAATAATATTATCAATTTATGGAAGAAAATTTTTCTGACTGATAATTTTTTTAATTTTAATTTTATTTTTTGTTATCATATTCATTGAATATATTTTTTCCATGATATTATTTGTCCCCTACATCCATTTTTAAGAAATTGCATGCAGGGGAATTGACGATTTATTTAAAATGATTATTTTTCCACAATGGAGGTGAAATTGGTTCACACGGTACAAAGGATATATAAAATTGTCAAAACACAATTATGTTAAAAGGATCTACTAAATAATAATTTCATGGTTATATTACATATAATGTCTCATAATTCATGATATTATATATATATATATATATTTCAATATTACAAACAACATTGTTGGTGTCTGACCACATAATAAACCCACATATTATATATGAATATCAGAATATATATTTTATTATATATCATTCAAAATACACTTTGGTACAAATAGAAATATATTTTTATTCCTAGGCATTCTATAATTGGGTAGTAGTGGACCATGTCCTAGAAAAGGGTGGAATCCACCCTTGATATAATATATTTTTTTATATTACTTAGAATATGATTTTGTATTATCTTGTTATGTTTTTCAATATGTATTTATTTTTTTAGTACTTCATATATCATATTGATCAACAAACATTTAACTATTGTCATTATCTTATCATATAGTTACAAAAGGTACTCCCTAATGTACAATAATTTTTTTAGTTTTGTAAATATACATTATATAGACCAACTATATTCATTTTTTAATAGAATCTAAAATTTATTAATAATGCATGTAGAAGAGGATAATGAATTATCAATTAATTTATATAGACCACATGGTCTACATTAAATCCTAAATTATTAATTTATATGATTGGTTTAGTGGATATAGAAACCAATTTGAATGAAAAATAATTTTGTAACAATAAATTTCTGGTCTATTTGAGGGTATTTTTGAAAAATTACCATTAAAAATTCACCATCCATACCAGTAATGAAAAACCTTCTATAATAGCAATTAATTTATTCTTTAAAAATATATAAAAAAATTTGTTACAATTATTTCCTCATGTGATCATAATTATAAAAAAAACTCATTCAATTGATATATATTTGTCATTAGGTTATACTATAATACAGTAATATCATATATGATTTTCAATTAACTAGAATAGATAATTCCAAGGATAATGAAACCATGTCAATAATTATTAACAATCCTCTATCAAATTGGAATGAAAAAAGTGTATGGTTTTTATATTAAATATAGTTGAAAAGATGATGGAGAAGATAATTAAAATAAATATCAACTGACTTGAAGTCCTCTTAGTGCAAACAACTCCATCATATGAATTTTTCAATACATTTTATTTTTGAAAACATTAATCCTGATGTTGACTATCATCATGTACAAACTAATATAGAGGTCCCAGAGAGTAATGAACATTCGTTAACTCTTTATTTCATTATACATCATAAATTGATGGTCAGAAATCCCACTTATATAGCTTGCATGGATAAGTTCATAATGGACATTAAGCTATATTTATATATAAACCTATTGATTGGTATTGAAAACTACATTATCATACCAATAATAAATATTCATAGACGTTAGTATCATCTTCTCCCAATATTAAAATATACGAAAAAAATTATGGATGAATCAAATGTTCCCTATTGATATTTTTGAGTTACAAGATCTCAAAGAAAAAGTTGATGATTGATGGTCATCCCTAGAAGGTTGTAACTATGAATATACAATAAACATCATCACTCATCAACATATCCAATAAATATAACATACTATTAAATACCATCTTTATGGAAATCAATTTATTTTAGATTCTCTCCAATCACCACACCATTTATAGGATACTTATTATTTGTTAAGATGTTGAATGGGATTCCATATTGATTGTTCAATAAATGTATATATCCCAAAGAATTATTCATTAATATATATATCTCTATTAAAAGGTATGATGAGTAGAATATGTGGATTATAAAATAAAACTAAAACTATCATATAAATGAATGATTTTATCTAATAGATAGCATATAATTTAACTAAATTATTTTTAGAATCATTGACTGAGATATGTCCTGAGTTGGATCAAAAAATTCTCCAAAATTAATTACGAATCCTTATGATCACTATGGTTTAGCGTGATCCATAATTCAGCAACACTATATAATCGTATAAAATTAATGGAAATAAAATAAGCTAATCAATCAAAAATAATCCCAGATGAGATTTATTCGTCATTTATCCATTTATTCATCTTGTATTATAAATAAGAATGATCATACATTGAAATTATCTACTTCCATAACATGTTTCTGGTAAACACTATGAGTCATGTTTCCCCTATAATACCTTACATTTAATTTTTATGGTTATTTTCAACATTAAATTTCTAAAATCTCATAACTATGTCATCATGCTCATTATAATAAATAATTAAACATTAATTAAATTATTTTTTATGTACTAATAAATATCATTCAATAAAAAATATATATCTTAAGGTAATTCATTTACCATATTGAAATATCTACCCAAAATACATTAAACTATAATTTTATAATGTTTATACAACTATATAGGCCCTAAAATAATATCATATGGAATATTTTGTGTCACACAAAGAGGAAAAATCCTATGTTATAGAAAAATAAATTGCTGCAAATCACTTTTTTTGGATTTTTTATAAAAAGCCGGATTGAGGGTTATCCGGTTCCCGATACAGCCGCACCCAAAATCAACGTTCAAAATTCAAATTCAACAAAAAAGCCTCGAACATCACCCATCCAACATCACGCATTCTCGTGCACCTCGTCTGCTGGACCGTCAGCCCCATCAAACTATTCACCATCATCACCAAATCCTCGAGCCGAGAGCCTGCACCGCCTCAAGCGCCGAACCGCCATCAACACGCCGTGTGCAAACGGAGCAACACGTGCCACCGTTCACAAGGAGGCGGAGGAGCCGGTGCCGGTAGACCCCGCTAGAAGGTTCATCGTGGTCGCCGGAGAGATACCCGACCCCGCCACCGCCATCACAAACCACCATCACCGCCTCCGATGAAGAGAAAACAAGAAAAACTAGAAAACAGCCACATTCACAAACCAAAAAACCCATCCCTTTACAACCGTGAAACCAAGAAACACTCGCAAAGAGATTGCGAGAGGAAGACCATCACCAGAAAACCAGAAGTCACCCAAGGAGAAAATCAAAATGAACCAACATCACCGAGAGTCATCAAATTCAAGAAAAACCATCCTTAAACGAACACACCTCAAACTCCGAGAACCAGAGTTCGACCGACAAACCTCCCGGCGTTGACCGCATCATCTCGAAACGAAATAATATCCCAACGCCGCCATCCAAGAAGACCACGCTCGACCTCCAAACACCCGGATCGGTAGCCAAAGTGCAGATCTCGATCCATCGGGCCAGGGACTCTGGCGCAGAATCAACACCGAGTCGCGAAGACCCCGGTGCGCGCAGGGCGAGCCAAAACAAGGCCGCGACAGTATAGAAACCCACCTCAAACCGCTGAATCCAGGGAAGAAGGAACGAGATCCGGGAAGAGGGAGGCGGCATGCGAGAAACCCTAACCGAGCGCCGTGCCCCTTACGGGCCCATGAGGGAGATTCATATAGAAAAATAAATTATTATACCATTTACCTACAAATCAATAGCAATTCTAACTAGTTATTACTTGAAAAAACATCATTAATGATGAAATATAATATTAATAAACTCTTTTATTGCCCCTTGTTTTTAATTTTATGAAAAAGAGATGGAGTTTTATACCACACCTCACATTTGTTATGAGTTATTAATTAACACCAAGTGTCAAAAATTTTAAAATTGTATGGACAACCATTTCTCGGATAATTAAAATTGAATATTTTCTTAAATAATAACCAATTGAGTATATAATAAAATACCACTATCGATGTAAATGATAAATCTGTTTAATTTCATACAATTTATTATCATGCCCTAAATAAAACAATCTCATTTAACTAATCACAAAATAAAACCAAAAAATACATTAACATTCACTAAAAATTAAATCATTATCTAATAATCTCATGTACAATGTCTAGTGGAACTAATAATGATGAAAAATAATATAAAATAGTATGGGGAGAGAATATATATGCATCGTTGTCTCATTCCTAATAATAGTCATGTCAGTATGGTTAAACCATACTTAATATTTAGTGAAAAATCATAAAAGAGATACATGATCCTATTCTTGGTCATAAATAATTTGATTTCCAAAAAGATGGATCTATTATCAAAAATCATGACCCAAACCAATATAATACAACAACAAAAAAACGAAAAACTCAAAATCATGTAGCCACATCCATGTTTCTACCATACCATAACCACAAAAGAAAACACAAACACAAGTATAATGAAATTCATGAATATTAAGGAAAACTAGAAAGATGGATTAATTATAAAACTATTTCCATTATATCCTAAATTTTAGGTGTTCACCATAAAACCAATCCACATTGGTGAATTTTATGTTTTCAGATTAAGTTAGTGGTTTATATAAATGAAAAAAATAAATTCATTTATATAAAACACACATATATTTTTTAACACCCCCACCCAAGATGCCATGAGTCGGTGCATTAGTTTAGTGACTTGGAATGATTACATGGAATCAAATCATGAAGTACTGATTAGTTTAGTAGTCTTTTTAAATATATTATATAAATAATCCTTAAAAATTAAAAAATAGAATACAACAGAGACAATCCTATGAGAACTCGATTATTCTTAATGATTAACCCAGAAAATAAAACATAATCCGCAACTTGTAATACAAGGAAAGTAAAACATAATAAAACGGGAGATCCGATTCTCAGTAAGGTTAAACAGTATAACATAAGCATTCGTAAATAAGCATAACATTTAAAGGAAAGTGTAAAATGAAACCATAATATTTTAAAAATAACCATGAACATAAAATTGATATAATAAATCAAATAATAATATTTAATCATTCACATGGATATTCTAAATCTCTAACATTCGGTAATATCAATAACTAATCTCATAGTGAGGGAATGAATAATTTTTTACATCTGAAACATTATGTTAAGGCCTCAACCAAGATATCTAAAAATAAATAGTTAAGTTATTGGCCAAATACATAACTTAAAATAAATGGGAAATCCCTCGACCAAGTCAATATAGTGTTTGTCTCATGATACCCCCTGATTCCTCGAGGGGAGATAGGGGGTGCCACCATTCTCTTATTAAGTACAACACATTCATCATATGGAAAGGGGAAAACATAACATGAACATTCATATTATAACTAACATATGAAATTTTAATACTTTAACTATAATCCACAAGTGGTATTAACATAGAACATCCCAGTTAAAACATATTATAAAACCATCAATACAATATGGATGATTGTATAATAATAAATCAACCTCAATTAAGAAAAAAATTTAATAAGGATGTTGAGATAGAAGAAAATTATATTCATTAAAACTCTTTGGGAGAGATACCCTTTTTACTTTTAAATAATTTAAATGACACAAAATTATAAAGAAAACATTTCATTTAAAAAAACCCTTGTTATAGTTTAATAAATTCCTAAAAATTTCAAGGTATTATCATAATGGAATATAAGAACTTGTGCCATGTACGTTAATAACATTCTTTCCTGAACTTTTTAAAAAGTTCATAAAATACCTCATTTGGAAAACAATAGAACTATTCGTATCATAACATTTTTTAAAAAGAAAATGTTGTGTCAAAATTAAATTAATCAATTCTAATGGAGTAGTAATAGAATTTTGAAATAAATTTTTATGAAACATGAAAATAGATGATAATGATGTCAAAGTAGATAATAACATGTAAACAACCTCTGATAATAATGAAATTGTTAAATTTACCCTAACATTAAACTGAAAAAATATTCCTTTTGGAAAAAATTTTAATGAACATAAAAATAAACATAAAATTTCGTTTATAGTATTTTTATATTCTTATAAATATTTTTTTTAAAATCTCATCAAATATGTGGAAATGGAGAGAGGAATACTTCTTTAATGTTTCAAAACATCACATTCCCCATTGAACATTTAAATAATAAGAATAATATCTTCAAATGAATCATTAAAAACAATGAAGTAAAATTTATTCATGATATCCAATATAATAGGGGATTTAAAATTAATACACATAATAAATTGGTAGTGAACATGGCTTATATTTCATGAAAATTAATTGTGAGATGGAAATTCCATTACTATAGGTCTGATACTCCTCGTACGTGTCTAGACCTCTAGTATAATGTTTATAAAAATATTATTAACATCAAATAGAATCATAATAATATTTATGTTATGATATATAATTCATTTTTGATTTTACCATTCTCGTTTATTAATATTTTCCATGTTAAAAAAACATTCCAGGTAATAATAGATTTGTGTATTGTACATATTTTGACTTGTTATTCGTTATCATATTACTTAGATCATGATTTAATTAATTTAAAAATGTAAATCATGATTTTTATATATTAAATATATGGAGTATAGATATATTTAATTGATTGATATATAAAATGTAATAAACCATTCCTAGAGAAGGTTGGTCATTAGTATGAAATAACATTTTTTCAATTTTTATCATATTAAATGGATAAATGTAATAGGAATATAAGTATATAAATAAATATATATTATTACAATAACATTACTATTTCATATTTTTAAAACTTATTAATATTATATGGTTTTATAATCATTCATTAATGGTTAATCTATGGGATGAATCTCATCATGTCGTGGAGATGGTAAGCCACATGTACGCATGAGTGATTGTATATCTTTTTTTAGAGGTTAAACGGTATGTAATTGGATGGAATTTAATGGAATTTAATATGTAAATAATGAATATATTGTTATATTTATTACTTAATTATTTATATTCATAGTTATAACCATTGAAATAAATATAGATGAAAAATAGTTTACCCCCATTGTGGAGACGAAAAGTTGTACGTATGCACACATGGTGATATTTTTTTTAATGGAATGGGTAAAAGAAGTAATATGGTTGTCCCATAATAATAATAAAATCTCATCATGTATATGATAATGTAGTGATTACATTTTTGTGGATACAACATATGAATTTCATGTATAATAAGAAAAGAACATTGAAATAATTAATAAATTGATTACCTCTTTTCAATAATCTCTGTTTGACATGCAAAAAATGACTCTATAGGATGTATTTATACCAAAATTATGGCCTCTAATATGTAGTGAGGTAATTTGGTAGACATAACGGGATGATGATGGATGAACCAAAGTGCTTTATTGGTGTTAATTAAAGAGGATACATTCCATTTTATAAGAGTGTGTAGGGGCACAATAGAAAACTCTTAAAATAGTAATTTATTATAAATTAATTTTTATTTTCAAATCGATCCAATGTTATTTATTATTATTATATGACATTTATGGGTCTAAATACCCTCAACCAATGAATTTTAGAAATTTTTAGGCCATAAAAGTTACATTATCATTTTGATTTAACCATGAGTTAAATAATTAAACTCTTACTCTGTCTCCTTGAATTTTAAAACAATATAGTTAATATAGTTACAATTAAATGAAAAACTAACAAAGAGTGGATAATTTATAACATACTTAACAATATAAATGTATTTTTTAATAAAAATTTAGTTTTATGACTTTTAAATCATTTTATATAATTATAATTATTTTATAGTATCATTTATGACGATTTTAAAACTATTTAATATTTTAGTTTTTAAAAATATATATAAAACAAGATAATTTTAAAAAAATACTTCCAATATGTCACTAAAATGTGTTGGGACCACATATTATATAATTTTAATTTGTTGTCATCAATTTTCTTTAATGATCAAAATGACGAATTAACTTATAGGTGAATGGTGATTTATTGATGTGAAGATGCCTCGTGAATTGTTATTGATTTATTGCATTAGATGCCACACATGGTAATTTATCCATGTTAATCAAATCATACGATTGTTGAGTTATTCCTATGTTCCACAAAATTGTATCAAAGTGATACGTGTTTACAAAATCATGAAGAGGAAGAGAAGAAGAATAGGATTTTTTTATTTTTACGCATATAATCTTGGATATACATTTTTTGAAAAACTAAATTTGTTCTATGATTTTTCCCAAAATATAAACTGCCTTATAAATCCTGCTGAGGACCACATACCTCAGGATTATTTGGGACCCAAGGGCCAACCACACCCAAAGGGAAGCCCTCAAGGCCATCCCACAAGAGGGCATTGTGGGTTCTGTATAAGCCATCAGGGTATTCATAGTTGGCGCTAGGTGAGCGCCTGAGGAGGCAGAGTGGGTGATACGAGCTCACCCACAGAGAACCAAGGTGAGGTAGCATCGGAGGGGGGGGGGCATGAGTAATCTGGCTCTAAGGCTCCACACATTGATTGATAAATAGTAGATTCCCGTATCTTTGTTTAAATGGGGGTGGAAATTTTTTATGTGTGAAATGATCTCATCCATCCATACAATCCCACCAAAGATCTCAGTCACATGCCTCATCCCACGTCCCGAGATCTATTCTACACCGCTCATCCATCCCATGAATTCTTTGTTTGAACAAGATCTATCTCAATCCCATAACATTTAGAGAATGTGTGATGTCATCTTCAACATCCAGCACCTGTTTGTGACACTAGTTCTCACCATAAAAAAAGTATCACTTCTAAACTACCATGTCCTATAATTTTTCCAATATGAAGATATTCTCGACCTAATGATGTCGATTGGAATTAATCAAGGCCATGCATACAATCTACATATTTCTAGCATGCGATATTTTGAAGAAGAAGCTTCGGTCTAGGCAGCCATAGTTTCCACAACCATGGGGATCCATGAAAGATTCATCCATGAGATTCATCCATGAGAATTATGCACACAATCTTGACTCCATTCACAAAGATAGGATTCTATATTGAAGAGAATACTACCCAAGGATCATGACATATCGTCATGTGGTTTTGGAGATTTTAAAAACCCCACAATCTGGAGACTTCAATGTCACAATCTCCAAGAAATATCATGATGATTTTGAACGTGGAAAATATGATTTCCTCGCCTATAAAAGAAGTCCCACCCAAGCTGAGAGAGGCAGATGATCTTGAATTCTCGAGAGCACATTTTTTTCTCAAAATTATAGAACATGTCTTTGTGCTTTCAATCTTTGAAGATCAACCATAGGAGTCCTGCGATCCTTCTTCTATATGAAGACGAATATCCCAGGGGTGTTTGATAAGTGATTTTCACTCTCAAACCACATATAACAAAATGCTTCCTATAAACATGTGAGTGGTTCCTCAAACATTTGATGTGCTTTGAGAAGGCCAATTTACCATGATTCAGTGGTTGAGACAAAGCCTTCCACTGTGCATCACGAATACAAGCATAATATATGCAATTAAAAACCATGAATCATCTCTGTGAAGGAGAAGACCCTTGGGAACCCCGGTTTCAAGTTGAAAGGTGATAACACCCTCCTATTTTCATGCTAATATACTACAATTTGTATGGATTTGTGATCTAGTGAAGAAGAAGCTTGCAAAATGATGTGGCAGTGCATACATGAATGCACACATGTGCATTACATGAATAAGCCTAAGTCCTTTTGAGGATGTGATAAAAATAAGTTAGCACCCATTCGGGTTTCAACAAACACACTATTATAAACCTACTCAAAAACCCTTAACTATTACAATAAGAAGAAGTAAAATAATGAAGAGGAGGAGTATAACAGGATAAGTGAATGTTTGATTAAAGATATATTTCCATTAGGGTTGACACCCAAGATTGTAGAATAGGTAACTACATTCATGAGTTCATTAAAATGCACATGTGATGTCACTTAAATAAACAATCAAAAAAATCATGTGCATCTGTGTAAAGAAGAAGAAGAAAGGAAGGGATGAAAATGTTCAACCTAAATGCCGCATTCATGATCACATGAATTCCTGAACAAAAGATAAGAATACATTTAGATGATGCCATGTGAACTGATCTTCATTTCCCTACTAATAAATTTTTTGTATGTTATTATAGCCAATAAGAAAGAAGAATTTCAAGTGCAGTAGGTTGTTTCACATGATATGAAGAGGGAATAATAATAGTGTTGTTGGTTGTTGCACTATGATGAAAAAAGAAGAAGAACTTCTGCAATGGTTTTTTCATTATTGAAGAAAAAATGAAGGGAGAATTTATAGCATACTGATTTTCATGTAATGATTAGAATATAACTAAAGAAGGCCAAGAGCATAACATACCTTATCAAGATGGAAGAATAATGTCACCACATTAAGTATAAAGAACTATAAAAGAAGTTGAAAGCTGACCATGGACATGATTATTTTTGGAAGATGATTGTTTCCCTTTTCCCTCCAAGGTGTAGAGAATCACACTGGCCAGAGGATTGTTTCCCTACCCAACCCTCTACAACAGTTGTCACATTATAATGGAGAATCCATGAACTGGTCATTCCCATGCATGGAATGGATGTAGCTTCTCTTATTGAGTGTTGAACGAATGGAAAATATCATGTGCATATAATTACAACAATCTATTATTTCATGCGATGGTAAAAACCTAAAAATAGAATCAAGGTCCAAACATGAAAAGTGGTATTGGAATAAAAATTTGGAATTGGTTTAAAAATTCCCTAACAGTGATTCACACCCCCTCTCATTGTTAGGTTTATCCAAAACTGGTCCTCTCAAAATGTCTCTATTATCTATATAAAATTTGGATGTCATTAATGAAGTCAAATTATATTTATTTTAATATTTTGAATATCAATTATTAAATATGTCAATTGAATATATAATTACTATTTCATCATTGTGTCACCATTTAATTTAATTTTTTAATGTCTAACGATTTTAAATAAATTATTCTATTGTATATAAATTTTTTATATATCTAAAGAATATTTATAGTTTCCCATATCACTTATAATACAACATAATAAAAATGAAATTGTTATTAAAATTTCTATATAAAATTTTTAACCCTTCATTAAATAAAATATAATCAATTTCTAAATCTCACATAGGTGTTTTAAAAGGGATCAAATTTCTTACGTATGATTTATTTATATGGAAACTAATGTTTTCAAATGATAATTAATTTAAAAGCTTCAAAGTTGTATGGGACACTTTGATACAAAACTCAATTTTTGAAAGGTTCTTAAAATGATTTGACTAAACATTGTTTATTTCAATATCTTGATTTCATATATTGGAATGTGGAAATGTTATTTTTCTTTTATACATGTGTTATATGTTATCATTATGTTATGGTTATTGGGCATTGTTTATATATACGCGTGGTTCCGTGATAAACCTAGGGCGGGTGATCCCGAGATAGCTCTCCAATGAATTGGGTAATGTGATGAGGTAAATGTGAATGTTCCTCCTAAGAGATTTAGTAAATATACTGTGATGGGCATTCCAAAGTAACTACCTATGTAGCTGTGATAGCTACAATTTAAGTTTGATATGGATTCCACACGTTACCTTTTTTATTTATGATTTTCATGTGTCTTTCATAAATCTTATGATTTCCTAAGGTAAGTAAAATATTTCATGTTTGGTAAGTAGTTATGAACAAATTATTTCATTCTTTGTTTTATAACCCTTACTGATCCTTTGATGCTCATCCCATGTTTTGAAATGTTTTCAGAGGACTTAAAGAGGAATAGGGTCAAGTATGGGATCAAGGAAAAGTCATGTTGTCTAAAACATGTAATTAGACATGACTCTTTTTTCATGAATTTTTGTTTTATGAAAATAATGGAAATATTTGTAGAAATGACTACCTTGTAATCTTATGAGATTTAATAGTTATGTCCTAATTCTCTAAAACTCTAAACCTAAAAACATCCTCAATGTGAATTATTCATTTAATTCAATATAATGTAATGTTTAAGGCTGGGTCCTTATAAGGAAGGCCTCTAGGATTAAGGGTGGGTAGTTTAGAGGATATTTGGTCAGGGTTTGGATGATCCAAATGGCTTTGAAGGTGTGACTTTCAGAGAAGGTGAAGTTCCATTTTATAAGATAGGTGATGGTCACTTTTCGAAAAGTTTGATATATTATTTTATAATAAAATCCTTTTCTGTTTCAAATGGCTACAAAAATAAGTATTTAAATTCCAAGGTGGGAATGGGTCGAATACCTCTCAACTAATTGATTTTAGACATGTTTAGTATATCATATTAACGATATCTTTTAGATTTAATTCTTATCTGAATAGTTTGACATTTACCATGCCTCTTTTTATTTTTATATTTTATGGTTAATAAACTTACTATTAACTTATATGAGAACCTCACAAGGTTCATTGATGAGATATATAATATTATACAAAACCTTTGTCCAAACCGTAGATTTTTAGAAATATAATATCAATTAATAATTTAATATTTGTTATAAAAACTATTTTATGTCAATTTTGACAGTATTTGTTATTTTGTTTTTGTTAAATTCATAAAAACATTATTAGTTAAATAAAATTCATTTTATCAACCTTAACATGTAATATTAACATATAAATTTAGTGTAATTCAATTACAGTCTGAAATTATATTTATTTGGATATTTATAAGAGCAATTAGTTTAATCTTTCATTAATAAGGTAATTACTACATCATCATTGTGTCATAAATTAATTTAATTATTTAATGTCTAAAAATTATATACTAAATTCCATTACTTATGAAATCGTTTTATAATTCTAATGAATATTTATAGTTGAATTTATATTATGTATCACTCTATATTAAAAATGTTATATTTATTAAACAATGAATTTTACTCTTTTAACACTTCTTTAAATAAAGTAATAATAAATGTCATAATCTAATCTAAGCTGAATAAAAGGATCATATTTTATTCCTAAGGTTGTTTTTGGTAGAATCACAAAATTTTCAATAGATTTAGGACATGTGATAGGGTAATAAAGATATCATTTTTACCCTTAATTACCATATTTACTTTTAACCCAGGTAAATAAAATTAAAATGTTACTATTCACCAAAAATTCTTTTCATCTTATTGAACCACATTTTTCTTACTAATATCAACCATGTCTCTCAAATTTTTTAAATTCAACTCATTGAAGCTGTAAAATTATGTTTTATGTGAATTTGAAAATGCTCCTATGTGGTGGGTAAAAGGCGGTATATAGTTCAATAAAATTTTATATTTCTAATATTATTACAAAATGACTCCAATGAATTATATTTAACTTATATAGGTATTATATATCTATTTTGACCAAAAATAAATTTAAATAAAACAATTAATTATTTAATTAAACGTTAGTTTTAAATAATAACGTAGTGTTATTTACGATTCCTCAAAAAGTGAAAGTTTTCAAAAAAAAACAAAAAAATCACCATAAGGTAATTTCGATATTCAAAATCCAAAAATGAAGTCAATTTTGAATGACAAAATTTATAAAATTCCAAAAGGTTGGTATTACTATTCATAACTTCTAGTTTGATTGGTTGTGGTGTGTTTGAACTCGAAGTTGCGAACAAGACGATCTATTGTATTATTAAAAGAGATACGTACCGTGAAATCTTGGGGTGTTACCCAAATAATGAAGTGTTAAAAAAAGGCTACAACACGACGTGGAGAGGGTAAGCTATACATACTCACATATGGTGACTTTTCCATTTATAGGATGGATAAGATAATGAGTATGGTTGTACAATATTTATAATAATATCACAATATGTAGATGGTACTGGAGTAATTATTTTGGTATGGAAACAACAAAGAGAGAGGAAGTGGAAGAAGAAAAGAACATTGAAAGAGGTGATGAAATAATTTCCTCTTCTTCTAGTGCTTCCTTTTTAATTTGATCAAGATGGCTCCATTGGTAGACTAAATGATCAATGTAAAGCCTATTGGTTGAAGTGAGGGTATTTGGGAACATATTTGATCAGTGGTTGGGCGAGTCAAATGGCATTGGAGTTTTGATTTAGAGAGAAGGGGGTGAACCCTTTATAAGAGAGATGATGGTCACTTTAAGAAAAATCTTGAAATATTATTTTATTATAAAACCATTTTCAATTTATTATTTCTCAAAATGAATTTATTACTAGGATAAGGTGGGTATTAGTAGAAATCCTCTCAGCCAATAGGCTTTAGAAAATTTTAGGTCACCATATTAACTTTATCATTTTTATTTAAATCTTACTTAAATAGTTTGACTTTTACAATGTCTTCTTGTATTTTTATATTACATGGTTAATAAAATTACAATAAAATGACAAGAGAACCTCCAATGGTTAATTAATGACAAATCTATAATTTTATATGTCCTTTGGAAAAACCATATATTTTTAGGAATGTTATATCATTTAATAACATTTTATTTGTTTTAAAAACACATTTATATTAATTTTGAACCTATTTAATATTTGGTTTTTTTGAAAGCCATAACAATCAGATTTCGTCTACCAAAACATACTGAATCAACTATAACATGACATATTAACCATTATAATTCATGGATGGCATGTAAGGTTTCAATTTACATTTATATTAATATTTATAACATCAATTATTTTAGTCTTTCATTAATAAGGTAGTTACTCCATCATTATTGTCTCATAATTAAATTTACTTATTTAATGTCTAAAAAATACAAATAAAATTCCATGATGTATGAAATGGTTTTATCTTTCTAATGAATATTTATAGTATAATTTATACTAGGTATAACCTTATATTGAAAATGTTTTAGCTATTAAAATTTTAGTTTATCCCTTTTAACTCTTCATTAAATAAAATATAATAACTGTCCTAATCTAATCCATTTTGATAAAAAGGTTCATATTTTTGTCATAAGGATGATTTTTGTTGATATACACATATACTAAAGAATTAGGATATTTTTTTTAAAGACCCGTAAAATTCAAGGGAAATTTTTTCTTAATTTTCTTTGAGATTTTACAAGAACGCAGTTTCCGACGGCACTTGATTCCGAGGCCCAGTGTGCCCGGAATTTCTATCCGAAGTTTAGCTCGGGTACGTTCAGTGAACGAATGATCGGGAATTCCTATCTTTTGAAACGGTGGTCAGAATCAAATTCTGAGGTCACCAATGGAACCGCAATGCCAGTAATTGCTTAGAAACGCCTTTTCTGGAGTTGCATTTTCTCGATATGAGTTGTTTAATTTTGTGGATTAAGTGTGCGTGAAATATAATTTTGTTAAGAATTTTATTTCTCTTCTCCATGAGTTAGAACCTAAGTGTAGGAGTTTGGGTGGGACCCACTGACTGTTAGTTTCTCTTGAATGGATTAAAGGTGATGTGGGTCCCACATGATCCCCACCTTTTCAATTCCCTTAACTCCCTAAATCCTCTTAACCCCCAACTTAAGTTGTGTACCACTTTTAACTTTTAAACTATCCTTTATTTGGGTGACTTTTCCTCTCCTCTCATTAAGTATGTCGACACAACAATTCAATTAATTAAATTATGTTTTGAATTTTTGAATTGTGGAATGAGTTAAAAAAATAAGGATGAGCCATATATTATTTTTGTTGGATGTTGTGTGTGGACAATTGAGAAGAGAGCTCTTGGGTGTTTTCATCTTCATCACGAAGAACACCATGACTTCGACGAAGAACGTCGTCACCGTAAGAAGAAATCGACGTGTCGTCTCTTCTCCTCTCCACAGCCGGTGTGTGACCCCTTTTTCCGAAGATCGACGATGCACCCTCTTTCGATATTCTTCTCGTGTCGAAGAAAAGGAGACGCCACTTCCTCCTTGGGCGTTCTCTGTCAACATACGGAGCTTCACCTTGTGACGTCGTTTTCCGCGGCGAACCCCCGTTCTAACTACGCGCAAGGTAAGGGTTATTTAATTTTTGTTCGTGTTTACCACCTTGTCGTTCTTCGTGAAAATCTGACCAAATGCTATCGATTAACGAGAGGGGGCCAGACCGCACAAACACGGCTGACCCTCCTCCCTTATCCGTGTGTTTCTTTCTTTGTGGTTTGAAACGAGAATGGCGCGGTGTCATTGCACCACGTTTCATTGTGCGACAAGGAATGCGCGGCACCGTCGTGCCGCGCCATCGCGCCGCACCATGCAAACGAACAAGGACACGACACCGTCGCGCCGCACCGGACGATGAAGGCCGCGGCCGGTTCCAGGCCGCGGTGAAGCAGGGTGAACGGTGGCTGGAGAAGGGCCGCCGGTGTTGGAGCAGGGAGGGGACTGGCTGTCGTCTGTCCCGTGGAGCAAGAACCGGCTGGCCGGACAAGGGAAGAGCCAGCGGTCAAAACCCCCGGCATGCCAGCTGAGCGTCCCCTTAATTAGGGCCGCGGTTTCCGAAAGGAGGGGGCAGCCCCCCCCCCCCCCCCCCGCATAACCGAACAGCTCGGCCGTTCAGCCGAGCCAGCTAGCGCCGTGCGCCAGGCCACCGGACTAGGCTGGTCCGCGCCAACTGGGTCGGGCCACACCCGGCCGGGCCAACCCAGGAGGTCTCGAGGCGGGTCGGTCCCGACCCAAAACCGCCTTTTTCGTACCCTCTTTGGTCTTTTTCCCATATCGTGGGCTACGGACCTCCGATCGACGCACCGTCCAGGGCGATGCAATCCTTGGATCGAGACAGACGTTTCAACATATCGCACTCAATGTTTCGGAATACTTTGGGTTCGACCGAGTTGGTTCAAACACGAAACCATCTGGGCCCTCGGAGAGGAAACGCTTATAACTTGAGTTCCGGACGTCCGATTGACGTACTATCAGCTTTGTTGGATCCCACTTAGTGAGACGGACCTTTTTTCTTAATCCGCCCGAGGATTGGACGCATGTGGAGTACGGTCGGGTTAGTTTTTCCATAAAAAAACAGTCGGGCCCCAAGGACGAAAAGAGCCAATAACTCTCAGACCGGGCGTCTGATTGACGCGCCATCTATGACGTTGAGTTCCTATTGACGATACAGTACTTTTGGATACATCAACTCTGGACTATGTGTCAGTTGATGTATCAGCCTCTCGGCTCGTGGAGCGGACCCTCCCGAATGAGCTTGCTGTGTGCGGGAACAGTAGAGCTGGCTGTGACTACTACTACTACTACGACTGTACAGAGATCCTCAGTGGATTCGATGGCGATGACTACAACACTCAGCGATCCTATGTGGATCAGTGCTACCGATCTTGTGTGGGTCCGATCCTGTGTGGGTCAACACTCAATGGTTCTGTGTGAGCCAGCGCCTACAGATCTTGTGTGGGTCCGATCCTGTGTGGGTCTTTGCAAGGGTTAGTTACCTATCGATCCTTTGTGGGTCAGATCCTTTGTGGGTCATTGCAGGGGTTAGTACCTATTGATCCTTTGTGGGTTTGACGACTTAGATGAATCAGTGGATATATTTGATCATCTCTATCGTCATACGAAGAAGTAAACCTGTGTGAGCTGAATCCTATTTTTATTTCCTATGTGGATTGTGTTGTGCTATCCTGTGTGGATTTATGTTTTTCTTTCCTGTGTGGAATGGGTTGTACTTTGTCTCAGATGTTGGAGCCGAACAAGAATTGATGACTTAGGTATATGTATGAGCATATTCCTAAGTACTGTCAGATGTTACTTCGTGATTGTATCTTTCCTTTGTGGATTATCCTTTGTGGATTCTAGGAGACCTTCGGGGGTCTCTTGGTCCCTACTGAGTAGCTTATACTCACCCCTACACGGGCTATGCCCGCACTACATTGTGTTGGTTACAGATGATGGACAGCGCTGATCGTGGTTAAGGCCTGCGGAGCAGGATGGTACCTGGAGGTGGACCACTGGGCTGGACGTACTCAGAGCAGCCAGATGGACCCGAGGAGCAGTGGAGGCTATCTCTACCCACCCTTCAGGTGGGATATCCAGTGGACAGCTCGACATTGCAGCTTTACTTTTCAGTTGCTGTTTTCCCTTTCCAGTTGTACTTTACTTTCAGTTTGGGTTTGTATACTAGCCCACATATTTTTCCGCACTTACTGTTGTACCAGTTTTTACATAGTGTTTAATTCTTGCATGCTTTCTCAGTGGTGTTTGTGGTTTACTTTACAAAAGAAATGCCTTCCCTTTTACCGGGATTTACACCTTGGTGCTAGTCGCCAGCCCCTGGCCTATGGAAGGCGGGCTTGGGGTAGTCACGGCATGGGCCCCGAGGACAGGTCGTGACAAATTGGATTCATAGGAGTTCAGTTCTACCGCAAAACTCAGGACTCTGATCTTTTTCTATGTGAAGCAATAGTGTTTAGCGTACTGGGTGTGGTTATCCGTCCAGGGAGTCCAGTGTTGGTGCAGCGGCCGACGTATCTTTACACCAGGGCCCTGACTTCTGATTTCCGACTTAATGCATGAAAACATTGATTGCATGTGTGTTTCAAGTTTTCTTTATGATTACATTGTATCAGCTCACCAGGTATACTGTTCTGACCATGGCACACCTGTTTCCTTTTCAGGATGGCCCCACGACGGCAGCCAACTAGGGTTCTGAGAGTTGTGTGTGACGACATCCCACTGAGCGATGAGGCCTCGGTGTAGGGCCCTTTGACAGCTGAGGCACCGAAAATAGCTCTACATACCGAGCCACCGATGCTTCCAGCCCCAGCCACTGACGATGCACGTCACCTTAGTGCACTGCGTGAGTTCCAGCGCTAACGACCGCCCAGGTTCCTCGGGGAGACGGACCCCCAGGCAGCCGAGGACTGGCTGGAGGCAGTGGTGAGAGTTTTCAGGTTAGTGAGGACACCAGCAGACCTCATGGTGATCCTCGTAGCAAGCCTACTACACGCAACAGCAGTCAGATGGTGGATCTTGATGCTCCAGATTCATGATGAGGCATCCCTCCTCTGGACGGACTTTCAGAGCCTCTTCCGCTCGGAGTTTGTCCCAGCCACCCTCCGTGCGGTGTGCATCCAGGAGCTTCTTCAACTGCGGAAGGGCAGCTTGACAGTCGCCCAATACTCTGTGAGATTTACTGATCTCTCGCGCTACTCTACAGACATGGTATGGAACCCATTCTTGCAGTCCTGGACCTTTGATCAGGGATTGAGACACGAGATCAGGGCATCACTATTCTCCCTCAGCATTCCGACTCAGATAGGAGTACTGGAGTGAGCCCTTTTGATTGAGAGATTTCTTGTTGAGTCTACACCACTGTCGAGACACACTGGAGGGCGACATGTAGCAGAGTCTTCTACAGCAGGCAGTCAACGGATGACACATGGTTCCAGGCAGACCATACCCTCAGGAAGACGACCTCAGGACACTGGCTAAGCAGTGCGGGGCAAACAGTGCAGAGCCAGTCTTTCGAGAGGCAAGCAGTGCTACTCATGCGGCGGGCAGGGCCACATGGCTCATGACTGCCCGACCCGTCGTGCCGTGGAGCAGTAGACGGTTGAGGGACCACTGAGGCAGAGGCAGAGGGTCAACCGTGTTGGTCCACTGGGAGCGGGCGGACGAGGCAGAGGAGTTGGTCGAGCAGCAGGTGGTGGGAGACACCTTGAGGTTATACCACCACTGCCACCAAGAGGTCCACCCCGACTACAGAGAGCTGGCGTGCAGAGACATGCACAACTCCACGCAGCGGAGGCCTAAGACCATGGTGCGCCTGAGATGATTTGAGATACTATCTGTGTCTATTCCACCCTTGTTGTAGTTCTTAGAGACACATGGGCGAGTCACTCTTTCATAGCCGCTGCCCTTGTTCGGAGCTCGGAGATTCTGACAGAGCCATTGGCTCGATCCTTACGGCTAGAGACTTTTACGGGAGAAGACTCGACGATTACGCACTGGTGCCAGCAGTGTGCTCTTACTCTAGGAGGTGATATCATTGGCTGGGATCTTCTTGTATCAGCATCGAGGCCTTAATACGTCATCTTGGTCATGGATTGGTTGTCTACATTCCATGCACAGATTGACTGTATTAGGCGCAAGGTGCGATGTGTACGCACCGACGGGAGCAGGTTCACCTTCACCAGTGAGAAGGGAGCCTTTGCAGCACAGGATGGACTCTCATAGAGGATAGGATAGCCCATCACTCATCAGTTGGCTAGCCTCATCCTTAGAGCAGTTGACATTCAGAGTCCTAGTTTTCCTGCAGTGGTGGATCAGTATGCGGACGTTTTTCCCGACGACATTCCAGGGCTAACTCCTCGTAGAGAGGTAGACTTTTATATTGACATGTACCCCGGGACAACCCCGATATCGACTCCAGCATATCGGATGGCCCTCACCAAGCATAGAGATCTATAGGTACAGTTGGAGGACTTGCAGGGCAAGGGATTCGTCTGACCCAGTGCTTCACCCTGGGCTTCCCCGATATTGTTCGCCGAGAAGGCGGACGGGAGCTTGCGACTTTGTGTCGACTATCGTCGCCTGAACCAGGTGATAGTGAAGAACAAGTATCCACTAATGAGGATTGATGACCTCTTCGGTCAGCTCAAGGGAGCATGGTGGTTCTCAAAGATAGACCTCAGGTCAGGCTATCATCTGCTTAGAGTTCGGGACAAGGACGTGCAGAAGACAGCCTTTAGGTGTCAGTATGGCCACTATGAGTTCTTGGTTATGCCATTCGGCATAACCAATGATACAGAAGTGTTAATGGCCCTCATGAACAGGATCATTCAGCCATACCTCGATCGATTTGTCGTGGTCTTCATCGACGACATTTTGATTTACTCGACGACTGAGGAGGATCACGTCTACCACTTGTGGGTTGTACTAGACACACTCTGAGAACACCAACTTTATGGTAAGCTCCCGAAGTGTCAGTTCTGGATACGTGAGGTCCACTTCTTGGGAAACGTCATCTTTGAGGCGGGAATTGCGGTGGATCCTACGAAGATCGAGGCAGTGCTTGCTTGGGAGCCACCCAGGAGCATGACGGAGGTGCGGAGTTTCTTGGGACTAGCTGGATACTATCAGAGATTTGTGATAGACATCTCTAGAGTTGAGGCACATCTCTCAGCCTTGAATAAGAAGGGGAAACCCTTTGTGTGGTCAGACAGATGTCAACAGAGCTTCCAAGAGCTGAGATAGAGATTGACCAGCGCACCTATCTTGAGGTCACCTGAGGAAGGAGTTGGGTACGTAGTCTACTGAGATGCATCAGGGACCAGACATGGATGTGTCCTGATGCAGGAGTGGGCCATGATCACTTATGGATAACTTCAGTTGAGGCCGCATGAGCAGAACTAGGCTACCCACGACCTAGAGTTAGCAGTAGTGGTCTTCGCTCTGAAGACATGGAAATACTACCTAATGGGCGAGCACTTTACAATCTTTTCTGACCATCAGAGTCTTAGATACATCTTCTCTCATAAGGACTTGAATCTGAGACAGCGGCGATGGCTCGAGTTCCTACAGGACAATGACTTTGAGATAGTCTATACTCTGGGGAAAGGGAACGTGGTAGACGATGCTCTCAGCAGGAGGACAGGTATTCAGCTACATGAGGAGGCGACAGAGAAACTAGCCTCTTTGCAGATATTCTTTGGGGATAGAGATGGAGCAACCTTCCTATAGTCTCTCACAGTCACTCCTCCACTACTGTAGCGGGTCAGAGAGGCACAGCATGGGGACGCTGACTATGAGACGCGTCGTGCACATATATCCTCAGGACAGGCACCTGATGGTTTCTTCTTTGGAGCAGAGCACGACTTCTTTTTCATAGGACGTACCTTGGTACCAGTTGCTTTACGAGAGGATGTGCTGAGAGATTTTCACACTTCTCCTTTAGAGGTACATCTTGGAGTGGTGAAGATGTACCAGGATCTAAGATGACAGCACTGGTGGACGGGCATGAAGAAGGTTGTGGAAGAGTTTGTTTCTCGATGCCTCACCTACCAGCAGGTGAAGGTAGATCACCAGGTACCAGTAGGCTTGGTACAGACCTTAGAGGTCCCATAGTGGAAGTGGGACGAGATATCTATGGACATCGTGACTGGACTTCCACGCACTTCCAGAGGTCATGACTCCATTTGGGTGATTGTCGACCGACTCACCAAGTCAGCACACTTCATACCCATCAGAGAGAAGGGCTCAGTGGAGAACTCGGGACGAATTTACATTCAGGAGATTGTACGGCTTCATGGTGTGCCATCATCTATCGTCTCCGATCGAGATGCTCGCATTACTTCCCGGTTATGGAAGGGGTTGCAGGAGGCGTTCGACACACAACTACGTCTGAGCACAGCCTTTCACCCCCAGATGGATGGTTAGACAGAGAGGACCATTCAGACTCTTGAGGACATGCTCCGCACATTTATCCTCGACTTTGGTCGCAGCTGGGAGGACCACCCACCCTTGGTGGAGATTTCGTACAACAACAGCTACCACTCCACCATCAGGATGACACCATACGAGGTGTTGTACGACTGACCTTGTAGATCTCCTTTGTGCTGGACAGACCCTGGGGAGTCAGCACATGTGGGACTGGAGATGATTGAGGCAACGATAGAGAAGGTCCAGGTCATCCAAGAGAGGATTAGGTCAGCTCAGAGCCGACAGAAGTCATATGCTGACAGGAGGAGGAGGCCACTAGAGTTTGAGGATGGTGACCACGTATTCTTGTGTGTCTCACCTCGAAGTGGATTACAGAGATTTGGCCTGGGCAGAAAGTTCTCTCCACGCTTCATCGGACCATTCTGGGTCCCTAGAAGGATTGTCGAGGTGGCTTATCACCTAGATCTACCACCTCAGTTGCACCGGGTGCACGACGTCTTTCACGTATCTCAGCTGAGGAGATACGTGCATGACCCGACGCATATCATTGACCATGGGGAGCTTGACGTTGAAGATGTGGAGACTTTTGCGGAGGTCCCAATGGAAATTGAGGATTGACAGGAGTAGGTCCTACGTGGATGGTCAATTACTCTAGTATGAATCAGATGGCAACATGGGATCCCCTAGGAGAGCACTTGGGAGGGGGAGGCTCAGATGCGTGCTCAGTACCCACTTTTGTTTCCCTAGCTTATGATATATCTTTAAGGGGATGTAAATCCCTGAGGTGGGAGTAATTTAAAGACCCATAAAATTCAAGGGAAATTTTTTCTTAATTTTCATTGGGATTTTACAAGAACACAGTTTCTGACGGCACTTGATTCTGAGGCCCGGTGTGCCTGGAATTTTTATCTGAAGTTTAACTCGGGTACGTTCAGTGAACGAACGAGCGGAAATTCCTATCTTTTGAACCAGTGCTCGGAATTGAATTCTGAGGTCACCAATGGAAACACAACACCGGTAATTGCCTAGGAACCCCTTTTCTAGAGTTGTGTTTGCTCGATATGAGTTGTTTAATTTTGTGGATTAAGTGTGAGTGAAATAAAATTTTGTTAAGAATTTTATTTCTCTTCTCCATGAGTTAGAACCTAAGTGTTGGAGTTAGGGTGGGACCCAATGATTGTTAGTTTCTCTTGAATGGATTAATGGTGAGATGGGTCCCACACAAGCCCCACCTTTTCAATTCACTTAACTCCCTAAATTCTCTTAACCCCCCATTTAATTTGTGTAACACATTTAACTTTTAAACTTCCCATTATTTGGGTGAATTTTCCTCTCCTCTCATTAAGTATACCAACAGAACAATTCAATTAATTAAATTATGTTTTGAATTTTTGAATTGTGGAATGAGTTAATAAAATAATGATGAGCCTTATTTTATTTTGGTTGTATGTTGTGTGTGGACAAATGAGGAGAGAGATCTTGGGTGTTTTCATCTTCATCACGAAGAACACCAAGACTTCGATGAAGAACGCAGTCACCGTAAGAAGAGATCGATGTGTCGTCTCTTCTCCTCTCCGCAGCCGGTGTGTGAACCCTTTTTCTGAAGATCGACGATGCACCCTCTTTCGATCATCTTCCCGTGTCAATGAAAAGGAGACGCCACATCCTCCTCGGGCGTTCTCCGTCAACATACGGAGCTTCACCTCACGAAGTCGTTTTCCGCGGCGAACCACCATTCTAGCTACGTTCAAGGTAGGGGTTATTTAATTTTTTTTCTTGTTTACCACCTTGTCGTTCTTCGTGAAAATCCGACCAAATGCTATCGATTAAGGAGAGGGGGCCGGACCGCACAAACACGGACGGCCCTCCTCCCTTATTCGTGTGTTTGTTTCTATGTGGTTTGAAATGATAATGGTGTGGTGTCGTCGCACCGTGTGTGATCGTGTGACAAAGAATGTGCGGCGTCGTCATGCCCTGCCATGGAAACGAACAAGGACACGACGTTGTCGCGCCGCGTCAGAGAAACGAGAAGACACCACGGCCGGAGCGGGGCCATGGTGGAAGAGCACGGCGCTATCGCGCCGCACTGGACGACAAAGACCGTGGCCGGTTCTGGGACGTGGCGAAGCAGGGTGACCGGCAGCCGGAGATGGGCCGCCGGCGTCAGAGAAGGGAGGGGACCGGTAGTCGCCGGTCCCATGGAGCACGAATCGGTCGGCCGGACAGGGGAAGATCCGGGGGTCAAAACCCCCGGATGGCCAACTGAGCGGCCCCTTAAATGGGGCCGTGGTTTCCGAATGGCGGGGGCAGCACCCCCCCCCCCCGCATAACCGAACGGCTCGGCCGTTTGGTTCAGCTAGCTGGCGCCGCGCGCCAGTGCACTCACTACTGGAAAAACGGCCTATACCCACGGTTCAAAACCGTGGGTATAGCCCCCAAAACCGTGGGTATAGCCTATACCCACGGTTTTGGGAACCGTGGGCTGGAACGCCGTCGGTATAGGTCCCCAGCCTATACCCACGGTTTTGGAAAACCGTGGGTATAGGTGTCATGCCACCGTGTCACCGAAACATAGAGAATTTCCACGGTTTCAACGGCTTTTACCCACGGTTTCAAAACCGTGGGTATAGGTCCCAAAATAATGCAGGCGCCGAGTTTCGATCCCGCAACCTCTTCGCTGCAAACACCGCGTCTAACCACTACCCTAACTTCACATATATGTATATATATATATATTTAGTTAAATATAGTTATAAAAACCGTGGGTATAGAGGGAAGAACCGTGGGTATAGGGTTCCCGCCAAAAAAAATTCCTTCCCGCGGAAAAAAAAATTTTCCCGCGGACACAAAATTGACCTATACCCACGGTTTTTCAAAACCGTGGGTATAGGTATTTTATCCCAGACCTATCCACACGTTTTTCCCCAAAACCGTGGGGATAGACCCCCCCTATACCCACGGTTTTGGAAAACCGTGGGTATAGGTGAATTTTCATGACCTATACCCACGGTTTGCCAAAACCGTGGGGATAGAGCCCCCTATACCCACGGTTTTGGCAAACCGTGGGTATAGGTCATGACAATTCACCTATACCCACGGTTTTCCAAAACCGTGGGTATAGGGGGGGTCTATCCCCACGGTTTTGGGGAAAACCGTGGGGATAGGTACATTTTCCAGTAGTGACTGGGTCGCCAAGCCGCCGGACTGGGCCGCGCCCAGGCCGGGCCGGGCCGCCCCAACTGGGCCACACCTAGTAGGGTCGGGCGGCGCCCCGCCGGGCCGACCCAGGGGGTCTCCGGTCGGGTCTGTCCGGGCCTGAAACCCCCGTTTTCGGACCCTCTTTGGTCTTTTACCCATATCTTGGGCTACGGACCACTGATATAAACACCGTCAGTGGCGATGATATCCTTGGATTGAGATGGTTGTTTCAACATATCGCACTCAAGGTTTCAGAATACTTTGGGTTCAGCCGAGTTGGTTCGTACACGAAACCAAAAGGTCCCTCGGAGCGGAAACACTCATAACTTGAGCTCTGGACGTCCGATTGACGTGCCATAGACTTTGTTGGATTCATCTTAGTGTGAAGAATCTTTTGAATTACTCCTCCCGAGGTTTGGACGTAGGTGGAGTACAGTTGGGTTAGTTTTGCCTTAAATAAAAATCGGGCCCCTGGGACGAAAAAGCCAATAACTCTCAGACCGGGCGTCCGTTTGACGTGCCGTCTACGATGTTGAGTTCCTATTGACGATACAGATATTTTGGATACATCAACTCTTGAATATGTGTCAGTTGATGTATCAGCCTCTCGGCTCGTGGAGCGGACCCTCCCGAACGAGCTTGCTATGTGTGGGAACCCTAGAGCTGGCTGTGACTACTACTACGACGACGACTGTACAGAGATCCCCAGTGGATTTGACGACGATGACTACAACACTCGAAGATCCTATATGGATCAGTGATACCGATCCTGTGTAGGTCTGATCCTGTGTGGGTCAGTGCTCAGCGATTCTGTGTGAGCCAGCGCCTACAGATCCAGTGTGGGTCCGATCCTGTGTGGGTCTTTTCGGGGGTTAGTTACCTATCGATCCTTTGTAGTTCATTGTGGGGGTTAGTACCTGTCGATCCTTTGTGGGTCCGATGGCTTAGATGAATCAATGGATATATCTGATCATCTCTATAGTCATACGAAGAAGTAAACCTCTGTGAGCTGAATCCTGTTTTGCTTTCCTATGTGGATTGTGTTGTGCTATCCTGTGTGGATTTAAGTTTTGCTTTCAGGTGTGGACTGGGTTGTACTTGGTCTCAGATGTTGGAGCCGAACGAGAATTGATGACTTAGGTATATGTATGGGCATATACCTAAGCAGTGTCGTATGTTACTTCGTGATTGTATCTTTCCTTTTTGGATTATCCTTTGTGGATTCTGGGAGACCTTCGGGGGTCTCAGGGTCTCTACTGAGTAGCTTATACTCACCCCTGCACGAGATATGCCCGCACTACGTTGTGTTGGTATTAGACGACGGACAACGTTGATCGTGGTTGAGGCTTGTGGAGCAGGACAGTACCTGGAGGTGGACCACTGGGCGGGACGTACTCAGAGCGGTCGGCTGGACCCAAGGAGCAGTGGAGGCTATATGTACCCACCCTTCAGGTGGGATATCCAGTGGACAACACGACGTTTCGGCTTTACTTTTTAGTTGATATTTTACCTTTCTAGTTGTACTTTACTTTCAGTTTGGGTTTGTATACTGGCCCACTTACTTTTCTGCACTTACTATTGTACCAGTTTAAACTTAGTGTCTACTTCTGCCTGTTTGCTCTGTGGTGTTTGTGGTTTACATTACAAAGGAAATGCCTTCCCTTTTACCGGTATTTACGCCATGGTGCTAGTCACCAGCCCCTAGCCTATAGAAGGTGGGCATGGGGTAGTCACGAAACGGGCCCCGAGGACAGGTCATGACATTTTTGGTAATTATAATATCATTTATACCTTTATTTACCATATTTACTTTTAACTATGGTATATAAAATTCAAAAGTTACAATTCACCAAAAAAATATTTTGATCCTATTGAACCAAATTTTACTTACTGATGTCAACCATGTCTCTAAGATTTTTGAATCCAATTCACAAAAGGAGTAAAATTACGTTTTATGCAAATTTGAAAATGTGCCTTGAAGGTGGGTACAAGGAGTTAAATAGTTCTGTAAAACATTATATATCTAATATAATTTTCAAATAACTCTAATGAATCACATTGAAATAATATAGTTATTATGTATCAATTTTTACTTAATGATAAATTTGGAATAAAAAAGAATTATTTAAAAGAAAAATTCAGTTTTTATCTTTAACATAGAGTTTTTCACTATTCATCAAAAATTAAATGTCTTCCAAAAAATAAAAAAAATTCATCCAAAGATAATTTTGATAATAAAAATTAAAAAATGATGTCAATTTAACCAAATTAAATACTTATACATTTTATTAGTTAATTTAATAAATATTCTCATTGTCAAAACAAGAAATCAGGTTTTTGAGAAGTAAAAACTATTAAAAGATTGATATAATTTTATGTCCAATTTAAATGTAAAATTACTTCCAGGGACCAACATTGAATAAAATGAAAAAAAATTAATCTAATTATACTTCAAAACAATTCTATTTTATAATTTAGTAGTACAAATTATTTTGATCAAAAAAGCAGTTTTCAATTAAAATATTGTTTTTTCACTATTCTTAAAAATCTGAAATTTATCAAAAAGGAACCAAAGGTTTCTCCAAACAGAATTTTTATGTCACTTGTCGAATCAATATGTTTATTTTTATCAAATATAATATATTAATGTGTCAAATACTGGATTTTAAATTGGTTATTCATTAAATGGAAGTAGAATTTCATTTTCTAAAAAACACTTCTTTTATCTGAAAAATTGAAATTGAAATTATATTATGTCTAAGAAACACATTATATTGATGATAAAATCTTATGGATATTATAAAATTTAAATTTTAGATAACACTCTTCATAACGTCTATTTGATCGGCATGTTTGGTAAGTCGTGGTGCATCAAACTCGGTGTTGCATGTAGCCCAAGCTATTGAATTACTTTAATGAAAATAACATACTATGAAATCATGGGGTGTTACATTCTATAAACTTTTTGGAAATTTAGCCCATGGAATTTTAAAATTGGGCTTCCGAACTTCATTGAACGTCCCACATCATAAAAAGAGTCAATAATACTATCACATTATAAGAAATAAAGAGAAGTAAAAAAGGTCACATGAGATAACCCATACTAGGATTCCATGTAAGAAAACATGGATATGGAAGATAAAATAAGTGTAATCTTCTGATGTAGAGTGATTGAAAACTTGATCATGAAAAATTTAACAACAAGAAAATAAGAGACTTTTGATGGGTTAAATGGTCCTTAGTTTCCCAGTAGGAAAAGTAAACAAACAATGTTTTTTTAAGTTCCATTTCACAAATATGAGGAATTTATTTATGATGGTGACTATGAACATAAATAGATATACTTAAGTTTCATGTATAGTTTCATCCTTTCATAAATTTCTACCACTAACTCATCTTTTCTCCAAAATATTATTATTCAAGAAGAATTAGTCACACCTAAGGAACTAGAATCATCTTCTAGAGAATCACATAATACAGAAAGGATGAAATATATATTTTCCTTGTGTTTAGTGATTATCCAAAACCAAAATGGTTAGAAAAATATCACATTATCCCCAAAATGGATAATCCTTTATATAAATAAATAATAATCTTAATTTTCATAATTAATCAAACAATACAAAAAAGTTTAACAAAGACCATTTAATAAATAATTGTACTTAAAATCCTTTAATATATTCCAACTATTATTGAAACCCACAAGTAAGTAGAATTTAGTAACATAGTCTTTCATAGGAAACATTAACATTTATCTCCAAATAACATCAACAATTATTAACATCTCATACTGAAGTGTAATTAACCAAATCACATATTCTCGATGACTGGACATTCATTTCCAATAATAACCAGAATATCTATAAAGAAACATAGATTCTTCTAAAATAAAAAATCCACCATTACTCTTCAAATGAAGTCCCAAATTATTCTATTATTCGTATTCATATATTGTTACCAATAGAGTGAATGTCTTCCAAAATTATATTTATCATTTAATCACCAAATCATTTTCCTATAATAAGTGTATCCTTTTGATAAATCATAATATCCCAAATCAAATTATTATTGATCAATAAAACCATTTAACGAAATAATTAGTCCCACTAACCAGGGAAATAACTTAGTCAAGTGGTAGGTGATAAATCTATGTCACACTTTTGTTGTGGGTTCAATTCCCATGGCTTTGTCCGACATGACAGGTTACCACGTGGTCTGCATGTTGTCCTTTTTCAAAAACGATATTGTATAACATTCCCAAAATGAAATTAATTCCTATAAATACCCATAACATAATTTAACCACAAATTGTATCTTATACCTTGAATTTTCATCCAAAAAACTAATTACCTGTAATTACATCAAATTCTAGGATCATATATGCCCAAATGGTTATTAATAACAATATACATAATAGAAAAGACGATTCTTCCTAAAATAGAATTTTCACATAACAAATTGCATGGTTACACATAAAAGAGAAAAGTTTTCCAACGTAATCCCATCAACAAAGAGAATTATTACTTTTAAACATTTCACCATCCTTTTATTTCTAAATTGGATCTTCTTTGACCTAGTGGTTATCCTATAGAATAGGTCATTGACTCGGGTAATTCTTGGGTCCCTTAAATTTAGGAAAAATGACTATAAATGGATTCTTAGGATCATTGATATTTTCTTCCATTGTAATCTTCATTTTTCTTCAGAAATTATTTACTTTATGTACATCATTCCCAAACAGAAATCATTTCTTTGTTCCATTGATACATTTTCTTGGGTGTCTCCTTCCACATTTCTTCCAAGATAGAAATTCTGATTTCTTTTATCCACAGTATCTACCGCTAGTGATCTTTTTATTCTCCACCTTTCTCTTCATTGTATATTTTGTGTGTTGGTTAATGTATATTTTGTTGATCATATTTTTTGAAACCAGCTTAAGTAGGAACACATTATTTTTTATGCCTATCAACATTCCATTTAGTTTCTCATTTCCGTTATTGTGCCCACCTTGTACATCATGTTCAATGTTACTTTAACTTCCTTTTAATCCAGTAAATGACTAAAACCAGAAAGCATAGTTCGAGTATCAATAGTCATAAAATATTTAGAGAATACCATAACACCTTATTTTTAATCTAAAACACACAATGATAAACTAAGTTTATTTATTCAAATCATATGTTAAAATCATTCATATAGGATTGTAATGAAATTTCAATTATCCTATGCATATCCACCAAGATTTTCATAAAAAGAGTGTAGCATATCCCGTTGTCATGCATCAGTTCCTATTCAAGCCTAGCTCAATGTTATGGTTCTGGGTTTTACCGCAAGATTCATCTCTGCCAGAGCTTCCTCTACCAGCTCGTATCAACACTGGGATGTATTGTTTGGAAAATACACATAATATCTATATTACCAAAATTATGGAAATTTTTTCAATACTAATCCTCAATGTCTATCATAGGATAATGATCTCTACTCATATTTTTTCTAAATATTGTTTCTTTGTTTTTTACTAAACATACTCTTATACCAACTGTAATTCCCTGAACCTATTTACCCATATTCGATGCATTATTACATAACATTGACATGATTACATGGGATCAATTCCCTAAAGGCCGATCAATTTAGTTTCTTTTGATGCACTAGATAAATACAAAAGTTATATATTTAAATTATAAAATGAAAAACAAAAACATTGTATCTCCATTGAACACAGGCATATCCCATACCTTATCTGAACAAGTAATTTATAATATACTTCTTGACATCTAGGGAAAAAACATAAGAAAGGGGTAATCTCATATTCTCTATAAGGATAAAAATATAGAAGAAACTATAATATATAAACATAAACATTTAAGGTAATGTATAAGACTAAAACAGAAGCCTTTAAAACATAAACCTCAATATAATATGGAAAATATAAATAAAATAATTCCATTAACTTATTTACAGGTATATTCTACTGGTGGATTTTAACAAGTAATATCATTAGATAAATTCATATTGATGAAATGCATAATGTGGGACACCATAACCTCATAGTCAGGGATTCGTGCCAAGACTGAAAATAAGATATTTTCAAGGTCTTCTGTCAAGACAATAGTTGGCCTCATGATACCAAACTATTCATTGAAGAGATAGAGTGGTCTCCACCTCTCACTTACTATGTCCAATGCATTACTCATATGAATAGGTTGAAACATAACATAACCATTCATTTAAATCTAGCATATGAAATTTTAATACATTAACCATAAACCATGAATGGTATAAAAATTACACATACATAGTCAATCCTATAACAAAACCATGGTCATAAAGTACCATGTTTGGAAAACGTCATAAAGAATCCTTTAAAAACACTTTATAAAAATTAACACATGGTTATAAATGAAATTAACCCATATTATGGGAAATAGTAAAACATGTATTGAAATTCATTTTATGAAAGCAGATATGTGGATAAAAAAGAAGTCCTGATAGATACTTACAAATAAACAAACTCACAAAATAAAGAATTTATAAAATTAACCCTTACCTTGTAATTTTCGATAGTCAAGGGTACATTAACATCTTATATAATACCTAAATAATTATTAATAAATTTTGAAAGAAACAAAAAACTAATTATGATATCATATATGATTTTCTAATATTTATTTGTTAATAATATTTCTTTAGTATCATTGTTTTGGTTGATAACTGATTCATGTTCCTTAAAATGTTTTTTTACGTAAGTCATGTCTGTTATGGATAAGATGTATTTGATTCATATATAGAATGATATTAGGATATTAAGCATTATTTTTATTCACAAGATGAAAATTATTATTTAATGGTTATGATGGGGAATGAATCTCATCGCGTTCGTGGAGATGGTAATATGTAGATATGCATGAGTAAAAATACTATTATATTGAGGTTGAAATCATTTATAATTGGATGTTATATAAAATATACAGAATAATTAAGATGTTATATTTATTATTTACATCAATTATACTAATTATTATTCTCATCCAAATAATGAAGTGTTGAATAACAAACTACACCATGATGTGGAGACGGTAAGCCGTACGTACGCACGTATGGTGACTTTGGTAAAAAATATGATGGATAGGATTATAAATATGGTTGTACCATATTTATAATAACATCACTGTATGTAGAAGGCAATTGAGTTATTATTTTGGTATGGAAACAACAAAGAGAGAGAAGTGGAGGAAGAAAATAACATTGACAGATATGATGAAATAATCAAATCTTTTTCAGGTGATTCCTTTTGGATTTGATAAAAAGGGCTCTTTTGAATGGCTTTCTGATCATAGTAAGTCTACCAAGTTGAATTGATGGTAGTTGGAAAGATATTTGATCCATGGTTGGCCGAGCCAAATGGATTTGGAGATGTGATTATGATATAAGGGGATGTACTCTTTTATAAGAGAGGTGAGGGTCACTTTAGGAAAATCTTAAAATATTATTTTATTATAAAATAATTTTCTGTTTATAATTGCTCAAATGTTTTTAATTTAGAGGATATGGTGGGTATGGGTTAAAATCATCACAAATAATATGTTTTAAACTTGTTTAGGACACCATATTAACCATATATTTTAGATTAAACTCTTATTTAAAAAGTTTAACTTTTACAATGTCTTTTTGTAATCTTTATATTACATCATTAATAATAATACTAAAAACTTCCACTTGAAAATAATGTTTTTCATTAATGTCATATATATCATTATATAAGTCATTTTTCTGAAACATATATTTTTATGAAAACTCTATCATTTAATAATATATTGTCTATTATAAATACTCATTTATGTCAATTTTGACACTGTTTAGAGTTTGGTTCTTATAAATTCATAACAATCTGATTTCTTCGAAAAAAATACATTTCATAAACTCTACCAAGTCATATTTACCAAGATGATTACTGGATGGCGTAAAACATTTCAATTTAAATTTACTTAATTATTTATAACATAAATTATTTTAGTAATTCATTAAAAAGGTAGTTAATGTATCTACATCGTGTCATAAATAAATTTAATTATTTAATGTCTAAAAATTGTAAATAAAATACCATGATGTAGTAAAAAAAAATTTCTTGTAATGAATTTTTATAGTCGAATTTATCTTATGTATAACCTGATATTAAAAATGTTTTAGTAATTAAAATTTTACATTAACACATCTTCGTATTCTTTAAATAAAATATAGTAAATATCATAATATAGTCTATGTGGATAAAAAAGAATCATATTTTTTTCATAAGGATAACTTTGGAAAAAATACACATATCCAATTGAATTAGGACTTTTTCTAGGGTAATTATAATATCATTTTTTACCTTTAATTACCCCCATTTATTTGTAACTGTGGTAAATAAAGTTCAAAAGTAACTACACACCAAAATATTTTCGTCTTATTGAACCACATTTTACTTAATGAGGTAAACTATGTCTCTCAAATTTTTGTAATTCAATTAATAGAAGTCGTAAAATTAAATTTTATGCAAATTTGTAAATGTTCCTAGAAGGTGGGTGAAAGTCGTTAAATAGTTCAACAAAACATTATATATCTAATCTCATTATAAAATGAGTCCAATGAATTAGATTGACCTAATATATAAATTATGGATCATTTTGGAAATTAAGATAAATTTTTAATTAAAATTAATTATTTAAATGATAAAGTCAGTTTTTATTTACAACGTAGTGTTCTTCACTATTCATTAAATATTTATTTTTTTTAGAAAATACCAAAAATGAACCCAATGATAATCTTGATATACAAAATTAAAAAATTCGTTCAATTTTATCAAACTCAAAACATTGAAGTTTCATTAATTAATTTTAAAAATATGCTTGTTGTCAAATCCAAAAAGCGGTCTTTTTGAGAAGTAAAAACTATCAAAAGATTGATGTGTGTTTATGTCCAATTTAAATGTTAAATTATATTCAATTAACAGAATTGGATTAAATGATAAAATTATAATATAATTATACCTCAAAACCATTAAAATGTATAATTTAACACTATAAATTATTTGGATTAAAAAAGTCGTTTTCCATTAAAATTTAGTATTTTTCACTATTCACCAAAATATTAAAATTATCTGAAAAGCATCGAAAATATAACTAGTCTCATTTTTTGTGTCCTGATTCAATAAAAGATGTTTATTTTATCATTTTGAATATATAAAAGTGTCAAAAATTGTATTTAAAAAGGGTTCTCCATTAAAAGGCGTTAAAATTTCAGTTTTTAAAAAAATACATATTTTATCTAAAAAATTGAATTTGTTATTATATTATGTCTAATAAAAACATAATATGGATGTTAAAATTATAATAATTATATAAAATTTACAATGCAGTTAATACTATTCATACCTTCTTTTTGAATAGCTAGTTTGGCAAGTCATGGTTTACAAAAACTCGATGTTCCGTGTAGTGCAACCTATTAAATTACTTTAAATAAAATAAATTCCTATGAAATATTGGGGTGATACATCTTTTTCCCATTAAATGGTTATAAGTGATATTTTGGATTTATTTTGTGAGGTTTATAGGTCAAAATTAGATTTTAGTAAGAAGAGTGGACCAGGCCCAACAACTAGAATTGCTACAAGATGTGCATTGTTTCACTGAGGAGACCCACAAGCTAGTCAGAGGTGGGTTAGAGGCAGGGTGTTCCAATAATAACACTATCATCTAGAAAATGGAATTCTTATGGATTTTTTTTTGATTTCATGTGACATATGCATACAACCTTGTACCACTATATTGTTAGTGGAGAATATGTGTTGTCCGGTGGCATTGATCAAATTGGGGAATCTGTGGAGATTGATGAAAAATAATCTCCCTAAAACACATATTTAACTCCATATTATTCTATGGTAAACCATAATATTATTTATTATAAAATTTATAATCCTTTGGGAAATATTTTTATCTATCAACATAGATCATCAGTAGACCAAAGCATAGATTTAAGGGGTGGTTTTATCTTAGTAGTTTTCCCCGGAAATTATGTAGGATGTACATCTTAAAATTACACTTTTTTTTCTAAATTAATAATATTTTTCAATATTGGGAATATTTTTATTTAGGTTTCTAATTCTTATTTCAATTTATTGAACAATGAATTTTGTTGTGTTGGTTAGATCATTGACACTCTTGGATCATTGCTTGAGAATTATGGTGGTAACTATTTCCTTTAGGATTCTTCATTATAAAACATTTTAGAATATAGAATTATGTATTATAAATTTTAACTTATGCTCCTTCGTCAATTCATAAAATCATCAGATATCATGGAATTTTGTTCACACATAGGTGTCGATATAACATGTATCTCAATGTATATTAATTCATTATTTAAATTTATTTTAGGAATTATGTTTTCAATATCATTGTAATTGATTTCTAAAAAATTTTGATGTCTGATACGTGATTTTGAAAAAATTTATTGATTTTGATTATGAAATTAAATTTTATTATCACATTTATGTTTTTTTTAAATAAATAGGACTGAGCTATGTAATTAATAGATTTTGATACATGATTCTCAGTGAAGGACATTGATGTGATACTCAGAATATGAACAATGTAGATGCATTCAGACATCCTCAGGTGTGGACACATCCTCATATAAAATTTCTTCTAGTGTTATATTTCAATAGTATTCTTATGTGGTAGAAAAATACCCACTCCTGGGAGTGAACCCTTACCTCTTATAATAGTTTTTCTTTGGTAAGGTTGACACCAGTTATCCTAATATTCAAGTAATTTTTATCTAGATCCTCACAATCCATGACTAATATTAACCTAATAAAATTAATAATGTATTCTAATGCATGAAATTTGTGTTTTTAATTTTATTAAATTATTTTGAAAAGTATTTATTGTTATTCTTTGGAAGGTATTAAAAAGGGTGCTTTATTGATGATTTGTGTCAAACATTTTTTTATTCCATTATTTTAAATTACATTAGAAAAGGTGTTAAATTTTATAAATTATTCTAATGAAACCTATAATGGGATCATACTAGGATCTTATGAAAACACACTATATTTAGATCTGGTTTTATCCAACGAAAGATAGGGAATAGTTCCCTCAGATGTTGATGTTTTTGATTAGTAGTAGGGTGAGGGATTCTAATAGTAACATGATGACACGTTGTTTTAGGTATTGAATATTTTTTCCATGATAACATTCATTAACAATGTATAAATGAATTTTTTCACTTATTTTTTTACATATATACTATTTTAATTCTTTTGGATACTAGTTTTTTTATTAATATCACTTTGTTTCATGTTTTTTCATGTCAAATGTTTTCCAAAAATCAATTTTCTAATGTTCAGGTACACTTTGCCTACCCATATGGCTTGATAAATACATTCTTAAAATGTTAAAAATGGCTCAGATTATAAGCATTTGGGAAGTCTGGGAGAGGTTGTCCCACTCTCCATGGTTCAGAAACAATTTATGGTGGTGATTACATATATGATACGATGGGTATAGATGGTTTAAAAAAATTTTGTTTTACTAACTATGAGATCATTGAAATGATCTAAAATAATTCATAGCCAAAAAATGGAAATGATATTTAACATGGTATATATGAAAGGTAATCATATAATAGAATAGAATATTTTAATGAGATCAATACTGTGTAAAAGGGATAAAATTAAGGAAAGAATTTATAAAACATGTAACTATAGTGGCACAAAAAATCATTACCTCATTTCAGAATTCATTCTACACATTCTAATAAATTAAAAGGTAATTTTATAAACATTATTAAATATATAATAAATAACATTATTCATCTATATTTAAAATTACAAAGTCATTTATGTATATAATTTTTTATTTTAAATATAGTTCATTCTTATGTCATTTACACAGGTTTGTCTTGTTAATATATGTATAAAACATTTGATTGTCATGTTATATGGTTTTCTAAAATAAATCATTGTCTACAAAATTTAGGATGTTATTACCCTTTATTACTCAAGATTAACTCTAATTAAACAATTTCAAATGTTATCCTAAATGTACCAATATAAAAATTATTCCATGACATGTTCATTTCAATTATTTATTTTAATCTGACTGATTATTATTATTATTTCTTTTTTCATTTCTTATACATTTTAAAATATAAGAATTTTTCAATATTAATATTTTTTATATGTAATTTATATTCAATATATCAATTCATAAAATCATTCTTATTTATTGTTTATTGAAAAATCGAATATGTTGTTCAAGAGTATCGATGGTTTTCAAGTACATGCGATATAATTTTAATTATATTACTTATTTTCTAAGAAGTAAGAATTTTTATATTATAATTTATAATAAAATATGATCACTATAAAAATCATATTTTTATAATACCTTTATGGGTTGTTGGGACATTAGTGGTGTATAAGAAGAGAATATCTTGAGAATATAGGTTGAGAACATTACATCTCCCCTATTTGTTCAACCAAAGGTATCTCTATAATGAACAATATATTTTTCTACTAGTTAAACCAAGGAGTTAATGGAATGTTTATGGTGATAAATACAGTCATTGGTATTTTTTTTGGTTGAGATAGTTCTTTGGAATGGATATAGAAATATGGAGGATTTGAGCTTTTTTTATAAGTAAAGAGAGTGGGTTTTTAGATTTATTTTTTAATAGTGTCACTCCTTTATTCTTATAATGTTGATAAAAGAAGGTAAACATTTGGTCCATGAAATGATATAATGTTAGTATTCCTTCCACAATGAAATATCATAATTTTTTTATGTTTTTAGTATATTAACAATATATGAAAAATTTCCGACTAATTTATCATTTCCCCAGAAAATATACTTCTAGATGAGGTATAGTATTTATTGTAATAAAATATAATGGAAATCATTAAAAAAATTAAATAATATATATTACAAATTAAAAAATTTTCACAAAATAAAATATCCAGGATTCATAACAATTAATTCTACTATTAGAAAACAAAACAAATAAACATCATTTTATAGAAAAAAGTTCTATAACTCATTGACCATAGTTATCGATAGTCGGTACATTATTACATAATATTGGAATGATCACAAGAGATCATTTCCCGAAAGAAAGATTAGTTTAGTAGACTTAAATGTACTATATACATACATTAGTTTTACATTAAATCACAAAATAAAAAATAATATTCTTTTGTCCCCTTTGAAAAAACACATATCCCTTAGAATATCCCTTCATGTAAATCAAAATATACATCTTCACATTGTGGAAAATAGAAAATATAAAAAAGGAGTGATCTCAGATGATCAGTAAGGATAAAAATAGAGCGGAAAATTTCCCAAATAAGCATAAACATTTAAGGAAATGTATAAGACTAAAACACAATCCTTTTAATCTTAAACATCCTTATAATATGGAAAATATAAATCAAATATTACCATTAACATATTCACCGGGATATTTTACTAGATGAATAATCACATGTAATATCAATATATATTTTTATAATGATGGAATGTGTAATGTCGGACATCATAACCACATTGTCATGGCCTTGTGCCCAGACTACAAATAAGATTTTGTCAAGTAATTGTGCCAAGAATAGTTTGTTTCATGAGATATACCGATGCATCAAGGTGTTATAGTAGGCTCCCACTGTCTCTTACTGTGTCCAATTAATTATTTATATGAAAAGGTTGAAACATAATCTAAACATTCATATAAAAACTAGAATAAGAAATGTCTATATTTTAACCACAAACCATGAATGTTATAAAAAGAGCACATCTGTATTAAAACATAAGTAATCCAATAAAATATTGAATATTTTGTTATAATAAATAAACCTCAATCATGAATAATGAATTATATTAACATTGATTAAAATAATCAGTAAAACTATTTGAGAGAAATATCCCCTTTTTGTTGAAAATACATAAAAGTCTCCTTATTTATCAAGAAGTTGTTAAAAACTGATTTTTGAATCAAGATTTCCCATACCACATTAAATCTTTTAAGAGGAATTTAAATTTTAAAAGATTAATGTCTATATAAATAATTCCTAAATTCCATTTTTTAGACATGGACATTAATGAGAAAGACTTAAAAGAATAAATCTATAAAATAATTAAAATGATATTTTAGTTAGAGTTCCTAACACAATGAGGGACACTTGATTACAAATAACTAAGGTAACAAAAACATTATAATATTAGGATAATAAATGTATTCATGATGTATAAATTCAATATACAATATGTACAACATATAAAAGTGAATTGGCACATAACAACAAACAAGTCTCAATGGAATGTAAATTGAGATAAAATCACTTATAAAAACTATATCGTTAGGTTAAGAATAAATCAATGACATAATTATGTGTGAAAAATATAAATAAACTCTATATGATTGGATATTTAGGGTAAATCAATCAGAGTAATTTCACACATGTTCTTGTAAAAATAACAACAATGACATGGATGTTTAACTCCATGAATCAAAATTTAGTTATGATTACTCTTATCAAGTTAATATCGATGACTTGAGAATTTATCAATTAAGGGATTATATGTATCAAAAGTATATCTAAACAAATTTTAGTTGATATTAATACAAAAATAAATAAATAAATATTTCACACATAATATTTGAGTAAAATAATCAATGATGTTTGTGTAAAACCCAATGAGTGAACATCTAAATAAGAAATTCCCTTACGAATATGGTAAAATACCAAAAATACCCCACATGAAATAATAATAATACAATGAAAATGTAAATATCAATTAATTAAATTATATTACACAAATATTACAATCATGGGCAGTGCATACACCACAGCAATGGAAATAGTGGCAATATGACATAAATCTCACGGGAAAAAGAAGTTAGATGAAAACCCATTTACTTGTAAATTTCCTTGGTTGTGGGTAAATTAACCTCTTTTATAATAGTTAAATAATTTTTATTAAATTACACAAGAACCACAAATATAATTATGTTATCATGTATGATCTTCTAATATTTCTTTGTTAATAATATTTCAGTAGATTCATTGTTTCTGGTGTTAACTGATTCTCTTTCCGTTACATGTTTTGATACGTAATTCTTATTTTTTATGGATAGGATTTATTTTATTAATATATATAATTATATTAAGTTTTTATGATTTATTTTAAATCATAAAATGAAAATTATTCTTCAATGGTTATGATGGGAAATGAATTTCATGGCATTCGTGGAGATGATAATCCGTACGTACACACGAGCGAAAAATCATTCTATTGATGATGAAATAAATTGTAATTGGATGGCATATGGTATATAAAAAATAATTAAGATTATATATATATTAGTTAGATAAATTATACTCATTATTATACCCATCCAAATACTGATTTGTTGAATAACAAACTACACCAAGACATGAAGACAGTAAGTCGTACGTACGCACATTTGGTGACATTCTCATTAATCAAATGGATAAAATAATGAATTTGGTTGTACCATATTTATAATAACATCCCAATACGTATATGGTACATGATTTATTATTTTGTTACAGAAGTCACAAAGAAAGAAGAAGTGCAAGAAGAAAAGAACATTGAAAGAGGTGTTGAAATTATTACCTCTTCTTCGGGTAAATCCATTTGATTTTATCAAAATGGCTATTAGGTTTTCGTTCCAATAAATGTAAGGCCTCTATGAAAACATTAGGGTATTTCTAAGGATATTTGAGATTTGGATGGCTGAGACAAATGGCTTTGGATGTGTTAATTTGAGGGAATGGGAAGTACCCTATTATAAGAGAGGTGAGGGTCACTTTAGGAAAATCTAGAAATATTATTTTATTAAAAAATAATTTTCGGTTTCTAATTGATCTAAATGGATTTATTTGGGGGATAAGGTGTGTATGGGTAAAAATATTTTCAACCAATAGGTTTTAGATATGTTTAGTTAACCATATTGAACTTATCTTTTAGATTTAATTCTTAGTTAAATTGTTTATCTTTTACCATGTCTTTTGGTATTCTTATATTACATTGTTATTAAAATTAATATAAAATTACAAGAGAATATAAAGTGGTTTATTAAAATCATATCTATAATTATATAAGTACTTTCACTTAACCATATATTTTTATAAATTTTATATCATATAATAATATATTATTTGTTTTAAAAAAATCATTTATAACTATTTTGAAAATATTTAATATATGTTTTTTTGAAAGTAAATAAAACGTGATTACATCAAAAACAACTACATTAAATAAACTCTAATACATCATATTAACCATTAAAATTAATGGAATTCATCCAAAGATTAAATTTACATTTATTTTAAAATTTATAACCGCAATAATATCAAACATTCATTAATTAGGTAATTACTACCTTATCATTGTGTCATGAATAAATTTAATTATTTAATGTCTAAAAATAATAAATAAAATACCATTGTGTATTAAATCATTTTAGTTTTATAATGAATATTTATAGTGAAATTTATCTTATGTATATCCATATATTAATTTTTTTAGTTAATAAAGTTTCAATTTAACACTTTAAAATCATCTTGAAATAAAATATAATAAATATTCTAATATAATCCATGTGGATCATAATGAAACTTACAACACTGAAAACTTCATCATTACCAATGGGTTAAAATCATTGGTAATGGCTGGAAAACCCTTGGTATAAACTATACCCACGATTGTCCAAATTTTTGGGCCTTGAGCGGTGGGGATAGACAAATACCAATGGTTCTATGAGAACCATTGGGATATGAATGATATATTGAGTATATACAAATGATTCATTGAATCCATTGGTAAATTTGTTTACCATTGGTTCATTGATACCATTGGTAACAAAAATTACCAATGGTTCATTGAAAGCATTGGTAAAACTTTTAACCAATGGTTTCAATCCATTGGTAATATCAAAAATCATCTATATTCCAACGTTTTAAAACTCATTGTTATAGACTTATACCAATGGTTTCCCCAAATTGTTGGTAAATATCATGAAAAATTACATAACCAAATGGGTTTTAAACCGTTAGTATATAATTTTACCAATAGTTTACATAAATCTCTTGGTATAAGTTTTATTTTTACAGATATGCCAATGGCTATAAACCATTGGCATAGTCATTATGTGCAGCAGATAGCCGACCTCCACTATGTAGCTACAACACTTCCACCAGCCTCCACCAGCATTCCGGCCTCACCCTATGTAGAATTCATACATAATTCTCAATACCTATAGAATAAATATATAATTCTGTATGAATTCATAGAGAATTTTGTATGAATTCATATAGAATTCATACAACACATAATTCCTATAGAATTCTAAATACCCCAAATTCAGTATTCAATTACCCTCTACACACATACATAATTAACACAAAATTTAGAAGGTAATTACAGAAATTATACACATATAATAAGTATACTTATACAACATGTATATCCATACACCATTAACACATAATTCATAAGTTAATTAAATACATAATGAATTCAATTCATAATTCAGGGGGTTTGGGGGCTGTTTAGGGAGTTGGGTTGGCTTTCCATGGGGGTAGTGGGTTTCTAGGGGGTGGGGTGTCTAGGGGAGATGGAGGGTGTTCGGGGGTGTCTAGGGGGTGGGGTGGTGTCCAAGGGGAGTGGGGTGGTGTCTATGTTTGGGGGGTGGGTCCAAATGTGTAAGGGGTGTCCATGGGGGTGGGGGTGTCTAGGGGGTGGGTTGGTGTCTAGGGGGGTTTGGGTAGTCCAAGGGGTTGGGGGATTTACAAGGGGGTTGGGGTGTTTAGGCATTTGGGTTCGTGTCCAGGGGTAGGGGTTTTCGAAGGGGTGTGGTCGTCCAGGGGGTATGGGGGTCTGTCCATGGGGGTGGCAATGTTCGGGGGGGGGGGATTCCAGGTGGTGGGTGGTGTCTAGGGGGGTGGGGGCATCCAGGGGTTGGGGGCTGTCCAGGGGGTAGGGGGCTATCAATGGGGGTGTGGGTGTCCAGGTGGTGGGGTGGTGTTCAGGGCGGTGGGGGCCTTCCAGGGGGTTGGGGGTCGTCCATGTGTGTTGGGGGGATTTCTAAGGGGGTAGGTGTGTCCATGGGGTGGCGGTGTCTGAGGAGGGGGTGTTTGGGGGAGGGGGATGTCCATGGGGTGGGGGATGTCCATGGGTGTGGGCATGTCCAGGAACTAGGTAGTGTCCAGGTGGTGGGGTAGTGGTCAGTGGGGTGGGGGACGTCCTGGGGTTGTCTGTGTGTGTGGTTTGGGGGGGGGGGGTTGATGTACAAAGGGTAGAGGTGTACAAGGGGTGGGTGGGCTGTCCACGGGGGTGGGGGTGTCTAGGGGGTGGGGGGCTGACCAGGGGGTTGTTGGTTGTCCAAGGGGTTCAGGGGTGTCTAAGGGGGAGGAGTCTAGGGGGATGGGGTTGTCTGGGGGTGGTGGGAGTTATACATGGGGATTGGGCAGTCTTGAGGGGTATGGTGTGTCTAGGGGGTGGGCGGATTGTCCACAGGTGTGGGGGCTGTCCATGGGGGTACAAGGCATCCACGAAAGTGGGGATGTGATGGGGGTACGAGGTGTCCTGGTGGTGGGTGGGCTGTCTACGGGGGTGTTTGGGCTTTCTAAGGTGGTAGGGTTTTCTAGGGGGTGGGACGGCTGTCAACGGGGTGGTAGGGTGGTGGGGAGGTCCAGGTGATTGGGGATGTCCAGGGGGTGGGTAGGCTAGCCACATGGTTGGGGGTGTCCACAGGGGGGTCCATGGGGGTTGGGGGTGTCGACAGGGGGGGTCCATGGGGTTTGGGGGTCATCTAGGGTTTGGGGGCTATCCCTAATGGTTGGGGTGTCTAGGGGGTTGGGTGGGTTGTCCAGGGTGTTGGGATGTGTGTCCACAGGGTTGGGGGAGGGCTGTTTAGGGGGGTGGGGTGTCTAGGGGTGGGGGGTTGTCCAAGGGGGTCGGGGGTATCTAGAGGTGGTGCTGTTTGGGGGCGATGGGGGTGTCGGGGGGGGGGGGGGGGGGTGGAGGAGGTGTCCAAGGGTGTTGGGTGGGCTGTCCATGGGGGTGGGGCTGTCCAATGGGTATGGGGTGTCCAGGGGGATGGGCGGGCTGTCTAGGGAGGGTTGGTGGGCTGTCCAAGGGGGTGGGACTGTCCAAGGGGTGAGGGTTTTCCAGCTGGGGTGGGGGTGTTCATGGGGGGTGGGGGTGTCTAGGAGGTGTGGTGGTGTTCAGGGGGGTTGTCCAAGAAGTGGTTGGGGTGTCCTAGAGAGGTGGGGTTGTCCATGGGGATGTGGGCTGTTATTGGGGGTTTCTGGGTGTCCAGGGGCTGTCCAAGGGGGTGGGGGTGTCCACCTACAAACTATGGTTGTAGAATCCAATCTCCATCCAATTGTAGTATGATTTAATGCCTACTATAGATCACTGAAAAGACAGTTGGTGTAAACCATGACTATCATACATATAAATGAAATCACACCCAATTATAAACACACCACCAAATACCATACATGGATCAGACATTATGAGCCATGTTTTGATGGTATACTAATCATGGGAGTATGAGCCATGTTATACAATTAAGTGATATGGAGTTGTACGAATATTGAATTTTTATGAGATCAATATGGATAGTGGATAAGAACCTAAGTGAGATTTCTTTGTAGAGATCACTTCTTATTGGAAGGGTAAGAGTGATTGTTGGTATGGAACATCAAGAAAAGTCTTAATGTTTGGAAGACAATATGAATTGGTTATATGTTATTTATATTTTTTTTGTAGAGTATATGAGGGGAAAACACAACCAATCCTTGGACAACCTACACCTACACCCCCCAGGAAGCCCTCTAACCCCCCTTCAGCCCCTTCCCTGAATAAACCCCACACCACCTGAACACCTCCCCACACCTGGACTACCCACCCCACCCCTTTTGATAGCCCACCCCCCTTGACAGCCCACACCTCCACCACCACCTGGATATCCCACCAACCACCACCCCTGGACAGCCCACCCCCTCCCTAGACAGCCCACACCCCTCCCCTACAGCCCCTACCCCTACCACCCCCTAGATAGCTCATCCCCCACCCCCTCCTAGACATCCCATACCCCCACCCCCACATGGATAGCCCCCCCCCCCCCTCATTGAACAACCCATAAACCCTCCCCTCAACTAGATAGCCCACCCAACACCCTTGGATTTCCCAACCACCACCCTTGGATAGCCCACCCCATCCCGAAACAGCCCACCCCCCCTCCCCAACTGCCCCCAATCCCTTGGGTAGCCCCCCCCCCCACCCTGGACAGCCACCCACCCCCACCTGGATAGCCCACCCCCAACTGGACTTCCCCAACCCCACCTCAGCACCCCCACCCCATATGGACATCCCCACCCCCAAAACCTCACCGAGACAGCCCCCTTCCCATCTGGATAGCCCACCCCTCCCGGGACACCCCACACCCACTCACACACGTGGACAACTCACTCCCACCCCCAAGGAAAGACCTCACCCCTCGTCCCCCACCTGGACAGACCACCCCACCCTCTTGACAACCCACACCCTTGGACAGCCCGCACCCCCACCCAACCTAGACACCCCACCCAAACCCCCATGGATAGCCCACACCCATCCTTGGGCAGCCCATAATGCCTCCCCAATACCCTTGTATCCCCCTACAACCCCATCAACCCCCTACCCCTGGACAACCCACCCCCACCTGGATAGCCCCCACACATGGAAATCCCCCTATCCCTCCTACTTCCCTCCTAAGGATATTTTTTTAAATCATTTTATTCATTAAGAAAGTAAAACCATCATGCATTATCCATTTCATTCCAAACAACCCATTCAATCTATCGAAACATGATAAATTCTATTTATCAAAACATGACAAATTAAATTTATAAGTCTATATGGGAAACATAGGAAATGTTAATTGGGAAAGGGTAAATCACCTTATTTTTTAATTCCAATTTAAAAATTAGTTCAAGCACTTAGGTGGGGTGGTGGTGTCTACGAGGTGTAGTGGTGTCTTTGGGGGCTGTCTGGGTGGGGATGTCCACAAGGTTGGGGGGTGTCTAGGGGGTGGGGGTGTCTGGGGGGGATTTCCATGTGGGTGAGGGGTGTCCAGTGATGGTGGGGGTGTCCAGGGGTTGGGGGTGGGGGAGGGTCAGTCCAAGGGGTGGAGGTGTCCATGGGGTGGGGGTACAGGTGGTGGGGGTTGTCCAATGGGTGGTGGGGGTGCATGGGGGTTGTCCCGGGGGTGGGACGTGTATATGGGGTGATGAGTGTTTAGGGGTGGAAATAACCATATAATACCTTAAAAATTACCTATACCCAAGACAACCAACATTAAAATTCCAATCCATCACCCAACCCATAGCCAATTCATCCTCAATAACAATACCCTTTCAATTTTTCCTTGAACATATACTATAAATATAAAATCCAAATTCAATTTTCAACTAAACTAAAGACCACGAAAACTACCATATCACCACACTAAACAATCCCATTACCAAGTTTAAAGTGTAGAAAATGAAAATGAAAACAAATCAAAGGGTTTGTTATGCCACATACTACGAGAACTATAATATAGCCAAAATCAAAAACATAAAACAAAAAAAAAATAGTGGTAGAAAATTAAAAGTATGGCAACAATTTAAAATTTGAAGGGTATAAATAAAAAATTGAAAGATTGAAGATATATCTATGGCTGGAAGAAGTTTTTCGGCTGAGAATCCTTTGAGAGGAGCATTGAATTAGGGTCTGCAACAGGGTGGAGTGGGAGCTTGGATACTGGGTATTTGGGGGAAACAATTCCCAACAGGTTTTAAAAACTGTTCATAAAGTCTCTCTTGACCAATGGTTTATTGAAACTATTTGTTTATCTTACTGGAAATAATTAATTACAAATGGTTTTTTCAAGCCGTTGGAAAATATTAACTATATTAACACATTTCCAACGGTTTGAACAAACCATTGGAAAATGTTGCCTTTTATTACATTATACCAACAGTTTTTAAATCTGTTGGTATATATCTGTTGGGAACACCTCTATATCCAGTAGTGATATTTTTTTCCTATGGTATTTTTTTCCTATGGTTAATTTTGGTTTAAATACACTTATCCATTATAATTAGGACATGTGTTATGATAATTATAATATCATTTTTACCTTTAATTACCCTATTTACATTTAACCATGTTAAATAAAATTCAAAAGTTAATATTAAAAAAATCATTTTCATCCTATTGTAACACATTTTACATAATAATGTCAACTGTTTCTCTCATATTTTTTAAACTCTATACATAGAAGTGGAAAATTTATTTTTTATACAAATTTGAAAATGTGCTTAGAAGGTGGGTAAAAGACAGTAAAAACGTCAATAAAATTATATATATATAATATTGTTATAAAATGACATCAGTGAATTACATTGGAATAATATAGTTATTATTTATATACTTTTACTTTAAAATAAATTTAAATAATAAAATAATTATTTAAAAAAATCAGCTTTAAAAAAAATGTAATGTTTTTTTACTATTCATAAAAAATAATATGTTTTTATAAAAAAACCAAAAAATCACCCAAAGATAATTTTGATATTTTAAAATTCAAAAATTATGTCTATTTTACCATATTTAAAACATAGATGTCGTATTAATTAGTTTAATAAAATATTCCTGTTATCAAAACCCGAATGTGGGTTTTGGAGAAGTAAAAACAATCCAAAGATTGATATATGTTTATGTCCAATTTAAATGTAAAATTACATCCAAGGAAAAAAAATTTATTAAATAATAATAATATTAACTAATTATACATTAAAACCAATCATATTTATAATTTAACACTATAAATCATTTTTATTAAAAAAGTTGTTTTCAATTACAATTTAGTATTTTCACTATTCATCCAAATATGAATGTTATTAGAATAGCACTAAAAATTTATCGAAACTAATTTTTTTGTCTCACATGTAAATAAGAAGTTAATTTTAACAAATATAATATCTAAAACTATCAAATATAATATTTAAAAATGGTTTCCTTTTAAAAGGTGGTAAAATTACATTTTTTTTAAATATTTATTTTATTTTAAAAATTGAAGATGTTCTTCTATTAGGTCTAAGAAACAAATAATATGGATGTTAAAATTTTTTGTAATATATAAAATTCAAAATGAAGCTAATACTATTCATAACCATTTTTTGAACAGCTAGTTTGGTAAGTTGTGATGCGATCGACCTCAGTGTTACGTGTCACGCAAGATATTGAATTACATTAAAGAAAATAATATACTATGAAATATTAAGGTGTTACAGTATTCCCCCATTTTTGAAATTGCGTCCTCTCATTTTTAAAATTGTTCTTGGAAACTACATTGAAATTCCCGCATCTGAAAATGTGTTATTTAAACTACCACTTGAAAAGAAATAAATGGATGTAAAAATGTCACAAGAGATAACCCTACGAGGATTCCATGTAAGAAAATTCGGATATGAATGATAAACTAAGAGTCAAGTTATGATGGAGAGTGATAGATAACATAATCAGGATAATGTTACCAATAATAAAACCACAAACATTTGATGGGTGAAATGGTCATTTGTTTCCTGGTAGGATAAGTAAACAGAAAACGTCTTTTGTTTTATGTTTTATTTTATAATGTTTGGGAATTTTTTATGATATTGACTTAGAAAATAATGTAATATAATTTTTTTAATGTATAGATTCATCAATTAATAAATTTATACCACTAACTCATCATTTCTCCAACTGAGGAGTATTCAAGATGACTTGGTCACAACTGAAGCACTAGAATCAACTTCTAGGGAGTCACATAATTCTAAAAGGATGAACTATATATTACCCTTTTCATTAGATATTATCCAAAAACAAAATTTTTAGTACAATTTTAGATGATCCCCAAAATTGATAATTCATTATATAAAAAAATACTAATCATAATTTCTACAATTAAACAAAAAATACCCAAAGTTCAATAAAGACCTTTCAAAAATAATGTCCTTAAAATACTTCAATATAATCAAAACTGATATTGAAACCCAAAACTCAGGAGAATTTAATCACATATTCATTCACAGTAAATCTTTTCTTTTGTCTCCAAAGGACATCAACTACTATTAAAGCCTCATACTTAAGTGTAATTAACCAAATCACATATTCTTGATGATAGGATTATTATTCCAAGTAATAACCAGAATCATTATAATAATATAGATTCATCCAATATAAAAATCCCCCATTACTTCAAAAATTAGATCCCATATTCTGTTATTTTCCTTCTGCATATAGTGTTCCCAATATACCGAACGTCTTCCAAAATAACATTTATCCCTTAATACCAAAATCATTTTCTTATATTATGGATATCTATTTGATAAAATAGAAGAACCCAAATTAACTTATTATTGATCAATAAAATCATTTAACTAAAAATAATCGGTCACATTATCCATGTACTTCATGTAGTCTAGTGGTATTTGATAAAACCTAGTCGTACTTTTTTTGTGGGTTCAATTCCCCAAGCTTTTTTTGACAAGGTGGGTTGTCACACAGCCTGCATGTTTTCCTTTTTCAAAAACGATTTTTTATAAGGTTTAAATAAGGAGAAAAATTGTTCAAAATAACCATAACAAAATTTAACCAAAAATTTTATCTCCTACCATGTATTTTCATCCCAAAAATTAATAACATGTAATTGCCTCAAATTCAAGGATCACATAAACCCAAATGGTTCTTTATAAGTATATCAACAACAAAAAAGATAAAACTTCCCCAAGTAGAATTTAAATATAACAAACTATATGTTTACAAATACTAGAGAAAAATAATCCAATGTAATCCCATCAATAATGAGAATTAATACTTCTAAACATTTTTTGATCCATTTATTTTCACATAGTTTATTCCTTAACCTAGTTGTTATCCTATATAAAAGGGAATCGACTTAGGTAATTCCTTGTTCCATTACAGTTATGGAAAATGATTGTAAATTGATTCTTCTGATCATATTTTTTTTCTTCCATAGTACTCATCATTTTTCCTCATCAATTCATTACATTATGTCTTTCTCTCCCACAAATAATGAATTTCTTTGTTACATTATGACACATTACTAAGTGTCTCCTTCCACATTTCCTATATGATGGAAATTGAGATTTATTTTCTCCTAGATCACTAATGTACTAGCTCTTATCATTCTTACCCTTTCTCTTCTTTGTTGAGTTTGGGAGTTTGTTAATGTATATGTTGGTGGTCATATTTTTGGAAACCTTCTTATGCATGAATAGGATATATTTTACTCCTATCAATATTCCATTTATTTTCTCATTTCAACCATTATTCCAACTTTGTACATCAAGTTCAAGGTTGTTATTACTTCCTTGGAATCTATCTATTTGCTAAAACAAAGAATCATTGTGTGAGTAACAATAGTCATAACATTATTTAAGGAATATAATGAAACATTATTTTTAATATAAAACACGTTAGGATTAAACAAGGATATTTATTCTCATATTATATTAAAATCCATCAAATTTATTTGAATTTATAATCTAAATTAGCATACAAATCTCTCCTAGGAGTGTTGTAAGAAAGAGTGCATCAAAGCCCGTTGTCATGCATTGGTTTATGTTTGAGTCTTTCTCAAAGGGATTTTTTTTTTCAAAATTTACCCCTTGATACATTTGTGCCAAGGCCACCACTACATGGTCATATCCCGACAGTGATGTATTTCATGGAAAATTTACAAAATCTATACATTACTCAAATTCTAGGAATTTATTCTATACTAATCCTCACAGTGTATCATAGGGTAACGTTATCTCATCATAGTTTTTCCAACTTTAGTTTCCAAGGTTTGTAATAAAATTACTCTAATACCAACTATAATAAACTTAACATAGTTATCAAGAGGCAGTGCATTACTGCATAAAATTGGAAATATTAGAAAATATCATGTTCTTGAATGAACAATTATATTAGAAGTCTTGGAAGTAGTAGATTCATAAAAAATTTTGACATCACATAATGAAATAAAAAACAAAACATTGTGTCCCCTTTGAACACACTCATATCCCTAAGCCTATCCTTGTAGGTCAATCATAATATACTTCTTCACATCCTGGTAAAAAGGAAACATATGAAATTGGTGATCTCAGATACTCAGTAAGGATAACAATATAGAAGACACTTTTATAAATAAGGATAAACATTTAAGGCAATGAATAAGACTAAGAAACAATCTTTTTTAACATAAAAATCAGTATAATAGGGAAAATATAAAAAAACTAATGACATTTATTTATTCACATGGATATTATAATAGTTGAATAATTACATGTCATATAAATATCCAAATTAATAATGATGGAATGCATAATGTCAGACATCATAAAAACATATCCAAGACCCTGTCCCAAGATAACAAATATTATTTTATCAAGGCCTTGTGCCAAGACAGAAGTTTTTCTCATGAGTCCTACAAATACATTGAGGAGTTATAGTAGGCTACACCCATTACTTACTATGTCCAATTCATTCCTTTCATGAAAATGTTGAAACAAAATCATAACATTTGTATTAAAACTTTAATAAAGAATGTCAATATTTTAACCACAAACCATGAATGTTATAAAAATAGAATATACACAGTAAAACATAACTCATTTAATAAAATATAAATTATTTTACATTAATAAATCAACCTCAATACATAATAATAAAATTAATTTACATAGATGAAAATAATAAGTAAAACTATTTGAGAAATATATCACCTTTTTTATGAAAACATTTAAAATTATAACAATTTATCCTGAATCTTATAAAAATATATTTTTTAATCAAAATGTTCTATACCAAAATGAAACATTTAAAATGAATTTTAATTTTTAAATATTCATGTCCATATAAATAAATCATTAACTTCATTTTTAAAACATGTACATTAATGATAATGATTTATAATATTTAATGTTTAAAACATTTAAAATGATACTTTCGTTAAAGCTCATAACCAAATGAGAGATTATTGAATAAATATAATTTAGGTAATAAATACATTATAATATCATTATAATAATGTGATTCAGGATATACTATGTCAATGTATATTATGTACACCATATAAAATTTAATTGGCACATAACAACAAAGAAGTCTCAATGGAATATAAATTGAGATGAAATCACATTTAATGTTCGTATACATAGGTTAAGGATAAATCAATGAAATAATTATTTGTGAAAAATATAAATAAACTCAATATAATTAGATATTTTTTGTTAATCAATTAGAGGAAATTTATACATATTCTTTTAAAAACAACACCAATGACATGGATGATTAACTCAATGAATGGAAATTGAGTTAATATTAATCTTATAATGTTCATATAAATGAATTGAGAATTTATAAATTTAGTGATTATGTGTATCAAAACTATATACACACAAATGGTAGTTCCAATTACTACAACAATAAATAAATAGTGATTTCACACGTAATCTTGGAGTAAAATAATTAATGAAGTTTGCATAAAACCCAGTAAGTGGAAATCGAAATTAGAAATCCCCTTACCAATTTAGTAAAAAAACATTCACCCTATTGGAGAAGGATCATAAAATGAAGATGTAAATAAACATAAATTAATGTCTATTAAACAAAAAATATAATCATGTGTAGTACATACGCCACACAAAAGTAAATAATGGAAATAAAGAATCAATCTCACGGGAATAGGAAGTGAGATAAACACCCCTTAACCTCTATTTTTTTAGTCGAGTGTACTTTAAACATATGTATAATTGTTAAATAATTTTTATTAAATTATACAACAACCAGATTATTAAATATGATATAATATATTATATTATAATACTTTTTTGTTAACAATATTTCTGTAGTATCATTGCTTCGGGTGTTAACTGATTCATTTTCCATTATATGTTTTGTAACATTAGTCATGATTATTATGGTTAGGAAGTATTTTATTCAAATATATAATAATATTCAGTTCATAAACTTTATTTTAAATCATAAATTCATAATTAGTCTTGAATGGTTTTGATGGGAAATGAATCTCATAGTGTTTTTGGAGACATTAATCTGTAAGTATGCACGAGCGCCAGTATAATTCTATTGATGGTGAAATCGTATATAATTGGATGATATACCATATATTAATAATAATTGATATGATATATTTATTAGTTACATTAATTATAGTCATTATTATATCCATTCAAATATTTATATGTTGAATAGAAAACTACACCACGACACGGAGACGGTAAGTCGTACGTACGCACGTATAGTGACTTTGTTATTCAAAGGATGGATATAATAATTAATATGGTTTTACAATATTTATAAAAACATAAGAGTATGTATAAGGTACTTGATTTATTATTTGCTTATAGAAACATCCAAGAAAGTGGATGTGGAAGATGAAAATAACTTTGGAAGAGGTGGTGAAATTATTACTTTTTGTTCAGGTGCTTTCTTTTGAATTCATCAAAATGTCTCCATAAGATGGATTTCTGAATAATATAAGGCCTCTTGGTTTAATATAAGGTAGTAGGGAAGATATTTGAGTAGTGTTTTTCCAACCAAATGACTTTTTATGTGGGAATTTGAGAGAAGGGGAAGTACCCTTTTATAAGAGAGTTGATGGTCACTTTAGGAAAAGATTGAAATATTATTTTATTGTAAAATTATTTCTTGTTTACAATGGATCCAAATGAATTTTTTTCGAATATAATATGGTTATAGTTCTAAATATTGTCGAAAAATTTATTTTAGACAATTTTAGGTCACCATATTAACCTTATCTCTTATATTTAATTCTTAGTTAAATAGTTTATCATTTACCATATCATCTTGTATTAATATTTTACACGGTAAATAAAATTACTATAAAATGTCAAGAGAACCTCGTGTAGTTAATTAATGACATATATATCATTATATAATTCTTTTGGCCAAACCTTATATTTTTAGGAATATTATATTATTTAATAATATATTATTTGTTTTATAAACTCATATATGTCAATTTGGACAATATTTTGTATTTTGTTTTTTTAAAAGTCATAAAAACATTATTACTTGGAAAAAAATAAATTAAATAATCCATAACATGTCATATTAACCAATAAAATTATTTTAATTCATAATAAGTTTAAATGTAATTTATTTTAATGTTTATAACATCAATTATTTTAGTCATTCATTAATAAGGTAACTACTACATCAACATTGTCTCGTAAATAATTTTACTTATATAATGTCTAAAAATTATAAATAAAATCAAATTATGTAGTAAATATTTTTATATTTATAATGAATGTTTATTTTCGAGTTTATCTTATGTGTAACCGTATATTAAAATTTTTTAGTTATTAAAAATTGAATTTAACACTTTTATCTCTTCTTTACATAAAATATAATTAAGGTCTTATTCTAATCCATGTGGATCAGAAAGAATCATATTTTTGTCCTATAGTCTCTTTTGTTCTAAATACTCATATCTAATAGAATTAGGAATTGTGTTAGGGTATTTATAATATCATTTTTAACTTTAATTATTCTATTTACTAATAACCGTGGTAAATAACATTCCAAAGTTACAATTCACCAAAAATTATTTTCATCCTATTGAACCAAAATTTTCATACAGATCTCAACTGCGTCTCTCAGATTTTTGAAATTCAATTCCCAAAAGCGATAAAATTATATTTTATGCAAACATGAAAATGTTCTTAGAAGGTGTGTAAAACAGTTAAAATGTAAATAAATTTATATATATATAATCTTATTATAAAATTACTTCAATGAATTACATTAAACTAATATAAGTATATTGTATCTATAAAAACATTAAAAAAAATATATATTAAAAAGTTAGTATTTAAATAAGAATTTATCTTTAAATAATAATGCATTGTTTTTAACTATTCATAAAAAAATAAATATTTTTAGAAAAACATAAAAAATTCACCAATGGATATTTTTGATATTCCAATTTCAAAAATGATATCTATTTTACCAAATTAAGAACATAGATTTTTTTTAATATATTTAAAAAAAATCCCTGTTATCAAAACCAGAAAGCATGTTATTTATAAGTAAAAACTACTAAATGATTGATATGTGTTTTTTTCGAATTTAAATGTAAAATTCCTTCCAATAACTAGAATTGGATTTAATAATAAAAATATAATCTATTTGTACTTCAAAACCATTCAGTTGTATTATTTAAAACTATAAATTATTTTGATTAAAAAGATTTTTTTAATTTAAAATTTAGTATTTTTTCACCACTCATCAGAATATGAATGTTATCATAAAAGCACTAAAAATTTATCCAAACTAAATTTATATGTCCCAATTATAATTAATAAGTTTTTTTTCAAATTGAATATATAAATGTGTCAAATATTTGATTTAAATATGGTTCTCCATTAATAGGTCATAAAATAGCATTTTTAAAAAAATACTTCTTTTATATGAAAAATTTATTTTGTTATTATATTATGTCTAAGAAAAACATTATATAGATGCTAAAATTATATGGAATATATATAATTCAAAATTTTGTTAATACTCATCATAACTGCCTTTTTAACGGCTAGTCTAGTAAGTCAGGGTGCGCTCGAACTCGGTGTGGCGTATAACAGAAGCTATTGAATTAATTTAAAGAAAAATAACTAACTATTATCTCTTAGAGTGTTACAAGTAAAGTTAATACTAAAAATATTAAATGATAGATAAAATTATCAATGACATTTATTATAATGACATTTCATGATATATTTTAAAATAAAAAATGTTATTTCACTCAAACATTATGAAAAATTCCAAATTCACTAATTTAATTTTTAGGTAAATAAAAAGAATGAAAACTATATTTTCTTATACTAAATATATCAATTTTGTTTTAATATAGTAAATATTTATTTTAAAATAGTAAAAAAATTATTGATAGGAATAAAATTAATTATTTAAACAATTATCTGTTTTTATAAAATTCCGTGTGCCTGTTATATTCAGATATAGTAAAAAATTCATCATTTTGTATGAAAATGTATTTTTCAACATATATCTACAAATCAGTTATTTATGGAAAATTAATAATTTAATTCAATATTAATTTTCCCTTGATTAGTCGATAAATGGATGTAATTTTATTTTAAACAACTTATATTAAAGATAAATTTTAGTTTTAGATATTAGTGTCAAAAAACACAATAAGAACATATTTTTAATAAAAAAGATCACTTCTTTTCTAAAATACCTAATTTATGATTTTAATTTAATAACATATTTTATAACATTATAATATTACATATAAGTTTAAAATTTTGTCTTATATAAATGTTACATGAATTTATAATACATATTTATGTACTAAAACTTTTAGATAACTAATGCAATTTATGAAAACAAATTTTATCACATTCTACATAACAAATAAATCAGTTTATAAAACTCTAAAAATTTCATTATAAATTTATAATAAAATTTATTTAAAAAATATTTTTTAAAAAATTTAAAATATATAACATTATATTATCAAATTTATAAAATATTATAACAAAATGAGACAATTTGTATATCGGAAATTATGTTTTGTATAACAAACATTTTTTTTGTTTTTCTTAATTTATATAAAACAAAAATGAATAAGTGATTATTAAACTGATATTATATTTAATTTAAATAATAATTTAAAACTAATAAAATTAGTTTTCATTAAGAAAAATTGTATAAAATTATATATTCTTAAACATAATAATTAATTATGTAATTAGGTTTGGTGGCTCCCTCATGTGCGGGACCTGAAACTCACTACTGATGGCTCCTGCACCTCGAGGATCATGAGAGGTGGTGGTCTGGTCCAAAACTCAAGTGGCTTGGTCGTTTTGGAATTCATTTCATTCTTCGTCCTCTACTCACCCCTTCAAATGAAGGATCATGCATTCCTCGCATGCCTTTCTATTTTTCATCAGGGAGGCATCACCATTGTAGAAGTTTAAACTGGCACCTTGGTCCTATGTAACCCGCTGCTTGATGCTACCAATCCTACATGGTAGATAACTTACTAGATGCATTGCGGCTTGATCTCCAACATTGTATGTTTGATACAAACATGGTGTGATTGAATCCTGATGGCTTATTTTCTTATATCTATTCCCGGTAATGGTTTCGCTATCTCCTACTTTTATGACATGAATTTCCTGAAAGCGAAGGGAATGAACATCATTAGAGGGGATTCCTACAGCCTTCACTACATTCTACCCCCTTAGAACATGTCTTCTCTTGTTTTCCCAACATGTATTTTCCTTCCATATTTTTAATAAAATAAATAATTTTGATGATGTAATATAATTAGGTTACACAAATTATGACCTAAAAATTAAATGTCTTCATTTCAATGGTCTAAACATATGATAATTTTGTTTTAGATTGATATTGCGTTTGGATATTTCTATCAATCATATTTAACATAATTGGGGGAAAATATATTAAATGTATTGGGAATTAAATTCCCCTCCAATAAATAAACAATATATTCAAAATTATGTAACTGATGAAAATAGTGAAATTTCAATACAGTGATCCTAATTAGCTATTAATTGGTAGTTAATCGTGAGTTTTGTAGGACACATAGTTATATTTGAATATAAATATTTGGATATGAATACATTCTAGAAATATATTTTCCCTTCCTAATATAATCATAATAAGTTAATAAGTGATAAATTTATATAATTAATCATTACTCTATCAATGAAAATGATTCATATAAAATGGATATATTAGTTATATAACTCATGCGATGATCTGTGAAATACATAAAGTATCATTTAATAAAAGAAATAGACTTTTATTTTACATAATACTGTAAATGATTCACGAATTTCATGCAACAAATGAGGGTTTTTATATTCTATCCATGCTTTGACAACCTTTTATGTGTGTGTTACTCGACAAGTGACCAGAAAATAGAAAGTTCCATTAATTCAGGTTTACTAAAGAGTGAGAATTTCTAAAGGAATTAAGTACTTTATAACCCTATAAATGATAATTATCATTATATATTATATATATAATGGGATAATATATATAAATAGTTGAATTACATGAGAATAATACTATCTAACATGGGAAAAATAATTAGAAATTGTTAAAATATGTAATCACGATTGTACAAAAAATCCAATACCTCAATTCGGAATGTGTTTATAACATTCAATTAACATTTTGAATAATTATGTTTACATCAATAAAAATATACTTGAGAAAATTATTTCGATATATATAATTTATAGAGATCTATGTATTGCCTTTTTTATTTATTTTTAATATGTATTCAACTTACGTCCATGAATTTGTGTTTTTTTGGTAGTTGTTTTTAAATAATTTAGTTTGATAGCCTTGGTAGATGGAGTTGTAAAATGCAATCATGATCTAAAAATTATATTGATTCATGTTATTTTTTAACTCATTATAAATGTATTTAAATAATTTTACAGGTTATCCCAAAATATACAGACATTATGAAAGGTCGATTGTTACGTTCAATAAAAGAAGTTATGTTTACTATAAATAGTTTGTTATTTATATAAGATATATATTTTTCATATATTATAACTAAAGAAAAATAAGTGATAAAAATTTAATGACTAAATAATATATTAAATTATTAATGAATTCATGTTATATGGTTATGATAAAATGGAATACATACATTAGTGGAGGGTGTAGTCTTCACGTTCACACGATGATGTTATAATATTTTTAATTATTTTTATTCAGTTTTAAAATACATATGCAATTATTATTATAGAATTTATTAGTATAAATATTCATATTATTCTAATATTTACATTAATATAGGGGACATGAGTGGTGTACAAAAAACAATGGAGTTAGAGATGTTCATTTGAGATTAATACTACTCCCTTGGGTTACTCTATCAGGATAAATTTTTTATACTTATAATCATGTGGAGTATTCAATGTTGTGGGGAGGGTATTGAAGAGATAACAAGGAAGTGTTTTCTATGAGTGAAATATTTTTTAATTGGAAGATAAACGGGTAGGAGGTGAGCACAAATTATTTCCAAAGAAAGTGTATTTTTTATAATCTCTCTACCTTTTAATAATATTAGTACATTATTAATGAAAAAATGGCTCTAAAAATATATAAAAATGGTGTGGGGAAAGTGATAGGGTTTAACCTTCATCAAACACCAAATATAATAATTCATTTTTCAAAATATCTATCCACACGGGCATGGATTTATCAATTTTTCCTCATTTTACCCTTCATTTAGTAAATCTATTTTCACACATCATAATAAAATTTAATAAAAAAATTTAAATGCATAATTTGTTAATTAAATAAAAATTATTCTATATGTGAAAATAATTTTACAAAATAATTTTGTAATATTTTCAGATATTAATTTTACTATTAGAGAACATAAACCAAATAGCCAGAAGGCCTTCTTTTTTATTTAATTTTTTATAACACCCTTTTCAAGGGATGAGAGGGAACCATTACAAGGCCCGCAGGCTTAGTGATTACATGGCCCATAAGTTTACGAAACATTACATGACCTGAAGGTCTTACGTAATTCAACTAGTCTATATCTATATGGAATTTACCCTCCCCGTGTCAGGACCCGTGCTCGAGGCCCGTGCTGTGACTACCCATAGCCCACCTTCCATAGACCAGGGGATGGCGACTAGCACCAATAATGAATTACTGATAAAAATGGAAGTTATTTCCTTTAAACATGTAACACACGACGTCTGAACACATGAAATAATAGAAAGAAGTATTAATATAGAAAACAACAGTGTGCTGAAAGTTAGGTTGCTAGTATACAAACCCAATTGGACAACAAGTACTAATATAGAAAAGAATAGTGTGCTGAAAGTAAGTGGGCCAGTATACAAACAAAGTGGACAACAAGTACAAGTACAAGTAAAAAGGGAAAACAACTCTTTTTTCATACACTGGGGAATACTACCTGAAGGTTAGGTATAGATATCAAAAAACATGTCCCTGAGGTATGTCCGGTCTTTTCCAGCTCCGAGTAGCCTCCCGTCCGACAACCTCTTCCTCGATCACTGTTGACCATCGTTTGCACAGAACACAACAAGGTGTGGGTGGAGCCCGTGTCGGGGTGAGTATAACAATACATAGTAGGGGAACCCGAGACCCCCAAGGGTGTCAAATAATCTACTATGTATAAACCACAGTATTAAGATATAATCCCGAAGTATCAATCATCCCTACATAGGTATATTCCCATACATATACCTAAGATACCAATCACAGTCCGGCTCCAACACTCGAGCCCAAGCACATCCCATTCCAGAAAGCATAGTCAATCATCTCGATGATATCAACTGAAATTCAAGACTCAACTCACACAGGTATACAACACATTAGTGGGGTAGAGATGATTAGTTGTATCCTATGAATCATCTCTTCTGTTGAACGCACATAGGATCCTGGAACAATATCAGGGTTGTTGAACCCATGGAGGATCCTGGTACAGAAGTCATAACTGTCCAACCCACAGTGGATCCCAGAACAGAAGTCATCACTATCGAACCCACGGAGGATCCGAGTACAGAATCGTCGCTATCGAACCCACGGAGGATCCTCGTACAGTAGTAGGTCCACTTTGCATCCTATCGTCTCAGTCACAGCCAGCCATAGGGTTCCTGCACACATTATGCTCGATTCAGGGAGGGTTCTCTCCTCGATCCAAGTGTCGATACATCAACTACCACAAAGTCTTGAGTTTATGTAACTCGTAGTTCTGTCTCATCATATGAAACCCAATTAAATTAACGGTACGTTAATCGGATGCCTGGTCTATGAGTTATTAGATTTTCTGTACAAGGGGCCCAGTTGGATTTTAGTTTAAAACCAACCCATCCATACCCCAACTGCGTCCAAACCTCATGTGGGGTATGCCAAAAGAACATTCTCTCGATTAGATTTCCATGACCGTAGACGGTTTGTTTACAGGATACTCATAGCCCATGTTATGGGAAAATAGGTGTATTCGGGTCTCGCGGATCCGGTTCCGGTCCGACCCAGTCAGACCGACCCGACCTTACACGGGTCTGGACCAGGGTCCAACCCGGTCCGTGAGTCCGACCCAGTCCAAAGGGGAGGCCCGGACCGAAGGTACGGCCTGGACTGTGGGGGTGGCTCATCCGGAAGGTGTCCCGACCCGGCGGCCCATGCGGCCTGGTGGTGGCCCACATGGCCCGGCCCAGCTGGCCGTGTGGCCCATCCCGGCTGGCCGTGTGGCCCGTCCCGGCTGGCTGTGTGGGCTGGCCCTGCCAGCCGCGGGTCCCGGCGTGCCACGCCGTGGGGGGGGGGGGGGCTTCCCCTCCATTTTTTTTGTAATGGGCGGCACATGGCGCCGACACGTGTAACCGCGGGACCCGATGGGTCCCGCCTGTGTAGCGCGCCCTAGCGTCCTGCTCTGTCGGCCGCCCTCCCCTATCCATAGAGGCCATAGGCCGCGGGTCTTCTTTGGCGCCGTGCGATGACGCCGCACCGTTGATCTCCCGCCGCAGACCACCCTGGGCGCGGCCCTACACCACGCCCCTCCACCACGGCACGCCTTGTCGTGGCCTCGTACTGCCCTCGGCCAAGGGCGATGGCGCCACACGCCTCTGCCACAACCCATCGTGGCTGCGGCTCTCCTCCGTATAGTGAGGCGGTGCCGCGGCCTCTTGGTGACCCGACAGCCTTTGCGCCGCCGATTTCATTCACGGCTGGCCCATTGCCATTGTTTTCTATGGTCCATTACTCCTTTGTCAAAAAAAAATCAACCAAAGGGGAGCTTCGGCCGTGTTGGTGTTTTCTGAACCCCCCCATGCCAGGTTATGTTTATATCATTCAGTATAATGAATACAAAAATATTAACGACATAGAACATGAACAAAACAACTAAAATACCCCTACCGTGCTTGATGATTGTTCATTGACGACGTCGCTGGAAAAGGGTGCCCCATTTTGTTAACGTCGGGAAAGAAGAAGTCGTGGATGGTGTCGGCGTTCTTCGTGGGAGATGCTTCCCTTTCTTAACCTGATCGATGATGTAATAAGATGGTGTTCGTCGCTCTTCGGTGGAAGGATCGTTCTTCGTGTTCTTCGTCGAGAGGATGATGTTCTCTCTCAAGTCCCACCCAAATTAATTTTCAACAAAATAAAATAATATCTTTGTCCATTATTTAATCGTTGGACTGAATTTTAAAGAAGTCAAAAGTTGAATTAATTAAACGAGGGGGGTCAATAAATTCTAAGTGGGTAGTCACATTTAATTAGTGGGGGAAGTTCTAGGGTTCCGCCCCCCCCCCCCACTTTATGATGAGTTACAAGGGGTTAAGCCTGTGTGGTCCCCACACTAAAAATCCTCCCAAGGGAGGTTATGTGTAGGTGGGACCCACCTCCATAACATCTCATGGGAGGTTATGGTGTGGTGGCCCCCACCACTAACCTCGTCTTGGAACATATAACCACCATGAAATAAAAATAATCTATCACCGTATTTTTATTTAACATTATTAATAAATCTCAAAAATCTATCTTCCAATCACGTTAAAACACAACTGCGGTGAAGGTCTTACTAAGAAATCACTGATGCTGCGATTTCAACGGTGCCATCAGAATTCGATTTCGTGCACCGATTCACGAGTTATAAAATCTCACTCACACGTTTACTGAACGTACCCAAGAAAAACATTATAAATTGATTCTGGATACACCGGGCCTCAGAATCAAATGTCATCAAAAACTGCGGACTCGTAAAATTCCCATGAATTTATAAATAAATTCCACAGAAATTTCAGATCTTTACATTCTCCGCAACTCAGGGCTTTACATCCCCAGAAGAAACAACTCAAACTAAGAGAACAAATGGGGGTACGGAGCACGCATCTGAGCCTCTGGCTCAAATGTGATCTCCTGGTGGTTTTTGTGATGCCAGCATACGCGCTCCAGAGGTATCGACCGTCCCTGTAGGACCTGCTCTTGCTGATCCCCAATCTCCACTACAACCTTCATGAAAGTCACCACGTCATCAATGTCTTTCTCCCTATGGCCGATTATGTGGGATCAGTCGTGAATGTATCTCTTCATCTAAGATACATGGAAGACGTCGTGCACCCGATACAACTGAGGTGGAAGTGCTAAGTGGTAAGCCACCTCACATAATCTACTGAGGACCTGGAATGGACTAATGAATCACAGAGATAAATTTCTTCCTCATCCAAATCTCTGTAAACCTCGTCGATGTGAGACCCGTATGAAGATGTAGTCGCCATCCTTGAACTCTAGAGGCCTCTGTGTACTATGAGAATATGACTTCTTCCTGCTCTATGCAGTCTTCATCCACTCCTGGATGATCTGCACCTTCTCTGTGGTAGCCCGTACCATCTATGGTCTCATAAGTGCTGACTCCCCTGGGTCTGTCCAACACAGTGGTGATCTGCATAGTCGACAGTACAAGGCCTCAAAGGTTGTCATACCGATGGTGGAGGGAAAGCTGTTGTTATGGGAAAAATTCATGAAAGGAATGTGATCTTCTTATCTACAACCAAAGTCGAGGACTCATGCATAGAGCATGTCCTCGAGGGTCTGAATGGTTTTTCCAGTGTGACCATCTATCTGAGAATGGAAGGAAGTTCTTATATGTAGTTTCGCCCCGAAATCCTCCTTCAACCCCTTCCATAGTCGGGATGTGAAGCGTGTGTCACAGTTGAAGACAATAGGAGAAGTTACTCCATTCAAATGCACTATGTCATTCACATAGAGGTGTCCCAAGCTCTATACTAAGCCCTTATCTCTGATAGGTAGGATGTTTGATGACTTGGAGTGTCTGTCAATGATCAGCCATATCAAATCACGACTTCTCGATGTACGTGGAAGACCCATCACAAAGTCCATGAATATCCCATCCCACTTCCACTCTAGGACCTGTAAGGGCTGAACCAAGCCTGTAGGGACTTGGTGCTCCACTTTCAATTTCTAACAAGTGATGCATCCTGAGAAAAACTCTATTATCGACTTCTTCATACCTGGAAACCGATGCTTTCGTCAAAGGTCACAATACATCTTTTCCTCCCATGGGTGTACCTATATATGGAAAGTGTGTAATTCCCTCAAACCATCATTCGAAAGTGTAACTTGTACCATAGTATGTCCACTAAAGAGTATGACGTGCTCCCCACCATCAAAAAATCCATCAGGTGCCTACCCTATGGAAATCTGAGCACATCGCATCTCACAGTCAATGTCCCCATGTTGTGCCTCTCTAGCTCACTGAAAAAGTGGTGGAGTGACTGTAAGTGATTGAAGAAAGGATGCTCCATCTCTATCCACAAAGGATAACAGCAACACGACCAGATGCTCTGTCGCCTCTCCTAGTAGTTGAATGCCTGATCTCCAACTGAGAGAATCTACTACAATGTTCCCCTTCACATGAGTATAGAATATCTCAAAGTCATAGTCCTGGAGGAACTCAATCCAATGCCGCTGTATCATGTTTAGGTCTTTCAACGAGAAGATAAACCCAAGACTCTGGTGGTCAGAGTAGACTTAAAAACGCTCACCCATCAGATAGTGTCGCCACATCTTCAAGGAAATGATCACTGCGGCAAACTCCAGGTCATGGGTAGTGTAGTTCTTCTCGTGTTGTCTCAGCTTTTGAGAACCATATGTGATCACTACTTCCTCCAACATCATGACACACCCATGTCTGGTCCCTAATGAATCGTAGTAAACTACGTACCCCACACCTTCCTCTGGAAGCCTCAGAATGGGGGCACTAGTAAACCTCTGCCTCAGCTTCTGAAAGCTCCTCTAGAATCACTCTGACCACACGAAGGGTTTCCCCTTCTTCTTCAATTCTGAAAGCGGTGCTACAAATCTGGAGACGTATGGCACAATCCTCCAATGGGACCCAGCCAGTCCCAGAAAACCCTGTAACTTCGTCACACTCCTTGGTGGCTCCCAAGTAAAAACTACCTCAATATTCACTAGATCCAGTGCAACTCCAGCCTTCGAGATGATGTTTCCCAATAATTGAAACTCTGGAATCCAAAATTGGCACTTCGTGAGATTTTCATAATGCTGGTGTTCTCAGAGTGTGTCTAGTACTACCAGCAAATGGTAGAAATGATCCTCCTCAGTAGTCGAGTAGATCATTATGTCGTTGATGAAAACTATGAAAAAACGATCAATGTAAGACTAGAAGATCTGGTTCATGAGACTCATGAACACTGATGGAGCATTGTTTACACAGAAGGGCATAACAACAAACTCGTCATGGCCATACTAACACCTGAAGGTTATCTTCTGCACATCCTCGTCTCGAACTCTGAGCTGGTGATAGCCTGACCTAAGGCCTATCTTCAAAAACCATCGTTCTCCCATGATCTGAACAAAGAGGTCGTCAATCCTCGGGAGTGGGTATTTGTTCTTTATGGTCACCTGGTTTAGGAAAAGGCAGTTGACACAAATCCTCAAGCTGCCGTCCGCCTTCTTGGTGAACAGAATCGGGGCTGCCCAGGGAGAAACACTTGGCCTGATGAATCCATTCCCCTACAAGTCCTCTAACTATACCCAAATAGTATGAAGCTCGACGAGAGCCATCCAATATAATGGAGTATATATCAGTGTCATCCCGGGGTACAAGTCAATGTAGAAGTCCACCTATCATCAAGGAGGAAGTCCTGGAACATCGTAGGGGAAAACATCTGCGTACTAGTCCACCACTACAGGATAAGTCGGACTCTCCAAGTCAACTAATCTGAGGGTAAGGCAGGTTAACTGATGAGTGATCGGCTGCACCCTCCTTCGAGTAAGTCTTTCATGTGCTGAAAAGGCTCCCTTCTTGCTAGTGAAGGTGAACCTGGTCCTGTCCGTGCAGACACACCACACTTTGCACCTAATAGAGTCAATCTGAGGATTTACTGTAACTAACCAGTCCATACCGAAGTTGACGTCGCAAGGCCTCAATTTCACAATGAGGAGATCACATCTGAATATATCGCCTCTAAGAGTAAGCTCATACTGTCGGCAGTAGTGCGCAATCATCGATCTGGATCTTGTAAGAGTCTCAAGCAATAAGGATCGAGCCAACGGCTCTGTCAAAATCTTTGAGCTCTGAACGAGGGAAATGGCTATTAAAGAGTGACTGGCACCTGTGCCTATAAAAACTGCATCTATGGTGAAGTAGACAGAGATCGTACCTCGAATAATCTTAGGTGAGACATGGTCATAGGCCTCGACATCCTGGAGCTGAGCCTGCCCATATCCACCAACTCCCTATGGTTGGGGAGGACCTCATGGTGGTGGTTGTGGTAGAACCTCGAAATGTTGTCCACCTCCTGCTGCTCAACCTACTCCTCTACCATGTCTACCTTCTCTCGGCGGACTACCATGTTCGAGCCTCTTACTCTACCTGGGAGGTCCCTCTACTTTCTGTTGTGCATCTTTATGGCGGGGTAGGCAGTCACGATCCATATGACCCTTCCTGTCACATGCATAGCACTACCTGCTTCTCATGTGGCTAGCTCTGTCTCGTGTGACCTGCACAACTGAACTGGTATCTTGGGGTCTCCCACCTGATGTCCTGGAATTCTTGGACCTTTGAGAAATTTTTCTACTACCGGCTATAGAAGACTCTGCTACATGTTGCCCTATGGTGGGTCTCGCTGTTAGTGACTACTCAGGATGAAAAATCTATACAAGAAGGGATTTCTCTAGCACCCCTGCCTATATAGGAATGTAGATGGAGATCCGTGGATCCTTGATCTCATGATCGAGTCCCTGCTCTATGGTATGGTCCCTGAATAATGGGTCCCACACCATATCTATGGAGTAGCGTGAGAGGTCGGTGAACATCAGGGAGTACTGAGCTATAATCATGCTACCTTATTATAGATGCAGAAACTCCCGAATCGTCACTGAAAGATGGTTGGCTAGAACAATATCTGATCAGAAGAGACTCTTGAAGTATGCCTAGAGTAGTGAATCCATGTCATGCACCTGGAGCATCAGGCTCCACCATCTACCTGCTGCTTCATGCAAGAGACTCGCAGCAAGGACCGCCATAAGGTCAGATGGTGTCCATACCAATATGAAAACTCTCACAACAGCCTCCATCCAATCCTGAACTGCTTTTGTGTCCGTGTCTCCCTCAAACCTGGGCGGCCCCTAGCGCTATAACTTGTGAAACGCACTCAGAAGGAGTGCAGTCTCTACTGCTGGAGATGGTGGTATCGGTGGCCCAGCGGTTAGTGGTACAGATGGAACCTCCACTGATATGGGGCCCCACACTGAGGCCTCATCGCTCGGTGTGATACCATCTCGTACAAAAATCAGAACCATGGCTGGCTGCCTACGTGGGTCCATCCTGAAAAGAAACTATAGGCCATAGTCAAAACAATATACCTGGTGAGATCACACAATGTAATCACGATGAAACATTTTCAATGGAAACACACACACAATTAGTGTTTCCGTGCACTGAGTCGGAAATCAGAAGTCAGAGTCCTAGTTTATGGATATGTCGCACGCCGCACCAACAACGGTTTCCTTAAACTGATAACCACACCAAAAACACTTAACATTATTGAAATTAAAATAATCAGAGTCCAATGATACGAATTTTTCATGACCCTTCATCGGGATCCCATTTCGTGACTAACTAAAGCCTGCCTTCTATAGGCCGAGTGCTGGCGACTAGAACCAAAGGTGAATCCCTGATAAAAAGGGAAGGCATTGCCTTTAAACCTATAACACACACAGTCTGATCACGAGTAGTAAAAGATTCAAGTACTAATACATAAAAGAAAGGTGTGCTGAAAGTAAGTGGGCCAGTATACAAACACAACTAGACAACAAGTAAAAATATAGAAAAGAAAGGTGTGCTGAAAGTAAGTTGGTCAGTATATAAACCCTCCTGGACAACTAGAACATGTACAAGTAAAAAAGGGAAAACAACTTATGGATCATCCACTAGGTAATCCTGCCTGATGGGTAGGTACAGATATTTAACAACTCGTCCTTGACGTATGTCTCATCTAGTCTAGCTCTGAGCAGCCTCTTTTCCTTCACCCATTGCATCGATCACTGATGACCATCATCTGCACATAACACAACAAGGTGCAGGCGGAGCCCGTGCAGGGGTGAGTATAACAATACTCACTAGGGGACTCTAAGACCCCCAAAAGTCTCCCTGAATCCACTAAGGATAAACCATAGTAGTAAGATACAATAATGTAGTATCAATCATATGCTAATATTAATACTTTTTAAAATATTAATATTTTAATAAACACAATATAAATTATATTTAAATCATATGTTTACATGGGAAATATTCTTCATATCACTCTAAAAATAACTCTTACAAATGGGATAACAATCCCGATAAATTCCACAAATTATATATATGAATCCTATAACCAATTAACTTTGTAACATTACATAATAAATTTGAAAATAATATAAGTATAACCAATCATGATAAGAAATATAATATTAATCATCATTATAAATAAGATTAATAATGAAAAAAATCAAAAAACACGAAATCTAGCACACTCAAATAAAAAATATTTTTACACATAAGGAAAATATTTGTAGATATCGATATGAACATTAAAATTAAAAAAAAATTGAAAACATAAAATAAGGTGATGAATGGTTACTATTCTAATAAAACATGATATTTGGTAAAACATTCCAAATACATAGGAATGATTATGGTGTTAGAGACATCCACTAATGCAATATAAGTAAAATTAGGGAATTCCAATTTCTTTTTTTATAAATGTTTAATATAGAATATGTAAAATAATCCCTTTTTAAAACCTTTAAATGATATTAAATGTAAAAAAACACCCTTAATAATTCATTTATAATCATATAAAACATCTCTAAATAATTTTATTAATATGGGAATTGACAATAAAGGTACAGAAAATAAATCATAATAAAATTTCAAAAGTGGTATTAGAGGAAAAGTACCACTTACCTCACGTCTCACTCGTTACCTATGTTATTTGTGTTTATTAATAATAAAATTATGTTATTTATTGAAATATATAATATCAATTTTCATTATTATTATTATTATTTATTTTATTTATGCCAATGTTGTATTAAATTACTTAATCGATTATGTTAGAGTTATATGTTATGATGGTATTAGTCACACATGTCCAAAATTACATTCATAGGTTTAATTTGGTAAAGGGTCCATTTTTCCATCATATATAGAGTAATAAACATTAAATAATTTTTATTTTTTACATTAGTTAACAAATTTTAAATAACCATGACTTAATGTTATAAAAAGTGAATTACATAAAAATCATGGATAAAATATATCCAAAACACACATTTTTAACATTTTTAATTTTCAAAGAGAATCATATAGTTAAGGTAAGAATCATTTTATCTTTATATAATAATATTTATGTCCTAAATATCATATTATGTTTATAAATGTACATATTATAATCAGTCATGTGATACACTGATTAAAAACTATATATATTTTTTATAGATGTGGTAATCTACAATAATGAGCAAATGACGCTATCATTTCTCAATGGATGCGTAGATAAGAAAATATGACATGCCCACAAGATTAATCTCATAGAGTTAGGGGTTAAAACATTAAAATTTCAATTAATAGGATAAATATTATCCCAAATGGGATAATAGTTTATTAATCATGGTAAACTAGATACAAAAATCATTCACAATTTGTAACAAAAATAAAATGTAAAAAATAGTGAAAGTAAATATTCCACATCTTGGAACGACATAAAAATTTACAATATTCTATTCTGACAAATGGAATGAAATAAATGATGATATTATATTCTCCATGATGGTAACATTCATATGATTAAATAATTAGTAACTAAGTATTAAATATGTTTCCATTGTAATTAACTGAAAACATATACAATTTATTTAATAACATGACCCCAAAATGAATAAAATGATAATATCAATGAAATAATTCCATGAATGAAAATAATAATTTTGACAATAAAGTAAATAATTAATGTTGGATATCATGATCCCTAAAATCATCACATCTTTATCACTGTAGCCTTATTCTATGAAAATATAATCAAGGGGAAGGTATACACATAAAACTTATTTAGTAATGCAATACAGAAAGGTTTTCTATAAAGTACTATCAATGCATCAAGGGGATATCTAAAAATGGTTCCCACCAATCACTACATTTCTAATGAAATTCTCATATATTGAATGACCAATATAATTATAAAATAATATTAATTGTCAATAAATATTTGTGTTGAGTACAGGGTAAATGATATTCTGATTTCCCATGACAATTGAATAACATCAATAGTCAAAGACCATATATAAAAATGGTTTATAGTTTATAAAATAATAAAATCCATGATACAAATAAATTATAAATTTAAGAGTAATAAAATTTAAAATTATAGATGATATCGGGAATGTGAACGTTCCAAGAGAAACTTAGTAAACATAAATTTAGTATGAGTTAGAAGAAAATGATAAATACATAATAAATATTGTTATTATATTAAAATCATTACTGTATAGAAATAAAAAATTTTGAGGTGAAATGTTAAAATAAGCATTGTTTAATGATTTATGTTTTTAAAACCATTAAAACCATTATAAATATAGTAATACTCATAAAACAGTTATCGTTGTAGGATAAACTATAAGCACCGTATATGATAAAAATAACTCATTTGAAAATATTAATGAATGTTGAAAATGATCTGTTTTGAAAAAATAACTAATAATCTTTTATGTTTTTTTAAAAATACCTTGAAAAAGTAAAATTAACTTGATATATAATTTTGTTAAAAAATATAAAAACATTATTGAAAATTATTAATATGGTGAAAAATATATTCGAAGAAAGGATAAATAATGTTGAATTTTATTTTTAAATTTTAATTTATTTATTCATGTTACAATCAGTGGAAAATATAGAAGCAAATATGTGAAATCCATATATATCTATATTTTAAAAAAAATGACTGATTTTATGAAAGATATAATCTATGAATCTATCAATGAAATAAATAAAAAATCCCAAAAAATTATATTGCAACATAAATTATGACCACTTAGCTATATTTTTATATTTTAACCCCTTGAAAGAGTAAACATGAGTTAAAAAAATAAACATAATGATTATTTAAGTAACAACCCTTGATTTTCAAATATATATTTACACTAATTTCATAAAACACTTAGTTATAACCTTTCCAGTAAACATAATTTTACCACCTCTATGGTTTGAATTTCAAAAAACTGACATATATAATTACATTCAGTATGATATTTAGAGTTTGATAAGGAAAACGTAAATTTTTTTGTAGTAACATTCCATTATACATAGTAATTTGAATAGTAATATCACCCTTATTAATAGTAACTCATAAAGTTATTTTATTGACATAAGGTAATACGATAATGAGATTTTAACTAATTTTCCAATCTGATATAAAACGAATTATATATGTAAATTGATATTTTTTAAATAAATATGAATTAATATAAAAAATAATTGAATAATATTTAGAAAAATGATTTGAAAAAATGGATTTCATTTTTGAATTCTACATGTCAAAAATGGTTAGGGGGAATTTTTCGGATTTTTCTGAAATACATGAAATTTTGATGAATAGAGAAATACAATATTTTACCGTATATATAAATTGTCGATTAAATTCACTATTCATTAAAATATGTCTGATGTAATAAAAGATGATTCGAAAAAACACGGACTTATTACTATTATGGGTTACATGAATCAACACTATTGGTTGTCTTGAGGGAAAGAATTAAATAATGAGTAAGATATTCAAAAATCACCCCTCTCCCCTATTATAAATACCCCTCACTCTCTCTTCTCTTAATTCCTCCCAAGCATTGGTCCTTGAAATTTTTTTCTCTAATATCCTTCCAAGATCTTCCCCATTTTTAGAAACCCTTGGTCTAATAAAAAGTTCAAAAACTCTCCCCTAAAAATTCTCTCATGAAATATTACTTCAAGTTGTAAATTCCACTTTTCAATTCTTTTATTTCAAGTTCATTTCTATTCTATTTACTCACCTCCATTCATCCAAATGTTGTGGTGACAATAGTACCATACATGTACTGGAATTTTGTTACGAAAAAGTAATAATTCTTCATCATCTCTCTTTCCCATTCTTTTATAATAGAAATTAAAAAACTATCAGAGAAGTGTTAATTTATCACACTGAAGGACGACATGTTTTCAGTTTCTTTTACAGTCTTCAATTTTTTTCATGAAACCATTTTTTGGGATTAACTCAAAAATTATATATGTATTATAAAATATTTATTGATCATTAATCCATTTTTAGTAATGATATTTATTTATAAATAATAATAAGTTTTTTTTTATAAAGAAATTCCAATTAATCCAATCAATTATAATTAAGGTTTTATATAATGATTCCTCATCACTCCCATAACCAAACTATTTTTATAAACATTTAATTTTATTGTTTCTCAATAATGACATAAAACTTATATTCTAGATAACCATTCAAATTCTACTTTTTTATACGTACATGAATATAAGTTAACCAATCATGAAAACCAAGAAAGAACCCCCCCCCCATAAATGAAATCGAATCTCTTAACCCATCAAAAGAACATGAATTGACATAATAAGATAATAATATATAAATTGAATGGAAATTAAGTTATAAAATTATTATTTTATGAGCCTAAATGTCATTATTCATGTAAATATGTTCATCGGAGGAACACCTTCAGACTTTGGGTAAGGGTTTCACACTCGAACCTCGATTTTCCTTCTGGTTACTATTATATTATAAATACCAGATTTAAATTATTATATATTATTATTTAATCCCAAAAAACAATTTGTAAGTTCACTATATATGTTTAACAACCAGAATCATTCATTATTTTAAAGGGAGTTACCCGTTTTAAAAGGAACGTTAAAATTTCATTCAAAAATATAAGCCCGATTCAAGGGAATTTCCCCAAATTTATTAATATTTTCAAGGGCACTATATAATATGTTATTGTGAACCATTAACTTTATAAAATAAATAATTGTTTTATGAAAATACTAAATTACCTAACATCTGGATTTATATATGTATTTTTTCCAAAGAACACTTCATTTCAAAAGTGAAAGAGTATTTATCTCAAATATTACTCGATGAATTTATAATTGTATCTTCATCTATTACATCACACATGTTGATTGTTTTGTATTGTTAGGATTATTATTTTATGATGTGATATACTATATTTAATTGAATGTTTTATGAAGTTTTTTGACTATTTATGAGTTATCTAAAAATCATTCACTAATTTTGACTGAATGGTTAGTGTTTATGCTTAATTTTTGGGGAATGTTATTTGTATTAGATATATTAGTTTAAATATGAGTGTATGTTTTATATGTTTAACAAAATTCATATTATAAATTCATTTCAATTTGTTAGTGTCGGGTGGGACCTTCTATATACCCTCGATTCATTGGAAGGTCTAATTAGACAAACAATGGTCTTGGAATGAGGCCTTGACTAAATTGGATATTTATGGTCTTGTTATGAGGCCTTGATAGAATGGTTTTGATGTCCATCATTATACATTCCCTCATTATGAAAATATTATTGACAGTTCTTGTGGTTATTAGACTAGTAGAATACCCATGTTTATGTTTTATTATGGTATTATTTGTTCACCACTTATTTATGAAATAATGTGTTCAAGTTTATAGTTAAATTCATGTCTTTTTAGTTATTATACATGACTATTTTTTATGATTATGATATATTCCACTTTATTTATTGACATTACCTAGTGATTTAGTTCACCCATTTCTTATGTTTAATTTTCTAAGGACATTGAGATTTTTATTATGAATGAAATGTAAAAATAACCTAGGTGTTATGGATGTTTTTGAAATTATTTATATGTTATCTTTCATTTCATGTGGTAAGGATGAACTTTTGTATATAACTTGTTTCCAAAGCTACTGAACTACATGATCATTTTGGATTAATATTCATTGTTTATTTTAAATTATAGTAAAATAAGGCACCGGCTCTGGGAAAATAGGTTCAGGTCCATAGAATATATATATATATATATATATATTAATATTTAATACAACAATGTGGATGTACACATGGCACATAAATTTAAAAAGTTAACAAGTAAAGCTTCTGTATCAATGGAGTTGAAATTGGTTTAAGATACCCTTAAATGTTTATATTATTTGAGTGAACATTAATCAATGATGGGATTAGGTGTATCAAATTTTATTCAAAAAATAATATTTGGATATTATGCATACACAATCATTGTCATAACACATAAAATCATGGAAATAAAATAAAATAAATATGTAATATAATAAAATGAAAATAAATTGAGTAATAAAATCCCTAAAAAGATAATATCATTGAAGTAGGAATTAATCAATGAATTTATTATTTGTAATAAAAGTAAATGTATACATAAAACATTAAATCAGTTTTTGAAAAAATATATTCCATATCACACATATTCATGAAATTACATTTTCATTGAACTAGACATATAACCAAATGAATGGAAATTTAGTTAAAAACCGCTTACCTCGTGTTAATATTTTATCAAATGTTATATAGCCACATATATAAATTATTTATATCTACTAAAATTAAATACAAGATAAAGATAAATATCTAAAACTTCATATTAAATACTTTTATAACAATTTATCACCCATTTTCATTAATGACTTACAATTATCAATTTTTTAGGAAAGACCTTCTTCGTTTTCCATTCAAGTTTTGAATCGATAAATTCAGTCCTTTTATATTTCCCCTAGAAAAAAAATATCCAAAACTATTTTAAATTCATATATATCATATCATAATAATATATATTTACAGACATTATAAATTAAAACGATATAAAATTGAGTTCCACCGGTCATGGGGATATATGGAAAAACATACAAATCAGTGATATTTTCCCATTTAGATATATTAATTAAATGAAATGTAAATAATAATATAACATTAATATGGTCATTTTATATAAAATATATCTTGTATATAAATTAAATATATCATTATTTCAATTAAATTAACGTAGACACAAAAAATGGAACACATCGCTTCGTGGAAGTGGTAGTGCATATGTAAACTAAGCTGAAATTATTGTTTTCCAATGGATAAGAATGTAAGAAGGATTAAATTATATTATAAATAATAAAAATTAACTATTTTATAAATATAAAATAATTTTTGTAGTTGAATCTTTATAATAATTATAATAATATGGGGATTAAAATAGAATTACTTCTCTATGTGGAGATGGTAAGTGTTATATAATCATGAGTGATGTTTTTAGTTTTCAAAGGATGTAAATGAGATTTAAAATTTTCTTCATATAATAAAAATATAAAATTATTGTATTTATGATACATAATATATTATTTTATGTTTTTAAATATAGATTCATATAAAGTTTAATAAGAACAAAAATTAAAATAGATAAAAAAATTTATTACCACTCCTCGGGTGATCAGCAGTAATAATTCCTATGAAGTACCCATGAAATGTCATTTTAATAATAATAAACCCTATAATTTATAGATTCAAATATTATTAAGATAATATGGAATTTTTTGTGAAAATAAATGGATCATGGGATGCTAATAACTGATGAAAAATGTACCAATTTTTAAGAGAGTTTTGGGGAATTCATGGAATTTCAGAATACATTAATTAAATATAAATATATTTTTATGTTAATTTGGATGAAAATTTATATAATTAGTAAATAAAATTATTATCACCATAAATAAAATTATTTTATATATTTTTAATGAGATTTGATTTTGTTTTCATGATTCTCTATTTCTTATAACATACTACAATCCACGTTGAAATTGTGACGATATCATTGTTTTTTATGATTTAGCAGTCATGGAAGTTACTTTAAAAAATAAAATGACACAAAAATATAAAATTGAATATATTTAAAACCATATCGACTTAAATTGTTAGAATATATGTTTCAACTTAAATTAAAATAATTTTAAAAAATGTTTTTTATTATTATATATCGTTAATGTATTTTTTTTAAATAAACTATTTATTATATATAATATAGTTTTAGTCATTTTAATGGTTTAAATTTACATAGGTAATTATATATAGTGTATATGGTCTTAATATTGTAATCCAATAAAATTCAAGTTGTTTTATATGATATTTTAATCATTGTCATTTAGTATAACCTCTTGGTTTTCCAATTTGAACCAAAATTTTTGTAATGACTTTTTGAAAATTAATATGTTATATGTTTTTTTATATGATGAAAATTTATCAAAAAATATCAATTTATGAAATTTAGAAATAAATTATAATTTTACTATTTCAATTTTGTAATGTCTTGAAATTATTTAATAGAATGTATTTAACAGGAATAAAATTAATGTCAATATAAGAACTATTAACATAATTTGAAATTGAAAATCACATAAATGTAATGAAATTAAAATATAATAAAGTGAGAGATATATAATATTTTATATTTATCAAAAAACATAATGGTACATAATGGTACATAATGAATCTTCGAAAAAATATTACATTTACATTTTTTAATATATTTTAAATAATTTTTTTATGAATAGTTGAAGCAATGTATTATCACTTCATTTCTATATAACGTTATTAGTTCATCAATAAAATGTAAAAATAAATTACCAAAAAAACATATAATTTATTTCCTAATTAAAAATTTATAGTCATTCAATTTTTATATTTACTCACATATATTACATGATTGATTATTATTATATTATATGACTGTTATAGCATTAAGCAAGAAGTCCAATGAAATATTGATATGTCATTTTTCTAGTGTCGTGCCAAAATGCTATCAACAGTAAACCATATTTTTATATTTATCATGATGAAAATATAATTTAATTTTTTTTGAATTTTTCATATATAATATTATTATTATATTACCGTACTTTATTATTTTCATTTTCTCATAAATTGTAATATACAATTTATATCTTTGAAATGACATTAATATATCATATTTCATGAAAATAATATTTCTCACTATTCCCTAACAATAAATATTATATGAAAAATCTAAAAATCGAAAATAAATATAATATCGATATGATGACTAGTAAATAATTTTTTTATCAAATATAATTTTTAAATGATCTAGAAATAAATTATAATATTCAGCCACATGATTCAATATTAATTCTTCTAGAGAAATTTATATTCTTAAAATTTAATATATTTTTATTAATCAGTATCAATACAATTTGAGTATATTAAACAATTATAATTTTCTAAATAAGTTTTTTATAACTATTCATATACCCAATTTAAATGGATATATTATACATTCCATTATTATGTAATATTATTTTAATAATATATTGTGGATATTTTTAACTCAATGTTTCTTGTAATAATAGATGTTAGTGAACATTAATTTATTTAGTGAGAAATGAACCATAATTATATCTGAGTGTAACTGTAATGATCGCCCCTACCTCATTGGCTTGAGGAGGAGGTGACAGTTATTAGGCCATAAGCGACATCCCCAAGATGCCAAAGGCTGGAAATAAATGCCAAAGTGTCTCAAGTATAATTGGGGGACTATTTACCCTTTATGAAATAAACCCATCCTTTAACCAATCACAATATGATGCAGTAAAAAATGAAATACCAATCAACAACTTCATTTATGTTGAACCACATCATAGTACACAATGGTGGAAGACCAAACCAAACCTCAAAATACACAATGGAAGAACAACTCAAGAATATCAAAAGACACCACGACTCTGTGGTCCACAATCTCCAAGCTCCACAATATCTCTCAAACATCACCATGAGTCTCTAGTAATGAGATTATTTACTTTTACCCGTGTCTCGGAATACAACATCTGAAAAATCACCAAAGTGCCAAATCAGGGGTGAGTATAAAACTCAGTAGGTTTTCCCGAATGACTTCCCTACTCACGCCACTAGGATAGAAGAGTTATCCACATTTATATAAAAACAGTTTATATAAAACATTTTCCGAAAAGTAGTTTGTAACTAAATATAAACAAGCTTCCAAAACCAATAATAACCAAAGGCATTCCAGGAGTAATTTATCCCAATTTTCCAGCATGTCATTTTTCCAAAAAAATAACCAAACAATATTTCAAACCATTTCACAAACATTCCTTTTTTGCATACCCATCCATTTCAAAAACTCATGAAATCAACCATACATGCTTCGTTATGACAATTCCATACTCATGAACAGTCTCTCATCAATCTACCAAGTCGTCACAAGTTAATTATTTCCCATGTGCCATTACACCTTTGGCACCGAGCACAAGGTCATATTTTAACCAAGCCTCGTACTTAAAATTTCCATGTGTCATTAAACGTTTTGCACCGAGCATAAGGACCTTTTTCAACCAAGCCTTGTATATGAAACATGAACACACACCACACATTCCCAACAATCATTCCAAAACCATCCTTTCAATAAAACATACTTTATTGAAAACCATTCTCCATAAAAACCATGTATGTTCAACCAATTCAAACCATTTCAATAAAACTTTTTCTCTATTGAAAACCAAATCCATCTAAGTCATCTCAATGTCAAACCATTTCAATAAAATGCCCTTTTTATGGAAATACCATTTCTCATCAAGCCATTTACAATTTCAGAAATTCCATAATTTAAAATCAACATCTTAAATTCAAATAGCCAAATCACATTCGTCAACAATTCACCAAGATTTCACAATTTCATGAAAACCATAAATCATCACTAAAGAAGATTTATTCCATGCTTTTCACAATCAATACCAATCAAATTACCAATTTTAAACTAATCCAACCAATTATAACAATATGAGTCAAGAGTGATGCCTCCTACCTCTACAAAATTGGACAAACCAAGCAACTAACGAAGAATGCTCTAGAACACTAGGTCGATTCTCCAAAAACCATCCTTAGATCTCTTATCCTAAAACAAACTAGACCAAAACTAAACATATTGGGCATCCATGCACTTAGATCTACTAATAACAGTCGTAGAACTCAGAAACTGAGGGATGTGGAGAAGTAGATCTATGTAGATCTATGAAAATGATCAAGAACGAAGGTGAATGATCACATGCCTCAAGAATCCAGCTTCGATTCGCCAAGAGAAGCCTTTAAATCACCTTCATAACACTTGGGAGAAGTTTTCCAACCTTAATGGGAGAGTAATCTCGAGCTATGGCCACATAGGAGCATTAATGATGAAATTAGAGGCAAAATGAGTTAGATCCACAATTGAAGGATCTAATTTATGTGCCCGCACGATTAGTCTACACGGTTTGAAAGACTGTGCCCTAACCATGCGTTAGCTACTGGCTTATCCATTCTTCTCGCATAGTCTCATCGCAGGGGTTCCATATACCGTGAACCAACTGTGCAGAAGCCACTACCTACCCAGTCAGCCACGCATTGTTTGGTCACACGGTTTAGACAAACTGTGCCCCTCCCGTGTGCCTTCCCCAATGCCTCAAATTTCAATCCAGGATCTCCCGACTCTCCCATACGTCACACATGTATTTTAAAACAAATAAAAACATCAAGTAAGGGTTACATTCCTAAAACTGGGGGTACTAAATTCTCCTCACCATTGGACTTTCCATCCTCGGAAAGTAGAAAACCATAGCCTGTCTGAAAGAGTTCTGGCCACTGCACTTTCAATTGTTTCTCACGTTCCCAAGTCTCTTCATGAATCTGACGATGTTGCCAAAAAAACCACACTAGAATGATTCTTTTTCCATGTAAGACTTTGTCCTACCAATCCATAATCCGCAGTGGGATTTGTACCAAGGAAACATCCGACTCTAGGTCAATGTGACCCTATCTGATCACATGGTTAGGATCAGGTTGATACTTCTTCAACTGAGATACATAGAACACATTATTCACTGCACTGAACTATGGTGGTAATTCCAAATGATACGCCACCTCTCCAACCCGTTACAGTATCTTCAAATGGCCTATATAACGAGGATATAATTTTCCATGCTTTCTAAAATAACATTGTCCAAGCCTTGGATAGATTCTCAAAAAAACATGATCATTCGCCACATACGAAAATGGTCTTCGGTGATGATTCACATAAGATTTATGACAACTCTGAGCCGTCTCCATCCACTTTCTAATCAACTGAATCTTCTCCATTGTTTCATGGACAAGGCTCGGCCCGACTAGTGACGTTTCAGTAGTTTTCACCTAGCATAGTGGAGAACGAAAAGGACGCCCATACAATGCTTCAAACGGAGCCATGCGTATCGAGGAATAATAACTATTATGGTATGAGAACTCCACTAAGGGTATATTATCCTCCCAGGAGCCACCTAAATCCATTACACAAGCCCGCAATAGGTCTTCCAATGTCTGTATCATCAGATCAGATTTCCCATCCGTTTGACGATGATATGCCATACAAATAGTCAACTGAGTCCTAAGGGCTTACTGTTATGATTTCTAGAAATGAGATGTGAACCTAGAATCTCTATATGAGACTATAGAAACTAGTATACCATGCCTCTTTACCAATTCTAGAATATAGATTCTTGAATTATCTTACACCATATGGGTTTCTCGAATAGGGATGAAATGGTCCGACTTGGTTAGATGATCCACTATCACCCAAATGGCATCATGTTTCTAGACAGTTCTTGGATGATCTGTAATAGAATCCATTGCTATCTGATCCCATTTCCACACTGGAAGAGGTAATGATTGTAACATACCAACTTGCCTATGATGTTCTGCATTAACCTGCTGACATGTTAATCACCGCAAGTGAACTCGACCGCCTTACTTTTCATGTTGTTCCATAAAAACTACGCCGTCAATGCCTTATACATCTTCTGTGTACCTGGGTGTACAACCCATCTTGAATGGTGGTACTGATGAAGGATTTGATCTTGAACAACAATGGGTACAATCATCTGATCTCTGAAACACAAGACTGAACTCCCATTCAGGTTCAATCCCTTAATGGTCTCCCCACCATTGAGTTTTGAACTCAATGCAACATAGTCTACATCGGATTCATGTGCCTCTTTTAATAACTCCAACAAATCAGGAACAAGTGTAGCTAAAAATAAAACAGCAACATCACCTATGTATTAACATTCCACATGCGTGTGATCTAAGACCGAAAACAACTTCCATTCATCTGATGTTTCCTTTTCCAACTGTGTATATGACTTTCTACTTAATGCATCGGCCACCGAATTTCCCTTAACCGGTGTATACATTAATTCAACGTCGAACATTTTAAGATAATCCATCCATCTCCTCTACCTAATATTGAAATCTCACTGTGAGAAAATATGTTTCAAGCTTTTTTGATCTATAAAAACAGTCAATTTCTCACCCAAGAGATATTGTCTCCATGTTTTCAAATAATGGAAAACTACAACTACCTCCAAATCATGTGTTGGGTAATTCTTCTCATGTGACATCAAATACCTTGAAGCATAAGAAACAGAATGGTATCCTTCCATGAGAACACATCCCAACCCTAATCCTGAAGCTTCATAATACACCACCTATCCTTGCCCACATTCTGGCAAGATTAAGATATGTGACGATGTAAGCCAACCATTCAACTCTTGAAAAGATCTCTGACATTCCTTAGTCCATTGAATTGAACTGTTCTTATTTGTAAAAGCGGTCATAGGAGAATCTAGTCGTGAGAAGTCACTAACAAAGAGTCGGTAATAACTAGATAGAAAAATAAAACATTGTATTTCAACGACATTCTTTGGCGGTTTCTAAGAAAGAAAAACATCTATCTTTTCTGGATCTACTAAAATACATTTTTTAGAAATAAAAAGGCCAAAAAACTTACCTCTTGTATCCAAAAATCGCACTTTGATAATTTGGAATACAACTGATAGTCTATAATGATTTCCAACACTATCACCAAGTGTTGGTCATGCTCAACCCTTGTTCTTGAATACACCAAGATATCATCCACAAACACCAAAACAAAAGAATACAGATATCACTGAAATATCTGATTCATCAAATCCATGAAGATCATTGGTACATTCATAAGACCAAAAGGAATGACTATATATTAGTCGTTTCCATATCTACTTCTGAAAGATATCTTTGTAATATCCTCCTTCTATACTCGCAATTGGTGATATCTCGATCGCAGGTCAATCTTGGAGAACCAATGAACATTCCATAATTGATCAAATAGGTCATCAATTAATGGATGTGGATATCTACTCTTTATCGTAACATGGTAAAGATTATGATAATCAAAACATATCCTCAAACTTCCATCTGATTTCTTTACAAATAAAACTGGTGCTTCCCACAGAGACACGCTTTTCCGAATGAAACCCTTGATTTCCAACTCTTCTAAATGCACATTCATTTCCCATTAATTTGTTTGTTCCATCCTATAAGATGGAAGTGAGATAGGACTGGTCCCCAGAAGGAGATCAATCTTAAACTCTACTTATCTTACAAGTGGTCACCCTAAGTAGTTTTCAGGAAAAATATCAGGAAATTGATCCACCAATGCTGGAAAACTATTTTCCGCGATCTCTTCAAATGATTCCAATGTCAACGCTTCCAATTGGTATGAAATAGTTCCCACCATTGGTTCCAACAAACTCTTTGCACCTTTCTTTACCATCCTCTCTCCTTTGAACAGATTCTCAATGTCGTCCTTAGTCGTGAAACTAACTGTTCTCCTATAACAATCGATGTGAGCCTTAAAACTTGTCAACCAATCCATACCTAGGATTATATCATAGAAATCCATCTCCAGCATAGAGAAATACCACTTCCGCTCAACTCCATTAACAGTTATAGCACATGCTCTACAGATGAAGGATTGACATTCCCTTTCACCATGAAGAGTTTGCAGTTTCAAGACAGAAGGCATCATTTCCAATTTTAAACATAGAAAATCAATAGCACAAGAAGAAATGAAAGAATTTGATGCACCAGTATCAAACAACACTTGCACAAAGGATGAATTCAAAATAATCTCACCACTTACTGTAGATGGTCCATCCAGATCATCGACTATCATCTGCTCAACTCCGTACAATTTTTTTATCATTTCACTGTTCTCCTTATTGCCTTGGTGAGATTTCCTTGGTTGAAGAGTCATGGTATTTCGGGAATCACCATGGCTATCTATATTATGCTGATGAGACTGATTCTACTTTCCACATCCTATCAAAGCATACGATGCTTGCGACGCCTGGGGAGTGTCCCGAACACCCGACCGGGGAGAACTACGACAATATCGCGGAAGATTCCCTATCTTGGTGCAATTTTTACATGATCTTAGTGGTTCTGTGCATTCTCATTTCATGTGATCAGTCGAACCACATTGAATGAATCCTGCTTTCCTCTGGTGTCTTGGAGGAAGGTTGACTGATCCCGCCGTCTGGTTCTGATTCGACCTCACTCCTTGGAAGTAGGTGTCCCTTTTCATCTTGTTCCCAACATTATATTTCCCACCCAATCCAGTGGGTATCATCATGCCTCCTCCTATAGATCCCGAGATATCACATTTTTCAACTGTTGCTCTGTACACCATCTCTGTATAATCCTTAACAAAGAGCACCGCAATATTCGAATGAATCTCCTTCATTAGCCCCGATTTGAAGATGTGTGCCTTCAAAGAAGCACATGACGTAACCTCTGGTGAAAAATGGACTATATTCAATAACATAGCTGCATACACTGTGACAGAGAAACTCACATGTTTCATGGTGAAGAAATCCGTTATTTTATATATCGTGAACGTGTGAGGATAGAATTGTTTGTTAAAAAATTCTTCAAAATCCTCCCAAGTAAGGTTTTCATCCAATTTAGCATGCACCGCTAAATCCCACCACTAACGTGAAAGATCCTCGAGCATATACGTCAACATCTTTACATTCAACTCAACTAGTGTGCCGATGAAATATAATATACGATTCATCCTTCTTAGCCAAACCTCCGCCTTCTCGGGTTCAGTATCACCCCGAATGTTCGGTGGAATCATCCTCATGAACTGGATGGTATGATCCACATGGCGTGGCACATTCCTCAAGTTCCCTGTATCCATGGCTTGAAAAGCTTGGACAATACTCTGAACCAGATCTTGGTTCACACATGGTTCCAGTGCAACCACATTCTCTGCCGCTTCTGTGGGTCGATTTCGACGACGCCTTCCAGGTGCCATTTTATAAACCAATAAGAAACTCTGTTAATCTCACTCTCTATTAATTGTTGGATTAGAATTTCAAATTCTATCACATCAACTATCTCAAAATTGATTTTCAACCTTCATGTTTCTCCACATGGTAAACCATTTTTTAAAACATCTCACCTGCTATTTAAAAATACGTCCGTTTTCAAAATACAAAATATATTCAATTTTCAAAATCATTCATTTGAAAATCAATTCTGAATTTTGATCAAAAATTTACACGTTTCCCAAAATCATAAATCATTATTCACAATGAGATATTCAATCCTAGTGGGAAGTCATTCCTCTAATGAATGTCACACTCATCTCATTTGAAAAAACCATGACAATGAGATTTCCAAGACTATATAAGTGTATCCAAAACACTTATATACCAAACACCATGGTAACTTGATGTTCAGCATAAAAGAGTTAGCTATGTACTTTTATGCTATACCATTCAAGTTCAGACAATCCTACTCCTATCTATGACTCCAACCCAAGGAATAGGAAAAAAAAATTTCAACTCCATGACCGAGAACATCGATGACTACTTGTTAGGTAAGGAACCGAACAAGATGATACCATTTGTAATGCCCCGACCCTACCTCATTTTCCTGAGGGGGAGGTGAGGGTTACATGGCCTTATGATGCATCCCCAAAACGCCAACAGGTGACAGTAAATGTAGAAGGGTCTCAAGTATATGTGGGGGATGATTTACCCTTTAATAAATAAATCCATCCATTAACCATTCACTATATGATGCATGAAAAAAATGAAAGACCAATCAACAACATCATTTATGTCAAATAAAATCAGAGTACACAATAGAGGAAGACCAAACCAAACATCAAAATACACAGCGGATGAACAACTCATGACTCTCAAAATACACCACGACTTTGTGGTCCACAACCTCCATGCTCCATATCATCTCCCAAAATTCAACATGATCCACTAGTAATGAGATGATTTACCTTTACCTATGTCTTAGAATACAAAATCTTCAAAATAACCAATGTGCCAATGTAGGGGTGAGTATAAAACTCAGTAAGTTTTCCCCAATGACTTACCTACTCATTCTAGTAGGATAGAATGGTAGAAACATATAAATAAAAACATTTTATATAAAACATTTTCTCAAAAGTATTTTATAACTTAATATAAACAAGCTTCCAAAACCATTCATAACCAAAGGCATTCCACGTGTAATTTAAACCAATTTTCCAAAAGTCATTTTTCCATAAAAATAACAAAACAAGAATTCAACCCATTTCAAAAAAATTCCTTTTTGGCATACCCAACAATTTCACAAACCCATGAAATCAACAATTCATGCTTTGTTATGATAGTTCCATACTCATGAGCGGTCTCTCATTGATCTACTAATTCATCACAAGGTAATTTTTTCTCATGTGCCATTACACCTTCGGAAGTAATCACAAGGTCATATTTCAACCAAGCCTCATACATAACAGTCCAATATTCCATTAAACATTTCGCACCGAGCACAAGGTCCTATTTCAACCAATCCACGTATATGCAACAAGAACACACAACAAAAATTCCCAACAATCATGCCAGAACCATCCTTTCAATAAAACACCTTTTATTGTAAACCATTTTACATCAAAACCATATGTGTTCAACCTATTGAAAAAATTTCAATAAGACTCCCTTTTTATTGATAACCAAATCCATCAAAGTCATATCACTCTCAAACCATTTCAATAAAACACCATATTTATTGAAATCCAAATTCTCATCAATCCATTAAAATTTTCTGAAATTCCATAATTTAAAATCATCATTTTAAATTCAAATAGACGAATCACTTTGAACAACAATTCACCAAGATTTCACAATTTCATCAAAACCATAAATCATCAATAAAGAAGATTTATTCCATTCTTTTCACAATCAATTCCGTTAAAATTACCAATTTGAAACTAAGCCAACATATTCTAACAAGAGGAGCAGAGAGTGAAGCCACCTACCTCAAAATAATAGGTGAAACCAAGAAACGGATGAAGGATGCTCAAGAACACCGGGTCTATTCTCCAAAACCATCCTTTGATCTCTTCTCCTAACAAAACCAAGACAAATAATCATCATATTTGTCATCCATACACCTAGATCTACCCATAACGGGTGTAGATCTAGGATACCAAGGGAATATGAAAAGTATATCTAAGTAGATCTATGAAAACGATCATGAACGAAAGTGAACGATCACATACCTCAAGAGTCTGGATTCAATTCACCAAGAGAAGCCTTCAGATCGCCTCTGGAATGCTTGGGAGAAGTTTTCCAACCGTCAAGAGAGAGTAATCCCGAGTTATGGATGCTTAAGAGCTTTAATGAGGCAATTAGAGGCAAAACGAGTTAGATCAACAATTTAAGGATCTAATTTAAGTGCCCTCATGGTTAGTCCACACTGATTGACAAACCATGCGGTAACCTTATGTTAGATACTGCCTTGGCCATCTTTATCGCATGACCTCATCGCACGGTTTCCCTATACCGTGTGGAGGCCATTGCCTCCCCAGTCAGCCACACACGGTTTAAAAAAACTGTGCGCCTCTCGTGTTCCTTCCCATTTGCAACAAACTTCAATCCAGGAACTCCCGACTCTCTCATACGTCACCCATAACTTTTAAAACCACGAAAAACCTTAAGCAAGGGTTACAAACTAGAAACCGGGGTACTACAAAATCATTGTAACACATTATATAATATTATACCACTTTAATTTATCTCAATCATCAATTATTAATCATTTTTATAAAACCCCCATAGTATACATGGATAATAAATTCTTTTAAAAAGGTAATGTAGGAAAAAACATTGTCCATAAATATTTCATATTTAGGTTTCTATATAAGGGAAAAATTGGTGTGAAGTTAAAATATAGATATGTAATAGGTGAATGACATCAATGTACAAATAAAATGTTATTTTGAATAAGTATATTATAAAATTAATTACCACAAACCATAAATCATTGAGGTTTTTAGGGCCATAAATTCATTGGAAATTAATGTAAAATTATAAAAAAAATTATATAAATAAATCTCTTCTAATTTTAATTGATTATTTAACTTGAAAAATAGGGAACATAAAAATTTTCAACACATGATTTTAATCAATTTTAATGGAATAATATTATTATTGGGCAATAATTTGATGAATTTCAACTTTTTCTATTACTCAATGAAATGAATATTGAATTTGAAATTTTTAATGTTATATAAGACGATAACCTTAAATTGATTGTAATATCTATAATAGATTTTCTTGTAAATCATTAACTGTATAAATATTTTTAAAATTTAATATTTTTGGTGCACGATATCCAATATAGATAAATATAATACACTAATATTTAAAACCTCAAAAATAAAACCATATTTTCATCATAATCAATTCTGTAAATAGACAACTATAAGACACCCCAAAAAATGTTTTTAAAAAATAAAAAAAAATAATAATAAAGATATAGATACATTTTTAATATCAACATACCCACTATATAAAATAATATTAATTTCAGAAAAGAAAATATAAAAAAATATTATTACCTTAAACATAAATTCCATAAAGATTCTAGTAATTTCAATAAATTAAAATATCCTCTAATTAAATAACATATTCAAAATTCATAATTTTTTTCCTTTATCATGTAAATTTATTAATATATTGTACATAATATTTATCACAAAATCTTAAATTAACCTTCAATTCCATGGTTATCAATGTGATATATCTGAAATGTATAATAGGTATTTCTTACAAATAACCCATTGAACCCTAAAAATTAATGACATTATTTTCCCTAAATGTATTCAATTTAATTAAAAATTCCCAAAAATTATAAATTCATTATTAACAAAAATCCATTTCCCTAAAACATATAATAATCCAATGACCTGTATTCTGAAAAATATCTCCCAAAAATATCATTACACATGTTAAACTACCATTACAGAAAACCAAAATAGTGGTATGTAGGTCTATAATCGTTTGACAATCTGGAGACCAATCAAAAAAAGAAACATTAGGTTTTTTATAAATAAATGTTTATTCTGGTAGGTTTCTATAGTTTTTATATTCTCATTCATCATAATGATATAGAATTATAGTATTAATTAAACTAAAAATATTACCTGAGAGTTTCAAACATGGAACACATAAATGGCCCACTAACATTGAATGTATATGTTGTCCAAGATATAAATGGCTGAATACTTTAGTGTTTACTAACCCTATACGCATTTTATACAGAAACCAGATCTAGATTTAGTATTTAGAAAGGGTTTTATTTCTCATAAAACCAAAAAAACTATAACTTTCTTAAAATTTGATTTTATTATCCTAAAATAAAATATACCTTGAAATATTGTAATCTGGTTTTCTTTCTTTTACAATGTTTTTATAAATGCAGTTCACGTGGTTTATACTAAATGTTTTTTCCTACCAACAATGAAGAGCCTACACCTATTATCTAATAATTTGAGGTCACAGTATTAAATTGGTAATAGATTATGAAAATAATATCCCAGTGGAAAAAATATTTTTGTAGTTTTGGTAACTATATATAGAAATTATTCCCATTTTACAATGGAATGTAATATAAAGTTGTGTGAATGATAATATTTTTCATCCGTGAAATCATTGAAAAATTTCATCTACGTATCCTTAGGAAGGAAAATATATTTTTTCTGAGACTAGTTTCTCATTAATGGATATGTAAATTTTAATATTTCATGATTAAAAAATGAATAATAAATATGAGATGGTAGATATATAAAAATCCATTCTATTGAGACGGTAATTTGATAATGAAAGGAATCCATTGATAAAATCCATGAAATAACATTATAGATAATAATAATTATTATCTCAATGAAATAAAATGCTTAATTTTGGAGGATGATATATCATAAAACAGTATATTATTATCATTCAATACATTTCCAATGATATTTAATTTAAAGGGTAGGTATACACAAGAAAACACTTTTAAAAAAGATGCAAAAAGTTTGGTATTGTAGGAGTTATCGATTCATTACGGGGTTATATGTAATTAGTAACCACTAATAAATACATGTCCAATTCATTCCCCACATGTTGAATGAAGAATTTAATTCATAAAACAAATTTATTATAAAAAATATATGTTGATTTTTTAAATGGTACGAAATAGAAAAATTTCAATAGTGAATCATATAAAATGCAATGTGAATGGATATTTATAGAAATATATTTTAGTTAAATAAATAATAATATATTTTATAAAACAAATTTATATTTAAGAGAAATTTAAGTCCAATAGAATTAAAATCATATGAAATTATATATTAGTTGAGAATTATAATGTTAAAAAATCAATATGAGATAAAATATGACGATACATCTATTAGAAACATTGGTTTCGTAATAAAATAACATACCTTGGATAAATAAAAAATAATCCATGATTAATGACTTTCATATGTAAAACCATTGAATATGTATAAAATAAGTGAAATATTATTAAATTGTTTTTGTAGTGGGAAAATACAGATATTATAGATTTTTTAAAAATATTACTTTTTACTTTAGTAATCATATTAAAAAACGACCATTTTAGAAAAAAATAAAATTTTCAATTAAATATTTTAATATGTCATTGTTTACAGAAAATATCTTTGATAAACAATTTTATAAAATAAGAATTACATTTTTGGAAAATTTTTTAATAACATGGTTACATAATAAAATTTTATATTGTCAAAAGAGAAATAATTTAATATTCCATTTTAAAATTGTTATTTGTTTTATTAATGTTAAAAATAGTGTAAAATATATAATTAAATATTTAAATTCCATAAATATATTGATTATAATTATATATATAGTGTTTATGAGTGATAAATAATTAAATTTATTCCATGAAAAATAATTGGAATTCTAGAAAAATGAGATTGTAATGTAAATCTATAACTATTTAGTAACATTTATAATTTATCCTTTCAACAGAATAAAATTGGGGTTAAACATTTCTCAACTAGAATAATAATATATTCAGGTAAAACTCATGAATGTGTCATTATATGGATAAAATATAAATAAAAAGGCACATAATACCAAATATGTATCATTCAAGTCGAAATGGTGTTGAAACCCCTTGAAATAATCATAACAATGATGTGAGAAAAATAAATGAAGTCATTTTATGCATTAAATGTAAATATGTTTAATTTTTTATAAAAAAATAAAATTTTAAGTTGTTATTAAACATATTATATTATCATATCGATGGTAATAATTAAGTAATATAATCTTATTGAAAGAGATTGATTTCTTAATCCCATTGGAATGTTCTAAACAATTAGGTGATAATTAATATGTGAAATGTTAATGTGTCATAATATGAATAAAAAAATATAATTGAAATAATATATAACTCAATTAGTGGTTAATTTTACTTAATAATTTTTATAAAAGTTAATGATGTAGAAGTGTAAACAAATTAATTGAGATAAGAAACCCATTACCCCAAGTACATATTACTTCAAATGTGATCTAACCTATTGTATAATAAATTTATAAATTTGATATGGAAATAAAAATCCAAATACCTATATATAATATAATATATAATCCCATTATAACATTTTTATCACATGTTCCACAAAAATATTTTATTATAATAATCATTTTAGTTTTAAACTAAATTTTCATTTATGTTTTGATTCATATGTTTTCTTCTCTAAATATTTATCATGGTTAGATCATATAAATAATATTTATCAATATATATATATATATATTCCTTATATTGAAATTGAAACCCATACATAAATTAATATGTTGGAAGAATGAGTCATATCATTCATAGAGATAATGGGTCATATGTATGCATGAACACTATTTTTACATTTTTTTGTATGGAACTATGGAATAGTATAGAATAATTTACCATTGTATTATTATTTATATGTCATATAATACATATACATAATTTAAATCTATACATGTTATAATATATATCAATAAAATTCTTAAATTCATTATCCTTCCTTCATGGAAGTGGAATTCCATAGATACACTCGGAAACTTTTTAATTTTCTAGTTTTTGTGGATGTAAGAAGATAGATAAGATATTATAATTAATAATTAATAAAATTTTTATAAAAATCATATATATTAAATGTTTTATATTCTTTAAAATCCATGTAATTTGTGATAAAAAATTGAATACTATACTAAGTGGAAATGGTTTGTCATATGTATAGGAAGGTGATGTTTTTTCTTTTAATAAAATGTAGAAGAGAAATATTATGGATTTACCACCATCAAAATAATATATATGAAATGACCCATACTATTATAAATAAAATTTCCATTAATTTTTTTTAAATGTATTATTATATAAAATAGTTATAAAGACATATGTACTTCTATTGTTTTGTTATATACAATTGGATTTAAAAGAATATTAATTATCATCACAGTTGATAATATAGTTTTTGAATAGTGATAACATGATTAGTAAAAATATTGGTTTTCTACAAATACAACTAACACAAAAAAAGTATTTTTCTTATCATCTAGTAGGATTATACCCAATGAAGCCCATTTAAGAGAGTATACATGGGATATATCATTTATAGGTTATTCCTCAAACCAATGCCAAGCTAATATTAAAAGACAAGTATATGTGAATATTTTTCTAGTAGAAGATCAATCTCATTGAGATAATGGCCCAAACCATGTTCACCCAACTACCTCAAGAATTCCCCACCATAATTCAACTTACCCATAGAGTGTTTGTGGGTGTATTAAAGGAATATGTATCAGTACACTAGAAATATTTGTATGTACATTATTGTTTATATAATAATTAATATATTTCCATCCTATTATTATGACATCATAATTGATTTTTATTTGGATTTAATAAAAGGTAAATAATATTTTTTTTGTAATATTAAAATTAAATTAAGGATAATTTTTCAATTAAATTATTTTAAAAATAAATTATATTTTTTAAAAATTATTTTTATTAAATTATTTTTTTTAATATATATATTCATTTAATTTTATGAAGTCAAATGTAATTTTTATATTAGATTGAAAACTATTATTCTCAAAAAAAAGTCTTTTTTAATAAATTTTTATTATTATTTTAATAGTTAAAAAACATATATTTAGAAATTTATTTTTATAAATTGAGTATTATTTTTGAAATCATAATCTAAAATTTCTCAAATGGTGAAATTTTCATAATTTTTTATGAAAGTAAAATATTTGTGTAAAAAATAAAAAATATATAAATATACATTTTGTGTTATGAAATCATAACGAAAAAAATGATATGAAAATTTATTACAAGGTTATCGAAGACCAAATATATGGTTTCCATTTAAAATAATTTTTTTTAGGACTATTCGATTTATTTTATAAAGCCTTTATGAATCCTCTACAACATGTAATATACTGTATGGTTTTTAAATAACATCTTCAAGATTATGAATCTCTTCTACATAATGTTGGAAATTATTTTTTTATTTTTTTCCACACCCCATAAAATATAATTTAACCCAATTTCATTTTGTTGAAACCATTGGAAAACCCATGGGATATTCAGTGGTTTTGGATTTTTTTATGTATGGTCCCAAATATGAAATACCCCACTTTTCCTATATGAATCCTCCAATGCTCTCATTTATCCACACTAAAACTCTTTGTATCACATAAATAATATTCCTTTCACATTTTGAAGTCCTACCATGGCACACCATACTCTTTAAAATCCACTCCAAGCATTTGAAATAAAAAACTCTTGTAAGGGATTTCCCACTTTCTTTTTTAGTCAAGAACATCTTTTATGTTATTTTTTTAAAATCAATTATGTCATGATAGGATATTATTTTCAATATACTAGAGACTGTCTGTTTTATGTCTATTGGATCAGATACTTATTTATGTGTCATTTAGAATCCCATGATCCTCTATGTACAAACATTACCATGCCGAAATTTCATAAGTGATTTGTCTCTTTTCATTTCCATTCAAGAACTATATTTTTGTTATGTCTCTTAAATTACATACTCTTATGTTGGAATATATTATTCTATATTCCCAAATAATACATTTATGGTAGAGATTATAATACCCCTTTACCATCATTAATCCTCACATGATCTTTTATGTACACCCGTTGCCATGAAAAATAAGATAGAATTTTTTTTTCATTTTTCATGTTTATTCACTACTTTATGAAATATATTTCAAATTTTATATTGTAGGGATATGAAGATACATACACCTTTTATAGACGATTTTTATAATGTTATAAGAGACCAATTTCTCTTTTATCAAAAAAATTGTATGAACTATTATGTGACAATGTTAGGATGTCGAAATATCAATGGGATTTTTAGGACAAAATAATTGTATAGTGAATACCATTACAATTTCTTAGAAAGGGTGTTCTCATATATGAAAATATAATTTATTTTTGGTAATTACATACATGAATTTCAAATTACTTAATCTAAAAATACATTATGATCATGAATGATTCCTTGTTGTGCACTCTATGTGCAATTCAAAAGCATGGGAATGAAATGAATATGAATGGTCTGCCCATATGGAACTATAATGCATTGGGTAATGATTAGTATAAAAATACATCATGTAGGGAATGATATTTAACCTTATTATATTATGGGAAACTTCTAACCATGATGTCTTGGTGGGTTTTACCTTCATCTGTGTTCATGATTCAGTTTTTTTACATTGTTTCCACATTTTCAAGGTTTGATTTAAAATTATCCTATTATTTCCTGTATCATTGTTCATGTTACTGATGCATACTATTTAATGCAATATTTATATAACTATTTTCTAACATTTATTATCTTATTCATGTTATTACATGTTTATTCAGTTATTTGTCTTTATATCTCTCCCATTTCTTATGTTTATCCCTAGGTAATACCGTGAAGTATTAAAATTAATTGACTTTTTATACCATGTTAAGGATGTTTTTAATAATATTATAGTATCCCATGATCTAGATGTTATATTATGTACAAAAATCTCAACGAAAATATAAATCTCCATAATTTGTGTTTTATTATGTGAAATTTATTATAATAAATAATGTATTAATGTGTTATAATGAAATCGGTTGTTTTAGTAGGTGTTAGAGAAACATTTTAGTATTTTTGGGATTGTTATTGTGAAACTATAGGGAAATAATTAGGGATAAGAATAAGTATCATAAAACATTCCCAAATTTATGTTAGTATAAATTAAGTGGTTTATCCACATAATACATCAACACCAAGAATATGATGATGTGTTTCCCAAGGAATTTTCTATTCTTCCTTCTAATCCAAGGGTTGAATTTTCAATTAAGATTATACATCGGGCTTCACCAATATCCATGAATTTTAATATAATGGATTTTGTGGACAATGAGGAGCTGACGAAAAAACTACATGAAAATCTTGATAATGTATTCAGGTGCCCAAGTGCTTTACCATGGGGTTAAATAGTATTCTTCTTCAAAATATGGATGGGTTAATGATACTTTTCATTTATTATCATATGTTCAACAAGAACATGATAAAGAACAAGTACCCTTTTCCATATATTGATTACTTGTTCGATCAACAACTTGAAGAAAAGTACCTCTCCATGGTGGGCAGTTGGGATATTATCGTGTAAGTGTAAAGAAAAATGTTTTCCCCAAGAACTCCTTTAATACATGGTATGAGCACTATGTGTTCATTGTAATTCCATTCAGACTCACTAATTATCTATATATCTTCATGGAATTTATGAATATTGACTTTAGAGATTACCTTGATAAATTTGTGGTACTCTTTATAGATTATATTATAATATATTAAAAAATTATAGATGATGGTTAGAATAATGTAATCACTATGTTAAACACCTTACAAAAGGATAAGGTCTAGGCCACGTATAGAAAATGAATGTTCCGGATGAATGTAGTCTCCTTCTCAGGGAATATCATTACATTAAATGGGATATCTGGGGTTCTTTTTAATAAGGAATAAATTTAAGGATGTTCAAGGATAATATAAGTTATATATTTTTGTAGTTTCCATGGGTTAGCTAGTTATTATCAATGATTGGAAAAAAATTTATCATGATTATAAAACCATTTAAAACAAGATAACTCACAAGGGATTGATGTTTCTCTAGATGTTAGATTATGAGGAATGATTTAAGGAGCTCAGAAAGAGGCATATCACTGTACCAATACTTATACTATCGATATGTTTGGAACGGTTGGTGGGTATATAGAAATTCTTTAATGAATGTATTAGGTTGTGAAATAACGAAAAATTATAATGTTATAGAATACAACTCAACGAAGTTGAAAATTTAGGAATAAAACTCTCCACACATGATCTGGAGTAGGAAGTCGGGACATTTATGCTAAATATATGGAAACATTATCACTATGAAGAGAATTGTGAGATATATAATGATCCCAAGTTCCTAAACTATATATTCACATAGAAAGATATTTTTAGGAACCAGTGATAATTGTTAGATCTCGTGAAGGATTATTACTACTCAATTCACTACCATTCCTGGTATTAAAATATGTATTTGAATCTCTATGTATAAAATATCTTGCATCATTATCAATGATGAGAATTGAGAAGGATCCAATCTTCATTAACATAAAATTAATGGACACGATAATCCCTAATTAATGAACATCATCAATCCATTCTGAAATTATTTCCCAAACAACCCTAATGGAGAAAATAATGGATTCCAAAATAAATTATATTGAAAATCATAATAATTTAGAAGCCATGAGAAACAATAAATGCACAGTGTTTCAAATTGGTAAATATGTAATTGTGATATTTTGGTCAAGGCTAGGTGTTCTATAAAATCATGAGTTAAATAATGATCATTTTGAAGATCCACATAGTTTAACATTCTCTATTCACCAAGAAATCACAAATTAGTATCAATATCTCTATGAGAAATAGTGAGGGAAAAATAAAGAGAAGGATATCATTGAATATACAACAACGGTTTTGGAATGATAAAAAGTGATGTCCAAAAGGAAGACATATAATGAGATGATACAACCATTACCCATTCCAACATGGAAGAAGGATAACATCACCATGGACTTTTTCACTAGACATTTGAGGAAAACTATGAGAAAAAAAATGAAACATGGGTTATTAGGGATCATCTGAAAAAGATATCTCATGTTATTGAAATTTTTAGAGGACTTCTCAGAAGATCAACTTGCAAGAATTTATATAAAAATTTGTAAGGATATATGGGTTACATCTATCTATTTTACCCGATTGTGATATGAAATTCACTTAAATATTACAGAAAAGTCTCCAACATGATCAAAACACTTCACTAAACATTAGTAAAATGTATCATCATAAAATTGATAGCAAACCTAGTAATACAATATAGACACTAGAAGATATGTTGCATCCATTTTCTATATATTTAAAATGAGGATGGGACCATCATATTCCTTGGTTGTAATTCTCATACGATAATAGTATAAACATGATCATCCAAATGAAACCCTATGAAGCCCTTTCGTAGAGGAGGTGAATAACACATGCATGAAGGGATGAAATTGGGGAATATAATCTAGGTCTAGAAATTTTCAATGAAATGATGGAAAATGTTAAGACCATTCACCAGTATGTCAAGCCTACTCATAGTCAGAAAAAGATCTATGTCGGCAATCATAAATGAGTCATAGATTTTGATATTAGAGGTATTTTATTCTTCCAAATATATCTATGAAAAAAATGATGAATATTGGGATGAATGGAAAGATCATACTATGATACCTCAGCCCCATTTACATCCATGATCGCAGTGCAGTGGTATCCTTCTGTTTAGATGTTCTACAAAGCCTATCCCATGTACATGTTTTCTTCCACATATCAATCTTCAGGATGTACATACTAGATCACTCATGTGAACTAAATCTAGTGGTGTAACCCTTTCAAAATTATCATTAATTTGAATATAAATTGGTAAATATCATAGATCATATAGAAGAAGTTCTGAGAATTGAGACAATGAACCTTGTAAAGTGTCAAGGGGAACCCACATGTTTGAGGAAGAAATGATGGAACTAGGGTAAGTGATGAAGTAGAGTTACCCTCTTATATTTTATTATGGGAAAAGAAAACATCAAGGGTGTAATTTATTAAGGTGGAAGACTGTATCAACCTGAATTAATATAATTAAAATTTTCCTTTCAATTTATTTATGTGTATTATTAAATATAATTTTTATAGAAAAAAAGTAAACTTATTTTGTTTTATTATATCCAATTTATTTTAAGATACCTTTATGTATCATTAACATTTTGAATATAGCTATAGAACATTGATTAAATGATTACTATAAATATATGGTTTTATCAAAATAAAATTAACATAGACAATGGATGTGATGGCCTCAACTAATAGTATCTTACCATTTGAATCCAATTTATGAGAACGTCCAAGGGAGATATAATTTAACGTATTTTACATTAACCATTTCCATGATGATATAAAACAATATAATCATGAAATCAACCATTTATATGATATGTTCAATCCCATCATGATCATGACCCAAACCAGGATCACCGAACAGCCCAGTGAATGTACCATCATCAAGAACCTTACACATAGGGAATATTCTATTTTATTAATGTAATATATATGAAGACCCAACATATAATTATATGAAAACTATTTTTAATAGAATAATTAAAACATTTACATCATATTATTTATACTTCCAAATAAATTTTTATTTTGATTCAATAGGGAAAAAATATTATTTTGGCTTAATAGTCATTTTCAATTAAGAAACATATTTGGGTGATTTAATTGATTTTTTAACAAATAATATTTTTCATGAATATTATTAATAAATAATTATTATTTAATACAAATAATAAAACTATTTTTAAAAAGTCATCGGTACTTTTCATAGGTGTTTGAATACTATTATTGTCAAAAACCAATTGTTTTGAATAAATTGCAAATAGTCATTTAAAAGTGAAAATTCATATATTTAGAAAATATTTGGATAAATTTAATATTATTTTTTGAATTAGAATGTCGAAATTACCCAATACTGAATTTTTCAGAATTTTCCTAGATAGTATAATTTTTGGATGAAAATTAAATACAGTATAAATATACTATGTGACTTATGTAATCATAATCAAACTAAAGTGTTGTAATGAATACTATAAATGTTATAATTGAACAAATATAGGTTTTTTCATTCAAATAATTTTATTTTATGTTTATTTAATTTATTTTATAAATCCTTTATGAACCCTACAAAACCTGTAATATATTTTATGTTCTTAAAATTTATTCATTTGGAGTATTAATGACCTCAACATCAGAATGAGCTTTGTTTTTTATGTTATATCATTTCTTTTATAATATAATTTAATAAAATAAAAATTTTATAAAATCATGATATGGTTTTGGGTATTTTTTATTTTTTATATACTGTCCAAAAGAAAAATAATAATGAATCCCCCTTAGATCCAATATAAACCCACGGAAGCTCCAATTTTATTCTATAAAACTCCATAGAGCATGTCCATAATCTTTTATAAACTGTATATATTGCTCAAAATGAAACAAAACCTCTTAAGAAGTCCCTCTGATGCTTCTGGAGTCACACACTAATGAAAGAGATATCACACTCTTCTTCGTATTCAAGCACATAATTTATGATAACTTCTAAATTAACATTTTTTTAATATTGGGATGTGTTATTACATATCCCACATAATGTAATTTGGATTTCCAAATTATTAGAGGAATCATTAACAGTCACTAATCCTCCCATGATCCTTTATGTACAACCATAACCGTGCTGAAATTTAATTTGGGATTTCACTATTCTCATTTCCATTCAAGAACTTATTTTAGGTAATGTCTCTTAAATTCCATTTTCTTATGTTGGACTTAATTTTTTTACATTAAACTTACTATAAATTGAATGCATAAATTATGTGATCCCCTATCACTCTCCTTAATCTTCTCATGAACTTTTATGTACACCTATTACCATGCTGAAATATTGTTAGGATTCTTTTCTTTATTCAAATTTCAGCACCATATTATATATTCTACTTCCATATTTAAAATGTTGGGATATTATTTCTAATGTCCCTACTACATCCAATTTTATTTCTATGTTATTGGATACCCGATTTTTCTCTTATCAACAAATTTTTATAAATCATTATGTGATAATTTTATGTTTCCTTAATTTCAACACAAATTTACATGCCAAAAATACTGGGCATTAAATACCGTGACCATTTCTTATAAATGGTGTTCAAATTTTTGGACATAAAATTTTATTTTGGGGACTTAAATATATTTATTCCATTTCCCTTAATTGTGTAATAAATAATTATGATGGGTGAATCTATGTTTTATGATCTTTGTGGCACACCCAAGAAAGATAATTAAATTAGTATGAAGGGTGCACCTAGATAGCGCTCTGATTCATTAGTTAATTTATAATATAATGATATTTCTCATTGGTATAGTGAGTGAACATATTTACTTTATGGTACCCTTTACAGCAATATTTACTTATGGGTTTAGAAAAGACATATGTTTATGATTCAATGTTCCATTTTATTGTCACATTTTTCTTACTTCCATTATGATTATCGGGATATATCATGTCACATTATTGATGTTCCTGATTTCTAATATGTTTATAACCTATTTGTTTTTATATTTTATAACATGTAATATCTTTTTCATGTTATTCCTTGTTTATTTCCATAATGGTCTTTATAGATCACCCGTTTCTTAAGACTTCCCCCCAAGATGTCCCATGTAGTTTTAAAATCCTTGGAATTTTAGAAGCATGTTAGGAATGTTTTTTGTAATGTTGTAGTATTCCATGTTCAATATGTTATTTTATGTACCTAATTACCACATAAAATATACTTTTAAATCATTAGGGTAGTATTAAGTAAATTTTTATGTAATACATCTTGTATTTATGTATAATAAAGGGATGAATTGTTATAATATAAGTATATTTATGTTAAGAAATATTATTTATTTAACGGTACAACATATTTGTATGGTTTTGAATAATAATCAAACATGTAATTGATTGTAAAAAATAACCAAAATTCAATATCATTTCTTTATACCACTTTTTAAAGAACCATGGAATTATCTTCAATGATACTAACACTACTACATAATGCCTAAAGATTATTAGTAGATAATTCATCTATATGGGTTTAAGATAAATGGTACTAGAGGTGGAATACGTTATTAGAGGATGTGTCCTTATATAAGTGATGGGAGGGGAATTAAGAAAATAACTTGAGGTTATAAATTATAATAATTTAAATTTAATGTTCATGTGTATCCCAATTGATGTAATCAGAAGATAAGGTAACTTTTTGTCGAAAATTTCTCATGAAATAAGTCTTTGTAATGATTATAATTTAATTTCCCACTTATCTCATTATAGTAACTCCCTATTATATCTGATGAAAATTAACACAATATCAATGTTATTACTCATTTAGGACATTAAATTTACTATAAATAAGAAAATGGAACCTAAAAGTACCATGGTTGATATTATCAAGTGTATATCAATTAATTGGTAGAATATTGCATTATAGATAACATTATATAATTTAATTCAATTATTGTTCACTATAAAATATCATTAAGGTAATTTTTATTAAATTAATGATATAATATAATATAATATGTCTAATGACTCATATTTTCATGATTTTATTTATATAAATTCTTCCGGAATACTAAGAGACAATGTGATGAAATGGAATGCGATTCCGAGCCACAGAGTGCCCGAAACAATTCATTGAAAAATGGTATGGTTTTAATGGAACATGCACAACAAATTCTAGAAAAATTTGAAGACCATTAAATTGTTTACCCATATCATTAATCTAGGAGAATCATTGATCATAGAATGGAATATTTACCCTGTTGAAGGCGTGACTTTTGTCGTCACGAGTCATCTAATGAAAAAATAACCAAGGTCATAACAATAAATAAAATAATTAAATAAAATTATATTATTTTAAAATTAATATAACTCATGATTGGTGACATATGTGGTAATTATGAGAGAACTGTGGATTTATTAATTTGGTTTTTTCCCTAGGAGAGGCTTAACATCAATTGAAACATGACATTTTTTAAATCAAGTATTTGGACATTTTAGTGAATAAAATAAACTATGAGTTCAATTTACTTTAATATTACATCAATACAATGATGATATTTCTTTTAAATGAATATATAGGAAGGTACACATTGTCAAGATTTTATCAGTATAAATTTCCTAATGGATCATGATATAAACCTTATAGAATTCCCTTTGTAATGATGTCAAACATCGGGATCCGAGATCATTCTTAACGGATCGCCAAGGACAATCATTCCTTGAGAATTAATGTTCCATAACCAATGTAGTTAGGTTGTTTATTTTTTTATATCCATTTATTATTTTATCAAGTGACATATATTAATTCATGATTAGATTTATTCTTGGATCGATCACTCTTAGATTGTTGATAATTTTGGGGTTTGTTAATAGGAGTTTGTTTTTAATTTTTTATTTATTATTCGATCTAATGAGAACGAATTAAGGATGACATGAAAAAATACTGAGATTAGTTCCATTGGAATTCATTTTATTTTCATATCCATATTTTTTAATGTTTATTGATGTTGGACCCCCGTGGCCATGATTCCACTTCCCGAGAGTCTCCTAACGCGATTAGACAACCTGTGATGGATGAAAACCGACAACACATGCTAGGTTTGTGTATATTGTGACCTATGGTGTGTGGATTTGTGAGCATTTTAAATTACTGGAATAAAATTTCATTTATTGGTCTATATAATTGAGCCCCACCAAGTAGGTATGGAAAGGAAAGGCAAGGGAAATTGGTGTGGGTTATTGGGGTGGCATCGAGGAGAGGCTGGGAAACGTTGACCAGATGGGCAGCATCAGCGGTGTGTGGCCACAGAACGTGATGACCATCACATGAGATGTTGTCCATAGAATAGTTGGGTCTATGAAAGGAGGAACACTTGTGATCGGGATAGTAAAAGAGTGATGGGTCGGGCCAGAGGTAGAGCGGGATGGGCCGACTGGGGTCAGACCAAGTTGGCCGGGCCGAGCGATTCTGACCCAGCTTGGGTCGGACCAATGGTGAATGGACCATAACTGGGCCCCAGTAGACCATGGAAGATAACTCTGAACCATGGTCACCCCATAATCTACATGGCAGTAGCTCTGGGTGGTCGGCTATGGTGGTGGTCCACCATAGTCGGGGGACTAACTGTGAGTCAGTCTACCAGCATAGTCACCCCCATCCGAAACTTCAAAAGGCCATAACTTTTAAAATGTATGCCTTTTTAATGATCTATCAATTGAATTAGGACCCTTTCGATGGTATATTCATTTTAAAAAACATAATTGGGTTTTTAGGGAGTGTACATATGACCTAATTTCTTGATTTGTGAGTTCTCCCTAAATTAGTGCGCTTTGAAAAAAATAGTTTTTGTGGCTCGTTGTGACCTAGAAACTATGTACCTTATAGTGACTGTGTAACTAATTAAAACTGTTTGTTCTATGGATACATAGTTTCTTTTAGAGAAATTATGTCTTATGGAAACTATGTGTCTGGTAAAGACTGAATGTCCAATTAGATTGAGTATATCCGGATGTTCTTGAAATATTAACTATAGTCATATATCTATGTGGAGATAACTATGTATTAATTTTTGGTATCCAATGGTGGTATTACTTCTTGGTAATTACTTTTTCTAATATCTTTTGTGATATGGTTTTATTGTATATTTTTGTGGTATTAATTTTTTTGGTACTCCTTTCTAGTATTACCATTGTGGTATTCCTTTATGGTATAACTCTGGGATTTTTTCATTCTTTTATTTATATTTTTTTATTCCATTATGGTTTCAGGTTGTCCAACTGAGTATTGTTTTACTCAACCCTGTATGTGATTTTACCACATGTGTCAATTCATATTTAGATGATCAACCCCATTGATAGTGTCCTTGTTAGACAAGGAAAAGGTGGTGCCTAACGAGGCCAGAGAGATGAGGTGCTCATGTGATTTAGACAACAATCCCAGTACCTCTTTTTTTACAGGGTGGACTTATTGTTATAAACTTTTTTTGTGGTCTTATATTCTGGACTTGTTTAATTTTCATCACATTTTCTAGTATTCTCTAGTTGTGGGATATAGAGGTTTTAATGAATTTTTATAATTAGTGTTTTTAGATTTCATTATTTTTGTCGTAGGGATTTGTGTATGCGTACATGTACTGTAAGGAAATGCGTCTGATTATTTAGATATTCGTACTCTATTCTATTCACCATCCCCTGTCCTATTGGAGTTTTCTTGGAGTATTCATAGTATATAACCCTCATGGATGGGGGATGGGATTGTTTTAACAGAGGGGTTTAGTTCTACATTCGAACTGAGAGTTTGTGAGGTTGGTTTTGGGTAACAGTGTTACATGTTTTGGGTCCATCTTTTTATCCATGGAATCTAGTGTTGGTGCAGGGGACAGACTATCAATACACTGGAACTATGGGAACCTTATTTTCAAATCGGTATATGAAAACACTAGTAGTAAGGAAAGTAATAGTGAATGAATCATATAGGAATGTGTTGTGTTCCCTATTTCCTTTAGGATTCATCTCTCTGAATTTAATATATTGACCATGGTAAGTCTTGTTTTAAATCCTAATGCATCCATATAGATAGCCTGTGAGGATTCCACCATGTTAACATGGGTATGAACCACTCAGTGACATGACGAAGGTACATGGTTGGGTAATTAAGATACCAACTCCAGTGGTGCACTATATTTACCACCACCTTTACAGAATCACATGGTACCCATTGCAGCAGAAGATGAGGCGTGCACGATGAGCATAAATCATGAGTTCCTGCAGACAAGTAACCTCAGGTTTAGAGGCAAGCATGACCCTCAAGTGACTGTGGATTATTTTTAGGCAGTGAACTGAATATTTCGTACAGTCTTGACACTAGAAAATCGGATGGCAGTCCTGATAGTGATCCTACTTCATTGCATATAAGGACGATGGTGGGGTTTGGATACCAGATATTATGATGAGGAAACTCATCCATGGAAAGGTTTTGAGAGTCTTTTCCGGGATAACTTTTCACCATGTATGCTGGGGGCTATGCGTGTCTAGGAGCTTCTATAGCTATGGATGGATGACATGTTGGTATCCGAGTATTCATCGATACATACCCACCATTCTAGTTACTCTATGGAAGTGATTCATAACAAAAGAAACAGTAATCATAACATCGAGTGGGGTCTTTTTAGGGAAATCCGAGCAAGCCTTACGCCTCTGTGTTTTGAAACTTATACAAGGATTCTAGAGAGAAATGTATTCATTCATAGTTCCTTGGCTGGGCGGATATAACAAGTGATTGTCAACAGTGGGAAGTTAAAGAAGAGACTTTGATAGTAAAGGGAAGACCTCAGTCTCAAGGAATTGAATGTGATAGATTTTTCAAGAGGAGGTTCCATGAAATTGGATCTGTATCTTAGGGCTCACATGATGTGTCTAGTTATGCTGGCATTAATTCTTTTCATGCTATCACATAGGACATATCATCAAAAATAGTCTAAAAAATCAGACTACTGAATTTGATATGATGGATAGAACATTGAGGATATGGTAAAGACGGGTGATAGGTTTTATGACAGGTATAATACATGGAAGATGAGTATGCTGGGTAGTAGGCGTTGGTTGGAGGTTCGACCTATTACCACCACCGGCCCTTGGTGATCGACGCTAGGATCAAGGATCTAGTTGATAGGGATGAAGTTTATTAAAAATGATGTTGGATTATAACCCAATTGACCCCACGATGATTTGAGGTAAGTTCTTTTTTTCCTCCTTAGCAAAATTTTTGATAGATATAGGTTCTATTAAATATTTTATTACCATGTACACTGTTCGGGATGTAGATATTCTAGTTGAACTATTGAATCAACCCTTGTGATTTGAGACTATTATGAGAGGAGATCTGATGATCACCCACTAGTACCAATTGTCTTACCTAAAACGGTAAGATGAGTGGTTTAGTTCGAATATATTGGTATTGGCCTCATGCCATATGATTTCATTCATTGTATATACTATTTATCAATAGTTCAGGCTTAGATTGACTATTTTAGGTGCAGAGTGTGGTTTGTCTACATATATTGGACATAGTTTTCCTTTTTTTGAGAAAGGGAAATTAATACAATACATGTAGGAATCACACATAGGAGGTTGAATATGATTACTCAGTAGTTATATAGAATCATCCTCGATGTATTAGACGATTTGAGTCCTTAATTTCTTATATTAGTGGTGTAGTATGAGAAAATGGTTCCTAAGGGAGTTCTAGGTTTACTTCCCCAGGTAGTGGTAAGGATTTGTATGAATCTATACCCTAGGATATCACTAATATCTACAACTCAATATCAGATGGCTCCAACAGTGCTTTGTGATTGGATGGTACAGTTTGGGGACTCATAGAGGAAGGCCTTCATGATACCAATTGTTTCACCATGGGAATTCCACATTTTTTTCCAAAACGAAGATATGAGAATAGGGTTATTCATTAATTTCCAGAACCTATACTTGGTGATCGTGAAGAACAAGTATCTATTACCAAGGATTGATGAGCTCTTTGACCAATTGAGAGGGGGACGATGTTTCTCAAAAATTGACCGTAGATCTGGCTATCATGAGCTACGAGTAAAAATTGAGGATATATCAAATATGACCATTAGATGACATTACAACCACTATGATTACTTGGTGATGCTTTTTGGTATGACAAAATATCCAGTAGGGTTCATGGGACTCATGATCTGGATCTTTCTTCCATAAATTGTCTGGTTTGTGGTGGTCATTATTAATGAAATTATAATGTACTCGACCTTCAAAGAGGAGCTTGAGAGACATTTCCGGATGGACCTAGTTACACTCCGAGAGAAATAGCTTTAAAATAATTTCTCTAAGAGTCAGTTCAAGATTATGAGGTCCATTTCTGGGACACGGCGTTTTAGAGGCAGGAGATGAAGTGGATCCAACAATGATTGAGTCGGTGCTTACCTAGGAGGCACCCAAGAGTATTACTAAGGTGTATAATTTCCTTGGATTTTATGGGTACTATCATTGGTTTTTACCTGATTTTATATAGTGGTATAATCCTAGAAATCTTTGATATAAATGTGATAAAATTTTGTATGGACAAAGAAGTGCCCGGAGAGTTTTCAACATTGAGGAAGAGATTGAATAATTATACCATCGTGAGATTTCTAGTTGAGGGTACCAAGTACGTTGTTTTATGCACTACATATAGAACTATGACTAGTTTTTTATTGATTCATGGGAAATAGGTGATTTGAAATGGTTATTCTAGGTGATAACTCATGATTTGAACTATGTGACCCATGATCTTGTATAAGCAGTGATAGACTTCACCTTGATGATATGGTGACACAACCTAATGGGCTAGTGGTTTATCATATAGTATGACCATAAGAGTCTCATGTATATTTTCTCTTAGAAGGATATAAACATGATATTGATGAGATTGGTGGAGTTTATCAAGGAATGTGAATTTGAGATTGTTTATACACCTAGTAAGGGTAATGTATTGGAAGATTCATTCAATAATATATCCAGTTTTGTAATTGATGAATGATTCACCATAGTAGTTGGCCTTGTCGCAGACATCCATTGTGGATTGGGATTGAGGATCTTAAATCTATTAGATGGTAGTTACCCCTCCACTAATATAGTGATTTTGGGAGGCACAACTTGAAGATTCCAAATGTGAGAATTTATGTTCCTAGATGACCGCAAGGCATGGCCCTGATGAATAATCAAAATGTAGAGAGCTCATCATTATTTTCAGAGTATGCATAGTAGTTCCAATGGATTAGTGGGAGGAGGCCTTTATGGAGTTCCATATATACCCTTTGGAGGATCATTTATGTGTGGAAATGATATATGAGGATAATTGAAATCAGTTTTGGTGGCCAGGGATGGAGAAGGTAGTTGTAGTGTTTGTTTCTTAATTCCTCATATGTTAGTATATTAAGTCCAGGAACTAGGATCATGGGGGTTTGAATCAACCCCTTGAGTTTCTAGAATGAATGTGAGATGAGATATTTGTAGAATTCATGATAGGTTTACCATGTACTCCAAAGGGACATGATACCATGTGGGTGACCATTGACTGAGTAACCATCTCTTACCACATCCTAGCTATTCAGGAGAAGAGTCCAGTAGAGGGAATGTGATTCCTCTATATCCAAGATATTTTTAGAATCCATGCAGTTCCAGAGATTATATTCTCAGATGATGATTCTATCTTTACATACTGGTTGTGGAATATTTTATAGAAGCCACTTGGGACTCAGTTATGCTTGAGTACACAATTTCACCCCCAGACAGATGGCTTGATAGAGCAGACTATATTGGTTTTATAGGACATGTTGTGGGATTTCATGTTGTATATTAGTTATATTTGGGAGGATCACATAAAACTAGTGTAATTTTCATATGAAAATATATATCAATTCACCATTGCTATTAAACCATTTTAGGCCTTGAACAGGTGACTCTACAGGTCTCCATGTTGATGATCTAACCAATGAGGGTCAGAACTCATGGGGTCAGAGTTGGTGTGACCTACCGTAAAGGATTTGAAAATAATAATGACGTGGATGAAGAATGAAAAGAGCCAAAAAATGTATAATACTGATGGGTGGAGTATTCATTTGGTGTTTGAGGAAAGGGACAACGTGTTCCTTCGGGTCTCACCTCAATGATGATTACTGATATTTGGACAGGGTGGCAGGCTATCTCCGAGGATCATCAGTCCTTTCCAAATACTATGAATAATTGTTGAGGTTGTGTAACTCCTTGATCTACCTTCATAGTTATACCTTATACAGGACATCTTCCATGTGTCGTACTTGAAGAGGTACATGCAGGACCTATCACAAATCATTGAATGGGGCGAGATGGACATTGATGATGGGGAAAATTATATTGCGTACTTATTGGAATTCAAGGATCATCAAGAGAGGACCCTTTTGGGGATTTTATTCCTTTTTTAAATGTCTTTTGGCTGCTTGAGAATATCTAATATTGCACATGGGAGTGGGAGAATGAGTTTCATGTTGAATTCATTTATTTTTTGAGTATCCAATTGTTTTTCCTTTAGGGGATGTATATCCCTAATGAAGGGAGAATGGAATGAAATTGATTTTAATTATATTATTTTTATAAATTATATTGGAATATTCCAGGAATAGGATCTGAGACGAAATGCGATTTTGAGGATCCATTTTCCAAGAAAAATTAATTGAAAATTGATAAGATTTTAATGGCGTGAGTGAATTCATTTAATGACAATTTAGAGTTTCATATAATGTAGAACCCAGATTAGAAATCTGATGGCACCATTAATATCATAATGGAGTCTTTACACTAGGTGCATTCTAACATTGGTCGGTGTGGGTCAACTGAAGATAAAGTCACCAAAGACGTAACTGTAAAAAATCTTTTATTCGGAAATCATAATAACTCGTTAATAGAGACTCAGATTGAAACTGTGAGATCACCGTTGAGTTCATTATATGTTTTTCCCTTAGGTGAGTCCAAACATTAGTCAGCATGGGTCAGTTCTGAAATATTGTATATGGATGTCTGAATAAATAAAATAAATAGTGAGTTTATTTTATATTCACGTAACGTCGATACATCGACACTCTTTTTTTATGAATAGGTAGGATGGGAGACATGGCTAGGATAATAACTATAGAAATTCCTTGGATGCTCTAGAGAGAATCCATAGAGAAATATCTCAACAGTGACGATAAACACCAGGATCAGAGATCATTCCATACAGATCAGAAACGAAAATAAATCCTTGGTAGTGAACGATCCATATCCTATGTAGGGTTGTGGTTTCTTGGTGTTTTCCTAGTTTTCTATGTTCATGAATATCCTATTCCAATCGATGAACATATTGATCTATGGTTCTTTCATTGTAGGATGGATGGTAATTATGGTTTTTGTTAACCAAAGATTGTTTAAATTAATATTTTTACTTTTCTCTACCTACAATGATTTGAGGCCGACATGAACCATAGTTCAGATTTGTTTAATGGGGATTCCTGTTCATTCCATAACTCATGTTAGTTGACTTCATCACTTTTGGGCCCCCATGGCCACAGTTTGACTTGCGGGGTGGCTCTGAATGTTATTGGACCCCACCCCACCTCGGTTGGAGGAAAACTGACATCCAAGGTAGGGTATACATAGATCGGGTCCTGAGGAATGAAGATCCTTTACCTTCTCAAATCCCATACATCTTAGGTTGCTCGGTGGTCCCTAGAAAGGACCAACAACATGAGTTTGGTGTATTGGTCCGGCGAGGTGAGGCGGCGATGATAGGTGGTGGTGATCATAGAGGTTACAACTGGAAAAGGCGATCGGAGGTGGAAATCACATTGGTGTCGTGTGGCATTGCAGGCAGGTGTGTGGGATCAAACATGAGTGAAGCACAATTGAATCCATGTGGAACACAGTAGGAGGCCATGTGTTGGGGCCATAGAATATGGTGGTGGATGCGTGGGACGTGGTCTATAGATGATGCAGGTCCATAAAAGGAGGCATGAGTGTCAGTGGGCCATGCAAGACACATCGAGCAAGGCTAGAGGTGGAGGGGCATGAGATGATAGGGTCAGGCTAAGTGGGACATGTCTAGTTAGTCGGACACGGGTTGAATATGACTCAGGGAAACCGATTTGGAACTAGGCCATTATTAACCATGAAGGTCGACTATGAGCCATGGTCACTCCAACTAGTGCAATGTCACAACAACCATGGGGTGGTAGGACTAGGTTTTTGACCATAATGGTCGACCACGACTATCGGTTGACTGACTCTGAGTTGGTCTACAGGCCTAGTAACCCCATTTAGAAACCGCCAAACCCCATAACATTCAAACAATATATATGTTTAATGAGACATATACAGAGTTGAAGACCTTAAAATGAGAAGGTCATTTCAAAATATCATAAGATGGGTTTCTCATGAGTTTGAATATGACCTAATGGATTGGGGAGTGAGTTATCTCAGAATGAGTGCACTTTCAGAAAAATAATTTGTATCTTCTTGTGACCTAGAGACTATGTCTTACAGAGATTTTGTGTCTTTTGGAGACCATGTTTCATATAGATAATACATGTATTATTGAGACTTTTTGTCTTATTAAGGATGTTTGTGTTATTGGATTGATTATATATTGTTTTTTTGATATATTTTTTGTAGACAAATATCTATGTGGAGGTAACTATTTATTCCTTTCTGGTATTCCTTTTGTAATTTCTTGGTGGTATTCATTAATTGTATTTACATTGTGGTCTTCCTTCATGGTATTTTCATTATGGTATTCTTTAATGTTATTCCCTTTATGGTATTCATTTATGATATTTCAGTTTTTGTATTTACTTAGCGGTATTCCATTGTGTTTTCAGGGTGTCCTACTAAGTATTGTTTTACTCACCCCTACACGGGATTTCCCCGCATGTGTCGTCTCTTGTGCTGAAGATCAACTAATTTGTCGATTTTTGAAGGTGAACTATAACCAAGCGGTGGTTAACGAGGTCAAAAAAAGGAGGTGTTTCTACTGTTTAGACAGTAGTCCCAATTCATCATTTCTTACAGGTTGGACTTGTGGTTGCTGAATCTTTTTTGTGGGCTTGTGTTCTAGCCCTATATTCTTTTTATCACTTTCACAATTGTACTCTTGTTGCGGGATATTTTGGTTTTCATACATTTTTACTTAGTTTTTTTACATTACAGTATTTTTGTCTTGGATATGTGTGTGTGTTTATAGGTATATTTTTCTAATGCCTCACATTTGTGGGATATTCTTACTTGGTGCTAGTCAACAGCCCCTCACATGTTAGAGGTATGCTTGTGGTTGTCACAGTATGGGCCCCAAGGGGAATATTCATGAAAATATGTGTCTAAAGCAAGTAAAATAGTATTATAATGATATTAATTTTGTTATAAGTAGTATATAGAATAATCATAATCGTAGAGTATAGTTTAGTCATGTTTATAAGTTATTTTAAGCACTATTATTTTTTAAACCCTTCATCAACAAATTTTTTTCTTAACCATTGTAATGAATTTATCAATATTACATAGAAATAATTTTACATTAATGTAAAAAATTAACTAAAATATTTAAATTGAATGAAATTTTAACCATTTGGAATCCTAATAGTCCACGTTCCATATTCTTATTATCTTTAAATAATTTAATAAAATATATTTATCGTAAAATATGATTTACTTTTTAATGAACCAGTGACATAATTTTACTCTGAAAACCACACAAAAATGATATTATAATAATAATGATTTAAAAACTATAATATATTATAATTTTGTCCATAATGAATGGGTAACTTGACCAACCCTAAACAAAACAACATATCGTGTTTTTAAAAATATTTACTTCATTGTTTTACTTCATGGATAATTATTATATTAGTGTTAAATAAGGCATTAATGTAATTATTTCATCATAAAAAATATTAAACACTCTAAAATCAAAAAAAAAAATACATGAAATAAAAATTGATGTTCATTTATTTTAAAATTTTAATGAAATATATATCATTTAATTTTTTTTAATATTTTATTTTAATTTTATAGCCTTTGATAAGAATTGAACAGACATTTGGAGTTGTTATTTTCTATATAACTCCAAAATATATATCTATAAATTGAAATAATTAATAACACGAAATATTAGATTTCTATATTTACCAAGGGATTCCTAAGACTCAAATATTTTTTTTCAGAAAAAAAAATTTGACTTTTCCAAATCTGTTCAAGCACCACATCAACGAAAAAATAATTTTCGTATTTATCTAGAAATAAATTTTAATTAATATGTTATGATATTATAATGATATTTTTTTATATTATTATACAGAAGTTATTAAATATGTTTTCTAAATATTTATATAAAATTTTTATTTTTGAGATATAACAAAAGATATTGTATTTTATAAAAACAGTATTTTTCAATATTCACTAAAAAATCGTTATATTCAAAATAGGATAATATTACACTTTATGTTAATTTTATTATCATGGTTTAAATAATTTTGTTTTAAAAAAATTATAAATTTACATAAATTAATTTTAAAATTTTAAAAAAAAAATTAAAATATTTTTCAATATATGACATCAATAAAATTTGAGTAATTGTTTCTTATGGATTAATCATTATATATGGTTGATATTAAAACACTATAAATATGATTTAAAATGGGGTTACTTATATTCATGTGAAGAATTATAACATATGGGTTATATCAATCATGATTAAATATAATATTTTAATAGTAGATCAATGTTCATTTAAACTCAATATCTCTGATTTCATGAGATATCAATGAATTTTAACTTATTTAAAGATAAATATATTCCAAAATCTCACAGTGTTGAGTAATATATGAAAAGTTATAATTATAGAATGTTAATTATATCATTAAAACCACATTTATTTATTAAATAAATCATTATGAATAGAAATGGGATGCGGTGATGGAAACCAATTATATGGGTTCGTGTGGTGGTAGTCCTTCCTATAGACAAAAAATTGATTCATCTCACATTTTTTGAAAAAGTAGATTGTTAATTTTCAATAAAATAACATAAAAATAGATAGGGTTATGGTATATAATCTTGTTATTATACCAGCATGGTTGAAGATGATTTGACGGAGGTAGAGGAATAAATAAAATGAAAATGATCTATTTTGATATATACTTGTTCTTTAGAAAACCAGTTTATGTCAACACGTAAAGCCTTCTATGGCGGTTTTCTAATAAAAAAGGGACTCTGGTTTGTGTGGAGTGATGTTAAGAAGAGATTGGGGTAGGGTATTTTGATCCAAAAGAATCATGAAATGTTTAACAGGAAAGAGTGGGTGAGTCCTTTATATGTGGGGAATGGGACACTTATTGAATTTTTATAACAATTAAAATATATTATGCTCTAATTCGATTAAAATGGCTCTAAAATAATACATTTTCATAAATAAGATAAAAATTATTGATAAGTTGATATAAAATTTTATTTAGACTAAATTTAAGGTTATTTTAACTCTTCTCACCTTAATGAATTTCCTATTAAACCTTGATTATCGTTAAAATATGTAACAATGTTTTTAATATTTTTACTATTCATTTGACCAAAATCAATTTCGAAAAGAAATAGGTAATATTTATTATAGTTATTCTAAATAATGAATAATTTTTTTTTATTTTAATACAGTAATGTTTAATAATGTAAATTAATATAATACTAGAAAAACTAGAAGAAAAAAATATTTATAGAAAAAATTTCTTCTTTGGTATAAAATGTTTATATATGGAAATAAATAATATGAATATATAAAATGAACCAAAAAATTATTATGATCTTAAATAAATTAATTTTTCTTTGATATATAATTTTTCTAGAAAGGTTGTTTGTAAATTATTGATGTGGAAAGACATCTTCAAATAAAAGTTATTATATTTTACGATTCATTCAAAAATAAATTTTTTGAAAAATATAACAAAAATTTAACATATATTAATTTTGACATTATAAATATGAAAATAAAAATGATTTTTTTAAAATTTAAATTTATAAATTTATAAATTTTACCTTTTTAAAACGATGTAATATATTTATACAATTAATTTTTGAATAAATCATCTAATTTTTATGATTTAAATGATATATAATATTTATTTAATGAATATAACAATATAAAATCAAATTGTTGAATATTAATAAGACATGAAAATGAAATATTTTTGTAATATCTGACAAAAACAGTATTCCACCCTTTTTAAAATTCTATCACCGAAATTTATTTTAAAAATTAATGAAGTGGAGATATTATTCTGTCATAGTATATTCTAATTTAACTTTATCTTATTCAATTTTATGGGGTCTGCATGAAGGAATAACCAATTAAATCAGATTATTAAGAAACAAATTCACTTCTTTTAGAGAATATGTACATGTTCTTCCTCTTATGAATGGATTTCTCCAAAATTAACAACATTAAAGAAAAAAGTGAGATGTTTCCCACCAATATTATCCTATAAAAACATGAAATATTTCATGTACAAAAGTGAAAATCCATGGAAAGTACACTAGGTATGAAACTGATCCAATATATAACATATTGTTATATGATTAAATAACCCAAAATCTAAGATTCCTCATTTTTCCAATGGGTATAAAATAATTCCATGGTGATAATATAAGATGAAAATTCTTTCCTCACTCGAATGAAATATATTTACTCTCATAGTCTACATAATGATTCATCCTATTTTGAGACATCAACATAGAAAGATGAATAATTTGTATATTTACAACAACTTGTTCTAATAATAATAGTACCAAAAATATTATTTCTTTGGCCTTATCCCAACCCGATGGAGTTAGAAATTAATATCCATATAATTCCATAAAAGGTTCCATCTGTATACCAGAATGAATATTGTTGTTATAATAAAATTAAACAATAGTAAGGTACTGATCCAAACATAATTGATCATCCATTAAAAAATATCAATCCAAATCATCCAATGTCTGAATCATTCACGTTGAGTATCTATTATCTAATTGACAAGGGGTTGTAATTAAATTAAATTATGTGGCCAATGAATTATGATATCATTTCAGGAAATCAAAGTCGAATATGGTATAATTATAAGATGTTATTGAAATAGGAACACCATATGATTTAATTTTATATTTAACATATTGTTGAGAATGTTAATCTAAAAGCATATTATCTTTAATGGGAAGAAAAATAGTTGACTACGTAAATTGATCTAAAATTATAAAAATATAATTATTACAAACAAATGTATTTGGTAATATCACCATGAAATATATGTTGATATTATCCCATTTTTTATTTAACTATAAAAATGTCTAAGAAAACCATTATATATATTTCACTATTAATTAATCAATTAAAAATTTCAAATTTTCATTGTGAAATCATAAATATTTTCCTCCATTCCTTCCGACTAGAAATTTTCCAAAAGAACACTATACAATTTTCCATTACATATTTGAATATAAAATAGAGTGAGATAACATATACTCAATATTGAATTATTTAACTAGGTTCATATGGAACATACAACCTTTTTTGACTCCTAAAAACCCAAAATTTCAATATTTAATTCTTGAGACATATCATTGTTTAAAAATTATGACATTCCCTATAACTCACATTCTATGTTTTAATCCTTCTATATCTAGTTTGAAAGTGTTTAATTTATTAACAAATGAAAATAAATTAATTAAGTACATACATTTTTAGTTTCTATGTGAAATTTCACAAAATCATTAATCAAAGAACCATGTTCCAAAAAATGTTTTTCTAGAATTAACTTCCTCACACAAATAACTTGTTATATTATTTACTTTAACTATATGGTTGTAAGGATGTTATAACCATTTATGAATTGTATTCATATAATTTATATAATTTTCAAATATTTTAGAGTGAACTATAAATCTATATTTTATAAATAATATATATTTTACACACATATCCTTATAAATAATGACTAATAATTTTTAAATACAATACAATATTATCAATTTTAGGGCCATTCATATTATAATTTTTATTATAGTTTTTTAATTTAGGTAATCGATATATACGTAAAAATATTTTATGTAATTACTACATCGTAATCAGTTCAATGATTCATCAATGTAGTTACAAAATTTTCCATTTCAGGATGATAGGGAAAAAATGGATAATTCACAAATCTTCCCATCCCTTTTTGGAAATGTTCATCTCATTATTTTTCCAAATTATGCTCCCTTCACTTCATGATAATGTGGTAAGTAGATATAAAACCACGTAATGTTTTTTATTTTTTTTATTTTAACGTACTAATCAATGAATACTATGAATATCAATAACATTTTTAGTCCTTCTAAAATTATATACCCCATTAGTTCTTTTTTGATAAACTACAATTCCATATTTATTTTTGGTATCTAAAAATAATGAAATGCTTTAACCAAAATTTTCATTTTCTAACTTTTCATTATAATGCGTTTTTATTAAAGGACAATAGAAAAATCCTTAAATTTTTTTCGTGATTCTCATATCTCTTTCTAAAATCGAATATATCACCATTACACACAACCAAAAATTTCGCCAAATAATCTTGAGAAAATATATTCCTAATATATGTGAACATAGGTGGATCATTTTTTAAACCAAATGGCATAATCAAAAACATATAATACCTATACCTACATTGAAACATTGTTTTAGAGATGTTATCCTCCTTCACCTTCAACAGATGTTACCCAGTCCATAAATAAAACTTTTAAAAATAATTATCTCATTGGAGGAGATCAAATAAGAAGTTAATATGAGGAAATGAATACATATTCATAACATTGTTGTTTTTAAATGATACATAGACAATTGAAGTCCTCGTGCAACCAATAATCACTTTATGAGATCAAAAAAAGAGCACCCCAAGTAAATATACTATGATAATTGAAATATGTATCAATAAATTCAGGTAATATTTTTTTCACCACAGGAAACTGTGTCTGAGAAAATATGTATTGTTTTTTAAAAAATTTATTAACATCATGAACTGTATTAATTCAAAATTCAGCATCTCTTTCAGGTATAATAACATGAAACCCATCCGAAAAAACATCCAAAATTTTATTTTCTACTAGAACATCAATATTATGAGTAGTTAGATAAATTTAATTAATATAAAAATTGAGAATTAATTTATTACTTCTTTGTCATTATACACTTCTTGATAGGTTATCAAAGTAATAATTTCATTATTATATATAAATTTAATCCAATTTTATAATATATTGTTCTGTATCTTCTATCTGTTATATAATGAAATTAAAAATTCCATTCTATAACCAAAATAACATAATATTCAACAATATGCAAGACACCATTTTTTCAAAAAAATATCTTCCAAATATTATAATAAGAAAATAATTTTATACTGATTTTTAGTGACCATAAACTGATGTTGATTTTTCTAATTCACATGACTTTATTTCATGAGGTGTATTTATCATTTTACAAACATTATTCATATAATTGAAATATGTTGTAGAACATTAATAAAATTATATAGTATCATAATAATTATAAACATGAAATTTATCTATTACCACTTGGTTTCATGACCCAACATCTTCCAATATAGTCTCAAATGTTTTCCCCATTCCCTTATTCGTATATTTCTTATTTTTATCATCATTTTTTCTCTTCATTATAAATGACATTGATTAATGAACCTCATAATTACATTTATTCACATACAATATAATTATTAAAATTATTATTTTCACTAAAACAATAATGTTCTATTAAACAGAAATACATATTCCAAAACATACCACAACCAAGTAACTTCTCATATTTGATATTACAATCCCCATGGTGTTTTTTTGATTCCAATAATAGACTGTTAACATGATTGTTTACAATAAATTTACATTTATGGATGACTCCCATTTGTTTTTAGTAAGATATATTTATCTTATTATTTTCAAATAAAATGTGATCCTAAAAAAACTCAATTTATACCTACATAGCTCAACAAACATGTGTTTAGTATCTTTTTAATTCAGGAGATGCCAATTATAATTAGTATCTTGAATTTATTCCTCAAAATGCGAATAAAGTTTACATTTATGATCTCAAATAAAACATGTAGATTAATTTTCTAATAATGTGAATATTTGTTCTTACATGACGACTAATACATACTCAATTATAATTTCATTGAATTTCTTTTACATATTATATATTTCAATCGTAAGAATAATATTTCTCAATGGAAGGATTCCATAATGTTACATATTTCATTGCATAAATATATTATATTTCTATATTATAATTAACTATTTGAATTGATTGATATGTTTTTCTTTTAAATATTTGTATAGAAATTGATAATATTTGATCCTCCACATATCCCAATACATTGTATAAATTTTCATGAGAATTATTTCATCCCATAACACTGATTCAAAAGAACCATGAAATAATACATTAGTTTTCCCATAAAATTAACATCAATCAACAAGTTCATCTATTAAAGATCTAGTATTTCTCTAGAATTGATTTCACTAAATTTTATATCCATATTCAGCTAATCCATCACATTATAAACCACTTCGTTTAAATATAATCCATTCTATTTTGCTAATTTGTAATGTTTTTTCCACATAGTTCAATCCTACATTATCTTGATTAATTCATATTTTGAAAACCATTAGGAATTACTATATTTAAGAAATTACAACAAACAAATCATCTACTATTATATGAATATTATGATAAATTATGTTTGTAACGCCCCGACCCCAGTTACCCGGAGTCAGTGCATTACTTTGTAACATTAGCATGATCACAAAAGATCATGTCTCGAAAGACCGATTAGTTTAGTAGACTTGGAAACACTAGATACATTCATAAATGTTACATTACATCATAAAGTGAAAAACTAATAACAAATTCTTCATAGTCCACACTCATATCCTCTTCTGACTATCCCTCCAGGTCATTCATACAATACTTCTTCACATCCTGGAAAATATTAAAACATTAAAAGGGGTGAGCTCAGATGCTCAGTAAGGATAACAATATAGTGGAAGCTTTTATCAATAAACATAAACATTTAAGCCATTGTATAACTAAAATAAAAGCCTTGTGAACTTCAACTTCAACATAATATGGAAAAAGTAAAATGAGATAATGCCATTTACTTCTTCACATGGATATTATACTGGTCGAATAATCACATGCAATATTAATAACCACATTCATAATGATGGAATGCATAATGCCAGACTATCATAACCATGTAGCCATGGCCTCGTTCCAAGACCACAAATAAGATTTTGTCAAGACCTCGTGCCAAGACACTAGTTTGTCTCGTGAGACCTGCCGATGCATCGAGGAGCTATAGCAGGCTCCACCTGTCACTTATTAAGTCCAATGCATTCCTCATATGAATAGGTTTAAACATATCATAAACCATAACATAATCGCATCCCATAAAACATGTATAAAGGAAACATAACATTTCCACATTTCAATCACAGGATATCAATAAAACACATTGATATAATAAAAACAATTTCAAAACGATTTTCAATACCAAAATAAAAGAAAGGTAAAACATGGTATTTATTTTTCTTTAAAAAAAAGGTATGGCTTGTTGAGGAAGCCGAAACTCAAATAATTGTCACAACGGCGGAGAAGTAATTGTCGTCGCATACATACAACAAAAACATTCCCTTTTTTCGTTTAGTAAATGCTTCGTATAAAAAGATTCCTTTTGAATAAACGTAAAATTCAAAGGAGTTTATACACCGTATAAAAGAAAGTTGTGTATAAAACCAAATATGCCCCAATGAAAGGAAATTGAGACGAAGTCCCTTACAAAGATCATTTTTTAAATAAAATAGATCTATTATGTGTATTCACTATAATTACACATAAATAAAGTACAACTACACGATTGGACATAATAATATTAGGATGTAATTTGAAAGTAGGAGATTAACCCAAAGAATGGAAATTGGGTTAAGAAGTTCCCTTACCTCGTGTCTGACTTGACTCGATCATTATTTAATCTCCTGAATAATAAACTAGAGTTACTTTATAGTTTCTTAAGAACCTTTTTATGTTTATTATTCCTTTAATATCACTTATTACCATGTTATGAAAATTATGGAATTATTTACATTAATAATAGTTGTTTTGTCGATCTTTGGTACTTGAGTCAAAAATAAACTTCTTCTAATTACAAGTTGTTCATGTGGTGAAATATCCATTATATCCAGAATTATATTAATGATATATATATCATATTTCTAATATATATCCATTATATAAAAACATTTATAATATTTCATAACGTTTAGAGGTACGAAATGAAATGCACCGTTCATGGAGACGGTAAGCCGTACGTACGCATGAACGCTACTTTCATTTCTATTTCGTATTTAATGGAATGAAATAATAATGATATAAATTTATAATATAATTCCAGTATAATATAGTGTATAATACCATTTACTCCATCCTTTATACATCCCACATATGGTATTAACGATTCAAATCACTTTGAGGGGGTGGTAGTCTGCACTTCCTAAAATGAAAATATCACGTTTACCCATAATGGAAATCATAAAGGTATGCCATAAATGAAAAAGAAAGAAGCTTAAGTAAAACATAAATATATTATATATCATATATAAATATAGTTACATATTAATGGCCACCTTTGAAGGTGTTATATGAGTGTTTAACAATCATCGTTTCATTAGGCAGAAATTCACCATCCACAGAAACAGTATGTTATTTAACCATTAGATGTAGGTTTGTGTAAGTGTAGCTAGAATACTTCTTATAACAACATCCTAATATATTTAGTATACTGGTGTTGTTACAAAATTAAATAATAATAAGAGTTTAGGGAGTATGAGAAGAAAAATAAAATAAAAGAACACAAGGGAAGACATTACCTTAAAATCGGGTAACTCTTTTGATTTGAGCCAAAGGTTCCTTGGGAAGAATCCTGCCCAAAGTGAGTCTTATAGGTGTATGGGAGGGAAGTTTGGAGAGTATTTGGGCAGACTTTGTCCGAGACAAATGGCTTGAATGTGTGAATAATGTGTCAGAGGTGGGGGCGTTTTATAAGTGGAGAGGAGGGGCACTCTTGGAAAGTAATGAAATGTTACTTTATTATACAATGATTTTCGGATTATAAAGGTCCCACATTTATATAATTCGAGGCTAAGGTGATAAGGGTTAAAAATATCCTCAACCATTAGGTTTTTGACAAGTGTAAGCTTTAGATTTTACATTATCCTTTCATTTTATTTAAATCGTTAATTAATGAGGTAATTGGTGCATCATCATGGTGTTATAAATAATTTAATATATTTAATGTCTAAAAATTATAAAAAAAAAATCATAATGAAGGAAATATTTTTATATTTCTAATGAATATTCATTGTAAAAAATATGACTTGTATAACACCATTTTAAAATTGTTTTAGTAAAACAACTCTTGTTTGTGACCTTTATATTTTAACATTAAATAAAAAGTTATTTATTTTCTTTTCCTACCAAAGTGGCTCCATGGAGTCCCCAAGTTGACCCATGGATTGTCTTGGTCGGCCATTACACATCCAATAGTGGTTTGACAAGTTTAAAGGTCATTCCATATTTTTATAATACTATTTTTACCTTAAATTTCACTAATTGCCTTTAATCGTGATTAATTAAATTTAAAAGTTACTATTTACCAAAAAATTATTTTAATCCCATTGAACAAAATTTTACTTATAATGTCAACCATGTATGTAAGATTTTTTAAAATCAAATCACAGAAGTGGTAATGTTTCATTTAAATGAAAAATCAGTTTTTTAACTACCACTTAGTGGTTTCACTATTCATCAAAAATTGATGTTTTTCAGAATAATGCCAAAATTTCACCCTAAGCTATAATTGATATTCTGAATTCAAAAATGATGTCTATTTTATGAAATTCCAAACATATAAGTTTCATTAATTAATTTTATAATTAATTCCCGCTGTCACAAAAAATAGCGTGTTTTTTTATAAACAATATATATCAAAAGATTGACATTTGTTTATGTCCAATTTCAAAGTGAAATTAATTATAATGAACACCATTGGATAAAATGGTAAGAATATATTCTAATTATACTTTAAAACCACTCAATAGTATAACTTATCACTATAAGTTATTTTGATTAAAAAAGTTGTTTTAAGTATTTTTACTATTCATAAAAATTTGCACGTTCTCAAAAAATTACAAAAAAAATATACTTAGGCTAATTTTGACATTCTGAATTCAAAAATGAAGTCCATTTTGAAATATAAAAAATATATAATTTCAAAAGGTGGGTATTACTATTCATAATTTCTATTTTGATTAGTCACGAGGTGTTAGAACTCGAACTTGTGTAAAATGAAAGCTATTGCATTATTGAATGAGAAGCGTATCGTAGATGCTTGGGGTTTTACAAAGTTACCCTAATGGTACATATATAAATATACTATTTTATAAAATAATCTAATCCTAATCACATATAATGAATATAAGGATCCACTAGTAAAAAATCCTAAAAATTGATTCAATAGACTAGAATCAATATTCAAGGATTCTAATAGATCATAAGTGTTATATTTTTAGAGAATTAATTCATCATACTTATAAAAAATATTACATATAAAATTATACACATACCATGAATATCAAGATTCCCATAATATAAAAAATTTATGATAAAAAATATATATGTTCATAAAATATCTTTTTAATTCTTATCTTAACAAAATCCTTATACATAGTCATCCTTAAAACCTATGGAAAACAATTGATGATTTGGGATGGAAAACATATCAAATGGGGACACATGAGAATAATGAAATGAACCCATTTTTTCATGAATACTCATTATATTTTACCACTTTTTAAATTTACATTGTTCTCAAAAAAATCAATTTCATACTCATGAAATCACCATCTCATCCCAATCATTTTAAAAAAACATTTCATAGTAAATATTATAGTAAAAATAATATTAAAAAATATTTCTTCAAAATCCAGAAAAAATACGGAAAAAATCATGAAAAATATTTATATTTAATCATTCATAATTAATTTAAATCTTACTTTAAATATTTCTCATTATCATACCATTTGAAATGGATTGTTTTTTTATAAAATCACATAGAATGAATCAATAAATCAACTAGGTGAATTGAGATATAATTCCTATATCACTATTACAATCAATATTATAAATGCAATAACCTAAATAATAAATTCAAATAATATATTTGAAAAAACAAGGAATTGGTTATCTCTATCTCGTTACAATGTTCGTTGGAGAGAAATATTCGGCTCACCAATAACCATGAGCTATATCGGCATGACCCTTCCTAATGAGATATATTAAGATCATCCTTCAACATACATGATTACTAATAATGATAAAAATATAATAACACATGAAATCTAGTATACTCATAAAAATATTATTTTCTCCCCCAAAAAAATTCTACATAGTTAGATGTACATTATTATTAATACCCATTTTAAAATACTGATTGAAAAGGTAATGGAAACATATTGATGAAGAAAATATAAAACCATGTGAATGAACAAAATCATAATATAATAGTTATAGAAGATGGTAAAATAATAGATTCATTATGTGTTAAAATGTATCACTCTGTTTTAAATTTTTTTAAATCTGTTCATATGAAATACATAAAAGGATTCATTTATAACAATATTGAATGAATGTAGAAAATTGAACAAAATTTTACACAATAGATAATTAAATTATTTAAAATACATCAATAAATAATTTTATTATTATGTTTATGGATGAAAAATTTTTAGAATATAAATATTTACGACATTCAAAATGATGTTCTTTAGGTAATGTTTCCCTTGCATAGAGTACGACACATCATATATGTTATTTATATTCCCAAATAATAAACATTTGGTAATTATTTATTTTAATAGTAATTTTTAACATGATCATTGAATATTTAATTTTAATTATAATTTTATATTATTGAATTAATAAAAAATTTATATTAATGTCAGGCGTTATAATGATATTCTGCTCATATATCCCAAATGAATTTAGTATGTTCACTATTGTCAATGAGGAAATTATTAAACAATAACCATAATAAAAATCAAGAAAAATTTATCATACTTATAAATTAATTATACTTTTAAAACATAAAACCTCATATAGTAAAAAAAATTAATTAGATTACAATAATGTACATAGTGGGACAAATATACGCATGGGTAATGGTGCCATTTAATCTAAGAGAACGATGGAAATATATAATGTATCATTTTAATTTTCAATAAATATTAATATATTTAGTGTCCAATTTTATTAATTTTAATACATTTAATTATTCTAATCATGTACCTTAGTGTTGATAAATGTATCTGGTGGTTTCGTGGAGGTAGTAATGTACACTCACACACAAATGAGGCTATAGTTTTTTCAAGGTATGGAAGGGTGAAAAATAGATTAAATATAGTACTTATATAATGAAAATTATTTTTTGAATATAAATTTCCAAATACATCATTTCAATCAACGCATAGAATATGTAGAGGGAAACAAATTACAGTTGTTAACGAGGTGGTAATCAACTGTACACACGAATGATGGTTTCATTTCTCATTTTATATATGTTTAGATTGATATAAGATATTAAATAAGGTAATAAACACTAGTTATTTTATATATTCTGATTTTTTTATTTCATTATACTTTAATATTATTTTATATTTTTAAAATAAGGCATAAAATGAATATTTTCAGTTAACAACTATTCAATATCATCAAATAACCAATTTACATATTACTCTAAAGCTTACTAGGCTAGTTTTTTTATAAAACCAAGGTCTCCATGATGTGAGGATTCATGTCATGATAGTAAGAGGGTATATATTTGGTGAATGAAATTTATTTTAAAATATTGAGTGGAGTGGTGTGGGAGTGTAATATGTTGTGGGGAGGACACACTATGTAATTTCAAAAAATATTAAGATAATTTGAGGATTTTATAAATTTTAATGAATCAAAAATAAATCATTGATGAATATAATATGATATATGGATAAAATATGTCAATAAAAGTTTATATAGGTAGGTTTTTTCATTTTAAAACATATTAAGATAGAATAACCCTCACTAATAATGTTTCAACATTAACTGAGGACACCAATTATTAACATATTTACTATTTATCTTGAAAAAATTATGTTGACTTTATTAAATAATATTAGTTATTATGAAAATAATTATTGAATAAATTTTATTTAATTGGGTTTATAATATTGGAATACTTTTATTTAAATTTAAACATGTAATATGTGATGAAAAATGTTTTTTAAGAAAAATATTGTCATATGTTTGTAATGATATTATAGAATAATGAAGAATAAAATTTCTTCCAATTACATTAACAAGAATATAAATAATATAAATACACTATAATTTACATGAAACCTGTTTAAAAGTTAATTTTCCTTTTTAAAATATCAAAATGAATGGGTTATTTTCAGTAAAAACATTCATAAATATTTTGAAAACAAAATCTTATAAAAGAAAATAAAAAAATATTCCCTTACTATTTTCTAAATAATTAATTGAAAATTATCTTTTTCAAAAATAAAGTTAAAACTTTTGTAACATAACTTTAAAAAAACCAGAAAATAAATGTAAAAAATTTTAATATGAATAAAAATATTTCATATTTGAAAAGAAAATTACAAGTTATTTTTATAGTAAATATAACACTTTAAAATTAATTTGATGATTATTAATAATGAATTTAATTTAATTATATAAAAATTAAATTGGTTTTTATAGTGGTGATAAATTGACATAAATAATAATGGGAGGAATATTTTTGGACAACCCTTAATGCCTTCATGTTAAACCTTATAAACAATCTATTTGTGATGCTAACTATAATAGGGAACCCCCTGATTCCATAAATGGGAATCCTCAATAAATTTCGTGTTACACTCTTTACTTATAAAATATAATTGGGTTAATGAAATAATATATACACTCTCTACAAGTTAGTATCAAAGAATGAGGAATGATATTATAACATCAATAAATGTTAACTTGAAATAATATTTTTTGTGATAATAAATTAGTTATATTTTAAGTAGTACAACTTTCACATAGTACCACCCATTAGACTAATTAAATATATACTTAGTTTTAGGATACTAAGTTGGATCCCAATGTAATGGGTTATTAATTTATAATACATCGTTATAAAATTCAAGTAATAAAATTAAATAATGGGGAAACAGAGAGAAATATTAGTCACAACACACCTATTTGATTGGTGAAATCATTTTTAACCAATCAACCAAATGAATATGTCAACTGAATCAAGGAAATCTCCAAATAAAGGGAAATTTATAATGAAGGTGATTCATAGATCGTAATGTTTATATAGATAAACTACATAAAGTTGATCCTTGTTGACATTGGGATTTTGTATGTCTTTTTCATTAAAATATTGTTTTCTTAATTTATTATCAACCATAGAAGTATTTAATAATAATAGATAAGGGTAAATATCCATCATATTTATTTTATAATTAGCATTATATTAATATATTTCATATTAAAAATCTTCTTTATTTCATATCTCATAACTAATAAAATAAATTTTTAAAACACTATCATGAATGAATATTATTCCCCTTTATTGATTATATGTGTGGGATTACAATATAATTCCCCATTAAGATAATGGTATCTAATTCTTAAAATTCATTGAATTTGAATGTGGAATATTTTTATAATATGCCAATATCCTTTTTATTCCCCAGATAATATGAAATGAATATTCATATCTTTCCTCATAGGTTGATTCTTCTTTCGCCAAGAATGACTTAGAGTATATAAATGGTAATTATTCATCTTTTAAAAAATGAGATACATTACCCTATATATTTTACACAACATATTGATGCATTTATCATGTAATGAATGGTATATAATGAGGTATTATCCCATAGGATGATTCCATGATTGAATATATCTATCAAAATGTAGAATCATTCTCAATTTATAATGGCACAAATACAATGAAGCCCCAATAAAATTGAATCTATCATGATCCGGCCTGAGTAAACCCCAAACAGGTCTCCTGAGATGATTCGTGAAATGGCCCAACGGGCATTACTAATCCTCACGGGATGGAAACTGGTTCCAAGTATCAATAGAGTATTCAAAATGGAATGATTTACCCAATGAATAAATAAACTAAATGAACGAAATAGAAAATGAATCCAATAAATATAACTATATCTAAACTGGACGTCCTTTATATTGAAAAATCTAAAAACAAATCCAAACAGCATAATAAAACCAAAATTGAAACCTACCGACCCTACATCTCTATGTTTCCCTGATTGTCACTCTTCGATACCATGATCCAATATCATCTATAGAAATAAATACCCTACTGAGACCTATACCACAAGATAAAAACAAGAATAAACTATAGGTGTGATCATTAAAACTAATTAGGGTGAACAAAAAATATATTCCCAATGTACATCCTTTAGAATAAAAGAAACACCATCTTCAATAATGAAATATAATATATACTGGTAAGATTTTATACAATTTTTTTATACATTAAACAAAATAAATTTCATTTCCCTTTTTACCACTCCAAACCACACAGTATTACGAAGAAAGAATCATATTAATTTAAAAATAAAATACGGAAATTTAATTTTTTGACTGACGGGGAGGGTAAACCTTTAAATATCCTTTTTCAAAAAACACATAAAAACAATTAGTTTTTTTGGAAGAAATACACAGTACTAATAAAGATAAGAAAAAAATATAAAACCAGGAAAATAGGAAAATGCATACAAAAGTAAACAACGATGTGTTGATAGACATTAGTGATCCTTAGAGCTCGTGCATAATCAAGGAAATATTAATACATGTTGACCCATCCTAGAAATCATGCATCACTCAATGAAATCAGGGAACCGTAATAAATTTGGTCAAACCCCATAAGGTACAGAATGAGGGACCTATTCTCAAATTAATGATAACAAAATTCCCCTAATATTACCCTTTATCAATTGTTGAATCTTACTTGGGAATTAATAATTAATATAAAATAAAATAACTATTCTACTTCTTATATGTCAAGATGTTTCTAAAGGGTGATCCGAAAAATTCCAATTGTGCATCAAGTCACATACAAATAATATAATAACATCAATAACATGCATCACCCGAATAACTCTAAGAATCCATTTCTTTCCTTAAAAATCATAGATCATAAAGGACTCTATAATGAGTCTCTCCAATACCATATAACTGAATGTGTCATGAGTATTACACTTCAAGTACATCAAAAAATATTCAATATTTATATTAAAAAGGAATTATTATTTCATAAGGGGAGTATTCATAATAAACAGTTTCACCAATGTCTTAAAAATGCCAAAAGGGACACATGCTCATTACAAGAAATACCTAATTTATCAAAGAGCCAAATCATTATTTCTAAAAGGTACATGCACATAACATTCAATAGTATATTCATTTAAAAAACAATTCTTGTTATTCACTCATACCACATTTAAAGACTAAATCCATTTTCGTCAAAATTTCAAATAGATTATTATTTAACATGACAGGCCAAATCACTTTCACATAGCCAAACACCAATTTTTTTAAAATCAAAACCCCCATAGTAATCATTATTTTAAACTAAAATAAAAATTTTAGAGGTCACACAATTATTAGCAAATCTATACAATGGATTAAATATTAAAAACACTAACAAATGAAAATAATAATTTTAATGAAACAATTAGTGTGAAACATTTGATAAAAATTGTATTTATTTGAGACCAAGGATGAAATAACATACATACAAACCAAAAAATTATTTTAATGATCACCCATCAATTATAATAATATAATGGAGGTGTAAAAACACTAAATCAGTAATCATTTTATTAAAATGAATCATTTAAGGGATACGTTTCACAATATCACTATGCTTCAAAAAATAACTCCTAAGTACAAAACATGAGGGTTCCAAGAGAAATGATATATCAATAGGAGCCATAAAAGAACAAAAACCCCAACAATAATCAAGGTAACACATGAACCCCAGGTCCATGAGGCCGTATGAGAAGAGGTTCCCTCACGAAAATGGATGACGATAGAAGAGGGAGAAGAGGTGAAAAGATTACCTCAAAAACATTATCCACAAGTTCAAATAATCATCGTAGAACATCCATAAGAGGAGGAGTGGAAGCCTAGAGAAGAAGGGAGTAGAATCCTTTGGGTCTCACAAAAAACTGGGAGGACAAAGGGTTATTTTTTCTTAATAATACCAAAGGTAAACAATAGTAATTTTAAAAAAATATATATCTTACTAGATCGTGCGATATGACAGGATTTTTTACCAAACAATTGTCCAACCGTGTAGTAGAAACTATATAATTGGGAAATTATTCCATGGAAAACCCATATATGTTCACCTTCCTTGAGAAAATTCTATTGTATCTCCTGTATGAATCCAACACCTATAGCTAGGTTACTCGTGGTGGTCCACATGATTTTTCAAACCATTCGTAGGCTACCACCAAGGAACAAAACCTACCTTGTATCCAAGAACTCACTAAAAAACTAAGTAATACCCTTGGGTTAAAACTAAATAACAATAAACGAAAAAATTAACTCCCCACCACACTTGGTTGTCAAGAGAAAAACTTTGATACCAACATAACCTGAACAGATAATGTAGAAGCCAAACCGTGTGTGAAAATCTTCTCCACTATAAATGCCTTCAACCCCCGAAGGCCACATGATTTTATCATTTAAAGATCAATGACTAATGAATTCAAATCTATATTATCAAATATATTATAAAGTGTCACAACAACATCCAAAAAGAATATATTCCTATTAAGTGAAATAAAAAACCAAATATAGTTTTCGAAGAATGTATTGTAATGATTATACCATTGCATCCACAACCATGCCTCCAACTAAATATTTGAGAATACTCTAATTCCAAATTCTCATGAAAACATAATGGAAACAAAGAAATAAAACCACTACAGTATAATTCCACTTCAACTGTACAAACACCAAAACTAAAATTTCTTACCAATGTGGGGTGCCCTGAACAAACTATCAACTATTGGAGACAACCTAGCACTGATTTTCCATAGTATAAATTTCAACAAGACCCGGGGTGGGTATCCATAATATTTACGACCGAGAAGATTAAATAATCTATAAATCATTCAAATAAATAAAAAAATCCCCATCATAAGGGAAGGTAGGGTATCATGCAAAATGAATTGAAAATCAATGCAGACAATAACTAACAAACAAATCATCCCCTATTAATAGACAGAAACCCAAACCACAATAGATTCTCTTGGGTGGTCAACATAAGGAAAACTAATCAAAAACATTTATCCCACAATAAAGATTCATAGAAATTGTGTTAGGGATAAGTACACTACAAAATTTTTAATAAAATGGAATTCACAGTGATAGGGAGACAAAATTTGAAACACAGAAACCTCCCCACCTAAATGGGGTATGGATATTCTTTACCATACTCCTCATGCCTCTTGGATTCCAAAACCTGGAACAAAGCCACTCTAAGGGCTTTTTCTAGAGTTATATAATGACCGGTAAATTTCAATGAAATTTTTTTCTTAATTTCTTTGGAGTTTTACGAGACTGTATCTTCTGACGTCACTTGATTCTGAGGCCCGGTGTGCCCGGAATCAATTTATGAAGTTTAGCTCGAGTACGTTCAGTAAGTGAACTAGCGGGGTTTTTCTATCTTTTGAACCAGTGCTCAGAATTTAAATTTGAGGGCACCGATGAAGTCGCAGCGCCAGTAATTGCTTATGGGGACCTTCACCTTGAATGCAGTCGGGGTGGATTGGAGGTTATTTTTCCTATCTTCATGAAATACAAATAAAATAATTTTTTTTTATTTTATATTGAATTTCCAACTTATTTGAATTAATCTGGGGGATCCACAAGTCCACATTAACTCTAGTAACTAATCTCTTAATTAATTAATGATCCTTTTTGATGGGGTGGGGATCCGCTAGAGAACTCCCTCTTTTTCTTTCCCTCCCTCTCCGACCTCCATAGATGCACCATTACCGAGGTTCCATCTTCTCTGACGAGACACCGACGAAGGAGAATGGATCTGTAGCATGGTCCGTGTGCAATGAAGTATGTTGACTCCGACGTCTTCCCCGCGTTAGATCTAAAGAGTGACGAATGACACGTGGTAAGGGTTGTTATGTTCACGTTTTAATACCGTTTATCATCATTCCTCAATTCTTGAGTTTTGTTTGGCTGCATGATACCATCTTCATGAGTAAGGGCTCAAACCGCATGAACATGGTCCGACCCTTCACCTCTCGTTTTTTGTTTTTGGAAGATGGAGGCGAACTACGAATAATCGGCCGGTGTCAGGCCGACCGTGATCGATTCATCAAAACATGATTGTTGGGTCGCCGCAAAGGCACATCACTGTTGTGATACGTAGAGTAGTGCTGGACCATGTCCTAGCAGGGCCGCGACAGAGGGACGCAGTTCCATCGCACCGTGTCGGAGCTATAGGGGCCGCAGCCGAGGCGGGCCGCGGCGGGGGGTGGGGGGGGGGGGAGGGGCGGCAGCGCCGTCACACCACGCCGGTTGAACAGATCCGCAGCCAAAGGCCGCGGCGAACCTGGATGGGCATGCGCCTGTGGTGGCCGCCGGTGCCACCAAGAGGTGGGACCTGAGGGGGGTCCAGCGGTTACCCCGGGGACAACCTTCATGGCTTACCGTTTCGAAGAACCAGGGGGGTGTAACCCCCTAGATCAACGGCTAGGGCGGGCCCCACTGGGTGTCTCCACCCCCTGGTCGGTGAGCCACGCGGCCAGCCACATCAGCCACGTGGGTCTAGCCGCACCTGGCCAGGCTGGACCGCGCGCTACCCTGCCGGACCCGGACCCAGGTCAGGTTGACCTGGTTTGGGCCGACCCAATGGGTGTTTGTAGGGTCAGACCGGGCCCAGACCCCCAATTTTCGGGCCATTTTTAGATAAACGGACATATCTTGAGCTATGGATTTCTGATAGTTGCACCGTCAGTTGTGTAGGATTCCTTGGATCGATTCGGGCATTTTGGTTTATTACACTCAAGGTTTTGGTGATGTTTGGGTACGACTGGGTTGGTTCGAACTTGAAACCAGCAGGGGCCTCGGAGCGGAAACACTTATAACATGAGGACCAAATGCCCGATTGATGTGCCGTCAACTACGTTGGATTCCTCTCGATGATTCGGTTCTTTTGAAATAATCAACTTGAGTTTTGATGCATTTGGAGTATGGTTAGGTTGGATTAGCTTATACACCAACCGAGCCCCTAGAAAGGAAAAACCAATAACTCTCAAACCAGACTTCTATTTGATGAACTGTCAACGACGTTAGTAATCTCATTCATAAACGGTTCCTTTGAGTATATCCCATTGGATTTCTGGGTACTATTGAGATACAGCCAGGTTGGATCGTACACGAAACCAACCGCGCCCCTGAAAAAAAGCCTAATAACTCATATACTGGGTGTCTGATTGACGCGTCGTTTATTGCGTTGAGATCTCTATGACATGACAGATATTTGTGATTCTTTTTTTTGGAGATTCGTGACACATCGAGTTTTGACTAGTGGATCATGGAGCGGATCCTCCCGGAGATGAGCATATGGAGTATGGTGACCTTGCAGCAGGCTGAGACCTGATGACTGCTTGTCTGATTCAATTCGGATTGACTTGTATAGCCAAGTGGGGAGCACTACATTGTGAGGTGGCAGACCCATGGCGGAGGAGAACTACTTCTTGAGGTGGAAGACCCATGGTACTCGATAGGATAAGTACCTCTGTAGGCTATGAGTTAGAGCACTACTTTGTGAGGGGGCAGACCCGTGGCGGAGGAGCACTACATTGTGAGGTGGTAGACCCGTGGTACACGATTGGAGGAGTAACTCAGTTGTCTAAGGTTAGTGAGTTGAACCTCAGAGTCGTGACAAGACTACTATGCTCAACAAGGAAGGAGTTATCCAGTAGCTGTGTTTTTTTCATCATGAATAAAATCCTGGTTTGAGCTGAGTCAATGACCTTTGTGTTTTCCTCATGATTGAGATGAGTTACTTGATAACTTAGTTATATGTATGGGAATTTAACTAAGTATAGGTTATCTATTGAGATATTTCTTTGTGGTTTATATTTTTGGTTTTAGTGATACCTTGAGGGTCTCGAGGTCCCTATTGAGTATCGTTATACTCACCCCTGCACGGACTATGCCCGCAACTTGTTGTGTTGGTTGCAAACGACACACAGCACTGATCGTGTTTGAGGATTGAAGAGCTGGACGGTATCAGGAGGTTGATCGCATGACAAGTCGGTACCCAGAGGAGACAGATGGACATGGAGTGATGAGGAGGTCATCTATACCTACCCTTCAGTTAGGAAGCCGGATGATGATCCAGGAGCTACTTCACCATTTAGTTGTTTGTCTTTTCAGTAGTAATTTCTTTCAGTTATAGCTGTACCTTTCTGTTGGGCTTGTATTTTCGACCTCTTTCTACTTTAAGCATACATGTTACTGCATTACTTAGTGTTTTCTTACATTTGTTCTCTGAGTGTGTGTGTTTACGTTTCATAAAAACAATGCCTTCCCTTTTTATCAGGATTTATGCCTTGGGTGCTAGTCGCTAGCCCCTGTCCTATGGAAGATGGGATTGGGGTAGTCATGGAATGGGCCTCGAAGACGGGTCATGAAAAATTAGAAACCTAAGAGTAGGTTCTACCACAGAACTCAGGACTCTGTTCTTTCTTTTCTATAAAGAAATAGTTTTAAGAGCACTATGTGTGGTTTTCAGTTCATGGAATCCAGTGTTGGTGTGGGTGGCCGATGTATCCATACACCAGGACCCTGCCTACTAATTTCTGACTCAGTGCACGAAAACACTGATTGCATGTGTGTTTTCAAAATTTTCTTTTAAGTCAGCTCAAACCAGGTCTGCTCACCATGTATAGTCTTTTGACCCTGTAACATCTTTTTCTTTCAGGATGTCTTCGCCTAGCCAGAATGCGTGGGTACCGAGTGGATAGTGCGATGATAGCTCACCGAGCTGCGAGGCCACAGTATATGGCCCTATTCTAGTTGAGACACCAGCGGAGAGTGCACGCCTCTTGAGTGCACTGCATGAGTTCTAGCGATAGAGGCCTCTGAGGTTTCGAGGTGAGTGATATTTTAAGACGTGTGGGTAATGGCTGGAGATTGTAGCACGAGAATTCAACCCAACTGGGACGCCAACATACATGATGGTCTACCTAGCTGTTAGTCTCTTTCAGGGAGCAATAGAGAGTTGGTGGAGACAAATGCTCTAGTTTTGCGATGAGATGACCTTCACCTGGTGAGACTTCAATAATTTTTTCAGGTCAGAGTTTATACCAGCGACTCTGCACTCTGAGTATGGTCATAAGATGCTACCTTTTCCACATGGTTTTCTGTCAGTAGTCGAGTCATATGTTGGTAGTAGACAGATGATGCAGAGGTCGAAGAGGACCAAACCTACCAGCGGTCGACCACACGATTTAGGATCGGTAGTGCATGGAACCTGGGGTGGAGTCAGAGCCAGGCATACCAGGAATTCACAGTGTTTCTCCTACAGCAGGCTTGGTCACATGGCACGTGGTTGTTCGACTCCCTGTACAGTTGATCCACATGTATTAGGGGAGCCACCGAGATAGAAGCAGTGGTGGGAGCTTGAGCAACAGCCAAGCGGTGGACAAGGTAGTAGATCTTCGGAAGTAGGTGGAAAGGAGTGGGACTCATTCCAGGCATGGAGGCCTTTGTTCTTGGTACTTTAGTTACCGGTTTGTTGTTGTTTGTGGTTGTGATGTGTCTTTTTAATTTGAGCTGAAATAATAAAAGAAACTTATCATTTGGAAATTTACTTTCTTGTCCTTTTTGTATGGTTGATAATAAGAGGATTCAGTTAAAACTATTGACTTGACCTTCGCTTTAGAGATTCCAACTAGAGTAGAACCAGAAAGCATGCATTGATGCCGATAGTGTGACTCAACCCATGGAGGAGAGAGTAACGGTTGGATCTCTTGGTAGTAGCGTTGAGGCCTTACGATGTCGTCTATGGCATGATTTAGTACCGTTCATGCCAGGATTGACCGTATTAGGAAAAGAACACGGTTCATCCAGGGGATGAGGCTAGATTTCACTTTTCGACAGAGGAATAATCTCAGCAGCTCTTTGGTAGAACGTAGAAAAAGAAGGCTGGAGATGAGTTCTTACATTTGGCTAGTCTCACCCATTGTTCATTGAGAGAACGGTTTACGGTTCTCTCCAACTCAATAGTCTCAGGTGTATCTTCTCTCAGAAGGACATGAACCTGAGACAACAGTGATGGATTGAATTCCTCTAAGACTATGACTTCTGGATATTTTATACTCCTTGGGAGGGGAACGTTGTAGTGGATGTGCTTAGTAGGAGATCAGGCATTCAGCTGTTAGGAGTGGAGAGATAGCAGGTGGACTCTTTTCAGTTATCCTTTCTGGATAGTGATGCAGTCAGCACGTGTAGAACCAGAGATGGTTATGGTTATGATGGAGAAGGTGCAGATCATCTAGGAGTGGATAGAGACTGCATAGACCTGACAAAAGTCCTATGCTGATAAGAGACGAGACCACTAGAGTTCAAGGGTGGAGAAAATGTTTTCTTATGGGTCTCACCTTGATGAGGTCAATGGATATTTGGGAAGGGTGGCAAGTTATCTCCACGATTCATCTGACCTTCCAAAGTCTCCAGCATAGTACGCAAGATGGCAAACTGCCTGGCCTTTCCACCTCAGATGCACCGGGTGCACTACGTCATTCACATATCTCATCTGAGGAGATGTGTGCACGACCTATCCGTCATCATCGACCTATACATCGATGATGGGGTGACTTTTACGAGGTTCTAGTAGAGGTTCAGGATCTAAAGGAGCAGGTTCTATGTGGACAGTCGAATCCTCTTTTGTGCTTTCGCTAGCAGCACGGGAACCTCCAGGAGGTCACATGGGAGCGGGAGGCTTAGATTCTTGCTTGGTGCCTCCTTTAGTTTCCCTACTTTATTTTTTATCATTACAGGGACGTAAATATCTGAGGTGGGAGTAATGTAAAGACCTGTAACTTTCAAGTAAATTTTATTCCTAATTTCATTGAAATTTTTCGAGTCTGTAGCTTCTGACGACACATGATTCTGAGGCCCAGTGTGCCCAGAATCAAATGCTGATGTTTAGCTTGGGTACATTCAGTAAACGAATAAGTGGGTTTTATATCTTCGGAACCGGTGATTGGAATTGAAATCCGAATGCACCAATGAACTCACAGTGCAGATAATTACTAAAGGGTACATTCACCTTTAATGCAATCGGGGCGGAGTGTTTGTTAGTTTTCTTAACATTGTGAAATAAAAATAATTTTTTTATTTTGAATTTCAATATTATTTGAATTAATGTAGGGATTCCACAACTCCAAATTAATTCAAGTAACTCTTCCCTTAATTAATTAAGGATGAAGCCTTTTTTATGGGGGGAGATCCGATGAAGAACTCCCTCTCCATCCTTTCCTCCCTCTCCTTCCTCCATAGTTTCACCACCACTGAGGCTCCATCTACTCCGACGAGACACCGATGAACCATAAAGGATCGGTAGTGTGGTGCGGGCCTAACGAACTACATTGACACTGATGTCTTCCCTGCGTCAGATCTGATGAGTGATGAACGACACATGGTAGGGGTTGTTATGTTCATGTTTTAATATCGTTCATCATCGTTCTTCAACTCTTGAGTATCGTTTGGCCGCATGATACCATATTGATAAGAAGGGCTCAGACCACATGATCACGTTCTGACCCTTCCCCTATTGTTTGTTGTTTGTGGACGATGTAGGCAAACTATGAAGAACCGGCTGGCGTTGTTCCGACCATGAGTGGATCATCAGTGCAGGATTGCCGGGTCACCGCAAAGGCGCGACACCGTCTTGTTGCATGGAGTAGAGCCGTACAGCTGCCCAGTCGGGCTGCGGCGGAGGGGCGTGGTGCCGCCGCGCCTTTCATGAGCTATAGGGGCCGCATCCGGGGCGGGCCATAGCGGTGGGGCACAACGCTGTCGATCCGTGTCGGTTGAATAGAGCTGTAGCCAAAGGCCACGACAGACCTGGAAGGGCCGCCGACTATGTCGTCCGCCGTTGCCACCAAGAGGTGGGACTCGAGGGTTGTCCTGCGATTACCCAAGGGCCGAACTTCATGGTTGGCCGTTTCAAAGAACTAGGGGGTGTAACCCCCCCAGATCATTGGCTAGGGTGGGCCCCACTGGGCGCCGCCACGCCACTGGTCGGCACGCCATGTGGCCGGCCACATGGGCCATAGGGGCCCGGCCGCGCTGGGCCACGTGGGCCGGGTCAGGCCGGGCTGCGGTAGACACAAGATACGACTTACTGGGCTGGACCCGGACCTGGGTCTGGTCAACCCGGTTCGGGCCGACCAAGGGGGTGTTGGGCCTGGTCGGACCGGGCCCAGACCCCATATTTTCGGACCATTTTCAGTTGAACAGACATATCATGAGCTATGGACCTCCGATTGACACACCGTCAGTAGTGTAGGATTCCTTGGATCATTTCGGTCGTTTCAGTATGTTACACTCAAGGTTTAGGTGATGTTTGGATACTGCCGGGTCGGTTCGAACCCGAAACCAACCGGGCCCTCGTTGCAGAAACACTTACAATTTGAGGACCGGACGTCCGATTGATGTGTCGTCATCCACGTTGGATTCCTATCTATGAGATTGTTCTTTTGAAATATTCCACTTTATGTTTGGATGTAGTTGGAGTAATGTTGTTTATTTTAGCATATAAACCAACCGGGCCCCCAGAACGGAAAATCCAATAACTCTCCGACCGGACGTCTGATTGACGAACCTTCAGCGGAGTTGGTAATCTCATTGATAAATTATAATTTTGAGAATATCCCATTTGAGTTCGGGGTACTGTTGAGATACGGACGGGTTGGTTTGTACACGAAACCAACCGGGCCCCCGGGACAAAAAGGCTAATAACTCACAGACCGGGTGTCCGATTGACGCGCCGCCTGTTGCGTTGAGTTCCTTATGATTTTACGGCTCTTTGTGAATATTCTTCATGGGACTTAGTGAAACATGGAGTGTCGACTAGTGGCTCGTGGATAGGATCCTCTCGGAGATGAGCATACGGAGTATGGTGACCTTGTAGGAGGCTGAGACCTGATTACTTCTTGACTGATTTGATTCGGAGTGACTCGTATAGCCCAGTGGGGAGCAATAATTTGTGAGGTGGAAGACCCATGGCGGAGGATCACTACATCGTGAGGTGGCAGACATGCGGTACTCGACAGGAGGAGTACCTCTATAGGATATGAGGTGGTGCACTACATTTTGTGGTGGTAGACCCATGGTGGAGGAGCACTACTTTGTGAGGTGGAAGACCCACGATACTCGATAGGAGGAGTACCTAAATAGTCTAACAATAGTGAGTAGCACCTCAGAGTCTTGACAGGACTACGTGGATCGACAGAGGAGGAGTTATCCAGAAACCGTGTATTTTCCATCATGAATAAAATCTTGGTTTGATGTGAGTCTATGACCTTTGTGTTTTCCTCATGATTGAGATGGGTTACTTGATAACTTAGGTATATGTATCAGCTTATACCTAAGTAAAGGTTATATGTTGAGATTTTTTTTTGTTTTTCCTTGTTGGTTTTAGTGAGACCTTGAGGGTCTCAGGTTCCCTATTGAGTATCATTATACTCACCCCTGCATGGTCTATGCCCGCACCTTGTTGTGTTGGTTGCAGACGACAGATATCACAGATCGTGGTTGAGGATTGTAGAGCTGGACAGTACCTGGAGGTGGATCTCTTGACGAGTCGGTACCCTGAGGAGAAGGACGAATGTGGAGTGCTGAGGAGGACATATGTACCTACCCTTCAGGTAGGAACCTGGAGGACGATCTAGGTGTTGCCTCACCATTTAGCTATTTGTATTTTCATTTGTACATTCCATCAGTTGTAGCTATACCTTTATGTTGGGCTTTTATTTCCGGCCCCATTGCACTTTCAGCATACATGTTACTTCATTACTTAGTGTTTGCTTCCGATTGTTCACTGAGTGTGTTTCTTTACGTTTCATAAACGAAATGTCTACCTTTTTTATCGGGATTTATGACTTTGGTGCTAGTCTTCAGGCCCTGATCTATGGAAGGAGGGCCTGGGGTAGTCACGACACGGGCCCCGAGGATGGGTCGTGACAATCTATATCACCCCACATTTTTATTACACAACTTCAATTAAATTGAACAAATTATATGATATTTTAATGTTATATTTCTTGGAAATAAGTTACATAATATATGAAAACAAAAAACATCCTTTTAATGAACTTGTATGTATTATTCATATATTATTCTTATATAAAAGTTTAATATCCCATTACCTATGGGTTTTCATCAAAGGAATGTGTTATCATACCACACTGTAAGGAGAAACAAGGGAAATAGTTTACATGAGATTTTTTTAAATTCATAAGAACATTAATTATATCAGTGTAGAAAGAAAAATATTATTTCATACATTCAAATTCTTATAACCATGGGGTTTCACCGGGGACTTTTAAATATTACCAATTTTATTCACTATGGTATAATAAAACATGACATCTATAGATATTTAATTCTTTACCCAATTCATTATAGCTCTATAAGGGTTCACCCATAATATTTATGAATCCCCATGTGACCCACATAGATCATAATCAAGCATCACAGAAATAGCTCACAAAGAATAAAAAAGCAGGTTTTGTATCAAAATCAAGCTGTTTGTAAAAGTTCTTAAAAACACAATCGTTGTTTCATTTGTCACCAATCGAATGTGAATGAGGGATTTATGTATGTCAATTAAATAATGGAATGAAATTTTATTAAATAACTTTGAATACCCCATGAAAATAAATTTGTTTTGTAATTACATTAAATAAAATAAATGAATATTCCTTAAAAATTAATGCATAATTTTGGGATGAAAATTCTATCACATAACAAGTATAAAATATGATTGTAAATAACATTAAAAAGATAGTGTCCAATGGAATCCAATTCATGAGTGAATATAAATTTATATAAAGGATATTATTTAATGGAATAATACCATATTAAGTAAATTTGGAAAATATACCACAAAAATGGATCTTGAAAGGAAGGTAGAAGTGGACATTTCCCTTACATTGATGGGTAACTCTTAAAACATGTTGATTGGGAACTTGGGGGCTTAATAAAACCTTGGGAGGATTAAATGGGAGGTAAAAATATCATATGATTATATATTAATAATTTTATGTAAATTTAAAAGGATAAATGTTTTGGTATTTATAGTAAAAGAGAGGCATTTTTAATTGATTTCTTTGGACACCTTCATTTATGTATTTGCAAAACCAAGGTCTTCCCCATTGCATTTTCCCATGGTATTGAAAACGTGGGAAACATAACATGTAATTATAATTTACAGAAGTATATAAGAATTTAATATTACATAACACATCATTATTATTTCCTTAAACATGCATAAAATTAAAAACTATATTATTACTATTCAACGGAAAACAAAATATTTTTTAAAATTATAATAATTTTACCATAAACTAATTTAGACATGATAATTTCAGGAATTAGTTTTTTATATCATAATTATTATATATTTATTTAAAATTTTCCTTCTAAAAATTAAAATCCTTAGTAAATAACCAAAATAGCAGGTAGAAAATGTATTGTAAAATGCATAGTAATATTACCGACACAAACAAAATTAAAATTATTTTATCAATTAAATTTAAATAAAACTGGAAAAATCATATTATTTCATGAAAATTAACATTATTCATAATATATTTTTATATTATAATGATTATTTAATTTTTAGAAAGTACAATTTCTAATCGAAAAATCAACATATCAGATTCATTTTCAATTTTGTTATGAAATTTTTTTCATAAAATGGAATTGATGGAATTAAAATAATATTTATAAGATGTATTTAGTATTTATGAAACCATGGAATATAACATAACCCATTATTAAAAATTCATGCTCCCTATGATTCAGGTGTGCAATGGTGGTAGATTCGTGCGAGGGATCAACTAACTTTGGAAGAGTTGTAATCTCTACTAACTTAAGCTTCCACCAGGGGAGATTTTTTTCAAGCATTATCTTCATAAGAACGAGTAGTGTTTGGTTAGGAGAGAAAACCAATGATGATACATCCATCCAAAATAATGAAATATGGGCTTCAAGAAGCACAATTAAACTTTTTTATGGCAACATACTCTTGTTTCTGTATCAATTTTCATTTGTAAAAATTTTACTTATAAACTCTAACTATAAATTTAGATTATTATCATGTGTATAGTTATGAATAGTCATATTGTCCTATGTTCATATAATATTAGGAACATGATTGTGAAATTTCATATTATTGTCACTTTATTATTATAAGGATATAGTTATCTTGAGTAAAACATAATATAACAATAATTTTAAGAAAAAAATTATTATTCAAACTGTTTGGTTCATTATAATATACCCCCTTAAGAAATTTCATCCAAAAAATTTCAACATTTTCTCTCTATTGAGAATAGGGGTGGGTACTTTTTTCTTTATTGTCTCATATAGTTCTGATGTGGCTTCTTCATATTTTTTGTTCTTCCACAAAAAAAATTAATGAGGTGGGTAGTCATGTTACATAAAACATTTCCTCTGTAGTCCCAGATCAAAACAAGCTTCTTCTTATAAGAGAGTTCATGTCCAATTTGTAAAAAATCGGGATTAATTACATGAGTAGGGTTAGGTTTGTAAATATAGAATATATATACATTGAAAACATCTTGAACATTAGAAATATTTGGAGTATTTTCACAATGATAGGCCACTTCTCATATTCGATCATGGATTTCATATGATATAATGTACTTAGGGATAGACATACTTTTATATTGAAACTACATCACTATCTTTTGAGTTAAAAGTTTTAGGAAGACATTGTCACCAACATCAAACTGCATGTCCCTTCCACATTTATCTGTATTGATCTTCTTCCATCTCTATGCAACCATTATACGTTGTTGGATGTAATGATCCATTTTTGTCATCTCTTTCTCAATATGATTCAAAAGAAGCTTTCTCTCACAAGATTTTTTCCAATAAGTATCGTATGTATGGATCTATCAATATAAAGATTCATTGGGTGACATTTGAATACAATAATAAAATATATTTATATATGCGAACTGAAATAAAAAATATTTAGATCCCATCAAACATTAAATTATATCAAGAATGTTCTCATCATGGCCATAAGTGTCTGAATAGGCATTCAAGATTGTCTATAAAATTGGGTTAAATTGGACATGATGAAATTAAATTTGATACTCATATAATGTTGAATAATTATCTAGGATTTTGATGTGATCCATTGATCATGATCAGATATGCCAGATAGTTGTACAACATGAAAACTTAACACATCTTTTACTTAAATCTTGGAAGGTTGGCCGAGAGAGAAATCTCCCAAATATCAACAAGAAGTGTAGTCTTGGTGAGATGGTCCATTATAACCCATATCAAATTGTTTTCTTTGGATTATTTAAGTAAAATAGTGACAAATCCCATATTTTTATTGTATCAATTCAATTTTGTTTATGGGATGAGGTTGTAATTCTAATATACTAAGTTGTATCCCTTCCTTCACTTGTTGACACGCCAATAAACTAGTAGTGTAGTGAGAAATCTCTCTTTTCATGTTATCCAAAAAATAATTATCATGAAGGTCCCAATACATTTTTTTTCATCTAGGATGTATAAAAAATGTAGACATATGGGCCTCATCCATGATTTTCTACTTTATTCCTAGAATAGCTAGAACATGTAGCCAGTTATGTAACTTTCATACTCCTACTTGATCAATATTGAACTGAGGAAACATTCTATCCATCACCACCTCTATATTATTTTTATACAAATTATGCAGTCTTTGTGATTTCTTGATCATCTATAGAAATGATGGTTTATTAATCTTTTGGTGTGGGGATAATATTTTCCCTTAAATTACTATTCACATATCTAGTTTTACAATATCTTTCATCAATTCATCTCATTAAATCCTCATCATTTCCAACATAATAGGGTCCTTCCTACATAATGCATCAGGGACATTGTTTACACTTCTGGAATGCTGATGAATTCAACAATCATAGTCTTTTAGATGTTCGAAACACCTCCTCTATCTCTTGTTCAATACCTTATGGATGAAAATATAATTCATTCAATTACTATCTATGTATATATCAAATTTTACAACAAAAATATAGTTCCTCTATATCTTTATGGAAAAAACAACCATAACCAGCTCTAGGCCATGCATAAGATAATTCTTATCATGAGAATTCTACTATCAATATGAATATGAAATCACAATGTCATTTAGAATGAGGACAAACCTATTCAATTTTAGAGATGAAATCTTTCTCTACTATAGGGTATATTTAACATAGGTTTAGTGACCAATATCTTCTTCATATTATGGAATATTAGTTCACAATAATTGTTTAAATTAACTTCACCCCTTTTCGAGTTAACATGGTTAGTTGATTAGATATTCTTTAAATTTTTTTTTCAGAAACACCATATAATATACCATTAATAAAAGAGAACAATGAATATCAATTACTATTGTTGGACAAGGATAGTCATAGACAACCATAGTCTTCACAGGGTGAACTGATATTCCTTCATTCGTTACAATGTTCCCCAAGAATGGAACATTTTGTTACCAAAAATTAAATTCTCTAAACATTCCAAATAGCCTCTCTTTTCTCATAGTATTCAATATAACCCTATGAAAATAATCATTCTACTGAATAATTTTGGAATATATCATAATATCAACAATTAAAAATACAAAAATGTTTTCAAGACATTCCTTAAAAAATCTATTCACAAAATCTATAAAATCGCATAACAAATAGTCAAGATGAAGAAAATTTCAACAAACTAAAAATTCCATTATATTGATCAAAAGGGAGTTGTTGGTATATTCTCTTTATTCACCCTCAATTTATGATAACATTATTGAAGATAAATCCTGTAGAGTAATTAATCCCCATGAAGCTGTTCAAATAAACACTCAATTCTAGGAAGCAAGTGTTTTTTCTTTACTATGATCTCGCTGAGTTCTCTATAAGAAATGCATATCATCATTGATCCATAGATATGTTTTACAAATAGAACAGGTCCTCCCCAATGGGTTATAATTGTTTAGATGAAACCCTTCTCCAAATTATCATTGATTTGATTTGTTAATTTCTCCATCTCCACATTTTATAATTTATATGTTATTAGTGATTTTGGCTTCGATCAAATCATGAGTTAAATGGTGAAATCTACCACTCCATCTAGGGGTGGTCAAAATAACTCCTTAGGAAATACATCAATGTATTATGGAATGATGGTGACATTCCCTATGTGTAATAATTAATTTCTTTCTTCATATTCATGAAAAACTCTATAATGAAGGATATGGGGGGTGCTTCCATAAAAAGATAAGGTGAAAATATATTTATCTAGAAAAATTGATTTTATATTTAGAACTAATGAGATTTACTTGCTTCTTCAGGACATCTTTGCATTATTTTTTTATTGTCAGTCCATCCCTAGTATAATATGGAACTCAAGTATAGAAAAGGCTTCTATATTTTTGATGAGATCATCCTTATTAATGTGAATACAAGAGATTATGTATACTATTGATGCTTGGATAATCATTCCATGATTCATGAATGATAATTATACTTCTAGAAGATTTGGTATTGAATATATATTTTTTGAAAACATTAAGGAAATAATGGAATATATTGAACATGAATCAATGAATATTTTTTCTAAATTTTAGAGAATAATGAGGGTTCCTACAAAGAAAAAATTTAGAGTTTCAAATTATGTTATCAGGATAAAAAAGAACAAACATTATCCATTATCCTATACTAAGGATGATAGTGATTTCCATTCAATAATTTCATATCTGGATAGAGATAAATGAAGTGAATAAGTTGTCCATGCATTATGAATTGTACCTTTAGTAGGTCTGGAACAATCTCCCATTTGTGGTTAGTGTGGATAATTTTAGGCTTCATCTAACTATGATAGTTCTCATAAATATAGACTGATCTCTTCTACACTTTTAACATTTCCCACTTCAAAGAAATAAGTTCACAAAATTCTTCATCCCTCATTTGATTCATGTGAGAAGCAGAACATGATTTCCACCCCTTACATGATCAAAAATTCTCTTCATGTTTGGTTATAAAGATATATAACTTTAATTCAATTTTGAGACCATTTCATCTAAAATATATATATTTCAACCTCCAAAGCACTTTCTATAATCTATTCATATGTTTCACAGTCTTGATTTTTAATATTATTTGATATATGAGGTCTTAGTAAACCAAGGAATCCATTAATATTCCCATTAGGAACCATTACAATGCTAGATGTGTAATGTGATAGTATTGTGAGGTTATTTTAATAGCTCACTCTATATTAATATTTCTTATGATTCTTGTCTATGAATTCATTCACCATTTTTATTTTCATTGAACGATGGAAATATTATTTGAAAAAGTATCCGCAAAACTATTCCCACTCTATATATTCAATATCCCACTCTCATTGTATTTGTAACCAGTGTCCACTAGTGATCAACTTATTCCTCTATGTGGTACACAGTCAGAGTGACTTTTACTTGTTCTGAATAATGGACTACAAATAAATTCCATATAAGTTATCATTTGTTCTGCAATAATGTGTGTGTATATTCATTGAATGATGGTGGATGTCAACATATAAAGGACTCAACATAAATTTTTTCTCATTGAGTTGACTCTATTCTTTTGGCTTCATTCTGGTTATTGTTTACATCTCATGTCAAATGATTCGTTATTTTTAGGGATTTTTCTATCCTAGCTATCATCAGAAGTTTTTCTTTTCCTGGTTTGTTGTACTCAAAATTTACCCAATTCCTCCTATTTCCAGATATTTTCTAGAAGAATAAAACCTTTGTAAGAAACTTTTTCTTTAAAATAGGATTATTAATATAAATTAATTTCATTTCTTCAGTAATCATTAAAAATTATGAAATTATTTAACATCAATTATATTATTAAAAATTATTTATAAAGGTTTATCAAATGTAACACCACAAAAATCTAAACAACTACATTACATTCGATAGCCTCTATGAAACTCATCACTAATGGCATAAGGTAATATAATATCCATAGACTATAAAATAAATTAACTATTTAAAATTACTTCAATACATGATATATCTTGTAATGAATGCAACATTGGGTTATATTTCATCACACACAAGAGTTATTTCCTCAATACCTTCCGTTACAAGCAAGAACGGGTTTCAAAAAATATAAATATTTTATTAAAATATTTTTATTTTATATAATATGATATAACATAACTGTTATGTCAGATTTTATAAATAAAATTGAACAACATGTGAATATTTATTATTTATACAAATATTAAATGAATTTATTTTTTACCAATTAATTAGAAACAAAAATACGAACCAATTTAATATAAATAGAATTTTTTTATTTTTATGCTTCCAAAGGAGTTATATCATAATGAACATAATAAATTATAATTTTAAAATTATTTTAATGCAATATGTGTGGTATAAATTCAATAAAATATTGTTTACTTTCATTCTATATGGTTGATAGGCAGAAGATATGAACAAACCTAATTTCACACAAAAATACCTCTATTCAGAGAAAAGAAAATTTACCATCTTTTAATGGATAAACCATATTAAATATGTATATTGAAAAATTAATTGATATTATATGTCAATATAATAATAAAATTTTATATAAAAACATAAAAATTTTCTATGGTTATTTTTTAATTTTTTTGGAAATATAAATTTTTTAATTAATAGTTTAAAATATTGACTTTAATTCCAAAATTGCTTTATTATAGAATATATATATATGGTTATATAATAATTTTAATTCATTTTAAGTTTTAATTATCTTGAAATTTTTCCAATTAATCCAATTTAAGAAAATTAAATTAATTTAACTACGAAATTGAATGTGACAACTTATCAATCTCTTGGACATTTTTACTTCAAGGACTTGCATTGTCATCCTATATGCAGGATGAATCTCAAATTAATTTCAACCACATTCTTATTATAATTAATAAAAATAGTTTCCATAGCATTAATCATAATAATTTATATTGAAAAATAATAACCATAGTTTTTTATGAAATATATTTGTGAATGTAATTAATATTAATTAAAACGATTAAAGTTAAATTATGTATAATATGGGACTAAACCATACCTTTAAGGGCCCATACAACATATACAATACTCCATGAGCTATTTTCGTGCCATATATGGAACATTACATATCTTTTTAAAAAATATTACCGTAATTGTATCCACAGGAAACATGGAAAATGTCGTAGGAACTCATTTGTCTAAATATTACAAGAGTGCCACTCAACCATAATAAAATGACCTCATATCCTCCAACTTCCTCACACATCTCTATAATGTTTCGCATGATCAGGATATTCCAAAACAACTACTAAATATTTATCTAATCAATCAAGAAGCCTCCTCATTGGGAGAAATAAATCCCTGATGGATTTGGATCAAATCAAAAGGATTTACCCAGATAAGGGGTAGAAAACTTTTTCAATTATTTTAGTTTTATTTAAAATATACAAGCCCTAAAATATTTTTATGTAATGATTGAATAAAAACACCAGTATCCTAAATATACTATTAATTTGAAATTCTACAGTTTTACTTACACTCACAAATATATCCATTTAATATGTAACGAACATACTATTTCATTGTACGTCGAACTTTCACCTCACATGATAATGATTGTTCATTTTTCATTAAAAATGATCATGGTTTTATATTTTGAAGGATACCATATTTATATAATATATATTTTATTATTATTAGTTTTTATACTTCTATATCAATTTTATGAATCATACCTTTAATACTATTCATTTTGTGATAATAAGAAAATATCATTTGAGTATCAGTGGACCACCACCACCTCAAAGCGATGTGGTTCAATCATACTATACATGGGTCATATAAATTATGGTTTTCATTAAAAATATGTAACATAAACAAAATATATATGAAATTCATAACATAATTACCTTTTTGTATATATAATATATATAATTTTCTTTACATCCAATCCACATACACTAAAAATGTGATAACATCATTCAAGGATGTATAGACAACCTCCTCCTCGACATGATGTGATTCATTTTAAACCATAATATATATATATATATATGAATATTTAATATTTTATATATGATATTATTATCATCCTAACAATTTATAATTAAACATACCTTTATTCGATAACTATCATTAAAAAAAATTTACTCATGTATGTGTACGACCTTCCGTATCCATGATTGTAACATTTATTAATTTTCAATAACCATATTTAGTGGTTGTATTTTGTATTATAAAAGATATATAAATATTATAATTATATAATGATTATTATTCTGGACATGTTTATGTAATTACCCATTTGACCATAGTTGACACGATGAAGATTATTTTGAAATAAAAACAGAATTTTTTTGTAACAACCAATGTAAAATTATGTGTTTTAGTAGTTGTACAAAACATAGTAATAAGTGAAACAGATGTAATGGTAATCCTAAAAAATGTTACTATGAAATTATATAATTATTATATGTTTTTTTAGTATTATAAAGACACAAGAGACATTTCTGGAGCAAGGTAAGGGATTTCTTCTCAATTTAAATCCATTTAGACATATTTGTTGTTATGCACATAGATTCTTTTATATTGTATATATATTTCCCTTTTACAAGTTACATCATGAACCTCCTAATTATCATAAACATAAATGTTTCATTTTTCGTTATTCCATCATGGATATTATTATTCAAATGTTTCAATGTGGTATGTGGATATTTGGAATGTTTAATGATTATTCTCTTCATGATTGTTTCTAATGATTATATACGCAATATGAAATCCTTTTGTGATTGTTAGCCTTATTTTAAAATAATTAGTAAATTTTTGGGAACCAAATTTATTATATATTTTGTATATACAACCACTATTTTATATAATATAATGATTCATACATTATTTATGATATTTAGAGTTTCATTATTAATTATTTCATTGAAGGGGATTTATGTTAAATGTTATAGAGTGGAAATTTATTTCCTTACCAAATTTCTGCTTATTGGTTTAAATTATATCCTTGTTGTCATTAATTTTATAAGATTGCGTATATAATTAATTTCACTATCTATTGGTGTAATTCATCTTCTTTATTTAAATTTATTGTTGAAACACATAATTTACTCATTTGTTAAATCTCGATCCAACAATATAATCTTATCATAGGTTTACCATTCAATAACATTTTTTTCGGGATTATATACAAATGAAAATTTTTCATAGGAAATTATGTTTTTATTATCTAATTAACCCATAATTTTTTGTATCCACTGGGTATTCATAACTTTTATTAAGATATGGAATCATTTTTCCTCTCTTTGGAACTAAAAATGTTTTTGAAAATGTTTTACATAAAACCCCACAATATTTCATTCTTATTCAGATAACCTGTTTTCTTCTAGAAACCATGTTTTCAAATTTAATTTTCATAATAAATGTTTTTTCAAAATTGTTATGAAAAAAAGTATATTTTCCACAAGAATGTATTCCAAATATATTTTTATATTTATTCACCAAAGAAAACAATCTTCTATTTTACTTCACAACGGATTTATTTTATTAATGCCATCCTTATTATTCCCATGGATGGTTTATAATTGATTTGTCCATGGATATCATTAACATTAACCTCCTTGATTTATCTGTATGTCCCTATTTAAATATTAAATCTCTAATTACCAATGAACAATGAATTTTACCTGAATTATTGTTTTCCAATATCATGGATGTTACTACTGCCTAAATATTATACCATTTTATATGAGGTGTCTAATTGGAAATTTATTTCGCTATTTAGGATAATATTAATAATTTTTTATTAGGTATTTCATATGGATGATTGATAAGGTATATTTTTTATTGATTAAATCAATTTCTTGATATTAAAAATTCATTGTACATGAAATTATGTGTGGATCCTGGACATTATATTGCCCCTCAATTTATCATTAGGTTATCATGATAAAAATAAGTTGTTCGAATTAAATTGGTTTCTATCCATTGATTTAAACTATTAAGATAATGCATCTTGATAGTATATGTTTTCAAGTTCCTCAGATATGAAATCCATTAATTAATCATTTCTTTATTTTAGTTTATGTTATTATTCACCAATGATATTTTTCATTGACATATCATTTGATACATTAAATTTTTAGTTCATTGATTTAATAGATTGTGTTTTATCTACATACCATTCCATAATTATTTTTACTTATGTAGATCATTGAATGAAATGTGTTTTAAATCACATTGCTTTAATTTTTATTCAGATCCAATTATTCCAATTTATAACACTAATATTTATTCAGATATTTTTAGTACCCTAATTAGTATTCACATTGATTCATTATATATTCTTTTTTCTTCTCTCCTTTATAGTCATTTTTTCTCACACTTATTTTGTTTTCTTTTCCTATGATTCCAAAAAGTGTTCTATGAAAGATATGTAAGGATACTCTAGATGAAATAATGTAATCCTCAAATTTATTTAGAAATAAAATATATATTGTAGATAGCATATAAATTTTAATGAATGACTAATGTATTTATCTTGATTACCCAGAAAACTAAACAGTTTGTACTTTAGGATTTGATACCTTGTAATGATAATAATGAAATTGATATGAGACACTGACTATGGGATTTGTAGGGTTAGGGTACTACCATTGTTTTGAAAGGATGTTTTGTATCAAAATTGGTAAATAGATTTAGGAAATAAATATTTTTCGAACATAACCATATGGTATAATTTTTGGATAATTTTAAAATAACAACATAGAGTTATGAAAAAGTATAAATTATGTGGAATTTACAAGTAATACATTCCATTCGGGATACTAAAAGTTGATTGGGTTCAAGAACATTTGTACTTATGAATAATATATCCTACAATGTGTTCTGAGACAAAATTTGGGTAACTGGGTAGATGACAATGATCCTTTTTGTGAACCTGTTTTTAATCTACCATATGATATGCTTAAGAAAATTTAATTTTTCATTACATACCATTAATAATGGTTAAAATAGAGAATAAAAATAAATATCCTAGGTTAAACCTATGGGGTTTTAATTTAAAATAAGGTATCTTGATTTTGAAATTGTAGAAATGATGTTGTTGATAAACATTACAACATTGAAGGACACATTTTAAAATAAAACTGTTGATGTATTTCTATATTTGGTTTGTATTAAAAATATTTGTTAAAAATATTTTTTGTAATTAAAATTATTTCATGTATTTCCATTAAATATAATTATGAAGTTATATTAATATTGTTTTAGAAATGTAAAAATGATATTTCAGGTTATAACCTATCAAGTCCTACAATGCCCGGGATCTTGAACCAATGACCAAAGGATGATAAAGATTTTTTTGCAATCTACTAGCCAACGTAATATCCTTATAAAATTTTCATTGGTTTTTATCAATATTATGAATAAATTTTAATGATATACCAATAGTGTCACTTTTAGGATTAGAGATTAATCTACAATCCATATTGGTACTTGAATATAGTTAAATAAAAATAGTTAGACTCATCACTCTTTTATGGGCCTTATGATCCTTTAATGTTTTATTTTATTCTCCAAGCATGAAAATTAATTTTTGAATGAATTGTAAAATTGGAGAAAGACCAAAAAAATGTTAAAATTCTGTTAATAAATATATATCAAGTATTTATACATAAGAAGTAAAATTATTCATCCACATTTATAAAAATTATCTTAAAAATAATTTTTTAATACATTAATATTAGTGGAAATGATGGTCTTCTAAATCATTATATAAAAATGGATTTGAGGCCCTAGAAAATATATTGATCATTAATTTTTATAATTTATTACCTTTATCATTCCCTATAAATATTTATTTTTTTCCTCCATGTATTGTTACTCTATATTACATGAATGATCTAATACTTAGAGACCTCGTTACATGATAGTCCATGCGACCTTTTTTGTTCACATTATCACTTATCAAGAGGATGTATTACAGACCCTTTTAAAAATATTGGATTTAAATATTGGAAATATAAAAAATATATATTACAAATACTAAGTTTAAATTGTAGGGACCCAATTAAATTAAGGTTGGGAGAATGTAACTCTCCATAATTCTGAAGTACATAGCTGTATTTGACATAGTGTATGACACACATCACCATGAATGTAACATATTATAATATCCTGAGACACATATATATATTTACTGTTTTAAATAAAATCATTTAATTAAATATCATTTAATTCTTACAACCCTCGTCAGCTGTCATCACACGCAAGATCGACATTCCTCGATAGCTTGTGTTTTCTAGACCAAGATTCGCTAAATAATAATATATTATTAAATTTTATTATTTAATATAATAGTATACTACCATGATTTATTGTAATGAGTAATGAATAGAATTAAATAAATTATGAAAATTTATAGTTTACATAAATATAACCTGAATTCATTGGTCACAATTTAATTATAATTGAAAATAAGAACTAATTGGATTTAAAAAGAAATATTATTATTTTTTGCATCCAATAGTGTTTTCTCTCAATGAAAATAATCAATTAAAATTAAATAATTATTTTAATGAAATATATATGTTATATATTCAATAAAATATTTTTTTTTCATCCAATAGGTTTTATGTGCATAAGCTATGAGAAATCATATTTCACACATAAAACCCTATATTTTTATAAAGGAAATTTTACACCCTTTTAATGGAAAAGCCAATTTAAATAAAAAAATCGAAATATTTATCAATTTTATATATCATAATAAACCTCATTTTTCTATTATAAATATAAAAATTATCTTAGGGTAAATTATGTTTATATTTTTTGTTGACATATCTTTTTATAATGAATTGTTTAAAATAATTAATGTTTCATCAAAACTACCTTTAATCTTTTCTATTTATTATGATAAATTATAATATTAATTGTAATTATAGTATAATTAGATCATAAATATATAAATTTATTCAATTAATTTTATTGGAGTCAATTATACTTTGGAATTGAATGTAAAATCTTATCATTCTTTTGGACCTTTTAACTTAAATAACCTCCACTATCGTCCTTCCCGTGGGAGGAATTTTAAATTAATTTATTCCACATATATGATTATAACATGGAAAAATAGAATAAATATTTAGAATAATAATTAATTATAATTTAAAATAATACCACTATAATTATTTGCATAAATTATTAATGAATTTAATTAAAATTAATTACAACGATGAATGTTAAATTTTGAATAATAAGTCACTAAACCATAACTGTATGGCCCAAAACACGTATAAAAATGAACAAAGGATATTTTATAGCCAAATATTTTCCATATAAACAATTTTAGATGAATTTTTCTATTTTAGGGATCACTTTACCCATCTAAAATGTTGTATGGATTTTATTGTCAAAATATTGTAGGAGTGTCACTTCTCCAATACTATCAAATGGACTTCTTTACTCCAACATCCTAACACCTATCAAGACACATTAGCATGAACATGATACTCCAAAATTATTCCTCAACATACCTCCCCTAATCATATAATCCTTAATTGGGAAGATATAAATGGAATAAAATCATTGGTTCAAACCAAAAGTTTTTACCCGAAATAGTAGTATTAAATGATCTGATACTTTTCAGTTTTATTTCAATTATTAAATCCATCAAAAATTATAATAGAATGTTTTTTTTAAAAAATAAACCCTATATTTATGATGATGTTATATTCTACGGGTTATACCTACACTCACACACACATCCATCCAATGGTTAAGAAACATATTATTTCTGTGTACGACGAACTGCCAATTCACAAACCGATGATCGTTCCTTTTTTTACCCACATTAATGGTTGTCCAGTATGATGGAAACCATGTTTATATATGATACTTATAGTATATATATTGAATTTATACATATTTCATACTTTTATTACACATTCCTTTTATACTTTCCATTTTTCTTTAATATGATAACTTTGTTTGAGGAAGTGTGGACAACTGCATGCTTAGGGCAGCGTGATTCATTCATACAATACATTTAATTTATAAAGGATGGTTTTAATAAACATATGTGACATTAAAAATCAATATATTATATTCATGATATAATTACCCATTTGGAAACAAAATATATATCATTTTCATTAATACCCTTTCACACTCACTTAAAAATTGGTAATGTTATTAGTGGACGTGTGGACTACCGCCTCCTCGACATAATGTGATTACTTTTGCACCCCAAGAAATATATATAGTTATATCTATGATTAAATAATATTATATATTGGAAAAAATTTCCAATCTAGAAAGATAAAATTATACTTAACTTCTTTCTATAACGATCAATGAAAAATGAAAACATTCTCATGTATGCATACGACCTACCGTATCCCGGAGTGTATAATTGATTCATTTTTCATAACCATATATAATTATTAGTATTAAAAGTATAATATATGTATAAATATGATAATTATTTCAGGATTATTATCCAGGATATGTATATTTAAAGACCCATTGGGACATCATTTATCTACGAATGTTGTTTTCAACACATAAACCAAATTATTTTAGGACACCTGATGTAAAATTACATTTTTAATTAGTTATATACAACATAGTAATAAGTGAAATAATATTAATGTATAATATAAAAATTTATGTCAAAAAATTAAATTATTAACTTATATTTTTTTCATTCAGGAATATTAAATCACAAGAGACATGTCAGATTCATGTTAGGGGTTTTGGTATCAATTTACATTCCATTAGGACATTTTTGTTGTAATGTGTCTAGTTTGATTTATAAGGTGTGTAAATTTCATTTGGACAATTTATTCCACGAAAATAATTATTCTAGTGATATTATATGTTTCATTTAATGTTATTTCTTCATATAGATTAAGATTCAAATGACCTAATATGGTATAAGACACAATGGGAGGTTTAAATATTATTCTTCTCAAGAATGTTTTTAATGATTTTCTTTTAAATCACAATTACATTTGTGATTGTTGGCCTTATCATAAAATAATAAAAAAAATATTTATGATATCAATTTCTCATATATGGTATACATTATTACAGATTTTCACTTAATGTCGTGATTCATTTATTCTTCATTGTATTTTGATTTTCAATATCAAATATTTCAAATAATGGGATTTCAGTTAAATTTAAAAAAGTGGAAACAAATTTTATAACCCAAATTCTTTTCATTCATTTATATTACCTCCTTTTTTCATTATTTTTCCATGATTATGTGTATAATTATTTTTTCTATATAGTTATTTTTTTCGCTAATATATTTGGACTTTTCATTGACACACATAGTCTACACCATGACAGATTCTCATTCATGCATTATAATGTTTTCAATGATTTAATTTATATTCTCGTTTTGTTTAAGAATATTTACAAATAATTTTTAATTGGATAAAATGATATTATCATTGTCTAATAAAATATTTAGTTTTTTCTTCCTCTTATTATTCATTACAATAATTAAGTAAATGTATTATTTTTTAACACTTTGGAACTCAAAATTTTATAGGAAATGTTTTTATGAAAACCCAAATTCCTTTATTTCATTAGTCAGAGAACCTATTTTCCTCGAGCAACCATTTTTTTAAGGTGATTTTCAAAAGGAATGGTTTTAAAAAGGATTTTTATAACAAAAATACTTTCCTTATGTTTTTTTAATGATTTTATTCTATTCATCAATTAAGAAACCATTTATTTTACTGAACATCATAAATATTTTTTCGTACCATATTTATTCTTCCTCTAGATAGTTTGTGATTGATTTGATCGAGGATATAATTCACATCAACATACTCAATTTATTTTTTAGTCCCCTTGAAATATTCAATCAATTATGGTCACTGAACATTTAATTTCCACTCAATTATCTATTACCTTTATCATGGATATTATTGTTTCCTAAAATCTATACCATTTTACTTATAATGTACACATTGAATTTTTTATATTATTTATTAAATATAGATTATTTGTATTTTTTTTAAAAAATTAAATATTTGATAAGGCAAACTTTTTATTAATTAAATTGATTACTATATATTTAGAATGATTTGACATGAAAAAATGGGGGGAGCACCGAATTTATAAAGCTCCTTCATATGTTGATAGGTTCTCATGAGAAAAATATGATAATGAAATTAAAGGGTTTGAATCCATATATTTAAACTATCTAGAGGATAGATCATTAAATTAGATGTTAAGATGTTCATGAGGCATGGTGTGCAATAATTAATAATTCCGTCAATTTATAATTAGTTATTATTCATTCATGAGTTTTTTTGTCGACATATCTATGAATATATTTCATTTTCAATTAATTTTTTAAATGGATTTTGTTTTAGTTTCATACCTTTCAATATTTATGTTTGCCTTATCTTTTATACTCTTGTTCATTTAGGATTTTATTACATGTAATATTTCCAATGTAATTGATTGAAAATACAATCTTCTAGAATTTTTGGATTCGACCTCTACATAAAAAGCTTAGGATAACAAAACATATCTGTCAGGAGTGTCCATCTAAGACCGCTGTAATGTCTGTTATCTTATACCAGGTTACACTAAGTCATTCATGGCACACATTGTCAGATTTTTTACCTTCAGGTACATATGTGATAGAAAAAATACACTTTTTAATTCATAATATTTTTTTTCTCAGAAACCACTTACTTATTTAATATACCATTGTTTTTCAAAGTGTGAATCTTTTAAAAATGTTAGTGGACATGGTCTATCTTTTTTTTGATTTAAAACAATTATTTATCAATGAAATTTTCAGAAATGTGTCAAATACTATAAATACTAGTTCATATCTTGTAATATCCAGTTGAATATTTTAGGAGTTTTGCACTGAGTTAGGGTGAGATTATGAGGTATGAAAAATCTCATTGAATATTAAATAAATATATAAATCACACAATTTTTTCTTGAAACAATTGAATAACTCCAAAACAATACATTGTATGGGAAATAAATGAAAAACTTTTTCTCAATAACATGTGTTTACCATAGGTAGGGTATAACATTGGTGTATGTCAAACGCTTGTACATATCACTCATGAAAATTAACAATGTATACGTAATTACCTTTTAATACATTGTTTTGAATATTAAATAATCAATATCTTCCAAATGGTCTGTCATATATAAAATATCAGTCAACTATTATGTATAGAATAGTGTTCTTACCCTAGGTGGGGTACAAAATTTGTTGGCCTTAGTCCTTCAGACCTCTCACCCACAGGAATATATTTTTTATATTTATTTAATTATTGAATCTATTTTTAAATATTAAATAATTAATTTCTCTCAAAAGGATTTTCGTATGGGAAATTTAGCACCACCATTGCGTATAGAATTGGGGAATTACCCAAGTGAGGGTATAATAGTAATGCATAATGGGTGTTTGAGGTTATTTGGATTTTTACAATAAATTATTAATTTGACTAATTTAATAACTAATCCAAAATTCATATAATTAATTGAAATAATGAAAACCTGTATTTTAGTTTTTAATGGGTAAATAAAAATAATATTATTAGTAATAAGTGTATTATTTATTTTATTATTATTATGAATCAAAATGAAAGGAAAAGTACATGTGAGATAAAATATACTTTTTTCACAAAAATGTTGAACGAACTTTAGCCACATGTGAATATTTGTTTTTGATCAATGTGATAGTTGTGAAATTATTAGTTATTATTAAATATAGGAGATTGTGTCGTTAATAATAATAAATTAACTATTATCAAAATTTAATTAATCTTGTTGGTGAATATTTAATGGGGTAAAAACTGTTATAATGAAAATAATTTACTATTTTTATTATTATTAAATTGAGAAAATAATTGTTGTCAAAACGACGCTTCAATCATAACTCTTTCATATGGTGTCAGATTTACAAATTGTTTTCTCCAACATAACCCTAAAATTGAGGCACCCATTTAAAGAAAAATGTTGAATATTTAATCCATAATCATGGTAAATGACCATGAAATTCCCAATACTATGATTGGTTCATGCATGAAATTAATAAGAGAGACTAATAAATAAGTGAAGAAATTAAAGTTTTTTAATGCTTTGATGGGATTTCCATATGAATAAGGGGAAATCAGTTAAAAATAATTACATGATGTGGAATGAGGATTCACATCAGGTAATAGTCACACCCATATTTTTAATAACTAGAATCCATCCTCACATGAATATCGATACAATCCATTCAATGAGGAAGACACTCCCTGAACCCTAATTTTTATCACAAGATGTCTTATGCACCTTCTCCTTTGAGTGAATCTACTCGACGCACATAAAAGATGGATCAAAGCCCCTCGATATAGCTTCCTCATTGGAATGAAACCCCTCCACGCACCACCATCTTCAATTAAAAACACTCTGCACACCCCCCATATATGAGTGTTCTTCTTGTTAATGTTCTATATCTCTTCTACATCAATTCTTGGATAAAAGAAAGATGATTATCCACAATTTTATCTAAACATAGATTTATTTAATCCAAACGTAGGCTTGTTGGATCTAGATCTAATGTTATGATATATTTTTTCTTTTCATCGTGAATTTTTGTTTTTTATATCGACCTGGTTTTTTATTGTGTTCTTGATGGATCCACATCAAATTAGGATTATCCATTGGAATGATTTCGTCACCATTCTTATGGTAAGTGGTATAAAATTTTTGTCTAATGGTTTTAATTATAAATATGAGTATGTAATTGTATAATTACTATACAATGTTTAAAAATTTCATTATAGATTAAATAAAATTATTTACTGAATAAATTAATTAAATTATCTACGAAATTTTGATATTATGATTTTGGATCTTGAATAATTAATTATTAAATTAATTATTAGTAACCAATATTTTTTAGTTTTGATAATTTATTAAAGAATTAATTATTGTGTATTTAATTTATGTATTGATTAATTAAATAGTAGATTAATTACGTCGTTATGAGACTATGATTATGTCTAATTAATTTTTGAATTAATAATGATGAATTAGAGAGTGTTAAATTGAATAATAATTTTTAAAAATAAATATCATTATATTGAGGATGGTGAATAGGTATAATTAAATATTGAATGAATTATTTTTTATAGTTATGATTATTAAATTTCTTGATGTGGAACAATTAATTGGTGAATTAATTGGGGTTGTTGAATTTATTTTCATAGAATAATTAATTGATTAATTAATTTGTGTTATTCAATTATTTATTTTGGGTATATTTATTTTTTGAATTATTTATTAGGTGTATTATTGTTATTTTTTTGATGAATTAAATAATGGGATCGAGTTAGTTTAATTAATTGTGGAAATTAGTTAATTGAATTGAAATGGATAATTAATGTAACACCCCAAGATTTTATGATAAATATTCTTTTAATTTCATTGATGTCTTGCGTTGTAAGCTACAACAAGATTTCCTTGCGCAATACGCAACACCATATGAGATTGCAGTATGCACAACACTATTCAAGGATCATGTTACACACAATTTTGATAGTAGTTATTCTACAAAACATTGAGTGTATATATATATATTCAATGTATAAATGAAATATGGTTGGATTCTGTTACACGAAAAAACAGAGGAGTCTTGCAAAACACGCAACCCTGACTTGGCTTGCATTACACGCAATCGTGACCTTCCTCGATAGCGTGTGTTGTACGCAATACCAAGTTTCAATAAACAATGATATATTGTTATAATATTATTATGGAATAGCCTTTATGAATAGTATTAAATAAATTTTTAATTTTATAACATTATTATTCATCTTACAAATTTTCTAGAATACGGTATGAGAACAAAATAAATAGTTCGTGTAAAATATGTATTTTTCAAAAATTGTTGTTTTCCCGCCTTTTGATGATGCACCATCCTTATATCATGTTTTTGACATGTCTATAAGTTCAATATGACAAAATAAAATTCTTATCTGGAATCAAGATATAAAAATTTACTTTGGATAAAGTTTCCATATTATTCTAATAACTTTCATATTTTAAGGAATAGTAAAAACACGATATATTTTAATTAAAAACAACTTTTTTCATCGCAATAATTTATATGGTTAGATTATCTATTTAATTGGGTTTAAAGTTTAATTAAAATATATTTTTACCATTTAATCCAATTTTGTTCATTAGAATTAATTTCACATTGAAATTGGATATAAACAAGTATCAATCTTTTGATTGTTTTTGTTTCATAAAAACATGCTATTTGTTTTGATAACGGGAATTAAATTTAAAACTAATTAATGCCACTTATATTTTATGAATTTGGAAAAATATAAATCAATTTTTACTTCGGAATATCAAATAATGCTTAGGCTGAATATTTTGTATTTTCCAGAAAAACTTCATTTTTTGATGAATAGTGAAACCGCTTAGTGGTAGTCAAAAAACTGAATTTTTTAATTTAAATTAAATTATACAAATTTTTTGAATTGAATTTCAAAAATCCAAGAGACACGGTTAATATTAAGGACTAAAATGTAGTTCAATGAGATGAAAATAATTTTTTGTGAATAGTAACTTTTTACTTTTATTTACCATGGTTATAAGTAAATTGGATAATTAAGGGTAAAAATGATATTATTATTACCCTAAAACATGTTTTCATTCTTTTTTATAAGTTTAATTAGACCAAAAACAACCTTAGGAATAAAATATGCCCATTTAGTCCCACATGGATAAGATTAGGACATTTAATATTAATTTATTTAAAGAAGGGTTAAAATAGTTAAAATCAAAGTTTAATAAGTAAATCATTCTTAATATAGGGTTATACATAAGATAAATTAAACTTTAAATATTAATTAGAAAGATTAAAATCATTCCTACATAATTGTATTTTATTTATAATTTTTAGATATTAAATAATTTAATTTATTTATGACACAATGATGATGCCGTAATTATCTTATTAATGAAATATTGACCTAATTAGTGTTTTAAATACCCAAATAAATGTAATTTGAGACCTTTTTATGAATTTAACTAATTTTATAGGTTAATATCACATGTTATTTTTGATTAAATTAACATTTTTCGAAATAATAATTCTGTTATAATTTTCACAAAAATAAATTACCAAATAGTGTCAAAATTGACATAAAATAGTTTTTAAAAATAATATTTTATTACTAATTTTTATTTTATTCCTAAAAATCTGAGGTTCGGCCAAATGACTTAGATAAGATTATATAAATTATTAATAAACAACTTGGGGTTCGTTTGGCTTGTTATAGTTAGTTTATTAACCTTATAGTGTAAGAAAACAAGAAGACACGGTAAAAGTAAAATTATTTAACTTAATGTTAAATTTAAATGATATCGTTAAAATAGAAACCTAAATTTGTCTAAATTATATTGGATTAGAGGATTTAAATCCATACCCACCTTAAATTCTAAATAACTCAATTTGGAGCTATTAAAAACCTAATATGACTTTATAATAAAATAATATTTTTAGTTTTTCCAAAGTTTCCCCTCTCCTCCCTTTTAAAAGGGCACCTCCTCCCAATCTTCCTCACACCACTTTGAGCCTTAGAGATCAGCCAAACCCTACCCAATTATCTTCTCCACTTCAATTGAAACATTCTAGAGGTTCTGGTCTTCTTCAAAGACCTATTTTAGTGCCCTAAGAGGAGGTCTCAAAGAGGCACTTCAAAGAAGAGGTAATGTCCGTTACCAATTCTTTCAACTTTATTTCTTCTTCCACTTCTTCTTCTTAAGTTGTTTCATTATGAAGTAATAAAATAAGTATAAATAATATAATGTTATGTTATTATAAGTATTAAACAACCCAATTTCACCATTTATCCATCCTACTGAAAATGAAATCACCACGCGTCCGTACGTGCGGAATACCGTCTCCACGGCGTGGTGAAATCGGTTTTTCCTCCAACACCTTTCATGGATGGGTATAATGGTGTAAAGAATGTCTATATATGGTTATTATAACATAACACTGATTTTAATATCTTATACCATCCACTCCAATTCTATTCAATAATTATGGGAATGATATCATCGCTCGTGCGTACGTACGGACTACCGTCTCCACGACGCGATGAGATTCATTCTCCATGTTAACCATACATGAATGATCTTAAAGTTTATATAATGAATAAAAATTAAATATATTAAATAATAATTCTACTGGATTTATGTATATATATATATGTATGTCATCTATTTAGTTTCATTCAATTCAATAAGGAAACTAATACCATGTTCATGTGTATGTACAACCTCCCGTCTCCATGAACGGTGTATTTCATTCTGTTTATCGATCTATAATATATATATATATATATGTATATGATTAATATATATTATATATAAATCATGTTTTACATTTTGGAATAATTTAAATCAGGATATAAGTAATAATATCAGGAACGAAATGTCGAAGCACATTTGATAAATGAAATGATTTTACCCAAAATGCTACTTGAACATGGAATTTACAAAAGAACGGGTAATATAAAGCCATAAGTGAAACATATATGATATCATAACAATGAATATGATTCCTTAATAAGTCAATGACCTTATTTAAATCATTATATAGGAGTTTCGGATACGTACAAATCATATCGGACCTAAGGTAAGGGATAATTTTGCAAATTTCATTTTTATCCGAGATTTCTTATTCATAAGTATTTACTAGGGTTATTTCTATCTTCCATTTCCATGTTTTATAAAAGTTTATTCATGTATGTTTAAAGTCCTTTTTACCCATTTTTACTTTTACCCCATGGTATGGAAGGAATATTTCTTTTATTTACCCTACAAGGTACATTTTGACTTTTCTAACAAAAGTACAAGAAGAATGTTTTTTTAACATATAAGACATGAAAATATTTTTACGGTTTTATAAAGCCTTATTTTAATGAAGCTTACTCCAAAATATTTCATGAATATTTTCAAAAGAATCCTTTTCTTTAAAAATAGCATGACATTTTGTGAAAAGAAAATGATTTTGAAGAAGAAAGGATATTTTTCTCAAGAATTCATTTCAAGTGTTTATCAAAACCATTTTCCATCTAAAATGACATTATTTCATAAGGGTTTGTTTCATGTATAATGTCTCTATGATTTAAATGGTTTAACTTTTCTTATTATGAAATGATATCAATTAATTTTATATGGATTATGTGATGATGGGATGATGTTTATGAAACCCAATTTATTCATTGGGTTATTTTGAATGTTGTATGTTTATATTGTGGCACAAGTAAGAATGATTTAATATTGAGATGGGTGGGACCTATATCTCCCTCCAATGCATTGGGTAAAAATTTATATCTCATGAGATAGACATGGCTGGAACGACAAGTTAAACTAGTTCAGTAATACAGGACTGGAATGAGGAGTGAAGTCGATTCAGAATGGGACTTTGTCCACTAAGATAGTCTTGGCAGTAATGCCTTGGATACTATGGGAATCATATCATGTGATTAATGGTTGCCACAATTACATTTTTTATTCCCATGATAATTTATCATGATTAATGTTTCTTCATGATCTATGCCTTACGTACTGTAATGTTTTATGTCATTGCTCATGATTTTGATGTTTAGATTTTATGCTCATGTTTTTTTTTACATTCAAATGTCTAAGATTGTTTTATGTTCTCTATGATTACCCTTACTGAGCATTTGAGCTCACCCATTTTATGTTTTCTTTTTTCTAGGATATAAAGAATGGTTTTAGGTAAGAAAAAAAAACAGGGAAGATCTTTATGGAAGATGTTGAAGATCTTTCACCACGATTATATGTTTATATTCCGAGTTTCCAAAGACACTAAACTATTTTTGTCCTTGTGTGTCTGCTTTTGTTATGTATTAATTATTCCTCAAAATTAATGTAATGTCCATGTACGTCAAGCTTTGGGTCTCTACAGTTGGTATCATATAAAAGGTTTAGTCAACCTTTGGAAAATACGATGCAAGAACTTTAGTGAGATCCCTAGAGATACTTCTAATGTATGTCTAGGGATGTCCCTAAGGTTATGTATAATTATCGGTTATAGTCCTAGAATTACAGTAACTATCTTAGAATTAAACCTAAGATGTTAGATATTGAAGGTATTCCCACTTTATTATGTTGTTTTCCCTTGCATAATTTTTTCCTCTCACACATCTTTTTGGGTTTTAGACGATGGCTGGAACCCAAAAAAACCATGTTGATCAATGCAATGGACAATGCAATGATTGTCCTCCTGAACAAACAAATGTTATGGGAGGTGGAGAGAATAATCTTATTTCTAAACTTACAGAAGCTATGAATCATTCTGGACTTCCAAATGAGTATATGAGGGAACAATATTCTATTATGTCTTTCATGAGGCAACATCCACCTTATTTCAGTGGGTCTTCTGATCCACTTGTTACTGAACAATGGATCAGAACCACTGAAAAGAAATTTTCAGTTCTTCAATGTTCTGAACATGATAAATTCATCTTAGCAGTATATCATTTGGAAGGTGAAGCTGATCAATGGCGGAATATTATCAAGAATACGAGGCCAAGAGATGAAATTGAGTCTATGAAATGGGACGAGTTCAAGAACTTATTTTTAAATAAGTACTTCCCTCGTATTCTTCGAACAAAGATTGAGAAGGAGTTTATTGAACTAAAGCAAAAGGATAATGAATCTGTTGGTGTATTAGAAGATAATTTTACAAGGCTTGCAAGGTATGCATCTGTCTTTATCATCCAAACTGAAAGTAAAAATGATCGATTCTTCAGTGGCTTAAAACCAAATCATCGAAGGGAATTATCTATAAGAGACTTCAGTAGCTATGAAGAAATTGTGTGTTGTGCTATCAAGTTAGAAATGGAAGTTGGTGTTACTTATCCATCTCATGATTTTGACACGAAATGAAAGTTGGAGTTTAAGGAGAAATCTCAGAATAACGGTGAAAAGAAGATGAATGTTTCATTATGCTCAAAGTGTGGAAAGAAGCATGGTGGAGATTGTCTTAAAGGGACTAGAAAATTTTTTAAGTGTGGAAAAAAGGCCATCGAGCAATTTAGTGTCGATGTAATGGAAAAAGGGTTCCTATGATGTGAATAAAGGAAAGAATGCAGATAACGCATCACCAACACTTCAACGCTTCAAGTGCGATGAAATGGGGAATTATACTAATTAATTCCCTACTCCAAGGGTTAGTGATGATCGACATGATCAACCACTTAAGGAAAAGGACAAAGGGAAGTCACATTCAATCACTATTGGCGATGTTGAATATGAAAATGATGTGGTGGAATGATTAATTGTTTATGTAATGGGATTCCAAAATAATGTTGTATATAATATCATGAAATATTGAAATATTTATGTATTGGTCTATTGTGGTTTTCAATAATTTTATGGTACCGGTAACCATAGAATGTGAATGAGATATTTTTGGAAAAAAATGATATGCGCATAATGAAGGGATTATGAGAAAATTAAATGTTTGACCGTATTCATGATCTCATGACTGATATAAGGAAACAGTTATATCATGGTTTGAGTATATAGAATTTCGGGGTTTCAGTATGTGGAAAGAGTTAACTTCTGACAGCAGTCATGTTTTCACTAAGATTCAATGGGTATTCATTTTTCAAGAGAATACGTGATTAAGGCCTTCGAATGTTTGGAATGTGACCAACAAGACATATCTTATGATATATGGGTATCAACGATGGTATTAACATGCTTGTTATATGAAATCTCTGGTAATCTTTCTCAATATAATATGAGAGTGGACTGTAGTATTATGGATAAGCCTAAAGATTGGAATGGATTATGTTGGACATAAGTTAGTATTTTTTAAGGATAGAAGTTTTTTCAATATTATTGATGGGATGTTATAGTAATGTAGTTTTAGAAAAAGGACAACCTGTAGGATGGGCGACAACCCATCGCATCGGACAAGGTTGTGGGAATCGAACCCACAAACGAAGTGCGACTAGCCTTTATTTCCTACCACTGGCCTACAAGAATTCCCTGTTTAGTAGAAACTAGTTTTATTATATTAAGCAGTATGATATATGAAGTATAAGTCCATTTTAGGAACCATATATGATTAATCTCACTATAGATGAACTTATGTATTTTTGATATCTTTTATAACCTTTTGTTTGAGACAGATGGAATGACCTGTCATTCTATCAAATGATCTTCTAACACATCACGAATGACAAATTCAACTTCATTTTTTTAAGAAAAAAAGTGGAAATTGTCCAAAGAACGACCAACGGTGAGACTCTACCAAAATCGTGAATGTATTTCTTCTAATTCCAATTTAATCAACTTTAGGGAAATGATCTTGAAAACGAAAAATATTGTCCTAGTAACCTTATATCTGATGAATTAGATGTTACCTTAGATCATCACAAATCTATGGCTTTGTGATTAATGGCTTTTTCATAGCCATGTTCTCTCCCACTCTCCATCAGAACTTGATGGCTAGATTTTTTTTCAATATCTTTATTTGCACCTAGGTTCTCTTATATGGAAACCCAAGGATGATTTTCTTTGGGTAATCGTTACATTTCATACTTTATTTTTTAAAATTAAGATTTATCATTCCATTTTACGATGTGGGATTCTATAAATAGTAAACGATTTATAACCCTGACGAATTTCGAGGGAGAAATTAATTTTAAGGGTGGTAGAATGTAACACCCAGAGATTTTATGAAAAATATTCTTTTAATTTCATTGATGTCTTGTGTTGTATGCTACAACAATATTTCCTTGCACAATACGCAACACCGTATGAGCTTGCAGTATACACAACACTATTCACGGATCATGTTACACACAATTTTGATAGTAGTTATTCTACGAAACATTGAGTGTATATATATATTCAATGTATAAATTAAATATGGTTGGATTCTGTTATATGAAATAGCGGAGGAGTCTTTCACAACACGCATCCCTGACTTGGCTTGCATTACACGCAATCACAACCTTCCTCGATAGCGTGTGTTGTACACAATACCAGGTTTTACTAAACAATGATATATTGTTATAATATTATTATGGACTAGCCGTTATGAATAATATTAAATAAATTTTGAATTTTATAACATTATTATTTATCTTACACAATTTTTAGAATACGTTATGAGAATAAAATAATTTTTTCGTGTAAAATATGTATTTTTCAAAAATTGCAGTTTTCCCGCCTTTTGATGACGCACCCACCTTAAATATTTTTTTTACATGTCTATAAGTTAAATTTGTCAAAATAAAATTCTTATTTGGAATTAGGATATAAAAATTTACTTTGGATAAATTTTTCATATTATTCTAATAACTTTAATATTTTAATGAATAGTAAAAACACGCTATATTTTAATTAAAAACATCTTTTTCATCACAATATTTTATATGGTTAGATTATCTTTTGAATTGGTTTTAAAGTTTAATTAGAATATATTTTTACCATTTAATCCAATTTTGTTCATTAGAATTAATTTCACTTTGAAATTGGTTATAAACAAGTATCAATCTTTTGATTGTTTTTGTTTCTTAAAAACACGCTATTTGTTTTGATAACAGGAATTAAATATAAAATTAATTAATGCCACTTATATGTTATGAATTTGGAAAAATAGACATCAATTTTTTATTCGGAATATCAAATAATTCTTAGGCTGAATTTTTGGTATTTTTCTAAAAAACATCATTTTTCAATAAATAGTGAAACCACTTAGTGGTAGTTAAAAAACAATCTTTTTTAATTTAAATTAAATTTTACCACTTCTGTGAATTGAATTTCAAAAATCCGAGAGACACGGTTAATATCAAGGACTAAAATGTGGTTCAATGAGATGAAAATAATTTTTGGTTAATAGTAACTTTTTACTTTTATTTACCACGGTTAAAAGTAAATAGCATAATTAAGGGTAAAATGATATTATTATTACCCTAACACATATTCTGATTCTATTTGATAAGTGTAATTCGACCAAAAACAATCTTAGGAATAAAATATGACCATTTAGGCCCACTTGGATTAAATTAGGACATTTAATATTAATTTATTTAAAGAAGGGTTAAAATAGTTAAAATCAAAGTTTAATAAGTGAATAATTTTTAATATAGTGTTATACATATGCTAAATTCGACTATAAATATTAAATAGAAAGATAAAAAGACTTCCTACATAATGGTATTTTATTTATAATTTTTAGAAATTAAATAATGTAATTTATTTATGACACAAAGATGATGCCGTAATTATCTTATTAATGAAATATTTACCTAATAGATGTTATAAATACCCAAATAAATGTAATTTGAGCCTTTTTATGAATTTCAATACATTATTGGTTAATATTACATGTTAGTTATGTTTTAATTAACTTTTTTTGAACTAATAATTCTGTTATAATTTTCACAAAAATCAATTACCAAATAGTGTCAAAATTGACATAAAATAGTTTTTAAAACAAATATTATATTATTAATTGTTATTTTATTCCTAAAAATCTAAGGTTCGGCCAAATGACTTAGTTATGGTTATATATATTAATAATAAACAACTTGGGGTTCGTTTGGTTTGTTATAGTAAGTTTATTAACATTATAGTGTACGAAAACAAGAAGACACTGTAAAAGTAAAATTATTTAACTTAAGGTTAAATCTAAATGATATGGTCAAAATAGAAACCTAAACTTGTCTAAATTCTATTGGATGAGAGTATTTCGACCCATCCCCACAATAGATTCTAAAAAACTCAATTTGGAGCTATTAGAAACCGAATATGACTTTATAATAAAATAATATTTTTAGTTTTTCCAAAGGTGCCCCTCTCCTCCCTTATAAAAGGGCACCCCCTCCCTATCTTCCTCACACCACATTGAGCCTTCAATCTCGGCCAAACACCGGAAAATTATATTTTCCACTTCCATAGAAACATCCTAGAGGTTCTGGTCTTCTTCAAAGACCAATTTTAGTGCCCTAAGGGGAGGTCTCAAAGAGGTGCTTCAAAGAAGAGGTAATGTCCGTCACAGATTCATTCAACTTTACTTCTTCTTCCACTTCTTCGTCTTTAGTTGTTTCATTACGAAGTAATAAAATCAGTATAAATCATATAATGATATGTTATTATAAGTATGAAAAAAACCTATTTCACCATATATCCATCCTACGGAAAACGAAATCACCACGCGTGCGTACGTACGGAATACCGTCTCCACGCCATTTTGAAATCTTTTTTTCCACCAACACCTTACATGGATGGGTATAATGGTGTAAATAATGACTATATATGGTTATTATAAAATCATACTGATTATGATTTATTATACTATCAACTCCAATTCTATTCATTAATTATGGGAATGATATCATCGCTCGTGCGTACGTATGGACTATCGTCTCCACGACGCAATGAGATTCATTCTCCATGTTTACCATACATGAATGATCATAAAGTTTATATAATGAATAATAATGAAATATATTAAATAATAATGCTACTGGATTTATCTATATATATATATATTTATGTCATCTATTTAGTTTCATTCAATTCTATAAGGAAACGAAAACAGTGTTCATGCGTACGTACGACCTCCCATCTCCATGAACGGTGTATTTCATTCCATTTATCGATCTATAATATATATATGTGCATGATGAATATATATTATATATAAATCATGTTTTACATTCTGGAATTATGTAAATCAGGATATAAGTAATAATATCAAGAATGACAAGTCGAAACACATAAGATAAATGAAATGATTTTACCCAAAACACTGCTTTAACATGGAATTTACAAAAGAATGGGTAATATAAAGTCATAAGTGAAACATATATGATTTCATAACAATTAATATGATTTTATAATAAGTCAATGACATTATGTAAATCATTATACAGGAGGTTCAGATCTGTATGAAGCATATCAGACCTAAGGTAATGGATAATTTTGCAAATTTCATTTTTATCCGAGATTGCTTATTCGTAAGTATTTATTGGGGTTATTGCTATCATCTGTTTCCATGTTTTATAAAAGTGTATTCATGTATATATAATTTCCTTTTAACCCATTTTTTACTTTTACCCCATGGTATGGAAGGAATATTTCTTTTATTTAATCTACAAGGTACTTTTTGTCTTTTCCGACAAAAGTATGAGAAGAATGTTTTTTTAACGAATACGACATGAAAGGATTTTTAAGGTTTTATGAAGCCTTATTTTCCTGAAGATTCCTCCAAAAGATTTCAGGACTATTTTCAAAAAAAAATCTTTTTCTTTAAAAATAGCATGACATTTTGTGAAAAGAAAATGATTTTGAATAAGAAAGGGTATTTTCCTCAAGAATTCATTTCAAGTGTTTTATCAAAACCATTTTCCATTTAAAAGGACATTATTTCATATTTGTATGTTTCAAGTATAGTTTCTATATGATTTAAATAGTTTCACTTTTCTTATTATGAAATGATATCAATTACTTTTATATGGATTATGTGATGATGGGATGATGTTTATGAAACCCATTTTATTCGTTGGGTTATTATGAATGATGTATGTTTATATTGTGGCACAAGTAAGAATGATTTCATTATGAGATGGGTAGGACCTACATCTCCCTACAATATATTGCGTAAATATTTATATCTCATGATATATACATGGACGGAACGGCAAGTTAAACCAGTTCAGTAATACAGGACTGGAACGAGGAGTGAACTCGATTCAAAATGGGACTTTGTCCACTAAGATGGTCCTGGCAGCAATGCCTTGGCTACTATGGAAATAATATCATATGCTTAATGGTTTCCATAATTACATGTTTTATTCCCATGATAATTTATCATGATTAAAGTTTCTTCATGATCTATGCCTTACGTACTTCCATGTTTTATGTCATTGCTCAAGATTTTTATTTTTAGATTTTATGCTCATGTTTTTTTTATATTCAAATGTCTAAGGATTGTTTTATGTTCTCTATGCTTACCCTTACTGAGCATTTGAGCTCACCCATTTTATGATTTATTTTCCCCAGGATATAAAGAAAGGTTTTACGTAAGAAAAAAAATGGGGAAGATCTTTATGGGAGATGTTGAAGATCTTTCACCATGATTCGAAGATTATATTCCGAGTTTCCAAAGACACTAAACTATTACCGTCCTTGTGTGTCTATTTTTGTTATGTATTAATTATTCCACAAAAGTAATGTAATTTTCATGTACATCATGCTTTGGGTCTCTACAATTAATTTCTGAATTAATTTAAGGGTTTCAGTTAGATTAATTAATTTTAATATTAATTAATATTGATGGGTTTGATTAATTAATTATGGAATTAATTAATGTGGATTGATTTGATGGGGAAATCCAATAATTAGATTAACTAATTTCTAAATTAATTAATGTGGATTATTGGTATACTGAACTCATAAGATTTAATAATTAATTACTAAATTATTTATAGGACATGGTGATTTGTAATATGCATAAATTGTATTTAAATTAATGAAGGAATATTGAAATAGTTGATTCGAGATAAATAATTATAGATTTAAATTTTTGTGGTTACAATTATCAATGGAAAAACGAATTAAACAATTTATTAATGGGATAGATGTGATTAATTTATTTATGAATTAATTAATGTTAATTGTATGATTAGTTTATTATCGAATTAATTAATGTAATTGGATGTTTTTAATTAATTTTTACATTAATTAATGGGCTTATATTAATTAATTTAGTAATTTATTAATGTTTTATAATTGGGGAATTAGAAAATTTGACCTATATCCAGGATAATGATGTAAATGCATGGTTAAACTGAGAAATTAGTTGTGAAATTTTTTAAAAGATACGTATGATATTCTTGAGATAATTAATTGTCGAATTAATTATCGAATTTTGAGTTTATTGATATTGATTATATAATTGATTATTTACATAAATGGATTGATGTACTTAATTAAATATGTAATTAATTAAGTGTATTCATGTTATAATCAAATTGTATAATCAGTCATGGAATTGGAGGATAATTAATTATTCAGTTAATTGTCGATTTATTCAATTATAAATTTCAGACAATTAATTAGTTGATTCAATATTGGATGTCGAGTTGTGAAATGGTAAAATAATTATTGAATTATTTATTGGACATTATATGGTATATTAATTGTTTTATAAATTAATGAGGTTGAATTGGTTGATTTATTAATGAATTAATTGAAGTTATTTTTATGATTATTTATTAATGGAAATTAAGCAATGAAATTGATGTGATTAATTAATAATTGGATTAATTAATGAAATTTTGTTATTATAAATTAATAGTTAAATTAATTTATGGATTTGATGTGGTCAAAAATAGTTTTTTTAATTAACAGAGATGGAATGATCCATTAATTTTTTCATTTATTTAATTATTAAAAATGATTAATTAATTATTGAATTAATTAATTGAATGATTGGTGTAATGGGAATAGGTTGTCATCATGCCGGAAAAGAGTAACACAATGGACACCTGGGGTCCGAGAAAGAGATTATACGGAGAAGACCGAGAGGGATTTTAATATTGTGAGCCTTTACGGATGAATACTGCAGGAGCTTCTAATATTGTTTATTGATGGTTTGTTTGATCTATAAGGGAAGAAGACTGTGAGGGATTTTAATATTGTTTATGGAAGCACCGTGAGAGCCTTTAGGGGAGAATAATTTATGATCATTTTAGGGTAAATACCGTGTGTGCTTTTTCATTTATTAACAAATCATTAATACTCAATTTTGTATTACTCAATATACACCAATGACGATAAAGCCCAGAGTGATTATCACTTATGCATAACTTCATTACATGTTTTATGGATTTGATAAATGTAACATGTATTGTGATAATGAATATAAACATGGAAATTAATAATTGTGATATCCCCTGGGGATAGTTTAGACTCCGACATAAGACATATCACGTATTGAAGGTTGGATTCCTCGTGAAACTGAGGTTTTATGCAGTTAAATAAAAGAAAATTGAATAAATACAAACACTTTACATTATTACTTATATATTATTCCTTATATAACTTCATAAAAGTTTATTTACTGGATTTTTAAAACATTTTTGGTGGTGGCCTAAGGAGTTTTACTCAAACCCAACACGTGTTTTTTGATAGTTACCTGAATAGACTTTGTGTTTTATAGATAGGTTAAGGAAAAAAGCCCTAAGATAGAATTCTGATTAAGAATTGAGATTGGATGATGGAACTAGACATGGTCTTATACATTATTAAGAGTAATTAGTGTCCTTAATCTCAATTTTATTTTGGACACATTATCATTACAAGTTTCAATTTTTAGTTAAATATTTCATCTTAAATTTTGGTTATCATGTATCATTGGTATTAATCATATTTATGTATGCTTCTACATTTTTTTATTTATTTCTTTTAGGGTTTTACGCAAATAAATGATGGTATAGTATCCCCATGTTTGACATATTGGTCCCTCACTACTTATTGTCATCATCAGGTGTATGGGGGGAAATCCCGATCTCAAGTGACTGACCGGCTCGGGGAACTGACATGTACCACCCGGGATGGGATATTACAATATAATATTTCACCAAAATAAAATGATTTTTTGTTATATTTCCAATTTTCATATGGGGTTCTTCAAGAAGATTTAAAATCCTAATTTCCAAAAATAAATAAAGAATCCTTTGAAACCAACTATTTCATCTTGCAATTTTATTACATAACTTTCATTACATTTTACAAAACAGATGATATTTTAAAGTATTGTTTAAGGGAAATGAGGCCTATAATACATTAAAAAATATATTTTGTTTCATTCCACTGGAATGGTTTCTTCAGGGGGAATCATATTTATAATTAATGTATCTCATAACATGGGGACAAACATCAATGGAAAAGGTGAACATAATGCTAGTATGGGAAAACAAGGGAAATAGATTACATGTGATCTTGAGGGAATTCAATAGGAACATAATGCATATCATTATGACATTGAAAATAGATTAAGAGACATATAATAAATGAAAAAACATGAATCATAACATTACAATATTGTTAAAAAAATTATTTAATTTTTTTGTAATCATATCACTAAGGTTCGTCACCGACGTGTGCAAAATATTAACTAGTTTATTTCCCAAGGTATCATAAAATATGTAAACTAAAGAGATTTATTTATTAAACTAATGATTTATAGTTCTATCAGGGAACAACCTAAATATTTATTAATTTTAATATTAGACACATATATTATAATAAAACCTCTCTTAAATAATGAATGGAGAATAATAGAAATTCGTTTCTCATCAAAATCAATGGGTTTTAAAAAGAGTTTAAAAACATGATCATTCCAACATTTATAACACCAATAATGGTAATGAGGGTATCATGTATGTAAATTATTAAATAAAATAAATCATTTTTACATATTAGTGAAATCCATTAAATTTAAGGGAGTTACTTATTCACAAAAAGAAAAATAATTATTTTCATTAGAAAAAGAGAGAATCTTTGAGAATAAAATTCGGTTGCATAAGTAGTAGGAAAAAGCATTTTAGAAAAAATTAAAATGTGTGGGTAAATGTTTGTATATTAATAAACTAATCTTAATACCATAAACAGATATAAAAAATTTGAAATAAAATCATAGTGTCTAAATTTCAAAGACATATCAAATAAAAAGGGAACATGAATAAAATAGAGAAGTGATGATATCTGTTACATTGAAGAGTTACTCCTAAAACATGAAAATTGGGACCTTGGGGGCATGAGAAAACCATATAAAGGCTCACTGGGAGGTAAAACATTCATAGATTCATGTATGTGGAATTTTAAGTGAACATAAATGTATTAATGGGTGGTATTTATAGTAAAAGAGAGAGAATATTTTTATTAATTTCTTTGTACACCTCTGTAGTGGAATTTTCAAAACCTTGGTCTTGGCAATGGTATGTGACCAATGTATTGGCCACTAATAAAACATAATATGTTTTTATAATATATAGGATTTTAATATAATTTTATATTATATAATACATAATTATGATTTCAATAAACATTCAAAAAACACTGAATTGTATTTTTACTATTCATAGAAAAACAAAATATTTTACAAAATTCACATAAATTTACCATAATATAATTTCAACATGAAGAATTGAAAATTTATATTTAGTTTTTCATAGTAATTCTTAAAGTGTTAGAAATATAACTTATGAATATAACAATATCGAGTTATTAAAAATAATAGTGGATAGAAAATGAATAGTAAAATGCATAGTAAAATTTAAGAAACTACAAAAAATAAAATTATTTTACCATTTAAATTTAAATAAGAGTGTTTCAATCATTCTATTTCATTAATATATACATTATTTAAAATATCTTAGTCAGTTTAAATATATATTTCTTTTTCATATTGAATTATTTCTAACAAAAAAATCAATTTATCAAATTAAATCTAAATTGTATTAAGTAAAATTAATCCAAAATTGGAAATGAGGGATTAAATATTTTATCATTGAAATTTAATTACAAATTAAGAAAATGGGGAATAGAATTATAACCCCTTATTACAACTACATATTCTCTTTGATTCTGGTGTGAAATAGATGTAGAATTAATTGGACGATCTATTTATATCGATTAAGTGGTAATATATACAAACTAGAACTTCTCATATATGATATTTAGTTTAAGCATCACATAATGAATCTCATCTTGGTGTTGGTCAAGAGCGAAGCCCAGTTATGACACAACCCTCACAACGATCCTATAAATGGGATTCAAAAGGCATGACTATAATGGTTGAGGCCATAAACTCTACTTTTTTGTATGAATTTTTATTTTTCAAAATTCTACAATTAAACTGTAATTATATAATTAAAATTTTTTCAAGATTATATTTTATAACTATCATATTATCCAATGGTCTTATAGTTATTAGAACACAACGATCAAATTTATAAATATACTAAATTAATTATAAAAACAATTTAGTTATGTTGATTACAAAATAATATAAAAGAAATATTTAGTGAACGTTTATTATTCGAAAAGAATATGTCATTACAGGAGCCTTGATTTTTGATTCATCCATTTCCTCATATTCAGAATATTCTAATCCCTAATTATATATACTTCTTTTTGTGCCACAAGTAGCCACATGACACCCCAAGTAGAAAAATGTGATCCTAAAACACCAAAAAACATAAATTCTAAAAACATCACACTTTTACCAAAAAAGGTATTTGTACGATGAATAAACCATTCATTATCCCACTGAAAAAGGTATATAATGAAAATGGGAACTCAACGAAACAAACAAAACACCATCAGGAAAAGTTGAAACCAAAAAGAGAATTATCATAACGTGGAGGGAATTCAAATCCAGCACAAAAAACTAAATAATCCAGCAAATAGGTCAGGGAATCCTTTTAATAGGTGGATATAGCATTGAAAAAATCTGTACAAGATCTTTAGTTTGATGAACTAGAAATCATTATAATGAGAAATCTCCCACAATAGAATAACTAATATTTATAGAATCAATTTGGGGGACCAAAAAGGGAAAAATAAATCCATGTCCTAAATGAAACCATCTCACTCACAAAATCAAACCCTGAACAGATGCCAACAGAAAAGGAAATTGATTATAATGATTTGAAAAATATTTCCCATTAACACACCAAACACAACATCATGACCCAAATACCACAAATATGTCAACTGATGACACAATATAAAAATCACCTCTAAATTATGAGAAAGTGAACAAAACAATAATCTCTTCTGGTATATAGAAAAAAATCCTGACTACCACTGGATTACAAAAATACCCTAGTTTCCATCTTGAAAACACATAAAAACCAAACATGGTGGATTTTCACACTCACTAATGGAGATTCGTAGATTCTCAATCACATGCACATTTACATGGTAATCTTTGCCTATACCAATTTATTCCTAATCGGGCACTCTCAACCATTACAATACCAAGAACCTCCCACCCAAATCATCATAAAATTAATTCCCGAACATATCTATTAATCTGAGCATTCATGAGATACACCAAATGAGAAATAAAGATTCCCATTTTGAAAAATAGATCAATCAACTATTTAAAAATTCATGAAACCTTTAAAAGTATTACTAACCACTAATTTAATAAAAATCATTTCTCAATTCCAGATTTCAATCCATTTCATTATATTTAAAATAAAATATCATGAATTTCTATCCAAAACACCACTTTATCTCATTCAAAATCATAATTCATACAATTCAAAACATTTATAGAAGCACATTGATCACATTTAATCCAAATAATTTGATTAAAACCAAAATTATATTCATATAAATAAAATTCGAAAACAAAAATATGATTTCAAACAATCATTTTCCATAGACACCATTTTTTGGTTATAAAATAACAATCTCCTTAAATCATTTCCATTTTACCAAAAGGATTAATTTAATATAAATTCAATTTTCTAATGTCTTATAAAAGGCTAATTATGAAAATATTTCTACACACTTTACTAAAATCTATCCATTACCACTAAAACCCTAATTTCATTGTTCCAAAAATGGGATTTCAAAACAAATTTCAAAATCAATAAATACTCAATGAAACTAACAAGGGGGAATCTGGGGTCGATGTGTGACTTGAACATATTTTTAGAGGTGATAATCCATACACACCACCATCACAGAGCTTCTTATAAGAACGTGTCCCCAACTCCACATGGATTTATAGAACCTATGAACACATAGGTACCACTATCCTGACTCCATTTTTGTATCTTAAACACAAAAAAACCACAAGAAATAAAAAGGATTCATTAATTATAGAATTCCCATATAATCATGATGATCTAATGAGAAAGGGTTCGTTACATTATTCATGATCCTACCTTTCTAGTCACTAATGTACTAATATCTGATCTATGATGAAATTAAAAAAAATGGGTGCTCTAAAATGGAAGTCCCACTAAATAGTTGACCTAGTCTAATACCATATTGTCATCAACCAACCTGGGTCGACCACAAACATGTCACCCAAGATGATCAGCGACATGGCCTAAAGGGAATAACAAATACCAATTGGTTGGAAACAAGTGTCACAAACGAACAGAGTGTTAAAAATTTAACAATTTCCCCAAAAAATAAATAAACTAAATTATGGAAATAAAAAAATAATATAAATAGATATAATAAAATCCAACCAAAACATAATTTATAAAATAATATGAAAATAAAACAAGACTATAATATAAAACGTAAACTGAAACCCAACAACCCAACATATCCATGGGACCCTAGGGGTCACTCTCTAATACCATGAAACATTATTTCCATGGATTATCAAGACCAAGCTAATACATACACCACATTATACAAACCTGAAGAAATTATATGTGTAACTATTAGAACTCAACTGGCATGACCAAAAAATCTATTACCAAGGAACATACTTTAAAATATAAATAATCACAAACGTCATGTTTGAGATTCAATATATAACAGTATGCTTGTCAACATTTTTTTTCTTTAATAAAAAATATTTTCCATTTAAATTTTAATTATATAATACCAAACATTACTATAATAGATATTTTAAATGTATTTTAAAAGATAATGGTGACATTTCATTTGTATGGGTGATAACGAGTGTAAAAAATTTCATAAACCATTTTCATCCAAAAATATTTTTTTAATTAATCCACTGTATTGAAGAAGAATAAACAATAGTAATATAACCATGTTAATGGAAATAGGCATACCAGAGTAACACAATAAGTGCCGATAGACCTGGTTGATCCTAGGATCTCATGAGTTATCCAGAACATACTAATACATATATCATCATTCTAGAAAGAATACCTCACTTAATGAAATCAAATTTCTGAACCATTCCCTACCACACCCCACATGGTAAAAACTGAGGGGTCCTTTCACATAACATTAATAAAAAAATATTCCCCTGCAATGGCCCTCATGATTGTGCATGATATAACACATGCAGTGATAATTATCAATAAATTCAATATCATTGCAAATTTATCATTGTCGCGTATTATTTAATGTTTTATCCAACTGACTCCTAATGAAAATTGAATCAAATACAAATAATATAATAATTCCGACAACAAGCATCAATTGTATAACCCAAAGAAACCATCTCTTTTCTTAATACTAATTAATCACAAAGGAGTATGTACCTAGGATATCCCATTCCATAAATGTGAACGTTTCCTAAGGATTCCACACTAAGGACATCCCACAAATTCAATATTTATATAATCAATGCAAGATGATTTTCCATGTATAGTTTTTATGATAAAATATTTTACCGATTTCCTTAATGATCAAAAAGGGACTTATATTCACTTCAGTAAAACAATTTTTTATCAAATCAGAAAATAATTATTATTAAAACATTAAATCAGAACATATTACTTTTCAATATCAGCCATAATAAAATTCCTTTGAATCAATCACTCCACATTTACAAGATAAAACAATTTCAATCAATATTCCAAATCGTTCATTATCAAACATGACATGAAAAATCATTTTCATAGAGCCAAACACATAATTCATTTAAATATAAAACCACATGGTAATCATTATAAGAAAATAAAATCATTTTTTCTCTGGCCACAAATTTATTAACAACTCCAAACAATACATTAAATATTACCAAACAATCACAACATCCAATGATACATTTTATAGAAAAATTATGTGTAAAATATTACAAAACAATTTCATTTATCACAATACAAGAATGAAATCACAAATATTCACACTAAAATATAATTTCAAATATCATACATCAATTATTAGAATATAATGGATTTTGGGAAAACATGAAATAAATAATTCATAAATTAGTAACCCAACTTCAATGAAAACCCACCTCAATCCACAGTTCTTCCACAATGCATGATAAAAAATGTAACAGGAAGAATAAAAGAGCCAAGATCCTTCAATTGGATCCCTAAATGATGAAAACCATACATATAACATATGTAGACCTGAATCCTAGGATAATCTAACCATAGGAGAAGAGGAACACTCATGAAAATGGAAGAAGGTATAAGAGGGAGAAGAGGTGGGGAGATTTCCTTGTGAAATCTAACCCCAAAAATAATGAATATCCATAGATTTAACATAGGAGGAGGAGTTGAATCATGGATAATAAGGTAGGATACTATTTTGGGTATAACACACTAGGTGGTTAGAAAGGGGATTTTTGGGTTAAAATTGATAAAGGTGAATACTTTTAATTTTAAAAAAATAAATCTATGAAGCTCGAACTATTTTTCTGCATAGTTTACTAAACCATGTTCCAATAGTGTGGTAGTCATATTCTAATAGGGGATCTACCAAATGGTTTTACCTATTTTTCAAAAATCATGTTTTAGCTTCTGTATCAATCTAACACCTAATATATAATTACTTATGCTTGGCCACATGTTGTTGCAAACCATGTTCCAACCATGCACAAGCAATAACAAATCCCAAAACCCACCTTTTATCCATGATCCCGCAAAAATGGATGAAATCCCAAGGGTTAAAACTAAACAATGAAAATCTCATAATTTAACAACCATCACACTCAGAACTCTGTAAAAAAAATATTATCCCAAAAAAATCGGAATAAATGATGAAGAAAAAAACTATGTATGGCATAATCTTTTAGGGGTACTATTCCAATAAAAATATGTATTATAATCCAATTACATTATACAATAATTCAAATCTAGTGACTATTGTTATTTCAATATATGAGTTAACATGTTCTAGTAAATCTATAGATTTGGACACTTTTGTCCCTTAAGGATATAGTATTGTAATGAATATTTTATAAACTATCATGGATATACAGTATTTCAAACATTATCCATTAACCACCAATGATGTTTTACACTAACAAATACATATGGACACTCACTATATAGTGTAACAATGTTATGGTTTATATAAATTATTTCTAATCCAATAGACTACATGTTTTTATTAATTCATTGGATTTCATGTGCATGTAGGTTGAAGCAGATAACCCCCTACATAAAATATTGATAGGATAAAAAAATCATTAATTTCATGATGATTATTATCATTATATGATTCAAATTCCCTAATATACTACTAATGGAAAATGACAAAACTATTTGTTCCTCAAAGAAGAAGAAGATAAATCATTATTAAAACATCATGTATTTTTAGTTATCCTTCTATCATGTATTGGAATATATATATATATACGATTATGGTAAAATTATAAAAAACATTATAAAAAATATGGATGAAAAATAAAAGATGTATTGGTAAGATAATCTCTTATATAATATGTGGGATTATAATATCATAACCCATACTAATCCATTAGATACCCCATAATTTCATGATTATGTTCTATAATCTATATGTTCTATTTAAGAACAAATTACCAAACATTCTATTCCAAAATGAGATCAATTTTCTAATTATATGAATTCCCAGAGCTAGCATAATGAGTTTTAGATACTTGATGATAGAAGTATATACATGTTAAAAACCCAAAAAATATATCCTAGTAATTTCATATAATTATTTATTAAATACATAAACCTCCACTAATTCATATATAGTGAATCGATCCTGTCTTGTGGATACTTATGATACCGATGAAGATGACCTTACACTATACAGATGTATTATTAATCAAATTGTTCTCATAAATCTCAATATATGTTGAGTATACATATGTTTTTTCCATGAAATTTTGTCCTTAATTTTATAGAAATTATATTTTTATAAAAAAAATCATGTAATTTTTCCTCATCAAATGAACATAAATTTTAAGTAAACTATGTTATTATCATATGGATTTAAAATCATTTATATATGGATCAAGATGACATGATTAATAAAGTGCATTGAATTATATGTTGTATTTTGTATAAACTCTTTACATGAGATCATGATCTATGTAAAATTCCTAATTAGTGGCTCTTGTTAAGTGAAAATGAATGATATCATAAAAATGTGTCTTGACTTTCAAATGTCACATGTTTATTGATTATTACTCTTATACGATACACAGTGATACTTGAATAACTTAACTTAGGTCCAGTCATACAATCAAAAAACTATAATTTTCTATTTTTATGAGAGTGTATGACCTAACTCATTCAAATCAGGTTTTCTCATTACCATGTACATGATGGATAATGATAATTTTATATTAGAGATGATAGATCATCCGCATTGTGATTCCATTTTTCCACTACATTCAAAACAATACATATCATTTAAATTTCCTTGAAACGTGTTCTGAATCTTTGAGGATCCCTTTAAATAACCATATGTTTCTTGATTATTATTACTTAAATATTATTCATATCATATAGATCTCTCAATTTTTTTAAAATCTTAAATTCCTTTTACATGAACATTCTCTACATTACCATAACACTTTGGTTCTACAATTCTCATCAATGGTCCCACTCTTCCATTTTATTATGGAGAAAATTTAATAAAAAAATATTTTGAAATAAGTATGAATTGATTCGCATTGTTGTTGGTTATGTAGTTATACATGAATAACATTATCATGGTTTATCATTAAGTCCTTTTAATCTTTCATATTCCATTTTAATAATAATATAACTACGGTTAGTTGTGATATGAATTATTCTAATGATATTATGAATTCTTTATTTTTACATGCCATAAAAATTCCCATGGTTGTTCCATTCACAAAAAAAAACCTATATTACCATAGTTAATTACTTCATTTTATTATAAAAATTACTACTAATTTTAGTGAAAACATGTGTATTGTATATCCCAACCATATATAACAAACAAAAAGAATTTTTTTATCCTGAGGTGATTATCCTTTAGGTCCATTATCCATAAGAAATATCAAGATCAAAGAATCCATTTGAATATAGTCCTTTGTCATCCTATTATTATAAATTTCATTTGAAGACTCCAGATTTGAAACACTTATGTTATTATTTTCATTTATATCATTCCTCATTCAACAGTGTTGGTGCACTCCTGGTTCGAAACCCTCGCTTTTACATTTACATCATCTAAATTATTTCATTAAATAAGATCGTAAACCACTTATTCCAATCTCAAGAGTTATTTACAACTAATAATATTCCTCAATCATGCATGTGGGGTTTTCACATTTATATATCTTTATATTTACAACAATATCATTATTATGAACTATGATATATAGAATGTTATATAAAATATTACATGAGTTCTGATTTAAAAATCACATATTATTTGAAGAGGTGAAATGAACTGTCTTATGATACATTTTTATACGCCTATCTAATTTTGTACCTAGTTATGTGATGTTACCCATTCCCTTACTTCTTGTCAAATATATATATGAAAATATAACAAAGTTAAATGTTTTCAAATATATTCATCATTAAAATCCATTTCGAAGGTAATATCATTAGATAAAATACGATATGTAACAAATGATACATGATACTAACTATGTTTATCACCTACATATGGAATACTGGTGAAATGTAATGTATATATGCAATAATATATTTTTATTCATAAATGAGTAAATATTTATGGCATTTAAATAAAATAAAAAAATAACCTCAATGATTGTATGATAATCCCCTCTAAATGTCAATCCACTCACACTATATCTACGATCAAAGAAAAATATAATGAATCCTTAAATACCTCACATACAATGGTTCTGATAAGTTGCACAATTAACACAAACATAAAAATTCCTGATATTGGAACATTTCCATTATTGATTCACTTAGGAGAAACCCTTTATAATATTTACATTAAGATATGTACTATACTATGTCAAATTAAATTGGATTAACTACAGATTATGTTGATAGTAAAACATCATGTTTCTAACCCGAAAATATTTTTCCATGGGAATGTGTTTATATTGAAACTCAATTTCAAAATAATTTGACTATCAGGTTTTACATGGGTAAAATTAATAGTAAGATTTCATGTATCTAGGAAACATATATTTTTATAGGAGTATAATCTATAGTGATAGACTATTGGTTAATGTATTAATATTTTAGAATGTATGTTTTATAATTGGGGTTTACTATTTCATTTTCAATGGGATAATAATAGTGAAATAATTATCATGATTTTATAATTTTATAACATCATTTATGATAATGAAATATATATATATATGTAAAATATATGTTATGAAATTATAATAAACCTAGGAAGAAATATTTTCATAATAATTATGAAAAATATATACAAAATCCTTAAATTAGAAGTCTATTCCTTATAAGTTATAAAATAAAAACAGGATGAGAACAATATATATATAATGAAAATAAAAGATTTGTCATATTTACAATATAAAAATGGTCAATGAAGTTGTTGATTCATAAAAAAAGTGTATCATTTCTCTCTAATTTTATAATTCACTTATGTCTATGATATTATCATACAGGATCTGAGGGAAGCATCATCACCTACTATATTAGCCTCTTTAAATTGATTTTTCTATTCAATTATCTTCCCCTTGACATCACTTATGACACAAATAATGAAATTATCTATATCTACCCATTCACTACATAATTTTCACATCATATATTATGTATCAACATTTTATGGTCGTTCTTGATGTTATATGGTCCTAATTTTTAAAACATGAATTATAGTCTCATGTTATGAATTCTTTAGATGAAACTTCTAAACCTTGATAAAATTAATAATGATTTATTAAAATAGTATAAATATCTATGTAGAAGATCTTATCACACCCTAGGGTGATGAACATGTCTTTGAGATGGTAATGTGGATTCAGAGGTACTCTTATGGTGGTCTCATATATTAATTATATGATATCCTGCCTCCCTATCTATATTATATACAATAAGAGCATAGGAATAATTTGGTGTTAACATAATCCAAAAGTTGATACTGAAATAGAGGTTGGATATAATTTTCATTTTGTGAAAGTAATATCAATATTTATATCTTTCTCTATCATCAGTAATGATATGTACGTTGTAGTAGTTTATTATTTAATTTAATGGTTTATGGATTCCAACAATGTTACTAGAGAATTTGAGTTGAAACATATGCATTAATAGGTGGATGATAATTTTAATGATAAATAATGATGTTTTGTATCAAGAATAATGTCATTGTTAACACCTATAATTAATGTTACTCAACAAGATGGATCAATAAAAATACAATTAATCATTCTATGTAAGTACCCAGCCTTTATAAAAACTAATTGTAGTAATTTTGAACCTAAAAGTCAATTTAATACCCAAAAAAACATTAGGTATAGAGTATTTAGAGTTTTGAAAATCACTAATATAGTAAAATCATATATTACAAGTGGATACTTATTTTCATTACGCTTTTTTACCAAATGAAACCATTAAAAAACATTGTTTCTATTTATGAAAATATTCAAAATTATACCTGTTTCTCATGATTTTCTCTATTACCCCTTAAAAACTATGAAATTGTTTTAAAAAAATGGGATGAGAACAAAAAAAATTAGTAAGGAAATTAAAATATTGGAAACCATTATTTCAGGGAACAACCACAAAACATTTCCATTAAAACGTACCTTTTTAACCTAAAAATGGAAACATTAATTAAAAAAACATATTATCTTAACTTTTGAAAATTAAATTATTTTCACAAAAAATCATATGAAATAATATCTATGATATGGAGGAAACATTGGACATAATTATACTAAAATGGAATAACAATGTGGTCAACATTCATACATGTCACTCTTATAATATAAATATCCTTTCAATCAACTTCTGTACCCAATCCATTAGAGGTTATAACATAACCACACATATTTGGTTTATCACCGAACCACTAGTCCTTCGTTCATCACATAACCATGTTTCAAACCTCTAAGAACCATAATATAATCTAAACACATAATAGATTTTAATTTATAAACTTTCAGAAAAAAACTTATTTTCACCCATAAGGTAATATTTCTTCTTATTGGATAAACAATCCATTTTCAAAATCCATTTTAAACATTTAAGATAATATTTATAAATGAATGTGTCCCATAATACCTTCAACCCTTTGAGAGAAATTTGAAATCTAACATTTTAAAACATCAATTTTTATATAAAAACAATCCTGAAATCCATTTTTAAAATAATTACATGAACTAGAAATATTTATAAGTATTGATATTTAAAACATTTAAAATCATGTTTTACATAAAAAGTCCCTTATTATATGTCTCACTAATCTATTAACATAATTATACTCATAAATAATAAAACTCAGGTTTTTTTAATGTCAATTATGATCATTTTAAGGTTTATTGTTACTTTTATATACCATATTACAATGCTATAATAGATACTTAATTATTTATTATTACTACATATATTGTGTTGATATTCGGTACATGAGTCCAAAATGAAAACGGTAAGTCAAATATGGTCCAAGATATCACTAATCAATAATATCTATAGTAATATTCACGACAAGAATAGAATCCTTAAACATCAATTATACTTTTATATAAAACAATTATTTTTGGTTTTAAAAAATGATCATTGTTATAATAATGAAGACAATAGGCCTTACACAAATAGGAGTAACATTTTCATTTTTCAATGATAATTATGGAAAAGTGTTAATTATTAATTTATCACTCTATAATGATCATAATATCTTCAATATAATATAATCATTTTAAATATATTTATATATATCCTCATTTTGATTTGGTGATTAAAAACGATTCACATATCTTTGTGGAGGTGATAGTTTGCAGGTTTTCACGAACAAACATATCATTTTTATGTACATGTAATGTTATGAATTTAAATGATATAAAATTTTTTCATAATGAAAAAAAAATTCATGAAAAAATATATAAAAATAAATTTTATCATTATATATATCCTTCAGAAATGGTGATGGAAAATAAATTATATCGATTCCTGAGGTGGTAGTCCGTCGTACTCACGAATGAATAATTTATTTCCCATTTAATGAAATTGATGTTAAATTTAGGTGATAATATTAAAATTATAACATCTCAGAATATTTAGGATATTTTATTTATTATTTCATCATGGATTAATATGACTTAGTGGATGTTTAAGAAGAAATAAAATATAAACTGATAACTAAATTGATAACTCCTCATCATAAGATCGCAAATTTTTAACACCTTTACACCTATAAAGAGTGTTTTATACCAAAAATAAGGGCTCAAGAATGTGGGTATGGATTTTAAGAATGTTTTTTTGTGGATATATGGAGATTTTAATTGGTGTTGAGGTGTGAATAAATGAAAATTCGGGGTTATCTTATATAAGAGAGGGGTGGGGCAGTCTTGAAAATATTCAAAATATTAAATTAATATAAATTAATCTTTTTTTTAAAATAAGTAAAATTTTATTTATTTATAAAATATGATTAATTTTTTGTCTGATAATTTCTATCCAATTAATATTATATATGTTTTGAATATATTTTAATCATTATCTTTTATAACCCATATTTAGGATATTTAATTTTTACCATAATATAATCTAATTTAAAATTTTAGTTTTAAAATAAATATAATAAAATTATAAAAGACTAATAATTGATACATTGATGAATTGTTTAATAATATAACAATTTTGGGAGCAAATTTATATTATAATTAATTTTATATCATTTAATTAAATATTATTCATTTAAAAATATCAATAATTTCAATTCATTCGCTATTCATTACAAGACATTTTATCAATATTATAGAATAAAAAAACCATTTAATTATTCTAAAAACATATATAAAATTTTAATGTGATCTAAATAACTCATTGATGACATTAAACTTTTGAAATTAGATTTATTTTAATATTTTGAATATAATTAATTTGATTCATCCGTTAATTAAATAGTTATTGCATCATCATTGTTTTACAATTTAAGGTAATTATATTACAACTAAAAGTTGCAGATAAATTATCATGACTTAAGAAATTATTTTATATTTATAATTAGTATTTATAGTACAATATTTCTCTTATATATACAGATATTAAAAATATTTTACATTTCTAAAACACAATTGTGAAAAATTGACTTTTCATTGGATATAATTCTATTATTAGATTAAAGTCATCCATGTGGCTCTAAGAGCTCAACAAATCGTCCAAAATATGATTTTAGTTTTTATAACTCATCAAATAAATTTTTCCCATTTCCAATGACATTTTCAAATATTTTTAATATTATTTTATACCTTTAATTACTAGATTTAGCCTAACCCGCTGTAATTAAAAAATTATTACAAAATATAGTATTCATATTATTGAAAATTTAAAGAGTCCAATATAATAATTTTTTTAATTATGATTCTGAATATGGAATCCATTTTTAAAAATTTAAATTATACTATTCGATTAAATGAATTTAATAATAATCTCATTGAAAGATCGAGAAAATATGTTCTTAAATAAAAAACATTCAAAATATTGAAATTTAATTATATCCAATGACAATGTAAAATTGATTCTAATGATCCAAATTTGATTTATTGGTTAAAATGACTTAATTATTCTTAAAAACCGTTAAAACGAAAAATTTAACACTCGAAATGGTTTTTTAAAATATTTTTCCAATTGAAATGAAATATTTATTCACTATTCATTTAAAATTAATCATTTCATAAAAATATAAAGAAAATAAATAAAATTAAATATTGTGAAATGTATTTCCAGTGAAGGGTTTATATTTCAAAATATTATTTATAATGGCATAACTAATTTATTTAAAACATGTGTTCCATCAAAAGGTTTAAAAATTTCATTTTTGAAATTTACATCTTTTATTCCAAAAATTGGATTTTTGTTATATCATGGCTAGAACATTAATAATATAAATTTTATATATTAGATTAAATATAATATATTTATATTTTAATAATATAATATAAATATTTTGATTTTTTTAGAAACATGTTCACTTTTAAATATACTTTTCAGAAAAACATTGCCTTTTATTTTAAAAAAGGGTTTACATTCATTTGTATTTAATTAGTCCCAAAATAATAAATTATATATACATGTGTAAACAATATTTTAATAATTCAAGTAATATTGTTCCTTCCAAACATTATAATCGCAAGTTTATAATGGTAAACATTTAAATAATAATATTTATTTTTTACTTATAAGATGAAGTTGGTGTATCATATACATTATCGAACATATAGTTTCCATTCAAAAACAAGAGATGTTTCATTATCCCCATGTTTGGATATTAAATCCATGAAATTTGTAATCCGATATTGGTAAATACTATTTTAATGTTCAAAATACCTTTATTGAAATACAATATTGGAACAAGGTTTAATACAACTTTTACTTTAAAATAAAGAAAAGGAATTACGAAAGTCACCTGAGATAACACATACGAGGGTTACCCTTTGAAAAACATTAACATGGAATAGAAATGAAACTATCATGTTATAATATAGATTTATTGATCAATGTTAATTGGAATGTTAAAATTCACAAAACCAAAAATCCATGATGTGTTAAAAAGTCATTTATTTCATAGTAAGTAAAGCAAATACATATTGTTTTTGTTTTAAAATCAATTTCGTTAATTGAATAATTCCTTTACATATTATACTATGTACATATGGAAATAAACATAGATTACAAGTATAATTTCATCTATTAATATAATTCAACAAAAAACTTTTCCTTTTCTCTTAACAATGAGTATTCAAGATTATAAGAACCCATTGTTTGACTCATGTATGTATCATTTATGTTTCTTGCTTTGTAATTTTTTAATTTTATATATTTTTCATAGACCCTAATTCTGGGGCATGGGAAAATTGATTGGTTTTTAGAAGAATGCAATAGTGGGGATATAATTTGGTTTTAGGCCGATTACACACCATTTAACTGGAATACACGACATGAATCGATTAGATGATGTGTAACAACCATTACAATACCATTAATGTTATGAAGAGGGATATCCTAGGTGAAGAAACCCAAGAATTTCATTCACTGTAATACATTTACACATCATATAAATGCATGAGATTTTTTTAAAACAAATATATAGGTTGAGGTATAATTTTTTTGGATATATCCACACCTATAAGGCCCCATCCTTAAACCTTACTTAATCTTGAGTTATTACAAGATTAAAAATTGAGGATCTTTTCAGGTTTAGGGTTTTAGAGAATTAGATCATAACTATTACATCTCAAAAGATTAAAATGTAGAAACTTCTACTAAGGTTCCATAAAATAAAAACTCTAAAAAAGAAACATGTCTAGTTCCATGTTTTAGATAGCATGAAATTACCTTGATCCCATCCTTTACCCAATTACACATTAAGTCCTGTGAAAAAAACATTTCAAAAAAACATGGGGTGAGCATAAAAATCTTAGTAAGGGATACAAAAAGAATGAAAACTGTTAGTTCTTAAAACACCAAGTAAACCATGTATTCTTTATCAAAGTAATACCTTCACCTTTATGAAGTAGTAAAAACTGTTAACTGAATAAAATATCATTACATACCCTTTTGTAATCAAAAGATTATCATAAAACCCATATAAAGAACACATAACATATAAAAGAAACTTGGGACATAAACATTCTTAAGTGGAATAACCATACGGTCGACTTCCACACATATCACATAATGGAATATCCATACGGCCACCTTCCATACATACTTAATGGAATAACCATACGGCCGACTTCCATACCCAATGCATTGGAGGTTATAATGTAACCACCCATCCTAGTATTCACGACACTACCCGTCATATGGTTTATCACGTAACCACCTGTAAAATGTCCAAGTACCATTATAAAATTATAACACATAAAACCAACATAAAGGAATGATAACATTTCCACATTTCAATCAAAATATATCATTTATATATATTGACATGAAATAATCCTTTATCAAAACAATTTTCAATACCAAAATACATAAAAGAGTATGTGGTATTTATTTTATTTTAAAAACATTACGGCTTGTTGAGGAAGCCAAAGATCAAATAATACTCGCGGCGGCTGAAAAGGTCGTTGTCACGACGTACGTTAAAAGAAACATTACTTTTGGTCGTTTAGTAAAACGCTTTGTAGAAAAAGAATCCTTTTTTATAAAAGTAAAAGTCAAAGGGGATTATACACCGTATAAAAGAAAGTTGTGTATAAAACGAAATATGCCTCAATCAAAGGAGATTGAGACGAATTCCCTTACAAAGACGGTATCCTTGGTTTAAGGATAAATCAATTACATAATTATGTGTGAAAAAAATACACCAAATATAAGTGGATATTATGTGTAAAACAATCATAGGATATTCAGACATATTCATAGAATGACATATTCAAGGAGTGTAAGTTTATCCCAAAGAATCAAATTTGGGTTAAAAATTTCCCTTGCAAAAATTTGACAGCCTAATGGCGTCACTACGAAATTTCAGAAAATGAATTGATGAGAGATAAAAAGTGTATCTCATCACATGGAAACAAAATTTAAATCAATAATGATATAGAAGAACATATCTGAACATAAAAGTATGTGAATTAAAAGACATAACAAAAGAATTCTTTTAAAAAGAGGAGGGTGAAAGGTTCCCTTACCGACATGGGTATCTTTCGAAACATACACCCCGTGAAAGAAGGACAATACAACATTGAAGTAAATACTCATAAATGAAAGTATATTACAAAATGAGTAAAAAAATGGGCAGTACATGCACCACTCAAAGGAAATTGTGGAAAATTTAGCATAAATCACACGGGAATAAAAGTGAGATTAAAAAATCCCTTACGAAAACTCGGCAGCCTAACAGCGCCACATAAAACATACAAAAATGGATTGATGAGATCAAATAGGGTATCTCATCATATTAAAATAAAGTTTATTGAAAAAGGAATATAAAATAACATCCCCCAACATAAAAAAGAGGAGCTTAAAAGAAGTGACATAAAGGAGCGTGCTTAAAAACAAAGATAGAGGTTATATCTCTTACGCAAATTCGGCAGCCTAACGGCGCCACTCAAAACATCCAAAATGGATTGATGAGAGAGAATAGGGACTCTCATCATATGAACATAAATATTACAGTAATAGTAATATAAAATAACATCCCAATAACAAGAAACATGGTCTTTAAATGTAATGACATAAAAGAGTGTACTTAAAAACAATGAGAGGAGTAGGATCTCTTACCTCGGGTCCGACTTGACTCGATCGATCTTTAACGTCCTGAATAATAAACTTGAGTTAATTTCTACTTGCTTAAGAACCTTTTTCAAGTTAATTATTCCTTTTATATCAATTATTGACATGTTATAAACATTATGTAATCATTTAAGTTAATAATGTTTGTTTTGTCGATATTTGGTTCTTAAGTCAAAAGAGGACTTCTTACAATTACATGTTGTTCGTGTGGTCAAATATTCTTTATATCCAGAATGAAATTCTTGATTTGGATATCATATATATCATATATATCCAGCATATACATGTATTTATAATATTAAATAATCATTTAGAGGTAATAAATTAAATTCACCTTTCATGGAGACGGTAAGCCGTACATACGCATGAACGCTACTTTCATTTCTATGTCATATTAATGGAATTAAAACTAAATGAGAGATGTGAATATTTTTCATTATAGATTTTTATTCATCATTTATATGTATCATAAATCATATATATACATTATATATACTTATAATAGTACATTACATTTGAGGATAAGAAATGAAATGCACCGTTCATGGAGACAGTAAGCTGTACGTACGCTTGAATGCTACTTTCATTTCTATCTCATACTTTAATCGCAAGAAGAAAATAATGATATAAAGGTATATTATAATTCCAGTATAAAATAATATATAATAACTTTAAATCCATCCTTTATACATCCCACATATGCAATTAACGAATCAAATCACTTTGAGGGTGCGGTAGTCCGCACTTCCTAAAATGAAGATATCGCATATACCCATAATGGAAGCCATAAAGGTATGCCACAAATGAAAAATACAGAAGCTTAAGTAAAACATATATATATTATATATCATATATAATCATAGTGGCATCTTAATGGCCACCTTTGAAGGTGTTATAAGAGTGTTGAACAATCATCGTTTCGTGTGGCAGAAATTCGCCATCCACAGAAACAGTATGTTCATTAACCATTAGATGAAGGTGTGTGTAAGTGTAGCTAAAATACTAATTATAACAACATACTAGTATATTTAAGATACTGGAGTTGTTACAAAAGAAATTAATAAAAAGAGTTATGGTGTTGGAGAATCAAAATAAAACAAAAGAGCACAAGTGAAGATGTTACCTTAAAATTGGGTAACTCCCTTTGTTTTGAACCAAAAGGGTTTCTTGAAGAGCTTAATACCTATGTTAAGGTTTCTAGGATGAGTAGAGGGATGTGGAGAGACAAAATTATCAGAGAATGGCAGAACCAAAGGCTTTAGAGGTGTGGGTAAGGTGGTAGAGGTGGGGGCCTTTTATAAGAGGAGGGGAGGGACACTCTGGGTAAAGTATAAAATGTTACTTTATTTTCAAATGGTTTTTGAATTTTAATGGTCCCACATTGATATAATTCGAGGATAAGGTGATAAGGGTTCGAAATCCACCCATACAATAGGTTTTGGACATGTGTAGGTCTCAGAATTTACATTATCGTTCCATTTTATTTAAATCGTTAAATAATGAGTTCATCGCTACATCATCATGATGTTATAACGAATTTAATTTATTTAATGTCTGAAAATTATAAAAAAATACTATTATGTATTAAGTCTTTTTATATTTCCAATGAATATTTATAGTCATAATTATGACTTGAATAACCAAATGTAAAAAATGTTTTATTAAAACAAATCATGTTTGTGACACTTTTATTTTAACTTTAAATAAAAGACAAAAATGTCATTATCAAACCCAAGTGGCTCTATGGGGTACCAAAAATCGACCCATGGGATATATTTTTCGGCCATAACTCATCCAATAGAGTTAGCACAAGTGTCAAGATATTTTCATTTTATTATAATATCATTTTTACCTTAAATCACACTAATTACCTTTAATCGTGATTAATAAAACATTAAAGTCACTTTTCATCAAAAATTATTTTCATCCCATTAAACCACATTTTACTTAACATTTAATATCATTTAAATTGGATTTTTGAATTTCAAATCACAGAAGTGGTAAAGTCCCATTTAAACGAAAAATCAAATTTTGTAACCACCACTTTTTGGTTTCACTATTCATCAAAAATTGGAGATTTTCAGAAAAATACCAAAAATTCACCCTAAGATATATTTGATATTCTGAATTCAAAAATGATGTCTATTTTACCAAATTCATAACATATAAGTTTCATTAATTATTTTTATAATTAATTCCCGCAGTCAGAGTAAATAGCGTGTTTTTATGAAACAATAAGTATCAAAAGATTGACACTAGTTTAAGTCCAATTTCAAAGTGAAATTAATTCCAATGACCACTATTGGATTAAATGGTAATAATATATTCTAAATTTACTTAAAAAAATCCAAAAGATAATCTAATCATATAAATAAACTAGACTAAAAAGAGGTTTTGAATTAAAATACAACATTTTCCCAATTCATTAAAAAATGAACTTTATCAGAAACATACCAAAAATTTAAACAAAGTAAATTTTGATGTTCCGGTTCTAAATAAGAATTTTATTATGTCAAATATAACACCTTAAATTGTGAAAAAGTGGATTTAAAAGAGGTTCAACTTCAAAAGGTGGTTAATCAACCTTTTATAGAATATTAGAATGTCTACGCTTAAAATTGGATTCATTCGCATTTTTAATCATCTAACATTTATTGTAAGGAGTAAAAATATTTGACAAACATATATAATCTTTTTGTAGGTAGTTCTATTAATTCCCACCATTACAATGGTTAGGCGTTAACTATTATTTAAAATAATATTATTCTATTATTCGAGTGCAACGTAAGATCCCCATGAAACTCGTTGTTGCGTATTGGGTACGCCATCGAGCATAGCATCCCCTTTAAAGGAATATTAATATTTTATTCACAAAAATGGATAAATATAAAAATTTCATATTCTTTATTTACCTACGGTTTTACATCCTTCCCCCCTTTTGGGAATTGCGTCCTCGCAATTTTAAAATTGGTCTTGGAAATATCCTTGAAAGTCCCACATCGGAACAAGAGTCGATAAAACAATCACTTTAAAATAAAGAAAGATAAGTACAGAGGTCACCCGAGTTAACCCATACTAGGATTCCATGTAAGAAATAATGGAAATGGAGGAGAAAACATAGGTTCATGTTCTGATGGACAGTGATAGAAAACATGTTTAGGTGAAAGTTAACCACAAGAAAATCACAAATTTGGGATGGGTTAAATGGTATTCAATTCCCCAGTAGGAAAAGTTAACAGAACACATTTTTGTTTTAAGTTATTCTTCATTGAGGAATTTATTTATGAGCCTAACTAAATCATAATGAAACATAATTACTTGTCACGTAGACTTCCATCTTTTACTAGATTCCTTAATCAAACTCATATTTTTTCCAAAAGATGAGTATTTAAGAAGAATTGTTCCCATTAAGAGTACTATAATAAACTTATAGAGAACCACATAATCCACAAAAGATAAATATATATTTCCCATGTATTTAGACATTAACCAAAACCAAAACTAAAAAGGTTAGTACAATATCAGATAATCCAGAAAAGGATAACCCTTTATAAAAAGAAAATATATTCTTAATATCCAAAATTTGTCCAACAAAACCCAAAGTTCAACGAGGACCATTCGATAAACAATTTGTCCATAAAATTATTCAAAGTAAACTGAACTAAGATTGAAACCCAAATATTTGAAGGATTTAGTCACATATTCATCCAAGTTAAATCATAACATTTATCTCCAAACAACATCAGTTTCCCTTAATGTCTCATATTGAAAAGTAATTAACCTAATCACATATCCTCCATGATAGGTTAATAAATTTCCATAGATAACCAAAAATCAACTAACTTTTAATTCATAAAATCATCTAACTAAAAAGAATCATTCAAACTAACCAGAGACTTCACGTAGTCCACTGGTACGTGATAAATACCAGTCGCACTTTGGTTGTGGGTTCGATTCCCGCAGCTTTTTCCGACGGGACGGGTTGTCACACGGTCTGCGTGTTGTCCTTTTTATAAAACTCCAAAAATAACCCTAACATGTTTTAACCATAATAGTTTCCTTATACCACTCATTTTCATCCAAATTCGTTATGGTCTCAACATCTTAATTCTTGATGTCTTATTTCACCACCATAAGATGAAATAAAATGATTCCCAAAAATTAATAACATCATACGCTGATCATGGCGTCCACTCGGTTTCATCATCATCTTTCTCACGTAGGTAAAAGTACCATGTGATACAACAATGATTTAGAGATCCTTCAAAATCATTTTCTTCCTCCATCCAAATACACCTTATACAACATGGGTCATATGGGTGTTCACAGAAAAACAGTTTTGGAAAATAATAATGTATGACATATAATTCCAAAACATCTGATAAAACATGATTTTTATAAAATAGTCGGACAGAATTTGAGTTGAAACTTTCTATTATTGGTCCTTTTAAAATACCATAAGTATGTTCTTAGGGACTATATTTTAAAATCAAATATAAATACGTTGCGCAAGGGTCTCTTTCCTCAGCACCATCTTTAAATTCATAATATGCTTCAAATTCTTGTGATAAGGTATGATATTTGAAAATACCTTGATAATATTTACCTTTCTTGAAAACATGAGAATATTGTGAAAATAGTATTTGTCTAAAAACAACCCATGATCCATGATGATAACGAGGTATAGTGGAGGTGTTTGATATCTCAAACAACTGCTTGAAAGTGAGTTATATGCTAGAAAAAGTTTCACAATCATTTGAACATGACATTGTAATAATAATTGCAAGCATGTCATCAGGAAGAGATAGGAATGTCATTTGAGATCCTTCTCCTTCCATTCGTAACCGACTTTACTGGAACTGAAAAAAGATATAAAACGAGGATTTAACTGAAATAACAGATATAGGGACTAATCATGTGTCTAACAAAAACTACTAATCCCTAAAGTTGTCTAAACTGACCTTTGATACCAAATATAAGGCCCCAGCCTTAAACCTTACTTAATCATGAGTTATTAAAAGATTTCACATTGAGGATCTTTTCAGGTTTAGAGTTTTAGAGAATTAGATCATAACTATTTAATCTCAAAAGATTACAAAGTAGAAACTTCTACTAAGTTTCCATAAAATAAAAACTCTTAAAAAGAAACTTGTCTAGTTCCATGTTTTAGATAGCATGAAATTACCTTGATCCCATCCTTGACCCAATTCCACATTAGGTCCTATGAAAAAAAAGTTTCATAAAAACATGGGGTGAGCATAAAAAGCTCAGTAAGGGATACACAAAGAATGAAAACTGTTAGTTCTTAAAACAACAAGTAAACCATGTATACTTTATCAATGTAATACCTTTACCTTTATGAGGTGGTAAAAACTCTTCACTGAATTAAATATCATTACTTACTCTTTTGTAATAAAAAGATTATCATAAAACCCATATAAAGAACAGATAACATATAAAGGTAACTTGGGACATAAACATTCTTAAGTGGAATAACCATACGGTCGACTTCCACACATATCACTTAATGGAATAGCCATACGGCCAGCTTCCATACATACTTAATGGAATAGTCATACGGCCGACTTCCATACCCAATGAATTGGAGTTTATAACGTAACCACCCATCCTGGTATTCACGGCACCACCCGTCATATGGTTTATCACGTAACCACCCGTAAAATGTCCAAGTACCATTATAAAATTATAACACATAAAACCAACGTAAAGGAATGATAATATTTCCACATTTCAATCACAATATATCATTTAAATATATTGAAATAATAGAATACTTTATCAAAACCATTTTCAATACCAAAATACATAAAGGAGTATATGGTATTTATTTTATTTTAAAAATATTACGGCTTGTAGAGAATGCCAAATATCAAATAATACTCGCGACGACGGAAATGGTCATTGTCACCACGTACATTAAAAGAAACATTCCTTTTTGTAGTTTTGTGAAACGCTTTGTAGAAAAAGATTCCTTTTGTATAAAAGTAAAATTAAAAGGGGTTTATAGACCATATAAAATAAAGTTGTGTATAAAACGAAATATGCCTCAATGAAAGGAGATTGATATGAAGTCCCTTACAAAGATAGTATCCTTGGTTTAAGGATAAATCAATTACATAATTATGTGTGACAAACAAATACACCAAATATAAGTGGATATTAAGTGTAAAAAATCATAGGTTATTCACACATATTCATATAACGACATATTCAAGGAGTATAAGTTTATCCCAAAGAATCAAATCTGGGTTAAGAAGTTCCCTTGCAAAAATTTGACAGCCTAATGGCATCACTACAAAATTTCAGAAAATGAGTTAATGAGAGATAGAAAGGGTATCTCATCACATGGAAATAAAATTTAAATCAATAATGATATAGAAGAACATATCCCAACATAATAGTATGTGAATTAAAAGACATTACAAATGAAGTCTTTTAAAAAGAGGATGGTGAAAGGTTCCCTTACCGACATGGGTATCTTTCGAAACATACACCCCGTGAAAGAAGGACAATACAACATTTATGTAAATACTCATAAATGAAATTATATTACAAAATGAGTAAAATAATTGTCAGTACATACACCACTCAAAGAAAATTGTGGAAAATGTAGCATAAATCCCAGGGGAATAAAAGTGAGATGAAAAATCCCTTACGAAAACTCGGCAGCCTAACGACGCCACATAAAACATACAAAAATGGATTGATGAGATCAAATAGGGTATCTCTTCATATTAACATAAAGTTTATAGAAAGATGAATATAAAAGAACATCCCCCAACATAACAAAGAAGAGCTTAAAAGATGTGACATAAAGGAGAGTACATAAAAAGAAAGAGAGAGGTTAGATCTCTTACAAAAATTCTGCTGCCTAACGGCGCCACTCAAAACTTCCAAAATGGATTGATGAGAGAGAATAGGGTCCCTAATAATATGAACATAAAAATTACAGTAAGAGTAATATAAAATAACATCCCAATAACAAGAAATATGATCTTCAAAAGGAATGACATAAAAGAGCGTACTTAAAAAGAAAGAGAGGAGTAGGATCCCTTACCTCGGGTCCAACTTGACTTGATCGTTCTTTAACGTCCTGAATAATAAACTTGAGTTAATTTCTACTTTCTTAAGAACCTTTTTCAAGTTCATTATTCGTTTTATATCAATTATTGACATGTTATAAACATTATGTAATCATTTAAGTTAATAATGATTGTTTTTTCGATATTTGGTTCTTAAGTTAAAAGTGGACTTCTTACAATTACATCTTGTTCGTGTGGTCAAAGGTTCTTTATTTCCAGAATGAAATTACTGATTTGGATATCATATATATCATATATATCTAGAATATACATGTATTTATTATATTACATAATCATTTAGAGGTAATAAATGAAATGCATCGTTCATGGAGATGGTAAGTCGTACGTACGCATGAACGCTACTTTCATTTCTATGTCATATTAATGGAATTAAAACTAAATGAGAGATGTTCATATTTTTAATTCCAGAATTATATTCATCCTTTAGATGTATCATAAATCATATATATCCATTATATTTACTTATAATAGTACATTACATTTGAGGATAAGAAATGACATGCACCGTTCATGGAGACGGTAAGCCGTACGTACGCATGAACGCTACTTTCATTTCTATGTCATACTTTAATGGGAAGAAAACCATAATGATCTAAAGGTATATTATAATTCCAGTATGACATAATATATAATAACTTTAAATTTATCTTTTATACATCCCACATATGGCATTAACGAATCAAATCACTTTGAGGGGGCGATAGTCCACACTTCATAAAATGAAGATATCGCGTATACCCATAATGGAAGCCATAAAGGTATGCCAAAAATGAAAAATTCAGAAGCTTAATTTAAACATATAAATATTATATATCATATATAAACATAGTGGCATCTTAATGGACACCTTTTATGGTGTTATAAGAGTTTGGAACAATCATCGTTTCGTGAGGCAGAAATTCTCCATCCACAGAAACGGTATGTTCTTTAACAATTCGATTAAGGTGTGTGTAAGTGTAACTCGAATAATTATTATAAAAACATCCTAGTATATTGAATATACTGTAGTTGTTACAAAATAAATTAATAAAAAGATTTTAGGGGGTGGAGAAGCAAAACAAAACAAAAGAGCACAAGTGAAGACGTTACCCTAAAATTGGGTAACTCCCTTTGGTTTGAACCAAATGGGTTCCTTGAACAGATTCCTGCCTAAGTTAAGGCTTCTAGGATGAGGAGGGGATGTGGAGAGACAAAATTATCAGATCTTGGCTGACCCAAAGGCTTGAGAGGTGTGGGTAAGGTGGTAGAGGTGGGGGCCTTTTATAAGAGGAGAGGAGGGGAACTCTTGGTAATGTATAAAATGTTACTTTATATTCAAGTGGTTATCGGATTTTAATGGTCCCACATTGATATAATTAAAGTATAAGGTGATAAGGGTTCTAAATCCACCCATCCAATAAGTTTTGGACATGTGTAGGTCTCAGAATTTACATTATCATTCCATTTCTTTTAAATCGTTAAATAATGAGGTCATCGCTGCATCATCATGATGTCATAACGAATTTTATTTATTTAATGTCTAAAAATTATAAAAAAAATACTATGATTTAGGAAATACTTTTATCTTTACAATGACAATTTATAGTCAAAATTCTGACTTGTATAACCACATGTAAATTTTTTTTAGTAAAACAAATTATGTTTGTGACATTTTTATTTTAACTTTAATTAAAAGGCATAAATAACATTATCAAACCCAAGTGGCTCCATGGGGTACCAAAAATCGACCCATGGGTTTTCTTGGTCGGACATAACTCATCCAATAGGGTTATGACAAGTGTCAAGATATTTTCATTTTATTATAATATCATTTTTACCTTAAATCACACTAATAACCTTTAATCGCGATTAATAAAACATAAAAGTTACTTTTCATCAAAAATTATTTTCATCCCATTGAACAAAATTTTACTAAACAGTTAATATAATTTAAATTGGATTTTTGAAATTCAAATCACAGAAGTGGTAAAGTTCCATTTAAATGAAAAATCAATTTTGTAACCACCACTTTGTGGTTTCACTATTCATAAAAAATTGGAGATTTTTAGAAAAATACCAAAAATTCACCCTAAGCTATATTTGATATTCCGAATTCAAAAAGGATGTCTATTTTACCAAATTCATAACATATAAGTTTCATTAATTAATTTTATAATTAATTCCCGCAGTCAGCGCAAATAGCGTGTTTTTATGAAATAATAAGAATCAAAAGATTGACACTAGTTTAAGACCAATTTCAAAGTGAAATTAATTCCAATGACCGCTATTGGATTAAATGGTAAAAATATATTCTAATATTACTTAAAAAATAACCCAAAATATAATCTAATCATATAAATAAAATAGATTAAAAAGATGTTTTGAATTAAAATACAACATTTTTCACTATTCATTAAAAAATGAACTTTATCTGAAAGATACCAAAAATTTAAACAAAGTAAATTTTGATGTCCCGATTCTAAGTAAGAATTTTATTTTGTCAAATATAACACATTAAATTTTTAAAAAGTGGACTTAAAAGAGGTTTTCCTTTAAAAGGCGGTTAATCGACCTTTTAAAGAATATTAGATTGTCTACACTTAAAATTGGATTCATTTGCATTTTTAATCCTATAACATTTATTGTAAAGAGTAAAAATATTTAACAAACATATATAATCATTTTGTAGGTAGTTCTGTTCATTCCTACCATTACAACGGCTAGGCATTAACTACTATTTAAAATAATACTATTTTATTATTAGAGTGCAACGTAAGATTTCCAAGAAACTAATTGTTGCGTATTGGGTACGCCATCAAGCATATCATCCCCTTTAAAGTAATATTAATATTTTATTCACAAATATGGATAAATATAAAAATTTTATATTCATTATTTACCTGAGGCGTTACACCACCTCCCATCTCTCTCATGCGTGAACCCCTACTCAAGCCTCAACCTAGGGTTTTTTACATTTGGATCCAATCATTGATTTTAGATCTATTGTTCATGTTGGAAGCAAGCCAGTACATGATATTGTCTTTTATATCATTTCATTTTTCTCTTCCCAATAGAGAAACAATCTTTATGTACGATAACATTCCCGATTTTCAATTCATTGGATCGTTCATCATTCTAATTTCATCATGAATCATCTATTAAATTTATTTTTGTTACTTATAGTCGATATGTCCATTTTCTATAACCGTTTCTACATATATAATTCATTGTTTGTTGTAATGACTAGAACATTGAACAAATCATATGGGGAGAGTCTCTAAAATTGTATATTTAGTGTTTTGTCACATTGATCCACCATTAAGGAGTTCCGTGCGATTGACCATAATAATGTAATCTTCACTTTATTAAATGGATGTAGAGTATTTAATTGAAAAAGGTATGTAACTTGTCCGCTACACACTTTAACTACACAAGGTAGGGTCTTGAATGTTTTAAATAAATGTTAAATGGTAAATTGACATGTATATGGTATAAATATGATTATTACTAGTTTGTATTGATGGAATGTTAGTGGGTTCTCATCTCTATAAAAACGTTTTCATATCATATGGAATAACATAATAAATTAAATAAATGTAAGTTTCCTAGTAATTTAAATGAAACATGAAATAAAAATAGGGTTGGGTTAAATCAGGATAGATTGTGGATTACAGAGGGAATTCCTTAAGCACTCGAGGACGCCGTTTCGATTCATGGATTCTAACAGCCTTTACTGAGACCAACCATTGAACATGATCCACATCTTTTAATGGATTCCCAATATGACACCAAAATTTCCATTATTTTCATTAACATTATTCCTCTGATACACACCTTGGATCCAGTATGGTTTTTACAGACATGAGGTATCATGGTTTTAACCTTTGTCCTAGCCATAGATTATCCAATTTTATAGAGGATATAATCCACGGAATCAGTAATATTATTTATTATGGAATAGCATGTATGATTCTACTCGGGTTACACTCTTTTCATTTATCCAGACTATAGTTACAACTATGTTATCAACCCACGAGATCTCGGTTTCCTTGGTCATTACCTTGAAACACTATCATTATGAAATTATGTTATAGGATACCTTTTTACATCTTCAATACATTATATTACTATCATGAGTTGATTTCAAGGATGGATATGCCTCACATGACTTATATATATAATGTAGAACATAATTAATTAATTAAATAGTTTCATGTACATAATATCTCTGTGGGATGATGTTGGTAAATGGGTATATACATTATTTTACTACTTTACACACACAAACATATATATATATATGCATGCTTTTACACTATTATAGTTTATTTTGCACAGACATTATTTTATATAAAATGTTGTCGGGGAACTACTAAGATTTATCTCACTCCATTTCAAAGCACAATTGGAACCCATTTTGACTTCATGTATGTAGGTTTTGACAATGGTATGATTTTTTAAGAAACCAGATTTCATATTAATTATGATGGTTCTAGTAGCATATGACTGAGCTAGAGAACGGTATCAATGTATATTTTATTTTTTCCTTTTTCTTATTTTTAATGATTTTTTATTCTTCATTGTATCAATGTTTTCCATCTATCTAGTTACATGACATATATCATCATTTTTTACTGTATTTTTTATAAAATTTTTATCCTATTGTATTATTATTCAGTCCTTTTCTATTGTGGTTTATAATGTTTTATATATCATCAAATATTTATCTCCACTTTTCACATGTTTTCTTTTATGAAACACTTTTGTAATGATTTAATTATCTCCCCATGGAAAACACATCGCCCTCACTGCTATTTAAAAGCCTCAATAATTTTGGAAGAATTAATTGAGGCCATGTTATCAACTGGGAATGTGGTACTTCATAGTGGAAACCAGGTCCAGGATGTCACAATGTGGTATTAGAGGATGTTCATTTATTTCATTACTAGTTAGATATAAAATTTCGGAGATTAGGAACACATGGAAATTGGTTATAAGTTGTTATTGGGAATCCCAAACCCATGTTTGGGGTAAATGCCAAGATTCCTGAATTGAAATTGTTGTCCTACATTTTCTTATTAAAGTTGATATCATTTTCCATTGGGTGACTAATATGATATGTGGTTTTGTTGATTTTTATTCTGGTTGAGATGTCATTTCATCCATATCCCAATGACATTAGTACAAGGATCATTGTTACATGCATCATAATAAAAACCAAGAAATATTAGGTCATGTATATTTCAATTCCATATATGTGCATTTAAATTAATTTCATATCTTCTTATTTCTGTGATTTTTGAGTGATCTATTCATTTTATATATTCTTAAGCTCCTTTTGAGGATATGATTGAGTGATTTAGTATTTTAATTCATGAGGTGTTTTAGGAATTAATGGGTAGGGATGAGTAATATACTGAATCAATCCATTTATTAAAAATTCAAATGGGTGTTAATATTGTTTATAAAAATCAAGGTACATAATTCAATAGGCTGAATAAATTTTTTTAAATATATATTGGTACATAAAAATAAAAACATTATTCTTAATTTAGAATATTAACTTTTAAAATATAATGGTTTCACATCCTTATCCATCACTTTCATGTTTATGAAAGTAAAGGGTGTGAACATTGAAATTTATTTTGAAATGAATGAAATGGATTCCAGTAAATGATGAGGCATGGAGATATTGACTCTTCACCTACAAGGAGACTTGTAACTTATACATGAGAACATACTGATCCTAGACTTCTATGTGGTTATTCGGAGTAATATACCATAGGTAGTAGGACCTTTTATTATGATCATCTACCACTACTGTAGTATTATATAAATTTATATATTTTAATGAGGTTTGTGTCTTGAATTTGTAGATCAGTGCCTCCATGATATCCTAGTGTAATGAAAAAAAAGCATTGATGTAAATGCTCTATAGGTGGTGGTTCTGAAGCTTCTGGCTATACCTCTTGGAGTGACACTTGAGGCACCACCTACTTTACCTAATCTAGGTATTGATTCCAAATTTTGAGTGGGATTCATACATATAACCAAATCAAGGAGTGGTGCCCCATGACCTAAAACTATGATGTATTATCTAACACATGAGTACCAACAACAACATCCTCATACCTTCTAAGTGACTGGGATCCACATAATTACTAGTCTTGGATACAATCCACATTTTCAGGCGTTGAGAATCCAAAGACACCAATGGAGTAGAGGACCAGGATTGCAATATACATTATCCAGGATTCTGCAACGAGTAGGTGGGACACAATTACAAATGTTTTTCCATCTACTAATGGTATGGATAGACTAACTGGCTGATTTTTATGATCAGTTAAACCATTAGACAATGAGAGCTAATAGATGCAAGGATTTTATACTTCTCGAGAAGGGTTATAAATTAGTATCGGAATATTAATCATGGTTCACTAATTTATAGTTATTTTTAAATATTTTGGAAGTTTATGATATACCATGTGATGGACGATTTTAGGATCAATTTTTTTCCCATATGTACTCAAGATAATGTCCTTTTCCTTCCATCATTATTTGAATTAGTAGACCGATATATCATCACTAAGTAGAACCTATGGGATAATGATAGTACCATGACTAAAGTACTAGTTTCAAGTCATAGTAATATTTATTTATATTTCCGGAAACATTACCTAATAGATTCTCTCTGGGGTAGTGGTAGCAATTGTACCCATGATGGTAGCTTAATTTTGTTTCACCATTGTGGAAATTAAGGGAACCTGGAGCCTCAGTGTAATAGAGACAATTTGGGGTTCATGGTTTGGGGATATAAGGTAAAGATTAAATGTATATTTTTTACCATTCAATCCACATCAAGGGGAAGAGGTTCTGCAACAGAAACACCTTTATGGGAATGTTCTTTTATGCCACATCAGGAAGGGAGTTGGAGTAGAATTTAAAGGATTGGACATGGATGTGGTTGTGGATATGGTAACTAGACTCTTGATCACCAGTGGTTCTAGTAGAGCGGTTTTGATCATTGTATTCTAGCTATTGCATAGGGTCATTGATCAGGTCAGTTGTGTACAGTAAAGCCAATTCCGAAGGATCATACTAGAGAACCATCTATAGGTTGAGGTTGTAATTTTGTACCCTCCACTAAATTATATACATTGGTTGATAATGATTATTTGTAAAAATTAAACTTTTATATCTATTATGGATGGAATTGTGTTAAAAATACATTATTAATTTGGTGTAATGACCTCAAATACACTGTTGGATGTATTGTCAGAGAGAATATACCAATATATGTACTATCACAATAAGTTAAAAAGATACCCTTTTTTATGGGACATCTTTATTCATTAGATGATGTTATTTAATTTCATTCCCATGAGGAATTTTTTTGTTTTTGTTAGGAATTTATAGACTTCTATCACTACATGGTGTCATTTACATCAACCAAGGGAAGTAGTTATCTACACAAGGCGGAGTTGGAATTCTAGAATAGGAAAGCAGGAAAAAAGAATCATGGTCTTGGTGGAGTGACCGCTATGATGGCCAATAGTTTAATCGAGGATCATGGTTTACATCATGTTGAATTCCTCTAGTAGTAGATTGTATCATGGACATATTTTTCAAAAGACATTTTAATCTTACCTCAGGAGAGAGAGGTAATGTTTATAAACATCAATTAGAGGAGTTGGATGTGAATGGTTTTATATGGACTAGCACATCCTTTTTATGTTTCATTTTTCATTTCCCTGTAAGGGAGGAAGAGACACATCATCTATGTGTGTATTATATATAGATGAACCAGATTATGGTCGTCAATTGGTTTCCACTACCTTGAATAGATGATCTATTGTTTACTAGCACTTATGAGATATGGTATTCTATAAGAATGACCAATGATCAAGTTATCATGAGGTGTTAGTCTGGACATCAGAGAAAACTCATACAACATTCCATAGTAGGTTTGGTTTGTATGGTGTAGTTTATGTCATTCGGTTTCACATATTCCCCCAACATTTTCATGGGTCTATTTTTAGGTGTTTTAACTAGAATCTTGATTCCCTTGTCATAGTTTGATTTGATGAAATATTGGAGTATTATCACCGTCGTATATACCATCCTATGCAGCATGAAATAATTTTTAGTTAATTGAATGATATTAATATTTGTCCCATGCACGATAAGTAACACATTTAGACTGAAATGTTTTACATAATGTGTCATATTATCTGAGAATCCAGAGTCTCTATTGACCCAAATATGGTTAATGATGTGGTTTCCTAAGAGTGTCCTAATAATGTTTTTTATATAATGTTTATTAGGGATGGATGGTTATTAAATTTATTTCATAAAATAGTTCTCACTCATTTAATTAGTTATTACTAGTCTAGAAAATAAGGGTTTCATTTTCCTATTGATATAATAGTATGGGAATGACTTTCAATATCTAAATGGGATGGATGTATCAACACCTATTCTGCTTCAACCAGAACCTAGAAAAAGTTCTACAATATTCTATAATGTTCCATGAATCTTCCTAGGTGTAATGATAACTATTTAGGATTAATTCTTTTCATACAGATTTATGTAGTTGAGTCCTCATTAGAGAATTTACCTGACACATGATCTTTTAGTAGTATCAGTTGTCCATGCCTTGTATTAATAGAGACATTATCTTTTGGGAGAGTACTTTGTGTTGTATTCCTTCCACAAGGCCCTAAAATATATTTTTAAATAGCATGATATGAATCTAAGAAACATATTATGGGTTGAATAACATTATTCTTTTAATTTTTTGCTTTTGGACACGCCTGGATTGGGAAATGTAGTTTTTGATGTGCTACGTCGGAAAACTAGGGCACAAGACGTACACGATGCTTGTTAAAATATGAATTGATGTCCATTCTTTATAATATGAATCTAGTGTTTCAGGATATTAATGAGGATTCCAATATCTCAAACATGAAATTTATATCCTCTGTGCATAATAAGGTGATGAACATTCAAATTTTAGATCATGTGGTCTTGGATCAATTTTAGTGTATTTCAGGAGTTGACCCTTTTTCACATATTTCTATGGATAGATGCAATACCCGATGTATAAATGGATGTGACTTGGTTTCTATAGGTAAGAGAGAGGACTTTATGGATGACTCCCACACTTATTAGTTTGAAATTCATCCAGGAATCTCCAAAATGTATTGAAAACTATACAGAAGAAATTGGTTTTATGGGATGAAACATCAGATAGAATGATTGATCACTATGTAATCAAAATACCTATTAGTGAAGATGGAGGATTAGAGACCTAAAAGACTATCATATCCATATCCATTCCTCGAAAGAAAATCGTATGCTAATCCCATTGGCATTGTAATCTTCTTACCTAGCTCTCTCAATGATAGTGAAATTTTATGAGTTGTTATTGATAGATTGTGGAATGTTTCTAACTTAATTCCTATCTAGGAGATTTTCACAGTTGATGAGTTGGGAATATTTTTTCTCTAGGGGATCGTTTCATTAAATGGGGTCCCTCATCCTATAATTTTATATAGGGTATATCATTTCATTTCTTGATTTCTGTTGGGGTTATAGGAAGCTATGGGAAAAAAGTTACTTCTATGAAATAATTTTCATCCTCCTAAGATGGAAATTTTTAAATGAAAACATAGGTTCATTAGGAGATTCTCCATGAATGAGTCATTGATTCCTATAGATCTTGTGGGAATCATATTCTTCTATTGTAGTTCTCTTATTATAATAGTTTTCAAGATATTATTCAGATGTCTCTTTTTGAGGCACTGTATAGTTTGTTGTTTCCTTCACCCTTCTGATTGCTAGAGTCATGTTTGGTGCTTCTAATGGTTCCTCATCTTGTGATAAAGTATTCAAGGATGGTTTAGATGATTATAAAAAAAAAAATATTTCTTAGTATAGATAAAATTCAAATGTTGGTTACTTCATATGACCTCTAGAGTTCACTGTCAGGAATGTTTTTCCAACTGGTATCACACAAGAATGGTAATATATTGTGACAGATGCAAGGGAAGTTATCACCAATTAATATAAGGCCATTATAGATCATATATAATTTTATCCCAATATCATATCTGTATTTACTACCTCAATGATATCATTCTCTCCATGACATCTTCCACATTTCGTAGCTTCACCACTATTATTATGAAATGCCTCATACTTTTCATTCAGTGGTAGTTGAGCTAAATTGAGTTTCATAACTTGAACAATATCACATACGAATCTTTCATTGGATCACAAATTCCCTTTGAGACTATTGTATACCCCTAGTTTCTGTGGTAAGTCATCACTACCATGTATATGAGATGACATGAGATTGTTAGGACAAAAAATGTTCCCAGTGGCAGTAGTTTTTCTTGAACAGCATTTTGCTTCCATTGGAAGGTGATTTTGATGATGAGTTCTTTTATGGGGAAGACTATAATAATACTGTTTTTTTGTATGGATCCTTTTAATTTCCATATTATAATTTTTCAAATTTCCTATTGTGTATTAGATTCTAAACTATGGGCATGGTCCACTTGGATTGTTCTGAGAACAAGGGAATAAGGTGTTATTGGTTTACTAATAGCCAATTACATGCTGTGAAATTGGAAAACATGATGTGTATCTATTAATGAAAATTTTTAACAAGTATAATACCATTAACATTGTGTATATAGTATTCCAAGGGGTAGAAACCTGATAAATACATGATATGTATTGTGCATACAAATCTTGTTAATGCCTATCAGTTTTTCAAAGAGGAAGTGGACTCGTTTTTGGAAAGATCCCCAACTTTGATCTCTCTCTCCCATAAGAACCCCTTCTAAGGTATATAACTATTCATTGGTGTATATTCATGATCTATACCCCATTTTCAGAACTGTCTATCTCATTGGAAGAACACAAGTATGTCCTCCAATCCTTTAGATTATTTTTAACTATTCATCATATCAATGAATAAATTTGGATATAGGCTCATTTTCTATACCGTCGGGTAGTTTGACCATTTTATAGATCTACTCCAATCCACAGTAATCTGAATGAAAATACCTTACAAGGAGAGTCATATGGGGATAATGTTTGTGTTCTATGAATTTTTCCTTCATTTTAATCCTTTTATAAATTGTTTTATTGTCATGCTGATTTTTTCAGGCATCATATGGTGAATATATTTTTTGTACATACTATAGATTTGACCATTTTCTATGACCCCTTCAATATACATAATTAATTTCATGTTGTATATGTGAACATATCCAACCACCCAATGTGGGGAGAGTTCCCTTTGGTTTTTAGTGTTTTCACATATTGGGGCAACATTAGGATGTGCTTTGTGCTTGACCATCCTAATAATAAAACATCCTTTATTATATAACTATTGAAATTTGAATTGACCATGGAATTTACCATGTGTGCAACAAATATATCCTTATTTATTTATATTCAAGAAATTTTTAATCAAATTTAAATGGTAAAATGTCGGTTATATTATATAAATATATCATGGACTAGCTTTTAATTGAATTTTAGTGGTATCTCATCTATAGAAGAACCTATCCACGTAATGAAAGGTAAATGGGAGAATCCTGTTGATAAATGTGAAATGAAAAAAATAAAGAAATTGGAAGCATGCACTTGGATTTTTCAAATTACTGAAAGGAATATGATAAACAACTTGAACCTGTTAAACAGAATAGCTTTCACATAGCCAAACTTATTTAATGAACTAAAAGTACTGTGCCTAATTATGTGAATGGTCCTTGATATATTTTTAGGGGATGACTGACTCGGGTTATATTTTTATTCCAAAAGGAATGTCATGAGAACTCATGGATTCCATTCTATTTGAAGGATGATAGTTTCCTTGGTTGAGACCCACCATGGAACCCAATCCTTGTCTATCATATATATCAATCATGATACTATGAAATACCTCCTTTAATATGACATGGACCTTTGGATAAACTCCTTCGATATAGCATGGTTTTAATGATTAGATTTTATCTTTGTTAAATCCTTGGGCCTAGATGCAGCTTATCCCATTTTCACTTGGATGTACTCCCTATAACAAGATTGAATATTTAATGTGTATTAACATAGACAAATCTCCATAGATTACAATCTTAATATTTAGCCAAGATATAGTTACTACATTGTTGGAAACCCCTGTGGTCTCAGTTTCTTTGGTCATTACCATGATAGCCTTTCGTTAATAAATAATGTTTCTTGTTTCCATTATATATTATGGATCATTAATTGTAATATCACAAGGTGATTTATGTGGTATCTATGTCTCCCATGACAAAAAAATATAAATTGGAACATAATTAAACATTGAACTATTTACAATTTCGGACACCAATTGATGGATGATGTAGTTACAACGGTGTTTATATTATAAAACTAATTTAATTATATATATATATATATTACTACTCATATTTATAGTTTATATTACAAAAACATGATGTTATAGATACTGTTGGTGGTTCCCTACTCGGATTAATCTCCCACATTATTCGAGAACCAATGGTAACTGAGAATATTACATGTATGTCAGTGTTGAAAAATGGATTTCAATTGTATCTGACACTTGATTTCTTGTTTCTTAGAATGGATATGGTAACAGATGACTAAGATGTAGATTATGATTCTTGGATAGTTTTTGGATTCCTTTTTTACAACTTTGATTAGAATTATTATTTGTTTCATTGCATCATTGTTTTCAATTTTTTTAATGACATGAAATATATCATCATTAGTTGTTGTAAAATTTATTATATTTTCATCGTTTTTTAATATTATTTAGTCTTCTAATGTAATGGGTTCTAGTGGATTATATTTCTTTTGTGACTTATATATTCTTTTCACATGTTATCTACTAGGTTAAACTATCGTAATAAGGGAATAATCTCCCCATGGGAACACCCAATTCACCGGCTACTAGTCATTAGCCTATGGAATTTCGAGATATTTAGTTGGGGCCATGTGGAAAACAAGGTTCATGGAACATCTATGAGGCATTCGGGTCCATGACCTAAAAAAGTTGAATTTTTCATTCCCGGAGAACTATAATCAACTTCTTGGGAGTCAAATATAACACAAAAGATTAACTCTCTTTTTCTCCTATAGTAAAACATAATCTAAAACCAAAATGTTAATGATATCATTAGACAATTCACCAAAATTAATAATCCTTTATATGATTAATAACTACAACAATCTCAAATGTTCAACATTAATAACTGAAGTTAACAATAGAAAATTCAACATATTAAAATCCTTAAAATTAATCAATGTATTATAAATAAAATTAAAACCTAAAAAATCACAATTATTTGAACACATTGTCTTCCAAGAAACATTTTAAGAACTATCTCGAAGTTAAATCAATTACTATTGAATTTTAACACAAAAAGGTATTTTCCCTAGTAATCATGAAGATATCCTAAGCATTTCCATACACAAACTAAATCACCATAATCCCATAACTAAATCATATATTCATTCAAAATGTAATTGAAATTTATTCCTCAAATAAAAGGATTTTTTATTATATTTTCTTTGATCATATAGGATTTCCAATATAGAAAACTCCTTGCAAAATAAAATTTCTCACATAATTCCTAAATCAAATCTCTAATATGATAAATATTCTATTTTAAAAAATGGTTCATATTCCATCAATTAATTTTTATAAAAATTAAAATTCATACAAACCATGGACTTCATGTAGATATCTTTTAGGTGATTTCGGATTGCTGAGGGAATTCCTTGAGAACTCGAGGATGCCATTCTTATTCAAGGATTACAGTTTCCTATACTTAAACCAACCTTCGAACCCGATCCTAATTTATCAATGAATTCCCTATATGACACCAAAAGATCCATCTTTTTCATTAACATGATTCTTTTGATACACTCCTTGGATCCATCTTGGTTTCTACAGACATGAGGTACCTTTTTTATATCCTTGGCCCTAGCCATAACTTATCCCATTTTACAGATGATGTACTCCCTGAACTCAGTAATATTATTTATTGTGTAATACATTATATGAGTCTACATTGATTACACTCTTTCCATTTATCCAAAATATTGTTTCAGCTATTTCTTAAACCCATGAGGTCTCGGTTTCCTGGGTCAGTTCCTTGGAACACTTTTATTATTAAATTATGTTACAATTTTCCATGTTATATCGTGGAACAATTCTAGTACTATCATGAGGTGATGTCAAGTATGGATATTCTTCATATGAATTAAATATATAAGGTATAACATGATTAATTAATGAACTAGTTACATGTACCAAATCGATCCATGGGATAAAGTTGGTACGTTGGAATATACATTATTGTACTACTTTACTTCAAAATATGCATTCTTGTACACTATTATAATTTATTTTACATAGTGATGATTTTATAGACACTATTTTCAGGGGAATACTTGGTTTTATATCACTCATTATCCGGGCACAATTTTTACCCATGTTGAAAACATGTATGTAGGTATAGACAAAGGTAAGAATATTTTTGGGAAACCTGATTTCAAATTACTTATGATGGAGATGGTAACAAATGAACAAGCTAAAGATCGTTATAAATGTATATTTTATTATTTCATTTTGATGATTTTTATAGCATATTTTTCTTCGTCACTTTACCCATATTTTCCATCTATCTTGTTAAATGATATATATCATAATAATTTATTATTTTATTTGTAAAAGTTACATTCTATTGTATTATTATTATGTCATATTCTATTTTACTTTATAATTGTTTATATTTCATCCTCTACATATCACAGCATTCCACATGTTTTCTATAATGAAACACTATGGTAATGATGGAATAGTCTCCCCATGGAAAACCCATGGCCCTCACTTCTAGAAAAAAGCCTCTAGCATTTTGGAAGAATTTATTTAGCCCATGTTCTCAACTAGGAATCGAGTACTTATTAGTGTTATCTATGTCTAGGATATCCCAATGTTTCATTAGAGGATGTTCCATTATTTCATTACTAGTTGGAGATAGTGAAGTGGAGAATTGTAACCCATTGGAAATTTTTTAAGTTGTTCTTGGGCTTCCCAAAAACATATTTGGCATAAATTCCAAGTTTCCTGGATTGAAACTGTTGTTCTACTTTTACTAATTATTGTTGATATGATTTCACCATTGGGTGACTCACATGCTATGTGGTGTTGTTGATTTTAATTATTGTTGAGATTTTATTTCATCTATAGCCCAATGACATGAGTTAAAGGATCATTGTTAAATGCATCATAATAGTCACATGAAATTCCCATATTCCTTATATTTATATGATATATATGTGCATTTATCTTTTTTTTATTTATTAATATTTTTTTAAAATTTTGAGTGATCCATTCCCTTTAAATATTTTTATGCTCCTTTTGTGGATACGATTGTGTGATATAATTTTACAACTCATGAGTTGTTTTGGGAATTCAGGGGTTGTGATGAGTAATATAATGAATCAATCCATTAAATAATAATTAAATTTGGTGATTATATCATTGAAAAAAAGTATTGTACCTAAATCATTGGGATGAATAAATTATATTAAATACATACTGGTGTAAGGAAATAAAAACATGATATTAATTTTTATTATTTACTTTTAAAATGTAATGGTTGTGCATCATTATCCATCATTGTCATCTTTATGAATGTTAAGGGTGGGAATATTGAAATTTAATTTGAAATGAATGAAATGGATTCTAGTAATTAATGAGGCATGGTGATATTGACCCTCCACCTACATGGATCCTAGTAACTTATACATGACAACTAACTGATACCTAGCCTTCTATGCAAGTATTTGGAGTAACATGTCATAGCTAGTTGGACCTTGTCTTATGTTTGTATTCACCTAGTGTAGTATTATACCTATTTAATTATTATAATGAGTTACGTGCCTAGAATTTGTAGTCCAATGCCTCCATGATTTCATCATGTAATACACAAAAAGAGTGGTGATATAAATTCATTAAATGTGGTGATTCTGAAGCTTCTGATCATACCTATTGGAGTTCCACTTGAGGTATCACCAACTTAACCTTAATTTGTAATGGATTACAAAATTTGGGGTAGTTTCATACTTCAAACAGAATCCATGATTGTTTCTCATTGACCTAAATCTATGATATATGATCTAAAACATGAGTACCAACCACCACATCCTCTTACCTTCTTTGTGACTAGGATCCACATGATCATGAGTCTTACATAGAAGCCACATTTTCTTCCTTTGAGCATCTGGAGACACCTCGGTAGTAGAGGACCATGATTTCTACATCGATGATCATTGATATTTTCAAGAGGTTGTGGGACACAATTTCAAATTTTTTCCATCTAGTAATGGAATTGATAGACTACTACATAGATTTTTATGATTAATTAAATCATAAGACACTAAGTGCCGATATATGCTTGTATTTCATTCTTCTTGAGAAGTGTTATATATTGGTTTTGGAATATTGAAAATGAGTCACTATGTTATAGTTATTTTTTAATATTTTCGAAGGCTATGAGATTTCATGTGTTAGACGATTTGAGGATTAGATTTTGTATGCCATATGTACTCAAGAGAATGTCCTTTTCCTTCCAAAATTATTTAAAATAGTAAACAAATATATCATCGCCATGTGGAACATAGGGGATAATGACAGTACCTGACCTAGAGGACAAATTTCAAGTCATAGTAATAGTTCTTTAGATAGCTATAAACGTTCTATCATAGTTTATCTTTTGTGTTTCAGTATCAAAATTACCCATGATGGTAGCTTGAATTTTTTGACTTGTGGGGCATATAATGGAGCAAAGAGCCTCAGTATAATTGAAAAAATTTGGAGTTCTTGGCTTTCGGCTGTAAGAGAACTCTTAAAAGTATAATTTTTACCATTCAATCAGCTTCTAGGGAAAGAGGTTTTGCACCGAACCACCATCACAAGAATATTTTTTATGCCATAATAGGAATAGAGTAGGAGTATAATTTGATAGATTGGACAAGGATGAGGTTGTGGATGTGTTATCCAGACTCCAGATCGCCAGTAGTGCTAGTATAAAGGTTTTGATCATTGTAGTCTTGTTATTGCATAGGGTCATGGATCATGTAAGTTTCATGCAGTACAACTGATTCCTAAGGATCATATTGGAGGACCATCTATATGTTGAGGTAGTATTTGTTTACCATCCACTAAGTTATCTTCTTTGGTTGATACTTCTTATTTACAAACATTAAACATTTTTATCTGTCATAGAAAGAATTGGGTTATAAATACATTATTAATGTGGTGTAATGACCTTAGATACAATATTGGATGTATTTTCAGAGGGAATATAACAATTTAGGGACAATCACCTTATGGTAAGGAGTTACCCATTCTTATGGGACATCATTTTTCATTAAATGATGGTGTTTAATTTCATTCTCTTGATGGATTTGTTGTTTTTTATCATTCCTCTTCAGATATCTATCACTTCATGGGGTCATTTACATCAACTAAGGGAAGTAGTTATCTACACAATAGTGAGGTTGATTTCTAGGATAGAAGAGCTGGAAAAAAGAATCATGGTAATGTTCGAGTGAATGCTAATATGGAAAATAGTTTAATAGATGATCATGGTTTACTTCATGCTGAATAGTACTAGAATTAGGTTGTATCATGGACATATTTCCTAAAGAATTTTCTATCTTACCTCATAAGTGTGAGTTGATGTTTTCTATCTATCTTATTTAAGTAGAATCCCCAGTGTCCTTGCCTCTATATGGATGTAACATACAGAGATCAAAGAATACAAATATTAGATAGAGGAGTTCGATACAAATTGTTTTATATGGACTAGCACATCCTGCTTGGGTTTCTGTTATCTTTTCCTATTAAAGGAGGATATGTACCAACACCTATTTGTGTATTATAGATGGATGAACAAGATTATGGGCAATAAATGGTATCACCTACCTCATTTAGATGATCTATTTTTACTAGATCTTAAGAGATAGTGTATTTTATAGGAATCAACAACGATTAAGATTTCATGAGGTGTGACTATATCCCTTATAGAAACCACATAAATCATTCTATAGAATGAATTGCTGTATGAGTTCCTTTTATGTCGTTCAGTTTCACATATTCACCCAACATTTTCATGGGTCTTATTTTTTGGGGTATTTGTCACAATATAGATTCCTTTTTCATAATATTATTTGACGAAATCTTGGTGTGTTATCACACTCATATCAACCATCTTATGCACCATGAGATCATTGCGAGTACATTGAGAGACATTAATATTTGTGTCATGAAAGATAAGTACCAAATATGGAATGAATATTTTAACTTCATGGGACATATTATCTACGAATCATGAGTCTCTATTGTCCCAAAGAAGGTTAATGATGTGGTTTCATAGGAGTATCCAAAGAATGTGTTTTATATATAGATCTTATTAGGTATGGATGGTTACTAAAATTGTTTCATGCAATAATTCTCACTCATTTAAATAGATATTACACATCTAAAAAATAAGGGAGTCATTTTACCATGGATAGAAGAATACCCGAATGAAATTCTTGAGTTAAATGGGAGACCTATCTCAACAGCTACTCTAATTCCGCCAGTGCCTAGAAAAGGTTAAATCATCTTCTCGGATGCATTAGGAATCTTTTTCGATGTAGTGATACCAATTTATGATTAATTCATTGCATACAGATCTCTGTAGTTGAATACTCATTGGATAATTTTCCAGACACTTGATCTAGAGGTAGTAACTGTAGTGCATGCCTTGTGTGGCTAGAGACATTATCTTTTGGGAGAGTACTTTGTGGTGTATACCATCAACCAGAGACTAAAATATATTTTTACATGGCATGAAATGAATATAAGAAAAATATTATGGGTCGAATATTTTTATTCCTTTTATTTTTAGTTATTCAGTATGTCTGGATTGGGAAATGTACTTTTTTATGTTCTAAGTCGGTAAACTAGGGCACAAGCTATACAAGATGTTGGCGAAAAATGGAAATTGATGGCCATCCTTTCTTAGATGCATCTAGAGTGTTATGATATTCATAAGGAGTCCAATATCTCAATCATGAAATTTACATCCTATATTCCTAATAAGGTGAAGAACATTCAATTTTAAGATATTAGGTGTTTGGATTATTTGAAGTGTATTTTAGGATTTGACCCTCTTTCAAACATTCCTATGGATAGAGGCGATATCCTATGTATATATGGATGTGACTGGGTTCATATAGGTAATAGGGAGGAATTTATTGATGAGTCCCAAACTTCTTAGTGTGGAGTTCATCCAAGAATATCCAAAATTTATTGAGAGATGTGAAGAAGTAATAGGTATTATGGGATGAAACATCGGATAGAAGGATTTATCACTATGTGTTCCAACTACCAATAGGTTAAGGTGACGTAAAAATGGCCTACAAGAATGTCATATACATATACATTCCTAGAATCAAAATCGAATGATGTTCCCATGGATGTCGTGGTCTATTTTAAAAGTTCTCATAAAGGTAGTGAAATTTGATGGGTTTTTATTAATAGATTAAATAATGTTTCTGACCTCATTTTTATATAGGAGACTTTCACAGCTGATGAGCTGGGAATATTTTTTCTCTGGGGGATCGTTCGACTACAAAAGGTCCCTCATACTATCATTTTAGATAGGGACTATCATTTCATGACATGATTTAAGTAGGGTTTGAAAATAACTATATGAGAATAGGTACTTCTATGATCAAATTTTCATCCTCATATAGATGGAAATTTTTAATGGAAAACATATGTTCTATAAGAGATGCTCTGAGCATGAGTCCTTGATTTATGTGGTTCTTGTCAGAATTATATCCCTATAATATAGATCTCAAATAATAATATCTTTCAAGAGATTATCTAGAAGTGTCTTTTTGAAGCCATGTATAGTATGTTGTTTCATTCACCCTTCTTATGGAAGGAGTCATGCTTGTTTCTTTTAATGGGTCATCATCTTTTGATCGAGGCTTCAAAGTCTTTTTAGATGATCATAAAAAAATTTATGTTGATCAGTCTAGATAGAGTTCATATGTTGGTCAGCATAGATGACCTCTAGAGTTCAGGGTGAGGGATTTTTTTCTAGCTGGTATCTACCAAGGATGAGAATATATGATTATAGATGCAAGGGAATGTATCACCTATTAATATAGTTCCATTTTAGATTAAGGAAAAATTTAGGCCAATAGCTTGTCAGTTTTTACTGCCTCAGTGATATCATTTTATCCACGACATCCTCTATATTTCACAGCTTCACCGTTATCATTCTGACATGTCTCATACTTTTCCTCTCAAGGACGTTGAGTTAAATGTTGATTCTTTATATGAACAATATCACATAATCATCATTGATTCGATCAAAAATGATTTTTGATACTATTTTTCCCTCTAGTTCATGTGATAAGTTATCATGACCATGTTTATGAGAAGACATGACAAAGTGAGGCCAACATATGTGTACAGTCTCTAGAGTTTTTCTAGAATAGTGTTTTTCCTTCATTGGAAGGTGAATTTGTAGATGAGTTCCTTTATGGGGGGATGAAAGTAAGAATCAAGCATTAAACATTTGTATGCATCCTTTTAAATTCCACATTATAATTTTGAAAATTTTCAATGGTGAATTAGACTCTAATATCTGGTTGTGGGCTAGCTGTATTACTTTGAGAAGAAGGGAACATGGGGTTATCAGTTTACTACTAGACAATTACATTATGTAAAATTTTAAAACATGAGGTGTATCTATTAAAGATCAATTAATAACATGTAAAAGACCATTAACATTGCATATACAGTTTTACATGGGGTATGAATCCTTATTAATACATGATGTGTATAGCATTTACACAGCATGTTAATGCCTATCAGTTTTCAATGAGGAAAAGAACTTTTTTTGGATAGTTCCCCATCTCTGATCACTACCTCCATTAGAAACCCTATCTATGATCTAGAACTAGTAATTTGTATTTATTCATGATCTAGACCCCAGTTTAAGAAATTTCTATCTCATTGTAAGTGCACCAGTATCTCCTTTAAACCTCTATATTCTTATCTCATAATTCTTCATATCAATGAAACCGTTTTGATATCGGCTCATTTTCAATAATTTTAGGAATTTTTTTAAAAAAATAGATATACTCCAATATAAATTAATATAAATAAAAATACCATACATGGAGAGTCATATGACTCTAATGTTCGTGGTCTATAAATAATTCCTCAATTTGAATTCTATAATAAATTACAGTATCTTCATGCTAATTTTATCAGGCATGTTAAGTTTAATTTATTTTTCTTACATACTATTGTTTTGATAAGATTATATGTCCCCTTACATATATGTAATTCATTTTTTGTGGTTATGTTCCCAAATCCAACCATCGTATGATGTGAGTGTTCCCTTCACTAGTGCAGAAATCGTTTTTTACGTCACCATTTTTTACGTCGGTTATATATAACCTACGTAACAATGCGGCGAGTAGATTTTTCACGTCGGTTATTTTAATAACCGACGTTACAAATCGCGCCTGTTGGGTTTTTATGTCGGTTATTTGATAACCGACGTAAAAAATCAATGTGCGGGGGGTTGTTTACGTCGGTTATTTTGTAACCGACGTAAAAAAACCGCGTTTTTTACGTCGGTTATTTTATAAGCGCCGTAAAAAACCCCGGGTGCTTTGGTTTTTTACGTCGGTTATCAAATAACCGACGTAAAAAACCAAAGCACCCGGGGTTTTTTTACGGCGCTTTTAAAATAACCGACTTAAAAAAGCTAAAAAATAGCTTATAACGTCGGTTATATAATAACCAACTTTATAAAGCATTTAAAAAAATTAAAGCCCGTGTTCTGTCATTTTCGATTTTTTCGATTGACAGTCGCCGGCTCGTCTCTCTCTCGCGCGGTAAACTCTAATCGGCTCGTCGATCACCTGAATTACACTCATTTTGGCTTCATTTTTTATCTTCTTCACTACTCTCGGATCTATCATCTCAACTCGCGACATTCAAGTAAGCCTTCCACGAATTTATTTCGTTCGTTTTTGTTTCGATTCTTGATGTGATTTTCGTTCGTTTTTGAATCTCGTGGAATTTTTTTTATTGCAAATGGTTATTATGTTCATTCAACTCGCAAAATTCAACTCGCAAATGATTATTAAAACATTGTGGATTAGCTTCAGCAAAATATGAAAAATAAGGGGTGGTACTGTAACGTTCCATTCTTCCAGCAACATTATTATTTTCATTCCCTATGTTATAAAAATAAGTATTATGTAGGATGATTCAAAAAATTAATCTGTGAGATGAGTTGATTTATGTGTGAACCCCAGGCCAAACACATATGTATTTTTTTATTGGTATTACATATATATAGTTCGACATATACTTTTTTTTATATTACCGTGATATTAACATTACTTTTACTAAAGAAATATTAATGTCCTTAGATTATATATCGGATCAAAAGGATATAGTAATTCTAATATATAATCAGAATGATCAGATAATATGACAATATTATTAAACATAAAACAAATGGTCTATATTCATATTTTTATCATGACACTTACGATGTATAGCTATTTGGTGTTGGGTACTTATGAAAACTACTACTACTTTCAAGATTTGTTTTATATTTTAAATTGTTTTACATTCAAATTATGATTTTTTTCATATAAACATGTTTTTTCTTATCTTAAAAATATATATTTTTTGTTGATATTTGTTATAGGTAATAATGAGTCGAAGTTGGATTACGGCACATCGAATGAGCAATGAATTTGAGGAGGGTGTTGATGCCTTTTTGGAATTTGCAAAATGAAATGTTCCAAGTAGTGACATTTTTTTCTGTCCATGCCTGAAATGTTTGAATATGAAGAAGTTGAAAAGTAGAGAGATAAAAGATCATCGGATATGTCATGGTTTTAATCTGAGTTACAGACCTTGGATTTGGCATGGTGAAATTGGACGGAATGTCACAGATGATGATGATTCGTAAGATGGTAACTCCGATGGAATTGAAGAAATGATTCGCAATATTGTAGCAGAACAAATTGAGATAGAACCGACAGTTGCACGTCTATATGGTGATGCTGAAAAACCATTATATCCCGGTTGTACAGATTTTACAGTTCTGTCGGCGGTGTTAAGATTTATTAACCTAAAGGCGAAGCATGGATGGAGTGACAGAAGTTTTACAGAGCTGCTACAATTGATGAAAGACATTCTTCCAAAACATAACGATCTTCCAGATTCACATTACAAAGCCAAGAAAATATTATGCCCGATTGGATTGGGATACAAGAAAATACATGCCTGTCCGAATGACTGCATTATATATAGGAAGGAATATTAATTTATGTCCGAGTGTCCAAAATGTGGGACATCACGGTATAAGGTGAAAGAAAAATCACAGGGTGATGTAGAGATTACAAAGCTCCCTTCAAAGGTATTTTGGTATCTTCCTATAATTAATCGTTTCAAACGTTTATTTTCTAATTCACATGATGCAAAAAGGTTAAGATGTCATGCTGAAGAGCGGGTATGTGATGGAAAAATACATCATCCAGCTGATTGTCCACAATGGAAGAAAATTGATGCGCAGTATTCTACATTTGGAAATGAAATAAGAAATCTCAGACTAGGGTTGTGCACAGATGGAATGAATCCATACCGAACACTCAGTATCACACATAGTTCATGGCCTGTTTTATTGGTAATTTACAACCTCTCTCCTGAAGTTTGTATGAAGCGCAAATATGTCATGTTGAGTACAATGATCTCTGGTCCAAAGCAACCCGGTAATGATATTGATGTTTACTTGTCACCATTGATTGATGATTTGAAACTGTTATGGGCTGATGGTATTAGGGTGTATGATTCTTATAAAATGGAATATTTTCAACTTAATGAAATGCTTCTGTTCACTATAAATGACTTCCCAGCGTATGGAAATTTTTCTGGATATAGTGTTAAAGGGCATAAAGCATGTCCAATTTGCGAACAACAGACGTCATATTGTCAATTGCATCATGGGAGGAAAACAGTGTACATGGGTCATCGAAAGTTTTTGCCTATGGAACACCCTTATAGAAGACTAAAAAAGGCATTTAATGCTCACAAGAATTTGATACTGCTCCAAAACCTTTATCCCATGATCTTTATTTTGAGAGGGTGAAAAACCTTGACGTGACATTGGGAAAGACACAGAAATCTGGTAATGATAGACATATTTGGAAGAAAAGGTCAATATTTTTTGAGCTACCATATTGGAGGTATCATGAAGTTAAACATAATATTGATGTCATGCACGTGGAGAAAAATATTTGTGATTCTTTGATTGGAACATTGTTAGATATTAAAGGAAAGACTAAAGATGGGTTTAATGCAAGATTAGACTTACTATCAATGGGAATACGTTTGGAGTTAGCTCCCACTCCTAAAGGAAGACGAACATTTCTTCCCCCGGCTTGTCATACATTATCGAAGAGGGAGAAAATTAGCTTCTGTCAGTGTCTTCATGATACCAAAGTGCCTCAAGGTTATTCTTCTAATGTAAAAAATTTTGTCTCAATGAAGGACTTGAAGTTGATAGGTATGAAATCACATGATTGTCAAGTCATGATGCAACAAATTCTACCAGTTTCATTGCGTGGAATATTTCCCATTCGTGTCAGAAAGACTATAATGAAGTTGTGTTATTTTTTCAATTCAATTTGTAACAAGGCGATTGATGTGAATGCTTTGAACATTTTGGAAAAGGATGCAATTTCAATACTTTGTCAATTGGAAATGTATTTTCCTCCAACTTTTTTTGATATAATGGTGCATTTAATGATTCATCTGGTTCGAGAAATAAAGCTTTGTGGACCTGTATATCTTCGTTAGTTGTATCCTTTTGAATGGTATATGAAAATATTAAAGGGGTATGTTAAAAATCTATATCGACCTGAAGCCACCATTATTGAAAAGTATATTTCTGAGGAGGTAGCAGAGTTTTGTAGGAGCTACTTGGTTGCGGCGCAACACATAGGTTTGCCTCCATCTCGCCATGAACGAGTTAATAATGAGGGAAAGGGGATTCATGGCTTGAAAGTCAAATCATTATCAGCTGAACAGATGAAGAAGTTAGAATCATACATCTTGAAGAACATAGCTGATGCTCAACTATATATCACATTGCACATTAATGAGTTGAAACAATGTCATCCAAAGAAGAAAAAAATGTGGATTTTGAATGAGCACAAAAAAACTTTTTTGTCATGGATTAAAAAGACTTTTCTTGGTAGATCAGATGTATCAGAGACATTAAAATGGATAGTGGGTGGTCCAAGTTTAAATGTGATAACGTGGTCTGGTTATGACATTAATGGTTATACATTTCATACTAAAGCTCAGGACAACAGAAGTGCGGTTCAGAATAGTGGTGTATTGGTGTTTGCAGAAGCAATGCATTTTTCGAGTGTTAAGGACAAAAACCCAATTTCTGCATCAAATGCATATTATGGAGTGATTGAAGACATATGGGAGGTTGATTACTTTAAAATTAAAGTTCCCGTTTTTAACTGTAAATGGTTTAACGGTAACAACAGTGTCAGACACGATGAATTTGGAATGACACTTGTTAATCTGAATAGATTGGAAGACACAGCTGATTCTTTTATAATGGCAACACATGCAAAACAAATTTTTTATATAGTAGATCAATCAGATATGCAGTGGTCTGTTGTTTTACAAGGGAAAAAACAATATGTTGGTGAGGATGAAATTGATGAATATGCTGATTTATGTGAGATCCCTACTTCAATGGAAATATTAACAGAACATAATGACGATCATGTTGAAGACATAGTTTGTGCCATAAGGAACGATCACGACGAAGGAATTTGGGAAAACAATACATCTGTACATTCCTAAAATTACAGGTATCATATGTTTATTTCTTGTTTACATTAATTTTTTCCATAAATGTTAGATATTGTAAGTTTTTTATTTATTAAAACATGTTTTAAAATAAAATAAGTATATGTTATTGTTTGTTTTAAGTTTGTTTAGTTTACTTTATCATGTTTATTGTTGTACCCCTCTCTCTTGGATTTTAATGATCACAATCACTCTCATCGTGTTCTAACTTGTTTTCAAGTTTTTTGATGCTAGGAAAAAGGTTTCCCAGGAGTTGGCCCAAGAAGGCTGATATTGACTCTCTGAGTCTACCGGCCAACCGGTGGATTCCCACCGGCCAGCCGGTATGGGCACCGGCCAACCGGTTCTTGCCCACCGGCCAGCCGGAGGGCAAGGCAGTAGGCTTGCCCACTGCCTGGTGACACCGGCCAACCGGTGGATGACCACCGGCCTGCCGGTGGTCTCTGGCAGAAGCATTGCTTTCTGCCAGAGCCACCGGCGGCCGGTGTTAGCGCACCGGCCAGCCGGTATGGGTACTGGCCAACCGGTTCTTGCCCACCGGCCAGCCGGAGGACCCAGGCAGTAGGCTTGCCCACTGCCTGGTGACACCGGCCAACCGGTGGATGACCACTGGCCAGCCGGTGGAACCCAGACAGAAAGAAATGCTCTACAACCCAACAGTTTATAACCATTACATGAATTTTAAAATGCTTATTTTTGTTCACTGACAATTACTTTACCATGTTTACAATGTTTACCAGGTTTACCATTTTTTCCATTTTTTACCATCTTGGCCATCTTGACCATCTTTGCCATCTTTACCATTGTTTAACATGCTTACCATATTACCAATGTTTACTATTATGTAACCTAGTACACTTTTCTATTTTCTGATTACAGTAGTATTAAAATATTTGAATTTTTATATTTGTGAACTGTCGTTTGTTTTTTTGATTTAAAGGATAAAGAAAGATCATTCAGATGATCAACCACATGATTCTGGGGAGGTTCATATCGCTGGTCATACCTCTGGGGATGAACATTCACATGCTCCTATTACGACAAAGAGTTCAAAGGTTGGTAAACGTGGTTGCACACGTTTACCAAAATTATCACTTGCCCGTACGCAGGATCAGAGGATAGTAGTTGAGTTTGATGATGATGATATTCCTTGAGGTCCGAATGCCAAAGATTTTAAGAGTTTTGTTGCAACTCAGGCTAAGACCAAAGTAAGCATTCTGTATGATGATTGGAGAGGTGTGGATAAAGCGATTATCTCTCAGTTGTGGGAGACGATTTTGGTAAGATCTTTTGTCATTGTTTGACCATTCTTTTAATGTTTCTGGTATATATAATATGTTTAACCTCTTCTTTATCAGATGACATTTGATATTCCTGACACTGGAGGAGTCAGGAAGAAATGCTTATCGTTGGCTGCCAGGAGATGGAGGGATTTCAAATCAACCCTCACATCTGATTTAATTTATGGTCATAGGAGTCATGAAAATCCATGTCGTATATATCCTTTTATAGATGAAGACACATGGAGACAGTTTTTTGAAAGTAGAAAAAAAGAGTCATTTCTGGTAAGGGCAATGTAAAATTTTATATACATTCTTATATAAATGATTTTATTAATGTTTTGTTAACGATTTCTTATTCTTAAATTACAGAAAACAAGGAAAGCTTATCAGGAGATCCAATCTAAAAATGTATACCCTCATAGTTTATCTTGGGGAGGGTATACAGTATTGGAAGAAAAAATGATAGCGGAAAAATTTCAACAACTAAGAGCTGAGTCTTCAAGTTCTAGAAAGGTGGCCCCTCCATCCCCTCCATCTAGACATGAAAAATGGAAGAGAGCTCGGAAGGGAAAAAAGGGCAATAACTTTCGGAAGAATCGAGAATCGTAGATGAGAGGATTGTAAGATATCTATTTAATTTATTTAAGTTAACTTTTTTCTTCATATAAGTTTCAATCATTACAGAAATGTTCAATTAATTAATACAGGACTCTCTTGAGGAGCAAAGTTTAGAGGGGACATTTACAGCTACTGGGAGGGAAGATATTTTATTTGCAGCATTGGGAAGGCCCGAACATCCTGGTCGTGTAAGAGGATATCCGACAGGTGTATCGGTAAGAAAAGTGTTTCCACGTTCTTCAACTTCTAACATTGAGGGGGTTTATAAAAAAATAGAATCCTTGGAGGCTGAAGTTCAAAATATTAATGCGACGATGGAAGACAAGATTAGAGATTCGATGCAGTCTATGTTTGCAGAAATGTAAAGACAATTTCAGACTGCAGCTCCCACTCCTCCACCTCCCCCTGCAGACCCCACTATTTATCCTCCACCTCCGCCAGTAGCTCCCACTCCCCCACCTCAGCCTTCGGACCCCATTTTTTATCCTACGCCTCCGCCACAGCTTCCTACATATTGCAAGTTGTATGTTGATGATTCTCAACATCATATAGTAGCATACAGGTTGGTATATTGTATAGAAGATACAGTTCATCATTAACAATTAGAGGTAGAGAATCAGAGGGTCACTGTACAGGATATTATAGATAGATCAGCTAGGGTACCAATACCTACAGATGAGGTGGTGACAGTTGGACAGAGTATCGGCCATTTTTTAGTTTGGCCATCTAGACTTCTTCGACTCATTACCATAGAGGTATGAATGTTATATCTTTTATATTATTTTTTTATTAAAGTTGTTTTATCATTTGAAAACTACTATAATTCTCAATTTTTTTTCACAGGAATACTTCAATTGTAAAGAAATACTGTATAGACAACAAAAAAGACAACAGGCTATGACATCATATACAGATTCCAGTGGTCTTGACAGATTGTCAAGATATTCACATTTTTTGTTGGGTTTTTATGAGTTTCCAATGGAATCTCATGTTTGTGGATGTGAAATAACTGTGGGGATTACAAAATCTGATATCATGGATCTTTTTACTGGAGATAAGTTGGGCATCAACATGGTGCAAATTTCTTCCATTTAAGTCTTAACACCTTTTCCCTGCGTTATATTTATTAAAAATGTATACTTATATATGTTTTGTATTAGGTATCTTTATAAAATTTGTGAGAGGAATGAACTGAAAGAAGTATATGGATTCATGGACCCGCAATTGATTTCCCCTGAAGCATGTGCATTGACTGAGGAACAAAGAATGGTTTATATTGCTGAATGATTTCAAAAGAATATAATCCAACAATGTTGGATGATGCCTTTTTGTGAGAGGTATGAAACACATTTCTCTCAAATAGTTAATTAATTTTTAACATAAAAAACCACTAACATTAAATTTCCTTTTATCAGTAATCATTGGATGTTAGGGATTTTTTTCCCAAGGGAGAAAGCTCTTTATTGGATATGCTCTGTTCATGGTGATGTGCGGGCAAGTTTTAAGAATTTATTGGAAAAGTAAGTTTCAATTTCTCAATAGTTTTATATATTATAATAAATTTCAAATTTACCCCATTCATATTATTTTTCTAACAGTGCATGGGCCTACTTTCGAAAAAACACAACGAAAAGAAATACAAAGATCAAATATTTAAAGGCGAAGGTAAATTTCCATTTATAATTTGTACTTTTTGATTTATTACATAAAAATAATATATTGAATTTACACTCATTCAAAACAGAATTGTCATGAACAACAAGGCCTCATCGAATGCGGATATTATATGTTAAGATTTATGTATGAAATAATAACAACTGGGACAGTTGTGAATTTTGACCTCGTACGATTTCCTCTTAAACTTTGCCATCATATTTCAATTTGATTTATTCATTATACAGGTAAACTATCTTCTTTTTCATTTGTAGCTTTTTGATGACCATCAACCCTATACTGCTGAAGACATCAAACAAGTACAAGTGGAGTGGTCAAATTATTTTACAGGTTTGATTGAATTTTAGTTGTTTGTAATGTAAAATGTAATTTTTAATATTGTCGTTTTAATTGTCTATTTGGTAGTTGTTTAGGTTTGATTTAGTTTTTTTGAAGTTGAAAGTGTAAGTTTTGAATGTTATATAAGTGAATGTTTAATTTTGCTCTACTTCTTGTTTTGGTCTACATTTGATGGTTCTTCTGGTATGGATTTGGGTCTGTGGGGGAGGGGTTCCCCGGGTGTGGGGGTGTGTTCAGTGGGGTTGGGGGTGTCCAGCGGTCTGGGAGGGCTGTCCGGTGGGGTGGGGGGAGAGTCTTGGGGGGTGGAAGGGATGTCCAGGGGTGTGGGAAGCTGGTCCAGGGGTGTGGGAGTGCTGTCCAGGGGTGGGGGGGTTGTCCAGGGGTGTGGTGGGGATGTCAAGTGGGGTGAGAGGGTGAGGAGGTGCTGTTCAGGCGGGTGGGGGGTTGTCGAGGGGTGTTTGGGGGTGTCCGGCGGTCGGGGGGCAGTCCAGGAGTGTGGTGGGGGCTTCAATGGGATGGGGGAGGGTTGTCCAAGGGGTATACATGAGGGTGGGAGCTCCAATGGGGTGGGGGAGGGCTGTCCAGGGGGTATACATGAGGGTGAGGGATCCAACGGGGTGGGGGAGGGCTGTCCAGGGGGTATACATGAGGGTGAGGGCTCCAACAGGGTGGGGGAGGACTTTCCATGGGGTATAAATGAGGGTGGATGCTGTCTAGTGGGTAAGTTTTATATGTTATCTATTTACATGCTTATTTTTGATGTACTTCTGTTTTTGTGGTATGATTTCTTGATTTATTTTCTGGTTGATTCTGGTGGAGAGAAGATCACTGCATTCTGTTAAAAAAAATTGGGTTTATCACGTCGGTTATTTAATAACTGACATGATAAAATGCCTGGAACATAGTTTATCACGTCGGTTATTTCATAACCGACGTTATAAAAGGCCTATAAAATAGTTTATCACGTCGGTTATTTAATAACTGACGTGATAAAAGGCTTGGAGAATGGTTTATCACGTCGCTTATTTAATAACCGACATGATAAAGGGCCTGGAGAATGGTTTATCATGTCGGTTATTGAATAACGGACTTGCTAAACGGCCTGGACAAGGGTTTATCACGTCGGTTATTGACTAACCGACATGACAAACCCCCTCCCACCGATTTATCACGTCGGTTAGTCAATAACTGACGTGATAAACCCCCATCCCTCAGTTTTTCTCGTCGGTTTTATATGAACCGATGTGATAAACCATGCTCAGCCCGGTTTATCACGTCGGTTCTTATAGAACAGACGTGATAAACCACCCTCACCCTAGTTTATCACGTTGATTCTAACATGACCGACGTGATAAACCATTCTCTAGGCCTTTTATCACATCAGTTCTAACATAACTGACATGATAAACCATTCTCCAGGCCCTTTATCACGTCAGTTCTAAAATAAACGACGTGATAAAAATCGCGGTTTTATGCTTTTGACGTCGGTTTTTAAATAATGGACATTATCAAACCATATATATAATTTTGTCTCCTAATGGAAGTAAAATGGGTGTTATAAATGTTGGTAGGTCATTTTAACACTGTTTTTAGTTTAACCCTAGGTAAACTGATTTAAATATTAATAGTGAAAATTAAATTTTAATCCTTTCACTACACATAATGGTAAAGCATGAATTTTAAATAATTGTATAATGTCAATTATTATTATTTTAAATAAATTTCCCATTTTTTCAAATTTAATACACTGGTTTTACATGATTTAATTTATGACTATACTAGCACAGACATTTATAAAGAAGGTTTCAAAATATAAAATACACACAAATATAGAATGTCTCATAATCATAATTATATATAAAAATGTTCCCACTGATCAACTTTTAAATTATTCTAATATTATTGAAAATTAATACTTTTTAATATGATTAAAAATAATTTAAAATTGTAAATATTTTAAATAAATAAGTAGTAAAAAAACAATATTTGTCACTATTAAATAGAAAATTTACATTTTCAGAAAATATCCAAAATTCGTCAAATTATAAATATGATACGAAGAATGGAAAAAGTAAATTGATTTTGTGAAATAAATTTTATTTCCATGTTTATATTAAATTTTATCATAATTGTGATATAATTTCTCAAATGATATTCTTTAAAAAATTTAATATTCTAGTAAACATTTTTTTTACAATTAGATGATTGTTATTTTTATATCTAATCAATAAATAACTAATGATAATGTGGTAAAATTTTATTTTAATAAAATAATTTTTACTATTCATACCCATCAACCTTTCTTCTAGGTTAAAATTTTCACATTTTAAATAATTATATTTCAATAGAGTCATTTTTTTCATAATTTCAATGTTTTTTATATCACTTGATATCATTGCAATTAAATTTATTTAAAAATAAATATTTTATAATGACTTATGATTTTATATTTTATTCTAATATTAGTGTTGTGTTTCATAAATATTAATTAAAAACATGATCCTATTTTAAATTATTGTGGTGCAAAAATAAATACGATATATGATTAATAATGGTGTTTATTTAAAGATTAATTACTATTGACATTTATTTCCATGAATTTTTAAAAAAATCTAAACATCACTCATGCACACATACTGACTACCTTCATAATGTAGTGATGTAAATAATTTGTCATCATTTAAATATATGATTCCTTATAAATATATACATATATTTAATATATATGATATTTTTTTCACTATTAACACTATTGGGAAGATTGGCCAATGATCATAGTGTCACGACCCGTCCTCGGGGCCTGTGTCGTGGCTTCCCCAAGCCCGCCTTCCATAGACCAGGGGCTGGCGACTAGCACCAAGGCGTAATTTTCGGTAAAAAGGGAAGGCATTTCCTTTGTAATGTAAACAAACACCACAGAGCAAGCAAACAGAAGTAAACACTACGTAAAAACTGAGTACAATAGTAAGTGCGGAAAAGTAAGTGGGCCAGAATACAAACCCAAACTGAAAGTAAAGTACAACTGAAAAAGGGAGTACAACAACCGAAAAGTAAGGTCGCAGCCTCGAGGCATCCACTGGAAGTCCCACCTGAAAGGTGGGTACAGATAGCCTCCACAGCTCCTCGGATCCAGCCGTCTGCTCCGAGTACGTCATGTCCAGTAGTCAACCTCCAGGTACCAACCTGCTCCTCGTGCTTCAACCACGATCAGCGCTATCTGTCGTCTGCATCCAACACAACGTAGTGCGGGCATAGCCCGTGTAGGCGTGAGTATAAGATACTAAGAAGGGACCCCAAGACCCCAGAAGGTCTCCCAGAATTCGTAACGTATAATCCACAAAGGAAAGATACAATCATTAAGTAACATCCGACACTACATAGGTATACACCCATACATATACCTAAGTCATCAATTCCAGTTCGCCTCCAACATCCGAGCCCAAGTTGTATCACGTCCACATAGGATAGCACAACACAATCCACACAGGAAATCAATTCAATCATATCGAAGATAAGGATTGAATGTCAAGATTCAGCTCACACAGGTATACTTCTTCGTAAGACGATAGAGATGATCAGATGTAGCCATTTATTCATCTAAGCTGTCAGACCCCCACATGATCGATAACTACTAAACCCTGCAATGACCCACAAAGGATCGATAGGTAACTAACCCCCGTAATGACCCACAAAGGATCGATAGGTAACTAATCCCCGCAATGACCCACAAAGGATCGGACCCACATAGGTTCTGTAGGCACTGGCCCACACAGAACTGCTCAGCGCTGACCGACACAGGATCTGACCCACACAGGATTGGTAGCACTGATCCAAATAGGATCGCTGAGTGCTGTAGTCGTCGTTGTCTAATCCACAGAGTATTTATGTACAGTTTTCATCGTCGTCGCAGTCACAGCCAGCTCTAGGGTTCCCGCACACAGGAAGCTCATTCAGGAGGGTCCGCTCCTCGAGCAGAGGGGATGATACATCAACTGAAACATAGTCCGGAGTTGATATATCTAAATGTTCCGTATCGTCAATAGGAACTCAACATCAAAGACGGCGCGTCAATTGGACGCCCAGTCTGAAAGTTGGGGGCTTTTTCTTTCTAGGGGCCTGGTTGGTTTTTAAGTCAAAACCAACCTGACTATAATACATCTGTGTCTAAACCTTGAGCGGATTAAGCCAAAAGGTCCGTCTCACTAAGAGAAATCCATCAATGTCGATGACACGTCAATCGGACGTCCGGAGCTCAAGTTATAAGTGTTTCTGCTCCGAGGGCCTGGTTAGTTTTATGTACGAACCAACCCAGCCGAACCCAAAGTCCTCCGAAACCTTGAGTGTAATATACTGAAATGACCGTCTCGATCCAAGGATCGCATTTCAGCTTACGGTGTATCAATCGGAGTTCCACAACCCAATTTAAGGGCAAAAGACCGTGAGGGGTCCGGTATTATGGGGTTTGGGCCCGGTCCGACTCGGCCCGATACCCTCTGGCTCGACCCGAACTGGGTCGACCCGACCCAGGTCCGGGTCCGGCCCACATGGGCGTGGCCCGGCCCGGCTGGCGTGTCCCGAACTAGCTTGGACACGGCCCGGCACGACCTGGTGACGGCTTGGTGGCACAGCTGAAATGGCCGAGCATTGGGGTAAGGGGGGGGGGGCGCAATTCCCCCGGCCTTTTCGTAACCACGGCCCCCATGTGGGGGTCCGCTCTTGTCTGGACAGTCGGGTGTCATAACACCCATCTCCTCCTTTGACAGGCCGGCCCACTCCGACCGGCTGGCTGCTGCCGCCAAGAGACCAGCATGGGCCGGCCCCCTGCTCTGACACCGGCGGCCCGGAACCGGCCGCCGGTCCCTGCTCCTCTGTGGACTAAGTCGTGGCCTTGGTCCATTCGGCGTGGCGTGACGGTGCCGCATCCCTCCGCCGCGGCGCCGCATTTGACGCGGTGTATTCAAGGTTCCTTCGAGGTTCTCCGGCGCGGCGCGACGGCGCTGCAGATTAGTTCATTTTCAACGGCGCGACGCGACGGTGCCGTGCTTCTCCTCCCTTCCTTTATTATTTCACGCACGGTGCTTCGACACTATGCCACCTTACATGTGTCGCAACAAAAATGAAACCAATAAGGGGGAGGAGGATCGGCCGTGTTCGTGCGGTCCGAACTCCCCCCGTTATTGCGATATCAGGCTATTCAAATTGAAAAGAAGAAAGCTACGAAAGTAATCACGAACAAACAAATAAAATAAACCCCTACCTTGAGCATAGTCGTCGAACGAGGTTGTCACGGAAAGAGACGTCGCGGAATTGATCACCGCGAAAGAAGGCGGATCGTCACGTCGCGGAGGAAAGATGTATCCCTTCCTTTGACGCGGAAAGAAAGAACGAGGTGATGCGCGTCGGGTCGTTGATATCCGAGGAAAGCATCTCTCACCGTCGTCCGTCGTCAGAGGTCGGCATTCTTCGCGTTCTTCGTCAAGGAGGAAGAAATTCAATAACTTGAGAAAAATTCTCCCAAGCATCTCACAACCCAACAACCCTTAAAAAAATAATAGTTTGTCTTATTTTATTTCACAAGCCATGTGTTTTGAAATTCAAAAATGAAACAATCAATTAATTGAATTAATTTCAATGTTTAAATCGGCCAAATTATTTGAGGCGTTTCATAAACAGAAAAATGCATGGGTTGACTTCCATGTAATAGGGGTGCAGGTTCGTTACCTTAATAAAAGAGGGTGTTTAGGAAGAAAAGAAATGGTGGGGATCGTGTGGGCCCCACCTCACAAATATCCTACATAGTGGGTAGGATATTGTGGGTCCCATGCAAACACATAGGTTAGGTTAAAAAACATTATGTAAAAAAAATTGGATGCACCATTTTTATTTTATTTCTTTACATAACCCAAAAATTTCAAAACCACACCCGATCAAACACAACTCCAGAAAAGGTGTTTCTAAGCAATTACGAGAACTTTGATTCCATCGGTGCCCTCAAAATTCGATTCCGAGCACTGGTTCAAATGTTAGAAAAACCCGCTCGTTCCTTCACTGAACATACCCGAGATAAACATCGGAAAAATATTTCGGGCACACCGGGACGTGGAATTAGGTGCCTTCAGAAACCGCGTTCTTGTAAAATATCATAGAAAATTAAGAAGAAGAAAAAAATTCCATTGAATTTTACTGGTATTTACATTACTACCACCTCAGGGCCTTACGTCTTCATAAAGATACATCATAAACAAGGGAAACAAATGTGGGTACCGAGCACGCATCTGAGCCTCCCGCTCCCAAGTGCTCTCCTGGAGGTTCCCGTGCTACCATCTGATGTGCACTAGATGAATCGACAATCCACATAGGACCCACTCTTGTTGATCCTCAATCTCCACGGGCCCTCTGTAAAAGTCGCCCCATCATCAATGTCTAGCTCCCCATGGTCAATTATATTCGTCGGGTCATGCACGTATCTCCTCAGCTGAGATACGTGGAAGACTTCGTGCACCCAGTGCAATTGAGGTGGTAGAGACAGGCGATAAGACACATCGCCGATCCGGCTGAGGACCTGGAATGGTCTGATGAAGTGCAGAGATAACATGCCACCTCGGACAAATCTCCATAATCCATGTCGAGGTCAGACCCGTAAGAAGACATGGTCCCCATCCTCGAACTCAAGTGGCCTCTACCTAATGTCAGAATAAGACTTCTGCCAGCTCTGAGCTGTCCTCAACTGCTCCTGGATGACCTGGACCCTCTCTTCCGTAGCCTGGACCATCTCCGGTCCAACAATTTCTGACTCCCAAGGGTCTGTCCAGCACAGCGGTGATCTGCAAGGTCGGTCGTACAATTCCACGTATGGTGTCATCCCGATGGTGGAGTGGTAGCTGTTGTTGTACGCGAACTCCACCAAGGTTATGTGTCCCTCCTAACTAAGACCATAGTCGAAGACACATGCGCGGAGCATATTCTAGAGAGTCTGAACGGTCCTCTCCATCTGACCATCTGTCTGAGGGTGAAAGGAGGTGCTCAGAAGTAGCTGCATCCTGAATGCCTCCTGCAACCCCTTCCAATGCTGGGTAGTAAAGCGAGCATATCGATCGGAGACAATGGATGATGTTACACCATGAAGTCGTACAATCTCCTGAACGTAGAGACATCCCAAGCTCTCCACTGAACCATGCACTCTGATGGGTAAGAAGTGAGCCAACTTGGTTCTTTGGTCGAAAATCACCCAAATGAAGTCGGGACCTATGGATGAGTGTGGAAGTCCAGTCACGATGTCCATAGATATCTCGTCCCACTTCCACTCTGGGACCACCAAGGGATGTACCAAGACTGCTGGTACCTGGTGCTCCACCTTCACCTGCTGGAAGGTGAGGCATCGAGAAATGAACTCAGCCACATCCTTCTTCATACCCGTCCACCAGTGCTGTCGTCTTAGATCGTGGTACATCTTCGCCACTCCAGGATGTACCACCAAAGGGGATGTGTGAATATATCTCAGCACCTCCTCCTGTAAGGCAACTGGTACTATGGTACATCCCTTGAAAAGGACGGCGTGCTCTCCTCTTAAAGAGAAACCATCAGGTACCTATCCTGAGGATATCTGTGCATGTCTCGTCTCATAGTCGGTGTCCCGACGCCATTCCCCTCTGACCCGATGCAGTAGTGGAGGATTGACTATGAGTGACTGAAGAAAGGCTGCTCCATTGCTATCCACAAAGGATATCTGCAAAGCATCTAGCTGCTCTGTCACCTCCCCATGTAGCTAGATGCATGTCCTCATGCTGAGAGCATCGTCTACTACGTTACCCTTCCTAGGAGTATAGACTATCTGAAAGTCATAGTCCTGGAGGAACTTGAGCCATCGCCATTGTCTCAGGTTTAGGTTCTTCTACGAGAAGATGTACCTGAGACTCTGGTGGTCAGAATAGACTGTAAGGCACTTTCCCATCAGATAGTGTCGCCACATCTTCAGAGCGATGACCACTGCTGCTAACTCCAAGTCATGTGTAGCATAGTCTTGCTCATGCGGCCTCAACAGACATGATCAATAGGCGATCACTGCCCACTTCTACATCTGGACACATCCGAGTCCATTCATTGATGCATCATAGTAGACTATGTACCCTACTCCCTCCTCCGGTAGCCTCAAGATAGGGGCGCTGGTCACTCTCTGTCTCAGCTCTTGGAATCTATGCTGACATCCGTCTGACCACACAAAGGGTTTCCCCTTCTTCGTCAAAGCTGTGAGTGGTGCCGCAACTCTGGAGAAGTCTGGCACAAGTCTCCGGTAGTAACCTGCTATTCCAAAGAAACTCTGCACCTTCGTCACGCTCCTGGGTGGCTCCCAAGCTAGCACTGCCTCAATCTTCACAAGATCTATAGAAACTCCGCCTCAGAGATGTCGTGTCCCAGGAAGTGGACCTCATGTATCCAGAACTGAAACATCGAGATATTTCCATAAATATGGTGCTCCCGGGGTGTGTCTAGTATAACCCGCAAGTGGTAGGCGTGCTCCTCCTCAGTGGTCGAGTATATCAAAATGTCGTCAATGAAGACCACGAAAAATCGATCAGGGTATGGCTAAAATATCATGTTCATGAGGACCATGAACAATACTAGAGAATTGGTTACGCCGAATGGCATAACCATGAACTCATATTGGCCATACCGACATCTGAAGGCCGTCTTCTGCAGGTCTTCGTCCTGATCTATGAGCTGATGATAGCCTGATCTAAGGTCTATCTTTGAGAACCAACGTGATACATTGAGCTGATCGAAGAGGACATCAATCCTCGATAGCGGATACATGTTCCTCACTGTCACCTGGTTCAGGCGACGATAGTTGACACAAAGTCACAAGCTCCCGTCCGCCTTCATGGCAAACAATATAGGGGATTCCCAGGGTGAAACAATTTGTCGGATGAATCCCTTTCCCTACAAGTCCTCCAACTGTACACGCAACTCTTGAAGCTCAGCGGGAGCCATCCAATATGCTCGGGTGGATATCGGGGTTGTCCCGAGGTACAAATTAATATAAAAGTCTACCTCTCTTCGAGGAGGTAGTCTTGGAACGTCGTCAAGGAAAATGTCTGCATACTGATCCCCCACTTCAGGAAAACCAGGACTCCGCACATCAACTGCTCCTAGGATGAGGCTAGCCAACTCATGAGTGATGGGTTGTCCTCTCCTCTACGAGAGTCCATCCTGTGTTGTGAAGGCTCCCTTCTCGTCGGTGAAGGTGAACCTGCTCCAGTCAGTGCGTACACACCGAACCTTGCGCCTAATACAGTCAATCTGAGCATGGACTGTAGATAACCAATTCGTGCCCAAGATGACGTCGTAAGGCCTCGATGCCGCTACAAGAAGATCCCAACTGAAGATCTCTCCTCCAAGAGTAAGCTCACTGTAGAGACCCGAAGCTTGACGTACATGGACATTACATTACTTTTGCGGAATACTTAGTACATAACAATAACACACACACAAGGATCATAATAGTTTAGTGTCTTTGGAAACTCGGAATATAATCTTCTAATCGTGGTGAAAGATCTTCAACATCTCCCATAAAGATCTTCTTTTTTTTTACCTAAAACCTTTATTTATATCCTGGGGAAAAGAAAACATAAAAGGGTGAGCTCAAATTCTCAGTAAGGGAAAACAAAAGAAATATCAACCACATCAAATTAATAAGAACATAACATTTTGGAAATCTTAACCTGTAAAAGAGAGCATAATTTCATAACATGGGATAAATCATAGTAGTGAAATGAAATCCCACTAATCTTAACTTAAAACATGAAACTTTGTGGCATACACACATAATCATAGAGAATCATTTCTTATTAGTCAAGACTCATTTCCAAGACTATCTTAGTGGACAAAGTCCATTTCTGAACTGAGTCACCCTCGTTTCAGTCCTGTTTCACTGAACCAGTATAACCTTCCATTCCAGCCATGTCTATCTCATGAGATATAAAATCTCTACCCAATGAATTGAAGGGAGATATAGGTCCCACCGATCTCATAATGATACCATTCTTATGTGTGCCACAAAATCTTAAATCATACATCATTGCATAACCCATGTTATAAAAATGGTAATATTAAACATCATGACATCATCAAACAATTCATATAAGATAAAGGAATTCATAAAAATAATTCCATCACAACATAATAAAATCAATGTAATAATAGGGATATAAATAGAACCCTATATTATCTTATATGGAAAATAATTTTGATAAAACACTTGAACTCCATTCTTGAGGAAAAGAACATTTCTACTTCAAAAACATATTTCCTTTCTTAACATGTCATAGAATTTTAAACTAAAATAAGTTGATTAAAAATAAACTTGAAAACATTTAAAGGAAGCTTCATGGAAATAATGTTTTAAAAATCCATTCATGTAGTATAAGTTAAAGAAAACATTCTTCTCGTACTTTTGTCGGAAAAGTCAAAAAGTACCTCGTACGAAAAAAGACAAAATATTCCTTTCATATCCTTTACTAAAAACTCACCGAAGGGTAAAATTGGATTTAAAAAATTGTAGGTGGATGGAAATAATATTACATATTGAGGAAACATGGACTTGGATGATAAAAGACACCCTAGTAAATACCAAAGTATAAACAATCTCAGATAAAAATGAGATTGTGATATTTCCCTTACCTTAGGTCCGATTTGCTTCGTAAGTGTCCAAACATCCTTTATAATTATTTAAATAATGTCATTGACTTATTATAGAATCATATTCACTATTATTATATCATATATGGTTCACTTATAACTTTATATTACCCGTTATTTTGTAAATTCATGTTAAAGTAGCGTTTTGGGTAAAATCATCTCATTTGTCATTCGTGTTTTAACTTGTAATTATTAATATGAATACATAGATCATGATTACTAAATTCCAGAATATAAAAAATGATTTATATATAATATATATTCAGAATATACATATGTATAATTGATCGATAAATGGAAAGAAATACACTGTTCATGGAGACGGTAGGCCATACGTACGCATGAACGCTATTTTCGTTTCCTTATTGAATTGAGTGGAATTAAGTAGATGAAATAAATATATATACATAAATCCAGTAGTATTATTTTTTCATATATTTCATTACTACTTATTATATATACTTTATAATCATTCATTAATGGTTAACATGGAGAATGAATCTCATCGCGTCATGGAGACGGTAGTCCGTACGTACGCACGAGCGATGATATCGTTCTCATTATCATTGTATTGTATTTTATTGTATGTATAATATTTAAGAATCAATATCAATTTAAAATAATAATATATATTTAATATTTACACCATTATACCCATCCAAGTTAGGTGGTGGTGGAAAATAGATTACACCACGGCGTGGAGACGGTATTCTGTACGTACGCACGTGCGGTGATTTCATTTTCCGTATGATGGATAGATGGTGAAATAGGGTTGTTTAATACTTATAATAACATATCAGTATATGAGTGATACTGATGTTATTACTTCATAATGAAACAACCTAATAAAAAGAAGTGGAAGAAGAAATAAAGTTGAAAGAATCGGTAATGAACATTACCTCTTCTTTGAAACGCCTCTTTGAGTCCTCCTCTTAGGGTACTAAAATTGGTCTTTGAGGAAGACCATAACCTGTAAGATATTTCTATGGAAGTGGATAATATAATTTGGCAGGGGTTTTCCGAGCATGAAGGCTCAATGTGGTGTGAGGAAGAGAGGGAGGGGGTGCCCTTTTATAAGGGAGGAGAGAGGCACCTTTGGAATGACTAAAAATATTATTTTATTATAAAGCCAAATTCGGTTTTAAATTGCTTCAAATTGATTTATTTAGAATATAAGGTGGATATGGGTCTAAATACTTTTATCCAATAGAATTTAGACAGGTTTAGGATCCTATTTTAACCTTATCATTTATATTTAACTTTAAGTTATATAATTTTACTTTTACCGTGTCTTCTTGTTTTCTTACATTATAAGGTTAATAAACTTACTATATCAAGCCAAACGAACCCCAAGTTGTTTATTATTAATATATATAACCTTATCTAAGTCATTTTTCAGAACCTTAGATTTTTAGGAATAAAATAACAATTAATAATATAATATTTGTTTTAAAAACTATTTTATGTCAATTTTGACACTATTTAGTAATTGATTTTTTTGAAACTTATAACAGATTTATTAGTTAGAAAAAAGTTACTTAAATCAATAATAACATGTCATATTAATATATAAAATTATTTAAATTCATAAAAAGTCTAAAATTACATTTTTTGGGTATTTATAACATCACTTATGTCAATATTTCATTAATAATATAATTACTGCATCATCTTTGTGTCATAATAAATGATAATTATTTAATTCATAAAAATTCTAAATAAATTCCTATGATGTATATAATTGTATTATCATTCTGGAGACTATTCATGTCCAATGATTTATTAATTCTATCACTAAATTAAAATTATTATACTTATAAGATTTAAGAAAGTGACATGTTGTCACATTGTTTGGTTTTAATAATAATTGACTTATTATCATCAACAAAAATCCATTAAATGAATATAATCCGACCCTTAGGTGATATGGTTCGACTTTTAGTCATCCAATAGGATTTATCCATGTGTTAGGGTAATTTAATAATATTATATTTACCCTTAATTACCCGATTTATCTTTAACTATGGTAAATAAAATTTACCATAGTTACTATTCATAATTCCCAAAAATAAAAAGTAGCCTATTAACATAACTTGGACCCACTGATTCCAAATATGGAATCCAGTTTTTCAAATTCAATACACAAAAGTTTCAGAAATTAAATTAAAATTAATCTCGTTGTCGAAAGAAAACGGGTTTTTCTTTAAAACATTGCAAAAGATTGAATTGATTTATCCTACGAATTCAAGGTAGAATCAATGATAATGACATAAATTAAATTTAATTGTAAAAATATATTCTATTTATACTTTAAAACCATTTAATATTATAATTTAACCACATAAATTATTGCGATGAAAAAAGTTGTTTTTAATTAAAATATAGCGTGTTTTTATTATTCATCAAAATATAAAAGTTAACAGAATAATATGAGAAATTTATCCAAAGTGAATTTTTATTTCTTGATTCCAAATATGATTTTTATTTTTTCAAATTGAACTTATAAATATGTCAAAAACTATATTTAAGGTCGGTGCACCATCAAAAGGCGGCAAAACTGCATTTTTTTTAAAAATACTTATTTTACCCGAAAAATTTATTTTCTTCTTATACCATGTTCTAGAAAATGTGTAAGACGAATAATAATGTTATAAGATTCACAATTTAGTTAATACTATTCATAACGGCTAGTTCATAATAATATTATATTAATATATCGTTGTTTAGTAAAACCCGATATTGCGTACAACACACGCTATCGAGGAAGGTCGTGATTGCGTATAATGCAAGCTAAGTCAGGGTTGCGTGTTTTGCAAGAATCCTTCATTGTTCCGTATAACATAATCCAACCATATTTCATTTATACATTGAATATATATATATATATACACTCAATGTTGCGTAGAATAACTATTATCAAAATTGTGTGTAACACGATCCAAGAATAGTGTTGTGTATACTGCAAGCTAATACGGTGTTGCGTATAGCGCACGGTAATATTGGTGTAGCACAAGACATTAATGAAATTAAAAGAGTATTCTTCATAAAATCTCGGGGTGTTACATTCTACCCCACTTAAAATGAATTTCACCCTCGAAATTCGTCGGGGTTATAAATGGTTTACTATTCGAAAGTTTCTTTATTAGAAACCCACATCGTAAAAAGGAATACCAAAACAAATATTTAACAAAAAAAGTATGAAACGTAACGGTTACCCAAATAAACTAATCACTGGGTTTCCACATAGATGAAAATATGGATATGTAAGAGAAATCTAACCATCATGATCTGATGGAGAGTGGCAGAGAACATGACTATAGAAATGCCAGCAATCACAAAGCCATAAATTTGTGACGATCGAAGGTACCATCTGATTCATCAGATATAAGAGCACTAGGACAACATTTTTGGTTTTCAAGATCATTTCTCTAAAGTTGGTGAAATTGGAATTAGAAGAAATACTTTTGTGATTTTGGTATAGTCTCACCGTTGGTCGTTCTTTGGACAATTTCCACTTCATCTCTTAATGAAATGAAGTTGAATTTGTCATTCATGATGTGTTAGCAGATCATGTGATAGAATGATGAGTCATTCCATCTGTCTCAAACAAAATGTCAGAAAAGTTATCAAAAAATACATAAGTCTATCTATAGTGAGATTAATCATTTATGGTTCCTAAAATGGACTTATACTTCATATATCATACTGCATAATATAATAAAACTAGTTTATACTAAACAGGGACTTCCTGTAGGCCAGTGGTAGGCGATAAAGGCCAGTCGCACTTTGGTTGTGGGTTCGATTCCCACAGCCTTGTCCGACGCGATGGGTTGTCGCCCGTCCTATAGGTCGTCTTTTTCTAAATCTATATTACTATAACATCCCATCAACAATATCAAAAAAGTATTATCCTTAAACAATACTAACTTATGTCCAACATAATCCATTCCAATCTATCGGCTTATCTAAAATACATTGGTCCAAGCTCATAGTACAAAGAAAATGATCACGTGAATGCCATCATTTATCCCCCATATATCATAAGATATATCATGTTGGTCAAATTACAAACATGTGAATACCTTAATCATGTATTCTCTTGAAGAATGAATACCCATTGAACCTTAGAGAAAAAACATGAATGCAGTCAAAAGTTAACTCTTTCCACATACCAAAATCCAAAAAATCTATATACTCAAACCATGATATAACCTTCTCCTTATATCAGTCATGATCTCATGAATACTATCAAACATTTAATTTTCTCCTTATCCTTTCATTATGCGCATATCATCTACATTCCAAAAATATTTGAATAACCTTTCATGGATACTGGTACCATTAATTATACACTTTCAAAACTCAAGGAAAGACAATAGTGTAACAATACTTAGATGTCTCATTATTCCATAGTACGATGAGATTACTTATACAACATTACACATTATAAACATGTAATCATTCCACTACATTCTTAAACCATTGACCGCGCTTCAACAATTATTTCATCTCACATATCATTTATAGTCTTTTCATCATCATCAACATAAATACTACCCATACGACCATACTGATACTTTTCAAGAGACTTTACTTTAGGGCATTGGTTTGAATAATGTCCGTACATTCCACATTTAAAACATTTAACCATTGTTCATGTCGTAGCAATACCATTATCCTCATCCTCGGTGTTAACTGAACCTTTTCCTTTGCACTTACTGGATTTGTGTCCTTATTTTCCACACCCAAAGCATCTTCCAGTTCCTTTGAAACAATCTCCCTGATGCATCTTCCCACATTATTTACATGAGGGAAATTTAACTTTCTTCTCTCTATGATCATCATGAAACTCCATCTTTCTCTTATTATCTGAGTCGGGAAACTTACTAAAGTTGAGATTATTGATCATATTACGTGATTGCTGATTAGGCATAATAATGATGTTTGGACTTCCAGATCCCATTTCATTTGGTTTCTCATGAAGAAAATCAGTCCATTGTCTGTCATATCCTCCATTATCATGAATCTTCCTGTTTCCAGCCATTTTCAAAAACCCAAAAAGAATAGTGTGAGAGGAAAAAATCATGCTAGGGAAAACAACATAGTAAAGGGGGAGCACCCTCAATATCTAACATCTTAGGTTAAATTCTAAGATCGTTATCATATTTCTAGGACTATATCTTATACGCATACTTATACTTAGGGACATCCCTAGACATACCATAGAAATATCTCTAGGGATCTTACTAACATTTTCACATCCTAGTTTCTAAAGGTTGACTAAACCTTTCCTCTGATACCAACTGTAGAGACCCGAAGCTTGATGTACATGGACATTACATTACTTTTTCAGAATACTTAGTACATAACAAAAACACACACACAAGGATCGTAATAGTTTAGTGTCTTTGGAAACTCAGAATATAATCTTCAAATCGTGGTGAACGATATTCAAAATCTCCCATAAAGATCTTCATTTTTTACCTAAAACCTTTCTTTATATCGTAGGGAAAAGAAAACATCAAAGGGTGAGCTCAAATGCTCAGTAAGGGTAAAAAAAAAGAAATATCAATCACATCATATTCATAAGAACATAACATTTTGGAAATATTAACATGCAAAAGAGAGCATAATCTCATAACATGGGATAAATCATAGTAGTGAAATGAAATCTCAATAATCATAACATAAAACATGAAACTTTGTGGAATACACACATAATCATAGAGAATCATTTCTTATTAGTCAAGACTCATTTCCAATACTATCTTAGTGTACGAAGTCCATTTCTGAACCCAGTCACCCTCGTTTCAGTCCTGTTTCACTAAACCGGTATAAACTACCGTTCCAGCCATATCTATCTAATGAGATATAAAATATTTACCCAATGCACTGGAGGGAGATATAGGTCCGACCCATCTCATAATGATACCATTCTTATGTGTGCCACAAAATCTTAAATCATACATCATTTCATAACCCATGTAATAAAAATGGGAATATTAAACATCGTGACATCATCAAAAAATTCATATAAGATATAGGAATTCATAAAAATAATTCCATCACAACATAATCAAATCAATGTAATAATAGGGATATAAATTTAAACCTATATTATCTTATATGGAAAGTAATTTTGATAAAACACTTGAACTCCATTCTTGAGGAAAAGATCATTTCTACTTCAAAAACATATTTCCTTTCATAACATGTCATAGAATTTTAAACTAAAAGAAGTTGATTAAAAATAATCATTAAAACTTGTAAATTAAGCTTCATGGAAATAATGTTTTAAAAATCCATTCATGCCATATAAGTAAAAAAAAATTCTTCTCGTACTTTTGTCGGAAAAGTCAAAAAGTAAATCGTACGAAAAACGACAAAAGATTCCTTTCATATCCTTTAATAAAAACTCACCGAAAGGGAAAAATTGGATTTAAAAAAATTTAGGTGGATGGAAATAATATTATATATTGAGGAAACATGGATGTGGATGATAAAATACACCCCAGTAAATACCAAAGTATAAACAATCTCTGATAAAAATGAGATTGTGATATTTCCCTTACATTAGTTCCGATTTTCTTCGTAAGTGTCCGAACCTCATGTATAATAATTTAAATAATGTCATTTACTTATTACAGAATCATATTCACTATTATTATATCATATATGGTTCACTTATGACATTATATTACCTGTTCTTTTGTAAATTCATGTTAAAGTAGTGTTTTGGGTAAAATCGTCTCATTTGTTGTTCATGTTTTAACTTGCAATTATTCATATGATTACTTAGATCATGATTAAATAATTCAATAATATAAAACATGATTTATATATAATATATATTCAGAATATACATATATATAATGGATCGATAAATGGAAAGAAATACACTGTTCATGGAGACGGTAGGCCGTACATACGCATGAACGCTGTTTTCGTTTCCTTATTGAATTGAGTGGAATTAAGTAGATGACATAAATATATATATACATAAATCCAGAAGTATTATTATGTCATATATTTCATGAATACTTATTATATATACTTTATAATCATTCATTAATTGTTAATGTGGATAATGAATCTCATCGCGTCGTGGAGACGGTAGTCCGTACCTATGCACGAGCGATGATATCATTCTCATGATCGTTGAATTGTATTGTAGTGTATGTATACTATTTAATAATAAATTTCACTTTACAATAGTCATATATAGTCATTATTTACACCATTATACCCATCCAAGTAATGTTGTGGTGGAAAATAGATTACACCACGGCGTGGAGACGGTATTCCGTACGTACGCACGCGCGGTGATTTCATTTTCCGTAGGATGGATAGATGGTGAAATAGGGTTGTTTCATACTTATAATAACATATCAGTATATGAGTGATACTGATGTTATTACTTAATATTGAAAAAACCTAAGAAGAAGAAGTGGAAGAAGAAATAAGTTAAAAGAATCGGTAACAGACATTACCTCTTATTTGAAGCGCCTCTTTGAGTCCTCCTCTTAGAGTAATAAAATTGGTCTTTGAGGAAGACCAGAACCTCTAGAATGTTTCTAGGGAAGTGGAGAAGATAATTTTTCAGGGTTTGGCTGACCTTGAAGGCTCAATGTGGTGTGAGGAAGAGAGGGAGGGGGTGCCCTTTTATAAGGGAGGAGAGGGGTACCTTTGGAATAACTAAAAATATTATTTTATTATAAAGACAAATTCGGTTATAAATAGGTCCAAATTGATTTATTTATAAGCTAAGGAGGGTATGGGTCGAAATCCTTTCATCCAATAGAATTTAGACAAGTTTAGGTTCCTATTTTAACCTTATAATTTATTTTTAACTTGAAGTTAGATAATTTTACTTTTACCATGTCTTCTTGTTTTTTTACACTATAAGGTTAATAAACATACTATATCAAGACAAACGAACTCCAAGTTGTTTATTATTAATATATATAACCGTATCTAAGTCATTTGGCCAAACCTTAGATTTTTAAGAATAAAATAACAATTAATAATATAATATTTGTTTTAAAAACTATTTTATGTCAATTTTGACACTATTTATTAATTTTTTTTTGCGAAACTCATAACAGATTGATTAGTTAGAAAAAGTTATTTAAATAAGTAATAACATGTCATATTAACATATAAATTTAGTGAAATTCATAAAAAGTCTTAAATTACATTTATTTGGGTATTTATAACATCACTTATGTCAATATTTCATTAATAAGATAATTACTGCATCATCTTTGTGTCATAATCAATGATAATTATTTAATACCTAAAAATTCTAAATAAATTCCTATGATGTAGATAATTGTATTATATTTCTTTATAATATTCATTTTCTAAGTTTCATGAAGTTTATCACTAAATTAAAATTATTATACTTATAAGATTTAAGAAAGTGACATGTTGTCACATTCTTTGGTTTTAATAATAATTAACTTATTTTCATGGAAAAAAGGCCATTAAATTAATATAATCCGACCCTTAGGTGATATGGGTCGACTTGTTGTCATCCAATAGGATTTTTTCAAATGTTAGGGTAATTTTATGATATTATATTTACCCTTAATTACCTGATTTACCTTTAACTAAGGTAAATAAAATTTACCGTAGTAACTATTCATAATTCCCAAAAATAAAAAGTAGCCTATTAACATAATTTGGACCCATTGAATCCAAATATGGAATCCATTTTTTCAAATTCAATACACAGAAGTTACAGAAATTAAATTAAAATTAATCCCGTTCTCGAAAGAAAACGGGTTTTTCTTTAAAACATTGCAAAAGATTGAATTGATTTATCTTACGAATTCAAGGTAGAAGCAATGGTAATGACATACATTATATTAAATGGTAAAAATATATTATTTTTATACTTTAAAACCATTTAATATTATAATTTAACCATATAAATTATTGAGATGAAAAAAGTTGTTTTTAATTAAAATATAGCGTGTTTTTACAATTCATCAAAATATAAAAGTTACCAGAATAATATGAAAATTTTATCCAAAGTAAATTTTTATTTCATGATTCCAAAGATGAATTTTATTTTGTCAAATTGAACTTATAAACATTCAAAAACTAGATTTAATGTGGGTGCGCCATCAAAAGGCGGCAAAACTGCATTTTTTGAAAAATAATTATTTTACCCGAAAAATTTATTTTGTTCTTATACAATGTTCTAGAAAATGTGTAAGACGAATAATAATTTTATAAGATTCAAAATTTAGTTAATACTATTCATAATGGCTACTTCATAATAATATTATAATAATATATCGTTGTTTAGTAAAACCCGGTATTGCGTACAACACATGCTACCGAGGAAGGTCACGATTGTGTGTAATGCAAGCCAAGTAAGGGTTGGGTGCTGTGAAAGAATCCTTCATTGTTTGATATAACATAATCCAACCATATTTAATTTATACATTGAATATATATATATATATACTCAATTTTCATAGAATAACTATTATCAAAATTGTGTGTAACACGATCCAGAAATATTGTTGTGTATACTGCAAGCTAATATGATGTTGCATATAGAGCAAGGTAATATTGGTGTAGCACAAGACATTAATTAAATTAAAAGAATATTTTTCATAAAATCTCGAGGTGTTACACTCACAGTGTCGGCACCAGTGCGTAATCGTCGAGTCTACTTCCGTAGGAGTCTCTAGCTGTAAGGATCGATCCAACGGCTCTGTCGGAATCTCTGAGCTCCGAACAAGGGCAGCAGCTATGAAAGAATGGCTTGCTCCGGTGTCTATAAGAACTGAAGAAATGGTGGAATAGACACAGATAGTACCTCGAATCATCTCGGGCGCGTCGTGGTCGTAGGCCTCCGCTGCCTGACGATTTGCCTGTCTCTGCCCGCCAGCTCCCTGTTGTCGGGGTGGACCTCCTAGTTGTGGTGGTGGTAGAGCCAGAAAGCGTCGCACACCACCTTCTGCTCGGCCAGCTCCTCTGCCTCGTCCGCCTGCTCCCTACGGACCGCCACGGTTGACCCTCTACCTCTGCCTGGGTGGTCCCTCAACTGTCTGCTGCTCCTTGGAATGGCGGGTCGGGCAGTCACGAGCCATGTTTCCCTACCCGCCGCATGCGTAGCACTGTCTGCCTCTCGAAATACCGGCTCCGCGCTGTGTGCCCCGCAGCAATGATCCAGTGTCTTGAGGTCATCTTCTTGAGGGTCTGGTCTGCCTGGACCCATGAGTCATCCGTCGACTGCCTGCTGCAGAAGACTCTGCTACATGCCGCCCTGCGGTAGGTCTCTCTGCTGATGTAGGCTCAGCAAGGATGCTCTCGATGAGAAGGGCTCGCTTCAGTACACCTACCTGTGTCGGAATGCTAAGGGAGATCATTGATACCATGATCTCATGCCTCCATCCCTACTCAAAGGTTCGGGCCCAGAAAAATGGGTCCCATACCATGTCCGCCGAATAGCGCGAGAGATCTATAAATCTCGCCGAGTACTGGGCGACCGTCAAGTTACCCTTCCACAGCTGTAGAATCTCTTGGATGCGCACCGTATGGAGGGTGGCTGGGACAAACTCCGAGCAAAAGAGGCTCTCAAAGTCCCTCTAGAGGAGAGATTCCTCGTTGTGCACCTGGAGCATCAAACTCCACCATCTGCATGTTGTCACGTGCAAGAGGCTCGCTACGAGGATCACCATGAGGTCTTCTAGTGTCCTCACTAACCTGAAAACTTGTACAACTACCTCCAGCCAATCCTCGGCTGCCTGAGGGTTCGTCTCCCCATGGAACCTGTGCGGTCGCTGACGCTGAAACTCATACAGGGCACTAAGGTGACCTGTATCGTCAGAGGCTGGGGCTGGAAGCATCGGTTGCTCGGCGGGGAGAGGTACAGTCAGTTCCACTGCTGTCAAAGGGCCCTACACCGAGGCCTCATTGCTCGGTGGGCTATTGGCTTGCACAAAACTCGGAACTCTAGCTGGCTGCCGTCGTGGGTCCATCCTGAAAAGAGACAGGTGAACCACTGTCAATAGTATACCTGGTGAACTCACACAAAGTAATCACAAAGAAAACATTTGAAACACACATGAAATAAATGTTTTCATGCATTAAGTCAGAAATCAGAAGTCAGGGTCCTGGGGTACGTATACGTCTGCCACCGCACCAACACAGGACTCCGTAGACTGATAACCACACTCAATACCCTTAAAATTATTTCTTTACATAGAATAAAGATCCGAGTCCAGAGTTCTATAGTATAACAGAACTACTATGATACCAATTTTTCACGACCCATCCTCGGGGCCCGTTCCGTGACTACCCCAAGCCCGCCATCCATAGGCCAGGTGCTGGAGACTAGCACCAAGGTGTAATTCCCGATAAAAAGGGAAGGCATTTCTTTTTTAAATTAAAAAAACACCACAGAGCTAGCAAGAAATGTAAACACTATGTAAAAACTGAGTATAATAGTAAGTGCGGAAAAGTAAGTGGGCCAGAATACAAACCCAAACTAAAAGAAAAGTACAACTGAAAAAGGGAGTACAGAAACCGAAAAGTAAAGTCGCAACCTCGAGCCATCCACTAGAAGTCCCACCTGAATGGTGGGTACATGTAGCCTCCACATCTCCTCGGGTCCAGCCGTCCGCTCCGAGTACGTCACGCCCAGTGGTCTACCTCCAAGTACCGACCAGCTCCTCGTGCCACAAACACTATCATGGCTGTCCGTCATCTGCAACCAACACAATGTTGTGCAGGCATAGCCCGTGAAGGGGTGAGTATAAGTTACTCAATAGGGACCCTGAGACCCCAGATGGTCTCCCAGAATCCACAAAGGATAATCCTCAAAGGAAAGATACAATCACGAAGTAACATCTGACATTACTTAGGTATATTCCCAAACATATATATAAGTCATCAATTCGAGTTCGGCTCCAACATCCAAGCCCATGTTCGATCACGTACACACAGGATAGCACAACACACTCCACATAGAAAAATCATGTCAATCATATCGAATATAAGGATTGAAAGTCAAGATTCAGCTCACACAGGTATACTTCTTCGTAAGATGATAGGGATGATCAGATGTAGCCACTGATTCATCTAAGACATCGGACCCACATAGGATCGATAGGTACTAACCCCTGCAATTGCCCACAAAGGATAGAAAGGTAACTAAGCCCCGTAATGACCCACAAATGATCGATAGGTAACTAACCCCCGCAATGACCCACACATGATCGGACCCACATAGGATCTGTAGGTGCTGGCCCACACAGGACCACTGAGCGCTGACCCACACCGGATCTGACACACACAGGATTGGTAGCACAGATCCACGTAGGATCACTGAGTGTTGTAGTCGTCACCATCGAATCCATGGAGGATTTCTGTATAGTCTTCATCGTCGTCGCAGTCACAGCCAGCTCTAGGGTTCCCGCACACAGTAAGCTCGTTCGGGAGGGTCCGCTCCACGAGCCGAGGGGCTGATACATCTACTGACACATAGTCTGGATTTGATGTATTTCAATGTTCCGTATTGTTAATAGGAACTCAACGTCACAGACGGTGCGTCAATCGGATGCCCAGTCTTAGAGTTATTGGCTTTTTAAGGAGATTTATTTTCAATAAATTTATGATGATTAAATTATATATTATATCTATAACAATTATTATGGTCATTATTCTTCAATTATTATTTCTATATATTACATTCATTCCATTCAATATCACTTATTTATATACAGGTGATATCGAAAGAGTAATTTTAAGTAAAAAAATATGATTCTCTCTTCATATAGGAAGATTCCCTTGTATGTAATTATTTTCAGTATAATGTTTTGAAGTATTTTTATATGATCAAATCTTTTTGTTTCATTTTCAAAATTTCAAGAGTTTCAATAAAAAAAATTAATGGAATGTAAATTTTTAATTCTAAACTAACCACTTTTTTTCTTTTTAACTAGAATGTTTAATAACTATATGTTTTTATATAAAAAATGTGAAAATATAATTCTATCATAATGATTTATATTTATTTGAATATTATTTTTAAATTTTTAGATTTTTATTTGTAGAATTTATTTCATTAATAATTTGGTTGTATGTAAATTTTATGAAATTTAATACCAAATGTAAAGGGAATTTTTTCCAAGATAATTTTTAGTGATCTACTGACACTGTGATCATATATAATAAATTCCATTGATGTTTTTATATGAATGACCAGGCATTGGATCTAATTTTACTATATTTATTCCTTTTATATATCATTTACGAGTATAAAATGATTGAAAAATATGCATTATTTATCATGTTTTATGTTTGGATATAATGAGAAAAATTATCATGATACAAAGGAATAAAAATGTATGAAATATGATTTTCTGACTGGTGAATCTGTTAGATACAATGAATTGGTGGTTCCAATTTAATTTAAGGTGGGTGTGAGAATATAGCCCAAGTATAGGATGTTATATTACTAATCAAGGAATGGTGGATCTATTATATCTCTTTAATAAATTGGTTAATCATTATAGTGTAGATAATATCCTATGATATGGAAAAATTGATAAAATACTAAGTGGAAACAATGATTACAGGATTTATATTACTAGATAAAGAATTATGGAAATGAATTCCAAATAATTTCCATTTTGTAACATCATATATTATGATAATATTGGATGTCATCAATGACTAAAGAGGATAATATATATACTTATGTGATTTTCAAAACCTTATGTTTAATGATATTGATATGTTTTTAAGGATCATGAATGATTATTGATGAATCCTCACTCTTATATAATATTTCAATAGATTAAAAGAAATTTTTCCAAGATTCTTGATTAAATATTATTAATTAATTGGATATGATTATAGTAATATTTTATCATCATCTCATCCCAATTTTCTTCTATAATACTCATATATGATATTATAGTTACATCTCTTTTATTTAAACATACTAGTAATCTAATCTCACAAATTATTATGTTTTCATTCTTAAAATTATGAATAATAGTTTTAATTAGGTTGTGACAAGTAATGGTCCTATTTTTGAAGAATACAAAGGTAATTGATTTAGATATTTTATGTACTAGTTTCTTATATATATCAATATTTTTAATGAATCTTAATATTTACAATCCTATAATTTGATTTATTGATATATAATTATTATTCCACTAATAATTTAAAGACAAGGTCTTAAGCATTACATATTTTAGTGCTAAACACTACAATTCAAAATTGAGGATATTATATTTGTACTATTTTGTATAATTTAGAAAAACAAATAAAAATTAAACTCATATGTTAGATGTGTAAACATATACTATGAATATATTTTTTATTCCTAGGAAATCCATTTTGAAAAAATGGTTTTTTATTATGAAAAATCATCACAATTTTCATATTTTCCTCATACATTAACTTACTTATCCATTACCCTATGGAAATCTTTCTAAAACATGGGATGAGAATAAATATATTAGTATGGTACATAGAAATAAATAAATACACTATTATTCCATAATAAACCCATGAAATTGTTTGTATAATGTTATAATTTTCACCCAGAAAATAGAATATATTTATCTTACCTCATAAAGTCATATGATTCATAGAAAACTCTATAGTATATTTAAATGATAATGGTGTCATGTGGAATCATTCCAAATAAAACTTATAAGAACTATATCATTGATAGATACATCTAGAGAACCTTCATGGTTACATATGGAATAAAAACCTCAATATATTCCCTTAATAACTCCAGAAAAACATTATCAACTAACTCCATCTCACAAACCAATGCATTAGAAAAATATAACAGGATCATCCTCCATATTAATATCATATAACCAACCATTTTTATAAACAATTCCTAATTACTATAACATAATAAATACAGATAAATCATTCAAAAATGTAAAATAACTTTTCCACCTTTAAAATGCTTATAATTTTTACAAATTTTCACAATGACAAATGAAATCAGTAAATTTCAATATAAAATTTTCAAATTTTAAAGAAACCATCAAATAATTTTACTATTATGAAATAGGGAAGACTTCTTCATACTACATATGTTGAAAAAAAACCTTTTTACTTTCATAAAAATATTTTAAATTATGAATTTTAAAAGAGCGTTATGAAATAAAGTCCCAAACATAAAATATGGATACGATCCATTTTTTAAAAAACTATTAGATATTCATTGATTCCCATTTTTAAATTTTCATGTTCATATAAAAAAATTTATAAAACAAATTTTGTAAAAATGGCCATGAAAGAATATTATTTAGAAGAATAAATCATTAGAATAATTTAAAAGACAACTTAGTCCAAAATTCTATTATAAAGATCATAAAATTTTACGGGATAATTAATAATATTAATTTTTTTTGTGTATCTAATGTAAATCCAAAGAAAAAATAGGAATTCCAAAAATGATATGAAATATTTAATTCACAAATAAGCTTAGAATATAGCAATCACGAAGAGTAAGTTTACCCCAATATCAAAAGAATAAACAAATTCCTGTGATAAAATTTTAATGATGGTTTATATACACCATATGAAGAAATATATGTTCATAACATCAAAATATGTCTTAATGAAAGAAAATAGAGATGAAATCAACTACGTAGAGTTCAAATCATAATATACAATCTTTATATTTCTAAATAATTTACATCGGTTAATTATATAATTTTTTTAGAAACATTGTGATTTTTTTATTCTTTTTACATGACCTACTATCATTTATTAAAAATTATTTAATTATTTGATTTCATGTTATTAGTTTTGACAACATTCAGTACTGGAGTAAAAAATGAATTTTTTTATGAGGAAAATGTTCAACGTGTTATTAATCCCATTATCTAAAGAATAACATTAATGAAATTATTATCATTTATATAAATCTATTATACTTTTAAATAAAACCATTGTGTATGGTGATGAAAAATGAAAAAATTTATATTCATGGAGATTTTTTTTCCATATGTACGGATAAGTAACATTTTCATTTTCAAGGATCATTATGGAAATAAGTTAAATATAATTTTTTTTACCAGAACCATAAAAATAAAATTAATGACATTTTAAAAATTAAAATTTACTTATATATATTATCCATATGATAAGGCGATGAAAAATGAACCATATCGATTCGGGGAGTGATGATAAATTTAGGTGATGATATTAACATAATAAAATATATTAATATATAAGATACTATAGTTATTATTTAATATTAGTAAAAGAATATTTTGAAGTAGTGGAAGAAAAAATAAATAAAATTCTTGATTAAAATGATACCTCTTCCTTATACAACCTCATGTTCATAATAACTTAATTCCACATTGGAAGGTGTTATACCAAATATAAGAGACTTATAATATGGATAGAGAGTATATGAAGGGTGTGGGGAATCATTATTCTGATAAAAATTGTTTTTTGAGGTGTGAGGAAAAAATAAGTAGAGGATACCTTTTATAAAGGAGGGGGGTACCTATGGAAGTTCACAAAATTATATAATTAATATAAATGTAATTTCCATAAAAATTGTTTCCAAATTGATTTATATATAATATAAGTTCTGTATGGGTTGAAATATGTTCATCTAATGATATTTAAAGATTATTTATTATTTTTTTAATCCATTTATATTTTTTCATTACACTTATTTAACCACTTTAACTCTTACCCTGACAACACATATTATTACAATTTGACGAGAAATATTGTTACTATAAAATTAAAAATGAATAATAATTTAATAATTGAATACATTTTCACCAATTTAAATTTATTTGGACAATTTATAAATTTTTTGGAAATTTTATATCATTTTACAAATTGTTACTTATTTTAAAATATCATTAATTTCAATTTTTTATAGTATTTATTACATGTCTTTTTTTAAAAATCATAAAAAATATAAATTGTAATTGATTATTATAAAACATCCCAAACATGTGAAATTATTATACAAAATATATGTATTGAATTGATTATTTCAAATTATTTTATGTTAATATTATTATTATCATTTACTTGATCTTTCAATTATTTAAACAATTTTGACATTATAATATCTATAATTCATTTACCATTAATTACCAATTTTACCATTATTAGTTGTAACAAAAATATTATGTTTACACTTCATATTTTCCAAGAATAAAAGAGAAATATATCCTAAATTTTGATCATATATTTAAAAATAAATACTCCATTTCAAAAAACATAAAACATGGATTTTTATAAAAATAAATTGAAATTAATTATTTTTATAGATTGATAAAACATATTCTATAAGAAAACCCTTTCAAAAGATTGAAATTTTCTATAAAAAAATTCAATTTGAAATTAATTCCATTGAAAATAATTGGATAAAAAGGTATAATTTTTTTATAATTAATATTTTAAATTAATGAATAATATAATTTAACACTATAAAATATTTAGATGAAGAAATAGTTTTAATTAATGTTTAGCTTGTTTTTCTATTCATAAAAACCATAAAGAAATAGAATAATACCTAAAATTATACTAATCTAAATTTAAATATTATAATTTCAAATAAGACATTTATTTTCACATATATTATTTATAAAAGTTTCATAAACTATATTTATAACCAGAATGCCATAAAATGGAGGAAAACCTTACCTTTTAGATTAATACATATTTTTGGCATAAAATAGGATTTATTCTTATATCATTACTATAAAACACATATAAATAATTCTAAAAATTAGATTAATGAATATATATATATATATATCTTAAACATATTCCAAAAAGAGTGATTTTTTTATAAATTCTTATATAACACACTTTTTCACATTAAAATTCATTTTCATAAAATCGTTTCCTATTATTTTTAAAATTTATTTATTTAAATTTATAATTAGTTTTTAATTTAAAAATTATATAAAAATGTGTAATTTTCTCAAAAATCTAATAATTCTTTTCAACCCCTAAATTTTAATATCTTAGTTATAACTATAACATTTTTATAATAATGTGATGTTTTTAAATTAAGAGTGATGTAGTGTATCATGTATTATATCAAACATAGAGTTTATTTCATAAAATATTAGTATTTAAGATTTTATCTCCACTTTAATAAAATTTGTAAAGGCCAGGAATTTTCAAGGAAAATATTTTTCTTAATTCATTGTAATTTTATGGGTTAGTGGCTTCTGACAGCACTTGATTCCGAGGCTCGGTTTTCCCGGAATGAATTTCTGGAGTTTTTTTCCTGTACGTTTGGCAAATGTGCAAGCGGGGTTTTCTATCTTTTTAACCCATACTCAGAATTGAAATCCAAAGACAACGATGAACTTGATGTGCCAGTATTCGCTTTAGGGACCTTTACCGTAGTTTCATTTTATGCGGGATGAAAGTTATATTTTGGGGTTTAATAAAAAAAGTTCAATAAAATTTGTTGAGAACAATTTTATTTATCTAGGTAGTTTAATCCTACATGGGGAAGTTACTGGTGGGTCCCACGCCCACATAACTTCCCATGTGTGGATATTTGTGAGGTGGGTCCCACATGTTCCCCAACCTTTCCTCTCCCCATAACCTCCCTTTAACCCCCATTTAACTCACCTTTATTTAATTCTTTGACAACCCCCCTTAATTAAGAGAACTCCTCACCTCCCTCTCTCTCCCGTTATTATCTTCTAACACATTTTAATTAATGAATTCAACCACTTCAATTAATTAATTATGTTTTTTGAATTTTTAATTACTTGTGTGAATAAAAATAATAGCATTAACTATTATTTTATTTTGGGGAATTCATTGTATTGAGAGTATTTGTGAGAAATCCTTGGAGAAATAGAGAAGGGTGTTCTTCTCTCAACGAAGAATTCCATCATTCCAATGATGATCCGCCTAAGAATGTCAATCATCACCTTCGATCATTTTCCAAAATAAAGGATAAGGAGCCACCCGTGAGGAATGCCGATGAAGCGCCATCCTCGGCCCTTCTTCCCCCACATCAATGAGTTGACGCCGTCTCCCCGCGACGAAGTCTCCCACAACGCTCAACTAAAGTGAACCTTATCTCAAGGTAGGGGTTTGTTCATTTTGAAGTGTTTATCTCATACCTAATTCTTTGTTGGAAATCATTGTTTATTTTCGGCCAACTGCTACCACTTAACGCGGAGGGCTTGGGCCGAACGCACACGGCCCAACAACCCTCCGTAGTGTCTTTTGATTGCGTTGGAGATCATGATTGGAAGGTGGTGGCGAACAGAAGCAGTGGCAGTGCACCGACCATGTGCGGAAGAACTGCGGCCCACTCAGACGAAGAAGAACTGGCAGGCTATAGTTGGCCCGACCAATGGAAGACCACGACTCCACAAGGGGAACCGCTCTACGGAAGGTCGTGTCCCGCATTCCGCGGTCCGCTCGGTGCGCGAAGCGGCCGACAGGAGACCGACCGGGCATATTAGAACCGCAGCGCCAGGACGATGTCATGGTGGAGAAACTGTGGCCTTCTCGAGCGGGCCGCTTGCACCAAGAAGGCCGGCCGGCCTGTTTGGGAGGGCGGCGCCACCGGTTCGGGCAGCCGGGGGGCCACGCCCCCCCCCCCCCCCCCCTCCGACCACTCTGCCAGCCGGGCCGCGCCCTACTAATCTGGGCCGCGTCGTACTGGGTCAGGCCGCACCGGGTCGAGCTGGGCTGGACCCCTCAGGTCGGGCCGCACGATTCACCGGGATGGTCCTATCCTCTACCGGTCGGACTCGCCAAAAACCGGGTTGACCCGACCCGTCGGCCCACTGGGCATAACGGCCCGAGATTGATTTCACTTAAACGTAAATAACAAAAATACCGCTCGTCCGATCAGTGCACCGTCTATGGTACTGGGACCTCATGTCAAGGTGGTCATTTTGTGATACCCTAAGAGAGTTTTGGTCAACTTTGGAAAATGTTTGGGTTTGGAATTAGTGTATTTCCAACTAGGCCACTGGAGAAAAAATGCTATTAACTCTCAGATCGGGCGTCCGATTGATGCGCCGTCTCTCGCATGGGGTTACTTATGAAGAGACAGAACATCGGGATACATAAACTCTAGAATTAGTATCATTTGATGTATCGAATGCTTAGCTCGAGTAGCGTACCATCCCGGAATCAAGTGCACTTTATGCGATAACCCTTGAGCTGGTTGTGACTTCAACGACTACCATACTGGAATCCTCCATGGGTTCGGTGACGATGAAAACATTACTAGAATCGTTCATGGGTTCGACAGTGACGAAAACTATTCTGGAATCCTCCATGGGTTTGGCAGTAACGACAACTGTACTGGAATACTCCGAGGGTTTGACAGTGATGGCAACTATACTAGAATATTCTATGGGTTCGGCAGCGATGACCACTGTACTAGAATCCTCCATGGGTTCGGCAGCGATGATGAATTAGTATCTTAATCTGATTATATCTATCTATATACTAAATATGTATACATGTGTGAGCTGAGTCTTGACTTTTAATAATTACCTTCAATGTGATTTACTTATTTCCTGTGAGGAATGGGTTGCGCTAGGGCACGTGAGTTGGAACCGAACTGGATTAGTGACTTAGGTATATGTAAGGGAATATACCTAAGTAGGGTTGGTTGATGCACCGTGTTTAGTGTCTTACTTCTTGTTTTTCTTTAGTGGGTATTGATAAACCTTGGGGGTCTTAGGGTCCCTACTGAGTATCATTATACTCACCCCTGCACGTGTTATGCCTGTACTACGTTGTTTTGGTTGCAGATGATGGACAACACTGATCGTGGTTGAGGCTTGTAGAGCTGGACGGTACCCAGAGATGGACCAGTTGGCGAGACATATACGGAGCGGATGGAGGGTCTCGGGGTAGTGAGGAGACCATCTATACCCACCCTTTAGGTGGGTTTCTCGAGGGACGACTCAGTGGATGATGTCTTAATTTTGTACTAGACTTTCTGTTGTACTGTAATTTTCAGTTGGGTATGCAATCTAGCCCATTTACCTTTCATCACTCAATTTGCATTCAGTATAACATTGTTCTTACTTCACCTTACATACTTTTTTGTGTTTAGTTTCTATCCTAAAGGCAATGACTTTGCTTTTTATTGATATTTACGCCTTTGGTGCTAGTTGCCAGCCCCTGGCCTATAGAAGGCGTTCTTGGGGTAGTCACGACACGGGACCCGAGGACGGGTCATGACAAATTTGTATTAGTGATGTCTGTTCTACCGCAGAAAATAAGACTCTGATCATTCCTTTCTATGAATAAATAATTTTAAGAGTATTGAATATGGTTTTCAGTCGTGGAAGTCCAGTGTTGGTGCGGTGACCGACGTATCCACACACCAGGACCCTGACCCCTGATTTCTAACTCAGTGCAAGAAAACACTTATTGCATGTGTGTTTTAAACGTTTTCATTGTGAATACAGTGTGTTAGATCACTATGTATACTATTTTGACCATGGTGCACCTCTTTCTTTTCAATATTTCCCCACGAAGGCAGCCATCTAGGTTTTCGAGTCGCGTACCAGATGGCAGCCCACCGAGCGAGGAGGCCTCGATTCTGGGCCCCATCACAGCGGCGACCCCAACGGTACCACTACCCACTGAGCCACTAATACTACCAGCCCCAACAGCAGAGAGTGCACTCCACCAGGGTTCATTTCAAGAGTTTTAGTGATACTGGCCGCCTAGGTTCAGAGGAGAGATTGACCCAGAGGCAGTCGAGGATTGGCTGGAGGCAATCGTCAGAGTGTTTAGATTAATAGGGATACCAGCTGATCTTATGGTGATCCTTGTTGTGATTCTTCTGCATGCAGTAGCAGGTAGATGGTGGAGCTTGATGCTCCAGGTGAACGACGAGGCATCTCTTCATTAGACAGACATCGAGAGTCTCTTCCACTCGGAGTTTTTTCTCACCACCCATCGTGTGGTGCATATCCAGGAGTTACATCGTCTACTATAGGGCATCATGACAGTAGCTCAGTTCTCAGTGAGGTTTATTGACCTCTCCCGCGAATCCACAGACATGGTACGAGACCCATTCTTCTGGGCATGGAACATTGAGTAGGGATTGAGGCACGAGATCAGAGCTTCGACGATTCCTTTCAGCTTCCCGACGGAGGAAGGGCTACAAGAGTGAGCCCTTCTGGTGGAGAACTTTCACGCATAGTAGTCACCGGTAGCGAGACCCACCAAAGGGAGACATGTAGCGGAGTCCTCTGTAGCCATAAGTAGAAAGGTGATTTAGATATCCAAGTGGACCAGGCCATCAGGTCGGCGACCTCATGAAACTGGTTTGGTTGTGCGGGGCACCTGAAACAGAGCCAACTATCCAAAGAGCAAGCAGTGCTATGCATGCGACAGACAAGGTAACATTGCTCGAGACTGTCCGAAACACCTTGTAGATGAGCAGCAGACAATATAGGGATCTCCCAGGCAAAGGCAGAGGTTCGCCCGTGGTGGTCCGTTAGGAGCGGGCAGACGAGGTAGAGGATTTGGCCGAGAAGCGGGTGGTGGACAACGTTTCGAGTCTCTACCACCACCACCACCAAGAGGTCCACCCCAACCACAGGGACTTGGTGGATAGAGGCAGGCTCATCTCCAGGCAGTGGAGGCATATAACCACGGCACACCAGAGATAATTCAAGGTACTATCTGTGTCTACTCCACCAATATTGTAGTACTTATAGACATAGGTTTGAGTCAGTCATTTAATGTCTCTGCATTTGCTCAGAGCGTGGAGATTCCGACGGAGCTGCTGGCTCGATCCTTTTGACTAGAGACTCTTATGGGAGCAGACTCGACAATTACACATTGGTATTGGTAGTGTGAGCTTACTCTAGTAGGTGAGAGATTCAGCTGGTATCTTCTTGTAATGTCGTCGAGTCCTTATGACGTCATCATGGGGTATGGACTTGTTGTCTACAGTCCATGCTCAGATTGACTACATTAGGCTCAAGGTGTTGTGTATCTGCACAGATGGGTGCAGTTCCACCTTCACTGGAGAGAAGGGATCCTTACCTGTGCAGGATGGAATTATGTAGAGGAGAGGGAAGCCGATCACACATCAGTGGGCTAGTATAATCCTTGGTAAGATTGATGTGCAAAATCCGAGTTTTCCTATTGTGGTGGATCATTATGAGGACGTTTTTACAGACGACATACAAGGGATACCTACTTGCAGAGTGGTAAAATTATACATATACTTGTACCCTGGGACATCACAGATATCTACTCCAGCATATGGGATGGCTCCCGCTAATCTTCGTGAGCTGCGGGAATAGCTGGAGGACTTATAAGGAAAAGGATTCTTCTGACCCAGTGTTTCACCCTGGGATTCTCCTATTATATTTTCCAAAAAGGCAGATGGGAGCTTACGACTTTGTGTCGACTACCATCACCGGAATTAGGTGACTGTACTAAAAAAGTACTTACTCTTGAGGATTGACAGCCTCTTTGATCAGATAAAGGGAGCACGTTGGTTCTCGAAGATAGACATTAGGTCAGGCTATCATCAGCTCAGAGATTTAGATGAGGATGTGAAAAAGATATCCTTCAGGTGTCGGTATGGCCACTATGAGTTCTTGGTTATGACTTTCAGCATAACCAACACACCAGCAGTGTTCATGAGTCTCAATAACATGATCTTACAGCATTACCTCGATCTATTTTTCATAGTCTTCATCGACGACATACTTATTTACTCGACTAATGAGAAGGAGCACACCTACCACTTGCGGGTTGTACAGGATACACAATGAGAGCACCATATTTATAGTAGGCTCTCGAATTTCCTGTTTTGGATTCAAGAGGTACACTTCATGGGACACATCATCTCAGAGGCGGGAGTTACAGTGGATCTAGTTATGATCGAGTCAGTGCATGCTTTGGATCCACCCAGGATCGTGACGGAGGAGCGGAGTTTCCTGGGTCTGGCTGGATGCTATCATATATTTGATCCGGACTTCCCCAGAGTTGCATAACCACATTCATACTTGATGAAGAAGGTGAAACACTTCGTGTGGTCAGATAGATGTCAGCGGAGCTTTCTGGAGCTGAGGCAGTGGTTGACCAGTGCGCCCATATTGAGGCTACCAGAGGATGGAATTGGGTACATAGTTTACAATGACGCATCAGGGACCAGACTTGGGTGTGTCCAATGCAAGAGAGAGTGTGATAGCGTATGGTTCACGGTAGTTGAGACTGCACAAGAAGAACTATGCTACCCATGACCTGGAGTTAGCAGTTGTGGTCTTCGCCTTGAAGAGGTGGCGACACTATCTGATGGGTGAGCGCTTTACAGTCTACTCTGACCACCAGAGTCTCAAGTACATATTCTCGTAGAAGGACCTGAACCTAAGAAAACGACAATGGATTGAGTTCCTCCAGGAATATGACTTTGAGATAGTCTATACTCATAGTAATGGGAACATTTTAGCAGATTCTCTCAGTAGGAGATTGGGCATTCTGCTACTAGGAGAGGTGACGAAGTCGCTAGAGGTGTTTTAGATATCCTTTGTCGATAGAGATGGAGCATCATTTATATAGTCTCTCACAGTCACACCTCCACTCCTTCACCCAGTCAGAGAGTCACAGCGTGGGGATGTTGACTCTGAGATTGGACATGCTCAGATATCCATAGGGCATGCGCCTGATGGATTTTCTGAAGGACGGGAGCAAGTCATCCTCTTCAGGGGACGTATTATAATACTCATTTCATTGTAGGAGGAAGTGCGGAGGGAGTTTCACACTACCCCTCTAGCGGTACATCGAGGACTGGAGAAGATGTACCAGGACCTCAAACAATAGCACTGGTGGCTGGGCATGAAGAAGGCAATAGCAGAGCTCGTTTCACGATGCCTCACTTGTCAGCAAGTGAAGGCGGAGCACCTGGTACCAGTAGGCTTGGTATAGCCCTTAGAGGCCCCAAATAGGAAGTGGGATGGGATATCCATGGATTTCGTGATTAGTCTTCCACGTACATCTAGGGGACACGACTCTATTTGGGTGATCATAGACCGACTCACCATGTCGGCCCAGATCCTACCAATCAGAGAGTAGGTCTCAGTAAAGAGCATGGTACGCATCTACATTCAAGAGACCATATGGCTTCATAGTGTTCCATTGACTATCGTTTCTAATCGAGATGCATGTTTCACTTACCGGTTATGAAAGGGGTTATAGGAGGCTTTTCGGACACAGCTACGTCTGAGCAGCACTTTCCATCCTCAGGCGAACGAACAAACTGAGAGGACCATAGAGACACTCGAGGTCATGCTTCATGCATGTGTCCTTGACTTTGGTCCCAGTTCGGAGGATCACCTACCCTTGGTGGAGTTTGCGTGCAAAAATAGTTACCACTCCACCATCGGGATGGCATCATACGAGGCACTGTTCGACCAACATGGCAGATCACCTCTGTATTGGAATGACCCTGGGGAGTCAGCACTTATTGGACCAGAGATGATTCAGGCTATGACAGAGAATGTTCAGATCATCTAGGAGCGGATGAAGACTTTACAGAGTAGACAGAAGTCCTATGATGATAGGAGGTGGTAACCACTGGAGTTCTAGGATGGAGACCTCTCCTTCTTACGTGTCTCACTTCGATGGGGTCTATGGAGATTTGGCCAGGGAAGCATGTTATCTCCGTGTTTCATCAGACCAATACAGGACCTCAGTAGAGTAGGTGAGGTGGCTTACCGCATGGCTCTTTCACCTCAGTTGCACTGGGTGCATGACATCTTCCACGTATCTCACCAGAGGAGATAGTGCACGAACCTACCCACATCATAGATCATGGAGAGATGGACATCGATGATGGGGGAGATGATGGCGAAGGTCCTAGTGGAGATTGATGATCGACAGGAGCGGGTCCTATGTTGATGGTTGATTTCTCTGGTGCGCATTCGCTGGCAGCACGAGAACCTCCAGGAGAGCACTTGGAAGCGGGAGGCACAGATGCGATCTCAATATCACCATTTTTTTCCTAGTGTGTGTTGCAGCTTTACGAGGATATAAATCCCTGATGTTGGAGTAATGTAAAGACCCATAGTTTTCATGGAATTTTTTTTAATTCAATGGAATTTTACGAGTCTGTGGCTTCTGACGACACTTGATTCCGAGGCCCGGTGTGCCCAGAATCAATTTTGGATGTTTTGTTTGGGTATGTTCAGTAAACACATGTGCGAGTTTTTCTGTCTTTTGAACTAGTGCACAGAATTGAAATCCAAAGACACTGATGAACTCATAGCACCGGTATTCACATAAAGGGACCATTACTGCAGTTGTGTTTTGTGCGAGATGAATGTTAAATTTTGGGGTTTAATAAGAAAATGTAAATAAAATTTGTTGATAAAAATTTTATTTATCCTGGAAGTTTAATCCTTCATGGGGAAGTTATTGGTGGTTCCCACACCCATATAACATCCCATGTGTGGATATTTGTGAGGCGGGGCCCACATGAGGCCCAACCTTTCAACACCCCATAACTTCCCTTTAACACCCTTTTAACACACCTTTATTTAATTCTTTGACAACCACCATTAATAAAGAGATCTCTTCACCTCCCTCTCCCTCTCTTTATTATTTGCCTACAAATTTTAATTAATGAATTCAACCTATTCAATTAATTAATTATGTTCTTTGAATTTTTAGTTACATGAGTGAATAAAAATAATATCTTTAGCTATTATTTTATTTTTGGGAATTCATTGTGTTGAGAGGATTTGTGCGAGAGTATTGGAGAAATAGAGGAGGGTGTTCTTCTATCAACGAATAACACCATCCTTCCAACAAAGAACCACCAAGGAATGTCAATAATTTCCTTTGATATTCAGCCAAACCGAAAGATAAGGAGCCACCCGCGAGGAATGCCGACGACGCGCCATCCTCAGACCTTCTTCCCCGATGTCAATGAGTTGACGCCATCTCCCCGCAACGCCGTCTTCCACAAAACTCAACTACCAAGAACCTTATCTCAAGGTAGGGGTTTGTTCATATTGAATTGTTTATCTCGTACCTCATTCTTCATTGGAAATAATTGTTTATTTTCAGCCAACTTCTACCACCTAACGCGGAGGGTGATGGCCTAACGCACACGACCCGACGACACTCCGTATTCTCCTTTCATTGAGATGGAGATCATTATAGGAAGGTGGGGACAAATGGAAGCGGTGGCCATGAACCAGCCACGTGTTGAAGAACCACAGGCCGCTCGGTAGAAGAAGAAACAGTTGGCTAAAGCCAGCCCGGACGAAGGAGGACCGCGACACCACAAGGGGCACAGCGCTGCGGAAGACCGCGGCCCGCATTCCATTGGCCGCTCGGTGGGAAAACCAGCCGGCAGGCGACCAACTAGGATAAGAAGAACTGTGACACTAGGAGGGCACCATGACGGAGAGACAATGGCACGCCTGAGCGGGGCACTTTCACAGAGAAGACTGGCCGGTTTGGGAGGGTTGCGACGCCGGTTCGGGCAGCAGGGGGGCCACGCCCCCCCTCCCTCAAACCGTTCAGCCCTTCTGGCCGAGCCATGACCATCTGGGCCGCACCGTGATGGGGCTGGCCTTGCAATTCACCAAGCTGTTCTGATCCTCTGTCGGGTCAGACCCGCCAAAAACTGTGTTGACTAGACCCGTCGACCCACTAGGATTAATGGGTTGGGCCTGATTTCACTTAAACGTGAATAAAAAAAGACCACGTGTCTGATCTACACTCCGTCTATGGCACTGGGACACATTTGACGAGGAAGTCCTTTTGCGATACTCTAGGTGAGTTTTTCTCAACATTAGAAAATTTACGGGTTTGGAGAGAGCGTATTTCCAAATAGGGACCCAGAAAAAATGCTAATAACTCTCAGACCGAGCGTCTGATTGATGGGCCATCTGTCGCGTTGGTTTCCTTTTGACAAGAAGGAACATCAGGATACATAAAATCTGGATTTTGAAAATGCTGATGTATCGAACCATTGGCTTGAGGAGATGACCCTCCAGAAATCGTGAGTGTTGTTTGCGGGAACCCTAGAGCTGGCTGCAACTGCAACGACTATCGTAATACAATCCTCTATGGCTTCAATGACGATGATAACAATATTGGAAGCGTATGTGTTTTCGACAGCAATGACATCTCTACTAGAATCCTAAGTGGGTTCAACAATGAGGAAAACTGTACTGGAATCCTCTGTGGGTTCGGTAGCGATGACATCTATATTGGTATCCTCTATGGGTTCGGTAGCGACGACAACTGTACAGGAATCCTCCGTGGGTTCGGCAGCGATGAGGAATTAGTTACTTCGTCTAATGATCTCTATCTCTATACAAAATATGTTTACCTGTGTGAGCTGAGTCTTTAATTTCAATCATTATATTCGATGTGATTGACTTCATTCTTGTGTGGACTGGGTTGTGCATGGGATCGTGAATTGTAGCCAAACTATATTAGTGACTTATGTATATGTATGGGCATATACCTATTCAGGGTTGGTTGATGCACCTTATTTAGTGTCTTACTTAATGTTTATCCTTAGTGGATATTTAAAGACCTTGTTGGTCTCGGGGTTTCTACTGAGTATCGTTATACTCATCCCTGCATGGGATATGCCCGCACTACGTTGTGTTGGTTGCAGACGATGGACAACACTGATCGTGGTTGAGGCTTGTAGAGCTTGACGGTACCTGGAGGTGGACCACTTGGCGAGACGTACACAGAGCGGATGGATGGACCTGGGGTGCTGAGTAGACCATTTTTACCCACCCTTCAGGTGGGATTCCTGGAGGACAAATTGGTGGTTGTTGTCTTACTTTTTTACTATACTTTACGTTGTACTATACTTTTCAGTTGGGTTTGTATTCTGGTCCATTTACCTTTTGGCACCTAATTTGTATTCAGTATTACATTGTGCTTACTTAATCTTGCGTACTCTTTTGTGTTTGTTTACTATCATAAAGGAAATGCCTTCTCTTTTTATCGGGATTTACACCATTGGTGCTAGTCCCTAGCCTCTGGCCTATGGAAGGTGCGTTTCGGGTAGTCACGGCATGGGCCCTGAGGATGGGTCGTGAGAAAATTTTTCAATAATATTTGAACTCTAGCATGGTTACTATGGTATAACTATTCTTGTTACGTTTATCTAAATCCCACATCAGGAAAAATAATAATAAAATTCTACATTAAAATAAATAAATGTATGTATTAAGGCCAGATGATGTGACATTTTATAGGATTCTGTTTAAGAAAAAAGGAAATGGAAGAGAAATATTAATTTTAATTTTTTATGGATACTGGAAAAGAACATGTTCCTTATAATATTAACAATCATGAAAACTATAAATATATTAATAGTTTAATTTCATTGGATTCATTGTAGGAAATGTAAATGAATAACATTATTGTTTTAATATACTTTTCATAGAGTTGAGGAACAATATTACTACGTATAAAAATAAAAAAAATGATATATATTTACATTACAATTATATTGTCTTAATACAATAAATTTCGACAACGAAATAAATTATTTCTCCAAAATATTAGTATTAAAGTTGTTTTCATACTTCCTGAATCATTATAATCAAATTATACGGATTAGAAAATCAAAAAAATGATGAATATATATCCATAATATCATAAGGTATTATCAAAAACTAAAATATTTTGGATAATAAAAATTTATTATAGAAAAATAATAAACCATTATATAATAATTAACATCTATAATCACAAAAAATCATCATTATTCACAAATATCAACATAGGCCATTTGATGAATTACTTCCCTAAAAATATATCAATGTAACCCAAAATAATATTGAATCCAAAAAATCAAAATGTATATGATCACATCGACCACCAATGTAATGATTTTTAATTATCTCCAAAAACATCAATTAATCATGAAACCTAATTCCAAAATGAAATTGAACTATCAATCCTCAAGATACAATAACCATTTCTATAAATTACTGGAATCACTCCAAATGAACAATAAAATAATTTGTGATAAAAAATATATAATTCAACCTTTAATCATAAAATAAAACACATTATAGTCTAGTTACCTTATTCATATAGGGTTCCAAAATAGTAAAAAAAATCTGAAATATCTTTATTCACTTAATCACCTAATGATTTTTCACACCCATGGTTATCTATAAAACATATCATATGTTCCCTAAAAACGTTTTATATGTCAATGAAAATACTTTAACTAACAATAAAAATTCATAATAACTGGGAAATCATTGAAGGAAGTGGTAGGTGATGCACCCATGTCTTCCTTAGGTTGTGTCTTTCATTCACACATCCTTCTCGAAAGCGATGAGTTATCAAAAAATATATGATTTTTTATTTTTATAGAATATTTTTATATTTTTAGATTTAGACAAAAAAATTTATTATTTAGGGAAAAATTTGTATCCATAATGGTTATGTCATATATTTTATTTTTTTCCCACAATTAAATGACCCAAAACTACCTCAAAAATGAATGTCTACAAATATAAACATATTCGCCATAAATTTTATATTGTGTAGCATCAAAAGAATTTCTAATATATATAACATATGATAAAAAATTTATAAACCCATTATGTCATTCCTAACTCTAAAAAATTATCCAAATTTCAAATATTCCATGAACCATCCATTAATACCAACTATACGGACACTACATTAATCATTAAATTATATCGTGTTTTAGAATAAAATTAATCATTGAAGAAATTTTTTGTTTTAAATTTAATTTAATTTAGAGTAACACTTTTAAATTGATCCCAAACATTACAAGGGAAACCCTATACTCGGTATCTACTTTTTTTAAACAATGAAAACCATTTAAAGAAGAATTGTCTATCTTTCTGTTAAATTTAATAGAATAAATAAATAATAAAAGTAAAATGTGGAATAATTTTATATCAAAATTAAATTTTCTGTTGCAATCATGGATATATATGGGGTACCCTTCCTGGTTAAATTTGGAATAACCAGAATAGTTTAAAACATTAATCTCTTAAGTAAAAACCAGCCAGTTTGGTCTGTCTCATTACCCAATCCATTGGAGATCTAAAATATTCTCACATTCCCCCATATTATAATATATCGTATAGTAATCATAGAAAATTACAATGAAACATCACATAAGTATAAAAAATAAATCATGCATAGGAGAAACATATATTTTCCACATTGAGGAAAATTTTCAATTTTTTTAAATGCACAAACTCAAAAATGAAAACAATTTATTTGAAAATAAAATTTAACAATTTTAATTGAAAAATATAAATATTATGGTGTTATGAAATTGGGAAAATCTACTTATGTGAAATAAGTCAAAAAATTACTTTTGTACATTGATAAATTTTTAGAATGAGTATATTTTTATAAGGGTTTGTAAAATAATATGCCTCGCATAGAACTGGAAATGGTTCCATTTTTGAAAACCATTGTGAGATATTCATAAATATCCATTTTAAAAATTCATATCAATAAGAATAAATTCATAAAAATTATTTTTAAAAAATGAAGATGAAGGAGGAATATTTAGTAGAATAAATCTGTAAAACATTAAAAACTATGTTTTAGTAAAAGCGGCACTTAAAAATATAATTTCATTTAATTGAGAATCAATCATAGGAATTGATTACATGTATCCAATTTAAATAAACATATAAAATATTTAATACAACATAAAATTTAAAAATGAAATCTCACACATAATATTATCAAGAGATATTCAGTAAGTATAAGTATAAAACGAAGAATGGAAATTGGATTATGAATTCCATTTTTTGAATTATAATAAGTCTCAAAATATTCTATATGAAAATAACTAAAATATTAAAAAACATTAAAAATTATAATAATAATTAAATTCATTATTTTAAATGTATATGGAGAGTTATATTCACTATAGAAATGATTATAGGTCATAACATCCATATGTGTCATAATGAATAAAAATTGACACAAATTCCCTCACCTTATGTTTGAATAATAATGTAAAATAATTAACATATTTTGTAATAAAAATATGTTAATTATTTACATTATAGATATATTTTTTATAGTTTAGTATTGTATTTACATAAATTATTTTAATTTAATAACAATTACAAAATTATTTATGTTCGTTCTAGATGTTTAGAAGATATTATGTACTTGAGTCCAAAATGACATTTTTATGAAGAAAAATGATTAGAATATCCTTTATATAAAATTAGTAATTTTCATAAACTAATATATATAATCCATATGATATTGTGATGAAAAATGATTCACATCCGTTCTTGGAGTTGATAGTACACCCATACACACGAACGATGTTCTCATTTTTCCATGCATGGAAAGATATGAATAAAATGTTATATTAACCATTAATAATGATAAATAAATCATGAATATAATATTTATGTATTCACTCCATCTCTAAGGTTGATCTTTATAGATAGTTATGGAAAATGATTTCTGTCGGTTCGTGATGTGGTAGTCCACCGTACAAATGAATGATGGATTATTTTACCATTTGATGGCAGTGTAGATGGATTTAGGTGATGAAATTAAATTAATAGAATATAATAATTTTTTCTATAATAATTTTTTTAATTTCATATGATGAATATGCGTTAGTGGAATAATAAATAAAACATAAATACTATACTAAAAATGAAACCTCCTCCTCGGACGACCTCATATTCATAACACATTCAGTCCACTAACGGTGGGGTTATAAAGAAGAAGATATATAATGTGGGGGAGGTACTATATGAATGAATTTGTTATATTGTTTGATGATATACCTTTTATATGTTCTAATAAAAGTGATAAAGAGGTTACCTATTATAATATATTGTAGGGTAACTCTTAGAACATTTAAAATATTAAAATTATATATATTCGTTTTCTATTACAAATTGATGAAAATAGATTAACTTTAAAAGTATTATTTGTTGGGGTATAATTATTTTAAATGTCATGTTTTGTTCAATGAAAAAAAACACTAAATGTATTAATGAAAAGTATTACATGAGTCTGCAAGACAAATTTGTTTATAATACTTGTCATAATGATAAATGGAATCAAAAGGGAGTTTGTTCAACCAGGTTTTGTCATTATTGAATACCTTAATAACAAGGACTTCTTCAACCTTTTTATCGTCAAAAATGTATGAGTGATTATATAGCTGATATCCATAAACGAATGCAGAATGTCCATCCAACGTTATGTAAGTAGCCATGAAAGGTGAACTATTCCAATAAAAAGAGCTTGAACAATGGTGGTCAAATCATTTTCGATCTATATATTGGTCATTCCGAGTTATTTTGAGAAAGAAATAGCATATATCACTCTCATAATTTCGTATTCCAAGGACAAGTAGAGTCCACAGATTCCATAGAATCACCCTATAGTCTGCCTCCAGTGGTTTTTGTAGATTGCGCCACAACCCATGGGACCCAGGTTGCCGTTAAGAGCACTGTCAACATTGAATTTAATCCATACCATGGGTGGATAGTTCTATAAAAAATCATGACTACATCTACTTTGTTGATAATAACCCTTTAACCCAAGCTGATGGATATTACCACAGTCGTTATCTCTGTTGTTTCAATGACCCTTCTTAATCGAGGAAGATTCTCAAATGGCAATGAGGATTATCAATTTCTGCTATTAAATCTAAATGAGTATTTGTTATGAATATGAGCATTTCTATCATACCAATGAAATGGATAATCTCATACATGGATGTTATGAATAGATTATTTTTTGATAGGCCATCATATCCCCACAATGTTGGTGTTGAGAGTTCATTGAGTCACGAAGTTACCATCTACACTCAAAAATACCAAAGACACAATTACAAAGTTAAGTGGCTATAGAAAAATATAGAAAAATGATTTGAATGTCTTCAAGATGTTGATTACAAATTCTGAATTTAGAGAAAATAATAATCCCAAAATATTGATGAAATGTGTAACATGGAAGAATGAATCAGTTTTAGAATGTTCTAATACAGAAGAAATGTGAGTATTCTAATTAAGTAATATTCAGAAATTGAGAAATGATTAGGAGAGAGGGGGTTACCATGTCATAAACCTTTAGAGTATTTAATGTAACACCTACGAGAGCCATTAACAGGGATTGAAATGTAGGCCAAATTGAAAGCAGTTTAGATTTTAATAATGTTTGAGTCATTAAACCAAAAATTCTACTGAACATTGAAAATAAAACTCCAATCCAATGTATCAAAATCTTTTTGAATGTCATGTTTGATGGTAATATTTCCACCCCTACAAGAATTACAAAACAAATTAGTGTATTTAGAGTAATGAGAAATACAATATTGGATGGATCATCCATTAAAAAAAACAAATCAGTTATAATACACAATTTTGTGGATTATAGGATTAATTATATTGTCATGAAACAGGGAGATGATTTTATAAAGAGTATTAATAATGGGAATGGGTCTAAAGAGATTAATCTCTAAATCATTTTCCAATTTAGGGATTATGGATAGGGACATGGAGTTTAGTCGATGAGAAATTGTACCATTATAAAATAATGTTCAAACTAATCTACCAACATCATCATGAATAACATCAAAAAATTTCTTTCAGAATCCATTAGTAACAATGATCAGGCCCCTGAGCACTTTTAGGATTATGTTTAATATAGTGTCTCTAATATAATGGCAAGGAGAATACTATGGGGAAAGTAGTTGTCCTTTTCATTAAAGATCATAGGAAAGTCATCAAGTAAAATGTATGTATTAACTTCATCCATGTTGAAAATATTTTTAATGTAAGTCATGACATGATTGGAAATAACATATTTTGAATAAATGAGGTTGTCTCTATCTCTAAGGAAGGATATAGGCCTACCAGAATTCTGGGTTCATTGAAGGGAATGGTAGAATTTAGTATTTGTTTTCACCAGGAGTGAGCCATTTAGTTTTGAAAATTGGTTTTTTTATTTTATCCTTGAAGGTCATTAAGGAAAGACGTTTTGTAATAATATTTTTTTCGTGTTTTGGATTAGAAGAAAAATTAGTATAATTAGGGGTGTTCTGGAGTTCGGTATGTTCCTCTTCCAAATGAAGGATGTCATTTTCAATTTTCATAGATTTAGATATACACCAATCCTTTATAACCTATTTTAAATTTTATTTGTTGGTAGTACAAAAAAAGTATCATTGAAATTTAAAATGGATGACCACAAATTTTTTATAATGTAGCACAATCTATATATAAAGACCAAGCTATGTTAAATCTATAAGTTAAAACATGCCTAGTATTAATAAAGGTGAAATTTACCAAGATAATATGGTAGTTATAAGTTTTTTAGAAAGGGTGATTCTAGATAAGTTGTCCCATTTATCAAATATAGAATGATTTTTGAAAAATTTATCCAATGTTCTAGTAACCACCGTTTTGTAATTCTATCAATAACATGTAATCATGGAACATGTGAGATTAATTTCAATCAAATTATTATCCTTAATACATGTTTTTTATTCCATTGATGAAATGGTGGTGTGTGATGGTCCCATTGTTTCATGCGGGGAAAGGATGGAGTTAAATTAACCAACCAAAAAAGAGGGGTCACAAATTTTATTACTTAGGTTGGTGAGAACATGCCAAAGGGTCTCCTTTCATGGTATCTATTCTTATCATAGTTTAATGAAATTTAAAGGTATGAGTTATAAAAGATGAAATATCATGTAATGGAATGCTCAAAAAAAATAAAAATCATAACATTACATAAACATGAATGAGTACGAATCCAAAGAGTTTCTATAGATGAACATTTTTTATATGCACCTAAAAAATTATAAAAACAATGGCGTAGTGGAAAAAATCAAGAGGGGAATTTTTTTTCCTGGTGATCAATTAAAAAAAATTACGATGATGCGTATTGATAAATCTTTTTATAATAATAAATAATTCATGGTTTTCTATATCATGATAATTCGAAAATAAAATATTCATTTAAACATATTATTGTGGTTGGATCCCACTATTCAATTGTTTCTAGAGCCCTTTTTTTGGATGATCATATAGGTATTTTAGCCTTGTTTGGGATTGTTTTAATTTCCAACATGATCATATGAGAAACATGGAGAATGTTACTATTACCAGTATGACTCTTAATAGATATTGGGTAACTATTTTTTTTATTTGAAACCAAAACTAGTTGAGTTTTTTTTTTAGTCACTAGTTTCTCATTCCAGATTGGAAAGTAAGTATTATACATAAAATCCTCACCAATTAAAATTAGTGTGTGGCCTTTTTGGTTTTTATAATAGAAAACACGAGATAGTTGATTTTGGTAGATTTATTCTCATTCTAGTCAGGCAGTCCAGTATTGGACATTTTAGACTTTGAGATTGAAAAGAAGTGTCTGAAAATTGTGGCATATATTGTACTAGTCTACTGTGTTCCATTATAAACACATGAGTTCATATTAATGGGGTTTAAGAACATATCAAAATATGTAGATTTGCAATCTAGTCCAGTCTTCATTATGACTAATATTACCTTATTAGTAGCATGCATTTTGATGCAATCAAAGTTTTGAATATCAGGGGGATTAGTGTCAATAATAAGTTCCATGTTCTCTACTCGGTGTAATCAAATGGGTTACTGGCATTCAGGTCACCCAATTAACCAGTGAGAGGAACTGAAAATTGTGAATTTCATTTCTATTTTTTATTATGTACCCCTTTTGGGTCAACGGATTTCTTGGGTGTTCCAGGGGACTTCATATTTTACTCTAAAATCACATTTTCAGGTTTAATTTAGTTCTGTTTGAAGACCTCCATTAAAATTCATCCAATTTTCTCAATTATACATTTCTCTTCAGATAAATTTCTATGTTCTTCCACTAATACACACCAATATTTGTTTTACTTAAACCTTTATAAGGTTCAAATTCGTAGATTGTTCAACCCATTTTACATTTTTCTTCCCAGTGGGTTCGTGATTATCAAAGTTAGGTCCATTCTCTTTATTTTTCTTCCTGACATCAGTCCCAACAGTTTAATTCAATTGGGTGACATGTTTCTTTACCATTCTACAGTTTTTTACTAAATGGCCAATGATTTTACAATACATAGAGAAAGGGTTCTTATGATCATATTCAACCATCACATTTGTCCTATGGTCATTATCATTAAAATTTATACATTGTGGTTTCTTGGATTCAAGATTAACTTATACCACAACTCTAGAAAATAGGCCTTGTGAGCATGAAGCCCATAATGTCGACCAAAAGCCCAGTATATTGTCATATCTACATCATCCTTATAGATTCACCATGCATATGTCATGCATGTATCACCAATTGCCTGCGTCATTCCTGTGCTACTTCCATCTAGTGTTTTCATATTCACCACAACATTAATTGTATTGTAAGAGTACTAACACCCAACTGTATTTGAACTAGGGTCTGATGGACATTTAGATGACACCTTTTTCACTCATTGAAGGTTAATATAGTTACAATAAAATTCTAAAGTAAAAATAAATATATCATAGATGATTTATTAATATTTATCCAAATCATTTGAATGAATTTTACTTTCTAAAAAAATCATTCCATTAAATAAAATATTATTAATTTTTGAATGTCAATAATGTATATTTTCACAATATAAGATTATTCAATATTAAAAATCAAAATAATAATAATATAAATGAGAAGAAATTCAAATAACACATCACTTAAATGTCTTGTTAGTGAATAAAATAATTGTATTGTATTATATAATTCAAATTATATTTATTTTAATATTTCCAATATCATTATTTGATATTTCCATTAATTAAACAATTACTGAATAATAATTGTGTCAGAATTTAAGGTAATTATTAGTTTTCACTTTTAATTATAAATAGAATATTATTATTTAGTTAAATATTTAAAATTTTAAAAAATTATTTATAGTCAAATATATCTTCTTAATTTTCCTATATTATAAATTTTATAGTTATTAGTACATATGTCTGATAATTTTTACTTTTCATTAAAATACAATACTATAAAGGGGTTCAACTAGTCCATGTGGCTCCACATAGTCATACAATAGTCTAAAAAATGTTTTCGTGTGACAAAAAATCATTAAGTAAATGTTGAAAAATATTTTGGGTAATTTTATAATAATTTTTCAAATTAATTGCACACTTAATTAATGATTTACCCATAACTGTGATATTACAAATTAATAAGAGTACAATTAATGTTATACAAAATTAAAAGGGATATATTTAACAAATTTACACCTTCTAAATGAAAATATTTAATACCCTTTTCAATATTCAAAACTCATAATTAGTTAATATTAATTTAAAAATACCCCCTTTGAACAAAATTGAAAATTGGTTTTCAAAGTGAAAATTCTCAAATGATTGATGTGTTTTTCATCAAAATTAAATATTAAATTGAATAAAATTACATAAATTGTAATAAATGATATAAAATTTATCAAAATTTAAATTAAAAACACTTGAAAATATTATTTATCATTATTAATTATTTAGAAAAATAAGTTGTTTTAGTTAATTCAATATTTTTCACTATTTATCAAAACTGGAAACATGTAATAGAGATAAAAAAATCAACCAATGTAAATTTTCAAATTTAATTTTCATAAAACATGGAACATTTTGTAATTTTTTGATATATTCATGACTTCTTGTGCAACTCATTTTAGAATCTATTTACAGAGATAGATTAAGCATATATATACAAAATCATAGAACATATTTTATAGTTTAGTATAGTGAAAGGAATATAATTCATTATTAGTAGGATTAATGTTCAATTAAAATACATTAACGTAAAAAAAAATCATAAATAAAATCCATGTGACGTAAGATAGTGATCCCCATATTCCCTTTTACACCTTATTCCATCACTACCATCCCTAGAATCACCTTTCATCTTAGATTTATAAGATAATTAAAATGGTTGATTTTTTAGTACCTGTTATATCAACAAACAATATATATATCATAGTTACATGACGTACCATGAGTAGATATTAATAAGTTATTTTAACTATGTATGAAAGGCCATAGTAGTCCCCCTAAAACCTTTATATGTAAAAATCTGGAATAAATCACTTGTGTTCTATCTCAAGGGGTTAAGATCTCACATGTAATATTGAAATATTGATTCATTTACCTCATAATCCCATTTATAATAATTTATAACCCCATTTAAAAAATTAATATGATGTGTTATACACAAAATAACTTCTCTTTCTTATTCCTTAAATGATATCTATAGTACTGAAACCACAATGCAATGATACTGACACCCTAAAATCAATATATAGAGAAGTACATGGTCGAGGATAATGATATAGTTTTGTAGAAAAGTGTTTATTACCTAATTAAAACAATTATTTATCTCATCATTGGGTATTATATTATATGGAAACCTATTAGAGAGAAATGATTTAGTAGTTTAATTGAAACAAATGTATAACCCAAATGAAATGAAATTATAGTGTTTAAAAATCAAAACATCTTCATTAGGGAAAATATATTTGGACTTTAGGTCTTTTTTTCATAGAATAAATTGGAACCGAGTCTGGTAAATAAATCCTTAAAATAAATTTAAATGATTCTATGAATGGGGATTTATAGGTTGGGTCATGGAATTTTATGTTTTCATTCCTCATATTTTACAATAATAATTCATCTTCCATCAATGTGTATGGACCCAATTTTCTACACTATTGGGTTCCAAACTCATTGTATATATGATACCTTAATGTTGATTGAAACACCTCATTCTTTTTATGGAATCAAAATTAATCATATTATAAAATGATTTAAATTTTATATAGTCATTATAAAAAATAATCCATAACTGTGTGGCTTTAGGGATCCTAATTCTCATATCAAATCATATCACTGAGTGTGGGGTGGAGAGAATTAGGGATCTATTTTATTTTCACTATTTAATCAAGTTAAACTCATCCTCATGAACATTTAATGGTTCTTGATCCAGCAAATTATATCTAACATCATCATATTTGTGTATAGTAATAATTAATAGTAATCTACTACATTGCAATTAAATGGTTTATTTGAAAGTAAAAATCCATGACATTTTAGCTACACCACCAATCATATGTTATCCCATAACATAAAATAATCACTAACAACATGTATTCCACTATCCTCTTAATTTCATATAGAGTATAATAAAATATAATTTATCTTTTAAAAAAAACCAAAAAATAATGTCTATCAACTATATCTTGGTGTCCTTTTCACCAAGGGAATTTGGTCCTCTAATAGAAGAATATGGTTTTGCAGTTCGGCATACCTAAATTTGAGGAACTGTAGAAACCCTATTTAAATATATACATACTATGGATATTTAGTGAATTTTACCTTCTTCAGCCTTCACAAATACTCAGGTTCATAGTATATCTTCACTTAATTCAGTGTTTCAATGATTCGTCTCATTCCCTGTCATTTACTATAATATATCAGGATATAAATATTCCCCTTCACATTCATTCTTTAGTTTTTAATCATACCAATTCATTTTAACTAATCAATTTTTATTATATGTATAATTATTCATACCAAATATTTGGTTATGTTAGTCACCTATTTTACATAATCGAATGCCAACATGTGGTGATGGCCTAAATTAAAATATGGGGATAATTTAATCTTAGAATATATTTCCAACCAACATATATACATAATGAATTGATAATTATATAAACAATCACACATTAAAAGTAAATAAAATAAACCTTATTAGATCAATAGTTCAAACAAGATGAAAAATAACCATACAATTACAATTGATGTGACATATAAAACATATATAGATGAAATCCATAATAGAATGAAGAATAATTTTAAACCTCTAATCTCAATTACCACTTCACCCCAACCCAATGACATAATTTCCCTTCCACTTACTATGTCCTAGAATATAAATTATTCACTCAAATTAGGATACCCTTGTAGAGTGTGTGTCTAAAAATTACACGACACCACCAATGTGTTCTGGATAACTGTACCACACATTTATAAATTTTAATATAATGATATAAAAATAAATATAAAGTAAATAATAGAATATTGAGACATCTTGAACTAACTAGGATTCCATATATATATTCCTCACCGTCATTTTCTCCATGTAGTATAAGATGTTGTTTAACGTTTCAATGAATAATAAAACATTAAAAAGGATAATGTATATATCAAAATTTTCTACAATTACATCATTACATTCGTATGGATATTTGATGACTAATCTCACTAGATGTAATAGTTCTATTCTCATTGATATTGCGTATTTCCATTGTTTTTTCAACACCTCACCATAATTGAAATTTTTCGGATCAATCATGTACCACATAGAAAGGATTAAAAATCCTTGAAGTGTCCATCAAAGGAATTATTATCATATAAGTAATGTTAATGATCAATAAGTATATTTAAATACACAGGTAATATCATGGAATTTATTAAACTATAATGCCTCATATTTAAATGAAAAATTATGATAAGTCTCATTGGATACACATTAGCATGCAGAAGTATATCATATTAAGAGATGTGTCATGGTACATAAATAGTTGTGTTCCACGCAAATACAATTTAAATATACATTATATTCATCCCTTATATTATCTTATGGGACACTCCACATTATGTTTTTATTGTGTTCCTCTTAACATTGAGACTATTCAATAGCTTTTGTGAGATTCTAGAACGAGTTTTACCATACATTAATATATATTAATATTTTTATTAAAATATAATTATTGTTAAAACCATCAACTTGAATGAGTGTTATGAAAAGGATTAATTTAATTAATAAAATATGGTATATTTATTTTTATAAAATTAATCATGTCATGACCCGTCCCCTGGGGCTTGTGTCGTGACTAGCCCAAGCCAACCTTCCATAAGATAGGGGATGGAGACTAGAACTAAAGGTGTAATTCTCTAAAAATGGGAAGGTATTGCCTTTATAACCTATAAACGCACCCAACAGGGCACACAGCTGGATACGAAACACTAAGTAAACTATATGACAAAGAGTACTGAAGAGTAAACGGGGCTTGAAATACATGCCCAACTGTAAAGTACAAGGAACTAGAAGTACAAGTACAAGTGAAGGAAGGAAAAATAGATGCTGGTTCATCCTCTAGGATTCATACCTGGATGGTAGGTATAGATTTCCTCCTCAGTACTCCACATCCGTCTATCTCCTCTGTGTACCGGGTCATCATAAGGTCCACCTCCAGGTATTGTCCAGTCCTGGTACTCTCAGCCTCAGTCAGCGCTGTCTGTTATCTGCAACCAACACAAAAAGGTGAGGGCATTTCCCATGTAGAGGTGAGTATAACGATAAATTGTAGGGACCCTGAGACCCTCTATGTCTCACATAATCTAACATAGATAAACCACAAAGAAAGGAATCAACTGATGACCCTAAATAGGTATATTCCCATACATATACATAAGTTATTAAGTAATCTATCTCAAACATGTGGAAAACACAAAAATACTGACTCAGCTCAACCATGATTTTAATCACATTATCAAAATCACGGCTGCTACAGAACTCCTCCTATGTCGTGTATAGTGGGTCTGCTACGACACCAAGACTCTTCCCACTAGACTTGGACTGTTGATGTACTATTCATTTTGAGTACTGTGGGTCTGCTGGGTCATCAAGGTGCTCCCCATTGTCGGTCCGCCGCAACAACTAGGCGATCCCCCTAATAGCCTACAGAGGTAATTCTCTTGTCGAGTACCACGGGTCTGGAACCACAAATAGGCTCTCCTCAACCATGGGTATGTCTCCACAACCAATCTCTCCCCACTAGGCTAGTCAAGTCATTCTGAGTCAATCAGTCAGCAGTCATCAGGTCTCAGCCAGCTTCTAGGTCTCTGCAATATGCATGCTTGTGACTAGAAGGATCTTCTCCATGAGATACTCATAGACACTCCATATATAATTAAGTCCAATGAATAAGTATCTAATAGTTCCACCACATCATATAGGTGTCAACGCAACTGAAAGAACGTCAATCAGATGCTCGGTCTGTGAGTTATTATCTTTTTACTCCCAGGGGCTCGGTTGGATTTGTGCACGATCCAACCTGACTGTATGTCAACAATACCCCAAAATCTAGTGGGTTATACTCAAATGGGACCTTCATCATCCATGATTACCAAGGCTACTGATGGTTCCTCAAACAGACATCTTGTGCCACATATATAGCCAAAAAAAGCAAAGGGTCGTAGTGGGCCCAGGTCCTGTCCGACCTGGTCTGACCGACCGAGCCCGACCTTGTCTCGGCCGACCCGGTTCTGGTCAACCCAGCCTGACCCATTGGGTCTAGCCCAGACCGTTAGGCTACCCATCCCATTACATTCTTCAGGGACCATTTGGCCCAGCCCGGTAGGCCACGAGGTGTCGTGAAGGGTTGCGAGAGGGAGAACCAGTTGCAGGGGCGCAGATCTGCAGCAGGTCGGCATGAGTGCGGTTTGGCCCAGAGGGTGTTGTGTGGGAGACTCGGCGCAATGGGCTTCGAGAGGTCGTGACTCATCCTGGAGGGTTCTGTGAGAGGTTGGCTCAGGGCGGCTCGGCCAGGGGCCGAGGGGCCATGGCCGGGGCCAAGATTCCAGCTCGACCGGGGCGCCACGCGGCACACGAAAGGCAGAGCTACGGGGCATAGTGGGAATAAAGACGGTGGATCCGTAGAGCACAGGGTGAGCGTGGGCAGCATAGTCTTAGGGCTCGCGGCCCACGTGGAGACTGGTGGGTCGTTTCGGCCAGCTACGGCGCGGGGCGCGCAGGGTGCTCTGTCGACGGAGCAGCGGGTTGTGCGGGGTGTGCGGAGGCCGGCTCTGTTGGGGTTCAGGATGGCGCTGCGAGGGGCGTGGTAGGCACATGAGCAGTGGCGTAGTGCAGCTAGAGTGCTGCGTGGCCAGGGTGCGGTGCGGCTCGGTATAGTTTGGCTGGCGTGCAATGTGATCGGGGCGGGTCGGGAGATTTTGGGCAATGCGGTTTGGCCTGGTGCGTCAGAGCATCTCTAGGGCAGCACAGGTTGCCTTTGTCACCTTCATCGCCTCATCGCCATGCCGAAGAACATCACAAAGGAGATCTTCAGAGGGGTTGGACCACATTGGATTGGTGTGCCCCCTTCCGCATTTAGGCTGATAGCGATTGTATCATAAGAATGAAGCAATGAATGAGCACAGAATATATCATAAAAACATAAATTCCCAAAAACCCTCATCAAAAAAATATTCCGTACCTACATGGAAAAACATACATGGATTAACTTGATAAAAAGTTATTCTACGTTCCTTGTTTTGGATGAAAGGTAACAAGGGAATAATATCAAAATTAAATAAAATTAAACCCCTACCTTGATCGTTGTTGGTTGACATTGGTGCGTGATGACAGACGCTGATTTATTTTAGATGAACATGTCCTATGTCAGAGGATGTTCTGAGGAAGAAAATAGAATTCGATGTCATTCTTCGTAGTCGAAGGAATTCCTCATCGGCATTCTTCGTTAGTAGAGTACTCTTCAATCGAATAACACGTTTTTCATTGGAGAGCATAATCCTCCAACTGTTGGGCATCACTTTACTTTACCAGCGCTTTGTTGCTTGGAGAAGTCGTCCCAAATCCTTCTCCCAAGATCCATATATATAGGAGAGGGGGAAGGTAGGTATGGATCATTGAAATTTATGATGGTTTGTTTATTAGGAAACATCCTAATTTCCAAAGACATTTTTACTTAATTTAAAAAGGGGAAATCCAATTTATATACTCTAGTGTAACGATGCGGTGAATTTGAAATATTGAAGGTATGTGAGTTGACACAATTAAGGTGTAGGAGGTCAAGAGGCTCTCCCTCATTAATTGTGTGAGTTGATGTTTTTTCCCAATTAGAGGGGGGTTTGTAGGGGGTTTAATCCCTGGTGGTCCCCACCATGATAACCTCTCATGGGAGGTTATAGTTTGGGTGGTCCCCACCCCCTTATCCTCTCATGGGAGGTTAAGTTCTGGTGGTTCCCACTTCCTAATTCCACATGGAGGTTTAGTTCTGGTGGACCCCAGCTGAAATATCCACATGTAAGCTCAAAAAAATAAAATGATTTTTTTATTTTTTTTATTTCCACGGAAACCCAAAAAATAACTTTCCCCCTAGTCTAACTATCATCGAGGTGAATGTCTCCTTATGAGAATACTAGCACTACGAGTTCAACGGTGCCCATAGATATCAATTCCGAGCACCGATTCAGATGTTACAAAACACTGCTCAGGTGTTTACTGAACGTACCCAAAAAATAGTTCGGAAATTTATTATCAGTCACCCTCGACCCACGCCAGTCAAGATTAGGCTCTTCATAGGTGAAACACATTCCAACCAACACAACTGTATTCTCATATTTTCAATCTGTGTAACCGTTTAGATGTTATAAATTTTATAATGAAACAATTGTCACTTAGTTATTTTATTTGTGGCCAAACACTAACTTTCTTTGGTGGCACACAGCGACCAAAGTTAGAATCTTCATAAAGAAAGCACTCCCTGATGAATTATGTGTTGGTCTTGGATTCTTAATCCAAGTTACCATTTTTGAGTTATAAATATGTGAAAAATAAAAAAAATTATTTAATAATTTTATTAAGGATTATGCATGTTTTTGGGTTTTCTCAAAGGATACCCACACCGACTAATCTGAAGTTGTGCCTAGGGTAACCCCACCATCCTAAGCTCAATAGTGACCTCAGATTTTGGATCCGAGATACTATTTAATATTTATTCCACATTTTTAGGAGAACTTCTTATGCACGTTTACTTAAGGTTAACAAAACTTCGACGGATCATTCCGGGCACTCCGGGCCTCAAAATCACGCGCCGTCAGATTTCACGAACTCGTAAGATTGCCATATATTAAAAAAAATTACATGTAAATTCTGGGTCTTTACAAATCCATTGATTATTAATTAGATAGAACTAATTATAAGAACAATTTAAAAATAAAATAATTCATTTTCTAAAAAAACTATGTACATACACCATTCTATCTAACAAAAATAAAAAAAATATTTAAATTTTTTTAAATAAACATTAGATTTTATATATTCAATAAATTTTTTGACACTAATAAAATATTTTTAATCGTAATGAGATAGAAATAAATAATATTTTATGAATAAACAGTGTATTTTTTTAAAGTTAATTTTTCAGCCTTTTGATGGATAACTCTTTAAAATATACATTTTGACGCATTAATAATTATTATTAGAAAAAAAATTACATTTTAGAAATAGTAATATCAAAATTCACTTTGGGTTAATTTCTATATTTTTCAGTGAATTTAAAAAGTTTTATAAATATTGAAAAAAAGAATTGAAATCAAAACTACATTTTCATTTAAATAATTTATATGGGTAAAAAATATTTTGAACAATTTTTTTGTTTTATTGGATAAATTTTAAAAATATTATCAAAATTTAGTGCATTTTACAAAATAACACAATGAAATGGGATATTAACACAATTTATCCTTATAATCATTTTGTACTTAAAAAACCAAAGATGTTATCCCTTCATTAGGATTAAATTTTTATTAATTTCTACCAATTATATGGTTTGAGTTTTGAGATATTTATTAATAATTTTAAATTAAAATTATTCATAATTTATAATAAATAAAAATTAGATTTTATCCAAAAATAATAGTGAAATATATTAAAATTAATTTTAGCGATTAATATATAATGTAGTTGAAATAAGGACTAAAGCACAACCATCAGGGCCAAAAGGACCCTTAAAATTATTTAAAATCTTTTGGATGTTCATAATTCTACCCTATAGTCCCTTGGATTGGATGTTGACCATTATTATAGCCACATGAAATGGAAAAAATGTTATTAGATTTTTTATTACAAAAATTTACAATAATTCAACACCTACTGCAATATAAAAAAACTCACACTCTAACTTATTTAATACTCTCAAGAGATTTATATATGGCCCGAGCTTAATCATTAATAAATCTTGAGATAGGATATGAATTCACATTAAGAATCTATTTAGGTTTAGAGTTTTAGAAAATTTTATAATAACAATTACAAAACAGATCCAAACATTACATGTGGACAGTAACACTAAGTATCTACATGTTCCACCAATGGAAAACTTTTAAACAATAAAAAATATTTCTTTATCATGATAAATATCTTCTTTAATTATTCCTTTATCTTATACATCCTTATTCCCCATGGAAAACATTCCAAAAAGATGGGATGATCATAAAATTCTCAATAAGGGATATGTAAAGAATGAATAATATTGTTCTTGTGAAAAAAATATAAACCATGAATTCCTTATCATAAATTATTAATTTTCACCATTATGAAGTGAAAAAACAATTCACCTAATATAAGCTTGCGGCTTACCCTTTTTGTATCAAAAAGATTACCATAAAGCTCATAGAAAGCAACATATAACATATAAAGGTAACATGGGACATACACATACTTAAATGGAATAATCATATGGTTGACTAACACATATATCACTAAATGGAATATCCATATAACCAAAATCTATACCCAATTAATTTTAGGTTATAATGTAACCACCCATCCTTGGATTATCATGAAACCACCCATTATTTGGTTTATCACATTACCAACCTTCTTGGTTTATCATGTAATCACCCCTGAAATTTCTAAATACAATTTAATAATAATAACTCATAATACAACAATAAAGGGAAAATAACATTTCCACACTACAAGAACCATATATCACTTTATGATATAGAAATATTAAACCCATTTCAAATACATTTTAAAACATTTAATAAAGGGTGTTTTGAATCAAAGTGTACCATAACACTTTAATAATTTTGAAATAAATTATCAATTTAAGACATTTATATCTATTTAAATAAATTCTTAAAATCCATTTTGAAAACAATGTCATGAAATATAACGTTTTAAATGAAAAAATCATTACAACATTTAAAATGATGTATTAATTTAGGTGTCCCTTACCACTTCAAAAAAACTGAATAAAAATAATTAATAAATAAAATTAAAAAAAACATTAAATAACACGAGAATATACTAATTCTTATTATAAACAGTCAAAAGGGATGTATATACCCATTATATGATAATAAATTTGAGTAACCACAAGATATACCTCAATAAAAGGAGATTGAGATGAAATCCTTTATAAATATTGTATCATTAGATTCAGGATAAATTAATGAAATAATTATGCGGGAAAAATATAAATACACTCAATATATGTATATATTTAGTGTAAAACAATCAGAGTTAATTTACAAATAATCTTGTAAAAACAAATACAATGACAAGGATATTTGAATCAACGAATGGAGATTGAGTTAAGAATTCCATTAGAAAGATAATTTCTTTAATAAAATAGATAGATTATGTGTATTAACAAAAAATACACATAAATAAAGTATATATAAAAGATATTATAATAAAATAAATTTCTCACATAAAAATATCACTACATAATCAAGAAGTGAGAGTTATCCTAAAGAATAGGTATTAGGTTAAGAAGCTCCCATACAATATTCATATAAATGATGTTAGAAATTATCTATGTGGTGATTATGTGTATCAATAGTATATCCACCCTATATTAAGGGGAAATTACACCTTAAAAATAAAAATTGATTCCACACATAATCGTGGCATTATATAATCAATGATGTATTAATAAAACCCAAGGAGAGGAAATTATGTTTTGAAATTCCATTACCTTGAATCCGACTTATCTGGTTCATTATTTATATTCAAAAATTAAAAACATAGTTTAATTTAAAATTTATTTATAACCTTATTAATGTTTATTATGTCATTTTAAAATTATTATTATCATTTTATAAAAAATTTATAATTTTATATGGGTCATTTTTTTGTTATTCGTTACATGAGTCGAAAACAAACTTGTTTTGATGAATGTTTTCCATGTACTCAAAAGTTCATCATCTACAGAGTATTTTTTCAAGATTTAAATAACATATATATACAATATATATGTATATTTAATATTTCATAACATTTGAATATAATTAATGAAATTCTCCATTAATGGAGACGATTGGTCGTATGTAAAATGAATGTTACATTCATTACTTTGTTATATAAAATGAATGAAAACTAAATGATACATAAGTATATTATAATTATAAAATATTAAATATTTTATATTTTTTTCATATGTTCATCGAAATTATCCTCTATATGTTCCATGTATGTAATGATTGATTCATATCACTTTGATGGGGTGACAGTTCACACTTCCTCAAATGAAATTATCTTATATACACATAATGGAATGAATAAAGATATGTTGTAAATAGAAATTAAATAATCATAGAGTTAATATAAATATAATTTATATTATATATAAATATAGTTCCATAATAATGGACACCATTACATGTGGTAGGATAAAATTGAACAATCATTGTTTTGTGAGACAGTAGTTCGGTGTACATAGAAACGGTATGTTCGTATCCACTAGATGAATTTGTCTATAAGGGTAGTTGGAATCCTTCCCATAAAAACATTCCAGTATATTGAGTATACTAGTTTTGTTACGTAATATAATAATAATAAGATCATATGGATTAGAAAATGAAAATAATTGAAAGAAACATTAGAGAAGATGTTACCTCTAAATCGGGTAACTCCTTTTGATTTGAGCCCAAAAGCTTCCTTGAGTAGCCTTCTGCCCAATGTACGTATTCTAAGAGGAAGGGAAGGACGTTGAGATATTTTTTGAGAATAATTTGGGAGAGGCAAAGGGATTGATAAATTTGAATAAGTTGGTAGATGTGGTGTCCACTTTTAAGAGGGAGGAGGTGCACTTTTGGAATGTTTTGAAATATTATTTTATACCAAATTTATTTTTTTTATGTAATGGTCCAAAACTCATTTATTTAAAATATAATATAGTTTTTGGTTTATCTGTATATTCCAATTAAAATTAGACATGTTTGGAATATTTTTTATACCTTATATTTTTTAAACATTATATTACCCTTTTTAATTTTACTATGATATTTTATTATTTACCTTTTATAGGTAAATTTTATTACGATAACATGTCAAACGGCCCAAAAAAGTAAACTTTATGAAATATTTGGAATTATAATTACCATTTGGATAAATATTAGACTTTTATAAATTTTAAAACATTTAATAAACTATTTATATTATATGTTTTGAATTATATTTATACTAACACTATTCATAGATGACTTTCTCAAAAATTCATTACCTCATTTATTCAAAATAAGATATAAACTGATCACTAAAATGTCAATGTAATCTATAAAATTCATTTATGGAATAAAAATGATCAAATATTATTTATTTAAATATTTATAATATAATTTATTTCAATCTTTCATTATAAATGTAATCAATGTATCGTCATCGTGTCCTAAATAAATTTAGTTATAAATTGTTTAAAAATTATAAATAAAATTCCACGATGTAAAAAATATTCTTTTATTTCTAATTAATATTGATAATTGAAGATAATAGTCGAATAATCCCAGCATTAAATTGTTTTAGTAATAGATACATGTTTAAGTTATATTTCTCTTTAAATAAAATTAAATATTATAAAATGTAATTTTCACACCCAATTGGATCTATGGGGTCCTAAAATAGACCATTGGATGATCATGGTATAAAATAACTCATAAATATGATTATCACACGAGGTATGGTCGATTTATATTATTATAATATTATTTCTTACCCTTAATTACCTTATTTACCCTTTAACCATGGTTAATAAAAATCATTACTAATGTTACTATTTATAATATGAAAAGATAAAAGGTACCTATTTACACAATTTTGACCATATAATTACAAATATGAAATCTATTTTTCAAAATTCAAAATACAGAATTTTCAATAATTAATTTAAAATTTAACTTATTGTCAAAACCAGAAAATGGGTTTGTATAAAGTAGAAACTATCAAAATATCGACATGTGTTATTGTCAAATTTAAATGTTAAATTACATTAAATGCATATAATTGAATTAAATGATAAAACTATAATTTAATTACACTTTAAAAAAATTTAAAATCACTATATTTCTATAAAAAAAATTAGATGAAAAGGCTATTTTGAAATAAAATGCAGTATTTTTCACAATTCATTAAAATATGAAATTTATCATAAAAATATAAAAATATCATCTAATGTAATTTTTTTGTCCCTCATCTATATAAGATGTTTATTTTGATAAATATGACATATAATGTGACAAAATAATATTTAAAAAGTTTTTTCGATCAAATGGCGGTTAAATGACCTTTAAAAATTTATTAGAGTATTTTATGTCAAAAATAGATTCATTCTCATTTATTTCCTCTAAAATTAATTGAATATTTTTAAAAACATTTAAAAATGTTTAAAATAATAATATAGTTTATTATGTTCATTCCCACCCATAAAAAATCTAGGAATTAACTTCCATTTTGAAATAATAAAAATATTATTGTATTTATTTTTCAGTATAACTCAAGGTTTTGTGAAACATAATATTTTAGATAAACAATTTGTTGTGATATAGAGAATCTATTTGAAAAAGTGTCCAATTTAATGTAAAATTAATATATTATTCACAAATATTAATAGATTTGAAAATATATAATTATATAAAAACAGGGGTCATTAAACTTTAACTCATCAAAAAACATTGAAAAAATCCTCCCAACATCTCCCCCTTCAATATAGAATCCCCGAATTGGGAATAAATAAAATAATTTATGTCATTTGGTGGAAACCATGGGGAGTTACTAAAATAATAGGAAACAACGTTCTAAAAGATTATTTGTTTTATTTTTATTATTCTATAACAAAATATTCTTATTCCATGATTATATACTCTGAATTGCCTGAAGGCCTTCTTTTTTATTTTATTATAGATAATACCCCTTTTGTGGGTTGAAGGGGAACTTGTACATGACCCGTAGGCCCAAGCCACAAGGCCCAACATGACTAGTAATAAATGACCCAAAGGCCGAGAGGCATACCATGCCCATACATGACCCGTAAGCCCAGCCCACTAGAACTGCCCCTCCCCAGAATCTGCATCATTTATCTCCTTTTAGCTCCCCCACCTGCATTGCAGATCAGCTAGCATTAACCAGTACAGAGCTGCACAGTGCCTGGTCCCAACGGCGGTTTACATACCCTCTCATTCTTCCAATATTCTGTTTAGCCCTGCTTCTGGTGATGGTTACTGTTTCTCAAATCCACTTCTGGGGAATGCTTTGTGTAAACTGGTCTACTTCGTGGTCTTCAATGTCTCGAAGGCCCTGTGTCTTGAAGGCCTTTGATGGCCCGAAGGCCCTTGAGACTTGTAGGACCAAAAAGTGGCCTGAAGGTCCAAATCAGGTGAATAGGTCAGGCTTCTATAGAACATAACATGACATGCTACAAAACTTCTACTATAACAACTACAGTGCCTACTACAGTACTGCTACAGTACTCTAGAAATTATCCTCCACCTGGTTTTGAACCTGGGTCTTGTGGATGCCATGAAGAAGCCCTTATATTCATTATTCTAAGGAATCTACCCAAAATTACACGCATATCCATCTATTCGGTAATGTACTTTCCATTCATTTGTACAACTGACTACTGCCTCTCAAAATGATGATTGTAAATTTTTACTTTAACAATAATCAAGGTCGGAATAATGATGAATGAAATATTTTTATATGGCCTGTATCATATTTATTATTTCTTTATGATTTTTAATTTTTTACATAAAACATACCATCATGATTCCCATTTTGAGTAAACATGACAACTTAGTTTGTGGATGTGTGGACTACCACCTGGTTAGAGCATTGTGATTTATGCACAGTTTACAATGAATGTATTAAGGATTTCATATTAAAATTATATGATATATATGAAATAATAAATATAATTTAATGATAATATATATATATATCTGAATATATTTAATTTAATTTATTTATTTTAATATGATAATAAAACAAAAAACAAAATTCAGGTGTATGTTTAGCCTACTAAATTCATGAAATATGTTTTCCATTTCATTATTATATATTTTATATATTATTATAATTATTTATCTACTAAATATATAAATGATAATTATTCCATTCTATTAATTTTTTTAATATGTACATAATTATATTTATAAGAGGACCAAGAATTGAAAGTCAATACATATTATATAAAACATAGCTGATATTACCCAAAACATAACATTAAAATGAATTCACTGATAAACAGGTAATATAAACTCATAGTAAAACCATATATGATATGATATATAAGCATATTGTTCTTATGTAGATTTATAAAAAATTGAATCATGTAATTGGTGAGGTCTGAATGTTTATGAATAAAGACAAGACACCTGTTAAGGATTATCTTATCTCACCTTTTTCTAATACTTATTTCTTATTCACTAGTCATTTAATTTGTGTGGTCTATATACAACCTATGATTGTATTATATTATTATGAAATTAATATATTTTTATTTTCCCATGAATATGTATCCAACCTGATTTATTTATAATGTTGGATCATTATGGGTTGAAATACATTCATCCAATGATATTTACACATGATTTGTTAGTTTTCATAGTCCATTTCTATTTTTTCTTAACACTTATTTGACCTCTTCAACTCTTATACTGACAACACATATTTTTACACTTTGAAGGGTTATAAAGTTACTATAAAATGTCAAACAAAAAATAGTTTTATAATTGAAAACATTTTCAACCATATAGATTTATTTGGACAATTTGTAGATTTTTTTTGGAAAATTTTTATCAATTTATAAATGATTACTTATTTTAAAATATCATTATTTAAAATTTTTATAATATTTATTACATGATTATTTAAAAATCTCAATATAGATAAATTGTAAATAATTATTCTAAAAAATTTCTAACTTGTCAACTAATTAAATAAAATTCATGAATAGAGATAATTATGTCAATTTTTTTTATTTTATTATTTATCTTATCCTTTATTTGATATTTCTATTATTTAAATAGTTATGACATTATAATATTTATAAATTTTTTACCATTAATTACCTAATTTAATTTTATTAGTGGTAACACAAATATTATGTTTACACTTCATATTGTCCAATAATGAATGTGAAATATTTCTTAAAATTTGAACCTATATATAAAAATATGGAATCAATTTCTATAAAAACTAAATATTGATTGGGATAAAAATAATTTAAAATTAATAAATTTAATAGAATGAGAAAAAAAATTTCAAAGGTAATTAATTAAAAAGGTAAAATCATTTATATAAAAATTCAATTTCAAGTCAATTCCATTAAACAAAATTGGATAAAATAATATAAATTTATTCTAATTATGCTTTTAAAAATCAATAATATAATTTAACACTATACAATATTTAGATGTAGAAGTTGGTATAATTAATGTATAGTATGTTTTGAAATTCATAAAAACCATAAACAAATCAAAAAATTACAAAAATTCAACTAACCTAAATTTTAATATTACAATTCCCAATAAGATGTTTGTTTTAAAATATAATATTTATAAATGTTTCCTAAATATATTTATAACTCGTCTACCAAAAAATGGTGGAATACTTTTCCTTTTAGAAAAATAAATATTTTTGGTATAAAATATGGTTTATTATTATATCATTATTATTAAAAAAATATAGAGAATTATAAATATTATATTGTTGAATATATATATATCATTAACATAATCCAAAAAATGGTATCTTTTATTGAATATTATATTACACACGTTTTCACATTAAATATCACTTTCATAAGAACATTTCATTTTATTTTTAAAATTAAATAATTTACATTTATAATTATTTTTTCAATGATAAATTTAATATACATGCCAAATTTTTTACATAAATCTGATAATCCTTTTCGTAGCAGACATTCTAACAGCTTGGTTATAATAACAACATTTTTTTAATAATGTATAGTTTTTTCAATTAAGAATGATGTGGCGTATCTTGTATTATATAAAACATAGTGTTTACTTTATAAAATATTAGGATGTAACATTTTATCTCCACATTATTAATTTTTTTCCACAAAATTGGAACTACAGCATGGTAACTATAGATAAGATATTCATGTTACCTTTATCTAAATCCCACATCAGAAAAAGTAATAATAATAATTCCACATTAACTGTAATAAATGGATATATGATGGACACATGATCTGACATTTAATAGTATTCCATGTAGGAAAAAAAATGGAATAGAATAAGTAATATAATTTTTTGATTTATACTGAACAATAATAAGTTCATTATATTATTAACCATCAATAAAACTATAAATATATGATTACTTAAAAGGTCATTGGTTTCATTTTAGGAAAATTAATCGAACAACATTTCTATTTTAATATCATTTTCATAAAGTTAAGGAACTATATAAATACCTAAAAAACGATATATAATATCTATACAATTATATTTTCTTCATTAAATCAATATCCTCAAAAAATTAAAATATTTATCCAAATGATTAGTATTGAAGTAGTTTTCTTTATTCCTGAATCATTATGCTCAACTTATATAGATTATAAAACCCTAATAATGATGAAGATATATCTATAATATTATTAGGTATTATCAAAAAATAAAATATTTTAGCTAATAAAAGATAACTATAGAAAAATAATAAACGCTTATATAATAATTAACTACTTTATTCACAAAAAAATAAACATAATTTCCCATGATTAACATAGGACACTCAATGTATTACACTCCTAAAAGTATGTCAAAATAACCAAAATAATATTGAATCCCAAAAATCTAAATGCACTTGATCACATTGACCTCCAATGTAATGTTTAGAAATTATCTACAAATAACATCAATTACTCATGTAGTATTATACCAAAAGGTAATTGAAAAATCAATATTCATGATATACTAAATTTTTTTATAAACTACTAGAATCAATCAAAATCAAAAATAATATCATATATGATTTAAATAAAATTATTCAACCTTTAATCCTAAAATAAAACCCATTGTATTCTATTAATTGTATTAATATAAGGATTCTAAAATAGTAATTTGGTTTTGAAATAACTTTAATCACTTAATCACCCAATTAATTTCCACTCCAATGGTTATATATCAAATAAAACACATGTTCCCTAGATAAATATTCTATTCATCCATGATAATCATTTAACAAACATTAAAAATCATAATAACAAAACAACATTCATGCAAGTGGTAGGTGATGTAACTTTGTCTGCCATAGGCTGTGGGTTTCATTCACACAAACTTCTCAAAAGTGATGGGTTATCAAAAAATATATGATTTTTAATTTTTCTATAGAAATATTATTATTATCGGATTTATATGAAAAAATTTCCTTTTTAAATAGAAATTTTTAACCTCAATGGTTGTGTCATATAATTTTTTTCTTTCAAAAATTAAATAAAAGAAAACTACCTAAAAATGTATATCTAAAAAAATAAACATATTAACCATAAAATTTTATACTGTGAAGCCTAAAAAGCATTTCTAATATATATAATATATATTAATAAATAAAATATTAAATGCATAATGCCATCCAAAACTCTTAAAAAACATCCCAATCACCAATGTTGTCTAAACCATCATTTTATACCAACTATACATACATTACATTAATCATTTAATTATCTAGTGTGTTTTCATATGAATTAATCATTGAAAATATTTTATGTTTTTAATTTTAGTGAATTTGTAAGAGCACATAAAAATTTATACCAAACTCTATAAGTGGAAACTTATACTCAGTATCTACATTTTTAACAAAATAAAACCATTATAAAAATAATGGTTTAGCATTAGGGAAAATTTCATAGAAATCATAATTCATATAGGTAACCTGTGGAATAATTTCCATATCAAAAATAAATTTATTATAGCTGTCATGGATAAATGTGGAGTAAAATTCATGGTAAAATTTGGAATAACAAGTAATGTTTATACCTTTAATCTCTTAGTAGAAACCGAGCTAGTTAGCTCTGTCACATTACCCAATTCCTTAGAAGGCTATAATAAAATTAAATTCAACTATATTATCCCAGATCCAACAATAATCATAAAAAATTCAAATGAAACATAACATAATAATAAAAAATGAATCATACATAAGAGAATAATATATTTTCAACATTGAAGGAAATATTCATTTTATTAAATCCATATTATCAAAAATGAAAACAAATGTTTTGAAAATAAAATTGAACTATTTGAAATGAAATATATAAATATTAAGGAGCTAGGAAATTTTGAAAATCCACTTATGTAAAATTAGACCAAAAATTTCAATTTTCACATTGTAAAAATATATGAATGAGTAAATTTTTATATTGGATTGTAAATAATGTGCCTCACATAGAACCAGAAATGGATCCATTTTTGAAAAATTTCAGAGATATTTGAAAATATTCATTTTTAAATATTCATATCCCTATAAATAAATTCATAAAAATAATATTCAATACATGAAGATGAACAAGAAATATTTTTAAGAATAAATCTGTAATACCTTTATTATTATGGTTTAGCTAAAAAGTCCCCTACAAAGATCATTTCATTTAATCAAGAATCATTCATATAAATTGATTACATGTATCCACTTTAAATAAATAAGAAAAATATTATATACAACAAAACCTTTTCAAAAGTAATTTCAAACATATTATTACAAAAAATAATTAAGAAATAAAAGTCCAACACAAATAATAGAAATTGGGTTATGAATTCTATTACTACATTATAATCTGGAAAATAATATTCCATATAAAAAAAGAAAAATATAAAAAAACATTAAAATTAATAATAATAAATAAATTCATTATATAAAATGTTAATGGAGAGTTATATTCCCCGCAGAAATGATTATTGGTGAATAACATCCATATATTCCACAACGAATGAAAATTGACACAAAGTCCCTCACCATATGTTTTAATAATCACATAAAATATTTATCTTATTTGATAATAAACATAAGTTAATTATTTACATGATAAAGATATTTTTGAGAGTTTAGTTTTACTGTTACATAAATTATTATAATTTAATAATAATTACATAATTAATGATGTTCATTCTATATTTTTAGAAGATATTCATTAATTGAGTCCAAAATTACTTTTCTTTGCTGATGATAGTCAATGTGTCCATTATTCATCCTTCTCCAAAAAATATTAAATTAAAGTATTATCAACTTTATAAATAAATTATACTTTCATATCAAACCATTATGTATGCTTGTTAAAATTATCTATGTTGTAGTCATAGAGATGGTAGGCCATAACAATGCATGAGTATCATTTTAATTATTCAATGATTTTTAGGGAGAGAAGGTATGTATAATTTAATGATTATAGAATATTTAGAATATACATAATATCAAATTAATTTTTTTTATATTTATATATATAATCCATATGATTTTGTGATAAAAAAAATTATTCACATCAGTTCGTAGAGGTGGTAGTTCACCTATAGACATGAATGATGTAATCATTTTTCAATGAATGGAAGGATTTGAATAAAATGTTATATTAAAATTTCATAGTAATAAATATGTCATGAAAATGATATTTATGTATCTACTCTATTATTATAGCTACTCTTTATAGATAGTTATGGAAAATTATTTACATCGGTTGGTGTTGTGGTAGTGTGTCGTACACATGAATGGTGGATTATTTTATCATTTGAGTGGAGTGTAGATGGATTTAAGTGATGAAATTAACATAATAATATATAATAAAATTTTTGAAACTAAATTTACTATTTTTTTAATTTCTTATGATGATTCTGAGGTATTGGAATAAAAAAAACATAAATACTAGATTAAAAATGAAACCTCCTCCTTGGAACACTTCATATTCTTAACACATTTTGTCCACAAATGGTGGATTTATGAAAAAAGATCTATAATGTGTGGAGAGATCATATGAATGTATTTTTTATAATGTTCATAGATATACTTTTTTATGTAGTAATAAAATAGATAATGATGTTCCCTATTATAAGAAATGGGAGTGGAACTCTTGGAACATCTACAAATATTTAAATAATATATATTCTTTTTCTATTCCAAATTGGTAAAAATATTTTTATTTGGAATATAGAATTTTTTGGGGTATGATTGTTTTAATGTCATGTTTTGGTCAATGACAAAAACACTAAATTTATTATTGAAATGTATTACATCACTCTGAAAGACAAATTTGATTACAATCCCCATCATAAAGAGAATGTGAATCAATATGGAGTTCTTTCAAATAGGTTATGTCTTAATTGAATCCCATATCTGCAAGGCCATCTTGTACCTTTTTATCTTCATGAATGTGTGAGTGATAATATATTTTATATCCATAAGTGATTATAGATGGTCCATCCAAGGTTAAGTAAGAAGACATGTAAGGAGAACTACACCATTCAAATGAGCTTACACAATGGTCGTAAAATCGCATTTGATCCAGATACTATTCTGGGCATGTTATTTTGAATTATAAATAGCATAAATCACTATCATCATTTTAGTTTCCAAGGATGAGGAGACTCCACAGCATCTATAGATGCACCATATACTTTTCCTAGAGTGGTTTTTGTAGATTGTGCCAAAACCCGAGGGACCTAGGTTTCCATTAACATATGTGTCAATATTGAATTCAATCTATCCTGGGGGTGGAGATTTCAATAAAACAACATGAGTGCATCTAGGCTGTGGATAGAAACCGTTCACCCCAAGATGATACATAATACCACAGTCTCTATCTCTGTTGTTGTAAAGACCCTTTTGAATTGATGCGGATTATCAAATGGCAATGATGATTCTCTATTTCGGGTATTACATCTAAATGAGTATTTGTGAAAAATATGAGCTTTTATATCCTTCCAGATCACATGGATAAGATCATATATAGATGTTATGAAGATATTATTAAAATTTTTAGAGTCCATTGTAACCACACAATGTTGGTGTTGAGTGTTTATTGAGACATGAAGTTACTATCTACACTCAAAAATATCAAAGATACAATTACAAGATCAGGGGTTGTACCACATGATAGAAAACAGTTTTTAATGTCGTTACAATGTTGATTACAAATTACAAATGTAGAAAAAATATGAATCCAAAATTATTGATTAAAAATGTCACTTGGATGAATTAATCAGTTTATGCTTGTTCCAATCCACAAAAAGGTGATTATTCTGATTAGGTAATCTTTAGAAATCGAGAAATGAATGCAAAAGGGGGGGGGGTACCTTATAAGAAACCTTTCTAGAATTAAATTTTACCACTAGTAGGGAAATTAAATGGGATTTATATTTAGGCCGAAGTAAAAGAGTATTAATTTTACTGATGATAGAGTCATTAAACAACAATTATGTATAACATTGAAAATAATACTCCAATACATTGCATCCAAATCTTTTGGAAGATCATATTTGATGCTAATATTTCCAACCCTACTAGAATTACATAAAATAGTAATACATTCAAAGGAAAGTAAAATACAATCTTGGATGTATCTTTTATTAACATAACCAAATTAGTTCCTATAGATAATTTTTCTCATTATAGAAGAAATTATATTGTCATGAAACAAGGTGATGATTTTATAAAGAGCATTAATAAAGGTACACTACTCGAAAATGGGTCTATACCCACGGTTTTGTGTATAACCGTGGGTATAGGCCCCCCCTATACCCACGGTTTGGGAAACCGTGGGTATAGGTATAGTATCGAGACCTATACCCACGGTTTTGGAGAACCGTGGGTATAGGTCCCCTATACCCACGGTTCTTGGAAAAACCGTGGGTATAGGTTTTTTTTGAAGACCTATACCCACGGTTTTGCCAAAACCGTGGGTATAGGTGTTGTTTGGCAGACCTATACCCACGGTTTTTGAAAACCGTGGGTATAGGTGGTATATTTTTCAAAGACCTATACCCACGGTTTTTCAAAACCGTGGGTATAGAGTTCCCATATTATAGCGGGAAACTAAACATAGGCGGGATACGGAAAATATTGCGGGTAGACATTTTTTCATATAATAAGATATATATTCAGATATATTAACATATAAGAGAAAATAGCTGTAGGTTGGTTGGTCTGTGGGCGCGTGCTGGGCCGCGAGACTCTACTAAAGTCGCGGGATCGAAACATCGCGAGGCTTTTTTTTTGAATTGAAATACACAATATTAATATATATAGGCAGATAGATGAACATATAAAAGAATTAAAATCCAGCTCGGTTGGTCTTCTGCTGTGTGCGGCGCTGAGACCTTACGTGTGGCGCGGGTTCGAAACCCGCCATTTACGGTTTTTTTTATATAACAACATTGTTATTAATATATTAAAATGAAATTATATTTATGTAAATGAAAGTAAGTTAGCTTGGTTGGTCTACCGAGTTGCATGGCCGGGCCTTCCTGCGGGAGGCGCAGGTTCGAAACCCGCTGTTGACGGTTTTTTATATAACAGCTTTGTTATTAATATATTACAATAAAATTATACTTATGTAAATGAAAATAAGTTAGCTCTGTTGGTCTACTGAGTTGCGTGGCGGAGCCTCCCTGCGGGAGGTGCAGGTTCGAAACCTGCTGCTCGCAATTTTGGAAAATTTTAAATTTCCCACGGTTTTCAAACCGTGGGGTATGATCCCTGCCACGCTGTACAGCAACCTGTTGCTGTGTGAAACACATATACCCACGGTTCTACAAAACCGTGGGTATAGGTCAAGACCTCTATCCCGACGCCGTTCCAGCCCACGGTTCCCAAAACCGTGGGTATAGCCTATACCCACGGTTTTGGGGGCTATACCCACGGTTTTGAACCGTGGGTATAGGTCGTTTTTCCAGTAGTGGTAATTGGAATGAAGTGACGAATCTATGAAGTATTTTCCAATTTATCTATTATGGAGAGGAATTTAGAGTTTATTCCATGAGAATTCATACCCTTATAAAATAAATTCTGAACTAATCTACAAACATCATATTTAATAACATCCCAAACCTGCTTATAGAATATATTATCGAAACCATCTGGTCCCAGAGCACAGTCAAGATTTAAGATAAAAACACTGTCACTATTCTCATGGATAAGGGGAATACTATAGAGAAATTATTTTCCATTTTCATTCACCATCATAGAAATAAAATCATGTAAAAGGTCCGTATTAATATCATCCCCATTGAAAAGATTTTCAATGTAAGCGACGAAATGATTGGAAGTACCATATTTAGTATCAATGAAGTTGTATCTATCTCTAAATAAGAATATAGGTCTACAAGAATTCATAGTTCATTGAAGGGAATTGTAGAATATTGTTTTTCTTTCACTAGTAGTGATCCATTTAGTTTTGAAATATTGTTTTTGAATTTTATCCTGGAAGGTTAGAAAGGAAACATGATTTATAAAAATATTGATATTATGTTTGGGGTCAGAAGAAATATTAGTACAATTAGGGGTGTTCTGGATTTTAGTATGTTTATCTTTTAAATGATGGAGGTCTTTTTCTGTTTTCATAGATTTGGATATACACCAATCCTTAATAATCTTCTTAATATTTTATTAATTTATTGTACATGAAAATGTATCATTGAAATTTTATATGGGAGACAAAAAAATTATATAATGTAACACAATCTAGATCTGAATCCCATGATGTTAAATCATTAAGGTAAAACATTCTAAGTGTTATTGAAGGAGAAATTGACAAGGATAATATGGAAGTTAGAATTTTTTTAGGAATGGTGATGCTAGAGATGGTGTCAAATTTATCAAATGTATGAACATTTGTGAAATATCTTTCCAATTTTCTAAAATCCATCTATTGTAATACTGTCCATACCATGTAAACATGGAACCAGTGAGATTAATTTAAATTATATTATTATCGTCAATAGAATCATTGTATTCCATTGACAAAATGATGGATTGTGAAGATTTAATTTTCTCTCTTGTGAAAAGGATGGTGTTAAAGTCACCAGCCACAAACCAAGGGTCATGAATGTAATTACTATAGTTGGATTGATCATGCCTAATGGGTCTCAAATATTGGTATCTATTATTAGAATATATCAATTAATATTAAAGGTACGAGTGATCAAATATGAAATCACATGTAATGGAATGATTTGAAATATTAAAATTCTTAACATTATGTAAAGTTAAATAAGTAAGGATAAAATGAGTTTCTATATATGAACATTTTTTACATGATCCAAAAAATTATACCAAAATTTAAATAGTTGAAAAAATCGAGAGGGAAAAATGATATTTGGGTAATTAATTTAAAAAAAATAGGAAAATGAGTATAGATATATCTTTTTATGATAATAATAGTTTCATGGTTTTCTATTCTCTAACAACTCCAAATGGAAATATTCATTCAATCATATTTTGGGGGATGGATTCCCCTATTTCCTTGTTTCTAATTCCCTAAATTCAAGATGATCATATAGATGTTTTAGACTTGTTTGTTATTGTTTTCTTTACTTGCATTCTCACACAAGAAACATGGAGAATGTTAGTATTACCTACCTTAGTTTTAAAATAGATTGGGTAACTTATTTTTTGTCTTTGAAAAAGAAACTAGTTGTCATTTGTTTTTAGCCACTTTTTTCTCATTCAGGTTTGACTGGTCAGTATTAGTCATAGAATCTCATAATTGAAAATTAGTTTGTGGCCATTTTTTTATTTATCATAGAAACATGAGACTGTTGATTTCAGTAAATTTCATATCATTCTTAACAGGCAGTCTTGTATTGGCCAAATTATCATTTGACATTGAAAAGAAGTGTGTGAAAATTGTGGCATCAATATTACTAGACTACTGTGTGCCATTATCAACACATGATTTCAGATTAATGGGTGTGTAAAACATATCAAATGGTCCAATTTTTAGTCTTGTCTGAACTTAATTATGATAAAAATGAATTTATTAGAATCATGCATGTGGTTGTACTCAGTATTGTGAATATCAGGGGAATTTGTGTCAATATAAGTTCCATGTTCTCCAATTAGTGTACTCAATGGGTGGATAGCATTCAGGTCACTCAATTCATTGGTGAGAGGAATGGAAAATTATGAATTGCATTTCAATTATTTAGTATGTACACTTTTAGGGTCAATGGAATGATTGGGAGTTCTATGGGACTTCATATTTGACTCTGATATCACGGTTTCAAGTTCAATTTAGTATTGTTTAAATAACTCCATTATAATTGTTTCAATTTCCTAAATTATTAATTTCTCTTCAGATTAATTTTCATGTTCTTCCACTAATAAATGACAATATTTTCATACATGACCCACTATAAGGTACAAATTCAGGGTTATTTCAACCCATTTTTCATTTTTCATCCTAGACAATTCGGGCTTATCGATGGTAGGTAATTTCTCATTCTATTACTTCAAAACATCAGTCCAATCAGTTTAATTCTGTTGGGTGACATTTTTCGTTACCACACTACTATTTATTATTGATTGACCAATGATTTTAGCATACTCACATAAATGATTCTTACGATCATATTCAACCTTCAACTTAGTCCTATAGTCATTATCATTAAATGATATACGTTATGGTAGCTTAGATTCTAGATTAACTTCCACCATAACCTAGGAAAATTGGCCATATGAGCATGAAGCCCATAACGTGGCCCAAAATCCCAGTACAATGCCATAACTCTATTAGCCAGACAACATCATCACACCTACATCATGCCAACATCACCACTTCCATGCATCAGGACAGCACAACTACGTTCTAGTGTTCTCTTCTGCATCACCACCTGTATTGTATTGTAATAGCACACACACCCGACTGGATTTGAAACTGGGTTTGATGGAGAACTAGATGAAACCATTACCACTCATTGAATGTTATTATAGTTATTGTAAAATTGCTAACATAAAATAATTGAATCATAGATGACATATTAATCTTTATCCAAATAATTTGGTTGAATTTTATTTTAGACAAATTTATCATTAAATATAATATTTTTAATTTTATAAAATCAATAATAAATATTTTCACACTATACAATTTTTCACTTTTAAACAACATAATAACAATATTGAAATTTAGAATAAATTAAAATAAAACATCACTAAAATGTCAAGTTAGTCTATAAAATACTTGTATTGTATTAAATAGTTCAAATTGTAATGATTTTAATATCTTCAATATCCTTTATTTGTTATATCCATTAATCAAACAATTACCGAATCGTCATTATGTCAGCATTTAAAGAAAATATTTATTTCAAATAACAATTATAAATAAAATACAATGATTTAGCTAAATATTTAAAATTTAAAATTATTATTTATAGTCTAATATATCTTGTTAACTTTCCTATATTATAATTGATATTGATATTTGTACACAGGTCTATGAATTTTGACTTTTCATTAAAATACAACACTATAATGGGGTTCATGTAATCCATGTGTCTCTAATATGTCATGCAATTAGACAACGAATGTTTTTGGTCGAAAATAAATCCAAAAATAAATGTAAGAATCTTTTTATGTTAATTTAATAATATTTTTTCATATTGATTTTACACTTAATTACTGATTACCCATAACTGTGATAATAAAAATTAATAAAGTTACTACTAATATTATACAAAAATAAGAGGCATATATTTAACAAATTTAAACCTTATTATTCCAAATATTTATTACTCTTATTAATATTAAATACACCCAATTAGCACAAAATTAATTTGAAAATAACACCATTGATCTAACTATAAATGTGGTATGTAAAGTTAAAATGCTCAAATGTTTGATGTGTATTTACATCTAAATTAAATGTCAAATTAAATAAAATTACATTTTTTTCGAGTAAAACAGATATCATTAATGAAAAAAATTAGCCGAAGTACAAGTTCAAAGCCAAGCAGGGAAATTGTCCAACCAGAGCTGGGTGGAGTCAAAAGGGCCGGAGGCCGCCAGTTAATGGACCACACTGTTCCCTTCCCTTTTTGTGAAGAAGAATGTGCAAGAAGAGAAGCACTGAACAAGTGAAAGAATCCTCCTAATGATGGTACCACAGGCCTAGAGTCCACCATCGTTGTTGTCGATAGCATTAATGACAGTAAGGCAGTCAGACACCACAAGAATGTCGCTCCATCCATAATCCAAAGTGAGAAGAAAACCAGCAAGGATGGCCATGGCCTCAGCAACAACCGGTTCCCAGAAAGCCGATTGTGGAACATATTTTGCAGTGAGAATATTCCACAGATGATTACGGTTCATAAGGCTGAGGGAAACAAGCCCATCCTTATGGAAAGAGGCATCCACATTGATTTTAAGAGTCCCTTCCGATGGGGGGATCCAATGAGTGGGTGAGAAGGGGGTAGCACCTCTCAAAAAAAGGTCCTTATGGCCTTTCCAGCCCTCTATACAAGAAGAATCATTTTCAATCTAGAATTCAGGTTGTTTGTGAGGTTGATGAAACACGGCATCATTGTGCCAGATCCAAATAATTCAGGCCAACGTACAAAGAGAACATGAGAGAGCAACAGAAAGAGTGGAGCACCAATGCATCAGAAGACTGGGAAGGTTAGAGGCCAAAGCCAATAAATCAGAAGAGGTCAGTCCCCATTTACTGCAAACTTGCTTCGCTCCCCGGTAGTGAAAGATGGCGTGAAAATGAGTTTCAATAGTTCTCAAGTAGAATGGGAAAAAAGAAGAACTGGAGATATGATGGTAAGTGAGATGGATCATGGTTGGAAGAGTACCCGTGCAAACCTATGACAAAAGTTGGTGAATTTTAGGGGGAACGTTGAGTGTCCAGATCGATTTCCAAGGTTCCTCGGCGCGGCCAATAGGGTGGTGGCCAAGGGCCAGTCTATATTCGGACCTCACTGTGTAATCTCACGTGATGTCATTGGTCTAGAAAAGGTGGTCAGGGCTAGCGTCAGGGATCCAGGGATTGCTAAGGATGATTCTTTGGTCTGTTTCGTTAAACCAATCAAGGATCCTTTCCACAAACCCCCCTTGTCCCTGGTCAATAAGAAGACAGCTGACAGTGGCATCTTCAAAACCTAGTTGGATGGGGGATGTAGACTTCATACCATCTTTATCGATAATCCAAGGTTCAGTCTAGATATTGATCGATGATCTAGACCCAATCCTCCATCCCAGTCCTTTATCTAGGATCCTTTTAGGCCCCCAAATGATCTCTAGAGGAAACTAGGGCGGGGATTGAGAGAGGAAGCATGGAATTTCGTGTGGGGAAAGTACTTAGCTCAAGGAACCCATTCACAGAGAGATTAAGGACGGTTAATCAGGAACCATCCTTTCTTGGATAACATAGAATCATTTAAGAGAAGAAGATTCTGGAAACCCATCCCTCCCATAGATTTGGATTTTCAGAGTTTCTCCCAAGCCATCTAGTGGGGTCGATTCCTTCCATCATTCCTACCCCACCAAAAATTGGCAATGCATCTGTGGATCTAGTCGACAATGAATGACGAGAGCTTAAATAGGGACATAAAATAGCTGGGGATGGCCTGGATGACAGCTTTGATGAGTGTCACTTTTCTTGCTTTAGAAATTGTTTTAGTGGAACAACCATGATTTTTTTGCTAAATTCTGTCGATAAGAGATCCAAAGATTTCATTTTTGGAGCTGCCGATCACCATGGGGAGCCCAAGATACTTCTGATTCTTCAAAACTATATGAATACTAGCTAAAGCGCACAGCTCCTCCCACTTAGCATGAGGAACCCCTTCACTGAAAGAAATTTTAGATTTGCCATGATTTATAGACTGGCCAGACGCCCTCTCATACTGGTGGATTGCTTGGGAGATCACCCAACGTTCATTAACAGTGGCTCTAAAAAAAGGAGGCAGTCGTTAGCGAAGAAATGATATGACACTAGTTGGCCAACATGGCTGGCATTTTCCCCACGATGAGAATTAGAGGATGCAGCCCTGGAGATAAGATTAGAAAACACATCAGCCACTAGGATGAAGAGAAAAGGAGAGATGGGATCTCCCTGGAGGAGGCCTCGAGATTGGTTGAATCCTTTGGTGAGCTCCCCATTAACCATGATTTTGAAAGAAATGGTAGAGATGCATTCCATGACCAAATCTGTCCATTTAATACAAAACCCCATTTTTAGCATAACGACACGTAGGAAGTGCCATTCCACTCTATCGTAGACCTGGGTCATATCCAAATTCCAGGACATGGTTTATCTTTTCACGGTAGAGTGTGACTTCAAATAATGAAAAACTTCATGGGCCACAATTGCATTATCTGTAATCAGTCTCTTGGCCACGAAAGCGCTCTGATTTTCAAAGATAATATCAGGTAGACAAGGTCGCAGCCTATTGAAAAGGATCTTGGAGAAGATCTTGTAGAAGACATTACAAAGGTTAATAGGTCTAAAATATGGGATTTCCAGGGGTTTTTTAATTTTGGGGATGAGGACAAGGATAGATTCATTAATGGCAGGAATGCTCGTCTGCCCATTCCAAATATTTTTTATCCTGTTACAGATGTCGAGACCAATAAGGTGCCAGTATTGTTTAAAGAATAGTTCGTGGAACCCGTCCGGTCCATGGGCCTTAGTGGAATGAAGATGTTTCAGGGCCAGGAGTATCTCGTCATCTGTCACATCTTTGGTGAGCTGCCTATTTATCTCCTTAGTGATCACAGGTCTGATAAAATCTGACACCTCAGCTAACATGAAAGGGTTACCTACAGTGAATATGTTATGAAAATAGTGAATCAAGTCCTCGTGGATACCATTAGAATCAAAAACTTTGCTTCTATCAGGTTGTAAAATGCAGGTAATAGAGTATTTCTGACGCCTGGTTGAACCTTTCTGATGAAAAAACCGAGTATTAGTGTCCCCGTCTTTAATGTGGTTATCCCGCACCCACATAGCCCAGAAGCATTCCTTGATGCACAAGGACGTATCCAACTCTCTTTGTGTGGATCCATTCAAAGATACGTTGCAATTGGATGAGGGATGTTTGAGGAGGGTGTTCAGTCTCTTTTCAAGGACCTCATAGTGCCGATCAGGGTGGTGAAATTTTTTATTGCTCCAAGACCGCAACTCAGCGGCGACCTATTGGAGGTTGGAACAGACATCCACGTGGGTACTTTCCCAGCAAGATCAGATCAACTCTTTGCATTACCAATATTTTTCCCAGAAGATATCAAATATGAAGGGTCTGCTCAGTGGTCGATTTCATTCACCACGCGTAAAATCAATGAGAATTGGGCAATGGTCCGAACAGTTAAGCGCTAAGTGGCCGACATGAACCATGATGAACAGATTAATCCAATCAGAGGAACCCAGAAATATATCATGCCGCTCAGCAATGCGGTTTCGTTCAATGTTTCCCCAGAACCAAGTAAAAGGATTACTTGTGTACCCCAGATCGACCAAGTCTGTCCGAGAGACCACATCCTTAAATATTGACATCGAAGCTGCTGGTTGGATGATTCCTCCCCTTTTTTCCTTATGAAACATAATCTCATTGAAATATCCTCCGAAGAGGATAGGGGCTAGTAAATCTTGTCGATGCTTGCAAAGAATGTCCCATGACTTCACCTTATCATTATGGGATGACCATCCATAGAACCCCACAAAATTCTAGGATGGGTTAGAGTCTGTCTGAATAGTCGCTGCCACATGGTGCGAGGAAAAGGACAAAATTTTCAAGTTGACATTGTCCTTCCAAAGGAGAGAGAGGCCCCCTGAGTGGCCTTGTCTAGGCACCAAAAAATGAAAAAATTACATTAATTGTAAGAAATGATATAAAATATATCTAAATTTACGTTAAAACTGTTCAAAAATATTATTTATCACTATTATTTTTTTAGACAAAAAAGTATTTTTGATTAAAATTCAATATTTTTCACTATTTATCAAAACATGAAACTTATCATAAAATTAAAAAAAATCAACAAAAGTAACTTAAATTATTTAAATTTCGTATAGGAATATTTATTTCTCCAATATAATTTATCAAACTATAAAAAAATAAATGTAAATAATGTGCTCTATCAAAAGGTAACAATAATATCATTTTGTTGAAATACATGTTTTATGCATAAAATTGGATTTATTTTATTATATAATTCATAGAAAACACATATTAATAATGTTAGAAATATATTTTATATATTATATTTAAATATTATTATTATAATTAATGAAGTTTTATTTTTTTATTTTATGGTATAAATCACAGTTGGGTGCCTTTGAATAATTTTTAATAAAAAAATAGATTAATTTTAAGAGGGGTTTTATTTTCCTTTATAATTATATTTTCAATAAAATATTATTATATAAATATGTAAAATATATTTTTATAATTTAGTTAATCCTTTTTATACCCACCATAATAATTTCTTGGTTCTAACAGAGACATTTTAATAATAATGTTTTGTTGTTCGTCTTAGCCCAATGTGCAGTATCATATAAGATATTGAACATTGTGGTTATTTTTTAAAATCATGGTATTTTAAAAATAAGATATAGTTGTTCTTTATATATTTTATTGGATTTTATAATCACTAATTTCACATTGGGTTTTTATGGAAACAAATTTTTTTCTCTATTAGAAATTAATTATATTTATTGATTCTCATATATTTTGTTGAATTTACTCTTCAAATCTCCCTAGATTGTTCTTATTAATATCTTGTAATACTATAATTAATCCCTTAATCCTAGAACATTTTGTAATTATTTGATGTCTTTTTGAGTTCTAGTGTAACTCATATTAGAATCTATTTACAGAGATTGATTGTTTATAGAATTACAAAATCATGGAACCTATGTTATAGTTTCATATATGGAAATGATAAAATGAATTATTAATAGGATTTATTTTCAATTAAACAATATTTTATTTAAAATCATTCATAATGAAAATAAATGTGATATAGGATGGTGATCCTCATATGCTCTTTTACATCTTATTCCATCTCTATCATCCCCTGAATCAACTTTCATCTACAATTAAGAAGATAATAAAAATGGTGTATTTTTTAGTACATATTACATCCATAATAAACATATATATATATATATGTAATTATTACATGAAGATCCATGATTAGATATTAATATGTTATTTTAACTATTTATATAGGTCATAGTTCTCACCCTACATCCATTATATAATAAAAATCTATAATTAATGACTTATGTTCCATCTCCAGGGGATAGGATGTCACTAGAAATATAGAAAAATTATTCATTTGTCCCCATAATACCATTTATAATCATTTATATCCCTATATAATAATTTAATATGATGTGATATACACAAAATCACTTCTTTTTCTTATACCTTAAATGATCTCTATGGCACTGAAACCACAACGAAGTTATATTGAAACACTAAGAAAAATACATAGAGAAGGGAATGAATGAGGCTAATGGTATAGTCATCTAGATATAGGTTAATTACCTAATTAAAAAAATTATTTTTCACATTATTGAGGATTATAATATATGGAATCCTATTATAGAGAAAATATTTATTAGCTTAATTTAAACAAAAGTGTCACCAAAATGAAATGAAATGATAGCATTTAAATATCAAACCATCTTGATTAGGGAAAATATATTTGGCCTTTATGTCTACTTTCATTAAATGAATTATTACGGAGTTTGTTTTATAAATCCAAAAAGTAAATTTAAATGATCCCATGAATTGAGATTTATTGGTTCGTTCATGCAATTTTATGATGTAGTTCTTCATATTTTACAATAATAACTCATCTTCCATCAATGTGTATGGACCCACCAGGCTCCTCATTAGGGTTCCAAACTCATTCTATGTATGATACCATACTGTTGACTAAAACACCTCATTATTTTTAATGAATCAAATTTAAACATAATATAATTTTTTTTATTAATTTTCAAAAGACTTCACAAAAAAATAATTCATAACCATGTGGATTTAAGGATCTTTATTCTCATATCAAATCATATCACTGGGTGTGGGATGGAGATAATTAGGGTGCTATTTTATTTTCACAATTTAATCACATGAAACGCATCCTCTTGAACATGTAATGATTCTTCATGTAGTTATTACATCTAATATCATCATATTTTTGCATAGTAATAATTAACATGAATGTATTACATCGCATTTAAATGGTATATCAGAAGGGACTATTCTATGAAATTTTAGCTACACCACCCTACATGGGATATCCCATATCACAAAAAATCATTAAAAACATGGATTAAACTATAATATAAATTTCTTATAGAGTATAATAAAATATAATTTTTCTATTTATAAATAGATCGAAAAAATTATTTCTATCAACTTTATATTTCTGTTCTTTTCACCAATGGTTTCTGGTCCTCCTATAGAAGAATATGTTTTATCATTTCTGCAAAAATAAAACAATATGAACTAAAATCCCCTAATAAAATTTATATATACTATCGATATTGAGTTTACTCTACCTTATTCTGCCTTCACATGTACTCAGGTTCTTAGTAGATCTTCTCTTAATTCAATGTTTCAAGTATTTGTCTCCTTCCATCTCCTCAACTATAATGTATCAGCATCTCATTATTCCCTTTCAAATTCCTTTTTAGTTTTGAATCATAACCCTTTTTTAACTAATTGTTTTTATTATATGAGTAAGTATTCATCCCAGATAATTGGGTATGTTAGTCACCTTTTTTAGAAAATAGGATGCCAGTATGTGGTGACGACTGCAATTGGAATATAGGGAGACTTTGATCTTAGTATAAACTTCCAACCAACACATATACATAATTAATTGATTATTATATAAATAATCATTAGTTAAATGTAAATTAAAGAATCCATATAGTATCAACAGTTTATACAAGACAAAAAATGACCATACAATTAAAATTTATGAGACAAAGAAGACATATATACCAGAACACAAAAAAATGAAGAACATTGTTAAACCTGCCATGTCACCTAACCCTCCAGCTCCATCCCAGAACATAATTTACCTTCCATTTACTATGTTCCAGAATATATTGTATTCAATTAAAATAGGATACCGTTGTAGATTGTCAGTATAAAAATTAAATGACATAATCAATATGTTCTGGATAAATGTACAACACATATATAAATTTTAATGTAATGATATAAAGATAAATAACAATGAAAATTATAGAATATTGATACATCATGATCTATCTAGGATTTCACATATATTTTCCTCACATTCATTTTCTCCATGTAAGATGAGATGTTATTTCCTGTTTCAATGAATAATAGATCATTCAAAAAGGATAATGTATATATCAATATTTTCCACAATTCGATCAATAAATTAACAAGAATATAAAAACATTATTCTCACTATATGTAATAGTTGTATCCTCATGTAAATTATGATTTGCCTTTGTTTTTTCAAAGCCTCTCCATAATTGGGATTTTTTCGACCACACATGCACCACCTAAAACGAATTAAAAAAATACATGATGTGTCCACCTATGGCCTTATTATCCAATAAGTAATGTCTACAATCAATAAGTATATATAAATAAATAAGCCATATAATGGAAGTTATTCAAATGTACACACTCATATAGGAATGAAAAAAAATGATAAGTATCATGTGATACACATTATCATGCACACGCATACCAAATTAGGAGATGTGTAATGGGACATAAATATTTTTGTTTGACGTAAATCTAATTTAAATATACACTACATGAAACCCATATATTATATTGTGGGATACTAAACAATATGTTTTGATTTTTTTTCACAAAATATTGTATTTGTTTAATAGCTTGTGTTAGACGTGATACTGAGTTATACCATTCTTCAATATATATAGATATTGATATTAAACTAACATTATTGTTACATCCATCAACTTGAATGAGTGTTATGAAAAGGATTTATTTAATTAATAAAATATGGTCGGTATTTGTATATAAAATGAATCCATTTTTTATGAATTAGTTATAACTGAATGTGAGAATAATTTTAAATAATAGAATTCATTTTCTAAGAAAACTATTTACAAACACTATTCAATGTCAAAAAATAAAAAACAATATTTATGAATTTTTAACAAAAATTTATATTTTATATATTCAATCAATGTTTTGACACTAATAAAATATTTTTAATTGGATAAGATAAGAATAAATCAAATTTTATAAATAAATGTGTATATTTCTAATGGAAAAGATTCTGCCTTATAATTGATAACACATTTAAATATATATTCTGACGAATATATAATTATTATTTGAAAAAAAAATTCTGAAATAATTATATCAATATTTACATTGGGTTAATTTCATTTTTCAGATAATTTACATATTTTGGTAATTATTGAAAAAAACTCTAAACTGAAATCAACACTACATTTTCATTTAAATATTTTTTATGGATATTGTTTATTTTGAACAATTTTAAAAGCTTTATTATATCATTTTTAAATAAATTCAAAAAAATTGTATATTATTTTAAATATCACAATGAAATGGGATATAAAAAGATTTTAAACATTTGAATATTTTCTACTTTAAAAACCAATGATGTTATCTCTTATTTAGGATTAAATTTATAATAATTTCTTCCAATTATATGATTTTTATTTTTGATAAATTTATTACATATTTTTTATTATAATTTTTCATAATTAATAATACTTAAAAATTATTTTTTTTCGAAAACAATTACTGAACATGAATAAAATTAATTTTAGTGATTTCTAGGGAAATTAGCAAAACAAAAAACTAAAACATAACCATCAGATCCAAAATGACACTTAAAATTATTTAAAATCCTTAAAATGTTCATAATTCTACTCTATAATACATTGGATCAGATGTGGACCATTATTAGAGCCACATGAAATGGGAAAAATGTGGGTGGATTTTTCTTTTTGTTTAAAATTACATTTATTCCACTCCTCCTAAAATATTCAAAAGAACTCTTCCTCCTACTTATTCAAACCACTCATGAACATTATATAAGTACCCAATATTAATTATTACTAAATCATGAGATATCTCAAGAATTCACATTCAGGATCTTTTCAGGTTAAGTGTTTTAGATAATTCTATCATAACTATTACATAATGGACCCAAACATTGCATGTGGAGAGTTACAATCATTGTCCACTTTTTCCAAAACAGTTATGCTTTTAAAAAATTGATTTATTTTTATTTATAAAAATATTTTTTAACTCTTCCTTTATATTATCCATCCTTATACCCTGCGGAAAACATTTAAAAATCATAGGATGAGCATAAAATGCTGAGTAAGGGATATGTAAAGAATGAAATCTATTAGTCTTGAGAAAAAATTAACCATGAATAATTTTTCATGATGTAATAATTTTTACCTTCATGAACTAGAAAAAACACATCACCAAATATAAGCTAACTGCTTACCCTTTTTTTAACCAAAAGATTACAATGAAGCCCATAGAAATCAACATATAACATACCAAGGTATCATGGGACATACACATAATTAAATGGAATAATCAAAAAATAGATTTACAAAAATATCACTCAATTTAATATTCATACATCCGACTTTCATACCCAATGCATTAGAGGTTATGACATAACCACCCGTCCTCAGTTTATCACCGAACCACCCGTCATTTGGTTTTTCATGTAACCACATTTCATAGATTGTCACATAACTACCCATCAAATTTACAAACAATTTTTAATAATAATATCATATAAAACATGAAAAAAGGAAAACTAACTTTTCCAAACTACACGTACCATATATCATTTTAAGATATTGATATATTTTACCCATTTAGAAAAACATTTTTAATAATTTAAAAAAGGGTGTTTTGAATCGACGTGTCCATTAACAATTTGATACTTTTGAAATAAATTATCATTTTAAAACATTTTGATCCATTTAAATAAATTCATAAAAACCATTTTTAAAAAATTGACATGAAATAGAAGTTTATAAATGAAAATATCAACAAAAAATTTAAAATGATGTTTTAGTTTAAGTGTCCCTTACCACTTCAAGTACAATTAAAATAAAATAATTAAGGAATAAAATTAAAAACACATTAAATATCATGAGAATATAATATTACAAGTGATAAAGAGTCAAAAGGGTTGTATATATACATTTTATGAAAATAAATTTGAATAACAACAAGATATACCTTGATGAAAATAGATTGAGATGAAATCCCTTACAAAGATTTTATCATTAGATTAAGGATAAATCAATGACATAATTATTTGTCAAAAGTATAAATACACCCAATATAAGGGTATATTATGTGTAAAACAAAAATAGTTCATTCACAAATATTATTGGAAAAACAAATCCAATGACATGGATATTTAACACAATGAATGGAGATTGATTTAATATTTCCATTACATAGATCATTTTGTTAATAATATAGATAGATTATGTATAATAAAAAACAAACATAAATTAAGTATAAATACAATATATTATATTAAAATTAGTATCTCACATAGTCATAGTACTACATAATCAATAAGTGAGAGTTATCATATAGAATAGATAATGGGTTAAAAATATCCATTACAATATTCAAATAAATGATGTACAAAATTATAAATGGGGTTATTATGTGTATCAATAGTATATTCACATAAAAGTAAGGTGAATTACAAATTAATACAATAAATATTGATTCCACACATAATATTGGAATAATATAATCAATGATGTATGTATAAAAGCCAATAAGAGGAAATTGAGGTTAGAAATTCCCTTAACATGAATTCAACTTGTCTTATTCATTATTTATATTCCTAAATAATAAACATAAGTTAATTTATAATTTCTTAAAAACCATATTAATGTTTATTATTTCATTTTATATTACTTATTATCATGTTAGAAAAATTATAAAATTTCATATTGGTCATTTTTTAGATATTCTGTACTTGAGTCGAAAATGAAGCCATTTTTATATGAACTGCCCATGTAGTCGAATGTCCATCATCTACATATTATTATTAACAATTTAAATATAATATATATACATTATATATGTATTTTTTATATTTAATATCATATTAATATAATCAATTAAATGCATCATTCATGGAGACGGTAGGCCTTATGTATGCATGAATGCTATATTCATTTCATTGTCATCTTAAAGGAATGAAAACTAAATGGTACATAGGTATATTATAATTATAGAATAATAAATAATAAATATATTTATCATATGTTCATTAAATATATCTTATATATATTATGTGTATATAATTAAGAAGTCATATCCCATTGAGTGGGTGGTAGTGCACAGTTCCTCAAATAAAATTATCATTAATAGACATTATGGAAATAATAAAGTTATGTTGTAAATAGAAATAACAGAACCATTAAGATAATATTAATATAATTTAAATAATATATTAATATATTTCCATCATAATTCACACAATGATATATGGTAGGAGAAAATTGAACAATAATTGTTTCATGAGATAGTAGTTTGTTGTATATAGAAACTGCATGTTCATATCCATTCGATGGAGGTGTGTGTAAGGGTAGTTAAAATACTTATCATAAAAACATCCTAGTATATTCAGTGTACTATTTCTGTTATGTAATATAATAATAATAAGAGCATAGGGAGTAGAGAATGAATATAAAGGAAATGAACTTTAGAGAAGAAGTTACCTCTTAATAGGGTAACTCATTTTGATTTGAGACAAAAAGTTTCATTGAGTTACCCTCTTCTCAATACAAGGTTCTAGGAGGTAGGTAAGGATGTTGAGAGATTATTTGAGAAATATTTTGGTGATAAAAGGAGCTTGAGATGTGTACTCATGTGGTTACTGGTGGTGACCATTTATAAGAAAGAGGAGGAACACTTTTGGAATGTCTAAAAATATTATTTTATTATAAATTTGTTTTCAATTTCTAATGGTACCAAACTAATTTATTAAAAATATAATATGATTTTTGGTTGTATCCGCATAATCCAATTAATAATATCAATGTTTTGAATATTTTTTATTCCACATATTTTTTATCCTTTATTTTACCATTTTTAATCTTACCATGTTATTTTATAATTTATCCCTTGTGGGTTAATTTAATTACCCTAACATTTAAAATTTCCCACAATAGACATATTTGTAATTATAATTAAAATATGGAGAATATTATATTTCTATGAATTTTGATACATTTAATAAACTATTTATATTATTTGTTATGAATTAGGTTAATATTTACACTACTCATACATAATTTTGTCATAAATTTGTAACAACATGATTACTTCAAAAAAGGCATAAAATAATCCGTAAAATGTAAATGTCATACAAAAAATTATTGTATAGAACCAAAATGTTCAAATTATTTTTATTTAAATATTTTAAATATAATTTATTCGAATCATTCATTATTAAGGTAATCACTGCATCATAATTGTGTTATAAAATTATTTAGTTATATGATTTCTAATAATTATAAATAAAATGCCATGATTTCGCAAATATTATTTTATTTATAAATAGTATTTATATTTGAAGATATCAGTTATATAATCCCACCATAAATCTATTTTAGTAAAAGATACTAATTAATGTTTTATTTCCCTTTAAATTAAATTGAATATTATAAAATGTCATTTTGAAACCCAGGTGGCTCCATGGGGACCTAAAATTGACTTATGGATGATCATGGTCTAAAATAACTTATTAAATAGGATTATGAAACGTGTTATGGTAGTTCCATATTATAATAATATTATTTCTTACCCTTATTTACCCAATTTACCCATTAATCAAGTTTAATAAAAAAATTACGGAAGTTACTATTCATAATGTCAAAAAAGGAAACTATTTACACAATATAGAACAACTCATTACAAATATGGAATCCATTTTTACAAATTAAAAACACAAAATTTTCATTAAATAATTAAAAATTAAATCTCGTTGTCAAAACTAGAAAGCATGCTATTAAGAAGTAAAAACTATCAAAAGTTTGACATGTGTTTATGTCAAATTTAAATGTGAAATTATATTAAATGACCATAATTTAATTAAAAGATAAAAATATAATTGAATTAAACTTTAAAGACATTTAAAATTTCTATCTATATGTATACCTAAAGTATATGAGATGGGATTTTGAAATATAATGTATTATTTATTACTATTCATTAAAAAATGAATTTTATCAAAAAAATACCAAAATATCATCCAATGTAAATTGTTATGTCCCTTTTCTGTATAAGAAGTATATTTTGTCACATAGAACCTGTAAAAGTTATAAAAATAGATTTAAAAAGGTTTTTTCAACAAATGGGGGTTAAAAGGCCTTAACAAAAATTATTTGAGTATTTAATGAATAAAATTTTATTCATTCTAATTTTAATCCTCTAAAATTCATTGAATAAATGTAAAAACTTTTAACAATTATGTAAAATCATAATATAGTTATTTATATTCATTCTTATCCGAACAATTTCTAGACATTAAATTCTATTTAAAATAACAATAATATTGTTGTATTTATTTTTCAGTATAACTCAAGGTTGTGGCAACACAAGATTTTAGGCAAAATGTTTGTTGTGTTCTGGGTAATTTGTTTAAAAAATTCTCTTATTTAATGAAAAATTTATATATTATTCATAAATATTAATCAATATGAAAATATAATATTCTATAAAAACCCAGGACTTTAAAAATTAACTAGTGAAACCACTAACAAAACAACCTCCCTATATATCTCCCTTCAATATAGAGCCCCCTAATTGGGAATAAATCCAATCATTTATGCCCTTTAGTGGAAAAAAATGTGAGTAACTGAAATAAGAGGCAACATCCTTCCACAATTTCTTTTGTTTTATTTTCATCATTCTACAACAAAATCTTCTTATTCCATGATAATATAACAAAATGAGAATCCAAAGTATACTTATATTTTTATAATAAGGTTTCTATCTGCAATTAAACACACCTCTTTTTAATTGGTAATGACCATACCATTCAATTGTACAATAGACTACTACCTCCCAAAATGATGATTGCTCATTTTTACATTAACAACAATAATGGTTGAAATAATTATGGAAATAATATTTTTATATAGCCTATATCATATTTATTATTTCTTTATGATTATTAATTTACTACAAAAAACATACCTTCATGATTCCCATTTTGAGTAAACATGATAACTTCATTTGTGGACGTGTGGACTACCTCCTCCTCAAAGCATTATGATTTGATCACAGTTTACAATGAATGTATTAAGGATGTGATAATAATATTATCTGATATATATGAAATAATAAATATAACTTAATTATAATATATATATTTTTGTGTGAATATTTAATTTTCTTTCCTTAATTGAATCTTATAATAAAACAGAAAGAATGTTCATGCATATGTATAGCCTACTATCTTCATGAATGATGTCTTCCATTTCCTTATTATATATTATAAATGTTATTATAATTATTTATCTACTAAATATATATGATAATTATTCCACTTTTTTAATTTTTTAAATATATAAAGTATAATCTTTGTACGAGGAACAAGAATTGAAATTCAGTATATATTAGAAAAAACAGAGCGGATACTACCTAAAACATAAAATTAAAATGAATTTGTTGATAAACTAGTTATATAAACTCAAATTAAAATCATATATGGTATGATATATAATAATATAGTTCTGATGTAGAATTTTAAAAAATTGAAACTTATTGTAGGTGAGGTTTGAATGTTTATGAATAAAGACAAGATACATGGTCATCATTTTCTTATCTCATTTCTTTTCAGATACTTATTCCTTATTCACAAGTCATTTTATTTTTGTGGTCTATATACAACCCATGATTTTATTATATTATTATTATAACGAAAATTATCAGTATTAACATTAACATATTATGATATTTTATTCATGGAGTTTGTTGATCTATTTTTATGAAATCAGTAATGTAATGTTTGTCTCAATTTTCCATCTATTATATTCAAGTCATGTAATGATAATATAGTTTTTATGGGATATATATTATACTATTTTATATATTATATCCTGAATTTTCATCATTATTTATATTTATATGTAACATGTTATTTTTTTTATCATGTATATAATGAGTCTATGTTATGAATGATATAATAGTTTATTTTTATAATTTCACCATTTAGCGATATTATTTATGGTTATAATTCCTCTGTTCCAAAATTAAGAACCATATATCAATAATATTCATTAATTTTTTCCTTTATTATTATTTTTCAAATATTAATGTATTGTTAACATTTTTGCACTCTATTGTTTTTGAGAATGTTAAGAATGTGTTCTTATGGAAATATGGAATTATATATATATTTATTACAAAATTTTTGTTCCTTAAAAACTATGTTTTCTAAAAAAGGGAATTCAAAATTGTTTTATGTTGAGTTTTTTTAATATTTTTCATGATTAATTTATATATTTTCAAGGAATAATAAATCTATAAAAACATTAATATTCTTTAATTTCATTTGATGTAAATATACTTTGAAAATGTATTGATGCTTATTTTAACAGTTTTCAATAAAATGGCTTTCAAAATGATTTCACACTTTCCATCAATGGTTTAAAAGTATTGTCAATGAAAATGGTTTTCAAAATACATCGAGGGTTCCTTTATATGTTTTCAATTTGATTTTAAAACAATTTTTTTTTAAAAAATAATGATGTTTTCTAATTTGTTTTTTCAAATTGGTAAAGGCATATTCCTTAAGAAATGTCAATAATGAATCAATAAATAAATATTTATAAGAAATGGATTTTTTAAATGGTTTTATGAAAGTAATCTTCAAAGAACATATATTTTTCTTTAGAAATGTATAATTTAAACATCATAAATCATTCTCTATATAAGATGACATACCTTTAAATAGTTTATTCATTATATTATAAATGTTCTAAGGATACCAATCATTTTATTTCATGATTGAATTATGCTTTGATGTAAATGATTCTTATGAAAACCATTTATCTTCTCTGAGTTATATTCTTCTAAACCCTTATTCTTTTCACGGGTAAATGTTTATAAATAGATTACAAGACATATGTATTTTCCATAGGTAATTATATAGTGAAATGATTATGATAGTGGTCTAGAATTTTGGGTAATGATATGATGTTTATAAAATCCATCTATTTTTAACAATTTCGATATGATGAATGTCTTATATTATTTTGAAACATCTGTGTTTGAAATTTTTATATTCCAGGAGGTACATATATCTACCTCTAATGTATTTGGTAATGATAAATTTATTATATTATCAAAGGGTACATGGATGGGATTCCCATGAAAAAAAATATGTGGGTACATTAAAGGGAATCTGAATCCCTTAATAAGATGGTGCATATGAGGGAATTCCATGATCGAAACATACATGGAAGGGAATCCCATGCCTTAAAAAAGAGGGTATATGGGATGGAATCCCTACCTCAAAACAGGAGGGTACATGGGATGGAATCCCAATGCTAAATCATGATGGCACATGGAATGGATTCAAAAAGTCAAAATAAGAGGGTACATAGGATTGAATCCCAATCCTAAAAATAGGGATAGTAGCCTGATTACACTATTGTAAAATATGTTCATGTAGTATTTAATACTCCATATGCACCTGGGGATTAGCATCCACATTAGAATCATGCATAAGCTTCGTTGGAATAATAAATGAAGCCAAAAATACATCCCTCAACATAGGGATATGTTTACCCCAAACTGTTGATCCAATTACAGGTTCATGACCAAAGGTGTTTTTATTCTACTATGGATCTAGGGTTAAAGTATGAGCTTGTTCAAGAGTTTCCACATACTCCTAATAGGAAACTACATGCATAGAACCAACAAATGCAGCATGAACATGCATAAAAGTATGTTCTCGAACTATACGAATAGTGCACAATTTAATATGGATATAGACCAATTTTCATTTAGATAGAAACTATTCTTCTAAGAAAACTACAAGATCATCATAATTTCCAGCATGACTAGATGCCTCACCACATTTATTAGGGCTCTTCCTTAGATTCATATGAGTAGAAGACAATGGGTACTATGCAATCATCACATCCCCACTTCATACTACATCCCACTGTGAGCGATCAAGAATCATTCGAGCCACCACATCCAAAAAAGAAGGTGGCCAATTATTCAGGGACCCATAATTATTCTTATGTATCACAACTACCTTAGATGATGAAACATCATTAACATTATCATAATTACTCTTGGGGGGGTCACCAACATTGGGAACGTTAAACATACACTTCTCTACAAAATTTCCATGTCTCTTACAATTAGAACACCACAAACCTTAATGAAAGTTAGCTGTAACATGTATAATAGTTGGTAAATTATTGCAGAATTCAAGAACATGCTCAAATTCAATATAAATTTCAAATTTAATCTCTAAAACAATCAAATAGACTTTCTCAATAGGATATATTAACATATCAAACTCAACCAACAATCTAGAAACATGATCATACCTGACCGATACAATCTCTTTGTTAAGCGTAATTAGTGTTCAAATAGCCAATGAAATATCCCACAGGATTCTTGGATGCCAAAAGATCCAATTTATTCCTTTTACATGTATCCAAAATTGAGAAACATTATTCTTGACTTGAAAAGGATCAAACAAAGGGTTCCAATTTTGAAATCCCAAGACCACAGGCTTGAGATTAACAAATCCACTATTCCAGGATTTTAATTTCAATTCATTCAAACTGATATTTATATGAATAAAATCCATACCATGGGATACAATATTCCAATTACTCAAGCCCCAAATCTGATGGAGATTCTTCTATAGAATCTCTATCTTCCAGGCATTTGATTTCGCAATAAGGCGAGTAATAAATGAATGTTTACAGGAATAAATTCAATCATGAAATAGTTGTGGGTTCGATTCAACCACTGCAAGTGTACCATTTTATGAGATCTTTTGAGTAGAGTCAACATCCCAACCACCAAGAAATAAACTATCCACCCCTTTAGTAAGATCTAATGAGTCTGATAGGGTCAACTCGCTTTTTTTTGAATAGTAAATTTACACTTATAAATAGAAATGTTACCTTATTAATATTAATGTTACCCATATGTAGAGTTATATGACCCTTATGAATAGTAACCTCACCCATGAATTTATAAATAAAATATAGGTACCTTGTAAATAAAATAGAATTAATTATCATGTGATGTTATTTTATTTGTGAATATTAAATATTTACTTACAATTTTATAATTAATAAATTATTATTAAATAAAAATAATTTTCAAAAAATATATACATAAATCTATATTTTATTATAAAATTATTTTAGGATAATTTAATGTGACCTTAGTTATTTTTTGGGTATTATAAAATCAATTTTAAATATATAAAAAATATTTTTTTGGGAATATGATTATTTTTTTTTGAAAATAATTTTATATTATTTAGAAAATTATTTTTACAAAAATCTATTTTATTTATGGAATCTACACATTGAAAAAATGTTGTGGTAAATTTTTTGAATTTTTCAAAGAAAATAAATCTTTTGTGAATAGTTAAATATAGTAATTTTCCATATATATAATGTACATGTTTAATAAACCATTAATTGCATTGTGGAACATTTAATAAACCATTATTACGAAAATTAATGGACATATTACTGTTTTTTTTCAAAATAATGAAACAATATTTCCGGTCTTCATCAAAAAAATAAAATAATTAAAAAGATATTCAAAAAACACTCCTTTCTTCCACTATAAAAACAACCCATAACTCCCTCATATGTCCACTCTTATAATCCTTAAATATTATAAAAATTATGTAAAAATAATATTCCCTAGTTTCTCCCCACAACGAATATCTATTGGTCTTTCCAATAGTCCAATACGCCTTTCCCCTAAGGAGGTTCTCATGGAAGATATTTCAAGAGGTAAATCCTCTCCCTTTTTCTTTTAATTTCAGTATCAATTTATTTTATATTATTATATTATCCTATCCTATTATAAAAAAATGGTCATGATTACTCCATCATCACCTATATATTTGTATTATATCATTTTATTGTAAGGATCATCTTCCATCACTTTACTATACCTCTTTTTTTTATAACAAACTCATCATCCAAGAGGGGCTGATTTTTATTCTTCTAGGACTATGATCCTTCGTTCTTCAATTTCTCCTTCAACACTGGTCATGATACCATTTTTATGGTTAATAAGAACTATTATATGTATTATAACTACATAATATTAGGGAAGTATTTTATATATAATCTTAATTCATACAACAATACTATTTCAAAATAATCAAAATACTTAAAATATAATCAAAATGATTGTCATTAATGATTCATCCATTAAATCAACCTCATAACATATATAAAGTTTATTTATAAGACAATTTATTTTTATCAAATATTATGCATATCATATAAGATCAATTTTTAGGAATTATATCCATTCCACCTGAACTCCACTACTTATAAACAAGCAAAACAATACGAAAACCAAAAAAATAAACACCTTGAAACGATAACATTCAATATTCTAGATTAAAAATAAAGACAAAATTGTACTTAAGAAAAATAAAATTAATATAATATATGTAGATAATGTTCTGAATTAATTAATTAATGTATTCAATTTTATTATCCAATAAGTTACAGTCAATTAATGATGATGTCCGAGCATAAGGTAAGATTTTTCTCATCTCACATCAATTTTTGTGAGATATTACTTATTCACCACTATTTCATGAATATGGTGGATGTATACAACTGTTTTTTGTATCATATTTGAATATTTTTATTTTTATGGTATCAAAAGTATCATTTTATTGTTATTAATTTTGGGGTATATGATTCTATTGATTACAAATTGTAGCAGGATTCTACCAGAAACCCCGCTTTTCATTTGTGTTAATCTTTCTCTACCATTACTCAAATGTAATGCTTCTTTATTTTATTGGCATATTTCTGCTGAATTTTGGGTAAATGGCTCAAATTAATATATACATATCATACCATCCTTCTTTTATGTGGATTTAATTTTATTAAAATTGTTCCCTTCTCAAATATTCATTATAAACATGCCGCATTCAAAGGAACTTCTTGAATTCTTACCCATTTATAAGATCACTATATAATCTAATTTCATCCATAAATGTTTTAAATCATATATTTAATCATGAAAAAATTTCTTAGTTCATTTATAATTTTATTAAACCAAACTTTTTTCCCCTTCAATATGTCTTTAATATTTTCCTTAAACTACGTTAAAATATTTTTTATAAACATTCTTTAAGAAATATATTTACATGATTTCATTTTAGTGGGACAAAATTTAGACCTAATATATAATTTAAATGGTATTACCATTTATGTAATAGGATATACATGTTTAAAATCTAGTATCATTACAAATACAAATAATTTTCAAAAATAATTCTTCTTTCCAATGTAAAAATGAATTTTCTTCTCTCACATTATATTTTATGATATATATTCCATTATCACAAATTATTCCTTTAATTGTGTTTATTTAATTACCTATGTTATCTGATATCAAGAATCTACATATTATAATTATATTCTATGGGATTATGATTTTAATGTTTCAAGGTGGTATAAGACACATTAAAATGATTAATGATGATTTCCATGAGAATTTTTCAATGGTCTCATTGAAAAGTATCATTATCTATATCAAAATATTTTTTTATTAAAATTGAACAAAATTGAGGTTTATCTCTTATGATATCATCTACAATATTTTGTTAAAGGGATTCATATTAGTTTGACTATGGATGTGTTATATTGATATCATTCCCTATATTACTCGGAATGGTTACTATTTATGTTTAATGATTGTGGATGGTTGTTTTCATCTCATATGTTAGTTTACATATGAATATATATTTTTATTGTAACACCCAAAGCTTCCACGGTATGTTTCCATTTGAAAAATGTAATAGCTTTCATTGTATGAATCTTCGAGATTCATAAACACCGCGACCAATAAAATTAACCGTTATGAATAGTAATACCCACTTTTTAAAATTTTATAAATTTTATCATTAAAAATGGACTTAATTTTTGGATTTGGAATACTTAAATTAGAATAGGGATAATTTTTTTTATTTTTTTGAAAACATTCAATTTTTTATGAATAGTAAAAATACAAAATATTTAATTAAAAACAATTTTTTTAATCAAAATAATTTATAGTGTAAAATAATATATTTTAACTATTTTTAAGTATCATTAGATTATATTATTATCATTTAATATAACTTATGTCACTGTATGTAATCTCATGATTAAACTGGACATAAAAAAGTGTCAATCTTTTGAGAGTTATTATTTCATAAAAACATGCTTTTTGTTTTGACAACAGGAATTAATTGTAAATTAATTTTTGCCAGTTCTATGTTTTCAATTTGGAAAATTGGATTCCATATATATAATAATGAGGTACAAATTTGGTAAATATGTAACTTTTATTTTTATAGATAAGGAATATTTACTTTAGTAAATACTTTATTTATTGTGGTTAAAGGGGTAAATCGAGTAAATAAGGTTAAAAGAATAATATTATTATAATATTAAATTACCCTAACAAATTTCCTGACCCTATTAGATGATACACGTCCGATCAGGGTCATTCTTGGGTCGATTTTGGGACCCCATAGGGCCACTTGGTAGTGATAATGACATTTTATATTAAATAATCAAAAGTAAAGAAAAATATAACAATGGAAAGTAAATTTTTGTAAAAAAACTTTTTATATGATGTTATAGAAATGTCCTATTTGACTATAAATAGTCAATAGAAAGATAATATGATTTCCTACCTCGAGACATTTTATTTATAAATTTTAGACATAAAATAAATATATTTATATATGTCACGATAATGATGCAGTATTTTCCATATTAATGAAACAATCAAATAAATGATATTATAAATATAAAAATAAATATAATTTGAAAGCTTTGATTCCATACACAAATATTATAGGAGGCTTTGAAATTTTACAGTTTAATATATTTATTTAGTTCTAATTAATTAATTATTGAGTAATTTTTAAAAAATAAATTATTTAATAATGTCAAAATTGACAAAAATGTGTTTTTAAAACAAATACAATATTATTGGTTGATATAATAATTCTAAAAATCTAATGGTCTTCCCAAAGACTTATATAATGATAGTCGTATCATTAATGACCCACTTGGGGTTCACTTGGATGTTTATAGTATGTTTATTAACCATATAATATAAAAATACTAAGTGGCCTGGTAAATGTCAAACTATTTAACTATGAATTAAATCTAAATAATATGGTTAATATAGTGACTCAAAACTGTCTAAAACCTATTGGTTGAGTGATTTTAGACTCATAACCACCTTATACATTAAATAATTAATTTTTTAACCATTAGAACCAGAAAATAATATTATTATAAAATAATATTTCAATCTTTTCCTAAGGTGCCCCACACCCCCTCTTAAAAAATTGAACTTCCCCTTCTATCAAATTCACACCTTCAGAGCCATTTGTCTCAGCCAACCACTACACAAATATCATATCCACTATCCTCTATTTATCTTATAGGCCTTCCATTAATAATAAATCCAACCTAAAGATCCCTTTTGATCGAATAAAAAGGAAGAACCTGAAGAATAGGTAAATATATCTCACAACCTCTTTCATGTTTTTTTTATTCCACTTGTATTTTCCTTTTTTTAAATAAAAAAATAATAAATGTAGTATATTCAGTATTATTAGATGTTATTATAAAAATTGAACAACCATATTCATTATTCTATCCAGTTAATAAATGACAAAGTCACCATACGTGCGTATGCACAGATTACCGTTTCCACATCGTGGTGTGGTGTGTTATTCAAATACTTAATCATTTGGATGGGTATAATAAGGAGAATAATTGATTTAAATAATAAATATAAAATGATAATTATTCTGTTGATATGACATAATATCCAATTATATATGATTTTAATATCAAAATAATGTTATTATTGCTCATGCATACGTACGGATTACCGTCTCCACGAACGCGTTGAGATTCATTCACCATCGTGTCCATTCAAGAATAATTTTCAAATGATTATTAAAAATATTTTTTTAAGACTTAATATATTTATTAATATTAATAATATACATCCAATCTATATCAAACAATACTTATGTAAAAATGATTATAAATAAAAACATATCAATTAACACCTGAAACGATGATACTACTAAAATATAATTAACAAAGCAATATAAGAATATCATATATGACATCATATTAATGTATATGGTTCTTTTATAATTTAATAATAATTATTTCACCATTATACAGGATTTTAACCTAACATCGACCAAGGAAATGTACAATGTAAGGGGTTTTTATCTCACTCTTAATTTTGTGAGATTTCAATTGTTCCCCACTTATTTATTGAATGTGGTGTATTGAGTACTTCCATTTGATATATATTATCATGAATCTCTTTATATTCATGTAATTTTATGATTCAGTTGGTAATTATTAAATTTTGGTTATACGACTCGATTTATTACAACGAAGTAAGGGTTTTTTCATCTCACTTTTTATTCTCATGAGATTCATGCTATATTGGCAACTATTTCCTTTTGTATTGAATATATACTGTCCATGATTGTATTCATTGTGTAATATAATTTAATTTATGGGTATTTACATAATCATCGTATGATACTTCTGTCAAGGGATGTATGTTTCGTAAGTTACCAAATATGTAAGGGAATTTCAAATTTCAACTTCAACAAATTCAGATTTACGCATACTTCATTGATTATTTTACTCCAAAATTATGTGTGGAATCACTGTTTATTATTTATGTAGTAATTTCCACTCCCCTTTTTGTGGATATACATTTGATACACATAATCACTCCATTTATAATTTATCAAGTCATTGATATGAACATGATAAGAGTAATATTAACTCAATTTCCATTCATTGAGTAAAACATACTAGTCATTGCTGTTCTTTTTACAAGAGTATACGTGAATGTACTATGATTTATTTATAGTGAATATCCAATCATATTGAGTGTATTTATATTTCTCACACATAATAATTTCATTGATTTATCATTAACATAATGATACAATCTTTATAATGGACCTTCTCTCAATTTACATTCCCATGAGACTTCATTCTTATTATGAACAAGTTCATTCTTATATAGTGTATATACTGTCCTTTGACAAAGTATATCATGAAGTCCTTTATTCTCATGATATTATAATGCTTTGATTACATCAATTATTTTTATTCATGCATCTCTCATTTGGTTAGAAACTTTAACTAAAATATCATTTTTAAATGTTTTAATGAGTTATTCTTCTAAATCATTCTCATCAATATCCATGTTTTAAAAATGGGTTTAAGGATTTAGTTATATGGAAATTAATGTTTTAAAATTAAAATACCTTTTAAAAGTTTCAAAGTGGTATGAGACACTTTGATTCATAAATCTATTTTAAAGGACTTCTTGATAAATAGTGAGACTTTTAAATGTTTTCAAGAAAAAAGGGGGAAATTTCTCTCATATAGTTTTGATGATTATTTTCATCTATTTAAATATCCATAATTATTATTGATTGAGGTTAATCAATTATAAAAAAATCTTCCATATTGTATTGAATGAGTTATGTTTGACTGGGGATGTGTAATTTTTTTCCATTCATGGTTTGAGGTTAAAGTATTGAAATTGTGTATGGTAGTTGTAATACATTTGTTTAGATTATGTTTCACCCATTTCATATGAAGAATGAATTGGACTTAGTAAGTGACGGGTTGAGCCTGCTATATCTTCTTGATGCATCGGTAGGTCTCATGTGACACCTAGATGTGGAATTGGCCGAGGCCTTTCCCAATTTTTGATATATGGTTTTGGTCGAGGCCTTAATCATTTTTAGACGACATGGTCGTGGCCTTGAAAAAATGTTTTAGAATGTCTGGAATTCTGCATTCCATCACTATGAAATAAGATATTTATATTTCATGTGGTTATTTGACAAGAAGAACACTCATGAATATGTTTTATTATCGCCTTATTTACTCATCTCATATTCCTGCCATAAATGGCTAATGTTTGTTATTCGTTAAGTCATGTGTTTTAAATTATTACCCACAATTAATATTTATGTTATCTTCTGCTGTATTTCTTACCCTTATTGACCCTTTGATCTCACCCCCTTATAATGGTTCATTTTACCAGGTTATGAAGGATTTAGTTTTGAGTGACTTTCAGGCATAATCTAGGAGGCATGGATGTTTCCAATGGAATAAATTAGTGTTGATTTAGTTTTCATGTTTTGATGTTGAACTTATGTATGTATCTTATTTCCAAGACTACTAAATTGAAAGGTCCTTTGGGACTCAATTATTTTTAATCAAGCCAATGTATTAGAATAATGTACCGACTCTTGGTAACTAGGGTCAGGGCGTTACAGTTAGTGTTAGAGGAAGTTTAGTACAAACCTTGAAAACTTGATTTATATAACCTCTGATTATAGAAAATTTCCCTAAGATACACATTGATGATTAGTATATAAGAACATCCTAGAATCTTGGTAATTTAGAGATTGTGAGTATTTTCCAAGTAGTACATCCCAGTCTGGATACAAGTAGGTAGAGGCGGCTCTGCCACAGATGTACCTAGTAGTGAAAACTCTGACAAGGAATTTTGGGTATGACCTGATGTATCTTGGTACACAAAAAAGGGCCTTGCTGCAGTCTTGTTTATGACAGACCCAGGGGATATGCTTAGGATAATTCACATTTACATTACAAACTGATTAAAAGTATTTTAATATAATAGGAGAATAAATGAACTTGGTTAGTCCTAAGGTGTTTCAAATTGAAAATTTTGTGTCATGATATTCTCTAAATTATTTTATGACTATTGTTACTAACACAATTCTTTTTGGTTTTAGTCAATGGACGGATTCCAAGGATGTAATAGTATCTTTGAGCATGATGTACAAGGTGGGAATGGTGGAGGAAATGAAGAAAAAAATGGAATTTTGATAGGCATAAAATATATCATGTTAATGAAAAATTAGTTTTCAGAAATTATGTGCAACAACATATATATTAACCAACTCACGAAATCAACAAAGAAGAGAAAGGTGATGAATTATGAGAGCTCCAACAATGGAGACCATGGAGAAATGAATCCTCAATTTCCATCATACAGGAAATGTGGAAGGAGACACCCACGAAAGTGTATCAATGGAACAAAGAAATAAATGGTTGGATAAATGTTTAAAAGTATTAGATCTATTTGTTGATGGGATTACTTTAGAATAAATTTCTATTGTATTTGAAACACTGCAGTTTGTCATGTGAAAATGATATTTGAGGAAGAATTATCTTTTCTCTTGTGGATATAGTTATAAATAACCATTATTTTAATTTGATCCTTAAATTTTAGGAAATTACTAGTTATTATATTTTGGGATGATAATACAAGGTCTGATATAACATTTGTTGTTAAATTATGATATGAATATTTTGAGGAATTTATCTCATTTTGGTAATGTTATAAAATATTGTTTTTTAAAAAGGACAACATGCATACCGTCTGACATCCCATCATGTCGGACAAAGCTATGGGAATCGAATCCACAACCAGAGTGCGATTGGGATTTATCAATTACCACTGGACTACATGAAATCCCTTGTTAGTATGATTAATTATTTTTAGTTAATGGATTTTACTGGTCAATAATAAGTTGATTTGGGATCTTATGTTATATCAAATGAATACCCTTAGTATATGAAAATGATTTGGCTAATATGTGATAAATGTTATTTTGGAAGACGTTCGCTCTATTGGGAACACTATATGCCTAAGGAAATTAGAATACTATGAGATTGCATTTTAGTATTAATGGTGTCTTTTTATCTATGTTTTTATTGTGGATTTATAGTGATTTGGGTTATTTATGGAAATTATTAACCTATATTAGAGAATATGTGATTAGGTTAATTAATTTTAAGTATGTGACATTAAGAGTAGTTGATGTAATTTGGAGATACAATTTAACATGGAAGACTACATAACCAAATTCTACTATGTTTTGGGTTTCAATATTAATTTGGTTTATATTGAAGTATTTTAAGGAAAATGTTTTATTGAATGTTCTTTATTTAACTTTGGGGTATTGATGAGTTAATTTTAGAAATTAAGAATAGTGTCTCTTTCTCTAATGGTTTATGCTTTTGGGGGATCATCTGATCTTGTACTAACCATTTTGGTTTAAATTAATCTCTAATGTTAAGGTAAATATATTGTTTATCCTTTGGGGATCATGTGATTTTCTAGAAGTTGATTCTAGCTTTTCCAGTGTGACCAAGTCATCTTGAATAGTAATCATTTGAAAAATAAAAGAGTTAGTTGTATAAATTTATTAAATAATAAAACCCTACTTAAAAATTATGTATATCACTTTATGTTCTTATTCAATCTCATAAATAAATTTCTCATCTTTATGAAATGTAACTTAATACAAAAAAAGCGTTGTCTGTTAATTTTTCCTATAAGGAAACTAATGACCATTTTTCCCATCAAAAGTTTTTGGTTTTCATGTTGTAAAATTTCTCCTGATCAGGTTTTCCATCCCTCTACATCAGAACTTTACCATTAATTTATCTTCCATATCCAATTTTTCCTACATGGAATCATAGTGTGGGTTATCTCGGGTGACCTTTGTACTTCCCTTCCATTCTATTAAAGCGATAGTTTTATTGACTCTTTTTCTGAAGTGGGACTTTCAATTATGATCCCAAGCCCAATTCTAAAAATTTCGAGGAAACAATTTCAAAAATTGGGGAATAATGTAACAACCCAAGAATCTACGATACGTTTCCCTTTGAATAAGGTAATAGCTTGTGTTGCACACAACTTCAAGATTCTAACACACTGTGACCAATCAATCTAACCGTTATGAATAGTAATACCCACTTTTTTAAATTTTATAATTTTTATCTTTCTAAATGGACATCATTTTTGGATTTGGAATATCAAAATTATCTTAGGGTAAATTTTTGGTATTTTTATGAAAACATTCAATTTTTTATTAATATTGAAAATACAAAATTTTTAATTAAAAACAACTTTCTTAATCGAAATCATTTATAGTGTAAAATTATAAATTTTAATAGTTTTTAAGTATCATTAGATTATTTTTCATCATTTAATATTACTTAGGTTATTGGATGTTATCTCATGATTAAACTGGATATAAACAATTGTTGATCTTTTGATAGTTATTATCTCATAAAAACATGTTTTTTGTTTTGACAACGAGATTAATTTTAAATTAATTTCTGCCAGTTATGTGTTTTGAATTTAAAAAATGGATTCCACATTTGTAATCAGTGGGTCTAAATTGTGTAAACATGTATCTTTTGTTTTTAATCCTTAGGAATATTCACTTCAGTAAATATTTTATTTATCGTGGTTTAAGAGGTAAATCCAGTAAATAAGGTTAAAAAATAATATTATAATAATATTAAATTACCTTAACATGTGACCTAACCCTATTGGAGGACACATTTCAGAACATGGGCTTCCTTGGGTCGATTTTGGGACCCCATAGATCCACATAGGAATGATAATGAAATTTTATAATATATAATCTAAAGTAATGAAAAAAATAACAAAAGCAAATATATTTTAGTAAAATAATTTTTATATTAGGTTATATAAATGATATATTCGACTATAATTAGTCATTAAAAAGATAAAAAGATTTCCTAATTCAGGATATTTTATTTATAATTTTTAGACATAAAATAAATATATTTATATATGACACAATAATGACGCAGTATTTTCCTTATTAATGATAAATAAAATAAATGATATTATAAATACTAAAATAAATATAATTTGAATGTTTTGATTACATAAAACAAATTCAATAGGAGAATATTACATGTTAGGGTTCATTAAATGTATTTATTTCTAATTAATATAGTTTTCAGGACTTTGACATAAATCATTTATTAAATAATTTCAAAATTGACATAAATGAGATTTTAAAAAAAATACTATATTATGGGTTGATATAATTATCCTAAAAATATAAGGTTCTTCCAAAAGAAAAATATAATGATAGGAGTTTCATTAATGAACCACTTGGGGTTCTCATGGATGTTTGTAGTATGTTTATTAACCATATAATATAAAAATACAAAGAGGCATTGGAAATGTCAAACTATTTAACTAAGAGTTAAATCTACAATATAAGGTTAATATAATGACCCAAACTTGTCTAAAACAAATTGGATGAGTGTTTATAGACTCATAACCACATTATCCATTAAATAATTCATTTTTAACCATTATAAACCGAATATAAGTTTATTGTAAAATAATATTTCAATATTTTTATAAGTTTCCCCTCACCCCTCTAATAAAATGGAACTTCCCCTTCGCTCAAATTCACACCGTCAATGCCATTTAGCTCAGCCAACCCCTACCCAAATATCCTCTTCTCTGTTATATATTCATCTTAGAGGCCTTATAATAGTCACAAATCCATCCTATGGAGCCATTTTGACAAAATCAAAATGAAGAACCTGGAGAAGAGGTAAATATATCACCACATCTTTCATGTTTTTTTCTTCATCCACTTCTTCAATTCTTGTTGTTTACATTCTAAAATAATAAATCTAGAATCTTATATATACTATGATTTTATTATAAATATGTTACAACCAAATTCATTTTTCTATCCCTCTAATAAATGAAAACGTCGACATACGTGCGTACGTACAGATTACCATCTCGGCGTCGTGGTGTGGTTTGTTATTCAAATACATCATCATTTGGATGGGTATAACAATGAGTATAAATGATGTAAATAATAAATATAACATGATAATGATTCTTTTTATATGATATATCATCAAATTATATATGATAATAACATCAAAAGAATGATATTGTCGCTCGTGCGTACATACGAATTACCTTTTCCACGACCACGATGAGATTCATTCCACATCGTATCCCTTCAAGACTAACATTCATTTTATGATTAAAAATAATATTTAAAGACTAAACATAATTCTGTATATGAATAATATACATTCTATCCATAACAAAAAATACTTCCGTAACTAATCATATAAACGAAAACTAATCAGTTAACACCCGAAACGATAATACTACTGAAATATCATTAACAAAAAAAATTGAAGAACATATATGATATCATATTAATGTATATAGTTCTTTTATAATTTTATAATAATTATTTCACCATTATACATGAGTTTAACCTACACTTGACCAATGAAAAGTAAAAAGTAAGGGGTTTCTTATCTCACTCTTAATTCCGTGAGATTTCCCTTGTTCGCCACATTTTTATTGCATGTGGTTTATTGAGTACTGTCATTTGATATATATTATCATGAATTTCCATATATTCATTGTATTATGTAATTAATTTTGTGATTATTGACTTTTGGTTGTATGACTCGATTGATTACAATGAAGTAATGGTTTTTCATATTACTTTTTATTCTAGTGAGATTCATGCTATATTGGACAATATTTACTTTTGCGTGGAAAAAGTAATGTCCATGATTGTATTCATTGTGTAATATACATTAATTTATGGTTATTCACATAATAATTTTATGATCCTTATTTCATGGGTTGTATCTTTCATAGGTTACCAAATCATTAAGGGAATTACAATTTTCAATTTTCACTCATTCGGATTTATGCATACTTAATTGATTATTTTACCGCAAAATTATATGTGGAATTAGTATTTATTATTTATGTACTAATTTCCACACCCCTTTGTGTAGATATAATTTTGATACACATAATCACTCCATTTATAATTTCTCAAGTCATTGATATGAACTTGATAAGAGTAATCATAACTCAATTTCCATTCATTTAGTCAAACATCCATGTCATTGTTGTTGTTTTAACCAGAATATGTTTGAATTTTCTCTGATTTATTTACACTTAATATCCAATCATATAGAGTGTATTTATATTTCTCACACATAATAATGTCATTGATATATCCTTAACTTAAGGATATGATCATTAAAAGATATTGTATGTCACTTTACATTCCATGGAGACATATTTGTTATTCTGCACCAATTCACTTTTATATGGTGTATATATTGTCCTTTGACAAAGAATGTCATAATATAATTTATTTTCATGATATTATAAAGATTTTATTACTAAAATTATTTGTATTCAAGTGTTTGTCATTTGGTTATAAACTCTAACTAAAATATCATTTTTAAATGTTTTAAATATTTACTCTTGTAAACATTCTCATCAATGACCATATTTTAAAAATTGTTTTATGGATTTATTTATGCAGAAATTAATGTTTTAAAATTAATATAACTTTTAGAAGTTTCAATGTGGTATGGGACACTTCGTTCTAAAAAATTTATTTTAAATGATTTCTTTATAAATAGTGAGACTTTTAAATGTTTTCAAGAAAAGGGGGTATATTTCTCTCATTTAGTTTTGATGAATCTTTTCATTTATGTAAATATCCTCCATTATTCTTGATTGAGGAAAATTTATTATAATAAAATCATCCATATTGTATTCAATGAGTTATGTTTGACTGTGGATGTGTTATTTTATGCCATTAATTGTTTTAGGTTAATGTAATGTCATTTCATATACTAGTTCTAATACGAATGATTATATTATGTTTCACCCATTTCATAGGTGGAATTAATTGGACTTAGTAAGTGATGGGTGGATCCTACTATAACTCCTTGATGCATCAGTACATCTCATGAGACAACCAGACGTGGAATTGGTCGAGGCCATTCCCAATTTTTGATATGTGGTTTTGGAAGAGGCCTTAATCATTTTTAGACTTTTTGGGTGAGGCCCGGAAAAAATGATTCAGAATGTCTGGCATTATCTATTCCATCATTATGAAATTACCTATATATATTTCATGTGGTTATTCGACTAGTAGAACACTCATGACTATGTTTTATTATGGCCTTATTAACTAAGTTCATATTCCTTCAATAAAGTGCTCATGTTTATTATTCGTTAAGGCATGGGTTTTCAATTATTAAACATTCTTAATATTTTTTTTATCTTCAGTTGTATTTCTTACCATTACTGAGCATTTGATCTCAACCCATTCTCATGGTTCATTTTCCCAGTTTATTAAGGAGTTAGTTATGAGTGACTTCCAGTCATAATCTAGGAGGCTTGTATGTCTCTAATTGAATAAATTAGTGTTGTTTTTCTTTTCAAGTTGTAATGTTGAACTTTTGTATGTATCTTGTTTCCAAGAATAATAACCTAATCCTTATTTTAGGACTTTATTCCTTGTAATAAAGCCATTTTATTAAAATAAGGCACCGCCTCTAGGTCACTAGGGTCGAGGCGTTATAGTTTGTTTCAGAGGAAGTTTAGTACAAACTATGTAAACTAGATTTAGATAAACTCTAATTAGATCAAATTACACTAAGACAGACTTCGAGGATTAGTATAGATGAACTTCATATAATCTTTTTAATGTAGATATTTTGTGTATTTTCCAGTAAGTACATCCCGGTCTGGATACGAGTAGGTAGAGTCGGCTCTGGCACAGATGTACCTAGGAGTGAAAACTCCGACAAAGAGTTTCGGGCTTGACCCAGTGTATCTTGGCACACAAAAACGGGCCTTTCTACACTATTGTTTACGACAATCCTAGGGGATATCCTTAGGATAATTTACATTTTATTTAAAAACTGATTCACAGGATTTTAATATAAGATGAGAAAAAATGAGCTTGGTTAATCCTAAGGTGTTTCAAATTAAAAATCTGGTGTCATGATATTCTATAAATGATTTTATGACTATTTTTACTCACACAATGGATTCTGGTTTTAGTCAATGTCTAGATTCCAAGGAATTCATAGTAACTTTTAGTATGATGTACAAGGTGGGAACGGTGGTAGAAATGAGCAACAAAATGGAATGTTGATAGGCATAAAAGATATCGTGTTCATGCCAAATTATTTTTCCAAAAATATGATCAACAACATATATATTAACCAACTCCTGGACTCAACAAAGAACAGAAAGGAGATGAATTATAAGAGCTCTAGTAGTGGATACAATTGAGGAAAGAATCCCAAATTTTCATCATGGAGGAAATGTGGAAGGAGACACCCTGGAATGTTTTTCAATGGAAAAAATAAATGCTTTACGTGTGGGAAAGAAGGACATAAAGTAATGAATTGCTTAAAAAATGATGAGTATTATGGAAGAAAATAAAAATGGTCCTAATAATCCATTTACAGTCATTTTCTGGAAAAGTAGGGGACCATGCCATTTCTTGAGTGAATGCTCTATTCTATAGGACATTATTTTGGTCAAATAAGAAGCCTTTTGGAATTAAATGGTTTCAGAAATGTTCAAAAGTATTAGTGCCCTTTGATGATGGGATTACTTCGGAATAAAATTCTTTTGTATTTTTAACCCCTAGTTTGTCATGTGAAAATGATATTTGAGGAACAATTACCTTTTCTCTTGTGGATATAGTTATAAATAACCATTTTTTATATGATAACTGAGTTTTAGGATATTTTAGGTTATTATATTTTGGGATGAAAATGCAAGGTATGACATATAATTTGTGGTTAAATTATGATATGGTTATTTTAAAGAATTTAACTCATTTTGGTAATGTTATAAAATATAGTTTTTTAAAACGGAAAACACGGAGAACACATAATAACCTATCACATCACACAAATCTGTGGGAATAAAACACACTACCAGAGTGCAATTAAGAAGTAACGCCTACCACAAGACTAAGTGAAGTCCCTAGTTAGTGTGACTAATTTTTTAGTTATATTATTTTATTAATCAATAATAAGTTTATTTGGGATCTTATTTCATATTAAATGAATACCCATAGTATAGAAAAATGATTTTGTGATTAAGTGATAAATGTTATTTTGGAAGACGTTCACTTTGTTGGGAACACTATATGCCTAAGGAAAATAGAATACTATAGGATTTAATTTTAGGAGTAATGGTGTATATTTATCTTTGTTTTAATTGTGGATTTATAGTAATTTGGCTTATTTATGGAAATCATTAACCTATAATGGATAATATATGATTAGGTTAATTACATTTAAGTATGTGACTTTAATTTTAGTCGATGTCATTTGGATATACAATTTAACATGGAATACTACACAACCAAATTCTGCTATGTTTTGGGTTTCTATATTAGTTTGGATTACATTGAAGGATTTTAAGGACCATTGTTTATTGAATGGTATTTATTTAACATTGGGCTATTGTTGGTTTAATTTTAAAATTAGGATTAGTTTTTCTTTATCTAAAGGATTATTCTTTTGGTGGATCATATGATCTGGTACTAACCATTTTTGTTTTGATAAATATCTGAATACAAGGTAAATATATAGTTTATCCTTTTTGGATCGTTTGATTCTCTAAAAGTTGATTATAGATTTTCCGGTGTGACCAAGTCATCTTGAATACTAATCTATTGAAAAAAACTAAGCTATTGGTAGAAATTTATTAAAGAATAAATCACTACTTAATGATTATTTATATCTATTTATGTTCCTAGTCAATCTCATAAATACATTCCTCATCATTATGAAAATTAACTTGAAACAAAAAAACATTGTCTGTTAACTGTTCCTAAAGTTAAAATAATTACTTTTGTCCCGTCACATGTTTGTGATTTTCAAGTTGTTAACTTTATACTCATCATGTTATCTATCCCTCTCCATCAGAACATAACACATAGTTTATCTTCCATATCCATGTTTTCCTACGTGGAATCCTAGTGTGGGTTTTCTTGGGTGACCTATGTACTTCTCTTTCTTTCTCTTAAAGTGATAGTTTTATTGACACTTTTTCCAATGTGGGACATTCAATTATGTTCCCAAGACCAATTTTAAAAATTATGAGGATTAAATTTCCAAAATAGGGGAAGAATGTAACATCCTATGCTTCCATAATAAGTTTCCCTTTGAATAATGTAATAGCATGCATTGTACAAAACTTCGAGATTCTAACATACCACGACCAATAAAACCTGCCGTTATGAATATTAATAACCACGTTTTGAAAAAATATAAATTTTATTGTTCAAAAGGGACTTTATTCTTGGATTCAGAATATTGAAATTTTCATTTGGTGAAATTTTCGTAATTTTCTAAAATCATTCAATTTTTGATATGTAGTGAAAATAATAATTTTTTAATTAAAAAAAATTTTTCATCAAAATAATTTATAGTGTTAAATTATAAATTTGAATGGTTTTTAAGTATAATTAGATTATATTTTTATCATTTAATATATCATAAGTCATTGGATGTAATATCACAATTAAATTAAACATAAATAAGTGTCAATCTTTTGATAGTTTTTATTTGATAAAAACATGCTTTTTGTTTTCACAACAGAAATTAATTTTAAAGTAATTTCTGGAACTTCTATGTTTTGAATTTGGAAAATGGATTACATATTTTGAATCAAGAATTCTAAATTGTTTAAATATGTATCTTTTATTTTTAGACATTCGGAATATTTACTTAAGTAAATATTTTATTAATCGTGGTAAAAGAGGTAAATCCAGTAAATAAGGATAAACAAATAATATTATAATAATATTAAATTACCCTAACATGTGTTCTAACCCTATTGGATGATACATTTCTGAACATGGGATTCCTAGATTCGATTTTGGGACTCTATAGAGCTACATGGGAGTGATAATGACATTTTATATTAAATAATCTAAAGTGAAGACAAAAATCACAAAAGCAAATATCTTATGGTAAATCAATTTTTATATGTGGATATATAAATTATCTATTCGACTATAAATAGTCATTAGAAATATAAAAATATTTCCTACCTCATTATATAATATTTATAATTTTTGGACATAAAATAATTATATTTATATATGACACAATAATGGTGTAATATTTTCCTTATTAATGAAACAATAAAATAAATGATATTATAAATACTAAAATAAATATATTTTGAAAGTTTTGTTGCCATAAAAACTATTATAGGTGAATATGACATGTTAAGGTTGATTAAATGTTATTTTCTATAAGTAATATATTTTTAAGACTTTTTCAAAAATCAATTATTAAATAATTTCAAAATTTACATAAATGAGTTTTTAAAACAAATACAATATTATTGGTTGATGTAATAATCCTAAAAATATAAGGTTAAGAAAAAATACTAATATAATGAAATGTGTATCATTAATGAACCACATGGGGTTCTCATGGTAGTTTATAGTAATTTTATTAACCATATAATATAAAAATACAAAGAGGCATGGTAAATGTCAAACTATTTAACAAAGAGTTAAATCAAAAAGATAATTTTAATATAGGGACACAAACCTATATATAACCTATTGGATTAGTGGTTTTAGACTCTTAACCATCATATCCTCTATATAATTAAATTATTAACCATTAGAAATAGAAAATAAGGTCATTATAAAATAATATTTCAATCTTTTCGTGAGATGCCCCTCACCCCTCTTATAAAAGGGAAATTCCTATTTTTTCAAATTAACACCATCAAATCCATTTTGATCGGACACCCCTTCCCCAATATCCTTTATAAAATACTAACATAATCCTATAGGCCTTCCTATAGTCATAAAGCCGACATATGGAGCACTTTTGATCAAATCAAAAGGAAGAACCCGAAGAAGAGGTAAATATTCACCGCCACTTCCAAGTTTTTTTCTTCTTCCACATCTTCATTCCTTGTTGTATCCATTCTGAAATAATAAATCCAGTATCTCTTATATAATTTAATGTTATTAAAAAATGGTAAAACCATATTCATTATTCTATTAATCCAATAAATGACAAAGTCACCATACGTGCATACATATAGATTACCGTCTCCATATCATGGTGTGGTTGTCTATTCAAATACATCATCATTTGGATGGGTATAATAATTACTATAAATGATAGAAATAATAAATATAACATTATAATTATTATTTCAATATGATATACCATCCAATTATATATGATTTTAATATCAAAATAATGATATTGTCGCTCATGCGTACGTACAAATTACCGTCTCCACGAACGCGATGAGATTCATTCCCCATAGTATCCATTCACGAATAAATTTCATTTGATGATTAAAAATAATTTTTAAATACTCAATATAAATCTTAATATGAATATGATACGTCATATCCCTAAAAAACAATACTTATGTAACCAAGCATATAAAGTAAAACAAATCAGTTAACACCCAAAATGATGATACTACTGAAATATCATTAACAATGAAATAGTAAGAAGATCGTATATGATATCATATTTATTTAAATGGTTCATTCATAATTTATTCACAATTATTTCACCATTATACAGGAGGTTAACCTAGCCTCGACCAGGGAAAATTACAATATAAGGGTTTTCTTATCTCACTCTTAATTCCGTGAGACATCTATTGTTCGCCACTTATTTATTGCATGTGGTGTATTGAGTACTACCATATGATATATATTAGGATTAATATATTTATATTCATGGAATTATGTAATTCATTTGGTGAGTATTAACTTTTGGACGTACAATTCGATTGATTACAATGAATTAAGGGGTTTTCATCTGACATTTTATTCCCGTGACATTCATACTATATGGGCCACTATATACTTTCATGTGGCATGTGTACTATACATGTTTGTATTCATTGTGTAATGTAATTTAATTTATGGGTATTTAAGTTATCATTGTATGATCCTTCTTTAATTGGTTGTATCTTTCGTATATTACCAAATCCGTAAGGGAATTTCAAATTTCCATTTCTATTCATTCTGATTTACGCATACATCATTGATTATTTTACTCCAAAATTATGTGTGGAATAAATATTTGTTATTTATGTAGTAATTCCCCCCCCCCTTTGAGTTGATATAACTTTGATAAACATAATAGCTCCATTGATAAATTCTTTAGTCATTGATATGAAATTGATAAGAGTAATCTTAACTCAATTTCCATTCATTGACTTAAACATCCAAGTCATTGCTATTGTTTTTACAAGAATATGTGTGAATGTACTATGATTGATTTACACTGAATATCCAATCATATTGAGTGTATTTATATTTCTCCAACATAATAATTTCATTGATGTATCATTAAATTAAAGATACGATCTTTATAAGGGAGTTTATCTTGATTTACATTCCATTGAGACTTATTTGTTATCATGCATCAATTCTCATTTAAATGGTGTATATACTATCCTTTGACATAGTATATCTTGAAATAAATTAAATTTTCATACCATTTATGTAATGGGTTATACATTTTTACAATCTAATAACATTACAAATACAAATAATTTTCCAAAATAATTCTTCTTTCGAATGTAAAAAAATAATTTTCTCGTCTCACATTATCTTTTATGAGATATATTCCATTATCACAAATTATTCCTTTCATTGTGTTTATTTAATCACAGTTTGTATCTGATATCAAGAAACTACCTATTCTATTTATATTCTAAGGGATTGTGATTTTAATGTTTCACGGTGGTATAAGACACATTAGAATGTTCAAGGATTATTTCCCTAAGAATTTTTCAATGGTCTCATTGAAAATTATCTTTATCAATATCAAAAACCATTTTTTAATATTTAAAATAATTTAGTTTTATCTCTTATGATATCATATACAATATTTTGTTAAAGGGGTTCCTATTAGTTAAACTATGGATGTGTTATATTGTTATCATTCCCCATATTACTCATAATTGTTACTAATTATGTTTAATGATTGTGGAAGGTTGTTTACATATTATATGTTAGTTTACATATGAATATATATGTTTATTGTAACACCCAAATATTCCATGTTATGTTTCCATTTGAATAATATAATAGCTTTTATTTTATGAAACTTCGAGATTCAAACACACCGAGACCAATAAAACTAACCATTATGAATAGTAACACCCACTTTTTAAAATTTTATAAAATTTATCATTCAAAATGGACTTAATTTTTGGATTTGAAATATCTAAATTAGATTAGAGTGAATATTTGTTATTTTTTTAAAACATTCAATTTTTGATGAATAGTCAAAATACTAAATTTTTAATTAAAAACAACTTTTTTAATCGAAATAATTTATAGTGTTAAATTATATATTTTAATTTTTTTAAGTATCATTATATTATATTATTATAATTTAATATAAATTATGTCACATGATGTAATCTCATGATTAAACTGGACATAAACAAGTGTCAATATTTTGAGAGTTATTATTTCATAAAAACATGTTTTTTGTTTTGACAACGAGAATTAATAGTAAATTAATTTCATGCCAGTCCTGTGTTTTGAATTTGGAAAATTGGATTCAATATTTAGAATAAAGTGTTTCAAATTTGGTAAATAGGTAACTTTTATTTTTAGAAATTAGGAAAATTTACTTCAGTAAGTATTTTATTTATTATGGTTAAATGGGTAAATCTACTAAATAAGGTAAAAAAAATTAGTATAATAATATTAAATTTCCATAAAATGTTTCCTAACCATATTGGATGATACATGTCTGAAAAGTGGCATCATTGGGTCTATTTTGGGACCCCATAAAGCCACATGGGAGTGATAATGACATTTTATATTAAATAATATAAAGTAAAGACAAAAATAACAAAGTAAAAAAAATTTGTAAAACAATTATTATATGAATTTATATAGATGATATATTTGACTATAAATAATCAATAGAAAGATAAAACGATTTCATACCTTGGGATATTTTATTTAAAAATTTTATACATAATATAAATATATTTATATATGTCACAATAATGATGCAACATTTTCCATATTAATGAAACAATCAAATAAATGATATTATAAATACAAAAATAAATATTATTTGAAAGTTTTGATTCCATACACAAATTTAATAGGTGACTATGAGATTTTAGTGTTAATTAAATTTATTTAGTTAGAATTAATAAAGTATTTAGGACTTTAAAGAAAATCAATTATTTAATAATGTCAAAATTGACAAAAATGAGTTTTTAAAACAAATATAATATTATTGGTTGATATAATAATCCTAAAAATATAAGGATCTTCCAAAATACTAATATAATGATAGTAGTATCATTACTTAACTACTCGGTCTTTACATGGATTTTTATATTAAGTTTATTAACCATATAATATAAAAATACAATGTGGCATGATAAATGTCAAACTATTTAACTAAGAGTTAAATCTAAATGATAAGGTTAATATAGTGACCCAAAATTGTCTAAACCCCATTGGTTGAGTGATTTTAGACTCATCCCTACCATATAAATTAAATAATTAATTTTTAACCATTATAAACCGAAAATAATTTTATTATAAAATAATATTTCAATCCTTTCCCAAGGTGCCCCACACCTCTCTTATAAAATCGAACTTCCCCTTCTCTCACATTCACACCTTCAATGCCATTTGGATCAGCCTACCACTACCCAAATATCTTCTACACTATACTATATTCATCCTAGAGGCCTTCCATTACTCAGAAACCCAACTGAAAGATCCATTTTGATCAAATGAAAAGGAAGAACCTGATCAAGATGTAAATATCTCAAAATCTCTTTCAAGTTTTTTTCTTCTTCCACTTCTTTTTTCATTTTTGTTTACATACTAAAATAATAAATTCAGTATATTCAGTATACGTAGATGTTACTATAAAAATGGAACAACCATAGTCATTATTTTATCCATCCAATAAATGAAAATGTCACCATAGGTGCGTACGTATGGATTACCGTCTCCACATCGTGGTGTGGTGTTTTATTCAAATACTTAATAAATTGGATGGGTATAATAATGAGTATAATTTTATTAAATAAAAAATATATCATGATAATTATTCTGTTTATATGACATACCATCCAATTATATATGATTTTAATATAAAAAGAATTATAATGTTTCTCGTGCATACGTACAGATTACCATCTCCATGAACGCGTGGAGATTCATTCCCCATCATGTCTATTCAAGACTAATTTTCATATGATGATTAATCATAAGGTTTAAAAACTTAATATAACTATGAATATTAATAAGATACATCCCATCCATAAAAAACAATACTTACATAGCAATGATTATAAAGAAAAATGAATCAATTAACACCTGAAACGATGATACTACTGATATATCATTATCAAAGCAATATTAGAATATCATATATGACATCATATTAATGTATATTGTTAATTTATAATTTAATAATAATGATTTAACCATTATACCGGAGGTTAACCTAACATCGACCAAAGAAATATACAAAGTAAGGGGTTTCTTATCTCACTCTTAATTCTGTGAGATTTCAATTGTTCGCCACTTATTTATTGTATGTTGTGTATTGAGTACTACCATTTGATATATATTATCATGAATCTCTTTATATTCATCGAATTATATTATTCATTTGGTTATTATTAACTTTTGGTCATATGACTCGATTGATTACAACAAAGTAAGGTTTTTTCATCTCACTTGATATTCTCATGGGATTCATGCTATATTGGCCACTATTTCCTTTTGTGTTGCATATGAACTATCCATGATTGTTTTCATTGTGTAATATACATTAATTTATGGTTATTTAAATCATCATTGTATGATAATTATTTAAAGTGATGTATCTTTCTCAAGTTACCAAATATGTAAGGGATTTTCAAATTTCAATTTCAACAAATTCAGATTTATACATAGTTCATTGATTATTTTACTCCAAAATTATGTGTCAAATCACTATTTTTTATTTATTTAGTAATTTCCACTCCTATTTTTGTGAATATAAATTTGATACACATAATCACTCAATTGATAATTTATCAAGTCATTGATATAAACTCGATAAGAGTAATCTTAACTCAATTTCCATTCATTGAGTTTAACATCCCAGTAATTGTTGTTCTTTTTACACGAATATGTGTGAATGCACTCTGATTGATTTACACTAAATATCTAGTCATATTGAGTGTGTTTATATTTCCCACACATAATAATGTCATTGATTTATCCTTAACATAATGATACAATCTTTATAATGGACTTTATCTCGATTTATATTCCATTGACGCTTCTTTGTTATTATGAACCAATTAATTATTATATGGTGTATATACTATCCTTTAACATCGTATATCATGAAATCCTTTATTCTCATGATATTATAATGATTTGATTACCACAATTATTTTTATTAATGTTTCTCTCATTTAGTTAGAAACTTTAACTAAAATATCATTTTTAAATGTTTTAATGATTTGTTATTCTAAATCATTCTCATCAATATCCATGTTTTAAAAATTTGTTTAATGATTTAGTTATATGGAAATTAATTTTTTCAAATTAAAATACCTTTTAAAAGTTTAAAAGTGGTATGGGAAACTTTGATTCATAAATCTATCTTAAAGGACTTCTTGATAAATAGTGAGACTTTTAAATGTTTTCAAGAAAAAGTAGAAAATTTCTCTCATATAGTTTTGATGATTATTTTCATCTATGTCAGTATCCATAATTATTCTTCATTGAGGTCAATAAATTATAATAAAATCATCTATATTTATTGAATTAGTTTTGTTTGACTGTGGATGTTTAATTTAATGCCATTCATGGATTGAGGTTAAAGTATTGACATTTTTATGCTAGTTTTTAATTCGAATGTTTATATTATGTTTCTCCTATTTCATATCAAGAATGAATTGGACTTAGTAAGTGACGGGTGGAGCCCGCTATAGATTTTTGATGCATCAGTATGTCTCATGTGGCAAATAGATTTGGAATTGGCCGAGGCCTTCCCCAATTTTTGATATATGGTTTTGGTCGAGGCCTTAATCAATTTTAGACGACATGGTCATTGCTTTAAAAAAATGTTTCATAATGTATGGAATTATTCATTCCATCATTATGAAATAAGATATTTATATTTCATGTGGTTATTCGACTAGAAGAACACTCATGAGTATGTTTTATTGTGGCCTTATTTACTCAGCTCATATTCAAGCCATAAATTACTCATGTTTATTATTTATTAAGTCATGTGTTTTCATTTATTAACCATGATTAATATTTATGTTATCTTCTACTATATTTCTTACCCTTACTGAGCCTTTGAACTTACCCCCTTATCATGGTTCATCATCATAGGTTATGAAGGAGTTAGTTATGAGTGACTTTCAGGCATAATCTAGGAGTCTTGGATGTTTCTAATGGAATAAATTAGTGTTTTTTTTGTTTTAATGTTTTAATGTTGATTTTATGTATGTATCATGTTTCAAAGACTACTAAATTGGTTGGTCCTTTGGGACTTGATTATTTGTAATCATGGCAATGTAATAAAATAATGTACCGACTCTAGGTAACTGGGGTCGGGGCGTTACAGTTGGTATCAGAGGAAGTTTAGTACAAAACATGAAAACTTGATTTAAATAACCTCTAATTAGAGCACATTTCCCTACGATAGACTTTGAGGATTAGTATATAAGAACATCCTAGAATCATTGTAATGTTGATATTATGAGTATTTTCCAAGAAGTGTATCCCTGTCTGGATACGAGTAGGTAGATGCGGATCTGGCACAAATGTACCAAGTAGTGAAAACTCCTACAAGGAGTTTCGGGCTTGACCTGATGTATACTGGTACACGAAAATGGGCCTTGCTTCACTCTTGGTTACAACACTCCCGGGGGATATTCTTAGGACAATTCACATTTTCATTACAAACTGATTTTAGGGATTTTAATATAATAAGAGTATAAATGACCTTGGTTAATCCTAAGGTGTTTCAAATTGAAAATATGGTGTCATGATATTCTATAAATGATATTATGACTATTTTTACTAACACAATTCTTTCTGGTTTTAGTCAATGGATGGCTTCCAAGGAAGTCATATTATCTTTGAGCATGATGTAAAATGTGGGAATGGTGGAGGAAATGAGGAAAAAAATGGAATGTTGATAGGAATAATAGATATCATTTTCACGCTAAATCAGTTTTCAGAAAATATATTCAACAACATATATATTAACCAACTCCCGGACTCAACAACGAAGCGAAAGGGGATGAATTATAAGAGCTCCAACAATGGAGACCAAGGAGAAATGAATCCTCAGTTTCCATCATGCCGGAAATGTGGAAGGAGACACCCACGAAAGTTTATCAATGAAACAAGAAAATTCATTACATGTAGGAAATAAGGACATAAAGTAAATAATTGCTGATGAAAAATGAAGAGTACTATGGAAGAAAATAAAATTGGACCCAATAAACCATTTACAGTAATTTTCCATAAATGTAGGGGACCTGGCCATTTCTTGAGTGAATGACTTATTCTATAGGATATTTTCTTTGTCAATGAAGAAGTGTTGTGGAAATAAATTGTTGGAGAAATGATTAAAAGTATTATTGATCTTTGTTTATGGGATTACATTGGAATAAATATCTATTGTATTTGAAACCCTGCAGTTTGTCATGTGAAAATGATATTTGTGGAAGAATTACTTTTTCCCTTGTGGATATAGTTATAAATAACAATTTTGTTAAATTTTATCATTATGTTTGAGGCAATTACTAGTTATTATATTTTGGGATGAAAATTCAAGGTATGAGATAACATTTGTTGTTAAATTATGATATGATTATTTTGAGGACTTTATCTCAATTTGGTAATGTTATAAAATATTGATTTAGAAAAAGGACAAAACAGAGACCATTTGACATCCAATCATGTCAGACAAAGATGTGGGAATCAAATCCACAACCATAGTGCGATTGGGATTTATCACCTACCACTGGTCTACGTGAAATCCCTCATTAGTATGACTAATTATTTTTGGTTAAATGAATTTATTGATCATTAATATGTTGATTTGGGATATTAAGCCTTATCAAATGAATACCCTTAGTATATGAAAATGATTTGGTGATTATGTGATAAATGATATTTTGGAAGACGTTTGCTTTTTTGGGAACACTATATGCCTAAGGAAATTAGAATACTATGGGATTTCATTTGAGGAGTAATGGTGTCTTTTTATCTATGTTTTTATTGTGTATTTATAGTTATTTGTGTTATTTATAGAAATGATTAACTTATAATAGAGAATATGTGATTAGGTTAATTACTTTTAAGTATGTGAATTTAAGAGTAGTCGCTGTAATTTGGAAATACAATTTAACATGGAAGACTACATAACCAAATTCTACAATGTTTTTGGTTTAAATATTAGTTTGGATTATATTGAAGTATTTTATAGAAATTTTTTTATTGAATGTTCATTATTTTAATTTGGGGTATTGTTGGTTTAATTTTAGAAATTAAAATTAGTATTTCTTTCTCTAAAGGATTATCCTTTTGGGAGATCATCTGATCTTGTACTGACCGTTTTGGTATTGATTAATCTATAAATTCAAGGTAAATATATAGGTTATCCTTTGTGGATCATGTGATTCTCTAGAAGTTGATTCTATCTCTTCCGGTGTGACCAAGTCATCTTGAATAGTCATCGTTTAAAAAAAAGGAGTTAGTTTAATAAATTTATTAAAGAATGAAACCCTAATTAAAAATTAAAAATATCTCTTTATGTTCTTAGTCAATCTCAAAAATAAATTTCTCATCTTTATGAAATGTAGCTTAAAACAAAAAAATGTAGTCCATTTATTTTTCTTTCAGGGAAACTAATGTCTATTTGTCCCATCCAAAGTTTGTGGTTTTCATGATGTTAACTTGCTCCTGATCATGTTTTCTATCCCTCTCCATCATAACTTTACACTTAGTTTATATTCCATATCCACATTTTCCTACATGGAATCATAGTGTGGGTTATCTCAGGAGACCTTTGTACTTCTCTTTAATTGTTCTAAAGAGATAGTTTTGTTGAGTATTTTTCTGATGTGGGACTTTCAATTATGTTCCCAAGCCCAAATTTAAAAAATTTGAGGATGAAATTTAAAAAATCTGGGAAGAATGTAACAACCCAATCATCCACAATACGTTTCCCATTGAATAATGTAATAGCTTGCGTTGCACACAACTTCAAGATTATAACACACCATGACCAATCAATCTAACCATTATGAATAGTAATACCCACTTTTTGAAATTTTATAATTTTTTTCTACCTAAATGGACTTCAATTTTGGATTCAGAATATCGAAATTAGTGTTGGGTAATTTTTTGGTATTTTTATGAAAACATTTAATTTTTGATTAATAGGGAAAATACTAAAATTTTAATTAAAAATAACATTCTTAATCGAAATAATTTATAGTTTTAAATTATAAATTTTAATGGTTTTTAAGTATAATATTATTATTTTTTAAAATATAATATAACATAAGTCATTGGATGTTCTCTCATGATTAAACAGGACATAAACAATTGTCGATCTTCTGATAGTTATTATCTCATAAAAACATGTTTTTTGTTTTGACAACGAGATTAATTTTAAATTAATTTCTACCAATAATTTTTTATGAATTTAAAAAAATGGATTCCACATTTTTAATAACTAGGTATAAATTTTGTAAATATGTACCTTATATTTTTAGACCTTAGGAATATTTATTTTTGTAAATATTTTATTTACCGTGGTTAAAGAGGTAAATCCAGTAAATAAGGTTAAACAAATAAATTTATAATAATGTTAAATTATCCTAACAAGTGACCTAACCCTATTGGATGACATATTTCTGACCATGGGATTCCTTGGGTCGATTTGGGACCCCATAGAGCCACATGGGAATGATAATGACATTTTATATTATATAATCTAATGTAATGAAAAAAATAACAAAAGAAAATATATTTTAGTAAAAAAAAATTTATACGATGTTATATAAATGATCTATTCGACTATAATTATTAATTATAAATATAAAAATATTTCCTACCTTAGGATATTTTATTTAATGATTTTAGACATAAAATAAATATATTTATATATGACACAATAATGATGCAGTATTTTCCCTATTAATGAAACAATAAAATAAATGATATTATAAATACTAAAATAAATATAATTTTAATGTTTTTATGCCATCCAAAAATTTTATAGGAGACTATTTCATGTTAGTGTTGATTAAATGTATTTATTTTGAAGTAATAAAGTTTTTAGGACTTTTTCATAAATCATTTGTTAAATAATTTCAAAATTGACATAAATGAGTTTTTAAAACAAATACAATATTATTGGTTGATATAATTATCCTAAAGATATATGGTTCTTCCAAAACACATATATAATGATATTTGTATCATTAATGAACCACTTGGGGTTCTCATAGAAGTTTATATTATGTTTATTAACCATATAATATAAAAATACAAAGAGGAATTGGAAATGTAAAACTATTTAACTAAGAGTTAAATCTAAAATATAAGGTTAATATAATCACCCAAACCCGTCTAAAACAAATTAGTTGAATGGTTTTAGGCTCATAACCACATTACCCTTTAAAATATTCATTTTTACCAATTATAAACCGAATATTATTTTATTATAAAATAATATTTCAATCGTTTCATAAGGTTCCCCTCTCCTCTCTTATAAAAGGGAACTTCCCCTTCTCTCAAATTCTCACTGTCAAAGCCATTTAGCTCGGCCAAACGCTGCCCAAATATCCTCTACACTGTAATCTCTTCATTATATAGGTATTCCTTTAGTCATAAATCCATCCTATTGATCCCTTTTGATAAAATCAAAAGAAAGAACCTGGAGAAGAGGTAAATATCTCACCACCTCTTTCATGTTTTTTTCTTCATCAACTTCTTCTATCCTTGTTGTTTACATTCTAAAATAATAAATCTACTATCTTCTATATTCTATTATTTTATTATAAATATGGTACACCCATATTCATTATTCTATCCATCCAATAAATGACAAAGTCGACATATTTGCGTACGTATGGTTTACCGTCTCCACGTCGTGGTGTGGTTTGTTATTGAATTTCATCATCATTTGGATGGGTATAACAATGATTATAAATGATGTAAATAATAAATATAACATGATAATTGTTATTTTGATATGATATACCATCCAGTAATATATGATCATAATATCAAAAGAATGATATTGTCGATCATGCGTGCGTACGAATTACCGTCTCCACGACCACGATGAGATTCATTACCCATCATATCCATTCAAGAATAACATTCATTTTATGATTAAAAATAATTTTTAAAGACTAAATATCATTATTTATATGAATAATATACATCCTATCCATAACAATCAATATTTTTGTAACTAAGCATATAAAGGAAAACGAATCAGTTGACACCTGAAACGATGATACTACTGAAATATCATTATCAAAAAAATAGTAGATCATCATATATGATATCATATTAATTTATATAGTTATTTTAAAATTTTATAATAATTATTTCACCATTATTCAAGAGGGTAACCTAACCTTGACCAATGAAAAGTAAAAAGTAAGGTGTTTCTTATCTCACTCTTAATTCCGTGAGATTTCCCTTGTTCGCCACATTTTTATTGCATGTGGTGTATTGAGTACTGCCATTTGATATATATTTTCATGAATATCTTTATATTAATTGTATTATGTGATTAATTTTGTGATTATTTACTTTTGGTCATATGACTCGATTGATTACAACAAAGTAATGGGTTTTCATCTCACTATTTATTCTAGTGGGATTCATGCTATATTGGACACTATTTATTTTTGTGTGGAAAAAGTATTGTCCATGATTTTATTCATTTTGTAATATACTTTAATTTATGTATATTTAAATCTTAATTGTATGATCCTTATTTCATGGGGTGTATCTTTCATAAGTTACCAAATCATTAAGGGAATTTCAATTTTCAATTTCAACTCATTCAGATTTATGCATACTTCATTGATTATTTTACTCCAAAATTAAATGTGGAATCACTATTTTGTATTTATGTACTAATTTCCCCACCCCTTTGGGTGGATATACATTTGATACACATAATCAATCCATTGATAATTTATCAATTCATTGATATGAACTTGATAAGAGTAATCATAACTCAATTTCCATTAATTTAGTCAAACATCCATGTCATTTTGTTGTTTTAACTAGAATAAGTATGAATGTCCTCTGATTTATTTAAACTAAATATCCAATCATATAGAGTGTATTTATATTTATCACACATAATTATGTCATTGATATATCCTTAAATTAAGTATATGATCATTAAAACATACTTTATCTCAATTTACATTCCATTGATACTTCATTGTTATTATGCACCAATTCACTTTTATATGGTGTATATATTGTCCTTTGACATAGTATGTCATTAAATCATTTATTTTCATGATATTATAAAGCTTTTATTACCGCAATTATTTTTATAGAAGTTTCTATCATTTGGTTAGAATCTCTAACTAAAATATCATTATCGAATGTTTTAAAGGTTTATTCTTCTAAATCTTTCTCATCAATGACCATGTTTTAAAAATGGTTTTATGGATTTATTTAAATGTAAATTAATGTTTTAAAATTAAAATAACTTTTAAAAGATTAAATGTGGTGTGGTACACTTCGATTCAAAAAATTTATATTAAATGAGTTTTTGAATAATAATGAGAATTTTAAATGTTTTCAAGAAAAAGGGGGATATTTCTCTCATATAGTTTTGATGATTATTTTCATCTATGTAAATATCCTCCATTATTCTTGATTAAGGTAAATGTATTATTATAAAATCTTCCATATTGTATTTAATGAGTTATGTTGGAATGTGGATGTGTAATTTTATGCCATTAATGGTTTGAGGTTAATGTCTTGACATTTCGTATGATAGTTCTAATACGAATGATTATATTTTGATTCACCCATTTCATAGGAGGAATGAATTGGACTTAGTAAGTGATGGGTGGAGCCCCATATAGCTCCTTTATGCATCAGTACGTTTCATGAGACAACTAGACGTGGAATTGGCCGAGGCCTTTCCAAATTTTTGATATACGATTTTGGATGAAGCCTTAATAATTTTTAGACTTTTTGGTCGAGGCCTTGAAAAAAAGTTTCCGAATGTCTGGAATTATCCATTCCATCATTATGAAATTATCTATTTATATTTCATGTGTTTATTTGACTATTATAACACTCATGACTATGTTTTATTATGACCTTATTTACTAAGCTCATATTCCTTCAATAAAGTGCTCATGTTTATTATTCATTAAGGAATGTGTTTTCAATTATTATTAATTCTTAATATTTATGTTATCTTCAGCTGTATTGCTTACCCTTACTGATCATTTGAGCTCACCCCCTTCTCATTGTTCATTTTCCCAGGTTATGAAGGAGTTAGTTATGAGTGACTTTCAGGCATAATCTAGGAGGCTTGGATTTTTCTAATTGAATAAATTAGTGTTATTTTACTTTTGAAGTTGTAATATTGAACTTATGTATGTATATTGTTTCCAAGACTACTAAACTAATCATTCCTTCAGGACTTTATTCCTTGTAATCAAGAAAATGTATATAAATAAGGCACCGAGCTTAGGTAGCTGGGGTCATGGCGTTACAGTTGGTATCATAGGAATTTTAGTACAAACAATGTAAACTAGATTTAGATAAACTCTGATTAGATAAAATTACCCTAAGATAGACTTTAAGGATTAGTATATAGGAACATACTATAATATTTTTAATGTAGAGATTTTGTGTATTTTCCAATAAGTACATCCTTGTCCGGATACGAGTAGGTAGAGGCGGCTCTGGCACAAATGTACCTAGGGGCGAAAACTCTAACAAAGTGTTTCGGGATTGACCTGGTGTATCCTAGCACACGACAATGGGCCTTACTACACTATTGGTTATAACACTCCCGGGGGATATGCATAGGATAATTTACATTTTCATTACAAACTGATTCATGGATTTTAATATAAGATGTGAATAAATGACATTGGTTAATCCTATGGTGTTTCAAATTGACAATATGGTGTCATGATATTCTCTAAATGATTTTATGACTATTTTTACTCACACAATGGTTTCTAGTTTTAGTCAATGGATGGATTCCATGGAAGTCATAGTAACCTTTAGTATGATGTAAAAGGTAGTAACGGTGGTGGAAATGAACAAAAAATGGAATGTTGATAGGATTAAAAGAGATAGTGTTCATGCCAAATTAGTTTACAAAAAATATGATCAACAACATATATATTAACCAACACCCAGACTCAACAACGAAAAGAAAGGAGATGAATTATAAGAGCTTCAGCAATGGAGACCATATAGGAAGGAATCCTGAATTTACATCATGAAGGAAATGTGGAAGGAGAAACCCTGGAAAGTGTCTCAATAGAAAATATAAATGCTTTATGTGTGGTAAAAAGGAACATAAAGTAAATAATTTCTTGGAAAAATGAATTGTACTATGGAAGAAAATAAAAATGGTCTAAATAATCTATTTATAGACATTTTCCGTAAATGTACGGGACATGGCCATTTCTCGATTGAATACCCTATTCTATAGGATATTTTCATGGTCAATGAAAAATCACTTTGGAAATAAATTGTTTGGGAAATTTTGAAAAGTATTAGTGCTCTTTGATGATGGGATTACTTTGGAATAAATTTATCTTCCTTTTTAACCCCCAGTTTGTCATGTGAAAATGATATTTGATGAATAATTATCTATTCCCTTGTTGATATAGTTATAAATAACCATTTGGTTTTATATGATCACTGAGTTTGAGGATATTACGAGTTATTATATTTTGGGATGAAAATGCAAGGTATGAGATGACATTTGTGGTTAAATTTGGATATGGTTATTTTGATGAATTTATCTCATTTTGGTATTGTTATAAAATATTGTTTTTGAAAAAGGACAACATGAAAAACATGTGACAACACGTCGCATCGGACAAAGCTGTGGGAATCAAACCCACAACCAGAGTGCAATTGGGAATTATCACCTACCACGAGACTACTTAAAGTCCCTAGTTAGTGTGACTAATTATTTTTAGTTAAATGGTTTTATTAATCAATAATAAGTTTATTTTAGATCTTATGTCATATCAAATGAATACCCATAGTATAGGAAAAAGATTTTGTGATTAAGTGATAAATGTTATTTTGGATGACGTTTGCTATGCTGGTAACACTATATGCCTAAGGAAAATAGAATACTATGGGATTTAATTTGAGGAGTAATTGTGGATATTTATCATTTTTTTATTGTGTATTTATAGTGAATTGGGTTATTTATGGAAATGATTAACCTATAATAGAGAATATATTATTAGGTTAATTAAATTTAAGTAGGTGAATTTAAGAGTAGTCGATGTCATTTAGAGATACAATTTAATATGGAAGACTACATAAGCAAATTATACTATGTTTTGGGTTTCCATATAAGTTTATATTACATTGAAGGATTTTAGGGACCATTGTTTAATGAATGGTATTTATTTAACTTTGATCTATTTTTGGATTAATTTTATAATTATGATTAGTGTTTCTTTCTCTAAAGGATTATCCATTTGGCAGATCATCTGATCTTGTACTAACCATTTTGGTTTTGAATAATCTCTGAAGACAAGGTAAATATATAGTTTATCATTTTTGGATCATGTGATTCTCTAAAAGATGATTCAAGCTCTTCTGGTGTGACCAAGTCATCTTGAATACTCATCGTTGGAAAAAAAATGAGTCAGTGGTAGAGATTTATTAAAGAATGAAACCCTACATAAAAATTATATATATCTATTTATTTTCCTAGTCAATCTCATATACAAATTCCTCATCTTTATGAAATGTAACTTGAAATGAAAAAAATGTTGTTTGTTTACCTTTCCTAAAGGGAAACTAATGACTATTTATCCCATCACATGTTTGTGGCTTTCATGTTTTTCACATTCTCCTCATCATGTTTTCTATCCCTCCCCATCAGAACTTGACACTTAGTTTATCTCCCATATCCATGTTTTCCTAATTGGAATCCTTTTGTGGGTTACCTTGGGTGACCTTTGTACTTCTCTTTCTTTATTTTAAAGTGATAGTTTTATCGACACTCTTTCAAATGTGGGACATTAAATTATGTTCCCAAGAACAATTTTAAAAATTAAGAGGATGAAATTTCCAAAATGGGGGAAAATGTAACTCCCTAAGCTTCCAGAATATGTTTCCCTTTGAATAATGTAATAGATTGCATTGTACACAACTTCGAGATTCTAACACACCACGACCAATCAAACATGTCGTTATGAATTATAATACCCACTTTTTGAAATCTTATAAATTTTATCATTCAAAATGGACTTGAATTTTGTATTCCGAATATCAAAATTAGCTTATGGAGAATTTTTGGTATTTTTCTGAAAACTTTCATTTTTTAATATATAGTGAAAATAATAAATTTTTAATTACAAACATCTTTTTAATAAAAAAAATTATTGTGTTAAATTATAAATTTGAATTTTTTTAAGTATAATTAAATTATATTTTATCATTTAATATATCATAAGTCATTAGATGTAATCTCACGATTAAATTGGATATAAACAAGTGTCAATCTTTTGATAGTTTTTAGTTCATAAAAACATGCTTTTTGTTTTGACACCGGAAAATAATTTTAAATGAATTTATTACACTTCTGTGTTTTGAATTTGGAAAATGGATTCCATATTTGGAATCAGGAAGTCCAAATTTTTTAAATATGTATCTTGTATTTTTAGACATTTCGAATATTTACATCAGTAAATATTTTATTAACCGTGGTTAAAGAGGCAAATCCAGTAAATAAGGATAAAAAATAATATTATAATAATATTAAATTACCCTAAAACGTGTCCTAACCATATTGGCTTATAAATTTCCGACCATGGTATTCCTTGGGACGATTTTGGGTCCCCAGAGAGAAACTTGGAAGCGATAATGACATTTTATATTAAATAATATAAAGTAAAGACAAAAATCACAAAAGCAAATATCTTTCAGTAAATCAATTTTTATAAGTGGTTATATAAATTCTATATTCGACTATAAATATTCATTAGAAATATAAAAATATTTCCTACCTCATGATATTATATTTATAATATTTAGACAAAAAATAACTATATTTATATATGACACAATAATGGTGCAATATTTTCCTTATTAATGAAAAAATAAAATAAATGATATTATAAATACTAAAATAAATATATTTTGAGAGTTTTTATGCCATATAAAATGTTATAGGAGACTATGACATGTTAGGGTTGATTAAATGTTATTTTCTATATGTAATAATTTAATTAGGACTTTGTCAAAAATCAATTATTAAATAATTTAAAAATTGACATAAATGAGTTTTTTTAAAAAAATACAATATTATGGGTTGATATAATATTAATAGAAATATAAGGTTCAGAAAAAAAACTTATATAATTATATTTGTAACATTAATGAACTGCATGGGGTTCTCATTTTAGTTTATAGTATGTTTATTAACCATATAATATAAAAATACAAAGAGGCATGGTAAATGTCAAACAATTTAACTAAGAGTTAAATCTAAAAGATAATGTTAATATAGGGACACAAACCTATCTAAAACCAATTGGATTTGTGGTTTTATAATCCACCCCACCTTATGCTTTATATAATTTATTTTTTAACAATTATAAACTGAAAATAAGTTCATTATAAAAAAATATTTCAATCATTAACAAAGATGTCCCTCACACATCTTACAAAAGGTAACTTTCTCTTTTCTCAAATTAACACCCAAAAAGTCATTTTGATCTTCCACCACTTCCCCAATAACCTTTATAATATCCTAAAATAATTTTAGAGGCCTTCTGATAGTCATAAATCCAACATATGGATCCCTTTTGATCAAATCAAAAGGAAGAACCTGAAGAATAGGTAAATATCTCACCGCCTCTTTCATGTTTTTTCTTCTTCTTCAACTTCATCATTCCTTGATGTATCCATTCTAAAATAATTAATCCATTAACTTATATATACTGTAATGTTATTATAAAAATTTTACAACTGTATTCATTATTCTATTCATCCAATAAATGATGAAGTCACCATACGTGCATACATACGGATTACAGTCTCCACATCGTGGTGTGGTTTTCTATTCAAATACATCATCATTTGGATGGGAATAGTAATGAGTTTAAATTATATAAATAATAAATATAACATGATAATTATTCATTTTATATGATATACCATCCAATTATAGATGATATTAATATCAAAATAATGATATTGTCGCTCGTGCGTACGTACGGATTACCATCTCCACCAACGCGATGAGATTCATTTCCCATAGTATCCATTCAAGAATAATTTTCATTTGATGATCAAAAATAATTTTTAAATAGTAAATATAATTATTAATATGATTATGATACATCCTATCCATATCAAACAATACTTATGTAACAGAGAATATAAAGGAAAACAAATCTGTTAACACCTAAAACGATGATACTACTGAAATATCATTAATAATGAAATATTGAAAGATCATATATGATATCATATTAATGTATATGGTTCATTAATAATTTAATAATTATTATTTATCCATTATACAGGAGGTTAACCTAACCTCAACCAAGGAAAATTACAATGTAAGGGTTTTCTTACCTCACTCTTAATTATGTGAGATTTTCATTGTTCGCCACTTATTTATTGCATGTGGTGTATTGAGTACTACCATATGATATATATTATAATAAATATCTTTATATTCATGGAATTAGGTAATTAATCTAGTGATTATTAACTTTTGTTCATACGACTCGATTGAATAGAATGAAGTAAGGGGTTTTTGTCTAACATTTTATTCCCCTGACATTCATGCTATATGGGCCACTATTTACTTTCATGTGGCATATGAACTATACATGTTTGTATTAATTTTTTAATATAATTTAATTTATGGGTATTTACATAATCATTGTATGATACCTCTTCCATGGGGTGTATGTTTCGTACGTTACCAAATCAGTAAGGGAATTTCAAATTTCAATTTCCACTCATTCTGATTTACGCAAACTTCATTGATTATTTTACTTCAAAATTATGTGTGGAATCACTATATATTATTTATGTATTAATTTACACTCCCCTTTGTGTGGATATAAATTTTAAACACATAATCACTCCATTGATAATTTCATTAGTCATTTATATGAAATTGATAAGAGTAATCTTAACTCAATTTCCATTCATTTACATAAACATCCATGTCATTGATGTTGTTTTTACCAGAATATGTGTGAATGACCTCTGACTGATATACACTGAATATAAAATTATATTGAGTGTATTTATATTTCTACCACATAATAATGTCATTGATTTATACTTAACTTAACGATACCATCTTTATAAGGGACATTATCTCAATTTACCTTCTTTTTAGACTTCTTTGTTATCATGCAACAATTCACTTTTAAATTGTGTATATACTATCCTTTGACATAGTATATCATGAAATAATTTATTCTCATGATATTATAAAGACTCAATTACTTCAATTATTATTATTCAAGCATATGACATTTGGTTAGAAACTCTAACTAAAATATAATTTTTAAATGTTTTAAAGATATATTTTTCTAAATCTTTCACATCAATGTTCATGTTTTAGAAAAAATTTAAGAATTTATTTCTACGGAAATTCCTGTTTTCTAAATTTAAATCCATTTTAAAAGTTTCAATGTGGTATGGGACACTTTGATTCAAAAATATCTTTAAAAAAACATCTTGATTAACATTGAGACTTTTAAATGTTTCGAAAAAAGGGGGATATTTCTCTCATATAATTTTGATGATTATTTTCATCTATGTAAATAACCTTAATTATTCTTGATTGAGGATAAACTATTTTAATACAATCTTTCATATTGTATTGAATGAGTTATGTTTGACTGAGGATGTTCTATTTTATTCCATTCATGGTTTGAGGTTAAAGTATTGACATTTCGTATACTAGTTTTAATATGAATGTTTGGATTATGTTCCATCCAATTCATAAGAGAAATGAATTAGACCTAGTAAGTGATGGTTGGATCCCTATAAAGCTCCATGATGTATCGGTAGGTCTCATGAGATAACTAGACGTGGATTTGGATGAGGCCTTTCCCAATTATTGATATATGGTTTTGGTTGAGGCCTTAATCATTTTTATAATTCTTGGCAGAGGCCTTGAAAAAATGTTTCCAAATGTCCGGAATTATGAATTCCATCATTATGGAATTAGCTATTTATATTTTTTGTTGTAATTCGTCTAGTAGAACACTAATGAATATGTTTTATTATGGCCTTATTTGCTCATCTCATGTTCCTTCCATAAAGTGCTCCTGTTTATTATTCTTTAAGGCATGTATTTTCTATTATTAACCATGCTTAATATTTATGTTATCTTCCACTTTATTTCATAACCTTACTGATCATTTGATCTCACCCCTTCTTATGATTCATTTTCCCAGGTTATGAAGGAGTTAGTTTTGAGTAACATGGAGGCAGATTCTAGGAGGCTTTGATGTTTCTAATGGAATAAATTATTGTAGTTTTGATTTTAAAAATGTAATGTTGAACATATGTATGTTTCATGTTTCCATGACTACTAAATTTGTAATGTCCCGACCCCAGTTACTCATAGTCGAGGAATTATTATAAAACATTGGAAAGATCACAAGAAAGATCAAATCACGAAAGACCGATTAGTTTAATAGCCTTGGAAACACTAGATATATTCATTATGTTTTACATTACATCATTAAAATGAAAACTACATCAACATAGTCTCTATAGTCCACACTCTTATTCTATCATACTATCCCTACAGGTCATTCATAATTTACTTCTTCACATCCTGGAAAAATAAAACATAGAAAAGGGGTGAGCTCAAATGCACTATAAGGATAACAATATAGCAGAAAATTTCTTAAATAAGAATCATCATTTAAGGAAATGTATAACTAAAACAAAAGACATTTTATCTTGAACATTAACAAAGTATGGAAAAAATAAAATGAAATAATTCCATTTACTTATTCTCATGGATATTCTACTAATCGAATAATCAAATGCAATATCAATAACAACATTCATAATGATGGAATGCATAATTCCAGACTATCATAACCACATAGCCAAGGCCTCGTGCCAAGACTACAAATAAGATTTTGTCAAAGCCTTATTCCAAGACACTAGTTTGTCTCACGAGACCTACCGATGCTTCGAGGAGCTATAGCGGGCTCCACCTGTCACATATTAAGTCCAATGCATTCCCATATGAAAAGGTTTAAACATAACATAAACATTCGTATTAAAACTAGCATACGAAATGTAAATACTTCATCCATAAACCGTGAATGGTATAAAAATATCACATCCACAGTCAAACATATCACCAAAACTTCAATACAACATAAATGTTTTGTATCATAATAAATCAACTTAAAATAACCGTAAAATTCATTAAAGGATGTTGACATAGATGAAATCAAAAGTCTTTTTAGAGAAATATCTCTTTCTATTTTGAAATCATTTAAGAGTCATATATTTATAAAATAAAACATTTTCTTTGAAAATATTCTTATAAGTTTGTAAGGGATGCATTAAAGATTTTATAATAGCAGAAAATAGCCACACCCGCCGTATAAGTAAAAAAACATTCCTACCATAATTCTGTCAAAATGGTTAAAAAGGTCCTTGTTTGGAAAACGATGGAAATATTTTTTTATAAACCACTTATCAAAGTCAACAAGGGTATAAATGAATTTAACCCATATTCAGGAAAATAGAAAAAATGTTTTGAAATACATTTTTAAGAAACATGGATGTGGATGATAAAGAAGACCCAGTAGATTATTAGATATAAACAACCTCGGATAATGAAGATATTGCGAAATACACCCATACATTGTACTTTTTCTTGGATGGGTTAGGTTAAAATCCTGTATAATGGTGAAATAATTGTTATTAAATTATACAAGAATCATATATGTTAATATGATATCATATATGATCTTTTAACATTTCTTTATTAGTAATATTTTAGAATTATGGTTATTTCGGGTGTTAACTTAATCATTTTATTTTATATGTTTTGTTATTTAAGCCATGTTTGTTATGGATAGGTTGTATCTTATTCATATCCATAATGATATTAAGTCCTTAAACATTATTATTAATCTTCAAATGATAATTAGACTTTAATGAATATGATAGAGAATGAATCTCATCACGTTCATGGAGACGGTAGTCCGTACGTACGCACGAGTGACAATATCATTCTTTTGATATTAAAATAATATTTAATTGTATGTTATATAATATATACAGAATCATTATCATGTTATATTTATTATTTACATGAATTACACATCATTATTATACTCATCCAAATAATAATGTTTTGAATAACAATTACACCACGACGTGGAGACGGTAAGCCGTACGTACGCACGTATGGTGAAATGTCATTCAAAGGATGGATAGAATACTGAAATATGGTTGTAACATGTCTATAATAACGTCAATGTATAAATAATATACTGGAGTTATTATTTTATAATGTTAATAACAATGATAGAAGAAGTGGAAGAAAAAAGGAACATGAAAAGGGGTGGTGAAATCATTACCCCTTCTTCGGGTTCTTCCTTCTGATTTGATCAAAAGTTCTCCGTAGGATGGATTTATTAGTAAAGGAATGCCACTAGGATGAATTGAGGGATGTTTAAAGAGTATTTGGGCAGGGGTTTGCCGAACCAAAAGGCTTTGAAGGTGTGAATTAATGAGAAGTGGGAGTGCCCATTTATAAGAGGGGTGAAGGGAACCTTTGGAAAAGCTAGAAATATTATTTTATTATAAATTCATATTCAGTTTCTAATGTCTCAAAAGTGTACTATTTAAAGTTTAAGGTGGGGATTGGTCGAAAACCACTCAACCAATACAATTTAGACAGGTTTGTATCATTATATTAACCTTATATTTTAGTTTTAACTCTTAGTTAATTAGTTTGACACATACCATGTCACTTGGTATTTTTATATTATATAGTTAATAAACATACTATATACCAGCAAGAGAACCCCAAGTGGTCCATTAATGATAAAACTATCATGATATTAGTGTCTTGGAAGATCATTAGATTTTTATTAATTGAATATCAATTAATAATATAATACTTGTTTTAAAAACTCTTTTATGACAATTTTGACACTATTTGGAAAATTGATTTTTGTGAAAATTATAACAGAATTATTACTTCGAAAAAAGTTAATTAAATCATTCCTAGCATGTAATATTAACCTAGAAAATTATTTTAATTCATAAAAAGTCTCCGATTATATTTTTTGGGTATTTATAATATCAATTATTTTAATTTTTCACAATTATGGTAATTACTGCATCATTATTGTGTCAAAAATATATTAAATTATTTAATGTATTAAAATTATAAATAAAATATAATAATGTAGGAAATATTTTTATCTTTCTAATTAATATTTATAATCTAATATATATTATGTGTAACCCTATATGAAAAATGTTTTAATAAATAAACATTGATTTTTAATCTTTTAACTATTCTTTGAGTTAAATAATAATAAATGTCCTAATCTAATCCAAGTGGACCTAAATGATAAAATTTTATTCATAAGGTTTTTTTGGTCGAGATAGACTTGTCCAATATAATTAGGACATGTGTTAGGGTAATATTAATATCATTTGTACCCTTAATTACCCTATTTACTTTTAACCGTGGCAAATAAAAGTAAAAAAGTTACTATTCACCAAAAATTATTTTCTTCACATTGAACCACATTTTACTCCTTGATATTATCCGTGTCTCTCAGATTTTCGAAATTCCACTCACAGAAGCAGTAAAATTATGTTTTATGAAAATTTCTGTTTTTTAACTACCACTTAGTGGTTTCACTATTCATCAAAAAATGAAGTTTTTCAAAAAAATACCAAAAATTCCCCCTAGGCTAATTTTGATATTAACAAACCAAAAATGATGTCCATTTTGAAAAAAAAATTATAAATTTCAAAAATTGGGTTTTACTATTCATAACGGCTAGTTTGATTGGTTGTGGTGTGTTAGAACTCGATGTTGCGTACAACACACGCTATTGCATTATTCAAAGAGAAGTGTACCGTAGAAGCTTGGGGTATTAAATTTTCCCCTCCATATAATTTCATCCTCGAGATTTCTAGAATACTACAGCATTAAAAGACTTGGGTGGTTCTTCATCATATGTTCCTCGGGTTCCTATTTGCCTCTTCCATCTTGTGGTTTCTCCACAAGACTTTTACCAGACAAGCTGTCTGCTTTCTCTGTACTTGTTCCTTCGTATCAAGAATCTTAATGGGCTCTTCAGAATAAAATAGATCGGGTTCCAGTTCTAATTCCTCATAGGTGAGTACATGTGTTGGGTCTGGAATGTATTTCCTCAATAGTGATACGTGTAAGACATCATGAACTTTGGAGAGATTTGGCGGCATTGGCAAACGGTAAGCTACAACCCCAATTCGTTCTAGAATTTTTATTAGTCCGATGTACCTGGGACTCAATTTACCTTTCTTACCAAAATGTATGAATCCCTTCCATGGAGATACCTTCAAGAAAACATGATCACCGACTTGATATTCCAAATCATTCCTTCAATTTTCTGCATAGCTCTTCTGCCTACTTTGAGCTGCTTTGATATGGTTCTAGATTACCTTCACCTTTTCCATCGTTTCCTCCACCAGTTCCGGGTCTACAAATTTTCTTTCACCAACGTCATCCCAAAATGTTGGTGTGCGACATTTCTTTCTATATAACGCTTCATATGGTTCCATATGAATACTCGAAGGGAAGCTATTGTTATAGGAAAATTCTACCAAAGGTAAATATTGATCTTACATACCCTAAAAGTCAAGTGAGCAGGATCTAAACATGTCTTCTAAGGTTTGAATAGTTCGTTCTGATTGTACATCTGTTTGAGGGTGGTCGGAAGTGCTCAAATGAAGTTCAGTATCCAAGGCATTCTGGATACATTTCGAGAATCTTGAAGTAAAACAGGGATCACGATCAGAAACTATCGATAGGGGTACTCTATGAAGTCTCAGCACATCATTAATTTATAGTCTTGCTAGACGTTCCAGTGCTATATCGTCTCTTATAGTAAGAAAATATTCTGAATTGGTAAGATGATCAACAATAACCCATATTGCATCGTTCCTTCTAGGAGTATATGGTAGCCCCATGAAAAATTCCATCATATTATTTTCCTATTTCCAATCCAATATGGTAAGAGGTTGCATGACTCCTCCAGGATGTTTCCTTCCTACTTCCACTTGTTGACAAACCATACATCTTCACACAAAATCAGAAATCTCCCTCTTCATGTTGTCCCACCAAAAATGTTCCTTCAAGTCTCTATAAATTTTGGTTCTCCCAGGGTGTATAGATAAATTTGAACTATGAGAATCATCCAGCAATTCCCTTTTTAGATCAGGTATATATGGAACACAATGTCTCTTCCCAAATTTCAAAATTCCATCTTCATACACAAATTCTCTCAATCTCACATCATTAACAGCTTTAATCTTTTATTTTTTGAAATTCTTCATCCTCGGTCTAAGAACTCTTAATCCTTTCTAGTAAAGATGGTTTGGCAACCATTTGAAAAAGCATTGATGTTTCACCTTCCCTGGTTATTCCCATTTCAATCTTCACTAGATCCATAAAAATTGGATCCCTTTCAAATCTCATATTGTTCAAAACTCCATGATTTTTTCTGCTCAAATCATCTGCCACCTTGTTTGCCTTCCCTGGGTGGTAGTTTATCACTCAATCATAATCCTTGAGTAATTCAAGCCATCTCATTTCCCTCCTATTGAGTTCTTTTTGTGAGAAAATATACTTTAAACTCTTGTGGTAACTGTAAATCTCACATTTTTCACCATAGAGGTAGTGCCTCCATATCATCAAAGAAAAGATCAGATCTGTTAACTCGAGATCATGAGTAGAATAGTTTTGTTCATGAATTTTCAACTGTCATGATGCATAGGAAATAACCCTATCATTCTCCATAAGGACACAACCAAGTCCTTTCTTCGATGCATCACTATAAATAACGAACTAATCATTCCCTGATGGTAGAGTCAATATAGGGACATTGAAAAATATTCTCTTTTATTCTTCGAAACATTCTTCACACTCTTTTATCGAAACAAATTTAACCCTGTTACGTGTGAGATTTGTTAATGGGTTAGCCAACTGGGAAAAATTATGGACGAAACATCGATAATAACCTGCTAAACCAATAAAACTACATACCTCAGTTATACTCGTTGGTGCATGCTATTCTTGGATTACCTTGGTCTTTTAAGGATCAATAGAAATTCCATCCTTAGAGACAATACAGCCAAGAAAAGAAATATCTTGAAGCCAAAATTCACACATGCTAAACATCCCATATAATTCATGTATTCTCAGAGTCATCAATATAATTCGCAAGTTATTATCATGATCTCTGTAGCATTCGGAGTATACCAAGATATCATCAGTAAATACCACTACAAATTCATCAATATATTCTTTGAAAAATCTGTTCATTAGATCCATAAAAACAGAGGGTGCATTAGTCAACCAAAAAGGCATTACTGTAAACTCGTAATGCCCATACCTTGTTCAAAATGATGTCTTCAGAATGTCTTCATTCTTCAAACACAACTTGTGGTATCTAGATCGAAGTTCAATCTTTTAAAAGTATTGATCTACATGCAGTTGCTCAAATAAATCATCAATGAGAGGTAGGGGATACATGTTCTTTATTGTTATTGCATTGATCACTCTGTAGTCGATACATAAACTCATAGATCCATCTTTCATATTAACAAAAAGAAAAGGGGCTCCCCATGGAGAAACAGTAGGGAAAAAATCTTTTATTAATCAATTCCTCTAGTTGTTTCTTTAGTTCAACTAATTCTACAGTGTCTATTCTATAAGGGGTCTTCGATATAGGCCTTGATCCAGGAATTAAATCAATGGAAAACTCAACTTCTCGTTATAAAGGTTGTCCAGGTAAATCTTCTAGAAACATGTCTACATATTCTTTCACAACAGTTACATCCTCTATTTGAGCATTCCTTTCCTCACCCATAGTCATTTCATTCTCTTCCTCCCCAATAATTGAATTTAGTTGAGCTACTGGGGGTGGATCTAGATAAGAATTAGGTGGTGACGATTCTGCTCTAAAGATAATGTGTTCCTTATCATCATCATCAAAAATCGTAACCACCTTCTTCTTAAAATAAATCTCGCATCATGGTCTGAAAGCCAATCCATACCGAGGATTATATCAAAATCAATAATAGGTATGACGATTAGATCAGCGGATGAAGAAAATTTATGTGCTCTAATGGGGACTCATTCACAAAACTTTGTTGCAATGATACTTCCCTTAGGAGTTTTAACTGAAAAATCCCTTGTTAAATCAAGTTGGAAATATCTAATTTTCATAGAAAACTGGGAAGTTATGAAACAATGCGATGATCCAGAATCAAATAATGAATTTTCTAAACATGAGGAAATCATTAAATTACCTACCACCACATCTTTCAGAGCTTCTACCTCAGTAGTAGTGAAAGAATAATCTTGGCTTTGATCCTTTTGACTTTTCTGAGGTATGTTCCCCTGACGCTTAGGAAATTCATTTTCATAATGTCCCATATCCCTGCAATTGTAGTATTAGGCATCCGTAGCTTCTTTCTTCCACTTGCAATCACGAGTATGGTGGCGTTTTTCACCACACATGTAACAAACTCCCGTTCCTTTTAAGAAAGTACGGGGGTGTTTCTTCCAACATTTACTACAGGATGGATATTCAAATTTTCCATTATTTCCTTTATTTCTATTCCCAAATTGATCAGCAGTTCTCTTATTCTCTTGATTTTCTTTAATGCCATATGACATAGAGAATTCTTTGTCTTTATTGATAGCACATGAGACAATGTCATTGTACAACGAGAAGGATTGTGAGAGTAATGCTTGATGGAGAAATGTTTTTAACCCATCAAAGAAACTATCAATCATACTTCTTGGGTTGCGTATATAATCTCCAGCATACCTTGATAACCTTGTAAATTTAGCCTCACACTTTGTGACATTCTCATCCTCCTTTTGTCTTAGAATCGAAAATTGTCATTCCATATCTACTCGATGATCATGAGGAATGATTTTTCTAAAAACAGATATTTGAACTCCCTCCATTCCATATTTTATACTTCATCATCTTCCTTCGTGTTTTGAATAAGTGACCACCATTGATCAGCATCTCCAGTGAGGTGGTAAACTTCCATCATAACTTTTTCCATTTCACTACTCACCAAAGCCTGAAATATTTTCTCTATGGAATTTATCCATTTCTCAGCTACTAAGGGATTTCTACCCCGATTGAACGTTGGTGGTTGTTACCTCATGAAGCGATCTAACATTGAACCTCCACGATGCAGATCTGGGTGCTCCATACGGGTAAGGTTATTATTCATAACCTGAGTGAGTTTTCCTAGTATGGCGATTAGATGATCTTCACCAGTTGCGTCACCAGATCCACTATAATTATCTTGAGCCGGAGGGTAATCCCTACACGGAGTGCGTGCATTGATATAGTTTCCATTTCATCCACTAGGAACCATTTCTAAACAATATCATAATCTAGATCAGTTTATGAATCAAAATACATAATTCCATAGTTATAAAACACTTAACATTAATTGAACAATTTATGGATATAATCCATAATCATAAAAATGTTTTCTTGGAGGATGTATATACTCATAAACCCTTCATAATTATTTGTAAATAAATTGAGAGTTATCCTAAGCATATCTCTCGCGAGTGTCGTAACCAAGTGTGTAGCAAGGCCTATTGTCATGCACCAGTTCCCGTTCGAGTCTAGCTCAAAGAGGTGTTTTTGGGTTTTACCCCTAGGTAAATCTGTTCCAGAGCCGCATCTACCTGCTCGTATCCAGACAGGGATGTATTGCTCAAAATACACACAAAATCTCTACAATACCAAAATTCTAGGAAGTTCTTCTATACTAATCCTCAAAGTCCATCTTAAATCTATGTTCTCTAGTCAGAGTTTATCTAAATATAACCTCCAAGGTCTCTAATAAACTTCCTCTGATACCAACTATAACACCCCGACCCCAGTTACCCAGAGTCGGTGCATTATTACATAACATTGGCATGATCACAAGAATGATCAAATCTAGAAATACTGATTAGTTTAGTAGCCTTGGAAACACTAGATATATTCATAATGTTTTACATTACATCATAAAAATGAAAACTACAACAACATTGTCTCCATAGTCCACACTCTTATCCTCTCATACTATCCCGATAGGTCATCCATAATTTACTTCTTCACATCCTGGGAAAAACCAAACATCGAAAAGGGGTGATCTCAAATTCCTAGTAAGGATAACAATATAGCGGAAACATACATAAATAAGAATAAACATTTAAGGCAATGTATAACTAAAACAAAAGCCTTTTAAACTTGAACAGCAACATAGTATGGAAAAAATAAAATTAAATAATTCCATTTACTTATTCTCATGGATATTCTACTAATCAAATAATCACATGCAATATCAATAACCACATTCATAATGATGGAATGCATAATGCCAGACTATCATAACCACATAGCCAAGTCCTTGTGCCAAGACTACAAATATGATTTTGTCAAGGCCTTGTGCCAAGAGACTAGTTTGTCTCATGATACCTACCGATGCATCGAGGAGCTATAGCAGGCTCCACCTGTCACATATTAAGTTCAATGCATTCCCATATGAAAATGTTTAAACATAACAAAAACATTCGTATTAAAACTAGCATACGAAATGTAAATACTTCATCGATAAACCATGAATGGTATAAAAATAATGCATCCATATTCAAACATTTCAAAAAACCTTCATTACAATATAGAAGTTTTGTATCATTATAAATCAACATCAAATAAGCGTAAAATCCATCAAAGGATGTTGACATTGATGAAATCAAAAATCTTTTTAGAGAAATATATCTTTCTATTTTGAAATAATTTAAGACTCATATATTTATAAAATAAAACATTTTCTTTGAAAATATTATTATAATATTGTAAGGGAAGCTTCGACGATTTTATAACGACATAAAATAACTGCACCCGCCGTATAAGTTAAAAAACATTCTTACCATAATTCTGTCAAAAAAGTTAAAAAGGACCTAGTTTCGAAAACGATGGAAATATTCCTTTATAAACCACTTATAAAAGTAAAAAAGGGTATAAATGACTTTAACCCATATTCTAGTAAATAGTAAAAATGTTATGAAATATATTTTATGAAAGTTGGATATGGATGATAAAGAAGTCCGAGTAGATTATTACGTACAAACAACCTCGGATAATGAAGAGATTCGGAAATAAACCCTAACCTTGTACATTTCCTTGGTTGGGGTAGGTTAACCACTTTTATAATGGTAAAATAATTGTTATTAATTTATTCATGAATCATATATATTAATATTATATCATATATAATATTTTAACATTTCATTGTTAATAATATTTTAGAATTATCGTCATTTCGAGTGTTAACATACTCATTTTCATTTATATGTTTTGTTATGTAAGCCATGTTTTTTATGGATAGGTTGTATATAATTCATATACATAATGATATTAAGTCCTTAAAAATTATTATTAATCTTCAAATGAGAATTATACTTGAATGGATACGATGGAGAATGAATCTCATCGCGTTCGTGGAGACGGTAGTTTGTACGTACGAAAGAGCGACAATATCATTCTTTTGATATTAAAATAATATTTAATTGGATTGTATATCATATATAAAGAATAATTATCATTTTATATTTATTATTTACATGAATTACATAACAATATTATAACCATCAAAATAATAATGTTTTTAATAACAATTACACCACGACGTGGAGACGGTAAGCCATACGTACGCGTGTATGGTGACATGTCTTTTAATGGATGGATAGAATACTGAAATATGGTTGTACCATGTTTATAATAACATAAAAGTATATATAATATACTGGAGTTATTATTTTAGAATGGTAATAATAGAGATCGAAGAAGTGGAAGAAGAATGGAACTTGAAAAGGGGTGGTGAAATCATTACCTCTTCTCCAGGTTCTTCCTTTTGATTTGATCAAAAGGGCTCCTTAGTTTGGCTTTATGACTAAAGTAATTCCTCTAGGATGAATTTAGGGAATTTGAGAGAGTATTTGGGAAGGGGTTGTCCGAACGAAAAGGCTTTTAAGGTTTGAATTAATGATAAGGGGGAGTGCCCTTTTATAAGAGGGGTGAGGGGATCCTTTGGAAAAGCTAGAAATATTATTTTATAATAAATTCATATTCGGTTTATAATGGCTACAAGGTGGATTATTTAAAGGTTAATGTGGGTATGGGTAGAAAACCAATCAACCAATAGAATTTAGACAGGTGTGGGTCTTTATATTAACCTTATTTGTTTTAACTCTTATTTAATTAGTTTGACACTTACCATGTCACTTTATATTTTTATATTATAATGTTAATAAACATACTATATACCTCTAAGAGACCCTAAATTGGTCCATTAATGATACACCTATCATGATATAAGTCTCTTGACCGATCCTTAGATTTTTAGGAATTTAAAATCAATTTATAATATAAATTTTTTTTAAAAACTCTTTTATGTCAATTTTGACACTATTTGGAAAATTGATTTTTGTGAAAATCATAACAGAATTATTACTTCGAAAAAAGTTAATTAAATCATTCCTAACATGTCATATTAACCTATAAAATTAGTTTAATTCCTAAAAAGTCTCAAATTGACTTTATTTGGGTATTTATAATATCAATTATTTTTATTTTTTACTATTATGGTAATTGTTGCATCATCATTGTGTCATAAATAAATTAAATTATTTAATGTCTAAAAATTATAAATAAAATATCATTATATAGGAAATCAATTTAGCTTTCTAATTAATATTTATAATCTAATTTATCTTATGTGTAACCCTATATTAAAAATGTTTTAGTAAATAAACTTTGATTTTATCCCTTTTAACTCTTCTTGGAATTAAACAATAATAAATGTCCTAATCTAATCCAAGTTGACCTAAATGATAATATTTTATTCCTAAGGTTGTTTCTGGTCGAGATACAATTGTCAAATATAATTAGGACATGTATTAGGGAAATAATAATATCATTTTACCCTTAATTACCCTATTTACGTTTAACCGTGTTAAATAAAAATAAAAAGTTACTATTCACCAAAAATTATTTTCATCTCATTGAACCCCATTTTACTCCTTCATATTTACCGTGTCTCTCTAATTTTCGAAATTCCACTCATAGAAGCGGTAAATTTATGATTTATGAGAAATTCATTTTTGTAACTACCACTTAGTGGTTTCACTATTCATCAAAAAAAGGAAGTTTTTCAGAAAAATACCAAAAATTCACCCAAGGCTAATTTCGATATTTCGAATCCAAAAATGAAGTCCATTTTGAAAAATAAAATAAATAAATTTAAAAAATTGGGTATTACTATTCATAACGGCTAGTTTGATTGGATGTGGTGTGTTAGAACTCGATGTTGCATACAACACATGCTATTGCATTATTCAAAGAGAAGCATACCATAGAAGCATGGGGTGTTACAAAATTAATCGGTCCTTCGGGACATGATTAATTGAAACCATGACAATGTATTAAAATAATGCACCGGATTTGTGTAAATAGGGTTGGGGCATTACATTTATTATGTTCATGTCATTAATATGGAGAATGAATTGGACTTAATAAGTTATTAGTGGGTACCGCTATAGCCCCTCGATGCATAAGTAGGAGTCATGACACAATGTAGTCTGAATTTTTACCCATTTATGAATGGACTTGGCATGAGGCCTAAGAAGAATGGTTATGATGCCCCACATTATTCATTCCATCATTATGAAATTTGTTCTTTATAGTCTATGAGGTTATTATACTAGCAGGATACTCATTATTGTTTTATTATTATGGAATTATTTATTCACCTCTTATTAATTCAATGTTATACTCAAATTTTTTTTTATGGTCATGTGTTTTAAGTTATTCATCATGCTTAATGTTTATGTTTATTATATATTCTACTATATTTCTTACCATTACTGATAATTTGAGCTCAATCATGTCTTATGTTTTATTTTACCGTAGGATGCGAGAAAGTATATAAAAAACGAAGTGATGTTATAATCTATGAGTTTTGGAAGTTTCCCATGGAAATTATATTATATATTTCACATAATTATGTAATCTTTAAATTATGTATGTTTCTTTTTTCCCAAAAATACTAAACTATTTGTTCATTAAGTGTTTCAATATGTAAAATCATGCCAACATAAAAAAATAATACATCGGCTCTTGGCAATTGGGGTGAGAAAGTTACATATCAATATCAACATTTTACCATGTAATCACATGGGAATGATCTGGTATATTCCTCCTAATTTGGGAATGATGAACCATTATATTTATAGTTTTCAAACAAGATGGATATTCTGACTAATATTACACCTTACCCAGTCATGAAATGATTACAACGTGCCCCACAAACCTCTATTCCAACTATCCATTCAATCGAAATTTACTATTTTCATTGTGACGTGACAGTCTATGAGAATCCGAGTCACCAAAAATAAATTCCAATGGTTGATAAGGTTGGTTAGAATAATAATTTGTGAAACTATATGTAGTGATAAATCTATTTCATGTAAAATACACGATCTACATTGTATCTTGAACAATAGTCATTCCAACCCCAGAATTCTCTCAAAATTCTTCTTAGCACAACAGAGATCCACATGGCTTCCTATATGAACCTCAATGTGTTACATTTCAATCTATGATAAATATCTTTTTTATAAGAAAACAAAACCAGAGGCAAATTATTTTACCATGTTCATCCAAAATGAAGCACAAAAACATAAAATATATCCTCATGATCCAAAGTATACTTATTTTTATGCCCATCCTTCAACTAATGATATTACATTCTCTATATAATATAGGATCCCACCACCTCATATAATCCTTTCCAATATGTGGACATGATCCTCATGTTCATGACAGATACCAATATAGGGGGGACACATAAAGACTCAAAATATTTCATAAATACAAGAACTCAATATGTTATAAATTTTTCATCTCCTTGATATGGAAAAAATATTATGACAACAGAAGTTGATCAATGATATGAAAAATAAAATCATTCCCACTAGGATTCTATGGAAATCTAATGATGAAGTTCTTATAAATATAATCCCATTCCAAAATCATATTTTTATGATATTCAGCATTCCATCATGTTTCTGGGGTTCCCTAATAATTATGTGAAATGTAAGTTACAAATATAAAAATTAATCATTTCAACATATCATCCATAACAACCAATACAAATGTTTCATGTCATTATACATCTTGTTCTCCCCATGGTAAATTTTCCAAAATTTCTTGTGTCCATTATCCTTCATATCCTACATTTGGAATAATTGAACAAAAATCCATCCTCATATACATAAATTAGGATTGGGAGATCGATACCATGCACCCGAGGCCTCCCCGATCTAATGGAAATTTTCAATGTGTTGGAACATTATGTCTTTCAACTTCTGAAAATTAAATTGCTCATCCAAATAAGATTCCAATTTCATAGAATCCTAGAACACGAATCTACCATCCTCTTAAACTCCTAGTGCCATTAAATAATGAAACTCATCAGTGAACACTCCTCAATCGATGCCTTCATGGGTTTTGTTAGCAATGATTTGTTCATTACAACAAAAACGTTAATTCTCTTCCCTTGGTTCTACGCAATGTAACAAACCATGATTCTACGGTACACTTCTCTTTGAATAATGCAATAGCGTGTGTTGTACGCAACATCGAGTTCTAACACACCACAACCCATCAAACTAGCCGTTATGAATAATAATACCCACTTTTTGAAATTTATAAATTTTATTTTTCAAAATGGACTTCATTTTTGGATTTGGAATTTCGAAATTAGCTTAGGGTGAACATTTGGAATTTTTATGAAAAAACATCATTTTGGATGAATAGTGAAACCACTAAGTGGTAGTTAAAAACTGAATTTTTTATAAAACATAATTTTACCGCTTCTGTGAGTGGAATTTCAAAAATCTGAGAGACACGGTTAATATCAAAGAGTAGAATGTGGTTCAATGAGATGAAAATAATTTTTTTTGGTGAATAGTAACTTTTTTACTTTTATTTACCATGGTTAAAAGTAAATAGGGTAATTAAGGGTAAAAATGATATTAATATGACACTAAAACATGTCCTAATTATATTGGAAAAGTGTATCTATACCAAAAACAACCTTAGGAATAAAATATTATCATTTAGGTCCACTTGGATTAGATTACGACATTTATTATTATTTAATTCAAAGAAGTGTTACATAAGTTAAAATGAATGTTTATTTACTAAAACATTTTTTATATAGGGTTGCACATATGATAAATTCGATTATAAATATTTATTAGAAAAACAAAAATATTTCCTACATAATGATATTTTATTTATAATTTTTAGACATTAAATAATTAAATTTATTTATGACACAATAATGATGCAGTAATTACCATAATAGTAAAAAATTAGAATAATTGATATTATATATATCCAAATAAATGTAATTTGAGACTTTTTATAAATACCAATAATTTTATAGGTTAATATCGCATATTAGTATTTATTTGATTAACTTTTTTCGAAGTAATCATTCTGTTATAATTTTCAAAAAAATCAATTTTCCAACTAGTGTCAAAATCGACATAAATGAGTTTTTAAAAGAAATAGTATATTATTAATTTATATTCAATTCATAAAAATATAAGGTTCGTCCAAGAGACATATATCATGATAGGTGTATCATTAATGGACCACTTGGGGGTCTTTTGGAGGTATATATTATGTTTATTAACTATATTATATAAAATTACAAAGTGACATGGTAAGTGTCAAACTAATTAACTAAGAGTTAATACTAAAAGATGTGGTTAATATAATGACCCAAACCTATCTAAATTATATTGGTTGAGTGTATTTCGACCCATACCCACCTTAACCATTAAATAATCTACATTGGAGCCATTAGAAACCGAATATTAATTTATTATAAAATAATATTTCTAGTTTTTCCAAAGGTGCCCCTCACCCCTCTTATAAAAGGGAACTCCCCCTTCTCATTAATTCACAACTTCAAAGTCCTTTGGTTAGGCCAAACCCTGCCCAAATACTCTCTAAACGTCTCTCACTTCATCCTAGAGGCCTTCCTTTAGTCAGAAAGCCAACCTAAGGAACCCTTTTGAACAAATCAAAAGGAATAACCCGAAGAAGAGGTAATGATTTCACCACCCTTTTTTCAAGTTTCTTTCTTCTTCCACTTCTTCTTTCTTTGTTATTACCATTATAAAATAATAACTCCAGAATATTATTTATACATTGATGTTATTATAGACATGTTACAACCATATTTCAGTATTCTATCCATCCTTTGAATGACATGTCACCATACGTGCGTACGTACGGCTTACCGTCTCCACGTCGTGGTGTAATTGTTATTCAAAACATTATTATTTGCATGGGTATAATAATGATGTGTGACTCATGTAAATAATAAATATAACATGATAATTATTCTGTATATATAATATAACAAACAATTAAATATTATTTTAATATCAAAAGAATGATATTGTCGTTCGTGCGTACGTACGGACTACCGTCTCCACGAATGGGATGAGAATCATTCTCCATCGTATCCATTCAAGTCTAATTCTCATTTGAATATTAATACTAATGTTTAAGGACTTAATATAATTCTGGATATAAATAAGATACAATCTATCCATAAGAAACATGTCTTACATAACAAAACATATAAAAGAAAATGAGTAAGTTAACACCCGAAACGACAATAATATTACGATATTATTAACATAGAAATGTAAAGTATCATATATGATATCATATTAATGTGTATGATTCTTGTATAATTTAATAACAATTATTTCACCATTATAAAAGAGGTTAACCTACCCCCATCCAAGGAAAAGTACAAGGTCATGGTTTATATCGCAATGTTTTCATTATCCGAGGTTATTTATACGTAATTATCTACTAAGACCTATTTATCATCCACATCCATGTTTCATAAAAATTTATTTAAAATAATTATTACTATCTTACAGAATATGGGTTAAATTCATTTATACTGGTGTTTGACTTTTTATAAGAAGTTTGTAAAGTAATATTTCCGTCGTTTTCCAAACAAGGTCCTTTTTAACCTTTTTGACAGAATTAAGGTAAGAATGTCTTTTTTTTAACTTATACGGTGGGTGTGGCTATTTTCCACCATTATAAAATCGTCAAAGATTCCCTTACATTCTTATAAATATATTTTCAAAGTAAATGTTTTTTATTTTATAATTATGTGACTTTTAAATGATTTAAAAAAATAGATATTTCTCTCAAATAGTTTTGATTTCATCAATGTCTATATCATATGATGGATTATAAGCTTATTTGATGTTTATTTATTATGACACAAAACTTACATATTGTATTGAAGGTTTTGTGATTTGTTTGACTATAGATGTGTTATTTTTATACAATTCATGGTTTATGGATAAAGTATTGAAATTTCATATGCTAGTTTTTATATGAATTTTTATGTTATGTTTAAACCTATTCATATGAGGAATGAATTGGACATAATATGTTATGGTTGGAGACCGATATAGCTCCTCGATTCATCGGTAGGTCTCATGATACAAACTAGTGTCTTGGCACATGGCCTTGACAAAATATTATTTGTTGTCTGGGCACAAGGCCTTGGCTATGTGGTATGATAGTCTGGCATTATTAATTCAATCATTATGAAAGTGGTTATTGATATTGCATGCAATTATTCAATTAGTAGACTATCCATTTGAATACGTAAATGGAATTATTTCATTTTATTATTTCCATACTATGTTGAAGTTCGTGTTTAAAAGGCTTTTGTTTTAGTTATGCATTTCCTTAAATGTTTATTCTTATTTATGAAAGTTTCCGCTATATTGTTATTCTTACTGGGAATTTGAGCTCACCCATTTTCATTGTTTTATTTTTCCCAGGATATGAAGAAGTAATTTATGAATGACCTGCAGGGATAGTTTTATGGGATAAGAGTGTCGACTACAGAGACTATATTGTTGTAGTTTTCATTTTATGATGTAATGTAAACTTTATTAATGTATCTAGTTATTCAAACGCTACTAAACTAATCGGTCTTTCGAGACTTGATCTTTATTGTGATCATGCCAATGTTATGTAATAATGCACCGAATCTTGGTAACTAGGGTCCGGGAATTACAGTTGCTATCAGAGGAAGTTTATTAAAATCCTTGGAAGCTATATTTAGATAAACCTTGATTAGAGAACATAGATTTAAGATGGATGTTGAGGATTAGTATAGAATAACTTCCTAGAATTTTTGTATTGTAAATATTTTTTGTGTTTTATGAGCAATATATCCTTATTTGGATACGAGCAGGTAGAGGCGGTTCTGGAAGAGATGTACGTAGGGGTAAAACCCGAAAACACAGCTTTGAGCTGGACTCGAACGGGAACTGGTGCATGACAATGGGCCTTTCTTCACTCTTGGTTACGACACTCCTGGGGGATATGCTTATGATAACTCTCATTTTCATTAAAAATCATTATGAAGGGTTTATGATTATATACATCCTTAAAGAAAACATTTTTAGGATTATGGATTATATCCATAAAGAGTTCATTTTATGTTAAGTGTATAATAAGTATGAAATTATGTATTTTGATCCATAAACTGATCTAGTTTATGACATTGTTTAGAAATGTATCCTAGTAGAAGAAATGGAAACTGTATAAATGAACACACTCCATGTAGGGATTACCCTCTTGCTCAAGATAATTATAGTGGAGCTGGTGGTGAAACTGGTGCCGATCAGCTAATCATCATACCAGGAAAACTCACTCAGGTTATGAATAATAACCTTACACGTATGGAGCACCCTGATCCCCACCATGGAGGATCAATGTTAGATCGCTTCATGAGGAAAAAACCACCAATGTTCAATGGGGGTACAAATCCCTTAGTAGGTGAGCAATGGATAAATTCCCTAGAGAAAATATTTCAGGCTTTGGGGAGTAGTGAATGGGAAAATGTTATCATTGTAGTTTACCACCTCACTGGAGATGCTGATCAATGGTGGTCATTGATTCAAAACACGAAGGAAGATGATAAAGTTTCAAATATAGAATGGAGGGAGTTTAAAGATTTGTTTTTAGATAAATACTTTCCTCGTGACCATCAATCAGATATGGAAAGGCAATTTTTGAGTCTGAGACAAAAGGAGGATGAGAATGTCGCAAAGTCTGAGGCTAACATTACAAGGTTAGAAAGGTATGCTAGAGATTATATACGTAACCCAAGAAGTAATCTTGATCTTTTCTATGATGGGATACAACCATTTCTCCTTCGATCATTAGTCTCACAATCCTTCTCATCGTAGGAAGACATTGTCTCATGTGCTATCAAGACAGAAAACGAATTCTCTATGTATTATGACTTTAATGAAAAGAAAAAGAAGAAGAGATCTTCTGATGAATCTGGGAATGGAAATAAGGGGAAGAAGGGAAAATTTGAATATCCAACCTGCAGTAAATGTGGGAAGAAACACCCCGTAACATTCTTAAAAGGAATGAGAGTCTGTTAAAAGTGTGGTGAAAAAGGCCACCAAACTCGTGATTCCAAGGGAAAGAAGGAAAATACCGATGTCCAATGCTACAATTTAAGGGATATGGGACATTATGCAAATGATTTTCATAAGAGTCAGGGGAACCTACCTCGTAAAAGGCCAATGGATCAAGGCCAAGCTTATGCTATAACTACTGCTGAGGGAGAAGCTCCAAAAGACGTGGTGGCAGGTAATTTAATGGTTTCATCAAGTTTAGAAAATGCATTATTTCATTCTGGATCATCGCATTGTTTCGTATCTTCCCAGTTTTCAAAGAAAATTAGATATTTCCAATTTGATTTAACAAGGGAGTTTTCAGTTAAAACTCCTAAGGGAAGTATCATTGCAACAATGTTTTGTGAATCAGTCCTTATTAGAGCACATAAATGTTCCTTATCTGCTGATCTCATCATCATACCTATGATTGAGTTTAATATAATCCTCGGTATAGATTGGATTTCGGACCATGATGCGAAGATTTATAGTAAGAAGAAGGAGGATACGATTCTGGATGATGATGATAAGGGACACCATATATTTAGAGCAGTATAATCACCACCTAATTATTATCTAGATCCACCCCCAGTAGCTCAACTAAATTCAATTACTGGGGAGGAAGAGAATGAAATTAAAGTGGGTTAGGAAAGTAATGTTCAAATAGAGTATGTACCTATTGTGAATGAATATGTATATGTGTTTCTGGAAGATTTACCTGGACATCCTCCAGAACAAGAAGTTGAGTTTTCCATTGATTTAATTCCTGGATCAAGGCCTATATCGAAGACTCCTTATAGAATGGCCACTGTAGAATTAGTTGAACTAAAGAAACAAAAGGACAAATTATGTAATAAGGGATTTATTTACCCTAGTGTTTCTCATGGGGAGCCCCTATTCTTTTGTTAAAAAAAATATGGATCTATGAGGTTATGTATCGACTATAGGGAGATCAATGCTCTAACAATAAAGAACAAGTATCCGCTTCCTCGAAGTGATGATAAATTTGAACAACTACATGGAGCTCAATACTTTTCAAAGATTGACCTTCGATCTGGATACCATCAGTTGTGTATGAAGAAGGAAGAAATTCCGAAGACAGAATTTTGAACTAGGTACGGGCATTACGAGTTTATAGTAATTCATTTTGGATTTACTAATTCACCCTATGTTTTAATGGATCTAATGAACATATTTTTCAAGGAATATATTGATGACTTTGTAGTGGTATTTATTGATGATATCTTGGTATAATCCAAAAGATACAAAGATCATGAAAATCACTTGCGCATTATATTGAAGACTCTGGGAAGAAATGAATTATATGGGATGTTTAGAAAGTGTGAATTATGGCTTCAAGAGAATTCTTTTCTTGGCCATATTGTCTCTAAGGATGGAATATCTGTTGATCCTTCTAAGAACAAGGAAATCCAAGAATGTCCTTCACCGACGAGTATAACTAAGGTACGTAGTTTTATTGGTTTAGCAGGTTATTATGGACATTTTTTCCAGAATTTTGCCTATTTGTCTAACCCATTAACAAATCTCACACGTAAAGGGGTAATATTTGTTTGGACAAAAAAGTTTGAAGAATGTTTCGAAGAACTGAATAGAAGATTAGTAAATTCTCCAATATTGACTATACCGTCGAGGAATGATGGGTTTGTTATTTATAGTGATGCATCGAAGAAAGGACTTGGTTGTTTCCATATGCAGAATGATATGGTTATTGCCTATGTATCACGACAGTTGAAAATTCATGAAGAAAACTATCCTACTCATGATCTAGAGTTAGTAGCTGTGTTCTTTTCTTTGATGATATGGAGGCACTACCTCCATGGTAAAAAATATGATATTTATACTGATTAGAAGAGTTTGATGTGTATTTTCTCACAAAAAGAACTCAACAGGAGGCAAAGGAGATGGCTTGAATTACTCAAGGATTATGATTTTATGATACACTACCACCTGGGGAAGGCAAACAATGTGGTAGATGCTTTGAGAAGAAAAGATCATGGAGTTTTTAACATGATGATAATTCAAAGGGAACATATTTTCATGGATCTAGTGAAGATGGATGTGAGAATTACCATGGAATGTGAGGCATCGATACTTTTTCAAATGGTTCCCAAATCATCTTTACTAGAAAGGATAAGGAGTTTTCAGATCGGTGATGAAGTGTTTCAAAAGAAGAATAAATCTATGAATGATGGAAGATTGAAAGACTTTGTGTAAGAAGATGGAATTTTGAAAATTGGGAAGAGACATTGTGTTCCCGATATACCTGATCTGAAAAGGGAATTGTTAGATGACACTCATAGCTCCAATTTCTCTATACACCATGGGAGCACCAAAATGTATAGATATTTGAAGGAAAATTTTTGGTGGGACAAAATTAAGAGGTAAATTGATGATTTTGTATCAAGATGTATGGTTTGTCAACAAGTGAAAGCTGAAAGGCAACAGCCTAGAGGAGTCATGAAGCCTCTTCCATACCGGAGTGGAAATGAGACAATATTACAATGGACTTTGTTATGGGGCTACCAAAGACTCTTAGAAGAAACGATGTAATATGGGTTATTGTTGATCGTCTTACCGAGTCAGCACATTTTCTTTCTATAAGAGAAGACCTCCAAACTAGAACGCCTAGCAAGACTATATATTGATGAAGTTGTGAGACTTCAAGGAGTACCCCTATCGATTTTTTCTGATCATGATACCCGTTTTACTTCAAGATTCTGGAAAAGTCTTCAGAAAGCCTTGGATACTAAACTTCATTTGAGCATTTCTTACCACCAACAAATAGATGGACAATCAGAATGAACTATTCAAACCTTAGAAGACATGTTGAGATCATGATCACTTGACTTTCAGGGTATGTGGGATCAATATTTACCATTGGTTGAATTTTCCTATAACAATAGCTTTCATTCAATTAATCGGATTGCATCGTATGAAGCGTTTTACAGAAAGATATGTCGCACACCAACCTGTTGGGATGACGTTGGTGAAAGAAAACATATAAGCCCGGAACTGGTGGAGGAAACGATGGAAAAGCTTAAGGTAATCCAAAACCACATCAAAGCTTCTCAATGTTGGCAGAAGAGCTATACTGACAACTGAAGAATGGATTTGGAATTTCATGTGGGAGATCATGTATTCTTGAAGGTATCTCCATGGTAGGGAGTTATACGTTTTGGAGAGAAAGGTAAATTGAGTCCCATGTACATCAGTCCTTTCGAAATTTTAGAATGAATTGGGGCTGTAGCTTACCGGTTGGCAATGCCGCCAAATCTCTCCAAAGTCCACGATGTGTTCCACGTGTCACTATTGTGGAAATACATGCCTGACCCAACACATGTACCCACCTATAATGAATTATAACTGGAACCCGATCTGTCTTATTACGAAGAGCCCATCAAGATTCTTGATACGAGAGAACAAGTACTGAGAAACCGGACGACTCGTCCGGTAAAAGTCTTGTGGAGAAATCATAAGATGGAAGAGGAAACGTGGGAACCCGAGGAACATATGATGAAGAACCACCCAAGTCATTTAATGTGGTAGTATTCTACAAATTTCGAGGACGATATTATTTGGAGGGGAGAATGTAACACCCCAAACTTCTATGGTACGCTTCTCTTTGAATAATGCAATATCGTGTGTTGTACACAACATCGAGTTCTAACACACCACGACCAATTAAACTAGCTGTTATGAATAGTAATACCGACATTTTGAAATTTATAAATTTTATTTTTCAAAATGGACTTCATTTTTTGATTCGGAATATCGAAATTAGCCTAGGGTAAACTTTAGGTTTTTTTCTGAAAAACTTCATTTTTTTGATGAATATTGAAACCACTATGTGGTAGTTATAAAACTGAATATTTCATAAAACATAATTTTACCACTTCTGTGAGTGGAATTTCAAAAATATGAGACACACGGTTAATATCAAGGAGTAAAATGTGGTTCAATGAGATGAAACTAATTTTTTGATGAATAGTAACTTTATACTTTTATTTACCACGATTAAAAGTAAATAGGGTAATTAAGGGTAAAAATGATATTAATATTACCCTAACACATGTCCTAATTCTATTGGACAAGTTTATGTCGACCAAAAACAACCTTAGGAATAAAATATTATCATTTAGGTCCACTTGTAGTAGATTATGACATTTATTAGTATTTAATTCAAAGAAGAGTTAAAAGAGTAAAAATCAATATTTATTTACTAAAAAAAATTAATATAACATTACAAATAAGATAAATTCCATTATAAATATTCATTAGAAATATAAAAAGATTTCCTATATAATGATAGTTTATTTATAATTTTTAGAAATTAAATTATCTAATTTATTTATGACACAATGATGCTGCATTAATTACCATAATAGTGAAAAATTAGAATAATTGATATTATAAATACCCAAGAAAATGTAATTTGAGACTTTTTCTAAATAAAAATAATTTTCTAGGTTAATATGACTTGTTAGTATTTAATTAATTATATTTTTTGGAAATAATCATTCTATTATGATTTTTACAAAAATCAATTTTCCAAATAGTGTCAAAATTTACATAGAAGAGTTTTTAAAACAAATATTATATTATTAATTTATATTCAATTCTTAAAAATCTATGGATCTGCCAAGAGACTTATATCGTGATATTTTTATCATTAATGGACCACTTGGGGGTAACTTGGAGGTATATATCATGATTATTAACTATATAATATAAAAACACAAAGTGACATGGTAAGTGTCAAACTAATTAACTAAGAGTTAAAACTAAAAGATAAGGATAATATAATGACCCAAACCCATCTAAATTATATTTGACAAGTGGTTTTTGACCCATCCACACCTTAACCTTTAAATAATACATTTTTGAGAAATTATAAACCGAATATTAATTTATTATAAAACAATATTTCTAGCTTTTCCAATGGTTCCCCTCACCCCTCTTATAAAAGGGCACCCCCCCTTCTCATTAATTCACACCATTAAAGCCTTTTGGTTCAGCCAAACCATGCCTGAATACTCTATCAACTTCCCTCACTTCATCATATAGGCCTTCCTTTAGTCAGAAACCCAACCTATGGAGCCAGTTTGATCAAATCAAAAGGAAGAACCCGAAGAAGAGGTAATGATTTCACCACCCTTTTTTCAAGTTCCTTTCTTCTTCCACTTCTTCTTTCTTTGTTATTACAATTGTAAAATAATAACTCCAGTATATTATATATACTTTGATGTTATTATAAACATGGTACAACCATATTTCACTATTATATCCATCCTTTTAATGAAATGTCACTATACGTGCGTATGTACGGCTTACCGTCTCCACGTCGTGGTGTAATTTTTATTCAAAACATTATTATTTGGATGAGTATAATAACGATGATTAATTCAAGTAAATAATAAATATAACCTAATAATTATTCTGTATATATAATATACCATCCAATTAAATATTATTTTAATATCAAAATAATGATATTGTCGCTCGTGCGTATGTACGGACTACCATCTCCACGAACGCGATGAGATTCATTCTCCATCGTATCTATTCAAGTATAATTCTCATTTGAAGATTAATAATAATGTTTAAGGACTTAATATAATTCTAGATATGAATAAGATACAATCTATCCATAACAAACATGTCTTATATAACAAAACATATAAAATAAAATTAGTAAGTTAACACCCGAAACGATAATAATATTAAGATATTATTAACAAAGCAATGTTAACAGATCATATATGATATCATATTAATGTCTGTGATTATCGTATAATTTAATAACAATTATTTAACCATTATAAAGGAGGTTAACCTACCCCCAACCAATGAAATTTACAAGGTTAGGGTTTATATTACAACCTCTTCATTATCCGAGGTTATTTATACGTAATTATCTACTGGGACTTATTTATCATCCACATCCATGTTTCTTAAAAATGTATTTAAAATCATTCTTACTATTTTACATAATATGGGTTAAATCCATTTATAACCTTTTTTGGCTTTTTATAAGATGTTTATAAAAGAATAATTCCGTCATTTTCCAAACAAGGTCCTTTTTAACCATTTTGACATAATTAAGGTAAGAATGTCTTTTTTTTAACATATACGGAGGGTGTGGCTATTTTCTGCCGTTATAAAATCATCGAAGCTTCCCTTACAATATTATAAAAATATTTTCAAATTAGATGTTTTATTTCATAATTATGTGACTTTTAAATTATTTAAAAGAAAGATATATTTCTCTTAAATAGTTTTGGTTTCATCTATATCAACATCCTTTGATGGATTTTAAGCTTATTTGAAGTTGATTTATTATGATACAAAACTTCCATATTGTATTGAAGGTTTTGTGATTTGTTTGACTATGGATGTGCCATTTTTATACAATTAATGGTTTATGGAGAAAGTATTGAAATTTCTTATGCAAGTTTTAATATGGATGTTTATGTTATGTTTAATCCTTTTCATATGAGGAATGCATTGGACTTAATATGTGATGGGTGGAGCCCGCTATAGCTCCTCGATGCATCAGTAGGTCTCATGAGACAAACTACTGTATTGGTACAAGGCCTTGACAAAATCTTATTTGTAGTCTTGGCACGAGGTCTTGGCTACGTGGTATGATTGTCTGGGATTAGGCATTCCATCATTATGAAAGTGGTTATTGATATTGCATGTGATTATTCGATTAGTAGAATATCCAAGTGAAGACGTAAATGGAATTATTTCATTTTATTTTTTCCATATTAAGTTTAAGTTCAAGTTTAAAAGGCTTTTGTTTTAGTTATATATTTCCTTACATGTTTATTCTTATTTATGAAAGTTTACACTATATTGTTATCCTTACTGGGCATTTGAGCTCACCCCTTTTCTATGTTTTATTTTTCCCAGGATGTGAAGAAGGAATTTATGAATGACCTATAGGGATAGTTTGAGGGGATAAGAGTGTGGACTATGTAGACTATATTGTTGCAGTTTTCATTTTATGATGTAATGTAAAAATTATTAATGTATCTTGTTATTTCAGGTCTACTAAACTAATCGGTCATTCAAGACATGATCTTTCTTGTGATCATTCCAATGTTATGTAATAATGCACCGACTCTGGCTAACTAGGGTCGGGGTGTTACACGCAATATCCAAATCAATACCCTGATGTTATTCCTCCTTTTTTATCTATCACAATACCGAATCCCAATGAGTAAAAATATATTTTTTCCATATTCTGATCAATATAAACAGAAATCCACTCTCTAAAGAGATATTTCATCCATATTTTGTGTTCATAAATAATTGAATCAAAATTTTGATCATTGGTAGGGAAATTTTTCTCCTGTGGTAGTAATTGTAATGAACCATATGAGACCACATATTTCCCTACATTATGAAACATCCCAAACCCATAAAAGAAGAATAAAAGTAAACCTCGAAACTCGATCTTGGTGTTGGAAGAACCAAAATTAGTTCTGGAGTCAACCTCCCCTTTATATCCTAAAACAATCACAAACGTGTGTCATTACACTCAAACATGACACAATTTGGGCTAATGTAAACACTAAGGATGTGATCAAAGATAAATACATAAACAATCCACCTATAATAACTATCCATACACAATATGTTTCAAAACTAAACTATATTATAGGGATTCTCATTGGATATAATAACACGACCCTTTTTAGGATCCACTAGACACCCCTCTAGAATATCAAATTCCCTAGAAATGTAGCTTCATAGATCAAAAATTCATTTTTTTAAATCATATCATTGTGACATTCTTCGTTCATATTTTAAAGAATGATATACAAATGGTAGTTATGATTCCCCCTACGAATTGGATTATAACAAAATATCACCAATGAATCATACAAAAAAATTACAAGAAATGAGGAATAATCCAATCATCAAATCTATTAACTCCACAGGAGTATAAGTACGACCAAATAAAATAACTAGATACTCAAAATTTTCATACCATATTCTAAAAAATATCATATGTATATCCTCATATCTTAAACTCAAATATTGGTACCTTGACTAATTTTCAATATTTGAAAAGCTAACTTCCCCTTGAAGTTGGTAAAATATTTCATTAATAATAGGAAAACTATATCTTTTCATTAAATTTACCCAATTAAACATCTTATTGTAAATAAAATTTTGTAGAATCTCATATTTATTCATAGAAAATATAACAATAGAAAAACATGGTGTCAAGGTTGGATGAACAAAACATTTATTCCTTAGGTCCTTATCCATGAACATCAGTTCGACTAACTCAAACGGTTCAATTCGATAATATAGAATTGAAATTTCAATTATATGATGAAGTATATCAATATAAAAAATGACTTCTATATAGAAATAGGTAAACAATGAAAGTCACCTAAAATGATTTTGGGTCACTCACATACCATTATGGGAAGTTGGCCACCCAAACAATTGTTAATATCATCATGAAAGACCATAGAAAACTGGAATGATATTATTATATTATAGGGGAAACGTGACAGTCCATTCCCAATATGTGGCCGCAATGAACATAAAAGACATTATTCACCCCATCGGTTGGTAAGAACTATACTCGCTGGTGATCATTTTCTATCTTCGTCTTATCGCTAATCATCCACTCCTTATTGATAATCATGTTGAATATTTCATTGTCATAATATAGAAATTCCCACACCACCTTGATGTTTGATATGATCCACTAAAAGATGGGGTAGTTAGAATCTAGTTCAAACCTTGTTACTAAATGTATAGAAAGGAAAAACACTGACAATATATTTTCTTAAAAGAAAACCAACACATAAAACAATTTTATGATAATAATTAATGAGTATCGCCAATTATGAACAATTATAGAATCAATTAGAAAAATATAAACACTGTACCACTAACAGTATTTGATCGTACTATAGACCCATATACACCATACTACATTCAATAATGAATTTTATTGTTGTCTAATCCCAGAGAATTATTAAACCCATGAATATCCACCTCAGTCTGCGGATAGTATTATTACTATTGGGTGAATTTACATGAACATGTGACACCTTGGTGAATATTTATCCTTCCTTAATACCCTCAGATATCCTATCATAACAACATTTTCCATGGATTCATCATTAAAAAATATTAATGTGCTTGGGTGCTTCCACACAATTTATCCTAGAATTAACAAACCACCCACAATGATAAGAAAAATATCATGTTATCCTATTAAATACCTTTAATCAATCCTGGAGAAAAACTAACTACCCTTTTTCTTTGTTTTATATGAATAAGATACATCCTTTATAAAAACTACACTAACTGAAGCTTCGCCAAAACTGATAATCCAAGATTCAAATACCTCAACCAAATATTCTATATTAACTACAACTACAAATTTTAAAAGTAACATGAGAATAAAAAACGACCTAATATTATTTTGATGTCCAAACTCTTCCCTATGACCTCTAGGTACTTGTTATATACAATATGTTGTGTAAGATTCATCAATTCATTAAAATTGGTAGAATACTACATAATGGACTGCTCCCCATTCTCCACGTTCATTATGTCTATGATCATCAAAACATGTATTTTATTAGTGCGTAATTACTAGATAAATATTTCCTTGAAGGATTAAAATATATGTTTCTTGTGTATCATATCGTTCACAATATTGCCCCACCATATCCTTATTAGTCCCTAAAGCATATATGTGGAAAACCCCAATCTATAGTCTTCATGATTCTTCCAGAGATTGACGCTTCTCTAAATAATTTCCAGACTCTCCATAAATTCATGTCTTCCCTAATAACATCGGAATAAGTATTAATGATTCATTTTAAATTAAGATCCATATTTCATTAAATGTCATGGGTTACCAACACCCACATGACCTAGAGTTTAAATAGTTCTAATTTTATCTTCTACAAAAGAATGGTCCCTCATCTGAATTTACTGTAGAACATATCTAATTTATTTCTCACTTAGATTAGGATGAAATATTTTTAGAAGAATTTTCTAACGAAAAAAAAGAAAAATCCAATTAAATCATGATCATATCCCATTAACATAAGACCATATTGATAATACAAAGCGATTATTTAAAATTTAATAATTTAAAACAGTTTAATAATTCTCCAAATGATAGAAATTAAATAAAATATAAATATATAAATTTAAATAGACATCCAATAAAATTAATTCAAATAACCTCAAACCTCTAGTCTAAAACTAGGTAAAATGTTCCTGATCCATCATGGAAAGTGTAGTTCAGTCACTGATGTGAGCAGGCCAATCCAGTATTTTTCACATACTATATGTTTCCGTAAGGTCCTAACTTTTATCTTCAAAATAAATATAACAAAACTCGGGTAATTTTCACACACATGAGACTGAGAATTCAGTCTGATACTATAACATAGCATAAAATCCAATTTCAACCAAAACTTATAGCCATTATAACCATCAAATATTGAGGTGAAACAAATATAATATAAACACATATAGAAAATAGTGAATCAATAAATAAATATAGAAGACATGTGGATAAAAAATTTATATAACCAAAAAAATATATTGCATGCAATAATTGTTTAAACCAAAATGTATTCCAAAACTTTATATGAACAAAAGTCTCCTAAACACCACCCAGTTACTAATACAGAGACAAAAGGACAATGTGAAATGATATAACATTCCCTTCTATTCAACTATATCCCAACATACATCATCTTAAACTACCCAATAGAAATATTAGAGTGTGATAAAATATACCACTACGATACAACCAGAAAGTCATTACATGGTCTAATATCAATTATAAAACATTTCTAACATTAAGAAACCTATTTAAAAATTATTTTTAAAAAGATATTCAAATTTGAAAAACAAATTATTGTTGGTTCTCAAATATTCCTTTTATATTCTAAAAAAAGAATTATTAAAATTATTGGCGATAAAATAGGAAATAATATAATTTAGAAATATTTTAAGTATGGAAAAACATATCTATAAAATACAATCATGTATTCCATGTGTTGAAACATCAAATAAAAACCTTTGGGATATAATCAATTGTAAATACCTTCATGTGACCACAATATTTAAATGACCCAGAAGACTATCGTATGGGGTTTGGATTATGGTTTAATACACACTAGATAACCAATATCCCTATGTAGGCCAAAATCTGGATCTTACTGATATCGTATCCTTCCAAATTCTATCCATGTAAAAAAACAACCACTAGTGCTTCCACACATAATAATGATTCCAATGTTTATTTTTCTATTGAAACAGTGTAACAAAATTTCAATGTTTACAAAATTTATCTTTTAAAAAATGATAGATATTTATGAAACATTCATTTTCGAATATGGAAATCACTTTTATGTATGAAAAATCCATTTCACAACTTGAAGAAATCCATTTTTAATCTAACCCTTATAAAATAATTTATTTTTCTATGATATCCCCTAAAAAATAAATTCCATTTAATGATAAAATAAACCAAATTTATCAAGGTCAATAATAAATTAATTAAAATGACACATTATATAGAAACAACTACCTAAAAAATTTAATAAGTCAATTATCATTCCACTTTGTTAAATGGAAACCATGAGATAAGTGTAATAAATATAGGGAACAATAACAAATAAAAATAGATCGATAGAAAACCCTATCTAATCAAAAATCCAAATAATAATCACATACAACATAGTGTACATGACCAAAAAATGAATAACCCTAATAAAAGGATTCCGGGAGAATCTTGCCACAACAACAGTGATGATTAATCACACAATAACTGATCCAAATATAGTAAAAAATCTACATAATTGACAACCGAGAGCTCTGGGTTGATAGAGAGAAACAACTAGAATAATTAACTAATAATCCCACATACATCATCCTAAAAACCAATATCATAAAATATATATGGTACTACACATTGTGTTATCTAAAATGAATTTTAAAATTTTATAAACATGATTTAATTTAACTAAAATTTTATTTTCACAATTTTAATTATTTGAACTCCAATTAAATGACTTGGGAAAATTTAAACCCTAAACAGGATTCATGAAATCATCCAGAGAATAATAACTTGGAATGTAATCTCATTACATGGAATCTAGTATCATTTTAGACATAAAATAGAACATTTTATGTTGTAAAAATAAAAAAACGATGATAAACAAATAATGAGTAGTGGATTACTTTATAAGCGTTATGAGGTGTTACAAATTTAAATTCACATTTAGAACAATTTCATGAAAAATTATTAAGGTAAATATATTGAGAATTTGAAGGAATAGTTAGTGGATTAGTAACATATAGTAAATTTATACATCTTAAATAATTTTATGAATATCATATATAATGTATACGTTGAAAAATAGATCAACATAATGAATCTACTATATGGTTTTGACAGATAATTATCCACTCAACTTATGGAAAATATATCATTATTAATCATAATAACAAATACCAACTCCCTAAATTTTTAGGTCCTCCCAAAATCATGTGTCTACATATTGAAAATAAGTGAATCCAAATAGTTTATAAAAAAGAGGGTTGAATAAAATATTGTGCACCTCATCATTAGATTGTATAACTATCCCATTGATATAGAGGTTTTGTAACATTTCATGAACATGATTTATTAGGTTGTAACAATCACCCCTGGAGTTCACCAATATTTTTGAATCCCAAGTATATGACTAAAACGTTGATAGATTAGTTTTGAGGATAATATCCATTAGTAACTTAAATTACATATAAATGAAATTCGTATTCCACCAATCCATGCAATCAACTAGTTCTAAAAATTTCAATAGTTGAATTGAATCTTTATAAATAGAAGAACTCAATATATGAATTATCTAGGTAAACAATTCTTTTCCATCACCCACATTGTGGATATATTTGTGGTCACTCATCTTTACACTTTGTATCAATATAATAAATTTGATAACACAATTTCATCATATCCTTCAACATAGCCTTATTACATCAGGACCAACATAAAATTATTTCATTAATATCTCTATATGTAAAATAATTAATCCCAATATAATTGGTGAACCTAGTACACCATTAATCATTATGATTTGATATTTCTTACTTGGTTCATCCCATTTAATTTTTTTAATTTTATTACTCTGCATTCTAGGGGATTTCGAGTCTCTAATCCAAGATATGTTCCTCAACAATATTGTTGGTGGATATGATGAGATCCACATATTATAATATTTATATATCAATCCAATATCATATTCTAAGGATGGTTTATATCATAACAAGGTGTTCTTAAGGATTATAATTTACCATTTTTTATTAAATATTATTATATTTCTTCATTGTAATCATGACTATTACTTGGACCAAACATATCATGAAATTAGTTTAATTAATTAATTAATCTAGTGTAATGGAAATTATGGTGATTTAATTGTAAATAAATGTTAAAAAATACATTAATGTAGTTCAATTTTATATTATTATCATTCATATAATATGTCATCATCATATGCTATTATTATAATCAATACTTCTATGTATGGAACAAAATCTAAATTTTACTACACTAGAAGATCGTTAAATAATATCACCATATCAATTGGTGGAGTTTATATTTCAAAACTAAATAGAATAAATTAATTTAATATATATACTGAAGTAAAAAATAATTCAATTTAATTAATTTTTCATGAAATGTGATAAATAAATCTATAGAGTATTTATTCTAGTGAAAAAATAGAGATTTCTCACCATATATGTGATATAGAATTTTTTTATCTTCATATTCATTAAAATTTATAAACTAATGGGATTGGGACTCTCATGTTACAGTAATTATTCAATTATTAATATTTAGTGAGACATATCTATGTGGTAATCATGGACTGGTTTTGTATATAAACGGTTACACATTGTCAAGAAGCCGACTAGATATACCTGAGGATGTATATCTATATTAAAACTATTACCCCATCAATTATATTAGAATATAAATATATTATGAAATTAATAAATAGGGGTCATATATTCTTAATTGTGGGAATATTTTACGAATTGTGATGTTAGTCCATCACCATTCAAGATTAATAAGACATTTATCTCTTTATAGAACATAATATTGGATTACAGGTGATGACAATTCATTCTTTCTCTATTAGGATCTACTAATAAAAATTATAACTATTGATTCCTAAAATTATAATCATTAAAGGAATCAATAGGTTGGTGGAACTTATCATATACTTTCTAAGAATCAATTTTAAATAACAGCAACAAATTACAAAAAATTGGTTTCTTACATCTCAATACTCTAGATAGAATGTTTTTTAAGGTGATGAACTAATAGAGATGGGTTGTAATGATTTCCAATTCATATAATCATATTTAATTAACATATAAATGTACCATAGAATACTTATACTATTGTTTGTTTTACCCAGTAGGCCCATAGTAACATCCAAATGGTATATCAATGGGAATTAGTGTATTTGATGCTCTAAGGGTATTTTGTTAGATTTCAAGGCCGCACTTATTAAACCTCATGAAATTTTTAAGACACTATAGTATTCTATGATAAATGTATGATACATGGATATTCATTAGGTCTCTATGATACTATGAATAAAACCAATGATGATAATAAGTTTCTATTTGGGTTGTAATATCTATTGTTCTATTACCAATTGCCATATAGGGAAAACAAGTTTGATTATGGGAATCTAGAATAGTACAACAGATGAGTTTTTTCAACGGATGAAATATTTAACTTGTATCATCTTAATTCCCCATGATTTTGGATTTCTAAAACATCATCAATATGAGCATATTCACGGTTATTTTTGACATTAATTTTAGATACAATTATTTCATGAAAAAATTAATTTCATATAGTTATAATTAAAAAAATACTCAAATGTAATCATAAAAATTTCATTTGGAACATTATCATGAGACCAATGAAGATAATAAACCATTGAAAATATAAATAATTGTGAAATGTCACTGGACATATCACTCTGTTTTCATGAATTTTAAGTTATAACAATTAATTACTTACACCACAATTCACCTATAAGTCCATGACTTATTTCTCATGAATTGATTTTACAATGAAACAGCCACACAATGTTTCAAAACAAATAGTCTCATTGACATATGCATGATTAGAAATATATTGTATTGAATAGAGGGGAATGAATATATAAAATCTACCATGGTATCATTTTTATGTTCATTAGGTGTTCATCTCTTATTATTGATAATCCCTACCTTCTTCTAGTATCCTGCAAAATCTAAGATCTTTTAATATAATAAAAATATATGATTCCCCATGAGTTAGTGTATCTTTATTTTTTAAGAATATTTTCACACTCAAATCCAATATGAGTTTATATTTACCTTATAATTTAATCTTATGAATTCCATTAAGATCCAATTTCAATGGAAAATTTATTATTTCTCAATTTTACCATGGTACAATGAAAAATGCACTTAATACGATCAGTTTTTTTTAAAGGGATAAATAAAACCTATGTGATCTTACCTCGAACATAGTTTGATTGACCCCTTAGATGAACTACCCCAAATTGAACATAAATCATATTATCTTTATACTCAAGTGTCCTATAACCATAATTCCTTTATACCATATTCAATTTCGATTATCACAGGCCATATTTTACAGTGGTTTAACAGACGCCATCAACCTCATATATGAATGTAAACGTTTTTTAAGGTATATGCTTGTTAGAAAAATTTAATCATAGGTTCTTCATTTGAATATGCCATTAATAATATAAAGTCCCTTAATTCGCTCATATAAAAATGTTGAAATTCCAACATCAATTAGTGTCATGAAGCATGTGACTAAGATTTTTAGACATCCCATTAAGGTGATTCCCATGATCAAATTTTGTGAATAAGATGAAAAATTAACTACATGAGTATCCTTAAACGATTTTGATCATTTAAGAATTCTTCTAAAGATAAATCCTCACGAATTGTAGGGTGATGCAACCTTTATGGGAGTTTCATTTAATATTATTTAATGTATAATGGATTTAATTTCTCCCACAACGGGGTCATGAAAAATTATTAACTCACTGATCTATATATAGGTCAGAAGGGCCACCCAATTGAGGTCCCATTTTCTGAACCAAAAAATACATAGTGATATCAAGCCACAAAAACCTTTAAAAAATGGTTTTTAGATTTTCGGTTTTTGACCTTTACCATGATTGACTATATTTGAACATATTATACCAATCAAACACATTAGTATTAAATTAATAAATATCATTAAATTATATCCCCCATCACTCCAATAGCTTAATATATATTAAAAAATTTTATATATGCAAAACCTAATGGAAAACACAATGATAAACCATTCTATTATGTCTCTTACTTGGGATAAAATAATTTCCCATCAGATCATCAATCAAAATATAACCCAACTAAACATTCTTCCAATTCCCATGAACTTGGGACTCCACTACAACCATCTGAAACAATTTACTGGTTAATGGTCAATATTGTACTCCACTGAGATCAAATATTATTTCGATTCATATAAAATATCATCCATTAATATATATCTCTGAATTTAAATTCCTCATTGATTAATTACATGGTATATCTTCAATCACGAATTTCCATAATAATGGAGAATCTATCATTCCAAAGATCTATTGATGATTATATGTCAAAATAAACTTGGATCACATGAATGTATTGTCTTAGTGATAAAACCAATCATAAAACTACCAATTTGATCATCCAATCTGTTTACATAGTCTAATTAGTCATTTTTAGGAAAATTGGACTCATACTACATGTAATCCTTGACTGTATCATTGATAAAAAAATTATATGTTCCTAATAAATAAGATATCTATATAATTATACACCAATTTGGTATAATCCCTAACTTTTCCCAATCATGATTTGTTAATTATAGACTATATTAACCAAAAGGATCTTATCATGTATATGATACACACTAAAAAAATATGAGTTTTCAAAAAATGATTTTACCATTTTTCATGAAATAAAACTTCTTCAATCAGGTAGTAGTCATTTTTTAAAAAAAATATAAGACACTATTATTACAGGTTCATTCTATAAATGAACTTATATATCCCATTTTATATTACCATAATATGTACCTCATGTGGAAGAATCATGTTTTTCACTCAAGTATGGAACCTTTACTTTTTTATCTAAATCATATCAATGGTCCTAATATAGACACATAAGGAGTTATCAAAGGTTCAATGGATGTGTGGTGTTTGGTTAGAGCTCAAAATACCTCTTTCTGGGAAAATAGAAGAAGTAACATGGTTTGCACATGGTTAGCACACGACTTTCTGAACCATGCGGATGTTGTTTTTCTGGATAGTGTCACCTTGCACGGTTGGCACACAACCATTCATCCAACCTATGCGAATGACTCTTTTTTCCCAGGATTGGATAGAACCATCTCCCACGGTTTGCGCACGGTTTGACAAACCATGCATATGAATCTTGTGCAGGATGAAAACCTATGGAAAATGTACAAAATCGTTTTACTGGTCAATTATGCCAACCCATTCCTCCCTAATCTATGCATATGTAGGATTTAACTCTTTATGTCTAATTTTGGAGCTTTTTAAAATCCATACTTAGAATTAAGAGATATTCTTCCTCTAGCAACCGATCGAGCATTCGTTCATCACGTTGGGTGGGAAACTATAAGTACCTGAGTCATCGTTAGCCATTCTTGTTTTCTTTCACTCTCAACCTTGATATTACCATGTGAGTGCTTTTCGCTTTCATAGATCTACTTATATCCAAGATAAATAAAGGTATGATACTAGAGGAGATGGATCATACAACCTTAGGGTGGGTTGTCTATAAATAATCCTTAATGTTTTTTGTTTTTTGAATGTTAGTTTGGGGCCCACCAGTTTTGTTGGAATCCATTAAATAAATTAATACACCATGATTATAATCATTAGAATCATATGGTTATTCAACTTCCAAATACGGCATTAGTTGTTATTGGTTTTACACACAACTCAATCCACGTCATGTCAAATGTTTTGTCATAACTGGGTTTTTAGTGTTTCGGTACGTTTGAGCCACTTTTCGGGTCTGCCTTTACATGGCCTTCCTAAAGGTTATTATTCCTATCGTAATTGGCTTGTTATTATGGAGAATTTTATAATGGAATATACCATGTATTCTCACCACTTTACCCACCTAAGTTAAGTGCTTACAAATTTTCATTAAATGTAGAATATGAAATGTGAAATGGAAAGAATACTAAGTATATAATTTGGCCTTATTAAAAGAGATTGAATAGTGGTTACATGTCTGTAGCACCCCTTTATATGTTGATGGAAGGTAGCTGAGTGAACCTCAGTAATTGAATAAGCCTTAATGACTAACTAAGCCTCTATAAAAGGGCTGTAATGCTACATTGCATATCCACACTAATTTAAGTAAAGGATTGGGTCAATGGTTTCAACTCTACATGAACAATCCACACAAATGGAAGGAAATACTTGAACCAAACAAATTATCACATAATTAAAATATCAAATAGGAATGTACTAACTCAGCCTCTCCTTGGATTCTGAGAAGAAAATACCCTGGGTCTCATGAACCCCATTCCAATTCAAGTATTTTGTTTGCTTAGGTTGATATCCACCATGAATCCAGTTCTTATCTATTAGATTGAGTAATTTAATATCTCAATTCATGAGGTGTATGGGACCTCATGGGTTGCAATGAGTTGTTTACTGATTCAATCCATTATGATATAAGTAAATGGGAGTCGTTTTTGGCTATAGGAGTATGGGAACTGATTCATCGGAAATGACTATCCATTAAAAAGTGAATCCAGAATTAAAAATGAATCGGTTTCATATTGGTATTAAACTAATTAATGTTTATGAAAGGTAAATGAGTGAACCTTGGATTTAACTAAAAAATGACGTGAAACATATACTTGAGTACATACTGATACATGGACGTATAAGAGGGTTGTTTGGGGAGCGTGCCTTAGGTAGTGAGTTTTCATATGATCTTTTTTCCAAGTGATTATCTTTCATTGGTTGTATTATTATTTAAGGTGTTTTCTTGGAATTTTTAGACCAATGCCGCTACGACTTCCTCTTGTTATTCACCACAAAGGTTGTGATGAGTATGCTCTAGACATGGTGGGCCCTGATGAACCATTCATACTTTCATGAGTTCTACTAGAGGCAAACCCCATTTTAACTACTACAGGCACTAGTACCCACATTCGTGATAGATTCCTATGTTTGATACAGACTACTAGAGGTGCTTCATAGGTTGCATCTACGATAGCTGATCTATCCCACGAGTTTCAGCATCATCATCATCAAACTTTTATAGGTAATGGCGGATCTCAGGCTGCCAAGTCTTGGATAGTGGAAATTCTGTACATATTTGAGCAACTAGAATCACATCCAAAGATAAGAGTCAGTATTGATACAAACATGCTTCATAATTTGGACAAGAGTTGGTGGGATGTCGTTACCCAGGATGCACATCATCAGGGAATGTTATGGGATGACTTCTAGAATGTCTTCTATGATCATTTCATTCCTTAGTAACTCAAATATGACAGATCCCGAGAGTTCATGTATCCTAATCTTGTTTCAATGTCAGTTATGGAATATTCATCAAGTTTCACTTATTTATAGTACTTTTCACTGCTTCTAGCTAGTGATGAGTATTCATGTGCTAGATGTTTTGAGGATAGGATTCATAACCCCATTAAAACTCATGTGAATTTCTTTCTCCTTTCTACTTTATTTGAAATAGTTTATCAATCCCTTATCACTGAGCGTAACCAGAGGGATAGATAGAGTACTGGGTTTAAAGGATCAATGCTGCGTCTGGCCAGTAGTTCTTCTGGTGGCAGGAAACATTCACTTGAGGTTTTTCGTCAAGGTAGTGGCAACCTAAGTGTTTAGTTTGATAGCTCTGTAGTGTTCCATATGTGTAGAATTCCAGGGAATAAGAATCCCCAATCTGATAGATACCATATAGAGTGTTGGGATTGTGTCCATATAGTTCATCTTCATTGATTTTTTAGACACCTCCACCAAATTTGAGTGGAAGAGGATCAGTGCCAGCTCCACCTTCTGGTGTGACTTCATTTTCACTACGTCCGTCAGGGAGTTGGAGTAGCACTGGAAGATCTAGCCCAGCAGGAGGCTAGGGCTATGGTAGTCAGATCCCAGATCACGAGTATCACCCGAAGAGGAGTCATGATCAAGGTAGTCAATCTGTTGCATAGGGTCATGGATCAGTTCAGTAGCATTCCTTACAGCTGATACCAGAGGATCAGGTTGTAGGACCATCTACAGTGTGAGGTATTATTTTAGTACCCTATACCTATTTCTTTTCTTTGGTTGATAGAGGTACTTAAAAATCATTTATTTCCATATCTATCAGGGAATGTACCGAACTAGTGATAGGGTATCACTATGGTGTAATGATCCTCGATATACCGTTGGGAATACATACCGAGGGCATACACCAATAAATGGACTCCCCCCATGAGGTTGGAAATTAGACATTCTTGTGGAATCAAATTGTTCTAAACATTACGGGATTCTATTTCATTATCGGGAAGGCCTAGATGGTCTACTATCACACATTTTTAGACTGTTATCACTGAATGTTTTATTTTCCATTCCTAGAAGGAAGGATCTATCTTTTCAAATGAGAGTGGGATGGCAAGACTTGGTGAGTGGGACAGAGGCATCATTGTCTTGGTTAAGTGACCTCACAGATTGAAAATCATTTCATGTAGGATCAGGGATTTCTTCAAACTGATTTCCCTCAAGTAGTTGATCGTTTCAGGGAATTCTTTCTTGATTAATTTTCTTGAACACTTCCTAAGAGAGAGGTAGAGTTTACAATATCTCTTGTTCCCAAATTAGCTCCAGTGTCCATTCCATCATACCAGATGGCACCTATTGAGCTTCAAGAGCTCAAGTGGCAGATAGAGGACATAGTAGGAAAATGCTTTATACGCCTCAGTACATTCCTTTGGGGTTCACCCATGCTTTTTGAAAAAAAGGTAGATGGAACTCTACATTTATGCATGCATTACAAAAGGGTGAACCAAATTATGGTTAAGAACTAGTATCCACATCCCTGAATAAATGATCTATTTGACTAGATCTAAGAAGAAATGGTGTTCCCGTAGATCGACCTAAGATCGGGTTATCATTAGGTGTGAGTCAGACCATCATACACAACACATACAACTTTATGTAGAAGTTGTGGTATGTAAGAGTATCTTGTTTTGTTGTTTGGTGTTACAAATCCACTTTCTATTTTCTTGAATTTGATTAATAGTGTGTTCCATCCCTATTTTCAATCTTTTTCTGCGGTCATTGTGGATGACATCTTAGTGTATTCCCACACTCATAACGATGATTACAAACATGTTTAGATTGTTCTGAGTATATTGAGATAGAATCATATTTATGGAAAAAATGCTAAATGCGACTTTAGGATTTACATTGTCCACATATATGGAAATATTATTTCAGAATCAGGAGTATCTATTGACTCTAAAGAGGTTAGTGTTGTTGAGGCCTCATGAGAGAAATTACCTGACGCACGACCTCGAGCTAGTATAAGTTTCCCATTCTTTGCGTTTCTAGTGATATTATCTCTTGGGTGAGCGCTATGTTGTGTATACAGATCACAAGATCCTCATGTTAATCTTTTCATAGAATGACATGTACCTCTAATAGTGATGATGGGTCAAATATCTATAATACAATGATTGTGAGCTTTCATATACACCTGGAAAATCCAATGTAGTTGCAAATACACTGAGTAGGAAAACTAAAACGCAGTTGTTACAAGAAACCAGTGACGAATGGAAGTTAATGGACCTATTTTCTAAACATAATCTATAATTTCATGACGTTCATGATTAGTATTACCTCTCAACTTTAATATTTACCTCTTCCATTATTGATAAGTTGTAGAGTATGTAGTTTTTATATCATGACGGTTTGGCTCTCCGCGAGAGTATATCAAGAGATAACCCACCTTCAAAATGGTCTGCTGACAAAAATGGCGTCTTGCAACTCTGTGGATGTATCTGGGTTCTTGTAGATGTAAGAGAGGAGTTGATGAAAGAGTCTGAGGCTTCCCAATGAATAGTTCATCAAGGAATCTCAAAGATATATCGAGATATTTGATTCCAGAATTGGTGGCCTAGGAGGAAATGTTAGATTACAGTCACTATCACTAGGTGTTCCACCTGTCAGCAGGTCATGGTAGAACACCAGAGACGTTTAGGGTTGTTACACCGGCTTCTAGGCCTAGAATGGAAGCGTGAAGATGTATATATGTATTTCGTAGTTGGATAACCTAGGTCACTGATGGATGTCGATGCTATATGGGTAGTCAGTGACTGACTAATGTAATCAACCCACTTCATTTCTATTTGGGATACATTCACAGATGATGTGATGGGAAGACTTTATGTCCATGAGATCATACGACTACACAGAGTTCCACATACTATGGTTTCTGATAGGGATTCTCATTTCACATCATTATTCTATTAGGGTTTTTAAAATGCTATTGGAACTCAGGTTCTTCAAAGAACAACTTTTCACCCTCATGTAAATTGAAAATTAGAACGGACAATTATTGTTTTAGAAGATATGTACTGAGAATTTTTTTTTGATTTTGGTTGTTCTTCGGATATTCCTATCCCTCTCGTCGAGTTCTCCTATAATATTAGTTCTCAGGAGATGATTCATATGGCTCCTTTTGAGGCCATATATGGTAGGCCATGCTGTTCACCCTTTTTCTGGCTAGAGGCAAGGGAGGCAGCCCTACTAGGTCCTCGTCTTGTTTAAGAGACTTCTAAACTAGTCCATTAGATTAGGAATCGTATGCCTACTACTCAGTCTAGACATAAATCATAGGTCCATTGTCTTCGAACACCAATTGTGTAAGAGGTTGGTGATCATCTTTTTCTTCGAATATTTCCCATGATAGTGCATAAGTAGATAATAATGAAGGGTATGTTGACCCCTCATTATGTCAGGACATTTAAAAATCTATAGAGAGTTGGGCCGATAGCTTATCGGTCGCTACTATCTCAGAGATATCGTTCCATGCACAACGTCTTTCATGTCATAATGCTTCTCCAATATCATGCTGACCCGCATCATACCTTTGATCCTGGGGAAGTAGTGTTAGATGTCGATGCTATCATTGAGTAGTATTGAGTACACATCATTGACCGATGGTTAAATTCTCTCTGAGGAAAGTCTATCCCTCTCGTGTGGGTGCTATGGCAGCATGACCGTGTACAGGATGAGTCGTGGGAGAGAGAATTCAACATACCTTCCCAATGGACAGTGTTTTTCTAATAATTTGTTTCCTTACCCTTAGAAAGAGAACTTAGGGTGATTTCTTTTAATGGGGGCAGACTGTAAGATCCTTGGTTTTCACTCATGTATAGATCCATTAATTTTCGGTCACAATCATTTCATAAGAATAATTATAGATGCCTAATTAGTTAGAAAAGGTTATATGGGTGTCTGTGGATTGTTTGATCATGGAACACCTCTTTTGGGGATAACATACCAATTCAAGAATTTGGGCATGGTTAGCGCATGGTTTACCTAAACGTGAAGATGTTTTTTTCCTAGATAGTGTCACCTTGCAGGTTTGACACAAAACCATGCCGCCAAATTGTTGAAATACCACTTTTTTACCAGGTTTGGATAGAACCATATCACACGGTTTGCGCACGGAATGAAAAACCATGCGGACAAACTATGCATAGGATAAAAACCTATTTAAAATGTCCAAAATGAACTTACTGATCTATTAAGCCAAACCCTCATCCCTAATTTGAGCTTTTGTGGGATAGACCTATTACTCCCTCATTTTGGATATTTTTGAAGATGAAAACATGGAATCAAGATATCTTCTTCGTTTGGCATTCGATCGAGCTTCAATTCATCACAATGGATGGACATAGGTATGTACTCGAGCCCCATTTAGTTGTTTTTCTTCCCATTTACTATCGACCTAGATATCTCCATGTGAGAGTTTTTAACCATTTCTAAGATATAATCATATCCAAGGAAAATCTAGGGCTAATATAGAAGGATAGTTATCTTACAACCATAAGGATAGTGATCTATAACTCATCCATAATGTTTTTTGTTTTTTGGAATGTTCATGTGGGGCCCCCCAGTTTCATTGGAAATCATTTCAAAAATTAATATTCCATGATTATACTCATTATAATTGTATGGTTATCCCCTTTTTTAATATGTGATTATTTTTTAGTGATTTCACCCACAACTCAATCTACCTCATGTCAGTGGTTATGTCTTAATTGGGTTTTTAGTGTTTTAGAAAGTTTGATCCACTGTTCTGGGGTGCCTTTACTTGACCTTCCTAAAGGTGAGTCCTCCTATCACAATTATATTGTTATTACTATGAATTTCATAATTTCACGTACCATGTATGATAACCACTTGACCCACCTAAGGTATGTTGTTACAAATGTTCATTAAATGTGAAATTTGAAAAGTTAAACGGAAAGTATACAATGTATATAACATAGCCTTATTAAAAGTGTTTCAAAAGAGGTTAAATATAAATATAACCCCCTTTCATGTAGATGGAAGGTAGCGGAGTGAACCAAACTAATTGAATAAGCCTTCATGACTATCTATGACAAGATTAAATTCCTGCAATGCTACATAGCATATCCACAAAAATGGAAGACAAGGCATGGACCAATGGTTTAAACTATACTTGACCTATCCATACTAATGGAAGTCAATACATGACCCAAATGATTTATCACATAATTACAATATCAAATAGGAATGGACTGACTCGGGATCACCTTGGATTTGGAGAGGAGAATAACTTGGGTCTCAAGAACCCCATTCCAATTCAAGGACATGGTTTTCATAGATCGATACCCACCTAGATTCTACTTCTTTTTTATTCCATGGATTACTGATATACTACCATTGGGTCCCCTTATTATTCTAGGATTCCTAAGGCACACTCCTTGGATCCATCATTGACATGTATTTTCCTTGGAAACACTTTTTTGTCCCAGTCCATTCATAGCACTGTTTTACCTTGGATTCACTCCTTCGACTTAGTAGCTGCCTTATTGTGGAATGCCTTGGATTATGCTCCTTGTATTACACTCATACTCCATATCTTGGATCAGATACTACTGATTTAGATTTCTATGAGTTTACGTTACCATGGATTTTTACCCTTGAACTCCCTCATTGGATATGATTGGCTGGTTTCCTTGTTACATCTCGGGACCTTCACTACTTATACTATTACAAGATGATGTATGTGTTTTCTATTCCTCACATGACCTATTAAAATTAAATGGTAATTGATTATTTAATGAACTGGTGATATTTTCAGACACCAACTGAGGGATAAAGAAGTTACATGGTGTTTAGTTATTTTTTACTACTTGCTTAACATTATATATAACCATTTCTACACACTATTATATTCCATTACATGGGCCGGATGTTATAGACTACATTGGTGGTGTCCCACTAAGATTTATCTCACACCCTCTTTAGGCATCATTTGGTACCCTGAGTAGATTACCTGGTTTTATGTATTGACAAAGGGAAGAAAGAAGCTTCTAATACTTTATTGTGTGTCGATAGGATGGATCTTGATAGCAGATGACTGAGTAGGATCTTTGAATGCTTGGAGTAGACTTTTTCTTCTTTTACCTTGTGAAACAAGCTATGAAAATTGTATTTTATCCATGATTTCTTGTTTCAAGTGACATTAAATTACATCATCACTATTCCAGTTGTTATAGTTATTGTTATTATTGTTTATCTATTGCAAAGTTTTATTCCGCTATTTATATATATTGTATCAATTTTTTGATATTTATTTATTTCCATTTCCACTATGCTATACTCTTCTACTGAGGGCATAGTCTTCCCACTAACACACCATATTCCCTTGGTACTAGTCGGTAACCTCTAGCATTTTGGAAGTTGTACATGAGGCCATGTGGCCCACCAAACTCGGGGGACACGTTAAGTGGCATCTGGGTCTGGGTTGTCACATCATGTATTCTTATGGGTCACCATTCTACATGGTATAAATATCCCATTATGGGGATACATAATAAGATACAAAAAAAACACTTCTATAACTCAATGTCATCTTTGGAATCCATAGATGGTGATGAATTACATAGAAAATTCATTATATTTTTAGAGCATTTGGTAATGAATTAATTAATATGGGTTGGTAGCGTGATCATACCATATATAAAGATAATAACCCCTTTGATACATTTAGATATTCATGTCACTGGATGTTTTTTATAAATTATTTTCATTATATATATTGATGACATAACTTTTCAGAATGATTTAATAAATGTGTCTTAAATAATTGAAAGATTAACTCACTATGACATAATATGATTTATTAATTATCATGTTCCTCCATCCTCTCAATATCTATAGTCAATTCAAAGCATCACATGTTTATGAAAATGGATTCCATTCTTGGTGAAGTGGGTTTATATCCAAATAAAAAGTGACCTAGCATGTGTGGGGTTACAATAATAGAAAACAATTTAATAATAAAACCAACTAGTACTATGAATTTCACAATGATATAGTATCCATAAAACATATAATTTATAATAGTTTTCTAATACATGTTAATAAAATAAAAAAATTCTCCTCAAAAACACAAGGAAATTTTTTTAATGTAAAGTGATTTTACTCTTCCTACAAAATTGTAATCTATGATACAAGGTTTTATGTTATTATATTTTAATAAAATAATAGAAATTAATATTTGAATATAATTTTAAAATATGTTAGAATGATATTACATAAATATATATATATTTCCATTAAAAGAATAAATAAATATTTTTTTCCTTGTTTCTTAGTATTGGTAAAGGATATTTGAACCCCATGAGAAAATTTGAAAAATATTGGTGATGTTTTTAAGTAATATAATGATTATTATTACTTATAAAATAATATATTATTACACACATTACAAGGATTATAGACATTATGGAATTTTTTGTGAGTGAAATGAATATATTATAATGTGGTTATGATTAGTTATACATAAAACATATTTGATATTTGTGAATGTTTGATTTTAATAGTCTACAAAATCTAGGATTACTATTATGTGTTTAATATTTAGGTAAGAAGGATGTTTTTTAGTAAGGTTTTGATAGAATATTATGATAATATAATATGTGTAATTAAATCCATCATAGTTATATTTTAATTAAACAAATCATTTGAGTTAGAGGATTATTTGAATGAAAATTATTTTTTTTAAGACCATAATTTGAAAATTTTATTATTAATGGTTAAATAAACCATCATGGTGATGGTAATTGTTAAATAATCAATACAATATTGTAAAATTATTCCATTAGACATTGAAAAATGTGCATATGTGACTAAAATTCCATTTCCAGAGAGTGATGCCCATTTTTTCTACACCGTAGTAATATATATATATATGTATGTATGTATTTATGACCACAATTAGTTAGTAGTTTCAAATTAAATTTATAAATGGGTTTTAAGGTCAAAATGATTTTGTGTTGGTAAATTTTATGGCTGATATTATCCTGTGTTGTTGAATTAAGAATTAAATAAATTTTAGTCAAGTGAATTATGGGATTGTGTGGATCCATATCAAGAGAGAGATATCATATATTTTTCAATAAAATAAAAATGAGGATTTGTACACAGATGGTTTAAAAAAAATATTATGAGAGTTATTAGACAAAAAAATATATAATAACATCACTCTTTGGATTATTACTATTTCTACTGGAATTCAATATGTTGGAATATATTGAATATTATACAATTTTAAGTATTAATCTTAAAACACCCTTACTAGTAGAAGTATAATGTTATACCAAATGAATTTCAGTTGTCTCAGTTACTGTAATGTACATAATTATAACTTATTTTTAACAATGAATTAGTTATGGAATTTAAAAACCTTAGAATGATGGGGATGTTATGTTTTTTTTATTTTAAAATTGGGATATTATTTTTCTTCCTTTTACAGATTGATTAGTTTTTTAGTACATAAAGAGGATCATTGTTATGTTTATTAAAAATTATTGTGGTAAAAAATAAGATTAATGATTGATGGGAGACAATAGAAAAAATTTGATTCTTCATGGTATCCCACAAGAGGTTTTATTTTCTACGATATATTAGTGTCTCACCACCCATACTATTAGTATTTTAGGTGATTAATTCTGTATTGGGAGATAATAGATCTAAAAAGGACCTCAAACCATTTATTATGAATTAGATTGAATGGGGTAACATTTTATTTAGGATCATTTCTTATGGGTTCCCCATTCTCTAGCCACTCAAATGTTAATGCCGAAAAACAACCTCCTCAATTCCTTACAATTTGGTCAGCTTTTATATGGGTAAATTTGTCATTTTATTTCATAATGATCTATAAAGAATCCCTCTGATCTAATCCTTTGGTGTTGTTCTTATATTTTTGTTTCCATTAATTGAAAACTAGGGATCTGATGTTTAAATTACATTATAGCATGGAGGAATCATTATAATAACATTGGCCTCTATTACCCATTTTCTAGGTGATGTGACATATGTATGGGTTTCACAATTATATTATTAATTTGTTTGGATTCATCACTTGGAAAATATATTTATATAATTTTGTGATTTGGGGCTAAATTAACCATTGATTAGAGTTAAAAAATTATGGATTTGGGTTAGGTTTTCTTCAGTGTCTGTAGAGTGGAATAAAACCCCATGCATGATGTTTTATTATCAATTACCAAAATTAAATTTTTCTTAAGGTTTTCCAATATTATTGTTGGTTTTTAAATCATATTTCATTTATATCTCAGAATTATGATGATTCATTATAAAAATGATTCTGATTATTGTTTATTATACTTAATTGGCACATTGATAAATATTTGGACGACTGATAGTTGTATATTACTTCTACACAGTGTAAATAATAATTTTATAGCTTAAATGGGACAAACTTATTCGATATTATGTTATAAAAATTATAAATACGATAATTGACAACATGACCTAATGATGACACATTTAAATATATGTAGAAGAAACTCATATTGCAGTAGTAGTTAATGGGGACCATTTTACATTCTAAATTTATTTTACTATTAAATTATACAAGATTGTTTTAGTGGGATATTTTATAGATTAATGGGAGGATTGATATTGGAAGTAAATTTTATTTCTACAACAAAATAAATTTAAAATTTAAAAATTTCCTAAACAATGTATTTTTTTTCAAATACAACAGCAAAAGAAAAAGGAATTTAAAAATGTTGATTTTAAAAACATATTTTGAGAGGGAAGACAACATTTTAAATGGATGTTTATAGGATTTATAGATAGATAACGAATGGATGTATATGTACCAAAACATAATCCTTCTTCTTGGTGTTTATATTGTCATACAAATAATAGGATTCTAGTGAAATTATTGATTTTTGGTGATCTAAGGGACCTTTTGAAATCATCCTTTATATGGTGTTTGAGTCTAAATCTCATAACTATCAAATAATTAATAGTTTGATTCATGTGTTACAGTTAGACATTGAATATAAGATCATATGTGGATGACATTTTGGTCTTTTTTCACCATTCGATTATTTGGGATATTATGACATTGATCATGTCCTTATCGATAATTATAATTTTTGTATTTTGATGAATGAATTTTTTTGGTGCCTAGTTTCCAAATTACAAAAAATAATTTCAATCATGAGTGATGTTAATGTGTTAGGTAATATATTGAGAAAGGTATGTTTTTTTTATTTTATGGCTACACTCATCAAGGATATTACCTATACTATGTACATTTTATTTGTAGTATGACATATTCAATATGAAGTTATGATCAATAAGACAATTGTATTGCTTGCCTGGGTGGATTGAATATCTTCTTGATTGAAATTGTTTTATAATATTTTGATATTTATGGATTGGGTATATATCCTAACAGGAGTTTTTATTATCTATAGAAAATTTGTAATGGAAAATTAAACTATAGGTGGGGGATTTATTATTTTGAATTCTCTAATCATTTGGATTGAGAACACATAGAAATATTATTTTAAATGATTCATTTTGATGTGATTATTTTTCATTTGGTGATTATATTCGTAAAAAATTTACTCTTCCATGATGTTGGATAGAAATTTATTGATGGTAAATTTTTCTCCATGAATGTTTGAGGATAAAATACTGGTGATATAGATTTTCACATGTGACATTGTTGGCTCAGAACATATATTGTTTCAAATGTGATAATAGATATGATAATAAATATTTTTGTGATAATTCGTGTGATGCATCAATTGAGGGATAACTATAGTTATGTTTTAGTATAATACAATGGATCAATAAACATCAATTTATCAATTTATTTCACTTATTTAGAGTGACTAACAATGAAATATATACATATATGATAATTATATACTACTTTTTATGGTTTTTTATAATATTTTTTCCATGAGGACTAGTGGAGTGAGATTGTACACGGTTTGAGAGTGGATATTATTATGTCATATCTAAATGAAGCACTATTTATTATTCCAATTTATTTTAACATCATATTTATTGAAAATATTTGGATAATTAATACCTTGTTCACTATATTTGTACATTTTAAATATCATATATATGATTTAATAGTTTTACAAAAAAACATCGAGTGTATATATTTCTAATATACTCTTTATTTACTATGAAATCTGGGTTTGTTATTATTAATTAAAAGTGAAGTGAATATTCATTAATGTGGGGTAGTGATGATAAATTTTTATAGATATCAATGAGACCTATTATGAATGGTATCCAATAATACAAGAGATTTAATGATTTACAATGTATTATAACATAAGTTAATATGAGTCATATAATATTGGTAGGTAGGACCTTACCTCTCTTGGCTTCTATTTGCCAAATCTTAATGGTGTCTCAATTTTTTTTTCATTATAACCCACATGTAGGGTGTTTAATGCACATACATTGGATATGAATCTGGGTAGGTTGAGTTCATCTCACAATTGACATGAATGCACTATAATATTACTCATGAATTATAGGATCACTTGTAATTAGTGTGTTGATCTCAGTATGATAATCCAAATTGGTTATGTGGCCAACCCTCTACCTATAAACAAAATATAATTTTTTACAAGTTTGAACCATCGTGTTTCATTTTAGTTCTATCTATTAACTTGGAGAAGGAATTGTAGCTCATGAGAAACAATGTACTATAGGTTGATATTTCAATTTGAGGTACAGTGGTGAGTTGGTCCAGAGGCCAACACATTTTTTTTCATTATCACTATATATTTTTTACTCAATAATTCATTATAAATACATTGATATACTGATTATACAATTAATCTATAACATCTCTATTTTGTTTTTCAATGCCTTCTACATGTATGATAAAAATAAATTAAAAAATTATCAACCTCTTGGATTATTTTTTAATTTTTATAGATTCATCATGTTTCCATTCTATTGAATGGTTCTATTGATATAGTTTTGGTTTTATGAAAAATGATATGCATTATATTTTAGTTAATAGAAACCCCATAATATTTTTTGAATCTTTACAATTGTTGGAATATTTAGACATATCAGAAGGTACATTTTATGTTAGACAATGGACATATTTTAAAACTATTAATGTTAAAAATTACAACGTAACGATACATGTATTATAGTCTGTAACATGATACATTAATTAAAAATAATTTGCGAAATGTTTAAATAGGGTAATTTTGGACATGGAGGGGTGGTATTTTAATCATCCACTGTTGTTATTTTCTATAAGTTCACATGACATGTGATACCCCACCTATATCATTCCCTCCTTAATTTTACAATGGTGTTTGTAATTTAAGGTCATTTTTTTCAGCGGTTATTGAGGGATACCATTTTTTTTATTTTACACTAATAATTCATACTAATTAAATTTTGGTGATATTTATTAGAGATTCTATGTAAAATAATTACATAACATTGTCGAATATGATTTTTTAAAATTTTTATTTCATTTACATTGGAAAGAGGATTCTTGAGATGGAAAAATGATTTTCAATTCTATTCATTTTTATAAACTAATGACACCCAATGAGTTTTCTGCGGTAATACATTAATTTTAAATTAAAATAATTAACATTCACATAATATATTATGATATTTTTACTCATAAGATATACGAGAAAATATTTGTGTATTTGGAATATCATTTCTTATGGTTTTATATCCATTACACCTATCATGGTGTTTCTCTAGGTTTATACGAGTCATGTTAGTATTGTGTGGATATAATGGAATGTGAAATTGTGGGTATTTTAATATACTTTCGGTCTCATTTATAAAATGAAAAGTGCTGAATAATATGATTATTATGTGGTTTGTATAATTGTTGGAGTCTTTTACTCAGTTTTTGTTTTTTATTTGTGCAATATTTTGGAATTGTGGGTTATTATGTTATATTTATATTCAACAAATATAATGATAAAATAGATTTGAAAAATTTGTATAACTATTTAAAATGAAATAGTTTAATGTAACCTATTTCAGTTAAAAATATATATTTGGTTTTAAGCAATATTATATTATTGGGCTCTATAATTGAATGTGGATTAGGGAACCATTTTACTATTAAAATGGTTAGCCATGAATAATATTTTTGGATTGTAAAAAAATTATTTTTTAAAAGGAATTTTGAAGGAAAAAATATAAATTCAAATGGATTGATAAATAAATATTCATATAATGGTAATTAATATAAGATAAAATAATTTTAATTTATTAAAATGGTTTTGAAAAATTAACATCGTATGGGTATTGGAAAATATTATATGTATAAAATTGTTATGTGATATTTTCATTTTAGTGGTTTGTTTTATAGGTTCTCTAGTGAAATAATATTTTATCAAAATAAATATTTACATGACTTAATATATTCAGTTTTGTGATAGGTGTGTCAGATTAGTTAGTGTTGTGAGTGGATTACCCTATTTAGAAAATAGTATGTCGAAAGTTGAGAGATATACTCAAGGGTTGTGTGATGGTCTTATTATATTTGGATTATAAAGAATTATTAATTAGTGTCTATAATATATTAAATGACTTTTATTTGAAATTTTATGATGGATTAGTATTATGGTATGTGATAACCATATGGAATATTTGAGACACGTTTTATAGTCTACTTGATGGGTAAAATTATTACTATATGAAATTTTGGTGGTGATTAATGTGTAATGTGTTGTACCAATAATTAGTTATTAATGGACGATGGTGTGGAAGAAGAAAATTTAATTATTTATTTAGTTTTTTTAGTTTTTTAGATTATTAGAAGGGATAAAAAATAGACTCCCTTGTTTTTTTACAACCTTCTTCATTATATGAGATATATAAAATTTGTGAGTAACCATTTAAGTAAGTATGATTTAAAAAATGGCTTAACATATGGATTTTACATCTATGATAACCTAAGGGATAAAATATGACCATGATAGAGTATAAATATATAAGGACTTTTGTGTTACATTTAATATTATGTATTGTGTTACTGGTATTCGCTATGATGTCAGATATAGAGATGATTTAACCTATGACTGTTGTTTCTCCAAATAATTTACCTACCTCAAAAACAATTGGAAATAGTGATATTATTCACTAATCTATAGGTGATGTAATGTTTGATCTCTAAGAAGATGGCATAATATCTAATATGAAATATTATCGTATTCTTTTAAAGAACACAAATATAATTAACGTGGTGAAGAAATATAATAATGAGATGCCTAGTATTATGTTATGATTGGTGTTTTATATGTGATATCAATATATCACAATGTCACAAAACCATAACATTGGGTGATCCAACATTTGATAGGAAATGAGACATATATTATCGAGTAAGATAACATGCTGTTAATTTTATTTCAAAATAATAATATGAATACAGGTTAGATGATGTTTTTCATATAAGATTATAAAATATCATTATTAAATATTATTATTTGTACCAATATTTCTTTACCAATTATTATGTATCATGAGATCTACATTTTGTTATTATTAGATTCATTTGGCCATCTTTGACCCCCATTCAAGATTTTTTATCATTTAAAAATAATAACAAAAAAAATTATGATATAGTTAGTAACCCATTTTATATTTATAAATATTTTTTCTATTTCTCAATATATTTTAAAATTTGGTAAATGATGTATTGTCAGATGAAAAATGGGTCAATTGGTATTTTGACTAGATGAGCGAGTCTGAGTGACGTGTATGTGACATGTGATCATTATATCCTATAAAACATGATAAGAGTTTCATTCTGGAATACATACCAAGTAAAAAAGGTTAATTTGTTTTTTATTTTTAGATCGAAACATATACAATGGTATCATAAAAGATCATAGTATCCTTGTTTCTAGATTTTTTATGTTTTATACAAGAGTGTCAGGCATGTTTATTTTGTATTAGTGGGGATATATTAATTTAATGTAGTTTTTAGAATTATGGGATGCTAGTGGAGGACAAAATTTTAAATTGTAATATTAAATATGTATGTTAATGTTATCATTGATATGAATTAAAATTTATATGAAACCACGTCAGTGTGGGGTATTTTTCTGAGAAGATCCACTATATGCATATTTGTACAATTAAAATTTAGTGTACTATAGCACCATCTTTCTTCATGAGTGGATTTGGTATCACATGCTCTATTTGTCTACATATTATAATAGTTATTAGAGAAATCCAACATATAGTGGGAATAGTTTTACATCTCTATGTATATCAATGATCTTCATGAACAACATCAATATATTCTCTCAAATTATTTTCCTAAATTTTCTGTTATTTCAAAAAAAAATTCATGATTACAGTTTGAATTTTTTTAATAATAAATATATAATATGGTGTTCAATATATTTATATAAAAATTCTCAATATCAAATATGGATAAAGAAAATAGAAGACTAAATTTTTTATGATTGATTTGTTTTGAGTTTAGTTTCAACAGATTATAGTTCAAGGATTTTATTTCTTAAAAATGATATATATGTCCCAAATATGTGTTCAACCAGTAAAGATGAATATGATATTATGTAAAATAATAGAATGTATGGTTTTATTATTTTTACATATAACACCAATATGTAATATGGTGTTCCATATTATATTATACAAGAATATATAAGAGTTGCGGAAAAAACATTAAAAGATAAATTAGAATATATAGGTGTTTAAAAATTAATTATTTTATAGATGTTCATTTGATGTCTTGTTTATTTTATGGTAGATAATTTTTGGGATCCATAATTCCGAAAAATGGTTGTTAATTTTCTATTTTTGGTTTAATTATCTTATATCACACTTCACACAAATTTTGAGAATTTGGGAATAATTTCCCAACATAAATAGTATATATACACGGCAAGTTGGCTCATGAAATAAAACCATGCATGATTACAACATTAGACCAATGGTTTATTTACAGTGCCCAATATAAAGAACATAATCAAGTATATGGGCTAATAATTTAAAAAAAATCAAAATATTTTATAGAAAAAGTCTCTTTTTTTAGAATGTATCCCACTCCCCTTTTCCTATATTATATGCTTAAAAGAAGCCATGTATATCTAACTATCCTTTCACATTTTACATTTATTAGATCATTAATATATCATCTTTATTAATTATGTAATTATACCTATATTATTCATCCCATAATTTTTATTTAATTCCCAAATATTTTATTTTTTAGTGGGGTCCTTAGGATCCATCTTAATTTGATTTTCAATAGTGATTCGTTATTTTAGATTTTATAATCTTATATATAGTTTTAATTCTATACATTTTATTTGGATTTACCATTTTATACTATTTTAATTATGTTCTTGTAATTTATTCTATACGATGCATTAATTTTACATATCCTATGGATGTAGGTGGATTTTTTTTATTTCACAGAAATTGAACACATATTGGTACTATATTTTATGATTGTATCTAATTTTTAATTAATTAATTTTGAATTACTATTGAATACATGGGTGTTCGTAGATCAAGTTCCTAAATACGTTTTCAATGTTTTTTATACATAATAATTGGGAATAAAATTCTAGAAAATGTTCATAGAAAAATGATTTTTTGTTGATATTTTGATGATTAATTGAAAAATATTGATATTTTGATAGTTTGAAATTAAATTTTTATGAAATACTTAAATTTATAGCTTATAATAATATTAACTTCACTATATAATAACCTCTTGGTTTTTATATTTTTATTATTATATCAATATGGATGTATTTTATAAGATTGGACAATTTGTGAATACGTAGTATAAACTTTATATAAAAGGTTTTAAATATTGAGTAGTGAGTAGAATCCTATATATTTTTAAATAATTATTGGGTTAGAAAACAACTTTGGAATAATTTTGAATCTTGTTGATAATCTGGTGATTTATTTTAATCAAGTTATAATATGAATTACTAGTGCCTATTGTATAATTTTCACACTAAATATTCATTTTCCTTATGATGGGATTAATCTATTCTATAGAAAAATTATTGTCAGGGTTGAATTATAATGCTTTCATGAAGCTTTTATGAGTAATGATTCTTAATGTATAACATTTTGAACTATATAGAACATTTTATGATTTGAGATAAATGATGATGGTAATTAATTTTAGTGTTATAATTATTAAAATATATTTTCTTATTTTCAAAAGATATTTTTTCCAATTAAATTAGTTTTACATAATATCCCATTACACTTGAATTCAAAAAATATGGAATAATTATTAAAATATATTTAAAACTAGTATTTTATAATTTATTTTATAAACGAAATTGCATAGAATAATTGATGGCCTACAAAGGGGATTATTTTTCACATCATACATATACAATATTCTGCGAGTCATTATTTTGTCTCATACATAAAACATAATGGAACTTGTTTTATCTATCACAGAGGTGGATGATTTTTTTTATTGGTTATAATGATGTTGGAATGTTGATAATTCTCACTGTTCATATTGGTATGAGGTTCTTAGGAATATTTTTGATTATGTAGAGTTTCTAACACGTGTATTCATCCTTGTAATAAATATTTTTCACTTGATAATTATTTTTATTCCATATTCATTAATTATGGATAATATTTTTCAAAACTCATCATGTTTTGTGGGAAATAACATGAAATATGGTATTTTTGAAACATTCATTTTTATTATAATAGATATGCAATATAGTAGTAATATAATTTTTATTGACTCATATTTTGAATATATTAATTTCAGTAGTGAGACTCACCAGATATTATTGAAATGAAATGATATATTCTTTTATAGATACATATATTATTTTATTATATTATATTTTTAAATTAATAGTTTTTTTTCAATATTTTCACTTATTTACTTCCTCTACAGTTCAAGAATATGCTATAATCCATTTGTTTGTCTATAAAAAGCATCAAGAGAGGGAAACCTAAGTTGCAGTATAAAAAATTTACATCATGAATAACTTTTATTATATATTTTTGAAAAAATGTTGGTTTGAGATATCATCATCTAATATGAAAGGGTAATATGTGAGGAAGTGTCATTAGAAAAACATTTCATTAAGATCCTTGAGATATGACGGGATATATAAAATGATTATTTTATATATATATATGTTATCGTTGTTTATCATGATTATTTAATGTAACATATTTATGGATGTTAATAATAATTTTAGAATATTTTATAGGAAATATTTATATTGGAGAGAAAATTGGGGTAATATTTATCTCACATAGTTAACATGGATGGGTTATAAACCATGTAAGTGCACATGATAATCACTATATAAAATCCATATTGATTGGATGTGCTCAATTAATTGTCATTAGATTCTGTATCACATAGTTTATGTATAAAAAATCCATCTATTATATTCAAATTTTTTACTGTAAATTATAAACAACTCAGCTAAGAGATATTAATTATTTATGACAATTAATGATATTTTTATGATGATATAATGAAATTTATTTTACTTATCTTTATTTTCATTTGTTTTGAATTTATAATTCGAGGATTAAATTTATTTATCATTATTAAATTTGGTGTAGTGTTATAAAACCCAAAAATATTATGTAAACCCCATAAGAGGGAGTGATGTATCATTTCCTCAAGTTAATCCTCATATTTATTAAAATCAAATTGATTGTTTTATTTGAATAGTTTAATCTATATTCTAGGACACTATATTTATCCCAAATCCAACTATATATCAAGAATTATATTCTAATAATCATAATACCATCACATTCAATTTTTATACAGATCCTCAATAATGAAAATAATGATGACTATGTATTTAAATATTTATTCATTTTCTGGAATATACGGAGGCAAATTTTTTATATTATTGTACATTCATTCTTGATTTCCATTACAAAAAGTTATGGGATTACATTTTTTTAATTCTTCATTTGTTAATCTTATAGAATGTATTCATGTGTTTCTTACGAAAAATATTTCCCATAGGCCATGAATATGGAGAAGTTAATCGTCTAATTTTTTCTGAGTAATGGGATCAACATGTATTCTAATGTAAAATTAGAAATATCGATATTGTATAACATTTTTTAATTCATATCACCAATGATGACATAACATTTCCAAATTTGGATATGGGACATTTAGTTTATGTAATATGAAATTTTCTATTACCTTATTTCCGAATTATACATGATATCTGTAAATAAGGATATCATGGTTGTAACACAATTGGTTGAATTATCTATAATTAGAGGTGATTCTTATGCTCAGGGATAGAATGATGGTGAATTCAAATGAATTAATTGGAATCATGACATTTATGTAGAAATAAATAGAGGTTTTATTATATGGAAGTCATAGTATTATATCATTGAAAATAAAATAAACTACTATTTTATATTCAATTATTATTCCATGATTGGAAAATCTAAAACTTTTTCAAATAAACAACCAAAAACATTGAATTGTTATTTTTATTTGGGGAAACCTTATAAATTATACATAGTCAATCATATGTAAAAGAGAGATGATTGATGAAATATAATTCCTCGCATATAGAGAGACCCAATTCCCCAACGTATAAATGTAGATTTAATTCAGCTTGTTCTAAGAGATATACAATGAGTGAGCATCAATTTAGGGAGAATTATCTAACTTATTATGAATATAAGAAATTATTTCAAATATAGGAAGATCTCAAAGTGTTTAAATATAGACAAACTATATTAGGTTGTGCCATTTCCATGCATTATTTATGTATATAGTATTATTAAATACACGTTTATCAAATTATTTTATCCATGATAAGAATGAAATTTTATTTAATATTCTATATAAACCAATTACATAGGTTAATATAATTATATTTATTTATGGATGAACTATAATAAGTTATTACATATATTTCATGTGTAATAGTAATATTTTATGATACACTTACAAATGATTTTCTTTTTTGGATATGTACATATAGGATATCTTCATTGGAATGGATTGGACGTTGAAATTCAATTCCTATAATGAGTATTGTCTTTAAAGGGACATTATACCCTCATATGATGTGAATTATTATTTTCTTAAATGTGCATATGATCCTAGGTAATGCGTAGGTGAACCTTTTCTACCTGATGTTAATGATTAGTCATTCCAACAAGAGCCCCTTTTTGTAAAACTTATTAAATCGAACCTAGGGGATTATATTAATCGTATTGTTAGTGGTGTTCATATTTTTCCCTAATAAATTATATTACATTCCTACAGTGTAAAATATAATTATATTTTTAGATTTTACATAATTAATGAGTCTGGTATCGTTACCTTCCTATAATACACAGTAAAAGAATTCAACATAGATTCCATCTAAAAAAACATAAAACAGATAAAAAAATCATTATATTTTCATGGAAAATATTCTTGAAATAAAACATGATTTCTTCTTTGATTCTACTAATCCTTAAAAACAATAAAAAATATTATAATAGTTTGTAAGAGCATTTAATGAAAAGTAATAAGTAAATCCATTAGTGATCTAAAAACATTAAAACCTATAAAATGTATACCTTTTTAACATTATTCATTGAGTATATAAATTAAATCATACGTACATAGTGGAAGCATATATTTTCTCCAAGAAAACATTTAAAACCCATAAAATGAAAATTGAAATATTATATATAATTTTTATGAATTAAATTCATAACACATTTTCTATCATTTTTGAAATAATTAGATCGCATATAATTCTATTGGTGTAACCTGTAAGGTTAAATCCATCCTTATTGTCATTTAGGATAAGTAACATTGTCTAATGCATTGTATGTAATTTCCCAAACTAGGATCCTTATGATGGGGCACCATGAAGGTCGGCCACATGACCTAAGGAGTCCCTCTTCGTATGGAAGAGGGTTCCAACAAGAATTGAGGGTCTGGTATGTTAGACATTGGGAGACTATACCCTAATTTATAACAGTAAAACAAAATTGTATATCGATAAAAACAAAGTATGTATATATAACCCGAAAAATACCAATGTCATAAGATCACCAAATTAGAAAATACAATATTAAATTGAAAGGGAAAATATTCTATGATAATATAAGTGTCAAATTTCATAGATGAAATTAAAAAAGAACACATTAACGAATCCCTAGAGGGTACCTAACCACATATGGTTCCCTCTTCCAAGATCCAACCCCAATCCACAATATAACATAGGGCCCATGACTTTACTTGTCTTCCAATAATATGTTCTATTCACGTACCAATCAGACATCTAGCGTAGTGTGTCAATACAACTTAATAGGCCACCACCAATAGTTTCTAAATGATTTATAGACATTTATTGTGTATGAATTTCTCTAAATAAAAAAAGATTATGTGTAAAACAATTATCACACTATCATTAATTATTTATTTAATCATATTAACTCCATAGTTCCCCACAGATACCCATATATTTATACCAGCTTCTGATTGTGCTATAGTCCAATGTTTTCCCTAGGTAATATCATATCATAATACAAAATTCAACTCATGATGGAGCTAGAAGAATTCAAACCTAATATGATATATCATTTCTCGATTCGACTCATTTCTGACTTTGGTGAATTATTAAATGCGGCCATATATCATACTTCATTTGTTACCATTTTTTTAATTCACACATAATTTCCATAGGTACCAATAAAAAATTCAATATTAATATGAACATGTTACAATTCATACATCTTAATCGAATACCAACGTTCTGATTCATTTACACATAAGTATAGTGAAAATGTAACAATTTATACATATCAAATTTGAATTACCATGTTCCCATTCTTTCAAAAATAATTAATTCATAATTAATTATCCACCTCAATTCCATTACCAATTCAACTATTAGAAAAATACAAAAATATCCTTAATTAGCTCCCCCAATTAATAGTGTATACCAATCCCAATAATTAAATAATGAATATAACAATTCGTAACCAATTATTAATTTTCTATAATTAATTATCTCATTTTAAATATCAACTATTCATAATTTATTCCAAAATTAATTATTTATATATTTATATCAAGTCACATAATTAATTCAAATTTATTTATCTCAATAAATCCAATTAAATAATTCATATTTAACCGCCTGATGAATTATCTATATTTCAAACTATAAATATCATAATAAAATTCTCAAAACTAATTATCCAATAGGACTTCCCCTTAATCACATTATCAATTAATCAATGAATCATTTAAATCATTAATTCTTTAATAAATAAATTGGTCAACATAATTAACCAAATTTCGGAATTCAAATGATAATGAAATCTTTAAATCATACTATCTTTTATATATACATCAAATCCCAGACTAAAGGAATTATATTATAGACCACCTACCACAATTCATTGATCAACATTTGTTCAATTCAAATCAACCACATCCAAGAATCACAATGATGTAGATCACAATTCTAGATATAAATCCTAATATCTAGAGTAGGGATATCTATATGTTATCAATCTTGATCAAGATATACTTCCCACAAACAAATCTCCCCAAAAAATCTCTAAAGTAATAGAGGATAATATTCCACTAAAAGATCATGGTAATATAAATGAATGAACAAGATAGGATTCAGGATTAGATCTAATTACTGAGATTAGAGTAGATCATCGATTAGGGCCATGAATTGTAATGAATAGAGGTCATACCGTATTGAGACCCCACCAGAAAGCTTCTAGATTTTCCAAAAACGTTTATCCAAGATCCAAGGAATAATAAAAGGTTTTATGGGGGATACTATTGATTTGAAAACTAATTTTTAGGTAATTAAAAATTGCTTACATGGTTTAAATGTAAGGGGTGAATAGCTTGGTAAACTATGTTCCATCCATGTGGACCTCACCATCCAAGGTCGAACAGTTATTTGGGGTTGGGTTAACTATTTAATCTAATTATGTGCCAATAGTTCATAGCCCATTACCCTCAAATTTCCCATAAAATCCACTCAAACACACCTCAATTTATAACTCCAATAAAAGGTACATAAAAAACCAGAAATTATGCCTTCTATAACTCTAGAAAAGGCCAATGTCATTCAATCTCCCCACCTTATAATACCACATCCTCTTGGTGTATGTCTATGAGTTTATATTATTCCATGTCAAAAACATAGTTCTACTAATCGCTCATATATTCTTCCCTCTCCCATGTATCCTCTCACACACATCCATTTTTACATATTACATGAACCATTGGAACAGTAATTCCCCACAAAAAATTCTCACTGCAATCCCACACACGTATTAGATGCTCCAAAAAAGATGCATCTATCTCCTAGTCCAGCTCATCCATATGGATCACATGAGAAGATTCATGGTGATACAACCATTTTTGTGCCACAATAAATACATTTTTCAAAGAAAATCATTATTGTGGGAGAGCCAATTGGTACACCACTTGCCTGATTTTCTATACGACCACCAATGTTCGAACAAACCTAGGAACCAAAGTTCCATACCTATAAATCCTATATTAAACCAAACTAAGAAACTACCAAAGCATTAAAAAATCTCATTCTGTAAAAATTAGGGGTCATTTTTGTGTATCGTTATACAACTTCTACCCACTATGAGCTACAATCATATGGTCCCAAATCAACTACACCTGCTTCGATGTCTTATACACCGGACTCGGTCTAAACAACTCTAATTCACTATCCTCCTTCAAACATAGTTGTGATCAACATGTCCTACAAAAAATAACCTCATATTCTGTCATATATATAGTTTCTTGATAAATATTGTTATAGGGAATCTCCACAAAAGCCAAGTGTTTCTCCCAAGACCAAAAAAAGTTTAGCATATAACCCCACAGTATATCCTCAAGAACTTGTATAGTATGCTCTGACAACACAACTATCTATTAGTGGAATGTCTTAATTAATAGAACCTATGTACAAAGGTATTTTTATAAGACCTACCAGAATCATGAACATAATCGTGAATCATGATTTGAGAATATAGTCTGTGGCACCCCTTGTAGATGAACTAACTACTGAACATATAGTTCTCCCAACTAATCTACTATAATAGTTTCTGTTATTGGCATGAAATGGGATAACTTTTTTAGTATAATAACTATTACCCAAATAGATTCACTATTCCTATGATTCATTGGATTACCAACCACAATATCCATGTTAACATCACCCAATTCTATTCCAGAATAGGCAATGTCTGTAGTAATCCTTCAGGTCATTAATTCTCTAAATGACCTGCTGATAGTTGAAGAATCTCTTCACAAACCCTGCTATCTATTTTTTCATTCCAATCCCTAAAAACTATCATCATAGGTCACGTTACAATTTGGACACACTAGGATGCATCTCCCACTTCGAAGAATGAAATTACCACAGGATCCCTCTTCTATGATCACAGTTACAACAACTCGATTATTTACAAAGATTGTCTCATCCTCATCCGTCATCCAATATGAAGGTGATTCCACAACATTTGTGATTTTCCATAAGTATAAGAACTCCAGATCCTCATTCTATCTATACCCAATCCATCTCAATAGTTTATATTCCGTTGATACTGAAACATGAGTCATCGGGACCTAACACCTCAGAACCACCACATGAATTTTAGCCAGCAAAGTCATCTTCTTCCACTCAACACTCGAATCCTAAAACATATGGGTCATATTTTTCCTACTCCAGTAATGAAATACACTATTTCCATTCTCGGACATATATTTCAGTTCAAAATCAAAATATAAAATATACACTAGCCATATTCACTATTGAAGATTCAAATAATGATATGAAAATATAAAATTCAATCTCTTGTGATTTGAATATATCATAAAATTTTATCAAAAAAGTATTTTTTTTCAAAACATAAGAACATAAACCACTTCATCCAACTAAAGGTCATGCATAGAGTAGTTCCATTCACGGGGTTGAAACTGGTGAGACCCATACAATAGGAATCGATCCCGTTTCTACAACATTGCTATATATCAGATTCCAGAAGAATCCCACTAATCTGTTTACTTATCACATGACTCAGGTAGGATCAAAATTTGTTTCATTATCAAAATATTTTTCATCTTTTGAAAATAATTCTCAAAATCTTCCATCAACTCAAACATTGTCCCATTCTTGGCCAATCTCAAAATTGATGCTTCCAAATTGGAAAAGTATTCAATGAATCTATTGTAATATCTTGCTAATCCCAATGATCATTGTTTGTCAAAAACATTTTTGGGATTCTCCGAATAAAATACTTTATGAACCTTCCCTAGGTCCACTAACACACCTTCCAACGAGATGATGGGCCCCTAGAAGTGTACTTGGTCAATCCAAAATAGACCCTTAGATAGCATGGTTTACAATGAAATCTCTTTTAATGTACTTAAAATGATGTCAAGATGTTGTTCTTGATCTTAATGAGTCTTGGAGTACACCAAGATATCGTCTATAAACACTAGCACAAACTAATATAGATATGGATGAAATATCATGATCATCAAATCCATAAACCATTTTAGGGTTTTTTTAACATCAACTGCATTATAACAAACTAATAAAGGTCATACCTTCTCCTTAAAATAGACCATGGTATATCATAAGTCTGAACACTTAAATGATTATACGTTGATCTCATGTCAGTATTTTAGAAACACACAATATACCTTATACAAGTTAAGTTTATCATTTATACATGGAATATTTTCTCAGTTATTCGTTGTCATTTTGTTCAGCATCTAGTAGTCATCATAAAAATGTAAACTCTCATCAGAGATCTTTTCATGAAATACCAGTGATCATTAATTAAATGTACACGGATGAATATATTCCTTATCCTCTAACTCAACTAACTATGTATTGATATCTTGATTCTCATTCGGTTCCACTCTGTATGGTTGAATTGATTCTGGATCATTCCCCGACATTATCTGAATAGTAAATTCAACAACTCTATGAAGTTGTAGCCATAAGAAATATTCAAGAATGAATTCCTAAAAACATCCATTATTGGTGGTTGGGAATAATTCCTAACACCCAATCCTCTAGAAAGAGGCTTTCAACATGAGATATGACATATCTCAATTGATGTTTAATTGGACCCAAACAAGCCTCTTTTATATCCCACTATGCAAGGTGATTCTAAAGGTCAACCATAGGAGGTGTAAGTGTAACTCTCCTACGGTAACAATTTATGTGGGCTCGTAATGACACTAGTTAGTCAATACCCCCAATTTGGGTAAATCCTATAATATCAAGAATATCGAGATCCCATAGAAAATGATATTACCCGATCATAAGTGATCATTCCTTGGATCTACATATGTCTACAAACTGTGCTACTGAAGGATATCGATAGTCATTACCTTACTCATGAAATCCACCTCAAGGTTCAAACCATTACTATGTTTTTAATTTATGAATGAATGATTGGAACTAGGGTTAAATTAGAAACATTGTAATGTAGGACCGTCCAAACTAATACCACTCAATTTTTATGGCTTATCCTCACTCTCTACAAGTGTAAGATGCACTGCATGTAACTATCATACCCCTATTCCCTATGATAATGTCTAACTACCCTAAGTAGCACCACACTACTGATAATGAGATATAGTCCTTTAAAACAATGACCAGTAAATCTACCACCTAATCCAGAATAAATCCATCGTCCAGAACAATATAGTGTAGAAGACCCCCTTCCCTTGCTCTTACTCTGCACAACTGCTCCCTCAACAGCAGTCTGTTAGTATGACCTTCAAAACTTTTATATATGTCCAATCTCCCCGCATGACTAACACTCTATTGGTGGTCAGAGATTTTTGAAATGTTAGTTTGTTGTCCAACCACACTAATTATAGATCACCTCATTATGGTCTTGTCTAATAGACCCTCTGGTATGTGTACATTGTGTCCTACTTCCATGGTTAATGTATTCATAATGACACTTCCTTCTCTCGAAAATCACACCACCTCCTCATCTGGTAAGAAACACCTATCCAATATTGGATGCCTCCCTTAGGTTCCATTAAGAATTGAGACCCTTATCCACAACTTAAGTAATTTATTTAATTTGAAAATATCGACATGGGACTTAATCTCTCACTTACATCCATCCTAAAAGTTTTTTGTGGTAGCTTTCTCATCTCAATCTAATGACGGATAAAATCATTTTTTATTGATGTAGCATCAAACATAATTCGTACCAGATATTCTCCCTTAAGTCAAATTCATGATCATTGCAGCTTTTTACTGTCACATAATCTGTGGATAGAAGTTCTCCAAGTACATCTCTAATAATTCAATCCAACACATATCTTTACTTTGTCTAGTTCCAACTAAATGTCCCAACATTGCTTTGCTAATCCTCATTGAATATAAGAAGCCATGTTGACCCTCCTCTCATCCAGATTCTTCCATGGTAATGTATTATATCAATTGACTCAACCCAAGATTCATCTCACTCATGTCCAACCTCTCTAGTTAATGTCGGAGGGTTTTCCAATAAAACTCCACTGTTAACTCAGACAAGCTCTTTACAACCTGCTCAAGGACTCTTTCAACGAATTGAATGAAGCGAGAAATATTCTCCGGAATCATCTCCCCTCCATATTCATCATTCACCATTCAGGCCTCAATTTCACTTATTATAAGACCATTCATATCCACGCCCCTATTTCATCTCCTCAATAAGCATCATGGAGGAATTTTATTTACAATTCCAAACAGAGATCATCGGACTCATAAAAAAACCTTATAACATTTAAAATTTTAAACAAATCATAGTAGGTCACAACATGTATTTTCCCAAACTCTCTCCATACTTTCATACTGAGGATCTATCACTTCCCTTAACTGTCTTACTCCTAGGTTTTGGTTAATAAGGGTAAACACACTATCAAAATAAAGTTTCTCATTTAGACACCCAATTTTTCTCATTTCGAAACTGGCTATAATATTTCTCAATACATTTCATGCACCACTTTATTCAATATTAATCTCAAAAACAATGATAAGATTTCTCGTTCAACAACATACCCATAACTCATGTTCATGTGCATTCCTCAAATTATGCTTATCACAATAACCCTGGTTTCTTAGAATGATGTATGCAAACACAACTCTATGTCCATTAAGGGACACAAATATATTCTAAAAAATATCAAAAATAATAATCACATCACCCCACATGTGTGTCACCCAAGGTGAAATAACATTCAATTGTAACATAAAACATAAATAACAACAATCCCACCCTTAATACTCAGTATTTTCCTCATATAAAGGTTTGGAACACCCATGAACTATATCATTACCAATCTCCCTCTCTTCCATGACACTAGTCTACCATTACCCAAAAATTAAGACAAAATTAGAAGCATGAAAACTAGTTCTCTAATACCACTTTGTAATATCCACACCTGGGAGCCACACTATGATACCCTGATCTGGTCAGTCACATGACCTAATGTGTGCCTCCCCATACTCCAGGGGCTACCCACAAGACGTGAGCATCAGGTAAGTCGGTAATGAGGATATTATACCCTCCGTTATCATATTAATACACCTTCATAAATAGATAACAATAGAGGAATCATATATAACCAGAACAATACCAATTTCATAATATAACCAAAGTAGAAAATACAATATTCATAAGAAAGGTAATAAATGCTATGAAAATATAAGTATTAATGTGCCTAAATTCATATGAAAAAAATGACACAAACGACTCCTAAGAAGGACCCGAACCATGTCTGGTTCCATCATCCAATCTCCAACCCCAATCATTAATATATCATTGGTCCCATTCCCATTACATATCCCAGAAAAATAGTATATTTTGGTACTAATCAGGTATCCCCAATAGGATGTGAGTACAACTCAGTACACCACCCCAAATGGTGTCTAAAACATGTCCATTCAAAATATAATGCATGTTGTTCTATAAATAAAATATGACAATGGAAAAATAAATAGTAATAATATTATCATTATTCTTTATTTAGTTATATAAACTCCATAGTTCCAATGGATACCCATACCTTTATACTATCTTCGACTCGTTTTAGAGGATGAAGTGTTCCCTATGTAATAATATTTTTAAATACCTACTTCAAATTATGCCATATATCATTGTATTCAAAGGTGATATAATATATTAGTACATGATTTGACCCATTCTAGAGTTTGAAGTATTACCATGTGAGGCCATATCTTGGAGTTCCTTTTTTTTTCATTTTATAAATTCACACACAATTTCCACAGTTTCCAATAAAAATTCATAAGTATGATAACCATGTTTTCAATCTTACATCCCAATAGAATGACCATGTACCCATTCTTTTACTCATAAGTACAATGGCCATGTTTTCGTTTATACATATCATTTGAGTGATAATGTTCACATTACTTTACTTAAAAGTACAATGTCCAAGTTACTATTTATATATATTAATATATAATGACCATGTTCACATTCATTCTGATGTATTTAATTGATAATTAATTATTAACTTCAATTTGATTAAAAATTAAAAAATTATTTAAATACATCAATATCCTTAATTAAATACCAAATTAATTAAGTATGTCAATTAAAATAATTAAGATATCAATTAATTTATCAATAACACAATTAATAATCCATAATTAATTTTATAAATTTAATTATCTCATTCTAAATCTCAAAACATCATAATTATGTTCAAAATTATTTATTTAGATCATAACATAAATGTACATAATTAATTCATGTATAATTATATCAATCTAGACAATTAAATATATCCTAATTAATCCCTTGATTAATAATATAGATTTAAACCCCCTAACTCTCTTAATAAATTTCCCTAAATTAATTATCTAATAGGAATAACCTTTAATCTCTGGATAAACTCTATAATTAATCATTTAATTCAACAATTATTCAATAAATCGATTGGTCAACATAATGAAACCTATTTAGGAAATCAATTTCAAAATAATTCTAGCAATTATATAATATTTCATACGCACATAAAATCCATGAAAGTGAGAATTATATTTTAGACCCCCAATATAGATTCCATGATAAATATTCATTCATTGAAAATCACCCAAAACTAATTAAACCAACGATATAAATTTGAGTTCTATATCTAAATCTATAAATCAAGATCATGGATATCAAGATTTTATCAATCAAGATCTCGATCTACATAGAAGATCTACATATCACCAAAAAAGGATTAAATATAAATAAAAATATGATAAATTCCACCAAAACATAAAGGAAGAAGAGAATAATGATCATGATAGGAATTAAAATGAGATCCACTAATTAATATAAGATAATATCATAGATTGAAGTCAAGAATATTGAATAATGGAGGTTTCATAGCATTGGAACCCATGTAGAAAACTATAGAATTTTGCAAAAATGTTTAGTCCTAATTCTAGTTCCAAGGGGTGGTTTTTAGGGTGGTTGGGTAATTAAAAACCATGCTCATAGTTTTTGGGGAAGGGGAACATGGTTAGGTAAACCATGTTCCAACTGTGCGAACCTCACTGTCCAGTTTTGCATGGTTACTAGGGTTTCAGCACATAGTATTCTCTAACCGTGTGCCAACGATGTACATCTCATTTTACCAAAATGTCTCTTGAAATTACACAAAAATTCAGACTAATTCATAACTCTAAATTTAACTCCCCAAGATTATACGATATTTTTTTGAATAATATAATATCATGTGTTATACGCAACTTCGAGTTCTAACACACAACACAACCAATCAAACTAGCCGTTATGAATATTAAAACCCACTTTTTGAAATTTTATAAATTTTATCATTCAAAATGGACTTCATATATGGATTTGGAATATCAAAATTATCCTAGGGTGAATTTTTGGTATTTTTCAGAAAATAGTCAATTTTTGATGAATAGTGAAAAACCACTAAGTTATAGTTTAAAAATGAATTTTTACTTAAAAAATTAATTATTTTATTGAAATTTAATTAAGGTAAAAATAGATACATAATACCTATATAATTTCAATTTAATTCATTGGAGTTAGTTTAGAGTAATTTTAGATATATAAAAATTTTATTGAACTTTTCACCGTCTTTTACCCACCTCCTTGGAGAATTTGGAAATTCACGTAAAACATAATTTTACCACATCAGTGAGTGGAATTTCTAAAATAATAGAGACACGGTTAATATCAAGAAGAAAAATGTGGTTCAATAAGATAGACATTATTTTTTATTAATAGTAACTTTTTACTTTTATTTGCCACAGTTAAAAGTAAATTGGGTAATTAAGGGTAAAAATGATATTAATATTACAATACAACATGTCCCAATTCTATTAGACAAGTGTATCTCGACTATAAAAAACCTTAGGAATAATATATTATCATTTATGTCCACTAGGATTAGATTAGGACATTTATTATTATTTAATTCAAAGAAGAGTTAAAAGAGTTAAAATCAATGTTTAATTACTAAAACGTTTTTAATATAAGGTTATACATAAGATAAATTTGATTATTAATATTCATTAGAAAGATAAAATTATTTCCTACATAATGGTTGTTTATTTATAATTTTTATACATTAAATAGTCTAATTTAATTGTTACACAATGGTGATGTAGTAATTACATAATTAATGAAATTATAAAATAATTGATATTTAAATATCAAAATAAATGTAATTTTAGACTTTTTATGAATTACCCCAATTTTATATGTTAATATGACATATTAGTATTGGTTATATAAATTTTTTTCGATTTAATAATGATGTTATGAAATTATCCCAAACAAAATACCCATTATTGTCAAAATTGACATAAAAGATTTTTTAAAACAAATATTTTATAAATAATTGATATTATATTCCTAAAAATATAAGGATCGTCCAAAGGACATATATAATGATATTTGTATCATTAATGGACAACTTGGGGGTCTCTTGGAGTTATATAGTATGTTTATTAACTATATAATAAAAAAATATAAAGAGACAATGTAAGTGTAAAAATACTTAACAAAGAGTTAAATATAAATGATAAATTTAATATAGTGACCCAAACCTGTCTAAAATATATTGGTTGATATTATTTCACACCATCCCCACATTGACCTTTAAATAATCCACTTTGGATAAATTATAAAATGAATATGAATTTATTATAAAATAATATTTCTAACTTTTCCAAAGGGGCCCCTCACCCCTGTTATAAAAGGGCACTCCCCATCTCTCTAATTCACAAGTTCAATTCCTTTTGGATCATACAAACCCTGAAAAAATATTCTCTCAACTTCCCTCACTTCAACCTAGAGGTATTATTTGGATAATAAATCCAACCTATGGAGCTTTTTTGATCAAATCAAAAGAAAGAACCCGAAGAAGATGTAATTTTTTCACCACCCTCTTTCAAGTTCCTTTCTTCTTCAACTTATTCTTTCTTTGTTATTTCAATTATAAAATAATAACTCAACTATCTCCTATATAATGTGATGTTATTATAAATATGGTATATCAATATTCCCTATTCTATGCATCCCTTGAATGACATGTCACCATACGTGCGTACGTACGACTTACCGTCTCCACGTCGTGGTGTAATTGTTATTCAATACATTATTATTTGTATGGGTGTAATAATGATGTTTAATTCATGTAAACAACAAATATAACATGATAAGTATTCAGTATATTTGATAAACCACCCAATTATTTGTAATTTTAATATTAAAAGAATGATATTGTCGCTCGTGCGTACGTACGGACTACCGTCTCCACGAACGCGATGAGATTCATTCCCCATCCTATCCATTCAAGAATAATTTTCATTTTATGTTTAAAAATAATTTTTAAAGACTTAATATAATTTGGGATATGAATAATATAAAACCTATCCATAACAAACACGGCTTACGTAACAAATCATATGATGTAAAACGAATCAGTTTACACCCGAAACAACAATAATAAAAAAATATTACTAACAATGAAATATTAAAAGATCATAAATGATATCATATTAATGTATATGATTATTTTATAATTTAATAGTAGTTATTTAACTATTATACAGGAGTTTAACTTACCCTTAACCAAGGAAATGTAAACAGTAAGGGTTTATTTCACAATCTCTTCATTATCGGAGGTTGTTTATACAAAATTATCTACTGGGACCTCTTTATCATCCACATCCATGATTCTTAAAAATTTATTTCATAACATTCTTAATATTTAACAAAATATTGATTAGAGTCATTTATAACATTGTTTCACTTTTTATAAGATGTTTATAAAGGAATCATTCCATCGTTTTCCAAACAAGGTCCTTTTTAACCTTTTCGACAGAATTAAGGTAAGAATGTATTTTTTTAACATATACGGTGGGTGCGGCTATTCAATGCCATTATAAAATATTCTAAGATTTCCTTACAAGATTATATTAATATTTTGAACGTAAAGGATTTATTTTATAATTATGTGACTTTTAAATGATTTCAAAAAAATAGATATTTGCCTCAAAATAGTTTTGATTTGATCTATGTCAACATCCATTGATGGATTTTAAGCTTATTTGAAGTTGATTTATTACAATACAAAACTTCCATATTTTATTGAAGTTTTTGTGATATGTTTGATTGTGGATTTGTTATTTTTATACCATTCATGGTTTATAGAGAAAGTATTGACATTTCGTATGCTAGTTTTAATAAGAATGTTTATGTTATGTTTAAACCTATTGATATTAGGAATGCATTGGACTTAATAAGTGACGGGTGGAGCCCCCTATAGCTCCTCGATGCATCGGTAGGTCTCATGAGACAAACTACTATCTTGGCACAAGGCCTTGAAAAAATATTATTTTTAGTCTTGGAACAAAGCCTTGACTATGTGGTTATTATAGTCTGGCATTATGCTTTCCATCATTATGAAAGTGGTTATTGATATTGCATGTGATTATTCGACTAGTAGAATATCCATGTGAATAATTAATGGAATTGTTTCATTTTATCTTTTCCATATTATAATGAAGTTCAAATTTAAAAGGCTTTTGTTTTAGTTACAAATTTCCCTAAATGATTATGTTTATTTATGAATGTTTCCGCTATATTGTTATCCTTACTGAGCATCTAAGCACACCCCTTTCAATGTTTTAGTTTTTCCCAGGCTGTGAATAAGTATTTTATGAATGACCTGTAGGGAGTGTATGAGGGGATATGAAGAAAATATTTTGTTGTAGTTCTTTTCAATTTATGATGTAATGTAAGACATAAGAATATATCTAGTGTCTTCAAGGATTCTAAACTAATTGGTCTTTCGAGACATGATCTTTTGTGATCATGCCAATGTTATGTAATAATGCACTGACTCTGGGTAACTGGGTTCGGGGCGTTACAGTTGGTATCAAATAATGTTTAGTACAGAACATGGAAGCTAGATTTAGATAATCCATGATTAGAGCACATCGCCTTAAGATTGACTTGGGGATTAGTATAAAAGAACTTCCTAGAATTTTGGTATTGTAGAGATTTTGTGAGTTTTCTTAGCAATACATCCATGTCTGGATATGAGCGGGTAGAGATGGATATGGCACAAATGTACCTATGGGTAAAATAAAAAACACCTCATTGAGCTAGACTCGAACGGGAACTGGTGCACGATAATGGGCCTTGTTGCACTCTTGGTTACGACACTCCCATGGGATATGCTTAGGATAATTATCATTATCATTACAAACAATTATGACTGGTTTATGAGTATAGACTTCCATAATGAAAATATTTCTATGATTATGGATTATATCCATAAACTGTTCAATTTATATTTTGTGTTTTATAAGTTTGGATTTATGTATTATGATTCATAAAATAATCTAGTGCATGCCATTGTTTAGAAATGGAGCCTAGTGGAAAAAATGGAAACCGTATCAATGCACACACTCCATGTAGGGATTTGTCTCCTACTCAAGATAATTATATTGGTGCTAGTGATACAATTGGTTTTGATCATCTTATTACCATACTAGGACAACTCACTCAAGTTATGAATAGTAACCTAACCCATATGGAGCACCCTGATCAGCAGAGTGGAAGATCAATGTTAGATCACTTCATGGGTCAACAACCACCAACAATAAATTGGAGTACAAATCCCTTTGTATCTGAGCAATGGATATATTCCTTAGTGAAAATATTCCATCCCTTGAGGAGTAGTGAAATGGAAAAAGTTATCATTGCAGTTTACCGCCTCACTGGAGATGTTGATCAATGGTGGTCATTGATTAAAAACACAAAAGAAGTTGGTGAAGTGTCAAATATGGAATGGAGGGAGTTCAATGGGATTTTCTTAGAAAAATAATTTCCTGGTGACCATCAAGTAGATATAGAAAGTAAATTTTTGAGTCTGAGACAAAAGGAGGATGAGAATGTTGCAAAGTATGAGGCTAAATTTAAAAGGATAGCAAGGCATGAAGTAGATTATATACGTAACCCAAGGAGAAAGATTGATCTTTTATTTTATGGGATAAAACCAATTATTCGTCGATCATTAGTCCCATAATCCTTCTCGTCATTCGAAGAGATTGTCTCATGTGCTATCAAGACAGAAAAGGAATTCACTAAGTCTTATGACCGAATAGAAATCATGAGAATAAGAGATCTGATGATCACTCTAGGAATGGAAATTAGTGGAAGAAGGGAAAATTTGAATATCCATCCTGTAGTAAATATGGGAAGAATCACCCCAAAACATGCTTGAATGGAATGTGAGTCTGTTACAAGTGTGGAGAAAAAGGCCACCAAGGTCGTGATTGCAAGGGGAAGAAATAATCTACCGATGTTCAATGCTACAACTGCAGGGAGATGTGACATTATGCTAATGAATGTCCTAAGCATCAGGGGAACATACCTTAAAAATTACAAGGGATCAAGGTCAAGCTTATGATATCACTACTGTTGAGGTAGAAGTTCCTAAAGACATGGTGGAAGGTAATTTAATCGTTTCCTCAAGTTTAACAAATGCATTATTTGATTGTGGATCATTACATTAGTTCATATCTTCCCAATTTTCTTGGAAAATTAGATATTTACAATTTGGTTTAACAAGGGATTTGTTAGTCAATACTCCTAAGTGAAGTATCATTGTAACAATGTTTTTTGAATCAGTCCCCATTAGAGCACATAAATGTTCTTTATATGTTGATCTCATCGTCATACCCATGATTGAATTTGATATAATCCTCAGTATGGATTGGATTTCGGACCATGATGCAAAGATTTCTTGTAAGAAGAGGGAGGTTACGATTTTTTATGATGATGATCAGGAATACCTTATCTTTAGAGAAGAATCATCACCACCTAATTCTTATCTAGATCCACCCCCAGTAGCTCAACTAAATTCAATTATTGGGGTGGAATAGAATGAAATAACTATGGGTGAGGAAAGGAATGTTCAAATAGAGGATGCACCTATAGTGAACAAATATGTTGATTTGTTTTCAGAAGATTTACCTGGATATCCTCCAGAACAAGAAATTGAGTTTTACATTGATTTAATTCGTGGATCAAGACCCATATCAAAGACCCCTTATCAAATGGAAACTGTGGAATTAGTGGAACTAAAGAAACACCTTAATTAATTGAGTAATAAGGTATTTATTTTCCATATAGTTTCTCCATGGGGAGAACCTATCCTTTTTGTTATGAATAAAGATGGATCTATGATTTTATTTATCCACTATAGGTAGATCAATGTTATAACAATAAATAACAAGTATCCTCTACCTCGCATTGAGGATTTATTTGACCAAGTTCATAGAGCTCAATACTTTTCAAGGATTGAACTTCGATCTGGATACCATCAGTTGTGTGTGAAGAAGTATGACATTCTAAAGACATCATTTTGAACCAGGTACGGGCATTACGAGTTTACTGTAATTTCTTTTGGGTTGACTAATTAACCCTTTGTTTTCATGGTTCTAATTAAAATTGTTTTCAAGGAATATCTCAATGATTTTATAGTTTTATTTATTGATGATATCTTGGTATACCTTAAAAGCTGTGAAGATCATGAAAATCATTTGCGCATTATCTGGAAGACTCTTAGAAGACATAAATTATATGGGAAGTTTAGCATGTGTTAATTCTTGCTTCAAGAGATTTCTTTTCATGGCCATATTTTCTCTAAGGATGGAATCTCTGTTGGTATTTCTAAGACAAGAGCAATCCAAGAATGGACAACACCGACAATTATAACTGAGTTACGCAGTTTTATTAGTTTAGCTGGTTATTATCGACGTTTTGTCTGGAATTTTTCCCGGTTCGCTAACCCATTTACAAATCTCACACCTAATCGGGTTAAATTTGTTTGTAAAAAAGAGTGTGAAGAATGCTTCGAAGAACTGAAAACATATTAATCAATGCTCCTATATTGACTCTAACATCGGGGAATGATGGGTTTGTTATTTACAGTGATGCTTCAATGAAATGAAATAGTTGATTCGTTATGCAGAATGATAGGGTTATTGCCTATGTATCATTATAGGTGAAAATTAATGAGCAAAACTATCCTACTCACGATCTTGAGTTAGCTGCTGTAATCTTTGCTTTTAAGATATAGAGACATTATCTCTATGGTAAAAAATGTGATATTTATGCTGATTGAAAGAGTTTGAAGTATATTTTCTCAAAGAATAAAATAAACATGTGGCAAGGGAGATGGCTTGAACTACTCAAGGATTATGATTTCACAATACACTACCACCCGAGGAAGGAAAATAATGTGGCATATGCCTTGAGTATAAAATATCATGGAGTTTTGAACAAGAAGAGAGTTGAGAGGGATCCTATTTTCATGGATCTAGTAAAGATGGATATGCGAATCACCATGGAAGGTGAAACATCAATAATTTTTCAAATGGTTTCCAAACCATCTTTACTAGAAAGGTTAAAAAGTTCACATATCGATGATGAAGAGTTTCAAAAGAAGATTAAAGCTGTGAATGATGGGAGATTGAGTGACTTGGTGTATGAAGATGGAATTTTGAAATTTGGGAAGAGACATTTTTGTTCCCTATATACCTGATCTAAAAAGTGAATTGTTGCATTATTCTCATAGTTCCAATTTCCTTATACACCCTAGGAGCACCAAAATGTATTGAGATTTGAAGGAACAATTTTTTTGGCGCAATATGAAGAGGGAGATTGCTGATTTTGTGTCAATATTTATGGTTTTCAAAAAGTGAAAGCTGGAAGGCAACAACCTAGAGGAGTCATGCAACCTCTTCCCATACCTGAGTGGAAATTGGATTATATCATAATAGACCATTTCATGGGACTACCAAAGACTCCAAGAAAGAATGATACAATATGGTTCATTGGTGACCGTCTTACCAAGTCAGCATATTTTCTTTCTATAATGGAAGATTTACCACTTGAACGTCTATAAAGGCTATATATTAATGATGTTGTGAGACTTAATGTAGTACCCTTGTCGATTGTTTCTGATCATGATCCCCATTTTACTTCAGGATTATGGAAATTTTTTCAAAAATCCCTGGATACTGAACTTCGTTTGAGCACTGCCTACCACCCTCAAACAGATGGGCAATCAGAACTGACTATTCAAACCTTAGAATAAAAGTTGTTATATTTGTCACATGACTTTCAAGGTATGTGGGATGAATTTTTACCTCTTGTGGAATTTTCTTATATCAATAGCTTCCATTCAAGTATTTGGATGGCACCATATGAAGTGTTATACAGAAAGAAATGTCGCACACCAACCTATTGGGATGATGTAGGTCAAAGAAAACTTGTAGGCCCAGAACTGGTGGATGAAACGATGGAAAAGGTAATTGTAATTCAAAAACACATCAACGAAGCTCAAATTAGGCCGAAGAGCTATGCCGATAACCAAAGGAAGGATTTGGAATTTCATGTAGGGCATCATGTTTTCTTGAAGGTGTCTCCATGGAAGAGAGTTATACATTTTAGTAAGAAGGGTAAATTGAGACCCAGTTTCATCGGACCTTTCTAAATTCTAGAACTAATTGTGGTTGTAGCTTACCATTTGAAAATGCCGCCAAATCTCTCCAAAGTTCACAATGTGTTCCACGTATCACTATTGAGAAAATACATGCCTGAACCAATGCATATACTCACCTATGTGGAATTAGAACTGGAACCTGACTTGTCTTATTGAGAAGTGCCCATCAGGATTCATGATACCAGAGAACAAGTGTTGAGAAACCAGACGACTCGCCTTGTAAATGTTCTGTTGAGAAACCATAAAATGGAAGAGGCGACGTGGGAACCTGATAAACTTATGATGAAGAATCACCCTAGTCTTTTTATGCAGTAATATTCTAGAAATTTCGAGGAAGAAATTAATTGATGGAGGGGAGAATGTAACACCCCAAGCTTCTACGGTACGCTTCTATTTGAATAATACAATAGCATGTGTTGTACGCAACTTCGAGTTCTAACACACACCACCAATAATCAAACTAGCCTTTTTGAATAGTAATACCCACTTTTTGAAATTTTCTAATTTTTATCTTTCAATATTGACTTCATATTTTGATTTGGAATATCGAAATTATATTAGGGTCAATTTTTTGTATTTTTCTGAAAACATTCAATTTTTATTAAATAGTGAAAAACCACTAAGTTATAGTCTAAAAACGATTTTTTATTTAAATAATTATTTATTTTATTTAAATTTAAATAATTTCAAAATAGATAAATAATGATTATATAATTTATATGTAATTCATTGGATTTAGTTTAGAATATTTTTAGATATATAAAAATTTTATTGAACTTTTCACCGTCTTTTACCCACCTCCTTGGGGAATATGGAAATTCACGTAAAACATAATTTTACCACTTATGTGAGTGGAATTTTGAAAATCCAAGACACATGGTTAATATCAAGTAGTAAAATGTGGTTTAATAAGATAAAAATAATTTTTGTTGAATAGTAACTTTTTACTTTTATTTACAACAGTTAAATGTAAATAAGGTAATTACGGGTAAAAATGGTATTCATATTACCCTAACACATGTCCTAATTCTATTAAACAAGTGTATATCGACCAAAAACAACCTTTGAAATAAAATATTATCATTTTGGTCCAATTGGATTAGATTAGAACATTTATTATTATTTTTTTCATAGAAGTGTTAAAAGAGTTAAAAATCAAAGTTTAATTATTAAAAAATTTTAATTTAGGGTTATACATTGGATAAATTCTATTATAAATATTAATTATAAAACTATAACAATTTCCTACATAAGTTATTTTATTTATAATTTTTAGATATTAAATAATTTAATTTATTTATGACACAATGGTGATGTAGTAATTACCTAATTAATGAACTAATAAAATAATGGATATTATAAACATAAAAATAAATTTAATTTGAGACTTTTTATGAATTAAAGAAATTTTATATGTTAATATGAAATATTATTATTGGTTATATAAATTTTTTTCGAAGTAATAATGCTGTTATGAAATTATCAAAAACAAAATACCCAGTACTATCAAAATTGACATAATTTTTTTTAAAACAAATATTATATTATTAATTGATATTATATTCCTAAAAATTTAAGGTTGCGAAAAAGGACTTATATAATTATAGGTGTATCATTAATGTACCACTTGGGGGTATCCTGGAGGTATATAGTATGTTTATTAACTATATAATATAAAAATACAAAGAGACATGGTAAATGTCATACTATTTAAATAAGAGTTAAATATAAATGATAAAGTTAATATAGTGACACAAACCTATCTAAAATCTATTGGTTGAAAGGATTTCGACCCATCCCAACATTAAAATTTCAATAATTCACTTTGTAGCCATTATAAAACGAATATGAATTTATTATAAAATAATATTTCTAGCTTTTCCAATGGTGCCCCTTACCCCTCTTATAAAACGACACTCCCCATTATCTCTAATTCAAAACATCAAAGCTTTTTGGCTCATCCAACCTCTAACAAAATATTCTATCAACTACTCTAACTTCAACCTAGCGGCCATCGTTTTATCATAAATCCATCCTAAGGAGAATTTTGATCAAATCAAAAGGAGGAACCCGAATAAGAGGTAATGTTTTCACCAACCTCTTTCAAGTTCCTTTCTTCTTCAACATATTATTTCTTTGTTATTTCAATTATAAAATAATAACTCTTGTTTCTCCTATATACTATAATGTTATTATAAATATGGTACAACCATATTCAGTATTCTATCTTTCCCTTCAATGACATGTCACCATACGTGTGTACGTACAACTTACCGTCTCCACGTTGTGGTGTAATTGTTATTCAAAACATTATTAATTGGATGGGTATAATAATGATGTTTAATTCATATAAATAATAAATATAATATTCCAATTATTTTTTATATTTGATAAAACACACAATTATATATTATTTTAAAATCGAAATAATGATATTGTCACTCGTGCGTACGTAAGGACTACCGTCTCCACAAACGCGATGAGATTCATTCCCCATCGTATCCATTCAAGAATAATTTTCATTTGATGGTTACAAATCATTTTTAAAGAATTAATATAATTCGGGATATGAATAAGATACAACATATCCAAAACAAACACGGCTTATGTAAAAATTTATATAATGGAAAACGAATCAGTTAACACCCGAAACAATGATAATACCAAAATATTACTAACAATAGAATATTAAAAGATCATATATGATATCATATTAAGGTATATGATTCTTTTATAATCTAATAACCATTATTTCACTGTTATAAAGGAGGTTAACATACCCTCAACCAAGTAAAATTACAAGGTAAGGGTTTATTTCACAATCTCTTCATTATCCGAGGTTGTTTATACATAATTATCTACTGGGACCTCTTCATCATCCACATCCATGTTTCTTAAAAATGTATTTCAAAAAATTCATACTATTTTACAGAATATAAATTAAATTAATTTATACCCTTGTTTTACTTCTTATAATATTTTTATAAAGAAATCTTTACATCGTTTTCCAAACAAGGTCCTTTTAACCTTTTCGAGAGAATTTAGGTAAGAATGTCTTTTTTTAACTTATACGGTGGGTGCAGCTATTCTATGCCATTATAAAATCTTCAAAACTTCCCTTACAAGCTTATAAGAATATTTTGAAAGTAAATTAATTATTTTATAATTATGTTACTTTTAAATTATTTCAAAAAAAGAGATATTTCTCCCAAATTAGTTTTGATTTCGTCTATGTCAACATCCTTTGATGGATTTTAAGATTATTTGATGTTGATTTATTTAGATACAAAACATCCATATTGTAGTGATGTTTTTGTGTTATGTTTGACTGTGGATGTGTTATTTTTATACCATTCATGTGTTATGGAGAAATTATTTACATTTTGTATGCTAGTTTTAATATGAATATTTATGGTATGTTTAAAACTATTAATATGAGGAATTCATTGGACTTAACAAGTTATGTGTGGAGCCCGCTATAGTTCCTCGATGAATCGGTAGGTCTCATGAGACAAACTATTTTCTTGTCACAAGGCCTTGACAAAATCTTATTTGTAGTCTTCGCACAAGGCCTTGACTATGTGGGTATGATAGTCTGGAATTATGAATTCCATCATTATGAAAGTGGCTATTGATATTTCATTTGATTATTCGACTAGTCTAATATCCATTTGAGTAAGTAAGTCACATTATTTCATTTTAACTTTTCCAGATTATGATGATGTTCAAATTTAATAAGATGTAGTTTTATTTATACATTTCCTTAAATGTTTATGTTTATTTATGGAAGTTTCCTCTATATTGTTATCCTTACTGGGCATCTGAGCTCGCCCATTTCAATGATTTATTTTTTCCCAGGATGTGTAGAAGTATATTATGAATGAACTTAGGGAATGTATGAGGGGATATGAAGACAATATTTTGTTTTATTTTTTGTCGCTTTATGATGTAATGTAAGACATATGAATATATCTAGTGTTTCGAAGGCTACTAAACTAATCGCTCCTTTTAGACTTGATCTTTTGTGATCATGGCAATGTTATGTAATAATGCACCGACTCTGGGTATCTGGAGTTTGTGTGTTAAACTAATCAGTGATACAATGAAAGAACGAAATAAACACCAAATCACACCCAAGATAACTCCATAATATTATTGGTTCATACAAGGTAGTTCTATATCATGATCAACCATTTTATAAGATTTTATTGGATCTCCAATTAAAAAATTTGTATCCAGACCAAACATAAACATATATAAATATTAATTCACATAACATGAATGAAACATTTCAATGTCACATATTTCTATTATCAATCCTAATAAAAACAATTTTGAACTCAAGAAAAAAAATACTTTCTATTATCACATAATGATGAGAACCACTTTAAAATTTATTTGAACTAATTTTTAATATAATTTTTTTAGAAATAATGTGAAGAAATATCATTTAAAATAAACACAAAAATATATAAACGAATACTGATAAATAATCATGATCATGATATTGGAAAACATATATCCATCCATATATGTTAAAGATATTATTTTTTAAATTTTTTAAAGAATATTGAAATCAACTAATATGAAAAAATATATAATTATTAATATCAAAATCATTAAAAATAATGATATATATAAAAACAATAAATTTTGAAAAAATGATAGAAAAATTAATGTTATTATTGAAATATTTAAAAGGAAATGGATATGGTGGACAAAGTGTTTCAAATTTTTTAAAAAATAAAATAAAATCCTTTAGATTTAGTCTCATATAACATCATACATCCTCTAACCCTTTAATAATCAAATTATATTATATTAATAATTATAGAAAAAATTTTCCATTTCTATTTAATTATTATTGTTTCTTTTATACCTTGAATTCACATGTTTTATTTAATTACAAAATGATAAATTTCATGTTCGATGTTTTCAGGTAATTAATTTTGAAACATAAAAACCCCATCATTGCATTCTCAGTTATTTTATCTAATAAATAAATATTTTTTTTATCATAATTGGATTTATTTTCCATTAATATAACCATCATATCATGTAGTTCATGACTAGAAAACCATGTCATTTTATATAGATGATACTCTGTAAATATGGTATATTGAAATAATAATTTTTCAGATCTCTATAAAGGATATAATTTAAATAAAATTTTAGGAATCAAGAATCATAAATATGTTTCATATGTGATATTTATTTATTATTTAACCCCTTATAACCATCTATATATGGTGAAAGTTAAAAATTAAAATTTATTCACATTACTTCATTGAGGTGATATTTTATATGTACACATGAATGACATTGTTGATTTTCAATAGACTAAAAGGTAACCAAATAGATGATATATTATATATAAAAATGATAATTATTCATTTATTATCATATATATTTATTTTTTCCCTTTATATAAACTCATTATATATCACGATAATTGATAAAGAAAGAAATCTCTTTCGGGATGTTGTAATCGATACAAACAAATGGGAAATGTTATCATTTTCAATAGATTGATATTTAAAAAATTAATTTATATATAACACTTAAATAATATCAAATATGTCATAAATATAATATATATTCAATAGATCATAAATTACAACCAACTATTATTTGTGGTTATGGATAATTAATTACATTATTTCGCGAGGAGGTGGTCCACAGATTCACGTGGATGACGGTTTCAATTCTCATTTAACTTATAAAGAGATAAATAAATGGTTAAACAAAAAACTATATATTAGATTATAATATATCAGACACTTATGTAATTAAATCACACAGATAATTTTATGTTTTAAGGATATAAAATATGAAATAAAAAAACTCGATTAATAACTATACCTCCTATACAGGAAACCACTATAAGATTAAATATAGATAATTTTCATGATGGAATTATGATAAAAAAATAAAATATATGATATAGGGACTGATGTAAGGAATATAATTTTTAGGGATTTTCCGTAAAATAGATTCTCTATATTTATATATATATTTTGATGTGCGGGGTTCCCGTTATATGTGAGGGAGAGGAAACACCAGTAATTTTTATTCAAATTTCAAATTACTGATGTAATATTGGAAAAAATATAACAAATATGTATCATATATATAATAAATGATATAGGGTATAAATATTAACATAAAATAGTATATATAAAAACAAATCAATGTCATATTACCTCATTTTAGTTTAGTTTCAACACATTTAACCCTTTTTTCTGTAAATTTGATTTCATTAACAAAGTTACAATTTACAATGTCAAAAAATGAATAATTCATAAATAGAAAATATAAAAATGATGATTCCATATATGAAGACCATTTTATAAAATGTAAATTATATTTTTCTAAGAAATATCCTTAAGAACATACCTACAAAATGTGACAACAAACATTTTTCAATAATAATGAATTTTTAAATAATAAAATGTTTTATATCAAATTTATTAGTAATATCCATTACAATGAAATTGTTTGTATTATTATTAACCCAAAACAATTAATTAAATTTTAAAAAACAACATGAAATAGAATGTGAATTTTTAAAAACATTATGGAAATGGTAGATTATAAAGATAGGTTTTTTATATAATTAAATAAAAAATCAACATTTTCTAAAAAAAATTAAATAAACATTAAGATAATTTTTACTAGATAAGATAAAAAATTAAAACCTTTTTTTAAAATTAAAAATATAAAATATTCAATAAAATCCTTTAAACAAATACAATATAATATATGAAAACGAATTTGTTTTAAATTATAAAGTTTACTTTTTAATGAACAATAAATGTTATATTATTATAGTGAATGAACCTCTATAAAATATATTAAATATAAATAATTATGAAATATTCTTAAAATTAAAATTACCTTCATTTCCACATTATTCCACACTTTTTAAAATTTAATCAACTAACTTTTATTACCTTCAAAAAAATTGGAATATTTTCCAATCCAAGAATTTTCTTATTTATATGTTTCTTCTTCATATATATATATATTTTCCAAAAAAACCATTACATGGAGAATCACTTGATCTTGAATCATTTTCTATATGTGATCAACAATATAATCCAATTTGTCTACATATAAAAGTATTTACTTAAATTATACAACTACTCGGCTCAAAAATTGAGATGCTTCATATATATATTTTCATTATAATAAAACATGTGATAGATCCAGAACCTAAGATAATATCAAAGTCTAGGATACATTATAATAAACTAATCTATAAGTACCTACAATTTAATATGGTACAATGAACTTAAAACATTTTATTCTCATTCATCTAAAACCCATTATGTTTTTCAATTAATATAAATTAATGAAAACATGACCACCTACCTTAAATGAATGATCATTCCCCTAGTTACCTTAGAAGAACTTTTGACTACACTAATTTTCACTTATTTCCTATAAATTAGTAATTACCATTATATCCACATATTTTACTAACTATGTACTAAAATAAAAAATTTCTCCCACTCTTTCCCAACTTACTAGTGTCTGATTATGCTTTACATATAATGACTTAAAATATTCCATAGTATGATGGAATGAATAATATAATTATAAAAAAAATTAAAATAATAAAATATGATAATAATAACATACTCGTAATATATTATAAAATCTAAAATAATGTATCCAATGTCTACATTATTCACTATTACTATTCATCAGGCTTGGGAAGAAATGATGTAATTAAATTTAATTTAGTACCAAATGAAAAATAAACTCCATTAAAAAAAATTTGATGTAAACCGAGGTTCACTGCTAGATTAAAAAGGAAGAGCCCAACATTAACCTTGATATATAGTCAAAAAATATTGTCTGAAGATATGGTTACTCAAATAGAAATTTAATATATATAATTATCAAATTGATAAATAATAAATCACATTTTATTATTTCTCATTATGTCTTCGAAAATCCCACAATTACAACCATAGATATATTTTACCATTTCCAATCTATAATTCGAAAATTATGAGGCATCAATTATGATACGTTTCATTCAATATTAAACTATTATGCAAGAAAGAATTTCATGATAGGAAAAAAACAATCATTTTCCTTCATTTTAATAATTAGTCGCTCTAAAGGACTCTATAAAGCATAAAAATTCGTGTAAAATTGAAATAGGGGGGCTATGATATTCTGAAAAAAACCATTTTCAACTATGATATTTGTGGTAAATAATTTTTTTTCTAAGTCTCAAAATACCTTCTTCATAAATTTTTAATTCAAGTAACATACTATTAATTTGATATCATATCTTTTCATTCAAATTATTGCGTTTCTTTAGAGATTTCACATGTCTTTCATAAAAGGATGAATCCCCTGACACAATAAAAAAATAGTGGAATTTCTTATGCAAAAAAATTATACGAAAACATTTATCAAATAATTTTCCAATTAACCACATTCCAAATACAGTTTTTGTAATGATTCATTGTCATTTATAAACAATGCATCAACTAAATTATTTATTTTTATATATTGTAAAGAATTCCCAAATAATAATCCTTTTTATCTCAATAAAACACATTTTTAACACATTCAACCCATTATAATTTAATATAAACATAAAATAGATTAGAATGGATTATATTAAACTCATTACTCCAAGTAAATATTGTCATTTTTTTATATAATAAAAAACAATACCAGTTATTTTATTAACCTTTTTAGGTTTATTTTGAACCTGGGGATTCATGTGATGTGAAGGAAAATAAAATTCCTAAATAAGATTTACCATAACCCTACCATGTCAATTTTATACCCATCATCCATGAAAATTATGAATTATAATGTCATTTCAGTATTGTATCCATTCTTAAACAAATTTAGTTTCACCATGTTCAAAAGTTATTCCATTATGAGAATGTGTGTGAATATGGAATTGAATAATCTCTTTTTAATATCTTAATCTATCATCCTTTTATGATATTTTTTTGGAAGACTAATGAGATTGAGAAGGATTTGGGATGTGTCTATGCCTTGTTTGTATCCTTGAACCTTATAATATATATGGATAAACTAGGCTATATAGTTATTAGATAACATGAAATCCAATCTACATGGATTACCATAAAATGTGGGAATTTAATAGGGGAAATAACGGAAAATTGTTTCTATATCCATGTGCCCAAGGACACATTCCCATGATGACAGGTCTATAAATTTTACAGAGATTCCAATAAGTTTATCACATTGTTAATCAAATAATACACATGAAAATATGCGGGGTCTCTCCATTTGTAGTTATAGGTGGATTATTTGAACGTAGTTAGGCCAACCATGTGGCCAAAATGTAAATCCAACATATTTTGGGTAAAATTACATTCTTATTATATAATATAATTTCTTCACCATTTAACCTTTTTTCATTGTGGTAGAAAAATAATATTTCATCCACCTTTTGATTCTCTCAAGCCTCCCAACACCTATAGTTTTTTGATGTATCAGTCATTCAGAATCTCATTCTATCACCTTTTTTGTTGTTAGATGCACGCCAGAGAGTACTATGTTCATTTTATAACTTTCTCAATTTCATTTTCCCTAGATTGAGTTATTTAGGTGCATGATCATATTCCCTATATTTGTGGTGTGGATACATTTCATCATTTCTTGGAAAAACAATATGCATATACTGGATGAGTGCCCCACTATTTGAATAAGGTTGGTGGTCTAATTCTTACATGTCATAGTTGAGGTGTTTTATAATATGTTCCATTGTTCTTTATTCTATTTTCACCATTTATTCCCTTTAAATTTAATCATAACATCAATTTATTTTTTAAATGAGAAAATGATGACCTTAATTGGTCACATCCATTGTGGATACCCCTTTCTGTTTTCTAAAAAATTCACCATTGTGGTCATGAAATTGATAAATGGAAAAACTATATTTTAAATAGTTTGTAAATTACTACAAAATTTTTATTACATAAATGGAATGGATATTTTTATTGGTGTAGCACAAACAAAACACTAATAAATTTATAATAAAATGAATATGGTCAGTGGTACGAAGAAATAACATATTTAAATTGGATAATGTTTACAACCAAGTATTTTTAAAATGTTAACGTGTTATGAATAATGAATTGGATATAAATAAATCCAATGATTACATATCACTATTGATGTATGGGAATAGAAACCCATGATAATTAACAATAAATAGACATTGTATCCAATATATAAATGTGACATGGGAATTGAGTTCCATTTCTAAACATTCATGGGAATTACCACCCATATATTTATGTGAACTGTCATAGATACCCAATGTGATATGTTACCAGGAATTGATTAGGTAAAATATTTCAATTATATATGTTCATGAATTCCCATATGATATTATATAAGCATGACATCCCATGATATGATATATGGGCCTAAAATCCCTTGTGAATCTAAAAGGAATTATGACCATTGTTTTCATATACAACCATGGGGTCCCTTATAGTGATACCAGTCATATAGTCCCAAACCATTATGATACGAACACATGGACCTTCTTATTATGGTAATGGGAATGGAAATACTTACTATTATGATACTAATAATGGTGTCCCTGAACTTATGACACACATGTTACATCTTATTGATTTTTTAATTATGATTTTGGTTTATGATGGTGGCATTGGCCACATATATAGTTTTAAACGTCACTATGAATATAGTGTATATATCTGTATACACATGGTTAATGTTTTGGATAAATACTGTTTAGTCCGACACAGGGAGTGTCAAATTTGTTTCATTTATTAATCATGGATTAACCATTTACAGTTATTTTCAATTATTTTCAATAATATATATGCAGACTCCCATATTATATACACGGACTGGATATTAATATATGTCAATGGTTTTACCTAAATGAGTTTTTCTCAAACCATATCTCTATTTCTGATGTTACTTGGGTGGTCAATATGCTAGTATGTTTAGATAAGTGGATGTACCATCTTGTGGATGCATCACTTCATAAATGACATAGGATTGGGCATGGTAGCAAATAACCATGATAGAGCTCAGGATAATTCGATAGTCCATTCCAAACATTTTGTTCCTTTTTATTTAATTTATTGTATTGAATACCTTCTGCAATGTGTAAATTTGTTTTTTATTTTAGGATGAAATTACATATTCATTTTTTGTATTTTATTCAGTTCACCCCTACTTATTATTATTCAGTTATTTTATATTTATCCATTCTTTAGAAATATATAATTAGTATTTCCATGACTTTACTATTTATCTATCTATTTCACAATTTTTTTATTCAGACCATATGGAATAGTCTCACCATGGTAACTCAGTAGGACGTCACTACAAGTCTTAAACAATTGGAATATGTGGAGGTTTGATTGAGTCCATGTCTCCCACCGGTTCAAGGTACTTATGAGGGTCTCCAGGAATGGTACATCACAAATTTTTTTCAATGGATTATTTTCACATAATATTTTTAGGAAACAATATAATTGAGATTAGAACGTTTTTAGAATTTTTTATGATCTATAAATGAGTTTATTTTACCTTTGTATTGGTAAAATACAAATTTCCATGAATGGGAATTAGTATTTTCTTAATTATTCTTATAATAGTTGATGTTTTCCAAATTTTGGCGATGAACATGAATTATGAGGTTATTGTTGATATAATTTAGTATTTAATTTTACCATGGATGCAATATAAGGGAAAAGGATAATTAATCATGAATAATTTTAGGTACATGCTATATTTCACAAGACATTCACATGAAATTCCAAATTAATGAATTGTAATTCTTGTATTTCTTATTATTTCTATGTGTACATGGACTTCTATAAATATAATTTTAAATTGAATGAAGATTCATGCTTGAGTTTACTACAAATAATGTGCACCTGTAATGTATTTCATAACCTAAAATCTATTTTCATGCTTTTTATATAATAGATACCCTGATCATTTAATTATGGAATGTTGGGTCATAGACGATTATTCTCATGGATTGGAACTTGTTATGGTTTTGATTATGTGGACAACACACTTTTTTTCATAAGGTGTTTGGGCCCCAAAGGATAAAAAATTATTATAAATATGGTTCAAATATTTACTAAAAATTGTAATATAACTATGTATATAAAATGAAGATGAAAATGAAAAAAACAGAGCTTACCCAGACACGAGCTGAATAGTGGAGTACAGGTTGTGTCACACGTGTTCTATAAAAATGTTTTTATAAACTATACTTATCACTTTGTGTTGGAATAGTGGTGTGGCTATTATTTATGAAAGAATTAACCAATTATATTAATTTATCATTGATTTTTATAAGAGTTAAATCCTATCCAAGCTATGTGTTTGGAAATTTTTGAATAATTATTCTATGATGACTTCTAGTCATATACTAGAATGGTGTTGATGACCATGATCCAGATGTGGTGGGACTTGAGTCTCTGCCAATACCATCATCTGTTCCACAGTTCGAAACTCCTTATGTTACTAATGAATGTAATGATTCTTAATTTTGAGGTGATTTTATGTTTCTTGTGAAGATGATAATGTTTTATTTGTTCTTTTCCGCAATAATGGGACAGTTGACCTAGGAGTTCTAGAAGAAAAATCCTCCCATGGTTTTAGGGGATAGAGGATCACATGAAGCCAATTTATGGATATATCTTCTCTGAACTATCTTAGAGAATTATTGTAATCATTATAACAGGAGATTAAAACATGATACATAAATGTTTCAGGGATCTGACAATCAATGTAAGTATTCCTATTTATTATAGTCATTATAAACAAGTTACATGGATAGATTTACAGTACAAATATTTCTACCATTTATTCCCCATGATAGAGTGTGCTGATAATTCATAGATTTCCATGAACCTACATCAAAGTTCTATGAATGATATGGACTATTCATCTCATTTTACAGATCATTAGTGCATCATGGTTATCTATACCACAGTTGATCAACTGAAAGTGAGATGATTTGAGGATGGATTTGGAATCAAAATAGTTATCATGCTAACATTTTGTAGAAGGGTTCCACATTTGATATAGGTAACCATGTTCTTAAAACTGTGTATAAATTGAGTAAATTATATAGTTTGATCCATATACATTTAAGAGCCATTAATGGTAATGGTTTGAAAAGAGGTTGAAAGTAACGAATTTAGAAAAAACACATTAGTAGTGGTATCAAGGTTAATCCTGCTCACAGTTACATGGTATTCCATCTATGTGGGAACCCTATGAAAAAAGAATCCTACAGTTCCATAGACCTCGTATAGTGATGAGGGTGTGAAGAATGGGGATTCATCAGTGTTGCTATAGGAACATCCTTTATGTACCATGTGTGAGAGGATATACTCTACCTCCACCCCTAGGAACAATTTCAGTAGCACATCAACATATAGATATAAAGAGTACTACTATTTATACATGTAAAGAGGTATGTCATGACCATGGTAGTTAGAATTCTGATTTACAGAGTCAAGTGAACTAACCCACTCTTGATGGAAGGTTACATCATTCGGTTGTCGATTATGCCATTTTTATTTGTTTTATAATATTCCATAGGAGAAGGATTCCATGGAATCTAATATTGGAGGAAATATTATAATATCATATATTATAGTTTATTTCCATTTAAATAAAATTTTATCACACTATTTTATCCCCATGGAAAATTTTAGAAATCCTTGGATATTAGGATGATAATTATAATGGAATTACAATTCCTGATAAACCATTGGGTTTTAGATCAAAATGATTATAGAAATATTAGGACAATGACCTTTAGTAAGGAAACCATCATTTCTCGTTTTAACTCTTCATCATAGAGACAATATGCACTGGCCTCATTATCAGGATGGGGTTTTTAGTTGCATATCCTGAATATGTGTATTTATATCACTAGAAGGGGTTGTTTTTATTAGCAGAGGGTGGTATGTATATTTAAAAGAGTGAGTGGGATGTATATGTCAGCAGAGCTTATAACACCTATAGTAGTTACCAACCTATTTCTTTAATAAATTTAATTTTTCATTTTTTTTCTGAAAATGAACTAACTCTTATATTCCTTTCACCTGCAAAACTGACTTGGTGTACGTTACAAAAAACACCAACTTGGTGTATGATGCACACAACAATGAGTTTCTATGAAACATCTATTTTTATTGTTTTTATAATTCAAATAAGATAAATATAACCTGTAAATTAAACATAGTAATATGATATATAATAACACAATTTCAAATATTTTTAATAATTTATTTATATAAATAAAACATATTCATAAAAAATATGATTTTTCGTAAAGACCTTTTTATGTTTAGAATCAAAATTTTCTCAAATGAACTGCTTATGATAATGAAAGTAATATTAGAAACCATTATAAATTTACATTAATAAATTAACCCATATTTTTTAATTCAAATCATTGAATCTAGATTATGGTAAATTTTTTGGAATTTTTCTATGAAACATCCATTTTTTGATGAATATTGAAAGTAATGATTTTTAGTTCAAAACTATCTTTTTTATAATCAATTATTAATGACAAATGATATTATAAATTATTTTTATTTTCTAATCAGATTAATATTATAACTAAAATTACAATGAAATTCATCAGAATCTATTTCACATTAATACGGAATATTAAACATTAAAAATCATAGGAATGTTTTCTACTTTAAAACCCCATTATTTCTTCCATCTACTAGATTTTCACCAATCTTATTTTTCCACTTCATTGAATTTAATTTCCAAAATACAACATAAACCATTTTATTTTGTCTAATATTCAGAGTCTAATAAGTCCATGTTAATTTTGTTTTACCAAAATGATTAGTAAAATATTTACAATTAATCTTTATAGTTAAGTCCAAATTAAACATAATTATGGGTCAATCCATAAATTTATGTTCCAAAATGACCTAAACATATTCCCAATTCCCATTGGCATTTCATAATTCAGCCATACACCTTCAATTTTTGAATATTCTGTGTTTGGTAAGAAATTTGTTTGGTTAGAACATGTGCACAACTTAATTTCTTCTATAAATTCCAAATTATTTCTTTTCCTTCCCTATAAAATTCCATCACCTCTATCCTTCCTCAACACATATCAAATGGAAAACAACATTATTGCGTACATATGTCTTACCATCTCTAGGAACGGTGTATTCCATTACATACATAATTATGCAATCAATTTTTACAATATACATGTATTCGAAATAACTTATATTTATATAATGTTCTATATTATACAATCATGATATAGGTATTCTAATAATTGATAAACAGATTAATACACATTTGAAAAACAAAGTTAATATTACTCGAAGTTAAACCTTATCATATGATTGTTAAAAAGTGGGTAATATAAGTTAATAATCAAAGAATATGTGGTAATATATATACTAATATACTTATGTAAAATATGTATAAGAAGAATACATTTATTATACAATAATATTATATTTGTATAGAGAGAGTCAAGACACAAGGTTTGGGGTTTCATCTCACTTTTAATTTTTTGACATAAAATCTATGTTCACCACTCTCTCCATTTGTGTGGTGTATGTACATCCCATGATTTTATTCTAATTATATTTTACATAAATTTATATGTATTATCATATCCATTATATGATCCTTATTTCATAGTGTTTATCTTTCAAATGTTACCAAATCAGTAAAACTGTTTTGTCTCAATTTCCCTTTTTGAGGAACCTATTTTGTAATTCACATAAACTATTCTTAGAGGTGTATATACATCCATTTTACATGTTATATAATGAATCCACTTATATTCATGATATCTTAAGATTCATGTAATTTTCCTTTCAGACAAGGACTGTAAGATCCCATGTCACCAAGTTATATGATATTAATGAGACAATTTTCTTCATTTTTTGAGATTTATTAGGTTTATGCTTCATTTGATGAAATTTAATGATACATTATTCAGGAATAATCATGGGTTTCCTTCTACTATGTTTATTAAATATAAAATCCTTTTTAGTACCATTTTCCCACACATTGGTACTTATTATATAGTCTTTTGATAAATCTGACCACCTCTCTCTTTAGTTATAAATCTATTGTATTCGAAATCTGTGTTTTCAAAAATGTTTTCAAAATATCATTAATGATGTTTTTAATGGAACAATTGGTTTTAAATTTTTTTTATTATTTCAATAGTATCCATTATATGTTTTCAAGTTCATTTTCAGTGATAATGGTTTCCTAAAGGTTTTATGCAATAAAAGTCAATTTTCAAAGAAGAAAGTATATTTTCCTTAAGACGTGTTTTAAAAATATATCTCAAAAATATATCCAATGTAAAATAACATACAATAGTGTAAATCATTCCTTTATGGGGAATTATTCAATTTCCCTATTCATATTGTTTCTCAGAATGAATTATTTTTCGATGTAATGAGGTTTTGAAGCATGCTTCTCTTTCATAGGTATATTCTAATAAACTGCCTTCTTTTCGTGGGTTATGTTTATGTAGAAGTTATTATAAAACATGTCTCTTTCTATAGGTTATTTAATGTTAACATGTTTTGGATAACCATTTCATTTCATTTGTTATGATATATTCATTTATGATATTGTGAAACGTGTCTGTATGATTTAATTATGTTATGTGTGAGAACTATATCTCCCTATAATGTAGTGGGTATGGATTTACATATCATGAGATAGAAAAGGATAGAAGGAGGGTTCAATCGGTTCAGTAATACAGGGCTAGAATGAGGGTTTACTCAGTTCTATAATACATGGTTTAAACGATGGTCTACTCTGTTCAGTAATATAGGGATGAAATAAGGGTTCACAAGATTCAGTTATATAGTTCTAGAATGGGGGTTCACCCATGTTTGTAATGGAATTTGTCCACATCGATAGTCTTGGATTTGATTCCTTGGAAACAATAGAAATCATTATATGCTTATGTTTTTTCACAATTCCATGTCTTATTCTTATGATATGATTTCATGGGTTATTCCCATTATTTCATTATGATTCATGTCTTATGAATTGAAAATCTTTATTCCATGATCCCTATTATGTTCTTTGAATTTAAATGTATGATCTTTTATCTTCATGATCATTTTCTCATACCCTTACGCTCATGATTATTCGAACATGTCTCACTTTTTTACCCTTACTGAGCATTTTATCTCAACAGGTTTAATGTTTCCTTCCCCACATTCTAAAGATATTTATTATGTTTCCTGTGTATAAGATGTGATGTAGTGAATAAGAACCTAGTGGGAGATAATGTAACTCATATAAGTATAAGGGTGAATGTATCCATGTTTCCAAAGGCACTAGACTAGTACGTTATTCCTAGGTCTATTTATATAATGTTTAAGTATTCCACTAAAGTTATTTAATGTTAATATTTTTAATTATTGGGTTGTCATAGTTTGTATCAAATGAAATTTTTAGTTAACCATTTAAAACTAGGTTGAAAAAAACCTTGGTGAGGATTATAAATACATGTCTAAGGATAATTATAGGGATGGGTCATTGTATACTAACATGTACTAGAATTTTGGTTAAGGATAGAGTTAGTGGTTTCTAATATATACATAATTTTCTGGATTATACAAGTGGATTTTTCTCAAGTGTAGATGAACCAAAGTATATCAAATCCAACTAGATCTTCTAGGCTTGACTCAGGGTAATTTGGTATACAACAACATGCCTTAATGCACACCCAATTTGACACTACCATGAGACATGATTTTTAAATTCACAAACATTTCAGGAACCATTATGAAGGATTTAATCATATGTTATCTATGAATAACCTTGGATAAACCAACAGTGACATATATTAAAAAAGGTTTCATGTCTTTGACATCCAATATCTACTTTTTCGTGATTATATTGTTCCTAATTATGTTAAATATATTTTACTATATGTTTTTTGTTTTAGTAAAAGTCTAGATCTCTAAGGAACCATATTAATAGAGATTGTGATGGACCGTGAAATTATTTTCCTCCAGAACATTTGAATAAAATGGGATCTAAAATGAAAAAACTATTTCCTATTCTCACATAGATTTCTCAACCTATTAATCATGGTGGACTTCCAAATGAGAAAATGATGTAACAACATTCAGTTGAACCTTTAATGAGGAAACATCCACCTTCTTTAAGTTGGTCTTATACTCCACTTGTTTTTGAACAATGGATTAGTACCACTAAAAAAATATTCTATACTTTTCATTATATGGAGCCTGGGAATGTCATTATAGTTGTTTATCGGTTAGAAGGCAAAGAAGATCAATGATAGACTCTAATCAAGAATATGTTACAACATGGTGATATTGAATAGATGGTTGGTACGAGTAAGAAAATCTATTTTTCAATAAATACTTTTCTCGAATTCTTATTACTAGGATGGAGAAAGAATTCCTTGACTTGAAGAAATGATATGAAGAGTCTATTGGTACCTACGAGGCTAATTTCAAAAGACTTCTGAGGTACGATTAAGGAATTATCATATAACCTGAAAGTGAAGTTGATAGTATTTTTCATGTATTAAATAAATGTCTCAAATGATTATTGTAATTAAGAGACATTAGTAGATAAGAATAAATTGTGCGTTGTGATATCAATTTAGAATTAGAGGTAGGAGTCTCGTATCAATCTCATGGCTTTGATAGGAAGAGGAATAAGGAGTCTAAATGAAACTCTAAAACACATGGAGAGAAGAATATGAACATTTTTTTATTCTCTACGTGTGGGAAGAAGGATTGAGTAAATTTCCTTAGGGGGTATAATAATTACTTTAGTTATGTATGGTAATTCCATAGGGTAATTGATTGAAGAGGTGATGGGAAAATGTATTATAAAAACAGTAATGGAGAAAGTTCCGTAATGAATTCACCTCTTATAGTGCAGTGCTACATGTGTATGGTGAATGGGACTTTTTCTAACCATTTCCTAACCCCATGTATTGGTGATGATTATTGATTTTATAAACCTCTTATGTAATGACCTGACCCCAGTTTACAAGAGACGGTGCCTTATTTTATTACAATGTCATATAAATAAGGAATATGCATTTTGAAGAACTGTGTTGTTTATCATGTTTAGAAACAAGATACATACAAATGTTCAAAATTACAAATTGAAAATAAATAAAAAATATACATTCCTTTGAAGACATCCATAACTCCTAGGTTATTTCTACATGTCATTTGTAATATACCTCATCATGTCCTGGGAAAATGAAACATACGAAAGGGGTTGGATAAAACACACAGTAAGTGTAAAAAATACTATGGATGATATCATTAAAATAATAATTATGCATGGTGTATAACTAAAAACACATTCTTTAAAAAAATTGATCACATTATGGAAGGAATAAGAGTTGAATAGATAATACCATAATAAAACATAATTATTATTATTCCATTAGTCGAATAAAAACAATAACCATCAATTATATTTTTATAATAATGAAAATACATATGGCATACATTTTGAAACATTCCTTCAAGGCATCTTCCAAGACATCTAAAAATGATTATGGCCTCAGCCAAAATCATATCTAAAAATGGGCATCGCCTTAGCCATGTCTGTATTTTTTTTTCATGAGACCTAATGATTAATAGTGGCAAAATAGAGGTCCAACCCATAACATAATAACTCCAATGAATTCCTCATATGAACATGGATAAACATAAACAACATATACATTCGTAAATGACATTCCCCGAATATTAAGCATAAACACTAACCATTCAGAGTTAATTGGTGAATGGTTTTAAGATATCACATCCATATTCAAACTAATCACAAAGCATTCAATTAAATTTAGAAGATGATATAATAAAATATTTATAACAACATTATATTATAATCAAAAGGTGTTTTGAAATATATTTATATACTCTTATAAAATCATCGAGTAATTCTTGAGATAAATATTATTTTGCTTTAAAATAAAGAGTTATTTTGAAAAATATTTGTATAAATCCACAAGTGTAGTAAGATATTATTTTCATAATAAAAGTAGAGATTTTATAATGTAAATGTGTTATATACATGTGTTATATAGTGCCCATGAAAATAGGTAAAAATTTTATAGATTCCCCGAAAACGTGATTATTTAACTGGAAGGATTTATGAAAGATAATTTTAAAAAATATAACTCACTATAAATTAAGGAATGATTCTAATTGAAAAAAATATATAAAACCATAAAATAAAAATTATTAGGAGTTCATAGGAATTAATAAGAATTTAATTGAGGTACATATATACTAAATGTAACAAGAATAAAAATGGATGTTCGGTTGGAAACCCTTACAAAAATTTTGACTTCTTGACGAGTGATCTTGTGAGGGATTAATGAGAGGTAAAGGGGTATCCCATCATTTATATATCATAAGGTCAGTATGGTTGTGGATAAAAAATATACCATATCATTATGAATTTAATATAAAAATACACAACATGGGTGGGGGTCATGAATAAAAGTCTGAGAGAGGATCCCATAGCATAAGTCATGATTTTCTGCTCCTGACCTTATGCTCATAGAATATAAAACTAGACTCATTAATAAATTAAATCAAAACCTATTAGACATTTAGTTAATTTATATTAATTTTTTTGTTCATTTATTTCATAATATATATGTTATAATATTGAATTATGCCATTCCGAAGTGTTCATTTAATTGACTATCAAAATGGGTTCAATTGTTTTTATGTAATAGATTTCATGTGGAATGTATTTAAATATAAATAATTTAATTTAAATAATATATATAAAAATATATTGGTGTTAATGGTAATTTAATTTTTTTCTTATATTGAATGAGTATGAATCATTAGATAAAATATTAATGACAATCATATGAATTATTTTTGCGGTATTTTGATTATTAGGAACTAGTTTGGACATATGATTAAATATTATGTACATATAGAAGTTACTCAATATTAAATAGGTTATAATAAAAATATTAAATCCTGGATCAACCCTAAAAATGGTTCCATTACTAGTATCGAATCGGAAATTGAATAATGAATCATTTTCATCCCCGAAGTTTGTAAATTGGCACCTTAGAGAAAATTATTTCTTTTATAAAAAAATTGAAACATGAAATATATAGATAGTGAATTTCAATTAAATTAATATAATTATAGTATATAAATGATCATGGAGTTACCATGGTAATCTGGATTATAGTGTTGATGAGAGGATAACAATTTAAAGGAACTCAAAATGAAATTGAAAAAAATAGAATGTGAATTTACCTATTGAATCCATCTCAATGAAAAAATCTTTAACATAAGGGGTTTTAGAATTTTAGAAAGTAAAAATGCTCTCAAACCTAGTAGAGTGTCTAGGGAAGGGTATTTGTTCCGAATATTGGGAAAATTTAATGTTTATTGGTGTGACGATAAAAGGGAGTGAGGCGGAAGGTTTATAGTGGATGAGAGGATAGTTTTCCTATTATTTTACTCATTGTTTTATTATTATGAAAAAGGAAACCAATAGTATTGATTCTTGTGACATAAAATTTAATATGTAAATTTTATGTCTAATGAAGTCTTCTAACATCTTCCATGATGATAGGATTGGTAAATTTAATTTATAATTAATATGTACGGTAATTTACCATGATTTACTATTCATAAAAACATGTATATTTCAGAAAAATCCAAAAAATTCACCCTAACAATTTTCTTACATGTAGAATTCAAAACTAAACTTAATTTTTTGAAAAAAATTATATAAATTATTAATTTGATATTTAAATAAAACCATAATTTATTTGAAAAATAACAATTTTAAATCGGTATTTTGTTCTGTATCCTATTGAAAAATTAATCAATATGTCATTATATTATAACCATATGAAAATAAAATAATATTATTATTTAATATTAATAGGGATCATATTACTATCTTATAACTATTCATAAGGGAATGTTACTATTCAACAAAAATTATGCTCGTCTTATCAAACTCTAAATATCATATTGAAAGAAATCTTATATGTCAGTCTTTCGAAATTCAAATAACAGAGGTAGAAAAATATGTTTACTAGGTAGGTTATAAATAAGTGATGCCCTATAGTGACATAGTGTTTCATGCATTCAATGTTAAGTTTTTTTGTTTAATCTCAGGTTGTTACATCTTAAGAGTAGGAATAATGGGAAATATAATGAAATTTATTTTTCTCATGAGGGGTGTTGTAAAAACATCATGAAAGATACACTAACCCTCCACTCAAGGACTGATAATATCATATTTGATTATGAATCTACCTACTATGTCTTGTCTAAATAATTTTATAACGGTTTTATGAATCTTGCAAAATAATTAGAGGTAGATTTAGAAGTGCACACCCATAATGTCATTATTATTTCATATCATGTCTTTGATTCATATCAAGTAAACATTTGAGGGAATGTGATTCCAGTAAATCTCATCATTATACCTTTTTTGAATTTTATATAATCTTAGGCATGTATTGGCTTTATCTAAAAAAATCCAACATCAATTTTCATGGAAGGTATATTACATTTGATATTTAAAACCCTCTGATGACAATATATCAATATAACATTAATTCTGAACTTCTTATGGAGATTGTATATACTATAAGGGTCTTAATTCCGAATAAAAATTGTCGTTTTTCTCAAATAGATGGGGAGAAGATCGACATATATGATATTTATATTGTTCTAGAGTTTTTTTTATGCCTCTCTATAATAGTTTACTAATCTTCCACCAATGCAAGATGTTTACTTCTTGATAGAGCATTTACCTGGTTCCACACCAAATTCAAAGACTCCTTATATAATGGATCATATTTAGTTTCTTAAATTGAATAAAAAAACTCCATGAAAACCATGGTAAGGGATTAATTCATCCATGAGTGTAACCTTGTGGTGGACTGGTTTTTTTTTGTGAAAATGAAATATGGATCAATGTGACTTTACATTGATTACCAGGAGTTGAATATGATCGCAATCAGGAACAAGTATCCTCTAACCTGTATTGATGACCGGTCTGATCATCTTCATAGAGCTCAATAGTTTTCCAAGATGGACCCGCATTCTAGATATCAACAATTGAAAATCAAGAATAAGTACATAACCAAGAAAGAATTATGTACAAGGAATGGACATTAGTAATATACAGTTATGCATTTTTGTCTTAATAATTCCTCAAACAACATCATGGATTTAATAAATATATTCTTTAGAGATTACCTCGACTAGTTTGTTATTGTATTTATAAATGATATTATTATATATTCAATGAGAAATGAAGAGCATTAACATCACATTAGAATTTTATTAAAGACGCTAAGGAAGGATAAATTATAAAAAAAATTAAAAACGATTAATTTTTGCTACAAAAGATTTCATTCTGGATCATAAAATTATATTATTTAGAATATTACTAGTTCCCTAAAAGATTTATAGTATTTAATGCTGGCCTAGAAAAACCACAGTGACTAAGATCTAAATATTTATTACTTTAATTTGATATTATTTACAGGGTTTTCATTATTTACCATGGCTATCTAATACTCTAACTATGTTTACTCAAAAATGTGTCGAGCTTCTTTGGATATATTAATATGTGAAAAATAACAAGGAACTTAAAACAGGGTTGGTGAGTGAACCTATTATTATATAACCCTATAGTGGAGAAGGGTTTGTTATATATAGTGATTCATCCATGTAGGGAATATGATATGTTATTATGCCAGAATAAAATTTTTATAGTCTATGTCTCATGACAATTGAATATTCATGAGGAAAATTACCCAACTCAGGATTTGGAGTTAGTAGCAGTAATCATTGCATTAAGGATATCGAGGCATTGTCATTATGAGGAAAAGTGTTATATTTATACAGATCATTAAAATATAATAAATATATCCTCATATTAGGAGTTGAATATGCAATAGTGATTGTGGTTTGAGTTGATAAAGTATTATGATTACTCAATACATTACCACCCTGGTAAAGAGAACAATGTGGCTTATGCATTTAGTCGAAAATATCATGCTTTCTTATCTAGGTTGAAGATCACAAAAGATGTAATATACTGGTATTTGCAAAAGATGGATCTAGAAATCCTAAAGGAATGGATAAAATCATATCAATCCCATTGAATGTCTATCCATCTATCTAAGTGATGATTAAAGAGTCACGGAAGAAATATGAAGAGATGCAAAAGATGGTCATAAATGTTCCTGAGATTAACCTTAATCTGAATGGAATGACAAGGTTCTGAAACTGTTTATGTGTTCCATTAATTCGATATTCAATGAGTGATCACTTAGAGTAATCTCACAGTTCTTCAGTTTATATTCTTCATAGAAGTACGAAGATGTATAGGGACATGAAAAAATACTTCTTGTTGGTTAGAATGAATAGAGATATAATAGAGTTTGTATCTTGGTGTTTTGTATACCTGAAGGATAAAGCTGAATGAAAAAAAATCTATAGGGTTGTTTCATCCATTACTCATACCCGAATGGAAATGGGAGAACATTACTTTGGATTTTTTCATTGGACTACTGAAAATCTATAAATGGTTTAATGGTATATGGGTGGTAGTTGATCACCTTACTAAGTCATCAAACATCATACTTATTAGAGATGATTTCTCACTTGATTATAATTTAAGGATATACATTAATGAAGTGTTAATGTTTCTTGGAGTACCACATTCCATTTTATCAAATCCAGATCAGAGGTATACGTCAATTGTGTAGTGAATTATTCAAAAAAACATAATATATAATTTTGTTTCATCACTTCTTACCATCCTAAACAATATGGTCAGTATGAAAGCACAATTAAAATCCTAGAGGATATTTTGAGATCCTTTTATATAGATTTCATAGGTGGTTGGGATAAAAACCTTCCTCTAGAAGAGTTTTTATACAAAAAAATCTTTCACTCAAGCATTCATATGGCACCCTATGAAGCCCAATATGGGATAAAATGTAGAGATCCAACATGTTGGGATGAGGTTGGAGAAAGAAATCTTTGGGGAATAAATATTGTTGAGGAATTGGTTGAGATGGTTATAAAAATTCAGCAGCATATCAAGGAAAATAAAATTATTTAAAAAAGCTATATTAAAAAACATTGACATGATCTAGAGATAGATGGTGATGTAAAGGTGTTTCTATGAATATCACCCTTGAAGAAAGTTAAGTGATTCGGGAAGAAATGGAAAATATGACCTAGTTATATCGCCCCTTTGAAATTATTGATCATATTGGGAAAATAACCTACCTTTTGAAACAACCTATAAATCTCAATCAAGTTAATGACGTGTTCTATATATCTCTCTTGAATATGTATATACCCAACCCTTCACATATACTAAACTCAGAGGACATACTACTAGGGAATGATATTTCGTATGAGGAGAAACTTGTTGAAATTATAGACCAATGGCAGAAAGTATTTAGAAACAATACCACTCACCTAGTCAATGTTTTTTTGGAATAATCAATTGTTATAGGAGGCTATATGGGAACTTGAGGATATAATGATAAAAGGTGTCCTCACTTCATTTAAACTGAATGATGAATTTAAAGGGTTAAATTCATTTTATGGGGGCTAGAATGTAACCTCTTGAGTTTATACAGAAAGTTTTATTTAAATAAATTTACATTTACATTTATATCTTTCAATTCACTATGTCATATATTCATTTCACAAGAAACACTGACTTGGTGTACGTTACATGTGACACCGTCATGTCAAGTGATTCATGCAACATTGGGTTTCTACGAAACATCTATTTTTATTATTTTTATTATTGAAAAAAGATAATTATAACATATCCCTTAAAAATAGTAATATGAATTATAATAAATACTTTTCAAATTTTGTTTATAATTGTTTTCTAAAAATAAAACATTTTGATAATAATAGATATGATTTTTGTAATGATTCTTTATGTTTAAAAATCAATTTTTCGAATGAACTACTTCTAATAATGATAGTAATTTTAAACACATTTAAAATTTTATTTTTATAAAATAACATATATATTTGAATTCATAATGTCGATCTAATATTAAGGTGAATTTTAGGGGTTGTTCTGAGAAATATCATTTTTCAGGAATAGTTAAAATATTTTTGTTTCTTTAAAAATCATATTTTTGTATAGTTATTTACTAATGATAAATTAAATTATAATTTATTTTCAAGGTCATATTAGATAAATATGAAATATAACATTAATATTAAATTCATTAGAATGAATTTGATTATAAACTGAATATAGCACCTTAAAACTCATTTGAACTTTTTTCTACTTTAAAACCCTGTTATTTCATTCAGTAAACGGTATTTAAACTAATATTAATTTTAACACTTCTGTAAATTTAATTTAAAAATTTATAAATAAATAATTTTATTCATTCTCGTAATTATATTCTAATAATACCATGTAAATTTTTGACAAAACATTATTAGTAAATTTGGTTAAAATTAATCACAGTAGTTAAGGGAAAATTAATCTTTATTAGAGAGTGAACCTAAATATAAAGGACCACAATAACCTATAATCTTTACAAAAACACTTTTTATATCCATATATACTCCATAAATCGTCCATTATTTATTTATTTTATTGGTTTGGTTAGGATTTTATTAGGTCAGAACATGTACACAACTAACTTGATTTTAGAAATTCCAAATGAGTCACTTTCATTCCCATGAATGCCCGCCACCTCTAGATGTTACCCACTACTCTCAAACGATTTAATCTCATTAATTCTCAACTCAATTAGCTTCAAAAATATCATCCCATTGAAATTGAAGACTCAATTTGTGTAGAATTCTTCACAAGTAATCCTTTTGTCCTAATCCGTAATTAGTTACCTGATTCGGGGGTAACATCTTCTCTCAAGATCATTTCCTTTATTTTATTATCCATATCCATCATTGATTTTTATTACATTATTTTGTGTAAACACCAGTATCCTATATATAGTAGGATGTTGTTCTGAAACCATTCTGATATACACTTACACACACCACCACCTAATGGATGTTGAACAAACAGTTTCTATGTATGGTGAAATACTTCCTCTAGAAACGATGATTGTTCATATACCCTTTAACACCAATCATTGTTTCCATTATGGTTGAAAATATATTAATATATATGATATATTATATTCAATATGTATTTAATATTCTGTCTTCATTTTACCACAATCATATTTTTACCTTCTATTTGGTGTTAATATTATAATCTCGTTCATGGAAGTGTGGACTACCACCCCCTCAATGTGATGGGATTCATCCACATACCACATAGAATGTATTATTGATCAGTTTAAATAAATTATCTGATATATATTATAGATTAATTATACTTTAATAATTATATATATACAGACATATACATATTTCATTTACATATATTCTTTTAATGTGACAATCAAAATAGAAAACAATGTTCATGTGTACGTTCAACTTACTGTCTCTATGAACGGTTTATTCCAATACATAATTCTGTAAATTATGAACTATTATGATAAAATAATTCTAGATAAAACTTATATTTATATCATTTTCTAAATTTTTTAATAATATTATATGTATATCTATCAACGATATAACAAATTAAGACACATGTGAAGAACAAAGAAAATATTACCTGAAGTGAAACCTCAATAGAGGATCATTAACAAGAGGGAAATATAATATAATAATAAAATATTATATGACAATATATAGAATCATATTCTTATACAAATGTTTTATAATAAACATAAATTTATTATACTGGAGTCTTGTATGAGTATGGAGAGAGTCATGTCAGAAGGTAAGGGGAGTTCATCTCACATTTAATTTTTGTGACATACAAGTCATGTTAAAGAATAATTTATTTTTTATTGTGTATTTACATCCCATGATTGTATACTATTCATCTACTAATTAAATTAAGGGGTATTAGAATATCCATTCATTGGACCTTCATTCATGGGGTCTAACATTAAAAAGTTACGAAATCGGTAATGTATTTTTTTCTCAAATTTTCTTCATTGACACTCCTATTTTGTTATTCATCAAAACTGTTCTTATAGGTGTGTATACTTACATTTTACTAGTTATATAATTAATACCAATATTTTAATCATATCATAAAATCCATGTACTTTCCTTTTCTTACATTCAGAGTATGATCCAATTTCACCAAGTTATAAACGTTTATTGAGAAAATCTCTTCATTTTTTGATATTGTTTATGTTTATTCTGCATTTGATGAAATAATATGATCAATAATTAAATAATACACACGAGTTTAATTATATTAAATTGATTCAAGATATCCTCATTATTCAGTACCATTTTTTCCACTCATTGGTACTTACGAAAAGGTTTTTAGTTAAATCTGACAACCTCTCTCTTTAGAAAGAAATCAATTGTATTAAAACCTATGTTTTCAAACATGTTTTCAAATGATACATAAAGAAAATTTTCAAGGAAAAATGGACATTAAATGTTTTTTATTGTTATGAATGATTCCTTTATATATTTTAAGGAAATTTTTAATGAATATGTTTTTCAAAATGTTTTATGTAATAAAATCATTTTTTTGAAAGAAGAAATGATGTTTAACTTAAGAGGTGTTTTTAAAAAATCTCCCAATATTATTTCCTGTATAACATAAAATAAATTTATGTAAGTCATTTCTATATGATATATAATTTTATTTCTCTCTTAATATTCCATGTCTAAATTGATTATGTTATGATTGAATGATTCAATGAAACTTGGATCTCGTTTACGAGTTCTATGCTTTTGAAACCCGTTTCTTTTCACAGGTTACGTTTATGCTGAAATGATAATAAAATAAGTCTTTATTACCACAGGTTATGATATGTAAATATGTTTATGATGAAAATTTATTTCATGTGTTATGATATGTTCATTTATTATCCTTTGGAAAATGTATGTATGATTTCAATATTTGATGGGTGGGACAAATATCTCCCTCCAATGAATTGGGTAATGATTTTTATATCATGAGATATATAGGGATGGAATGCTAGTTCAATTGGTTCAGTAATACAATGATGGAATGAAAGATTAATTCGTTCCATTATACATGGATTGAATGAGAGTTTACTCAGTTTAGCAATAAAAATCTAGAATAAGGGTTTACTCGGTTCAGTAATATATTGCAGGAATGAGGGTTCACATTGTTTGGTAAAGGACATTTTCCACTGATATGGTCTTGGAAGTGATGCCATGGAAACTATGGTTATCATTATATTCTTAGAAGTTTTCATATTTCCATTTTTATTCATTTTTTTTCTTTTATGGCCTATAATATTTATTTAATTTGGATCCATGTTTTATGAATTTCCAATCATTATGCCATGTTCTCTGTTATGATATTTGAAATGCAAGGTATGATCTTCTATCATCATGATCAAGTTCTCATACCATTATTCTCATGGTTATTCTAACATATCTCCCTTATATACCCTAACTGCTCATTTTATATCTCCCCTTTTTATGATTCCTTCCCCAGGTTGTGAATATTTGTATTCTATTTGATGTGTTTAAGAAGGGTACTAGTAAAAAAATACTAGTGGGAGATAATATATCTCATTTTTGTACCATTGATTATGTATCATTGATTCTAAAGTCAATATAATAATACATTATCTTTTCATCTATTTTCATAATGGTTAAGTATTCCTCAAAATCTCAGTAATGTTCATGTTTGTAAATCGTGGGTCATAATAGAGATATGAAAGAACAAACATGTCTTGGTGGAATGGCTCTCATGATTTATATCATTTATATATTACTGAAAGGATGAAATAATATTTAATTCCCTAATGTATTCCATCTATTAAAGGTTTTTTTCTTTAATATATACTTTTTAGGATGACCTCTTGTGAGAGGTGTAGATTTTACGATCGATCTACTTCCTAGAGTGACATTATTGTAAATTCCTCATACAGGATTGATACTACTATGTTGAAAGAACTCAATATGAAAATATATTATTTACAGTCAAAGGGATTTATATGACCCATTACTCAACCCAGGGGTTCACCTATCCATTTCCCAATGAAGGATAATGAAAACATCATGATTTTTGGGCATTACTAAAAATGAATCAATATACCATTAAAAAATAATATCAATTAATTTATAAAGATGATCTTTTTTTCTAGCTCCAAGGTGTGATGATATTCTCAAATTTAGACCGTATATAGGATTCTAATCATGTTTTATTTAGGTGTTTAGATATTATATGTATGAATTTTCATAATTTGTATGACATATATGATTATCTAGTTTTTTGTCATGTTATACAAATATGGATGGGGCCTCAGGGAATTGATGAGGAGGAATTTCCATCCCTATCCTGATTAATTTCTACTGGTCTTTGTATATTTCATCAATGTTTACTCTCAATATCAAAGATAGAATTACAATTATAATGATATTGTTTTGAGAAATCATAAATAGAACTTGTTGTATTCTATGCTGAGTAAATGCCACTTATAAATCAACAAGGTTCACTTTCTAGGTTAGGTCACTACAAAGGAATGGGTATCAGTTAACCAAATTAAGGTGAGAGTTGTTGTTACTTCTGAGTATCCAAGAAACATCCTTGAAATACATAGTATCATGGGGATTTATAGTTAATATATGTGTTTTGATAGGGATTATCATGATTAGAATAACCTCTTACACAATCGACTAGAAAGGGTGTTAATTATATATTGTAAGAGTCATGTGAGACCTCATTTAAAGAGATGAATGAGAGACAAGATTCAACATCAATAACGAGTCTATGAATGAAGAGAATAATCTACACAGTCTATTTTGATGGATTTGGTGCTATTTTTGGAGATTTTTTCATTTAAAGAGATATGTTCATTATATACAGGTCACGACGGTTGAGGCATCATTGGTAGAATTACCTAATTCGGGGGATCTAGTTGGCCACTGTTGTGAAAACCTTACATTGTAACTGACATTTCCTACTAGGAGAAATTTTTTTGTGTTTAAAAACAAATAAATATAAAGATTTATTTTCCCATAGTATGATTTGAATATTAGTTAATAAAAATGGTTCAAATATGATCATTAAATTGAAATATAGATAGCCTATATATTGAGTTTGGGAATTGTTTTTGTTAATGAACTAAGAAGAATGTATGAGGGGTAGGAGGTTCATGTGTCTTGGAATGATTGGAATATTATGGATTTGATTTCATATATACAAATAGATTTATAGGAAAATCATGAACACTATGTACATGCATCGCTATCGGGGAACTACACTCTTCTTGATATAGTGATGTTGTTGAAATTTTTATATCCTTTTGGATTTTTCATACCTAAATGTATTTTCTGTGAGGAAACTCCTCTATATTGGTCTATCAATGATGAATACATCGTACATAAGAATGGGTATATTTGGGTAACCACAAACCTGAGAGGGGACATGATGTGGTTGTAACCTGATTCTCAATGAGCAGTTCACCCAAGTATCTCCATGATGTATCGTGATATGCAAATTCAATATTGGTCTTTATGCATTAAACATCATAAATCAGGGTTTATCCTTAGGAGATCATCATTTTAGTATGTGAATGACGAAAAATAGTGAACTTCCATATTGGAACTGCCATTGCTAGTCCCAAAATTAGAAATTTGAAGATTTTTCAATGCATTATATTGTTTCCTTATGACGGTCAACTAGAGGAAATGTTGTAGTTTTTTTAGTCATAAATAGGTAATAAAATGTATCCCATATCCATCCAATCTTGGGGACATTTTATGTTTTTTATATTGGAATTTTTTATGTTTGTGATAATATAATATTACAATGGGTCCCCTGTAATATTTTTTAGATATAGATTATTTATTTACATTGATGTTTTAGAAGGGGTATATAAATGGAAGTGGGTATGTAGGTGAATTTGAAAATAACCATATACCCAAAGACTAATGAAAAAATTGAACAATATATAAAAGTGTTTGAGGAAATTCTCCAATCATGGATCAAAGAGTTTATTGGTTATTGGGTGAATCAAATCCCTTCCATCGATTTCACCTATAATAAAATATTTTAGGAAAAATTTAATATGGATACATATAGGACCATATATAGTAAATAATTCCATTCCCACCAATAATGTTTAGATTAAAGAGAGGATATAATTTTGGGGCATATTATATTTCAAGAGGCATCATAGAATGACCATTATTAGAGCCTAAATTGTATGTCTTTTGATGAGTCTAGATTGAAATATTATGCTGATCCCCAATATTGACCTCTATGTTTCGAGGTGAAATATTGTGTTTTCTTATTGTAATAATCAATACATGAGCATAAACATATATATGGGAATTTGAGGCTATCACTATGCTTTTTAGGACTTTTGGAATAATAGATAGAGTTGGGACAATATTCTATTAGTTGAAACTACCTTAAAGGTTTTGTTCTGTGATCGACATATTACTACTTTCATAGATTTTATTTTTATCATGGTTAAATGTATCATAATTTTTATCCAAATGTTGTTGAGGTAGATTTTTATCCACACTTTGAGAATTATTATAAGAAAATTATTGAACTGGGCATGAAGGATCTTAGAGGTCCATTTGACCCATTATTATGGGTTCTGTGGTAGCAAACACAGGTATAGGGTGAGACTTGGGAACAATAAGCGGGTGTATGTCCTATGTGGATGGAGATGTTCTTGAATTTTTTTTCAACCCATAGAAAATGAAGTCATTTATTACATCCTTTGTGGGGGAAAGAATGTAGGATCGTACTTTTGTATAAGGAATGAAACCTTAAAATTTAGTTTTAACTATTTATTTTAGTCCTTTTATGGATTTTTAATGAGGTTACAATGAATTTGGTGTGTCTGAGGCCTTTTCAATTCTTCGAAACTTGACCTGTGGATGAATTAATTGGACCGCACTATTAGTTTAAATAATGTGAGCCCATACACATGGTTTCCCCTAACCGTGTGAGTCATTTCAAATTGGAAGGTGGGGTGTATCTTTTCCCCAAATAGCACACCTATGAGATAATGCCCGTGGGAAGGGTTATAAAGATTTAGTTGAGTAATGATACTTTATTTTCCCTTGGTAAGTCAAACAGTGAACTAAAAACCAAGTAGGGTCCCTTATTATACAATTGGATGTTAATGGTTGGTCATGGATTGGCTAATGGTTTATCCAAATAGAATGACCCATATATTTTTGGTAGAATTACCATTTTCCCTTCAAATTAATTAATTCCTTCCCTACTTTTTCATTACCGAAGAAAACATGTTTATTCTTCCTCCCTTTAAATATATCAATCAACTATTCACCAAGGTTCATTGATATATCAGTCCTTTAGACATTGATTCGGTCACCATTTTCCACATTGGACAAATTCTATGCTGTAATGCATTCATATTTTTCCCTTATACATTTGTATTTATCTCAATTATGTTATATAGTTGCAGGATCATATGTTATATTTTCAAGGATTGGATTAATTTTTTCATTTTCTCATAATATAGAAAAGTCCTAAGGCCGATGCAATATGATTGATCCAATACGAGCATAAGGTAGGTGGTATAGTTTTTATACCTCAAGGTATATATTGTTTAAAATATGTTTCATTATTCCACACAATAGTTTCATCAGATGTTTCCCATATATTTAATATTCTTTCAAATGGTTACCTAATAAGTAAAATGCATGTCCTTCCTAGACCCCTTCCATAGTGGGAATTTCTTACGGTCTATCAATAAATTAACTATTTAATATATAAATTGTGGTGTGTTCAAACAATTTTCTTAGTGGATTTGTAATGAATTATAAATTTTTACTATATAAATTGAGTTTTTAATAATTTCAGTATTACATAGATAACACACCATTCAGTTTAAATTAAAATTATTTTGTTGATTGATATGACCACGTCTACTAATTAAATTTTCAATTTTTACACTCTTCTATATATTAAATTTTAAATGGTTATGAATTTTTCATTGGATCTTATTAAATCCAATTATTATTCACCACTATTGATGAATGGTCATGGATACCCTTGATAATTAATATTGAATAAGAATTTATTTTGTTGTTTAAATTTGTCAGAGGCATGGAGTACAATATATAAATGTTACATGATCATGAAATACATTATAGTTATGTGATATAAAAATATTGACCTAATGTGACATGATAAATTTATGGAATCCCTCATACTATTGTGATAATATATATGGGAATGATGTCCCATATTATAATGTATAAGAATGATTTCCCTTGTGTACTATATGGGCATGATGTCACATGTGATACTATATGGGCATGGAGATCATTGTTGTTGTATGCAGGGATTTTATCCCTTACTCTGACGTAAGGCATCGAGTCCCCTACCATTTTGATATGGGTACGGTAAATATATTATTATTATAAAGGGCATGATGACCCTTACTATTATGATAATGGTAATGTAGTCCAATGGAACTAATGATACTCATGGTTCATTTTATGGATGCCTATGTTATGCCATGATTCTATGGTGGTGGAAGTAGATGCATATATGGATAATGATTTCATTACATATATTTTTCATGTATGTTTATGCACATGGTTACATCCTTTCAAATATTCGGCATAAAAAGAAGCAGGTTGTGTTTGTATGGTTTCCATTAGTAACTAGATCCAACTCATTTATAGTTAATAATAGTTATTTTCATTGCTACATCTACACACTACCATATAATATATCCTAACATGATATTTAATGGTGTCATTGGCGGTAGCCTATTGACTTTATCTCATAGTCTATTTGGGCCTCTGATGGGACATAAGAAGACAATATGATTGTTGGTGTAGATGAGGGGAAGAACCTGCATATTGATGTATGCAATTTTGTATGTCAAGTAATGGAAAATCCTAGAAGATGACGAAAGCCATATCTTGAAATTATTGTATAGTACATTCTGTACTTTTCATTTATAGTATAATTTTATATATTGCCTTCTTAATTCCATGTTTAATTTTCCCTCTGATTACTAAAGTCCTGAAGTCATCATATTTTGTATATGATTCAGTTTAAATCCTCATTTTATTATTCAGTTCAAGTATATAATTATATTCGTTCGTATTTCTCATCCATTATTACTCTGATTCATAAATTTATCTATTTATTTCACTATTGTGCTATTTGACTAGAGGGAATAGTCTCACCATGGACACATCGTAGTCCCTAATAGCTAGTCTGAAGGCTCCGGTGGACGAGGATGGTCTCTTGAGGGCTTATAACCCACTATATTGGGGTCTTCTTAGTGGAACCAAGGTTTGGACATCACACTCTAACCTGAATTCCCATCTATTTTAATTATTTTATTTAATGGATTCAAAAATAATAAGTATGTGTCTTTTGTGATTCCCATGAATTTTAAAATATAAAAAATATCATTAATAAACAAATCCATAATTTTGTAAAAATAATAATTGGAAAATATCATCATTAAATCCATTTTTTCTTACATGGATTCTTTGTGGTAATTATATACTAATTCCATAGTTTTGTTTATCTCTATTTACTGCCCGATGCTCTCTTTTTACTCATATCATCATGAGGCACATACATGTACTAAAAATATTTCGTAACTGTATCATAATAATGAAAAAAAATTTCATAACAATTAGATCACCATAAAAAAAATGGTATTCATAATTTTTGATGGAATAATGAGTGAAATTTCATAAAATTACTATCAATATCCTAAAGATAATTAGATGTATACATGAATAAAAATCTAATATTTTCATCATATTATACTAGGAAATCCTCCATGTTTTGCTATTTAATCCCATTAATAATTTTCGCATTAGATTTTAAATATCCTTGATGAAATATTTCACTATGAAAATAATTTTAATTGTTTTCCATCCAATTAAATCATTCCAATAACTCTCATTAGAATTCCTAACTATTTAAACTCGCTATTTTTCTTTAAAAAATGGTAAATAAATCTGATTGTTTTTTATTATATAAAATACAAATTATTTTAACTATATTTTATTGGGCATTGATGCTTCCATTGACTACCCCTAGAAATGATTTTCCCAAGAATGCTGGAGGAATTTATTTTACAAAAAAAGTCTACAATGTATATATTTCTCCATGGTAAACTTTTTTGTCTCTCTAACATGAATTTCATCAACATTATAACATGAATCAACTACATTAAGTAACAAATGATAGCCTTGTTCCAAATCCAACTACTAAAAACAATAAATTATTAGAAAACTATCATCTTCATACATTCTTATATCATCTAAAAAATTACATATCCAACAAACTATCTTAAAAATATATATTAGGGGAAAATATAGGGTAATATTAAAATGCTATATCGATTTAACATAATAATAATAAAAAAAGTAAAAAGGAAATTCTATAAATGTTATAATATCCTCAATTTATATCTAAAACATCCATAAAAACAATAATGGCCATCCTTAAATAATTATTTAATATTTAGTTTCTGTAGGACCCCAGGACACCCTAAGAGTGGAGGGGTGAATCAGGGTGAATTTTTTTTCTTTTAGTGTGATGGATCTTGTTCCCACATTGGTAGGAACTTGTTAAACATGTATGATGAATTAGATCGGAACGCAAACATTCACATACAGAGAGATGACACAAAACTTTTTACATGGTTCACCACTGAGGGCTACATCCAAAGAGAAAACGCTGATAGGTTTTCGGTCGTAACAAATTCCACTAAACTTCACTAGCTATGGATTACAATGTTTTTGGCACAGTTACTCTGTCTCAGGCTCACTGCCTTTACAAAGGTTTAAAGATAGCTCACTGCGTCCCTCAGGTCACTCCCATTGAATCCCCCTGGCTCACTAACTTTGGTGAAGTCCCACTCAGTTTATAGACGTGAAGGTCTCTTCATCATCGCTAATGAATACATCTTATTTTGTATTTAGATGCTCTGTTGAAGTCCAACTCTCACCCGTAGACAAATCTCACATTGCATCGATGGTATAGAGCAATCTTCCAGCTTTTGTGCAGCTCCAAAAAGACCGGTGTTCTTCAACTACACCTAGTGTGCTTCACCAAGATGGTGCATAAGTCCACCTCAACCACTTGCGTGACACTCACTTCTTCAACACCAAACTTGTGTGACTCACACCCCTTTACGCCCAAACCAAACATGGCATGCAATTTTCCACTGTTGCGCTTCTTTAAATCCTAGCACATAAGTGTCACCAAACCACCTGCGTGAAACCTCTTTCACCATCTCAAAACATGGTCAAGTCAACCCCTTTTTTCCCCAAAAAACCTTGGATGCGTAACAAACAACTATCGTGAAACATCAACTTGTGCGACACACCACCACTTACGCGACCACAACACATGCGCAACGGGAGCTCTGATTTTATCTAAGAATGAACTTCATACTGAATGAGTATTGGTAAACCTGTATTTATAGGCATTTGGATGACCTTCATGACAACGCACAAGTCGTCCCTCAGTGTGCAAGTTTCAGCGCGCAAGTCTCTGCCGCGCAAGTCACCTGCACGAACAAACATAAAACTTGGGTGCCCTTCTCCATTTGACATATTTTCATGTTATGATCTTTTAAAACAAATGGCACACATGTTTTCTCACCTTCATGTCCATGACGCACAAGTCTCTTTTACAAAGTCAAATTTTCTCCATTTGTCGATTTCTAGGCCAAAAAATTTGGCAAACACTTGAAAACGGTGCAACCTACAATACTGTTATCTGCTTGTTCAGTATGATCACTTTGCTAGAACACATTCTGAACTTCCAATGAGGATTGACTACAAACACAAACCATACTCCAATTCATGCATAGAACGGCCATGTTTCCAACAGTTTCTAGATACAAATTATCCCTATTGAATTGCAGAATCAATATTAGGTTTACATAATTATATAATTAAATAAATTCAATTACATAATAAACACACATATTCCAAAGTGGTCACTTCCACATAGTATCCATTTTCCAACATTCTAAAATTTTAAAATGAAGCTTGGTTTATTTTCATGATTAATGTTTATAAAATTTGATATTATTTCATATATTTTATTACTCATCCTTCGAAGAAACATTTGAGAATATAGTATGAGGTATAAAATATTTTTACGGGTTATAAAAGTTTGAAATATATTTTAATAATGATAATCATGAAAACCAGTTAAATTTTTTACACATTTAACATTTCTCATTGATTTAACAAGATTAATAAAATCTATATAGGGATGTTTTTTAATTAATTAAATCTTATAAATCCCATTGAATAAAAATTGAATCAAATTAAGTTATTTTGATGCATTACATTATTAAAAGCATTTAATCATGTCAAAATCAGTGGAGACGATTTAAATTCATATGATAAACCAAAAAGGATCAGACATTGATATAACCAAACTATTTTTGGATTAGTATGGGATGACATATTAATTTTTTTTATCATTTTTAACCTCCCCACTTTTTTAGTGACTTTATTTCTATTTCTAATTTTTTTTCTTACCTCATGGAAGTATAAATAATGACCAATAATAAAAAAACATAATAGAATATAATGATTGTAAACAAGGATCTCATCTATTTGGTTGACTATTTCCTTGGTGTAAAGAGATATTGATCTCCCTATCACACACAATAACATACTTATAATCAATGAAAGAACAATCAAGGTTATGGACATTATCTCATTATCCTCTATGTGATCGTGTATAAAGATAGTGTGTCTTCATAATCCCATTTTATATAATATTTGGATTTTACTTCCTTGAATCAAGATAATTTTTTTATATTTCTGTCCTTCCAATACTATAAGTACTGACCATCTTCTTCTCCAAAAGTTTATAGATGGATATCCTGATTGAAATTAGACTACTATAGAGCAAGTATATAATATAATATTGATACTATGAAATTTTTTTCTATTATTGATCAATTTTGTTATTCCACTCTCTATATCATATTTACATATTATTATTCAATGAAATTGAAATGTTATTAATGTGAAGCAATGTTTCCTCAAATTTTCTCATTTGGATATATCAAAAAACATCCCTTGATTTAGTAGTTAGTATATATGTTAACATATTAATTTATCACTTATATATCATAAATTTGATCCACTCCATGTCATTCTCATTCTTATAAAATTATTTTTAAATATATGTAAATATTAATTTCATTATTGAAATTACAACAAATATCTATATTCAACAATTAATAAATTTTATTTTACACATGATTAAAATCATATATAAATATACAGAAGACCAATCATTAATAATTCCCAATTACTCCACCATTTCTGGTATTTGTTTCTAATTTACATCATTATAATTTTTCCTTATAAATTTAGATGTAATGTTATCATTTAATTCCATTCAAATAAATCACCAACATTTATGTCTTCATAACTAGAATGAAATTTTCATCCATTATTCCATTAATTCTACATTTAGATCTAAATAATTATTCATGGATCATGTGGGTATTGCTAATCCCTTATAAACTAAATTCGTTCTTGATGAATAATTATAAATACTATGCTAAATTTTATATAAAAATTATCATTGTGTCATAAATAATAATATTTATGCAGGAATATTTCATCTACCATATGATTGGGATGAATCTAGTGGGGTGATCCAATTGTGATTAAATGTATTGGTATATATATGGACACATATCCTCATTATAAATGAATTTTTGAAAAATATTTTTGTATTGAAGGGTATTTATTAGAGGACCCCTCGATCGATATTGGATTTTGTCTCCATGGTTTCATCATAATTGTATGATGTTTTAGTCCTTATCACATGAGTAACAACATGAAAATTTCTAAAACAATTTTGAAAAATATATCTCATGGATCCACTATTTATATTAATTATTTAGTTTACATTCATTAAATGTGATGTCGTAGTCATATACCACAATGAAACAAAAAATCATCTTCTAAATGTTTTTCACATTCCTTTTTCATGTGATATCATTTCAATACATATTCTTATTTCATGAACCCTATATAATTTAGGTTCTTTACAAATATAAAAAACACGTTCTTGTTATATTTTTTTATCTTCATCATCTCTCTTGGTATATAGAAACTCAATCAAATCATTTTCATCTCATAGTTGATGTGCACCTATAATGAATTTGAATCCTCTCATTCATTTTTTATTTCATGATTTTGTGAAAAAAATTTGTTGAATCAATTGGATCCATATTTACTTAGAATAAATAATTCATATTATCTCAATTAATTTCCCTTACATAGGCTTGATGAACCTTACAAACGTTCTATATAGTTCAGATTACATCTACAAAAACTTGTTCTGAAATTTATTCAACTCAATAAAACATGTAATCTTCTATAAAAATGTCATTGATAATACCCATATATATATTTTTGGGAATATATAATTTTGGAGAAACATTTATGACACATATCAATTTTGTAATAAATGAAACCACCCTTACAATGATAATTTTTATCACTCTTATGCAGCCTTTTAATAATTCTCATATCCCATATACATGTAATTTTATTTTAATATATACCATTACCCAGAATCTTTTATACTTATATTGTTAATCTAAGTACACTTAGGTAGAATTTATATTGGACAATGTAAATTTACACCATACCCAATTACCCTTTTGTAAAGCCTACCATTACAAAGGGATATAAGATAACCATTACACCACATCAACTAACCTTATGTGAAATGATAGACATTCAAGAGCCTCTAAATAATATTTATGTAGCGCAAGTATACAATTATATATCACAAAAAATTCAATGAATACCATTACTAGACTACTTTTTTATTCCCAACGGTACACTGTTCAAATAATAATGATATTATGCATAGTTGAAGGACTTATGAATAGGTTCAATCTAGCTTCTTTGTTATAGTAAATAGTAATTCATTACACATAAACACATTCTATCTGCATTAATACCATAATAGTAATAAATAAATTTAGTTACTAAATTTTCATCAATAAGGATATCTAATGCTACATTCTACAACATTCATCCACTAAATGTTATGTGTAATATTATTTCATTATATAGATGGAAACATTTACAAACCATAATGTACATCTTTTCCTTATATAAATAATCCGCCATGAATAACCATTGATACTTAAAAAATATTTTTGTTTTTAATATATATTTTTTTATTTTCTTATATTGGGATTGTAATCATAATTCATAGGGTATATAATGTCTTATACAATGAGAATCTACTATATAGTGATTATTTTTCATTATAATGACATTAAATGATCCATTTAAATTATACAAAAAATGTAAAGAATGTGGCCTCAATATTATGCCACTTTTATATTTTTTATTATAAATAAAAAATTCTATGTTAATATATTTAAAAAATTGAAATATTATTTCATTCTTCAATCCCATTACTCCTTAACATTTTCTTTTTCTTCACTCGCCAATATTGTAAACAAAGAAAATGAATTATATTATAGAGTAGAGTGTCATTTGATTGAATAAAATTTGATATCATTCATCCGAACCAGTGTCTATTTGAACCATGATTGATGCATTAGGAAGGAGAGTTTTCAATAGATAAAAATTATTTTAATTTAAAAATTATATTATCCGAACTTATTCATATTACCATTTCACCATTTTATACTTCTTAATCTATTCATATTTATTCTAGTAGAAACATGTCAATGTCAACTGATTGGAATATATCCCTATATTCATAATAATAATATCATAAATCACATAGAACATATATTCAAATCATTCATGAACAAAAAAAATCATTAATTTTATACAGCCTCATAACTTCTAAAAATCATTACACATTACTGTAATTAATTAAAATAGTTTTATATATATCATTGTTTCTAAAAAATTAATTAATATTGAGGATGATAGATATCTTAAATATATATTATAAATAATAACTCATAACCACATTACAAAAAATATATTCTTGTTAGTCAAAATACTAAAGTTGATTTTTAAGAAAAATATACCTTATTGTATTCTCTCATTCTTCACATCATCAAGGAAGATATTTTTAATCATGACAATAGATATGTCATACCAATATAGAACATTTTAAGATCAAGAATATATATCCAAAATTATATTAACTTTATTGATATTTTTCTACCTGTATTAATTAAAATTACAAAAATCATTTTTATATAAATAGCACATAGTTAATTTAGTAAATATTGTGGAAAATTTCTTTCTCTTTAGCATGAGATTGAAGGTTGATAATTTTTCTCTACCATGAGACTATTTTTTCCTTATGATGAATCATCCTCTAAATATAATCTAGGAAATAACATATTTCACAATATGAAATTTTCATATTTATATATATTATATCATTAGTTTGTGTGATTATTATTCATTACATTAAATTATGAACTATTTATTTTCACTTCCATCATAGAAAATAAAAATAAATTTGTATCATTTTATACCAACATATCATCATACTCCATTTCCTCATATGGTGTATTTTTTTTCCATTGGATATTTATTTCTATTCTACATTGACATTTTCATTTAGAATTATTGGTCATTTGGGGAAATTACTTGTTAATATTTCTTAATGATTAATTATTTATTAGTTGTTCGAAGTGATATAGGTTTTATGTTACTCGGAATACCAATCATATTTTATTTTTTTATTAATAAATTTCAGTATTCTATATTATTATTTCCCTAAAATCATTATTTTTTATCTTGTATAAAAAAATACTTTGTGTGGACACCAATTCTAAATAATAAGAAACATCCTTTATTTTTCTAACACCATTTATGGATTTCATGTATTTTATTAAATAATATTCATTTCATCTAAAAATTAATGTCTAACTTATCAGCCTTCTTGATGGACATCCTAGTAATATTTTTTCCAACATAATTTTTATAATTCATTCTAAAGACATGATCATCTATATTACTAAAGTTTTTCCAATTTAATATTATTTTTTTATCTTTCATTCTATAATGATTTTTGTTGCATAATACTTAATTGTGACCAATGGTGTTAAAAATAAAAGAGTGATCAGAGAGAGTTTCAAACCTATTTGTTACTGATTTTTTTATATTAATATTATAGTATATTATTCCAATAAATAATTCTACCCCTTGATGTTAAAATTCTATGAAATTTTTTTATAGACATATTATTCCTAAAATAAATATCATTATCCCCAAATAGATTGTAGTACTAGAAATAACATCTAAATTTCATTCTTTTTTTCTGGAAAAATCTATCTAGAATATCAAATCTATAACATTTGTTATTTATCATTCTCTGAATGAACAATTTTAGTGGAAACTATCTTCATAAAAATACTTTTACCCTTCATAGATATAATTATTTGTATTTCCCCACTTTTCATCATTGAGATTATTATACATTTGGACTACACATCATCTTAGTTTATAGAAATTTATTTTGAAATGTCATTATTTACAATGGAAGATGTAACTTACCCTTTAATTATTTAATATTTTTATTATTTGATGATTTAAAAATGATCTTATCTTCCGATAAGTGTATATTTTAATAAGATTCATACTTTTTTGTTATTTTGGTATAAACATATCATTCATCTTTTTTTGAACGAAAAGTTTTGTCTATTTATACATTATCTAATAAAATTTAATAATATAATAATTTCCTATTGGGAATATATATGTCATTATCCCAACTATTTAGTTTATCTTCACATTCCATCAGGATTTTATTAACCTCGTTATCATGAATTTTGTTCTTATCATTTTTCAAGTATCCATTTTAATTAATGTTAATTGTTATGACATCCAACTGATCATTTATGACATCATTGATTTATGTTTTATTGTCCACTAGGGAATTAAACTTTAATTAAAATCACCCAGTGGCCTAATACTTCATTTGGATATCCAAAATCCATTTCTTTCAAACACTTTATCATTCCACATTAGGATACTTAATTTTTATAATATTGTTATGAAACAATTTGGTATGAGCTTAACACATCATTACATTCAATGGCATCACTTTAACTATTTTTTGCATCATTTATATTATAAGTGATCTTATTCAAAAAATTATCTTATACTATTGAACCATAATCAATTACATTTTATATTAATTATTCCATATGGTAGCATTGACCAAAAATATATTATACATGTTTATCAAATTAAATGTAATTTTTTTTTATTATTTCATTCAGAAATATTTAAATTACTTTGTCAACTTATTTAATGTTGTAAATATATTATAAAGAAGAAAATATTGAAAAATATCTTTATATACATCATTAAAATAAAGGGAAAAATTAATTTTATAATCATTTTTTATATGATAATTATTCACTGAATAGATGAAATGTTAACCAGAAGTTTATATAAATCCTCAACTAGTACATTCCATATTTACATTACATTATACAATAAAAATATAATAAAAGTGAATCCAATGGTGGTTAATGGTTTCACAATGATACCAATTGAAGGTAATATCATATGTATCTGACCACATTAGAGTTTAATCGTTTTTATGACCATTTAAAACTTTTATCACATTATTTAACTCCTCACATATTCATTGATTTGATTTATTTTTATTTCTATTCATCTTCACTATAGTTAGAGAAAACACAAATTTGTGGACTAAAATGATCCCACAAAAAACTAGTATTATTTTTGAGATTTCACACCCTATATATGAATATTAACATGGTTTGTAGTGTTTTCTCCCCTCACACAAACAAAATTATTATAATCATCAAATAAATAATGGGAATGAATATGGACTTGAACTTCTTATCCAAGCACTGACTATGTACAATTAATATGTGGAATGGTATAACTATTTACAACATAATATAATTGAAAAACATTAATTGGGATAACCATTTACTAATAGAGTACCTGATGGACTATACAATTTGATATTTTTATTCACATAGATTATCAGATGGTTTTCCATGATGTTCATAAAACGTTAAAATATAGTAGTATACTATATGATATCTACTAAAAGATTTGGAATTTTATTGATCAATTTCATATGAAACAATTCTCAATATTCTTCTACTATTATTCATCAGTGTGCATGAAATGTTATTAAGGTTAAAATCAAGTTGATATCTTTTTCTCACATGAAAATATAATTTATTTTCTCAAAATTTGTTGTATCAAATTTATCTATTGACTTGTGAATTTTTCATTTTAAATCATATTGCTTAAACTTTCCATGTCATTAAAATAATTATATTATTTATATATACTATATATGAATATTATAATCAATAATAAAATTAAAAAAATCCTATATCAATACATCCTTAATTTCATTTATTAACATAAATAATATAAATTTTAAAACTCTTCATAACCCTATATAAATTATTCTTCAATTATCATCTATTCATGGTATTCAATATATATATAAAATAAGTAAATTATTTAGTATAATTTAACCAATAAACTTATTATTTAATTTACATAAAATAAATCCCATGTATTTACATTTTTATAATTATCATATATTACTCCCCCATAATATCTATTAACTCTTTATTTTGAAACAGTTTTTATTCTAAGAAACCATCGATATTTTATCCCCTTTATTCACTTTATTCATTATTAATTATGGTTTTAAATATTATTCCTTATTGTATGTTACATTAAGTATTATGGAATAAATCTTTATATTTAAAAACCAATACTTCCTGCACCGTGTGATTGGGATGACACTAATATGATAATTAAAAAGTGAATAAAAAACATATGACAAACCAATATTTGAAACTTCTTCATAAATGAATAACATAAACTTTTATACAAAATGACACATTAATTCATGGGACGTTCTTATATGACATATCGATTTAGGTTGATATGTGATTTCATAATTGATTCATCCTTAAATTATTTTCTCTTATTCTTCACATGAATAAAAACATTAGAATTCAATACACTCTTTGGACAACTAAATCACCAAGATTATATATTATCAACATTATTCATGTTAAATTCATACAACGTGAAACTCCATGCATGTACCAAACTAATCCCACGTCTCATATTCTAAAATAAAATATCTGTACATCTATTATTTTCTAATTTATATGAAAATATAAATTCTTTGAAAACCCTAAAATACAAATTCTTCAAAAATATGAAAAAAACATTATGGTAATGTATTTTTTGAAATATAATTATTCAATCATGGTATATTGAATCTATAGGAATATTTTTTATTTCATAATATATCCAAACATATCTTTTGGATGATAAATATTTCGTAGGTGGTAAATTTTGTGTTCATGGAAATATTTGTTCGATTGAAAAATTATTTATTTAAACCATATAATAATTTATGAGTATCATAATTATATAAAATTAAATTGGCTCTATGAACCATACACAAGTATTTTAGTTTTTATAATATATTTTTGAAACAAAGTTATAACATTTAATAATTCATGGATACATGTATTAACCATTATATAAATAATTAAAATTACCCTAATCAAGCTATTATGTTTTTAACCATTAAAAAACAACGTTTTGACCTTTAGACAACTCATCTAGACATGCATTTACCCTTGCAAAGGTCATTAAAATTTCCCTTATGTTTCCATGAAATAATTATCACGATCCTTACATAGGTACCATATGTTAAATATTTACCATTACTCACCTTTTTTTACCCTTATTTAGGTTACCTATATATCCTCACAAGGAATCAAGCTAAGCCTATTTACCTTGATACCATTACCTATTACACATAAATAAGGCCTTCCATTAAATATGCTACCATGTTTCACTTACACATCATCAAAAATATGTACATGAGTGGCTAATCATATATGAACCTCTAGATTACCCATATATAGGTCAAGCATACCATTAAGTAGAGTTTTCATATTATTTCATACATATACCCAACAACTTATTTCATCCATATTTAACTCTTTTCATATAATAACATTCTCAAACTGTCATTAAACCTCCTCAATTATTTCAAACAAACAACTAAATTTTATTAGATAGTTTTTCTTCACCCATAAACCCATTTATTTTTTTAAGAATGGCGAAACAATCATCAAAATTAAATAGTCATTCATTGTAAATAATGACATTAAATTCAAGCATGTGAAATATCCATACAATAATATATCTATATAATGTATTTTATTCCCCATAATGGAACACCTATTTATCATATAAATATGTTATCCATGTATGAATAAATTTAAAAAAATATCCATCATTAGAAAGTGAAATATATACTTTTATATATTATACATTCATATTTTATTATATTTCTACCTTCTTCATTATGATTATGATCTACAGAAACATCTACCAAGTAAATCAACTCTATTATGATTATTTATGAACATATTAATATCAAATATTAATTTTCAATGGGAAAATAATTCAATAATAAAAATTTAAATCAACATAAATATTTTCAATTAAGTTCTTAATTCAAGAAATTTAAGATATAAAATATTACTCGATGCATTAGAGAGACATATCATGTTCACCCACCCTATAAGTTATATCAGTACCACCATTCATATAATTTATCGGGATCAACCATTATAGTCTATAATTATAATGTAAAATTGAATAAAGAAATCATATTATAGTAAAAAACAATATCACAAATTCATTAGAAAACATTATTTAAATGAGAATAAAAAAACATTCACTTATCTTATAATGATGAGAAAATATTTTTATTTATATATAAATGTTTTTCTCAGTTATAAACTCATCAAATTTTGAGAGTATAAATTTTATTTGAAAATATTATTCCAAAAAATTAATTAAATATTTATATTTATTAACTATAATTGTGATCTGATTAAGAGAATATGTCATTTATGTTATAAAAAAGTCCATTTTCACTTTGGTAATAAAATTTGATATTAAGCCTTTTGAAAAATGATAAAAAGAACCTTATTCAATGATTTGGACTGAAATTTTGATATAATAGAAAATAACCATTAATAAACTTTAATTAATAGATAATAAAATACTTGATTTATCTATAATAACATGAATATGTTGGAAAAACATTTTAAAAATATTTGTTTTTTTAAAGAATATGCATTACATTATGTTTGTCCTTCCTTCATAAATTATCTAAATAATAAAATAAAATTTATTTTATATTTATAAAAACGTATTAAATAATTACCATATCATATAGTTATTATGGATTATTTTATTTTCATTTATTTAAATACATTATTTTATAATATGATGTTAATTTTTGGGAAGGTTGTTTTGGGGGGTACTTTTCATAAACCAAAAACCTCAAGGATTATTTTACCATAGAATGTGAGGTTGTTTTTTACATTATCTACATTATATAAAACTAGTGATATTTAACATTTTGATACCTCATATATAATTTTAAAACCTACCATGCAAGTAACTTGTGAAAAATTAACAACGTCATTTCAAGGAGAAGGTGGTCTATATGCATCTGAGAGTGCTATTTTTAGTTTACAGAATGGTTTATAAAAAAAAGTAGATAATATTTCATCATTATAACATAAAAAAATATTTAGTTCATATTAATTTCTGATTTCAATCCTTTTTATATTCCTTATATAATGAAAATAAAAAATTATTCACATCACTTTGTAGTGCTCGTATTCAACATGTATGTATAAATGAATTTATCATTTTTCAATTGATAAAATGGTAATAAAATAAATGATATATTCTAATTATGTTATTATTATTATTCTATTGACATATTATATATTAATTTTTCCCATCATTCTAATGCACTATATTATATAGTGCACGAACAGCTAAATATCTTGATGTTGTTGGTCATCCAGTAGTACGTCCGTACTAGAATTTAAATTTTCATTGAATATAATTGTAAGATAATATATTTCATCGTATAATTTCTTAATTATAGTTATTTATATAAAAATATTCATATTAACTAGATATAATTTTTTTATATATGATAGGTGATTATGGAAATTGTTTTATATTGATTCGTGAGTTGGAAGTATTAATGTTCCCATAGTTAGTGGTTTCATTTACTCTTTTATAGAGAATTAAATCAATAAAAAGTATGATATAAATTCCAAAACAATTTATCATGTGGTATAAAATTATATTATTATATAAAAATGGTTGAAATATTTTTGAGTAAGTTAATAGAATAAAAAAGTTAAACACATGGTTATGAACTATTCTTACTCATTCGAAAACCTCAATTTGTTTATACCTAAATCACATATAGTATGGTATTAATATAAAGGTCTTTAATCTATAATATAGGGAAGGTTTTTAGGATTTTGTTTTTTATGTGATTGGTTATTTTATGATTATAATTAATTGTGGATACAAGTCTATAGGGTGTGTTTTTTTAAAGAGAGGGGGTGGACACTCAGGGAATATATTCAAGTATTACAATATAATAATGTATTACTAAATCCAAATGTGTCAAAAAACAACAAAATTATTGAGTAATGAATATAATAAGTAATCAATATAACCATATAATATTATTTATAGAAGTTATTAGTTCATTTTTAACATATTTTTTATTAGACCATTTATTACATTTTTACTCATACTATAGAAAATGGATTTTCGATCCAAGATACTATTCAAAAATAAATAAAAAAGAAAATGAAATAATTACCAATTTGTGACATATAAATTATAATTATTGATTCATTTTTATCGTATTCCTTTCAAAAAATTGTCAAATATTATCTTTAAAATAAATCTTTAAATTGTGATGAAAAATAATTTTCAGGAGGAATGGATTTTTACTTATGTAAATTTAGTTATACAAAAATAATTTTTAATGTTTAGTCTAATGAAATTTATTATGTTATATTTAATCGAAATAAAATAATTAATATTTTAAAAGTAAACATTAATATAATAGAATTTTTTAATACATGAAATAAAATATTGTTTTCTTTACTGTCCTAATTTTATATTATTCATCAAAAAATAATCCTTTCCTAAAATATATCTGAATTCCATCTATGATAATTCATGATTTTTTTATAAACTATAACATTATTTGAGTCATATAATTTTTTTGAAATATTAATGTTTTAATTTTGTATAAATACATATTATACATGTCAAATAATATAGATAGAAGAAAATTATTTCTCACTTTATTGAAATTTAAAATTAGATTATTACAATAATAAAAATATTAAGAATCAAATAAATATAAGTATTCTATGATATAATTTTACTATTTACATTTCCTTGGTTTTGACATTAACTAAGGATCTCCAATTATGAAATTAGACTCATATATCATCTTTATAATGTGAACGTGTTAGATAATACCATTACAGGTTTGATATTGAAGTTTTATAATTGTATTATGATGGAACCAATATAATAAAGAAATTTATGAGGGGTTTTATAAAATCCCAATACAATTTTAATAGTCTGAGTTCTTGAAGACGTGGTATGTATTATTTTTCTAAAATAAAACTAAAAAATACAAATTTCATTAGACAAACGTGGACCTTTTTTAGTCTGGGTTCTCGATGACTGGACAACACCTTACATTTTTTATATTTGAACATAAATAAAAAATGTTTCTACTACACCTCCACATGACCTAACAGAAAAAGAATTGATTACCAACATAGAGAATATATTATTCATTTAAAACATTTAAAGACTAATTATGAGAATTAAATTTCCATGTAAGAGATTTTGAAATTGTTTAAATACTTTTTAAGAAATCTTTCATTGAAAATAAATTTGAGAAATGACTTTGAAAATTCATAAAATATTAACATATAAATATTTTTCAAAAAACAAATTGAAAAAATATATTAAATTCATTATTTTTAATATAATACTCTACTTTTTGAAATTACTTACATAACAAAATTGTTTAAAAGATAATCCAGTTATTTGTAGAAACAATTACACTGCATTTTCGAGAAAGAAAATGTAGTGCAAACACGGAACATTGAAGCCTATCTTGGGACTACCCACTTATGGAGGGATTGGTTTCACTCCCCAATTACCTACCATTTTTACAATGTCCATGTTGAGGGTTTTATAAGAACATATTATATTTGATTTATGTATATTAACATTTCCACTGGAGTTTCTACTTTTAAAAACATGAAAACATCTTTAGTGCATGTATATGTATATATATATATATAATTATGAAATAAATACATATGATCACTCGTAAATATATAAATACTAATATATATTGGAAATTACAAGTTTTAATTGGTTCGGCCAAATATCATAATAGATAGACGTTGCAATATTACGTGGAATACTAATTATCATACACATACATAAAATTTCATTCTCAATAAGGTAAAAATAAATATTCTATAATTTTTTTTGATTTCATGTTTTCATGTGTATATACAAATAAAAATATATACGTTCAGTCATATAATAATGTATGTGTGTCATGAAAACCAAATAAATTATTTATTTCCATAATCATAATTTGTATATGACTTGTATATTATAAAATTTTGATATCCATTCCTTTCTAAATTCATACATCTACTAGTATTTGGTTAAGAATAATTTATTTAAAATATTTATATACTTGGAAATTGTAAAATTATATATATATCACATAATAAAAAATTAAATTAATATTGAAATGAGACATCGATAAAAATATATATACCTTGGCAGAATTCACCTAAATTTAATTAAAACAAAAAAATGATAAATATTTCTATATTTCTATATCTAACATGTAATTAAATAAAATTATCCTTATGAAATTATTTTAAGAACAAAAATAAATAATAAATCCATTTCAATAAATAAAGATCGTAATTTCAGAAATAAAAAAACAATACCTTATAAATAATTTTGAAAATAAAGACTTTTACAATTTAAACTAGATAGAAATAAATCCGTTAAAGTTAAACATCAAATAAGATAAATATTTCTAAATAATGTCAAACTATTCCTAAAAATAAATGAATCCAAATTTATAACAAATAAAAATACATCTCTTATGTGAAATCTGAAAATAGATACTATAATCTTGAGATAAATATTAATCAACTCTTATAAAAATAAAAATGTAATTTCAATGAAATTATAAATAATCTCTTAAAATTAATTATTAAAGAAAAGAAATATTAGAAAATATAATTAAAATATATATTACTAATTGAATTATCAAAAATTGTAACAGATAGAAATATATCCCTTGTGCCAATCCAAAAAACATATATTATAATATTGTGATAAATTAAATTCATATCTTATAAAAAAAATATGTAATTGAATTGAATGTACAAATAATCTATTAAATTTATTTGTTACGTACTAAATACCTTAAAAGAAACTATTTTCCATTGACTTTGATACCCGATCTGGAAAAACACAATGGATACGACCCTCTACTATACATAAGGAAGACCATCCTAGCTGGTTATCTATACACAAATAGTCACAAAAGAAATGGATAAAGGATCATTTTTATATATGAAATATCGATAATTACATTATTACACTAACTGTATGGTGGTTTGGAATGTTTAGGATATGGGAAGACCAGAGTATAATAAGAGGTTTTTAGAAAGTGGCATATATTGAAAAAAATAAAATGTATTTGAAGAAATATTTCTCTATTTGAAACATTATCAATTTTAAAGGAAAAACAAATTTATTGAAATTTTTTGAAGAACATTACAAATAAGTTATAATTTTTTAGGATAATATACATTGAATGATTTGTAAAAATGTAATAACTCCTATTGAAACCATTGACAAATGATATACAAAAATGCTGGAATATTAAATCATCCAAAATTGTAAAACATCTAGCTGATAATATTTCTTTTGATAAATTGAATGAGAAATGAACATGTCAGTGGACCGAATATTACTATATAAGAATAATGAAATTTAGGTATATAATATGTCACATACTAGGCCCAGTCGTTATCCGTCCCGGTGCCCGACCCGGTCTGTGGCAAGGCCCGTAGGGCATTCCCGATCCCCACGGGCTGGCACAAGTGCCCGAGTACCAAGAGTAACAAGTGGGAACGATTTACCCAAAATAAAAGATAGAAAAAAAACTATAAAGATAAATAAACTAAAACTGGACGTAGTGAACCAAACATTCCATTAAAATATAAACAGGTTTAAAGTCTACAACATGAACAAATAGCTAAAAAGAAAAGACGGCAGTGGAAACTAAAACTCTGACTCAAACCTCCTGGAAGAGGAGAGGCCCCCTCAACACAATTATGCATGAGAAGACCAAGTGAAACCCAAACCACCATCACTGAGCATGATTTCACAACCTGGAAAGTAGAAGGAACCAAAATCTACATACACCCAAGGGTGTATGTAGGGTGTGAGCTAAAAGCCTAGTAGGAAGCCACCGAGAAAAAGGTTTCATGCATAATTATTAAAAGACAAAAACATTTTCAATTTAACAGAATAAAAAAAGTGTTTCAAGAATTTTAATGAAAACGTTTTTAATGGGAAACTTCTCTAAAAGGAAAACAACATAAATTAACATACACACACATGCGCACACCCACACATGCACGCACACACACAGACTCATGCACACACCCACACATGTATGAACACTTTTCTTGGTAACCCCAACATCACACCGTGTGTCGACGGTGAGTAGAAAGCAGAGGAAGAGCACAATACATGGGAGACCCTAATGATACTAGTGAGAAGTGGGATCCTAGAACCTCACCTCTCAGTGAACCATATCATACATTCCCGTGCATGAGCCACTGGTAGGGAAACACCTCCTACCATAGTGGTCTCTTGTCAACATCCAATGTTTAGTTAGTGTTGTAAGCATCAATCCCACTATGTGAAACTGGGCCGAGGCCACTCCCGTATCACTAGAACGCTAGTCTACTCCGCCCACCTAGTACCCATCCTTCCCGTTTGTGCTCAAGTAATTGAAATTCCATTCCACGTTTCGTAATCATACACTTAAACCCGTTAAGGTACTACACATGCCAAGACAACCATTTGCACACACAAAAACCATTTGAAATAATACACTCGCTAGATTTTTTTTCAAAACACGCTTCATAATATTGACATAATTTAATAAACCATTTAAAAAAATGTTTATAAAACAATAGAAGAAGAGTGTCACATGGTTTTACACACACACAAAAAAGAAAATAACTATTTATGGATCCAAAACATAGTCCAACATTTCACGTACTCAAATACAATTTAATGTGTGACCTGCACCACCCCAACATTTTGATGAAAAACACGACCCCGCATATAAGATGATTTTTGCACAAACTAAACAACTTAACAATCCAGAAAAAAAATCTTCTAAACACACTTTAATGAACTAACTAGGCATCACCCATTAACCCACTCAAGACCTTCTTTTATGATAAGATGCACACGAAACTATTTCAAAAATATGGTTCGCACTAATTGCACATCGTGACAAGCAAACATTATTTTCACAACATAATAAGCCAACCACACTATTATAAAAAAATTTACCAACAACTAGATATGAGGTTTTAGCAGAAAACACACACCTGATATAAACATGCTACCAAGAGATAAAATGAAAATCAAACATCAAATATCATCTTCACACAATAAATATTAATTAAATAACATGATAAATTAATTAAACTTTCAAATTGATTAATTAGATAATAATTAAGTGCGGAACCACCTACCATTGATGCCAAATTTTCCACAAATTATTGCGAAACTACAATCGTACCATGAACGCACCATGCATGGGTCAAATTGAACACTAAAACAAGATTTCAAGCCAAAATGAATCAAAAACAACCCCTAAATTGGATGATAAACCTGATGGAAATAATTAAAAAATCTCAAGAATGAAAAAAAAGAAGGAGAAGGAGAATATACAACTGTAGGGGATGTTAGTATAGAAGAAGGACAGGGCGCCGACTGACATAGGAGGTGGCAAGCCGGAGTTAATCATGGACAGTAGGGGATAGTGTGGGGCAGCGGTCGCCGGACAGAGAAAGGGCGCGGTGGGGAGGTGGTTTTCGGACGAGGCTAGGAAGCGGTGGCTGGTCTGAGGAGCAAGGTAGTGGGATGGCCGGATAAGAGCAGGGGGGAAATGGCCGAACAGAGGATGAGCAGGGGGGCTTCGGGCTTCGTCGGATAGAGTATGAGAGGGGAGGTCCAGCGCGATGGTGGGTCGTAGAGAAGCGGGTTGGCCAGGGAGGAGTCGGCAAGGGTGGAGGGTTGCCAGAAGCCGCTAGCTGGGTGGGAGAGCATCTCGAATCGGGGGGCAGTGCGCAAGGGGGATGAAGGGGGCGGCAAAGCTGGTGTCCGAGGGGAGTAGGGTGGTTTGACGGTGGTGCGGGCCGGAGAAGGAAGCGGGGCGTGGGTCGCAGCACCGGAAAAGGGAGGAGGCGACAAGAGGAAGGGACAGGAGACTTAGTGCGACGACGTGAGGGCGTTGCACCAGCGGGATCTGTGCAAAGGCGCGGGGAGGGGTCTGGCAGCCGACTTTAGGTGTGGCGTGATGGGGAAAAACAAGCTGGAAGGAGGGACGGCCGATTGCTGGAGAGCTGAGGCGCGGTGCATAGGGTTTCAAGGGGGAGTAAAAGCACATGAGATCGAGATGGGGGAGGGGGCGCGAGGAGCTTAAGTGGGGGAAGGTAGAACTAAGCCCCAAAAAATGATTAAAAAATTAACATGATAAATTATAGTATTAAAAATAAAATTAAAAATAATAATTAGAATAAACTATACATGATATGAATAAACATGATAATCTTAATAAAATTTGATAAATGAAGTCAATAAAATTAACTTAATAATAATATAGCTTATATTAACAAACACATTAAACATATTTATAAAATAATAATAATGATAATTGTAATAATAATAAAAAAATTACTATTTTCACTATCATTAAAATAATTGTTTATACTTCATTTGATTATCTTAATTTTTAAGGAGTCAGGCGACTGTGTGGTTACTGCACGTGGCCCATAAAAATTTTAACAGAAAGATGATGATGATAATAATAAGCATAATAAAATTATCATATTCAACACTTTTTTAATTAAAATATTTTTTTGATCGTTTAAATTAATTAATTTAATAATTAATTAATTAATCACGCCCTGGGCAGGCAAGGCAGTTAACTGAGTGAGGTCTCATGACGACCGGAGTGAGGTTGCACGACATCGACCGTGGTGCACTCGATGAACTCGAGAACATTACAAGATTTTTTAAAATAAAAACTTCAAATTTTAAGTCGGTCTTAACCCCAAACTACCCGACTCAGAGAAAATTAAAGAAAAACTTATTTAATGATGATGGGTGTGACAATTCTCCCCACTATAATGATTTTCGTCCCTAGAAAGCCACAACTAAGGCTGAACCCCAAAGAAGAGACTGTTACCCCACTGTGGTTCAAGGAGAATCACCACAATCAACAAGAGGAAAGAGGAAAAATTATTTTTCTCAGAGAAAGTGACTCGAAGACAACTTCGAGATACTCATATAAAGACTTTTTGATATGTGCCACTTGCCCCGAAGAGCTAGAACGCCTCCAGTTGACTGATCAAGGATAGGGAGTCTCGCGCTCGCAAGAACCAACTTCACCAACCGAAAAACTTCAAGCAACACAAAATAGTAATTAAACTGTTTGTCTAGAACATCCAAGTGAGACCAACAACATACAAGGAGCACTTTTTTCACATATCACCAACTCATCTTTAGAAACAAAACCAAAAGGTCAACATGGGGAAGCCCGAGGGGCTCCCCACCATTAAGAACTTACTAAAACCCAAGAAGAGACTGAAAAAACCAACATGGGGAGGTCCGGGAAGACTCCCCATCATTAAGGAAATTCCAACATCGATTTATTCCAGAGACCTTTGTCAGAGACCCATCGTGGGTCTTGCCACCATTAGAACTAAAAGAGGATACAAAACATTGAAAAAATTCATGATGGTGACCAAACTCCCCACCACAAGGGGCGGGGAGGGTGGGGCCTGACTACCGGGACATCAAAAGAATGACCCAAGACAAACATGCATTTCCACATTCCTAGATGAGCGCTATTCAACTTTGATACTCATTTAACCTACATACTCCATAAAGACCCCTAAAGCAATTACATCCAGTGGGACGCAACCCCCAAGAAATTAAGGCAACGAAACGAACATGCTTCTACATAGTTAGTGAAACCTAACACAACCAAATGGTTCGTTCGAAACTGAACAACCATAGAAAACAATTTAAGCAGCTTTCAATTTCAACACCGATGACCGAAATAAAGTCGGGTTTTCATACAATCCTGGGGTTCCTGACCATGCGGCAGCTTCACTCCGAGACCTATGGCTGGAGCCCTGATGTTTGAAGCAACTTCTTCCTTGCAGTCAGGCATGGAAGAATCCTGAATAGTGCTTCTCCTTTTGTTGTTACACGCAACCACACTACAACCGAGACAACACCAGCAAACACAACACATTACGACATCTCACTGATCATACATGGAACATTTTCCAACACCAGAGTTGAAATGGTACATGCACATCACCCTTTTTCACACTGAATTAGAACAAGACACCGCCAATCGTCACCTGAACATGACCGTTGTTGTTGAGGGGAACATTATGCTGAGAAATACTTTTAACCACATCTTGAACAACACGTGATTCTGGAAAATGACCATATCAGCCTCATACGACTGGGTCTTCCTATCTAGTATCCTAATACAAACCTTTCCTTAAACGAAACAAACCAAAGACCAGAGGTCATTTAGAATGATAGAATGCACCAACAACTTAGGGTTGCATCCACCTTTTTCCCACTGGAGTCTTCTTTTACCGCTTCCAAACCACCGTTTACTATCAAAGGGACATCACGCTACAAGACGTCACCAAACATGACCCTTGCAGCCATTGTAAATAATACAAAGCCCTTCAGAAACGGGTCAACACCGATAATTCTGAACCACCTTCATCTTTCCCCGTTGGAATTTCTTTCACCGTTTCCAGGGGGACCATAGACACAACAATGTTAACTTCATACCCGACGAGTCAGACAACTCAAAAAGACCAAAACTTTCTTTAGCTCCCCTCGCATCTTTCATTCAGCTGCAAGAGGATCCACTTAACTGAAGGAAAAAAGGAATAAACATAGCGTTGTCACTACAAAGGAAGAGTCCTTACTTTAGTCAACTGGAGGGTTGGCCAACAGCGAACCATCTGTGGTCGCACATCATTCGCACATTAACTCTTTATTAGGGACGAACACTAGCCAATAAAGAAAACCATGGACCCAACCGAATTGGTCCAATGTTCAGGACATACCACAAGCGAACACCAAACGTATAGGGGAAACCACTGCAAGGGATCCCCGATGTAGTTTTCAAAAGAATTAACTTGCTACATGATTGCATACCAATGTGCAAATAAAAATTCAAACTCATGACACAAATCAGTAAAAAAGGATTCTCGGCTCTAAACGCCTCACATCCAAACATTCAAAAACACAAAGACACGCCACACAAACACCCTTTACTGATACACCAAAAAAATTCCCTTTAACAGAACATTTTGAAAAGAGGAAAATCCAGTGGGTTGCACAATCACCAATGGCGTCCCATGAGCCTCACACATGCATGTTCTCATGTCGCACCAGCACCCACCTCATGTCCATCTAGGAACTCATCCGCTCGTGCCATTAACGATTTCAATTTTCGTATACACTCATGCATGTGTTTTCCCATGAGAGCGCCAAGGATCAAAACCAAACCATTCCATTTTTCAAAACCAAAACATCCATCCCACACTTTTCAAACCTCACACATCATTTCATTTTTTAAAGCACTTCATTTGAAAACATTTTCAAAGACCAAAACATTTTTACTTAAAAACCAAATTTCCACGAATCCAAAATGGAGAGACGAGAAACAATATAGAAGGAAATTGGTGTCAGCGGGTGATTGGAGCATTTGGTTGGCGGCCATACGCCAATCACACCATTGGACATGGAGAGTATTTTAAGACAGTGTACCCAGCTCCACAGGGCTTTCCAGACCCTGCGAGCTCACTAATACCACTGACCATACTCCCTTTTCATTTCCCTTAGACACGATTAACCACGAGGGCCAAAAACTCAGACAAACCCCAACATACTTTGGTAACATGAGTCCCACCACGAGGTGTGCTGGCCAGGCACCTTACTCGTAGGTAGGACGTCGACTCCCGATAACTATAACTCTAGTCTACTGTGACTCTATCCCAAAAGGAAACGACCCAAGAGAGCAAACATTGCCCCTCCGATACCATTTTTGTCATGAACCAGGCCCGGTCGCCATCCGACTCGGCGCCCGACCCGGTCCGCAGCAAGGCCCGAAGGGCGTTCCCGATCCCCAAGGGATGGCACAAGTGCCCGTGTACGAAGTGTAACAAGTGGGAACGATTTACCCGAAATAAAAGACAGAAAAACAACTAGCAAGATAAATAAACTAAAACTGGAAGTAGACGACCAAAAATGCCTTTAAACTATAAACATGATTAAATTCTACAACATGAACCAATAGCTAAAATGAAAATATGATAGTGGGAACTAAAACTCTGACTCAAACCTCCCAAAAAAGGATAGGCCACCTCAACACCATTCTGCATGAGAAGACCAACTGCAACCCAAACCACCATCACTGAGCACGATGTCACAACCTGGAAAGTAGAAGGAACCAAGATCTACATACACCGAAGTGTGTATGTTGGGTGTGAGCTAAAATCCCAGTAGGATGCCACCAAGAAAAAGGTTCCGCACAAAATAATTAAAAGAAAAATACATTTTCAATTTAACAGAATAAAAAAAATAAGTGTTTAAAGAATTTTAATGAAAATGTTTTTAAGGGGAAACTTTTCTAAAAGGAAAACAACTTAAATTAACATACACACGCACACGCACACCCAAACACGCACACACACACCCACACACGCACACACACTTTACTTAATAACCCCAACGTCACACCGTGTGCCGAATGTGAGAAGAAAGAAAAGGAAGAGCACAATACATGGGAGACCCTAAAGATACTACTGAGAAGTGGGACCCTAGAACCTCACGTCTCGGTGAACCATATCATACATTCCCGTGCACGATCCACTGGTAGGGAAACACCTCCTACCATAGTGGTCTCCAGTAATCATCCAATGTTTAGTTAGTGTTGTAAGTGTCAATCCCGCTATGTGAAACTGGGCTGAGGCCACTCCAGTATCACTAGCACGCTAGTCTAGTCTGCCCACCTAGTACCCAGGCATCCCTTTTGTGCTCAAGTAATTCAAAGTTCATGCCACATGTCATAATCATACAATTAAACCCAATAAGGTACTACACACACCAAGACAACCAATTGCACAAACAAAAACCATTTCAAATAATACACTTGCTAAAAAAGTTTTCAAAACATGCTTCACACTATTGACATAATTTAATAAACTATTACAAAAAAGTTAATAAAACAATAGAAGAAGAGTGTCACATGGTTTTACACACACACACACAAAACAACATAACTATTTATGGATCTAAAACACATTCCAACATTTCATGCACTCAAATACAAATTAATGTGTGACCTACACCACCCCAACAGTTTGATGAAAAACCTAACACCGCATGTAAGATTCTTTTTGAACAAACTACACAACTTAACAATCCAAAAAAAAATCTTTGGAACACACTTTAATGAAGTAACTAGGAATCACCCATTATCCCACTCAAGACCATGTTTTATGATAAGATGCACACGAAACTATATCAAAATCATGGTTCGCACTAATTGCACATCATGACAAGCTAACATTATTTTCACAACATAATAAGCCAAGCACACAATTATAAAAAAAATCACCAACAACTAGATATGAGTGTTTATCAGAAAACGGACACCTGATATAAAAATTCTACCAAGAGTTAAAATGAAAATCAAACATCAAAGATCATCTTCGCACAATACATATTAATTAACTAAAATGCTAAAATAATTAATGTTGCAAATTTTTTAATCAGATAATAATTAAGAGCGGAACCACCTACCTTTGATGCCAAATTTTCCACAAATTGGTTCGAAACTACAATTGCGCCACGAACGCACCACGTAAGGGTCAAAGTGAACTCTAAAACAAGATTTCAAACCAAAATGAATAAAAAACAACCCCTAAATTGGATGATAAATCTGCTCCCAAAAAATGACAAAATATCAAGAAAGAATAAAAGAAGAAGAATGAGAAGGAGAATACACAACTGAAGGGGATGTTTGTGCAGAAGAAGGACAGGGCGCCGACCGACATAAGAGGTGGCACGCTGGAGTTCATCGTGGACATAGGGGATGGTGCGGGGTAGCGGTCGCTGGACAGAGCAAGAGGGCGGTGGGGAGGTGGCTGTCGGATGAGGCTGGGAAGTGGTGGCAGGTCCGAGGAGCAAGGTAGCGGGATGGACGGATAAAAGCAGGGGGGGAAATGGCCGACCAGAGCAGGAGTAGGGGGGTGTCAGGCTTCGTCGGATAGAGTAGGAGAGGTGAGGTCTGGCGTGATGGAGGGTCGCGGAGTAGTGGGTTGGCCAGGGAGGAGTCTAACAACGGTGGAGGGTTTCCAGAAGCTACTAGCTGGGGGGAGAGCAGCTCGAACGAGGGGGTAGTGTGCAAGTAGGAAGAAGGGGGTGGCACAGCTGGTTTCTGAGGGGAGTAGGGTGGTGCGATGGCGGTGTGGGCCGGAGAAGGAAGGGGGGCATGGGTCGCAGTGGCGAAAAATGGAGGCGGCGATGAGAGGACGGGACAGGGGACTTGGTGTGACGGTGCGAGGGTGTTGCGCCGACAGGATATGTGCAACAGCGTGAGGAGCGGTCTGGCAGCAAACTTTAGGTGCGTCGTGGTGGGGAAAAACAATCCGGAAGGAGGGCCGACCAGTTGCTGGAGAGTTGAGGCACGATGCATAGGGTTTTAAGGGGGAGGAAAAGCACAGTAGATCGAGATAGTGTAGGGGGCGCGACGGGCTTGAGCGAGGGACATCAGAACTAAGCCCCAAAAAAATGATAAAACAATTAACAAGATAAATGATAGTATTAAAAATAAAAATACTAATAATAATTGGAATAAACTAAACATGATATGAATAAACATGATAATCTTAACAAAATTTTATAAAAGAAGTCAATCAAATTAACTTAATAATAATATATCTTATATTAACAAAAACATTGAACATATTGAGAAAATAATAATAATGATAATTGTAATAATAATAAAAAACTTAATATTTTCACTATCATTAAAATAATTATTTAAACTTAGTTTGATTATCTTACTTTTTAAGGAGTCGGGCGACTGCGTGGTTACTCCACGCAGCCCATAAAAATTTTAACAGAATGCTGATGATAATAATAATAGACATAACAAAATTATCATATTCAACACATTTTTAATTAAAATCTTGTATTGATTATTTAACATAATTAATTAATTAATTAATTAATTATTCATGCACTGGGAATGCAACGCAGTTAACCGAGAGAGGTTGCATGGCGACCACAGTGAGGTTGCACGGCTTAGACCAAGGTGCATTCAATGTACTCTAGACCATTACAAGCTTTTTTTAAATAAAAACTCCAAATTTTAAGTCGGGCTTAACCTTGCACTACCCGACATAGAGAAAATTAAAGAAAAACTTATTTAAAGATGACGGGTGTGACATAATAAACCTAAAAATAGATCTATAATTACAATTCATATTTAAAATCAATGAATAAAACTGACATGAGAAACTAGATAACGCGAGGTAAATCTCAAAAATTCAAAGGCCACTTCCCCAAAATCGAGTTTGAATCATATTTTTGGTCATAAATCATTCGTGGATGCTTGATGATAATTGATTTGGGATCAAACGGGAGAATTATGTTCTTATGCGAATTTTTTAACGTAGATTTTTCATTCATCCTTGCATAGAGATCTTGCTTGGACCCACGTCAACCTCCACAAGTTTACAAAAATCCACAGATACTGATCGTCATGGACTTCATCTCCTACAAACTTTTGTGAAGAATACCTCATCTTGTGACATCCCTTAGGCACGTGAAATAGAAGACCCCCTTCTTTGCATTCATATTCAAGAACCCTAAAAACAAATTTTTCTCAAACTCATTTTTCATTTAATTATTTTCAATCATTTAATTTTTTTTAAAACTATATTTAATAATTGTGTTTTAATAAACCATTAATCATATTTTTTTAATAAAAATGATATATATATATATATATATCGAATAAAAATTTCCAAAATTTAAAATTTAAAATTTGATTAATATTATAAATTTGTATATGTTAATAATTCATATACAAAAAATAATTTATAAAACACTTCAAATTAAAATATGATATTTATTTTATAATTTTTAGGTGTCATAAACATCAATTAATATTTATTAATAAAAATCTTCTTTAAAATGATTAAAACATATTTTATTGTATAAAATATATATTTTTACCATTTCATTTGTTATGTTATTATTATTTTTATATTTAATATACATTTACCTATTCAAAAAAACACTTATATATTATCTCATAATTTTTACTTAGATATTCAATAAATTATGAAAACTTGTTAATGTTTAATCCTCTTAAAAAACAATAAAATAAAACCACATTTGTAAAAGATATATTTTAAATTCAATATTAAAAATCATTTCAATAAATTAATTTTTATTCTAAAATTATTTAATTATTTAAAAATCATAATTGGAAAATCATAGTTATAATTTATATATTTATAATTTTATAAATTATTCGTAATTTCATTTTATTCATTTTAAAATTAATGTATAATTTTTTTAACTAAAACTAAATATAATAATTTATTAAATAAATCTTTTTACTAAAATATGGGATTTTATATTCTCCCCAAATTGAATTATGTGTGCCCTTGAAATTCATTCATTAGACTTACATAAATCCTAAATTTCTATCCTCAGAATTAAATAATTATTAAAGTTAAGTGACAATTTAAATAAATCTATATTGTTTAATGTTTCTTTTCATTGAATGAAAACATCCAATTTCCAAAGTTTTCTTGATCATTCCTATGATATCAGATTCAATAGATCGATCATGTTCTTCCAGTCTTAGTGATTGAAAACGTGTTGTGTATTTTTTTTAAATAAAAACTAAAAAAACAATGCTTCAAAATAATAAGGACTTTTTATTTATCTAGGTTCTGGAGGACTAGACAACACCATAAATTTATCAGAGTTGATAAAAAATAAAACTAATTTATACTAATAGACTACATGTACTAACATCAAAAGCATCAATGACCTACTTAGAGAATCTTTGATTCATGTTAAAATATTTAAAAACTAAGGGGGAGAATTTACTTCCCTAGTAATGTATTTAAAAATCAATGAAATAATTTTTAACAAATATATCATTGAATGTAACATTGATAAATACATTAAAAAACATAATATTTTAACATAATTATTTTTTTCAAAAAAAACTTCTGAAAAATTTATTGATATTACTTACGTTTTAAATAATACACCACTTTTGAAATTATTATTTCATTTTTTTAAATATAATCTAGTGAATTTTAGACAAAACTACACAATATTTTAAAAATATAACCTTTATTGCAACATGAAACATTGAAGGCTATCTTGGGCCTAATCACTTGTTGAGGGATTGGGTTGACTTCCCAATTCCATACCATATTTACCACATCAAAGTGATAGTTTTATAAAAAAAATTAAATATTTAATTACATTTTTATAAATTTCCACTAGAGTTTCTATTTTAAAAAACATGAAAACATATTTATAAAATGTATATATATATATATATTTAATTATTTGGGATTTACATATGATCTTTTTTATATATATAAATACTAATCTTCATTAGAAATTCCATGATTAACTTGGTTCGAGAAAATATCAGGATACATAGACATTAAATAATTACATGGAAGATTATTTATCATCCACATAATTAATATTTCGTTTTTAATCTCATAAAAATATATGTTTTATAAAATTTATCCATTTCATTTTTTTATGTTTATATAGATATACAAATATATACATTTCTTTATATAATTGCCTATACATGTCATGAAAGAAAAATCATTGATTTATAGACATAATAATAATTTGAATATGCCACGCAGATGATAAAATTTTGATATTATTAATTTTATAAATTCATACTACAACTAATATTTGTTTAATCATAATCTATTTACAATAGTTATATACTTGAAAACTATACAAGTATATATATATATATATATATTACATAAAAAAAATAAATTCGTATTTGAATGAAACTTTAATAAATAAAAATATTTTCTTAGAGGAACTCACAAAAATCATATTAAAACATATATATATATATATATATATCTCATGTAATTATATAAAATGATCCATAGAAAATATGTTTGAACATAAAAATAAACAATAAATCCCTTTCACAAAATGAAGATCATAATTTTTAAAATAAAAAACTATACCTTACAATTCAATTTGAAAATAAAGACTATTAAAAAATCTAATAAGTTCTTTAAAAACTATTTATTCCCTTACTAGTTATAGAATTATGAATCATAAAATTGAAATAAGATAAAAATAAATCCCTTACAATGAAACTATAAAGAACATAAAAATGTAAATAACAAAATCAAACTATCACTTAAAAATTAACGAATTAAGATTTATAACAGATAAAAATTTATCTGTTAAGGACATTCATAAAATTGAGATTAAAATTTTGGGATAAAAAACTATAATATCTTAGGAAAATAAAAATTGAATTATAATGAATGTATAAATAATACCTTCGAATTAAACATTAATGTAGAGAAATATTTGAAAATAAAATTAAAATATCCATTAATAATTTATCAATTAAAAATTGTAACAGATTAAAATACACCTATTACACCAAACATGAAAATAGATAATATATTCGTGAGATAAAAAATCATATCTTATGAAAATAGAAAATAAAATTGCAATGAAATTATAAATAATCCCTTACTTTTTTCCCTAATCCATGCATTTTAAGAAAAATGTTTTGAAATTACTATGATTATTGATATGGAAAAAATAGAAGGGCTATGACCCTTTACTATACACAAGGAAGTCTCTCCTGATTACATCTCCATACAATCAGTGTTAGAAAAAAATATAACATTTTTTAAGAAATATTACTCTATCCAAAAACCTATCTATAGAAAATGAAAAAATGAAAATATATTGAATCCATTAAATGCAACATAAAAATAAGATATAAGTTTTTGGGATATAATTCATACTGAATTTTGTCAAAACACAATAACTCCAGTAGAAACCATTGAAACACCATATACAAAATTACTGGAAAATTTATTCATCCAAAATAACGAAAAATCTAGATGATAATGTTTCGAAGAATAAATTTAATGAAAAAAGGACATGCCATTGGATCGAATAAAATGATTGATGAAAAATGGAATGAAAGAATTTAATAAACATAAGAATGAATCGAAAATCGAAATTTGGATAAAAATCAATCAATAAGACCTACCTGAGAAACTAGATGATGTGAAAAAAAATTCCAAATATCAAAGGTCTCTTTTCCCAAATCGATTACGAAGTACCTTTGTCGTCAATATTTTGATAAAGATTCTTTATGACACTCAATCTAGACACAAACGAAAGCCCTATATTCTTCTAATAATGACATAACCTTTCATGGCTTTCCTCCTTACATGGAGATCTCGATTGGACCTACATTAGCCTCGATATGGTTCAAAATTGATGCCATAAATGTCGATTGTCTTGGAATTCATCTCCTACGAATCATCTGAAGAAAATATTGACTCATGACATTTCTTAGACACCTGAAATGGATGATCCCCTACCCTACATTATTATTCCCAATCCCTAAACCCTAATTTCTCTCTATCATGGGTTTTATTTCATTATTTTTTGTCATTTAATTTTCATTTTTTAAACATATTTTAATTGTTTTATTATAATGAATTAATTAAAATAATTTTTAAAATAAATAAATAAATATATATATAGTGTTAAAAGTTTATATTTAATGATTAATAATTAGAAAATTATTTTTTAAAAACATATGTTAGTAATTCATATTATAAAGTTAATTTATAAAACACTTAAAATTAAAATAAACTATTATTTTAATAATTTATATGTTCCACAAACATCAAATAATAATTTTTAATAAAAATCATCATTAAAATGATTAAAATTGGGTTAATTGCATAAAATACATATTTTCTTCATTTCATTTATGAAATTATTATTATTCAAAAATTAATTAATTATTTATAATTTTGAAATAAAATTATATATTATCTTCAAATTCATATGTTATTTTTTTTAAATTTTGATATTTTTTTAATTTTCAATACACATAAATTAAAATAAAAAAATAATACAACATTTGTAAAGGTAGTATTTAAAAATTAATATTAAATATCATTTATTAAATATAATTATTTATTTTAAAATTATAAAATTATTAAAAATTCATAATTACTGATTCATCATAAATATTATTTTGTAAATAATTCAATTATCCATTATTGTTTTTCTTATTCTTAATAATATGGAATTATTGTTTACTAAAAAACTAATAATTAATTAAATAATTCTTTTTAATAAAACATGGGATATTATAGGGTTGTGAAGATATTTTGGATAAATTTTGGAATACATCAAGTCATAGAATATGTATGGAGAATGATTGTTGATGGGCCGTATTAATTAAGGGAGTATAGGGTTGTTTTTTAATATTATAATAATTAGTTTATTAGTTTTCTCAACAAAATCGGAAGTATTGATTCGTATGAATATAAAAATTAAATGGTTCATTTTATTTTGAAATAATGGATTCATATATAAACTATGACTCACAAATTAGTTTTTTAAATATATAATGTTAGGGTTCAAATATTATTGTATTTATAAATTAAAAAACAATTATTTTGGAGAAATATTAGAAATTTATCCTAACTAATTTTTGAAGTGAAAACTAATGTAAAAAACTTTTTCTAATTAATTTTATTTGTATGATAAATTTACTATTTATGTTAAAGCCTCATTTAATTGAAAACTATAATTTTAAATTTATGATCAATTTTCCGACCTTTTTAAAAACAACAAAATTTTCCATAAAATTAAATTATAAATAAAATAAAAGGTACGATTATATTATAAAACTATTTTATGAATTTTATAATTAAATTTAGTGCTTTTAATATTTTAAAAAAAGGGAATAAAAAATATTTGTTTCTCCAAAATATGAAAAATTATTATTATTATTATTAATTTTTTTACATGTAACCTCATATAAATATTTCATATTTTGTTTTTAATAGAAAAATTAATATTATTTTATACTTATATAAGTGGTATTACCTTTCTAATATTTATTATACTATTCTTGAAATTAAAATTAATATTAGATCATTTATGTTACTATTTCAATAATTAAATTACTATTCAAATAGTTAGAATTTTAGACATCATTTGACATCCCATCATCTTAGGAATACCTCATTATTTTCATTCATCATTAATGTCGATATTTTCTTAATGGCTCTATATATTATCATTTTAATATTTTATATTTTATTACAAAAAAACTTCTTTATTTTTGTATTGTTGTTCATTAGTGTGATTATTGTGGATGATAAAGAAGATCCATGTTCTCTTAATTTAGTTATATTTTTTTCTATATTTTGTTTACAAAGTAATACATTAAATTCATATAGATTTTATTATTATATAGTTTTAATTCATAATTGTTTTTGGGTTCAGTAATTGTATCTTGTTAATTATAATGTAATGTTTCTTAATATGACACTATAATATTTTCAAAAGGTAAATTTTCACAGAAACAATTATAGGTATTTACATTCATCCACATTAATAAATTTTACACTATAAATCATATTTTATATACTATAGTGAAAGAGATGAAATTTTTTCCACATCCTAGAATACTTGAATTACCAATAAACATCCTTATACATTTACTTTCAAAAATTTTCTTTTACTAGGCGAGTTGTCTAGTTGCGTAAAACATTATCTCTATGATCCATGATCTCCATCATCTACTCCTCCCAAGAGATTCCACATCTTTTTATACCACCACTAATTTGTTTTATTTTTTGGAAAACTTATTTACATTATTAATAGGGATATTTATAATGCATCATGTACCTGAGACATGGTTGGTAGTAGTTGTAACCAATAATTTATGGCTCCAATGAGACCAAAAATAATTAGTCATTGATGTAGGTCAAAAATAGATTAACATTCTCAAAAAATATCCTAAATTTCACAAATCAAGATATGTGTATGAATTATTAATCCCCATGGTCAAAATAAAAGTCCAAACTGTAGTTATAAAAAAGAACAATTTTCAGCCATGAGTGTCCCTTATGATTTTTTTAATAGTGATGAAATATTTTAAAAAAATTAAACAAATTATGGTCCTAGAATTTTTTTATCACCAAATTCATCACAAAATAATAGTGTTATTAATATGTTACCTTAATGTTATTATTATGAAGAAATTTATATTCATGATTTATATTTTTTTTGAGATCTAAAATGATTGAAGATACTAATCCTATCCTCTTCTGATGTCTATCATGGAAGATCTCAACATGTCATCAAGTGTCAGGATAGACTGTTTAAATTGAGCATCTGTTTGGAGGTGATAAATCATACTAATGTTCAACTCTATTGTTTGGTTAATTTTGAGACACTTCCAAAATGTGGAGTTAATGGTTAAATCTCATTTACTTACAATTAATTGTGGTTTTAAATTCATACTCACCACTTCTCTGATACATGTCCACGAATGTCTATTAGAGTGATAAGTACACATGAATTGAAATGAATCAATGCCTATTTTTTAGATGATCCACCAGAGTCAATATTTAATTGTTTCATACTAATTTATTAAATATAAAAATGAAAATTTCTATACTAATACTATCGCATTTCTATGTAGCTTTGGGTAATAATTGCATCAACCCTAGAGTAATTTTTTTATCCTTCAACTTTTGACAGAAAATAAATTTTGGTGTTTATCATTTGATGTCCTTCTTCATGCTGTCCCACTAATGGTGCAACAAAATATCATGATATATCTTCAATTTACCTTGGTGGATGGATATTTTGGAGGTATATTTATGTTTCAAATATTTTTCCTTTATCTATAGATCTCATGTACCACAGTCCATCAACCAAATATCAGAGCTCATTCGTTGTTAATTTTAAAAAATATTTTCATACGTTTTTCATATATATTTTCCCTTATCTTGTATATTCACATCATCAATTTGACTATAATTTATTCTCTATAGATTGGACGGTTTGATAGATAACATGAGAAAGGAATAATAATATTCAACCCTTTATGGCTCCCATTTCCACTCTCAACAAGTCAATGAAGATTACATCATTCTAGATTATCGTCATCGATATTTTTCCTGATCCTAACTAGATAGTGCATATTACACTTCAGGTTATTTATTAGGATGGTAGTGGATTGCATTGTCAAAATACATTCTCAGTTGTAACCATCCTATATAATGAATATTAGGATATATTGTTATGAATATAAACCTAAGTCTCTTATAAGATATATACATATATATGTTTTACATAATTATTTACAGAGAGACAATTCATATTGATTTTCATAGAAAATATCAGGGTAGCATAAAATAAACATTCTCTTGAGTTGTTCATTGATATAATTTTATATGGCCTTAAGGTGTAGTATATCATTTTCTCATATTTAATTAATACATAAACTATGATTTAAGAATCACTATTTACTATGAAAAGTTCCCCCATTTAACGGATGTGTGAGAAATATTTCAATGATAATACTCTTTTAAAATATTTGGAACCAAATTTTAATTCTGTATTTAGGATATTCATTACTACCTTTTTATAAATCTAGTGATCATGTTTTACAACCATCTGAAATGTCTCACAAATTGTAAAAAATACAGCTAAAATCAATGGAAAACTAATATCTCAATTAATGTTATCATCCTAGGATACTCCTCAGTTTCACATTTCCTAGAAGTTTCAACATATATCCCTTTTATAGTGATGAAAATACCCAATAGTTATACTTCATTCATCCAGAACTCAAATTTACATTACATTGCATATATATTATCCTATTGAAAAACAATTATCACAATATTGACATGATCCAAATTATTCTTCATTATTTTTTAGAACATAACAATATCACTTATAAATACTACCTAAACATAACCTAGATAATAACTAATGGCTCAAATAATTAAGTCCATATTTGTATTTGGTGCATTAGTGAGTCTTTAGGGCATCACTATAATCTCATAGTGTGTAAAGAATAATCCAAATGAAGTATCGGGAATATCATACCTCTGCAACACTAATTGTTAATATACTAAAAAATGGACCACCATAGAAAAATAAAATTACACATGATGTTGATTGAGCATGTCATTAATACTTTTCATGATATACTGTAATTTATCATTATTTTTTTGAGTTCATGAAAATCATTGTAAATATCCATTGATATAACCATTTTGATGAAAAATATGGAAGGAGCACCCAATTCATAAAATATTGGGTTTATAAAACCCCTATATAGATTCTCATGATAATTCATCATATATTATTATTAATCAATGGTGGAAACTCCATAATGATTCTCTATTAAGGTTATGTTGCAATATAAATTTTTAATTTAGAACCTGACCTCTCATTCCTGAGGAATACTAAAAAATTCATTTGGAATACAAACATACAATCCCTCATAATTAGCATGAAATAATGCAAGATTTTCCCTATATTTTTAATAATATCCTCTAGATATTTATTCTTATAAAAATAAAAAATAAAAAATTGACTAGAGGATTCAAAGGTAATTTAATCCACCTCCTTACAACTATATGAAATTAATTGATGACATATGATGTGAATATTGATCTCCCTCCCCAGACTATTGATGTTGTGTTTATTTAATGACAAAAAATCATTTCTGAATATGACCTAAAACAATATTAATGGATACATGGAATTAATTCTTTTTTGTATTTTCAATCCATAACCATTATCCTAGAAGAAGTTATATAATTATGATTAAATATTTTCTATATTTTATCATCTCATAGATAGATCATACCCTATGATTTTAGGTGATGTTTCAATATGTAAACTAATTATTCAAAATATAAATGAGTTTGTACCTCCATAATCAAAATATATACCTTCTATCACTTAATTAATATCCATTATCTATATCAAACTATCATTTTTGAGAACACCTTCAGTAGTAATGATGGAATATTGAATTCCCTACTGTCAATGACATGGAGGTTGTTGTCACAGCTTGACCCTTATAAACATGTTTTTAGGAATTTTCTACCATATTTCGATTGTTCCGTGATGATGAAAATTTTTATCTATATTTTTTTTAATATGGACCATTTTACTTCTTCCACATTAGTGGTATTTTTTTTCATTCTCCAATAGTTTTAATAATGTTGATATTTTTAAAAAATGATGTATATCCTTGGTTTCTTGAGATAATTTTCAGGATACAGCTTCAAACATTTATGAAATGAGATATTTTTTTCTTTCCTCTAGGACATATACCTATTAATACTCTAGATGTTAAATTGATTTTTCATAATTTACCACCAGGCCTATTAGAAAGCTAAGATTCATCAATCCCCATCATTCCCATAGGTGAATAATATAAAAACTATATATATATATATATTAATGCGTCAAATATCTAATGAATTTAATATATTCTGATTTAATCCAATACAGATTAATTCCACCATTATTTTATTATTCATGAAAAAATCAGAGGAATATCTTGTAATACTTGTGATGTTTTCCTGATACACCCTGAGAGAGTATTATTCCTTTTGATTTAGTATTAGTATCTAAATTTTAATTTTACTGTCGATAGAACATGGAAAATATATTATGAAAAATATTTTCATGGATCATTCCCATTCCATGAACAGAATATCCACATTGGAAAAAAATTCATGATCATTGTCAAATACGGATCAGCTTCCCCTTCATGAAAACAGATAACAAACATGACCATCTATAATTATAATAATTTTATGAAAAATATTATATTTTACATGTACATAATAAATTTATCCATGATGGCTGACTCATAAGATCCAGTAACAGAATGAGGCATTTATTGAAAATTGTAATTGCCCAAAATTTTATATTTTATATATAAAAGATGCAATTCAACATGGTTCAAGTTATTATTTATAGAATTGTACAAATTAGAATTAATAACAATTTTTTCCTATATACCACTCAAAATAGATGTTTTAATGACATTAAGAAAATATTATCATTTCCTACCACATTTTACATTGGACCATTTCTTAATATTTTCCACTAATAATTAATATAAATTTCAAATGGGTTGGCATAATTTTAACTAATTAACATATAATAAAAAAACAAAAAAAATAGACTTAATAACATATAAAAGAAATGTGTATCATAACATATTCTATGTTATGTCTCAATATATGTTATCCATGGTATTTATTATTTTTAGTTTTTTCATACAAAATTCCATTCAAACCTTACATAATGATTTATAATGAGTGTTTTACTTTTACATAGAATATTATTGATGATTATAAAACTAGGTGAACAACAAGGAATCATTTTTCACATGATTATTAATGATTCAAAGTCTAATGGGACCATTAATATATTATTACCCCAATCAGAAAATATTTAAGCGCTATATCAACTTGTAGCATCCATACGGGGATATAATTATATGGAAACAAAACACTGAATACTTTAGATAAATGAAATAATATTATCATGTAATTAGATATATTCATAGGGTAGTCACTGTTTTATTCTAGCTTCAATGCCCTAAAATAACTACACTACACATCAATACCAAATGTAGAGACCAATAAATTTTACATATATTGTTACATTATTCTTAACATAAATTTACATTAAATGAAAATAGAGGATTGGAAAGACTAATATCTGTAGAATAATAAGTATATAAAAAAATTGAAGCTAAAATAAAAAATAATTCATGTCCATAGTGACATTGTAAAACTATTTGAGGACATAAAAAATAATTCGATATTATGGGGTATACATAAAGAAATGTGTGATCATAAAAGTCTTGTATGGGAATAAGCATGATATGAATTGGTAGAATGTGATTAAGAATTAATAACATGATATCATAAAATATAAGGCTCATGAGTTATCAAATTGGTGTATAATAAAAAGAGAATGATGTCATAATTTCATGGAGACATATAAATGTAGAAACAATATATAAAATGAAAAATAAATAAATTAGGTGTATGTAACTAGACAACATCACATGGTGGTGAGAGTCCTAAAATTGATTAGGAATAATCACTAATATCATAAATGATTTCTCATTTGAAAAAAATATTACCCAATAGATTTTAGCACTATATCAGAACTTTGATTATGACTTGTACAGTCACATGGGTTCCACAAAATCAAATTAATCCTAAAAAATAAACATTAATATTCCTAATGGAATTAAATGGACTACATTTGATAAAAGAACCTATGGAATATGATACCTCATAAAATGAAGTCATAATAAGATAGGTATATATGTACGAGAAATATAAAAACTTTCTTCAAGTATTACATTACATAAGTGAGATACATAAATGAGAGTTACATATTTAATATTCAAAACAAAAAAGGGGGTGGTTCATAGATATCCCATTCTATGTGTTACAAATTTATTCAACACATTAATATAACATACTTGTTAATCATATTAAATGCATTAATTACATAATTAAAAATATTTTTCATCTGTTTTTATTTAAAAATATTTCAATATTTTATAAATATTTCATCTAGATATTAATAATATTTTCATTATTTTTAGAGCATTCATTTCACTGTTAAAAATAGGGATAAAATATTTATTATTATTATTATATTCATAAAATGAGACAACTATTATAAAAGTGAAATAAATTGGTATTAATAATATTACATAAAATGTAATGGTACCAAATTAACCATACTGTTCTCTTATACGGATAACATTTTTCATAAAATTTAACATTACATAGTTTTAAGGTTGGTTTAGTGACTATCATGAATCAGTTTTGGTTTATTATATATTTTTTCTATATATTTATCATTGAGTATGAAATCAATTATAATATAATTTTGAAATTCAATTTTAATCCTATAGATACATTTATGAGAATACTTAATGTGTGTAATGTAAAAAGAACAATGTTATTCCCATAGGCGGTGGGCTAACCATATTGTAATCAACGCATTCATTTTAGAAATGACATAATGAATGGTAAAATATAATAATTACGCCATAATAAATACATATTATTATATTCAATAATTTTATTTTATTATTTTAATGCGTATGGAGATCTTATGTGATGGTAGAGTAATATTAAAATTAGATGTGATAAATCCATAACATGATTTATTCCTTTGGTTTTCTCCCATCATGATACCGATTCGGCGTCATTGAAAAGTTATTTCGATGAAAAATTAGAGCTAAGAAATGTGGGAGTGGTTTGGGTAGTGATTCGGGATGATTTTATGAATGAATCATTCCATGGACATTGTGAGGAGGAGGGGTGGTGAGGGATGTACTTATTACGGGAGGAGAGTATAATTTTTTTAATACTATAACAAAAAGTTTATTAATTTGGATTAAGACTATCAATATTATTGATTTTTAAGACTATATAAACTAAAAGGTTCTTTTGAATTTTAAATAATTGGTGCTTACATTATTCATTAATAAAAAATTCCTGTATTTCTCATATAATGTTATATACAATATTTTACTGTATATCTCAAATCACAATAAATTTAATTAATTTAAAATATAAAAAATTATAACCCAATTTTTTTTCATAAGTATATTATAAAAAATAAATTATTTTCTTAAAAATATTTTTCTTATTATGGGAAATTTAATTTTAAAATAAATGCCTCATTTAACCCTTTAATGCAAATATAAATTTATGATAAATTTAATAAACCTTTTTATAAATACATGAGGTCTTATATGATTATATTATATTTGCTATAAAAATAAAATTAAATTATAAAAACATTTTTTGAAACTAAATTTTCATTTAATAAATTTTATTTGTTATAAATATAAAAATAGATAATATAATTTTTCTAAAAAAATAAACCATATTTTATGATTTTTTATAAAAAATATTCTACTTGTAAGATGATATAAATATGCCATATTTTTAATTAATAAGAATGAAAAATATTTTTTTACACTCCCATTTGTTAATTTACTATTTTATTTGATAGGATATTATTTGATAAAATTAGATTAATATGTTAATGTTTATGGTACTCTTCCAATGGTTAGTTTAATATTTCAATAGTGAGATATGTGATGGTTATATTGGTTCCATACTACTAATAAATACGTAATATTACCATAATTATAAATTAATATCTATTATTTTTTAATGTTATATAATGTTTTATTTTCAAAATAAAAATTGAAATAATAAAATTATGCTTTAGTCATATGTAGTTATTTTGAGTTTCATTACCCTAGTGTATCAAGATTATAAAAAATTCTTAACATATTCATCATGTTTTAAATTTTCTTTACATTATAATTCTTCTAATTATTTAGAAAATTTTCATTCATTAAATTTAATACTAAAATTTATTTAATTTTTACCGGGTGGGTAATATGTATTAGAATATGATATTTATAAATGCAACAAAATTATACACTCATAAGTGTTATTTTAATTTATAAAATTTTTGGTTGTCACACATCATGAATGGGGTACTGTTTTATTCCTACACTAAATGATTATGATTCATAATTTTTTCATTCATGATATAAATATAGTTAAATAATAACCATATATATTATTTTTTATGTAATGGATATTATGGACACATTGAATTTTTCATTACATTATGAATTATAAGGAAAATTTATATTTTTACATATTATAAGACACTAAGGTACATTATATTGAAAAGGTATTTTTATCTTAGCAATAGTTTGTGGAATTATATCTTCAAGTATTATATTTTGAAATTAGATTTTCTCATATTATATAGAATTCATTTGAAGAAAACATTTTATGGCATTTTGTGGGGGAATTTATGTAGATAAATGACGATTCTTGATATATAATATATTACAAGTTTTTAATAATTTTATATTATAAAAGCATTCCGAAATTTATATGTTATACGAAGACTAATCCCATTTTTTTTTCAAAATTAGTCAATCATGGATAATAGGAAATAGAATTTAGTTTATGATAATTTATAATATTATCTAATTAAGAATTATATGTCGATGAATCCATGAATTTGAAAATACTATAGTGATCATTGAAGTGTAAAATTATAAATTTGAATTGGTGATCATGTACCCTATGAATTATCTCCCCAATTGTGATACTGAATTGAGGGAAACATGAAAAATATTTAAAAGATACAAAAAACACTTATATTTAATCAAATGATATGAGGACATCAAATATTAAATATTATTATAATTAAATATAATCTATATTTTTTAAAAAAAAATTAATTCTTAATAATAGATGTATTATATTGAAGAATCTCATAATCTCAATATGATTTATTAAGACATGTCCTTATATCATCATTGCTGAATGACCAATGTGAAATCTATTTATCATTGTATGGTTCTACAAAGAATGTTTCCTCATTTAACTGTTTTTTTGGAGTTCAAATAATGAGTCCCATAAAACCTAGGAGTTGGTAAAAAAGAAGGATGGGAAATGTCCTTAGTAGTTAATTGATCAGTTCATATAATGATATTCATGTGGAATAAAATATTTTTATTTAGAAAATTATCACAATAAAAATTCACCTTTACAAATTCTATTTACCAAATTAATTTTATACCTAGTATTTAAAAACAAAATAATGAATTTTTAGAATTTTTTTTTGATTTAATAGTCATCATGTGTATCTAATTATACCATATATATTATCCATACATGATATAAATCTCTAACTAGAGTGTATGGATCCAAATCTCGAATCCTGGAGCCGTTATATTATATTACTACATTGGTATTATTAAACAGAATCAAATTATTAAGGACTAACCAATTTAGTAGTCATCAAAATCTGAATTACATATATAATTTCCATAATATAGTAGTAAATAGAAAATTGAAACATGATACATAAAAAAATCAAATAAACTGCAACCTTTAATGTTTATTCAAAGCTTTATTATTCATAACCTCGATAATGAACTAGAACAATGGGGATATCAAATGCTTAATTAGGGTAAGAAAAATAGAATCAACCACAAATCAATATGAAATAATTTAACAAATAAAACTAAATAACTACTAACACATTCCATTAATATAACTAGATAAAGAAATATAAATATGGAAATGTAAGACATTGAGAACACATACCTTTAAATAAATTAACTAAAAATGAAATGAATTCACGGATATTTTAACAAAAAATATCATGGATAAATAGTAAATGAATTATCAATAAATTAAATAATTAATTTTTAGACATAAACTTTTCTGAGAATAGTATACCTCTACATTCAGGAGACAATTTAAATTATTTTCCCCACTAATTTGTCTCACAAGACTTTTTATTCATTAGTGGGATTGCATTAACAATTCCCCAACCCGTACAAATTTCCTTAAATGGTCCCAAGACCATGTATTTCATGTCTAATGAATTATTCAAATAATTAATAAACAATGTTTCTTATTAAAATGTTTCTGTATAGGGTCTTCAAATATTTTTCTGTGTTATTATGAAATTATATTCATGTTAATAATATCATATATTAACTTCTTATAATATTTTATATCATGTTTGTTAACACGGTTTCATTATATTAAAAATTTTGGGTGTTAATCGCCTAGTTTTCTCAAGAATATTTTGACTTGTCATCTATTCATCCAGTTAATTATATAATAATTTAATAATTTAAAAAATTTATACCATTGAATAATTATTATATATATTCATTATATATGTGTTTATAACAGTCATTTATATTTGGTGATTTTAAATGATGTGCGACGTTCTTGGCGATGGATGGTTCTACGTATGGAAGAATGATACATTCATTTCATTATTCTTTACCAACTAAAAAACAAAATTATACATATAATTATCATAATGATAGTATTTTATATATTATTTTTATGTTTCATAGTTTTTAACCCAACGTTTTAACATCTGGCATCAAATGAACTAGTCTTATCGCTTTGATGGGGCGATAGTCTATACTTCCCCATGTGAAAATATAATATTTAAACAAGATGGAAAGAATATAAGTATGTTCAGAATAAAAAATAAAAATGATTTAATAAAATATAAATATCATATATAACATTTATAAATCTATTTTTCATCAGAATTTCCACCATGATAAATGGTAATGGAAAAATCAACAATCATTCTTTCATGAGGCAATAGTAAATTATACTTGAAACCCATATGTTAGTTGTTCATTAGATGAAGGATTCTATATTTTTATCTTTAAACAATTATATAAAAACATTATATTAAATTTTGGATACTTTTTTATATAATCATGAAATAAAGATATTTGAGGGGGTGGATAATGGATATGAAACAAAAGAGCATCCGGGAATATATTGCCTCTTAATCAGGTAACATCTTATGGTCTGTACCAAAAGGCTTCCTAGGATGGATTAAGATTCATCTATGATGAGGGGAGGGAATTTGAGTTCCTATTTGGTTGGATATTTGTCAATTTAATGAGTCTTGAGATATGTGAATAAGCGGGACTATAGGAGGAATTTTTATAGTGGAGGAAGAGTGGAACTCTTGTAATCTGATGAAAATGGAATGAGATGCATGTTCACATGTTTTAGGTGAATATAATATTGGTACAAATTATATAAACTATAATATGGGGTCTATATATGGCCATAAAATATCCCTTTTAAAATTTTATGGGCTGTTTTGGGTCTTAAATTTAAGGGATAGTCCCTTATTAATTTAATTTATACTTAATATTGGTACAGATTCTATAAACTATAATCTGGGGTCTATATATGGCCATAAAATATCCCTTTTACAATCATTGAAGTAGTATAAATTAATTTATGATCCATCATGTAAGTAGATAAACAATGTATGTCTATAATGTAAAAACATCCAACTGTTCGATAAGGTATTACATTCAATTTCAAAATGAAACATATTTTTGTTAACTAAATTGAATTTATTGATAAAAATATTATATAATTAATGTTTAAAAAAAATATAAAATTGATTTATATTTATAAATTTACAATATTATAAAATGATTTTGAAGTAAAATTCTGTATTTTTAACCATTCATTAAAAAAATGTAAGATTTCTAAAAAATATAAAAATTAATCCTTACCTAATTTTTATATTTATATTTAAAATATGATGTTTATTTTGACAGATAAAATCAATTATACTGTCAAAAATCTGATTTAAAATCGGTTCACCATTAAATGACGTTAAAACAACCTTTATAAAAAATATTGGTTTTCTATGTGTGTATCTATGTTTATTTATATCATATTAAAATCACACCTAATAAATTAATATAAAAAATATTTTATTGAATATATGAAATATTTATTCATTAAAATAATTAAATAATTTAAATTAATTATGATTATTAAGAAAAAACACATCTGGAAGTACAAAAAATAATATTAATTTTTTATATTCATTTGGTTCTTATTTTCATATATCATTAAGTGGTAACGAATGAATAAATTTTATATTTCTATATTGAAAAAATTTTCATATTTAAGTTAATACTATTCATAACATCTAAAATAATATCCAGGTTATATCATTTTATATAAAATTATAATATTTTAATAACACAATTTTATTTGGTGAAACATGATTTCTGTGTAATCTAAGCTATCATAGAAGGTTAATAATTCATGTAACCCAATACATTTATGATAGTGGCTCTTGCGTGTAACATAACCTAACTTAGTGTAGAAAAAAATAAAAGCTATAGAATATATTATATTTATTTAAAATAGTAAATATATTTTAATGTATCGGGTTAATATATTATCTTTTTACACTCGATGTTACCTGTCATAGTGACTATTAAATATAAAGTTGTAATTTATATATTCCATGTGTTAGTCTCCCGAACCAAATTTAACTTTTTCCAGGAGATTTAAAATTTAGGTTAAAAATTAAAGGCTTTATATTTGAAAATATCTATTTTTGAATACCCCACATTGGAAATGGGGTTAATAACACATCTTCTAAGTAATTTAGAAGGGAATGCACAATGGTAACACACAATGGTTCAAAATTTTGATAAAATATGTGTGAAATCTAATCATGGATACATTGGAAAAATAAAACAAAAAGAATTTTATGGATAGTGCTTGAGAACATGGTTAGGACAAATTTAGCAGTCACAGGACCCTAAATCCACAATGATCTAAGGGATCATTTGATTCTTCAGTAACAAAGGTACTAGGACATCATATTTCTGTTTCAAGATCGTTTTTCATGAAGTTTTGTAATTATTCCACTCACTAAGAATATATGTACATATAATTACATGTAATGATTCAATTATCATAAATATATCAATTTTTCATGCCTTGGACTATTTCTAGATTACCTCATAAAATAATATTAATCATATAGTGATGTAATATATCAATATTTAAAACGGGATCAAAATTTCAACATAATGAATTTTATAAATGGTAAAATGTTTCCAAAATATTTTGAAGGTCACTAGATTTTCAAATTGAACTTATGAGACATAAACTCTTCTTTTAAATAACAGTTTATTTATTCAACTTTTTTTACTTTCCCTTTATTAATATGAATTACTTATTCTGTATATTAATCATATTATAAATTTTGAGTTTTATGTTTTATATTTTTTAATATCCAAATTATAATATGATAATATTCATTTCTGGGGTTTATTTATTTTTAAAATTGATTCATATATGTATCTTTAGATGAAAATTCACTCCATTCATTTAGAATAAAGTATTATTCATCAATTTTTTTAATTTAATTAAAAATAATTAAATACATTATTTACCTATTTTTGATGATTTTATATATCTTTTTTATTTATTAATATTTATAAATTGTTTAAAATTTTGGGATTCATTGAAATGTTGAATGGATTAATTAAATACGTAAAAATTATTTTTTAATAATAAATACAAAATATTCAACTAAGTTTTTTTATATTGGTTATTTTAATTATTATTTTTTTAAAAATTAATGGTATGTGTGTTGAAATTTAAAATAAATGACATAATTATTTGTTGAAAATATATATTTCAAACAATTATTTTATATAGACAGTTTACACTATTGATTGGTGGGTATAATGTTATATTTAACTAGTAAAATTCAAGACATTAGTAAAATTGTTCTCTAACGGTTCTTCATGTTTAAATTAAAAAATGGAAGGATTTTTATACAACTTTTGAGAATGAGTTAGTAGAATAAGGTAAAAACTCTAGATTTATAGTTCTATTCACTAAAAATTCTAAATTATACCCCTTTCCCCTTCATTGCTATTATATAATGTGATATTTTAAATATTTTAATTTTAATTTTTAAAATTTCTTCATTTATTAATTTATTTTAATTAATCATACCCATAGTATTGGATTATATGTAAATCTAGTGGTATAATATCATCTATAAATAGTTTTAATATATATGTAAATTAGTTTTATATATTCTTCCAAAAAATTAATTTTTTTGTATTTTTTAAAAGTTCTTGTATGCAATTATGTTTGAAGTCTTATTATAATCATTCTAGTAAAAAAATTAAAACATCTATTGGTATTTTTATTTCATATAATTACATATATTAATGGGAAATTATATTCTCATTCTTTTTGGATGGTTATTCCCTATTTTTTATGTGATATCATAGCATATAATTAGAGGATGAGAACATTTTCAGGGATCATCGGGTTTTTTATTATTTTTGAATATTTATTATTGTAGGATTATATATTTTTCATATTTGTCCATTTATTCAAACCAATCATCAATTCTTATTCATTTTTATTTATTTAATATAATAGTTGTTTCAAATTATTATATCTTTTTTATGATGAAATTTAATTTTTTTTTATAAATTTATTATTCGATACTTTCTATTATCAGGTACACAATTTTTTTAATATATCATATCTAGATGTTAAATAATTTTAAATTTTTTATTTTATCTGTGTGACGGTCCTGTTAAATAGAGAGATCAATCTAGATTACTATTTTAAATCACAGATTTATCATATTTATTTTAAGGTTCATTCATTCCCAAATAATAAATCGGATTTCTTTTTATCTTTTTCTAATTATATAGTTATTGAAATTTTCATCTAATAATTGTGGGAATAATTATGGATTATTAATACTTGGTAATTAATTTTGGTTCATTAAATATTTTTTTTATCATTATCAATAAATTTAACAAATTTACATGTTAGATGACATTGAGTGTAATTATTCAATATGAATATGTGTATAGAAATATATTATATTTTTATTACATTATTTTCTTATTAATGAATATAATGGTAGTGAGTGATTTATTGGATAATACAAAATTAATATTGATCCATTTGTGATTCACATTCTTACGTTATTTTATATAGAGAATATATTCCAAAAAATTATCATATAGTAAAGTATACATCAATATAAGAAGATGATATATCAAATATGATAATAATAGTGTAATATATAAATATAGTGGAATGTTTTATGTCATATCAAATGATAATAGTGGTATATCCTATTGTTATGCGTAAAAAGAACACATTATAATGACATAAATGGATATTTGAAGGAACATTAAAACTACTCAGTTTACATTACAACTATAAGTGACAATGATGTTTTATTATTTAATATTTAAAATCCCATAGACTAATGGATTTCTGATTCATGTGAATCATTTAATTTTAAATAAATGATGTTTTTAAAATAAAAATACAAATCATGTTGGCTTACCATGGGTCATCATTCTATTGTTGAACTCTAATAGTTTATTGTAATGGGTGATGTTGAGATTAGAACTATCTGTGATAGATTATTACATTAAATATTATTTTGAACTGTCAATATAATAAAAATAAAAATTTATCATTTGGTCAACAAAACGATGAATATAAAATTACCACCTAACATTTAGTGCATGATATATTTCCTAGTCATAGAGTGTTATAACTCAGTGACTAATTAATAGAACACTGCAATATTTTTGACAGTTCCATATAAAATGTTTAAAATATTTTTTTTAGAAATTCAAAATTTTGATAATATTGTTTAAATTAAATTATAGAATGGGGATAATATTAATGTATAAGAGAAAAAAATTTATTAGGGTGAATTTAAGTGGAGGTTATTTTACTCAATTACTATATATTCAGAAATAAAATTATGAGAACTTTTCAAACAAACTATAGAACCTCATTACATTGGAAGCTAGAACTAGTGTACAAAATTGTTTAAGGGTATAAACCATTTAATTACATTATAGTTTTATCTTATTATATGTGATTTATTAATATATAGTAAATAAAACAATGAGATAACATTTTTATAACGACATTGATATTATTAATAATTTCAAAAATAGATTAGTATGATTTCTAAAAATCTGGGTAAAAAATGAAATGTCCATTTTTTTAGAATAGATGAGAACATGAATCTATAATTAGTTTGATTTATTTTATTTAAATGGAATCAAATATTATAATAATATTAAATTTAAACCTCAACAAAATAGAGTAGTAGATGGATTAATCATGTATTTAATATGAGTGAGAGGAATTTTAAGATACACCTCTTTCTATCCCATTTATTTGGTAGAGGAAAATAATATTTCAATGTATCATATCAATATATGTCTATTTATACCCATAGGATAGATTTTCAATAGTGAAATTTAATCTGGAAAAGAGATACAAAAAAATAATATTTAAGTCTCTTGTTATTAATCATATTTACACACTAACTCAAATAATTGTTATAATCATGATTTAATGTTAAATCCTAAAAAATAATTTTTATAGGGATGAGAAGATTATATATCACTCCTACAAAGTCACTAATAATATAATTTTAATTTTTACTGATTAGTTAATGTTTAAATCATTTGTAAAGACCAATATATTATTGTAGAAAAAATATAGAGAAAGGAAATAGTTTTCTAGGAGATGGTTGAGCATGTATGTGTATGTAAGAAAGTGAAAATTTAAATATATGATTCTAAGAATAATTTATAGTAAAAGATATACACCAAAAATAATGGGCCAATTCAGAAGTTTCCATAATATTAAAAATATTATCTACTAATTATTGGATGTGATATGGGATATTTTTAAGAGGAAAAATAAATTAATGAATTAGATGAATGAAGCATGGTAATAAATGATGAAATGAGAAATTGAATGTTACGAAGACATTTCATCTCACAACATTTAAATATGGTTTGGTATTATTATTGAGGAAATATATATTAATTTTTATTAATATTTTTGGTAGATGAATGAGATACAAGAATAGGGATTTAGTGAAAATAATATATATAAAGGAACATGTGGTTCTCACTAAATGTCTCCCATATTTAGTAAATATCACTACCGTAAGATCGGTATATATGATTTGTTTTTTTTCAAAATTCGATTTCAATATTTTGCACAAGATATTAATTCTACAATATGTATCTGGTATCAGTTTAATTATATCTAGACAATTGGATTACATTGATTATTTCCATTAGAAATGAATGAATTTTTTTTTTCAAATCTAAGAATTTATATCTATGTTTATTATGGATACCATGATGTGGCATAAAAATATTAAAAAAATTGATATTGAGATTTTAGATTTTTTTATGCATAGATAAATGCTACTGTATCATGTTATTCATTATGATATACATCATATTTCCACAAAAAAAATTATTTCACTATTATATTATGAAACATTAAAAGGATTTATAAAATAAAATAGTACGTGGTTAATTATTTAATATTAAAACCCATAGATTATCTTGTAATATTTTAGGGATAAGGACATATAAATAACTTGTAGATATATATTTTATGTTCTTTTATCTTAAATAAATAGATAAGGTTGTAAATGATTATAGTATAACAGAATAAACGCTTTTTATCTATTATAATGATATTTTATGTTTTATATGATGAAAACGTGAATGATATGTGCAATGGAGTTTTACTAGGAAATGGCATCTAATACATCAACTCTCTAATGCATGATGTATTACATGGTTTTTAAATGGCATGATGTTACTCATATAGTGGATGTTCTGAGTATATTTGTGGCTTCCCCAAAGAAAATATATTGAATTTTTTGAAATGGATATTAATTTATTTCATGTAGAGTAATGGTTTATATATAAACATTAATAATGGATATCAATTTAATGGTGATGTATATACTAATTCTGATGGTTATATTAATAGTGTGAGGAATACTAGAGGTTATGTGTTTAACTATAGTGGAACTAATTGAAGGTAAAATATTATTTTCATTAGTTGTCTTAAGTATATACATTAATTGACATGAGTTTTACATTTATTAACGTTATGAATTTTGTTCTTTCATTAATTGAGGTATTAGAGGATCCAGATAATATATGTGAGGAAACTGTATTACACAAGGAAAATCCGTATATTATATATCTTATAAGGAACCCTCATATTCATATCCTAATGAATTATTTTCATCCTAGGGACCATATGTTATGTGTATATATTGTTTATAGAGTTTAATTTTATTTAGAAATTGGGTCACTTACTCCCATGTAGTATTCATAGTTGATTATAACGTTGTTAGATGTAAAATATGGAAGCTTAATATAAGTTAAGTTAATTAGGTTAGTTTCCAGAAAAATACCAAACATATGGTTTTTTAGTATTATGATTCAAAATCTATTTGATTGAATTATGAAAATATTATGGGTCATATACTAAAACAATTTCAGATTTTAAATTAAATAGAATAAAATTGTTGTCACATTACAAAATGTTATCACATAATTGTAGATAAAAAATATCTAATGTATCATAGAAACACAGAAAATTTTTCATTTATGAGTATCATAGGAAGAGATTTTATTTTATAACTACATTAAATTTTCAAAAAAAATTTAAGAAACACTCCTAGAATATCCCACAATATCCATATAACTATAAGAAAAATTTTAACATATTATACTATATTGGGATATATATAAACCCAATACAATATTAACCTATCTATAGTTTTTATTGGTCTCATATATTTCACTTTGATGTCGGGCCGATGAAAATAGATCTCTATATATATTTCTGTATAATTTTATGTTTATATTTTCCCTAATATAGTGGTTTTTATAACATGTGGTAATAATATATCTTCATCATAAGGAAAATCCATAATTATTCTCAAAAAGTAATTAATATCATAATTTTTTTAATTTTTTCTATTATTTCATAAACTAAATACTTTATTTTGTCTTGACTCATTGTGTATTAGTCCTTTAGTCATCTAAAATCACTGAATCAATATTTTGAAATCCTATAATCCCATGTTGAATAAAAAATAAATAAATTAAACTATCATAAGTCAATGATCCACTCCTAAGAAACTCTCCACATTATGTATCTAACATCTTTTTCTTTTGTGGATAATATAATTTTTTATAAAACATTTCTTAAATGATGTTCTTGATCCATGTGTTGGTAGAAACATGGATCAATAATGGGATAAGACATTATTGGGGTGTAAAATATTTTTTTGAGTTCTTGGTCAAAATGGATAAAAAAATATTTCATTATAGAAGCAATGGTGATAATTATGTGAAAAATGGGTATATGTAAGGATAATAAAATGAAATGGATCACTAGGGATAGAACTATGGATCATTTGTAAAGAAACAACAACTTTTTTCATTTTTATGGTCAGTAGTGAAGGAAAATTAGAAAAACATAGAGTCATACTGTAAGACTTGCCTTTTTCAGCATTCAATGTTCATGACCAAAACAACTGTGTCCTAGAAAATGTATATAGAATTTTAATGGTCAAGAGGATATTAAATTGAAAAAATAATTACCTTCATCCGTAGATATCTTTAAATGAGTTGTTATTGGTCTTTAAACCAAATAATAAATTAATGATAAGATGAGTTTTCCATTATTTTGTTTCTTTTATTTGATTAAATCCCATGATTTACCAACCATATCAATGATGATAATTATGGGTTCACTATTGGATGAATGATAGAGAGTGATATGATAAATTATATATGACTAATTCAATATTTTATTGGATAGATACTTCATTTTTATTGGTTGATCTAAAACCATAGTTCATCCAGCACTGAGGGAACCAACAGTTTGGGATGAGTCAATGGACTCCTTTAGGTGACATATTATTGTTATGTACAAATTTCAATCCCTCCATTAATGATCATATAATATGTATTTCATTTATTCTAATATTATAATTTTTATTTCTAAAATATGGTTTCCAAATACAGGGAGAAAATAACAAATCATGTGGATCCCTGACATTATATGACATCTCAACAATGTTTTACTTTGTGGGTCTTCATTGGAATTCAGGTGTGACAATGTTTCAATTGAAAACCTCAAGAAAAACCCTGAAATTAACCATTAATATCATTATAATGTAATTTACTGAACTTATAGGGACATTTATTTTTCATTATCATAAGATGCTCATTTCAAATTCAATCTCATGCTAGAACATGTGTTTCTTAAAAATGTGTCTGTTTTTATTTATAGTTATCCATGATATGTGTTGTTATTGTATAGGTTTAGACTATTGAGATGTTTTCATGATATTACATATTGAATCATTATAATTTTACATATCCATTAAGGTATTTCATAGCCTACCAGAACTTACTTCAAGTATTAGGATAAACATATCTCATTGTATTGGTCATACAATCACATTGCTGAGGAATCAAGGTGATGCGAAAAAGGAAAAAAATGTATTGTTTTACATAATAAGTTATATTACTGAAATTTCATCCAATATAGGAGTAGGAAATGTATGTGTGTTGTTTTTCCTTCATCTATAGGCCAATATTGTATATTCAAATTATGGGGTAATGTATACATCTAAATATGTTAGGCATTTCATATGGGTATTACTGTCATCTGTGGATTATGATCTACATTAAGGTGGGGAATTTAGTGTTCATATAATCACAAACATCACATTGGGTCATGCAAAATTATTTAAGGAGAGAACATGTATATGATTCATACATGCATTGTATTCTTACAAATTCTAGGAGTTTTTCCATGTATAATGATGTGTGTTGTTATATATTAACATCCTTTACAACGAATTCCAAAAAAATATGCTTCCATGGTTCATGGAGGCATGGTTTTCACATAGTGACACATTATATGTATAAATGTATATTTACATGAAAATTTAATTTATGTCATGAAATATACTATTATATATATATATTTTCACAGTATTAGTGACACATTGGTGGTGTTCTACTAGGTTTAGACTCACACCCTTCTTGGATATCTGAATGCGTATATAGAAATCAGGAAAAAATAATCATAGATGGAAAATTCCAAATAGTTGAAAAAATATAAGAGGGAACATTATTTTCAGTGGATTGAAAATAAGATACTCTCTATGAAATTTATTACATTGTATTTCTTTCTTGAAATTTCTAGTCTGCATTCACCACCTTCCACAGTTGGGGTCCTTGGTATATTAATCAAATGAATTAATAAACATTCCATGTTATTTATTATATAATTATTATTTATCATGTGGTGTTATTTATTATGCATTTCATCATTGTTTGTTTAGATATAGTCTCACAATTGATTTCGTTTATACCGTTATTGTTTGTATAAATCCTCATTCATATTTAGAGAGTTCGTGAAGCCATGGAGAAATTTTGCTCAAACCAAGTGATTTGGTATAGGGTTTTACAGTGAGATAATAATGGTGGTTTTCCATCTTATTTTTTCTGGACAATTTTTTTGGTAAATTTATAAATGATTTATGTTGTGTTGGACTATGGAAGTAGAGTAACATTTGTTTCATTCCTACACAACTATAACTGACCAATGGGTTTCCATTGTTGATACTAATGATAATATTTTGTATGATACATACCCTATGAAGAGTTATATATATATATATATATATATTAATTTCATTTATACTCCATGGAAATGGAATAAGTATAGCTTACTAAGATTGCGAAAGGTGTCAAATGTATCCCAAGGTTTTAGGATATGTGTAATATAAAAAACAGAATAACAGATCATGGAATATTGTTAATGAATGATTATTTTAACCATTCAATGTGGTCGTGCTACAATTTTTAAATAGGTAATAATATTTAAAACCATTATTGGTTTCCTAGGAACCATGATGGGTTAGTTGAGAGCCATTCTAATTTAATTGGGATTTTTTTATCTATAATAGTAGTCGTGTAGAAGTTATGAGAAAAGAATTACTTGTAAAGTGATGGTCTGAGGGTAGAAGAATCATATTCCAAACCATGTCTAAAAACCTTAATCCATATTTAATGAGGGTAATTTACCATTTTCCATTCTAGTGATATATCGTTTCCACCTAATGTCAATAATATTTTAACTCCATGTATTATATGGTGAAAACCAAATTCCCTCCCCCACCCAAGGGAGCAGCTCATTCAAAACTAAAGAATTTGGAGTAACAACTTATGTTAATCAAATCCTTTGGTATTTTTATGATTATTATTAATTATATTATTATAAAGGATTCCATCTTGTATTAGCTATTTATTCCTTGAATCCTAAAATATATTTCTAAATAGTTTTATAGTGTTAATGATTTAATTTTATTTTGGGTCAGGGGATGTGTTAGGTTGGGTTTTTTATAAAAGCTTATGGTTTGTAGTATATTTGATTTTTCCCAATGTATTATTTGTTTGTCATGTGTATTATGTATGTGTTGTTATATAAACATCTTACACAAAAATTTAGATGTAATGGGAAATTGTTTTGGGATTTTAATATCTTTTTTATAAACTTCATAAATACTAATGGTTGGATGATGACAATTAGATCAACACTATTTTCACCCATTCGGGGTACCAATCCCGTTCTTTCCATTTTCTTGGAATATATAGTTATTTGTCCAATTTTGAAAATAAATGGCTAAAAAATTAAAAATTGATGAAATGGTTATTTTCTAACATGGGGATATTTTAGTTTTTTAAGTTAATTTGAATAACATTAAATTGATGTGTATATTAATAATTAATAAAATAGATTAAATGTGAAATAGGGTTAATGGTGTTTAGAATTGTTGATAACTCTGAACAATATGTGTTGAAATAGATCTCCATTGTGATTTTAATTTTATAATATTTTATGCATATTTAAAAATGAATCATAAAAGATAAATTAATATTTTGGTGATGGTGCATATGGTTATCCATATCCCTTGGATGGAAATTGTGGACAAGATTTTCCAAAACCACATGTAAGGATGATGGGAATGATTTACCATATCATTACTTTTTTATGGATATACATAATGCATAGCATGAATGATTTTAATTTTTTTGACAAGAAACTCAATATTCATGGTTTTCATTCTGACATGATTCTCTTATTAATAAGAGCTTTTGAATTGACATAGGTAAATGGATCGAAACTCCAAAATGTTAAGAATTGAATTGATTAATGAACATCCATTTTTAAAAAAAATTTAAACCCAATAGTTTACGGTTCCAACTTCTATCAGGATCCAAAGTAGGTTCAGTCGGCCAGTGTTACATGGTGTATCATGAGGTATGGAGTGGTTATTTGTTATGTCATTATATTTAAAAAAAATCCTTTATTTAATTTTCATTTATTATATTGTGAATATCCATATACCATTAATATACTAGATATTTCTTTAGAAGATATCGATTGTATCTATCAGAGTTGTACTCACACCATGCTATTGTCACTTTTGGTACCAAATATCCTTCAATGATTACATGAATAGATAATGTAAAATACATTATGTTAGGTATCTGGTTTTAGAGTTTTGATGGATCATGAATGAGTGGAAGGAAAATAATTTTGGTAGCAAACATGGAGAAATTTCTTTGAGTATTTATATGGTTTTTAATATTTAATATGAATATTTTATGAAATGGAATGTTTAAAGTATTAGTTTATGGTAATTTACCATGTTTTAGGATTTAGTTACCTGATTTATATTTTCCCTGGATATTTATTCTTTTTATTAACTATTATTTTAAATATTGATTACATCGAATAAAAAATATATAGTCCCATCGTATTCTCTAGTATGTCCTTTCATCTTGTTCATAGAAATTTGATTATAGTGAGGAACACAAGAGATCATTTGGTAAACCGGTTATGCTACTCATTCGAGTGATCAGGGTAGTGATATTCTTTTAAAGGTAGACATGAGACTTTGCTGTTTTGGTTGTTCGTTGAAATCATGCATTGGAGATGGTAAACCTTGTGTAGGATAATGAACAACATTAACTGATAGGGATATTTTTTTTAAAATATTATATACTATATTTTTATATTGATTCACTTTGAGAGAATAACTTTAAGTTTGATATTATTATTTTATAATATATTCCTCATGGATTTTCATAGAACATAATTATGTGTGAACAAATAATTTTGTAAAACATGGGATATATGTGAAAAGAGTGTTATTTAAAACATAAAAAAATAATGTTTTGGTTTAACTATAATAAAATTACGGTTTTCATATTTCATTTTTGGTTTCGATGAAATAGTTCCTAATAAATAGGATCAACTCATTTTAATTTATACATGATATTTGAAATGGGGAAAATGGTATTGAAAAAAAAATATTGTAAATTTGGGTACTGATTTACCCTGACCTATGTTATGGACCAATAAATTTATAGATGGGTGTAATGATAATGTTGCAATTATGATAATTATAATAGAGTATGTCGAGTATATTGATATGGATAGACATGAACACCATTATATTATTAATTGTAAAAATGATGCTTTATTTTTCTATAGACATTTTTTTGAATGTAATAAGGATTCCCCTATGATGAAATTTCCTAGTGGGAAGATATGGGATAATTACTAAGAATTAATTTTTCTTAGTGAAACTAGATATACCATTGGATTTTAGTGATAGGTTCAAAGATATATTTATAGAGAATTTTAATTGCTATAAGTATTTAATGGAGGGTGATATAGTGTGGGGTGTTCTAATGATGTTTTAAATGACTAATTAATTACCACTATTTCTTCCTCCAATATTCTATAGATAGGATGGTTATTAGGTATCTGATTTCTAGATTTAGTCTATCTAAAACATTATGGATCACTGGGAGTATCCCAAATAGAATATGGTATGTCGGATGCTTAAATGTTGTTAGACCACAAATTAATCCTCAGGATATCAAGATTCAAGGTGAAGAGTAAAAGAGAATTAGTTTGAAGGACATTCCAGATATGTTCATGGTACACATATACCCATATAATATAAGGAAAGAAAGGGACACAATGTTTTGGTGTTTGACTCATAGGCTATATATCAGTGTTATAATATGTTGTATGCTTAAAAGACTTAAAATTTGATGTTCTAAATTTTTACATGGTATTATGAATGTACAATTACAATCAATCATAGACATATATATATATATATATTAATGGTCAGGTCTTACATAAATTTAAAATATTTTAATAAATTCACTGAAGTAGTGAATCAAGCCCATATTAATTATGAGATCCAAAAAGATTCCTCATGTGGAGGATGGAAAGTTAATATTGCTGGCCTAGTAGTATGGAATTATAAATTACGATGTATAATTCTACAAGAATTCACCACGGTGGTGGAAGGAATAGATACCAGGGAATATGATCATCCTCTTAGGGAAAAGGTTTCGTGGGATGTTATAAGTTTGAATTCGTAGTAACATGAGAATTTTTTATTTTCGATCAGCATTGTAGTATTGAGATATTGGAAGGATTAATAATGGATAGAGGTTCATTAGTAACAATCTATATTTTTGAAATTATAAAGGATATAGGATTTTTTCTCAAATGATGACTAGATTTATAACTCAAGAGTGCGGTGAAGTGAGTTCCAAACATTTTATTGGAAATTAAAAAACCATATTCAATGTTTGTGAGTGAAATTCATTAAATAATAATATATACCACCTAAATATGAATTATTATGAAATGGAAATGGATCAAATACATTTTATTTTGTTTGAGGAATATAAATCTTCTAGTACACTCCACCAACATTGTACTATGTGAGTCTGGATATTTTATCTATAACATCACATTACTGTGGGATACCAATTGATTATACGATTCTTTTACATAATACAAAGGCACACGATCTATTTAGTAGTATATCCATTATAAATAAAAATAAATAGTCTAATACACACTATTATAATAGGTTTTATATGGATATAGTTAAATAAAAACATTGAAAAAATTTTATATCACACATTCTCAAGAAACAACTGAATGTAGATGAATATTCATCCAATGGAAATTAATGAGTGTAGGTTATAGCTCCAGACTATCTTCAGTGAAAATGATAGAACTGATAGGATCACTATAGAATGATTTTTTTTAATTATGTACATGTATAGAATTTTAGATATCTATAAACATTCTGTAAAATTGACTCAAACAATAATATCCTCTTTAATTCACGAGTGCCTAACTTATCTTTTTTATAACATGTGTGAACATGAAAACGATATAATATTAAAGAATGATTGTTCTTATACAATTATCTTCACATGATAGGAAATTCAGTATATGTATCTAAAGTTTACATAAAAAGAAATTTGTTTTTTGGAAGCGAAGTTAGAAACCATTTTGTTCTATAGATAATTCCATCTATGGAAAGACTTTTGCAGACTGATCTTTACATTAATGGATAACATTATTTTTCATGTTCTCTAAAAGCCTCAAATGAGTTATATGGATATTCTACCAGTATTCATGAAATTATGTTATAATTAGATCTTATGATGATAACAAATTGGTTTAATTTTCATCATAAATTATCATTCCTAAAATAGAGAAGCTCTTCTTAGTATGATAATATGACTTCAATGCTGTGTTTGATAACTCTCAATCATAAGATAAAAATTTTAATTTAATATAAAACACAGGTTCTTTATATTCATGGTATTATTAATATCATTTTCATAAGAAAAAATCATTTCATCATTAAATTTTTACTAAAAAAATTGTCATGATAAACTCAGTCGTACATTGTAAGATAATGTCTTGCATTGTAGATTAAATTTCATTACATTCTCATTCTGAGAAATAGAAAATGTTCATTAATTGTCATAAGATATAATTCCCCTGTCCGGATCAAATACATCACACATCGTATTCTAAACACATCAAGGAAAATCATGAGATACATGTTATATAAAATACTCAGGATATGTTTTTTAGAATAAAATTAACATTCTTTTGAATAATAAAAACTCATAAAATGGAGGTTTGTTTGAACAAAATTTTTTTCCATAAATCACACATATTTGTATGATAAAAAAAACAATAGTATTAACTGATAAAAATTTGATAATATTTTCCACTTATTTTCCTCCTTTGGAAGAAGAATACATTTTTTTCCCATCATTCTCCACCTTTTTGAAATAGCTATTTTTTATTTTTTTAATTAATAATACTTATCACCATTTTTTGGATATCAAAAAAAACTAAAATAAATAATACATATTATATTTCACAAAAACATCAATAAAAAATAAACTCGACATTTAATAAATAAGACTTGACATATAATAGAATTCATAAGTATCTATTAAGACATTGGATCGTAAAAGGACAATAAAATATAAGAATATTATAATTATATAATACTAAATATAAATGAAATGTATGAGCATTGACAACGTAATCATTTTGGAGATGGAATTTAATGAATTAATGATTAAAACCAATTCATACAATGATTGGTTATAATAATAATAGATTCAAATACTTGTAATAATTTCATAATGTTGTCTTAATTTAGATTTTTTTATAAATTATCATGCCCTGGAGATAGAGAGTGTATCAATTGTTATTATTGGAATGACATTGTAGAGTTGGATACTTAGAAGATAAGGATTAATAAAAATGTAACATGGATTTTTGAATAAAAGTATCAGCCATCATGTTAACAAAATTTCCAAGTGTCAATAGGTATGATCCATGTTTGGCATTACAATTATGGAAAAAAGCATACTACTAATGAGTAGATGATGGCTGTAGTATGAAGTTCCCTCATAGCATAAAATTTATCTTTATTATTAATGGACAATTTATAATATGATTCTGTTAAATTTAATGATATTTGTTCAAAAAAACTCATGTTATCCATTTGACTGATCTTAGGCTATTAAAATAATTCATTTTAAATGATGAGAAGTGGACTGATGCAGATAAATAATTTTGGTTCCTCCAAAACATCTTCCACAAATCTAAAGATGTCCATCTATACAAACATCAATTATTATAACAATATAATTATTTCATCATTTGAAAATATTTTTAAAAACATTATAGAGACGATGAGAAAAATTTCGAATGAAATTTTACATGCATCCTATCTTGCTAAAAATTCATATCATATTATTCAAAAATTAAAACTAGAATTTGATCATTAAAAAATGGAATAAAATTATTTTTCTTTTATAGAGTCAAAGTATTATAATTCATCTATAAAATCATCATATTCTTCCTTATTTTTATCTTATTATAGATGTATTGCTAGTCTTATAACATCCACTACATGTATATTTTCAACTTCCTTTTCTAGAACAAAAAATATATATCCTATAGTGAGATAAATTTTCTACAATACTATGATTATAATTCATTCATATTTAATCACATTGAATATATTTTCATATGATTATAAAATATTAGGTTTCAACATCAATATATTTTCACTTATTGAATTTCCAAATAATTGAAAGGATTTTTATGAATAATTTATAACCATAATTCATCTCCAATAACATTTATTTATCATGATACTTTTCACATGAAATAATTTCACATTATAATGAATCAAGTGTTGGAGTTAATATATCCATATATATAGTTAATTACATTTGAATCAACTATTCTCTAGAATAATTTTTACTCCCCATTGGAATCTAATGATACATTTTCAAGATTATATTTACCCAACACCATTTATTTTTGAACATCAAACACTAATTAAATTAGATCATACATGATTTTACTTATCTACTAGATTTCATGTCATTCAATTTTAAAGATTCTAATTTAGATAGTAACATTGATTATAATTCTAAAATCTTTTTTTAGGAACTTGTACTAATTTCTATAATTTCTACATTTCCACTTTCTCCATGAATATGAAAATGAATTTACATGAGAAATATACATCCTTAAACACCAACCGATTTCATTTTTATATTAACATGTATAGATTCCACAAGATTTGACTCTAGTTAATCGATTCTAATGACTCTTCCAATGGGAAACCATACCAATTTAGGATAACGGGAATCAAATATAAGACGAAATATGTTTAGTCTTATAGAAATGATCCTCTCAAGACCAAACAAATCATGTAATTGGTTGTTAAGGATATCATTTCATTATGAGCAGGTATTGTTATGAAAACTGTGGGGGGGTTATTCTACTAAAAATTTGTATGTTCAGAAGGTTGAATTCCAATTCATACTCTTCATCATCTTAGAGAGTTTCTTCATCATCCTATAATTCTGTTGTCTTGTAGTTGTGTTATGATTATTCTACTAACATTGGTATATCATGTTAACTAGATGAATCCACCCATGTAACACCCTTCCTCTACCTCTTTGGATTGAGGAGGCGGTGAGGGCTACTTGGCCATAAGAAACGTTCCCAAGACGCTAATGGCTAGCATTAAATGACGAGGGCTTCAAGATCAATTTGGGGAACGATTTTCCCTGAAGCCAAAACCAACCAATCCATCCATTAACCGCCACAATATGATGTGGGTCAATAAAAAATTCCAACATGAATTCCCAAAAGACAACGAAATGTTCCATAATACATCCCAAAAACAAAATAAACAGCACAATATCAGAGTAATATGCTTAAGACCAAACAACAAAGAACCACGTGCCATGATACCACCACAGCTCTACACCACGCTCTAAGATCCATGTTCCACCTAGACATCATGATTCACCACTAAAGAGGGTGATGAGTTACCTTTTCCCACATCACGGTACACAACATCTGAAAAGACACCAACGTGCCAAAGCAGGGGGCGAGTACTAAAATACAGTAGGTTTTCCCCTAATGACTTCGCTACACACTACACAAGGATAAAACCGTTAGAACATTTATATAATACAATTTATAAAAAATAATCACATGTACAACCATTTCCCTAAGCCATACATTCCCTTACCAAGCCATCACACCCAAACCAATAAACCAAGGGAAGGCCAACCAGACATGCCACAATCCATATCATCATTCACACACTAGCACCATAATTTCAAACTTCCAAAGAAATGCACAACAAAAAACCCAAGCAACCAAACCATGGAGGTTTCGTCCAACCCATTCACCTATTCACTCCCATTAGTGATTCCCAACCACAACCAAATGGTTGAGCTTTCGTCCAAACCATTCACTGATTCACAACTAGTGGCTCTTCCCGTCCACTTATCCTTTGTTGTTGTCCCTTTATTCCACTATCCATCCCCTTTTTATATTTGTACTTTTCACCACATCCACACATCATTACAATCATAACATAAACAAGCATATGACCAACCAAGGTCAAAACAACATGAAATCAAGAAATTCTATCACATACCAATCCACATTAATAAATCGTCCATTTATTGAAAACTATTTTCCATGCCAAACCACATTTCAATAAAAACATCTTTATTAAAAACCATTTTCCATCAAACATTTTCCCAAATCAATCTCCACAACCAAGATTGAAATCAATATTTTAAAATCCACAACAATAGAATTTTACCATAAAACCAACTTTTTCCCCAAAAATCCCAAAAACATCACCAAAGGGATTTCCAACCCATTTGGAATAACCATAACAATTAATTTGATGAATAAAAAATTAATTGAAATAAAACACCACTAGTTATAACCAAGTGGAGTTGAGAGAGAAGCCACCTACCTTTAGGGTTCCCATGAAATCAACTCACAAGCACCCGTACCTCAAATCCAGAGAACGCACCACCAAAACATTTTTAGATCCCCTTACCTAACCATAAAATGCCTTAAAATCATCGTCCAAGGCTACCACAACCTTATATGTACACACAACAATTTTATATCTAGAAAACCAAGAAAGATGGAGATGTGGATCTAGAGGAACCCACAAAAAGGGGAGAGATTTAGCCGGGAGAAACCACCTTCAAACCCCCATGAAACCCTTTGAATCGCTTCAAGAATTAGTGGGAGATCACCTTCAACCCCTCAGGACCCAAAATCTGGAGTGAGGCTCGAGTGTGGGATGATTTGGAGAGAAATGAGGCAATACCGAGTGAACTCAGGTTTTAAAACCATATTAAAATTGGCCACATGGTTAACCTGCACATTTGGAAAACTGTGTGCACGCTACTGCCTCGAGAGGAAGGGTCTGCACGGTTTCCTCGCATGTAATGGAAAACTGTGTGCAGGCCGTGCGAAGCATACTATCTCCCCCTACATGGTTTCGTGGAGCATCCACACGATTTCCCCTATCCATTCTCAAACCGTCCTCCCCATGTAAAGCCTCCAAACTCATTCAAAACCATTCAAAGCACTCCCAACATCTTCCCAACTAATCCTATGTACTTTAAACACATAAAAATGCATAACCAAAGGCCACATATCCAATATTGGGGGTCCTAAATTCTCCCCACCATTGGAAATTCCGTCCTCGGAATGTAGTGAACCCGCCCTTTGCCGAAAGAGCTCGGGCCACTGCTCGACCATCTCTTTCTCCCGCTATAAAGTCTCTTCTTGAATCTGACAATGCTGGCACAAACATGAACCAAACTGATGATTTACCAGGAAAGACTTTCTCTTTCCTATCAACAACCCGCACGTGCATGTGAACCAATGATGCATCCGGTTCTAGTTCAACATGATCCCATCAAATCACATGGTCATGATTCGGATGATACTTTTTCAACTGCGACACATGAAACACATTGTGCACCGCACTAAACCTATTTGGGAAATTACAATGATAAAACACCCATCCCACCCACTCAAGAATCTCAAAAAGTCCAATAAACCTTGGAGATAACTATCCCTGCTTCCCAATATGACAATGTCCCACCCTAGGAGAGATACTCAAGAAAACATGATCACTCACCTAGAAGGAAAACAGTCGTTGATGATGATCCACATACAATTTCTGACAACTCTAAGCCATCTCCATTTTCTTCTAGATCAACTAGATCTTCTCCGTAGTCTCCTAGACAAGGTTCGGTCCAACCATCAAGGACTCACCTATTTCCACCAAACATAGTGGAGAATGACACGACTTCCCATACAACGCTTCAAACTGATCCATATATATGGATTCCTGATAACTGTAATTTTATGAGAACTCAACCAACGACAAGTGATCCTCCAACGAGCCACAAAAATCCATAACACAATCTTGAAAAATATCCTCCAGAGTGTGTATCATCCTCTCAGATTGACCATCCGTCTGAGTGTGATACGTCGTACTCATGGTCAACATAGTTCCAACAGCTTTCTGTATGGATATCCAAAAATGAGATATAAACCATGGATCTCTATCAGATACAATTGAATTTGGAACATCATTCCTCTTTCCACCTCCTGAATATAGATTTTGGAGATATCCTTTACTGTATGAGATGCACGAATTGGAATGAAATGGACAAACATCATTAATCGATCCACAATCACCCAAATGGAATCGTGCTTTCTGACCGTTCTGGGGAGACTTTTGAAAAAATCCATCTCTATTTTCTCCCACTTCCAAACAGGTATTGTTAATGACTGGCACATTCTTGTTGGCCTATGATGCTCTTCTTTCAGCTGATGACAAGTCAAGCATCACGAAACAAACTCTACCCCTCTTCTTTTCATTCCAGCCCACTAGAACTGTGATTTCAATGATTTATTCATTTCCTGAATTCCAGGTTGAATAGCCCAACTGGAATGATGATACACCCTGAGAATATCCACCTGACAAGAAACTTGTACGACCATCTGATTTCGAAAACAAAAAACTGAATCTCCATTCAGTTTCCAAACCTCAATGGACTCCCCATCATTGAGTCTTGATCCCATGGTCACACATTCAGAATCAAGTATATGTGACTCTTTAACCAAGCCAACCAAGACAGGAATCAACAAAACTGGAAATAAGGCTGCTCTATCACCCAGGTCCTCATATTCCAACCGCATATCGGCTATAACCGACATCAACTTCCACTGTTCTGATGCTTGTTACACCATCTGAGCATATTATTTTCTACTTAATGCATCCTCCACAAAATTTCACTTACCTAGTGTGTACATTAAGTCAAAATCAAACATATAGAGGTATTCCATCCATCTCCTTTGCATCAAGATCAAATCCCTTTGTGAGAAAATGTTTTTCAAGCTCTTATGTTCTGTATATACCATGAATTTATCTCCAAAGAGATAATGATGCCACACTTTCAATGAATGCACCCCTGCTGCCAATTCAAAATCCTGAGTTGGGTAGTTCCTCTTCTGCACTCTCAACTTCCATGATCCATATGCAACCACATGATTCTCTTGCATGAGAATGCACCCCAACCCTGATCTCGATGCATCAAAATACAACACTTACCCTTTTCCCAGTTCTGGAAAAACCAAGATTAGTGCTGATGTAAGGCGACCCTTTAGCTCTTCGAAACACTGCTGACACTTTAAATTAAACTGGATTGGAACATTATTTCTTGTTAAACCTGTCATTGGAAAAGAAAAATGTGAAAAATCACAATCAAAATGCTGATAATACCCACCTTGACCATGAAAACTCCATATTTCAAACATATTCTTTGGCGGTTGCCACGAGATAACAGCCTCTATCTTTTCTGGATACAATAGAACACCCATTTTAAAAATCAAATGGCCAAGAAAATGAACTTCCTATATGCAAAAGTAAAACTATGAAAATTTGGCATACAACCTATAATACATAAAGATCCCTAGCACTGTCTCCAAGGGCTGCTCATGCTCCGCCCTTGTCTTTGAATCAAACAGAAGGTCATTTACAAACACCACCACAAATAAATCTCTATATCTCTGAAATATTCGATTCATAAATGTCATAACCCATAAAATTATTCAGGAAAAACATCCATGAACTGATCGACCACTGTCGGAAGAACACTCTTCTCTTCACCCATTACCGATTCCAATGAAAACACCACCAACTAATACGATAACGTACCTACTACTGGTTCCAACAAACTTGTTACACCTTGCCTTTCATGCCTATCATTTATAAAGAGATTTCTAACACCGTCTTGTGTCATAAAATCCACTTTTCGGACATCGTAGTCGATGTGGGCCTTGAAAGCCACCAACCAATCCATTCCCAGGATTACATCATACCCATCAATCTAAAGAACTGAGAAATTCCACATTAGCTCACCCTCACTAACAATGACACAACATTCTCTACTCAAGAAAGCTCAGCACTCCCTTTGACCCAAAAGAGTTTGATGTTTTAAAACAGAGGGCATCATTTTTACCCTTAAACCCAGCAAATAAACCACGTGTGATGCAATAAAAGAGTGTGAAGAATATGTATCAAACAACACTTGCATCAAGGTATAATTTAAAAGAATAGTACCATGCACCGTGGATTGTCCCAATTGATCATCCACCACAACCTGCTCTCCTCCAAACACATTTTTTCTTGCCACACTCTGCTCTTTATTTCCCTGCTGAGGTGTCGTGGTATTCTGAGAATCACCATGACCCACTTTACTCTGCTGACGAGGGGTGTGTTGCAAACCCAGTCCCATCGAATATTACAACGTCTACGATCCCTTAGAAGTATCACATGCACCTGACCTCGGAGAATTTCGAAAATAATGCTTTATATTCCCCATATTCTTACAATTATGAAATTCTCGAGGTTGTGTCGTACAATCGTGCATGATGTTGCTCATGGAAGCACACAAAAAACATCCTGGTTTGCTCTGGGGTTTTGGAGGAAGATTCACTGATCTTGTAATCGGATTAAGTGCCATACTCACTCCATAGGAATAAGTTTCCCTCCTCCACTTGAACCCAGCATTAGAGTTCCCACTATTCCCCATGGGTACCAACATGCTTCCTCCACATGGAGTGCCCAACAGATCCCTCTCAACCACCGAGGATTTATTGACCATCTCTATGTAATAATCTATACACAGTACTACTATCTTTAAATGGATTTCTTTCCTTAACCCCGCTTCAAAGATCCTTTACTTCAACGATGTGATACCCACCACCTCAGGTGCAAACCTCACTAAGTTCATAAACATAGCTGCATACTCCATCACAGACATAAGCTCTTTCTTCAAACTGAAGAAATCAGTCGTATGCTGAATTCTGAACGTATGTGGGTAGATTTGTTTATTAAAAAATTACTCAAATCCTTCCCATGTCACACCATGGTCCACCACCACTTGGACTACCTACTCCCACCACTAAAGGGAAAGATCTACCAACATATATGTGGCCAACATCACTTTTAAATCTACCAGTGTTTACAAGAAATTGAAATTCTTGTTCATTCTATTCAACCATGCTTCTGCCCTCTCCGTCTATAAATCACCCCTGAAGATGGGTGGATTCTGCTTTTGAAACTGAACCGCATGATCCTCATGCCTTGGTTCATCTATTTCATTTCCACTTTACACAGCATGGAAAGGCTACACTATGCTTAGCACTCGCTTCTGGTTCACCTGAGGCTTAGGTGCTACCACATTCTCACCAGCCTCCTACGGCTGGTCTCTACGACACCTACCCGGTGCCATTTCTATCAATATAAAAAAAACAACCATGATTCTCACTTCCATATACATCAATAATTCCAATTTCTAATAACATTACACAACACTATCACATAAGGCTTTCCACAAGTTCACATTTTCTATCTTTCACCATTTTGAAAACCAAAAAATTTTCAAAATACAATTTTATTGACATTGAAATTTCACACATTCATCCACACCATAAATCATTATACCCCAAAGAAATATGAATAATAGAGGTAAGTCATTTGTACCTTATATTCCATGCACATCTCAGTGGCAACACCCACGATAATGAGATTTCCAATACCTATAAGTGCCTCCAAAACACTTATGGACCCAACTCCCTAGTTTTTTGATTTTCATCATAAGTGGGTTAGCTACGTCTTTTTATGCTATACAATCCACATTCCAACATTCCAACACCTTTCTACCATCCCAACTAAATGAATATACCACAATTAATGTCAACACCAAAACCAAGGAGCCAAAGCAACCAAACAACTGCTCTGAATTTAAAGCTAAGGACCGAACAAACTGATACCACTTGTAACACCACGCCCCTACTTCTTTGTCTTGTAGAGGTAGTGAGGGATACTTAGCCTTAAGCGACATTCCAAAGATGCCAAAGGCTGGAAATAAATGTCGAGGGCTTCATGATTAAATTGGGGAACGATTTTCCCTTAAGATAAAACCATCCAAACCAACCATTTACCACCACTATATGATGTGTGTCAATAAAACATTCCCACATGAATTCCCAAAAGACATAAAAATCTTCCAAAATACATCCTAAAACCAAAACAAACAACAAAATATCATAGTACTACGCAGAAGACCAAACAAAAAATCTCTTTGTTCCATGATACCACCACAACTCTACACCAAGCGCCGAGCTCCAAGATCCATCCAGACATCACGATGCACTACTAAAGGAGGGTGACACCTTACCATTTCTCACGTCACGGTACAAAAAATCTACAGAGACACCAACATGCCAAATCAGAGGGTGAGTAATAAACTCAATAGGTTTTTAACAAATGACTTCCCTACACACGCCACTAGGATAAAACCGTTAGCACATTTATAGAAAATGATTTATATAAATAAATCACATGTACAACCATTTCCACCGGCCAAACATGCCCTTACGAAGCCATATCACCCAAAGCATGAAACCAATGGAAATCCAACCAAATATGCTACAATCCATTTCATCATTAACACACTAGCACAACAATTTCCAACTTGCAATGTAATGCACCACAAACAACCAAATCAACCAAATGTTGGAGCTTTCGTCCAACCCATTCACCCATTCAAACCTAGTGGCACTTCCCAACCACAACCAAATAGTGTAGCTTCCATCCACACGTTCACCTATTGAAAAGTAGTGGATATTCCTGTCCACTTATCGTTTGATGGTGGCCCTTCCGTCCACTATCCATCCCCTTTTTATTGTGATACTTCTCACCACTTCCACACAACATTACCATCAAACCATAAAAAATCATATTACCCACCAAGATCAAAAAAAATGAAATCAACCAATTCCATCGCATACCAATACACTTTAATAAATATTCCATTTATTGAAAACCATTTTCCATGACAATCGACATTTCAATAAAAACAACATCTTTATTGAAAACTATTTTCCATCATCCATTTTCCCAAATCAATCTCAACAACCCATTTTAAAAAATATATTTTAAAATCCACAATAATCGAATTTCACCATAAAACCCCGTTTTTCCACAAAAATCCCAAAAACATAACCAAAGGGATTTCCAACCAATTTTGCACAACCGTCACAATTAATTTCAAGCACAAAAAATTAATTGAAATCAAACACCACTAGTTCTAAACATGTGGAGTCGAGAGAGAGGCCACCTACCTTTAGGGTTCCATAGAAATCGATCCACAAGCACTCGCACCTCAATTCCGGCGAACAGACCACCAAAACCTCTCTAGATCCCCTTCCCTAACCATCACAAGATTTAAAATCATCATCCATGGCAACCAAATCCCTAGATCTGAACACAAAAAGTGTAGATTTAGAAAACCAAGAAAGAGGGAGATGTGGATATAGAGGAACCCATAAAAAATACCAAGAGGAGAGACTTACTCAGGACAAATCACCTTCAAACCACCACGAAACCCCTTTGAATAGCTTCAAGAATCAGTGGAAAAACACCTTCATCCTTTGAGGACCCAAAATCATGAGTGAGGCACGAGTGGGAGAGGACGTGGAGAGGAATGTGGAAATCCCGAGTGAACATGGGTTTTAAAACCCTATTATATGTGGACGCACAGTTAGCCTACACAGTTTGGATAACCATTCGCTAACCATGTGAATGATACTACCTCGAGAGCAAGGGTCTGCACTGTTGCCTCACACAGTTTGGAAAACCGTCTACAGGCCATGCAAATCCTACTGTCTCCTCTTGCACACTTTCCTGAAGCATCCGCATGATTTCCCCTAACTATGCTCCAACTGTGCTCCCTTTGAAAAGCCTCTGAACTCATTCAAAACCATTACAAACTCTTCCAACCTCTTCCCGACTCATCCTAGTAACATTAAACACATAAAAACTCATAACCAAAGGCCACTTACATCTAACTGGGAGTACTACAACCCAAATTTTTATAGGATCTACTCCTGCAATTGTGGTTAAAAGAAAGAACATTTACATTGAAAATTATAATAAAATCTATTTTTTTACTAAATCACATTCAATTAATATCTTAATACATTGCAATTGGGTTTCATTACTATCATCAAATCCAACTCCACTATTTTTGGAAAATCAGGTTTAATATTATTCAGAAAGGATAAATGTTCAGAATCATATTCTGAACATGAAACATATATCAATGAATATAACATTCCAGATTCAAAGTATTTTCTAACATATAATGATTATGAAAATTTATTTCCATAAAATAAATTTTCATAAACTAACTATATCATTCCACAATTCCTAACATTATAAACTTGGTCAACAATTTTCTTTCTATCTATAAATTAATAAAAGTCTCATATACATCATCAACTACTTTGAAAAGAGTGTTATTATATTTGATTGTGTGACTCTATCCATGGAAACTGAGGAGGTTATAAAATATATGTATCATTCTTTGGGGACACTTAGGGATTTAGCTAACAAAACTGAAGTTATTTAGAGGCTTTTTGGTAGACAATTGATGTAAACGAATATTCATCATCAATAAAATAAATGATTAGTGATTCATTAAACTCATGAAAATCCTTTTATAATGTGAAAATGGTTTTATTTTGATGGATGAAATACATCCATCTATGAAAATTGACTAATTTATTAAATAATATTTCTATATTTTCAATGCATTTAGAATTAATGGCTGATCCACATAGCACATTCCTTGAAATATTATATCTTTTTATTCGATGTGATAAAGAATATTTGGTTCCTTTGTGTACATCCATTCATATTAGGTTTTAAGTGTTTGTGTTTTGGATGTTTTCGGTAGAGAAGATTTGGTAATAGAGAGGGGGAGAAGTGGGGTTAAATATTTTTCTAGTAATTTTCCAAATGATTTTATACACAATAATTTTCATTTGGGGTAATCAAGGGGTAGTGTAGTGATGTGATTAATAATTATTACAAAAAATAGGCTACACAACCAATTAAATTATACTAGTACTCAAAACGGAGGAATATAATAAAGTTAAATAATAAAAATAACATCTTTACAGTGAGTAAAAAAATAATTAGTGTGTTATTTTAAACAAAAATAATGATGGACTGATGGAATGAAATCTATAATAAGGAAAACGAATTAAAACTAATTTTTCTAACTGTTTTTCTATGTACAAAAATCTAAAGAGATCTCATTTTACTATTAATTATCTCTCAACATATTATGTATCAAACCAATGATATTTATTATTTAGTGAATTATTATATTATATAATATATTTAATTCAGTCATGTTTTCCCATCATAATGGAACATAGTAAATACTTAATCCAAAATCCATTAAGATGTTTTCATCCTTAGAAAATGTTCAAAACAATTTAATGTGGAAATATTTTCAGTTTTAGCTGTAGATCATGATAAATTTTTTTTCTTCTTACATTTCCAAGATATCAATGACTTAACAAGAAAATAGAAGGTTACTAAGAGGATTTCACTACCTTACCCACAACCAAAAAACTCAGATTTTGAATAATAGATTAAGATAATATAAAAGGTTTTTGGAAATGGAATACCATCAAGAAAAATACCATTTAAATAGCTTAAATCTATATTCAGAGAATTTTAATGTGAATCATTTGGATTAGATTGAAATATTGAAGAAATACATACTAAAAACATAAAGTATAATATTCCCAATGATAGGTATAAAAGATTATAATGACACCTCTATACAAATTTTTTTCAACTTTTTCCCCTTTTTTCATCTGAATCAGTTTTGATGTTATAACTCATAAGAGTTTAGTAGGTCATACTATTTTATGTTCAATAATATTATGTAGATAAAGTATGTTTATTTTTTTAAATAATATATTTCCAAAATCATTTTGGCAAACCTGAAATGCATGTAAATATTTTAGTTCACACATCATAATGAAATTGCATTATTTTTTGCCTATGTTTTCAAATATCATTGAATGAATTTTTGATTTTTAACGAAAATTTACATCATCTACATATATGTAAACTAAAAAAGAACTTCAGAATGGAGTTTTCATAAATAAAAAGTTGGATCTTACGTTTCTATTATAAAAATATTTGATCAAATAAAAGAAATTAACCTATCATACCATTCACTTGGAGTATGTTTATGTCTATACTAATATTTGGTATGATTAGACATAGAATTTTGAAAATGAGGATCTTCATAATTGGGAGGTTGTTCTAAATAAACATCTTCAATTAAATATCCATTAGAATAGTAGGTTTAACATCTATATGGTATAACTTAAAATTAATATATGATGTATACTCCTGAAAGATTCAAATATATTATTCCCTAGAAAATTTACCAATGGTTTCCTCCTAATATATTCTCTCATATCAATTATATCATTGTGTAACCATTCTAATTTAAATTCATGTTATTAATCATACATAATCTTGTTTTATTCTAAAAATCCATTTGTTTCCCATTATATTATAGTTAGAGTGTCTCTATACTAATTTCAACACTATATTTATTTTAAATTGTTTTATAACTTCTTGGATATCTAAGAACAAAAATTCATCCAATAAAGACTGTTCTGTGGATTTAGCTTCTAGTTTGAATAGAAACTGAGGAAATGAAACTAGACTTTATATGTTATTTATAGTTATTACACATTTTTATTTGTTTCCTTTAACTATTTTTTGTGGAGGACCATTAAGATTTATAGTTATTATAGGAAACACATTCTTCCTTTCATTGGCATATAATGTAATGTCTCCACTTTATCCAATGTTATGAAACATTAATCCTTTCTATTTATTCCATATAAAGAATATATTATTAAATATTATGTGGCTGAAAGAGGTTTTGGTTTTGTATATGGATCATTCAATTATTAGAGTCCCGGAATGAGAAGAAATATTCTAGGACTCACTATTTTATAATATCATGCAGCTCAGACTACACAGTTTTCCTAACTCGTGTCATAGGTGTAAGTGGGATATAGAGAGGCACACTGTTAGTCTACATCCTAGAAACCCAAGTGCACACCCATGTGTCAATTTTCACATATTAGGAAGTGAGTCCCTTTATTTTTATTTCATGGTTAGTCAAACCATGTTCATAGTCGTGCAATGTGTCCACATGAAGTAGAACATGATGCACAAGAAAGTGAATAGTTTGGAAAACCATGTGGCCAAACCATGAGACACATTATGTGTTGGTGAAATTCAAAATTTTCCCCAAATGTAATTTTTTAACTCTCCCTCTATACTCCCATCATGAATCCTAGTGTGATTTTCCACTTCTCATGTTGTGTGGGTATCTCTTCTCCACTCTATGGGGTTTCGACCCAGCTCCTTCTTCTGTGGTTCAAATCCATCAATGTTGGAAGCAAAGGAAATCCCTCAGTAAGATCTTCCATCATCCCTCAAATATTAAAATGTTTCTCCTCTATCTGTTGTGATATTTTGGTGTGATTTACTTTTTCCCAATTTATCGGATTTTGAAAAATCTTTGGATTTAATCTATTTTAAATTTAATCTTGGATTGAAAACGAATTGCTGGAATTCCATGACATTTACGTAGATGTTTTAAGTCATTCCCACATGTTAAAATAAATTTTTAATGATGCACCATTGTGTCAATCACCGGATTCATCTGGTGACAATCTATTTTTATTTAATAAATTATATAAATAGACTTTCCATTCCCTATATGACATCCCCTTATGGAATAACCCACACATGGGTCATTTTCATGGCTTTTGGACTTCCATTTTCCAAATCCCACCTTTAATGGATGATTTATTTTCTTTAAGTAGTTAAATAACTTATGTGAGAGTAATTTTACTTAAATTTCTAAAATATAATATAAATTGAGATTAATGGGAGGCCATGACTTTTTCCATTGGTCCTTTATCTTTATAGATTATATTTAAATTCTCATACATAGTGATTTATATTTAATCCCAAAAGAATGTTTATTAACCCCTTTAATTATCCTATATTCCAATTGTTACATGTTTTCTATGCATGGGTAATTTTGATAGAATTTATATTAGAATTATAATTATGAAGTGATTTTTTTACATACAATTGAGTATATATTATACCTAAATATTATTTTTGGGGCCTTTTTCCTTACCATGGGAATTGATCAATTATTTTTTGTCTAAAATTAAATAGCGTGATTTCATGGTGACCATGTGACATTGAGATACACATTTTCTTCCATGTAATTATAATTATATTACATTTATAATGGTTTTAATTATTTGAAATTTCTGGACCACGGTAAAATATGGGCCTTGAATTTAGGATTTCATCGAAAGACTCACCATCTATGACTGCATGTTCTTGACATTTTAGGAGCGACCCTTTGGCTTGCCAGGTATAGGCTCACTCAAAGGATTTTCATAATCTCATGATTAACAGTAGTTCCATAGGGGATTAGTAGCTAATGGACCCATTACCATGATGGATACATCATTCCATGGTAGATACATGGTCCCCTATGTGAGATTCTTGGAACATCTTCAGAGTCACCATCCATAAGTGGTAAAATGTAAGGAATACAGTTTTCCATAGAAGTAATTGAATGTATGGGATATATTTTATGTTCTTTTGAATTTTTTGGGAATCTTATTAGATTTCCTTGGATGGTCTTGGACCCGAATCATGGATTTTATAGATTCATTGACTACATGTTTAATTTGATACGAAACTGTTATTACTATTTTGAACATTATTCTATACATTTCATGTTTCTATTCTCTTTATTATAAAATGTTTGACATTACATCGAAATGTGACCTCTAATATAAATAAATATCTTGGGGATGTATAATTTTACCATGGTTAGATAAATTCTAATTTCCCGTGAATACATTTATAGGGTATTGGTTTTATATCAGGACTTGAAAATGTACATTGATCATAACCTCTTCAATTTCACTACATTTATTATATATTAAAAAATATCATTTATTTATAATAGTAAATGGATTTTCCTAGACACAATGGGTGCCAAACTACTTGTATTTTATATCACACTTCGTTCTTAGGTGTCATTTGGTACTAGAGAATAATTTATGATCAAATGTATGGGTATAAGGAATAATGATTCATTCAATACATTATTCTTTTTATTCAAAGGTGGATGTTATGGGCTGAGGATAGAGTCTATGTTTGGAATTTTGTTCTATTAGTTATTGGATCTTTTTTTGTTATTGTAGCATGTAGTACATGCATGAACTGTACACCAGGGAATATATTTTTATTAGAACCATGACATGAAATTATCATCATTATATCCAATATTCACATTCATATTACAAAATTGATCTATTTTTCATGGACGTTTTTTAGAGTTTCTACTATAATATGTTTCTGTATATGCATCTGCTATTTACAATTATTTTTTACTAAATCAAGAACTTTGACCCATGAGTTCATAGTCTCCCAATAGACACACCAAACTACATCACTACTACATGAAGACCTCTAGAATTTGGGTATATTCACATGAGGTCATGTGGCCCCACATCTTAGTAAATGGTTCAGTGTAACCCATAGAATTATGTTGTGATGTGGTATCAGAGGAAATTGTCATTTTGACATACTGTTTTAATTTAGACAGAAGATAATGAAATTGGGATTTGGAATTTACAAAATGATTTGATGTAGTTAACCCATGTACAAGGTACTCACAAATTAATGGAGATAGTAATTTTAGTTTTGTATTACTCTATTTTAGGTTGATATTCTTTCAAAATTGGGTGAGACACTTGTTTTATGGTGTTAATATATTGTTTCAATTGAAATGATGATTTTCATTAAATCAGCATACTGAAATGATATAATTGCATTGCATCGATCATAAAAAGAACTAAAAAAATTAAATGTAATTCATTAATAATTTACACATATACTTTTCTCCATGCATTTACAATTTTCATATCATTATTGACATTCCATATTCTGTTGTGCATGGTAGAGAATTTTCCCCTCTATTTATATAAATATTATAATGGAACCTATAAGGATATGACATGGTTTAGAATAAGTGGATAAAAATTTAAAACATAAGGTTTATTGGAAATTTTGAATTGGAATGGTTATCCATCTAATTTACCCAAATTTTAATGGTATTAACTTCTTATTGGAATTAATGTGAATACAAATATTTAAAATGAAATAGACACCTTATATTGTAATGTGAATCCCTAACCTCGACCTTACATTGAAGATGGGCAATATGTCGTGTTTCTAGTGATACAGTAATGTAATTTCCATCCAATATAGACCTAAATCGTTGTTTATACTTCTAGTTATGGAATTATCAGTGGTGAGCTTTGAGCTTTAACTTATTATCACATCATTAATGTGAATTTTTTAATTGTTTCATTTTTCTAATGATTTATCTATTGTGAATAATGTTTGAGTCATGGATTTAGAAATTTTAGAGTTAGTCCACTACGACGACCTCATGTAACATAAAAATAGAGTGTAAATGGGGACATTACTTAGTTGGTGGGTCATGAGCCACTCGTGACACCTCTCATAGTTCCACCATAAAAACCTCTTCTTGATATTTAACAGGGTGTCGATGCTGAGTTAATAGATAGTTTTCTCAGGCTTATGTAGTCAGTTTATGGTTCTCTCTGGACTTCTAAGAATATTTCATAACATTAAAGAGACTTATAACTACAGTATTCTCCCACATTCTCAGTGGATGTTAGACCTCATTATTTAGAATCATGGTTAGAGATTATGGTATCTATCTTCAACTATTTAGACACACTTATAGAATGGATGGTGAACCTCTCTACCTACTGGATTCATGACTCCACCATGCATTGGTGGGATGCTGTTTCTCTGTTAGATAATTACGTGGTATTTTCTAGGTATATATTTAAATGGAATTCATTGATGACTTTGTTATTAATACGTCAATAGTAGATTGAGCCTGGGATGTTACACATATTCAGCAGGGCTCTATGATAGTGATTCAGTATTATGATCGCTTCATTGAGATTAAGCATTTTTCTCCATCTCTAACAGCTGAAAAATTTAATCCTATTAGGTTCTTTGAGGATGGCCTAGGGAATATTATATGATCATATCTGAATATATTTATATTTTCTACCATGACATATATAGTAAAATAGAACGTAATTAGGGAACAAAATCATCAGGAAATCGGTCCTATGGGCCAAGGGGTTTATTTCTTTAATATTGTGATACTTATTCAAGTAGTTGAATGATGGATTTAGGGGGTGAACATTGTGGTTCTTATATCTATTTGACTTGAACTGAATATATATTATGTCGTCACTGTGAATTGAAAGGGAAAAAGAATCATGGGTACTTGAAGAACCCGATCGACATCCCAACATGTGAATGAATGGGTAATCTTCTATGCTTCGTACATTCTTTTCATATTGCATCTTGGGGTATGGAATCTCTACTAGAACCACTATAAGGAATTAGATATGTTATGTTATATCACGCTGTGAGATTGTTTTCTACTAGCCGATCGGGCTGGGGCTGTGGGGGTTGCAGTCGAGGAAATCAGAGGACGTATATTCAGCATCAATAAATTGGATCTCCTTAATTATGTCATGAAAATCTCAAGGACACCATTTATTACATATGTATGTAGTGAAATAAGCACTGTAGGAACAAATTCAAGGCCTATCATTTATTAGAGTTACTATTCCTTTGACATGTACTTTAGTTTTTATTCTTTTTTGATATATGTGTATCACAGTCTTTCATATATACTAAATGTGTTGAATTTCTTGGTCTATTAATCAATTACTTCTATGGTGTTATTTATATTATGTCACGATCCATCCCTTAGGGCCCATGCTATGACTACACTAAGCCCACCTTCCATGGGATAGGGGTTGGTGACTATAACCAGAAAGACATATCCCTTTAACAGGAAGGCATTGACTTTAATCCAATATGAACACATAGTTCAAGAACACAAAAAGATGAATCCATGAAGTAAAACTACAGTAATTAAAGTGTGTAATGAAAGTAACGGGGGATGAAATACAATAAAAATCAGAGGGAGAAAATCTACAACTGAAAAATAGCTTCTGAGAATTCTCGTTGAGGATCCTACCTAAAGGGGTAGGTACATCCCATATCCCTAGCCCTCCACGTTTACCTTCATCTCCATCTGTATTCATGTTCTATCTCCCCGAGTCTCAATCAAGGGTACCCATCATTTCCACAAGACACAACAAGTTTCCAGCGATGCCCGTGCAACGGTGAGTATAAAACTACCCATTAGGGACCCCGAGACCCTTCAGGATCTCTATGAATTCAAAAATGGAAAACAAAAAAGTAGGATTTCAATCAAAAAGCACAAAGAAAAAGACTCATCTCAACCAAGGTATAACTTATGTACAAAAGTGCAGTTGATTAGTAGTAAAGTTAGATCATATTATTCTGTCAAGGAATCTACTACTGATCCACATAGTATCACTACGTTCTTATCCACATAGGTTCACTTGGTGCTCATCCACATAGGTTCTCTAGGTGCTAATCCACACAGGATCACTAGGTGTTGATCCACCCAGGATCGCTAGCTGCTGATCCACATAGGATCGTTATTCATTCTTCACTTCTCATCCAGCCACTGGATTTTCATACAAAGTACGCTTGATTCTGGGAGGATCTTATCTTAAATGCATTGGTTATAAATCATCCTGATTTAATAACCACGAATAAGTATCCCAATTATCCACTATGTCATAATGGTTCCAACGCAACAGACGACGCATCAATCGGATGCCCGATCTAAGAGTTATAGGAATTTTAGTGTCGAGGGCCCGATTGGATTCGGGTACGATCCAATCCAAGCATATAGATACATTTTACAAAACTCAATAGGAGTATATTAAAATTATGGTCTCATACCAAGTATTGAAATGCAAAATATGGCTCGACCAATAGAGGATTGGTCTGTATGATATGGCCTTTTTAGAGTATTTGGGCCGTAAAGCTTCTAGGTCCGATATGACCCGGTCTGACTGACCCAGTTCGACCTGGCCCAGCACGAACCAGCTGGGCTATAGACCAGCCCAGCCTAGCGCGCAAGTTGGGCGTGACCCACAAAATGGGTCGCAGAACTCCTATTTCTTGAATGGCTGAAATAGTTGTTCTAATCATGAAACACTGGTGCCATGTGGTTCCGCCTCACTATCTGCGGGTCCCCCTCTATCACATATTTGAAGCTGCAACCTCCACATGTGGTTCTGGATGGCATACCACCCTTCCACAAATGTGGTCGGCCAAAAGATGGCAGAACCTTTAGGTCCGCCACCGGTGTGTCTATCAAGGGCCACCTGGTGAGCTATGGTGGTATGCTTACCCATCTAGAGGCTCCTATGGGCCACTTGGGATGTCTTCATCATTGCGTGGCTCCTGGATTCATCTTTCTGCTCTAATCGGAAAATTTTCCCTAAAGAAAGAGACAAATACCGAAGCGGCAGAGGGTTCAAGCAGTCTTCGTTTGTCTCACGCCCTCCACATTAGCATTATATCAAAAAGTTAATTAAAATTTCTTTAGATTGAAAAACGTAATCTTGTTTAGAATATCCTTGATTCATCATTCTTTATGAGAGCAACAAAGAAACAATTCTCTTGATTTTAGAAATAAAGAAACCCTACCTAGTAATTGAGTTGACATCACGGTTGTGTAAGAAGAATTCGTTCTTGGTGAAGCCTCCAGCATTCGTTGATCTATGATCATTTTCGTCCAAGCTTACATTTTTCATCTCTGGAAGATGTGGTGGTGCTTTGCCAGAGGTTCCTCATAGTCATGTCAAAAACCCCAACCCATTCCTCAATTAAATAGTTGGGGAAAGGAGGTGAACTCAATGAGAGATTAATGTGGTTCATTAATAAATGAACCTCTTAATCTCTCAACAGTGTGGTTACAAACCAATGAGTCAAGCCACTAAATGGATTGAATACCCATCAGTCCCACCACTGCCACACAATAGGAGGTAGGAAAATAAAATAACAATATTTATGTTATTTTATTATTTCATTAAAATATGAATAACAATATCTTTCACCTATCACACTAAGGTAGACTTTAAGCCTCCTTTAAGAAAATACACACACTGTAGATTCAATAGTTCCCTTGGATTTTATATCCGAGAACCAGTTCAAATGATTTAAAACACTGCATTCTCATTTACTAAATGTACTTTAATAAAATTTCAATATTCTGTTCCATGCACACCAAGTCTCAGAATCAAGCGCCCTAAATTTTTCCAAACTCATAATAATCCCGAATAATTTAAAAATATATATATGTAATTTATTATTCTTTCCATTATCCTCCCATTAGGTATTTTATTTTTTAAAATATATAACAAGAACTAGGGAATCAAATGGGGCACTAAGAATGTATCTGAGCCTTCCACTCCCATATTCTCTCATGAAGATTTCAATTCTGTTATCAAGCTCACACTAGTGGAATCAAATGTCCATGAAGGACCCACTCTGGTAGATCCTCTATCTCCACATGAAAATCTGCAAACATCACCCCGTAATTGATATCCTGTAATCCCCAATATATAACATGTGATGGATCATGCATGTACCTCCTCAATTATGAAACAATGAAAACATTATGCACCTGGTGCATCTATGTGGGATGAGAAAGATGGTAAGCCACCTCGCTTACTCTATTGAGGTTCTTAAAAGGTCCAATATACCTCATAGATGGATTTCTGCCCCAGCCAAAACATTGTAATCATCATCGGGGTGAGACCTGTAGGAAGGCATTTTCTTTCTCCTCAAACTAAAAGTGTCTTTGTCTCCTGTCAGCATAATATTTCATTATGCTATGTGCAGTCTTAATCCTCTCATGGATGATATTCACCTTATTCATGGTACCTTTTACCATCTTTGGACCCATAATTGTTGACTCTTATGGGTCAATCCATCATAGTGTTGATCTTCAAGGTCTCCCATATAGGGCCTCAAACAGAGCCTTGTTGATGGCAGAGTGATAACTATTTTAAACAAACTCCACTAGTGGAAGGTGGTTCTCTCAACTACTGTCAAAATCAATGACACAAGCATGCAGTATGTCCTCGAGTGTCTGTATGGTCTGCTCCATCTGACCATCTGTCTGAGGATGGAAGGAGGTGCTCAATTGTATCTCATCCCCAAACGCCTCCTTTAATCCCTTCCAAAAGCGGGAAGTATAACAAGCATCACACTTTCAGAAGATGGTTGATGGCACCCCTTGAAGTCATTCAATATCCTATACGTAGAGATGCCCCATGATCTATAGTGATCCCTACTCTCAGATGGGTAGGAAGTTGGTCGACTTGGTGAGGTTTTCAATGGTTAACTAGATTGAATCTTGGCCCCAAGACATACATGGTATCCCTGTCACCAAGTCCATGCATATTGAATCCCACTTCCAATTCAGTGCCTTAGGTGGCTGAGAAAAACCTATTGGTACAAGATGCTCAGCCTTCACTTACTGACAAGTGAGGCATTGTGATAAAAACTCTTCCACTACTTTCTTCATTCCTGGCCACCAATACTAACGTAGGAGGTCCTGATATATCTATTCAACACAAGTATGTACCACCAAATGGTATATATATATCTCCATCAATATATCCTCCTGATGAATTACTAGAACCATAGTGTATCCTCTTAAAAGGATGATGTGCTCCCCACCTTCAAAAAATCAATAATGAGCCTGTCCTGAGGATATATGAGCACGTCGGGACTTGCGTTCAATGTTTCCAATTTGTTCATCCCTGACTCACTGAAGGAGTTGGGGAGTAACAGTCATAGACCTGAGGTAAGATGCTCCATTGCTATCCATGAAGGATAAATGCAATGCAGCTAGCTTCTCTCTCTCCTCACTCAGAAACTATAGACAAGACCTCATGCTGATGGTGTCTGCTAGTATGTTCCCCTCCCAAAGAGTGTAGACTATCTCAAGTTCATAGTCCATGGGGAACTCTAGCCATTGTCATTGTTTTAGGTTCAGGTCATTGTAAGAGAATATAAACCTATGACTACTGTGATAATAGTAGACTATAAAACACTCACCCATTAAGTAGTGTTTCCACATCATCAGCAAAAGACCATTTTTGCTCACACCAGGTCATGAGTAGCATAGTTTTACTTTTGATGTATCAATTGACGTGACTTGTATGTGATCACCGCATTCTCCATCATTAGAACACAACCCAGACTGGTCCCTGATGTGTTGCATTAGACTACATACTCAAAGCCCTCTTTTCGGAAAACATAGGAATAAATCTCTGGTAGTACCAATCTAATCCTAGGAATCTCTAAACTTCAGTCATACTCCTAGGTGGCCCCCACGAAATCACTACATCTATCATCACCGAATACACTGCAACTACAACCTTCAAGATAACACATCCTAGGTTGTGGACGTCCCATTTCTAGAACGAGCATTTCTAGAGAATTCCATATAGCTAGTGCTCTTGGAGTGTATCCAGAACTATCTGTAGGTGTGTGGTGTGGTCCTCCTCTGACGCTGAGTATATCAAGATGTCATCAATGAAGACCACCACCAAGAAATCGAGGGGAGGATGAATGATCATGTTCATGATCCCTATGAACAATGCCAAGAATGATGGTATTGCTGAAGGGAATTACCAAGAACTCATAATGTCCATATAGACATCTGAAGGACCTATTTTCTATGTCCTCATCTCATACCCTTACCTGATTATTTCCTGATCTGAGGTCTATCTTCAAAAATCATCGATCCATATTCATAAGGATTAAGAGATCATCAATCCTCTTAAGTGTATACTTGTTCTTCAGGGCCACCTGGTTCAGGCGCTGATAGTCCATGCAATGCCTTGAAATCCCACCTACCTTCTTGGGAAACAAAATTGAGGTTGCCCATGGAGAAACAATGGGAATATTACCCCTTATTTTAAAATTCCTCTAACTATACCTAAAACTCATGAAGCTCTATGGGAGCCATCCAATATGGTGGTGTAGATATCGGTGATGTCCTAGGGTAATGGTTGATGTAGAAGTCTACCTATCTACGAGGAGGTAGTCCTAAAACATAAATCTGGAAAGATATGTACATACTGGTCCACTACTCTAGGATAACATGGACTCCTCCGATCAACTGCTTCTAGGGTAAGGGTATCCAACTGATGAGTGATCAGTTGCACCCTCCTTCGAGTAAGTCCATCTTGTGCTGCAATGTTTCCCTTCTCACCAGTGAAAGAAAACTTTGTCCCATCCTCACAGAAACACCGTGTGTTGCACCTAAAATATCCAATCTGAGAATAGACCATGCATAGTCATTCCATACCCAAGATGACATCATAAGGGATAACAGTGGATACTAAGAGATCTCAGCTAAATATATTGACTCCTTGAGTGAGCTCACACATTCTACACCATTGTGTTATCATTAAATATTCTCCCATAAGAGTCTCTAGTAGTTATTATTGAGCCAACGACTTCATTGGAATCTCTGAGCAACGAAAGAGTGTTGTGGAAATAAAATATTGATTGGAACCTATGTCTATAAGAATACAAAATTGGGTGGAATAGACATAGATCATACCTATAATAACTTATAGAGCATAGTGGTCTTAGGCCACTTCCACCTGATGCTGAGCTCGCCCTTGTCCACCTACTCCATGTGGTCTAGGTGGAAAAACTAGGGGTAGTGGTGGTAGAACCTCAAACCGTCTTCCACCACCTACAACATGAGAATCTCCTCTTCCATGTCTACCACCCTATATACCCCCTTTACCGAACCATGGCTGATGCCTCGGTGGCCCATCAGTCATCAGCTGATCGTCTATGCAGGGAGTCAGATAGTCACGATCCATGTGTCTCTATCTTCAGCAAGAGTAATAGGATTTATTCCTCAGATGACCTCCTCTGCCTCAAGAAGATCTGCACCTCCGACCATGCTTCCTTGGGTCATCAACCAGAAGGTTTGGACCACTTAGACATCTATGTTATCTTCCTACTACCAGCTGTTGATGACTCGACTACATGCCATCCAGTGGTGGATCTCACCGTTGGTGCCTGCTCAGCTATGAAACACTCCACCAATAATATTGGATCGAGCTCTTTAGCTAGAATTGAGATATTTAACGATATCATCTACGCTCTAATCTCCAACCAGATACACCACTCAAATGTCCCGACCCTGAAGAAAGGGTCTCCTAGCATGTGTAGCATCTCGATTCTTGAAGCCACCCAGAGGCTCCCCATACCTGGTTGGTCACATGACCTCAAATGCATTTACCCAAATTCCATAGGCTGCCAACTAGCAGGGAGGGCATTGGGTGTGATAGTGGGGAAACTATGCCCTCATTGGTAGAGTACACATCGGAAGAGAAAACAAATAGAAATAATCATGGAAACAGTAGACATCCATACAAGAGAAAACATGAAAAGACTTATAAATAAACAACTGAAGAAGAAATATATGTAAATGATGCATGGTACACATATGCCTAGAAAATAGCCAAATAAGTCACAATACTAAATACAGTACCAAACCAAAGTACAAAAGAGAAACAGGTGTGAAACTCCTCAGTATCGCAAGCCTCGGCTCGGTCCCATGCTCTCAGCTCTAGTGCAATCAAGAACCTAAAGTAGAATGGCACTTGCCCTGATCTATACCTGAAACTATATAATCTGTTTGGCCCCAAAAGCATGACCCAAACAGGGTGTGAGACAAGTTCCCAATTGGAATCCACCCAAAGATATATGCCTAATAGTCAGTGAATATGTGGCAGGTAAAGTACAGTAAGCAGTAAACAATAAGTAGGAAACATGATGATGCACAACAGTAACAATCCACAGATTCTAGCATACATTCTACAACTAAGAAATAGCCACTCAAGCAAGTAGAATAAAAGGTAACCTCTAGGTAGTTCTCACAGTCTAACCCCAAAGGTTCAACCTATATGCACTAGCAACCCTTTGGCAGGCACACACAGTTTCACCCCTCTAGTTAAGCTAAAGAATTAATAGACTCTCTGGGGAAGTAGTCACTGTCAATTCCCCCTATAGTCTCGTATCGTACTAAAATCATTCTGGGGAAGCACTCAAAATCAATTCCCCATGTGGTCCAATTCAAGGAACTACAATTCCTCATGCACTAGCAACCCTCTGGGAGGCACACTCAACGTCAATTCCTCATGTGGTCTCGCATCGTAATTAAAGACACTCTAGAGAAGCCCTTCTGTCCATTCTCCCTATGGTCCACTACACTATGATATCGCAACCTTGTGTAAAATAAACATGCATAGCGCACGTGTAAAGTCCAAGTAAACTTCAAGATGTACTTGGATATCATTTTAAGGCTCAAAAGCGTAACAAATCAATAGTTACACTATCATACAACTAGGAATGGAAACCAGAAAACGCTGAACAGGAAAACAAGCATGGAAAAGAATCCAGAACACAACACAATTAACCCTATTCACAAGCAATGACCACTACACAAGCATATCAGCAAGCCAAGAAAACAACAAGGGTAAAATGGAAACACACAATACCTTGTTCATGGGTATAGGTGGAAATTGCACATAATATTCAACAACTTTCTACATAAAATCACAAACCACCTACCTCGATTCTAGGAGATTGATATATGTGAACAACGATGAAAGATTCTCCTTAGAACGTCGTAGATCTGAAAAAATGTCCAAAACACCTAAACCATGATAACATGAGAAAGGGGAGGAATTGTAAAACAAGGATCAAGTAGACAGAAGAACTCACTATCGAGATTCCAACACAATCAATGGTGATCGAATCGGAGAATAGACGGAGAGGCAGAGGCTCGTCGAAGATTAATGGATCCTCGGTGCTCTCGGACGAACGGATCCTAGAAGAAGTCCTTTATGTGTGTCAGGCGCGACCCCGGTCCATTTAATGAAAAAAATAATATACACGGCATGTACGTTCATAGTACACGATGTGTACTATGTTTTTCCATACTCTGCTAAAATCATCCTCCACATCATCCCTACACACCGTGTGTTTGCTCCGGACATGGCCAACACATGGCATCGAGCGGTAAAAGAGTACACGGTGTGTACTCTTAAATTACACGGTGTGTACTTGGAAAATGTCCATAAACTCCATTTTTCTCAAAAAAATCTAGAAAAAGGAAAGGCATACCTGAAAAGAAGATCCGGGTTCTTACAAACTTCCCCCCTTAAAAAAATTCGTCCTCGAATTTCACTAGAGAGGTGTTGAAGGAGAACCCCCAAACAGCTCTGGCCACTACGATCGTACCTCGGCCTCCCTCTTCCAGGTCTCGTCTTGTACTCACCCGTGCTGCCAAAGCACCCGTACCAGAGGAACAGACCGCCCATGGAGAACCTTCATACATTGATCAAAAATCCAAATAGGATGCTCCTCAAATGATGCATCTGCTTCGACCTTATCTTACTCAGGCTAAAAGACATGAGACGGCTCTGAAAAGTAACGTCGGAGCTGAGAGACGTGGATGACGTCGTGCATGGCCCTGTACCTCTGAGGTAACTACAACTGATAGGAAGCTCGCCCAACTCTCTCCAATACCTCAAACGGCCCGACGTACCGCAGTGAATGTTTACCCTACCTCTGAATCCTCTTGTGTCCTAATCTCGGTACGATACGCAGGAAAACTTGATCCGCGACCTCGAACTCCAGATGTCATCTTTGTCGAGACTGTGATGTAGCCATCCTTTTCTAAATCTACCCTATCTTCTCTAATGTCTCCTGAACAAGACGAGGTCCCAGTAAAGATGCCTCTCTTGCCTCCATCCAGCATATGGGTGATCAGCATGGTCTACTATACAAAGCCTCATAAGGTGACATCTGTATAGTCTCCTGAAAACTATTGTTGGAGGTGAACTCCACCAGAGGAATATGATTTACCCAAGATCCACCAATTTCCAGAATTCATGCTCGGAGAAAATCCTCAATCACTTGGATCGTATGCTCGGACTGGCTATCTTTCAGGGGATAGTATGTTGTACTCAGAAGTACCTGTGTACCCAGAGCTTTCGGAAGCCCCTACTAGAACCGAGAAGTAAAGCGCTCATCTCTGTATGAAACAATGGATTGTGGAACTCCATGAAGATGCAAAATATCTCAGATGTAAAGTCGTTTCAGATCATCAACACTGAAGGTATCCTTGATCGGAAAGAAGTGAGAATGCTTCGTATGTATGTAGACGAAAACCCAAATAGCATCATTCCCTCAAGGGGACCTCAGTAATCTGGCCACGAAGTCCATCGCAAAATCGTTCCAATTCCACTCCAGAATGGATAACTACTGTAAAAGGCCTTCTGGTCATTGATGCTCCGCTTTCACCTGCTGACAAGTAGAACCCCGTAAGACGAAACCAGCAACATCTCTCTTTGTACTTGGACACCAGTACTGGTGATGAAGATCCCGATACATCATGGTGACGCTAGGATGAACTGCCCAGACCGAGGAATGAAAATCCTGCATCATCTCCTCGCCTATGTCTGTCGACACCCATACGCATCCCTGGAAAAGAAAGATCTCATCATCGCCTATTATCCATCTAGGAAGAGGGTCCTCTCCTGACACACTCTCCCGCAGGACTAATCCTTCTGAATTTGATAGATGCGTCATCATTACCCGATCATGTAGTGTAGAAGTAACAGCTACATAAGATAGGAATGTCTATCCCTGTCTGTCGTGCACCTCCAGATGCATCTCAAAGAACAAATCCATAAGCTGCCACTCACTGTTGGCCTCTTGAACTGCCTGAATCTGAGTTCTCCTGCTCAACGCATCTGCCACTTCATTTCCCTTTCCCAGCGTATAGGTATGCTCGAAATCAAACGACTGAAGATACTCGACCCACCTACGCTGTCTCATATTCAGATCACACTGAGTGAAGATATACATGATACTCTTGTTGTATGTGGAAACTACAAAGTTCTCTCCCAAGAGATAATGTCTCCAACAATGTAAGTCATGAAAAATAGCTACCAACTCCAGATCGTGCATCGGGTAGCTCCTATCATGTGGCCTCAAATGCTGAGACCCATACGCAAAAACATCATCTCTCTGCATAAGCAATACACCCATCCCGATACCTGAAGCATCACAATAGACTTTATAGCTCCTGTTTGGCTCCGGAAAGAATAGTACTGGTCCTGAAGTCTACCTTCCCTTCAACTCCTGAAAGGCTGACTCACAAGAATCTGACCATAAGAACTTCACCCCATTCTTGGTCATACCTATCAATGGTTCTTATAGGAATTAAAAGTCCTGAATTAAGCGTCTGTAGTATCCAGCTAGCCCCATGAAACTCCGTACATCAAAAACATTATTCGTCTGCTCCTAGGAGACTAAAACTATCACTTTCTTTAGGTCCACAGATACTCCTAACTCTGAGATGACGATACCCAAGAAGTGAATCTATTCCATCCAAAAGTGGAATTAGAGAGTTTAGCATAAATCTGATGCTCTCTCTGTGTACTCAGAACGATCTCAAGATGTGTGGCATGGTCGTCTCGAGTGTGGGAGTACACTAACAAATCGTCCACGAAGACCAAAATGATGGATTCCAAGTAAGGATGGAACAATCTGTTCAACAGAGCCATGAAAACTATAGGCGCATTCGTGAGACTGAACGGCATGAATGTATATTCGTATAGACCATACCTACTCCTGAAGGCTGTCAGAGGTATATCTGATGGTCTAACGCATAACTGATGATAACCGGACCTCAAGTAGATCTTCGAGAACACCCCAGCTCCTCGAATCTGATCCAAGAGGTTATCGATCCTCTGTAAGGGATATTGGTTCTTGACCCTCAACTGGTTTAGCTTCATAAAATCCACACAATTATGAAGAGTACCATCTACCTTCTTTGCAAATAGGAATGGAAACCCCCAAGGAGAAGTACTGGGTTGGATGAAACCCTTTTCCTACAACTTCTCCAACTGCTTCTTGAGATCCTGCAAATCAGGTGTATCCATCCTATAAGAAGGAATGGACACTGGTGATACTCCTAGAACGATCTCAGTAGAGAATTCCACCTCACGCACCAGAGGCAAACATGAAAACTCCTCTAGAAAGATATCCCTGAAACAATCCACCACTAGAGGAAAGTCCAATTGTGAAGTCCCCTGGTCATCCAAATAAAGACTAATAATATGGTTTGTCACCCTTCCTAGCCCATGATGCTCGAGTCCTACTCAACTCGCCTAAACTTCCCATTCGCCTCTATGAAGAAACGATTCACCCTCTGATGAAACGAAACTCTCTCTGCGGCGATATCAGTAGACGACTTCCTGGAAGGGAACCAACCAGTCCATCTTGAGGATGACATCATAGCCATTAATCTCTAGTACATAGAGATCCCATAAGAAACCATACCCTACAACCCCGAGAGGGCACTCTATAAACGGGCATACACGAGATTTCCTCATCCCCAAAGGAGTGTCTAGTGTCAACGATTCGGCAGAAGAAATTATACAGAGCCCAAGGCTCTCCACAACAGCAACAAAGATAATGCTATGCATAGCACTAGTTTCAAAATGAGCTGAAGATAAAACTGAGGCTAATAAAATTGTACCTCGAACTGTAGAAGGTCCGGGATCCTTCTCCTGATAGGTCTGCTCTACCGCAAAAGTATGGCCTGCCCCGCAGCCCTGTGGCCCCGCGTGACCACTCTGTGATGAACGACCCTGTTGGCGCTGAGGGACTGGTGACTGACTTCCACAACCTTGACCTCCACCTTGGCCTGAACGGCCGGAAGAACTCCAGTTCCCCGACTGGTGTGAAACTGGGGGTGCTGCTCCTGAATGAGGAGTCATGGATGAACCCCCGTCACCCGTAACTGGTGAGAAAACCTAGCATTAACGCTAAAGGTGACCCATCTTGAAGCATGATCGGCACTCCACTAGGTCTCTCTGGCGTTGCGGCCTTGTGTGCCCTGCCCTTCCACACTGGTAGCATACGACCTGGCTACCTGAAGATGTATCTAGCCTCCTCGGATCACCCCGCGTAGGCTTCCTACAGCGCTTCCCGATGTCATCTGGAGGAAAAATAGCTCTGGAAGTAGAACCACACTGGCTCGCATATCCAGATTCTCTCAAATTGTGCTCCTCAATCATCCCCTAGTTGACGATGGAAGTAATGGAAGTCAACATGAAGATATTCACCTACGAGCAGATATCCTACATGAGACCAACCTCATACGTCTTTGCTAGGAACACCCCACAAACATCCCAGAGTGGTGGGAAATGTTGAAGCTCGGTGAAACGAGAGGATTACTCCATGATAGAAAGAGTACCCTGCTCTAGACTCATGAACTCCCTGGCTCGATCGGCCTGTAGGGTCTCTGGGTAGAAGTATTTGTAGAACACGTGCTAGAACTCCTCTCAAGCCATAACCTGCAGATGACCATCCTGTGAGATCATGTCCCACCACCTCTTGGTGGAGTCTCAGAGCATGCAGGTTGAAATCTTGACCCGCCACTCTGGAGGTGTCTCTAGATGCTCGAAGATAGTCAGAATGGCTTCCATCCATGACTCGCAGCACGTGGTCCTCCTTCCCCCTAGAATGTAGGAGGATGCTGCAGCTGGAAAACCTGAATCACGTCTTCCGTAGACTTGATAGGAGGCGGTGCTCCCTGAAAGTTCTCCATCATCCTCATAAAACCCTCCTTGAACTGTGTATCAGCGCCTGCAACTGGTATGAAAGCGGGTGCCAAGGCTGGCCCGACAGGGGGATCAAAAGTAGGTCCCTGATCAGCCATATCTGGAATCTAATCAGTGCCTTACAACTGACGTACATCCAGAGGACGTCTCAGAGGAATATCCTTGAAAGATCAAAAGCATACCTTAAATTACGAAAACAAGGATAGAGAACACAAGAGTACAAAACGGGAACATGGGAAGGAAAACAAACATGTTTACAAAACACGACTACACAATGTGTATTAAAACTACACGACAGGTCTACTTAAGCCACTAACATGGGCATGTACCCCTACCCTACAGGTCGTGTAATACCTCAAACTACATGGCGTGTTGACCCACACATGGTGTGTACTTGAAAACTATTCCCCTTCCTGAGTCTCTTTACACGACTAACCCACACGGTCCGACTTAACTCGAGACTACATGGCTTGTTCCCTAGGGACACAGCGTGTAATAGGCACAGTCTCGGCGGCCCGTGTCATTGGTTACACGGCCGTATACATGGTGCGCATGTACATGGCGTGTTCTAAACAAACACGTTGTGTATAATAGAAAGTGACATCGTCCCGTGTCGTTCGTGACACGGCCAGGTACCTGAACAAGAATACATGGCGTGTTCTGAAGAAAACACTGCATGTATAAGAGAAGGTAATGGCAACCCGTGTTGATCATGACATGGTCGGGTACCTAGAAAAGACTACACTGTGTGTTCATAAAACAACATGGCATGCATAAGAGAAGATAACGCCGACCCATGTTGTTCGTGACATGACCGGGTACATGGACAGGACTACACGACATGTTCTTTTACACCAAGGCATGTTCTACTCGAGTTTCCCAGACCCGTGTTGTTAGTGACAGGGCCGGGTACACGGCTCCGAACTACATGGAATGCACCTACCAAATACGGCGTTTTCCTGAAGTTTAATTCTATAACACCGTGTTCTTGCACACACAGTCAGTAACACGGCCAGAAAACTACATGGCGTGTAACAAGAAAGTACACGCCGTCTATTCTGTGTTTTTTGGGCAGTAGCTCAGAAACTGTATAGAAGCTCAGAAACACTGAAAACAAGGCAAAGAGGTGCCAAATTTCAATATGCGAGGGCCCATACTTCCCACGAATCAAATCTTGGCATCTCCTAGAGTCATAGACAAGAGAAAATAGGATCATGATCCACCAATTTTCGATTCATGAGGGCCCATAATACATCAAGAATCAAAAATTGTCGTTCATTTAAGCAATGTAGAATACAAAAAATCCATTAACAAGGCATCATAGATTCTATCAAACATCTATCACAACATCATTCATAATCTACACAAAGTCTATCACAACAGCATGTAATCGCTAATGCACCCTAGATGGAATTGCAAGAATGCATGACATGTGAATTCTACATGTTCCTATATGATGAATGAGATAGAATACCCTCATCTCTTCGAGTTGTGACACAAGACAATAACAACACAAAGCATGTGAATCACTGTAGGTGAAATCATATCAACCGTAAAATCTCAAAACCAGAAAACTATAATTTACGAGTTGTATGGCTTTTCCCTGTATACAGGTTAGCTCCTCCCGAGAACAGCTTAATAAAAAGTACCTAATCCATCCTATCCATGGATAAAGGCTCCAAATAGTAAATCAAGAGAAAATAAACTCTTCTTATACAACTTTGTAATGTCCTGGTTCTGGAAGCCACCTAGAGGTGCCCCGTACCCGGTTGGTCACATGACCTCAAGCGCATTTTCCCAAACACCAGAGGATGCCAACTAGCAGCGAGGGCCTTGGGTGTGATAGTGGGGAAACTATGCCCTCATTGGTAGAGTACACAAAGGAAGTGAAAAAAAATAACAATAATAGTGGAAACAGTAGATATCCATACAAGAGTAAACAGCAGAATACTGATAAATAAACAACTGAAGCAGAAATACATGTAAATGATGCACGGTACACATATGTCTAGAAAAAAGCCAAACAAGACACAATGATGAATACATTACTAATCCAAAGTAAAAAAGAAAAACATGTGAGCAACTCCTCAGCATTTCAATCCTCGGCTCGGTCCCATGCTCTCCAGCTCTAGTGCAATAATGAACCTTAAGTAGAAGGGCACTTGCCCTTATCTATACCTACAACAATATAATCTGTTTGGGTCCAAAATCATGACCCAAAAAGAGTGTGAGACAAGGTCCCAATAGGCATCCACCCCATTATCTGTTCCTAATAGTCAGTGAATATATTGTAGGTAAAGTACAGTAAGCAGTAAACAATAAGCAGGAAATTGGATGATGCACAGCAGTAACAATACACAGATTCTAGCATACATTCTACAACCAAGAAACATCCACTCAAGAAAGTAGAACAAAAGTTAACCTATGGGTAGGTCTCACAGTCTAACCCATACGGTTCAACCTACAAGCACTAGCAACCCTCTAGGAGGCACACATAGTCTCACCCCTCTAGTTAAGCTAAACAATTAATAAACTCTCTGGAGAAGCACTCACCTTCAATTCCCCCTATAGTCTCGTATCGTACTAAAGGCTCTCTAGGGTTGAACTCTACATCAATTCCCCCTGTTACACGTGTCTAGGAACTACAGACTCTCTGAGTATGCACTCAACGTCAATTCCATATATGGTCTCGCATCGTAATTAAAGACACTCTGGAGAAGCCCTTCCGTCTATTCTCCCTATGGTCCACTGCACTAGGTTCTTGCAGACCTGTGTAAAATAAACATGCATAGAGCACATGTATCATCCAATTAAACCTCAAGAACTACATGGAAATCATTCTGAGGCTCAACATTATATCAAAGCAACAGTTACACTATCCTACAACTAGGCATGGCAACCAGAAAACACCAAACAAGCAAACAAGCATGGTAAAGCATCTAGAACACAACATAATTTACCCTATTCACAAGAAATGACCACTACACAGGCATATTAGCAAGGCAGGAATACAAAAGGGGTAAAACGGAAACATGAAATACACCATTCAAGGGTATTGGTGGAAATTGCACATAATATTCAATGACTTCCTACAGAAAGGCACAAACCACCTAACTCGATCCTAGGAGATCGATATATGTGAACAACGATGAAAGATTCTCCTTAGAACATCGTAGATCTGAGAAAACGTCTGAAACACAAAAACCGTGAAAACTTGAGAAAGGGAAGGAATTGGAGAAAAAGGCTCAAGCAGAAAAGAGAACTCACTACTGCGATTCCAACGCAATCAACGGTGCTCGAATCGGAGAACAGACGGAGAGGCAGAGGCTCGTCGAAGATTCGCGGACCCTCGGCTCTCTCAGATGAATGAAACATAGAAGAAGACCTTTATGTGCATTAGGCATGACCCCAGTCCATTTAATGAAAAAAAGAAAGTACAGGGTGTGTACTATTTTTTTCCGTACTCTGCTAAAATCGGCCTCGACATCATCCCTACACACCATGTGTATGGACCGAATATGGCCACCACACGGCTTTGAGTGGGAAAAGTGTAAACGGCGTGTACTCATAATGTTCATGGAGTATACTTCAAAAATTTCCAGAAACACCATTTTTTCACAAAAACTCCAGAAAAATGAATGGCGTACTTGAAATGAAGATCCGAGTTCTTACAGCATATTGGCAGAGTAGCATGAGAGGTTAGCAAATCTCCATGAGTACTGGGCCACTAAAAATCTTCCCTGCAGTAAGTGCAGAAGCTCTTGGATACGCACTGAGGGTAATTTTGCTACTCTGAACTCCACCGTAAAGAGGGTCTCAAAGTACAACCAGGATATTGTTTCCTCCTCATGTTTCTAGATCATCGAACTCCAACATCTACCTATTGTTCCCTGGAAGAGGCTAACAGCTAGGATCACCATCAGATCATCTGGTTTCTCAACTAGATGAAGAAACCATGCCACAGACTCCAAAAAGTCCTCTTCTACATTGGAATATGTCTCACCTCAAAACCTTTGAGACCTCTTCCGCTTGAACTTTTGCATCACGCTTGGTTGGTCTCCATCGTCCACCTGTGGGGATGGTGGAAAAAACTATGCAATGGGTGGTGCTGCTGCTAGTACACCACTGAATAGAGTTATCACTATTATAGGGCCCTGCACTGAAGCCTAATCACTTGGTTTTCCTTCATCAAGAACTCTCTCTAGAATTTGGGCTGGCTGCTTACGTTTAGGCATCCTTAAAGAAACATGTTTGTCACGATCAATAAGTTATACATGGTGAGATGACTCCAAAAAGATCAAAAGTAAAGCATTTCCAAAACATACATAATCAGTGTTTTTATGCACCGAGTCGGAAATCATAATTCAGGGTCCTGGTGTATGGATATATCGGCTTCCGCCCCAACACTGGACTCCCCAAACTGAAAACCACCCTCAAAAAAATTAACACTATTACTCCATATGAAAGATCAGAGTCAAAGTTCATCTGTAGAACTAACTACTATGATACCTATTTGTCACGAACCGTCCCTTGGGGCCCATTCTATGACTACCAAAAGCCCTCCTTCCATAAGCCAGGGGTGGGGGAATAACACTAGAAAGGTGTATCCATAAAACAGGATGACATTTCCTTGAAACCTGTACAAACACAAAGTCCAAGAACACAACATGATGCAACCACGAAGTAAAAATACAGTTATAAAAGTGTGTAATGCATGTAAAGGGGGTAGGAATACTAGCCCAACTGAAATAAAAACAGCTCTCGAGATCACTCTTCGGGGGGTAGGTATAGCCCATCGTTGTAGCTCTCCAGGTCAACTATCACGGTCATCCACTGTCAGGTCCCATCTCCCAGAGTCTCTGTCAAGGGTTCTTGTCATCTTTAAAAGACACAACAAGGTGGGGGCGAATCCCATTCATTCTTGAGTATAGCAATACCTAGTATGGACACCGAGACCCCTGAAGGTCTCTTAGAATTCCACAAATGAATACAACAAATCATGATCTCAATCAAAAAGCATGAAAAAAAGACTCAACTCAAACCAGGTATAATATAAGTATAGAAGAAGATATGGTTAGACATAAAGCTAGATCATCATATTTTCTCATGTGTTCTACTACTGATCTACAATTTATTACTATGTGTTGATCCAAACATGATCTCTACGTGCTGATCCATATAGGATCTCTAGGTGCTGATTGAGAGAGTATTTCTAGTTGTTGATACACACTGAATCTCTAGGTTTTGATTCACACATGATCGCTAGGTGATGATGCACATAGGATCTCTAGGTTTTTATCCACAAAATATATCCAGGTGCAGATCGACATGAAATCTCTCGGTGATAATCTACACAGGATTGCAATTCATTATTCACATCACGGCCTGACACTGGATTTCTATACATATTACGCTTGATTCCGGGAGGATCCACACCTCAATCCATATGTTGTATATCAACCGGTAGGAAGTCTCGTGTAGAAGTATCATAATGATTCTTCTTGTCATAAGAGATCCAACGCAATAGAAATCACATCAATCGGACCTCTGATCTGGGAGTTATAGGAATTTTAGTACCAAGGGCCTAGTTGGATTTGGTTATGATTCAAACTGACCATACACCAAAATTCTCCAAATCCTATGAGGGTAATCTCAAAAGGACAGTTTCATCGCAAGGATTCTGATGCCATAGACGACTCGTTAAACAAACATATAGTCTGTATGATATGACCGTCAATGTGTATCTGGCCCATAAAGGGTTTAGGTCTAGTCAGACACAACCTAAGCCAACCCGACCTGGTTCAGGTCTGACCTGGGTCCGACCTGGACCGGCCCAAACTTGCTAGGCTACAGTAGGTCGGGGCCTTGGGGCTATGAACTGTCCCATCCCGAACCGGCTGGGCTTGGCTACGGTGGGCTCGGTCTGCTAGGCAGCGGACTGGCCTGGCATGCTGGCTGGGCGTGACTCGCAAGAGAGGTCACACATCCCCTCCTTCCTGAAGCGCTCAAAATGCAGTTTAGCTCTTCAACTAGCGATTCTAGGTGGCACCGCCTCGCTGTCTGTGGGACCCCTAAGGTGTGCCTCCCCCACCGCCACAGCTAATGTGCATCGGCTGCCACCTTTCCCCATAGGTGGGTGTTCTACGGGCGACCAGGTGAGCTACGGTGGTCCATTTTTCCTTCATAAAGAGCTTACAAGCCTCCCATGATGTTGTCATTACTATGTGGATCCTGAATTCATCTTTCCACCCTGATTGGAAATCTATCCCAGAAGAACGAGACAAACACCGAAACAGTGGAGGGTGTGTGCCTTGTCTGATAGGCTCACGCCCTCAGCATTATCATTTTATCAAACAGTTAAAAAACTATTCATTAAAGAGATAAATTTAATCATGTTTAGAACTTTTGTGATTCATCATGCTTCACGTGGGAGAAAAAGAAACAATTCTCAAGAATTTTGAAAAAAACAATCCTAAACTCATAATTGGAGGTGAAATCGATGTTATGGAAGAAGAATTAACACTTCATGAAGCCACATGCATTCGTCGATCCTAGACTCTTGCATCGAAGAATCAGTTTTTCGTCGGTGGAAGATATCGCGATACTTTTCTAGAGGATCCTCACAACCCTGTCAAAAACCCCAAACCAATCCTCAATTAAATAGAATGGTAAATCTAGATTACATAATGACAGATTAATAAGGATCATTATTGAATGAACCTCTTAACCACTCAACTATGTTGTTACAATCCAACCAGTCAGGCCATTAAATGGCTTGACAACCAATCGGTCCCACCACTGCCGCTCAATAAGAGGTAATAAAATTAAATAAAAATTTTTATGTTCATTTATTATTTATTTAAAAGTCAACAGACTAAATTTTTCACCTGACCTATTGTGGTCAATGTTAAGTTTCCCATAAGCGATTCTTAGCACAATTGATTCAATGATGCCCTCATATTTTTAATCTGAGCACCAGTTCAAAAGAAACAAAACACCGCCTGCACATTTAATAAAGTAACTTTAAAAAATTTAAAGTTCCGTTCCCGGCACACCATGTCTCAAAATTAAGTTCCGTCAATTTTTGCAGACACATAATAATCTAATGTAATTTAAAAATATTATATTTAATTTCCAGGTCTATACATATTGACAATCTTTTAGAGGATAGAATAGAGGGGAAAAATTAGTGTCAGGTGTTCTGACATGATATTTTTGGGTACAGTTTCTTCTAGAGTTTCTTCTTCCTCAAGATGAATTGAATTGATGTCATTCTCGAATAGACTGGCATGTCCTATATAATTTAAATGTGGTTTTTGATCAATTCCTTTTGTCTTTTACAACTCCCGGTGGCTACATGTATGGACACATGGTAGAGAGGGATATACTGGAAGATTGGGATAGAACCTTGTGCTATGGGCATTGCATGTATATTTATCAGTTAGAAAGTCTCTTTATGATTTACCAAGAATTTTAGTTAGTATTGTTACCTCTAGTGGTTGATCATTATATGGATTTATTTAATAATGATTTCCCCATTTTAACTTTTGACTGAGTGGTTGAAATAACCATAGAACTAGTGGAAGGTGTAGTACTTGTCTGCATTCCTCCTTACAGGATGAGACCAACAGAGCTCCAAGAACTCAAAAAGAAACATGATTATCTGGCGTCTGGGGTTTTATATGACCTAAAAAATCTCAATTGGGTTCACCTATCCTTTTCTCCATTAAGGTCAATGGTGCACTATGATTATGGGTTGATTATAGGCATTTAAATAATCTTATAGTGACGAACTATTGTCCTATTTCTCATATCGATGTTTTCTTTGAACATATCTATATAGAAATTCCTTTATCCAAATAATGAGTTGAGTTTGTGATGTAATCATGTATGGGTGAGAACATCTAATATAAAATTTACAACATTCTGGTGTAGGTATGGCTTGTATGAGTATTTTGTTATGCCACTAATTCTGCCTAATTTGCCCACAATCTCTATTGATTTTATGAATTGGGTCATCTAGCAAAATATTTATCCTAATGTGTTAATATTTGTAAATGAAATCTTGGTGTAACCAAGCACTATACAGGACCACGAAAATAACCTTTTAATATTTTTTAGTACACTGAGAGAACATGTACTATATGAAAATATTATTATATTCCACTATTAGAGCATTAAGGTTCACTTCATAGTTCATATCATATCATAGGAATGTAAATATATTGACATAGAGAGGGTGAACTGTATCGAACCTAATTTGTTCATGTATTTATTATATTGTATTATTACCAATCCTTAAAAATTAATAGCGCGTGATTCCGAGGCCCCATATTCATGGAATGAATTTCATAATTTTTTCAGGTATGTTCAGTAAACACGTGAGCTGCCTTTTGAATCTTTTGAACCGTTACTTCGAATTGAAATCTGATGACACTGTTAAACCCGTAGTGCCGATATTCAATTATGGTGACCTTCACCTCGACCACATTAGGTTGATAGGGGAAGTTAGTTTTTCATATTTTTGTTGGAGAATTGAAAAAAAATAAAAAAATAACTTTTATTTGAATTTTCATGAAACCACCATTATGAATATTTGATGGTGGACACCAACCGAACTCAACTTTATTGTGAGTAAATCCTTGTAATTCTCCCAATTAATGAGCCAACAATTTATTGATCTAGTAATTAAATAAGTTGGATACTCACCTTTCTTGAGGTTGGGGGAATCGTTGGCAAAGAAGAACATTTGTTGGAGAGGAGAACTTGGTGGGAGAACTACCTCCAACGAAGAACTTCTCCAGGGATGAATGAACCAATGTTCTAGGAAACACTGATGTCACCATAATCATTTTAATTCTCATGACACTTCCATCGGACGATCGAGGTATGGGTGTGTTTATGTTGTTCTTTGAGGTTTTATGTTGAAACTTTCTCCTCGACGTCGCATGCTATCAGTCTAATGTGGAGGGTGCATAACAAACAAACATGGCCAGATCCCTATACATATTTATGTTTGATGTGTTCTCCAATGGGTTGTGATAACGGTTGTGGAAAAATTGCACAGCTGAAGGAGACGGCGGCCTGTCGTCTAATGTGGAGAAAGGTGGCACCCGACACCCGGCTGACTACGTAGAACAGAGGAGACACGACCACACCACGGGTAACAAGGGAGGTCAGGGACCGTTAGATGCAATAGTGGGATATCAATGGCCGGTAGACCAGCCGGCCACATGTAGGATGAAAGGAGCATGTTTGAACCACTGTTATAGAAGGAGGCCAGGGCCCATCGACCGCAACAAAGCATGGAGGTGGCCGGAACACCAGTCAGCCACATGGAAAAGCGGAGGCGCGTGTCTGCGCTGCTAGAGCTAGGTACTGCGGTCACTGGGCCGCGATATACGTCAGAGGGCGGCAGAAATCTGGTCGTCCATGGGGGAGTAGTGGCACGCGTCCGTGCTGCTGGAAGGAGGGACGGCTGTTTCGGCCAGTGTCACGCCGAGCAGGACACATCCAGTGGGTCCAGTGTGCATGCCCATAGATTCGCATGGCGTCTCTAGGTTGGCAAAAAAGAATGGACATTGGGATGTTTGGGTGACCTGAGGGGCGCACCATCCCTCCAAGGTGGCGGCTATGGAAGACCACACCACAAAGGGCCACCCCGGGTGTGGGCTACACAGTGGTCTAGGCTGGGCCACCCCATTCGCGGGCCGAGACAGACCATGGCCTAGTGGGCCGGGCCTACCATGTCCTTTTCCAACAAGACTAGACCTGGACCGGGTCAGTTCGGCCCAGGCTAGGTCGGACCGGACCTAGGCCCAACTAGGCTCAGATATGCCTTTTGGCCATATCTTGAGAATCAGGCATCCGTTTGATGAACCGTCTATGGTGTTAGAATCCATGGATCAAGATGGTCTTTTAGGTATAATCCACACGAGTTTTGGATAATGTTAGAGTATGGTCGGGTTGGATCGATCCTGAATCCAACCAGGCCCTCAGGATTAAAAGGTTAATAACTTATAGACTGGTCGTCCAATTGATGTGCCATATGTTGTGTTAGGTCCCTTATGATGTGACAGACCGTTAAGATACTAATTCATGTTACTTCATGGTAGTTGATGTATCTACTGATTGATTGAGGAGATGAAACTCCCCAAATAAAGCATACTTAGTGCGTAAACCCTTTGTCTGGATTTACTAGAGGAGACTTCCGATCCTGTGTGGGTCATCTTCAGATCATCTGTGGGTCATCTCTAGATCCCATGTGTGTCGTCTTCAGATCTTGTGTGGGTCATCATCAATATTCTGTGGGTCAACAGTAGAGCATCTTAATGAATTAAGATGACCTTTCAATATAGCCAATAATCTATAGTACATTACGTAAGTTATAAATACTGTGCATTGAGTCTTTACACTTTTGGTACACTTCTGTGAGGTGATACCTTTTTGGTATTCTTCTGTGCGGAGATAACTTTGGGGTAATCTTCTGTGTGCCATTACCTTTGTTGTACTTACCTTTATGGTGTTACATTTGTGTTATTCTTCTGTGTGGTGTTACCTTTGTGGTACATACAGTTTTGGCGTTACCTTCAAGGTTTTCATTCCTTTGTTGAATTGTTGTGCCTTTGGTTAAATAATTGGGTCTTGCTTTCTTCATGAATGTGATGGGTATACATGAAAATTTAGGTATATGCATGGAAATATACCTAAGTAGGTTTGTATGCTGTTTTCATTATTTGGGGTTTATCTTTTTTGGATTTTGAGAGATCTTATGAGGTCTCGAGGTCCCTAATGAGTATTGTTATACTCACCCCCGCACGGGCTATTCCTACACCTTGTTGTGTCTTGTGCAGATGACAGACAATGCTAATCAAGGTTGAGGGTACCCAAATTGGATGCTTCTCAGAGATGGTAATCAAAGGAGATGATCCACAGAGATGAAGGTTAAAGAGTTTCACCTACCCTTCACATAGGATCTGTGGCAGGTTTTCACTAGAGTTGTTTTCAGTTTTACTTCTACTTTCCAGTTAGTCCTGTATTCTGGACCCTATACTCATTGTACACACTTTTTTATACTGTACTATTTACTTTTAGCACGTATCTTGGTGTGTTCTTGTTTGTTTTAGTTTACAGGTTATAAAGTAAATGCCTTCCCGGTTTTAAAGACATGTCTTTCCGGTGCTAGTCACCAGCCCCTGGCCTATGGAAGGCAGGCTTGGGGTAGTCACATCACGAGCCCTGGGGGACAGGTCGTGTCATGAACATCTTAGTTTCCTAGAAGCATCCAAATAATTATTTTCATATAAGAATATTCTTAAGTATTGTTCTCAATTAATGGTGATTTACACAATAATTATCCCTCTTGTAGTTCCTACCATGATCGTGTCTATGAATTTTATGTTGTTACTATAGAATGTATATTATCGGAATACCTTTAGTGAGTGAAATAGTAGACTCACATCATCTCTGATTTTGATTCTTCTTGAGCTAGGATGAATTCATATAGTCTACTATGAGGATTCTTGAATCAGATTGGGTGTAGTTATTATGAATGGTGATTGAGTCATAGAGTACAAATGATTCTAGATAAGTCCTCATGAGAGGAACTATCCTATACCTAGTAGTTGTGGTTTTTACTCTACATTGATTGAAGAAATATATATTTAGATAGAGAATCATTGATTACATGAATCACAAAAGATTCACATATATATATATATTAACTAATCATTACTTGAATCTGAGGCAGTTCATGTTGGTGGAATACTTACAGTCCTTTGACTTTGAAATTTCCTACACACCTTGAAATTGCAATGTTCTGGTTAATTCCTTGAGTTGGGAGACTCAAAAGAAATCCATTTCTTCCCCCTAGAAATATGTGATATAAAATGTCTTTGATTACCCAGATTAGTCTACTGGTTTAGGAAAAATGATAATCACGTAATAAAAGCTCTTGTAGTGACATCATGTTTTCTAGAATGGGTTCAGGTGCGTCAGTTATCAGATTCGAGGGGTATTGTTTTGTGGGGGAGAAAAACTGGATTGAAGACTCCTCATAGTTTGGTTGTTCATAGCAGTGAGACCCTTTTATACCATGGTTGTGTGTTGGTGCCATCTAACATACATAAATTTCTAATGTGGGAATATCATGCCTTATTTTGTGTTTTTACCCTTATTATACCATGATGTGTGGATACATTCATCAATAATGCTAGTGGGTAGGATTGAAGAGTTAGATTGTAGGATTTATTACTTAGTGATCAACCTGTCAGTAAGTGAAGGTAGAGCACCATAATCCTATTGTAATTCAATATCCTTAATCTATTCATGACTGGAAATTGACTAACATTATAATGGATTTCATGATAGGATTACTGAGATCTCATCATGAAGGAAATAAAATATCGGTGATCACCTATATTTTTTCCAAATTTACTCACATACTACTGATCTTGGAATCATTCTATATTGATGAGTTAGGATGAAATTATATATGGGTGATCATGCAACTTCATTGCATACCCATTCATATCATGTCAGAATGAGCTTCCTAGTATATGTCATATATCCAGAAATGGTTGATAAAGGCACTGGGTTCAATTGTTCCCTTGAGTACTGCATATCACCATTAGGATTATGGGTATCCCTACCAGAACATATAGGTGTTTGATGATAATCTATCAGCCTATAAACTAGATTTTGGAGGTTTTAGGGAGAATACTATCTATCTAGTTGATTTTTCATATAATTTAAGCTTTAAAGAAAAAATTTAGATGGATTTTTATGAGGCCCTCTTTGGTTGACCATATCATTGACCCTTATTATGTCTTGTGGTTGGTGAGGCAGTTTTACTAGGTTGCCATATTTTTCAAGATAAATAAGTCATGGTCTATATAATTTATATGTGGGAGGATATATCTCAGCTGAGGATGAATTCTTATAATGATCATCACTATAGACCTTAATTTTTTTAGTTTGTTCATTTGGTCATTCTATGTGTACCTCCTCATTTGGGTCATAATTGAATAATGTGAAAAGGGATGATGTCCTCAAGATATGTTGGGACATTCGAGATAGTAGAGTTTGTTGGGCTAGAAACCAATCAGTTACATTTTCTTCTTGGGTACCATTCCATTAATGACAACATCCACATGTCTCATATACTACAATATCATCCTGAACAATCTCATTATTCAATCATGATGATATCAATCTGGGTGAAGATTCATTCTTGTAAGAGAATCCAATATTTATTTTTGATAATATCATTATGGTACTCTTATTAGGTTTGTTCCTCAGGTCTGAGTGTTATGGTATCAGAGATGTGTTTGGGATGAGACTTGGGAGTGGTTGGGCACTGTACATGCATTGTGGAAAAAAATATTCTCAAATTTCAATGTACCACAATTGAAAGTGTAGCTCTTGGACTAGTAGTTTTACTGATGGTATGTTGTAATGTATCGTCTTTGTTTATATGTAAAAAATCTTATATTTTTAATATGGTTCCTCAAAACTGCCCTAGTAATGATGCCTTAGGGTTTAATAGAGGAATATGTTCATCCCAGAATCTTTTAAAAACCATATTCCCAAAATGGGATGATGTTGATTGGCCCACACTATTATAGAAATTATTCATAAATCAGGAAACCGTAGGAGCATTCTTGTGTGGTCAATTATAGGTTTGGGTTAGTGAGGCCCTAAACAATTTTCACACAGTTAGTAAAATCATCTTATTAAACATGAAATGTACCCTCCAGAAATTGAACCTATAGTATGGTAGCCACTCATCTTGGCCAATGATATAGATAAATCGTGTGACCCCTCCATTTTGTGTGATATTCTTATTTACCCATTAATGAAACTTTTTAACTCTTATTTATTACTCCAATACTAATTCCAATTGCGGTTTTCCCCCTCCCATAGGGCTTAAATCTATCTTACTCAAATCGATGGATTTTTGGCCTAGGTATTTTATCCATGGTCTAAAACTATCACTATTAGAAGAAACATGAATCATTCAGTAGGATATTCCTTTTCCAGCCACTTATTCACAGGTTCATATCTTATTAGTAGCTCTACATTGGTGAGAATGACTTTTACCTATTTTTATGGTATTGAAATATCCATTTACTTTATCAATTTTAGGGTGAATCAATGCCTAACAATATATTAGTGGACTGACATGACATCAAGGTAGGTGGTCTAGGTATTTCCAATTCATTTTGTTTCAACTTTAATCAATAAAATTTTTTCTAATCAACAACTTATTCTAGTGACACCCTGTTCATTTTAAATTATTTAATAAAATTGGATTTTCATTCCTTATGTGACTTCTCTTTATGGAAAAACCCATTCAAGGGTTATTTTCTTGGCTATTGGACACCACTTACGGTGTTCCACCTTTCAATGGTATATTGACTTTGATTTTAATGGTAAATTACAATATTTAAGATGAACATTACTTAACATCCATAAATATAATTTTAAATAGAGAATAATGGCTGGAAAAGAGTTTTTTTCTTAATCCTTATGATTCATAACTTATATTTAAATGCTCATACAAGATTCCTTATAATGAATATCATACACATGTTTTTGAAACCCTAGACTTATTCTATATCCCATAGCATAGTTATATTCTATGATTCTGTACACTTTTTAGCTTCATATATTTGAATTTTAATGATGACATATAATTTCTTACATACTTTTCCTTGTATCTCTTGCCTCATGCTTATATTGGATTCCATGTTCCTTTCCATATGAATTTATCCATTTTTGTTTGGATTAAATTTCTTCACATGATTTGATGGTGAGTATATAACATTGAGATACTATTTTTTCTGGTAATTATAAATATATGTATTGTCTTATGGTTTTCCATATTGGATACGGATAACCTATTATATTGTGCCCCAAGCAAGCACTTTCAGATTCAGTGCTAAAACATGCTATGTAATATTCTTATGAGAAACTGAATACTTACAAAACACATTAACTAATTGAAGATTATTACAAAATTAGGTTCTCGAGAATTAGATAATGACTTAAAATTTAGAAAATTATAAAAAAAATTAAATAAAAAAAAACAAAAAAGACATTATATGTTTAAAATCTATAATTGAAGCGAACACATTCAGATAAATGTACATATACAGTGAAAAATAAATTTAAAATATAGGGTGAGAATTAAATTGTCCAGTAAGGTGTTTTAAAAAGATTAGATAAATTATTTTAAAATATTATTTTCAAAAAAAATTTAAAAAAAAATTTAATAGTACGTTCGGAAAAAATTATTTAAAATTACATACTCCGTAAAAATTTTATAACACCTTTGAAAATACATACATTCTATAATTGTTCTAAAAAATTCTAGTGAATTTTTAAAACAATAATCAATCTTCTAAAAGTAAAAAACATATTTTGGGCCACCTAAATCATTTAATGTTGACTTGGGCCTACTCCCTAGGAGAGGTATGGATTTTATCCTGAATACCATACAATATTTATCAGGTTCAACTGTCGGATTTTTACAAAAATGTTCAACCTTACTTTATAATATATAATTTCTCTTGAGATTTTTATTTTGAAATAAATAACTGGATTAAAAAAATACTTCAAACATATATTTATATATATGAATAAATTTACATTCATTGTAGAACACTTTACTGTTTTTTATAACGAAAACTCATGCCATAAGAATTTTCATGGACACCCTTAAATTTATAATTTCATTTATCATTTCATGAAATGAATTTAAAAAAGTGATAAATTTATATTTTTAGGTCCTATTATTAAATAATAATATTAAATTCATATTTTTTAATTAATTCTATATATTAAATAAAAACATTAATGTTTAAAACCGTCCAAAAAATATTAATAAATAATAAAAAATTTATATTCATATAATTAATTTGTCTTTATTAAATAACTATAAGAAATAAGTAATTAGGTTTCACTTATAAAATATTAAAATAAAGGTTTTAATCATTTTATTTATTGAATAAATTAATTTATTTAAAAATATTGGAAGTAGTCTTTAAAATTAAAATTAAAATATTGATTTTATTATGAATTTAATGAATGTTTAATTTGTGCATAACAAATAATCCAAAATATAAACAAATGTGGTGTCCATATTTTTAATATAACATGATAACATGCTTAATTATTTATACACACTATTTTAGAAACATTATAATAATTTTATAAACATGATAATAAAAATTTCATCCATATATATATAAACTATGAATTTAAAATATAAAAAATTAAACTTGAAATAACCATATATATATTCCATAAAATTTCTAATACTCATAACTGTAGGATAAATTTATGGTCAAACAAAACGTTGATAAATAATGATATAACTTTCAATTAAACATATAAAGGTGGAAAAAATTTTAAAATAAATAATCCCTTAATAAAATATAAAATTATTGAAATACATTGAGAAAAATCCATAAATTCCCTTACACAGGAATAAATTAATATCTAATTTTTTGATAGACATGAATATTTAATCCCATAAAATAATAATTTGAACATAAAATCAAATTTAATTAAATACATAATAATCTATTGTATAAGTTATATAATGAATTAAATAAATAGATTCCTGACTCAAAAATCATTAAATAAAACATTGTTTTTCTATAAATATATATACATATCATTTATAATCAGAATTAAGAATTAATTAAACTATTGAAAAAAGAATATACTTATTTTCATGATCTATAGACAGAAGCTGAAGATATTCTTTTACTGGTTCTACTGATGCATCTTTCAACACACCTACAATTTCTCCAAACTAACAAGTGGATTTCCTAATTCATTTACATACTAATTTAAGGAATTTATATAAAAAACCATTGATGATTATATAGTGTTACATGTATAGAGAATTTATAAAACATTGGAACAATGTATGTTTTAATATATTTTCTATAGTGATGGGTTTAATTGTGTGGTAATGGCTCAATGTATACAAAAAAATTATGTTTAGAAAAATCATTAAATCAAATAGAAACTTGAAATGATCAAAACAAAATATGATGTTAATAGAGAATAGAACCTATTTCTATAGACCAGATTCATTCAAAGTGGTTTACAATTAAAAATAAAACTATAATTGATCCATAAATCTCTTGGTAAATCGAAAATTTTGATAGAGAACAAGGAATAATAAAATATAGATGATGAAAAAATAGGGGGACTCAGATCTAAAAATAAATCACCTACTGACCAATTTTGAATAAAAATATACATCGAGATCCTTGGCCTATCTATATCTACCCTTACTGACCTACATGTCTCAAGTATATTAATATTCATGGACCAAAATCCCCTAAAAACAGACAGAAACGTGCTGGTAAAAATTGGATCCTCATACAAAACAAATGTTCATTTCTTGGTTAAAATAGATTCTGGATCTGTAGTCGAACCCTACTTGAACTCCTCTTCCATGATCTGCGTGATGACGAAATAAACCGTCAGACCCATGCTTTAGTTATAAACTCCTCTGACTCTTATGTAACCCTACAACATGAACCATTTGGACCCATAAAACCCCAATAATGTTTTCCCCACTTATAATAGCACACCTCCTTCCACAAATTGTCTTCTGTTTTTAATAATTTTTTATAGTTTTACAATTTCTTATGATATATGCAATTTTATAAAATCATAATATAGTATATTTATAATTTTAATTGATTAATATTTCATTTAAAAAAATAGTAATATTATTATTATATTTTTTATAATAATATAAATAAATTTATATATTTATGAAGGTAATAATTTGTTGTTAATTAGTAAATAATAAATACAATTCTATATGAATATATAATTATAAATATATATGTATTAATTCATTCAAAATATTTATTATATAACATTTTGAGAAAATAAATTCTATTTTTTCAAAAGTAATAAATAAATATTGTTATATTACTATATTATTTAAAAAAACAACACTTGTTTGAGGAAAATTAATTTTGAAAACTATATGTATAATTAATTATAAGTCTTATATTAAAAAAATGTAAATTTAAAATATTTATTTCAAATATAATCATCTCAAAAATATTATTAGATGGTTTTAATAATAAATATATCCAATTAATAAAATATTTTTATATTAAAATTTGGTTTTAAATTTTTTTGATGTCACATTCCTTCCACAATTTAAATAATTTCTCCCTCACAATTATTTCATCTCCCTGTAGAATATTATGAATTTTCATTTTCTAATTAAAAAAACATTTTAACTTCAATAATCTACAACTTAGACATAAAAATATAATATATAATGTTTTCTGGATTATTCCTCTCATACCAATTATAGAACCCCAATACCACACTATCAGATTCAGTGATAAAACATACTATGTAAATTTATTAATAGAAACTAAATAATAGCACAACACATTACAGAATCAATAACCTTTTCTAGTCTATGTTCTAGGTAATTTACCAAATTCATACAATTTGTCATAGTTAACCAAGAATTAAAAAACTAACTAAAGTAAAATGATTGAATTATCTCTATAAAATAATTAAACACCATTGGATAAATCTACTAAACATGTGAAGAATAAATTTTAAAAACAGGGTGAGCATTAAATTACCCATTAAAGAGTTCTATAAATCAGTGATAACTACTGTTGGTATTTTATTATGAAAATAATTCTTAAATTAATTTATATATACCTTTTGAAAACATTATTTGAAATATATAATGGCTTAAAAATATTAAAAAAACATTAAGAATACTTATATTCGAAAATTTATTAAAACATATTGTAAAAGTTTTCTGAAGGAAAAATATGCAATATTATGAAAACAAAACACTAAGTGTGGACCACATGAAACATTCAATGTTTTATTGGTCCTTCGCACTTAAAAAATGAGGGTATCACCTCCCCCCCAATTTCCTAACGTATTTACAATAAAAAAGTGTCATATTTTATAAAAAAATCATGCTTTCTATAATTTTATATACTTTCACATAATGTTTTTGATTTGGAAAAACATATCCATATATCAAAATTAACATTCACAGTAATATTAATATATAAGTATAAATTAACTTTTATGTAATTCCACTTTAATGTATTTTACAACCCAAACTCTTTCCACAATCCTTTTCATTAACTATCTATGTATTAAAACATTCTTTTTTTATTTCATGTAATATATTAAAATTGAGTGATAATTTTTTTTACATCTCATGGATAAAAAATATTAAAGAAATTTGTTACTAATTAATTAAAAACATAAAATGACGATATTATTATATAAAACTATAAAATAAAATAAATAGAAATATTAAATTTCTATTCATATAAATAATTTCCCATCTTTCAATAATAGTAATAATTAAATAATTTAATTTCATGCATAAAATTATAAAAGGCACATTATAATAATTTTAAATCTTAGAGGAATCAAAATATTTAATAATTTCAGAAGAAGTGTAGAGACCCAAAGCATTAGGTATATAGAAATTACATTAATTTTGTGGAATATCTAATATATAAACAAAAATAGACACCAAAGGACCGTAATAGTTTAGTGTCTTCGGAAACTTGTAATATAATCTTTTAATCATGGTGAAAGATCTTCAACATCTTCCATAAAGATATCCCTTTTTTCTTACCTAAAACAATTATTTATATCCTGGGGAAAAGAAAACATATAAAGGGTGAGCTCAAATGCTCAGTAAGGGGAAGAATGGTGAAAATAAAACAATCCATATACATTTGAACTTAAAAACATGAACATAATGTTTAATCATCAAAATATTGAGCAATGACATAAAACATGGAAGTACGTAAGGCATAGATCATAATGTAAAATCAATCAGGATAAAATAGTATTGGAATAAAAAAAATATTGTGGAAAACCTTTAAGCACATTATATTATTTCCATAGTATCCAATGCATTACTGCTAAGACCATCTTAGTGGACAAAGTCTCTTACTGGAAAGGGTTTACATGTCGTTCCAGCCCTGTAACACTGAACCAGATTAACTTACCATTCTAGCCATGTTTATCTCATTAGATATAAATATTTACCCAATTCATTGGAGGGAGATATAGGTCCCACCCATCTCATAATGAAATTATTCTTTCGTGTGCCACAACATAAACATAAATCATTCATCATAACCCAAATAGTAAAATGAGTTTCATAAATATCATCCCATAATAAAAAAATCCATATAAAACAAATGGATATCATTTCATCATAATAAAAGTGAAACCTAGTAAATCATAGAAACATTATACTTGAAACATAAACATATGAAATAATGCCATCTCATATTGAAAATGGTTTTTATAAAACACATGAAATCAATTCTTGAGGAAAATATCATTTCTTCTTCAAAAAAATTTTATTTTCACAAAAAGCCTTGTTATTTTAAAATAAAATAATGTTTCTAAAAATAGTCATTAAATATTGTAGAGTAATCTTCGTGAAAATAAGGTGTTATGAAATCATAAAAATCTATTCATTCCGTATAAGTAAAAAAAGCATTCTTCTCATACTTATGTCAGAAAAGTCAAAAAAGTACCTTGTAATGTACAAAAAGAAGGATTCCTTACATAACTTGTAGTAAAAGTAAAAAATAGGTAAAAATGACTTTAAAAATTCATAAAAACACTTTTATAAAACTTGGACATGGATGATAACAATAACCCCAGTAAATACTTATGAATAAACAATCTCAGATAAGAATGAGATTGGAATAATTATCCCTTACCTTAGGTCCGACATGATTATTATGTATATGAACCTCCTGTATAATGATTTAAATAATTTCATTGACTTATTAATGAATCATATTCATTGTTATTATATCATATATGGTTCACTTATGACTTTATATAACCCTTTCTTTTTTAAATTCCATGTTAAAGCAGCGTTTTGGATAAAATCGTTTTGTTTATCGTACTTGTTTCGACAAGTTTTTATTGATATTATTACTTATATCTTGACTTAATTAATTATATAATGTAAAAAATGATTTATATATAATATATATTCATAATATAAATATATATGATAGATCGATAAATGAAATGAAATACACCGTTCATGGAGACGCTAGGCCGTACTTACGCATGAACGCTGTTTTCGTTTCCTTATTGAATTAAATGGAATTATGTAAGTGAAAAAAATATGTACATAAATCCAGTATCATTATTATGTAATATATTTCATGATTATTTATTATACATAATTTATAATCATACTTGAATGGTTAATCATGGAAAATGAATCTCATCGCGTTTGTGGAGACGGTAGTCCGTACGTACGCACGAGCGATGATATCATTTCCATGATCGTGGAATTTTATTGAAGTGTATTTATAATATTTCACAATAAATATCACTTTAAAATAATAATATATAGTTATTTATTTACACCATTATACCCATCCAAGTAAGATGGTGGTGGAAAACAGATTACACCACGGCGTGGAGACGGTATTCCGTACGTACGCACACGCAGTGAATTCGTTTTTTTAGGATGGCTAGAAGGTGAAATAGGGTTGTTTAATATTTATAATAACATATAATTATATGATTGATACTTATTTTATTAATTTATGATGAAAAAAATAATTAAGAATAAGTTGAAGACGGACGAAACTTGAAAGAATCAATAGAAGGGATTACCGCTTCTTCGACGCACCCCTTTTAAGCTTCCTCTTAAGGCACTAGAGTTGGTCTTTTGTAGAGACCAGAAAAACTATAATGTTTATATGAAATTTAATAAGGGAAATGGGAAGGGTTTGGTAGAGCTTGGAGTCGCAAAATTTTGTAAATAGAAGAGGGAGAAGGTCCCCTTTTATAAGTGAGGAGAGGGGCACCTTAGCAAAAACATAAAATATTATTTTATAATAAAGTCATATTCCTTTTATAATAGCTCCAAATTAATTTATTTTGAAACTAAAGTGGGTATGGGTCTCAATCCTCTCAACCAATAAGTTTTATTCATGTTTAGGTTACTATTTTTTCCTTATCATTAATATTTATCTCTAAGTCAAATAATTTTACTTGTACCGTGTCTTCTAGTTTTCTTACATAATATGGTTAATAAACATACTATAACAAGCCAAACTAACCCCAAGTGATTAATTATTAATATATATAACCTTATATAAGTTATTTTGTGGAACCTTATATTTTTAAGAATATAATAACAATTAATAATATAATATTTGTTTTAAAAACAATTTTATGTCAATTTTGACACTATTTGTTAAATGATATTTGTTAACATTATAACATCATGACTGGTTCTGAAAAAGTTAATTAAATCAATACCAACATGACATATTAACCTATAAAATTAGTTTAATTCATAAAAGTCCCAAATTACATTTATTTGCGTATTTTTAATATCATTTGAGTTAATATTTCATTAATAAGGTAATTACTGCATCATCATTGTTTCATAAAAAAAACTAAATTATTTAATGTCTAAAAATTAAAAATAAAATATGTAGGAAATATTTTTAGATTTCTAATGAATATTTATTGTCGAATTTATCTTATGTATAACCCTATATTAAAAATGTTTTGGTTATTAAACATTGATTTTAAATCTTTTAACTCTTCTTTGGATTATATAATAATAAAAGTCATAATCTAATCCAAGTGGACCTAAATGATATCATTATATTCCTAAGGTTGTTTTTGGTCTAATTATACTTATCCAATATAATTAAGACATGTGTTAGGGTAATAATATTATCATTTTTACCCTAAATTACCCTATTTACTTTTAACCGTGGTAAAAAAAGTAAAAAGTTACTATTCATCAAAAATTATTTTCATCTTTTTGAACCACATTTTACTCATTCATATTAACTGCGTCTCTCGGATTTTCTAAATTCCACTCACAGAAGCAGTAAAATTATGTTTTATGTAAATTTTCAAAATCTCCTTGGAGGTGGGTAAAAGAAGGTGAAAACATCAATAAAATTTTTATATATCTAAAATTTTTATAAAATCACTTCAATGAATTACATTGAACTTATATAGGAATTATGTATCAATTTTGACCTAAAATAAATTTAAATACCATAAATAAATATTTAAATAAAAATTTGGTTTTCAAATATTAACATAGTGTTTTCACTATTCATCAATAGTTGAACGTTTTCAAAAAATTACAAAAAATTCACCCTAGGCTAATTTCGATATTCTGAATCCAAAAATGAAGTCCATTCTGAAAGATAAAATTTATAAATTTCAAAAAGTGGGTATTACTATTCATAATGGCTAGTTTATATAATATTTTAATAACATATCGTTGTCTAGTGAAACTCGGTATTGCGTACAACACACGCTATCTAGGAAGGTCTTGATTTCATGTAATGGAAGCCAAGTCAGGGCTTCAGGTAGTGAAATCGTTGTTTGGTGTTTCATATTACATAATTGAAACTTCTTTCATTTATACATTAAACAAAATCTATACTTAATGGAGCGTGGAATAATTTCGAAAAAATGAACTTGAAATTGTATGTAACACGATCCAAGAATAGTGTTGCATATACTGCAAGCTAATATAGTGATGCGTATAGTACATGCTAATTTTGGTGTAGCATACAGCACAATACATCAATGAATTTAAAATAATATTTTTCATAAAATCTTGGGGTGTTACATTCTACCCCCCTTAAAATGAATTTCACCATCGAAATTCGTTGGGGTTATAAATGGTTTACTACTTGAAATTTTCTTAAATAGAAACCCACATCGTAAAAAGGAATACAAAAACATAACTTCAAAAACAAAAGTATGAAACGTATCAGTTAGCCAAATTAGCTAATCACTGGGTTTCTACAAATGAGAACATAGATGAAAATATGGACATAGAAGAGAAATATAACCATCAATTTCTGATGGAGTGTGGTAGAGAAACTGGCTATTAAAAAGCCAACAATCACAAAGCCATAAATTTGTGATGATCTAAGGTACCATCTGATTCCTCAGATATGAGGGCAATAAGAATTTTTTTTCATGATCATTTCCCTAAAGTTGATGATTTTTTTGCATAAAGATAATTACTTACCTAAATTCAGTGTAAAATCATCATTGGTCATACCATGAACAATTTTCACTTCATCTCTATTTGAAGAAATGAAGTTTAATTTTTCATTCATGATGTGTTAGCTGATCATGTGATCGAATGATAATTCATCCCATATGTCTCAAACGTATGGTTAGCAATAGTTATATACATAAGTCCATATATGGTGAGATTAATCGTATAAGGTTCCAAAAATGGACTTATAATTCATCTATCATACTACGTAATAAAATAAATCTAATTTCTATAAATCGGGGACTCTTTGTAGGCCATTGGAAGGCGATGAAGTCATGTCACACTTCAGTTGTGGGTTCGATTCCCGCAACCTTGTCCGACATGATATAACATTGTCATTATGTTAGTCATGAGCTCATTAATACTATCAAACATCCCATTATATCGTTATATTTTTATTATGCACATATCATCTACATTCCAAAAATATTTGAATAACCATTCATGGTTACTGGTACCATTCATCATATACTTTCAAAAACTAATGGAAAGACAACAATATAACAATACTTAGATTTTTATTTATTCCATAGTACCATACATTATTCTTGATAAACATACAACCATTCCACTACTTTCATAATCCACTGACTGAGCATCATCATTTCATTCATCTCATATATCATTTTAGTCTCTATATCATCATCCACATAAATACGACCCATATGACCATGCTAATTCTCTTCAGGAGATTTTTCCTTAGGGAATTAGTTTTCATAATGCCCGTACATTCCACATTTTAAACAATTAACTGATGTTGATGTCTTAGTAATACCATTATCCTTTTCTATGGTGTTAACTAAACCGTTTCCTTTACAATTTCTAGATTTGTGTCCTTCTTTTCAACACCCAAATCGTCTTCCAGTTCCTTTGAAACATTCTCCCATATTCCTCTTCAATTGGTTTCTCATGAAAAATATCATTCCCATGTCCATCATATCCTCTATTATCGTGAATCTTTTTATTTCCAGCCATTTCCTAAAACCTAAAAATAATAGTGTGAGAGTAAAAAATCATAATCAAGGTGGATTACATTCAATATCTAACATCTTAAGTTTAATTCTAATATCATTACCATAATCGTAGAACTATAACCTATACTTATACTTAACCTTAAGGACATCCTTAGACATACCTTAGAAATATCTCTTGGGATTTCACTAATGTTTTCACAACCTAGTTTACAAAGGTTAACTAAACCTTTCCTCTGATACCAACTGTAGAGACCCAAAGCATGATGTACATAGAAATTACATTACTTTTGCGGAATATCTAATACATAACAAAAACAGACACCAAAGGACCGTAATAGTTTAGTGTCTTTGGAATCTCGGAATATAATCATCTAATCATGGTGAAAGATCTTCAACATCTCCCATAAAGATGTTCCTTTTTTCTAACCTAAAACCTTTATTTATATCCTGGGGAAAAGAAAGCATATAAAGGGTGAGCTCAAATGCTCAGTAATGGGAAGCATTTAGAAAATAAAACAAACCATATACATTTGAACTTAAAAACATTAACATAATGTTTAATCATCAATATCATTAGCAATGACATAAAACATGGAAGTACGTAAGACATAGATCATAATGGAACATCAATCACGATAAAATAGCATGGGAATAAAACATGTTATTATGGAACACCATTAAAAACTTGATATGATTTCCGTAGTAGCCAAGGCATTACTGCCAAGACCATCATAGTGGAAAAATTCCATTATTGGACCGGGTTTACTTGTCGTTCCTTCCCTGTAACACTAATCCAGATTAACTTACCGTTCTAGCCATGTCTATCTCATGAGATATAAATCTTTACCTAATTCATTATAGAGTTATATAGGTCTCACTCATCTCATAATGAAATCATTCTTTCGTGTGCCACAACATAAAATAAATCATTCATCATAACACAAAGAATAAAATGGGTTTCATAAACATCATCCCATAATAACAAAATCCATATAAAAAAATGGATATCATTTCATCATAAGAAAAATGAAACCACGTAAATCATATAGACATTATACTTGAAACATACACATATGAAATAATGCCATCTTATATGGAAAATGTTTTTGATAAAACACTTGAAATGAATTATTGAAGAAAATATCATTTCTACTTCAAAATCATTTTATTTTCACAATATTCCTTGAAATTTAAAAAAAAGATTTTTTGTGAAAATTTTAATTAAATCTTGTAGATTAATCTTCATGAAAATAAGGTGTTATGAAACTGTAAAAATCTATTCATGCCGTATAATTTAAAAAAACATTCTTCTCGTAATTTTTCCAGAAATGTCAAAAAAGTATCTCGTAACGTAAAAAAAAGAAGGATTCCTGAAATACCATGTATTAAAAGTCATAAATGGTTGAAAAGGACATTAAAAATACATAAAAACACTTTTAAGAAACATGGACATGGATGATAACAATAACCCCGGTAAATACTTACGAATAAACAATCTCAGATAAGAACGAGATTGGAATAATATTCCCTTACCTTAGGTCACATATGCTCCGTACGAAACTGAACCTCTGGTATATTGATTTAAATAATTTCATTGACTTATTATAGAATCATATTCATTGTTATGATATCATATATAGTTCACTTATGACTTTATTTACCCGTTCTTTTGTAAATTCCATGTTAACGAAGCGTTTTGGGTAAAATCGTTTAGTTTATCGTACATGTTTCAACATATTGTTCATCATATTATTAATTTTATCCTGATTTACTTAATTCAAGAATATAAAACATTATTTATATATAATATATATTCAGAATATAAATATATATGATATATCGATAAATAGAATGAAGTACACCGTTCATTGAGACGGTAGGTCGTACGTACGCATGAATGCTGTTTTCATTTCCATATTGAATTTAATGGAATTATGTAAATGAAACATATATGTACATAAATCCAGTATCACTATTATGTAATATCTTTCATGATTATTTATTATATATACCTTATAATCATACTTGAATGGTTAATCATGGAAAATGAATCGCATTCCGTTCGTGGAGACGGTAGTCCGTACGTACGAACGAGCGATGATATCATTTCCATGATCGTTGAATTGTATTGAAGTTTATGTATAATATTTAAGAATCAATATAACTTTAAAATAATAATATTTAGTTATTTATTTACACTATTATACCCATCCAAGTATGGTGGTGGTGGAAAACAGATTACACCAAGGTGTGGAGACGGTATTTTATACGTACGGACGCGTGGTGATTTCGTTTTCCGTAGGATGGATATATGGTGAAATAGGGATGTTTAGTATTAATAATAACATTCAGTATATAAGTGATACTAATTTTATTAATTTATGATGAATCAAATAAAGAAGAAGAAGTTGAAAAAGAATGAAACTAGAATGAATCTGTAGTAGAGATTACCCCTTCTTCGACGTACCCCGTTTAAGCTTCCTCTTAAGGCACTATAGTTGGTCTTTTCAGAAGACCAGAACACATATAATTCTTATAGGGAGGTTGAGAAGGGAAATGGGAAGTGTTTGGCCGAGATTGAAGGCTCAAAATTGTGTAAATAGAAGAGGGAGAAGGTGCCCTTTTAAAAGGGAGGAGAGGGGCACCTTAGGAAAAACATAAAATTTTATTTTATAATAAAGGAATATTCGGTTTATAATAGCTCCAAATTGATTTATTTAGAAACTGAAATGGGGATGGGTCGAAAAAATTTCAACAAATAGGTTTTAGACAAGTTTATATTACTATTTTAACCTTATCATTTAGATTTAACTCTAAGTTAAATAATTTATCTTTTACCATGTATTCTAGTTTTCTTACACTATATGGTTAATAAACTTACTATAACATGCCAAAGGAACCCCAAAGGGTTCATTATAAATATATGTAACCTTATCTTAGTCATTTGGGAAAACATTATATTTTTAGGAATAGAATAACAATTAATAATATAATATTTGTTTTAGAAACTATTTTATCTCAATTTTGACACTATTTGTTAAATGATATTTGTAAAAATCATAACGGAATAATTAGTTCTAAAAAAGTAAATTAAATCAATACTAACCTTTCATATTAACCTATAAAATTAGTTTAATTCATAAAAAGTTTAAATTACATTTATTTGGGTATTTATAATATCAATTATGTTAATATATCATTAATAATGTAATTACTACATCATCATTGTGTCAAAAATAATTTAAATTATTTAATTTATAAAAATTATAAATAAAATACCATTATGTTGGAAATATGTTTAAATTTTTAATGAATATTTTTAGTCGAATTTATATTATGTATAACCCTATATTAAAAATGTTTTAGTTATTAACCATTGATTTTAACTCTTTTAACTCTTCTTTGAATTAAATAATAATAAATGTCCTAATCTGATCCAAGTAGACCAAAATGATATTTTTTATATTTATAAGGTTTATTTTTGTCGAATTATACTTATCCAATAGAATTTGGACATGTTTTAGGGTAATAATTATATAATTTTTACCCTTAATTACCCTATTTACTTTTAACCGTGGTAAATCAAAGTAAAAAGTTACTATTCAACAAAAAAAATTTATTTTATTAAACAAAATTTTACTCCTTGATATGAACCATATCTCTTGGATTTTGGAAATTCTACTCACAGAAGCGGTAATGTTATGTTTTATGTAATTTTTCAAATTCACCTAGGAGGTGTGTAAAAGACGGAGAAAAGTTCAATAAAATTTGTATATTTTTAAAATTATTATAAAATGACTCCAATGAATTACATTGAACTTATATAGGTATTATGTATCAATTTTGACCTAAAAAAATTTAAAGAAAATAAATAATTATTTAAATAAAAAGTGTGAATTACTATTCATAATTGCTAGTTTATATAATATTTTATTGACATATCATTGTTTAGTGAATCTCGGTATTGCGTACAACACACTCTATCGAGGAAGGTATTGATTGCGTGTAATACAAGCCAAGTCAGGGCTGCATGTAGTGAAATCTCTGTTTGGTGTTGTGTATAACATAATAAAAACATATTTCATTTATACATTAAACTAAATCTATACTTAATGTTGCGTAGAATAATTTAAACAAAATGAACATGAAATTGTGTGTAACACGAGCCAAGAATAGGGTTGCGTATACTGCAAGCTAATATGATGTTGTGTATAGTACAATATAATTTTGGTGTAGCATACAACACAAGACATCAATGATATTAAAAGAGTTTTTTTCATAAAATCCCAGGATATTACAAGAAGACCCTAAAAATGAAATTTAAATCATGAATTTATTTTCAATTCAAGGCATATTATTAATATAACATGATTAATTTATTAATTTTATAAGTTCACTGTTTTAGAAATATGAAAAGTAAATTAAAAGCATGACAATAAAAATTTAATTGTTATATATAAACTGTGAATTTTAATCAAAAATAAAATATCATAAAATAATAAAATAAATATATTTATATATGTGTCATGAAATTTATAATACTCATAATCGGAGAAAAAATTTCATCTTAAATCAAAACATAGAATAATAAAAATACCCCTTGAAATTAAATTTATTATGATGTAAATATATTTAAAAAAATCATTAAATAAAAATTATAATTCTGAAAAACATTGATAAAAATTCATAACTCCCTTACAGAAGAATAAATTAATATTCAATTTTATTTATATAACTAAATGTTTAATCCCTTAAAATATAATTTTAATATAAAATTAAATGTAATTAAATCCATAATAAACCCTTTTATAAGTTATATACATATATAAATAAAATATTTCTTTACCTCAATATAATGAATTCAAGCATATTTTTGGTATATATATATATATATACCTTTCTATAGAACAAATCACATTTAAATAAACCTTTGATAAAGTGAATATAATTCCTTACATGATCTATTGACGCATGTTAAATACATGAATTTACTATTGTTTATGCTACTCAAGCATTGCACACACCCTGATTCTTTACAAACTAACAAGTGTCTTACCAATTTGGTTTCTTTATAATTTAAGGATTTTATTGCCAAAACCATTATTGTTTTTACAATGATGTATATATAATGTATTGTTAAAACTGAGGACTAGATTATTTTTTCACCAATTAATTATCATAATGGGTTCTATAATATAGTGAATTCTCAATGTCTACGGGAATATGATGTTTAAAAAACATAAAATCAAAAAGGACCATGGATGATCCAACAAAAGACGATGTTAACAGGGATAAAAAACCTATGTATGCCGACCATATTCGTTTAAATTAGTTCAAAAATCAAAACAAAACAATAATTTTTCCATAAGTATACCAGTAAATTAAAAAATTAGATAGCCAATATGGAATAATTAAAACAAGACGAAAAAACAATGGGATGAAGATATAAACAAGAAAACACCTACCACCCTTGGTTGATGAAAAATAGAAATCGAGACAGTATACCTACCTCAATCATCCCCTCCTGACCTCAATGTTTCAATGATCTTATTCTTCGTAACCAAAAACCACTAACCACCGACTGAAACATGAAGGTGAATATCTGATCTTCACTGATAGTAACTGGTCCTCACTCGGTTGAAATCGACACCAGACCTGCAGTTGAATACTTCTCAGACTCCTCCAACAAACTTAGTGCGATGATCGTAAAAATACTCGAACCCCACATTTTGCTCAAAGCCCTCCTGACTCCACTAAAATTATATAATGTTATCACCTCTGACATCTAATAACCCAATCTTTATTTCCCCTATTGAAATGGCTCACCACTTTACAACAACTTTTTTATTTTTTTAATCCATTATAATAACGTTTTATCATTTTTGTCGCATATTAAAATTTATAGACTAATAATATAAAATCTCAATAATTTAAAATAATTTATATTTAATTTAATAGAAAAAAAAATTTATAATAATATTTTTTTTATTTTACATAAAATTTTATATTTATAAAAGTCTTAATTTAGTCATAAATTAAAACTGTGAATTATAATATCATATGCATATGTAATTATATATATATATATAAATTAATTCATTGAAATTATTTATAAAATAACCTTCTGATAAAAATAAATTATTTTTTATGAAAATAATAAAATAAATATAGATATTTTGAAATATTATTTGAAATAACAAAACAATATCTAAATTTGTAAGATTAATTTTAAAAGCTATAATTATATTTAATTATTATAATTAAAATAAATAAAAAACTTAATTTTAATAATTCATTTCTATAAAAAGTTTCTAAAAAATATTATCAGTTGGTTTTGATGACAAATAAATCCCATTGAAATTTTTTTTAATAATAATAATTAGTATCTAAATTCTTGGATCCAACATGTAATGAGTTGAGAGAGAACATGGGTCCGGAATTAAGGATTATGTTGATGGTCTCTTCAGGTTTCAATGGATACTCTTAACACGCTGGGAGTAACACATTGGCTTTCCAAGTACATGGTCACTAGGATGATTTACTTATAATCATGAGTGCTGCTTGTTCCCTTGGGGAGAAACCAATGAAAAACTCATTAACAAGATGGGTAAGACATGACATGGGTGATACCCAATCCCTAATTTTAGATATTTGGTATAGTCTCAGAGACACTATCCATCAGTGATACAAGTGATTCCGTATGGGTTTTCTAGGATGAACAAGGAGTTAATGGTTATTTTGGATGATTGGTAGTGACCCTTGGGATTCTAATTAGATTGCATTGGATGGTCTCGGGATCCACCCTTGTATTTTATGGATTGATTGATTTCATGTATCCTTTGAGATGCAACATTTATAATTATAATGAAAATTATTCAGCCCGTGTGGTGATTCAATTATCATTATCCACACACTTGTGTAATGACATCAAAATGTGACCTCCAAGATAAAACACATTCATTTAGTCATCTAATTTTTCCTTGATTATTTAAATTATAATGGACCATAAATACATTTTTTAGGACTTGTTATAAATCATGACTTGCATAGGTGAATCGTTTAGACTTATTTCTAAGGCCGATGCAGGAGGTATCGATTGAGTATCCTTTTAAAAACTCTAACAAAGATGGTTACCATTTAATTAGTATATATCTACATTTATTTTGTGTTGTCACACTAGTCATTTATTTATAGCATGAAATGGATCATTATAGACATTATGGGTGCTGATCTATTCGGATTTTATATCTCACACCCTTCTCGAGTGTCATTTGGAACCTATGTAGACATTATGATCATATGTTTGGATAAAGTAAAGAGTGATGGTTTTGAGGATTTATTGGTTTTCTATTTAGGTTGATATTTGGGGTAGGGGATCTAGGATATTCTCTAGATGTTTTTGTAGTATTTTTTAGATCATTTTTATATTTGGTAGCATGTAGTTCAGTCTTGTACACATATCCCACTGTACCCTTTTTTGGTATGTACATGAAGTTCCACTATCATAATCATTTTTAATAGTGATATTCGTCTTATGGGAGTTATCTATTATTATATCATGGTTATTTTCATAATTTCCTCTATTGTCTAGTTCTCTATATTATTATGTTTTTTACTATTATAGAACACTATTATGCACACTCAAATCCATGAGGTAATCATCTTCCTATGGACACAACCATATCCCTCACTACTATTTGCAAACCTATGGTGTTTAGGGTGATGCAATTGAGGTTATGTGCCCCACCATCATTGGGAACAGTTTTGTGTCACCTAGGTTATGACGTTATATATATCCATACTAGATTTTGATTAATGTAATCATGTTACAAATAACCATACATGTTGTTATAAAAGCAGGTATTAGATCTAATAATTTTGACCAAACCATTTTTGTCACTAATTTGAATCATTTCTTCACCAAAATGAATTCTTTCATCAAACATCACATGATTTGATTCTTCAATAATCCTTAATCATTTATTTTAAATTATATAATCTTTGGTTGTTGTATAATTACATAGGAATGTTCCTTCATCATAAAATGGATTGAAAATCCTATGAGTATCATTAGTGTACAATATACAAACCCAACATCAAAATTTTTCTAATTATACTACATTATTTCTTATATTATTCTATATCTATATATTTTTTACTTTATGATAGTTCTTATGATCACACCATTAATGATATAACAAAATGGTTTGAAATCCTAAACAAAAAATGTGTTGGAACGTTACATTCAAATAATGTATTCAAATAAATTACTTTCATAATTTAATTCCTCCTTCCAAAAACACTATTCTATAGAGGTTTCATGGGTTCCAGGACTTTATGTTTAATTCCTTGATTAGAGAAATAATAAATAAATTAAATATTTTCAAATTCACCAATATGATCACTTTTCATAGGGAATTTTTTTGCATCATTTTCATTTTTCATAATTTTAAAAAAATTAATAAAAATAGAACATTCCTAACATTTTGATTCATTGAAAGTACAATAATGTAATTCATGAAAAATCATCATCTGATACACCCAAAAAAAAACGTACCGATAATAATTTTGGTTTAAAATTCTCCAAAGGGATCCATATATATATACTTAATAGTCCAAGATATAACAATCTTCTATAATTTTTTTGAACAATGGATGTTGTTTCTAACCAATTTTCTTACATCACAGACCTTGTTCATATTCAGTTTAAGATTAGGAAAAAATAAAATCAATTGAATTTTATAAAACGTTTTTTATGAATGAACATTTTAATTTCTCAACCTAGTATTACAAATCCATGATTCATCAATATCATCATTTAGGAATTTTAAATTGGTTCTAAATAAGGAATAGAGTTCTATTGTGTATACAATATTTTTTAAAGGATCCATACACATAATAAAATTATCCACAAACTTTTATCTCCTCAAGATAATCTTCTAAATCAGTTTTTATATCAACCAATCCTTCCACTTCATTTTATGCTTTTGAATTCTATCTTTTATTGGAGCTACAATAAAATATCATAGTAGCACATTATCTATGATATTTTAATTTCACCATTTATTAAAATAAAAATTTAATCCAACTATCATTTTATTATCAAAGGAGATTCTTCTTTTGAATAAATTTATTTTATAAATTTTATAATGTTTCACATAGGCTGAAGATAACTTCATTTGATTATAAAATTAATCCTTATCATATTCATTAAACATAATTGGGAACCTATTTGCATAAAGTCCAATATTTTCACATCTAAATCATATAAGTGGATGTTTCCTTTTGAACATTATTTTTCTATATTGTATATTATTGAAAAGTACTGAAAACACATCATCCATTTTTTCTTATTCAGTTCCAGGAATAATGGAGAGATTCTTTATTACCATTAATTCAACCTCATTGGACGTATCTTTTCCCATAAACTCATTATCTTTATTTCTCATCTCGTAGGAAACTAGTGTTCTATGAAAATAAACCAAGGTCTTCTCCTTGGGATATTCATCTCATATTACCAAAAACAATTACAAAATTGAGGGTGTAGTCTTCCCTTAATTCACTTTGAAATCATTAAAAATTTAATAATTTCTACAACTACATCCATGTCTTCCACAATTATTTTCACCTGGTAAAATAATACATTAATATACACATTAGGGTAAATTATATCATTCTAATACTTTTTAAATTGAACCAATGATTTTCCATTTCTTACATTTTAGTCACACTCAATAATATAGAAAATATATTCCATTATACCATGTGATGACATGAACAATATAAAATTATAATATATAACATTGGATATCTCTCACCCTAGATCCTTATTTCCTAATACCACAACATCCTAATCCATTTAGTTTGCTTGATCTAAACCACCACATCACCCACTAGACAAAATAAAACTAATTACTCTACAATCATATCCATTCCCAATGATTGGAAGTAGTGTTTCATCTAATTATCCCAAAAAATTAATGTTTTCCCATTTAAGATTAGAGTACATTTATAATTGATAGTATCTATTTAATCCCATGATAGATAAATAGTTTTTTCATCATTTTCTCTTACACTAAATGTTATGCCGCCATGGTCATATATAGTAAGATGTGTGTGAATCCTAAAATGAATGATTAAAAAAACATCCCCCTGTTATATTATTATTTATTAATCAAAAAACACATATCTCAATTTTTCACATGAATGTATGAATATAAATTAAATCATGTATCAGATGCTCCAATTTTACATGGTTTACCCTCATAGGGCTACATGTATGGATCATAAAAGTTAAAGGTAAAAATTTACAATATAAACATTGGTTAACTTGAAAAATATGGTTTGGGAAAAATCACAAGCCTACCAATTTTCACTTCTTTTACAATGCTTAATGGATACTCACAATCCCTCTTATTATATAACCATTCAAAATTTTCAAGATCAATGTTATACCAATAAATGTGTGCTCACTAATCTGTCAGATGATTGTCATTTTGATCACTTGAATAATAATTTTTTAAACATAATTTAATTCATCATTATGTTCAATAGAAATGCGCATAATGAATACAATTTAATATATATTTATTGGTAAATTCATCATGGGTCACAAAACTTAGCCTTTTAAAAATTCTTTATATTTCTTGAATGCTACATTCCCACCTTGTGCAAAACATTAATTTTTTTCATGAAAATTCCATTTGTACACAACTTATAGTTTTTCCGCACAACTCCCTTTTCCATGTAGACCTATTTTCCATTCTGAGTGCAACTAAAAAACTAATATTTTTTCTTCATTAATCTTTTTTCATGAAACATTACACTTCATGCGCATATCTTACAATATGGAGATCCCCGATTTTCACTAATTGTTGGGCTACTGAAATGAGGGGGGTATTTGGCTAATTATATACTAGTCCAACCCTGTGTGAAAAATACATATGTACTTTACTTTGTGTGCGAACCTCAAACATAACCACTTAAACACTGATTTTAATTTCGTATTTGGTCTGTAACTCTCTTTCATGGGTGTGCTAAACCATATCTCTTTTTTCTAGTTAAAGCATCTTTCATTCACTTTGAAAACTTAGACACAACACAAGTCTCTCTATATATTTTTAGTATTTCCTCAAATATTCAATTTTTTCCATTTTTAAGGAATCATATTCACCATTTTTTAAAATTTTTATATTTATTTACAGATAATTTCTTTACAAAAAACACTATTTCCCATCCTTGATGTTTTGGACCCTAAAATTTGGCGAACACTTGTAAAGGATTTCACCTTGTTTATGAAATTTGATGTACCATCATAGTAAATTATAATCCGTTTTTATAATTTTGTCAAAATACATTTTATAAAATCTCTTTGGAACATCACAATTGACTTTGGTAAAAAAAATTCAACAAAAAATAATCAACCAAAAAACAGTACAATGTTTCCTTAAGGAATTTTTAACCCTTACTATTTAAGGATATATTCAAATATAGGTATTATAAAAATTATTTAAGTATTTAAATCATCATTATCAAATGAAATATGATATTTTCCAAAATAAATATTTTAATTAAATTTTAATGTTTCCAATATATGGTAAAATGTTATATTTTCTGAAATAGATTTCCAAAATGTTTTATTTTTTAAAAATTATTTCACCATTTAGAAAGAGTGTTTTCTTAAATAAATGTATCATTTTTTTAATGATTCTATTATATTTTTTCAAGGATATTTTCAATAAAATTAATTTTTATAATGTTTTAAATTCTCAAAATTGTTTTTTATAAAAGATGTTATACTTTTGATGACATGTTTTCAAATTAATTTTAAATATTCATTTATTAGTTTTTAGGGTAATTTTAAATGAAAATGATTTTAAAAATTATATAACTTTTTAGAAATATGTTTTCAAATAGTTAATTATATATTCCCAATAATTTTGTTAAAATTATTTTCAAAACATCATTAATTATTTTCAAAGTTATTTTTCATAGAAAATTATTTCCAAAATATGTTATTAATTTTTTCTATTCAAAATTGACATAAATTAAAAAGTTATTTTCCACATGTAAAATTACAATTTAACTTTTAGAAAATTTATCTTCTAATATGAGTCCCATTTAAAATTATTATTCATCATTGGGTATAAAATACATTGATACCATTATTATTGTATATATAGATGGACTTTTTTTATTATAATTTGATTTCTAATTACACTATTTCTCATTATTGGGTTATATCATGATAAAATTCATATTAAATTAACTTCATGTCATGTTCTATGCTATAATGAAATGATAAAATGATTTTTAACCCTTCCACTTATCCATAGGTTATGATATGTTGAAATGGTTATGTAACCAATTTCATTAAATGTTTTATGAATGTGGAATATTATATGATCTTCTCAAATACACGTATATGAATTTCATCATATATAGAGTTTGAAATATATCTCCCTCCAATGTATTTGGTAATGATTTATATATCATGAGATAGACATGATGTGAATATAGAGTCACAAAATTTTAGTAAGGTATATTGGAAACTGTGAATAATCATGGGGGTGAAACTTGGCTACTATGATTTTTTGAGGAGAGAACCCATTCCAGTATCATATTTTAAAATGTGATCCATGATTAATATGGAAATGATTTTCAATAATTATGATAATTTCATTATTCAATGAGTTGTAAAAATTATATACTATCATGGAACATGTTTTTTTATTTCCATATGATCCATGTCCTCTGAAATTTCAATCATTATTCCATGACTCAAGATTATTATCTTTGATATTCATGATATGGTTTTAAAATTTTATTTTCTTGTAATATCACCCTTATGTTTAAATAATATATACGTGATTCACCCTTTATATAGTCATTGAGCATCTAATCTCACAGATTTTTATATTTCCTTTTCTATGGTTATGAAGAAGTGTTTTATGTAGGGTATGTCAATTATGATTACATAATAGTATGATAATTTTTGGAAACATTGAAGACCCTTAACTAAATAAAATCATTGTATATAGATTCTACAAAGGTATTAAACCATTTTTAACTTCATTCATGTGTTTTTCAAAATAAAACTTCTAAAAGAGGATATAATATCAATGTTTGAATATTATGGGTTATTGTAGTTGAAATTAGAAGATATGTATAGGTATCCTCTAGAAAATAGCATAAGTAATATTTTGGGAGATTAATTTGGATATTTTTCAAGATACCTCTAATAAAATATTTAATGGTAATTCTAAGGATGAATCTATGTATTGGAAATTTTTTTAAAATTTTGTAAAGGATAAAGTGAGTAGATTTGAATGTATTATGTCCTTATTTTGATATTATAAGTGAATGTGGAACTATAATATAACTAACTATTGGTAATAATTATGAAATAGAAATATTTATCTGAACACGAACATCACTGAATTTCTAAGATTAAGTATTTTTATACAATAGGTTTCAAACAAGTTAATTATCAAGAGTAGGTGTGCTTTCTTTAATTTTCTATGATAATTTATGACAATACCAAGCTTGGGGAGAATATAAGAACATTTTATTAATAAAATATTATGTGACATTAAGAGAATGTTGATGTTGAGTGGGGGATAAATTTTACGATTATTTTTGATGTTTACGGAAACTATTTATTATTTTTGAATTTTGGAAGGGTCATATGTTTAATAATTTATGGATTCGTTTATGATGAAAATTTTATTATTTGTTTGATATTAATATATTTTATCTCCATATAATTATTTTAGAATAATTGATAACTTTTTATTTAAATTTTTATAAGAAGATAACTAGAGATAAACAGAACGAATTTTTATTATTTTCTGAATGTTAATAAACATTATTGATTTACACCTGAGAAATTACTCTCATAGAGTTATAGATGTAGTGGAAATTGGTTAAAAAGAAACCAAAGGAGGAGATTGTTCTTGTGGAATGGAATGGAATCAATTAAGAATATCAACCCATTAAAATTACCCTAATTTAAGAACCTATTATTGAAAAAAATGCAATCATATTACTATAGATTATGATATTTTAAATGTTAATTTATATCATGTTTTTATTATGGTTTAGTACTTTTTAATTTCACCTGATTAATCAATTTCCTCTGATTAGTGATCTCTATCACTCTCTAAAATTATCTATAATCTTGATTATCATTAATTTCCAAATATTAACTTCCGACATATGTTCTTCTATTTAGATATCAAACCTGTTTGTTTTTCGAAATGAACATCACTAATCACATTCTATTTATTCAAGAGTAATTCTTATTATCCATTTTCAAAATGTGGGTTTCCAAGAAAGTGATTTTCAAATTAAAAAAAAACAAATCGACCGCTAGTTCAAATTATGGGGACATAATTTATTTAATGGGGTATAATGTAAAACCCTAACATTTTATAAGATATATTTTTTAAATAAATTTAATATTTTTTAAGTTATTAGTTATAATAAACACTACTTTTATCATGATTTACATGTAATTATGACTGTTTATTATGTTACACAAAATATTGAGTGTGTTTTATGTTACATGAAATAGTGAGTTTAAACGATTCATGATATATTATTAAAAAAATTTATTATAATTATTCAATTTGATATTTATCACTTAGTAATTTTAATGAGGGTTATGAATATTTTTGAATAAATTATTAAAATAAAATGTTTATACATTTTTATAAAATTAAATATTTTGTGACTGATTAATTTAAATTGTAATAAATTATTTTTAAATATATAAAACCATGTTCTAAAATATCAGTCACCTGGACATAAATGTGTTATGCCTCAGTATGTAAAATATCTTAGTTTGGGATAATTATATCCACAAAACCTAATAATTATCTTTGAAACCATATTTCAAACATTCATAATATTTTTTTTTCAATTTAAGTGATATGAGTAAATAATGTTTGACCAATAAAAAAATATTTTTCTAAAAATTATTTATAACTCTTTTTTCATAAGTATAAAAAAATTAATTTATGTAATATATTAGAAAAATATAAATATGAAATATAAATTTTTAAATAATCAAACAAAAATTATCTAAGAGTTATTTCTTTTAAAATGTTATAGGAATATACATTTTTTTGATGAATATGGATTATTTTTGGTTTATTTAAAATCATCATTTCTTATAAAGAATTTAAATATACAAACTAATTTAATATATATTAATGGTAAAAAATTTTAAATTCTTTATATTTAATAAATTTCCTCTCACTCTAAACATTATTATATAGAATTATTATATAAATACATATAATTTTTCGAACATTTTATCATTGGAAAACTGATTTAACATCAAGTCAATGGGTGTAAATGAAATTTAAAATTTTCCACTTATATAAATGAAATTTTGTAAAAACAAGTCATTATTATTAATTATATAAATTATTATTTTATTATACGGACAACATAATTATTTACCATGATGAATAGTTAAAATAGTAAAAACTATCAACCAAGGTTAAGGTGAAATTATATATGTGGGGAATATTAATCTAAAATATTAAGGTTTAACAATGGTTGAAAAATTCCGATGACAACATTTTTAAATTTTTATACATCGTCGCCTTTATTATTTAATGTTGTTTATTTTAGACTCCTTTTGATTTTGAAAAATTTCGTCACACCTTAATGATTTCAAAACATATAGTTGTGACACTCAATTCTCTTATAAAATGGTAGTCACTCTCATATCCAGATAAATCATCTAGAAGCAATTTTTATGAAAATAAAAATATGAAAATTATATATTCTTCAATTATCTCATGCAAGATGTTATGATTTTGTATTATACCCAACCAATGTTTCCTTCTTGGGAAAAATAAAAATTATTGTCTGAAGAAGAGGTATCATCCCCAACAGAGCATTTCAAATTATTAATTTTTTACATCCCTAAACTGTTAAAAATCTGTGATTATATATTTGACCTTTTATATTCAATATATTAATATGTTTTTATGTTATGGGATTTATCTATATATATATCCCCTCTTATATATATTGGGTTATAAAATCATTATTTGTTTGTACAGAGGACTACTGACTCACGTAACTATGTTATAAAAGTTTCCATGAAAACCTCTCATGAATTGATATAATAATGTAATTATTATAAATATTTGAAATATATTATATTACTATCCTTCCGAAGACATGATATCAAATGTTCCTTATTATATTCTATTATAGGGGAATACGTTTAAATTTCTTTTGAGTACAAAGAACAGTCACCTCACGAAGTGATGTGATTAAATCACTATTAATGTGGAAGGTAAAATGGATAGGTTTAATAAAAAATTATGATAGATAAGAAATAAAAATTATTACATAATTTTAATTTTTTATATAATTTTAATTTTTTATTTCCTTTCGTAAAATAGATACATTGTTCATTTATATGTATAACTTAACATATTCGTCAATTTTTTATTTCATTTTCTATGTGTATATATTTAGGATTAATATAAATACATGTAAATGGAATATATATGTTGTTTATATCATGGGTAATATTATAGAGTTGTGTAACCACAATTAATGTATGTGTTACAATAATAAAAAATCAAAACATACTTTTGATGCTAATAATTTTGCATCACACAATTTATCTTGGAATGAAAAATATCATCAGTGATTCGATAATCATATTCATAAAAATATATGCTAATTATTTTTTGGGATCACATTAGGTGATGTGTAAGAAAAATATATTGTCTATAACCTTTTTCTATCAGTGTATCATCTTTCCTATTTCACATTGTGTGTATACCAAAAACAACTAAGCCTCAATGAGTTTATGATAAAATGATCATTCAAAATGACTAACAGAGTCCTAAGGTGGAATGACATCATGTTAACATTCATCCCTACACCCTAAAATGACTCTATATATAGTCTTCTATAAAGCCTTTATCGATGTGAATATTTCATATATGCTGATATTACCCACAGAAAAAGAAGGGGGTTAAAAAACATTTCCATATGGATGAGAATCATCATCCCCATAACATTTACTAGTAGATAGACTAACCAAGGTAATTTACTCATTTGGTATAAATCCTAATGTGGTCATTTACATGATTTTAATACCCCAACATTAAATTATATCATTTGATGAGAATTAAAACCATGCTACAAGATTTCTCAAAGAGATGACATGAACTAAAAATCTTGAGCTCACTCCCAGAATTCCATGATTTTAACATTCATAAGATGATTGAATAACATTATAAAATACATTCTTTGGCTAGGTATATCTTTATAGAATCACATTTTATGTATTTTTATTCACCTGGAGAACATATTTGGGAAATAGAGATCCCCAGTGGGAGGAAAAATTCATTGGGCATGTGATATTGATCACATGAACATGTGACTATGAATTATAGGATATTGTTTTTGGAATCCATTTAGATTTGTGGTACTGTGAATATGGTTTGAGAATAGAGTTAGTGTATGGATCCCATAGTTTATGGTGGTCAGTATTGAATGATTTTTCATGTGTGAGAATATAGAATGTGACACATTTTTGTGACACTCTTGCTTGGTTGAGTTCATGATGGAATATATGGGATAATATACTCATGCAGATGATATGTAAGTTTCTATGTGAAGAAAGATGTTGTCTATATAGAAAAATGAACATGTGCTGAAGATTTTGTAGAGGTCACCACTATGTCAATATATAGTGCCAATAAATTATTATTTTTAGATAGTGAGTTTCAAGAATGTCTTATGAATGATGAATTCCTTTAATGTGTGAATGATTTTACCATATATAATTTTCTAAAAATGAATGTCCACATGAGGTTAGATGATTACGCATATAAAATTCTGATAGTATAATATTTTTGAAGATATATCTTGATTCAGTATAATCCTTATATCGAATGATGGGTATGTAAGTGTAATGGATGGATATATGTGTACACAATACTCTCCACTACTCCCTTCTGTGACAAAGTACATGATACATAATTTATAAATACTTAATGGAGGACTATATTTGATGGTGTCTACAAGTTTGGGGTTAATTTCACTAGTATTATTTGAGAATATGAGCACCACGAACCCACCTAACGGTGATGTGAATGAGATTTCATGAGACCCCTTAATGGTTATATTATATTGATAATGTGCCCAAAAGACTACATGATCAATTTCACGTGGTTAAATGATGGAATTTCATAATCTATCTTACAAAAGGCTATGAAACTACATATGCATTCATAGAGAGTGCTGATAAAACTTGTATAAATAATCCGTCATGTGAACCTGGAACTGAAAAAATATCATGGTCATCACTCCAACAAAAATGTGATTAAATTATTGTATACCCAGCTATGTGATGAATCTTGGATAACAACTCAACTTTTAGCTATGATAAAAAACATATATAATATTCATGTGTTTCGGTTAAGAGAATTCCATGCTTGATATCTCTAGGGGATGAACATAAATATTCCAAGTATGTGAATTAAAGGAGTGAGGAATTATATATTACCCAGAAATCACATTTCCTCCTTTACCGAATCCCATGATGGTTCAAATGTCGGGTGACACACTCAAGTGATCCATCATCCATGAAACAAAATCAAGTGGTCAGGGTTGTGAAACATCCATGTGACAACTTGTAACATTTTCCATGAACTATTTAAAGTGTTTCCTTCACATTAAAACACCAATGTTCATGTAACATCCTAATATATCCATGAACACACAATGCATCTGAGGAATGAAAAAAGAGTTTCACTAACAATGTCTTCATGTAATAAACAGATTCAAAAAGGAACATTAAATGAATAAATGATATGAAATTTGATAATGCCTGAAAATTTCCACATTTTTTAAAAAGAATCATCATTGAACATGTGATGAGTTAAATTTAAAAAAATGGCCCCGAATATTGTATTCACATCATTGAAATACTCATCATTGAATATAAAACACAATAAAGGAGGGAAAAGTTTATTTCACTAACAATGTATTTTCGTCCCAGTCAAATCCAACACTGATCATGAAAATTTCCATTTTTAGGTATGGATATTGACAGGATAATGAATCACATGTCTTCATGAGATCCCATATTGATCATATCAAGAACACATAGATAATAAGTGGGTAATAGATGAAAAACACCTTGTAAAATTAATAGAATATTTTATAAAAATAATTATCCTATTATGGCAATTAAAATCACGTGAGGTGCCCCTAGAAGTTATGAGGAATCCAAAAACCCCTAGTAGCATGTCACCTTTACTGGGCCAAGGTAATTAAATGTAAATACCCAACCTTGACGTACATGGACATTAAATTAATTTTGAAAAATAAATAATACATAACAAAAACTAACACCTAAGGACCATAATAGTTTATTATCTTTGGAAACTTGGAACCCAATCTTGTAATCATAGTGAAAGATCATCAGCATCTCCTATAAAGTTCTATTCCTTTGGTTTTCATTCCTAAAACAATTCTTTATATACTGGGGAAATGAAAACATAAAAAGGGTGTGCTCAAATTCTTAGTATGGGTATGCATTGAGGAAATAAAACAAACCATATACATTTGAACTTAAAAACATGAACATAATGGTTAAACATCAAAAATCTTGAGTTGTGAAATAAATCATGGTAGTACGTAAGGCATAGATCATAAAGAAACATTAATCATGATAAAAGAGCATGGGAATAAAACATGTAATTGTGGAAAACCATTAATAACATGATATGATTTCCATATTAGCCAAGGAATTGTTGACAAGACCATCATAGTGGACAAAGACCATTACTAAACCGGGGTTATATACCTTTACAGCCCTGTATTGCTGAACCAGGCTCACTTGCCATTCTAGCCATGTCTATGTCAGGAGATATAAATCTCTACACAATGAATTTGAGGGAGATATAGGTCCCACCAATCTCATAGTGAAACCATTCTTATATGTTCCACAAAATCATAAATCATGCATCATAGCATAACCCATGTAATAGAAATGGGATTTATAAAAATCATGACATCATAACATAATCCATATAAGATAAAATGACTTCATAAAAATAATATCATTGTAACATAATCAAATCAATGTAATAATAGGGATAGAAATGTAACTATATATTATCTCATATGGGAAATAATTTTCCTAAAACTCTTGAAATGAATTCTTGAGGAAAATATAATTTCTTCTTCAAAATCATTTTCTTTTCACAAAAATCCAAAAAAATTCAAAACAAATGGATTATACTGAAAATAATAGTGAAATAATTTAGATTAGGCTTCATGAAAATTAGGCATAATGAAACCGTAAAAATCTGTTCATGTCGTATAAGTTAAAAAACATTCTTCTCATACTTTGGCTCAAAAAAGTCAAAATGTATCTCAAACTAAAAACGTTAAAAGAATCATTTAATATCTTTTATAAAAAATCACCAATAGGTAAAATTGGATTTAAAAAATTGTATGGGGATAACATTACATATTAAGGAAATATGTATGTGGATGAAAAATAGTCCCTAGTAATTACCGATGTATAAACAATCTCAGATAAAAATTTAGATTGCGAGATTTTCCCTTGACTTAGGTCTGATAAGGAGTTTACATATCTAAATGTCCTTTATAATGATTTAATTAATGTCATTGAATTATTATAGAACATATTCATTCTTATGATACAATATATGGTCATATTTTTATCTTCTTATTAGTAATATTTCATTGCTACTTGTTATTTGGGTGTTCATTTCATTATGTTATTATGAATGTTTGGACAAATAAATTCTTATTACTCTTTTTGGTTATAGATATATAATTTACTGAATGGAATTAGGAAAATATATATCCGATTTATTCATTCATTTTGTTTATATAATCATGGTTAAATGAAGATCATGTAGAACGAATCATGTTGCACCATGGAGATGGTAAGCCTTACATATGCACGAGCGACGATATTGATCCCATAATTATTTAATGGTATTGAAGTGGATGATAGAATATCTCATAATTAGTATAATGTTATAATAATTATATATAGTTATTTTTGACAACAATATACCCATCCAATTAAGGTGGTGGTGGAAAACAAATTACCCCATGACGTGGTGACGGTATTCTGTAAGTATGCATGCATGGTGATTTCATTTTCCGTAGGATGGATAGATGGTGAAATAGTGTTGTTCCATATTTATAATAACATATTATTATATTAGTGATACTGATGTTATTACTTTATAATGAAACAAATAAATAAGAGGAAGTGGAAGAAGAATTTTTTTTTGAAAGAATCGGTAAAGGATATTACCTCTTCCTCGACGCACCTCTTCTTATCCTCCTCTTAGGTAACTAAAGATGGTCTTTTAAGAATACCATGACATATAGTACGTTTCCTGGGATGTGGAGAATCGAAATGGACATGGAATGACTGATCTTGAAGGCTCAAAATGTTGTAAAGAATAGCGAGAGGAGGTTCCTTTTTATAAGGGAGAAGAGTGACACTTTTGGAAACCTCTAAAATATAAATTTATAATAAACTCAAAACCAATGTAAAACCTCTAAAAATGACTCAAATCGGAATATTAGATTATTTATGGATTTAATCTCATCAAAAAATAAAATTTAGACATTTCAGGAATTTATTTTAAAACCATATCAACTTGATTTAACATTATTTATCTATATAATTTTATTTATGTAAACAATATTCTATGTTTTAAATTATTATAAATAATCACTTATGTGTTTTGAATTTTTCATTATTGGATACATTATAACATTGTTGACCATATAAGTTTTAATTTATAATTTTTTAATATTTTTGTGGTTTTGAAAAAATTTAATAATATGTCATTTTTATAATATAATAATAGTGTCAATTTAGACACAATTCATTAATTTCAATTTAAATAATATAAAATTATAGAATATATTCAATAAAAAATATTTAATAGGTTCCTAACATATCATATTCCTCTATAAAATTCGTGGATAATTTTAATTAGTTCATATAATATTTATTTTAATAATTTTAAAACCATTTATTTAATATTTATCTTAATAAAATAATTACTACATCATTTTTGAATAATTATTTAATATACTTATTTTTTTCATAAAAATAAAATCTAAAATACTATGATAAAGATAAATCAAATAGATTTAATAAGAATACTTTTAATTGAATTTATCATCTAAAACACCAAACATTTAAAATCTTATGTTTCGTAATTTATGAAGGTGAAAACTTTAAATTAATTTAAAATAATATATTATAGTTTTCATAATCTCTTTTATAATTCTCTAAATGGTCAAACATTCGACCTTTTTATGGTTATGGTTTATATGTACATGACCAATAATTTCTGGTCTTGTTTTTGGGCCTTTTATAGATATTATTAGTTTACTAAAATATATATTATTGATTTTTCACTAAATAAATAATTTCTGCATCATTAATGTATAAGATATTAAAGTAATTATATATTTCCTAAAAATTAAAATTAAATTACCATGATAAATAAAAACATTTTAGATTTAAAATTATTATTTATAACCGAATTTATATTTTGTATATCCTTATATTTAAAATAATTTAATTTTTACAGTTTGAGTGAGACATATTTCACTTTCATTAAAATTAAATAAATTAAATGACTTAATCACATACAAGTGGGTTATAATAAATACCATTTCGACCCAAGTATATTTTAGAACGAAATATAATCATCTAATTACATTAATACAAGTGTTAGGGTAATTATATAATATTATTTTTACCCTTAATTACCTATTTTACCTTTAACTGTGGTAAATAAAATTAATCATACTTACTATTCATAATGCCCAAAAATAGAAATTACCTTATTAACATAATCTAGGTATACTGATTTAAAATATGGAATCCATTTTTTAAAATTCAAAACACATAATTTGAAGTAGTTAGTTTAATATTATTTCCATTGTCAAAAAAATGGGTTTTTGTTTAAAACATTGCAAAAGATTGAATTGAATTTACCTATGAATTCAATGTTAAATTAATGATAATGATATACATTATATTAAATGGTAAAAATATATTATATTTATATGATAAAAAAATACTATTATAATTTAACCATATAAATTATCTCGATGAAAATTTTGTTTTTAAGTAAAATTTAGCGTGTTTTTACTATTTATCAAAATAAGAACGTTGTCAAAAAAATATAAAAAATTTTCCAATGTAAATTATTATTTCATGATTCAAAATAAGAAGTTTATTTTTTAAAATTTAACATATAAACTGGTCCAAATTAGTTTTAAAATGGGTGCTCCATTAAAATGTGGAAGAAATGCATTTAAAATAAATAATTATTTAACCTGAATAATTTATTTGGTTCCCATACCATGTTCTAAAAAATGTGTAAGATTAATGATAATGTTATAAAATAAAAAATGTGGTTCATACATTTCATAACAGCTATTTCATAATAATATATCGTTGTTTAGTGAAACATGGTATTGCATATAACACACACTATCGAGGAAGGTCGCTCTTGCGTGCAACAGAAGCCAAGAATAGCTTTTGAATATTTTTCAAGCTAATACAGTGTTGTGTATACAACAAGAAAATATTGGTGTAGCGTAAAACACAAGACATCAAATAAATTAAAAAATATATTTCTAATAAAATCTCGTGGTGTTACATTCAACCCCCCTTAAAATGAATTTCGCCCTCAAAGTTCATCGGGGTTATAAATATTTTACTACATGAAAGTTTCTTTCATGGAAAACCACATCGTAAATAGAAATACTAAAACATAATTTTAAAAATTAAAGTAAAAAATGTAAAGTTTTCCCAAATTATATCATCACAGGGATTCCACATTAGAGAACGTAGTTAAAAATATGGATATTGAAGAGAAATCTAATCATAATGTTCTGATGGATAGTGGTAGAGAACATGGATATGATAAAGGAAACAATAACAAAGCCCAAAATTTGTGATGATCTATAGTATCACCTGATTCATTGGGTATGAGGGTACTAGGACAACATTTTTAGTTTTCAAGATCATTACCCTAAAGTTGATTATTTTGAATTAGATGAAATACTTACTTGATTATGGTACAATATCACTGTTGGTTGTTCCTTGAACAATTTCTTCTTCATATATTAACAAAATTAAGTTGATTTTGTTATTCATGAAGTGTTAGTTAATCATGTGATAGAATGATATTTTATTCCATATATCTCAAAAAAAGGATATCAAAAGGTATTCAATATACATAAGTCCATATATGGTGATACTAATCGTATATGGCTGAAAAAATGGACTTTAACTTCATATATCACACCACATTATAAAATAAAACAAATTTCTAAAAACCAGGGACTTCCTGTAGGCCAGTGGCAGGCGATATAACGACTTTCGCACTTCAGTTGTGGGTTCAATTCCCGCATCTTTGTCAGACGCGACAGGTTGTCACCCATCCTACGGGGTGTCCTTTTTTAAAAACAATACTATTATAACATCCCAGAAAAAATATCAAAACATTATAGCATTAAACAGTATTATCTGATGTCTAAAATAATCCATTCATTAGGCTTATCCAAAATACTTCTGTCCAATCTCAAAGTATAATGAAAAAGATTACCAGAGAGGTCATCTACCAAGCACATAAATACCATCATTTGTACCCCATATATCGTAAGATATATCATTGTGGTCACATTCCAAACAAGTGAATACATTAATAATGTATTCTCTTGAAATATGAATTACCATAGAACCTTAGTGAAAACATGAATGCGGTGAAATTTTATCTCTTTCCACATAGAAAAATCTCAAAAAATTTATATACTCAAACCATGATATAACTTTTTCCTTATATCAGTCATGAGCTCATTAATAATATCAAACATTTCATTTTCTCCTTATCCCTTCATTATGTGCATACCATCTTCTTTCCAAAAATATTTCAATCACTTTTCATGGTTACTAGTACCATTCAAATATTGAAAACCAATACATAGATATTCCAAAATTCTGTGATACTATAAATGAGATTCCACCACACTATTATGGAATCCCATTACATATACACTTAATCATTTCACACCTTCGTTTACATACTCATTATCAGAAATAATGATCTCATGTGACTTCATTTTTTCCTTTTCCATAATAGGTTTTTGAGGTCGATCATCATTAACCCTTGGATTTGGGCATTGGTTAGCATAAGTCCCCATTTCCTTACACATGAATCACTGAAGTTTTGGGGGTGCATTCCTTGTATTGTTTTCTATCTTCACATCATTTGATATCTTTTTCCCATTACTCCGACACTCAGCTGCTCGATGACCTTCTTTTCCACACTTAAAATATTTTCTAGTCCATTTAGGAAAATCTCCACCACACTTCTTTCCACAATTTGAGCATAAAGAAACATTTTTCTTCATTTCCCCATTTTTTGAGATTTTTCCTTGAACTCCATCATTAGTTTCTTGTCAAAACAATGAAATGGATATGTAACACCATCTTCCAGTTCTACCTTGATTGCAGAACACACAATTTATTCATAGCTACTAAAGTCTATTATCGCAAATTCTTTTCAATGACTTGTTTTTAAGTATCTGATGAATTGATCCACTTTACTTTCAGGTTGGATGGTATAGCCAAATGCATAGCTTGCAACCCTTGTAAAATTCGTGTGTTATATACCAACATATTCTTCATCCTTTTTCTTAAGCTCCAGGAACTCCTTTACAATATTTGTTCGAAGAATATGAGGGAAGTACTTATTGAAAAACATGTTGTTGAACTCATAGCATTCCACGGATTCAATTTATCAAGGGGAATTGTATTCTTAATTAGAGTCCACCACCGGTCTGCTTCACTTTATAAATAGTAAATATCCAGAATGAATTTTTCATGTACTGAAGTGTGAAGTATGGAAAATATCTTTTTAATGGAACTGATCCATTATTCAACAACATGTGGATCAGAAGACCCACTGGAAGAAGGTGGATGTTGCCTCTTGAATGACTCAATAGAATATAGATCCCTTATCCGCTCATTTGGAAGTACAGAATCAATCATAGCTTTTGTTAGTATAGAAATAAAACTTTTCACTCCATCTCCCATTACATTGGTTTTTTCAAAAGTAAAATCATTTCATTGTCAATTAAATTGATCAACACGGTTCTGTTGGGTTGTAGCCCTTATCTAAAACCCAAAAAGAATATTGTGAGAGGCAAAAATCATGCTAGTAAAACAACCTAATAATGGGGAGTACTTTCAATATCTAACATATTAGGTTTAATACTAGGTTATTCAGAAATATTATCACAATTCTAGGATTGTAACCTATACTTATGCTTAACCTTAGTTAAATCCCTAGACATACCTTAGAAATATCTCTAGGGATCTCCCTGAAGTTTTCGCATCCTTGTTTCCAAAGGATAACTATAACTTTCCTATGATACCATCTATAGAGACCCAATATTGACCTACATGTACATTACATTACTTTTGTGGAATACTTACTAAATAACAAAAATTTAAACCCAATGACCATAATAGTTTAGTGTCATTGGAAAAATAGAACACAATATTCAAATCATGCTGAAAGATCTTCAACATCTCGCATAAAGATCTTTCCCTTTTGTTTTCTTGACAAAAAAATTTCATTATATCCTGGGGAAATTAAAAAACATAAAAAGGGTGAGCTCAGATGCTTAGTAAGGGTAATCATGGAGAAAATAAAACAAGCCATATACATTTGAACTTAAAAACATGAACATAATGGTTAAACATAAAAAATATTGAGGTGTGAAATAAATCTTGGCAGTACGTAATGTATAGAACATAAAGATACATTAATCATGATAAAATAAAATGGTAATAAAACATGTAATTGTGAAATACCATTAATCACATGATATGATTTCCATAGTAGCCAAGGCATTGTTTCCAAGACCATCATAGTGGAAAAATTCCATTACTGAACCGGGTTTACTTTCCATTCATACCCTGTATTACTGAACAAGATTCACTTGTCGTTCCAGCCATGTCTATATAATGAAATATAAATTATTACCCAATGCATTGGAGGGAGGTATAGGTCCCACCCATCTCATAATGAACGTATTCTTAGGTGTGCCACAAAATCATAAATCATACATCATAGCATAACCCATGTAATCGAAATGTGATTCTTAAACATCATGCAATCATAACATAATCCATATAAGATAAAAGGACTTCATAAAAATAATTCCTTTGTAAAATAATCAAATCAATGTAAAATATCATTTCCTCATCAAAATCATATTTTTAGAAAATAAAACGCAATTTTAAAAGAAAAGGTTTTTTAAATTAATAATGATATATTTTAGATGAATATTCAATTAAATAAGGCATTATGAAACTGTAAAAATCAGTGCATGCCATATAAGTTAAAAAACATTCTTCAGGTTCTTTGGTCGGAAAAGACAGAAAGTATCTTATACTGAAAATGACAAAAGATTCATTTCAAATCTTTTACTAAAAATTGACCAGTAGGAAAATTTTGATTTAAAAAATTGTAGGGAGATAATATTAAATATTGAGTAAACAGGGATGTGGATGATAAATATTCCCCAGTAAATATCGAAGTATTAACAATCTCAGATAAAAACTGAGATTGCGAGATTTTCCCTTACCTTAGGTATGATATGCTTTGTAAGTATCAAAAACTCCGGTATAATGATTTCAATAATGTCATTGAATTATTATAGAATCATATTTATTGTTATTATATCATATATGGTCATATTGTTAACTTCTTAGTATTAATATTTCATTTCTACATGTTATTCCAGTGTTCATTGCTTTATGTTCTTATGTGTGGTTTTTCGAATAAATTCTTATTCCTCTTTTTAGCTTATAGCTACAACATTTAAAGAATGTTATTAGTATAATATAAATCATATTTATTCATTCAATTAGTTTATATAATCATGGTATAATTATGATCATGTAGAATGAAACACATCGCACCGTGGAGACGGTAAGCCATATGTACGCATGAGCGATGATATCGTTCCCATTATTGTTGAATGGTATTGGATTGGATAATAGAATACGTCAGAATTAGTATCATGTTTTAATAATAATATATAGTTATTCTTTACACCATTATACCCATCCAAGGTAGGTGGTGGTGGAAAACAGATTACACCATGGCGTGGAGACAGTATTCTGTACGTAGGCACTCGCAGTGATTTCATTTTCCGTAGGATGGATAGAAGGTGAAATAGGGTTCTTTCACATTTATAATGACATATCAGTATATGAATGATACTTAGGTTTTTACATTATAATGAAACAAATAAATAAGAGTAAGTAGAAGAATAAATGAATATGTAAGAATCGGTAAAGGATATTACCTCTTCGTCGGCGCGCCTCTTCGTAACCTCTTCTTAGGTCACTAAAGATTGTCTTTGAAAAAGACCACGACCTTTAGTAGGTTTCAATGGAAGTTTTGAAGATAAATGGATAGTTTTTGGCCGATCATGAAAGCTCAAAATGTTGTGAAGAGGATAGGGAGGAGGTTCCCTTTTATAAGGGAGGAGAAGGGGCACTTTTGGAAACCTCTAAAATATTAATTTATAATAAACTCAAAACACACATAAAACCACCAAAAATGAATCAAATCCTAACATTAGATAAGATAGGGTTGTAATATCATCAACCAATAAAATTTAGACATGTTGGGAATTTATTTTAAACCTTATCAACTTCATTTAACCTTATTTAATAAATTTAATTTTATTTGTGGTAATAATATTCTAAATGTTAAATTGTTATTAATTATTACTTATGTGTTGTGAATTATCAATAACTAGATACATTATGACATTTTCAACCATATAAATTTTAATTTTTAATTTTTAAATATTTTTGTGATTTTTAAACAATTTAATAATATGTCATTTTTATAATAATTATTTTAATCGAATTTAGATTCTAAAACATTCAAATTTTAAAATGTTATGTTTATTCAATTATGAAGCTGACACCTTTTACATCATTAAAATAAAATAATATAATTATAAAAATTTCATTTATAAGGCTCAAAATGGTCAAAAAAATATACCTTTGGAGTATTATTGTATATATGTACACATCCAATAAGTTTTGGTCAGGTTTCTGGTCTTTTTAGGGGTATTATTAGTTTAATAAAAACTATATTATTGATTTTTCCCTAAATAAATAATTTCTGCATAATTAATGTTAAATCTATTAAGGAAATTATATATTTCTTAAAAATTACATATAAATTACCATGTTAAAGAAATACCTTTTAGATTTCAGATGAGTACTTATAACCGAATTTATAGTCTGTATAACCTTATATTGAAAATAATTTAATTATTAATGTTTTGGTGAGACATATTTAACATTAATTTAAATAAAATAAATTAAAGGTCTTAATCACATACAATTGGGTTATAATAAATACCATTCAAACCCAAGAATATTATAGGACGAAATATAATCATCAAGTTATATTTATACAAGTGTTACAGTAATTTTATAATATTATTTTTATCTTTATTTACCTAATTTACCATCAACTGTTGTAAATAAAATTTAACGTAGTTACTATTCATAATGCCCAAAAATAAAAGGTATCATATTAACATATTTTGGAATTACTAATTCCAAATATGGAATCAATTTTTCCAAATTCAAAACATAGAAGTTGTCGTAATTAATTTAAAATTAATCCTGTTGTCGAAAAAAACCGGTTTTTGATTAAAACATTCCAAAATAATGAATTGATTTTGGGTTTGAATTCAATGTATAATTAATACTAATGACAAACATTATATTACATAGTAAAAATATATTCTATTTATACTTTAATACAATTTAGTATTATAATTTAACCATATAAATTATCTCGATGAAAAAAAATTGTTTTTAAGTAAAATTTAGCATGTTTTTACTATTCACGAAAGTAAGAACGTTGTCAGAAAAATATCAAAACATTATCTAATGTAAATTATAATATCCTAATTCAAAAGAAAAAGTTTATTTTGTAAAATTTAACTTATAAATATGTAAAAAATTATATTTAAAATGGTTGCGCAATTAAAAGGCAGAAAAACTACATTTTTTGAAAAATACTTATTTAAACCAAAAAATTTATTTTGTTTGGATAATGTGTTGTAGAACATGTGTAAGATGAATGATAATGTTATAAAATTTAAAATGTGTTTAATACTATACATAACAGCTAGTTAATTACAATATATTGTTGTTCAGTGAAACTCGGTATTGCGTACAACACACGCTATTGTGGAAGGACGCTCTTGCGTGAAACACAAGCCAAAAATAGTGTTTTCATATACTAAAAGCTAATATGGTGTTGTGTATAGCACAAGATAATCGTGGTGTAGTGTAAAACACAAGACATCAACGAAATTAAAAAAATTATTTCTCATAAAATCTCGGGGTGTTACAGTAGACATGACTGTGAAGTATTGTGCTCCCTCTTTGGATTTGAAAACAAAAATAAGAGTTTATCAATGATGTGATCAAACATCACCAAAAGAACCTTTTTTGGTCAGGCATTGTACCACCTATGGAGTAAGTGACTATCTTTGAATGAAATCATGAATTCTCACCAGATCCTTATGCCTTTGAGAAATTATATATGGAAATAAAAGTGAAATGGTGGGACCAATTTTTGGTGAAAAAAACAATGGCATACACTTATGAGTCCCCCAAATACCCCTTCATCATCCATGTTGATTTCGGAATGGTCCCCTAAATATCCATCCATTTCTCTGGGATTATCACCCAAAAAATCACAGATGACATGGAAAATTTTTTAGGGAATAATGATCTTGAAAAATTCCATATACATTTTTCATGATAATATTAATGTCCCCCTACAGGTTTACATGAATCCATAAGACCCCTTTAATTGTCAATAATCTAATAAATTCGGAGATTACAATAATATCAATTATTAACTAAACATAGTGTGTCACCCCAGAATGACCATCATTGGGATCTAGCAAAACACATTCCATGAAATCCCTCCACCAACAATAACACAGATTAATTAAATACACTCCACATAGTTTGGTGAATAATAATAGTGAAAAATCATATAAATCCACCACTCCATTATGAAACAATCAATGAATTTTAATGGATCCTCTCACTGGTGAAGTATTGGAACCAGAGAGGATTCATCAAAGAAATAAACAATGGGATCGAAAATCCTTGCCATTATGTATGATATGGGAAATAACTAAAGTGATCAAAAAGACTGAATAATAACATCATGTGATCACCTATACAGCATGAAAAGTTCTTATGGTTACTTACATAGAGTATATAAAACATATATTCTATAAAAATTGAGACATAAATTAATCATTGACTAGAGAAAATTAAGAAATAGACATTAAATTTATGGAACAAGAACTAAAAATATGGAAGACATATGTGATGAACATATACACTGATCCTCATGCTCTACAAATGAACCACCTGGTTAATGAGACATTATAATTTCATATTTCCTAGGTCATGTGATGATCTTTATCTATTCTATTTAGATCACGAGAAGTCCCGTGGATATTTCGAAATAGATTCACATGGAACTTCCCAAGTTTTCTTCCCATTTTTGGAAAATCCATTCGATCTCGCCATCTAGACCTTGCAGTACCCCTAAGAAAAAATTTCCTTAATTATATAGAACAATTAATACATGACATCTAGGGAATGTGAACACACTAAATCAAGTAAATTGGATATCAAAACATCATCTGGATAATCCATCCAAACCATTTAGTCCCCATTCAATACTTCACCTTTCTCTTGCAACATACCCCAGACATGTCAGCCAGCTTTCAAATCTCACTCTAGAAAAGTTAGTCTGGAACATTCTCAGACTATAAAAATGTCACATTGAATCCGATGATTCCCTCCCAGAATGTTAGCCAGCTTTCATGAATAAATATTTAATGTCAGCTAGATCATTTGATGCCCTAAATTCATGTCATTCCTAATAATGAAATGGTTTCAACGATTAGGAAAGAAGACATTGTAATTTCATTCATAAAATTCATCGATGATCATGAATGAACCATAAGACATTCCATCCATGTTATATTAAATCCCTTATAAATGTTTACATTATCATGTTTGAGGAATCCATGAAGGTCCAGTCATCCCAGAATCCCAGGACATAAAAACTATTGAATCTTTAGTTTTTATGCCCCGATCCAAAGAGAAATTTCAATTTATATGCCCAATCAAGGGAACATTATTGAATATGATTCATTCCAATGCTAGGATACATAAAATTCCTCTCTGAGTCTTGATATCTATATTAAGAATCAAAAGGGATGTCCCATCACATATTTCCCACACCCACCTGTACTGAGACTGATAATTTTACATCAATTATTTCTCACGCCAATAAATGACCACATGGTATTATGAAGTAAAATTGATCATAATGTTCATGTCAAAATACTATATTAGGATAAGGGAAATAATATTGTTTTATCCTAGATCAGGGAGATAACATTATATATCTCACATATAAGGGTATTCTTATTGTGTAATCCATGCCCAATTGAACTATGATGACTCTGATTCCTACTATATCCACAATAGGTCAGATGTCACACTATGTCCTGAGCCGAAAATCAAATGGGAATCTACTTTCATTTTATTCCACTCATGTCATCAATATTATATCCAATTGTACCAAATCATTCTCATTTGTTTATCAGTCTACCACATCCATCAATGGACTGAATAATATAATTGATCCCTTTTAACTGTAATTCATTATATATCCAGGATACATAAGACCCCACCCTAGGGACTGAGATCTATTTTAATCATCTGAATATCTATCCATATAATTAATTCCAACATTTATAAGAAACAATTTTAATTACTTATTATCCCTTGATTCTCATTTTGGGAAAATATCACACTGTCTTTGATAATTTTGACAGACATATCATCTTCAACATGAATATCCACCAACCAATGAATCCTCATTATGTGTTCCCTAATGAGTGGAATAATATAGTTACCTTTATATAATATAAAATACCATGTGGAAATTCCAAATTCCATGAATGACCTATAATTACTCTGATTCCTGCGATAATCGGGATGTGTAACATATCTCCTCAATACTGGATTTTGAATACCAGGTCCCCAAGAACCTAAATATATTATCATTACATAACTCTTTTGTCAACATAGGTTTAACCAACTACATTTAATAAACATGAAATGTTGGTTCCCTTATTATGGAACAATAAGCTCCTACGTATTCTATCCACCTCCCAATATCTTAAAAAAATAAAAATTACCTAGTTATAATGGTTCAACGTATAAGAAAATATTCATTAATGGGAAATGGATGAAGAACCTATGATATGTACAAATGAATTCACTAATGAGATCCCATTATTATTCCAACAAAGGGGCCAATCTTATGATATTTAATGGAAATCTTTCATATATTGGAATTTTGAATAGATTATAGAACATATCTTAAAACTATAAATGAGTAATGAAATAGGAATCAATTCCCCATAAACTGTGCAATGAACCAAAACTCACATCCTCTAAATCAATATTACGTCCTAAGTGTCCTTCTGTTTGAAACCCCAATTGACCAAAAACCAATGGAAGGTGCGTATGTACCAAATTATTGATGTTGGAAACATTGGGTGTTACTATAAAGAACAACAATTGATACCCGACATCAATTATTGTGTAACAAAGTAAACCCATCATAATAAACAAATAGCCAAAACTGAATTCTCTTCTACAATGAAGTTTCTTGATTGTCTTTTTTTCCGTTCAAAACCAAAATGGTGATCGTGATGTGAAACTCACAAATAAAACAATTGATGTAATAATTTCTTCTAGATGGATAATTAGTTTTCCCCATGGTGGGCCAATTTTATGGAATTTAAATCAATGATGATATTCTTGATATAAATCTTACATCTGATCCTATATAACCATGGCTCCCATGAAATTCTCTGATCTTCACAATTACATGTCAACACAATATGAATAACTGATCAACTATATAGGGGGGATTTTTTAACCTTGTGTATATGATTAAGAATACATAATACTTATTATATTTCACTAATTGGAAAATTTGTTCCTGTATTTCTACATGAAAAAATATATTTCAGAAAATGTGTTATGTCTATAACCCCCACAAGTACCAAAATAACCTCACCATACAGATGGCTTCAACCTTAGGTTGTGAACATAATGATATGATAATACAATCAATGTTCTTTAGTCTCAAACCATTAAGCTTCCCAAGAGTGTCTCCGCGTAGTGAACCCGACGAGTTCACATTGTCCAACAAAATTTACAGCTATGATAGTGTCCCTCATAGACATATCCAACTAATTTAAGAAATTATCCCCATAGAATAAAAATATCCACCCTCTGTATGAGAAGAAGGTAGAATGGGGAGTCAAATGTGGCTCTCATCCATTTTAGAATCTACCTATGTGGGCCCCTATAAATCATTGTAGCGTGAACCATTATACTGGTATCCTTCAGTCACTCGATGATGGTACCATCTGACACACATACACATATCGTATCTATGAATAAGAAATAATAAAGTCACAGAAGGCATATAAGGATCTGGTAAACAATTAGTGAGATAAGTTGCCCACACTTATTGTAGATTTCATCTAGAATATTCTAGCTGTAACAAGTTAGGATGTTCAAATACCAACCTAACAAAAATATGTCTATAAGAAAATTCTTACAGTATACATTAGGGATAACAATATCCCATCACCCATGTATAAATCCCATCCAAATATTCCTATTGCACACGGAGTAAAAAAGATATATAATGTACCAGTATCAATCGAAAAAATTTACCAATATATATTTGAGATCAAAAATGTGGGAGCATAAATAAAAGTAGACACTTTGATAAATTTTAATTACATATTATCAATAAATGATGAACTCCACCAACATATTCTTCCACTAGTCCTAATAATGTGACAAAATAAATAATCTTTTCCCTAAAATTATGGAATCCCAACATTCTACACATAAGGAAAATTTTCTCAATATAAACGAAACATTCATTTTGTTCTCCATGAAGACTATGGCCATACTATGGTAAAGCAATAGTGGTAAGACCAAGATCTTATTATCATTCTATCTTGGGATCACTAGGTGGGATTGGAACATGACTTTGTAAAGAAGAACAAGCCTTTGTAAAGGGGAACATGCCTATATAAAAAATTCAAAGGAATTATCAAAAGGCACAGGATCATTATAATATCCTTGTTCTTGTTGGGGCTCACCATGTGAGGGGGAACATGCCTTAAGATATGATCATATTTCTCCCAAATAACATAAATAAAATAATTTAAAGTTCATTGATCATACTTATATCCCAATTACGGTAAGGGTCAGATGAGTGATAATGGAACAAGACTTGGGATAAGATCATATTCATATCAGTTAATCTACATAGAATATTTTATAATATCCTGGAAGCCAGTAACATATTATTACTTTCCCTGAAGAACCATAGCACCACCATCCATTGTATGAAATAAAAGAGGATGATCATATCCCTTCTTTCATTTTGAAGTTAAATCCATATATTCTATCAAGGAATTGAATTTCATACTAGGATTATAGTCTTATTCTAACTGTGGCACACCATGTAAGGGAAAACATGCCTTTGGAAAAAAAATATCCATGCCACAAAAGCCCGACAACATATCCCGATGAAACTAGATCAGTATCACAATCATGTTATGATTGATTCTCCAAGAGTGATAGTGTAATATGCCTCAGGACATGAAAATATTCATGAAAATAATGACGTAACTCATTGGAATATTCTTGAACCATCACAACATCATACTCATACTCCCATAACACCACATTATTATAAACAAGTTCAATAAACCATCATACAATAGAGCATTTCAAAGAAACATTCCAAAAGGAAGGTCAAAATATTCCACGTATAACACCAAACATGGCTCATTTCCCAAATTCTCTCATTTCCTATCCTTGTGTTTTTTCCAGACACATTATTTCTATAAAAGTGTCCATCAAATCGTCAAATAAAATAGAATTTGATCATTGCCATGATAGTCCTTCTGATGTAATTATGGAGATGGATCATAGTGACTATACTCATGACATAGGAAATGGCTATCATCCCCCATAGTGATATATCAAATTGAAAAGGATGTCCTCCTCTTTTCATGAAACATTCTGAGACTGAGGATAATAAAACTCAGAAATGTCAAATAGAGTGGTGCTCAAAAAAACATGGTAAACTACATATTTTTTTCCCATCAACTTACAACATCACTCCATTATAGTCATTATGAAACCGCAATAATATTCTTATATAGTCTAACCTATTGGAGATTTTTACATCTAATTAAGAGTAGGCTACTATTGATATTTATCTGAAATCAATATCTCCACCATGTTCTATTCCCTTTACTCTTAAAACTATGTGGTTCTCGATGAGTTATAAATAGAGTACATGAATTTTCTACACTGTAATATGTGGGATACCCATCAGTGATAGAAATATATATAACTCTTTTGTCTAGAATAAATGTTTCACCATTATCCAATCAATATAATCTATTATCATCTTGGTATGGATGAATTTCCTATTTTACAAAACCTATGAACATAGGGAAAAGAAAATTCTTATGTAGTGTTTTTCTTCCCACTACAAGAAACATTTTCCAATTGATTTTGTGAGAATATCTAGATTTGTGTATTTTAGGATGGGTGAAATATTGACCATTCCAGAACATTGTTTCACATGAAAATTATAACCCTTTAGATAAGCCTTCATGTAATGAAATAAACTATCGTGAAATCATTATACCCAATTATGCATGGGCTAGTTGAATAGTAAAATAGCATACCACTGAAGTAATGATGATCAAATACCATGAACAGAGTGATATGATTGATTGAATTTATTTCAACTTGGCCCCTATAAGAAACATTAATGAATTTTAGGCATCAAATCCATGGTTGTGATCATCCCGATGATATCTTATAGAAACTAACTCATTTCATGATATTCTGTACCACCCAACTCTTACATGAGTGTAGATAATCCACATATAATGGGGTGCAGTATAAACATCCATAACATCCGTCTAGGAGTAAACCCAACCAACCATGTTGGTCAATATCTTCCAACTAATCCCATTCCCCTAATATCACCAATTTATGATATAATTCAAGATATAAAATCCTTTTTTGTAAAAATACACCAACCTATTGGGCTGAGACCATTTGAATATCAATAATCATCACCTGGTTCCACAACCCCTGATAGGGTCCTAGAGAAGTCAATGGAGATTAGAAATCAACCCCATTATATTTCATCGGGAGTATTTATATCTCGATGTATATCTTGAGAGTCATCAAACCTGTGGATGGTAATAATGGATCCTCAACAATATGATCAGTCAATTCAAATTATGGCCTCCAATATCACAGATTCCATAGTTTTGGGTGCATTTTCATCATCATCTCTACAAAGAAAATCATCCTTCAATAGGCTGGTAGGTAAATATCGCCATTTGAAATCCCATAAATTCCTCTCACTTTAAAGAAATTATTTAGTATTAGGGGATATATTTCCATTCATGACTAGAATATCCATCAATTTCATTAGTCACATGATGAAAAATGAGGTCATACAAATCAGGAAATCCAAACTCGCTATGGTAGAATGCCAAAACAGACTAATAAGGTTAGGGGTTTGTGAAATAACCCTGATGAAATTAGTGCAAAATCATCTTATTGTGCTGTATTTAATGGTAAAACCACAATTTTTTTATACACCTCTATAAATTTATTCACTGTCAACACGAATGATATTGTAGATCGGGATATAAATTTTGAGGGCCAGAACATGGAAAATATACATTTTCTGGATTGTTATCTGGGTGAAAAAAATGATGATGCATGCTCCTAGAGGTAGATAAGGTTACAAAAGTAGTAACATCCATATATTTAGGTTCTACCTCCAGGATAAGACACCTCAAAATAAAAAGGTAATGTAGTGACCACATCCCAATATTCACCTAGAATGGTAAAAGTTTTATCCATATATGAATAGTTTTAATAAAATTAAAATGAGATTAAAGTTCTCAAAATACTAAATTTTGATCTAATAATTGAAAATATCATCTTGGGTATCAACATTATGCTTTGAAAAATATTCAACCTCCCATTCAAATAGAAGTAGATGATTCTATATCATGATCTATGTGTAAGAATCAGGCCAACATCAGATTCGAGTAACTATTCCTAAAAAATGAGGATGTCAAAAATGAATGTGGCTTCCCTCCATTTTCTCAACAACCTATCCCTCTCTAGGGATATCATTCAAAATTAGGATCAACCAATAATTATCAGGTGAAAAATATGGGGTGACATCCTATAGCCCCACCCAATCCCCATAGATGATAGGTAAAATAGATATAACTTCTACTAGAATTGGTTATCTTCATTGAGTCCCTAGCTTCCCAAATGTAAGCAATGGAAGGGTGAAATTCACTTATGAAACTAAAGGGAAGGCCATATAATTTTTGAGAGGATGATACACTACACCCCACCAATTTTGTTATTCCTACCTTCTCTATCGTTGATGGTTTCAACATCCCTGAAAAACATCTCACACACATCCTAGATTGATGAGGTCCAATGATGGGTCCTCATGATCCTCATGGGGAAAAATATAGGGTCTATTCTATATAAATTGAAAAGAAAATCCTTTTTTGTAAAGTATCTTACAATCATGATCCTATGTCAGATGTGAAGAACTTCATTCAAAATTTCTTTTTATCAGTTCATCACAATGATGAGGAAATTGATGATCATCAACCAGATGATCTGAAAACAATTTGAAAAAGATAGGGTGTCTATCAACAAATCCATACGAGATTTTAAAACCTATTTACTAATCGTCCTTATCTTATAGGACTAATTATTTGAATATGAGGTCACGTACATGGGAATTGATGATATAGAAGACATCATAGGCATAGTCAGACATAATATTTTAGTCAATTCACCATAGATGACATATATGAAACTAAAAACCATATTATATAACATTAGTAAGAATATAAAATACATGGTTGTGTATCATAATTGTAACACCCGAGACTTTTATGTTATATAAACCATCAAAGGAATCTTTTTCTACACAACACTTGCTTGGCTTGCTTTGCACGCAATCGCGACCTTCCTCGATAGCTTGCGTCGTACGCAATACCGAGTTTCACTAAACAACAATATGCTATTAAAACTAGCCGTTATGAATAGTAATAACCACTTTTTAAAATTTTATAAATTTTATTTTTCAAAATGGACTTCATTTTTGGACTCATAATACTGAAATTATCCTAGGGTGAAATTTTGGTATTTTTCTGAAAACTTTCAATTTTTGTTGAATAGTGAAACCACTAAGTGGTAGGTTAAAAATTGAATTTTGCATAAAACATAATTTTACCGCTTCTGTGAATGGAATTCCAAAAATCCGAGAGACACGGTTAATATCAAGGACTAAAATGTGGTTCAATGAGATGAAAATAATTTTTGGTGAATAGTAACTTTTTACTATTTTTACCGCGGTTAATAGTAAATAGGGTAACTAAGGGTAAATATGATATAAATATTACCCTAACACATGTCCTAATTCTATTGGACAAGTGTAATTCGACCAAAAACAAACTTAGGAATAAAATATGACCATTTAGGCCCACTTGGATTAGATTAGGACATTTATTATTAATTTATTTAAAGAAGGGTTAAAATAGTTAAAATCAAAGTTTAATAAGTAAATCATTTTTAATATGGGGTTATACATAAGATAAATTCTATTGTAAATATTCATTAGAAAGCTAAAATGATTTCCTACATGATGGTATTTTATTTGTAATTTTTAGACATCAAATAATTTAATTTATTTATGACACAAAGATGATGCAGTAATTATCTTATTAATGAAATATTGACAAAATTGATAATATAAATACCATAATAAATGTAACTTAAGACTTTTTATGAATTCCACTAATTTTCTAGGTTACTATGATATATTATTGTTGATTTAATCAACTTGTTTCGAACATATAATTCTGTTATGACTTTCACAAAAATCATATATCAAATAGTGTCAAAATTGACACAAAATAGTTTTTAAATCAAATATTATATTATTAATTGTTATTTTATTCCTAAAAATCTAAGGTTCGGCCAAATGACTTAGATAAGGATATATATATTAATAATAAACAATTTGGGGTTCTTTTGGCATGTTATAGCAAGTTTATTAACCATATAGTGAAAGAAAACAAAAAGACACGGTAAAAGTTAAATTAATTAACTTAGAGTTAAATCTAATTGATAAGGTTAAAATAATACCCTAAACTTGTCTAAATCCTATTGGTTGATAGGATTTAGACCCTTCCCCACTTTAGCTTCGAAATAAGACCCTTTGGAACCATTATAAACCGATTTTGACTTTAATATAAAATAATATTTTGAGATATTCCTAAGGTGCCCCTCTCCTCCCTTATAAAAGGGCACCTCCTCCCCCTCCTCCTCACACCAATTTGAGCACTCAAGCTCGGCCAACCCCTGCCATTTTCTCCTCTACACTTCCCTAGAATAATCCTAGAGGTCCTGGTCTTCTCCAAAGACCAATCTTAGTTCCTTAAGTGGGGGATTCAAAGAGGCGTTCCAAAGAAGAGGTAATATCCATTACCGATCTTTTCAATTTCTTTCTTCTTCAACTTCTTCTTCTTTAGTTGTTTCATGATAAAGTAATAACATCAGTATTAATTACATGCTGATATGTTATTATAAATATGAAACAACCCTAATTAATCTTCTATCCATCCTACGGAAAAATGAAATCATCGCGCGTGCGTACGTACGGAATACCGTCTCCACGCCGTGGTGTAATCTATTTTCCACCATCACCTTACAAGGATGGGTATAATGGTGTAATGAGTAACTATATATGATTATATTGATACTGAAATAATATATATATACTCCAATACAATTCCACGATCATAGGAACGATATCATCAGTCGTGCGTACGTACGGAATACCGTCTCCACGATGTGATGCGACTCGTTCTACATGATCTTCATTTCATAATGATTATATAAATGAATTGAATGAATGAATATGGTATATAATACACTAATACCATTCTGTAAATGAATTATCTATAACCTAAAGATAAGAATAAGAATTTATTCGACAAAACACGCATAAGAACAAAAAGTTATAAAGACCCGAGTAACAAGTAACAATGAAATATTACTAACAAGAATCTAATAATATGACCATATATGATATCATATAAATATGTATGATTCTGGAATAAGTCAATAACATTATTTAAACCATTATACAGGAGCTTCGGACAAGAACAAAGCAAATTGGACATAAGGTAAGAGAAATATCACAATCTCACTTTTATCCGAGATTGTTTTTACTTTGGTAATTACTGGGGTGTATTTTATCATCCACATCCATGTTCCCTCAATATGTAATATTATTTCCATCATTCTACAATATTTTATATCCAATTTTACCCTTCGGTGGGTTTTTAGTAAAAGATATGAAAGGAATCTTTTGTTGTTTTTCGTACGAGGTACTTTTTGACTTTTCCGACAAAAGTACGAAGAATGTTTTTTTTAACTTATACGGCATGAATGGATTTTTAAAACATTATTTCCAAGAAGCTTCCTTTACAAGTTTTCAAGTTTATTTTTAATCAACTTCTTTTATTTTAAAGTTGTATGACATGTTATGAAAGGAAAAATGTTTTTGAAGAAGAAATGATATTTTCCTCATGAATGGAGTTCAAGTGTTTTATCAAAATTATTTTCCATCTAAGATAATAAAGGGTTCTGTTTTTATCCCTATTATTAAATTGATTTGATCATGTTGTGATGGAATTATTTTTATGAATTCCTTTATCTTATATGAATTTATTTATGATGTCATGATGTTTCAAGAATCCCATTTTTGTTACATGTGTTATACGATGATGTATGATTTATGATTATGTGGCACACATAAGAAAGGATTCATTATAAGATGGGTGGGACCTATATCTCCCTCCAATGCATTGGGTAATGATTTTATATCTCATGAGATAGACATGGCTGGAACGGAAGGTTATTTCGGTTCAGTGATACAGGACTGAAACAAGGAGTGAACTCGGTTCAGAAAGGGACTTTGTCCACTAAGATAGTATTGGCAATGAGTCATGACTAACAAGAAATGATTTTCCATGATTATGTGTGCATGCCACAAAGTTTCAAGTTTTATGTTATGATTATGGGGATCTCATTTTCACTTCTATGATTTATTCCATGTTATGATATTATGATCTCTTTTGCAGGTTTTGATTTTCAAAAAGATATGATATGATTTTTATTTCCTTTATTTTCCCTTGCTGAGCATTTGAGCTCACCCTTTTATGTTTTCTTTTACCCAGGTCAGGAAGATGGATATTAAGTATAATATGCTAAAAGGGACCCTATATATGATGAAATAAATGGGAGACACTGTAGAAGATTTATGAACCAGTTGTTTATGTTTCCCAGTTTCTAAAGACACTATACCTATACGGTCCTTTGTGGTTTTGTCATATGTTGTAATAAGTGTGCTTCAATTTTGAAGTATTAACAATGTATGTAAAGTATGGGTCGTTATAGTTGGTATCAGAGGAAAGGTATAGTCAACCTTTGTAAACTAGGATGTGAAAGCCTTAGTAAGAACCCTAAGGATAAGTCTAAGCATAGAACACAATCTTAGTGTTTTAGAAATGGCCTTGAATAACCTAGGATAAGACCTTAAGCATGAAAATTTTATTCTTGAATTATGTGGTTTCCTATTATAATTAGTGTTGCTCACACTATTCTTCTTGGTTTTAGTCAATGGCTGGAACCCGAAGGAACCGTGTTAATGCGGAATGCGATGGGCAATGCAATGATTGTCCCCCTGAGCAACCAAACGATATGGGAGCTGGAATGCAAAATCTTGTAGCCATGCTCACACAACTTTCTCAAGCTATGAATCATGCAGGATTTCCAAACGAACAAAGGAGGGAGCAACATTCTGTTGAATCCTTCATGAGGCAGCGTCCACCTTCTTTCAGCGGGTCTACTGATCCATTAGTTGCTGAACAATGGATTAGTACTACTGAAAAGATATTTTCAGTTCTTCAATGTTCTGAGCATGATAAAGTCATCCTAGCAGTGTATCGTTTGGAAGGAGATGCGGATCAATGGTGGAATCTTGTTAAGAATACGAGGCAAAGGGATGAAATTGAGTCTATGGAATGGGACGAGTTCAAGAACTTATTTTTCAATAAGTACTTCCCTCGTATTCTCCGAACAAAGATGGAGAAAGAGTTTCTTGAACTGAAGCAAAGGGATGATGAATCTGTTGGTACCTATGAAGCAAATTTTACCAGACTTGCAAGGTACGCTTCTGGTATTATTATCCAACCTGAGAGTAAGATCGATCAATTCTTTAGTGGCTTAAAACCAAGTCTTCGAAGGGCGTTAGCCATAAGGGACTTCAATAGCTACGAGGAAATCGTTCGATGTGCTCTCAAAGTCGAGATGGAGATTGGAGTAACCCATCAGTCACACGGGTTTGATAAGAAGAGGAAGATGGAATTCAAAGAAAAATCTAAAGAGCACACGGAAAAGAAGATGAACTTTCCCTTATGCTCAAAGTGTGGAAAGAAACATGGAGGGAGTTGTCTTAAAGGGACAAGTAAATGTTTTAAATGTGGAAAGGAAGGTCATCAGGCATCTGAATGCCGTGATAATGGGAAGAAGATGTCTAATGATGCAAACAAAGGAAGGGATACACAGAATGAACCTACTACACTTCAATGTTTCAAGTGCAAGGAGATGGGGCATTATGCCAATAAATGCCCAAATCCAAGGGTTGATGATGATGGTCGACGTCAACAAACTCTTAAGGCTAAAGACAAAGGAAAGTCACATGCAATTTCTATCAGCGATGTGGAGTACGATAACGATGTGGTGAAAGGTACACTTACCATCCACTCTAAAGTAGAAAATGTTTTATTTGATTCTGGATCCACCCACTCTTTTATTTCTAAAGAATTTTCTAAGGGTATCACCGTATTACCTCAACAATTAGATGTTGAGTTAGCTGTGACAACACCTAATGGCACAACAGTCGCATCAGAAGTTTATAATTCTTCTCCGATCGAAGTTTGTGGGAAAGTGCTTCCTGCAAATCTTGTGATCCTTCCTTTAGTGGAATTTGATGTGATTCTTGGCATGGATTGGCTTTCTCTACATGGAGCTCATATCAATTGCCAAAGAAGGGAAGTCACATTTCATATTCCAGATCAACCTACGATCGTCTATCAATGCAAGGATGAACATAACCTTCCAGTGGAAATTTCTTCCATCTTATGGGTATTGATTCCACTAAATGAAGGTTATTTATCTCAAATAGTTGGTGAGAAACTCACGATTAAGAATATTCCCATTGTACGGGAGTTTGATGATGTCTTTCCGGAGGAATTGCCGGGTCTTCCACCAAATCGTGAAGTTGAGTTTTCAATAGAACTCGTACCGGGTGCTTTGCCTATTTCAAAGACACCTTATAGAATGGCCCCAATTGAGTTGCAGGAATTGAAGAAGCAACTCCAAGAGAATCTTGATAAGGGATTCATACGCCCTAGTGCGTCACCTTGGGGAGCACCTGTTCTATTTGTTAAGAAGAAAGATGGATCAATGAGACTCTGCATTGATTATCGAGAACTTAACAAGATCACTATCAAGAACAAATATCCTCTCCCACGCATTGATGACTTATTTGACCAACTACGCGGAGCTCAATACTTTTCCAAGATTGATCTTCGTTCAGGGTATCATCAATTAAGGGTCAAAAGGGAGGATATACCAAAGACGGCTTTCCGTACAAGGTATGGACACTATGAATTTATAGTGATGCCATTTGGTCTTACTAATGCCCCTGCTATCTTCATGGATCTAATGAATAGATTCTTTAGAGACTATCTTGATCAATTTGTGGTAGTCTTTATAAACGATATTCTTGTCTATTCAAAGATCAAGGAAGAGCATGAAGATCACTTGAGAATTATATTGAAGACCCTGAGAAAAGAGAAGCTTTATGCCAAATTTACCAAGTGTGAATTTTGGCTTCAAAAAGTTGCATTTTTGGGTCATATAATCTCAAAAGAGGGGATATCTGTGGATCCAGCAAAAACAGAGGTTATCGAAAGATGGTCAAGACCAACAACAGTAACTGAGATCCGAAGTTTTCTTGGTTTGGCTGGTTATTATCGACGTTTTGTAAAAGATTTTTCACGATTATCTAATCCACTCACCAAGTTGACACGGAAAGGAGTTAAGTTTGTCTGGACAGAGGAATGTGAAGAGAATTTAAAGGAGTTGAAAAGAAGGTTATCCAGTGCACCTGTTCTCACACTACCTTGTAGTGGAGAAAGGTTTGTGATCTACAGTGATGCATCCAAGAAGGGATTGGGGTGTGTTCTTATGCAAAATGATATGGTGATAGCTTATGCCTCACGACAGTTGAAAATCCATGAGCAAAATTACCCAACACATGATTTGGAGTTGGCTGCGGTAATCATTGCATTAAAGATTTGGAGGCATTACCTTTATGGTGAAAGGTGTGATATTTATACTGATCATAAAAGTTTAAAGTATATTTTCACACAAAAGGAGTTGAATATGCGTCAAAGAAGATGGTTGGAGCTGATTAAGGATTATGACTGCTCAATCCATTACCACCCTGGGAAAGCAAACAAGGTGGCAGATGCATTAAGTCGACAAGACCATGCTAGTTTATCCATGATGAGGATCACAAAAGATCCAATATTTATGGATTTACAAAGGATGGATCTTGGAATTATAATGGAAGGGGAAAAATCTTATCTTTCTCAAATGAATGTTCAACCATCTATACATGTGAAGATTAAAGAGGCACAGAAAGAAGATGTCGAGTTACAAAAGAAGGTGAGAAATGTTCCTGAAATCAACCTTGATTGTGATGGGATAATAAAGTTCAGGAATCGGGTTTGCGTTCCTCCCATCCCCGAATTAAAGAATGAGCTACTGGATGAGGCTCATAGTTCGTCATTCTCTATTCATCCTGGAAGCACGAAGATGTATAGAGACCTGAAAGAGTACTTCTGGTGGGATGGCATGAAAAGAGATGTTGCTGAATATGTCTCTCGATGCTTGGTTTGTCAACAAGTTAAAGCTGAGAGACAGAAGTCTAAGGGGATGTTACAACCATTACCCATACCCGAATGGAAATGGGAAAACATCACTATGGACTTTGTCACAGGACATCCTAAAACATCCAAAGGCAATAATGCTATCTGTGTCATAGTTGATCGTCTTACAAAGTCTGCACACTTCATTGCTATTAGAGAGGATTTCTATCTAGATCAGCTTGCCATGATATATGTAAAGGAAGTGGTATGATTGCATGGAGTACCACTTTCTATTATATCTGATCGAGATCCGAGATTTACCTCAAAGTTCTGGCGAAGTCTTCAGCATACTCTGGATACAGAGTTGAGTTTCAGCACTGCTTATCATCCCCAGACAGACGGTCAGTCTGAGAGAACAATTCAAACCCTAGAAGATATGTTGAGAGCTTGCTCTATGGATTTCAAAGGAGGTTGGGATCAACACCTACCTTTGGTGGAATTTTCTTATAATAATAGCTTTCACTCCAGTATTCAGATGGCTCCTTATGAAGCTCTCTATGGAAAGAAATGCAGGACTCCAACTTGCTGGGATGAAGATGGGGAAAGAAAGCTATTAGGACCTGATCTCATTGATGAAATGGCAGAAAAGGTTAGATCTATTCAACAACACATAAGAGCAGCTCAGAGTCGACAGAAAAGTTATGCCGACAACCGAAGAAAAGACCTAGAGTTTGAAGTGGGCGATATAGTGTTCTTGCGAATATCTCCCTGGAAGAGGGTTATGAGATTTGGAAAGAAGGGGAAGTTGAGCCCTAGATATATCGGTCCTTTTGAAATACTGGATCGTGTTGGGAAGGTAGCTTACCGATTGGCGCTTCCACCGAATCTCTCTCAAGTTCACGATGTGTTCCACGTATCTCTCCTAAGAAAGTACATACCAGATCCTTCACATGTACTCAGCTCAGAAGTTGTACCGCTGGAGCAAGATCTTTCTTATGAAGAACAGCCGATAGAGATTCTGGATCGTAGCGAAAAAGTCCTACGAAACAAGACCACTCGCTTGGTGAAAGTTTTATGGAGGAACCACCAACTTGAAGAAGCTACATGGGAGCTTGAGGATATGATGAGGGAGAAGTATCCTCATTTGTTTGTTACAAAGTGACGAATTTCGAGGGCGAAATTTTTTTTAAGGGGGGTAGAATGTAACACCCGAGACTTTTATGTTATATAAACCATCAAAGGAATCTTTTTCTACACAACACTTGCTTGGCTTGCTTTGCACGCAATCGCGACCTTCCTCGATAGCTTGCGTCGTACGCAATACCGAGTTTCACTAAACAACAATATGCTATTAAAACTAGCTGTTATGAATAGTAATAACCACTTTTTAAAATTTTATAAATTTTATTTTTCAAAATGGACTTCATTTTTGGACTCATAATATCGAAATTAGCCTAGGGTGAAATTTTGGTATTTTTCTGAAAACTTTCAATTTTTGATGAATAGTGAAACCACTAATTGGTAGGTTAAAAATTGAATTTTGCATAAAACTTAATTTTACCGCTTCTGTGAATGGAATTTCAAAAATCCGAGAGACACGGTTAATATCAAGGACTAAAATGTGGTTCAATGAGATGAAAATAATTTTTGTTGAATAGTAACTTTTTACTATTTTTACCGCGGTTAATAGTAAATAGGGTAACTAAGGGTAAATATGATATCAATATTACCCTAACACATGTCCTAATTCTATTGTACAAGTGTAATTCGATAAAAAACAAACTTAGGAGTAAAATATGACCATTTAGGCCCACTTGGATTAGATTAGGACATTTATTATTAATTTATTTAAAGAAGGGTTAAAATAGTTAAAATCAAAGTTTAATAAGTAAATCATTTTTAATATGGGGTTATACATAAGATAAATTCGATTGTAAATATTCATTAGAAATCTAAAAAAATTTCCTACATGATGGTATTTTATTTGTAATTTTTAGACATCAAATAATTTAATTTATTTATGACACAAAGATGATGCAGTAATTATCTTATTAATGAAATATTGACAAAATTGATAATATAAATACCAAAATAAATGTAATTTAAGACTTTTTATGAATTCCACTAATTTTCTAGGTTACTATGATATATTATTATTGATTTAATCAACTTGGTTTGAACAAATAATTCCGTTATGACTTTCACAAAAATCATATATCAAATAGTGTCAAAATTGACACAAAATAGTTTTTAAATCAAATATTATATTATTAATTGTTATTTTATTCCTAAAAATCTAAGGTTCGGCCAAATGACTTAGATAAGGATATATATATTAATAATAAACAATTTGGGGTTCTTTTGGCATGTTATAGTAAGTGTATTAACCATATAGTGAAAGAAAACAAAAAGACACGGTAAAAGTTAAATTAATTAACTTAGAGTTAAATCTAACTGATAAGGTTAAAATAATACCCTAAACTTGTCTAAATCCTATTGGTTGATAGGATTTAGACCCTTCCCCACTTTAGCTTCGAAATAAGACCCTTTGTAACCATTATAAACCGATTTTGACTTTAATATAAAATAATATTTTGAGATATTCCTAAGGTGCCCCTCTCCTCCCTTATAAAAGGGCACCTCCTCCCCCTCCTCCTCACACCAATTTGAGCACTCAAGCTCGGCCAACCCCTGACATTTTCTCCTATCCACTTCCCTAGAATAATCCTAGAGGTCCTGGTCTTCTCCAAAGACCAATCTTAGTTCCTTAAGTGGGGATTCAAAGAGGCGTTCCAAAGAAGAGGTAATATCCATTACCGATCTTTTCAATTTCTTTCTTCTTCAACTTCTTCTTCTTTAGTTGTTTCATGATAAAGTAATAACATCAGTATTAATTACATACTGATATGTTATTATAAATATGAAACAACCCTAATTAATCTTCTATCCATCCTACGGAAAAATGAAATCACCGCGCGTGCGTACGTACGGAATACCGTCTCCACGCCGTGGTGTAATCTATTTTCCACCATCACCTTACAAGGATGGGTATAATGGTGTAATGAGTAACTATATATGATTATATTGATACTGAAATAATATATATATACTCCAATACAATTCCACGATCATAGGAACGATATCATCACTCGTGCGTACGTACGGAATACCGTCTCCACGATGTGATGCGACTCGTTCTACATGATCTTCATTTCATAATGATTATATAAATGAATTGAATGAATGAATATGGTATATACTACACTAATACCATTCTGTAAATGAATTATCTATAACCTAAAGATAATAATAAGAATTTATTCGACAAAACACGCATAAGAACAAAAAGTTATAAAGACCCGAGTAACAAGTAAAAATGAAATATTACTAACAATAAGCTAATAATCTGACAATATATGATATAATATAAATATGTATGATTCTGGAATAAGTCAATAACATTATTTAAACCATTATACAGGAGCTTCAGACACGAACAAAGCAAATCGGACCTAAGGTAAGGGAAATATCACAATCTCACTTTTATCCGAGATTGTTTTTACTTTGGTAATTACTGGGGTGTATTTTATCATCCACATCCATGTTCCCTCAATATGTAATATTATTTCCATCATTCTACAATAGTTTATATCCAATTTTACCCTTCGGTGGGTTTTTAGTAAAAGATATGAAAGGAATCTTTTGTCGTTTTTCGTACGAGGTACTTTTTGACTTTTCCGACAAAAGTACGAAGAATGTTTTTTTTAACTTATACGGCATGAATGGATTTTTAAAACATTATTTCCAAGAAGCTTCCTTTACAAGTTTTCAAGTTTATTTTTAATCAACTTCTTTTATTTTAAAGTTGTATGACATGTTATGAAAGGAAAAATGTTTTTGAAGAAGAAAGGATATTTTCCTCAAGAATGGAGTTCAAGTGTTTTATCAAAATTATTTTCCATCTATGATAATAAAGGGTTCTGTTTTTATCCCTATTATTAAATTGATTTGATCATGTTGTGATGGAATTATTTTTATGAATTCCTTTATCTTATATGAATTGATTTATGATGTCATGATGTTTCAAGAATCCCATTTTTGTTACATGTGTTATACGATGATGTATGATTTATGATTATGTGGCACACATAAGAAAGGATTCATTATAAGATGGGTGGGACCTATATCTCCCTCCAATGCATTGGGTAATGATTTTATATCTCATGAGATAGACATGGCTGGAACGGAAGGTTATTTCGGTTCAGTGATACAGGACTGAAACGAGGAGTGAACTCGGTTCAGAAAGGGACTTTGTCCACTAAGATAGTCTTGGCAATGAGTCATGACTAACAAGAAATGATTTTCCATGATTATGTGTGCATGCCACAAAGTTTCAAGTTTTATGTTATGATTATGGGGATCTCATTTTCACTTCTATGATTTATTCCATGTTAAGATATTATTATCTCTTTTGCAGGTTTTGATTTTCAAAAAGATATGATATGATTTTTATTTCCTTTATTTGCCCTTGCTGAGCATTTGAGCTCACCCTTTTATGTTTTCTTTTACCCAGGTCAGGAAGATGGATATTAAGTAGAATATGCTAAAAGGGACCCTATATATGTTGAAATAAATGGGAGACAATGTAGAAGATTTATGAACCAGTTGTTTATGTTTCCCAGTTTCTAAAGACACTATACTTATACGGTCCATTGTGGTTTTGTCATATGTTGTAATAAGTGTGCTTCAATTTTGAAGTATTAACAATGTATGTAAAGTTTGGGTCGTTATAATAATCCTCCATATGTTTTCCTCACATTGTTTTCTTGAATGACTATATAGTGGTGGTTTGATTATCGAATCATCCAAAGAACTAGGAAAGGTTTACATGACCAGCACCAATAGAATATGGTTATCCCACAACCACTACACATGAAACAATCGTTTACTCCTCAAATTCATTAATTAATAACCCTCATGTCTAGTAGAAACCCTACCTCGTGAAGTTATGACATCTGGTAAACAAGTACGACATTATGAAATTGATGTTAGTTTCTCTATCCATTCTCTTGATCCTTGATGTTACCCAGAGTTCAAAATTATGCAGAAAGGAACTCATTAAAGCCCTTTAAATACCATAGATACATAAGTCACTTTATATGAGGTCCATTGAATTGAAACCATGTTAGTGGAATGCCACGTCACGATATAGTTCGCAAAGCATTACGAGGAAGAGGTATTCCAAGGGAACATGTGTCCCCTAAATTATTTGGGAAGACTCAATAATGTAGACTTATTATGGGATCAATGTGACAGTGGTTCCATGATCAAACACAAGATGGTTTATACCGTTTCCCATTTGTATTTAAAAAATGGTATTTACCTCTTACATAGTTTCGTAGTGAAATTGATAATAAGCATGATAAAGGATCTCTTAGGAAGATCATGATCAAATACAATTTTGGGTATCTCAGATTTGATGTTGAGTTTATGGTGGCCCCGCATGACACGACATAAAATTTAATTCATAGAGACAACAATATATGGTATTACCATCAACATTCCATCAATTCCTATGATACATAATTGATGGAAAGTTCAACATAATAAATGGTAATAGATCCCCCTTTCAGACATATGAAGACACGTATTTGGAATAAGTTTTCTATAAAAGAGAAGGAAAAAAACTGATTGTGAATTATGAAATTCAAGTTTGAACTCCCAATAACATGAGGATCACACCTATAGATCCATGTACTAAGAAAAATAGTTAATAAATGCTCCCCATACATATATTGGTGGTGATTGACCTAGTTTCAGATTACTGATCCACAAACCCATCCCGCGTTACACATTAATAGTGTTATAGAGCATCAGATCAGACATATATCTACAATTACCCAAGTGGTAGGAGATAATAGTGTATAATCTTGAGGCATGTTCAACCATTAGAGTGACCTAGATTCCTTCAAATTGCTACTTCTATCTAAAAATGCCTCCATAAACTCACAAGTTGATGACCTCAACAACTACCCTCATACATTTAGGAGTGGCATATCCACCACAATTGATTAGATCATATTGGTGAATATGGAAATACATGTGGGCCCACATCATACACTTATTATTTTGGTCATTCATCTAAAATAGAAAGTGATTTATATTGAATTTATGATATAAAACTAATATGTGTTCTCTAGTAACTATAAATAAGTTATACCAATATTCATAAATGTGTCTAACCAGCATCTCATCGTACCATATGGGCATAGAGGCTTTATGGTAGTAGCTAAGAAGATTCACCATTGTCATGCAACTAATGTAGAGGTAGATGCTTAAAAATTGATCATATCTAGAATTTTTTGAGATGTAAAATGCACAAGATAGATCACAAAAATAATCTTATAATGAAAAAATTACAGAAATTTTAGGATCTACCTCAACTTCAGAGTCCTTATTGACAATTTTCCAACGTAACATCTACCATTGATGATAAATAAACATTTTATTGATGAAACTACTAGATTTTAAGACAGTTCATTCATATGCGGGGTTTTAGGGTGAAATCAACTAAAAATGCACCCTAAAGATTAATACCACAGTCCCTTCAGAGCGACTCAGGGTATTTTTTCTATTAGGTAAATCACTTTGGAATAATGAACACCCACATAACATTCAAATTCACTATTTATCACATCATTGTAACTTTTTTATAAATAAAAGGGAAATATTATGTAGATGCCCTAGTGGTAAAATACTAAATGTGATGTGATCAATTCAAGAATCCCCAAGTTGTCTTTGACCAGCTATGATAGAATAGTATGATGACGCATCCACTGAAATGCACATCTGGGGAATCATCATGTACGTTACATGGATTTTTGGTATGCTACTTTAGAAATAAGTTTAACCGAGAGAAGAGTGATTATATAAAGTAAATGTAACCACTATAAGTATCAAATAGTTTAATGTAATATATTATAACCTCAAAAACATTTGGAATTTCACATACAATATGGAATGAAAAGATATCCCCTTCAAAAATATATTTTAAAAGGTAATCACTTACAATTGGGAGGACGAATAAAGAAACCAGTAGAATGTATGACAATTTATTTACTCCACCTAGTGGTTCAGATTTTTCTTGTGTAAGGTATTGCAGTTATCTTATATATGGAATTTATAGAATGTTTACTAGGTTCCCTTTTGTACATGAATACTATGTGGGATATATTAAAATTCCATGCTACCTCATCAAAACAATTCATTATGTTTAGATTATATATTATGATGTCGAGAAGAACTTCCATACAGTCATATTTATAGTACATAAGTTGAGACTTTACAAATAGCACCAATATGTACATTTAATATTTATAGTTGAAATTTTAACTTATATAACCCCATGTAATAATTTTTTTAGTAAGACATCACAGGTTTGTGACAATTTTATTTTTACATTAAATAAAAATTTATTAATGTCCTTTTCTTACCCAAGTGGCTCCATGGGGTCCCCAAGTTTACCCATGGATTATCTTGGTCATCCATGACTCATCCAATAAGGTTAGTACAAGTTTCAATATATTTTCATATATTTTATAATATCATTTTTACCTTAAATTTCACTAATTACCTTTAATCGCGATTAATAAAACATAAAAGTTATTATTCACTAAAAATTATTTTAATCCCATTGAACCAAATTTTACATCCTAATGACAGCCATGTATGTCGGATTTAGGAAATTTAATTCATAGAAGTGGTAATGTTTCATTTAAACGAAAAATCAGTTTTTTAACTACCACTTAGTGGTTTCACTATTCATAAACAATTGATGTTTTTCAGAACAATGCCAAAAATTCACCCTAAGAAATAATTGATATTACAAATTCAAAAATTATGTCTATTTTACAATATTCTATACATATAGGTTGCATTAGTTAATTTTATAATTAATTCCCACTGACACAATAAATCGGGTTTTTTAAGAAACAATGTATATCAAAATATTGACAATTGTTTATGTCCAATTTCAAACTGAAATTAATTATAATGACCACCATTGGATAAAATGGTAAAACAATATTCTAATTATACTTTAAAACCAGTCAAGAGTATAATTTATCACAATAAAATATTTTCATTAAAAAACTTTTTTTAAGTATTTATCACTATTCATCGAAAATTGGAAGTTCTCAGAAAATTATAAAAATTCAACTTAGGGTAATTTCGATATTCCGAATACAAAAATGGAGTCCATTTTGATATATAAAATTTATGTAATTTCAAAAAAGTTGGTATTACTATTCATAACATCTATTTTGATTCGTCGTAGTGTGTTAGAATCTCGAACTTGCGTAAAATACAAGCTATTGCATTATTGAAAGAGAAGCGTATCATGGAATATTGGGGTGTTACACCTCCTATCACCATTAACGCATCCTATTTATAGTATTTCCTCCCCTCAAACAAATTCATCTTAATGTGCATGATTGATTTTCTCCAAAAATCTATATATGGCCATCATTTGTTAACCAAAATCATGTTCCATATAGTCAAATAAAAACTATATTATATAGTTAAAAAATTTTCCTCCATTAGATATCCCTTAGGGATGATGAACTATTTATTACCATATGAATGAAATTAATGGGAGTGGGTTAAATGGGAGATGGTAAGTTTTACATTATTATATTTTTCACATCCATTTATAGTTACCAACATTTTGTCCTAGAATATTCAAAATTCCAATGTAATCCTCCAAATATTGAACCATTTGACGAAAACAAATTTAAAATTGTTAAGATTTATTGGGAGATTAAAAAGATATATCGCGGTATTTGGAGTTATTGATATGAAATAAAATAGTCCAAAAATCACCATATAAAAAAGAGTTCATGTGAGGGTTTCAGAGAAATATATTTAAAATGAAAATCCTTGAAAAATTGGGAAAAATTAAAATAATGAGTACAACCTTAAAAATAGATTTATCTATAGAGAAAAACATATTATTCTAGTAATAATTGTTATGATTTTTCTCCAAAAATTATTTTTATCCAGATTATCCTTGATCGTTTTGCATCAATCATCATTCTCGGTTGAACAACTTAATTGAAGATATCCCCTCAAAAGTATATAGGTTATACAAATGGCCCTAGGAATTTATCATAATAATTTATTTATAGGGGATATTTTGGGACTAAGTTAATAAATGAATAATTTAAATTAAACTATTAATTCAACTAACACACCTGACAATGCTTTCCATCAACCTAACGTCCAATGAGAACCCATTTAATGTCTCAACTAGGGTAAACACCAAATTTCAGAAATATGTATTGTATTATATTTTTCTTCAGAGGTCCATATTAAAGGGATCAATATTTTTTCCATAAATATGAACATCTGTGATATAACATAATGAATATTTTATGTATAACATTACAAAGTATCTCTGAATCTGGGAATATCATGTTGATGTAAATCCTAGTTAAAAAAATATTATTTAAAATATTAAAAACTATTGAAACAAAAAAAAAATTCATTATGTTTTCAATTCCATCACATATTTTTTCAACCAAAATATAATGATAAACAAAAACAAGAGGTAATGAACCTGCATCTAGCTCTCAAGATGTTATGGTGTCTCCTAAATTCTCTAATTCCACCAATGAATTAAAAATAAGGGGATTTTGAATCCGGAAAATATCCCATCCTATCCATCATTCATCACCATAGAGAAAATCTATACGGTGTCTTTATCCTTGAACTCAATCTCATCTTAGTCAATGACATGTGATGGGTCATTCAAATACCTCCTATACTGAAACAAAAATAAGAGTTAATAAACTCTTATAACATTTAGGGTAAGTATAAGTGGATTGAAACCTCACCAACAAACAATATGATCAAAAAAACTAATAAACATAGGGATAGTTTTCATCCATGACTGAATATCTACAATCCCCTTAAATGGTTGACTCCAAGGAAAACAATATCTAACTACTCTAACTCTGAAGGAATAAGTATCCAGTCTTTGTATTATTAATATATTATATTGAATGTAATTCCAAGATATGTGATAATAAGAACTACCTCTATCATTACATACATCATATCTATCCCAATGAGATATCTCTCATGAATCTCAGTAACGTACAATGGTGGCCTCCATAGACAACTGTACCAGGGATCAAAAGATTCCATGTATATAATGTATCAATTTTTATTTTTATAAGAGAACTATGATAATGGAAAATGTTACTACATGTTCTAAACATTTCATGACATGTAGGATGTCACAATGTCTTCTAAAAAATAGATAGTCTTCTTGGTAAGCCATATTTATAGGGATAAAATTCCATGATCATATGTAATAGGGTTTAGAAAGAATTCAGTAGGCCTCCCCACTGGAGTGATGTGAATGGAGAATCATGGTAAAATATGATCATTGTGGGTAGCCAATAATGAAAGACAACATATCTCATATAAAACATCCCCAAACTACCAAATAAATATTGATCCCTAATAGAGATAATGAGTATTGACATGATGTGATGGTCAATAATCAGACAAAAAATATTATAGAATCCTTATTTCCATGAATTCCCTATGAAGAAGACAATAGTTTTCAAATACAACAAGAACTCCATGATCATAAAATTCTTATTGAAACCTTCTAGAACATGATACATATATTTTAGATTTTGAAATTTGAGAAATCAATAGATAAACTAACTGACATTGTAACTCATTGAATCCCACGAAATACAATAATATATATTCTTATACATTTTTTTCACACCCATACATTAAACTTATTGGAATGTGTGAAACACTCTCATCAAATTCACCTAAATCATGAACAGATCCACTGCGCATCCATTGAAATTGATGATGTCGTTCCCTCAATCCAAAAATTCCTCCCCTAAAATTTATGAGTATATTCAATAATTTATAACATCATAGTTGATGTATGAAGTGGAATAAAAACGATTTCACTGAATAAGATATTTAGTCACCATGTCCAAATGAGGAATAAATTAACCTATCCTCCTCCATGGCCAACTGCAATGGGGAAAAATACTCCAACTCCACCCCTACTAGGTGATACAACATCTTCATTCATTGGGAATGTTCTAACTTGTTTCACTTCTAAATATTGAAGTATATAATGAATTCATAATATTTTTTATACAAATAAAAACACACCTATATCATGTTAATTTCTATGTTTTTAATGTTATAAACGATACATTAATGATCAGTGTAAATAAAAGAAATCTAACCTATATAAAATTACCTCGATATTTTAAATGTTAATTATACTAATAGAAACTATATGTTGTAATTCACATAGTTGTACTAATTGGTTCTCAACTACCTTTACCCATATGTGATAACATCTTATATTCAAATCAATACACAAAATATAACATATTTGGATTCAGAAAAATATATTATGTTCAAAGCAATCACCTTTGGAAGTCTTAACATTGGATAAATGAAAAAACTCATCTTTAGATGCTCAAAGGCACCCCGTCACTTCATATTCCTAGTCAACTACTACCCTATATCTATAATGGTCATCAATAGAGATGATATCCTTGATAAGTCTTCCAAAAACCATATTTTTTTATCCATTTAAGATAAGAAATATTTTCAACACATTTAATATCGACGGTGGATCCAAAAGGAGTACCACCTTTGAATCCATTCCCATAAAACCCTCAAGGATAGGTGGATAACCCATGTATGTCCTCAAAATAAAATAAAAAATTCCCTGGTTGGAGATATAGGTTATAAAATTAATGAAATAAAATATTCAATTAATTCACATATTGTACCCATGAATTAATTACATTGACTGATTATGAGACACTATCCATCATTTTATCACACCTAGCATATAAATTTCGTTTGGAAATAAAAATGGTATTATATTTTCCATATGACTTCATAATCATTTGGAACCCCATTTAATAATTATAGATTCATATTAATCTTATAATATATTTAATATTTTTAACATATCAATATTAGGCCTCTTTAGGGACCACATTCATATACGGACTCAGTAGAAGGCTCCAAAATTAAATTTTAAAATAATTTTAAATTCACATTTTGAAACAATATAGTCGTTACACAATAAGGGTATGTTTTCTTATTGTAGTTAATTTTTTGGTTGTTTGGAGAAATGGGGTTGGGTTGTGATCCTAACGAGACTGAGCATATCTCATAAAATGTTTCCATGAGAATTAGAAGATGACTCTCAACTTTTGGTTGATGAATCAAATTTCACCATGTTCCCATCTCCCTCAAAATATCTTATGAATGGGTTTCTTATGTAAATATTTTACTATTTGAGGTAATATGTCCATCCATCAATGAAAATTATAATTTATAATTAAACATAACTTATAATAATCATACTAGTCACTATAAAATGACTACATTATCACCATTTAATATTATTAATGGTCTTTTAAATCCATCCTAATATATTTTATAATTTGTATAAAATTACCAATTTAGAGCTTCTGTTGTTAATATCTAGACTAAATAATAATTAATTTAATCATAGAAAATATAAAATATAATATTAAAATGTGGGTCATTATATTATTTCATCCTTCTTGAATTTATCTATCTAAATTTCTTTTTTACATAATAACATATGAGGTAACTTATATTTCATCACTTATTATTGTTGACTTATTTCAACCTCAAACTTTTGATTATTAAAACCCCTTTTACATTGTTACATGGATATTATTATATAATTTTTTTCAAATGATATAAACACATCGCCATATAACCTTAATATGAATAGTAATTCTATATTGATACCACCTATGGACTCATTACATGTGAGGGTATTAATATATACTTATTAAAGAGGAATACATGAAAAAAAGTATTTTTTTATAGGATATGTGGTATTTCAATTCAATTTTCAGTAGATCTAAGGTGATCAATGATTTAATGGGGGTAATGTATAATTTAATAAACATTCCCTTTCTCCTAATTCTCATGAATTTTTCCATGGTGATTTTTGAAGAAATATATTATATTGGACATTAAACTATATGTCATAGAATTTATATTATTTATAGAAATTATTTAGTATTTCTCTAGGTACCACATGTCTTGGAATATTATTTAATCTATTTAAAAAAGAAAAAAATGATTGGATCTCACCAAAATTCTATCACCAATAATATAATTGAACATTAGAGACTTTCACCTATTTATATGTAGATCCATAAGAAGTTACCATTTGAAGGGTATAATTGAAACAATTTTTATTCGAAAATTCCCCAATGGGATGTTTCTAATCCTATATTCCTTGATAATTCAATGAAAAACAGTTCATAAAGTACTCTATAGTTTAAATAGTTCTTTTTTAATAAACATCTATCTATGGGCGATGAACAGTTTTTAAACTAAAAAATGTTTAAAATTACTACTAGAGGAATCTCCAAAATATTGAGTTAAACCATAAATCATGATCATAAAAAATGTAGAGTGTCAGTTCATTATGTCTTCCCACATGACTTATTTACATCTCGTTATGTTATTCTGGAAATATATCATCATTGATCAAAATAAAATATACCTAATTTGTATGGAGGATGTCTACCACCACGATTATGTTATTGAAAATAGATTTCCTATAGAGTCATGTGGGAAAATTTATGGTTCTATATCCCCTTTTCCATATTTCTATATAAAATGGTTTCCTTAGGCCCTTAGACTTACACTATATTGAGTTGACTTTTTGTAATATAATGCAACATGATAAAAATATTAAATCTCCTTAATCAGGTTGTCAAATAGTATGTACTTCTTCAACTATATATAAATATCTCTTAATTCAATATGAATATATAGTATGAGAAATTTGTATCATCAACATGTTCTCTTTCCAGTTCATATTTTTATGGGACACATATCTAGGTAAGAAAACCATATAACAACATTTGTAGAAATGTTTAACTCCAGAACTGTCACTGCCATTTTATATAACACCTCGTCATCATTCTAGAAAAACTTGACCCTCTATATAATGGATGGTGGATCATTTATTTTGTAAATGTGTGACTAATATCATAATATTTATCACATTTCAATCATCCATTTTTTATGAATATTTGATAACCTACAATCCTCATTATATATATGGTTTTATTAACCATTGATTAACCTTAATCTTCCACGTTGTTTTCACTCAAAAAAAGATAATTAATTGAAAATTTATTATCTATTATCAGATCAAATGTCTTTTATTGGTACATAATGTTATCCTTTTGTTTTAATACCTAATTTATTCTTTTATTCTCCATAAACATGTACCACCTCTCTTCATAGAGATACATTATCCATGTATTTAGATTGAAAATCACTAAAATCAATTATAGATCATGCGTTGGACATTTTTCACATGGATCATTTTTTGGAGGAAGTCATAGGATTCCACTCTATTATATATTATGTGTTAAAAACCTAATACAAACTTGGATGTATAATTTTTTATCACAAGTGCTTCCCCACTGGTAAGAAAATTAAACATATTTTCTATGATTAGCCTCTTATTTAACTCATTAAAGAAGTATTAACATTCATTATTCTATAAATAGTCATCCCCTTAATTGACATCTTAGTTGGTGATAATATTCCCAAATAATGTTTATTGCTCTATACAAAACACTCATTTACTATAAAAAACATAAAACACTTCCTTTCACATTTTATCTAGTACATCATTAAAATAATCCTCAAATTTCTTCTATATTCTAGAATATATAATATCACCATCCATAAAAACTACAAATAATGTGTTATGTAAATCCCAATGGATTATTTACATTATTTCCTTTAAGATATTTGTTTCATTAATGAGTGTAAATGGAATTACTATTACCTCATATTCCACATACAATATTTGAAAATTAGTATTGGTTATACCTTTCTTCATATCCTTTACAAGATAATATTTAATGGATGATCTAGTATATGGAATTACTACTCTCCACATAAATGATCAAACACGTAATTATTATATATAAGATAATAGTTATTCATTTTTAAGAATTTGTTTAGATCATGACTATTAATCTGGATGTACATTTGTCTATCATTATTATAGAAAAATTGGACAAATGCACCCCAATGTGAAACCAGTGTCCATATAATCAATTAATCCAAATTCACATATAGTTTCTACCTATACTCTTTAAGTTACACTGTATACATTTTATAATGATTGTTATTTTTTATATATTCTTCTGTTATAAGATCAATTTATAACATAATATAATATCTTAGTGGATGAAAAAAAACTCAATTTGAGAAACACAACTATGGATTTCATTTCAATGGGAATGTCATCAATGGTAATAAATTTTTTGGTCTAAATAATTTGATCCAATTATCCATTCTCATTATATAATACTAATGATATTTGAGATAATGATACTAAATAATATTTCACATCGTCCATTCACAAGAATTGGATAAGAGTGACATTTCTGATAAAATTGATGAATTCCTTCACATGGAAATTTATGATGTCTCTTTATAATGAATTCTAATCCTGAAAATAAATAGTTAATAATAATAGTAATGGGTGTATTATATGTTTTTCATGGAAAATAACACCAAATTTTTTACATGGGATGAGTTGAAAACATGGTATGAAAAAATTGATAAATATAATGAAATCCTCAGCAACTAATATTACATGATTCAAGGTGTTTTAATAATTATAAGAATTTTTTTATATGAATTCATATATTAAACCATATTTATAAATTATATTCCCAATCCATGAATGAATTTATAGCTTACCAGCCACTATTATTTTGTTGGGATCCACATCAGCAGTAGGGATGGAATTAATTTCCCTCTATATAGTCCATGGAATTTTTATTAATAAATTATCATTGAAAACCATTCTCTTAGTACATTTATTTTTATAATTTCTTTGTTACAAGATGTTGAAAAATTTGATAAAATGTTAGTGGTTAACTAGAGCGTTCAATTTATCCATCACATTGGTTAGTCTCTCCTATATAATTAATTAGACAAATTACCTTCCTTTAGGTAACAATATCGTTTTCCCCATTAGGCTATTTATAGAACGATTCATCACACACTTTTTACATGTGATATGTTGTAATTACATTCATCCATTACATTTCTACATCGCACTAGAATAGTTTTTATCTATTTTTTAATTCATATATTGTAAAACATAAAACTAGTGATATTCCTCAATTACTATTTTAACAATGACGGAAAATTAAAATATTTTCACATATCGAGGAAATAATATAATTTCTAATGATTTTTATATAAATTTCATTATCCCATAAAATAAGTTATTAAAATTACTTCAGTGGGAGATGAAAAATCCAGAGTTTTTTTGTAAGTCTTCTGATGTTCACCTCATAAAAAATGAATTAATTTGTTCCTTTTGTATGATTCGATGGAAATTCATATCTATTTTATGTAATAGTGTGTAAGATATAATTTATCAAAATACATTTTTCCAAATTCATTCCACAATGTCAATTCGATCAACTCCTTAGAATTCAATTTTTTCATGAAATTATAGAATTGATCAAATTATTAGTAATTATGATAAATAATGATTACAACCATATAATTGTTATATCTATGATTTTTGGACATGACTAGGTCAAGGGATTTGATATGTTATTCCTCTATCAATATATAGAATGATCGAAAAAAAAATTTGGGTTTATTTAAAAAAAATATCTAAATTTATACATTCTATTTCCTATAGAGATATGTTTTTCGCCTCAAATTCATATTTCTTTTCATAACATGATTTTATGTAGTAATAATCTCCCTAAAGTTCCTCATTCATTCTCCCATAAATTTGGGATTCTTATTTGGTTTATCATCATCTTTCCCTCACACTTATTGTTTACTCGGTTCCTCCTATTTCCCTGTAATAGGTATATTAAGTATACTATTATATTTCATATTTCATAATTTGTTAATAATATAAAATGAAACTTTAGAAAATTATCTGGATAAATCATAAATTAATTAAATTACATGACATAAAAATTCCATGGTTTTAATTACTGTTTTCCATTTTGAGTATCGTAAAAAAACATTATCATTTTCCTTCCCTTTATAAGTGTAATTATTTTAATTTTGAATTTAACACTATATTTGCCAAAATATTTTCAATATAGGTGTGAATTAAGTCTACTTTCATTCAATATGTGAGGATAAAATCAAATCCCAATGCTCCATTTTTGTTGATATTAGACATATGTGCAACTATTACGAGGTTGTTATAACCCGTATGTACAAAAAATTCTAGATACTTAATAAGGGACTAATAAAAATAATAAATTAATATATTTAATAAATGTAACTAAAATGGAATATGGATAAAAGTCGTATTAAATATAAAATTTAATTTTTTGTAACATAAATATACAATATTGAAAAATAAACAAAAAAGGGCTACTGTCGTTGGTATACTGACTATGTAAAAATATAAATGAAATTAATTATTATTTAATTAAATATCAGTAATGAGATAAAAAATAATATTATGGACAAAAAAATACTAGGATATGAAGGATAAAAAAGAGAAAATAAGGGTAGGAAAAAACCATAGTATGAGAATAAACTTGATAAGTAATCATAAAATTTGAGTGAAATGTGTAACATTGTGTCATAAAAGAGAAATATCATGGTTAATGACATATTAGAATAAGATAAAATGGAATCAAAGGAAAATTAATTCAAAATAAATTTTGATGAAACTAAAAACATTACATAATAATAATTGAAGGATATATTCCACGACAACATTTCATAGAAGATACACCCCCATGTAAGATCATTATTAGTACCTAATTTCACACATATTGTCTCATGAGAATTTTTTACATAATAAATTATAGTTCTATCTGGGTTATTCTATTTAAATATTCATGATTATTAAAAAAATACATAAATCATGAGGTAAAAATATAAGATTTACACATGGAAATAAATGAGTTACATAATCATTTCTGATGTAATAATGAAATGTGATTTATTATTATTTTAATTTGAGAAATGATCATAAGTAAATTATTACCGTATTAATGGATGGTATAAAAATATATGTATATATGTGGGAGAAATATAAATGGAATTTAAAATAATCCCAAAACATTAAACAAATAAATAAATAGAATGTATTGTATATTGAGAATGGTGGTGGCTCCTGCCCTGGTCCCTCCCTAACCAATGGGGGAGGAACCTTTAACAACCGGGAGAGATGCCTCCTATCATTTCATTCTATTCTCAAACCCTGAGTCGTTTATGGATTTTCCTCAGATCCCACTTGGTCTGAAAGTTGTATATTTACTCGATGGTTTCCCTATCCATTCGCTATCGACATTGGAATTTTCGAAGTCCTCAGACCTCTTGAAACACACATTGATCAAATGATTCATTAATCGACGACCCTCAGTAGACTCATTTGATAGGAACGTTTTAGATTCATGGGGTCAGCAAGAGAGGTCCTTGTTGGGTCTTATGGATAGCCGAAAAATTATGGTCCGCTTCACCTCAGAGGCCGATCTCATCAAATCCTGGTCAAGCGCTCCAAGAAGCTTCAATCGTTTCTGATTTCATCTTCTCCGGTGGACCTTTCACTTGCATATGAATTGCGATCCTCCATTGATGGAAATCTGAGTATGTTTCCCCAAACTCCCTCTACCGTTTCAAAATCTGTCCATTCTCTATATGTTAGGAAATCTTTTAGGTAGATACCTGTGTTCGGATAGTCGCACAGAGGCAATTTTTCATCCCTTGAATCCTAGAATCTATGTCGAAATGGATGTGTCACTGGTTCCTTTAGAGTATTTGTGGATCACGATGGGTGAGGAATACCTCTGCAAAAGACGTGCGGTTTTTGAATCCTGGACTGATTATTGCACAAAATGCTAGTGACTAGGTCACTTGAAGGAGGATTGTTGTAGGAAGCCTAATAAAAATTCTATGAAACGAAGTTATACAAGTTGCAGAGAAGCTGAATCTCATACTGAGGGTAATATGAAATCTTCTGGGTTGGTAGATCAATAAGGTGGGTCTGCCAGTCCTCCTAGGGTGTGTGATGGGTCAAGGGAGTTTTAACCTGAGCGGGCTCCCTGAGTTTGTTCTCTGGCGATGGAAGTATTGAATAACCAGGTGAATCTGACAGTGGAGAATGTGTTTACAAGGCATAGGAAAGATCTGGGTGGGCCATCCACTAGCAGTCTTTTGCCATTCAAGGATGCTGGAAGGGAGGTTCAACTGACTGCAACTCATGAAGGTCCAAGGGTGTCTGGGATTTCTTAGATGCTATAGCAGCATGTGGTTTTGTGGAGGAGATTATAGAGGGAGTGGAGGGTTCCAAACATGTTGACCTGAGGTTGGGATGGAAGGGGCTGAATGTGGAGGTGGTCCTTTCAAATGGTGTGGTTTTTCTAGGGGTCGAGCATGCTGGTGTTTCCTCCTGTGAGGAAGTGGTCAGGGGGGTCCATTACTCCATACAGGTGGGAAACCAATTTGATGGCCTCACTATAGAAGTACTGAACAATAACCTTGAAGAATCAAAATGTGCCAATGAGTAAAGAGTGTAGCCTTCCATGGGAGATGGTAAGAGTGTCTCTGATGGTGAAACGAGCCTGTGGGTTAGGAGAAACAGAAGGAGGAATGGCAGGAAGGACTACTCCTCCTTTCCACCTCCTGCGAGGACTCGGTCTGCAAAAAAGAGAGTGGATGAGAGGGTGGCGTGTGAGGCTATATGTAAGATAGAACACCCTAATCAACCCAGATCATGGGGATTAATTATGAGTTCAGTTGATGAGGATAAAGATCAGGTTTTTTATCTCAATTCTCCTGAAGAGAATGCATCCATGATGATGGGCCGGAATATTGAAATCAATCTTAAGGAGGAGAAATATTTTTGGGTTGACAAACATGACTCGATTCTGGTTTCGGGATTCAATCCGGTGTTGTTAAATCTTGAGGAATACATACATGTATGGGATAAAATATCATCATCTTTAGAAGTCTTGTTAACGGAAGTGCCACGTATTCATGTAACAAATATTTCATGGAAGCTACTTAGGGATATGAACTCTATTAGGTTGAAATTTTATATCAATGACTCTATTCTATCATCTTCACACTAATGTTCGGTCTTTCAATTTGATTGAGTGTTTTATTATGAGGACCTATCTTGATGAAGTGGGATAAAATGTGAATTTGGGGTTACGTTCCTAATATTTTTCTGGTTCTACTTCAGATGAAGTTTAGAGAACGAGTTCACCACTTCAGCATGGCACTTGGACTCTGAGAGGGTATGGACTGGCCAACGAGATTATGCATGTGCATCTTTGCACGGGACCGTCTGAATGCTCTTGTCTTGGTGGCGGACCCATACACGATGGAAATGGTGGGGAAAGGTAGAATCTTTATGTTCATGGGAAATTTCTATATTTTATTTGGTTGTTATGCTGGACACTACGGTTTCTCACATTCCTTACAAAGTGATTTGATACGAAAATAAAAAATAATTTTCAATCAGTAGATTGAAAATGGTACTAAACCAAAATTCTATTTTTAGATAGGTTTGTTACCTCGATCATGACATGTAATGTTTGTTACTTATTATTTTTAGTGATAAATTTATGATAATTATTTCCTTATACATAAAAATATTATTATTTATTTATCCTTATAATATTAATTTTTACGATGTCATTTTTCTTTAACAATTCAAATAATTTCATGTCATCCATTTTGATGAAATATGACTCATACATCCTAAATGAATTTAGATTGATAAATATGGATATTGATGTAATTATTCCATCATATATATAATTAATATCAAGAAATAATTATTAAATTTTTACATAATGAATCCTATTAAAATCGACACTAAAATATGGTTCTGATAAATAATATATGTTACATTAATTGAGATGGTATGTCATATGTATGCATGAGTAACCTTTATATTTTCCAAATAATATTTGGTATAAAAGGTATGAATTATTTTATCATTTTAAAATAAAAATAAAATTTTCATAAATATAAAATAATTAAATTAAACAAACATTAATATTCCATTCATGTGATGTGGTATTGGAAAATAATCACATCGCTTCGTATATGTAGTGATCTTCATGGATCCACAAAGCACGTTTTAAAATTTCAATGAGTAGAAGGTTATAAAAATATATGACATTTTAATATTCATTAATGAAATATATTTCATTAATATTATAAATATATATTATATATCCTTATATCCAACCATTAGATGAGGATATGGAAAATGAATTAAATCAGTTCATGTGGTTATTGTCCATCGTGCATACAAATGATTGTTTTATATCCCATTTAATAGAATGGGTGTGGATATATGTTGTGAATTTAATATAATTATATCTACATGTATAATAAAAATTTGGGATTTAAAATAAATTTTATAATTTAATTGGTAATTTTAACCCATATCTATTTTATTTAACAATTTCGTATGCTTGTGTTATCCATTATCAGTGGAATATATATTTAATATTATTAGATTTCATTATGGAAAAATAAAGTTTAAATTATTACCTAATATAAATTTTTCTGATTAAAAATATGTAATACATTTTATGAAATTCAATTCAAATAATTTTCATAATTCAGATAAATATTAAACCACCAAAACATGTCATAAAAAGGATTGTTATAAAAATTGTGTTTAAAACCTAAAAATAAACTTATACTAATTTGATATATTACATGATTCATGTGTTTTTAATTACATAATATATAACTAAAAAATAATCGTGTTACATTAAGTCAAATTAAATGAAAACACAAATATTAAGGTGACATTATTTAATTGAATTGAAATGATAGTTTTGTAAAAAAATTGATATTTACTATTAAATAATAGATACATATTTTCAGGAAATTAAATATATTATGCTTAATATAATTATGAACGAATTATTTTAAAATGTATATCATTTTTTAAAATTAAATCTTTAAATGCCCCTGAGATATATTCTATGAGTTCTTCAAAAAACAATAATAATAATATTTGAAGAAAAACTTTTCTGGAAGCATAAAACGTCTTCAGTAAATATTGGACTAATTATTTTCTATGATTTTTTAAATATAATTATTTTGAAAAGGATATATATATATATATATATATTATATAGTGTTTTTAATAATATTTATATCCATAAATTTAATATATAGGTTATTATATTTATCTTTAAATAATAATATTTTTTGGTTGTTTCGGCTTAGTGCCAAATATCCTATACACCATAAATCTTTGATTGATTCTATAAAATGATTAATTTTTAAAATAATATCCCATAAAATGATATTTTATCCATAAAAGTTTGTATTACATACTATAGAGAAAATATTATATGGTCATTCTACATCATGAATTTTTCTAGTTTCTAGCTTTCTTCTTTATATTTATAGTTCTTCCATTGTAATTTATCATGTTGGGTCACGCTATTGCGTGAAAAGTTTTATATATTTCCTGATATATTCTCCTACTTCTCATCACAGAAATAATAATTTTTTGGTTGTACTAAATATAAATTATATAGAGGTGAGAGATCCTCAATTTACATCCTCAAGAGGGATATATAGAATATATTGTGTACAAACGAAATAGTGGAGGGGGTTATAGTAGATAAAAAAGGTTTTGATTGGATTTATAATCATAAATGGGATTTTGAATATTGGTATTTACTCCTCTTTTATCAAAAATATCATGAATATATACCATATATATATAGAGATAGAATCATTATTTTGATCCTCAAACACCATCACTAATTGATGATTTATTTAATAACACATCTATCGACCCTAAGTTGCCCTGATGAGTTGTTGAATGTTCATGAAATATTCATCCATTTCCCTATCCATTTCCAGAACCAATATCATACATTCAAAAACACAATCCCACGAATCAGGTGTGTTACATACCTTCCAATAAAGGTCCACATAATGATCCCTCTATATTTATGAGAGAAACATATTATTTTATGAGAACTAAATTGGAGGAATATTTGTATCAAATAATTATTTTATGCCCATAAATAATTCGCCAAAATGTATTTATCTATCTTAATGGTCTTCAATGATTATGATTTTTTGGTCAATGAAAAGTTGTACTAATGTTCAATAATAAATTTATATCATTTTGGTGAATTTTTTAAAACTGTGAGGTTAGTCATTTATCTTAGTTAGATATAATTGACATTGTTGTTACATGTTTCATCACCACCTCTATGATGTATATCCTTGAAGGTTGATTGATTTATATGTTATACAGTATTTAAATGATGTTTTAAGTAAATGTTATACAATCCACCACCTCCTATATGACATTATATCTTCTTTAGTCTTCATATGAATAGTGTATAATTTCCTAGTTAATTTATCCCATTTCTCTAATGGTATGTGTGATGGTTTCATCAACCCATCAATAATTTCCATTTCAACCATAAATTTCTAATATATTAGACACATTTATAAATATTTTGATTTATTCTTCTTCATATTTTTCCACCAGTAGATCTCCAAAATATCTCAATGCATCTTCATGATCTCTAAATCGATAGAGAAGATTGAGTTCTGTGAATTATTCATAAAAAATTTATTAGATCCTGGCTACATGGAACATATTTTTTGGACTCAACCATTACAAGTCATTCTAAATATGTTTTTTACCCTGAGTATTTTACCATCAAATTGAATCTTCCTTCACCCAAATTTTGTCAAGTACTCTTTGAGAATCATTTCTCTTAACCAATGTGGATTATTTACAAATTATTTTTAATATTGGATGAAAATTTCAATTCTATTACGAATTATGTTTCCATCATTTTATTTTCTAATATGAAATGATCATTGATAATTAAAATATTTGATAATATTTTAAAAAACATTCTTTTGAGTGCATCTATTACATTGTTTTCCTTCCATGTATGGTAATGGATTGAGAAGTCATAGTACTTGGTCTGCTCTAACAATCATTGTTGGTTCATTTTAATATCCATAAATATTAATATTTATTTTTGGATATTTTTATCTGTATATATTTCACACAAATCTCTACATAGAAAGTTTATTGTATTTTTTATGTAATTATAATTTCATCCAACTCAATATCATGTGTTGGATACTTATTCTCATAAACATCAACTAAATTTTGGCCTAGAAAATAAAATTATAATTTTATATTTTTACACATCCCACTCCTGTATTTTATTAATCTTTATATTCCAAAAAATATTCAGATCTTATGGGAAGCATGAGGACTAGTGAAATGATGGAAAAAAATTCAATCCCATAATGATATATATTCATTCAATGGTCAATGAATCCATTAACCCATTTGAGTCATCATGTATTGTGGGTTTGAATGTAATGACCCAAAAATTCCATGAATTTTTTTTAATTATATAAGAATTTTTCGAGGCCATGAAATATGATGGCACGTGATTCTGCGGACCGAGGTGCCCAAAATGATCTGTCGAAGATTGGTTGAATTTTAATTAGCACGCGTAAGCAGTTTTCCTAAAAAATGGAATAAATCCAAAACTATAACTCTGATCAGAAATCTAAGCGCATCGTTGCATGAAGGATGGCGAGTTTACCCTAGGCATGACATATGTTTAGTTAGAATGGTCCACCTATGAGAAAAAATGGCATAACTATAAATAAAATAATTAAATAAATTATTTTAATTTTCAAATTCTTATAACTCAAAAATGGTATCTCGGATAAAAAATCTGGTACCACCGATGAACTCGTGAGTTCATGCTTTATTAAAGCATATAATAATTTTGGGCTGTACAGGCCACCAGTAAAATTTAGTTATTGGCGATAAAAAATAATTAAGTGACACTTATTTTGTTGAATAATCAATAATATTTAAAAGAAAACTAGGATTGAAAATCAGAGAGTACCATTGGCTTTGTTTGGGCATGTTTCACTTGGGCAGAGCCAATCCTCGACTGGAGTGGTTTGAGGGTGACTGTTAATAATTTTCTAAACATTTTTCTGGTACGTTTAGTAAACGCGCGAGTGGTATTTCTAAACTTTTGAACCGGTACTCAAAATTGAAATCTGAGGACATTGTTGAACTTTCAGTGCCAATATTCACTTAAGGATACCTTCTACATGACCACAGTGGGTCGAGGGTGGAAGTTATTTTTTCGTTTTTTCATAGGATAAGAAAAAAAATTAAGTAAATTTTTATTTATTTTATTTGAAACCACCATTATGATTGCTTAGTGGTGGGGACCACCAGAACTACCAATTATTGTGGGGGAAACCCTCTGTATTCCCCTTGTTAATGTGCCATCCTCTATTTACATAATGAGAAAACTTAACTTGTAAAATTAATAATCATAATTTAATAAGCTGGCTCCTCCTTTTCTTGAGTTTGGGGAATGCATTTGCAAAGGGATAATTAGGAAGATCTTTTTGAGGATCATCTTCTCTACTGAAGAACATTCTTCAACGAAGAGCATCCTATAGAATTGGAGAATGAGAACAACGCTTGACCCTGGATTAAAAACATCTTACGGGAGAAATGAACACCGACGTCACCAGCAAATGGACTTCTTCTTCTTCCTCGTGCCACCTCCAATGGATAATTGAGGTAGGGGTCTTTATATATGTTTTAATTTTTTATTGATACTTCATATCCTAAATTCATGTCGATGATGGCCAAATGAACATGTCCATCATCCCATACATAAACCATGATCTTATTTATTTTTATTCTACACACGTTTTTTCGTGCGTTCTTCACTGCATAATATTTATTTGTGCGGGAATCACTGAGTTTTGTTGTGGGCGATATATGGACGTGAAGCCCTCGATGCAAGTATCCCAAATAAGAGATCATTTAATTTATTTGGGATTGGAACTAAGCCACAATGTCTTGAGGAATGAGGAGGGAAAATATTTATTGTTGCTGGAAACAAAATATTCTATTGAGCGTGACATATGTACGCGGAGCCCTCGACCCAAGGATCGTGAATATAAAATCATTTTTTTGTTGGGTATAGAATAGATATGCAGTGGTCCAGGGAAGGGGAAAATTGGATGTTCAATTCTACCGTGTCTTTGGGGCTTAACTCCGGGCGAGATAGGCGGTGTTACGATGGTTCAAGACATGTCGAGGAATCCTACATTTAGAGTTATTGGAGAAGTTGTGGGCTTTATTTCATGCTGCAATAGGGCATAAAAATTGTGTGGAAAGAAGATTTAATTAAATAGAGGAATAGTTGAAAAGAAATTAATTAAAAATATAAATAAATTAATAACAATCACTAGAATAAGGCGGTGGAACTAACTTGAGCGTGAATCTAAATTAAGATGTATTATAAAGATAAGAAAGAATAAAAATAAAAATAATATATTTAATGTTATTAATAGTTTGTGTAGTAAATTCATAAGTTGTCTGTAACATATCTGTGTGACCTTATTTTCACAAACCTTCAGTGGCGGTACGACCCTGACTTCGAGACGGAAATTATGAGTCCAATATTAGATGTATTTTTCAGGTTTTTGGATCGGGTACTCGAAACACTCAAATAATAATAATAAATTATTATTATTAAATCTTTGACCCTCTATAACACCTGTGTGTGATGTTCTATTTACATATCATCTATGGCGATGTGATCCTATCATTAAGATGGTCGATTGAAGTCTAATATTGATTATTAAATATGGGTTCATGGCTCGGGTTCACTAAACAACCAATAATATTTTTATTATTATTGGGGGAACATGTATTCGACATATCTCCCTCATAAGTGTCTAAATGATGAATCGTTTACAGGACTGAAATCCTTGGATCAAGATAGTTTTTTTGGTATACCCCACATGAGTTTTTGATAAAGTTGGGGTATGGCCAGGTTGGATTGAACATGAATCCAACCGGACCCTTGGGACTAAAAGTCTAATAACATATAGGCAGGACGTCTAATTAATGAACTGTCTCTTGCGTTGAGACCCCTTTTTACATGGTGGTCCTTTGGGATACTTTTTAGTGGTACTTTGTGGAATTTTGAGTATTCAACCTTTTTCTTGAGGAGCCGAAACTCCCAAAATCAAGGGAGTTTAGTGCGGGAACCTTGTTGCTGGCTATAACATGAGAAAGGGATCCTTTGTGGGTCTGTTCTTTGGTAACCGTTGTGGGTATGTGTTCTAGAGTATCACTTGGATCCGCTCTTTAAATACACGTGTAACTATTATGGGATCCTATGAGGGTCTGTTGTACGAGGATCCTATGTGGGGATGAAAATGTAAAAGGATCCTATGTGGGTCTGATGATTTAGGATCATGTGTGGGTCTGATGATTTAGGATCTTGTGTGGTTCTGATGATTTAGGATTATGTTTGGGTCTGATGATTTAGGATCCAATGTGGGTATGATGATTTAGGATCATGTTTGGGTCTGCCTCTTAACAGAGTAAGATGATTCAGTAGTTTCACATAATCGTCTTTACTACTATACCTTAGTTATACATGTTGTTAGATGAGTCCTTACCTTTGTAATGATACCTTTTTGTATTATTGTGTGTGTTGTAACTGTTTGGTACAGTACTTCATGGTGATACATTTCTGGTATTCTTCTCTGTGGTTTACCTATGTGGTACTTACCTTGGTGGTGATACCTTTGTTATATTCTACTGTGTGACATAACTGTGTGGTACATTCCTTCGTGGTGATACCTGGGATGTATCCTTCTGTGTGGCGTACATGTGTGGTACATACCTTCGTGGTGATACCTTTTTGGTATTCTTCTATGTGGTGTACTTGTGTGGTAATTTCCTTCGTGGTGAAACCTTTATGGTATTCTTCTGTGTTGTTACCTTTGTGGTACATTCCATTATGGTGTTACCTTCATTGTATTCCTCCCTCTGTGGAACAGTTGAACCTTGGGCTATGGATTTGGGCCTTCTGTTTCCTCATGAATGAGATGGTTATACATGATAACTTAGGTATATGTTAGGGAATATACCTAAGTAGGGATGACAGTTGTTTTTAATTCTTTGTGGTTTATCCATTGTGGATTTTGACAGACCTTTGGGAGGACTCGAGCTCCCTTCCGATTATCATTATACTCACCCCTGCACGGTCTATGCCTGCACCTTGTTGTGTTTGGTGTAGAGAATGGAAAACGCTAACTATGGAAGAGGGTACAAGTACTAGAGGTAGCTCAGATGTAGATCATAGACGAGGCGTACCACAGTGATGACCATTCGAGAGTTGTACCTACCCTTCAGGTAGGATCCTTGGCAGGTATTCATTGGAGCTATTCAGTTTACTTGTAATTTCTAGTTTTCTTGTACTTACTAGATGGGCATGTATTCTTTCCCCTTTTACATACCATACACACGTTTTTAACTATTTAGTTTACTTGTGTTTTTATCGCATTGTGTTCATGGTTGCGTGAGTTACAAGTTATAAAGACAATGCCTTACCAATTTTAGGGAATACTACTTTGGTGCTAGTCACCAGCCCCTGGCCTATGGAAGGCAGGGTTTGGGTTGTCACGACATAGGCCCTGGGGGACGGGTCATGAAAAATTGGTATCAGAGGAGTCGGTTCTACCATAGAACATAAGACTATGATCTTTTTAACAGAAATAGTGTTAAGTGTAGGGAGTGTGGTTATTATTTAACAAATCCAGTGTTGGGGAGGCGGCCGACGTATCCATACACTAGAACCTAGACATTTGATTTATGACTAAGTGCACGATAACCCTGATTGTGTGTCTGTTTTGAAAAGTTTTCTTTTGTTTATTTCAGTCAGCTCACTAGGTATACCATAATGACTGTAGCGCACATGTTCCTTATTAGGATGTCGCTATATAGACAACAAGGTAAGATTCCTGAGAGCGTACATGATGACGGCCTAGTGAGCGATGAGGCTCTCTTGTTGGGCTCTCTTACTATGTTGGCCCCTTCGGCTGGTGTACCAGCAGCACCACCACTCATTGGGAAATAGTTATCACCAGCCACACTGGAAGACGGTGCATGCTGACTTAGTGCATTACATGAGTTCTAGTGGCAGAGGCCTCTGAGGATTCGAGGCGAGACATATTCCCACATGGCTGAGGTCTATCTGGAGGTGGTCGTTAGAGATTTCCCCCTAGTTGAGACACCAGTAGAGTAGATGGTGATCTTAGATACTAGTATTTTTCAGGGAGTGACCATGACGATGGTCTTTATAGTGAAGAGGCTTCGGTACGTGGCCCATTAACCGAGATAGTACCTTTGGGTATGGTGTCAGCTATATCACTACCTGTTGGCTAGCAGTTACAACCGGAGGTACCGATAAAGGACATATATAGGCTTTAGTGCATTACACATGATTAAAGAGTAGATACCCCTCTTGTTTCAAGGTCATCCTTACTCATAGGTCGCTGAGGACTGGATTGAGGAGGTGGTTGAGAGTTCTCTAGATCTCTTATAGCTTTGGCAGGACAACATGTTGGTAGCTGAGTTTTCATCGAGGCATACCGATCATTCCTATTACTCGATGAATATGATACAATCAATGTTTCTGAGATCAGACCTCTGAGAGAGGTGTATTTAGGGACATCCAAGCTTCCACAATTCTTCAATTCATTCATACTTATGTTAGGGTGAAAGAGAGAACCTTTGTGGTTGAATGTTCATTGGCTCAGCCGATACATCAAGTAAAAGATAGTAGTAGGAAAACAGGAAATTGGAGCTAGTCTCAGTGACTTGGGCATGTAAAAATTATTTGGGAAGAATAAGTGTTAGGGATAGATGAATCTATAGTGCTGTAGACATGGAAGAAATGTTAGGGGAGAAACATGATGGGGTGTACATTTCTACATATTACAACCACCCCCCTTTGTGGTCCCCATCAATCTCTGGGAGCTAGAGGGTAGGTTAAGGGAGTAGCTACATGCGGTCAAAGAGTGTGGCCCAATGACTCCATGAATGATTAGAGGTACGGCCTGTGTCAACTACTAGATGCTGTATTAATAGACATAGTTACCAATCATTCTTTCCTTCCACAAATCTGGCCTAAGTCCTAGTGTCTCGGGTTAAATCATTGACTTGACCCTCACGTATGTAGATACCATTGGGATGAGACTCAATAATCAAACATACATCGATGATGTGATCTGGCCCTTGAGGTGATAATTTTGGTTTGAACCTCTTTGTGGAAGCATCAAGGCCTTACAATGTTAGTTTGGGTATGGACTGGGCATCCATAGTTCATACTCAGATTGACTGTATTTGGAAAAAAGTTTTTGGTTTCTCTACAACATTGGAATGGGGTTTTCCTTGGTTGGAAAAAAGGAAACCCAGGTAGTAGAGGATGGAATCATGCATAAGAGTGTGCAGTCGACCACTCATGACTCAGCTAGACTTACCCCTGTGGTAGCAGAAGTTTTGAATTTTTAGTTCCAAACAAAAGTGGCAGATCATGGGGATATTTTTTCAAAAGATGTTTCCTAGATTACCTTCCCATAGGGAGATTGATGTCTACTTGGGCTAAGTAATACCGGATATTTGTACCTGACATCCTCAGGGTAGCGACAGCCTTTTCAACTTTGATGAAAAAGAGGGAGCCGTTCCTGTGGACAGAGAAGTGTCAGCAGAGCTTTCAAGAGCTGAGATTGAGACTGACAAGTAGAACTATGCTAACTATGACCTGGTGTTAGCAGTAGTGGTCTTTTCACTAATGGTGTGGTGGAATTACTTGATGGGGAAACATTATACAGTTTACTCAGACCATTAGAGTCTCATGTATATCTTCTCTCAGTAGGACCTGATCCTGAGATAACAACTTTGGCTCAAGTTCCTCCAGGACTATGACATTGTGATAGTCTATACTCTGGGGAAGGGAAAATTTGTAGTAGATTCAGTCAGCGGGAGATTTGGTATACAACTTCTAGGTGAGGCAACGGAGCAGCTGGCTGCTCTACGGATATCTTTTCTGGACCGAGATGGAGGATTTTTTCATCAGTCTCTCACAGTCACTCCAACACTTCTTTAGCGAGTCAAGGAGGCGTAGCATGGGTACACTGACTGCGAGTATTGACATGTTCATATATATCCTCAAGGTAGGAACCTGATGAATTTTATGAATGTGGGGAGCACATCGACCTCTTTAGAGGACGTACCATGGTACCAGGACCTTCGGTATTAGTAAAAGTGGTCAGGGATGAAAAAAGCAGTGGAAAATTTTGTATCAAGATGCCTATCTTGTTAGCAAGTGAAAACTGCTCAGAGCTAGCTGTGGTATTTTGATGGCAAGAGATGGAGTCCTCTAAAGTTCGAGGATGGTTACCACGTCTTTCTATGTGTCTCACCTCGACGAGTTTTCCGGAGATTTGGCAGGGGCGGAAAGTTATCTCTAAGGTTCATTGGACCCTTCCAGGTCCACAACAATGTTTTCAAGGTGGATTATCACCAAGAACTACCCCCACAGTTGCACTGAGAGAACGACGTCATCCACGTATTCCATCCTAGGAGATATGTGCATGAACCATCTCACAGCATTGACAACGAAAAGCTGGACATCGAGGATGGGAATATATTTTCGGAGGTTCCAATGGAGATTGAGGATCGACAGGAAAGAGTCATTCATGGATGATTTATACCTTTTAGTGTGTGTGCGTTGGCAACATGGGAACCTACAATAGTGCACATGGGAGAGGGAGGCTCAAATTAATGCTCAGTACCCCCACTTTTTCTCCAATTTTTTGTAATATGGATTCTGGGGATACAAAGCCCAGAGGTGAGAAGAATGTAAAGACCCAGAAATTCCATGTATTTTATTAATTATATGGGAATTTTTCTAGGCCATGAAATATGATGTTGTGCGATTATGTTTCCCAGAGTGCCTGGAATGATCTGTAGAAATTTGGTAGAGTATGAATTACCATGCTTAAATAGTTATCTTGAAAATGTGTAATAACTCTTAAACAATAACTCAGATCAGAAATCCAAGGGCACAGTTGCATTCAAGAAGATAGGTTTACCTGAGGTGCGACATAATTTTAGTTGGCGTGGGCCTCCTATGAGAAAACCAGAAAATGGAATAAATGTAAATAAAATAATTAAATAAATTATATTATTTTTCAAATGCTTATAAATCAAAAACAATATCTCAGATTGAAAATATGATCCCACCATTGTACTCGTGAGGGAATGCATTATTTAAGAAGATACTAACATTTTCCGGAATGGGCAACTAGTGAAAGATAGTTTTTGGTCGTAAATAAAATATTTATTTGACATTTATTTTATTTAAAAATCCACAAATTTTATAAGGAGACTAGAATTAGAAATCTGAGAGTACCATTGGGTTATTTGGGGCGCTTTTATCTTGGGAAGATCCTAACCTTGACTGGCGCAGGTTGAGGGTGACTGTGAATAATTTTCCAAACATATTTTCGGCTACATTTAGTAAACGCGCGAGTGGAATTTTGTAAGTTTTAATCTGGTACTGAGAATTAAAATATAAGGGCACCATTGAACTCCCAGTGCTGATATATTCTTAAGGAGACCTTTACCATGACCACAGTGGGTCGAGGGTGGAAGATAGTTTTTTAAATTTTTGTGGTAGAAGAAATAAAAACATAAGTTTTTATTTATTTTATTTGAAACCACCATTTTGAATGATTAGTGGTGGGGACCTCCCGAACTGCCAATTAATTTTGGGGAAACCCTATGTTTTTTCCTAGTTAATGTTCCATACTCAATTTACATAATGATCTAACGTAACTTGTTGAATTAATAAACATAATGTAAATAATGTTATTATTATTTTTGGTTGTAAAATAATAATTCATCCGTAACTTATCCGTGCGACATCGGTTTCACGAGCCGTTAGTGGCAGTACAACCCTGAGTTCAAGACAGAAAATATGATTCCAATATTGGATGTATTTTTTGGGATTTTAGATTCGGTACCCCAAACACTCAAATAATAATAATATATTAATAATTTTAAATCATCGACCCTCCATAACTCTCACGTGTGACGTTCGATTGACATAACATTTGTGGCGACGTGATCCTGTAATTTAGACATTAGATTTAAGTCTATTGTTGTATATTAATTTCTGGTCCATGGATCGGGATCATGAAACACCCAATATTATTATTATTATTATTATTGGATCTTTTATTCGACATATCTCCCTCATACGGTGTCAAAATGAAAAACCATCTACGGCATAGGAAACCTTGGATCATGAAGGTCCTTTTGGTATACCCCACTTGGGTTTTCAATAAAGTTGGGGTATAGCCGGGTTGGATCGAACACGAATCCAACTAGGCCATTGGGACTAAAAGGCTAATAACTTATGGACAAGGTGTCAGATTAACGCACCTTCTATTGATTTGAGACCCATTTTTATATAGAGGTCCTTTGGGATACTTTTTTGTGGGACCTCATTGTAGTTGAAGTATTCTACATGTTCCTTGAGGAGCATAACCTCATAGAATCAAGATAAATTTTTGTGGGAACCCTTTAGGTGGATGTAACATGAGAAATGGATCCTATGTTAGTATGTTCTTTGGGATCCTTTGTGGGTCTGTGTTCGAGAGTCTCCCCTGGATCCACTCTAGGAATCCATGTGGGAGTACTCTAGGATCCAACATTGGTCTGTTGTACTAGGATCCTATGTGGGTCTACTGATGTTCTAGGACCTTATATGGGCCTGATTATTTAGGATCCTATGTGGGTCTGATGATTTAGGATCCTGTGTGGGTCTGATAATTTAGGATCCTGTCTGGGTCTACCTCTTAATAGAGTAAGATGATTCTATAGTTAAATCTATCCATATTTACTATTTTACCTTAGTTACACCGTGTGTGAGTTGATTCCTTACCTTCGAGGTGATACCTTTGTGGTATTATATTATGTGGTGTACCTATGTTTTAAAAACCATCGTTGTGAGACCTTGGAGGTATTCTTCTATTCGGCATACCTGTGTGGTACTTACCTATGTGGTGATACATTTGTGTTATTCTTTTGTGTGACATACCTTTTTGGTACTTTCCTTCATGGTGATACCTTGGTGGTATTTTTTTGTTGGGCGTACCTGTGTGGTACATACCTTCATGGTTATACCTTTTTTTTCTTCTATGTGGCGTACATGTGTGGTACTATCCATTGTGGTTAAACCTTAGTGGTATTCCTTTCTGTGGCATTACCTTTGTGGAACATACATATCCGGTGTTACCTTCATTGTATTCCTTCCTTTGTGGAATAGTTGAGCCTTCTGCTATGTATTTGGGCCTTTTGGTTTCTCATGAATGAGATGGGTATACTTGGTAACTTAGGTATATGTATGGGAATATAACTAAGTAGGGATGAAAGTTGATTTCATTCTTTTTGGTTTATCCTTTGTGGATTTTGAGAGGCCTTTGGGGGGTCTCGGGGTCTCTACTGAGTGTCATTATACTCACCCGTGCATGGGCTATGTCTGCACCTTGTTGTGTTAGGTGTAGAAAATGGACCACACTGACTAAGGACGAGGGTACCAGAACTGGAGGTATCTCAGAGGTGGAAAATAGATGAGGCGTACCACAGAGATGACTTTTCGAAATTTGTACCTACCCTTTAGGTAGGATCCTTGGCTGGTGTTCACAGGAGTTGTTCAGTTTACATGTACATTTCAGTTTTCTTGTACTTTCCAGATGGTCTTGTATTCTAGACCCTTCTACATATTGTACACACTCTTTATAATATTCAGTTTCCTTGTGTTTGTATCCTGATGTGTTCATAGTTGTGTGAGTTACACATTATAAAGGCAATGCCTTCCCAGTTTTAGGGAATATGCCTTTGGTGCTATTCGCCAGCCCCTGGACTATGCAAGGTGGGCATGGGGTAGTCACGGGCCTTGGTGGGATGGGTTGTGACATTAAAAATCATGATATGTTTCCATAAATCGATTATAATATATTTATTTTCAAAGTAAAATATGAATATTAGATACATATGCTTTTCTAGGTAACTCAAAAATTGAATGTTTCTTATAAGGGACCACATGTATCAATTATCTGGTGATAAAATATAATAAAAATGTTTCATCCCTCATCATGAAAACAAATTTACTATAATTTTCATATAGATTCTCTAATATCAATTTCATTTTCATAATATTAAAATAAAATAAATTCTCAAATTATCTATTGTATTATATCAATGTATTATCTATAGAAAGTTCCACAATTTTGGTGACAAAATCTCAAAAGAATATATTCCTTCTAGGAATAAATATGTATGGTCCACTAGTGATTCTCAAAGGAATACCTATGAACAAATGGATTTCATACCATATTCGAAAGTTGTTTTAGAAATATTTTCATCTCCATGCATAATTAGGTATATCCAAATATAAGGTTTAAATTAATGAAATTCTAATCCCCATTAATTTGAACAAATAATTATTAAATCTATTTCCAGTAGGTCTCATTCATTATTTTGTTTTTTTTTTGAGTTTTCAATAAGAGAAATACATCAATAATTAAATATAATTATTCTTGATGAAGATGATCGGTTAACAACATAGTGAATCAAACTAATATATGAAATCCACTTTCAGATTCCATTTTAAGAAATTTTGTGCTCCAATAACTAAAATTTAACTTTTAAGTAATGATTCTTCCACATGGAAAGATATCTAGCTAAAAATTTGATTGAGAAATCATTCATGAAGTTAAGTGGAAGTCAAAGAAACTCTTAACGGTACACATTTGTATAATACCTATCTGTGGGAATTGTTTTCCAAAATGATTCACTGTTTTTTTCAATCATTTGAGCTATATTTTCATTATCATAAGTAAATAATAACCATGAATATAAAGATAATATAAATGGATATTCATCCTCTAACTTACACATGTAATGATATAGAGGTTGTCAATAGCCATGAAGATTGATTACCCTCTCCTTAGAGTTTATTCTATATTTATATATAGACATACAATCCATGAGTTATATATCATGAAACTACACTATAGATAGTATTTTTTGTTTTTATTGTATATTCAGTTGACAAAAATTATACTGGGAGGAGTTATATACATGTAATGGAATGATTTATCCAATTACTATTATCATATATTTCATTAACTCCTTGTATTTTGGTGGTGTTTTTAATAGTTTTTAAAAAAAGTTCTTATTATGGATGAATGTGTTGAATTATAATAAAAAAAATGCATTCAATTTTTTGGAAGGAATAACTAGTGTAATGAAAACCACATCATTGTCAGGGTCCATATCATAATTAGTGACAATATACAACCTTCTTTGTTCTCAAGGTCATGGTGGTTTTTATTGATGATTGCCTAAAATAACCCATAACTTTGGGAATGTGATTACATGATTCCATTGATATGTGAAATTAAAACATTGTACCATAGGATGAGTTTCAATATTATCCATCCATTTTACTAGAAAATTAGTGTTATTTTTTATTTAACATTAACACAGGTTAGTGTTATGGTCATATTTTACAGTTTAAAGGTCTCTATATTCCCTTCATATAGTATCGTGGATGATTAATCCCACACATTTGACGTGTGGGATGTTTAGGGTTAGTTATTTTAGAAGATTAATATATTGATCATCCCAAATATTGTTTTTATGAAATTCATTTATTGATTGAAGAGAGATCTATGATTCATCGATATTTATCTCCACTTTAATATCACAACACACACCATCTTAATATACATCAAATTCCAACATAATGAATTCATTTTTTCTAATCAACATTAACCCACTAGTGATATGGTACACCTAATTATGTATATTGATAAAAATTTAAGAGTCTTACCGAACTACCCATTTGAATTTTTCCTCATAGATGAGGATAGAAAAAATTTTATATTCAAAAGGTCAAGGAACAAACTCTCCATTTTATGGAATATATTAGGGTGAAAATATGAATTTAATAATTTTTCAACAAATTATTCTTATTTTTGGGAATAAGTGTCCCCAATTGATAGTTTTTTCTTGATTAGAATGTAATATTGATTGACTACCTCTTCCATGAGATAAAAATAGAACAATATGCACTTATTTTTATCATTGTATGACAATTAATATGTTTTAAATGGAGTTAAAACATTATTCTATGATGAGGAGATCAAAAGATCTGATAATGGTATGATTCCATTATCACAAAAAATATATTATTTTAATATTAACATATATATAAAGGGTGAATTTATAATGATTCATGTTAGTATTAATTACATGATATTTTTTCCCTTGTAATAGGATAAATTTCTCGACCCCCACTATAATAATTTTAGGAATTTATTTTGAGAAATAATTAAATTTATTATAAATTTGTCTATTATAATTGTTTCACCTATCTCCCTCGATTAACTAAATTTAAAAATCCAAGATGACAATACGTTTATAAATAAAAAATAAAAGGGGAACATATATGCATTGATGGAATAAATAATAATTGATATGTTTTTCCAAATTTTTGAGTCCCTGGGTTTCAATATTGTTTATCTATTATAATATTTCCAATTTTTTTATATCTTATCCAATTTTTTCAAATGAATAATGATTGTATTTGAAGTGTTTTTAATTTTATAATGAATTTCACATTGGATTATCAAAACTATTTTTCAAGAAGACTACATTGTCATGAACCAGGAGATGATCACGTGAATAACTATTTCACCATTTTGGGGGCTATTATAACAAGGTATAATGATTCCATATCTATATATAATTGAAGTATCTGGACCTGAATGTTATTCCTTGTATGAATGTTTCTCTTTAAATCAACTAAACATCATGATATTTTTCAATACATAGACATACCTCCAGAGTTATAAATAATGTGTTATACTAATAATACCTTAAATAACTAAAATTTACTCTAATACAATCTATAATGAGCCAATGCATTTTACCCACATTATTTCCTGAATTTTACATAAAATATATATTAATAGGATATAACGATCAAAATTCCATAGTGTGTTTGGATGACTAGGTATATAAAATATCAAAATATAAATTAGGAATATTTATTCTATAATTTCCTCCTAAATAGTTATTAGGACAAATAATATTATGAGAAACATCAAGAATATATATTCAAAAGGGGTGATCATAAAATTTAAGTAAGGTAATTTCCATCATAATGAAACATAAAATTTGATTCACATGTGTAATTGGATATAATGAAAGGGAACACATATCAGTAATAACATCAGAGAGAAAAATAAATAAATTTGTATAATTAAATCATAGAGGAATAAAAAAATTAACGAAAGGAAACATGAACAAAGCATACATCAAAAATAAATTCCTTAGAAAATTATTGTATGGTGAACAAAGTCCCCTATTGGAATATATTTACTCGAAATATTGTAACAAACATATTTTTTATGGATTAATTTTTTCTAAAGTTTATTTTATTAATATAATGTGTGGCATAAAACAATGAGTTTCTTTGATAGCCAGTGTATCACAGATGCCTAAATTTAGATGGACTTATGAATGATACTAAATTCTATCAAAACATGATATATTAACAATATTCTTATATAAATACTTCCATTATTATCATGAAATTATACATAGAAGTGTGAATATTAATAATTATTTTTCAAATATTACTTATTATGGTGTTATATAGATAAAATATATCATAAAAAATACCTAATTAATAGTACACACTTTACATGTCTCTAAAATTTAATTTTATAACAAATGTTATTTATTAATTTTTTAAACAGGAAACAAATAAATTTAGCATATTTCTAAAAATTTATTTTATCAAATGAGAAGACTTTTTGAAAAATTAATTTCAAAATTATATTAAGCTAAATACTAAGGTTTCTCCTTAAAGGTTTAAATTTTCATTAAATAGTTATAATAATGTTTTTTTTACTGAAAACCAATATTTCCTTTTAGGTACTAATATGGTCAAATTTTATTTTAAAATGGAATTAAAAATAATATTAATTAAATTATCGATCAATTTATTTTATTTATTTCATTTGAATAAAATTATTTTAGATTTTTTTTATAATTAATGTTTGAACGTGTTCCCTTTGGAAGACCCCTTTTACAATATCGCTACTTGTTTAATATTAAAATAAGTCTTTTCACTTTTCCGATAGGAATATTTAAAAAATATATTCAATACATAGAATCATAATTATTTATATTAAATAATAAGATAATATTTAGAAAAATAGGAATACTATTAAAATTAATTACCATTTTTAAGGAATAATAGTTTTACTAGGGATGGGGTGAAGGTTATATAAAAAATTTAAAATTTAAAAAAGACTAAATCCATATCCAAAAAATAAATTAATTGAAATATATAATTTTTAAATACTATTATCTTCATAATCGTCCATTATAGATACTTTTTAATTGATTAAAACTTGTCTACACATTTTCTTTTAATAAATTACATGTGTGCCACTCACCTCACTTAAAAAAGTCCACCCCAACTCATTTACAATTCACACATCCAATTCAATTTGGATTGGACTAGAAATAGATAAATCATTCACTTAGGGGAGCAGTATCAATCTTGAATCATTATTTTGGTAATAAATCTACCCTATTAATTTTTTTTAGAAATCCAAAATATGTTGTTCAAATAATATGTAATACCTAAAAGATATCTTTTTATATGATTTCCACTCCCACTTTCTTAAATTCAAATTATATAATGATTATATAATAATCTACTCATATTCCATATAATTATTTGATATTAATTTACTTCAATAACACAAATTTCTATATGTTTCCATCAAATGGTTTATAAAAACATGATATTTGTGTACGTTTGATTTATTATTCTTGAATAGTCATTATTTTTAATCTGTCACACCGAATAACAGGTGGATATAATATTTCATTAAATAATCATATAATATAATTATTATATTATTAAACTTATATAATTTTTTTATCATATAAAACATCATAACTTCCATTCTTTTTAAATATGATATAATTTTTCATTTGTGACGCGGAATACGTCCTCAAGAAGTGATGTGATTCCATTACCCATTAATGGATTTTAACAAGTATATGTTTACATAGAAAATTATATATATATTAATTAAAAATTATATTTTAATGTTAATATATTATTTATCATTATTTATTTTAATGCATCGATAAAATGGAAGTACCATTCTTGTATATGTAAAACTTACTCTCTCCAAAAGCAATTTATTTTATTTTCTATCTAAATGTTATGAATTTCATTTGAAAGGTAAAATAATAAAAATATATGATATTATATCATCGATAAAATTAATGAGATAATTTTACCATTACCAGTGTAATTTAAAATTAAATTAAAAATAAGAACATAAAGGTAAAACAAATAAGTCACTACCAAAAATGTGACATTTCTATAGAGTTGTTAATAAATGTGAAATAAAAGTTCATATGAAAATAATATATGGTATTATATATAAATTTTTGGTTCTTTAATAAATTCATAATTAATTTATATTTCTCTTATATCAGATTTGAATGAGTATAGTGGATGTTGTGATTTAAGATATAGGATTTCTAGCCTAACATTTATTTCAGGGAGACATTTGCAAAATCACCACTCTTTATTTGTGTGGTCCATGTATACTTACCTTTTGAAATTTTACATCCATAATATCCTTCATTTAAATAATTTTAATGTATCAAACATATATTCATTATTAGAGTTTATGATCATAAGGATTACTAAAGTGGTAAAGGATTTTCATCTCACATTTATATTCTATGAGACACAATCCATATTCAGCATGTGATTATTTTCTGTGGTGTACATAATTCCAATGAATTTATTTAATTAAAATATTAATAATATTATTTGGTATTTTTTCCATTTTTCGGCCTTATGTTAATAGAGTTTATAGATTATATTGTATGAAATCGGTAAGGGAATTTTAATCTCAAATGGCTATCTTCGAGACATATCTTCTGTTATTCACCCATATTATTATATGTGGTGTATATACAACCCCATTGTCATGTAATTTTATTAATATCCCAATTTCAGTATATTATATGATTCATTAAAATTTATTATTCCCTGGGGATTAAGATTCTATATTTCCAAAGTTGTAAGATTTAATGTTACATTCATATCATTTATCATGATTTCATGTGATTATGGTTACATTGATAAATTATCATGATATACCTCTTATAAAAATCAATAATTATGTTATACTATATTTATTTCAAGAAAATACATGTTTCAGCACAATTTTCATCTCTTTACGTACTCCTGATTTCATAACACGATTTTTATGAAAAATGCCCCCATTTTTCTCTTTGACCGAAAAGTCATTTCTTTTTATAATAATGTTTTATTAAAATAATTTCCAATTGGTTTTTTATATTCATTATATGATTAATTAATGAAATTGTTACCCATTATTTTCTTTCCGAAAACAATTGATAGTAATTTTCATATATTTCCTAAAGAGCCTGTTTTCATTTATAGAAAATATAAAGGAATAATATTTTAATCGTGTATAAAAATAATGGAATTTACCACCAACAAGATAATTATTTGATTTAAATATTCTTATAAATTTTTTCAATGTTATTTTATAAAATGGACTTTCAATGAAATTTATCTTTTATTAAAAAAATTCCAATCAGAATGGTTATTTTTCTTTAATAATTTGATTAATTATATTTATATCTTATTTTATATGTTTTTATGATATTGTTAAGGAATATAATTTAAAACATATTATAAGATTTTTTTACTTTAAAATATTTCTTCCAATAAAAATTCTTTTACCTCAAGAAATATTCACTGTGATCGTTGAGAATCATCTTCTATAAAATATGACATCCCTAAATTGTAAATATTCATTAATTGAGATATGACCCAAATATACCAATATTATTAATTATTTTGTTGGTTTATGATTATGATGAAAATATTTTTATGAAACCCATTTCTTTTCTATGTACCGTAACATTAAAAAAAGAATATGAAAAAAAATTATTTTTTTTATATTTCATTCTTTGATAAAATGATGAAAACATTTTGAAAAGATTTATTTTCTACATGTTATGCTATGATGAAATGAATAAGAAACCAATTTTATTTCATAGATTCATATATGATGTCTGTTTTATGATCATTTTGGAACAGTAACCATGATCATCATTATGTAATATGTGAGCCCTATATATTCCACTAATACATTGGGTAAAGATTTATAGAATGTGATATAAATGATTTTAATTGTGAGGGATCCAAAATTTTATTGGTAAATTTTCTCTATGATATTATTAGGAGTGAACCATGGAATCTATGATAGGTATGGTAGCTAAGCAATCAACTATGATATCCTATTCAGTGAGCCTTACCTAATATTGAAATAATTCTCTATGCTTAATAAATTTCAAAATTCAATTTCAAAATACAATGTTATTAAATCATTGATAATTCTTTTATTAACATCTGATTCATGTGATTACAAATGAAAATAGTTACTATATGAGTGGTTATTTAGATTTATGATATGTTGGATATGGTTTTCATATATTATGTTCATATTATTAATCATTTTTCATCACATTATAATAATGTATTTCGATTGCTTACCATTATTGATTATATGATCTCACCCATTCCTTAATTATATTAAACTAGTTTTGAAGGTTGGATTTAAGTAAGGTATGTATCTAAATATCAGTTATTCGGATTATCGTGTTTGAAAAAAGGGAATATATATCATGAAATAAAAAAATTTTGTATTTGGTCTCCAAATACACTAACCCAATATGGTATTCTTGCTTTTATTTTTGTAATATAATAAATTTTCACCATAAAATAATTAATATTTAGGAATGTGAATATTGTGTCATTAGGTTTTTTATCAAAGGAAACATTTCGTTATATAATGGAAACTATAATGAAAAATCAATTATGAAATCCATATATAAATTTATAATTAGATTTGAAATGATGTATCTACGGATATGTATAAAGATGAGTCAAATTATATGAAATTCCCATGAATTTTAGTAAATTATAGATAATGTGGGTTCAACGAAATTACATCCATAGAGTGAAAATATTATTTAAGTTGATATATAAGTTAGATACATTTTGTGTAGTTAATCAGAAAATGGTTCATTGAGATGAGCTCAATCCCGACCTAGCTGAGGATAATGATCCTTTTTTTCAATCCAATTGTAAAACTATCGAGGGATATGATTTAAATATTTAAAAAAACTTTATAATCCAAAATTAATTATTTAAAAAAAATTACCATGAATGACCTAAGATAATCTTGATGTGTCATAGATTAAAAACAATGTGTCATGATTTAGACATCTTATAAGATTGTTCTCTAGAATATGTGACTCACCACTAAGATAACTTTTTCCTATAATTTGATTTTGTGTTTTATTTAATTGATTTAATAGTAAAGAACAATGTTAATTATGTTTCCTTCCTAAAAAAATAACCATTATGGGATATTAATGAAAATTCATCTTCATATTCTCTAGAAACATTGTCTAGACATTAATCATTCTAAGCATCAAAATGGGAAATGTAGTGAACAATAATAAATTGAATCCATAATAATGAAATTACCACTCAACTTCAATGGATTGTCAAATATACTATCTTCTATGAAATTTATCTTTACTAATGAAATGCTATTTTCTCATATCTGATGTTCAAGACATGATTTTTTTTGTCTAAATATCATGTCGACGGTGAAGAAGATCAATGGTTCACTCTCATAAAAAATTCAAGGGAGTTTGGAAAAATTAAATTCATGAATTGGGATAAAGTTTGGAACATATGTTGATGTAATTTCATTCATCTTATTATTTATAAAATTTTTAAGAAGAATTTCTTGATCTAAGGCAATAGTGTAAGGAATCTATTTATACATATGTGGAAAATTTTACAAGACATATGAGGTATTTTTATTGTATTCTCTTCAATCCAGAATGTAAGAATGTTAAATAAATTAGTGGATTCTAACCAGGCCATGTATGGGAGATGACCATAAGATATATTGATATATATTAAGATATTTTTTTTCTTCAATTATGTAAATTGAGGTTGTGTTACATATCTATCACATAGTTATAATAATAAAAAATTTCCATGAATAACATAAAATTAATTGAGATGATACGATTTTAATTACCTTATAATCAATATTTTTGAAGTAACATGATGGAAATTTTTTATAGGGACTTGCAAATGTTTTATATGTGGAAGGAATTTTATTCCTGAAATTTAATGCAAAATTTATATAAATAAGTAATCTCATGATTCAAAAAGAGTGAAATGTCCATATAACACACCACCCACACTGAATTCATTCATGTTAAAGGTTTTTGGGAATTATATGAATTAATAACCCCATTAAAAGGATAATGCTGATTATATTACAAAATAACCTATTAATGAAATTTAAATAATGAAATCATTGGGACATAATAATGGATAGAGTGAGTCACTGTGATTAGGGAACATTATCTTATTCTCCTTTGTTTTGAATTGATTTTTGGATTAAGTGATAATGAATGTTATGAAAATATAATTATTTATCCTTTAGTGAATTTTAATTTGATTTTGAGAATTTATTACCTACCTCTACATAGATTTCTGAGTATTGATATCTCATTTTACATTTTATTAGAAAAATAATAAACCAAAGAAACTATTGAATAATTTTTTATATGAAATGATATTATATAATGAAAAATTGTTGAATTAGTAATTGGAAATGTATCTACATCAATGTGATATTAAATTTTGGTTTATGGATACCATCACCTTGTTTTGAGTTTAAGGATGCTCATAACTCATATGTCCTTGACAATGATTTTCAGGTTTTATGTGAAGGGTTTTTTTGGAATTTATGATTTTTTAACAAAAATATATGGAAATACAACCATAAAGTCATTAGTTTTTTACAGGGATAAAATTATATGACTAGGTAATCCATTAGATATATTTCTAAAAAATTAACACCCTATTACTTAAAGAAAGTATTCTTCTAAAAATATTTTACTGTTAAATTGATTTTATTACATGAAACTGTGTTTATAGTAGGACCAAAAAATAATATATTATTATTTAATATTATCATTTGGATGATAAATTGGAGGTTATTAATAGGATTAAATACATAATAATTATATAAAAACTCTAAACTCAATTTAAATATGTCGTACTTAATAAATCAACTATTATAAATACATTTTTTATTTAAAAATATAAATTTTTCAAAATTGAATTTTAAATTATTTATTAGAGAATATATTTTAATTTAATAATTTAACAGTTATAAATAATATTATATAATGTGAAATTCATTATTGAAATCTATATGTAAAAATACTCTTAATATGATATTTTAACATTTTTATAATAAATGTGATTGTCTCTATGTATTGAAAATTAATAATTTTAAAAAATACAATTTTTTATTTTATAATAAAATATATTTATGATTTAAATTTTATCTAATTGTAATCCAACTACTATTTAAAATAATAAAATCTAATTTACACCATCTGAATCTTGATTATTTATTATTTTCATTTAGGTACATTATTATGCATCAAAAATGTATATAAACATTCTTTTCAACTGAATTTAATGATTTTATATTAACTAAAATATTATATATTTGGAGAATTGGATTATTGAAAATTTTGTAACATATTTGGATTAGGAAGTTTTAAATTTATTGAAATATGCCCTTTTATTTTTTCAATATTAATATTAACCATGGTAAAATTTATCACCTCAGTAAAGGGTAAATCTGCGCAATCTAGCATAAAACTATGTGATAAAATAATATTTATTCATCATAAATTCAACTAAGTGAATTAAATTAAACCTTTAAATACTTAGGTTCTTATTTTAGTTTTTTTAATGTAATATTTTCCATGAAAATTACATATATATTATTTAAACAAAAGGACAAGACAAAATCATATTGTCTTTTTTTAAAATATAATTTATGTGTTTACATTGGGGAAAATAGTTATAGAGGAATATAAATATTAATTTTAGTCTTAATGAAATTATATTAATTATTTTAATTTCTTTATAATTTTTCGGAATTAGATAAGTAGCATAAATAGTTACACAACCCAGATGCAATAATTGTTAAATTAATGGAAAAGTCATATAAATGATATAAATAATATAATCTTTATTTTTATATTATATTATTATTTTAATCCATGATTTAAATAGATGACCATGAAATTTTCTTTATTTGTTAAAATAGTTGGTTATGATTCTATTTTTTGTTAGTATAATTAATGTCAAAGAAACAAATAGTGTGGAAATTTAAAATAATGATATCTTTTTATAATAATGTTGTATATAAATTGTATAAAATTATTAATAAGTATAAATAAGCATAAAAGGATAATTTTGGTTATTTAATATCATCCATTATCTATTTATGAGTCAATATTTAACTTATATGTAATATTATAACCATTTTAGAGGGAAAAATATGTTTCTATAGTTAATGTTAATATAGGATTATTTAGGGGTTCGACAAAATGATAATGTTTAAAATAGAATGAAAACCTCTCAAAAAGTTAAATTTTTAGGATATTTAACCATATAATTCCCTCAGTTAAAATTATTTTCTATATTTTTGTATTTGGATCCAGATTAATCTAATTGTATTTTATATTTTTATGAATCTCAAAAATCACCCCTTACATAAATTTTAAAAGGACAACTCCTATCACACATAATGACACCAACAAACCGTATACCTTGAATAATCACTTTAAATTATATTCTCCACTTCCATATACCGATTTTATAGGTTCTACTCTTCCAAAATACTAACACTAGAACCCTTTATAAGAGCTATAAATGATTCGTTTCAATAAATTTCATATCACTCCAACCAATCAATTTCTTTTTATACACTTCTTTACCTACATAAAATCATTTATATTTATTATAAAATGATTACATAAGTGTCTTAATAATTCAAATAATTTATAATTATTATTTAAACACCATTATATACAACATTATTATAATTTAAAATTATTTCCACAGATGTGATGGGAAAGTGGGGTTTTGACGAAAACATGTTCAAAACAATTAAATTTTTATATAGCCAAATTAAATATGGAAAATAATCCATTTACATAAGTTGATTTAATAGGCATATAAGAGATATAATATTAATTTTTCCCAATTTACAATATAATTTGACTTTGTAAATTATTTATATTAAAAGTCAGTTTTAAATTAAATTGTTATATTTTTCAATATCCATAAAAACACTATTAAAAAAATTAAAAATAATTACTTTTATGATATGTTCTATCCTCCACATTAAAAAATGAATTATATTTCATAAAATAAAATTTAAATAAGTTCTATACATAATATAAAAATAATGTAAAATAAGAAGGTGATAAACTACATGTATAAAAATAAAGCATTTTCTGTAAAATAGGATTTATATTTATATATTGTATAAGAACCTATAGGATGAATATTAAAAAGTAGATTTAATTTATTATATTTATATTCCAATGAAATAATCCAATAAGGAGTTATTTTTTAATTTATTTTATTAAACCACACATGTCCTCATTTAGTTATTTCTTAAGATAATTTTCCATTTCAAATCGGTTTGATATTCATTGATAAATAATTAATCACCAATGAATTAATTATATATACAATTTAAAACTTATTTTCATAATTAAATTTATAATTTTCATACATACTTATCTAATTGATTGGTTATAATGTTGAATTTTAAATAAGAAAACATATTTGTACATTTGAACTCGATGTGGAATATCGTGTATGCCATAGACGATATTGTATCCATCTTAAAATCTTGGGATGTTAAAAATATGTTAACTCATTAATTATGTTTATAAAACCCGGAAATAAAATAAGTATATGGAAATGAAACCAGAAACATGCATAATCTAATTGAAATGAAGGTTTGGTCCATGTATAGACTTATGGACAAGAAAATAGTTCAATGCACAATCTTATTGACATGAAATATTGGTCGACAAATAAACATATATACATGAAACTATGTCTATGTATCAAAATTTTACCATTACGTAATGTTCATACAAAAACTATTTACCTCATGAGATATCTATATTTATGCAATTAATTGGGGTAGATATAGGTTACAACCTTCAGATATATAATATCCTACCTATTAATTCAACAATATCATTAAACATTCATCATCTCAAAACTCATTGAATGAAACAATATTCATCAATGTGTTTCCCATTGACATCGGAATGAGATTCATCAAAGTCATTTTACAATAAAAATAAACAATCAAAAATAATAATATGAACTATATCCTAGGATCATTTCACTGGTAAAAATTATATTTCATAATTTTATTTCATCTTAGATGGAAAATTATTTTGAATGAACACTTGGAATCATTCTTGAAGAAAATTATTTTTCATTTCTTAAGTGATTTATTTTTTTAAAAATCCATTATAATATTCATATAGTTTTTTTATTATGATGAATGTTTTAAAAATGTAAATGAATATTCAATTTATTAAATCATATTGACAATGGGGAAATCCAATAAATCTATATATGTTAAAAAATTATAATTCCATATTATTTTTCAAAAAAAGCCACATAGTACCTCATTTTGGAAATGAAATAAATATTACATTAAAAGAATTGAAAAAAATTAAAATGGTTGTGTGATGACATTAAATTAATGTTATAGAATATTAAATTTACTTTTTAAAAAGAATATAAATAAATATTATGGACAGAAAATATTCCCATGTGAACACTTAATCAAAAACAATTCCAAAGTTTTATGAGATTTTGAAATAAATCATATCCTCATGTATCTGCATTCAAAAATTAAATTACTATCCAAATATATTATAAATATGTAAATATTATTTATTTATTAAATAATAGTGTTTGAATAATACAATTTATGATCTATTTATCTACCATATATTAATGTGTATAATTAAAATCACTGTTATGGGAGATAACAACTTTGTTTTCCGAGCATGTTTCAATTTTATAGTCTCAATATATAAAATATGATCAAGTGACCATTAATTACATAATTTTAATAATGGTATAATATATATATATATATTAATTTTATAAATATTTGAAATCATTAATAATTTTTTTTTGATATTAATAAATTACACAATTTTGGAGATGGTAGATCGTACTTTTGCAAAGACATTTTTACCATTTTACAATTTGTGTAATAAATGAATTAAAATTTATAAGGGAACTTTTAAGAATTATTATTATATAAAATATATAACAATGTTTCACAAAGTTTATCATTATTATTGTCCATCTGAAATATAAATGTCAAATGAATCGCATTACGTCATGAAGATGGTAGTCCATACATACTCATGAGCAACTTTATAGTTTCCCATTTTATTATATGATAGGAATATATATAATATATAATAATTAATGAAAGAAATATTGTTACACACAAATATTTTATGAGTTATATTCTTTTTAATTTCTTTTATTTCTTCTGTTATACGCTACACAGTGATTATCATGTGCTATACACTACATCGTATTAGCTTGTTGTATGCAAAACACTATTCTTGGCATGTGTTAAACACAATTTTATATTCATGTGATAAAATTTATTTCATACAACACTGAGTATATAATTTTTTCAATTTATAAATTAAATATGTTTTAATTATGTTATAAACAACCCCAAAGGAAGATTTAACTACAAGAAACACTGACTTGGCTTGCGTTACACGCAAAAGAGACCTTCCCCAATAGCTTTCGATGTACGTGATTCAGAGTTCCACTAAACAAAAGATATATTTTTAAAATATTATTATTTAATGAGATATAAACTAGAAGTTATGAATACTATTAACAAAATTTTAAATTTTATAATATTATCATTTATATTTTACATTTTCTAGAACATTTTATGAGAACAAAATAAATTTTTCCAATAAAAGAAGTATTTTTAAAAAAAATTGTTGTTTTATGACCTTTTGATGGAACACCCATTCTAAATATAGTTTTTGACACTTTTATATGATAAATCTGACAAAATAAATTTATTATTTAGAATCAGAACATTAAATTTACTTTGGATGATATTTTGGTATTTTTCTTATAGAATTCATATTGTTATAAATAGTGAAAAATATTCTATTTTAATTCAAAACAACCTTTTAATATAATTTATTTATATAGATAGATTGAAATTTTAATTGGATTTAATATATAATTGGAATATATATTTATCAATTACTCAAATGTTTTTCATTGGATGTAATTTCACATTCAATTTGGACATAAACATATGTGAATCTTTTTCTAGTTATTACTTCTATAAAACAAGCCTTTTGGTTTTGACAGTGGAAATTAATTTAAAATTAATTACTGAAATTTCAATGATTAGAATTTTGAAAAATGGATTCCATATTCTAAATTTGGATGTACAGATTTTTTAAATAGGTACATTTTGTTTTTATACATTATGAATAGTTACTTAAGTAATTATTTTATTTACCTTGGTAAAATGGTAAATCTGGTAAATAAGTGTAAAAAATAATATTTTAATAAACATTATCTATATTAAATATGTCCTAATATTATTTTATGATATATTTCTGAACATGGTCATCCTTGGGTCGATTTTGAGACCCCATGGATTTACATGGAAGTGAAAATTAACTTCTATAAGAAATAATTTAATGAAAAGAAAATTAGAAACTAAAAATATATATTTTACTAAATCTATTTTAATATGGTGTTACATAATAGATATATATTTATATATTTATTCAATATAAACATAAAAATATTTCTTACATAATTGTATTTTATATATACATTTTGGACATTAGATAAATATATATACTGATGACACAATTATGATGTAGTGATTACCTCATCAATGAATGATTTAAATAAATGAATTTATAAATATTAAAATAAATTTAATTTAAATATTTTTATTCCATCCACTAATTTTTTGGATGACATTGAAAAGTTAGGGATATTTTAATGAATTTTTTTGAAGGGATATTGTTGTTATGGATTTTTAGAAAAAGGCGTGTGTGGATAGTATCAAAAATTCACATAATTTATATATTAAAACATAAAAATCTTTATTAAATGATACTAAATTAAAAAAAATCTACGATCTGTAAAAATGATTTATATAATTCTAAATATTTCATACATAACTTTTTTTCATCTTCTGACATGATATGGCAATTTCACAAACCCCAAATGTTTAAATAACATGATATCACAGTTACCTTAAAAAAGGTAAAATAATGGTAAATCAAAATGATAAGGACAAATAAAATATTAAAAACATGTGTATAAATTATTTAATTATGGGTATTAAAACCAAAATAGTCTTATATTCTAATTAAAAAATGTTTTGGATCATTTTAAATCAAATTTGTGTTTATAATAAATTAATATATTGGGACTTTCATAAAGTTCCCCTATCCTCTCATATAAAAGGGAACCTCATCCCTCTCATCTTCACTCCATTTTGAGAATTCATGATCAGAATAACCCTTCCCATTTACCTTCTCAAATTCCCATGTAAAATTCTATTGGTTCTGGTCTTTTAAAAAGACCAACTATATTGCCCTAAAAGAAAATTTAAAGGTGGCACATCATGGAAAAGGTCACCTCTTCTACCGATTCATTCATATTCATTTCTATTTAAAATTCCACTTATTTAGTTGTATAATTTTAATTTAATAATATAATTATCCCTAATACACATATATGTTATTATAAATATTAAATAATCATATTTCACCATCTATACATCCTACGAAAAATGAAATCACTGTCTGTATGTAAGTACGACTTACCTTCTCCACACCATTGTGTAATCTGTTTTTTACCACAACATTACATGGATGGGAATAATGGTACAAATAATAACTATATATGATTATTATGACATGATACTAATTCTTATATATTATACATCATCCATTTCAATACCATTGAACAACTATCGGAATTATATCGTCTTTCATGCGTACGTACGACTTACCGTCTCCACGATGCGATGAGATTCATTCTCTATGTTAACCATTTTAGAATGGTTTTAAAGTATATATAATAAGTAATAATTAAATATAAGGAATAATAATTATATTTTATTCATGTATATATAATAATATTTAATTTACTTACTTTCATTCAACTAAATATGGAAATGAAAAATGTGTTCATGCATAGATAAGATATATCATCCTCATTAACTGTGAATTCCTTTACATTTATCTATGAATAACATATATTTATATAATAAATATATGTGATTTATAAATCATATATTAAATTAATTAATTAATATAATCATGATCAATTTTATAATATCTAAAATAAAAAGCTCAAACCCATACGATAAATAAAATGATAATTTCCCAAAACGTTTCTTTAACACGGAATTGAGAAATGAATGGGTAATATAAATCCATACATGAATCATATATGATATCATAAATATTATTATGGTATTTATTAACGTTAATAATATGTTTAAACCCAATATACAAGAGTTTCAGACACATATAGAAGAAATTTTTCCTATGATAAATGAGAATTTTGAAATCTATCTTTTATCTGAGATTGTTTATACTTTTTTATTTTTTGGGGATATATTTATCAAAAAACTCCATGTTTTATTAAAATTATTTCATAAAATGTTAAATATTTTTTGTGTTTTTTAAAATTTAATTTTATCCATTTTTTACTTTTACTACAAGGTATGGAAGAAATCTATATTTTGTTTACCATACGAGGTCATTTTGACTATTCTAGTAAAAGTACGAGGAGAATGTTTTTTTCACTTATAAGACATGACCTTATTTTTATGTATTCTTAACACCTTATTTCTATGAAGCTTCTTGTACAATATTTCATGATTATTTTTTACTAAATTATTCCCTTTTAAAATTTCACGTCATTTTGAGAAATAAAAATCTTTATAAAGAAGAAAGCATATTTTCCTCAGGAATTATGTTCATGTATTTTATCAAAATTAGTTACCATCTAAGATGACGTAGGGTTATGTTTATATACCTTTTATTAATTTTAGTTGATTTTTCTTATGATGAAATTATTATTTATTAATTCTTTTTAGCTTATATGAATTACGTTATGATAACATAATGTTAATAATCCCATATTATTTCATGGGTGATGCTATGATGAAAGATTTATAATTTCATTGATCATTTATGAATGATTTCAGTAAGAGATGGGTGGGACCTATATCTCCTTCTAATTCCTTGTGTAATGATTTATATATCATTAGATAGAAATGAAAAGAACTGTAGTTAAATCCTGTTCAGTAATACATGTTTGGAACGAAAGGTAATCCCAGTTCAGTAATGGGATTGGTTGACTATGATGATCTTTGCAGCAATGCCTTAGCTACTATAGAAATAAATATAGGTACATATTAGTTTTCCAAAATTACATGTTTTATGCCAATGTTATTCAATCATTGTTATTTTTCCATTATGATTAATTCCTTACATACTACCTTGATTTATTTAATGACTCAAGACTTTGATGTTTAAGCATTATGTTAAGTTTTTTACGTTCCAATGGTTATGGTTTGCATTTACCCTTACTAAGAATTTGAGCTCACCCTTTTTATGATTTATTAACCCCAAGATATAAAGAATATTTTTTGGTTGGATAAAAGGGGAAGATCTTTTTTAGAGATGTTTAATATCATTCACCATGATTAGAATATTATGTTCTGTGTTTCCAAATACTCTAAACTGATACAGTCTTTGTGCATTTGTTTGTGTCATTTATTAAGTATTCTGAAAAAGAAATGTAATCTCTGTGTACATTATGCTTGGGTCTCTAAAAATATTATGTAATAAATATCATATATAAACATAATATTAATCATATTTACTATCGATAAAAATGCTAATTAAATAGATTAATATAGCATTGGTTGAGATTTTAAGGTGTACAAACACACTATTGATAATATCACTATATATTTGATGAGAGAGTGTTTGTATAATGGTGTTTTAATAAAAATTATTAATTTTTTCAATTATTAGGATACTAATTAAATCATTTTATGATAAATATATTAAAGGTAGGGTTGTTAAAGAAGATAATAAAGAGAATTTGATTGATTAGAGATATTAGCTTTTTATTGAAACAAATAATTTATATCAGATATAAAGGGATTTAGTGGTAGTATTTTGGAATAACAAAACCTATAAAATGGGTCTATGGAAGTGGAGAATATAATTTAAAGATTCTAGTCCAGATACATGGTTTTTTGCTATCATAGAGTGAGCCAGGAGTTATCTTTTTATAATTTATGTGAGCCGTACATTTCGACATTCATAAAAATATAAAATATAAGAAGATTAATCTCTTTCCAAATTCATAAAAATGGAAAATAATTAGAATGGAGCGAAATATATGGTTTAAATATCCTATAAAATTTAAGAGGTTTTCAAGCTATTTAAAACATTATCCAATTGTTTAGCCCTAAATTATAATTTTTTAACATTAACTGGGTTAGCATATTTTTCATTCTTAAACGGTTATAATTTTAAATATAATTTATCAATTACCTCATAAATGGATAATGGATGATATTATATAACAATTATTATCCCTTTTATCCTTATTTATGATTATTATTATTTTTATATAATATATATATAACATTTTTGTCATAAAATATCATTATTTTCAATTTTCACACTATTTATTTCATTGACATTAATAACAACAACACAAAAATAGAATCAGAACCAACTATTTTAACAAATGATTAAAATTTCAAGGCCATCTATTGAAATCTAATATTACACTAGTAATATAATAGTATAATACATATAATATTATTTATGTCATCTATTTGATTTTTCCATTAATTTAATAATAATTTCATCAAGGTTGTGTAACTATTTAATGTTATTATCTACTTCCTATCACTAATAATTTAATTTACATACTTAATATATGGAATTATTATTCCCACATTAATGTTTTATGATGTCTATTATATATTGTTTAATGAATGGTGAGAGATTTCATACCAATTATTTTAGTATCTATAATAGTCTTGACAGACACAACACAATCTGTACCCCAACTGGACTAACAATTTGACTAGAGGGATTATGAATCTCGAGTCCAACCTTTATTTGGCCCTGAGTTAGAGACTAGCATCAAGGGTATTTTAAAAATTCAAATGGTAGGCGTCACCCACAATGTGAACACTTTCGAACGAGAGAGAGCTAATATAGACACCAAAAAACCCCTACTCAAACTCCAATATCAAAGAAAACCAAAGTTCACATATGTAATAGCATGCTATAAATACAACAAATAAAATGAAAAAAAATTATAGATGGAAACGTAAATATAATAGCGACCATCGAACCCAAACAACTTCTGTAATACCCCCAAGATAATGGCCACCACCTTGTTCTCCAACCTGATCATGCTAACCTAAATGAAATGATTTAAATATAAATAGTATGGGTATAACAAAATATTAAATATGTTCTACCCTAGACCCTCTCATGTAAAATATAAATAAATTCTTTTATAGAATAGTAATCAACATGTGAAACTAAATCACCACCTAAAGAGGTATGCTATATTCCCAACCTCACCATGGCTATTGTTACCATTTATCACATACGAGCTAATATAATAAAATCTGGTAATAAAGGGTACGCCTATACCACTTCCCCATTAGTTTTCATCTTTTCCCCAAAATAGCACATCTAGAGAATCTCCCATTAAAAAATCTAGCCCGTAGACACATGGGTGAATCTTGAAGATGGCCATCTTTTGCAATAAACCATCATGTTCATATAACAAAAACTAACAAGGTACTTTATGTGATCTAGCACAGTCCATGTAGCACTTATCATACATCAATTATTATACATCATGCCATCATATCCAATAAATTAAGTAAGGATACACAATACTTCATAGACAATACACATTATACCTTTTGTTATGTGTGGAATACATGTTTGAAAAATACCCAAAAGAAATTTCATAAATATGTGCACATATTTTGGAAACAACTGACCTCCATGCATACCAACACAAGTAATTCCATAAATAAGAGATCAGGGCTAAAGGGTGCAATTAGGAATCCATCCTCCAACTGGGGTGTTGTGGAAAACACGCCCCGCCCAAGGCTCTAAATACCATGTGTGTTAGTCTCCCAAACTGATAGAATGTAGTAGCATATAAAAATATAAAATGTATATGTTTTAATATATCTCACAACCGTAGAATGGTAATAACCTATTCAAAGGCTTGACTAAAGATAACTTCTCTTAGAATTCTAACTCCTAGTGTTATGGCAAGATATCCTATATGTACACTACTATTTAAATACATAAATTAAAATAGTTTAATCCTTTTAATCAGTCTAACATTATGATAATTAACTCATTAACCATTAATTAACAATGATAATTTTCCATCTTATATCAAATCATCCTGAAAACAATGTTACATTTCCTCTAGGAATAAGAAAACTGACTTCAACGATTTTCAAGATAATAACCCAATGTTTTCATCCATCTCTAACCCCATGGGATAAAAATTTATTTTCATATTAACAGAATTACATTCCATATTAATAGTTAAAATATAAACACCTATTATGCTACCATAAAATGTAAACAACCAATAAAAAGAAACTACCACAAGAAGTGTGACAATAAAATAAGATAAAAAACATGTTTTTCATTCAAAAAAATATAGAAAATATCCCACTTTCATATCAGTATGTAAGGCCAACTTCAACTAGTTATGTCATCTATGGGGTCCTCCCCAACAATCACATGCATATCCAGATGCATCTTGATATCTCAGTCCCCAACCACTACCACAATAACCATACATTCTCTCTCCATATACGACAACAACCCTCTAGCCTAACTAATCCCCATCTCACATCACATAAATGACTCATCAACCCACATTACAAGGCATATATCCAGAGCACATCACAAGTATGAGGAATCGAACATAGACTAAGCTCCATTTCTTAAAGAAAGGAATCCAACCATTAGACAATATAACCCCTTGTGGCTCAAAATAAAAAGGCTTTATGACTTTATAAGAAAGATGGAAATTAATTTCCTACAATGGATTTATCATTTACCACACAACCAATAATAGTCCCATATTGAATTAGCCGATTAATTGTTTATGGTTCCAACTATGTGAAACCTAACAATAAAGCTAGCACAAACATTCAAAAATTAATTAAAATAATTAATTTAACATACCTTTAATTCTATTATCCACTATCATCATCATTCATAACATCATTATTAGTTTCCATTAACACATGGAATGTCAATTCATTTAAACATGCTTGCAATATTAATATTAATCACACTAGATTCATTAAACACACCTGTTTAATCATTTAGAATAACAATTATCAATTAGATCAAGATTTATATTCATTCCCAATTCCATATCAGAATCCATGAAAAAATGAACAACATGGACGCCACACTATCTTTCAAAAAAGAGGGAAACTATTACCATTGTATAAAAATGTGACATCTCCATGTGATCAATAAATATTTATTAATCTAGTTCAAGTAATTATTATGTTTATTTCATGGTCCAATGGAATAATCCATGATTAATTTATGATCACACATAATTAGAAAAGAATCAAGGAATCTCCAAGCTCAAAAGGGCACAAATTATATTTGGATGAGAATGAACCGATGTGATAGACCATGATAAACTCTCCCAAAACAATTGAATCCACCAAAAGAGACCATGCCACAACCATGAAAACAAGAAACCAAATAAACTCCATATGAAACATGGAAATTAAGATCCATCACATAGAAAAGAAGAATGAGGGGAGAAATATTTGTGAAATTGCAAGAACTGTTGTATAACAGACATAATATTGAAGAACAATCGAGGGAGTGAAGCATGATGTTTATCCTCCAAAAATTAATCAACATAAAATTGATAAGGGGGATGTCCGGTCTATGGGAATAAGTGAGAGGCCCTACATGATATAGGGTTTACGAAACCCCCAGTGGTATATATTTTATAGATATAAAAAATAAAATATTTACATGATATGTAAACATATTTCAAATCATGTAGTACTCAGGGTATGGTTTATTAAGGAAAACACACCACCCTTATTTTTTTCAAACCCCGATATATTATTTTTCATGATCTAATTATCATAATACATGAAACCATCTTTCCCATCATGATACTTTTTACATGATGTGAAATAAATGTGCTTCCCTCTATTAGTAGCTGAACTCCTCTATACCCTCTCTAATCCTCATACAAACACCGTTTTAAATATAATTTCACAATGTGTCAATCCACGTGGATCAGTGACCATACATTAGATACCGTTCAAAATATTATAACATTAAAGAATCCAAAACGAACCCAGTGACTGAAAATAATTTCATCTGAATAGCCACCCTATGAGATACCACTAATGGATCTTACTAGCCTAGGTTCTCAACCACCTCATCAGAGAGACAATGTGAAACCAACCAATAACCACAAGTAGCTCTTAACTCTCTACTAAGGGAGATATATCTCAATATAGAGTAATCCATAACATGCAACATATGTCTACTATATTATAATCCAGAAGAGACAAAAAACAAATGGATTGGAATATTGAGCATGTAATTTAGAAAAAAATTCCTAGGAACTCTCCTCTAAGCCAATTTTTCTCCAATAGACATGAACTATGTGGATATAACAAATGTGAAATACTTTTTCAGAGTGTTCATTGATCACTATCGGTCGTAACTCTATGGTCAAATATTTTTCAACGTTGAAATCCACCCAATCGATGATTCTCTAATCATCATGAAGATAACGATGGGGAATATATATATATGAAAAACATCATTAATACATGTTATATGTCGGGGAAGTTCTATCTATGTCCCAACATTAATACGATATAACACCTCAAATGTCATAACAAACATGGTATAAACATTACTCCCACAACCAAACCTTTATATCCCATGATGGGGAGTCACCTTCAGTAAAAAAATAGTCCCGAATGTATAAATATAGAGGTATCCTTCTATTATTGACATAATATTTCTGGTTATAGTGCACTACTTTAATCCTTTCACAGATCAGCTAAACAATCTCTATCATATTCTGTACATGTTTTAGCCAGAGAATTGCTTACTCTCTAACCCCAATAGTACATAATAGAGAATGTGAAAGTCATCTATAAAAGTAATTAAACGTCTCCATACTAATGGTGGAGTAAAAAATACTATTGTAAGTGAACTCTACTAAGTGTTGGCGTATCACCCATGAATATCCAAAATCTTGGACAGAAGATAAAAACTTTTTTGCAAGATTACTAATGGTCCGCTCTATCTATCCATCTATATAGGGCTGAAAAGTTGTTATATAGAATGAATTAGATCCAAAATCATGTTAGAGACATGTAAACACTCTAGAGGTGAAATGATGACCCAAATCAGAAATGACTATCCTTGGGACCCTGTGGAGTCTCACCACCTACACCAGATACTTCCTCAGCAAAACCTAATCTATGATCGACTTCGTGATGTATATAAAGTGGTATGATTTAAAAAAAATACTATACCACCCATATTTCATCCTAAAATCATTGTTCATGATGGAAAATACTATCAATTTCCATTAATAATTCCTCACACTCCATTTAGTAACATCTAATGGTAGGAACAAACCACATGGAACACGGTGCTCGACCGTCAGCCTCTTGAAGACCAAACATCGAAAAAACATCCCTAAAACTACATGGTTCATCACTGGCTACCATAAATGAACCCCAAAGATATTAACATAATTATAATAACATGATGTAATGTTAAATGTGAATTATGGAACTATATAAAAACCATCACAAACATCACAAATGGAAAAAAATTTCACCTTGGAAACAACACTCGGTGTTGTTCATCGTCAGAACAAACATAAGGGGCCTCACCAGAAATTGATATGTATCTCTAGAACTCAACCGAAGGATCCCCAAACTGGGAATCCTCCACCTTCTATTCCATATATGACTTCACCTTTATCGAAAAAAAAACCCTTCCCCAAATTCTTACATATATAGACGTTATGATGAAATTTCTTCTATCACCATCACGGAATAACATGATTCATTCACTGTATCACTGCATGACTTCGTGGTCAGTGCATCAGGTACAACTATATTAAATATCAATGTCATTGTCCTGTAATAAATCTGTACATTAACGCTAATTCATGTTCATGTCATATAGGGAGATAACATACCACAGGCAATATAATCATCAAAGACCACAATATTCTTGATGATGAGGTTATGTCCTAGAAAATGTAAAGAAAACACTTCCATTTCAAAATCGAGATCATACATGAAATATTTAGGTTTGTGGGGAAGTAACTGTCAATATCCATAATAAATGTATGATCTCTACTATATCAAAAAAAACACAACCCATGATGCGTAGCATAAAAAACTTCAACTAAACTCTTTATGTTTGCAGACAATGAAATCGATCTACACAAATTGTCTACTTTTGTTACTAAAAAGTTGGATGACACTGATCAGTCCATAGGAATACATGATCTTTTTTGGTCAAATAATTCAATGTAGATGTAACCTAATATAAATCAGCTATGAACATAATGAAATATCTTCTATGACGTTAGAAACTTCTCACATATACCACTATCTTTGGGACTACCCAAGACACAACTACTTTTATTTTCAATGGATACATAGATACTCCTTATGGGGATACGACATGCCCTTATAAATGATATTCTCAAGCCTAGAGAACACACATAGGATACTCCACAAAAAAAATTCTCATGACAATGAACTCCCAAAATGGTGTGCAGATTCACTGGAAGCTCATACTGTGATGCAGATTACAAATGTTTTTATTCGATGAATACCACCAGGAACGTGTCCATGATAACACAGAACAAATTTTTCATCATCCCCAATAACATATCTTGATCATTCATAAACATAACTACATCACGAAAAACTCTTCGTTACCAGGGTGAAAACTTAGTGTAGTGTTTGGTATATCTATATCATTCACACTGATCTGATGATATCCTCACCAAAAATAAATATTTTTGATCTCAATTTCACCCTTTAGATGATCAAATAAATAAGCAATACAAGGAAGTGGATAGAAATTCCTTACTATCAGAATTCATTACGAACAAAACTGGTACACCCCACATTGACATTCTTGAATGAAAAAACCATGTTACAACATAAAATCAATCTACATAGACAGCTCTTACAACTCAGAAGGAACTATCCTATATAGAGACATCGATATAGGATACACTTATTATAATTGTTTGATCTTGAACATGATCTCTTATAGATGGTGTAATGAAATAATCTCATCCTACAATACATTAGAGTACTTTTTTACATCCCTAAGATGAAACTGATGGAACATAACTATAACCCATCATATATTCATACTCACCTATAAACACTGTTTGGTCTCCATCAGTATTAAGAAACACCACATACATGATAAATAAATCCTTAATATAAATAAATAAATTAATCCAATCCATATCTAGGATGACTTCATATGGTTGTTTCGATAAATATAAGAAATCTCCCCAAGAGTGGTGTTTCCCAAGAACTAGATCATCGCCTCTACATACATCAATCAAGTAAGATCTACCACCAACTGTAAAACTTAGTGACAAGGGAACATGATGTATCTCTACATCATGTCCCAATTAATTGAAATTATAGGTTATATGAAGGAGTTCTTTACTCCAAGATCGAAAAAGTAATTATCTCATGTTGGAAAAATGGGTAACTCAAAAGAGGACTTCCACACCTGACTCTATCAATCGTAATGCATGAATCTGACAACAACCTACTCCACAACCTCTATGACTATACTGAAGACCACCACCATATCCACACATTAATAATTAAGGAGGTGGATAATCTCAGGTTGTTCTCTACATACCCCATCTACAATTTGTTGATCTAAAACTAGAGAGACATACTGATGATGCCATTGTAGCAACTACCTCAAAAGAGGAGTGTGAAAGGGAACAACTGGTAGACCATAGATGCTCAAAATGTATGGGAACTTTCTCCACTGATGATCATGTGATATAAAATAAAAAATTAATTTGATCCATTGACATAGGAATATAATCTTTCTCCACATTAGAAATGAAACATTGAGTACTATGCCTGCACTTGGCCAATCAAAATCTCTTATATCATGAAAACTAAGAACCCCATACAATAGTAATACATTGTGATGAATCCTAAATGCTCCCCTCTCATGATAATCTAGTTCAAGGTAACATCATATCAATGGAGTCTCCTTTCCCAATCATATTGATATTTTTATTCATGATATACAGTGTGACCTAGAACTGGATATTTGGGAGAAAATCCTTCTCGAGATGCATCACCCAGCCTCTTAATCTAGAAATAGGTCCAAATCATATCACATAAGGTTCTGTAAATAGATCCGAAACTCCAACATTGTGTAGCTACACCTATCGAAGTGCATGAAGCTCACAATGACTAGAATCCTTCATGGTCAAATAAAGAGACTCATCTATGAACTATTATGTTAACTCTTCCCATGATATTTGTAACACCCCAGGTAAATAAAGAATATGTCATTTTCATATTTATCCATATTTGTGAATAAAATATTAATATGACTTTAATGGGGACACTATGGTCGATGGTGTACCCAACACGCAACAACGAGTTTCTTGGGAATCTTAAGTTGCACTCTAATAATAAAATAATATTATTTTAAATGGTAGTTAACATTTTGCCGTTGTATTGGCAGGAATGGATATAAATAACTAAAATATGATTATATATGTTTTTAAATGTTTTTAAATTTTTCCAATAAAAGATAAAGGCTTAAAATACGGAAAGAATTCAATTTTAGGCGTATATGCCCTAGTTTTTACTAAAGGATCACTTATCACCTTTTGATGGTGAACTGTCATTTAATATAGTTTTGTTCACTATTATATATTCTATTGGACAAAATAAAACTCTTCTTAAGAATTGGGACATCAAAATTTACTTTGTGTAAATTTTTGGTTTCTTTCCGATAATGTTCATTTTTTAATGAATAGTGTAAAATGTTGTATTTTAATTCAAAGCCTCTTTTTAATCTAATTTATTTATATTATTATATTATCCTTTTTATTGGTTTTAAATTGAAATTATAATATATTTTTACCATTAAATCTAATAGTGGTCATTGGAATTAATTTCACTTTGAAATCAGACTTAAACTAGTGTCTATCTTTTGATACTTATTGTTTCATAAAAACACGCTATTTGCTATGACTGTGGGAATTAATTATTAAATTAATTAATGTGACATATATGTTTTGATTTTTGTAAAATAGACTTCATTTTTGAATTCGGAATATCAAATATAGCTTAGGGGGAATTTTTGGGATTTCTCTAAAAAACTTCAATTTTTGATGAATAGTGAAACCACTAAGTGGTACTTATAAAAACCGAATTTTCCGTTTAAATGAAATTTTTCCATCTATGTGTTTTGAATTTAAAAAATCCGACATACATGGTTGTCATTAAGAAGTAAAATGTGGTTTAATGGGATAAAAATATTTTTTTGGTGAATAGTAACTTATTAAGTTTTTAATCGCGATTAGAGGTAATTAGTGTAGTTTATGGTAAGAATAATGTTTTAATAAAATTAAATGACCTAGACACATGTCCTAACATCTTTTTATGTGTCATGTACGACCATGAAAATCCATTGGTAAACTTGGGGACCCCATGGAGCCACTTTGGTTGGAAACTGACATAAATAACTTTTTATTTAATGTTAAATTAAAAATGACACACACATGAGATGTTTTACTAAAAAACATTTTACATGGGGTTATACAAGTCATATTTTTGACTATAAATCGTCATTGGAAAGATAAAAATATTTCCCACATCATAGTAATTTTTTATAATTTTTAGACATTAAACAAATAAATTGATTTATGACATCATGATGATGCATCAATGACCTCATTATTTAACGATTTAAATAAAATGGAAAGATAATGTAATATCTAAGACCTAAAAATGTCCAAAACCTATTCGATGAGTGGATTTCTAACCCTTATCACCCCATACTTGAAATAAATCAATGTGGGACCTTTAAAATTCTGAAACGCTTTTGAAAATAAAGTAACATTTTGTAACTTTACCAGAGTTCCCCTCCTCTCTTCTTATTGAAGGTCCCCACATCTACCTCCTTACCCACACTCCCAAACCCTTTGCCTTGGCCAACCCCTGCCCATTTTGTCTCTCCATTTACCTATATTACTCCTTGAAGCCTCAATTTTGGCAGAAGGGTTCCCAAGGAAGCCTTTGAGCTCAAACCAAAGGGAGTTACCCGATTTTAAGGTAATGTCTTCACTTGTGTCCTTCTGTTTTATTTTGCTTCTACAACCCCCTAAACTCTTTTTATTCATTTATTTTGTAACAAATACAGTATATTAAATATACTAGGATGTTGATATAAAAAGGATTTGAGCTACACTTACACACACCTACATCTAATGGTTAAATAACATACTGTTTCCGTGGATGGTGAATTTCTTCCTCCCGAAACGATGATTGTTCAACATTCTTCTAACAACTTCAAAGGTGTCCATTAAGATGAAAATATATTTATATATGATATCTAATATGTTTATGTTTTACTTAATCTTCTGTATTTTTCATTTATGTCATACCTTTATGGTTTCCATTATGGGTAAACGCGATATCATCATTTAAGAATGTTCGGACTACCGCCCCCTCAAAGTGATTTGATTCATTAATACCATATGTGGTATGTTTAATGGATATATTTAATGATATTATATATGATACCATACTGGAATTAAAATACTATTATGTATCCTTACCTTTTAATTCCATTAAATATGAAATAGAAATGGAAGTAGCGTTCATGCGTACGTATGGCTTACTGTCTCCATGAACAGTACATTTCATTTCTTATCTCAAAATGATATGTAAAATTATAAGTACATATATATAATGGATATATATGTAATATATTACATCTAAATTCTGGATATCATTCTGGAATTATAGCATATATATATCTCTCTCATTTTGTTTTAATTCCATTAATATGACAAAAAAATGAAAGTAGCATTTATGCGTACGTACGGCCTACCGTCTCCATTAATGGTGCTTTTTGTTTTTTAACTCCAAATGATATGGAATAGTATAAAATGAATATTTTCTGGATATATATGATATTTTAATAATTAATACTATTCTTGGAATTATTTATATATAACTACATGGGCAATCTTTTTTCAAACAAGTTCATTTTTGACTCATGTACCAAACATCGGCAAACACGTCTGATATGAACTAACATTTTTAAACAATTATTATAACATTATAATATGTGATATTAAATGAATAATAATCTCTAAATTAGGTAATTAGGCAATTATTAATTAACCAAAGTTTATTATTCAGGAATATAAAGAAACGAACAAGACAAGTTGGACTTGAGGTAAGGGATCCTACTCCACTCTTTCTTTTTAAGTACACTCTTTTATGTCATTCCTTTTAAAGCTCATATTTCTTGTTATTGGGATGTTATTTTATATTAATATTACTACATTTTTTATGTTCATGTGATGAGAGACCCTATTCTCTCTCATAAATCCATTTTGGATGTTTTGAGTGGCGCCGTTAGGCTGCCAAATTTTCGTAAGAGATCTAACCTCTCTCTTTATTATTAAGTACTCACCTTTATGTCACTTCTTTTATGCTCTACTTTTTTATATTGGGGATGTTATTTTATATTCCACTTTCTATAAACATTATTTTAATATAATTAGATACCCTATTTGATTTCATCATTCCATTTTTTAATGTTTTATGTGGCGTCGTTAGGCTGCCGTGTTTTCGTAAGGGATTTTTCATCTCACTTTTATTCCTATGAGATTTATGTTACATTTGCCATAATTTCATTTGAGTGGTGTATGTAGTGCCCATTATTTTACTCATTTGTAATATACTTTCATTTATGAGTATTTACATCAATGTTGTATTGTCCTTCTTTCACGAGGTGTATGTTTCGAAAGATACCCATGTCGGTAAGGGAACCTTTCACCCTCCACTTTTTAAAAGACTTCTTTTGTTGGGTATTTTAATTTACATATTTTTATGTTGGGATATGTTCTCATATATCCTTATTGATGTAAATTTTATGTCCAAGTGAGGAGATACCCTTTTTTATCTCTCATCAACTCATTTTTATGTGACGTCGTTAGGCTGTCAAGGGAACTTCTTAATCCAATTTCGATTTCTTCGGGTTCAACATGTAGTTATTGAATATGTCATCCGTTGAATATGTGTGAATGACCTTTGATTATTTTACACCTAATATCCACTTATATTTAGTGTATTCATTTGTCACACATAATTATTTAATTGATTTATCCTTAAACCAAGGATACCGTCTTTTTAAGGGACTTCGTCTCAATATCCATTCATTGAGTAATATTCTGTTTTATACACAACCTTCTTTTATACGGTGTATAAACCCCTTTGACTTTTAAGTTTATTCAAAAGGAATCTTTTTTATACGATGTGTTTATAAAATGATAAAAGGGGATGTTTTTGTCGTACGTATGCGGCGACAACGACTTCTACGCCGTCGTGACCCTTATTTGAGTTCCGGCTTCCTCTACAAGCCATACCTTCTTTTTAAAAGAAAAATAAATACCATGTTTTAATTTTCTATTTTTTTGGTATTTAAAATGGTTTTCATAATGTTTTTATATCAATGTGTTGTGTTGATATATTGGGATTGAAAGGTGGAAATTTTATGTTTCCTTTATGCATGTTTATGTGATTCGATTATGTTGAGGTTCTTGGGCATTATTATGAATACGGGTGGTTCCGTGATAAACTAAGGGCGTGTGAGCCCGATATAGCACTCCAATGAATTGTGTAATGGGAAGGAGTGAAATGTTAAGGTTTCTCCGAAGAGATTTAGGGAATATATTGTGGTGGGTATTCCAAATGCAACCAAGAGGGTTACTCCCTACGTAGGAATGTTATGAATGCCTCAAGGTACCTTTTATTTCTTATTATTTCTATGATTTATTCATGATTTGATGAGGTATGTTAAAGTTCCTATGTTTTATGGGTAAAGTATAATTTCATTCTTATGTATATATGAACTCATGTTTCCTTTCCATATTTTTATAACCCTTACTGATCTTTTTATGCTCATCCCAAGTTTTTGAAATGTTTTTCACAGGTCAAGGGAAAGGTGCATGATGTGATGATAGTGTCAAATACGTGTCAAGAAAGAATCCATGTTTTATTTTAAACATGTTTCCATTTATGGGAAGAATGAATACTATCTTTTATTTAACCAATTTGTTTAAATGTGGAATGTAATGCAAGTTTCATGATCTAAATCTCTAAAACTCTAATCCTAAAAAGATCCTGAATGTGTAATCTTGTAATAACTCAAGATTAAGTAAGGTTTAAGGCTGGGGCCTTATAATATTGATGAATCCTTATGATATTCGGGGAATAATAACCACCTCTGCATCACTATACCACACATCATTATCACAATCAGCAATAACCATAGCTCCTTCCAAAATTGGATCATACTGAAATTTATTTCATTCTCATACCACTAGTATTATGTTACTACATATTAAATAATGTCATCATATCTCTAAAATAACTAGAATTGAATCTTTTGTTATTTCATCCTTTATGATTCCTCATCAACCTCTACAATGTGGTGAGTTTTTGTCAAATCCTAAAGAAACTCATAGGCGCGATCCTGATAAGGACGTCCACATGGAGCTATGCCTACTAACGAAAAAACAATGAGATATCATAAACCTAGATTATTCAAGACTGTACCATTAATTAATCTGTTTATTTTAATCAATTTATTTGAACCTATCACAATATCTCCTCATTCAAACATAGACACCAAGAAGAATGATGCCTGATCCTTTCCTTAGTCTCTACACTACTACTAGATAACCTCATTTAGTAGCCATTACAAACATTAAAAATCATGGTATGGGATCACATAGGGCTATAAATACCCATGTCTAAACTATTTTCCTAGTATTAATGTGATTTCTAAACATAGCTATCATATTCTCCCTCCCATCCCACAATACCGCACATCTTCCAAACACTAAACTCCCTCATATCCCTCTAAAATATCATTAATACCATTTTTTCATTGAAAAATACCAACAATGTGTACACATTCATGGTTGGAAATGGTAGAAGGAAGATAATGACACCTGAGTCGTGTCTCTATTAGCCCCCATTTTAGAAAATAGCACCGTTGGTATAGTAAAAATGATTATGGGAGTCATTCCCTATAACAGAAAAATTTTCTAAGAGATACATACATACACCAACCAACTTCTTATTAGAGTCCAATCTAAAATAAAAACCATGTGAACCTATGTAATGATATGAAATAACTACTACAGCTTAATGGAAAACATCACATACCAAAATTAATGTATAAATGGAAGTGACCATGAAGCCCAAATGGCTATTGTAATACCAAAATCTAGGGGAAACTAGAGTGATCTTTGACCTTCTCTTGCAGACAAAAAATAAATATATTTATAGATATATAGGGTGAGTATAATACTATATTCTATAGGATCCTCCTTGGATCCTCTCATGTAAATGATAAAGATATAATTCTAAATCATTGTGGCTAACAATGGAAAATAACTCATCACCTAAATATTATTGATAAGTTCCAAACATCACCACTGATACTCTCACCAATCATTTCTTACATGATAATATAATATAATAATAATATCTTCTGTACCACTCTACAATATTCCCCTTAGTTTTCCTCTCTTCCAAAACATCATACATCCTAAGAATAACTCTCCAAAAATGATATCCAGTAGACACATTGGTGAATCACAAAAACTGGACCCTCATGAAACACACTACCACATCCACATATCCAAAAGTAACTAGTATGTTTCTAAGAGCCACCAAATCATGTATAACATGTATCATAAATCATGTATTATACCTCAATACATTTTAGATCATACAAATAGAAATGTTCCTCAGTCCATCAAAACCTATACACATTATAAATATAGTTGTCCTTATGGAACTATATCCACAATACATATCTATGAAATAACCACAAGCCATTACACCCCTCTACCCACATATAAGGTGAAAATCTCACCACTGTGCAAACCAGAACAAGTAACTACCATGAGAAACATGTGGGGCCAAAGAGTTAGTCATCTTCCCATACTCTCATTGGGATGTTTGGGAAAACACCCTCCATGACTCCAAAAAAAAATGGGTGTCAGTTACCCTAAAAAATTGGGTGTATTTATATATAAAAATATTCATGATATAATATAGCTCCAAAAAACAATGTGTATTAAATTTTCTTAGATTTAACTAGAGATAACGTCTCTCAGACTATCGAATTCCACTACTAATACTAGATATTCTATAAGAACATAACCATTTAAATACCTACATTAATTTATTTTAATCATTTTAATCATTTCAACTTTATGATATTTAATTAAATAAATATTATTTAACAATTATAATTTTACAAATTACAACACATCAACATCATAACAATGTTCCATCGCCTCCACGATTTAGAAAACAGAGTATCCATCCTCTTAGAAATATAACCTCCCCATTTCAATTGAAAAAATCCATCACAATGGATTAAAAATTTTTATATTTATTAAAATAATTACATTACATATTTCTATGTACTATAGCAATACATCCTAATACACCAATCAAAGAAAACCCATGAAATACATCTACCTGATGTAGTGGGGAAGGGAAAGAAGATAAACGGAAACCAAGATGGCAGCGAAAAAATTGATCCATGAAAGCATCCAACATTCATTCCATATAGTAATCCCTACATCAATTAGTTATATCATATTTTTTCACCTCACTAACACCCACACGAATATATTGATACATCCCAATATCACATACAAATTTCTCTACCATAAAAACAAGTCCTCGCCACCCCACAGACCAAAATACCTCTCTAGTCTCAACCGTCCTAGTCTCATATCACATCTGGGAATCCACTCCCCTGTTACAAGGATATTACCCAAAGGGAATGACATGCAGTAGGAAAATAACAAAGAAATAGTGATATTGTTCCAAAAGAAATTCATCTATCATTTACACAAAATGATCCCTCATAGATCCAATGCACAAGGAACTCTTGATTTACAAGAAAGTGGGAAACTAATTCTCAAAAATGGAATTATATTTTTTCACAAAACCAGTTAATATCCTCTATTCAATTAACTAATTCATTATTTATTAGTCCCAAATATAGGAAAAATATTTAGAAATATATCCAAGACAGTCACAAATTAATTGAATAATTTATTTAAAATTTCATTATTTCCATTATCAACCGAATCACAATGCTTCAAAAATTTATTCCGTACCATTAGCACACGGAATGTCAATTTGTGAAAACATTTTTTCTTCATTATGATTATAAATACCTATATTCATTAAATATTCCTCCATAAAAAAACAAAAAAAAATTATTTTGGATATATGTTCCTTACTAATTCTACATGTAAATCCAAGAATAAAAAAACATTACATAGATATCTTAGTATCTTGAAAAAATATTGGAAAACTATTACCAGTGTATAATAAAATATCTTAGTGATACCGTTAACAATTTATTAATCTGGTTCATGTAATAATTAGGTTATCTACATTAGCATCTATGAGGATAAATATATCTAAATTTTGAATCACACATATTGAAAAGTGAAAAAATGAATCCACTACCTCAAAAGTGTTTCAAGGTTCTTCACATGAAAATGGGGAAATAATGTAGGCCTTGATAATTTATCATGAAATAGAAATATCCACTCTATGATGTTTTTCCACAACCATGAAAAATATTAACCAACAAAGATCCATTAGAATCATGGACATTAGATACCATCACATAGAAAAGAGGAACAAGAGGAAATAGATAGGTGAAAATGAAATAATTGAGGGATTGCATACCTCGGATTGAAAATGTATATTGGGGGGGAATATGAAGGTTGATCCTTGAAAAATTAATCCCCAAAACATCAAAGAGGGGGTTGCTAGGTCAATTGATTTATAAGAGGTGTTGTAGGATGTAGTGTTTTTGAAACTATTAGGGCATCATAATTTAAAGATACACATCATCTGGGATTTATAGGTTGTATAATCCCATTTCACATCACATAATCCTCAATGTATGGTTTACACTGAAAAACATGTCACCCTTTTTATTATATATATATATTATTTACATGTCACAATTTAGAAAGTAAATGATATGAAACCCACATTCACATCATGTTAATGATTTCAATTCATGATATCTCTCAGATTCCAGCATTTAGCTGCTGAACTCGTTCATAATACCTATGATGCTCCTCTAAGCACACTAGTATTTAGAAACACACAAAGGGTCAATCCATGTGGATTTGAGACTTGATACTACTATTTAAAATAAAGCATTAATAATAATATATATTTTACTATATATTGTCATTTCATAGATATAATAATTATCATCATCATTTTTTTATTTTTTTTGAAATAATCTCGTTAAATTTAGAAACAATGATGAAGCAGTATTTATATTTTTAGTTGTAAAATAAAATAAATGCTATAAAAACTCTTAAAATAAAATTAATTTATATAATTATTATCGTAAAATATTTTTATAGATAACCATGACATATTGGGTATGTATTTAGAGATATGATTTAATGAAATAATGTGGCATTTATTTTTATAAATTTCAATGTAAGGAATAATTTAAATGTTAACATTAATGATATTTTAAAATAAAAAAGAATTTATTAAATTATATATGATTTCAAAAAATATTAAATTAGAAAAATATATTGGTATAATTATACAAATATCATACCTGATTCATTTATGGTGGATATGGAAACTTTTAGTTGCATTATTTTTCCTTAATGTGTAAAAATCCATGTTGTCATCGTACAAGTTAATGTGAAATAATTTGGGCCAATGAAAAACAATAAGTATTAAAAATAGTGTAAAATTTTAAAATTATCATTGAATTATATTATATTTACCCATAATAATATTATACTAAAAATGAATCACATTTGAGCCAATTTTTATGTAAAATTAATTTATAATAATATAATATCTCGAGATATTACAAGAGTTCCCATCCCCTCTCTTATAAAAGTGCACGACTTCTTCTAATTTAAACACACATTAAATCTATATATATTGACCAATACTAAAACAATTCCTTCCTAGAAACCCAATATGCAATCTATTGTAATTATTTGAGGAAAACCACAATCTTTAGTGTTCATAAGGGGTTATTAAAAAGAGTTCATGTGAGGAAGATGTAGCTTTTGTAATCAATTGTTTCAGTTTTGTTTATTTTTTCAGATACCTAAATTCATCTTAAAAATTGTAAAATATTAAGTTATATATCATCAATATTAAAAGATGTTATTATATTGTTGTAATAACCTATATAAATCTATATTTCACAAAATGGGGAAATAATTTATCATGCATGTGTATGGAGGAGTACTCCCTTACGAACCGATGTAATTCATTTTCAATAATCATATCTTTAGAATATTTATAATGATGGAAATATTATTAATATATGATTTTGATTAAATATTTATAATTAAGAAATGATAAAATATAATTTAATTTATTATCCTTCTATACCAATAAAAATGACAATGATGTTCATGGGTTAATGTCAATTATCTCCTCTGTGATGGGTTGGGCCCATTTTCAACACCAAAAAACATAGATGATATATATAATTACATTTACATAATTAATATTATTTTTATTATATTATTATCATGATAAAAATATAAATTTATTCTTAACTTATTTCTCTAATGATCATTGAATTTTTGAAACTTTACTCAGGTGTATGTATGTCATACAGTTAGTATTATTGTAACGTAGTTCATTTTTTATAAAAATGTCGAATTGATGGTGTTAAAAGTATAACTCATCTATATTAATGATTATTATTTGATAATTATTTTTATTATATATTAATTTAATTATGAACACATTAAAAATAGTTGAATTATAGAATCTATTTTGGACATAGGCACCCAAAATCATCAAACTTCCAGGTGTGAAAATAAATAAATAAATAATTGTATATAACATAGAGATGGTTGATATAAATAAAATTATATGCATTAAAATTTTTCTCAAGTTTATATTAATTAACCTATGATTATTATTTATTGTGAAAAATAATTAAAATAATTAGTCAGATTTATCTTATGGGACACATTAACTGAAATATTATTTTCAATGTCTTAATGATGTATTTTTTATAAATAAAAATATCTCATTTCCACTATTCTAAATTTGTATTTAATAATTTATTTATATGGAGATACATTAAAAAAATGTTTTTTTAAATATCTCGGAAATGTTTTTAAACATGTATCTTTTTAGGTTTTATGTATGTGACTTAATTTTAAAAACAGTCTTTTTATGTTACTCTTTCAACATTTTTTTTAAATTCATAATAATTATTTTTTAACATATATTATATGAATGGATATTCACACTTTCATGTCTACATGAAATCTTAATGTTGTATTTACATGTTTTAAATTCTATTTTTCAAATATTTATTTCATTTATTAATGCATGACATTTTAAAAAAAATATGTTATTTAATAATGGAAATATTATTTTCTTCAAAGAATGTCTATTTTATGATGGTTTTATATATATCATTCATGGAAATATTTAATGATGATTGGTGGTTCCCTAAAAATCTAATGGTGAGTGAGACAATTGTAGATATCCAATGTATTATGTTGTGGGGTGAAGTTAACCAGTTGGGTATCTCCTAAGAGATTAGAGAAGTATATTGTTGTCGTTTCCATTCAGAATGTAACTATGATGGTTTCCAAGCTTGTATCTAGTTATATCCACATTTTATATATGACTGATATGAATATAATTTGAGATGCTAACATTATAATTTATTCTTGCTGTGGATTTTAAATCTTTTCTTTTAGTTGAATGTGTGTGGAATTTTCATGTGAAAATTATTTTTTATAACATCAAATAACAAGGAATGAGTTTTCATGTTATTCACTAAACTATATATTTTCATTCATTATGAAGCATAATGATATTTTAGTACTCCTCTTACATTAATAGAATTTTAGTCACCGGATTTTGAGGATTAATGGTGACAAGGATAATGTAAAAATAACAATTATGAGGATACTTCATGAAAAGAAAACATATTTGGTTCTAAAGGTTTACTTTTGTGAAAATAATGTGTTCTAAATATAATTATACACTTGTATTATATGTATTTTCATTTTAATTTATATAACTACTTCTCTAAGAGTATAAAAAATAGATATTATGTATATTAAGATGTGAATTTTAGTCTAAAATAACATGAATATGTACTCATATAGTTAAAGACCTTACTGTTTTTATTAGAGTTTGGGGTTGGAAACCATTTGAGAAAAGAAGTCATCATCATATTTATATATATCATCATTGGATTATAATTTTTACTTGGATTATAAATTTTTATCATATAAATACCTTTTCAACCCTTCTATTATGAAATTTCAAGGTGATTAATTATATTTACATAGGCATTAATTTTTTAGGAAATTATGGGTCAATGAATTTTGAGATTAAAAAAATCGTATGAGGTAGAATAGAAGTTTCAATCATATTATGGTATTTTTTAGGATTTTTAATTATTAAAAAATGTTATATGAATTATATTATTCCATAAAAAAACCAAGAAACCATATAGAGATTTGTCATGTCTGGCTAGGCCATAGAAATTCAACCCTGAACTGAAGGGTGAAAACGGTGAATCATATACAACCATCGGACATGATTTACCAATTAGTTAAAAAGTGTTTTCTATTTATTCAATATTATGGATTATTGTTACGTTAATTTTTTGAATATGTGTTTTATCAGATAAATAATTTTGTGTTCAAATATTGATTTAAAGACTAATTGAATAATGTTATTATAAGATTATCACTATATTCAAAACCCTATATGAATAATATACATCAAATACATTGAGATTTTATTTTGGGAATAAATGATTAATTATTGTATTGAAGAAGATATAAATTAATTATTTATTTATGTTGATTTTGATTATTAATGTATGATATCTCTATACATGGGGATTATATAATTATAGAAATTACATATTGGTATGAGACATTAAGATAAATTAATTTCATTTGGTGGTGAATTTTAATACAATATTGGATCTATATATGAAACATATTTCTCACTAATTTTTTAATATCAGTTAGTAATATTTTTAAGTAAATTTAAGGATAGTTATTTAACAAATGATTTATTTTCAAATTTTGGTATTAATTTATAATTTTTTATATTTAAATTTTTTTTCATCATATAATGGTATATATTTGTTCGATTTATATTATCATATCCAACCCATTTTGGTTTTGGTTAATTAATAAGACATTCAAAATACATAGTTATACTTATGTGGATTTTGTGATCTAAAGTAGTTCATTCAATACATCAGGTTTGAAAAATTCATCTTAAATACTCGTTGTTTGGAGAATAATATCAGATTTTGGAGGAAATGTTTTAATGGATGAAGCAAATATTATCATTTAAGTATAATTTCATATTTTTTTAATACTATAATTAAAATAATTCCTCAACTCAATGAAAAAATATATTGAATGAAGTCATCCATATACATTTCTTACTAAGAAATCATTCACATTTTAACCCAGTTTAGATTTATGGTTTTGGGATTTTTCACAATTGTTTCACCATGTTATCCATACCTCTCCATTTGAAAATTATATTTAGTTTTTATATTCTATTTATATGTATCCTTACATGGAATACTAGTATGTGTTATCTTTGGTGACCACACAATATTCCACTATGTATTTTCAAGTTTAAGTTTTATTGAACCTTGATCAGGTTCGGGATTTCAGTAATGGTGTTTTGCAAATTCAAACCCCAGTTACCATGCCTGATAAAATGTTGTGAGAAATAAATTTATTAATGGTTGAAGCTGATAATGCAAAATAATTAGGTTTGAGGAAGGAAAAACAATGTTGATAGTGAACATGATACTAAACATCGATCATAAACCAATAAGAAGATATATTTATTTAATCTTTTTCATCATAACCCTGTTTTTAGGGTTGTCAGTATAAACATGATAATCATGATTATAAATTTTTGTTTTATAAATTTATATATAATGATTTCATTGCTGACTAATTATTTAAAAAAAAATAAAACCCTTTTGGAAATAAATTAATTATTTATGATAACCTATTTAAATTCACACAAATGTTTTTTATACCAATAAAATAAATAAATCAAACATTTTAGATTATATTAGTGAAATTTATATAAATGATACATATTATCTAATATTAAACTATTTACTTTCTAGACATGATAAAAATAAAAATCCAATTTGGAGCATAAATTGATGTATTTTTAAGGTTATTTTCTCTACTTTAGGATGGGAACATGCTTTGAAATAAAATTTTGACAATTTTTTAAATGATATTTGAATAAATAAAATTCATTCATAGATATGAAAATGAAAATTTTCTTAGGCTTAAATTTTGGTATTTTTCAGATATGTATAATTTTTTAGAATACTGAAAATTGCTATATTTTTATTGGAAACAGATTTTAAATCTAAATAACATAGAAGGAATAATTATATTTTTAATTGGTCATAAAATAAAATTACTTATGTTATCAATCTATTAATCGAATTTAGGTCATTGTAATAATTTTCTTTTATAATTTATATACAAAAAACATCAAAAAAATTTAAAATTAGTACTTAAATACCCTTTTTTTCTCATGAATGTGAGTCTAATACTAATTTAAATTATGTGAATTTTCATAATTTCATTTTAAAAATTTAATATTAATTTTTAAAAATAAGTACCAAATGTTGTAAATATTTCATTTTTTTTTGAAAGTATAAAAATTAACCTTCGTAATTTTTCTCTATAATAAATGGTTAATTTTGTAATTTAAGTTAAAAATTTAATTTTTATGTCTACAAAAATGATGCTTACACCTGATCAAACTTTTGTGATTATTAATTCTACTCCATTATAAATAAATTTTCAGTATATCAAAGTTAGTTTATATTTGTATGTTATTATTATGTTTATAATACTTTATATACCTAAAAGATAATTATATAAAACTCATGTTTCGAATAAATAAAAAAATTTATAATATAGGTTAATTCCAAAATTTTATTTATGTATAAATAGAAATTTTAAATGTTATATATTTATCTTCATTATGGATTATTTTCATGAAACAATTACTTAAATTATTACACAATGATTTTATAGAAATTATATTATTAATGGAAAAATCAAATAAGTGATATTTAAACTTTTAAAATAAATATGATTTTATATAATTAATGTATCCAACAATATTTAATGATACCATATAAATATGTATGATTTATTAAAAGAGTTTATTTGAATATATCTTTTTTATTGATTTTTTTAATTCTCAATGTAATGAATAGTTTGAAAATTGATATTATTGACATTATAGAATAAATAATATTTTTTAAAATGGTATATAAGTCAAAAATATCTTATATTTGTTAAACATTTATGGATAAGGTAAATAATGTAATAAATGACTCTATTATGGTTTTTTTTAGTTTTATAGTAATAATATTAGTCATCAAATAGTAAAAATCTATATTTTCACAGTAATAGTTAATGAAGATAAAGAAGGGTAAAAACAAAAGGCTAATTTTTTTTAAAAAAAATAAAAACAAATATAATTTCTATTGAAGGAATTAATTTTATTCTATAATAATCTTTTAATATAAAATAACCACATTAAATCAATTTTTAATATAAAATTAGTTTATATTATTCATATATTATGTGAATGTTTATGAGTTCCCTTCCCCTCTCTTAAAAATGGTAAAATCTTCTTATAATTTCAAGATAACTAAAAACTCTTTTGAATCATCCATTACCTACAAAACTATATTTATAGAACTAGTATACACATTATACAGTAATTTTCTTATGAATAACACAATCCATAGTGTTCATAATGTTTTAAGAAAAAATATTTTTTGGGGGAGGAAATATCATTTTTAATCAGGTATTTCAATTTTGTATTCATCTATGTACATAAAATAGTAAAAGAAATTCCTAAAAAATAATTAAAATTTCATAAATATACATATATGTTATTATTTTGTGTAATTACCTTTATCCATCACTGTATTCATCAAATGAAAAAATAAATTATCATTCGTGTACAAGGAAGACTATCATCTTGCCAGCTGTTAAATTTTTTTTTCTATCACTATCTCTCATTAATGTTTCAAATTTTGGAATTATTCAATATATAAGATATTTATTAAATATTTATCAATATAAATATATAATATATTATTCATGTTTTAATCCTTACTTTCATAGAAAATTAATAACATTGTTTTTGAGTACATGTGAATTATCACCACCGTGAAGCGAGGTGATTTTTTTATCACCACCACACATAGACAATATAAATAAGTTTATTTAAATCATTAATTTAATATTAACATTATTATTATAATATATTAATGAAAATATTTTAGATACCTTATTTACATAATGATCATTGAAATATGGACATTTCACTCATGCGTACGTGCAACCTATAGTCTCAATGTTTGAAATGTAGTTTGTTTTTCATAAATATATTTTATAGAAGTATTTAAAATAATAATTTTTTCCATTAAAATTTATTGTTATTTCATTAATTTTATTATATATATGGTAGAGTGTTTATATATTTGAATACAATCGTCTTGCCAAAGCTTTTTTGGACTTTGATACGAAATATCATAACAATAGGCAAGATTAATTTAAAATGATAAGTAATTGTATAAAACATAGAAATGAAATATATAAAATAATATTTGACATGAAAAAAATTATCAAGAATGTTTAAATTATAATATGTATATTATTGAAGATCGTAATCAACATATGATAATAGTTGAAATCAAGAAAAATGAACTCATTAACTAAAAAATCATTCTTAATGTTATAAAGATTAATTATTTTAAATAATTCTCTTTCAAGTCCATGTTATAAAAATGGTATCCATTAATTTATTTAAATTCAAATGATTGTTTTGAACTATTAAATTTCTATTTTATCTAATATTTCTTAAAAAATAAATATTTTTCAGGTTATATAGAAGGGGGCTTCTTTTGAAAAAAAATCAAAATTTATGTTTTTCAATTATTTTTACAAAATCAAAATTATTGTTTAGGTAACATATAATTCATTAATATATTTTCTAGCTAATTGGATGATTTTATTTTTAAACATCCATTATAATTTTATAACAATATTATTTTTTTAGAAAAATTTCATTTATGAGTGTGGGACTTTTTATAAATGAAAAATTATTATAAAATTGAAAACTAATTTTCCAAAATTAAAGATCCTTTAATGAAATATGTATGTATTGTTGTTATTTTATAGTTATTTTCCATTTTTATTAATATGTGTGGTTTAGTTATAAACTAAGGTAACTACACCCCTTATGACTCTCTAATGTGTTGGGTAATGGGATGGAGTTAATCGAATATTATTCTCCAAATAGATTATAAGCTTACACAGTGGGGGTTATTACAAATCTAACTTTAACTGTTACATATTGTGTAGCAGTGTGAGCTATAGAAAATTTAATAGTTCTATTTAAATAATTCTATAATTTAATTTTCTTATTTATAATTAATTTGGATTGTAATGCATATTTTTAAGAGTAATGTGTCTTTGTTTATCATCTAAAAATTATTTTTTATCCAAAAGAACTTGAACTGGGATTTCATGTTTTATTTGGACTAAATATTTTACTTCTTAATTTTTCTTAATAATGTGATGGAGCTCAACCCGTGTTTTTTTAAAAACTAGATTTTATGTATGATTAAGTAAAATTATTGGGTCAAGATAAAATTTGTAAATAAATGTCATTAAATCAAAACATGTTTCATTTTAGAAGTGTTTCTATTTTAAAATAATATAACTCTTATGAATATGTGTACACAAATATTACAATTGTTTACATTTTAATAGTTTTTACTATTTCAATACAACTCTCAATCGAATAGATCCATTAAATTTTTAGAATTTATTTCTAGTATAAAATAACTCTGATATATCAGCTTTAAGGAAGGGTCCATACACTTTTCTATTTAAACATGTTTAAAATGGTATAATTTTATATGAATATTCCAATGTTGTGTATTATGATAATTTTACACTCTCAAGGTTTATTTTATTTTAATATTTTTTTATTCATGAATTATGGACTACCAATCCTTATGTAGTGACTCAATATAACGATCTATGATATGCATGGTGTAGATTTTAAATTTTATGTTCATGTACTTTTATCTTTATTCTCTGTTATGCCTATGTGATTATTTATATCTCCCACTATTACACTTACAGAGAATATGACATCACTTTTTATATGTTTACTTTCTTCATGATTTGAATAATTATTTTATAAATAATGAACCTAGAGGGGTTGTCATTATGAAACAAATATTTGGTAATAGTGTAGATAATTTATGTATAATTTAATTTTTTTTCCAATGTTTCCAATGTCACTTGAACAAAAACAATTATGTTGTGGATAAAAATATTAGGTAATTAGCATTCATACACGTCAATGTTATAACTATATATGAATTTTAGGAAGTGATATTAATGGTATTGATTAGGGTATAGATATACATTGGAATTTATTAAGAGTAAAAATATTGAGATACCAATGAATAAATCAAATAATATAATAAAAATATAATATTTTTGTAATGATCATGAATGTATTTGGTTAAAATTATGTTGTAATAAATGAAGGTGACCTGATTTATAAATCATATTAATTGTTATTCTCGAGACTATGTGTATTCCCCTAAGGTTATCATTATTACACATTATATTTTAGATTTAGTTAGTTTTTGGATGTAAGAGGATTCATGTAAGCAATTAATATGAAGGACAATTCAATGACTACGAGGAACCAAATTGGATGTATACTAGAGATATATATTTATATTTATATATATTGATGATGGAAAATTAGATTATATTATATATGATTAACAATGTGATCCTCTGTGATATTTATATCAAGTAAAATAATTGTAAATGATACATTTATACGTTTTCCAGTGGAAATGATAACACTGGTTGGAATGTCGGATTTTATTTTTTGAATAATATTAGTTGATGATCTTATATGAATATAAAGAATGGATATAATGATTTTTTATATCTACGTATAAATGACATATATTGAAATGTTTCAGAGGAAATTGATGTTTTATATGTGAGGAACCAGGGAATTCTCGGAGCCAATTATTATTGAAAATGTTAACTCTTAGAACAAGTAAAGTCTTATGATGTTCACATATTTTAGTGTTTATGTATTATTAACTAATAATACAGTAAACGTTATATGAAAGTTATTTTAGATATAATGGTAGTGAGTAGCCTATGAATTACCACATATTAGTTTTCTTCAAGGATTAAAAATTATTTGTTGAACAATATTGGTAAACCATAAATGTCATTTTTTATTTTGGTGATAATGTAGTGTTTGCAGACATTGTTAATTCAAAATGATGTTATAAGTGGGATAATATTAGTTACATTTAAAATGGTTAGTGATTTTTTTATAATGTTATTAATGAAATATTTGTTAATAGTTATTTCATTTTTGATTTATGTAATATATTTAATAGTATATATTTTAATTTTTAGAAAATGGATAATGTCAAATTTTTCCCCCATTCCTGTTTTCATTATGGATGTACTGTAATTTATGGTATTAACATGCATTAATAGAATATTTGACCATTGTTTTCACCTATTTGGTATGTGACATTAAAATATATTTTTTAGGAATAGAATGAAGATGATTTTGGAATCATAGTTAATTCCTTATAAACATTTGGGTATTCAATTTGGGAAAACATATTTTAGAGGAGTTGTATAATTAACCTTTTTGAGGGATTATTTTTAATATTTTAGAAATTAAAGTGTTTCAGTATTTGATAAATTTTGTTATCTATTTTGGTTTTGGATATTATCTGAAAATAGGATGTGTATATTATTATCAATTTTTGAATTATGTGATCCTTATATGTATATATTATTACATGAGCAATAAGATATTCATTGTGAATATTCATCGTTTTTAGAAAAATATGAGATTGTTGTTGAAATTGTACAATGGATGAAATTATAATATTAATATAAGTATATTTATTTCTGTTTATATTATAGAGCATAATGTAATGTCTTTACTGTAGTTAAAATATCAGAAGATATAATATTTCTCAAAAACCATCAATTCCAATGAATTGATAGGCTTTTCGAAATCAATTTTTTAATATTATTTGAATGTTAAAATTCTCAATATCATTAAATTTTTTATACTCCATTATATATGATAATTACAACAATTTCATATCTATACAGTAACTTCCCACTTATATTCATCTATTTGAAAGCATATTATTTTTAATTCTAGATGATCTTCGTACCACCATTTATCTCTTTTTTAGATAATTTTATATTAACCCTTTTTATGATTTTGGTTTCAAAAAAAGACTATTAAAATAAGAAAACATTAATTTCTGAGAAATTATTTCTTGGAATAAATTTATTAAATATGAGGAGAATGTAATATTATGATATTTTTTTAATTATTTTTTAATATATTTATCTTTATTGATATAATGTGTTACATATAACCGTGAGTTTAAGAGAAAAATGATGTACTATACTACTATTTAATGTTATTTGTTAATGTTAAATTGAATGATATGAATACGACTAACATATTTATTAACTATATACAATGTCCCTAGTCAATATAAATACATACGAATTAATCCATCAATTTTTATTAAATCTATTTTATTCATCAAAAATATTTTTTCTTTATGATGAAGTTTTATCAATAGTTTATGATAATAATATTATAATCTTGGGTTCTAATATTTATAAATAAAATTTTTTAAAATCAAATTATTTTTTTAAAATGACATATCAAAATTATTATTGGGTGACTTTTTTTATTTTTCATAAAAGGTTGATTTTCATTAAGTATAAAAATGTATTTTTTTTAAAGCTATATATTTTCAACTAATATAAAGTATCATTATGATATAAATTTTAAATCAAATTAGAATAGGTTTTATTTAATTATATAATTTTTTCCTCACATAATTAGAATTATAATTAGACATTTTATTGATACAAGTACATTTTTGTGCTAAATGACACAATTTTAAAAAAAAACCATTCCCTTTTACTGATTTTTCTAAAAAGTAATTTCTTCCATTTCCAAAAATATAATATTGAAAAAAATATTATGTACTTATAATCAAAAAATTCAAATTCATTATAATAGCCGCTTCAATTTTTTTGTTAATATGAATAGTAATCATTTACAAAAATTTATCCAATATAGAGGGAAAATCATGTAAATTTAGGTTATAACTATTTGATAAGACCACAATTATTCTTCCTAATTATTATTTAATGATTTAAATTCCATCCTTAAAACATAATTCTTGTAATCGATTAATATATAGTGAAAAATCCAATGATTTTTATTTCTATTATATTTAATGAAATAGAAGTGTAAAAATGCAACTCTCTTAGTATTAAATATAATTTTTGTTTTAACTTGGGAAAAATATTATTTGTAATTAAATCTATATAGTAATTCTATTCATAATGAAATTATGGTTTATATGTTAAATTATTTATTATTTTTATGCATTAAATAATTACCCTAATTACTTAGACAATTTACATGTAGTAATTGGTTAATTAATGGAAAAATAAGATAAATCATATAAAATTTATTAAATTTATTATACTCTCTAATAGTTATGGTGATATAAGAATTTTAAATATGACCATGAGATGTTTAGAATATAATAAAATTTATTTTCAAATTACAATTTTTTCCTTGATGAAATTTAAGTCAATGTAAAGAATTTGATAAAAATTTAAAATCATGATTTTTTATGAAACATATATACATTTTAACTAATTTAAAGTTATAAAAATAATAAATATGGAAAAGGGTATATTATATGGAGGAATATTTCACCCCATATATATTTATTAGTAAATAGTGACCTTATATTTTCATTTATAACCTTGTAAGTTTAAGAAATATGATACAACGTTTAATATAAAAATTATCTTACTAAGTGGTTAATAATAATAATAATTTTTTAAAATGAACATAATCCTATTAAGATTTATTTATTTGATGTTATTCCAATCATATCATACACTTGGATAAAATCATGACCATTTTGAATTATTTTCCTCTAGAGTAGTCTCATTATATTTTATTATCTTTGTAAAATTATGAAAGCCCAACTCATCACAATTATAAAAATGAAGGATTTTACATCAATAAATTACAGAATGTTATGAAATAAATTTTGAAATAAATGTACCAAATTATTATTTATAATTACCTAGCCATATTTTAGTGGTTTCAGTCTAACAAAACACCAACCCTATATCCCTTTAGGGTAGATCAAAGGGATCCATTTCAAAGAATATTTTATCATTATAACTGCTCACATTCATTTTTTTAATATTAATTACCTCTTCCAAATTGATGGTACATATCATAACATAATATGTTAATTATCATAAATATTTTTAAATGTTATTATGATTGTGAAAACAAAATTATTCTCCCACATTCTTGTCAAATTAGAAGTTAATGTATCACTTCTATGAATGTTTTACTAAATGTATCCACATAGAGATACAATTAATTTTCTATCATTATTTTTACTGAAATAATATATGATCTATTTAATATTAATATATTAATTATAAAAAATAACTTCATGTATTATAATATAATTTCTTCCTTCTTATCATTCACTCTTTTGGGAAAAAATATGTCACTCAGAATTATGTATAGACTACCATCTCTATGATGTGATGTGATTCATTTTTCATTTATACTTAAAAATAATTATAATAATGATGAATTTTATTTCTATATATGATACTTATTGCATAATAATAATATCTTAATGTTGAATTATTATTTACCTTTCATTAATTCATTAATTCATAAATTTTAATGTTCGTTTATGCATAGAAATGACCTACCACAAGGATGGACAATGTAATTCACTTTTAGATCCATAATTTATATGAATGATTGTGAATATAAATATAATTAATATATAAGAATTTCATAAAATTATTAAACTGCTTTAAATGGTCGTACTAGTATCATAGTTTAATGATTATGAAAACCTCTCTAAAACATGTTTCAAAAAAATGTAGTTATCACCCAGAACATTGATTTCAATATAAATTTATTAATTAAAAGCTGATACTATAGTAGGTACTATAGCAGCCCAGGTACTTTAGTAGTACTATTTACAAAAGGGTATTTTCGGCCAAAAAATTGGCTTTCAAGCCTAGTTTTTAGGTCATGTGGCCTTGGCCTTAATGTTATGTAATGGGTATCCCTCTACCTAGTCAGAAAGAGGTCTTTTCTTGAATAATTAGATAAGGCTTCAGCCCCAACCATTAAGAAAAGGTGATGAATAAATCATGAATGGTATGGTATATATATTTTTATGGAATAAATATATTATAAATACATATTAAATATAAATTTTTTCTTAATGTTAATGAGTAACATAGAGACTTGATGTAAGGGTTAATTTCACAATGTCATCATTATCTGGGATTGAATGTGTTTAATTCCCCATTAAGGAATGTTTATCTTCTACAAACATTATTTATAAACATGATTTCTAAAATGGTTTTCAATATCATCCTATATTTTTTTAAAGTAATTTTTACCATTATTTTAATTTTTAACATAATGTTTGAAATTATTTTAATTTCATTTTCCTCATAAGATGATTTGCGAATTTTTTGACAAAAAATCTAGAAGGAATGATTTTAAAATTTTAATGTATGAGGTGATTCGACCTCCATAATTAATCACTAATACCTTAATGATAATTTTAATATTTTTTAGGTCATATTCAATTAAAAAGTTTCCTTTATAATTGTACCCATTTTTATATATATATTATTTCAAACTATGTTGTTATTTTGATTAAGAATTATTTCAATTTGTCTGCTAGAATTATTTTAAATCTATGAGAAAATACTTGGATGACATGTAATCATTATAAGGGATATGATAAAGGATTCCATTCTTATTATTTTTCTTAATGGTTTATTTTTATGATGAATATATTCTGATGAAACATGTCCCTTTTCATTGATTACACATTGATGAAATTATTTTAATTGTATAAGATCTGAGATTATCAAGGTATGATATCTTAACCATTTGATTGGAAGATAACCTCCACCCAAAATTACATTTAAATGATGTAACTAATATTTTATTCCAGATAATCAGTGAAAGACGTATAAAGCATACAGGTTGGTGACAAGGTTGTTAGACCTTCATGATGATATATTTTAATAAAGGTATCATATTATATAGTTGGAATTCATATAAGGTTTTCATCTTTTAAAAATTATTTTCTTTCTCTTGGGAAGCTTGAAACATTGATATAATGTACTGTTGGACTTTGGACAACCCCGCCAAATAAAAAACCAGATAAAATCCTAGCAGGTCGAACACTAACTATTTCTTTTGATCAAGATAAAATATTAATTCAATTTTACTGTAAGAATAAATATAGTTCTCAATACATAATAATATAATTATTCATGTATTATATATCCTATAAATTAAATATATATTTATTCACCGAATTTTTAATAAAATATATTTATTTATTTTATTGAATATTTATTGAATATTCATTTACTATTTTGTTAATGAAATACATATTTACAATAATATAATATTTTATTCTAATAGTAAATAAATTCAATAGTATTTTTAATGGACCATGGGAGAGTCTAAAGAAAAATATTAATTATCATGTCGGTTAAGTAATACTTCATATTTTCCAAATTTAAACATAAAAAAAATGTCTTATTATTTTGAATGGGGTTTATTAAAGCTCAATATATTATTTATTGGTAACAATTCAATGAAATAATTATTTTCAACTAATACCTAAACATATAAATGTAATTTTATTTCTATAATGTAGAGTATCAATCATTTTATTTCGAAGAATTAATTATTATGCAGAACAAATTCTCTCTTGACTCCACCATCTATATCCTTCTCAAGAACGACAAAATCAAGGGGGGATTCATTATAACCAATGAAAAAGTGCTCAAAACAATTACACCAGAACTTTGATTCCACACTCTAGAATTCAGATATTGATAGGAATTTCTTAGATATCATATGAAAATGTCTGGGTCAATGTTAGAGTTATTATATACTTGGATCCTCCACGAGAAATGAATGTAATATGAAAGGTTCTTTTTGGATGATCAATGTTCATCAAATAAAATTTTTTCTAAGATAATGTATTCATTTAATTTGATATTAAATTAATTAATTTTATATTTTTTTATGTAGGATCCTTGCACACGGATTTAAGAAGTGATAATTAAATGATATTTTAATATATCACCTACAACTGCACGCCTCCAATATTCCTAGAACCAACCACATAAACTATTTTAGGATCTCGTTGATCGTTGGAATCCTCTAGATCATAGGGATTCACACATGGGGTAATTCATGGATCCCTCATTATGTGTAATTCAATAATGTGAGACCATAATGATACAAATTTGATGAATATGAATATTAAATCTATTCTATGTCCAATATTTATTGGGTTTTATTGATCTATGATTTCTAATTGATATGTTGGACATTATATTATATATTAGAAGGATATTTCTTCTAAAATGTTCTAGATCACACTCCTTGGTCTTTTAATTCATTATCATTAATACATTATTCCTCAGTGAATGGGAATAATATTGTAATGTTATCTTATTATAATTCATTATTGTTTTTATGGTTCATTCAATCCAATGGGAGTGTGTTTCAAATTTAAAATATCCTATAGTCTTCTTAAATTCATCTGGTTCGATATACAAGATGAAAATTATTTCTTCTATTGGATATTTTACGTGATATCACCTTTCATCTTCAATAAATATGAGAGACATGGTAATAGTAGTGATTAATTATATAATATGTGATTTAATAATATCACAAATATTGAAAAGAGGTTAGATTCTATAAATTTTGGTATGTTGAGAATTGTTGGTGATAAAAAAACTATTATAGTGATAACTATGTGGACTATTACAGTTGAGGAACCAATCGATGATGGTACTAATCTTAAAATAATTTATAATTGATCTTTGGTATCCCCTCCCGTAGAGGTGATATATATAAAATTGATGATAGAAATTTTGATAAAATTATATTTTTATACATATATAATGAATATTCACATCAGATCCTTAATCACAAATCTATGTATTTTTTAGACGCATCTATTTTTTAACTAGGTGTCTGACTGCATAGATATTAAAGTCCCTTCCCCCTTAGCTAGAATTGAATTAGTGGGATGTTTTTTCAAAGAGTTCCTTTATCATATAAATTTAAAATTTAATACTTTTTAATTTATTTTATTGATTATATGACACCAATTATTTTGGATAAAACACATAAAGATGTATTGATATCTAGAATAGAGTGTGATAATTATTTTTGAATTCAGTTATCTGATTAAGAGATAGGAAACAAGAGGAGAGATAATTTTCTACAAATTAGAAGGTAGGTTGGGAACATGAATTATATGAGGAGTATTATTGTTCATGAATGTGATTCATTATGAAAATATTATTTATGAAAATATTATTTATGAAAATAAAGTGCTCGATATAGTTGGTTATCAATTGAACTAGGTGATAGTATAACCAAAAATACCAAAAGAAATAAGTGTCATAAATGATTCCAAAAAATAGAAACACATGAATAATAGAATGAAGTATCCATTATTCATGTCCAAGGGCCATGTAGGAAATCACTAATTATATTATATAATAATTTAAAATTAAATTTTCATGAATACATGGAATTATAATTGAAAAGAAAAAAAATGATTCTTTTAATCAGGGGATTATCTAGCATTAGCATGGAGTGAAATTAGAAATCATATAGACTAATCATTTCAAAGCAATATGATGATAAAAAAATTAAAATGATATAACATTGTCTGCAAATTGATTTTCCAAATGATCAACAAATATTTAAGGATATTATTTTTTCTTATTGACGAAATATGGTTGGTAAAATTGAATATCTAGACTATGTGAACATATAACAAAGAAGGATTGATGATCTAGAGATTAAAATGGAGGGTGAGGTGAGCCAAATAAAACTAATTTTTTATGATCCTAGACTTGTCAAGGTCTATAAATGGATAATTTATTTGTTTCAATCTCTTCATTTGAGATTAATGAATTTATTTTCTCAAGGTTATGATTGCCCTTAAGGGTGTTCCAGGGGTTTGAGGTATGAAAGTGAAGTAAATGGGATATCTCTAGGAATGTAGCATGGTTTTCTCCTGATTAGTGCTGATCGTGAGAGGGGAAGCGACCACTATGTATCTAGATGCAATGGAATTTTTCATGATTGGTGCACAGTTAGTCATACCATATGGAGAACCCTAAGTAACCATGAGACCTCACCTCCCATAAGAAGTGGTTTTCACATAGTTTAGTAGACTGGGCGGGCAATCTTTGATGCCTAGGAAAATTGGGGAAAAATACAAAAAATCCATTACGGTATTTTAAAACCTCACATAATTTACACCCACAATTGTCTTCTTTGAACACTAGGGACTAAAAATATCTTCATAGGGAATAAATGGGTGATTTTATTTCATCTATAAGGCATTTGGAGTGTCATTGGTGTTAGATCAAAGTTCCAGTTTTGTAAAATCCCTCTATTTCCTCTCATATTTATCAGTTTTCATCATTTTATCATCTCCATTGGAAGCTATGAAACTTATCTTTTCTAGTGAGATCTAGATTTAGGATTAATAAGTTATTTAAATCTATATATAAGGATTTCATGATGAGTGTGTTGTTTAATGGATCTTAGCTGGCTAGTATAGAATTCATATCCGTCGGGTGTTACCAACATATTTTCTTATGGGGTTATGTTCATGTTATCTCCTTTATGTTTTCATGGTGTCATTTGAATGATTTGATTTTATGGGTCTCTAAATAAAAACTTGTTCTTATCATGATTTGTGTGGGATGTATTTTGTATTACTTGAATGATGTACGGAAACCCATGGCGGGTTCGGACAATCCCGAAAGTAGTTTATCGAAATGTAAAGTGAGAAACTGGCATGTGATTAAGTAGCACCCTTGATGAATGTGAGAATTGGATAATATGTTAATTAATGAAGGATTATTGGAAAATGGGTCATGATCTAGGTAATGAATAGGGGATTGTTTTGATTGGGATTTAAATGGGTTGATTGGGATAAATGGAAATGTGTTAGTGAGTATTGTATGGAACATGAATACTTTTGGTGAGTAGGCATGGGGAATGGAAATTGGGAAATATGTTTATGTGATATAAATGATAAATGTGTTAATGCATTATGTTATAATATTGATTTACATTTTAGTTGTTATTTTTGTGATATGGTTAATGATATTTTCTATGAAGGGTTGTAATGTGGTTATGTATGGGTAATATATAATAAGCATGTGCACATGGAATGGTATATTAGGGTATATGCATGAGTTTCTACACCCCTGGGTCAATTTAGAGCGAGGATCTAAACTCCACCCCTCAATTCATAGGATAGGGAATGGGATGGAGTTCCATTAAACTTATGATTTTATTCCACCCAGACAGAGGCATCGAGCTGAGGAATATGTGGTTGATGTGATGTGTTTCCCATGTAAGGTAGGAATTGATTTATTTTAATATTCCATGTGGTTTTTGAAGGCACCTAATCCATTAAACACATGATATAAATGGTTAATTAAGTAGTATATGTTATTCATATTAAATATGGGTCTAATGGTGGGTTAACGTATGGGGATCCTAATTAATAATGGCCACCAGAGTTATATTATACATACATGTTATTATTTAGTTCTTTCATGAGATATCTATTTAGACTGGATATTTTTTCAACATTATTCATGGATCCCTACTGAGTTTTAATTACACCCTCCTATGGTAGTCATTCGGTACCTGATCTGATTTCATGGTTGCCAGTTAGAACAAGGTAGAAAGACCCGTGTTATGGTTTTGGGATGGGAATATGGAATGCATGGATAAGGTTCCGGAACAAGATTCTGGACCATTTTTTTGATAAATTTGTTTTATTTATTTTGGTTTTTCTCTATTCGGCACTATAGCATGACATGGCATATTTACTATTGGTTGTGGTTTTTACCGAGTTTGGGTGATGTATATTTATTCATTTTCATTTGTGTTTTCAATGTTTTTATGCTATTGTATACGTGTTTTTATATGGATTACATAGTAAATTAGTGTATAGTCTCACCACGTGACTTTAAGACCATCACTTCTAGTCGAAAACCTATAGAATATAGGGAGGCACGCTTGAGGTTTGTGATCGCCCTGCTCAGGGAACATTTTTGTTGTTATTGGATTGGGGCTATTACAATATACTATTAGAAGAGGATTTTAATATAGTATATTATTTTGGGATGGAAGATAGTATGTTATGAAGGTTTTGGGCATTGGAACTAATTTCATTATTAGGTGTAGAAAGCCTTTGAATGAGGAAAACCCCAAGTCACCTATTGTGAATTGTTGATCATGTTGTGTGTTATTAAATTTGATGATATTTAGCCATCATGTGGTGACATTATAGTGTGATGTTATAGTTTTATGATTTGGTGATCATTGATACAATAAAAATAGGTTTCACTTTCATTAATCAATCTAGGCACCTATGTCAATAAGTGTCATGCATCATGGTAAGAACACACACATGTGATGGGTGTGTGGGACACAAATTGGTAGGAAACATTTGGTAACATGAATGTGATAAAAATGGTGCCAAATGATATATCGCAAATGGATGAAAAGGGAAGAAATTTTTTACATAACAATTAAATAATCGTTCTTGATAACATGTGGTTAGTGAATTAGCTAGGTTTTAAAGTATGTAGTGAAAAGATCTAGAATGTATGGCCTGTAATTGTGCGAGTTAATTATCCTATGTTATCCATGGCCTTTGTATGGATGGTCGAGTGTCGTGTATCGGTTACAATCAAGACCACTCGAGTGGTTTATCAAAAATGGTTTTTGTAGATAGTGATGACATTTTCATCATATATTGTGAAGCAATTAGGGTCAATGTTGGAATTAATTTTTTTTTGTAATTGTAGTGACATTCTAACATGAAGAAAATTTCCATTAAAGCGATAGGATTATGTTGTTGAGAACACTCCTCATATACTAGGGAAATAGAACATGTTGATTCAGGAGTATAGTGAATATCTGTTCAATGAGATCATTGATCATTTTATGACGATGATGGGATGAGATTTAGGGATTGTTGCAATGAGAATATTCATTCTAACTAGGTTGTTTCACCTGCAACACACTCCGACCATTACTGGAAAGGGTGGGCTAGAGGATACCAAGATTTGGATAAAGTCAATCCAGACTATTATTTTTCATATAGAGAATCCACTTGATAAGTGAGTCGTGTTAGTGGAATGTATTTTGAGAGGATATACAAATCATTTGTTATAAATCATGGTTCAAATAGAGTTCGCCTAAGAAATGATGTGGAAATACCTCAAAGATAAGATTCTTGAACAGTTCTATCCAGAAAACTTGAATTAGGAGAATGATGTGGAATTTTTGACTTTTACCCAAGGGGAAATGTCAGTGATGGATTATTAAATATGTTTCATCAATTTTTCATGCTTCAATTCAGCATTGGTGGGAGACGAGGCACTTGTGGTGAAAGGATTACAAAATGGGTTAAGACAAAAGATCTAGTCCAAGGTGAAAACCATTCCATCGAAAATGTTTTCCAAGGTAGTAGATCAATCCTACTTCATAAAGGGAAACATGAAGGGAGATTTAGTTTATGAGATTATGGTGCTCTCTGGGAAGATAACTGGTGAAGCTTCTGAGATTAGGATGCACCGTTTTGGTCATACCTATCGTGGTGGAAGTCATCATAGTTGTTATTATAGGGTTCCAACCTCTCAGGGTGGTGACCATGTTTTCTATTTTCAGTTGGTAGGTAGGAGAACATTTGCGGCTAGTGTTCCTGACCAACATTTGAGTGAAAATAGTATGGTGGGATGGGCCATGTACAATGGTTAACTAGGAAACAACGATAATCAGGAAATTATAGAGGTTCTAGGTAGATGTACAGTGTAGGAAAAGTGTTCACCACCCCTTATCAGACATGAATTTGGTGCTCCATAGGTCGTACTGGTAGGGGTGGTGGACGTAGAACTCCAGGGCATGAACATCCCTATCAGCAAGGTAGTTTAGTGCATGGTACTTGGGTTAGAGCATAGGGTATAAGGGTAGGTCATCCTCACATAGTTCAGTTTACTCTTAATGGTTGTGAGGATGTACCATCTACCATTTTAGGTACAATTATTTAATCTTCCACACTTTTTAGTGCTTTATTTGATACAGGTTCTACACATTCTATTATTTCTTCACAATTCTTAGTTGTTTAGGATCTAACCACAGAATGTTCATGTGAAGTTATGTCAATTGATTCATTTTTAGGGGTGTGTGTTGTGAATATAAAATAGTGTAAAGGATGTTATTTGGAGGTGGTGGATATCATTTCCATTGGGACAATTTTTTCATGAGATGTCAAGTTTTGGAATGATTTTTTTATGGAATGGTTGGTGTTAAATCAAGACAATATTGATTCTTACTGACGTTATGTAATGGTCATGTCACTCAATGAAATTACATATGTCCTTCATGGTGAGTAGGATGTTCAAGAAGGATGGATAGGGAAAATTACCCACCTATTGGGAGAACTCATGCCACAAGTGGCAATATTTGTTCTAGGTGAGGGAGGAAAAGAAACAACTAGTTTTCCCTCCCATTGTGAACATATTCTAGGATGTGTTTCCTAAAGTATTATTGGGGATACCACCAAAGATGGATGTTGAGTTTACAATATTGTTTCTACCAAGGGAAGATCTAGTCTCCATTCCGCCATATCAAATTACCCAAGATAAAATACATGAAATGAAGATTAATATGGAAGAGTTAGAAAAAAATCAATTCATCAACTAAAGCACGTGACCTTGGGGATCTCCCATGTTTATTTCTCAAGAAAAAAGATGGATCATTAAGGTTATGTGTTTATTATAGAAATCTGGATTAAGTGGAATTTGAAAATCTATTCCCACATCCAAGAATTGATGACATATTTGACCTACTAACATATTCCTTGGTGACTGCCATGATTTCTGTGAGAAATTATTCCATTAGTTGAAGGTGATACCTTTTGACATAACGCAGAAAACATTCTGGAGTAGTTACATGTTGTACGATTTGTTGGTGATGTCATTGGAACTAATCAAAACACCAGATTTCTTCATGGATTTAATGAACCAAATATGTCCCCCGTACCTATATCAGATTTTATTTGTCTACATCGATGGAATCTTGGAATTCTATAAAATTCCTAATGATTATTTCAACCATCATACCATCGTCCTGTGTACACTAAGAGAGCATATTCGTTATACCAAGATATCATAATGTCAGTTCTAGATTGATTAAGTGCATTTATTAAGACTCATCATTTTTGAGTCAAGGTGTCAGAGGATCTAGATAAATTGAAAGATACTATGTCTTGGGAGCATCCCAATATTGATTCTAATTTTCAGAGTTTTTAATATATTTCTAGTTATTTTTTTGGAATCATTAGGTACTTCTCTCATCTATAAGTTTTACTCTCAGGATAACTATGATGTGGGTTAATATTTCATGGTTTGAGTAATTTGTGAATGATATTCAATAGTTGAAGAAGAGTTTGACTACTACATAGATTTGGATCATACCTGAGCCCTAAAAGTGGTACACCTAGTTTTATTATGCATTTGGTGTTGTTCATGGATCAGTTTCGATGCATGATGATCAGGTTGTTTCATATGGGTAAACATAATAGAGGCCTCATGAAATAAGTTAACCTACTCAGGATATTGAGATATTGATTGTGGTGTATAACTTAATGATTTGGAGGATGTTTTTATTGAGAGAGCATTTAATTGTATATACCGATCTTAAAATCCTTATGTACATATTCTACAAAAATGACTCAAATCTTCAATAGTGATAGTGGGTTGAGTATATGATGTAAATTGACATCAAGTTGGTTTAAACACCAGGAAATGGAAATATTGTTGTGGATTCATTGAGTTGGAGGAATCGACGTTATGTTTTTTAGGAATCTCTCTCAGAGTTTAAAATGATGGCTTTGATTGTGAAAATGAATCTAAAGGTACCAGATGTACATGGGAAGTCGAACCCTTCATCAATATCAATTGATTCAGCTCTTTTGAACTCGTTCAAGGAGAGTCATTCTGTCGATCTGGAGTTCTTGGCTATGATGGAAAGTCTTAAAGGATTAGAGTGATATTTTGGTTGGGTTGTTGGTACGTAAAGAATTGGATATGTTCATGGCTGTGTTGTGGTGCCAAAATTTGTGTGAGAAGATTTTATGTCCATGTTTCATGCATCGATGTGGTAGATACATATCCGTATTACTAAAAATGTCTTGTGAACCTCATTTGTTGTATTGGTGGAATGGAATGATGAATGATGTTTTGGGGTATATGGAACAATGCCTTACCTGTCAACAGGTGAAGGACAAGAATTATTTCCCATGTGGGTTTTTAAATTCATTTCTTATTTCATAGTGGAAGTAGAATGACATAACTATGGACTTTATAGTGGGTCTTCTGAGGAAACATTTGAAGAAGGAAGCAATATGTGTACATGTGGATTAGCTGACTAAAGTGGATTATTTCTTTCCTATACATGGTTTATTCACAGTTGATCAGTTTGGTGAGTTATATGTTGGGGTGGTATCATGATTTCATATCATGATGATAAAAATATTTTTAGATCATGATCCACATTTCACATTGTTCTTTTGGCTGATCTTATAGATGGTGCTTGGACCCAAGTCATTTTAGTATGACTAATCACCTAGAGATGGATGACCATTCTAGATGTATTATTCATGTATTAAATTATATTTTAATAGATTATATTATCGATTTTAGTTGATCATTGGAAAAACAATTTTCTCTTGATGAGTTTGGCTACAACAATAATTTCTAATATACAATTCAGATTTCACTTTTTTGTGGTGCTCTATGGGTGATCATGTATATCTCTACCGTGTTGGTTAGAATCTAGGGAGTTTGAACTATTATAATTGAGTCTCATGTAGGAGATATTTAAAAAGGTTTGATTGAATATGATTTCATGGAAATGACCTCGATTAAAAAGAATTCATATATAGATCATCTTCCTAAACCCCCCGGGTATATGGTTGTGATCGTTGTTTTCTATATGTGTTTCCAAGGAATGATCACTATTGAATTTGGAAACAAGGAATGTTGGCACCAAGGAATGTGGGACCATTGGGATTGTGGAGAGGATTTGGCCTATGGCATACCAATTGTCTATTCCACAGTGGTATAGTGGGATTTATTATGTATTTAGTGTTTCACAACCTCAATAGTATGATCCTAATCCATCTCAAGAGATAAACATTGAATTTTTCAATCTTTAGGCTGTTGCGTCCTTTAAAGTGCATCTGATTGATATTGTGGATCATAGTGAGTAGGTCTTGTAGGGTAAGGTTTTTCCATTGGTTCATGTTTTGTGCAAATAGAAGAATGTTTAGGATGAAATTTGGGAGGGGGAGTTGGATATGTTGTCCTAGTGGCCTGATCTCTTTGCTTCAAAAACTAGTTGACTATTTGGATTGTGGCTCGAGGATGATCCATTATATGTTGTTGAGTATTTATGGTTCTAGAATTGTGGAGGTATGTACCTGCTTGAATTTTGGCTTAGATATCATTGTTTTGGATTAAATAAATATTCCTCGAGGGTGGGAGGGGTCTTAGGGGTATTCATGGGGTTTATGTATCACATGGGAAGGAAAGATGACCTTTTTTGAAATGCTTTATGGTTGTTGCATTGTTAGTGATAACCATGCAATGGGAAGTCTAAACAATGAGGCTTGAGGCAATGACATTCACCATCGTTGTAACATGTTTAGTCTAACCATGTAGAGCTCCCCATGTATCTGTTGGACCCCATCTACCTTATGCAGTGTTTTGGGGACAGTTTGAGCATGGTTTAGAAAACCATTCGGGTAAACTATGTGGCCCAGTAAAATTGGAGAAACATACCGAAAATTCCATTATGTTATTTCAAACCATCACCCTATTTTCACCCCTTATTCCATATATTGAACATCGGGGATGAATAAAAGCTTCAATTAGCTTCCAAGTGTGATTTTCCATTATCCCTATATCATTTGGATGGTCTTTTTTCAAAATGAAGCTCCAGGTACGTTTAATACATGTGTTTGTTTCCATTTTTGTTTAAGGTTTTCATCATTCTCTCATCTCCATATGATTCTCTAAAACCCCTATATTCTAGTGAGATCTTGGTTTAGGCTTCAAAGGGTTGTTGAATCATGATATAAGGCTTATATATGTTTTTTTATCAACAAATTTGAGGTAGGTTGTATACATGTCATATCTATCAGTTTTTATATAGATTTTTTCATATGTGCTTTTTCTATATTCTCTCCTTGATGTGTTCTTGGTTTTATTGCACAATTTGATTTTGTGGGTTTCTAAATAAATGATTGAACCCTCTTGATCTCTATGGAATTGATGGAGAAAAAATTGAATGATATAGGGCCACTCATATGGGTGTGACGACCTTCCCAAACATAGTTAACAGAAATGTAAATTTTGAAACTGAATTGTGATTAAGTAGAGCCCCTAAAAAATGTAAAAATTGGTTAATGTGTTGATTAAGGTAGGATTATGGGTAAATGGTTGTAGCTTTGGGTAGTTGATATTCTACCTTGGAAAGTAAATGGGTTGAATGTTTTTAATGGGAATGTGTCAATGAGTCATGTTTTATACGGGAATATGCTTATTGAATAGGAATAGGGATTGAAAATTGGTCTAAATTTTTATGAGATATAAATGATAAATGTGTTGATGGAATCTGTCATAATATTTTTTTTCTATTTTATTTTTTACTGTTTTGATATCATTATTTATATTTTCTATTATTGGTTGTAATATGTCCATGTGTGTTGAATAAATAAAAAGAATTTGAACATGGATTGGTAGATGGGGGTATAGACAATAGGGTATATTCCCATTGGTCCAGTTAGACTGAGGCTCTAAACACCACCTCTCAATGAATGGTTTAAGTAATGGGATGGAGTTATTATCCCCTAACAGTTTCATTTAACATAGAATAAGGATTCGAGGTGAGGATAATGTGGTTGATGTGATGTGGTTCCCTAGTGATATAGAACTTTATTTATTACCATAGTACCTGTGGTTGTTGAGCATCCTTATTCCAACAAAATAAAGATATAAATGGATAATTATTCACTAGATATAATATGTAATTAATCTATATCTAATGGTGGGTTAATATAGGGGAACCTTATTAATAATGGATACCTGAGATGAATTTTATTTAATTGTTATTATTTATTTCATGCATATACTATGTTTTTAGACAAGATAAATTGTAGAAACCACTTATGGTGGCCTACTGAGTTGTACTCACACTTTGCATGGGCTGCCATTGGGTAACTGAAATGATATCTTGGTTATAGTCCAGAATAATGGAAGAAATATTTTCTATGTTGTGGAGATGGTCATGGGGAATTCTTGGATGAGGAACCAGACTTGGATTAAAAATGATTTTGGGGATTCTATATTTTTATTTATTTTGGGTTTTTTCTGTTCGGTATTGTAGCATGACATGATATATTTTATATTAGTATGGTATGTACCCAGTTTAGGTTATAGCTATTTATTAATGTTCATTTGTTTTTTACATTTTTTCTTCAATTTTATATGTTTTTTATTGTGGATTACTCTGGTAAATAGGTTATCTCTCCATGTGATTTTCAGACCCTCAGTGCTAGTCAGAAACCTTTGGTGTATAAGGAGGCACTCTTGAGGTCTTGGGTCGACTTGGCTTGGTGAATCTATTTGGGTCTCCCAGTGCTAGTACATTACATGTATATACATTATACAATGTATCTCATAGGTGAGGAACACTTTATAATATTGAAATTATATACAAGAATTCACATCCTCTACGTCTATATAGATTAGTATTCTTGGTAATCTAGATACATTTTGTATTCCCAAATTCAATTTTAAAAAATAAAAAATAACATAAATTTTTACAAGTTAAAATTATAGTTTCCTCTACAATATCGATTCATCTCAATAAATATAAATTTCCTGTTATTGTAGGGTAATGATTAACATTAATGGGGTGAGCATAGATTCATAATATAGTAATGTGTATAGTAGTGTAATTCAGATAATAAATAAGGAATCATTAAGGTGGTATGAATATATGATGATTAAATAATCACATGAACTTGAAACATATCGATAGGTATAATTACGATAAAAAAAATCATATGGACATAAATTAGATATTACATAATGATGGAATAAAAAATGTCATACATTATAAACATATCATAGATTCCTCATACCAAGATTCTTATAAAATAAATAAATCCTTAAAAAAATACTCAATAATTGTTATCATAGTTGAGTTATCGACTCACCAGATCCTATCTATTTTTTTGGCCCCATCATAACATCATAATTCCAATGAATTAGTCATATGAATAATCCAAAAATATAATAATAATATGTTAAAAATTAATACTTTTTAGCATTGGAAGAAAATATATATAGAATTTCACAACCTTTCTTAGATAGACTGATTATAAAACATGCAAAAAAATATGATGGATAGTATTATTAGAGTATATACTTAGAAAGTGATTATTATAATAAATGAATATTTACAATAATGAAATAACATTATGAATATATTTGATAAATTTCTTAGAGAATATACACATTTTATTTTGTATCATATTATTCAAAATATAAATGTTAATAAAATATTGGGAAAACATTTCCATTTCTGTGAATTAAAGAAATATATAAGTAATATTGAATGCAATCATAGATCCATTTTATGGGAAATAGAATTAATTACGTGGAAGTTAAAAAATGATATTTAATCTTTAGTAAAAAGAACCTCATTACTAAAATGAAATAAAGATTCATGTTTAATCTTTTTATTTAAATTTATACTTTAGTAAAAGTGAATTAAATAAATATTTTTATATAATAAAAACATTTGAAAAAAATTACAGTATAATATTTACATTCACGAATAAGATTTCGAACATAATAAATAAAAAAATTATTAAAAATAGTATTTTAGTCTATTGAGTATATAAAAGGAGGAAAATGAACAAACAATTTTATCTTCTAGAATTAACAAGAGTGTAAAAAAATATATATTTTTAAAATAGACTGATCATATAATTTTCCTAGAATAATTAATCATAAAAAATTCTTAATATGAATTAGAGTCTGAAAGGAAAGTCATGAATATTAATAAATAAATTTAATAGTAACCTTGAAAAATGATACAAAGGCTTTATATACCATTAATGTAATAAAATTGAAGAAATGTCATATTGAAGGATCAATAGATAACCCACATGAATGAAATATGTGAAGATTAGTGGATACATATAAAATAAATATCATTTATAATATATATATATTTATTATTAATCTTTTCATGAATAATATTTATATATGAAAGTTTATTAATGAAAATTTATAATTTCACATTATGTTTTTAATAATTAATCATCTTAAAATGGGCATTTCGGTGATAAATGGTCCATTTTCCATGCATATTTATATTTGGTGGCTCTTGTAACAACACCATGATTATTATTTAATAATCTCTATGATCATAATAATTACATAATTTTATTATATAATAATTATATACATTTCAGTAGCTGTTAACATGTATGGGTGGATAAAAGTTTTTCACATCCCATCATGGTGATGATAATTAGTACACATGCATGAGTGAGGTTTCTATATTATTATGGATGGATAAAAATAAAGTTAAATATTTATTATTATATCACAATATATAATACTAAATATAATATTTCTTCAATAAATTCATCACTATATCTATCAATGAAAAATATTGATAAAAGAAAATTATACCTCTATATATAGAGATGGTTTGTTATACATATTTATGAGAGATTATTTATCATTCCATATAGTTTTTTTAGCGGATAATAGTTATTACATCTTCATATAAAAATTATATATTTTTAATATAGAGTAATTGTTAATTTAGTTGGATATTATTAATATATCAGAATTTTAATATGAATAAATTGAAACACATTGTTAAGATGGTCCCCTCCTCTTTGAATAATATAAATTTTATCTCATACAATGAGAAATACGGTGGAGTGGAGATTCCGTTTTATTTGTGAGTGGAGGGGAATGTTTTTAATTACCAAAAGTATTAAAATAATATTTATTAGTTTTTTATTTCATATATCTCTATAGTTTTATATTTAAAATCTAGTATAAGTATATGAATGAATCCTCTCCTAAAAATATTTTTAGATATTTATGTAATAGTTTAAATCACATGTTCTATTTTAACTCCTATTAACCCCATTAAATATTAACCTAATATCATTTTTTATATCTATCATTGTCCTTATTTTTTATATATAATGAAAAGTGAACAAAAAATGGATGATTTTTAATATTTTTAACATTTTCCATTAATTTTTATGAAGAATTTCTTTTTGGAATTTAAATAATTTTTAAAATTAAAATTTATAAAAAGATACATTTAATGTGATTTTCGATAATATTCCATGTGTTGAAATTGTTTAAAAAAAATTCAATAAATTCAAATATAATCTTTTAAAACATAACTAGTATTATAAATATTTATAAATATGAATTTTATGGAAAGAAATAACAAATCATTGTTGAATTTATTCTAATATTTTTTAGATAGTTCATCTAATTTTTCAATTACATAAATATTTATTGTCTAGGTGTCATAAAATATTTTAATGTAATTATTCCATTACTAAATAATAATATTAATTTTCCATGATAAAAAATTTAATTTATATTTTGAATTAGCACTTATACATGTACATATCATCATTTTTTCATTTTATAAATAAATTTTCCTATATTAATAAAATCATGTGAATTTTATATTTATTCATTCAATAAAATAATATTACAGTCATTTTCAAATAAAATTGTAATCATGATGTGAAAGATTATAATATTGGATGGGTATTTCAAAACTATATTCAATTAATTGATATAGTTCAATTGTTTGATATATTTTTAAATCTTTTTCACATAATATCTATCATTATTTACCCGAAAAACCCGTATTGATGTGAAAAATATTTAAAATAGTTATTAGTCCAAATGGAAAAAAAGAAGGATCTCTTTACCAAATATAAACCCCTTTATTCCAAATATGAAATCCCTTCAAAATGATTTATTCAATAAATTTTTCAAAAATTAATATTATGATAAATACGTAAAACTCAACTAATAAAACATATTAGAATTACATATTTTAAGCATAAAAAATAATATCAAAATGGAGAACATTCTTGATTTAGAAGGAATTAATATGATCACTATAAATAAAAGGGAAGACATTTCACATTAAGTATAAATCCCAAATATATTTTTCCTTATAGAATAATTGAATTATAAAATGAAATTATTGTATTTAAAAAATCTACATATTCCAAAACTCACAGAAAAAAATCATTTATAGAAAATATAATAAATTTGAAAAAAAAGTAATTTAGATATAATGATTTCAATAAATTATATTATTTTCATAAAATAATATATCAAATAGGGTCATGATTTAATAATATTTTCACCTAACCATATTCTATAAATATCTTTTTTGAAGAATTTAGATTTGTTTATTTGAAAATAACATCACAAAAAATAGTGAGTTAATTTTTTATGAATTTATTATTGTATTTGTGTCGATATGTTAAATTATGAAAATAATACATTATTTTTATACTCATATTAATAACTCATAATCCAACTATTATGTTTTAATGGTAACATTTAAAAAATATTATTTTCATAATATATGTATCTTTTTTAATGCTCGATGTGAGGTGTTTGTCCGGATATTGAGCATATTATTTATTTTAAAAACATCTTCATGGTGTTAAATTATAAGAATTTAAATAAATTTCACCTTTAATATTTTTTCTTCCTGATAAAAGGTTCATCATTTTAAAATATATTTCTTCAAAACCAACATCATATAGAGGGATAATAAAACATATTTTGGAAAGGGGAAGTGATAAATTAGATGGTTACCTGTAATAATGAATAATCATTTTCCCTAATATTAATAACATTGGCGGAAATAGAAAATGTAAAAAAAAATAGATAAATTACATCAAATGTAAAAAAGTTTGTGAAAATTAAATTGTTAAGTATAATAAAAATGACTAGAAAACGATAAAATATTGAGTGGAAAATTTACCATCAATTGAATTGAGTTGAAGGAAAATGAATATTTAAAAAAATAATTCGTTCTAAACATATTAAAAATATAATAATTCATAATTACTCAAATCCATGAATAATGACTAGAAAATTTACCATCATGCATGCTCATGATTAATTCAAATCCATGAATTTTGAAACCTAGATTTCTATGATGGTTTAAATTTGTTTGTCATGTTAATTAATTTTTTTTTCTAGTGAGTGTTCCCCATGCTATAAGAATGGTCTCAAGAAAATTATAGTCTTGTTCATAGCCTAAATATCTAATTTGTGGAGTAAATAGTGAATGTAGATAATTTTTTCACATCATACCGCTGAGCATGCATGGATTCTCATTATTGTGAAAGGGTTTTCAGTTAACTGTATGGGGAACACGATTTGACTAATCCATATGAATGGGTGTGTATAGACATGAATTTAATATCTAATATATGATAGATAAATATTATATGGGTTGTACATGGTTAGTAAAATTGTGATTTTTACTCGTGCAAGGGGTATCCTTGGGTAGTTATTTCAAGATGATTAGTGAACTTTTTTTCTTGCCATACAACCAAACTCTATCAACCATTTATAACGGAGTAATTTACTCTTTTATATTATATATTTTTAAACCCTTATTCTTAATTTTATTCTCCAATGGATGCACATTATTTCTTTCCATGTGAGATCTCCCTCAGGTCTTCACCAAGGCTTTATGATATGTCCTTCATATGGGCATCATTTTCATCACCATCAGAATTATTTCATTACTAATGGTAATATCTATAATCATATTACTTATTTTCAATGATTTTCTATCCATATCATGTCCTGATTGTAGGTTATCTCGAATTCCATATTTTTATGAAATTTCTCTATTTAGATGAAATATTATATTATACTTTAAAATTAAAGTTGATATCTGATGATGAGATATCAATGGGCCTCTGGTAGATGGTCCAGTAATTTCCATCAGAAATCAGAATTAGTATTTTATCTTCCATTGTATAGAATGGAGGACTGTTCCAAGAAATTATATGAAATTTTTTATTCATTTTAAAATCACGTCAAATATGATTTGAAACTCATGTTAATCCATGTTAAACTTTGATAGGTTTTCAACCACATTAGTTTCCACCAATATAGGGTCCTCTAGAATTATTTTACTTGTAAATATAATTGGTTAATTGACCAACCAACTCCTATGAAGTCTGGATTAACCATGAATTTTACATTCAAAAAGGTACGAACTAAATGGTTCTATTAAATTAAATGGAAGTCAGAGTAATTTCATTTCCCCGAGTTAGATATAAATACAGATATATATATATATATTACTCAAATGGTGACACAAATATATAGGTTAGGTAAAAAATAGAAAATCCTATGCAGTAATGCCTCATGATTATTATTTCATGATATTTTCTATTGGCTGTTGAAAAATTGTTATAGGACACATTGGGAATAGAGATTCATGATATTATATGTTGGGTTTCAAGCATAGTTTTTCAGACAATATTAACTAGATGGCATCCAGTTCATTCCATTGTCCCTTGCCTCAAGTGTTGTGAGTGGAGGCTCACCCCAGTATCTCATGTGTTTTGAATGAAGACTCTACCCATTATCTCAAATGATGGGAACAACTTCATGAATTATTTTTATATTCATTTATAGTACAATATCCAGAGCTTATAGATCATTTAAATACTAATGGATTATTGTGTTGTTCCCGAATTCCACAAATCAAACCATATATATGTATATACCTATATATTTCCCAACCAGTGTAGTGTATATTAATATATAAATTTTATGTATAATTATTTATAATGGATATACCTAGAAATAGAGATCATTTATTTCTCGACCAATGTCAAAGCAGGAAGAGTTTGACAGGTGTACTACGAGAACCTAATAGACTAGTACTTAGATTTTATAATATTTTTTAAATATTTTTAAATTCACAATACTAATTTATATTAAATTAATTGATTATTATAGAGACTATTACCAGTGGCCTTCTGTGTTTATCTATTACCCATCTCAAGACAACAATGGAACTCGAGTAATCTTTATGATTTCATGTGTCGACATGTGAATGCACCATAGCATATATTCGTGATCTGTTTTTTATATACCATGGGAGAATAGGTGAATTGGACAAATATTATTCTCTTGATGCTATTTTTAGATATTTTTTGTATTTTTTGTTTTTTATAGTACTATTTATATTCATGTACACCATATCCCATCAATCCCTTTATTTTATATCCTCATGAATAGGGAAAAATTTTTGTATTTGATATACCTTATTATTTTTATTATTATTAAAATTTAATGGATATTTATCTTCTATTATTAACTGTAGTTTGAATTTATGTTTTTCATTTAGATATATTTTGATTTCAATATTTCTTATGTTTGTTGTTTCTACTATCCCACTCTGATATAATGTTATAGCCTCCCCACTATTCCACCGTACACCCTCACTGATAGTTGGAAGACTCTAATATATGGGGATGAGTTGTTATGTCTATGTTACCTACCTAGATATGGATATGTTTAGTGGATCTATTCTTGGGACATTACAATGTGGTATTATAAGAGTTTTTTTACATTTTTATTACTGATTTTGTTTTTGATATGCCTCTAAGAGTGTTTCAAAAGTTTTTAATGATTTTATGAGTAGGAGTTCCAAACCCACATATAGGGGAAACCTAAATTACATGTGATGAGATATCACTATTCAAATTTTATCTTATTATATTTGAAATAATTGAACTGTTTTTTGATGAAAATGTTTTGAGACATTATTATTACTAATACTATTATAATAAAATACATTTACATTATCATGTTGTTGTAATCAGCTCTAATCTCATGCATCATCGTAGTCACTTTAGCACTTATATACTGATAATTTGTCCCTTCCACGTGTTAGCCTATGTATGAAATTCCTATAGTATATAGTTTGTTCCGGGATAGTCATATTTGTAAAAGTGATTAAATATTTTGCAGGGATGATATTATTTTATTAATTAAATGGTTTGTATCAATCAAAATGGAAATTTATAGCATTTATTTACGATGAAAACCAAATTATCCAAAAAACATTTCATGTATGGTCCATGATCCATCACATATACTAATAGAGAAAAAAAGATGACATTGTCATTTGATTTCTTCTTGTAATTAATATAGAATGAACATCTATAAATACTAATTTGTAATAAATTTAAATCAAATTATTATTTATGAACTACTACATCTTAATTATTTATGTAATGTTCTGGCCACAATTACATGAATTTCCCATTGAAATATATAACCGACCCACTTTTAGAAATCGGGAATGACTAAAAATTTGACTACAACGTGATATATATATATATTTATATATATATCAGAATGAAAATGCATGAATCATAAACTTTGAATGAACTAATCACCATTGTATGGGGATTCAAAATGAAAATTAAATATTTTTAACCGCTATCAAATTTAATTAACACACCATAAAATGGTACCTTAGTCATGTGACCCAAAACCACGACTAAAACATGGCAATAGTAGTGGGTTGTTTTCATTGTCTAAAACAAATTTTGTGTCCATATATGGTAATCGTTTTAACCTTGATATGGAATTAGGTGTAGTAATATTGGTTTTGGTCCTCAATGAATATTGATTATACCTATCCTAATCATTTTTATAAATCTTATCAATTTTAAATTATTTTATATGGTGTTTGTTCGGAATTATAGAATCATACAACCAAATCCACATCAATTCATAATATAAGAGGGTGCGGAGGACCATGATCCAAAGGTTATGAACCATGATCATTAAGTGTGACCACCAATAGTCCCACTAGAGTCCCCACCTTCAATTCCTAACATGGGAATTTAATCATAGTTTTGAGAGTGTTTACTTTGTATGATGAAGTATATCAAAAGATTTTAGACTATCCTTGACTATAAAAATGTTTACTATGGAATTTCATAATAACAATTCACCCACCTTCTTTGGGGATTGAGGTCCTCAATCATTTGTGTCGTACATGGTGGAAATAATATTGACCTTTGAGTATTTGGATAATATGTTGGATTGGAGGATCCTTCTCATAGCTTATAAGCTTTGTGATTCTTCAATGAGATGGTGGGATTTCCTTATCCTGGAATACTGACATCGAGATAAGATATTAAGGGACCTCTATTTAGAAATAAATGATTACATATTTCTAAAAACATTGATAGATGAATAATCTGAAGACTTTATGAACATGAAACAAACTTTTATGACTATGATGGTGTAATCTACCCATTTTACTACATTGAGATATTCAAATTGACACTGATGGGTGATAATATGATTAATGTGATGCTATTTAATTATGTGATACTATAAACTATATGATCGTAGGTGAATGTATTCTATTTTAATATAGATTTTATATATTTTTCTAGGATATCTTTGATGAGTACAATTGGAGAGAAGCTGATTGTTTGAGTAAGGGTGTTTTAGCACCCAAACATGGAAGTTGTTCTTCTGGGAGAAGGATGTGTCTCTTCGAGGATTCTCATGGGGTAGTGGGATTCAGATTGATTGTACTGATTGTTTTGTTATACACAAATAGTTATAGAATCTAGGACAAATGAAACCATGATGTATCTGAGACCCAGTTTAATCAAGATGTTATAGAAGTATTTCCCATATATATTTATTCTACATGACCTTTCAACTATTTTATAGAGATAAAGGGTCTATAATAGATTATTAATCTAGAGATGGACTAGTTTTACCTCACTAGGAATGTGGATCAAGCAGTAATGGTCACTTATACTATGGTGGAGGATGAGTCATAGGAAGTCAAACTCATGATTGACATCATCAATAGAGTGGGATGCAACAGTACAGTAATGTTTTTGTCCATGATAGGGAACTAGCTAGTTACATCTAGTGAAACATGTAGGGAATGATTAGATTAAGAAAACATATACTATTTATTGGTATAGTCTAGAATCATCTTCTCTAGTGTGTTAATTATTTTGAATCTGTTTATGACACTATATTATTTTGGTGGAAATTCTACTGTGTATTGGAATGAAATATAATTACTTATATGGTGTGATGACACTCAATACAAATTTGGGTATCCAATTATTGTGTATTTACCAAGGTAAGGAATTTCCCCTTTATATAGGTTTATAAATTTTATTATGGAAAATTTCCCCCCTTTATATGGTGAGGTTTAACGTAATTCTTAGTATGAAATGGCGAGTTCCCAATTGAGATCATATTTATAGTTATCTTCATTGGGTGATTTTTACATCACCATATAGAGGTTGACATGTTCAGAAGGGATAATCATATTTCCATGAATCATAAGATTGAAATAATAATCATTGTATAGGATGAGTGAAATACTAGATCATTAGTCACTTCATAGATAATTAGGGAATATGAACTAATATTTTCAATCCTACATTGGATCTTTTCGTGGATATCTTCAGTGATAGATTTTCTAGTCTTCCTCTAGTGATAGATCTAGAATAGACTATTAATCTAGTTTGTGGATAGAAACTAGAGCCCAATACTCTTTATATGATGGCACTAATAGATATTTTAGTTCTCTATAAGTATATTCATGACATAGAATCTATGTGTTTTTATAACTAGTACTTCTATGCGGGGCTCACCAATCCATTATGAAAAAAATTGGAAGGTATCTTTAGAAATTTCATGCATTACCGATTAATAAAACAAGTTATTTTTTATAATATACATATATTTCCTCAAATAGAAAACCTATTTGTTCTATTCCAGGGATAGAGGATATTTTAAAATATTTATTGGAGGATGGGCTATCATCAAATTTCGTCTGGAATTTGTAAATACATCATAATACATTCTGAAGAAGTTATTTTCCATATTTGAATATGGTAATGACATTTAGTCTTACAAATACAACAAAGATTTTTACTTCATCAAAGAATCAGGTTTCCCACTATTATCGCGATTCATTCATTATAGAATTTGGGATTGAAATCATTGGGAATTCTCACACATGATACGAACATTCTCAAATCTTGAGATAATACAAAATACAATGATACAATGTTATAATTTTAAAAAGATCAGAAAAAGACACTTTTGGATCAATAAGATCTACTTCCTGGGTCACATCATCTTAGGGTCGATGGTATTAGTAGAACTAGAGATGGTGAGAGCATTGATTTTATTGGAACATCATAAAAATTTATATGATAAATGGTGTTTATTGGGGATATCAATGTATTTTAGAATCTTCATCTTGGATTTATCATTCCAAGAATTTCTTCTTATTGGATTTCCTATGATTGGTGTGGAATTAGATTTCTTAAATTCATTTGAATAAGCCATTGTTTAATAAATATGTATTCTAACTTCAATAACAATTTTCAATCATCTGAAGCTATGAATGACCAATAAATATTAATTTTATACATAATTAATCCATCATGGATTACTTATTATATTGAAGATGTAAGTCATAGGTTAATTGTCTCTTTGTTTTAGGTCTAATGAGATGAATTATTCAATACATATTCATGAAATGTTAGTTATTTTATAGGAATTGTGCTATTAGAGGTACATCTTGTTGGGTGAGAACATTTTGTATGTTTATTGATCACCAAAACTTAATGTATATCTTTACTCATGGTCATATAAATTTAAAGAAATGCATATGGGATGAATACCAATAATCTTTCAATATAAAGTATACAATATTACTAGGAAGTGCAATGTTTTCATGGATTATCAGATCCTTAGTAATAATACATATTTTTTTTAGATGTCTATCATGGTAGAAAACTAATCGAAATAATTTCATAAATTCATGTCTTGGATCAGGTGGATCAATGTAATGCAATCCTCATAGCTTTAACATGACCTCTACACATCTGAAATGGGTAAATATGATAAAACATTAAAAACTCATGGGTGTATTCATTAGGGAGTGTGATTATTATATAGACTCATCACTATGATAGATGATTTATTGGGATGATACTATTGGTAAACATAGGAGAGTCTATGATCTATTAGATATACAAAATGAGTTGATGAAAGATTTTCCTTCCATGAAATTTGTAGAAAATTCAAGTACTATAATGCTATAACAATGATTATGTCCTCTATATTGGTGACATTTTAGTAAATGTAAGATATCCTGTAATATAACAAGGAACTCCACTTTTTATGTGTTGAACGAAAATAACCATCTACCAACATAAATTTTACAAGCCTTTTCTATTACTGAGTTGAAATGGGATGATGTCACTGAGTATTTCGTTACAGGTTTTCCAAAATTCCCATGAGTAAATGATAAAATTGGGGAATTTTTTGACCAATTTGTGAAGGTTGAGCACTTATTAGAGTTTCAATATACCTTCCAGGGATATTATATGTTATGATGAGAGTATTCTACATGTTCCCATAATTTTTCTAGGACTGAATATTTTATGTTTTTTGGTGAAGATGGGTTGTCTTTGATTATTTCACGACATGAATTAATTAATAATTCTGGAAATATTACACCCATGAAACTATCATCCAAAATGTGTCTATACTCCATGAAATCTAATTACCCCATGTGAAATTAAATTAGACCATATATAATTTTATTACACCATGTTTAATCATCACGACATGTTTTCTAAAAATGTTTGATAAGATTTTAATCAAAAAACGTTACAATATTTACCTAATGTGAAATGGGAATTCACATCGAGTAATCTTGATGAGAAACATATTTAAAAGGTGTCTTCAATAATTTGTAAACCACCAGACTCAACTCACCTTATCCATAGTCATTTGGAACCCTCTCTTCATCATCGTGGAGCCTCCACACACCTCCCCATGGACCAAAACGCAGTGTCACACCTCTACATTGGACTGAAATTCATTATTTCACCTCTATCTTGGACTAAATGTCATCATCACACCTCTTCCTTGGATAAAATGTCCTCCAGACTCCTCGACCATGGATTAAAATTCATACACTCCTCCTCTTTGGACTAGAAGTCATCAGAACAACTCTTTCTTAGACCGAATCTCCTCTACAAACGACCATCAATAACTGATGGTCATCTGGGAATCTCATAGATATGGGTATCTATCTCATTTAGAAATATCACTCTCTTTCTCTACACTTCAAGGATAAAATAATGATATTTATTTGATTTGGAATCTACATATATTATTGTGAGAATTAAATAAAGAGTTAAGAGATCTTGTTTTGTTTAGTCAGAAATTTAGATATCACTTCTAGACTGGATTCTTTATTATGATCAGGATGGATCCAATTTAAATTGTGATTAATTTTTTGAAAGTTTATTTCACTGTTCATGAGGCATGTGGTCTAATATTTAAATGATTTATTCTTAATTTTTAATTACATTTACACAAGTTGTAAAACTTCTGGATCAATTTAATAATTTGATATCTAAAAGGAAGTAATTTATTTGGTGAATTATTTAATTATGGAATCATGAAATTATTATAATTAATTATTGGAATTAATTCTGGAATTATTTAATGGTTGAACCAGATTTATTAAATGATAAATTAATTAATGAGAATGGATTGATTTTTGAAATTGTGTTTTAAATAAATATTTTTGGAATTATATATACAATAATAGAAATTTTTGAGATTAAATAATTAATTAATAGAATAATTATAACATTATTTATGTTTTTGAATGGAGATAATTAATTGTAAAACTAATTTTTTGTGATATAATTATTATTAAATTGTTTTACATGGAACAATTAATTGATGAATTAATTGGGGTAATTGATTTATTATAGATATAATAATTGATTTATGAATTAACTGGAGTTATTAAATTATTTATTTTGGAATGAATTAGTTTAAGAATAAATAAATTGGAGTGGAGTTGTTATTTAATTGGAAAATTATAGAACGAGTATGAGTAAGATTAATTATTTATAGGAAATAATTAATATAATTGATATGGACAATTAATTTGTAAATTAGTTGGATGTTTCGAATTAGATTAACTAATTTATGTGGATTATCGGTATGGTGAAAACAAATTTATTAAAGTAATTAATAGGTAAATTATTTAATGGTGAATATGAGGATGGTGAAATTGAATTAATTTAATTAATTGATTGGTAAATTAATTAATGGGGATTTCTGGGATTTTGTAATCTAATGAATTGGAATAATAATATTTAAATTAATCAATAGTGTTTATTGGGATAGATGAAATCAATGAATTGGATTAATTAGTAGGAAAATTAATTAAATAGGTTGACATGATGGTACAATAAAATGAATTATATTAATAAATTTGTTAGTTGATTTATGTGGATTATTGGGATATAGAATAGATATAATTGGACAAGTAATTTTTAAAATTAATTTTGTGATAATAAATTGGTTTCCTTGAGATAATTAATTATATAATTAATTATGTTATATTGAGATAACTACCTTGTGATAATTATTTGTAGAATTATTTAGGTCAAATATAAATGGTTTATTTGAATTAATAAAATGTGGAATTAATTATGTGGTATTTAATTGGTTTCTTTGACTTAATTAATTGTATAATTTATTTTGTAATATTGGAATGGTTGCCTTATGATAATTAATTTTAGAATTTATTATGTGATAATGAAATAATTTCATTGAAATAATTTATTTTGGAGATAATTATGTGATATTGTAATGGATTCTATAAGATAAGTAAATATAGAATTAATAATGTGATATTGAGATTGTTTTCATGTGATAATTAATCATCGAATCAATTATTTGATATTAATATGGTTACATTAAAATAAATAATTGTGGAATTAATTATGTGATATTGAATTGGTTTCCTTGTGGGAATTAATTGTATAATTAATTATGTGAAAATGATAGAATATCCTTGTAATAATTAATTGTAGAAATAGTTGTGTGATATTGAAATGGTTTCATTGATAAAATTAATTATTTAATTAATTATGTCATATTGAACTGGTTCCTATTAAAAAACTACTTGTAGAATTAGTTATGTAACATGGAGATAGTTTCGTTTTGATAATTAATTTTAGAATTAATTATGTGATACTAAAAAGGGTTCTTTGAAATAATTATTTTTGGAATTAATTATGTGATATTGAATTATTTTCTTTGAGATAGTGAACAATAGAATTAATTTTGTGATATTGAGATGTTTTCCCTATTGTAATTTATTATATAATTATTTATGGGGTATTAGAATGGTTGAATTGTGATTGTTAATTGATTATTTAACTATTTGAGACCAAATTTTGACATGGTCATTCTATTGAGAATTATAATGATAATGTGGTCATTATATATATGAGTAGAAAAGGATGGTAAAATGGTCAATCTAGGAAAATTACAAATGCTAACATGGTCATTATACTTGTGAAAAATGTATGGTATCATGTTTATCTAGATTTTCTTATTTAATGAACGATAACATGGCCATTTGTATAAAAATGAGGATGCTAACATGGTCATAATTTTTTTTTGATTTAACGAATGGTAACACGATCAATCATTTTGAAATAACAATGTAATAAAGATACTCTGAGATACATTCTCACATGATAATAATTCGAACTCTGCCATGAGTTGAATCATGTGATGAGATAACATGTCACCTATTAATACATCGACCTCTAAAACGAGTCGAAGTGGGTATTAAGATATGGTATTAAGTGGGGAATAATTTAGGCCCTGATATGAGGAAAATATAGTATTATTGTAGCAGTTTCTTCAAGAACCCTGAGTTAATATGATTAAATAACGAACAAATGATACTATAAGAACTATTTAACTATTCATTATATGTATTTATTTATAATATTTCATAAAACGTTTGATTGGATTGATTTAGACACCATTTGTGGTGGCCTTGTGATCTTTACTAACACCCTACTCTGGCTGCCTAGTCAGTACATGAATAGACTATAGTTTTTGGGACAGGTTAATGGAAAAGGCACTAGGTCATATTAATTATTTAGGATACAGTATAGATGAGGGTATTTAATGTGGTTTGGTGCCCCCAGGAAGTATTTTTATGTGTATTTATTTATTTTTGGTTATTCATATTTACACTTGTCACTTACATTGGAATATAATTTTTCATTTTTCAGTTAAATATTGTATTTGTTGTTTTGGTTATCTTGTGACATTGGTATTGTTTTGGTTATACAAGATTCCATTTATGTTTATTATTTCCACTTTTTTTACGCAGTTAAAATAAAAAAACTCATATTCCTTGCATGGTTGATAATAGGCCTTCTCAACTAGGCGTTAGATTCTGGAGTATGGGGAAGCACACCTGAGATCATGTGACCGACTGACTAGGGGCCTCGTTATGTAGAACATGTGTTGAGACATTACGAATTGGTATTATAAGTCAATTTTCACTTTCATCTTCATTGTATTACTATTTGGGAAAGGTAGACAGGAAACTCAGAAGAGTCGGATATTTTTTATGAACTTTTGAATTGGAGTATCCACCCCATGTATGGTGAATAACCGAGGTACCCATGGATGTATTTTTGTTATTTTTGTTTTCTTTTATGTTGGAATATTGTTTCAACTTGGTTGGCACACATGTTTTCTGATGTAGTGGTTATTTCTAAGATTTCATGAGACAGACTCATGACCCCAAATGGCATGAATGATGAGTCTACATGCATCATACAAGGAAAACATTGTTGTTTTGACATGTTACACATTACGCACTCCTGGGAATATGGGTTTTGGGAAATTTCTGGAACTTGAACAATTTTACCTTGCATCAGAAATTGAATTTAAAAAGGTCCTAATATGAAGTTGATAAATATTTTAAGATGACACATTATGAGAATAAACAGTTTTTTAAATTATAAACCAGAACATATGAGAATTTTGTTAGCCTCATTAACCCTGAACTAGGTGCAGGATGGTTTAAGGTAGTGATAATGACTCAATTAAGACTATGTGGTAGGATAATGGGGGAAAGACTGGACATGGTTCTTTGTAATTCCCTGTTGTTAACTATGATAAATATTGTAAAATAAAAATAAATTTTATTTATTCAAGCATTGATTTGGTAAATATGGGTATTAAGAATGCCCAAGATTGTGAAATCGTTTATTGGTTGCGTGAATGACAGTCTGGTATTGTATCTGTGTGGTGAGATGATTGTAGGAAAGGAATACATAGATATTAAAATGGTCAAGGTGTTTCCATAGTGGGTGGTAACATTCATGATAATTTATTTTTGGTGGTATTCCTCGAAAACATATTAGTGTACTTTTAATTAATGGCGACCATGCCCCTACCTTGACGTCATCCCGAGTACACTAAGAAAGCTCTATATTTACGCCTATCTACATTAATATGTTTGGGTTGGATATGGTTCTCCTTGGAGGTTGTGATTATGAAAATATATATATTTATATATATGGGAATGATGGAATGAGTTATGCCATTAGTGGTTTCCATATCATGTATTTTAAAGGGACTATAAGTCATTGAGTAACGTTAGAAATGGTCTGTGGTGGATGAGTTATTTGAAAATGTGATGCTAATGAATATCCTAAGGTGGGAAGAGATATCTCAATAGTAGTTGATTAGATAAATACCATGAGTTTAAAAATGAAGAATTGAAATTCTAATGAGGAACCTATATGGTTCACTTTTAATTTTCCCATAGAAATGTTGGGTGGGCCTTGGAGGCAGTGTATGTCAGCTATTTCCATATTATTTTTTTGGAAAGGATGAGTGACAATTTTGTATAGAGTTCTTGTGGTTATGGGTAATATTGATTCAGTAATATTTGTTAGGTATGTTGTGGAAGTAGATCTTGTGACTTATGTGTTCATTGATGTGAACCAGATATATGGGATGGAACGTAGTGAGAGGGGATTATATGAAATCCATGTTCTTATAGTTCATATGTTGTGGGAACATGGGTATGATTTAAGGAGGAAACATAGGATAAAGAAGTGGATAAGAGGGCATTGTGGCCCAGCCTTCTCTGGGTTGAAACCATAGAGGTGATTGGGAGTGGAGCTCGAGGATGAGCTATTATGAGGTAGGTATATTGTAAGATCACATCCCTTTTCTAGGTTTCACTCTTTTAAAAGTTTTGGGGAGGATGGGTTTTCTATTTTTTAACGCTCTGTGTGAATTAAATAAAACTATCTTGAAATATTACACCCCAATTAATAATCATTCACCACATGTCGACATTTCACAAAATAGAATTACACGACATGTATTTAAATTAAACCACGTGTATTATTCAATAATAACTTTTTAAAAAGTTTTGACGATATATAAAAAAAAATTACTATATTTACAAAATGTCAAATAGGAATTCTAATCATGTAATTTTGATGCTTAGAATATTAAAAACGTGTCTACGTCTTTTTGTAAATCTTCAGACGCACCTCACCTCCACTACAGGGATTTGGAACCCCATTTTCTTCTTTGCTAAGCCTCCATAAACCTCCTTCACGGACAAAAACTAATCACCACAACTCCCCCATAGACTAAAAGTCATCAACTCACCTCCACATTGGATATATATTCATTTTCGAACCACTACCATGGACTGAAAGTCATCATTACACCTTCTCCTTTGACCGAATGTCATTGGCACCCCTCCGTTTGGACCGATGGTCATAATAACACCTATGTCTTAGACAAATCTCTTATATAGAACATCATCTTAGAATAAATACTATCTTCACATCTCTAGGGTATGGGTATCGTTCTCATTTTGATCAATTTATCTCTTTCACTCCTATTCCTGAATAAAAGAAAGTTGTTTATCAGCGGTTGAATCTTGATCTATGCTTGGTGGACATAAAGAATGATTTCAGAGATCTTTTTTTTAGACATGGATTTAGGTCTAAGATCTAAACCATGTCCTTCAATTCATTACAGCAGGATCCGTATGAAATTGGTATTTTATGTTGGCTAGCCTTCGTCGCCATTATTGAGGTAGTTGGTCTAAATATACATCCCCATATTTTATTTATTAATTATCTATATGAAATATATATAATTCCTAGATCTATTTAACAATTTTACTTCCAAAAATAATTAATTTCTTTGAGTAATTAATTACTTATGGAATCGTGAAATTTTATTAATTAAATATGAGAATTAATTGTGTAGTTATTAACATGGTTGTACAAGATTAATTAATAGTTATAATAGTTAACAATAATGTATTGATTTATGAAATTTTGATTTTGGATAAATAATTGTGGAATAAATTAAACTAGGACAGAAATTGTTCATATTGAATAGTTAATTGATAAATTAATTATTCTTGTATTGAAGTTCTTGAATAGAGATAATTATGTGTGGAATTAATTGTTACATGTGTTATTTTTATTAAATTGTTTGACATAGAAGAATTAGCTGAGGAATTAATTAGATTAATTGATTTACTAAATAAAGAACAATTATGTGAGGAATTCATTTTTGGTTATTTAATTGTTTGTGTTGGGAAGAATTAGTTATAGAAATAAATAATTGGAGTAGGGTTGTAAATTAATTTTTAAATAAAATAAAGGTGTTGAGTTAGATTAATTAATCATGAGAATTAATTAATGAAATTGACATAGACCATAAATTGGTTAGTTAATTGGAGGTTTTGAATAATAATAATTACTTATGAAATTAATTAATTTGGATTAATAAAATGGTGAGACTGAATAAATAGAAGTAATTAATCGATAAATTAATTAATGGGAATATTAGGGATGATAAAATCAAATGAATTGGATTAATTATTTAATAAATTAGTAAACGAGGATTGCAGGGATAGTGAAATAAAATTAATTATATTAATAAATTTCTAAATTAATTAATGGGGATTGTTGAGATGGTGTAACTGAATAAATTAGAATAATTAATTGGTAAAAATAATTAATTGGGATTATCAGGATGGTGTAACTAATAAAATTTGATTAATTAAATGAAAAATTAATTAATGGGGATTGTTGAGATGGAGAAATAGAATGAATCTAATTAATTAATTAGTGAATTAATAAATTTGGATTTTTGGTATATTGAATTGATAGAATTGGATAATTACATGTAGAATTAATGAAATAATATTAAATTGGTTTCCCTACGATAATTAAATGTATAATTAATTATGCAATATTGAGATGGTTTCATATTGATAATTAATTGTATAATTAATTATGTGATATTGAACTAGTTTATTTGGAGTAATTAATTGTGAAATTAATTATGTGATATTAAATTGGTTTCCATTAGATAATTAATAATTGAATTAATTATGTGATACTTAGAATGTTTTCTCCGGAAAATTAATGATTGAATTAATTCAGTGATATTAAAATAGTTTCTTTGAAATAATTAATTGTGGAATTAATTACGAGATATTGAATTGGTTTCCATGGGATAATTAACTGTATAATTAATTATGGAATATTTTGATGGTTTCATTGTGATAATTAATTGTATAATTAATAATTAGATCTTAAAATGTTTCCTTTTAAATAATCAATTTGGGAATTAATCTTGTGATATTGAATTGGTTTCCTTGAGATAATTAATTGTAGAATTAATTATGTGAAATTGAGATAGTCACATTGTGATACTTAATTAGAGAATTAATTTTGTGAAATTGAAAAAGTTACTTTAAAATATTTAATTGTCTAATTAATTATGTATTATTGAATTTTTTATCTTCAAATAATTAATTGTAGAATTAATTTAGTGCTATTGATATACTTTCCTTGTTATAATTAATTATAGAATTAACTATGTGATATTGTAATGGATTCTACGAAATTATAATTTTTGAAACTAATTATGTGATATTAAATTGGATTACATGATATAATTAGTTGTTGAATTAATTATGTGACATTGAGATGGTTCTGTTATCATAATTATTAATTGAAATAATTGGGTCATATAGAAATGGATTCATTGAGATAATTAATCTATAACACTACGAGCTTCCACGGTACGTTTCCCTTTTAATAATGCAGTAGGATGCATTGTACGCAACTTGGAGTTTTGACACACAATGACCAATCAAAGTAGCTATTATGAATAGTAATACCCACTTTTTGAAATTTTATTTTTCAAAATGGACTTAATTTTTGGATTTAGAATATCAAAATAATCATAGGGTGATTTATTTGTATTTCTCTGAAAACATTAATTTTTTTATGAATTATGAAAAACACTATGTTATTTTTTATAAATGAATATTAATTTAGGTAATTATTTATCTTATTTTAATTTATTCTATCTCAAAATAGATTAATAATACCTATATATGTTCAATGTAATTCATTGGATTCATTTTAGAATATGTTTTGATATATAATTTTTTTTTGAACTTTTAACAATCTTTTACCGAACTTCTATGAGAATTTTAATGTTTTCATAAATATTATTTTATGGATTTGGGGAGTTGAATTTCATAATTCTGAGAGACACGGTTGATATAAGTATGTAAAATATGTATCAATAACATGATTTTTTTTTGAATAATAGCTTTTAACTTTTATTTACCACGGTTAAATTTAAATATTGTAATTAAAGGTAAAAATGGTATCATAATTACCCTAACACATGTTCTAATTCTATATGATAGGTGTTATTGTACAAAAAAAAATCCTAGAAATAAAATATGATCCCCTTTGGTCCACATGGATTAGATTAGGACATTTATTTTTATTTTATTTAATGAAAAGTTAAAAGAGATAAATTTAAATAATAATAACTAAACCATTTTTAATATAGGGTTACAAACAATATTAATTAAAATATAAATTTTCATTAGAATGATAAAACTATTTCTTACATAATGGTATTTTATTGATAAATTTTAGATATTAAATAATTTAATTTATTTATGACACAATGATGATAGAGTAATTACCTTATTAATAAATGATTAAATTAATTGGTGTTATAAATATCCAAATAAATGTAATTTGATATATTTGATTAATTCCACTATTTTTAAAGGTTAATATGACATGTTAGGGTTTATTAAATAATATTTTTTGTATGTAATCATGCTGTTAATATTTTCACAAAAACCAAATACTAAATAGTGTCCAAAATAGACTAATTGAGTTTTTTTAAAAAAAAAATACTATATTATTAATTGATATAATATTCCTAACAATATAAGGTTCATCCAAAAGACATAGATAAGATTATATATATAAATAATCAACCACTTGGGGTTTTCTTGGCTTGTTATAAAATTTTATTAACCATTAATATAAAAAAAAGAGGCATGGTAAATGTCAAATTTTTTAACTAAGAGTTAAATCTAAAATATAAGTATAATATGGTGACCTGAACCTTCATAAACTCTATTAGTTGAGATGTTTTCGACCCATCCTCTCATTATCCTCGAAATAAATCTTTTTCTGTTAATTAGAAACTGAAAATGAATTTTTTATAAAAAAATATTTCAAGCATTTCTTAAAGTGACCCTCACCTCTCTTTTAAAAGGGTACTTCCCCTTAACTTAATTTCACACATCCAAATACATTTGGATCGTCCAACCCCTTCCCAAATATCCCCCGACTTCCCTCAAATTAAAATAGATTCTATACATGGTTTATAAATCCATACTATGTAGCTCTATTGATCAACTCCAAAGAAAACACCCGGAAAAGAGGTAATAATTTCACCACCCTCAATCAAGTTCTTTTCTTCTTCAACTTCATATTACATTGATTCCATACCAAAATAATAACTCCATTATCTTCTACATACTATGCTGTTATTATAAATAAGATACAACCATATCTGTTATTCTATCCATCCTATAAATGACATAGTCACCACAGATGTGTGCGTACAACTTACCATCTCCACGGCGTGTTGTAGTTTGTTATCCAAACACTTCATTATTTTGGATGGGTATAATAATGAGTATAACTAATGTAAATAATAAATATAACATGTTAATGATTATCTGTATATGATATACCATCCAATTACATATTATTTCGCCACCAATATAATGATATTATCGCACGTGCGTACGTATAGATTTCCGTCTCCACCATCATGATGATATTCATCCCTCATCGCAACCATTCAAGAATAATTTTCATTTTATGATTAAATATATTGGTTATGAATATAATATCATTCTTTATAATAATCAAATATATTCTATCCATAACAGACACGACATATATAAATAAGATTATAATGGAAGACAAATCAGTTAACACCCAAAATGATGATACTACTGAAATATTATTAACAATGAAATATTAGAGGATCATATATGATATCATATTTATGTATATAGATCATGTATAATTTAATATAAATGATTTAAATATTATACATGAGGTTAAATTACCCTTATCAAAATAATATTACATGTTAAGGGTTAATTCTACAATCTCTTTACTTATCTAGGGTTGTTAATACGTAAGTATCCATTGGGTCCTCTTATTCATCCACATCCGTGTTTTCATAAAAATGCAATTCAAAACATTCAAAATATTTAATAGACAATTTTTTAAAGTCATTTATACCCATATTTGAATATATATGTTTTTAAAGAAATCCTTCTGTCATTTTCCAAAAAAGGTACTTTATGACCTTTTCGACAATATTATTGTATGAATGACTTTTTTTATCTTATACGAATAGTGCGACTATTTTCTGATGTTATAAAATCATCAAAGAATCCCATACAAGATTATAAGAATATTTTCAAAAAAAAATTCAATTATAATTATATATCTTTTAAATTATTTCAAAATAGAAAGATACATATCTCTAAAAAAGTATTGATTTCATCTATGTCAACATCCGTTGATGGATTTTAAGCATTATTGAAGTTGATTTGTTATGAAAAAATTGTTACATATTGTATTGAATGTTTTTTAATACGTTTGACAATGTATGTGTTATTTTTACACCATTCCTGATTTATGGATAAAATATTGAAATTTCATATGCTTATTTTAATTTGAATGTTTATGTTATGTTTAATCTTCTTCATATGAGAAATTCATTAGAATTAGTATGTTATGAGTGGATCCCATTATACCTCTTCGATGCATCGGTTGGTCTCATGATACAAACTAGTGTCTTGGAACAGGGCCTTGAAAAATATTATTTTTAGTCCTAGAAAATGGCCTTAACTATGTGTTTATGAAGTCTCGAATTATGCATTATATCATTATGAAATTGGATATAGATATGGAATGTGATTATTCGACTAGTAGAATATACAGGAGAATAAGTAAATGGAATTATAGGATTTATATTTTCCATATTATACTTACGTTCACGTTTAAAAGGAATATGTTTTAGTCTTATATATTGCATTAAATGTTTATGATTATTTTTAAAAGATACCACTATATTTTTATCCTTACTGAGCATCTGAGCTCACCCCATTCTTATGTTTTATTTTCCATGGATTCCAAAAATTTTATTATGATTGATATATAGGATTAAGATTGGGGATTAATAGAATTCTCAGAAGATCATTTATGTTTTAATTTACTTTCTAATGTTTAATTTAATGTTCATGTATGAAATCTAATTTCCAAGACTGCTAAACTGATCGGTCTTTCGGGACTTGATTCCTTTTAAGCATGCCAATGTATTAAAATAATGCACCGAATCTGGGCTTCTGTGGTCGGGGCATTACAGCTGGTATCAGAGGAAGTTTATCATGAACGTTGGAAATAGATTTAGAAAAACTCTGATAAGAGAACATTACCATAAAATAGATTTTATGGATTATTATAGAAGAACATCCAATATATTTTTTTAAATTTAGATATTTTGTGTAATTTCCAAGAAAAACATCCCTATCTAGATATGAGGAGGTAGAGTCGGCTCTGGCACAGATGTACCATGGAGTTAAAACCCCGACAAGGAGTTTTGGGATTGACCATGGGTATCCTGGTACTCAACAAGGGCCTTGAAGCACTCTTGGTTACGACACTCTTGGGGGATATGCTAAGGATAATTCACATTTACATTACAAGATGTTATAAAGGATTTAAGAGTAAATATTTCCTCTCAGAAAACATTTTACGATTATATATTTTATTCATAATCATCTCACATTATGTTAGTTATTTTACAAGTTTTTAACTATGTGTTGCGATTTATAACCAAACCTTTGGTATGATGTTGTTTAGAAATGGATCTTAGTAGAATGAATGAGAATTTATACAATATTCATGATCGAATGATTAATATGGAAAACATCTTTCATGGTATCAATCCAACATTTAAAAGTGAATTATTCTCCCATGTATTTTCATCATGTGTAGAAATAGTATAATGTGTTAATATGATAAGTAAATAATTCTCAGTGGCCTATGGATTTGAAGGTAAGTAATAGTAGATTAGTTAATTCTCCTATCATGATTCTACCATCGGGGAATGATGGGTTTATTATTTATCGTGATTCTTCAAAGAATGGTCTTTGTTGTGTCCTTATTCAGAATGATAGAGTTATTACATATGCATCATGGTATCTAAACATTAATTAACAAAACTATTCCACTCACTATCTTGAGTTAGTAGATATAATCGTATCTCCTAAAATATGGACACACTATTTACTATGAATAATGAGATATTTATACTGATCACAATAGTCTGATGTATATTATTTCACAAAAAGAACTCAACATGTGGCAATGGTGATTGCTTGAACTACTCCAAGAGTATTATTGCACTATACACTACCACCTGGGAAAGGCAAATACGGTGGTAGATGATTCGAGTAGAAAAGATCATGGATTTTTGAACAAGATGAGAGTTGAAAAGGATCCACTATACATTGATCTAGTAAATATAGATATGGGAATAACCATGAAAGGTGAACTGACAATTGTTTTTTCAAAAGGTTTCCAAACCATCATTACTAGAAAGGATAAAAATTTCTCATACTGATGATGAGTAATTTCAAAATAAAAATAAATTCTTTCTAGGATTGATGATTGATTGACTTCGTATATGAAGATGGAATTTTGAAATTTGGGAAGAGTCATCGTGTTCCCGATATACCTAATCTAAAAATGGAATTGTTTGATGATTTTTATAGCTCAAATTTCTCTATACACCATGGTATCACGTATATATAATGTGAATTGAATGAAATTTTTTTTAGGGATAACATAAAGAGATAGATTTTGGATTTTGTGTTCAGATGTATGGTTTTCCAACATGTGAAAGCTGGAGAACAACATCCTAGAAGAGTCATGCAAACTCTTCCCATACCTGAGTATAAAAGGGATTATATTACGATGGATATTGTCATGGGAATACCAAAGAATCATAGATGAAATCATGCTATATGGGTCAATGTTGATCGTCTTACCAAGTTAGCACATTTTCATGCTATAAGAGAATATTTACCACTTTAATGTTAAGAAAAAAAATATATTAATGATGTTGAAAGACATCATGGAGTACCCCTATCGATTGTTTATGATCGTGATCCTCGTTTTACATCATGATTCTGGAAAAGTATTCAGAAATCCCCGGATACTGATATTCTTTTGAGCACTACCTACCACCCTCAAACTGATGCACAATCAGAATAGACTATTCAAAATGTAGAATACATGTTGAGATCATTCTCAATTGACATTCAAGGTATTTGGGATCAATTTTATCCTCTGTTGAAATTTCCTATAACAATAGCTTCCATTCAAGTATTCAGATGGCACCGTATGATGCATTATATGAAGAGAGATGTCGTGCACCAACATGTTGGGATGATGTTGGTGAAATAAAACTCGTAGAACCAGAACATGTTGAGGAAATAATGGAAAACATGAAGATTATCCAAACCCACATCAATGCAGCCCAAGGTATGAAAAAAATGATATATTGATAAACAAAAAAGGATTTTGAATTTCAAGTAGAAGTCCATGTTTTTTTATGGTATCTCAATGTAAGGGTGTTATACGTTTCTGTAAGAAGTGTAAATTGAGTCCCATGTACATCATTATATTCAAAATTCTTGAACGAATTGGAGTTTTAGTTTATCGTTTGGAAATGACTCAAAGTCTCTCCAAAGACAATAATGTGTTCCACGTATCAATGTTGAGAAAATACATTCCTAACCAAATGCATGTACTCACCTATGTGGAAATTGAACTGGAACCTAATCTGTCTTATTGTGAAGAGCCAGTCAAATTTTTTGATACTATAGATCAAGCAAAGATAAACTAGACGACTCATATGGTAAAAGTTATATTGAGGAACCATAAGATGGAAGTGGAAATGTTGGAACCCGAGGAACTTATGATGAAAACCACCTGAATCTTTTTATAAAAAAGTATTCTAGAAATTTCTGGGGTGAAATTATTTTTAAGGAGAGGATAATGTAACACCCCAAGTTTCCATGGTACATTTCCATTTGAATAATGCAGTAACTTAAATTGTACGCAACATGGAGTTTTAACACACCACGACCAATCAAAGTATCATTTATGAATAGTAATACCCAATTTTTTAAAATTAAATAAGTTTATTTTTCAAAACGGACTTCATTTTTGGATTCCGAATATCAAAAATATCTTATTGTGAATTTTGGGTATTCTTCTAAAAAATTTTAATTTAAGAGGAATAGTGAAAAACACTGCGTTATTTTTTTAAAACAAATTTTTATTTAAGTAATTAGTTATTTTATTTTCATTTATTTTAGTTCAAAATAGATACATAATACCTATATATGTCAATGTAATTCATTGGAGTCATTTTATAAAAATATTAGATATGTAAAATTTTATTGAACTTTTTACTGTCTTTTACCCACCGTCTAGGAGCATTTAAAAATTTTCATAAAATGCAATTTTACCATTTCTGCAAGTTGTGTTTCAAAAATAAAAGATACACGGTTGATATCATTATGTAAAATGTGGTTCAATAAGATGAAAATAAGTTTTGGTGAATAGTAAATTTTGACTTTTATTTACCACGATTAAAAGTAAATAGGGTAATTGAGGGTAAATGTGATATCATAATTATCCTAACACATGTCATATTTATATTGGATAAGTTTAATTCAACCAAAAAAACATTAGGAATAAAATATGATCCACTTTGATTACATTATGACATTAATTATTATTTTATTTATAGAATACTTAAAATAGCTAAATTCAATGTTTAATAACTAAACAATTTTCAATATATGGTTACAACGAATATGAATTAGACTATAAATATTCATTAGAACAATCAAAATATTTCCTACATAATCATATTTTATTTATAATTTTTATAAATTAAATAATTTAATTTATTTATGACACAATGATGATGCAGTAATAACCTTATTATTGAAAGAAAATAATAATTGATATTATAAATATCTAAATAAATATAATTTGAGACATTTGAGGAATTAAAATAATTTTATTGGTTAATATGACATGTTATGGTTGATTAAATAATTTTTTTGAAGTAATCATTCTGTTATGTTTTTCACAAAATCCAAATATTAAAGAGTGTCAAAATTGACATAGTTGTGTTTTAAAAACAAATACTATATTATAAATTGATATAATATTCCAAAAAATCTAAGGTTTGGCATAATGACATTGATAAGGTTATATATAATATAATTAACCACTTGGGGTTCTCTTGGCTTGTTAATGTTTGTTTATTAACCATATAATATTAAAATACAAAGAGACCTGGTAAATGTCACACTATTTAATTAAGAGTTAAATATCAAAGATGAGGTTAATATGGTGACCAAAAACTATCTAAAACCTATTGGTTTAGATTTTTTCGATCCATACTCACCTTATCCTCAAAAGAAATATTTTTTGAACCCTAAGAAAACGAAAATGATTTTATTATAAAATAATATTTCAAGCTTTTCTTAAATTGACCCTCACCTCTCTTATAAAATGGTACTTCCCATTCTATTTATTTCACACCTCAAAAGACGATTGGCTTGGCCAAACCCTGCCCAAATATCCTCCCAACATACCTCAAATCAACCAATAGTATGTACATGGATCATAAAGGCAACTTCAGGACCTCTTTTGATCAACTCATAATGAAATACCCGAAGAAGAGGTAATAATTTCACCACCCTCTTTCAAGTTTTTTCCTCTTCAACATCCTCTGTATTTGATTCCATACCAAAATATTAACTACAGTACCTTATAAAAACATTGGTGTTATTATATATATGGTAAAACCATTTTCGTTATACTATCCATCTTATAAGTGACAAAGCCACCATACGTCCGTAAGTATGACTTACCATCTCTATGTTGGGGTGTAGTTTGTTATACAAACACTTAATTATTTTGTATGGGTATAATAATGAGTATTTATGATGTAAATAATAAATTTAACATGTTAACTATTCTTTATGTATGATTTAACATCTAATTACATATGATTTTACCATCAATATGATGATATTGTCGCTCGTGCGTACGTATGGATTACTTTCTCCGCGAACGTGATGAGATTCATTCCCCATCGTAATCATTCAAAAAAATATTTCTTTTTACAATTAAAAATAAATTTTATGCACAAAAAATAATTTTTTATATGAATCTAATACATTCAATCTATAACCAACATGGCTTACATAACCAAGCATATAAAGGAAAATGAATCAGTTTACACTTGAAACGATGATACATATGAAATATTATTAACAATAAAATATTATAGGATCATATATGATATCATATTTATGTATATTGTTTATTTGTAATTTAATAACAATTACTTAAATATTATTCAAGAGGTTACCGTACCCTTGACAAATGAAAATTACAATTTAAGTGTTCATTTTACAGTCTCTTTACTTATCTGAGGTGGTTAACACGTAAGTATCTTCTAGGACCACTTTATCTTCCACATCCATGTTTTCCTAAAAATGTCATTCAATACATTCTTACTATTTACTATACTATGGTTTAAAGTCATTTATACCCAAATTTTACCATATATGGTTTGAAGTAATCCTTCCGATGTTTTCCAAACAAGGTACTTTATGACCTTTTCAATAAAATTAATGTATACATGTCTTTTTTTAACTTATATGCTGGGTGCGGCTATTTTCTGCCTTTATAAAATCATCGAGGCTTCCCAGAAAAACATATAAGAATATTTTCAAAATAAATGTTTACTTTAATAATTATATAACTTTTAAATGATTTCAAAATAGAATGTGATATTTCTCTAAAAGAATGATTTTTTTTCATCTATGTCAACATACTTTGATGGATTTTAAACTTCATTGAAGTTGATTTATTATGATACAAAACATCCTTTTTTATTGAAGGTTTTGTGATATTTCTGACTGTGGATGTGTTATTTTATCCCCATTCAATGTTTATTGAAAATGTATTGACATTTCGTATGCTAGTTTTAAAACGAATGATTGTGTTATTTTAAACCTTTTCCTATGCGGAATGCATTATACTTAGTAAGTGACGGGTGGAGCCTGCTAAAGCTCCTAGATACTTCGGTAGGTCTCATTAGACAAAATAATGTCTTACAATAAGGCCTTGAAAAAATCTTATTTTTTTTTCTGGGAACAAGGCCTTGATTATGTGGTTCTGAGGTCTTGAATTTTTCATTCCATTATTATGAAATTGGGTATTGATATTGAATGGGATTATTCAAAAAGTAGAATATCAATGTGAATAAGTAAATGGACTTTTTGGATTTATATTTTCCATATTTTACAGATGATTATGTCTAAAAATATTGTTTTTTAGTCTTATATATTACCTTAAATGCTTATGCTTATATATAAAAGTTTTTCTATATTGTTATCTATACTAATCATCTGAGCTCACCCCTTTCTTTTGTTTTATTTTCCTAAGATTCCAAGAAGTGTATTATGAATGCTAAGCAGGGTTAAGCTATATGATTAATGGAGTTATCAAATGATCATTTATATTGTTTTTTATTTTATAATGTATAATATAACGTTTATGTATGTAATATCTTTTCCAAGACTACAAAACTGATCAGTCTTTCGGGAGCTGATTCCTTGTAATCATGCCAATGTATTAAAATAATGCATCGACTCTGGGATTCTGGGATCGGGGCGTTACATAATTGATGAATTAATTATTTGAGAAAGAATTGTAACATAGTCATTATATTGAGAATTATAATGGTATAATTGTCATTATACTTATGATTCTATATTTATTGTAACATGGTCATTTTAGGAAATGTTTAAATGGTAACATGGTCATTATACTTGTGAGAAAAATGGTGGTAACATGGTCATTTAGATTATGTGATTAAAAAAATTCTAACATGGTTATTCATTATGAAATAAGAATGGTAACATGTTCATCCAAATTGATTGATTTAATGGATGGTAACATGGTCATTCCTGTCAAAATAAAAATTGTCAAAAATGTGATCCAAGATAAGGCCTCACATGAGAATAATTCAATTTTTGGCATGAGGTGAATCTGGGGTTGAGATATCATATAAACCTTCAGTACGTAAAGATCTATAATGAGTCCAATCATGTATTAATATATAATATTATGTAGGAAATGCTTCAGGCTTTGATATGAGAAAACATTAGTATTGGGGTATGGGTGTACTCTAGAACCGTAGAGTTAGTATGATTAAATAAAGAATAAATGATACTATAGAAAAATTTATTTATGAATAATAGTTATTTCATTAAAAAACTGCATTCACTAATTGAGTACATGGTTTTAGAAATCAGTTATGGCGGCCTACAGAGATGTACTCACACCCTACTTGGGTTACCTGATTGATTCTGATGTATATATTATTGTTTCATGACATATTGAGGGAAAATGACCAAGGATAAATTGTAGTTTTGGGATGGAAAAGGGATATGGGAACCAATCATTTTGGGGGACCCAATTATTGGACTTGTTATTGTCTTTATTTATTTTGGATTTTCCATATTAACAATTTGAACATACATTGGCATAGCATGATTCCCTTTTCAGTTAATTAGTTTAGTTTCTATTTTGGATATCTCATTACATTTGAATTGTTCTGGTTATATATGATTCCTCTTTTCTTGATTATTTTTTATGGGTTTTTACTTGAATAAAAGATAAAAAAATGGGTATAGTCTCCCAATGCTTAATAATAGACTCTTGCTACTAGTCAGCAACCTCTGGATTGTGAGGAGACATTCTTGAGGTCATGTGACAGACCAACTTGGGGCACCATTACGTGGAACCTGGGCTTTTATGTTAAACATTCCTACATGTGTTTCCATGTTATATCATATCTAATAGGTACTCTTATTTATCATCACAGTAATAGAACAGTTTGAAGATTCCCATGAGTATATATGGGATTCTATGTATGAAATATCACCCTTAAAACAACAAACTTACAATGCATTTGATTCAAGAGTTAGAGGGAATGCTCCAGAAATTTGTTCATGACATTCTGGTTTCTTATGAGAAAAACATGACCATATTTCAGTTAGCTTACAATAAAAACATTTATTCTACCGTCCATATGGCTCAATATGGGGCCTTATATTGTAGAAACATTCTATCACCTCTATGTGGGTTATAGGTAGGGGTGTAAGTAATGCATAGACCATGTCTCACTTAGAATACATCAGAGTAAGTATCGTTGATTAGGATGTTAATCAAGACACATTAGTCATGGATTTAGTTATATGCCAACCATCATGGGTGATCTAATGACTTTGATGATGGTAATATAGCTTTCTTATGTGTTTCACATAGGTACAGCTAGTGATTGATGATGAGTTAGGGTTAGTTATATACTAGATTCATCGGAGAATTTGAGATATTATACTAGAACAATCTATTTTCTTAATAGATTTAAATATCTCAATGTTACAAACCTATGAAGAAAATAATTCACATGTATTTTTCTTTTTTAGGATTAATGTAAACTTAAATCAGTTTTTATAGTCCATGGGGGATAAGATATATAAGGATTATCCCATTGAGGAGTACATGGATCATATCATGAGTAGATCATGGAAACATTTCAAGGTATGTCATTCTATTTTGTATGAGTGTCATGGCAGCATGGTTATGTATAGAACAAGACCTGATAGTAGGCAGTTGACAACCGGTCATAATGGTTGCATTATTTCTCATATGATCCCTCACCATCAACATTAGGCCTATTTGGGGGTGAGTTTCTATAATTTGGGGAGCTTGTAATGACCTAAAATATTTATTAAGGTACTAATCATTTTTATTTTGGATAAATTTCATTTAGTTATCCTAGTGAGTGTTCAATATGGTGTAAGAATGTTATCAATGTCTTACATGGATTTTTTCAGATCCTAGAGATCCGATTTTTAGTGGAGATAATCTATGAGCATAGTTTTACCACATTATTCCCCTATTACCAGATGACATAGAAAAACTATGTATGTAATTCCATATGGATTTATGGGGGTGAAATGATGGATTAAACCATATTACCATTTTCTAATGTCCATGAAAATTTTCTAAAGATGATGATTAATTTATTTCACACATGTTCTACATGTTTAGTCAAACCATGCACCTAGCCCATGGAAGAGGATTAATTAGGAAGCAACTACCATAAAATTATCACATGGTTTGTCCAACCATGTGGAAAAAATCTATGACCAATTAATGAATTATAAATTAATCACTTTCCTATAAATAATATAAACAATCTTCAATATTTTTCTTTTATAGTCAGTACATAGCACTTCCTATCTCTTCAGATCTCTCTTGAGACATCACCATAGCTTTTTGATATCACTCTCATCCAATATCTTTTTCTATATCTATTAGATTAATTGGATAAAAAGGGTGTGCATTCAAATTTTCTTATTTAACTTCTTATTTTTTCAGTCTATCTCATGTGTTAATGTCGTGTGATCTCATATTCCCTATTTTTACTGATTTTTTCTACTTCATTGATTTTCAACTTTTTTTCTTCAAACCTGAAGCATGTATTAGATGATGAAGTTTCTAAATGCTTACGGTGAGTGGTCTAGTATTTTTCCAAAAATGTTAGAATTTTTTATGGATTCTGTTGTTCTAAAAAATTCTAAATAGCTTCAGATAATGCCTTAAAATGTGTTATTTCATTTTAAATCACTAGAACCATGTTATGAAAATCTCAAGGATCCATGTCAGACCATTATAGAACATATACCTCATTTTTTACACCTTTTGTGGGTTTCATTATTATTCCTAATTAATATAAATTTTTAATTGACCAACCATATCCGAAGTGTTTTTCAATGACATTTAATTGTATATTCAATGAATTAATATTTAAATTTTATTGCTTATATAAATGGAATTTGATGGAAAAGAGGTGACATAGTTTTTTTAAATATAAATATAAATATATATATGGATTATATAAATGGTGAGACCCACATATATGTTTGGTTAAATAAAAAAAATTCTAAATGTACAATGCATCCTTATTAGCATGAATAGTCAATGGTTACATTACAATGAAAGACTTTTAAATGAATTATTGAGAAATAAATCTTATTCTCCCTTACATTGGGTTTCGATCATGGTGTCTCACACAATTTTACATGGATTTTGGGAATGATGTTACACATTTTCACGCTATTGGTGTTATTGATGGACACTCACCCCCTTATCTCATGTGTCAGGAATAATGGATCATGATAATATCTTGACTGATGACCATATCATATAACATTCATTTAAGATTTTTTTGATTTTTCCCTTCAAGGAGCTTTTTGCTTATTAGACTATGCATGGATGTCTAGGTTACTCCTCAGGTCTACATACAATCACAAATCCATGTATATTAAAATATATTTCCTCATATATATAGTTTATATACATATATAAAAAATCCAGATAGTTATTTATAATTTATTTATGTTGTAACTCATATCATATGTGACCTGACCTATGATAAAGATGTTCGAGTATTCCATATATCATGTAGAACCATGATCAGACTGGTATTTTGTATATAAAAATTTTTATTAGTTTTTTTAAATGAACAATTCAATGTAATATTCACTGATGGAATTATTCGTGAAACTATTGGTGGTTTCTAAAAAAGTATACATCACAACCAACATGGATCACCCATAGAACTTAATCATACTTCATTATTGTGTACATATACAATTGAAAATTATAACATTTTAAAATCAATGTACATATTATCAAAAAATAATGGATTTAAACAGAAATTATTTTAGTTACATACCAATGATCTTAACCCATTATATATTCTTGGTAAAAATTCTATTGATTCTTAGGGAAATCGACTATATTATTCCCCTTATCTATAAAATTTAATCACTATTTGTTTGAGCCATTTTTTTCTTTCCCTTTATCATATTTAATGACTATAATTTCTATATATTGATAATATTTATATTTACACAAATATCTTTTGATCTTTATTCAATTTTCATATTCATTTTAAGTGTTGGAGGACCCCGAAATTAATATGTAGAAATTTCTAAAGCCTGTTCTTGAATATTTTTGGAATAACTGTATTCCATTTTGACTAGGGACACCGAATGAGAATATAAGAAAATAATTACTTCTATATCAGTGGGATTTACCTATGTTGGACATAACATTAGTCTGTGTCAGTTGACTTGTGGGTAGTAGTCTTTGGATGGTGTGTTAAATAGAATAAATGATAAATTTATTATATTTTTATCTATTTTTCAGAACCAAATTTCTTATACATATAAATAAATTGTTTTAGAAAAACTCAAGAGTGAGGTTTATAAACCTATGAAATTAAATATGTATAAGGCCCCAGCCTTAAACCTTACTTAGTCTTTAGTTATTACAAGATTACACATTGAGGATCTGTTTGGGTTTAGAGTTTTAGAGAATTAGATCATAAAACATACATTACATTCCACATATAAACAAAGTGGTTACATAAAGATAGTATTCTTATTTCCCATCAATGGAAACATATTTAAAATAAAACATGGATTCTTTCTTGACACTTCCTTGACACTATCATCATATCATGTACCATTCCCTTGACCTGTGAAAAACATTTCAAAAGACATGGGATGAGCATAAAAAGCTCAGTAAGGGATGTAAAAATATGGAAAGGAAACATGGGTACATATATACAAAATTATGAAATCATACATTACCCATAAAACATAAGCACTTTAACATACCTCATAAAATCATGAATAAATCATAGAAATCATAAGACATAAAGGTAACTTGAGGAATTCATAACATTCTTACGTAGGGAGTAACCGTCTTGGTTACGTTTGGAATACCCATCAAATTATATTCCCTAAATCTCTTTGGAGAAACCTTAATGTTTCACTCCTTCACGTTACCCAATGCATTGGAGAGCTATATCGGGCTCACCCGCCCTTAGTTTATCACGAAACCACCCATCTTTATAATAATGCCCAAGAACCTCAACATAATCGTATCACATAAAACATGCATAAAGGAAACATAACATTTCCACCTTTCAATCACAATATATCAATACAACACATTGATATAAAAACATTTTGAAAACCATTTTCAATACCAAAATAAAATAAAAGTACAACATGGTATTTATTTTTCTTTTAAAAAGAAGGTATGGTTTGTATAGGAAGCCGAAACTCAAATAATGGTCACGGTGGCGGAGAAGTCCTTTTCGCTGCATAAGTACGAAAAAACATTCCCTTCTTGTCGTCTAGTAAAACGCTTCATATAAAAAAGATTCCTTTTGTATAAACATAAAAGTCAAAGGGTTTTATAAACTATATAAAAGAACATTGTGTATAAAACAAAATATGCCTCAATGAAAGGAGATTGAGATGAAGTCCCATACCTCGGGTCCAACTTGACTCGGTTATTATTTAATCTCCTGAATAATAAACTTGAGTTAATTTATACTTGTTTAAGAACCTTTTTCAAGTTCATTATTCCTTTTATATCACTTACTGCCTTGTCATTAACACTATGTAATTATTTAAGTTAATAACGGTCGTTTTAACGATCATTGGTACTTGAGTAAAAAATAAACCCTTTATAATTACATGTTTTTTCATGTATCAATTATATCCAGAATTATAATCATTATGTATATACCATATAAATCCAGTTTATACATGGATTTATAATATTACATAATCATTTAGAGGTATGAAATGAAATGCAGCGTTCAAGGAGACGGTAAGTCGTACGTACACATGAACGCTACTTTCATTTCTATTTCATATTTTATAGAATGGAATCATAATGATATAAAGGTATATTATAATTCCAGTATAATGTAATATATAATATCATATTTCCATCCTTTATACATCCAACATATGGTATTTAACGAATCAAATCACTTTGAGGGGGCGGTAGTCCGCACTTCCTTAAATGAAGATATCGCGTTTACCCATAATGGAAACCAAAAAGGTATGCCCAAAATGAAAAATACAGAAGCTTAAGGAAAACATAAAAATATTATATATCATATATAAATATTGTGACATCTTAATGTCCACCTTTGAAGGTGTTAAAAGAATGTTGAACAATCATCGTTTCGGGAGGCATAAATTCACCATCCACGGAAACAGTATGTCCTTTAACCATTAGATGTAGGTGTGTGTAAGTGTAGCTCGAATCCTTCTTATAACAACATCTTAGTATATTTAGGATACTGGAGTTGTTACAAAAGAAATGAATAAAAAGTGTTTAGGATGTTGGAGAAGCAAAATCAAACAAAAGGACTCAAAAGAAGACATTACCTTAAAATTAGGTAACTCTCTTAGATTTGAGCTCAAAGGCTTCCTTGGGAAGACTTATGCCCAATGTGAGTCTTAAAGGAGTAATAGAGGTATGTGGAAAGCCAAAATGGGCAGGGGTTGGCCGAGCCAAAGGCTTTGGGAGTGTGGGTAAGGTTGTAGAGGTGGGGGCCTTTTATAAGAGGAGAGGAGGGGCACTCTTGGAAGATAAAGAAAAGTCAATTTATTTTAAAATTGTATTCAGATTTAAGAGGTCCCACATTAATGTGTTTCAAGGATAAGGTGATAAGGGTTCTAAATCCACCCATACAATAGGTTTTCGCCATGTGTAGGTCTTAGATTTTACATTATCATTTCATTTTATTTAAATCGTTAAATAATGAGGTCATCGCTGCATCATCATGATGTCAAAAATAATTTAATTTTTTTAAAGACTAAAAATTATAAAAAAAATTAATATGATGTAGGAAATATTTTTAGCTTTCCAATGTCTATTTATAATCAAAAATATGATCTTTATAACCCAATGTAAAAATTTCTTTAGTAAAACACTTAATGTTTGTGTCATTTTTACTTTTACATTAAATAAAAAGTTATTTATGTCATTTCCCAACCAAAGTGGCTCCATGGGGTCCCCAAGTTGACCAATGGATTTTCTTGGTCGGCCATGACACATCCAATGAGGGTAGGACATGTTTCAAGCTCATCTCATTTTATTAAAGCATTATTTTTACCTTAAACAACACTGATTACCTCTAACCGCGATTAAGAACTTAAAAGTTACTATTCACCAAAAAATTATTTTAATCCCATTGAACAACATTTTACTTTTTAATGGCAACCATGTATGTCGGATTTTTGATAATCAAATCACAGAAGTGACAAAGATTCATTTAAACCTTAAATCAGTTTCTTTAACTACCACTTAGTGGTTTCCCTATTCATCAAAAATTGAAGTTTTTCAGAAAAATACCAAAACTTCACCCTAAGCTATATTTGATATTCTGAATTAAAAAATGATGTCTTTTTTACAAAATTCAAATCATATAAGTCACATTAAATAATTTAATAATTAATTCCCGCTGTCATGACAAAAAGCGTGTTTTTATGAAACAATAAGTATCAAAAGATTGACACCAATTTAAGTCCAATTTCAAAGTGAAATTGATTCCAATGACCACCTTTGGATTAAATGGTAAAAATATATTCTAATTTCACTTCAAAACCAATTAAAAAGATAATCTAAGCATATAAATAAATTATATTAAAAAGTGGTTTGGAATTAAAATACAACATTTTCAATATTCATTAAAAAATGAACATTGTCAGAAAAATACAAAAAATTCACACAAAGTAAATTTTGATGTCCCAAACATAAATAATAAGTTTATTTTGAAAAACATATCTTATAAAATTGTCAAAATATAGATTTAAAATTAGTTTTCCATCAAAAGACAGTAAAACAATCTTTTAAAAATATTAGTGTATTCCATGGTTAAGATTGGATTTATTTTCATTTTAAGCCTCTAAAACACTATCTAATTAATTAATAGACATAGATAAAAATATCTATTACTCATTACTTACTTGGGATGTTACATCCTTCCCCCCTTTTGAAAATTGCGTCCCCGCACATTATTTACTTATCGAATAAATGGGGGTACTTATCCCTCATTGCATTTTCAGATTCCCATGTTGCCTCTTCCATCATGTAGTTTTTCCACAAAACCTTTACCTAATTAATCACCTTATTCCGTAACACTTGCTCCCTGTGGTCAAGAATCTGTACCGGTTGTTCCTCATAAGATAGGTTCTCTTCCAACTGAACTACCTCTGGACTCAAAACATGAGATGGATCTGGCATATATTTTCTCAACAACGAAACGTGAAAAACATTGTGTACCTGAGATAAACTCATAGGTAAAGCCACCCTGTATACAACTGATCCAACTCTCTCCAGAATTTCATATGGTCCAATAATCCTTGGACTCATCTTTCCTTTCTTACCAAATCTTATCACACTTTTCCAACGATAAACCTTGAGAAAAACATGATTACCTACCCCGAAAGATAGATCCTTCCTCCAGTTATCTGCATAACTCTTCTGCCTGATCTGAGTTGTTCTTATGTTCTTCTGAATCAGCTGAACATTTTCTACCATCTCTTCTACCAATTCTGGCCCCACCAACATCCTTTCACCCAATTCATCCCAGAAAGCTCGAGTTCGACACCTCTTCCCATATAATGCCTAAAATGGTGTCATCTGTATACTGGAATGAAAACTGTTATTATATGTAAATTCAACCAAAGAAATATGTTGGTCCCAACTTACCTGATAATCCATAGAGGAAGAATGTAGCATATCCTCCAATGTATGAATTGTTCATTCTGACAGCCCATCTAATTGTGGATGAAAAGATGTTCTAAAATTTAATTCAGTACCCAACGACTTATGAAGGCCTTTACAAAAGTTATAAGTGAACCTGGGATCACGATCAGATACAATGGAGATGGGAACTCTATGTAACCTGACTATCTCTTTAAGATAAAAACGGGAAAGTTGATCTAGGGAAAAATTATCTCGTATAGTAAGGAAGTGAGAAGATTTAGTCAAGCGATCAACAATAACCTGGATTGCAATATTACCTTAAGATGTCTTTGGTAATCCCACAAAAAATTCCATGGATATATTCTCCCATTTCCACTCTGGCACTGGTAAAGGCTGAAGCATCCCATTCGGTAATTGCCGATCTATTTTAACCTGTTGACATGTCAAACACTTCACAGTAAAATCAGAAATATCTCTTTTCATTCCATCCCACCAGCAATACTCCCGCAGATCTCTGTACATCTTAGTACTTCCAGGATGAACTGAAAACAGAGAACTATGAGCTTCACATAACTACTCTCACTTCAACTATGAATCACAAGGCACATACAATCTCTTCCCAAATATCAAAATGCAATCATTATCAATGTTGAATTCAAGCAACTTACCCTTCTGAACCAGCTCTACCTTTTTCTGCAACTCACTGTCTTGATTCTGTGCTTGCTTGATTCTATCTGATAGAGAAGATTTCACTGATACATGAAACAAAACAGAATAATATCCTGCACCAACAACTTCTATGCCAATGTTCATCAATTCCTTAACCAAAGGATCACATTCCAAATGCAACATTTCTAATGAAGCATTACTTTTTGACTCAAAGCATCAGCCACTTTATTTTCTTTTCTTGGATGGTAATGAATTGTACAATCATAATCCTTGATTAATTCTAGCCATCTCCTTTGTATCATGTTCAATTATTTCTTATTGAATATATACTTTAAACTTTTGTGATCGGTATATATTTCACACTTTACTCCATACAAATGATGCCTCCAAATTTTTAAAGCAAAAACAACAGCAGCTATTTCCAATTCATGTGTAGGGTAATTTACCTCCTGAGTTTTCAACTTTCGTGAAGCATAAGAAATTTCCTGATCATTCTGCATTAGGACGCAACCAAGTCCTTTCAATGAAGCATCACTGAATATAACAAACTCATCATTCCTAGAAGGTAGTTCCAAAACTGGAGCATTCACCAATCTTCTTTTCAATTCCTGAAAACAATCATCACATTATTTTGTCCAGATAAACTTAACACCCTTCTGAGTTAGCTTAGTCATTGTACTAGATAACTGTGACAAATTTCTAACAAACCTTCGGTAATGGACTGCCAAACCAAGGAAGATATGAATATCAGTTACATTTGTGGGTCTTGTCCATTCTTCAACAACCTTTGTCTTTGCAGGATCAACAGTTATCCCATCTTTAGAAAAAATATTACTGAGGAAAGAAATTTGTTGCAACCAAAACTCAAACTTACTGAATTTTCCTTACCGTTTATTTTCTTTTAAGGTTTGCATGAAAATCCTTAAATGTCTTTCATGCTCCTCTTTACTTTTAGAAAACACCAAAATTTCATCAATGAAAACCACCACAAACTTATCCAAGAACTCATGGAAAATTATACTCTTTAATTCCATGAATAAAGAAGGTGCATTGGTTAGCCCAAAAGGCATTACTACAAATTCATAATGGCCATATCTTGTACGGAATGTGGTCTTCAGAACATCTTCTTCCTTTACCATTAGCTGATGGTACCCCGATCTCGGGTCAATCTTTGGAAAAACCTGAGCTCCCTGGAGCTGATCAAACAAATAATCGATATGAGGCAAAGGATATTTGTTCTTAACATTGATAGTATTCAAGTCCCTATAATCAATGCAAAGTATCATTGAGCCATATTTCTTCTAAACAAACAAGACAAGATCACCCCATGGTGATGTGCTAGGTCGAATGAAATCTTTCTCCAATAAATCTTGCAATTGCTCCTTTAACTCTAAAAGTTCGATTTCAGCCATTTGATAAGGGGGTTTTGAAATTGGCTTAGCATCAGGAACTAAGTCAACAGTAAACTCAACTTCCCGATCTCGTATTATTCCAGGAAACTCATTAGAAAAAACATTAGGATACTCATTTACCACTGGCATATCATTAATCTGAATAATTCCTTTATTTTCAACGATCGGTGCAAGGTAACATTTATTTCCATCTTTTACAAGTTTCTCATCCTCTTGATATTTTATCAACAGTAAGGGTTCATTCTTGTACACAAACTGAAAGACTTTTTGAAAAGAAACTTCTTTATCTCTACAGTAAATCTTAGCATGGTAAATAGAGAGCCAATCCATACCCACGATAACATCAAACTCTACTAGAGGTTGAACAATAAGGTTTGCAAGTAGGTTCTTTCCACAGATAAGGATAGGAAGATTCTTATAAATTCTTTTTGCCTCAACATTTCCCCTAAGTGTTTTTACCAAAAGTTCAGGAGTCATTTCTTGAGATGGTATTCCCATTTTACTAGAAAAGGTTTCAGAGATGAAAGAATGTGTAGACCCCGAATCAAACAACACACTGGAATAATCTGGAAAAACAAACAAAGTACCTGATACAACTTCATTTGATGGCCCGACATCTACTGAAGTATTTGCAAAGGATTTCACAACCCCTTTCTGCTTGTAGTCTAACTGCTTCCCATCACCGAAGCTCTTTTTCGGACACTCATTTGCATTGTGACCCATCTCATTGCACTTATAACATTACACTAACTGTAAATCAAATTTGGTCTTACCATCACCCTGATATTTTCCAATGAAATCACGAGCCTTATGTCCCATGTTACCACATCGGTAGTACATTCCAGAATTCAGAAGACATTCCCCAGCATGACTTTTGCCACATTTATCAAAAACTGGAAACTTAGTTTTCTTACCGTTAGACTTTTTTAAAGAATTCTTACCTTTCTCCTGCCACCTCGGTCTCTTCTTCTATTGGTTGTTATAGAACACTTGATCATCAGAAAACTCCATTTCCACCTTCTCAGCACATCGAACAAGCTTTTCATAACTTTTAAACTCACGAGAAGCTAATGCACTTCGATATTTTGGCTCTAATCCTGAGTAAAAACAATTGATTTTACTATCAAGGTCTCGGATAAAATTCGGAGCATACCTTGCCAATCGAGTGAACCTTTCTTCATAGACAGCCATTGAGTCTTCCTCTTTCCTCAATTCCAAGAACTTATTTTCCATCCTATGTCGAACAGCCTTAGGAAAATACTTCTCAAGAAACATACCTTTGAATTCATCCCAATCGAGAGCATCAATCTCATCGGCGTCCCTGATATTTTTAACCATAGACCACCACTAATCTTCTTCACCCTCCAAACGGTAAATAGCAAGACTAACCTTTTGATTGTCTGAACACCCCATGACATCGAAAATCTTATCCATTTCTTTAATCCACCCTTCAGCTAGCACAGGGTTAGATGATCCTTTGAATGATGGGGGATGTTGCCTCATGAAATGTTCCACCACTGACAAGTTCCTCTTCGGTTGATTTGGCTGATCTTGTGTATGTATACCACCGCCATTTATCGCTTGATTCAACTGCTCCATTACAGCCACAAACTGTTCATTTACAATTCCGACCATCTCAGGATGCTGATTCGGAAGGTTATTTCCTTCTGTATGCCTTCCTAGCACTGCTTCCCTATTTCGTCTACGAAAAACCATTCTGAACAAACATGTCTTATATGAAGCAACATGGTAATCTTCAAATACTATATCACTTCAATTTGACCATAAAAAAATTTGGATAATCATTTAATAGAATTCTAACTTCTAATGTTATCTAAACTGTCCTTTGATACCAACTATATGGCCCCAGCCTTAAACCTTACTTAATCTTGAGTTATTACAAGATTACACATTAAGGATCTTTTCGGGTTTAGTAATTTAGAGAATTAGATCATAAAACTTGCATTACATTCCACATATAAATAAAGTGGTTACATTAAGATAGTATTCTTCCTTCCCATCAATGTAAACATATTTAAAATAAAACATGGATTATTTCTTGACACTTCCTTGACACTATCATCATATCATGTACCTTTCCCTTGACCTGTGAAAAAAATTTCAAAAAACTTGGGATGAGCATAAAAATCACAGTATGGGATATAAAAATATGGAAAGGAAACATGGGTACATATATACATAAGAATGAAATCATACTTTACCCATAAAACATTATAACTTTAACATACCTCATCAAATCATGAATAAATCATAGAAATCATTAGACATAAAGGTAACTTGAGGCATTCATAACATTCATACGTAGGGAGTAACCCTCTTGGTTACGTTTGGAAAACCCATCATAGTATATTCCCTAAATCTCTTCGGAGAAACCTTAACATTTCACTCCTTCGTGTTACCCAATGCATTGAAGAGCTATATCGGGCTCACCCGCCATTAGTTTATCATGAAACCACCCGTCTTCATAATAATTCCCAAGAACCTCAACATAATCGTATCACATAAAACATGCATAAAGGAAACATAACATTTCCACCTTCAAATCACAAGATATCAATACAACACATTGATATAAAAACATTATGAAAACCATTTTCAATACCAAAAGAAAATAAAAGTGCAACATTGTATTTATTTTTCTTTAAAAAGAAGGTATGGCTTGTAGAGGAAGCCGAAACTCAAATAATGGTCACGGCAGTGGAGAAGTCGTTGTCGCCACATACGTACGACAAAACATTCCCTTTTTGTCATTTAGTAAAACGCTTCGTATAAAAAAGATTCCTTTTGGATAAACATAAATGTCAAAGGGGTTTATACACCATATAAAAGAAGGTTGTGTATAAAACAAAATATTCCTCAATGAAAGGAGATTGAGACGAAGTCCCATACCTCGGGTCCGACTTGACTCTGTCGTTCTTTAATCTCCTGAATAATAAACTTGAGTAAATTTCTACTTGTTTAAGAACCTTTTTAATTTTCATTATTCCTTTTATATCACTTATTTCCATGTCATGAACACTATGTAATTATTTAAGTTAGTAACGGTCGTTTTAACGATCATTGGTACTTGAGTAAAAAATAAACCCTTTATAATTACATGTTTTTAATGTATCCATTATATCCAGAATTATAATAATTATGTATATATCATATATATCCAGTATATACATGCATTTATAATATTACATAATCATTTAGAGGTAAGAAATGAAATGCACCGTTCATGGACACGGTAAGTCATACGTACGCATGAACGCTACTTTCATTTCTATTTCGTATTATATAGAATGGAATCATAATGATATAAAGGTATATTATAATTCAAGTATAATATAATATATAATATCATAGTTCTATCCTTTATACGTCCCACATATGGTATTTAACGAATCAAATCACTTTGAGGGGGCGGTAGTATGCACTTCCTTAAATGAAGATATCGCGTTTACCCATAATGGAAATCATAAAGGTATGCCCAAAATGAAAAATACAGAAGCTTATTGAAAACATAAACATATTATATATCATATATAAATATAGTGACATCTTAATGGACACATTTGAAGGTGTTAAAAGAATGTTGAACAATCATCGTTTCAGGAGGCATAAATTCACCATCCACGGAAACAGTATGTCCTTTAACCATTAAATGTAGGTGTGTGTAAGTGTAGCTCTAATCATTATTATAACAAAATCCTAGTATATTTAGGATACTGGAGTTGTTACAAAAGAATTTAATAAAAAGAGTTATGGGGTTGGAGAAGCAAAATCAAACAAAAGGACTCAAAAGAAGACATTACCTTATAATCAGGTAACTCTCTTAGATTTGAGCTCAATGGGTTCCTTGGGAAAACTTCTGCCAAATTGAGGCTTAAAGGAGTAAGAGAGGGATGTGGAGAGATAAAATGGGCAGGGTTTGGCCGAGCCAAAGGCTTTGGGAGTGTGGGTAAGGTGGTAGAGGTGGGGGCCTTTTATAAGAGGAGAGGAGGGGCACTCTTGGAAGGTAAAGAAAAGTCACTTTATTTTAAAATGGTATTCGGATTTTAGAAGTCCCACATTGAAGTGTTTCGAGGATAAGGTGATAAGGGTTCGAAATCCACCCATCCAAAAAATTTTGGCCATGTGTAGGTCTTAGATTTTACATTATCATTCCATTTTATTTAAATCGTTAAATATTGAGGTCATCACCGCATCATCATGATGTCATAAATAATTTAATTTATTTAAAGTCTAAAAATTATTAAAAAATACTATGATGTAGGAAATATTTTTATCTTTCCAATGACTATTTATAATAAAAAATCGGATCTTTATAACCCAATGTAAAAATCTTTTTAGTAAAACATCTAATGTGTGTGTCATTTTTACTTTTACATTAAATAAAATGTTATTTACGTCATTTCCCAACCAAAGTGGCTCCATGGGGTCCCCAAGTTGACCCATGGATTGTATTGGTCGGAAAAGAGACATCCAATGAGGGTATGACATTTTTCAAGCTCATCTCATTTTATTTAAGCATTATTTTTACCTTAAACTACACTAATTACCTCTAATCACGATTAAGAACTTAAAAGTTATTGTTCACCAAAAAATTATTTTAATCTCATTGAACCACATTTTACTTCTTAATGAAAACCATGTATGTCGGATTTTTGAAAATCAAATCACAGAAGTGACAAAGTTTCATTTAAACGAAAAATCAGTTTCTTTAACTACCAGTTAGTGGTTTCACTATTCATCAAAAATTGAAGTTTTTTAGAAAAATACCAAAACATCACCCTAAACTATATTTGATATTCTGAATTCAAAAATGATGTCTATTTTACAAAATCCAAATATTATAAGTCACATTAATTAATTTAATAATTAATTCCTGCTGTCATGACAAAAAGCGTGTTTTTATGAAACAATAAGTACCCAAAGATTGACTCCAGTTTAAGTCCAATTTCAAAGTGAAATTGATTCCAATGACCACCATTGGATAAAATGGTAAAAATATATTCTAATTTCACCTCAAAACCGATTCAAAAGACAATCTAATCATATAAATAAATTATATTAAAAAGGGGTTTGGAATTAAAATACAACATTTTCACTATTCATTAAAAAATGAACATTGTCAGAAAAATACCAAAAATTCACACAAAGTAAATTTTGATGTCCCAATCATAAATAATAAGATTATATTGACAAAAATAGCTTATAAAATTTTCAAAATATAGATTTAAGAATGGTTTTCCATCAAAAGGCAGTAAAACAATCTTTTAAAAATATTAGTGTATTCCATTCTTAAGAATGGATTTATTTTCATTTTAAGACTCTAAAACACTCGCTAATTCATTAATATACATAGATAAAAATATCTATTACTCATTACTTACTTGGGATGCTACAATATAAGTGGGTGGAGATCTGTCATTTTTGTTGAAAAAATATTATCATTTATCGACATATAAAAAATATTGGTGATTTATTAGATGAATGATTAATGTAGTGGATTCACAAACTGAATCATTGGAAATGGTATTACTAAAGGAAGATCTATCTATTCTTGATGTTGCTATTATTATGGATATTTTATCTTTAGTTTAATTATTTAAAATTGATCATATATATTATAAATTAAATAATAATATTTATGCATGATCTATTTATTTAATCATCAATTAGATTTTAAATATCTATTCATATTTTAAAATATTACATCAATTTATTATGAATTTATAATAAATTTAACGGATTTTACCATATAATGATGATTCTTAATCTATCTGTTTCCCATTCAAATCTATGTTCACAATGTTCTTCTTCATTAGTCCATGGTGGGGAGTAATTTTACATTGTGAAGTAAATGTAATCAGGGGAGATCCTCTCGAATATATTTATTTTGAAAATGATATAGATCAAGAGATAGTATTAGGATCATGAGCTATTTGTGAATACATATGATTGATCTGGGAATCAGAACCTCATTGTGGTAGTTAGAGGGAAAATCGAGCATTTAAAAATAAAGGTAATATCTTTATTCGGAATTGAAAGAATAGAATCTTCGATCATAGGTGGATTCATTCACATCTACTGGTTTGGGTGAGTATACAGTATATTTCTGTAGTAATAATAATGATCAAGACCATATTGTGGTTATGAGAGTTGTGAAAATGTTTATTTCTTGAAAGTAAAAACTCTTATAAAATAGTAAACAAAATTAAGATCAGGGGTCTTCCCCCAAAATAGAATAATCATTGGTTTGAGTTTTAGTTGAATTGGTTAGTGATAGAGGTAAACTATGTGATAGGTGACTAAGAAATCCTTTCATGGGTGAATAAAGTAACTACCCATAACATATCTTAGAGGAAATCACATGATGTATATTAGGTTCTAATAGTGTATATGGTTTCTTTCTACAAAAAATATCTCCCATTTTTTGTTGTACATTCATTTCATATTCCCCAAGATGGGTATCATATTCATGCATTGACCAGACATTTTTTGGTAGCCCATGTGTCCTATACAATGTATACATTAGAGTACACCACATGTACCCCTTTATCAGTCAAAGAAACCATGTTTATCAAGGAAAACATCTTGAACCACATATGTTCCCACATTAAATTTAAATTATAGTACACCGATTTAACATTTACTTCACCAATGGATCCCAGTTTTTTTGTGGGATATGGCTAGGAGCTTCATTGGTTCCAAATAAAACCATACATGGATTACAGATTTTGTACAATGTCATTAACAAGTTGATTGTAGCGATGGGACACATCTAGGTGTAAAATTCATGAAACACTCCTTTTACCCTATTGTGAATGTAACACCATGAGTTTGTTGGTCCTTTTTTCTCTCTAATTAATTAATTTTCATTTATGTTTTCCCATGCACTAATTCAAACATTCTGTTCATATGACACCAACATTGTATACATTACAAACAACATTGTGTTTTTCTATTATATTTAACTTAATTGATATGTTAGTAGTAATAAATACTAATAACTAATATTTGAAACCCTATGGTAAAAAAAAATAAAAAAATAATGAATTCAATGGTTCGGATGAAACAATTAAATATAAATGGAATATTTTTATTGAAAAATTTTTTTATGCCCACAAATCTTTTTTATCCTAATAAAATAAATTAATTACTGTTATTGAGTTATATTATTGTATTATATATTTTATAATACTTTTTTTATTTTCCCCCAATAGATTTGATATTCATATGAGAAGAACAAGCCCAATTTTCTACTTAAAAACCTATATTTTTATAAATACTATTTTACCACCATTTATTAGTGAACCAATTTTAAATTAAGTTTTGGGAAATTTTATAGATTTACTTTGTTAAAATAAAATTCATTTTTTGAGGAAAAAACATTACAATTCGGTTAGAATAATTTTTTATATTTTTTGTATCTTTTGATTTTTTATTCAATATTTAAAAATACTAGATTTGAATTCAAAACAACATTATCATCTAATTTTTTATAAATGACAATTTATATTATTAATTGGATTAAAATATTAATTATGTAATAATTTTTCAATAATTCCAATTTAGGTCATCAGAAAAAATTAAAAAATTGAAAATATATATAAAAACATTTAAAATATTTTAATGTTTTACTTTAAAAATCTGTTGTTTCATTTTTTTCGGTGGAATTATATTTAAATATAAATTTGAAAATAATTTGAATTGAATTAGTTAAAATAGATTCAATATTTTTAATAATAATTCACAAATTATGTTTTATGATTAACGTAATATTTTTTTATAAAAAATTTACCTTGGTCAAAAATTTATTTACTACGGTATTGGTAAAAAATGAAAAATGCTAATGTTAAAAGTGCAGAGGATTAAAACATATAAAAACTACAAAATTTAAAGGTTGTATGAGGTTTTGATCAACCCTAAACATCCTGAAAAACATTATTTGTATATATTATTCTCTTAAATTAGTGCCACCAAATCGTGGCTCGCTTAAAATATAAAATAATTATTAATTTAATCACACGATCTCACCTCTCCTTAAGTATAAATACCACCCCTCACCTCCCCATTTCTCCCCAAAAGACCCTTTAGGTCCTAAAATATCTTCCCAAACATCTCCTCCTCACTATCCCAATGTCTAACTGCCTATGGTCTCACCACAATTCTATATCCATCGTTATCAATTGTCAGTCAATGAAGATATATTCATGAGTTTATTTTCTAAATTTATATCTCTAAATTTTTTTTCTTTTTCTACTTTTTCCTCACCACATTGATCCATAAATTCATGCTAACTATATAATCATGTTTATACAATATTGTGATGTTTCAAATAGAATATCTCATATCTATTTCATTTCTCACTGTATCTTATTCAAATAAATCAAATTGTTTTCTCTGTTATGTTGGTTAATCACCTCGGTGAATATTGATAGTTTTCTTTTTTCTGTTATCGCCTTCATGGCTGGTATTAAAATTAATTTTTGGTCAAATAATATTTTAATATGTATATTATAAAATATATAATACTCTATAAATGTTATATTAATCACACATCCATTCTTTCCATTTTTTTGTTATACAATAAGATCATTCGGGGATGTGTGGACTGCCACCCCCTCAATGAGATGTGATTCATTCATACATTGCATGGAATGTATTAAATATGTATTTAGTAAATACATACGATATATAAGATAAAATAAATCTAAATTATAATGATATGAACACACATATATATGCATATTTCTTTCACTTTCTTTCTTTCAACAAGACCATTAAACAGAAATAGCTTTCATACATATATACAACTTAACTTCACCATGAATGGTGCATTCCATTTGACACTACTATATTATAAGGATTGTTATAATTCACATATAATAAATTTAAATTATATTTAAATAATGGTTTACTATCTTTATTTCAGGATATAATTATAGGGACTAACGATATAAAAAATTTAGACACATGTGAAAATAGTGAATATTACCTAAACAAAACCCTTAACATAAAATTGTTAATAATATGAAAATTTAAATTCATTATTGAAAAATATATGATTTTCATAAAAAATATGTCTCTAAAATATATTTATAATAAATTTATATTTATTATAAATGATATTTTATTGAGTATGAAGATATTCAAGACATATTGTAAGGGAATTTCATCACATTCTTTTTTATGTTAGATACTTGCTTATTCTATGCTCACTTGTTTTTTGGGTGAATTTAATTTCCATGAATATATTCTATGATTTTATATGTGGGTATTTACATACCCATTATACAATCTTAGATTAATATAACTTATTTTTAAAAACTGGTTTAAAGTGTAATTTATAATATTTCTTGGAAAATGCTTTTGAAATGATTTACAAACAACTTTATCTGTTCCAAGGAAATTGGTTTTCAAAATATATTAAAAAATACATTTTAAATTTACAAGTATATTTATAAATAATATCATTACATAATGGTTTTATGTTTTATAAATAATATTTCAAATAGGAAGGTTATCTTCCAAATGAAGTGAGTTTTTAAAATAGATTTCAAAATTATTTCCCATATAGGATAACTTCTATTGATGTTTCTCATTCTTTTCTTGGTACTGATCTAATAGTCACATTCATGTTCCTTCTATGAATAGTTTACATTTTATTTATCTATTTTTATGAATACCATTTCTCCTTCATGGTTCATATGTTTATGAAATCTATTTTTAGTAGGTTATATTTTTTATTAAACTATTAAGAGCTATTATCTATTCGCATAGGGTATGATATGATTACATGTTAATGATACACATTTATTTTCATGGGTTTTTATATGTTTGTATTTTATTTTGTGTCACATGTTTGTATGATTTGAGGATGATATTGGGGGAGCTATATCTCCCTCCAATGCATTGGGTAAATATTTATATCTAATTTTATAGACTAAGATGTTTATATGAATGACCATTGACTACAAAGATGGCCATGGTAGTGATCCATTACTACCAAAATGTTATGAGAAACGAACTCTTGCTATTAATATGGACACATGGCTAAAACATTATTACCATGATTTTATTTTTAGTGAACCCATAGTACTATGATGGTACAATAGTGATGCCTTTGATATTATAGAAATGATATTTTATTTTTAAATGTCTACCAACATTCAACGATTTATTAATATGTTATACTTTAATAAATTATGTTATTTATTTACATATGATTCATGTCTAATTAAATTCCAATAATTATTCATTGGTTTGTTATTATGATATATTATATATAGGTATTGTATTTTAATGTTATGATTCTGTTCTCATACCACTATGCTCATGTTTATGTTTACATCTTTCCATTATTTACCCCAACAAGCTATCTATGATCACTAATTTTAATGTTTACATTCCCCCATGTTTTAAAGATTATTATTATGTTTGATGTGTCAAATTAGGGTCCTAGTGAATAATAACCCAGTGAGACCCAATGTATCTCACTTATGTATCTATGTTTATATTTTTGAAGTTACCAAATGCATTAGAAACATAGGTTATTTGGGTGTTTGTTTGTATTATGTTTTAAGTTTTTAAAAAATTTGATCTAATATTAATGTATTTCATGACTGGGTTGTTATAGATGGTATCATAGTGAAGGTATTGTTAAACTTTTGAAAATAGGACAAGAAAATATTGGTGAGAACTCAAATTAAATCTATACGGAGTATACTTAGGAGACAAAAATGTTTTGGGGAATATCATGGAATTTTGATAATATATAAAGTGATTCATTTTATATAAATACATCTTATGTCTAAATAAGTGAATGTGTATCTATAAAATATATATATAGGTGTAGAAACCATGACTAGATGTTTTGGGCCTGAGTTAGGGTATTTTGGAACATGTCAATGTGTGTTGTTTCACACCTGGTGGGACACTCCTATGGGATATGCATTGAAAATTAACAAAATATTCATTAAAAAATTTGAAGGATTAAAATATGTGTTAGCTATTAATAACCTCGGTTAAACCAAATGTTTCATTTATTAAGGGAGGATTCATAATTTATACATCTTATAAGTAACTTTTCAGGATTATGTGGTTCTTCATTATGATAATGGTTTCTTACACTATAATATTGGTTTCTGTCAATTTCTAGAACATAAAGGAACCACGTTAATGGTTTTTGTAATGAACAATGCAAGAAATGTCCTCCTGAGAAAACGAATGCTATGAGAGATGGAATAATGAACCTCATTGATACACTCATACAACATTATCAAGTGATGAATCATAGTGGACATAGACACATGAAATGGAGGGAACAACATTATATTCAATCTTTCATGAGGCAATGTCCACCTTCTTCTATAGGGTCTTCTGATCCATTTTTTTTGAACAATGGACCAGCGCTTCTAAAAACATATTATACATTCTCCAGTGATTGTAGCATGAGAACGTTATTATGGTCATTTATAATTTAGAAGGTTAAAGAGGACCAGTGGTAGAATCTAATCAGGAATAATAGGCATCACGATGAGAATGAATAATTTGAATTGGATGTCTTCATGAACATATTTATCAATATGTACATTACATGTATTATTTATACCAAGATGTATAAATTGTTTCTTTAGTTGAAGAAGAGGGATGATGAATTAGTCAGAACCTACGAGGCTAATTTAAATAAGACTTTCTTCGTATTCTTCACAAATTATCACCCAACCCAAATGTAATGTCGATCGGTTATTCAGTGGCCTAAGTCCAAGTCTCAGAGGGGAATTTTCCATAAGAGACATTAGATTCTATGAAGAGATTGTGCATTGTATAATCAAGGTAGAAATAGATATTGGTGTCAAATATCAGTCCTATGGTTTTGAATTGAAATGAAATATTAATTTTAGAGGATAATACATAAACCATGTAGATAAGAATATGAGCATTCCACAATGCTTCAATTGTGGAAATAATAATGGAGAAAATTTCCTTAAGGTGACTAATAAATTGATTAAGTGTATAAAGGGAAGGCCATTGAAAATTAGATTACTATATTTATGAGGATATGATAGCTAATTTTTTGAATGGTGAAAAGGCATTTGAGAATTCTCCTCCCATGATTCAATGCTACAAGTTTATGAAGATTCCTATTTATGATAAAGAGTGCCCAAATAAAAGTTTTGGTGATGATTTTCAATATTAGAAACCTCTTTAGGTGAGGGAAAAGGATAAATAGAATTCTCTTGTTATTTTTTGTTTATAGGTGTCTTAACAATGAGGTAAAGGGTATACATATCATCCACCACATAACTACAAATGTGTTATTTTATTCTTGATCTACCCTATCAATCATGTCTACTAAAATTTTTAAGGGTATTAAAATTCCACCAATACTATTTGATTTTGTATTATTAGTGAAAACCGATAATTTTATAATGATTTAAACCCATTTCTATGATTCCACTCTAGTAGATGTTTTTGGGAATGTACGACCTTCAAATCTTTTCATTCATCCACTCGTTGAATTTGATGTGATCCTAGGAAATTATTCACATTATCCTCAAAGATATCACATCAATTTTTGAAAGAGGGATGATAAATTTGACATATCATGCCCTATGATGATCATTCATCAATATTATGATAATAATAACCATCCAATGGAGAATATATCATGTATATTGGAATTATTTCCCACCAAAAATGGTTTTTTATCTCAATTGGTCATGGAGAATATCGACATTGATGATATGCTTTTAGTTCAAGATTTACAAGATTTCTTTTCTGAAAGGGTTTACTACCCATCCTCCAAAATTTAAATTTGAGTTTTCAATAGGACTCATAACTGTTTTCACACCGATTTCAATGAATCCGTATAGAATGGACCCAATTTAGTTTCAGGAATTGAAGAATCTACTCTGGGAAACACTTTATTTGGGATTCAATCGACAAGTTCATAACCGTAGGGCATAAAAATTCTAATGTTGAAAAATAATGAAGGATCAATGTGAAACTACATTTATTATCTTGAGTTGAACAAGGTCACAGTCAAGAAAAGTTATCGTCTTCCCCATATTATTGACATTCTTCATCGATTATGTGGATCTCAATAAATTTTCAAGATTGACCTTCACTCTGGATATCATAAATTTTTGGTCAATAAGATGGATATACCCAAGAATACATTCCATACAAGTTATATACACTATGAATATATACTAATGTCTTTTTTCATACTAATGTCATTGCCATCTCCATGGATCTAATGAATAGTTCCTTCAAGGATTACCTCAACTAGGTTGTGGTAGTCTTGATAAACAATATTCATAAATATTCAATGAGGAAGTATGTGAACCAATATAAATTTATAATTGTTATAAATAGCATAATTAAAGATACACTATTTGAAAAATTTAAAAAGAGTGAATTTTGGCTACAAAAGGATTAATTTTAGGGTCACATAATCTCAATAGATGGTACATCAGTTGATCTATTAAGGATAGAGGATATTGAATGCTAACAAAGACCGACCATGGTGGCTGAGTATTGTAGAATTATTGATATAGATAGATATTATTTATGGGTTGTGGATAATTTCTAAAGATTGTCTTATCCTCTGACCAAGTAAACTTGGAAAAGTGTTAAGTTCTTCTGGGAAAATTAATCTTGGGAAATTTTCAAGGAACTGAAGAAAATATTTGATAATAAAACAATGAATTCATTACCCTATAGTGTATAATGGTTTGTAATCTATATTGATCTGTCCATGAAGGGATTGGGCTATTTTATTACGTATAATAACATGGTTATCGTTTATTCCTTATGAAAATTTTAGATTCATGGGCTGAATTTCCCAACTCATGATTTAGAGTTAGCCGCATTAGTTTTTTCATGAATGATATAGAGGCATATTTTTTATATAGAAAAATTATATATATATACTTATAATTGATATAAAAAATATATATTCACATATAAGTAGTTGAAAATTTCCCATAAAATATTTTTAGAGCTGATAAAGGATTATAAATGCTCAATACATTACAACCTTGGGAAAGCGAACAAGGTGGAAAATTCATTAAGTCAAAATGATAATAATAGCTTATCCATGATTGGGATTAGAAAAGAAAAAATATTTCATTATTTTCAAATAATAGATCTAGAAGTTAGGATGTACATGGAAATATATGATCTTTTAAAAATAAATGTCCAACCCTCTATCAAAGTGAAGATTAAATGGTGTAGAAAGAATATGTTGAGAAACAAAATAATGTCGGAAATATACCAAAGATTAACCAGGATCTTGATAGAATGATAATGTTCTAAAACTGTTTATGTTTTTAATCCATTTCAATAATGATGATGGAGCTATTGGAAGAATCTCATAGTTATTAATTCACTATTCATCCTACATGTATGACTATATAAATGGGTTTAAAATAATATTTCTTGATGGATGGAATAAAGAGAGATATAATAGAGTTTTTATCTTGGTTCATGGTATTCTATTAAGTTAAGGCTGGAAGTAAAAAGTCTAAAGGGTTGTTTCATCCTTTACACACAATAGAATTAAAATTGGAGAACATCATTATGGATTTTTTTATTGGATTACCAAAAAATATAGAAGATTTAATGTTATAAGGGTGGTAAACAATAATCTTAATATGTACACTATATTCATTACAATAATAGAATACTTCTCATTAGATCAACATTCCTAGATATAACATAAGGATGTAATAAGTTTCCATGGGTTTACACGTTCCATTGTATCGATTTGGGATCAGAGGATTACGTCAAAATTATGGTGAGGTCTATTTCATACACATGATATATAATTGAGCTTTAGAACTGATTATCATCCTCAGATAAATGGATAGTATAAAATAAAATCTAACACCATAAGGTAAATTTGGATATATTTTATGTTATATTTAAAAGGTAGTTTGGATCAACAGCTTACCCTAGTTGAGTTTTCATCCATTAATATATTTCACTAAAGAATTCATATATACCATTATAGAGAAAACTATTGGAAGAAATATAGAACATGAACATGATGGGATGATGTTGGAGAATGAAATATATTAGAACATTAAATTTATGAAAGATGGCAGAGAAGGTTATATCCATTTAGCAGCATACCAATGCAGATCAAAGTCTGTATAAAAATTTAACTAATAAGCTTCAGTGTGATCCAGAATTTGATGTTCGAGAAAAAAATTTCCTATGAATCTATCAATTCATGAAAGTTATGAGTAACATAAAGAATGGGAAAATAATCCATAGATATATTGGCCCATTTAATATTATTTATCATATTGGGATGGTATCCTATCACTTGGAACATCCTCCAAATCTCTCACAAGTCCATTATGTGTTCCATGTATCTCTCCTGATAAAGTACATACATGAACCATAACATGTACTGAACTCAATGGTTGTATAACTATAGAATGAAAATTTTTACAATGAGAAACCAGTTGAAATTATGGATCATACATAGGGAGTTCTACCAATCAACACCACTAACCTAGTCAAATATTTGTGGACAAGTCATTGGGTAGAGGAAGCTATGTGGGAATATGGGGATATGATGAAGTAGATTTATCATCACTTGTTTGTACCATAATGATTAATTTTGAAAGGGAAGTTAATTTTAAGGGAAATATAATGTAACACCCTATGTTTTTTGACCATTTTTTTATTTTGAATGATTTAATTTTCATTTACCATTCGCACTGTAGTATGTCCAACATTACTTACACATGATTCTAACTTGGAATACATTACATGAAACACTGAGTTTTACTTTTATATTTAACTTTTCCATTATTTTACCTATTATGAAAAGTAATAACTAATTTATCTAATTTTACAGTTTACTAAAATAAAAAATGATTAATTCAATCTTTTTATCGAACAAATTATATATAATTGAATATTTTTATAAAAAACATACTTTTTGCTCACAAAGCTATTTTATCAAAATAAATTATATTAATCACCATTAGTGGGTCATATTAAGTTAATATATATATATATTATAAATTAAATAATATATTTATGATATTCATCCAATAGATTTGATAGGGATAAGATAAGGACAAACCCAAATCCTTCTTAAAAATGTATACATTTATATAGATAGTTTTACAACCTTTTAATGGGGAATCCCATTTAAAAAATTCTTTTGGAATGAACGTAGATTTAATATGTCAATATAAACATTATATTTGGTATAAAACCATAAATATTTGTATAGGATATATATTTGGTGTTTTCTGTAAGGTTTTTTTAAACAATGTTTATAAATACTAGATTTTAATTCATTTTTTTCAATTTAATTTATTTATTAGTCTAGATTATATTTTTATTTTATTTATAATTTTAAATAGACAATATTTTTATCAAAAAATAAACCAATTTAAAATAGATGTAAAAACATTTCAAACAGACGAATTTTTCACTTTAAAAACCCATGTTTTTGTTTTGACTGCAAAATTAATTATAATAATAATTTTTCAAGTTCTATAAATTGATTCAGGAAAAATAAAATTTATTTTTAAAATCAGAAGTTCCATATTATTTATTATGTTCAATTTTATTTTTTTGAAGATACCATGGTAAGAAAATATTTTCCGTACTATAGATAAAAATGAATCATTTTAAAGTTAAAAGGGTAAAGGCAAAAAAATACCTAGAATCTAAAACATATAATGTCTGGATGATGTGTGGCTAAACCATAAAAATACAATAAATTATTAATGAAAACGCATATTTGTTGAAATTATTGCTACCATAATGTTGTTAGCTTTAAATATTCTATAATCAATAATTAAATCACTTGAACACACATATCCTCATGTATAAGTACCACCCTTCACCTCCCCATTTTGACACACCAGGATTTTTAGCTCCTCATATATGTACCCAAAAATCTCCCCCTCATAGTCCTCACATAAAATTTATTTTTTTCTCACCAAATACCATATCCATGGTCCTCAATTATAATTAATAGACAGAATATTCAAGAGATAATTTTCTAAAAGTACCTCTTTTAATGTGTTTTCTTTATATACATTATCCTCACTTCCTTCATCCATAAATTCCTGATAACTCATGAATGATTTATATAGTGTATTTTTATATTTTTAATGGAATATTTCATATCTATTTCATTTCACACGTCCTCTTATTCAATGAAATGAAATTGACGTCCATGTTTTTCTAGTTAATCACCTCGGTGAATAGTTTTTCTATTATTTTTCCATTACCAACTTCATGTATGGTACTAAAACAATTTTTATGGTAAAAAAATTTATTTTTAAATTTTAACCTATTTAATATTTTTTAACTATTATTATATAAATACCCTCATTATTTCATATATTTGTTTATAAGATAACATCATTTTGGGACTTGAGGACTACATCTCTCTCAAAGCGATGTAATTCATTCATTCAGTACATGGATTGTATTAAATATTTATTTAGTTAATTAATATGATATATATGATATAATAAATAAATATATATACCCATATAAAAAAATATTTATTTCACTTTCCTTCTTTCAACACGATAGTTAAACATAAATTGTATTCATGTGTACGCAAATCATACCCTCTCCATGAACGTTGTATTGGATTTGATAATAATATATTATATGGATTATTATAATAAAAATGTAATGAATAAAAATTATATTTAAATCATTTATTAATTTTTGTAAATAATTATATATTTACAATTTCAAATGATATAACAAATTAAGACATATGCAAAGAGTAAACAGAATATTACCCAAAGTGAAACCATATCATTAAATTGATTGTTATAGGATAATATAGTGTCATAATATAACCATATAGGGTTTTAGATATAAAAATATGGCTTTATTATAAATTTATAATAAATTTATTTTTATTATACATGAGTTTTTAGGAGTATGAAGAGAGTCAAGACATATGGTGTTGGAATTTCATCTCACACTTTATTTTTGTGACTAACAAGCCCTATTCCCCACTCAATTATTTTGTGTCGTGCATATACTTCCCTTGAATTTATTTTGATCTTATATCTATGGGTATTTATATACCAATTCTACAATAATTCATTAATATAATTTTTTTTCAAAATGGTTTTTAAAAGTAATTTATAAAATTTCAAGGAAATTATTTTTCAAATGGTTTACAGAAATATTCATATGTTCTAAATAAAAAGGGTTACAAAATGTTTTAAGAAATATTTTATAATTTTAAAAGTATATTTATAAAGAAAATCATTTTTAAAAATGTCTAAAATTTTATAAATACGATTCCAAAGAGGAAGGATATTTTCCTTAAGGAGTGTTTTTAAAAGAGAATTCAAAATTATTTACCATCTAAGATCATATAGTTTGATGTTACTCATTTTTTACTCTGTATATAATGAATAAATTTATAATCTTATATTAATGGTTTATAATTTATTTCATTTTCTTTATAGAACTAATTTCAATTTCATGGGTCATATGTTTTTGAAATCTATTTTTCATTACAGTGTTATATTTTTTATGAAATGATTCATAACCAAACATTATGCTTTGATTCCGTGTTTATGAGAACCATTTAATTTCATGAGTTATGATATTGTTTTTTATGATTTTGTGGCACATGTATGATTGATTTCATGATGAGATAGATGGTACATATATCTCCGTAAAATGTTTTGGGTAAAGATTTATACATCATCTGATAGACTAAGATGGTCTTGGGAGTGAACCATGACCACTGAGATGGCCACGGGAGTGAACCATGACTATGAAGATGGTATAATAAGTTAATTTATGCTACTAATATGGACATGGGAGAGAACCATGACTACCAAGATAGTATGTGGAGTGAACCTATACTACTTATATGGTCATGACAATAATGACTTAGAAATAATGGAAATCATATTATATGCTCATGTGTCTACCACAATTTTATGACTTATTCCTATGTCATACATTCATGGATTTTTTTTCTTTATTTCCTTATGATTCATTTATAATGAACTACCATGCTTTATTCCATGATTTGTTTTTATGATCATTTTATTCCTGGTATGATCTTTTAATTTTATGATAATGTTCTCATACCCCTTCTCTCAATTTTATGTTTACATGTTTCCATTTTTTACCCTTACTATGAATCTGAGCTCCCCCATTTTAATGATTCATTTCCCACATGTAATGAGGACACTTATTATGTTTTATATCTCTATTAAGGGTCTTAGTTAATAAGAACCTAGTGGGATCTATTGTAGAAAACATATGTATCTGTGTTTATGTTTCCATTTTCCAAAGGCCATGTATTCTTATAGTATTTGGGTATATATTTTTATACTGATTTAAGTATTCCATAAAACTGTTGTAAATTTAATGTTTTCCATGATTGGGTTTTTATAGAGACACTATTTAATAAATCAAAACATCTATTCATACATATATCCAATTCTAGGAACAACATTAATTCCCATAAGTTACCAATACATAGTAATTTTTATATAGGATATAGATACCCTCAATTTTCAAATATTAACATTACGTAACATTTTCATAATCAGTAAAAATTATAAAAATAGGCTCCCAAAGACCCTTCTAGTCTAATGCCTTTGTAAATATGGAATCATAATCATTGATATGTGTATGAGAAATATTATCTCACACAAGATTCTTCAGGACTATCGCCCATCTTATACACGTCAATCGTAATGCATTTATTCATAACAACGGGATGGAATCGTAAAAAGGTGTGAAGAAAAAATCATAGTTAGGGAAAAAATATAGATATGTATGAAAAATCATATGCATAGGTTTTGAGAACATGATTCGAAAAATAGAAGGTCATACCCTTTATATCAACAATCATATACATGAATCATGGACTAAGATTTGCAAGTTCATAAGACATGAATCATATTGAAAAAATAACATTACCCATCAATGAATTACATGTGAATAAAAGATATAATTATGGAGGACACATAACTGTATAATACTATTTCCATTGTAGCGAAATAATAACTATGAAGACCATCTTGGTCATATGGGTTTACTCTCCACAACATCTTGGTAGTTCTGTTTCACTCCTACATCCATATTAGTATCATGAGTTCACTCCTCATACCATCATAGTAGTCATTGTTCACTCCCAAGGACATCATATTTGTCAAGGTCCATTCCTACTTCTATATTATTCTATCTCATAAGATATAAATCATTACCCAATACATTAAATGGAGATATATGTATCACTCAACAAATTGTGAAATCATACATACAAGTTCCACAAGATCATATATAATCATATCATAACCAATGAAATGAAATGGGTATTATAAAAATTTTATAATGTCATATCCTATGAAAAAATATTGGTTTCATATTTATTTATCTAAACATAACCCATCAAAGGAAGAGGCTTTCAAAAACACATAACCAGTGAATGAGAAATGCAATATTTAAATTTCATTCCATTAAAACATAATCCATTAATAGAAATGATATGAATTGATTTATTGAATTATTTCCCCAATAAATTCATTAGTAACAGAAATTATGGTCTTATTATATGTGAAACAATTTTTAACATAATTTTAAAAACATTTCTTTATGAAAATATGCCTTTTCATCGAATTTTTTTAAAGTATAAAACCCTTTGGAAAAACAATTTTATTTTAGAATATCATTGAAATCATATCAAAGAATCATTGAAAATCATGAAACATTTTTTTAAAGCAGTTTTTCTTGGAAATGGGATTCAAATATCTTTTGAAACCAATTTTGAAATCGTTTCTGAAAACATGGTTTTTGATTAAAATATATTTCCGACCGAAGAGAAATTTGCATAGATATTACATATAAACATTATATTCTGTATCAAGGAGTTTTAAAATGGTACTAATACATGAGGATATATTGAGTATCTATAGTAGAATAAAATTCATAAGTTTTCTTTTGATATGGATCATATGATTTTCTCTATGGATTCGTAATGATAAATAATCTTAAAGAGTGATGAGATTTTTTTAGTAAACTCTTATTACGCAGTAACATGGGATCATACTATCCAAGAAACAAAACAAAATTAAATTATGATTAATTTATCATGAAAATAATTATATTCATTATATATCTTGTAAAATGGCATTATGTACACGTCAAAATGTATTTAGGTGCATAACAAAACATGAGACTCCAAGATGGAAAATTAAAAAAATATTATTTTACTGATTTGGCATCATTTGAAACATAAAACCGAAGAAATAAAGTTCAAATAATTGATATTTAAATACCCATAAATTTATGTATATCAACCATTTAATACATCCATGGTAGTATACACACCATGAAAAAAATGAGTGCGGAATAAACCATGTGTCTCATTGACGTAAAATGTGTGATGAAATCCCCTTACCTTGTATCTTGATTCTCATTGTACTCATACAAACCAACATCATAAAAAATAAAAATTAATTTTACATATTTTATAGAAATGTTTTCTTATATCAAATATCATATATGATTTTATCATTATTTTTTATTTTCCTCTAGTTATTAATAATATGTTAGGGTTTTAGATCGGGTAATATCTACTTTGTTCATCTAATTTGTCTTTATTTGTTATATCTTATATCAATATACTTATATGAATAATAAAGAATTTAAAAAATGATGTAAATATTATTTATATTATTTATATGTGTATTATAATAATCCATATAATATAGATGTACTTAATGTAATACGTCATTCATGGAGATGGTATGTTGTACATAAGAATGAATGTTATTTCTATTTTTATTATCGTTTTTAATAAATGAATGAAAATGAAATATATGTATATGATAATATAAATTTTTCATTATAATTATATATATATCATATAATTTCACAGAACACCTCCTTAGATCATTATATTTAGTTTTTTAATCGATCACATCACTTTGAGGGGGCAGTAGTCCACACTTCCTCAAACCAAATTATACTATTTACAAAACATTGAAAGTAAAATGATATGTTTTTCAAAAGTAATAAATATTATTAAAAAATAAAAAATAATATATATGGAATATGTAAATATAATATCAATCATAACATCCACCATGAGAGTATGTAATGGTAAAATCAAAAATCGTCGTTTAGTGAGGTGGTATTCATTGTACAGATAAATTGTATGTTCCATACCCCTTATATGGACTTGTCTGTATGTGTGGGTTGATCCCTTAGAATATAATTATACATGTATATTTTATATACACGTTTTTATACAATAATTCAATCAAGAGAGTGTATGGGGTAGATAATGAAAATAAAAGAAAGGATCCTGGGAGAAGTAGTTACATCTTAATCAAGTTAATCCTTTTTGTTTTGTTAAAAAATGATTCATTGGATATATTTATTCCAAGAGGGGTCTTGAAAGAGGAATTAAGGGGTGTTTTGAATCAAATTTGGTATATATTTTCCAATCATAAGTAGTTTGAGATGAATAAAGATGAAGGAGATATGGTGGCCTTTTATAATGAAGGAGGATTGAAACTCTTGTCAACATTTGAAGAATGAATTACACCCATTTTTTTATTTATAAATAGGATATTATAATGATCAAATGTGGGGAAAATGTAGTGTTGGGTATAAATAAGGTCATACCACAACTTTAATAAAAAATATATGTTGTATTGGGCCTCAAGGGTTTCATTTAGTTTATTATTATGCATAATTTAGCCTAAATAATTCTTATTAATTTTAAACACATTCAATATTTTTTTCTATAATATTCTAAATTATAATTAACATTTATTATAAAAAATTCTGATTACCAATATGAACTCCATTTTTCCATATTCTAATACCATAATTAATAGAAATAAATTTAAAAATAATCCCATTGATGGGGTGTCACTATGGTTTTTTTATGTAAAAAACGATCAAAAGTTAGTTGTATTTTTATATTTTATATAAAAGTTAAATTTATTACACTGATAAAAATTGGGATGATTTTTTAAAAGATGATCTAATTAAAAATTTAAAAAAATAAAAAAATAATTTAACATTTTAAATATATTAGACGATGATGCAGTTTGGAATTAAAATTAGGTATTTTTCATTATTCATCCACAAATGATGTTTCTTAGAAAAATTCCAAATATTTATAGTAGGATAATTTAAAAACTATTAACTCTAAAATGAATATTATTTTATAAAAATCAAATTCCTTATTTTAAAAAAAATTAATTTTATTGTTTTTAAATAAGGACATTAAAACTAATTCATTTTATAAAATGTTATTTTAAAACATATATCGACGTTAACAAAAAATATATCGTTCATTATCAATATGATTTGATAGAGTTGAAAAATTATAACCAATACTTGAAAATTATATATTATTATTCATGTAACGTTGATTAATGATTATGATATAATTATCACAGATAAATAATTATAATAGTAATGTGATGTTTCATGTGAAAGGAACACGTGCTATGTTAGTGTTGCATGTAAAATTTTCCATGTTGATATTCCTTGTAACATACAGTAACTCAATATTTAGTGTAATGTACACCGATTTAGTACCACGTGAAATGAATTTTTTACATACTTCATTTCAAGACATAAATGAAAATATAATTTATTTGAGTAAAAATTATACATAAAAACTAGTTGTGTTACATTCGACAGACATAAAATTAATTTATCCATTAAAATTGATCATTTGAGTAAAAATATGAGGATACATATATTTCATCATATCCTCTAGTTCCCACATAGCTTCGTTTAACTAGTTATTTTTTTCACAAACCATTGACTATGAGAGTGGTCTAATTTTCTAAAACATTCTCTTTATGACCCATAATTAAAGTAGGTTTCTTCTTCAATGATAGATCCCGCTCTAGAAGAATGACCTCAATGTTATATTCACATGAAAGGTCTTGGATGTACTTCCCTAAGAAAGATACATGGAACACGTCATTGACTGGATATATATTTTTAGGATGCTCCAAGTTAGAGGCTACCATCCTAATATGTTCATGAATCCAAATGGGACTGATATACATTGGGATTAGTTTCCCTTTTTTCAGGAATCTCATAACTATATTTCAGTGTGAGATTAATAGATACACCATTTCCCCAAATTCAAATTCTAGATCATGCCAATGGTTATCAGTATAATCGTACTACCAACTTTTAGATTTCTTTTATATGATGATAAATGGTTATAACCTTATTAACCATTTGTTTAGAAGTATCATGTCCCGATTTCATTCATTACCCAACTTCACCACAACATGTTGGATATATTAATTTTTTCCCATATAGGGATTAATAAAATTCAATCGCAATTCTTCATTTAAATCTATTATTTTATGAATACACAACTAGAGGAATGTGTTGGTCAAGAAAACCATTGAAATCCAAAGAACAAGATATTAACACATCCTCTTTTGTTTGAATTGTTATTTCTTATTATGATTAAAAGTGTGGAAACATTTCTATTGTCAATTTATTTCTGAATAATTATCAAAAACATTAAGGTAATACTTGGATCCCAATCTAATACAATAAAATGTCGTACTCGATCCCACCATACTACTTCCTTAATGTAAATCATAGAATATTGATTCATATTGAAATATTCTATGATATTAATTAATTATGCTAACATTGTAAGGGTATTGACTACCATACAAATGTAATTAATTTCATTATAATTTTTGTGTAGTCCAATGAAAAAATCCAGAGTGATGTTCTCCCATTTAAATTATGGAATGGGTAATTGATTCAACCCCCCCCCCCCCCACCCCTTTGACTTTGGTATTTCAGAAATAACTTTTTGGCATTCTAAGAACCTAGATACAATGTCTTCCATATCTCTCCTCAATCCATTGCACCATAAGTATTCCATCAAGTCATCATACATTTTATCACTTCCAATATGAATAAATAATAATGAACTATGATATTCCACTAATAGTTGATTCATCAAATCATGTATGGAAGGAACACATACATGGTTGCAGAACCTTATCATTACAGATTGATAATGGTTAAACACAAGAAAATTTCCTACAATCTTTTTCATCTCAACATTTTCCATATGCTTCTTTTTAATTAGAACATAGATAGAGGTTTGAACATATATTTGATAAAGATAATATTTTTCTCCCGTCCTTTCGGGTTTCTATATCTATCCTTTTAAAATATATTAGTATTGGATCTTTTTCGATCATCATCATGGATTAGCTAATATGATTCTTATAACTTTAAGCATCAGCTAACTTGTTTTCTTTCACAGAGTCTTAATGTATTTAAAAAGCATAATCCTTTATAAAGTCTCAACATATTCTCTAGAACTTGTTCAAATCATTTTTTGTTAATATATATTTCATAATTTTATTGTAACACCTATATGTTTTTATGAAATATTTTTTAAAATAATTCTTTTCATCTGTAGCTTGACATTCATACTATTGAGAGTTTAAATGAACTCTAAGATTCCCTTATTATAAAATTACCATTATAGTCATGTTATTTGGTTAGTGGGAAAAATTATAACTATCTAATGAAAATGCATTGTAAATTAATTGGCTTTAAATTATTTATGAAAAATTTAAATATATATATATATATATATGTATTATTGAGTGAATTACTTTTGTAATGATGTTAATGAGATATATATGAGTTATATACTTAATAAAATATTTTTTTTCCCTACGGAATTTATAGTCAATTGGTATGAATAAAACCCTATTTTATTTATAAAAACCTATTTTTAACGGATAATTTTACCCTTTGAATGGATAACTCCATTTCAATTATGATTTTCAAACTTTAATAATTTTTATATGACTAAATTTATATTTCATTTTAATGTCTGATATAAAATATTACATTGTATATATTTCTGATATATTTCTGATATCATTCATGTTTTGATGAATAGTAAAAACACTGTAAATTTTTATTTAAAATGACATTAATCTTTGAAATAATTTATATTGGTGAAATTATATTTTTTAATTGCATCAATTTCTAAGTAGAATATTTATTTACATTTAATATTACGTATGTAATTGGAATTTATTTTACATTAATTTCATATGTAAAAACATTTTAATATATTGGAGTATTTTATCTTTTCAAACCTATTTTCCCATTTCAACAACAGGATTAATTTATAATTAATTAATGAAACATCTGTGTTTTTAATATATAAAAATTAAATACTTATTTTTAATATATATGTAAAAATTATTTAAATAGACTTATTTTAATTTTGGGATATATAAATAGTAACATCAGTAAACATTCTTAACCTTATAAAAGGGAAAATCAGGTAATAAAGGGTAAAAATAAAATCATAAAATTATTGTAACTCTTGAATTAATATAATTGGATGATTTTAATTTTCCCTAAAACATACTTGGGTCAAAATGGTATCCATTGGAACCCACATTGATGAGATTAAGACATTTATATAATTTTATTTAACAAAAAGTGAAATATGTTTCTCTCAAACTTTAATACTTAAATTATTTTTAATATAATGTTATATCGAAGATGATTCGATTATATATTATATTTTTAAAACAAAATTTTTTTCTTTACCATTATAATTTATTTTTGATTTTTAGAAAATAAATAATTACCCTAAAGACTTATACTTGGATGATAACACAATTAATTAATTAATTAGAAATCAATAAATAAATATTTATAAAAATATTAATAACCATAAAAAGTCCCAAAAATCATGACCAAACATTATTGGTCAAGTATATATCGACCATAATAATCAATGAGTTGACTTATTTACCAATTATAGTCTTACATATGAGAATATAACAGGTATAATATTTTATTTAACATAAAGATTAATTTGTCACATTCATGTTTCAAAATTTTATTGCATTTTTAATGTAAGGTTTTCAAAAGATACATTTGAATAAAATTATTTGTATATAAAATAATGGATTTATATTTTTAATATTAGTTTATTTTTAGTTTTTAATCAAAATAAGTTTTTATTATAATTACACAAAATTGGGGTAGTAATTTTATTATTAATGAAGAGACCAAATAAATGTTATTTAAAATATTTTAATATATATAATTTGGGAAAATTTTATTTAAATTTAATTTCTTAGATTCCCATAACCCTGTGGGGATATAATAAATTTTTTTATCTAGGATAACATCTTATTTATATATTTTATAAAACCCATGATATAAATAGTGTCAAATTTGAAACTATTGATATTTATTTAAATTAAGGATTCTAAAATTATTTAAAAATAATAAAACTTTTTAAATAATATATAATAATTATGAGATGGTCTAAAATGTTCAAAATAATTCATTTATGGTATAATTTACATCAAATATGTAAATAATTTACCCATTTAATATTGAAATATTTGTTATCGTTGTTAAAAATTAAATAGAATAACTATGTGTTAATTAAAATGATAATGCCTAAATTGACATAAAAACTTGTCTAAAATTTATTAGTTGATGAGATTATAATACTATATCATCTCATCTTCATAATTGGGAAATTTTGGAGGTTTTTATGTAGGGTTTTATTTTATTATAAATTACTATTTTTGCGGTTTTTCAAAAGTACCCCTCACCTCATTTATAAAAGGGCACATCCTCCCCCAAAACATCACTAACTTTTGAGCCTTCATGCACAAACCTAACCTAAATATTTCCCCCATAAACAACCGTAGAATCATTATTCAGTCTTGGTCTTCTTAAAATACCCACTCTAGGGATCCAAGAGTGGATTTAGAAGAGGCTTGTCGATGAAGAGGTCATTCCATTTACTGATTCTTTCAAACTTATTTCTTAAACTAAATCCACCTAATGAGTAGTTTCAGTATGAATTAATAAATAAAGTGGTAATTATATAATTATATTTTATTAATATTATGATAAATATATATTCCACCTTATACCCATCCTATGAAAAATGAAATCCCCACATATGCGTACGTACGGATTACCGTCAGCATGTTGTGGTGCAATCTGTTTCTCACCACCGCCTTAAATGGATGGGCATAATGATGTAATAAATAAATAAATATATTTTCAATATAAAATAGTTTTTCTTATGATATATTATACAGATTTTACATTAATACCATTAATTAATTATGGGGACTATATTATTGCTCGTGCTTACATACGACTGACTGTCTCCATTGTGCGATGTGATTCGTTCCAAATAATATTCATTAATGCATGATTATATAAATTAACTAAATTAATATTATATATATTATAATAATTCTATTCTATAAATTATTTAAATATGACCTAAAAATATTAATAAGAACTCATCGGACAAAACAGGCAGAAGAACATAGAGCAGTTAATACCTGAATGACGAGTAATAATGAAATTATACTAACAAACTGATGAATATAAGATCAAAAATTATATCAAAATAATAATATTGTTATTATTTAATAATTCATTAATATTATTAAAATAATTATAAAGTAGGTTTGGATACATATGAAGGATATCGAAGCTAAGGTAAGGGATAACGTTGCAAATGTTGTTTTTATTCGAGATAGTTTCTTCTCAAGTATTTACTGGGTTATATTTATCATCCCCATCCATGATTCATAAATAGGTATTTAAAAATATCTTTACATCCCTATATAATTTTACCCATCAGAGATTTCATAATAAAGGGGTTGGAAGGAATCTTTCTTCATTTTCGGTATGGGGTACTTCTGCACTTTTCCACAAAAGTATGAGAATAATAATTTTTTAACTTGTACGACATGAATGGATTTTTATTATTTCATAATGACATATTTAATTAATTTTTCCCCTAAAATATTAAAATAATATTTTTTACATAACATTATTTCTTCTAAAATTTTGAGGCATTTTGAGGTAGGAAAACAATTTTTAAGAAGAAATGATATTTTCCAGATGAATTAATTTCAAGTGTTATCTCAAAATTATTTTCCACATAAGATGAAACTCATTAAATAAGGTCATAATTATATACCTGTTATTAATAGGATTTTATTGTGTTTATTATGTAATGTTATTATAGAAATATGTTGGGTTTGTATCAATACTGATGGACTGATGTTTAAGAAACCCATTTTATTTCTTGGGTTATACTATGATGATTGTTTTTATGTTTTTTGGAACACATAAGAATGGTTTCATAATGAGATCGGTGTAACCTATATATATTTCCAATTTATTGGGTATAGAATTATATATCATAAGATAGAAATTACTATAATGGAATATAAATCGTGTTTAGTTATATAGGGTTATAACGAGGATTAAACTCAGTTCATTAATGGACTTTATCCACTATGATGGTCTCAACTACGTGAATTGTCTAATATGAAATTATTTTCTATGATTACATGTGTATTCAATGAAATTTAATGTCATATGTTATAAAAATTTGTATTATATTTTACTTTTATTATTATTCTCATTACATTATATTATGATCTATTATATAAAGGATAATATTTACAAATGTTATGTTCTTATGATTATTACATGATTGATATTTTCCTTGTTTACCCATAATAATCATTTGAGATCACCCATTCATATGTTAAATTTCCCTAGGTCATGAAGAAGTTTATTAAGTATGATATTTCAAAATAGAGGTCAGTTATGAACAAATATGAAAGAGAAAATGAGGATGTTCTTCGGAGCAGTTGTTTATGTTTCCAATTTTCTAAACACACTAAACCAATAAGGTTTAGTGTGGTTTTTATTAGGTTATGTATCAAATATTCTTCAATATTAAAGTAATATATATATATATATATGATTGTATTGATAATTATAGTTGGTATCAATGTAAAGCTACAGTTAACCTCTAGAAACTAGGATGAGATAACATTAGTAAGAACCCTAACTACATGTCTATGTATAGGTTTCAATGCTATCCTAGTGTTTTAGAGATTTTCATGAATAACCAAGGATAAAACATGAAGTGTCATAAATTGAAATTTTATTCATGAATTGTGTGGTTTTTCCATTATGGTTATTGATTTTCAGACTACTCTTCTTTGTTTTAGTCAATGGATGGAACCCGGATGAATTCTATTAATGATGAATGTGATCAGAAATTAAATAATTTTCACCCTAAGCATCTAAATGTTTTGGGATTCAGAATGAAAAAACTTGTATCCATGCAAACACAACATTCTAATTCTATGCCTCATATAGGAATTTCAAATAGGAAAAGGAGGGAGAAAAATTATATTGAATCAATCATGAAGTAGTGTGCTCCTTCATTCATTGGGTCTTCTAATCCATTAGGGGATGTGAAATGGATCGGTACCATTAAATTTTTTTTTTTTCAGTTCTACAATGTTCTCAACTTTATAAATTCATCATAGTAGTATATTGTTTGGAAGGAGAAGCTGATCAATGGTGGAATATTATCAGGAATATGATCCAATGATATAAAATTGTGTCCATGGAATGAGATGAGTTCATAAACTTATTTAACAATAATTACGTTCTACGTACTCTTTGAACAAATATGGTGAATGAGTTCCTTGAACTTAAGAAAAAGGATGATGAATTTGTTGGCTCCCTTAAAGAAAATTTTACAAGACATGCAAGGTACACTTCTGGTAGTATTATCCAACCAAAGAGTAAAATTGATCGATTATTTAGTGGCTTAAAACCATGTCTCTGATGGGAATTATCCATAAAGGACGTTGATATCTAAGTGGAAATTGTTCGACATTATCTCCAGGTTGATATGGAGATTGGAGTAACCCATTATTCAAATGGGTTTGATAAGAAATGAATGATGGAATTCAAAGGAACATCTGAAGGTCACACTTAAAAGAAGATGGTTTTTCCATTAGCCTCAATGTGAGGAAAGAAACATGGAGGGAATTGTATTAAAAGGACATGTAATTGTTTTATGTGTGGAAAATAAGATCATTGGTAGTTGAATGCCATTGTGATGGGAAAAATAAGAATAATGATGTAACCAAGAAAATGATACACATAATGCAACTCCTCCATTTCATTATTACAAGTGCGAGGAAACAAGAATTATGGTAATCAATGAAAAAATCCAGGGGTTATTGATGACGTTCCTTGTCAATATAATCTTAATTCCAAAGACAAAAGAAAGTCACATGAAATCACTATCCGCAATGTAGAGTATGATAATGAAGTGGTGATAGGTATACATACCATCCACTCTAAAGTAGAAAATGATTTATCTGATTTTGGATCCACCCACTCTTTTATTTCTGATAAATTTTCTAAGGTTATCTTTATATTACCTAAAAAATTAGATATTGAGTTTGTTTTGACAACTCATAATGTTACAAAATCGCATCAAAAGTTTATAATTATTTTTCAGTGAAGCTTTTGGAAAACTGCTTCCTTCAAATATTGTGATCCATCCTATAATTGTGGCTGATGTGATTTTTGTCTTGTATCAGATTTCTCAATATGGGGATCATATCAAATTTTAAGGAAGTGAGGTAACATTTTATATTCTAGATCAATATATAAACATAGTTTAATTAAAGTATGAATATAATCCTCCAATATAAATCTATTCCATCTTATGGGTCTTGATTCCTATAAATGATGGTTTTTTTCTCAAGTGGTTCGGGATAAAATCATTATTAAGAATAAACCAATTATATGGTAGTTTGAAGACGTTGTTCTAGAGGAATAGAAAGGTCTTCAACAAAATTGGGAAGTTTTGTTTTCAATATAACTCATACTAGATAATATACTTATTCAAAAGACACCTTATAGAATTCCCCCAATTGAGTTGCATAAATTGAAGAAACAACTCCAAGATAATCTTGATAATGGATTCAAACACCCTAGTTCATCACCATAGGGAGGACCAGTTCTGTCTGTTAAGATAAAATATTGATCAATGAGACTCTAAATTTATTATTGATAACATAACAAGCTCAATTTCGAGAACAAATATTATATTCCCTCCATTGATGACATATCTGACCAACATGAAGAGGTCAATACTTTTCCATAATTTATCTTCGTTTAGAATTTCCTCAATTAATGGTCAACAATAGGATATACCAAAGATGAAATTCCATAAAAGGTATAGAAACTATCAATTTATATTTATTCCTTTTGGTCTTATCATTATGGATATAATGAATATAGTATTTAGATACTATCTTGATCATTTTGTGGTGGTATTTAGAAATTATATTCGTGTCTATTCCAAGGGATATGATGAACATGGAGACCACATGACAACCATATGGAAGACCTTGAGACAAGATATGATTTATTACAAATTAACCATATGTGAATTTCAGAATCAGAAGGTTTCATAATCTCATGATAGGGGATATCCGTGGATCAAAAAAAAGTGGTTTTTGGAAGATGGTCGAGACCAAAAATGGTAACTGAGATCCGAATTTTTCCTAGTTTGGATGGATATTATAGAAGTTTTGTGAATGATTTTTCATGATTATCTAATCCACTCCACAAGTTGACTCATAAAGGTGTTATATTCCATTGCATGGAGGAATGTGAATTGAATTTCAAAGAGCTAAGTAGAGGGTTAGGCAATGCTCCTTTTCTCACACTACCTTGTAGTGGAGAAAGGTTTGTGGTCCAGAGTGATGCATCTAATAAGGGTATTTGATGTTTTCACGTGAAAAATGATATGTTGATAGACTATGCCTCATCGTTGTTGAAAATTCATGTGAAAAATTATGCAACTCATGATTTGGATTTCACTGTGATAATCCTTTAATTAATGATATGGATACATTAATTTTATGGTGAAAGGAGGGATATTTATACTGATCATAAAATAATAAAGTATGTTTTTACACAAAAAGATATGAAAATTCTCCAATGAATATGTTTGAATTTGATTAATTATTATGACTGCTCAATACATTACAACCTTGGGAAAGCGAACTACGTTGATGATTCATGGAGTAGAAAAGAGCATACTGCTAAAACATGATGTGGATAACTAAAGATTCAATAATTTTTTAATTGGATTGATACATAAATTCTAATTGAAAGGTAGTAATCTTATCTTTCTCAAATGAATGTTCAAACATCTATACAATTTTATATTAAGGAGGCATAAATGGAAGATGTAGAGTTCCAAAAGACGGTGAGAAATTCTCCTGAATTCAACCTAAATTGTGATGTAATGATAAGGTTAAGGAACTGTGGTCATATTACTCCCATACAAGAATTAAAGATGTACATTTTAGATGAGTCTCATAGTTCTTCATTCTCTATTCACCCTATAAGCACAGTGATTTATAGGGACCTCAATGAGTATTTCTGGTGAGATGGAATGAAAAGAGATGTCGCCAAATATGTCTTCGGATGATTGGTTTGTTAACATGTTATGATTAAGAGACATAAGTATATGGGGATGTTAAAACCATAACCTATACCAGAATGGAAATCAGAAAACAACATAATTGAATTTATTACCATAAATCCCAAAAAATCTAAATGAAATAATTCTATATGGGTTATAGTTGATCATCTTACGAAGTCATCACAATTCATTGCTATTAGAGTGGAATTCTATAATTATTATATTGCTAGGATATATGTAATCTATGTTGAAATATTGCATACAGTACCACTTTCAATTATATCTGATCAGGAAATGATGTTTACCTAAATGTTCTGGTGATGTCTTCAGCTTTCTTGGGATAGATAGTTATGTTTCACCACTTCTTATCATCATTAGATAGATGGATAGTCTTAGAGGACAATTAGAACTCCGGAAGACATGTTGTTAGGTTTCTCTTTTATTTTCAAATGTGGTTGGGATCAACACCTACCTTGGAAGGATTTTCATACGACAATTGCTTTCACTCCATTATTCAGATGACTCTATATGAAGCCCTCTATGGAAATACGTGAAGAATTTTTACTTTATGTAATGATTTTTTGGAATGAAATATATTACGATATGATATTGTTTATGAAATGGATGAATGGTCATATCTATTCAAAAAAAACAAGATAATCTCAGAGTCGACAAAAAATTTATATCGAAAACCAAAGAAAAAACCAGGATTTTTAAGTGGGTGATAGTTGTTTCTATGAATATCTCCCTAGGAGAGGTTAATGAGATTTGGAATTATAGGAAAGCATGGCCTTAGGTATATCAGCCCTTTTGAAATTCTAGAACATGTTGGGAGGGGATCATACCGATTGGTGCTTCCACAAAATATATATCATGTTCATGATGTGTTATATGTATCTCTACTGACAAAATATATACTCAATCCATCACATGTACTATGCTAATAATTCATACCACTAGAGAATGATCGTAATTATGATGAACAACTGACATAGATTCTTGATAGTAGCAAAACATCCAATGAAACAAGACCACTTTCTTGGAAAAGTTTTTATAGAGGAATCACCAATTTAAAGAATCTACATGAGAACATGTGGATATGATGACTGATAGGTATCCCCATCTATTTGTTTCAATGTTAAGATTTTTGAGGTTAAAATTCAGTTTATGGTGGGTAGAATTAACACCTAGATTTTTTTATTTAAATATTCCCATTAAATATTTTTTATTCTTTAGTAGATTTCTTTGCATTCAATCATGAGTTTAAATGAACCACAAGATATCCTTTTTATCAAATGATCTTTATAGACTTATGTTTAATCTAGTGAAAATAATTATACTATCATATGAAAATTTATTTTGAATTCTTTTGATTTCAATTAATTATGAAAAATATAAAAAGATATATTTATTTTTAGTGAAATATTGTTGGTAATGATATTAAGGAGATATGTATGAGTTATATACATAATATTTATTTTTTATATTCAACCAATAAATATTTTAGTCATAGATTATGAATAAAACCCTATTTGATGTATACAATCTTATTTTTTAAAAAGGTTGATTTTATACCTTTTAATAGTGAACTCATTTTAAATTAATATTTTAAGACATTAATAATTTTTATATGAAAACATAAAAACTTTATTTTGAAGTGAGATATAAAATTAGACTTTGTAATAATTTTTAATATTTTTTTGATAACTTTAATGCATTCGTGAATAATAATAATATGCTAAATATTAATTGAAAATATAATTTTAATTGAAATAGTTTATATGGTTAAATTATATAACTAAATAATTTCAATGTATACATAGAAATTATTTTTACCATTTAAAATAATGTATTTCATTGGAATTAATTTAACATTAAATACACGTGTAAAAACATTTCAATCTTTTGTAAGATTTTAAATTTTAAAATATGTTTTGTCATTTCAATAAAAGATTAATATTAAATTAATTACACAAAATTTTGTGTTTTAAATTTTAAAAAATGCATTAAATATTTTGAATCAGTATTTCCAAATTTTTTAAATAGATTTATTTTATATTTGGGCAATTTGAATAGTAACATATTTTAATTTTATTAAAAGAGTAAAAGGGTAAATCATGTAATTTGGGGTCAAAAATATTTTACCAAATTACCCTAAGACCTCTTTTAATATAATTATATAATCATAATATTCCATAAAACATACTAGGTTCTAAATCGTATCCATTTTAACACACATGGTTGAGAATAGGACATTTAATTTCATTTATTTAAAGAAAAGTGAAATATGTCTCACTAAAAATTTAATAATTAAATTATTTTTAATATAATGTTATAGATAAGATAAATTAAATTAAAAACACTGATTTGAAATATAATATGTTTTTCTTTATCTTGAAAGTTTTTTAAATTGTTAGAAAATAAATATTTACTTTAAAACATATACTTGAATGATATAACAATTTATTAATTAACGAGAAATCAATAAAACAATTTTTATTAAAACAATAATAACAATAAAAGGGCCCAAATAATTTAACAAAACTTATTATTCATGTATATCGTGACCATTAGCATCCAATGGAAGACTTATTGTCCATTTGGAGGCTTATAAAATAGATTATGAAACAAATATTATTTTATTTAAAGTGAAGATAAATTTGTCACATTCTTGTTTTAAAAGAGTATATCAATTTTAATGTGGGGTTTATTAGAAGATAAATTTGTGACACCACATGCTTCCCCTGTACATTTCCCTTTCAATAATGTAATAGCTAGCATTGTAAGAAACTTTGAGATTCTAACACAGTGAGACCAATTAAACTACTCCTGATGAATAGTAATGCGCACTTTTTAAAATTTTATTAATTTTATCATTAAAAATGGACATCATTTTAGGATTAAAAATATATTAATTATCTTATGGTGAATTTTTGGTATTTTTCTGAAAATATTCAATTTTTTATGAATAGTGAAAAAACTAAATTTTTAATTAAAAACAACTTTTTTAATCGATATAATTTATAGAGTTAAATTAAACATTTTAATTATTTTTAAGAATAATTAGAATATATTTTTATCATTTATTATAACTTAAGTCATTGTATGTAATCTCACGACTAAAATGGACATAAACAAGTGTTGATCTTTTGATAGTTATTATTTCATAAAAACACGTTTTTTCTTTTGACAACAGGAATTAATTTTAAATAAATTTATGCCCCTTCTGTGTTTTGAATTTGGAAAAATGGATTACATATTAGGAATCACTAGGTCCAAATTGTGTAAATAGGTATCTTTATTTTTATACATTTGGAATATTTACTTCTGTAAATATTTTTTTACCGTGGTTAAAGGGGTAAATCCCGTAACTATGGTTAAACAAATTATATTATAATAATAATAAATTATCCTAACACATGTATTAACTATATTTTCTGATACATTTCCGACCATGGGGATCCATGGGTCGATTTTGGGACCCCAAAGAGCCACTTGGGAGTGATAATGACCTTTTATATAAAATAATCTAAAGTAAAGACAAAAATAACAACAACAAATATCTTTTATTAATTTAATTTTTATGTGAGGTTATATAAATCATTTTTTAGATTATTTATAGTAATTAAAAATATCAAAACATTTCCTAATCTCGGATATTTTATTTATATTTATTAGACATAAAATAAATATATTTGTATATGACTCAATAATGATGTTGTATTTTCACTATTAATGAAACAATAAAATAAATGCTATTATAAATACTAAAATAAATATAATTTGAAATATTTGATGCAATAAAAAATAATTTTATATGTGACTATGACATATTAGGGTTGATTAAATTTATTTATTTTGATGTAATAAGGTCGTTAGGACTTTAACCATAACCAATTATTAAATAATGTCAAAATTGACATAAATGAGTTTTTAAAACAAATACATTATTCCTGGTTGATATAATATTATTAAAATTATATGTTTTATCCAAAAGACTTATATAATGATATGTGTACCATTTATGAACCTCTTGGGGTTCTCTTAAATGTTTATAGTATGCTTATTAACCATATAATATAAAACTAAAAAGTGGCATGGTAAATGTCAAACTATTTAACTAAGAGTTAAATGTAAAAGATAAGGTTAATATAGTGACACAAAACTGTCTAAAACCTATTGGTTGAGTGGTTTTTGACTCATCCCCACCTTATCATTTAAATAATTCTTTTTTAAACAATTACAAACCTAAAATAAATTTATTAAAAAACCATATTTCAATCTTTTCATAAGGTACCCTTCACCCCTCTAATAAAAGGTTACATCCCCTTCTATCATATTCACACCATAAAATCTACTATTTAGGCTAGTCCCTCTCCCAATATCCTTTCCAATGTCCTCCCTTAATCCTAGAGGCCTTCCTTTAGTCATAAATCCTACATTAGGATCCCTTATGATCAAATGAATAAGAAGAACTTGAGGAAGAGACAAATATCTCACAACCTCTTTCATATTATTTTCTTCTGCCACTTATTATTTACATGTTGTGTACAATATAAAATAATCAATATAGTATCTTATATATACATTTATGTTATTATAAAAATGGTACAACCATATTCATTATTCTATCCATCCAATATATGACAAATCCACCATACGTGTGTACGTACGGATTAGCGTCTCCACATCATGGTGTGGTTTGTTGTTAAATTATATCATCATTTGGATGGGTATAATAATTATTATATATAAATTATGTAAATAATAAATATAACATGATAATTATTCTTTTGAAATGATATACCATCCAATTATAAATGATTTTAATATCAAAATAAGGATATTGTTGCTCATGTGTACGTACGGATTACCATCTCCATGAACGTGATGAGATTTATTCCCCAACATATCCATTCAAAAATAATTTTCCATTGATGATTAATGATAATGTTTAAATACTTAATATCATTATGAATATGAATAAGATACATCCTATCCATAACAAACAATACTTACGTAACAATGCATATAAAGGAAAACAAATAAGTTAATACCTAAAACATTGATACTACTAAAATATCAATAATAAAGATACATTTTAAGATCATATATGAAATCATATAAATGTATTTGGTTCTTTAATAATTTAATAATAATTATTTCACCATTATACCGGAGTTTAACCAACCCTCGACCAAGGAAAGGTTCAATGTAAGGGGTTTCTTATCTCACTTTTAATTCCCTGAGATTTCCATTATTCACCAATTATTTATTGTATATGCTATATTTTTTACTTCCATTTGATATATATTATCATGATTCTCCTTATATTAATGGTATTATATGATTCATTAGGTGGTTATTAAATTTTGGTCAAATGACTCTATTGATTACAACGAAGTAAGGGTTTTTCATCTCAATTTTTATTCATGTCAGATTCATGCTATATTGGCCACAATTTCTTTTTGTGTTGAATATGTACTATCCATGATTGAATTAATGGGGTAATATACTTTATCTTATGGGTATTTACATCTTCATTGTATTATCCTTATTTCATGGTTTGTATGCTTCATAAGTTACCAAATATATATGGTAATTTAATAATTCAACTTCCACTCAGTGGGATTTACGTATATTTCATTGATTATTTTACTCCAAGATTATATGTGGAATCACTATTTATTATTTGTGTAGTATTTTTCACTCTCATTTGCGTGGATATAATTTTGATACACATAATAACTCCATTTATAATTTCTTAATTCACTGATATAAACTTGATCTTAACTCAATTTCCATTCGTTGAGTTAAACATCAAAGTCATTGGTGTTTTTTTACAAGTATATGTGTGAATGTCCTCTGATTTATTTACACAAAATATCCAATAATATTTAGTGTATTTATATTTTTCACACCTAATTATGTCATTGATTTATCCTTTACCTATGGATACTGTCTTTATAAGGGATTTCTTCTCATCTTAGATTCCATTGAGTCTACTTTGTTGTTGTACGCCAACTCACTTTTGTTTGGTGTATATACTGTACATTGACATATTATATCATGAATCCCTTTATTATCATGATATTATAATGTTTTTATTACTTCAATTAGTTTTATTCAAACATCTATATTTTTTTAATAACTCTAACTAAAATTACATTTTAAATGTTTTAAAAATTTATTCATCTAAATCTTTCTCATTAATGTCGATGTTTTAAAAATGGTTTTAAGGTTTTATTTATATGGACATTAATGTTTTAAAATTAAAAATCCTTTTAAATGTTCTTATGAGTTATGTGACACTTTGATTCAAAAATATATTCTTAAACAGCTTCTTGACAATAGTGTGACTTTTAAATGTTTTCAAGGATAAGGGTTATATTTATCTCAAATAATTTTGATGATTATTTTAATCTATGTCAATATCCTTCATTATTCTTGATTGAGGATAATTTATTATAATAAAATTTTCCATATTGTATTGAATGAGTTATACTTGACTGTGGATGTTCTATTTTATGTCATTCATGGTTTGATGTTAATGTATTGACATTTCAAATTCTAGTTTTAATACAAATATTTAGATTAGGTTTCACCCATTTCATCTGAAGAATGCATTGGACTTATTAATTGATGGGTTGAGACTACTATAGCTCCTTGACCCATCGGTAGGTCTCATGAGACAACTAGACGTGGAATTGGCAGAGGCCTTTCACAATTTTTGATATATCGTTTCGGCTGAGTCCTTAATCCTTTTTAGACGTCTGCATCGAGGCCTTGAGAAAATGTTTCAGAATGTCCTGCATTATGCATTAAATCATTATGAAATTCGATATTTATAATTCAGGTGGTTATTCGACTATTATAACACTCATGACTATGTTTTATTATGGCTTTATTTACTCAACTCATATTCCATCCATAAAGTGATCATATTTATTATTCGTTAAGGAATGTGTTTTTAATTATTAACCATTCATAATATTTATTTTATATTCTGCTATATTTCTTACCCTTACTGAGCGTTTGAGCTCACCCCCTTCTTATGTTTCATTTTCCCATGTTTTGATGGAGTTAGTTATGTGTGACTTGCAGGCATAATCTAGGTGGCTTGGATGTCTCTAATGGAATAAATTAGTGTTGTTTTTCTTTTCAATTTGTAATGTTGAACTTATGTATATATTTTGTTTCAAAGACTACTAAACTGATTGGTCCTTTAGGACTGGATTCTTGTAATCATGCCAATGTATTAAAATAATTCACCGACTCTGGGTAACTGGGGTTGTGGTGTTACGCTTGGTATTAGAGGAAGTTTAGTAAAACCATGGAAACTAGATTTAGAAAAACATTGATTAGAGCACATAGCCCTAAGATAAACATTGAGGATTGGTATAGAATAACTTACTAGAATTATTGAATTGAAGAGATTTTGTGAGTCTTCCATGCAATGCATCCCTGTCTGGAGATGTGCAGGAAGTGGTGGCTCTGACACTAATGTACCTTGGGGTAAAACCCAAAAACACTGCTTTGAGCAAGTCTCGAACGATAAATGGTACACAACAATGTTTCATGCTTCAATATTTCTTACAACACTCCCTGGGGATATGTTTAGGATAATTTACATTTTCTTTACAAACTTATTTTACTAATTTTAATATAAGATGAGAATAAATGACTGTGGCTAATCCTATGGTGTTTCAAATTGAAAATATGGTGTCATGATATTCTATAAATGATTATATGTCTATTGTTACTTAGACAATGCTTTCTAGTTTTAGTAAATGATTGGATTCCAAGGAAGTCATAGTATCTTTGAGAATGATGTACAAGGTGGGAATGCTGGTGGAAATGAGAAACAAAATGGAATATTGATAGGCGTAAAAGAAATCGTGTTCATTCCAAATAAGTTTTCATAAAATATGATCAACAATATATATATTAACCAACTCCCAGACTCAAAAAAGAAGAAAAATACGATGAATTAAAAGAGCTCAAGTAGTGAAAACCATGGAGAAAGGAATCCTCAATTTCCATCATGCGGGAAATTTGGATGGAGACACCAAGGAATATGTTTCAATGGAACAAAGAAATTATTTATGTCTGGTATAGAAGTACATAAATTAAATAATTGCAGAGGAAAAATGAAGAGTACAATAGAAGAAATATAAAAATGTCCCAATAATCCATTTAAAGTCATTTTCCATAAATGTAGGGGACCAGGCCATTTCCCGAGTGAATTCACAATTCTATAGGATATTTTCATAGTCAAAGAAAAAGCTATGTAGAAATAAATGGTTGGAGAAATGTTTAAAATTATTAGTTCTCTTTGTTGATGGGATTTATTTGGAATAAATTTCTTTTGTATTTATAACCATGTTGTTATTCGTGTTAAAATTATATTTGAGGAAGAATTATCTTTTCTCTTGTGGATGTAGTTATAAATAACTGTTTGGTTTTATATGATCATTGAATTTGAGGAAATTACAAGTTATTATATTTTGGGATGAAAATACAATGTATGAGATAAAATTTTGGGTTAAATTATGATATGGTTATATTGAGGAATTCATCTCATTTTGGTAATGTTATAAAATTTAGTTTTTGAAAAAGGACAACACATAGACCATCTGACAACCTGTCGCGTCGGAAAAAGATTTGGGAATCGAACCCATAACCAGAGTGTGATTGGAATTTATCTCCTACCACTGGAATACATGAAGTCTGTGGTTAGTGTGACTAATTATTATTAGTTAAATGATTTTATTGATCAATAATTACTTGATATGGGATCTTATGTATTATCTAATGAATACCCTTGGTATTGGAAAATGATTTGGTGATTATGTGTTAGATTTTATTTTAGAATATGTTTGCTCTGTTGGGAACACTATATTCCTTAGGAAAATAGAATACTATGGGATTTCATTTGAGGAGTAATGGTGGATTTTTATATTTTTTTTATTATAGATGTATAGTGATTCGTGTTATATATGGAAATGATTAACCAATAATAGAAAATATGTTATTAGGTTAATTTATTTTAAGTATGTGACTTTATGAGCCATTGATGTCATTAAGAGATTCAATTTAACATGGAAGACTACATAAACAAATTATTCTATGTGTTGTGTTTCAATATTAGTTTGTATTATATTTAATGATTTTAAGGACAATTGTTTATTGAATATTATTTATTTACCTTTGGGGTATTTTTGGTTTAATTTTAGAAATTAAGATTGATGTTTATTTCTCCAAAGTATTTTCCTTTTGGGTGATCATCTGATCTTGTACTAACCATTTTGGTTTTGATTAATCTCAAAATACAATTTAAATGTATATTTCAGACATTGTGGATCATGTGATTCACTAGAAGTTGATTCTAGCTCTTCTGGTGTTACCAAGTCATCTTGAATACTCGTCGTTTGAGAAAAAAATTGTTAGTGGTATAAATTTATTAAAGAATGAAACTCTACATAAAAATTTAGTATATCACTTTATGTTCATATTCAATCTCATAAATAATTTCTGCATCTTTATTAAATATTTCTTAAAACAAAAAAACATATTCCATTTACTTTTCTTATATGGAAGCTAATGGACATTTGTCCCATCACAAGTTTGTGGTTTTCGTGTTTTTAACTTTATCCTGATTATGTATTCTATCCCTCTCCCTCAGAACTTGACACTTACTATATCTTCCATATCCATGTTTTCTATCATCGAATCCTCATATGGGTTATCTCGAGTAACCTTAGTACTTGTCTTTCTTTCTTCTAAGTTGATAGTTTTATTGACTCTTTTTCCGATGTCGAACATTCAATTATGTTCTGAAGCCCAATTTTAAAAAATGTGAGGATGAAATTTCCCAAAGTGGAAATAATTTAACACCCCATGCATTCATCGTATATTTCCCTTTGAATAATGTAATAGATTTCATTGTATGCAACATTTAGATTCTAACACACCTAGACCAATCAAACTAGCCATTATGAATAATAATACACACTATTTTGAAATTTTATAAATTTTATCTTTAAAAATGGACTTCATTTTTAGATTCAGAATATCTAAAATAGAATAGGGTAAATTTGTGATATTTTTCTGAAAACATTCAATTTTTTATGAATAGTGAAAATACTAAATTTTTAATTAAAAAACCTTTTTAATTGAAATATTTATCGTGTTAAATTTTAAATTTTAATGTTTTTTAATTATAATTAGATTATATTTTTATCATTTAATATATCATAAGTCATTGTATGTAATATGACGATTAAAATGGACATAAACAATGTCAATCGTTTGATAGTTACTATTTCATAAAAACCCACTTTTTGTTTAGACAACGGGAATTAATTTTAAAATAATTTTTCCACTTCTGTGTTTTGAATTAAGAAAAAATGGATTTCATATTTGGAATCAAGTGGTCCCAATTGTGTAAATAGGTATCTTTTATTTTTATACCTTAGGAATATTTACTTCAGTAAATATTTTATTTAACGTGGTTAAAGGGGTAAATCCATTAAATAAGGATAACAATATGATATTATAATAATATTAAATTACCCTAACACGTGTCTTAACTCTATTAACTGATAAATCACCGACCATGAGCATCCTTAGGTTTATTTCAGGACCCCATAGATCCACTTGGGATTGATAATGGCATTTTATATTAAATAATCTAAGGTAAAGACAAAAATAACAAACACAGATATCTTTTTGTAAAACAACTTTTATATGAGGTTATATAAATGGTATATTCGAAGATAAACAGTAATTAGAAAGATAAAAAAATTTCCTAACTCAGGAAATTTTATTTATAATTTATATACATTAAATAAATATATTTATATATGACACAATAATGAGGTAGTATTTTCCATATTAATGAAACAATCAAATAAATGATATTATAAATACTTCAGAAAATATAATTTGAAAGTTTTTATGCCTTCTACAAATGTTATAGGTGAAAATGGCATGTTAGGGTTGATTTTAGGTATCTAGTTTTATGTAATAATGTTTTTAGGACTTTTTCAAAAATCAATTATTAAATAATTTCAAAATTGACATAAATGAGTTTTTAAATCAAATACAATATTATTGGTTGATATAATAATCCTAAAAATCTAAGGATAAGACAAAAGATATATATAATGAAATTTGTATCATTAATAAACCACATGGGGTTCTCTTGGTAGTTTATTGTTTTTTTAGTAACCATATAATATTAAAATACAAAGAAACATGGTAAATGTCAAAATATTTAACTAAGAGTTAAATCTAAAAGATAAGGTTAATATAGTGACCCAAACCTATCTAAAACCTATTGGATGAGAGGATTTCAACTCATCACCACATTATCCTTTAACTAATTCATTTTGAAGCCATTAGAAACCGAATATAATATTGTTATAAAATAATATTTCAATCTCTTCCAAAGGTGTTCCACACCCCTCTTATAAAATGGCACTTCCCCTTATCCCAAATTCACACCTTCAAAGCCATTTGTCTCGAACAAACCCAACCCAAATAGCCTATAAACTGTACTAATTTAATTTTATAGGCATTTTTTAAGTTATAAATCCAACCTAACGATCTCTTTTGATCAAATCAAAAGGAAGAACCCGAAAAAGAGGTAAATATCTCACCACATCTTTCATGTTGTTTTCTTCTTCCACTATCACTTTACTTGTTGTTTACATTCTAAAATATTAAATCCAGTTATTATATATATTGTGATGTTTTTATAAAAATTGTACAACCATATTAATTATTTTATCCATCCAATAAATCACTAATTCGCCATACGTGCGTATGTACGGATTATTGTCTCCACATCGTGGTGTGGTTTATTATTCAAATACATTAACATTTGGATTGGTATTATAATGATTATAAATGATTTAAATAATATATATAACATGATAATGATTCTGTTTATATGATATACCATCCAATTATGTATTATTTTAATATCAAAACAATGATATTGTCGCTTGTGTGTACGTTCGGATTACCATCTCCAGGAACGCGATGAGATTCATTCCCCATCATATCCATTCAAGAATAATTTTCATTTGATGATTAAAAATAATTTTTAAAGACATACTATAATTCTGAATATCAATAAGATACATCCTATCCATAAAAAAAATACTCATGTTAGAATGCATATAATGAAAAATGATTCAGTTAACACCTAATACGGTGACAGTACTGAAATATCATTAACAAAACAATATTTGAAGATCATATATGATATAATATTAATTAATATGGTTCTTATTTATTATATGTGTTGTATTTTGCACTGCCATTTGATTTATATTATCATGAATATTTTTATTTTCATGGAATTATGTGACTCATTTTGTGGTTTTTAACTTTTGGTGATACGACTTGATTGATTACAAGGAAGTAAGGATTTTTCATCTCATTTTCTATTCCTGTGAGATTCCTGCTATATTGTCCACTATTTCCGTTTGGGTGGAATATGTACAATACATGATTATATTAATGGTGTAATATAATTTAATTTATCGGTATTCACATCTTCATTGTATGATCCTTATTTTATGTGTTTTATTTTTCATAAGTTACAAAATCCGGAAGGGAATTTAAAATTTCAATTTCAACTCAATTGGATTTTAGCATACTTCATTGATTATTTTACTCCATGATTATTTGTGGAATCACAATTTATTATTTATGTATTAATTTTCACTCCACATTGTGTGGATATACTTTTGATACACATAATCACTCCATGGATAATTTCTCAAGTCATTCATATAAACTTGATCTTAACTCAATTTCCATTCATTGAGTTAAACATTAAAGTCATTGGTGTTGCTTTAAAAAGAATATGTGTTAATGTCCTCTTATTTATTTACACTATATATCCAATAATATTTAGTGTAGTTATATTTATTACACATAATTATGTTTTTTATTTATCCTTTACTTAAGGATATAGTCTTTATAAGGGATTTCATTTAAACTTACATTCCATTGAGTCTTCTTTGTTGTTGTGCGCCAACTCACTTTTGTTTTGTGTATATACTGTACATTGACAAAGTATATCATGAATCCATTTATTCTCAAGATATTATAATGTTTTGATTACCTCAATTTTTTTTATTCAAACAACTCTCATTTGGATATGAACTCTAACTAAAATACCATTTTTAATGTTTTAAAAACATATTCTTCTAAATCATTCACATTAATGTCCATTTTTTAAAAATTGTTCTAAGGATTTATTTATATGGAAATTAACGTTTTAAAATTAAAATTATTTTTAAATGTTTTAAATTGGTATGTGACGCATTGATTCAAAAATACATTTTTAAATGGCTTCTTGAAAAATAGTGTGACTTTTAAATGTTTTCAAGAAATAGGGGGATATTTCTCTCAAATAATTTTGATGATTATCTTCATCTATGTCAATATCCATCATTATTATTTATTGAGGTTAATATAGTACAATAAAATGTTACATATTGTATTGAATGAGTTATGTTTGACTGAAGATGTGTTATTTTATGCTATTCATGGTTTGAGGTTAAAGTATTGACATTTCGTATGCTAGTTTTAATATGAAGTTTTAGATTTTGTTTGACCCATTTTATATGAGGAATTCATTGGAATTAATAAGTAATTGGTGTAGCCCATGATAGCTCCTCGATGCATCGATAAGTCTCATGAGACAACTATACATGGAATTAGTTGAGGCCTTTCCCAATTTTTGATATATCGTTTTGGCTGAGGCCTTAATCGTTTTTAGGCTTCTTGGCCGAGGCCTTGAAAAAATGTTTCAGAATGTCCGGAATTATGAATTCCATCATTATGAAATTACCTATTTATATTTCAGGTGGTTATTTGACAAGTAGAACACTCATGAATATTCTTTATTATGACCTTTTCTAATGAGATCATATTCCTTCCATAAAGTTCCCATGTTTATTATTCATTATGGCATGTGCTTACAATTACTAACCATTATTAATATTTATATTATCTTTTGTTGTATTGATTACCCTTATTGAGCATTTGAGCTCACCCCCTTCTTCTGTTACATTTTCCTAGGTTATGAAAGAGTTAGTTATCAGTGACTTTTTGGCATAATCTAGGAGGCTTGGATGTTTATAATGGAATAAATTAGTGCTGTTTTTCTTTTCAAGTTGTAATGTTGAACTTATATATATATATTGTTTCCAAGACTACTAAACTGGTCGGTCCTTCGGGACTTGATTCCTAGTAATCATGACAATGTATTAGATTAAAGCACCGCCTCCGGGTAACCAGAGTCGGGGCATTACAAAATTAAACTAAAATTATTATTATGAACTATAATGTATTTTTCTTCATCAATTAAATTTATTTTAAATTTTTTTTTCAAGATATATGTATATTAAATAATTACCCAATATTGAGGTAGTAATTATTTTATTAAGGAAGAGATAAAATAAATATTATTAATAATATTTTAGTAAATATAATTTTGGATAATTAGTATACATAATAAATTTTCTATATTACCTTGAATCCGTAGGGATATAAAAAACTGTAAGGAAATAGGTTCACTTTTTATTATTAAATTTTTTAAAATCCATGAAATAAATAGTGTCAAAATCGTCATTATTGATATTTTGTAAATATATGGTTTTCTTAAATTATTTAAATATCATAATTTTTTTAAAATATAGAATAATTATAATATGGTTTCAAATATTCTGATGTATTCTTTTAGGGCCTAATTTACTTCAAATATGTAAATATTTCACCATTTAATTATTGAAATATTTCTTACCCAAGTTAAAATTCAATTAGAATAATAAATAGTTAATTAAAATGAAAATGAATAAATTGAAAAAAAAATTATAAAATTTGTTCCTTGAAGAGATTAGAACCCTATATAATCTTATGTTTCAAATTGGGACATTTTGGAGTTTTTCATGGGGGTTTTATTTTATTATAAATTAATATTTTGGAGGTTTCATAAAGTGCCCCTCACCTTAAATATAAAAGGGAACTTTCTCCCTCAACACTTAACATAATTTTGATCCTTCAAACAAGACCATAACATGAATATTTATCTTACCAACTTTTCTAGAAACATTCTAGAAGTAATTTCTACTTTAAAGGACAACTCTATCACCCAAAGTGATGATTTAGAAGAGGCATGTCGAAGAAGAGGTAATATCATTTACTAATTCTTTCAAACTTCATTCTTCTTATACTTCATACTTATGATTTTTTCCTTTATAATGTAGTAAATAAAATATTAAAATTATACTGAGAGGTTATTATGATTATGGAAAAACCATATTCAACCATTTTCACATCTTATAAAAAATGAAATCACCGTACTTATGTATGTACGACTTACCGTCTCAAAGCCCTGTTGTACTCTTTTTTTTCACCACAACCTTAAATGGATAGGTATAATGATGGAATTAAAAATATATATATTATTAATGTAAAATTATATTTATTTTGAGATACCACACACCATCCACTTCAATACCATTCAACAATTATCGAAACAATATCATCACTCTTGCGTATGTACAACTTACCGTCTCCACAGTGTGATGTAATTCGTTCTGCAAAATCATAATTAATGAATGATTATATAAATAAATTAAATGAATATGATATATATTTTTTCGAATACCATTCGGTAAATTATATAAATATAACCTATAAAGAGGAATAATAACTTATCTGACAAAACATGCCTAAGAACATCAAGTAGTTAATACCCGAATAACGAGTAACAATGAAATTTTAATAAAAAATTGATGAAATATGATCATAAAATTTATCATAAAAATGATTATTACTCTGGAATTATTCCGTATAATTATTGAAATAATTATATAGGAGTTTCAGATACATATGAATTACATTAGACCTAAGGTAAGGGATAACTTTTCAAATCTCATTTTTATCCATGATTGTTTATTCATAAGTATTTAATAGTGTATATTTATCATTCACATTCGTGTTTCCTAATTAATAATTTAAAAATATTCTTTATATAGCCCCAAAATTTTACCCATTCGTGAATTTTTACTAAATGGTAGGAATGCTATCCTTTTTGGTTTTCAGTACGAGGTGCTTTTTGACATTTTTGGAAAAGGTACAAGAAGAATATTTTTTTACATGTATGGAATGAATGGATTTTTACACATTTTATTAAACTATTTCATTTAATATTACCATAAAATATTACAAGGCTTTTTTCACATAAAATTATTTATTCTAAAATTTTATGTAATTTTGAGGAAGGAATGCATTTTTTAAGAAGAAAAGATATTTTCTAAACGAATTAATTTCATATATTTTCTCAAAATTCTTTTCCATATAAGATAACACTCTTTAAATAGGGTTATATTTAAATACCTATTATTACTATGATTTTATTTTGTTTATTATATAATGTTATTAAATAAATCCATTTTTTTATATAAAATTTGATGAAATGTTGTTCAAGAAACCTAATTTATTTAATAGGTTATTCTATAGAGTATGTTTTATGTTTTTGTGGAACAGATAAGAATTGTTTCATAATGAGATGGTTGGGACCTATATATCCATCCAATTCATTAGGTAAAGACATATATATCATGATATAGACATTCTTAGAATGGAATGTAAATCTAGTTTTGTAATATAGGGCTTGAATGAGGAGTAAACTCAGTTCATTAATAGGCTTTTCCCGCTATAATCGTCTCAGAAACACGCCTTGTCTAATATAAAATTATTTTCAATGCTTATGTCTCTATTGAATGAAATTTAATATCTTATGTTATTAATATTGGGATTACATTTCACTTTTATTATTTATCCCATGACATGCTTTTATGATCTTTTATAATTAGGATATAATTTTCAAATGTTATATTTTTATTATTATGACATGATTGATATTTACCTTGTTTACTCATACTATGAATTTGTGCTCACATGTTGATTTTCCCTAGGAAATTAATAATTGTATTATGTATGATATGTCAAAATGGAGTCTAGTTATTGAAAATAAGCAATAGAAAAGGTGGATTTTTTAGGAACAAGTTGTTTATGTTTCCCAGTTTTAAAAGACAGAAAACCTATACAGTCTTGTTGTGGTTTTTGTTATGTTATGTTATAAATATTCATCAATATTGAATCAGTAACTATATTAAACTATGGGCTATTATATTTATTATTGGTATATATATACCACTCTTTTTTCCATAACTATATAGTGCCTACATATCTTTAATAACATAATTATTGATGTTAACTACAAGATCATGAGTAGGGTAAATTTGATAATGAATCATCAATTACTAAGAGGCCTATGAAATAACCCTGTTATTATTTATAAGAACACATACAAATACCTTCTTGGATAGAAATCTATATATTCAAATCCTTCTCCACTATAGGGTACAGTAAGAACATGTTTTTGACTAACCTTCTCAATTGTTCTATGAAATTATCCTCACATTCTTCTATATAGAGAAACATGACCCCCTTTAATGTTAACATGGTTAGAATATTATATAGTCACTTAAAAATTTCCATATACAATAAATAATATCATAATTAAACAATAAACTTTAGTATCTCAATTAGATTTTTTGGTCTAGGAAATCATTTAATAAGCTCAGAATATGATGGATCTACTGCTATACAATCTCTTGATATTATGAGAAACAAAAATGATTCATTTTATAGCCAAAATTTACACTTTGTAAATTTTTCATATTGTTTCACAATTTTTAGGTTTGTTAGATTAATTCTCATTTTATATTCATGATCTTCAATTCTATTTTAATAGATAATAATATCATTGAAAAATACTACCCAAAATTGATGGTGGTAATCTATAAAGTCTTTATTCATTAAATACTTGATGATATAATAGTCATTATTAAGACATATTAGAATAAATATATATTCTTTGTGTCTATAACTTATGTGGAATTCCATATTTGGTATATCCTACTTGTTAACCGTCAATTGATGATATCTATAATGGAGGTCAATCATGGCAGTCTATTAAGCCCCCAACAGTTGATCAATTAAATCATAAATATTTGGCAGAGGATATGTTTTCTGGATTTTGATCTGTTTCAACTCATGATAATCAATTTAGAGTATCTTTGATAATTCATTATTTATTTATAGAAACAATTCATTCACACCGTAATGACACACATGGCCGAATGAATCCATTATCATGGTGTTCAAGGAGTTTTTTCTACCATTACTACAACCCAATTGGATCCATTCAATAAGGACTAAATGGAATTGGTATAGAACCAGCCATGAGTCCTATTGAGTAATCATCATCACGTTTTTGTGGAAGTATATGAAACTCTTCCTCAATGACATCCAAAAAATCCTGAACAATTGGAATATCGTTGATGTCAATTATATCCCCAACCATTTTAGAAAAAAGTCTCGTTGAATGGGTATTAAGTTCTAAACAATGGTTATAATCACCACATGAGTTATATACATATAGTCAAATTAATGGATGGTTAAAGGATATTTTGATACATCAAATTTAACTTTCATTCATTGATAATTGATTTGGGATTTACGAAGAGAATTAAAATACCTGCTAAAGATAACATTAAATTCAACCAAATGAATAATGAAAAGATTTTCAGGAATCACATTCCCACAAATATAAACCATTGATTAATCATAGACATGACATGAAATCGATATACCATTATATGTTAGAATTAGTGATTCCATATATAATTGTTTGGTGGATTATTATCAGCTTCATAAACATTTTTAAAATGAATGTGTTGGTAGATCTATAATAAAATATGACATTAGAAATTCTAGAGTGGATGGTAAGTGTTACTTTCAACACATCATTATTTAAAGCCTTGTTAGAAATAGTTATTACAAGATATTTCCTCTTATCCCTCGGCTTAAGCGGATTTTTGCATTTATTACCATCACTATCCCTTGTGTTTTGGTCATGGATAGAAAAATTTCAATCACCATACACATATAGAACTTAATCATTGGGGGTTCATTCTATGAAAATTGTCCCTATTCGCAATGTTATATTACTTCTTCCAATCACACTGATAATCAAATACCCAATGACCTAACAATCCACAGTAAAAACATTTACCATACCCCTTATGGAAAGATAATCCATGCTTCTTCCCAGACATATAGAATAAATGAAACATCATATTACTTTCCTCATGATATTTAAATTTTACTTTTAACTTCTTATTCATCTTATTATAAAAACCATGATATTGAAATTTGACACCAACTTCCATTTCAACATTGAATTCACTATGCACAATATCTTAATATCTACTAAATTCCCTTATGGACAACTCAATTATGGGACAATTCATGTAGCCACCAAAGAACATATCAGCATTAATTTGAGGTTGGATGATAATTCATGAAGCATATCTCATAAGTCCTAGTAAATTGTCCTCATTGGTACCCAAAGAACCATCATGCCTTTTATTTAGCTCAAGGAAATATTTCTCCAACTTGGTATTATGAATTTGAGGAAAGAGCTTACTGGAAAATATGTTATTGACCTCTTCCAAATCCTTGGATTCAATCACATCTTGTTCCCATGTATTGTTGATTAGATTGCACCACTAGTATACATCACCTTCAAAAATATAGACAGAAATAATGAATTTCTCATGCTCTATACCATGGATAATGTAGAACATCATTTTAATAGTACATAACTATTGGTTAGAAAAAACTGTATCAGAAAACCATCTAAAATAAGGTGAAAGTATCCTCTTCAAAGAATGAATATAATGTTGTTCTCTTCTTTTCTCATTGGTAAGTCCATCGTGATTCATAGATTCATAATATTGTGGGAGCATATCAACTAGGGTCTTCATTTCAACTCCCATAGCAATCAGTTTCTCATTTTTAAAATGCTTGAATTTTCCAACACAATAACCATTAATATAGTTCCTCTGGGTTCTATTGATTCACTAAAACCAAAAGGCATATAGTGTGAGAATGTTATAATATTACAAAGACACATAATTATAAAATGTCTCATATAGGATTTATAAATTTTAAAAAATTCCTTAAACAATGACACCTTAGAATTATCCTGGGTTATTCATAGGAAACATCTATTTAAATAACTCATTATTATTCATGTAGTGTTTGTGAATTCCCAAATCATATCCAGTGGGAGTGTCAAACGAGGTGTGTAGTAAGGCTATTTTTTATTTACTATATTACCCCGAGTTGGATCAGAAACATATTTTCTTACTTGTTACTCCTAGGTAAATCTATACTATAGACACATCCACTTGTATTATCTAGACATGGATTTGTTCTTAGGAAACCAGACACACTATCGTTATATAAAATTAAAAGAAATTTTCTTATACATTTCTTTGTACTTAGACTCATCTGCAAAAATTTAAACAAGGTTCTCACTAAGGTTTTTTCATCCCATATTTCAAAGGATAACTAAAATATTTCTATGATACCTAATATATATACTATCTATTTTCATACAATAAGATTATCTAATTTTTTTGGAATACATAAAAAAATACACAAACAGATTCCAAAAAACAATAAAAGTATAATGCCTTTGGAAGCACGGAAACATATTCCTAGATATATAAGTGAGTTATATTTTCCTATACTAGGTTATTATATACTAGAACTCTTCTTAAACAGAAAAAATATAATACATATCTTTATAACAAGGTGAAGGAAACAAAAAATTGGGTGGTCTCAAATGCTCAGTAGTGGTAAAAATTACATATATGTAAGCCTAATTTTCAGAATAATGGTATGATAACATGATCATTAAAATATAATATCATACACTGCATATAAAAGATTATATATAGAATCATGACATAAATCATCGAAGTTCATAAGACATGAAGCATTAGGAAATAAATAACATTAGCCCAGCAATCATAACATCAGAATAAAACATGGAATTATTTTAGACACATAAGAATATAATATGACTTTTGTAATAGCCATGCCATTACCTCAAATACCATCTTGGTTGTATGGGTTTACTCCCCATACCATCATGGTAGTCCTGGATCACTATCATGGCCATTATAGTAACATGATTTAATTCCCTATACCATCTAGGTAGTCATGGTTCACTCCCATGGTGGTCATATAATTAACGATCATTCCCAATACCATCTTAGTTTATCTCTGAAGATATAAATCTTTACCCAATTCATTATAGGGATTTATTGGTCCCAACTATCAAGGAGTGAAATAATACATACATGTTCTACATGATCATATATAATCATATTTTAACCCATGAAAAAATGGTTATTATAACAATGTAATCATGTTATTACCAATTGAAAAAGATTGGTTTCATAATAATCTAATCATTTACATAACCCACAAATAGAATTTGGTTTTAAATTCAATTTACCTAGGAATGTGAAATGGGTTTCATAAATATTAGGCCAACATAACATAATCCATTTACATAAAAAATATGAATGGAAACATTGAATAATTTCCCTAGAAAGGCATCATTAAAACTTGTGGATGTTATGTTTGATGAGAAATGATGTTGAAAGATCTATTAAAAATATGTCATTTTTAAAATATCCTTTCTAAATTGAAAAATAATTTATAAAAAATAAAATCATTTTGAAAACATTTTAATTTGAAAATAACATAGAAAAAATATAATGTAATCATTGAAACCCATTGAACGATTTCAAAATTATTTTTCCCTTGAAAACGGGCATAAATGATTTTATTAAAACATTTCAGAAAACATGTTTTTTTTATTATAATAGATTAATGACTCAAGAGAGAGATGATGAGCTATTACATAATAACATTATCAAAAGTACCAGATAGTGATAAAATAGTAATTATACAAGAGGATATCTTAAAAACATCTGGAAAATAACATTTATGAGTATTTATGAGAATTTGATCTTGATATTTCATCAAAGAAATCATGATTATAAACAATTTTGAAAAGTGATGATATTGTTCCAATAAACTCTTATCACTTAGTAAGATGGGGTCATAATCTACATGTAAGAAAATGAAATTGAATGAATCATAAAGTATAATGTGAATAATTATATTAATTATATAATATGTAAAATGAAATAAAAATACCCTGAATAACTAATTTAGGTGTATAAGAAAACATGATTATCTTAGAATGAAAATCCATACAAATATACTTTTACCAATATTGTATATTTTGAAACATAATCACCATTAAATAAATATCATAGAATGTATATGTAAATATTAATAAATTTATTTATATAAATCAATTAATAAATCCATGGGAAGTATACACAGCACATAAACAGAATGAGGGTTTAATATAGCATGTATCTCATGAAAATAAAAGGTGATATGAAGTACCCATACCTTGTATCTTGACACTCGTCGTTCTGATTCAAACCACCAATATACTAAATAAAAATTTATTATAAGTTATTTAAAACCCATATTCTAATATCTAATTGAATATTTTTTTTATCGTTTCCCTATATTACATTCATTTTAATAATCATATATTAAGGATTCCCTTAGGTTAATATCCTCTTTAGTCTCCACATGTGTCTTAATTGGTTATATATTTTGTCAGTATACTTATATCATGATTAAATAATGTTCAAAATTATAGAAATATCATATATGTTAATTATATGTATATTATAATTGTATAAATAATATAAGTATAAAATATAATACATTGTTCACGGAGTCGGTAATTTGTAAATATGAATTAAATTTGTATCCTTTTTTAATTTCATATTTAAGGAAAGAAACAAAATTAAATATATGTATATGTGTATATAATATCATTAAAGTGGATTTATAATGTTATATACATCATATATTTTCACTAATCACATCCTTAATACATTCCTTGTAGTGTTTGAATGAATCAAATCGCTTTGAGTGGGTGGTTTTCTAGACATCCTCAAATGAAATTATCTTAATTACACCAGATGGAATGTTGAATTTTTTTTTTTGAAAAATAATAATGATGGTTTAATAACTAATTAATTTAATATAATATATTTATAAATATATTGTCCATAATAATTTAAAACAATAGAGTCTTTAAAAGAAAAATGAACAATCATCATTATGTGGGGTAGTAGTTCGCCATACACGTGAACAGTATATTTGTTACACGTTAGATAGAGAAGTGTCTTTGTTTAGGTCAAATCAATATAGTAAAAAATTCAAAATATATTGAATATAATGGTTCCTTTTTAGTGTCATGGAATAAATAAATTGTATGGGTGGAGAATGAAAATTAAATAAAGGATCATGAGAGATGAGGTTTCCTCTAATTTAGGTAACTCTTATTGGATGGTGCCTAAAGGCGTCAATGTATTGAATTAATAACAAATGGATGCTTATAAAAGAAGGTAGGGATGATTTGAAATGTATTGTGTAGATATTATCTGAACATAAGTTTCTCAAAATGTGTAATGTATCGGGATAAGTGTTGGCCCTTAATAATGAAGGTGGATTCACACTCTTGTAAATACATGAAGAGAGAATTCCCTCCACATTTTTCATGTTCCAAGTGTATCCAATAATGATCCAAAGATCAGAAAAGGGAGAATAAGGACGATATATGCCAATCCAATGTCTTTTTGTAATGATTATATATCTTTTTGGGCCTTATGGTATTGGTTTAGTCCCTTATTAAGCTTAATTTAACATTAATCATTATAACTAATTTTAATATATTTCATTTATAATTTTAGACCAACAATTTAGTTCAAAATGTTAAAAATTAAAAATTATTTTGATAAGAAATATAGAAAAAAAATTTCTAATCTGTAATCATATAATTTTTAGATATTAATTTAAAAATAATTCTGCTAATGGGACAACACTATAGTTTTTTAAAATACAAACAATAAAAAATATTGGTATCATTTTATATTTAATTTAAAATATAAAATCACTGTAATGAAAAAAAAATTGTCAATTATTAATATATGATCCTATTAAACATTAAACCAATTGAAATAATATTTAACCTTATAAATATAATATATGAAAATGTATTTTTGAATTAAAATCTAGTATTTTTTACTATTCAACCTATAATTTATGTCTCTTAGGAAAACCCCTAAAAACTTTCTAAGATAATTACAACATTATAAATTCAAAAATAAAGTTTCTTTTATCGTATTAGATTTTTAGATGTGTTTAAAATTAATTGTTTTGTCAAATGTACATTAAATGTAGTTCATTTCATACAATTTTATTATTTTGACATATAAAGACATTACAAAAAATTATACCATTCATTATCAATATTTTTTATTTATATAAAATAGTTATAATTTTTTTGGAAAAGTATTATTACTATTAATATAATAATATTTAGTGGTTGGGTTAATATTACCTCATTTAAAAAAGAATAATAGTAAAATTATGTTTCGCAGAATAATCAGGGTTGTGTTTAACGTATTCCAAGTTGATATTTCTTGTTACATATGCCATATCTATGTTCCATGTAACGTATTGAAAGTCTATGTTCTGTGTAATGAAAGATGATTTAGAGTAGTTTAAAATGAATGTACGATTTAGTGCATTGCAAGGCATAAGTGAAAATTAATTTTATTCAAGAAAATTTAAATAAAAACACAAATTGTTATGAAGGATAAGATAGTGTCATTCGTCTTGGATCCCAAGATATAACATGAGGTGTTATATGTGGGAAACTCCATATATAAAACATAGTTAAAGGTAATTATCTAGATTAATTATCAAAGAGACATTATAGTTGGAACATCATGGTCAGTCTGGGCCATGGTTCTCCAATACTCTAACATAGCTATAATATGTAAACATGGAGTTATAGAGGCCACATGTCCAATTTAAATATATTTATACTCCACCACCCTGAAGCTATTGTGAGGACACATCCTAAAATATAATTCATGGTCACTCAACATTGGAATGTAGTGAAAAGGTGTGGTGCCTCCACCATGATTTCTGTTGTGATTTCTTGTTGTTATTCGGATTAAAGATGAGAAATTTTGGTTGTTCGATGACAACCCATCAATATTATAAATCTATAAATATATAAATCCCCCTTCAATAATCTATTGGGTTTTTTATCATATTTTATTTTTGGTCTATTTTCGTATTTTCCTTATTAAATGTTAAGCCTAATTTAATATTATTCATCCATTTTCATTGTTATGGGGTCCTAATGGGTATGTATATTATGAAACAAATATGAAATATTTAGTTGATTATCTTATATTATGATTATTATAGTCATATTATCATTTACTATAATTTATGATATATCTGTTGACATTAAACGTATGTGGTAACAATATTGTTTTTATATTTCAATCATTTGAAACCCAATATTGGAATTCTAGTAATTTATCTACTTTATAGACATTTATAGTTTGGGTATGCCTATATATTTTTTGATGGTTTTTTATTATTTTCTCAGATATATCATTATTCCCTAGTTTCCGTCTAATATGTATCGTAGAGGTTTATTCATGCATCTCTTATTATAGTTAGTTTACTATATAGTTTTTTATGAACTATTTAACGGAGGTGGATTTGAATTTTTGTATAGATAAATTAGTCTTAGGATTCCAATTTTTTATTTATTCATATATGCCGATTTTCACTATTTCCATGAACATAGGTTTTGGTCTTTGTGTGTGTCTCTCATCTATGGAGGGGAACCAGTATTATGGGTCATAAAAAAAGTGATATACAAGGATGATCTATCCAAGTGGTTATGTATGTATTTAGTCCTATAGTGATGATTTGTTTTGGATCATAATGATGTGTTTTTGTTTTATATAAGAATTGGATCTTAGGACAATGAACTGAGTAACGATTTGGAGACCAGCATATCCATTTACTAGGAAACTGATTAGCTTATTTTTGTCTTTGTACACAAAGTCGCCAACTGTTGGGAACTGATGATATATCCTTCATCTAGTATTTGTGATTTTTTCTTCATATCCCTATATTGTCGGATCCTCATATAATCTCTTTGAATATGGAATTTCTGGATAGATATCAACATGATTCATTGATGATATTGAAAAAGGATGGTTGGAAATAGTCATGATGACATCCAATTGATTGATGATACCTCAATATGGGAACCTATTCATCTACAATCACCCACAATGTGTAAGAAGCAGATTATTATTTCTAGGTATGGAGATTTTCTGTCTGGTTTTTACTTAAGAAAATGGGGGAAAAGATGTTGAGGAGATAACTACCAGCATGTTACAGAATGTGATTGGAAACTACATTCCATGTGCTTATAGGTACACACCGTGTATGGAAGGATAAACGTCGTGTAATCCTAGTACATGGCCAAGTTATGGATGTGACAAAATTTGTAGGGACACAAGGTGTAGTTTCAAGTTCATATTATATAATTTTTTAATTTATAATTAAATCATACAGTACATTTTTATTATATAAAGAATACAAAACCCCGTTCGATGAGCAACATGCCCAGGAAAATCCAAACTAGGTTTTGTCTCTCGTTCGGTCGTCTCATCTCTATTTCAAACACTGTCAGATCTGTGGGAATCCGCTTGGTGGGTACTCGATTCCACAAGATTATTTATTCCTAATTTCAACCTTTTTTTTACTTATCAATGGTTGATAATTTTTTCACATTTTTACGATCTACTCTAATCTAGGTCGAATCAATGCTCGATGATGGGTGAGGATAGTCCTACTATGATGAGGTAGGTGTCTTGTTCCCGTATCTCAATGTAGAGTTTTTAATATGTGATGTATTGACATTATCCCATGTTTAGTGGTGTATGCTTGAATGTAATTCAACCCTTGTTGATGCATAATGATTATTTGGACTTGAATTTAATTAATTTAGTCATGTTGAGGTTGTTGGATTGATTATGTGCTACCAGGTGGGTGTGTTCCCTTGGAATGACTGTTTATGGCTACTTGGAAAAAGTTTCCTATGAGGCATGACATGTTCTTTCCTTATTGGATTGTTTAGTATGAATTAGATTCATAATGTAATTTCAATTTGCATTAATTGTGAATAACTTGTTTAAAGGGTTAGGGATTAGTGATTTCCCGTTTCCCAATGATATACATATTATTTTTAGCATTAAGATAGTTTAATCCACATGTTTCTTGATATGTATGACACCCAAATGAGTTGTTATATTTTTATCAAGTAATAGTGTAATTTACATGTGTTGTTTATTTGTAAATGTTTATATACCAAGCATGGACCTGATTTATTTATTACACATGTGGGTGAGGATTTGATACGCTTATGGGCGAGGATTTGTTACACCTGTAGGTGAGGAGTTGTTATGTATGTGGGTGAAGATTCATTAAGGCTGAGGGATATGATTTTTTTTGCATGTGATTAGGGTTTTGTTATGCCTTTGTTCAAGACTCTTAATAGATTATTGAAATGGAAAGACATAGGACACATCTGCCAAGCCAAAACATAATCTTGGATTCAGTCTTCACATTATATGTTTACATATCTTTATGAGGTATCTGTTGAGTATTATTTATCTAGGGGATTAACATATGGAGGCCGGACCATGAAACTTATATAATTTGAGGAAATTGAGTGGTTGAACTGAACATAATTAATGAAATGGAAAATAGAAAATGTAGGATTGATTAATTTTGAGTGCATCCACGTTAACTACTTTTCCTTTTCAAAAACAAAAAATTGAATATACAAACAGACACATAGGAACGTATCTTTGGTGGTATCCTACTAGGATTTATTTCTCACACCCTATTTGGGTTATTCTTTTAGACCCAAACTGATTATATTGTTGCATGTGTCGATAAGGGCAATCACCCTTCTATTGGTACTTGAGATGTTATTTAAGAGTTGAAGAGAATAGGACCAAGTCGTGGCTTGCGATGCTTCTTTGTTTCCAAGGATTAATTTTATTATGGAACATATATTTCGGATTCATATTCTCTACCTTGTTTGGATTATTTCCTATAACAAGTCACAAGATACAAATGATTTGGTATTGAATGATTCTTGGTTATTTATCTTACTTTTCATCAGATATTTTTCGATTATATGATGCTTAATACTTCTGATATTGTATATTATTATTCTATTGTGTTACACTTTTCCAATGAGGAAATTTTTTACCAACTATCACACCTTAGTACCATGCTACTAGTATTAAGCCTCTGGAATTTTGGGAAATGCGCTTGAGGCCATGTGGAAAATCGGGTATGAGGCCCCAGTTGAGTGGCATCTTAATTCGATATGTTACAAAGTGGTATCAGTGTAGTTTTCTTTAATATTTTTTCAATGTTTTTGGCAATAATAGAAATTCATAAGAAGGAAATGATTTTTGGTAACTATTTTCATTCGGGAGTATGTCCCCCTTGTATAGGGAAAATCCAAATTACCTCGATTTGAGTTGTGATATTTATATTTTGAACAATTATAGTTGATTCTATTTCACCATTGGGTGACACACTTGTTTTGTGTTATTAATGTTTATATCATTGTGGTTATATTTTTTTGAATCCCAATGAGACATGGTTATTCAGTCTAATGCATCATATATGCACTTGTAAGAAATCACATACCAAGAATTGTTGACATTCTATTTACATATTATTACTGATTGCATGCTATTTTGAATGATGTCATGCTAGATTTTCATGTTTTTGTGATAGATACAGTGAAAGATATTATTAGTGTTGTGAATGGTGTATTGGTATGTGTTATAGTCATATTGTATGGATGCCAAATTATGGTCCCTGAAAAGTATGGTCCCTCTTGGATCAGAATTTGGTGGATCATGTTTGGCCATGTATTATAAATTTTGTTTCTGTGTGCTATATGTGGATTCCAATAACTGATTCGCAGGGAGTATGGGTCCCCATTGATCAGAATTTGGAAAAAAATTTATTTATTTTGCAAAGGCAATGGTTTTGGGGATGCTTCTGATCCTTATTGTCTGAAAATAAAAACAACATGGAAAGTGATACTATAACTCACACAATGTGTTATTCTATTACGGATGTAAAGAACTTTTCCAAATACATGTCGTGTACTCTATTTACATGACATGTGATGGATGACTGTGTCACCATCCATTTGAGATAAAACACAGGTTAATGAATTTTTATTCGAACACTCTATGTACCTTATGGACACCCCATGTAGTTTTACATAGGATGACATGTGTGAATCTATCCATGTAAAGGTACATGGCCACGAGGGAAGACCTGAGTACAAAATGTGTGATAACCTGACACATCGTGTATTAAGGATATTTACATAACCAAAAAATAATATTTATATTCCCATGTGAGAGTTTAAAGGGACACTACATGTGTCTTGATGACACAATGTGTATGAAGGGTATTCACACACCTAGGCCATGGGAGTAAATGACCAAGGACTTAAGTGTGCACACTGTGTACTGTTCCTACACGCTGTGTACTCATCTATTTTTAGATTTTGTGGCTTTTCTTCTCGTGTTTACTACTTCCATTATTAAACTTCATACCTTGATAAGTAAGCTTATACCGAGGTGTGTGTGATTGAATTTACATAGAAATGCCAACACGATGTCCTCAAGTTGTATGCAATGAGAGTGGAAATGATCATAGAATAGAGGTGGTATGGCATTGGATACTAGTTGAACCTATAGATGTGCTAGTTGCAACACTATATGTTATACCAGAAATATGTGCATATGAACTATTCTATGAAGGATTCAGGAGGTTTTTATAGACCATCGAGAGAGTACATCATCAAGCCTTATTTATGGAAAAACTAATTTGAGTATTCCAGCATTCGCATCCATGTAAGTTTTGAGGTGGTGGTGAACCATAGTATGTAGTTTCATTGATAGATTCCATGTTTATGATATTCTAGCATCTAAACATGCATCTTTAGAGGAGGTTAAAACATTCAAATTATATGGTGTGTGATTCTTCCAAGAGGTGGTGGGATGTTATCACATAGACAGACCATCATTGGGACAAGGAATGGGGATATTTTTAGATTGATTTTATAACTATTATATCCCCATGATGATGAGGGATGATAGAGCCTAGGAGTTCATGCTTATGTAGTAGGGATCAATGTTAGTGATGGAATAATCTTCACATTACACTATGCTAGAGTGATTCACACATATTCTAATGTGTTGTGATACATCGAGGGATATTCGATTTGAGGATAGTCTCACGTATGACATCCAAACATAGGTGAATTTTTTCAGGTTGAATTCCATATATGCTTTCATAATCCAAGTTCTGATTACAGAGCATAATCTTCAGAAACATAGAGGTGCAAACTAGGGCAGTTCATCACCATGATTTTGTACTACCGTGATTGGGAGAAAGAAGCATCGGATGAAGCTTTATCATGGCTATACGTGAATCCAAAATGTTTCTTCTGGTATCCAGGTGAGGTGTTATCAGTGTGGTAGAGCTAGGGGTGTGAGACTATAGTACTTGATGGAACCATTCATGTGCCGACCTTTCATAAGGATGGGCCATCTATAGTGATAATGTTGGAAATTTCCACCAGTAACTAGTGACAGAGGTAATTCGTTGACTCCACATTCAAGAGAAGGGTCAGCAGCCTCTCACTAGTTAGAGAATTGGAATACATCAGACACATCAGGTGGAGGTGGTATTCATGGATGAGGTATCCAGACTCCAATTTTTAAGGAAAATATATTGGATTAGCTCAGGTCATCCATATAGTGTCATAGGGCCATGGTACAGGATATAAATTTTAAGTGTTGCAGACACAACAAGAGCAAGATCTTGGACTATCTACTGTGAAAAGTACTATTCTTGTCACCCCAGTTTTATCTTCATCACTATTTGAAATAATGAAATCCCATGGTTTAATATCTATGTATCCTATGGAGATCCTTGGTCTCTATGTTTTTTCATATGATGATTTTATGACACTAGACACTCTATTAAAGATATGGACGTAGTGTCTGCACTAGTGTATGGAGTTCCCCCTTGAGGTTGGTGCATGTCAATTATTTGGGAATCTCTATGTATTATTGATGAACATATTTTATTTCATCCTTAGAATGGATTTTTATATGTCCTTTCATGACTTTTTTTAGTTTCTATCATTGTAGGGTGAGGTTCATGTCCCAAAAGGGTAGATCGTTTTAATAAAAGGTTAAATGGGATATCCAGGCGATATGAGCTAGAACTGAGCATCACAGGTTGAGGATGATGATAGAACAGATTTCCAGTTTATATTTGGATTACTAGGGAACACGCCATATTGGTTTCCCCCTAGTGCTTTACCATTTAATGGATGTTTTCTTGGATGAATTTTCTGGCCTAACTCTAGTAAGAGAGTTTGAGTTATCTATAGAGGTAGTTCCAGGTGTTGTATGATTATCCATTCCTCTATATAGGATAGATATTATGGAGCTGTAGGAGATTAAATGGAATCTAGAGGATTTAGTGGAAAACAGGATTATTTGACGTCGTACATCTTCATGGGGTTCGCCAGTCCTTTTTGCGATAAAGCTGAACCATACCCTCAAGCTATGTGTTGAGTATTGGAAATTGAACCAGATGACCAATAAAAAATTTAAATCCCTTGTAATGGTTAAAGGACATGTTTGATTAGATTTGAGGGGAATAGGTGTTCTCAAAAATCGACAAAAGGTTATGATATCATAAGGTATGGGTTCAATCATCATACATACCTTGTATCGTGTTTCATAGCTGGTATGGTCTATATGAGTATCTAGTTATATTGTATAGTATCATGAATGTGCCCGTGGTTTATGGAACTAATGAATGGAGTGTTCCATCCATACATGGATTTATATGTGGCAGTTTCCATGGATGATATCTTGGTGTATTCTCATTACCAACATGAACATGTAACCCATATTGTGATTGTTTAGAGTACACTGAGAGATCCTCTTTTATATACTAAGCTCACAAAGTGCCACTTCTAGATGGACCATATTTACTTCCTGGGTCCCATCACCTCGGAGATAGTAGTTTCAGTGGACCTAAAGAAAGTGATATTGGTAGATATCTGGGATCATCACATGAACCACTTTGAGGAGATCAGTTTTCTAGGGTTTTCTGGTTACTACATGTGTTTTGTACATTTCCTATCATGCTTAGAAACACGGATGAAGGTCCTAAAAAAGAATTTTGTGATGTATGTATGGTGAAATTATTGTGAGACATCCTTTCAAGATCTAAATGGGAGATTATCTTCTACATTGATATTGGTTTTACTAATTCTATGCATGAGTAACACTGTGTACTATGATTCATTAGGTATCGGGCAAGAAGCAGTGCTTATGAAGGGGGATCGAGTCATTGTGTAAGGGTATCAGTATTAGAGGACACATGAGAAGAACTATCTGACACATGGTCTCTAGTAAGCTGAGGTTGTTCATGCCTTATGCTATTGGAGAGATTACTTATTTGGGAAGTGTTTTGTGTGGTACATGAAAAATAAATTATCAGTTACATATATACTCAACATGATTAAAATATGAGGCTACGAAGGTGGCTGGAATAACATCACACTTTTGACTTTGTGCTTTCCTATAAGCCTGTAAAAGGAAATGTAGTGGCTGAGTCACTGAGCAAGAGTAATCTGATGCAGGTAGTGAAGGAGGCTAATATCGAGTGACATCATATGGAGCTGTTCTCTGACATGTGCTTTGAGATACATGACAGTCAGGTAAAGACATTCCTATTTTAGGAAAATTGAAATTTTTCGGAGATTTATTTGGCTATGGAGGTGGTTTAAACAGGCACCATATGCTTTTTTAGCGGTTTCTGAATAATGCTGCTAAATTGCATGTCAGGAAACTATTTATAGAAATTAAAGCAGTTTAGCGGTGGTTTATGGGAACCTTCGTAGTAGGCGCATTTTCCCAACGGTTATATTGTATCTCACAGGGGTTTCTCAGGGTAGGTGGATTGCTTATTTCAATGGTAGTTTTAACCACTGCTAAAAAGGAATTCCCAGCTGGGAAAAACCACTGTGACAACCAATATTACCACCGTGAAAATGAATGGAAGATGGGGCACTATAGCAGTGGTTAAAACTGCCACTAATATTAAGACATTAGTGGTGGTTAAAACTGATTCTAATAGAAAAATATCAGCATTAAGTGGCAGTTAAAATCACCACTAAATGTACCACTTATAGTTAGGAGTAGTTAGAACTGAAACTAAAGAGAATATTTAGAGAGAAAAAAAGAACCAGTTTTTGGAGCCCCTATACCAGCGCTCTGAAAAAAACCATACTAAGGATACCAAAACACCAACAGCATACATACTATAGTCAATATAAAAAAGATTCTTAACTAAGAACAACCAAATTCATAGTTCAGTGAGTAAAGGAATGAAAATAAAATTATTAAATTGAATAATCCTAGTATCCAATAAAATTTAGTGGTGAATTTTTGTATTTAAAATTGACCATTGTATACTCATATGTACTAGTTGATCCTTGATTGGATGTTCCCATGTTTTGTGCAACGTATATGGTCACCCATTGGGTGATCTAGGTGAAATGGGAGAATATGAATTTTTTTCTAAAGTTGGTACTCCCACATATCTTCCGGAATTGTTCTAGAATGTAATATCTTTTAATATATGATTAATTGATAGAAACCAAGGAATCCCTTAGGTGTTTGGACCACTTATAGTTGGAATTTCTAAAGTGGGAAATTTATTAGATTAACATGTCCCCATCTAAGTGACTCCCTTGAGATTATATATTGGTTTCCCATTTTTTTAATGAATTGAATGAGTTAAATGCAACTGAAAATGTGAAATGGATAATTAACGATTGGATCATTTCTTAAAATAAATCAATTAGTTTTATATGTAATGAACCCATGTAATTGTAATTCCATGCTCTTGATTAATGATTTATAAAATGCGTCATACAAACTATAATATTTTAAATTGGAATTGAACATGGATAATGACATGAATAAGAGATTATTCTTTATCAATTATCTCACAAATGGTTATGTATTTATTATTTTTATGGTTTATATTGACGATATGGATTTGACGTAATTCCCCTTTCTAGTTATATTTAATATATGCCTTTATAGATGATGTGGTATGATGGTATAAAATTGTTGGGAAAGGGGATATCACAATTCCTTACATCAAGTGTTGAGCATGGTGTATCACAAAAATTATAGTATATATGTATTGTGATTTTCTCACCACATTCCATGACTAGAATTTTGAACTGATGGAACAATCAACATCCCATGTGTTGTGTCATGGTTTCTCTCACTCTATTGGGATATAGGGCATGTACCCAATTACATGAACACATAGGCTCGTTATACTGGTTCGGGATGTCTAAATTATTCCATGGTCTATTCATAAATATTATTATAAGTATATGGATACAGAAATCTTCATATACCTTGACACAATAGGTGGAAGAAATATATATAAACTATATATATTACTAATTTATTTATAGTAACTATTTATATTTCTATTCCGTCTATGTGTGGACAAATTTAAACCCTCTTACAGTCCTATAGGAACATGATTGGGTGGTTATTTATTTATTCCTCAGTTTCTCAAAAGATGTGGGTTGTAGTATGTTTGTGGTAGACACATTATCCTCAGAATAATGTTGTGGTAATATTATCTTTGGATTAATTTATGTTGGTGTTCCATGTGGAATTATTATAAATGAAACATAACATAGGAATTAGGTAAAATCATCTCTTTCTTGGGTTATTCCATGTGGAATTATTATACATGACACTAAAGATAGACTAAAGGTAAAATCATCCCTCCCATGGATAAAGGTTCTAAATTATTTGAGAGTGATAGATCTAGTTCAAGTATCATATTTGTTTCCCTCATTTGATTTCTTTGTAAAAGGAGTCTTTAGTGTGGTTTCATTAGAAAGAAGGTTAACTGGATCCTCATATATTGTTTCTCCCATTAGGCATCCTAGTTGTTTTGATGTGATGAATATAATAGAAGTGATCAGGCCCATTCATTCAAAGGGAAGAGTGTCTCGTGAATGGGGTTGATATATTCTATCAAGGAATATGGATGCTTATAATAAATTATTTGTGATAGGGTATTTGATGTTATGAATGGAAAGTAACTGATCATGTAGTATATTTAATATTTCTCAATGGAAGAGGGTTCTACAGAATCTACTGGGAGTTTTCCATCGGCATGTCCTGCATACTGAGATAATAGACACTTTCATTCACATTGTCTGACTGTTCTTAGAGGAATCTTTGGAAATGGTGGGAAAACCCCATTTTAGACAGTGTACCAAAATTCCCCCTAATATCGTAACAGTATATGTGGATTCCAAATATATTTGAAAATATTGGATACTAAGATTATGCCACACTAAATTGTGGTCTATCTTAAACATGTTAGTGTGACACACATTCTCATCCCTATGGATTGATACAAGATCATAACTAAGAAGTACTTCATTGAAATGGAAATTTAGTGGTAAATGCAATGGTCTAGAAATTATAGGATATGTTATTATAATTAAAAAAATTTATTTATGAAAAATGAATAAAAAAAATGAATAATCACATTAAGGAGTCGATATATATATTCCCTACCACACTCGAGAAATCAAAACATAAAGGAAAAATCAGAAATCAGCAAAATAAATAAAAGGATACATGAGAAATCATGAAAATGTTAGTTCCTAAAAATATTTGGAGGAAAATATGTGCCACATATGATACATATGAAAACCTACTATCAATATTTTTTCACATTTCAACAACAGTACTAATCATTTTCTGATGATGAATAGCTATTGTCACCCTCTCCACCTCAATATCCACATCCTGGTACCACCTGTACGAACATTATATTGAAAGTTAAATAGTGTGTCATATTTATATTTAAACTTAAAACCAGTAAAAGTTTAAAAAATATATTATTCTAAATTTATGTGATTTACCTACTCATCAGCAGTCGAATCAATACCCCTGGGGGGATATCTGTGCATTTGTTGACGTATATCAGTCAACGCTTTCTGCAAAGCAGATTTATGAGCCCCTAGGCCTAGAACTGTTTTTTGTAGGGAAAAACTCTCTCTATAGGAATCTATGGGTATGGACTGAATTTAACCTGAAGTAGAAGTAGCTGCTATCCTCGATGGCATACCAATGATTGTAGATGGTACGGGTCTCAAACCCATCCCGCACAATCACCCTAGATTCTCCATCTGAAGGACATTAGCAACAGGGTCATCCTAGGAGACTGAGTAGGACTTCCAAGGATTGGAATCCCTTATTTCTATAATTTTTACCAATAAATCAAATATTAATATATATTAACATAGTTAAAACTGATAATAAGTTATTATAATGAAATAATGTGTTCATACCCCAACATCCTTGGTAGTCTCATTAAAAAGACATCAATCAGATTTTTTGTAAACATCCAAACACACTTCAGTTCGGGATGCTTCGTGCCCAAAACACTGTTAATGCATTAATAAATGATAAATCAATAGTTTAATATAATAAATAGAAAATATTTTCATATAAATATTTAAACTAATGAAAATAATACCTTGGTCGTTCGGCTTATAGAAACATTTTTGGACCCCGTAGCATCTGGGATGACTTTCTATTCCCTGATTAATATATTATTTCTTGAGAGATCCAGAAATAAATGAAATTAAATTTAATATAAATGTATTTAAAGTCATTCCTCTTCATATACATTTATAAATCTAAAATGAGGTTAACAAAAAAATATGTAATTAAATACCATCTGATTCTCATCATGATGTATGTCAACAAACATTCCACAGTTATTTGGGTACCCCATTGGGTAGCTTCTCATACATTTTTTTGGATGGTCAACGAAGTATCGTTGACATCGCTCAACAATATCCATTTGAAGTCTTTTCATTTATTACCATGATTTTCTAGTGTCCACTTTTGTGCTATCACATCGTCAACAGTTAAGTGGAAAAACATCTGTATAAAGAAATTCATTTTGAGCATATTAATAACATGTCATTCAATTACACCATAATGTATTAAAATTACTATTATTTTGGAATCAAAAACATCATTTTTTCAACATGGAGGCATATGTATCCAATAATCATATGAAATAAGAAGGGAAATGGGATCCTTTACCAGTTGGCCTATAATTTGTCCAAGTAATCCCACGACGAAATCCATAGGGACCCCATATAAATCAAATGAGAAACTATCTTCTATCCATTCATATTCCACACATCTTTACTTTTTATATTTTTCTCCATAGTTGGATTTTTCTCATCTTTAATGAACAAACAATTAGTATAAAAAATTCCAATAAATTTATTTATATTAAAATTTGTACTTATAAAATTGACCCTCCAGTATGCCCATGATGAAGTAGAAGTGGCACGCTGCCCCCCGCAACTGAGGCTATGGAACTGGGAGTCGACGAGTCAGCTTCTAAATGGATGCTCACAGAGTGTGTGAGAGATGGTGTAGGGGGAGATGGTGTTGGGGGCAGGCAGCTGGTGGCTCTGATGACGTAGGGAGGGAGACAAATGGATCATCATCAGTCACATTAGTGGATAAAATAGTGTATCGCTTCCTCCATTGTAATCCTATAATTTAATCAAATAAATTTAAGTTCAGAACAAATATATAAAAAAATATGTAGAAAAATATTTAAAAATGATAATAGATGCCCAGTACTAACATTGAAAATTCGCATAACAATTATATTGAATGACTACACAAATTAAATAAGTGGATTCTTAATGAATAAATAACTATACATACAATCATTTTCCCCTTCAATCATGTTTGTATCCTGCTTCATTACTTCATCTGATTCATTCATTCATACTAGACTATTATTTTCAATATCATGATAGACAAATAATTACGCTTCTTGTTGTTGATTAGATTCAATTTCAGAGGTCAAATCTTCCACTTCATCACCTATATCATACAAATATATATTTATTACGTGAGAAACTACACTCCACCATTCATCCACAACATCATTAAATTAATATACCATTTTTTCTTGCATTGATAAGATATTGGGATCATGCAGTTCATGATCACCAACATCCATCAAGAAATAGAAGATCACAGAATTAAATTGCAAGGAATCTCTTTTAACACATATGATAATATCGACCCAATTGCATTTTAATAAAACAAATGAGAAATTCCCATGCAAGTTTAATTAAATAATATCAGTCATCTTTCTATAGTATTTCACTTCAGCAAATGTAAATTTACCAATATTTTTTTTTGAAACCCCGTTCTCGATAGACAATGAAATCTAAATCCATTCATGTTGTATGTGTCAAAATATCTAACTTGTTTTAGAGAACCTCATGCAAGAAACATCAAATCTTATGACAAATATTCTAGAGTATCATTATTCATGATAAAAAAAAAGAAATATAAATTATTAGATTTACAAAATATATGTGTCGAACTAATATTTGTATTAATTGTAATATATATGAACTTACACATTGTTCAAACCATCCCACTAGCTCTTTATTAACAACATTAATTATATCATTCTCATTTCATGTTCAACCTCTGAGTTATCTCTTCGTTTGTATCCCGAACTCTTAAATAATTGGATCTACAATTTCACTATTCAGAAAAACATATCTATGTACCTGTAATAATTCCAATTCTGTTAGTGTCACATTTGAGGTCCTCCCAACTGATCGGTCAATAGCCGAAAATATTTTTGATTTATGATGTATTTTAGAATGATTTGATGTGTCTTCAACATGTCAAACTCGATTAAATATTTCTCAATATCATTAAATTATATAGAACAAAATGTAAGACACTCCTTTCCCAAAAAGACATCAGTAATAGAGAACTCTGGTTGAGCTTTATTTCTCAGGTATGATTTCAAATGGCCAAGATTTCATTGAAATAAAATAAGCATAATTTTGCATTTAATTAAGTTCCCAGAATTTTTTACATAACTAAAAAGCATATAAATAAAGTACCTCTCAATTGAATACATCCATCGATAATGAGTGGGGCCTCTTAATTTAGGTTCCCCAACCAAATTCACAGTTAAATGCATCAAGACAGTAAATAATGACAGAGTAAAGATCATCTCCATTGCACAAAGGGTCAATAAAAACCTCTCCTATAAGATATCAAGATGAAATGGATGTCGATATTTCTCACATTGTGGTTTGAAAAATGTTCATAATTGGAGTAAAACAGCAGTATGTTTTTCATGTAACAATGTATGCAATGCCAATGATAGTAACTGTTCTAACAAAATATTTGAATGGTGACTTTTCAATCCTTGTAACATATGATTCTTCTAGTCAACACACCTCATGATGTTACTTGTATACCCATCAGATACCTTCACATTCTTTAAAAATCAAATGAATGTATCTTTATCCATATTTTTCATTGCAAAAATATCCGGAGCATACTTTTCAACCTCATCTAGCCAGACATCACGTTTTATGTTCATTACTTATAAGTATTTCCAAGCATTCAGATGATCCTTCAACTTTCCATGCTCATCAAATAATGTGAAAATCAAATTGTCACAAACATTATTCTAAATATGTATCACATCAAGATTATTCTTCAACAAATTAAATTCCCAATAATTTTTTTTGGAAAAATAGAATTTTTTCTTCCATTGTTGCATTCTGATTTCACATGGAGATGCACTTCACACCCATTTCCCGCAATAAATCAAATGATGAACCTTACCAAATTTTGTTTCAACATTTTTAAATTGTGTCAGTATTTCAGAACAACTTAAAAACATTTGAGGCGGTCTACGATCAATGAAGTTGTTAAATTTTTATATGTTCAGCCGAAATCTATGAGATGCATCGTGAAATATTCGATGGAAAAAAGAAGCAACATTTTCTACTATGAGGAAGCTGTTTGAGCTCAAAATCAATGTTACTAATAGGACAATCCAAACCCATGTAAATGTTTCAACCCGATAAATTCTCAAGCCTGGAGAAGTCACTAATGGTCTACATTAATGAAGCATGCATTATGAACAATGTTTTAGAAGGAGCATCAAATGTCTTAACACCGTTACTCCATATCTCTTATAATTATTCAATCAAAGGATGCAATTATACATCAATATCATTTCCAAGAATTTGATTCTAGGAATTATATTAGAAATGAAAAAAGATAATTGTTGCATACACATCCATGGAGACAGATTGTAAGGGATCAAAACAACTGGCCAAATTCTATAACTGGTACTAAAATGTCCCAAATGGGTTGAATCCATCATCAACCAATCATATCGAACATTCCTTGGATCAGCTGAAAAATATGGACATAGTGAATCAAATATCTTACATGCTTGTGATTCTCATGGATGTCTCATTAACCCATAATTGTCATTATCTACAAAATTACACTTCATGTGTTCGGTGGATTTTGATGACATGAATAATCTTAGAAATCGTGTCTTTAATGGAATGTAATGGAAAACCTTTTTATGTGTGTTCTCTTTCATCTTCTTCATGAAAGTATGTTGATTCTGACTTCCAACATCTCCCATTTACATTTATCTAGAAGAATAATATTTTTTTTAATTCTGTATACATGAATCCTCTCGCCAATAAAGCATAATGACATTGGGAAACACATGTATTTTTGTTTAATTCAGTCCAAGTCTATTAACAACTTTTTTAATATCATAAAAAGGCTCGGGGATTGTTGCTTCTAGAAATGGATCACGCAATAGTTCCAATATAATGGATATTTCCTTATTTGTAATTCCATATAGACATTTGATATTGTACAACTTCATTAGAAAAGAAAGCATTGAATATTTCTTACATCCACTATACATCTATAGATTTCCATCGTCAACTAAATCATGAAACATATATTCCTCGTTGATGTTTTCTCTTACATTTGTCTCCAGAGAATCAAGAGGAGGATCCAATGATATGTAACAATCTCGATCTAGTTGTGTTACAGTCTCAAAAACATAAATTATCACGTTGAAATTTTGAACACCCTTATCTAGTTGTTCTGTTATGTTTTGATGTTGACAGCGATGTCTTGTAGTGCCGAATATGAGGTTTTTAATTTCATTTTCCATTGTAGATGAAGTTGGGAGATCATTATGTGGATTAATATCAGTTCTCAACCTTTCTGTAATGTTCGATTATCCCATCCAAATCCAACACAAATACTGATCAGGGAATTAATTTTATATTAAATGTTCATAAAATTCATCTCTCTTCAACCATATTCTAAATTTACATTTAAGATGTGGACATCTTATTCTCCATTATATATATTGATTGAAAATTATATAATCTAAAAACTCCTTCAAATCCTTAAAGTACTGAGGTGTGTTCCTCTGTAATGTGATCCATCTTTTATCCATGTATATCACAATGTGCCAACATAATATAAAAAAAATAACAAAAAACAATTACTACGAAATAGGGAAGGTGATTCATATATACTACTTGAAAAAATATATAAATATGTAACATAAGGATTTCTAATCTAAATACATATGGTAAATCACCCAAAAAAACCAAAGAATGATAATTAAAAAGATCCTTAAAAGAAGATGAGAACAAGGATCCCATCCTTTTAGTTTTTTTTATGTTGTGCTCCACAAAAATAGATGGGCAAACTATTGATTCCATAATGTTGATATCACTAAGGTAAGTTATTGATAAATCATATAATAGTTGAATAAAAGTTAGGAATATGAAATGGAAACAAACTCTTACATTAATTTGGAACATTATTTAACTAGATAGTTAAGTATACAATGTATATTTGACCCATTTGTGGGTAGGTATAAGTGGAATAACAAGGATTTGAAAAATACATATCTTCTTTGAAATATGGAGGTTGGGATGTCTTATTTGTTTCTCTTGGTCCTAGTTTGGAATGTCTCGGCATGGTAGTGAGGAAAATAATGGGATATTTTTGTTGATGAAATTGTTGTTAATGTTATAATACAAGTTTAAGATATAACCTTCTCATTGAATCCATGATGGTGATTCCAGTGGATCATATAATCTTAGATGATTCTAGATCATACCAATTGTTAAATTATCAATTTGGGTGGAGAATGTTATATGTCAAGTGTATTTTTCTATTTTTTCATAGTGTGTGTGAGTTAAGTAGTGATTTTTCTCACTCAAATAGGTAAATTAGGATTATTTTGCAAGAAATCATAAAAAGAGAAATGAGTTATTGTTCACTGGTCCAAACCCATCTCACTTAAACCACTCTATACCCAAGACCATCACATGATGGTCTTGAGCATATTTTATTCCATCATAAAACAACTATACCTTCATTGTCATTCTATTCACCAAATTTGGTCCAAGATTAATTAACTCTCTAACCTCATTCAAACACAATAGAGAAATGTAAGAAAAATCATATGATTCTTTAATTGGAGTTTTACCACTGGTTAATCAATATTTATTATCATACTAAAACTCAACCAAAGGGAAATGATTCACCAAAGAACCTATAAAATCATGAATAAACATCTTTGATACAACCATTATAATTTGGATCATTCTCACTATCTAACCATCCATCCATGGATGAAAAGTACTGCTATGAAAAAATAATGAAAAAAGTCAGCTACAAAATCATCTACAATTGGGAGGTAAATTAAGATCATGATCATAGATGGCCATTATTGAAACCAAATGAATCCACAACTCAATGGGATCCTATAAATAGAAGAACCTACCACAACAATCATGATTGAAGATAAAGAAGTATGATTCAACCATATTTAATGTTCCATAATGTGGTGATTGGGGATAATGTTTTATTTTTTAGGGAGTTACATTGATTAATATAGTTAATTGTGATTAAAATAAAGCATAATAATATAATTATTTTTATATAATTATTCATTATATGGAGTTTTATATTGTTGTTGTTTTCATTATGTGGAGTTAATTAATCGACTTTCTCATCAAGAAGTTGATATCATCTGGCCTTAAAAAATGAGTCCACAAAAACATCGAGATCGACGCCACATAAGTTGTGGGATTAAATAAGTTAAAAAATTTAGCTTTTTTATAATAATCTAGAAGGGAAATACAATTAAATAAACCATTATCCATTGAAGTAGTCTATGTAGAATAAAGAAAAGGGAGTTTCACATGGGTGACCATTGATCAAAAAGATAATAATTATTAACTAAGTGTTCCTTGGAATGTATTGGCCATAAATAATATATATATATATATATATTTAATAGAAAAATTATTTGATAGGGAATTATTTTGTATTGAAACTTCATCATGTGTGTTCAATTTAAATTAAACCTAGTTCATGTGAAAATATTAAATAAAACCTTATGTTATTCTGTGCATTAAAGTCTATAATTGTTATTGAAATTCCATGTAAATGATAAGAAAGTGCTAGATTAATCATGATCTGGCTCACACGAGAATATTATTTCATGACTGGTGAGGGATAAATATTTAATGTAATGTAAAAATAAATTTGTAAAGAACCTTGATTCCCCACCCCACCTTTAAAAACATCACATAGGGTTCCACAATACTCTTATCAAACCAGAAGAGTCCAAACAACTTTTCACACACTATTTTATGCTCATCAACTACTATATTAGTCATCCATGATTATTTTCACATACCAAGATTTTGAATATTAGAGGATTTTTATTTTTTCATTTTTATATCATATTATAATCAATTTTAAAGTTCATGAGGGATTCTATTATGTTTATAATATCCATTTATTATCAAAAAACACTAAAATGTGTATGATTATATAATTTTTCATTATCTTATATCCTCTTATACAAGAATATTTTAAGTTTACTAATTACCATTATTATTATAGTTAAAATTATTTTTAATAGAATAGAGAATATGTTTTATCATTTCCTTATATAAAACATGTATCATTTGTAGTGGTGGAATAAACACTCCCACTATGCTATGAATTAGAATACTTATATGTAATAGGTCATCTACATTGGGATGGGATAAAATTACAATTGTAATTTTTTAAGAGTGACAACAATTATTATTAGGTGGAAAAGTGAGAATATTTGAATGTGTAATAGATGGTCAATTTTGATTATAGATCACCTAATATAAGTTGGAAAATAAGAAGTTAGCTCCACCAGAAGTGGTAAAAACTTATAGTGAAGGATACTACTTATAGCAAACATAAATCATCTCATTTTATATACTATTTTGATTGACTATCGACCAATAGTTCGTTGGAATTCCCACTCAACATATTCCACGACCATTTTAGGTAAGTGCATAGTCAACATATGGATTCCTATCAAGACACAACTAGAAGCATTTTGTTTACCACTCATTGATGTGAAATTTTACCACTTCATTTCTCATATTTGGTGCCCATATAAGGTATCTCAAGCATTATTGGTGTGGTTTTCCACATTCTTTTTGGGTGTCACTCCATACATATCCCTCTCTAAGTTAGAAATTATCTCTCTAAAAAGATAAACATTTTCTCAACTCTTGATCATTTAGTACATTCAAAAATAAAATAATAATTATAGAAAATATAAAAAATGCTAAACTGAAATTTATCTCTCCATTGTTGAATAGAACACACAAACATCCACTTTCTCCTTTAAAATAATCGTTAATGTGAGGGGTTGGATTAAATTTAAATCATAAATGATAGTGGGAGGAAAAGAACTAAAATATATTAAAATTTTATATATTATGAACATCATAATATACTAAAACATCAAATACCAAATTATTGTCCTTGGATAAATCCAATTCACAATCCAAATTATTTCTTTCTTGAATCAACACATATGTATTATTTAATGAGTTCTGGTGATGAGTATGAAACAAAAATTTTTAAATTTTTTTAAAATTATTTTCATGTATAATTTGAACTTTTGAATCCATACCTGGGAGGCAAGCTAGGGCTTCGGCAGATCGGTGTAGAAGCTCGCTGATGGGCGGTGGAGCGTGCTAATGGCTGACACGGTCACAAGCAACAGAGGTGGGGATCAGATCTAGGGTTCGGATCGGGAGGAGAATATGGTGTCCCAGGGGTCAAGGGGAGAATGGGGGTTGGGTTCGGGTGGGGGGGGGGGGGAGCATCGCCACTGTAAAAAAATTGGGTGTTTAGTGATGATTTTTAATAAACCCCCGCTAAACCCTTTAAAAAAAGGTTTAGCTGTGGTTTACAAAAATTAATCTAAAACTCCAATGCTAAAAGTAATGTATGTTTTAGTTTCCTTTCTTCATAATCTGTGACTTCTACCATAGTAGATAGGGTGAGGATATGATAGTTATCCAATTCTAAGGCCATAGTCTTGTGGGAGACTATATATGGTGATGATCCACCACCTGGTTGGATGGTAGGTGATGATGATATCATACATAACCATGGACGTGTCATCGTTATAGTAAAATTATTTGAGGAGTTGATGTGGGGGTTTCATGCTCTAGCTTGGGTAGTGCATCACGGAGTTACCAAGATGTACCATGACTAGTTGTGTCAGTACTAGTGGTCGTAAATGAAGAAAGATGTGGATTTCTTTATGAGGTGTTCCACCTGTCAGTAGGTAAAGGCAGAACATCAGGGGCTAGTTGGAATTTTACCATAGTAACCAATTCTAGAGTGGATATGATTTGAAGTCGTGATGTATATTGTGATGGGTTTACTAATGTTTCCTCGAGGAAATGGTACAGTGTCTGTGTTGGTCGATAGACTTATTAAGGTCTCCCATTTCATTCTGATCAAGGGGACTTTCTATGTGGATGAGATTGGGAAGATGTATATTTGTGAGGTAGTAAAAATTCATGGGGTCCCTTATTTGATCATTTTATGTAGGTATAACCACTTTATGTCTCATTTATAATAGTGTTTTTAGAAGGAAATTTGTAAATTGGTTGTTCTGAGTAGATCATACCACCCTCATAAAGATGGCCAGCTAGATTGTACGATATAGGTGTTGTATGTCATGCTATGAGTATACATCCTTGTCTTCGTGGGGTCTTAGGTGAAGCGTATTACCCTAGCTGAAATTTAATATAATAAATGTTTCCATACAACTATAGAGACGGAAAATTATGAGGATTTGTATGGGTGGCCATGATGATCACCCATGTGATGGCTGGAGGCGGGTGAGACAATTTTACTGGGACCACGTCTCGTGCAAGAGACTTATGAGCAGGTCTAATCGATTCAAAATTGGATATCTACTGGGCAGTATCTTCAGAAATCTTATTTCGATCGCTAAAGAAGATCATTAGAGTTTTTGGTCAGGGATCGAGTTCTCTTGCATGTTGCACCTAGATTGGGACATAGGAGAATCAAGATATTGGGTAAGCATTCACAGAGATAAATCAGCTCGTTTGAGATTATATAGGGTTCACATTGATTTCCTGTTGAATATAGTTACCTTAGAGGTACGTGGATAGGAACTCTATATTCCATGTTTCTCATATATGACACTACTTTTCAGACTTGTCTCACACCTTTCAACATGATGAATTGTAGTTGCTGGAAGATTCCTCCTTTGAAGGGCATATCATTCGATTTGTGTATCATAGCATGAAGGTTATATGTGGCTAGTGTGTTCTATGGGTACAGGTGCTATATATGCAAGACCGGGTATAGGACGAGACATGGGAGATGGAGGCTGACGTATGGTTATAGTGGAATGAGTTGTTCTAAGATTTTGTTTCCTCACCCTTTAAATATAAATTCAGCGACGAATTGCTTTAAAGATAGACTTTTACAAGAAACATGTTATTCCATTTATGTATGGATCATTACATTTGAGTTTTTACTTAACTAAATGTGGGAAAATAGTTCGTGGGTCTAGCTTCTAGCCTGGTACATGAGGTGACTATTAACTACACATCGTGTACTTATAGGTACACGCTGTGTATAAAAGGTTTCATACCATGTACTCCCGGTACATAGCCACGTAATGGTTGGGCCAGAATTTGTATGGGAACAGCGTGTAGTCTCAGGTAAAAAATGTGTACTTTCTAATTGATTATTATGTTGGGAAGTACTTCATTTTTTTAGACGTAAACAAACAAACCCCATTCAATGATATTTTCACCCAAGAAAATTTATACTGGATTTTGCCTCCCATTTCATCACTTGATCTCTGATTTGAACATCATTAGATCCATTGGAATCCAATTGGTGAGCAGTAAATTCCTTTGGAGAGTTTCAACTAGATTTTTTATATTCTTTTAGTTGTCAGGGGTTGATAATTGTTTTTAATTTTTTAGATCTACCCGTTTTTAGGTCAAATAAATGCTCGATGTTGAACGAGGAGAGTCATACTAAGATGATGTAGGTTGTCTTGTAACATTAGATCAATTTGGAGTTGATTATTTATGTTTTATTTCTATTTTCTCATGTTTAGGGTGTAATATTTAATGGAAATTTAACCTTGTTGCTTCATAATGAAAATTGGTTCATAAATTTAATTAATTTAAGCATGTTGAGTTTGTTGGTTTCATTAAGGGACACCTTGTGGGTGTGTTCCATTGGAGTAACAATTTATGGCCATTTGGTTGACGTTGCTTATGAGGCATGCTTTGTTTTCCCTTACTTTTTTTGTTAATTATGAATTAATTTTATAATGGAATTTAAATTTTTTAAAATTGCTATTGTCTTGATTAACGGGTTTGGTATTACTAATTTCCCATTTACCCAATGATATCTTGATTGTTGTCTAAGACTTTTTATATATTAATTCACTTGTTTCGTGATATGTATGTTTCCCACAAGAGTGGTTATATGATAATGATATTATAGTGTAATTTACATGTGTTTATTGATATGCTAAAATGATGATATACTGAGCATATCCTTGATGGATTTGTAATTTCTATGGGCGACATTTTTACACACCAGTGGGAGAGGAGTTGTTACTTCTGTGGGTGAGGAGTTGTTATGACTCTATGTGAAGACTCATTATGCCTGAGGGAAAGGATTTGGTTATGCCTATGAGTAGTGTTTTACTATGAATGTAAGCAAGATTCTGATTAGATTATTTATATGGAATGACATATTAAATGTCTTCTAAGCCAGGGCACAAGCTTAGATTCAGTCTTTACTTTATTTGTTTCGATATCCGTTAGATGTATCAGTTGATTATTCATTATATGGGTTATTTATAAGATTATAATAGATATCGAGCGATTTATAATTTATTATAATTAAATTTTTCAACTGAACATAATGGATTGAAATAGAAAACATGACATGTAGGATTTTTTACTTTTGAATTCTTCTTAGTTTACTTATTTTCTATTTTGAAAACTACCTTATGCATATACACACTGATAGATAAGAAAATATCCTTGGTGGTTTCATACTGGTATTTATTTCTCACATCATATTTGGGTCATGACTTTAAACCCGAAAAGGTTTTATTGTTGCAAGTGTTGATATGGACAAAATCTTTTCTACAGGTACTCGAGATGCTGTTTATGAGCAGCAGAGAATCAGACCGAGTCATGGCTTGCGATTCTTCTTAGTTTCCTTTGTTTATTTTTCTTTTTGAATGTAAATTTGGGTTTCCTACTATGTTCCTTATTTATCTTCATTCCTAGAACATGTGACATTATGCATCATCTTTTGTATTAAATGATTCATTGTTATTTGTCTTATTTGTCTTCAAATATTTATTTCTGTTATATGTTTTTTACTGCTTCTGCTATTGAATATTATTATTCAATTGTGTTACACTCTTCCAATAAGGAAATAGTTTCCCAACCATAACACCCTAGTCCCTAATTGCTAGTTGGTTGACTTTGGCATTTGGGGAAATGTGTTTGAGGACATGGGGCCAACTTGGTGTGGGGAAGCAGTTGATTGGCATCTACATCCAGGATGTTCCAATAGGAATGCATAGAGTGGTTATTTAAATAGTCTAGTAATATTATCATATCCATATTGAGTAGTTGATAAATCGTGAATGATAGGTTGATGATAAAAACCTTATTAGGTTGTTTTTTTGTAGTTCTAGTGACAGATATCACTCATATTTCATAATAATCCATTACATATGAAATCATAATATTCACATGATGTAGTGGTATGGATAATATATCTTTCAAAAACCCCTATTACATTTATGGTTGAGAAAAATACAAAATTATTATTATTGGAATAACATGTTGATAGTAGGGTCTTGTCATCTAGATCTGTGACTAGGTTACACTTTCTAGTATATAGACTATAAGGCCCCAACCTTAAACCTTACTTAATCTTGAGTTATTACAAGATTACACATTGAGGATCTTTTCAGGATTAGAGTTTTGGATAATTAGATCATAAAACTTACATTACATTCCACATTTAAAAAAAGTGGTTACATAAAAGATAGTATTAATTTTTTCCATCAACGGAAACATATTTAAAATAAAACATGGATCCTTTCTTGACACTTCCTTGACACTATCATCATATCTCGTACCCTTCCCTTGACATGTGAAAAACATTTGAAAAACATGGGTTGAGCATAAAAATCTCAGTAAGGGATATAAAAATAAGGAAAGGAAACATGAGTACATGTATACCCAAGAGTCAATGAAATCATGATCTACTCATTAAACATAAGCACATTAACATACCTCATCAAATCATGATTAAATCATAGAAATCAGAAGACATAAAGGTAACTTGAGGCATTCATAACATTCTTACGTAGGGAGTAACCCTCTTGGTTACGTTTGGAATACCCATCACAGTAAATTACCTAAATCTGTTCGGAGAAACCTTAACGTTTAACTCCTTTGCGTTAGCCAATTCATTGGAGAGCTATATCGGGCTCACCCGCCCTTAGTTTATCATGGAACCACCCGTCTTCACAATAATTCCCAAGAACCACAACATAATCGTATCACATAAAACATGAATAAAGGAAACATAACATTTCCACTTTTCAATCACAAGATATCAATAAAACACATTGATATAAAAACATTATGAAAACCATTTTCAATACCAAAATAAAAGAAATGTAAAACAAGGTATTTATTTTTCTTTAAAAAAAATGTATGGCTTGTAGAGGAAGCCGAAACTCAAATAATGGTCACGACGGCAGAGAAGTCATTGTCTCCACATACGTATGACAAAAACATTCCCTTTTGTCGTTTAATAAAACGCTTCGTATATCAAAATATTCCTTTTGGATAAATGTAAAAGTAAAAGGGGTTTATACACCGTATAAAAGAAGGTTGTGTATAAAACAAAATATGCCTCAATGAAAGGAGATTGAGATGAAGTCCCATACCTCGGGCCTGACATGACTCGAACGTTATTTAACCTCCTGAATAATAAACTTGAGTTAATTTATACTTGCTTAAGAACATTTTTATAGTTCATTATTCCTTTTATATCACTTACTACCGTGTCATGAACACTATGTAATTATTTAAGTTAATAACGGTCGTTTTAACGGTCATTGGTACTTGAGTCAAAAATAAACTCTTTATAATTACAATTTGTTCATGTATTTATTATACCCAGAGTTATAATCATGATGTAGATATCATATATTACACATATATCCAGTATATATAGGCATTTATAATATTACATAACTTTTGTAGGTAAGAAATGAATTGCACCGTTCACGGAGACGGTAAGCCTTACATACGCATGAACGCTACTTTCATTTCTATTTAATATTTTATGGAATGGAATAATAATGATATAAAGGTATATCATAATTCCAGTATAATATCATATATAATTTCATTAATTAAATCCTTTATACATCCCACATATGGCATTAACAAATCAAATCACTTTGTGGGGGCGGTAGTCCGCAGTTCCTAAAATGAAGATATCATGTTTACCCATAATGGAAACCATAAAGGTATGCTAAAAATGAAAAATAAATAATCTTAAGTAAAACATAAACATATTATATATCATATATAAATATAGTTACATCTTAATGTCCACATTTAAAGGTGTTATATGAGTGTTGAACAACCATCGTTTCATGAGGCAGAAATTCACCATCCACAGACAACAGTATGTTCTTTTATCATTAGAGGTAGGTGTGTGTATGTGTATCTCGAATACATCTTATAACAACATCATAGTATATAGAAGATACTGTTGTTGTTACAAAAGAAATTAATAAAAATATTTTAGTGGGTTGGAGAAGCAAAATAAAACATAAGAACATAAGAGAAGACACTACCTTTAAATCGGGTAACTCTTTTTGATTTGAGCTCAAAGGCTTCCATGGGAAGACTTCTGCCAAAAGTGAGGCTTCTAGGAGTAATAGAGGGATTTGGAGAGGCAAAATGTGTAGGGCTTGGCCGATCCAAAGGCTTTGGAAGTGTGGGTAAGGTAGTAGAGGTGGGGGCCTTTTATAAGAGGAGAGGAGGGGCACTCTTGGAAAGTTAATAAAAGATACTTTGTTATAAAATGATTTTCGGATAAAAAAAGGTCCCAAAATTATATATTTCGAGGATAAGGTGATAAGGGTTCTAAATCCACCCATCCAATAGGTTTTTGACAAGTTTAGGTATTATATTTTACAGTATCTTTTCATTTTATTTAAATCGTTAAATAATGAGGTAATCGCTACATCATCATGGAGTCATAAATAATTTAATTTAATTAATATCTAAAAATTATAAAAAAATACTATGATATAGAAAATATTATTATCTTTCTAGTTAATATTTATAGTTAATAATATGACTTGTATAACCCCATTTAAAAATTGTTTTTGAAAAACTACTCATGTTTGTGTCATTTTTACTTTTACTTTAAATAAAAGGCATTAATGTCTTTATTTTACCCAAGTGGCTCCATGGGGTCCCAAAAATTGACCTATCGGTTGTCTTGGTCGGCAATGATACATCCAATAAGGATAGGATTTCTGTCTAGGTCATTTAATTTTATTATAATATCATTTTTTCCTTAAATTGCACTAATTACCTCTAATCGCGATTAAAACTTAAAAGTTACTATTCAACCAAAAAAATTATTTTAATCCCATTGAACCACATTTTACTTCATAATGACAACCATGTATGTCAGATTTTTGAAATTCAAAACACAGAGGTGGTAAAATTTCATTTAAACGAAAAATCAGTTTTTTAATTACCACTTAGTGGTTTCACTATTAATCAAAAATTGAAGTTTTTCAGAAAAATACCAAAACTTCACCCTAAGATTTATTTGATATTCCGAATTCAAAAATGATGTATATTTTATAAAATTAAAATCATATAAGTTAAATTAATTAATTCATAACTAATTCCTACTTTCAGAGAAAATAGCGTGTTTTTATGAAACCATAAGTATCAAAAGATGGACACTAGTTTAAGTGTAATTTCAATGAGAAATTAATTGCAATGACCACTATTGGATTAAATGGTAAAAATATATTGTAATTTAACATCAAAACCAATTCAAATTATAATCTAATAATATAAATAAATTTGATTAAAAAGAGGTATTGAATTAAAATACAACATTTTTCACTATTCATTAAAAATGAACTTTATCGGAAAAGTACCAAAAATTTACCCAAAGTAAATTTAAATGTCCCAATCATAAAGAATAATTTTATTTTTAAATTAGAGCTTATAAAATTGTCAAAAGTTTGATTTAAAAATGGGTTTTCATCAAAAGGTAGTGAAACAATCTTTTAAAAATATTAGTGTATTGCATGCTTAAGAATGGATTTATTCTCATTTTAAGCCTCTAAAACATTATCTAATTCATTAATAGACATAGATAAAAATATCTATTATTCATTACTTACATGGGATGTTACATCCTTCCCCCATTTAGAAAATTGTTTTCCCAAAATTTATTTACTTATCTAATAAGTGGGGGTATTTAGCCCTCATTGCATTTTCAGATTCCCATGTTGCCTCTTCAATCATGTGGTTTTCCACAAAACCTTTACCTGATGAATCACCATATTCCGTAACACATTCTCCCTATGGTCAAGAATCTTTACTAGTTGTTCCTCATAAGATAGGTTCTCTTCTAGCTGAACTACCTCTGGACTCAAAACATGAGATGGATCTGGAATATACTTTTTCAACATCGAAACATGAAAAACATTGTGTACCTGAGATAAACTCGGAGGTAAATCCACTTGGTAAGAAACTGATCCAACTCTCTCCAGAATTTCATATGGTCCAATGACCCTTGGACTCAACATTCCTTTCTTACCGAATCGCATCAAACTTTTCCATGGTGAGACTTTGATAAAAACATGGTCACCTACCTCAAAAGAGAGATCCTTCCTCCTGTTGTCCGCATAACTCTTCTACCTGCTCTGAGCTATTCTCATGTGTTTCTATATCAGCTGAACTTTTTCTGCCAAATCTTCTACCAATTCTAGTCCCATCAACTTCCTTCCACCCACTTCATCCCAGAAAGCTGGAGTTCGACACCGTTTACCATATAATTCTTCAAATGGTGCCATATGTATACTAGAACGAAAACTGTTATTATAATAAAACTCAACCAAAGAATAATGATGGTCCCAAATTCCTTGATAATCTATCGAAAAAGAACATAGCATATACTCCAATGTCCGAATTGTTCGTTCTGACTACCCATCTGATTGAGGATGAAAAGTTGTACTAAAATTTAATTCAGTACCCAACGACTTCTGAAGGCCTTTCAAAAAGTTAGAAGTGAACCTCGGATCACGATCAGATATAATGGTGAAAAAATCCATGTAACCTGACTATCTCTTTAAGATACAAACGGTAAAGTTTATCTTGGGATAATGTATCCTTTATAGCAAGGAAATGAGCAGATTTCGTCAAGCGATCAACAATAACGCAAATTGCATTATTACCTTGAAGTGTCTTCGGCAATCCCACAACGAAGTCCATGTATATATTCTCCCATTTACGTTCTGGTACTGGTAAAGGCTGAAGCATCCCTTTCGGTAACTGTCGCTCTGCTTTAACCTATTGACAAGTCAAACAATTCACTGTAAAATCAGAAATATCTCTTTTCATTCCATCCCACCAGTAATACTCCTGCAGATCTCTATACATCTTAGTACTCCCAGGATGAACTGAAAATGTAGAACTATGAGCTTCACATAACAACTATCTCTTCAACTGTGAATCACAAGGCACACACAATCTCTTCCCAAATCTCAAAACACAATCATTATCAATGTTGAATTCCGGAAACATACCTTTCTGAACCAGCTCTACCTTTTTCTGCAACTCACTATCTTGCTTCTGTGCTTACTTGATTCTGTATGATAGAGAAGCTTTCACTAATACCTAAAACGAAATAGAAGTACATCCTGCACCAACAACTTCTATGCCAAATTTCATCAAATCCTTAACCAAAGGATCACGTTCTAAACGCAACATTGTTAATGAAGCATTACTTTTTCGACTCGAAGCATGAGACACTTTATTTTCTTTTCCCGGATGGTAATGAATTGTACAATCATAATCAATGATTAATTAAAACCATCTCCTTTGTCTCATGTTAAATTCTTTATGAGCGAATATATACTTTAAACTTTAGTGATCGGTATATATTTCACACTTTACTCCATACAAATAATGCCTCAAAATTTTTAAAGCAAAAACTACAACAGCTAATTCCAAATCATGTGTAGTATAATTTACCTCATGAGTTTTCAACTGTCGTGAAGCATAAGCAATTACCTGATCATTCTGCATTAGTACACAACCAATTCATTTCAATGAAACATCACTGTAGATAAAAAAATCACCATTCCTGTAAGGTAGTGCTAAAAATTGAGCATTCACCAATCTTCTTTTCAGTTCCTGAAAACAATTATCTCATTCTTTTGTCCAGAGAAACTTAACTCCCTTCCGAGTTAGCTTAGTCATTGGACTAGATAACTGTGAAAAATTTCTAACAAACCTTCGGTAATAGCCTCCCAAACCAAGGTAGCTACGAATCTCAGTTACATTTGTGGGTCTTGGCCATTCTTCAACAACCTTTGTTTTTGCAGGATCAACAGTTATCCCATCTTTAGAAACAATGTTGCCATGGAAAGAAATTTGTTGCAACCAAAACTCACACTTACTGTATTTCCCATACAATTTCTTTTCTTTTAGGGTTTTCAAAATAACCCTTAAATTTCATTCATGCTCCTATTTACTTTTAGAAAACACCCAAATATCATAAATGAAATCCCCCACAATGTTATCCAAGAACTCATGGAAAATTATATTCATTAAGTCCATGAATACAACATGTGCATTGGTTAGCCCAAAAGTCATTACTACAAATTCATAATGGCCATATCTTGTACGAAACGCAATCTTCGAAACATCTGCTTCCTTTACCTTCAACTGATGGTACCCCGATCTCAGTTCAATATTTGAAAAATACTGAGTTCCCTAGAGCTGATCAAACAAATCATCGATATAAGGCAAAGGATATTTTTTCTTATCAGTGATGTTATTCAAGGCTCTATAATCAATACAAAGTCTCATAGAACCATCTTTCTTTTTAAAAAATAAAACAGAAGCACCCCATAGTGATGTACTAGGTCGAATGAAACCTTTCTCTAATAAATCTTGCAATTTCTCCTTTAACTCTAGAAGTTCAATTTGAGCCATTCGATAAGGGGGTTTTGAAATTGGCTTAGCATTAGGAACTAAGTCAACAGTAAATTCAACTTCCCGATCTAGTATTATTCCAGGTAACTCATCAGGAAAAACATCAGGATACTCATATACCACTGGAAAATCATTAATCTGAACAGTTCCTTTGTTTTCAATGATGTGTGAAAGGTAATATTCACTTCCATATTTTACATGTTTCTCGGCCTCTTGATATGTTATTAATAGTAAGGGTTCATTCTTGTAGAAAAGTCTTCCTGCAAAGAAACTTCTTTAGATCTACAGTAAATCTTAGCATGGTAAACAGAGAGCCAATCCATACCCAGGATAACATCAAACTCTACTAGAGGTAGAACAATTAGGTTTGCAAGTAGGTTCTTTCCACGGATTAGGATAGGAAGATTCTTATAAATTCTTTTTGCCTCAACATTTCCCCAGGTGTTTTTACCACAATCTCAGGAGTCATTTCTTGATATGGTATTCCCATTTTACTAGAAATGTTTTCAAGGATGCAAGAATGTGTAGACCCCGAATCAAACAACACACTGTCATAATCTGAAAAAAACAATGTACTTGATACAACTTCAATTGATGGCCCAATATCTATTGAAGTAGTTGAAAAGAATTTATCCACCCCTTTTTTCTTCTATTCTAACTGCTTCCCCTCACTCTTTCTCTTTGTCGGAAATTCGTTTGCATAGTTACCCATCTCATTGCACTTAAAACATTTCACTAACTGTGAATCAAATTTTGTTTTACAATCACCCTGATATTTTTCAGTGCAATCACGATCCTTATGTCCCATCATACCGCATCAGTAGCACTTTCTAGAATTCAAAAGACAATCCCCAGCATGCCTTTTACCACATTTATCACAAACTAGAAACATAGTTTTCTTAGTGTCAGAACTTTTTGAAGAATTCTTTCCCTTCTCCTGCCACCTCGGTCTCTTCCTATGTTGGTTGTTATAGAACACTTGATCATCGGAAAACTCCATTTCCACCTTCTTAGCACATCGAAAAATCATTTCATAACTTTTGAACTCATGAGAAGCTAAATCCCTTCAATATTTTGGATTTAATCCTGAGTAAAAATGATTGATTTTATAATCAAGGCCTCGGATAAATTTTGGAGCATACCTTCCCAATCGAGTGAACCTCTCTTCATAGGCAGCCACTGAGTCTTCATATTGCCTCAATTCTAGGAATTGTTTTTCCATTCTATGTCGAACAGCCTTAGGAAAATAATTCTCAAGAAACATACCTTTGAATTCATCCCAATTGAGAGAATCAAAATCATCATCATCCCTGATATTTTTAACCATCGACCACTGCTGATCTACTTCACCCTCAAAACGGTAAATAGAAAGACTATCCTTTTGATTGTATGAACACCCCATGACATCGAAAATCTTCTCCATTGCTTTAATCCACCCTTCAACTATCACAGGGTCAGATGATCCTCTGAATGATGGGGGATGTTGCCTTATGAAATGTTCCACCACTGACATGTTCCTATGTGGTTGATCTGGATGATCGCGTTCATGGATACAACCACCATTTATCGATTGAGTAAACTATGCCATTACTGTAACAAACGGTTCAGTTCAAATTCCGACCATCTTAGGATGCTGATTCGGAAGGTTATTTCCTTCTGTAAGTCTTCCTAGCATTGCTTCCCTGTTTCCTCTGTGGAAAACCATTCTAAAAAAACATGTCTTAGATGAAGCAACATGGTAATCATCAAATGCTATATCATTTCAATTTAACAATAAAAAATATTTTTGGATAACCATTTAATAGAATTATAACTCCTAAAGTTATCTAAACCGACCTCTGATACCAACTGTAAGGCCCTAGCCTTAAATGTTACTTGATCATGAGTTATTACAAGATTACACATTGGGGATCTTTTCAGGTTTAGAGTTTTATAGAATTAGATCATAAAACATTCATTACATTACAAATTTAAACAATGTGGTTACATAAAAGATAGTATTCATTTTTCCCATCAACGGAAAAATATTTAAAATAAAATATTGATTCATTCTTGACACTTCCTTGACACTTTCATCATTTCATGTACCCTTCCCTTGACCTGTGAAAAACATTTAAAAAACTTGGGATGAGCATAAAAAGCTCAATAAGGGATTAAAAAATATAGAACTGAAACATGAGTACAAGTATACACAAGAATCAATGAAATCATACCCTACTCATTAAACAAAAGAACATTAATATACCTAATCAAATCATGAATAAATCATAGAAATCATAAGACATAAAGGTAACTTGAGGCATTCATAACATTCTTACGTAGGGAGTAACCCTCTTGGTTACGTTTGGAATACCAATCATACTATATTCCCTAAATCACTTCGGAGAAACCTTAATGTTTAACTACTTCACGTTACCCAATGCATTGCAGAGCTATATTGGGATCACCCACCCTTAGTTTATCACGGAACAACCCGTCTTCATAATAATTCCCAAGAACCATAACATAATCTTATCACATAAAACATGCATAAAGGAAACCTAATTTCCCACTTTTCAATCATAAGATATCAATGAAAAACATTGATATAGAAACATTATGAAAACTATTTTCAATACCAAAATAAAATAAAATCAAAATAGGGTATTTAATTTTCTTTAAAAAATGTATGGCTTGTAGTGGAAGCCGAAACTCAAATAATGGTCACGGTGGCAGAGAAGTCATTGTCACCACATACGTATGGAAAAAACATTCCCTTCTGTCGTTTAGTAAAACTCTTCGTATAAAAAAATATTCCTTTTGGATAAACGTAAAAGTAAAAGGGGTTTATACACCGTATAAAAGAAGGTTGTGTATAAAACAAAATATTCCTCAATGAAAAGAGATTGAGACAAAGTCCCATACCTCGGGTATGACTAACTCGAACATTCATTAACTTCCTGAATAATAAACTTGAGTTAATTTCTACTTGCTTAAGAACATTTTTAAAGTTCATTTTTCCTTTTATATCACTTATTACCATGTCATGAACACTATGTAATTATTTATGTTAATAACGGTCTTTTTAATGATCATTGGTACTTGAGTCAATAATAAACTCTTTACAAGTTGTTCATGTATCCATTATATACAGAGTTATACTCATGATGTAGAAGTCATATATATCATATATATCTAGTATATACATGCATTTATAATATTACATAACGTTTACAGGTATGAAATGAAATGCACCAATCATGGAGACGGTAAGCCATACGTACGCATTAATGCTACTTTCATATATATTTCATATTTTATGGAATGGAATCATAATTATATAAAGGTATATTATAATTCCTGTATAATATCATATATAATGCCATTAATTTAATTCTTTTATACGTCCCTCATATGGCATTAACGAATCGAATCAATTTGAGGGGCGGTATTCCACACTTCCTAAAATGAAGATATCGCGTTTACCCATAATGGAAACCATAAAGGTATGACATAAATGAAAAATAAAGAAGGTTAAGTAAAACATAAACATATTATATATTATATATAAATATAGTGACATCTTAATGGCCACCTTTAAAGGTGTTATATGAGTGTTTAACAATCATCGTTTCGTGAGGGAGAAATTCGCCTTCCACAGAAATAGTATGTTCGTTAACCATTAGATGTAGGTGTGTGTATGTGTAGCTCGAATCCTTCTTATAAAAACATTTTAGTATATGGACTATACAAGTTCTGTTACAAAAGAAATGAATAAAACGAGTTTAGGGGGTTGGAGAAGAAAAATAAACATAAGAACACAAGAGAAGACCCTACCTTTAAATTGGGTAACTCTTTTTTATTTGAGCTCAAAGGCTTCCTTGAGATGACTTATGCCCAAAGTGAGGCATCTAGGAGTAAGAGAGGGATGTGGAGAGACAAAATTGGAAGGTTTTTTCTGATCCAATGGCTTTGGAAGTGTGGGTAAGGTGGTAGAGGCAGGGGCCTTTTATAAGAGGAGAGGAGGGGCACTCTTGGAATGTTAAGAAAAGATACTTTGTTATAAAATGGTTTTCGAATAAAACAGGTCCCACAATTATAAATTTCAAGGATAAGGTGAGAAGGTTTCGAAATCCACCCATAAAATAGGTTTTTTACAAGTGTAGGTCTTATATTTTATATTATATTTTCATTTTATTAATATCGTTAAATAATGAGGTAATTGTTGCATCATCATGGCGTCATAAATAATTTACTTTATTTAATATCTAAAAATTATAAAAAAAAAATATGATGTAGTAAATATTTTTATATTTATAATTAATATTTATAGTCAAAAATAAGACTTGTAGAACCCCATTTTAAAATTGTTTTAGTAAAACAACTCATGTTTGTGTCATTTTTACTTTTACTTTAAATAAAAGTCATTGATGTCTTTATCTTACCCACGTGGCTCCATGGGGTCCCAAAAATCGACCCATGGGTTTTCTTGGTCGGCCATGGCACATCCAATAAGGGTAGGACATCTTTCTAGGTCATTTAATTTTCTTATAATATAATTTTTTCCTTAAATTGCATTAATTACCTCTAATCGCGATTAAAACTTTAAAGTTACTATTCAACAAAAAAATTATTTTAATCCCATTAAACCACATTTAAATTATTAATGACAACCATGTATGTCGGATTTTTGAAATTTAAAAAACAGAGGTGGTAAAATTTCATTTAAAAGAAAAATCAGTTTTTCAAGTACCACTTAGTGGTTTCACTATTCATCAAAAATTGATGTTTTTCAGAAAAATACCAAAACTTCACCCTAAGCTATATTTGATATTATGAATTCAAAAATGATTTCTATTTTACAAAATTCAAAACATTTAAGTTACATTAATTAATTTAATAATTAATTATCGATGTCATAGAAAATAGCGTGTTTTTATGAACCTATAAGTATTAAAAGATTGAAAAAATTTTAAGTCCAATTTCAAAGTGAAATTAATTCCAACGACCACTATTGGATTAAATGGTAAAAATATATTCTAATTTAACTTTAAAACCAATTAAAAATATAATCTAATAAAATAAATAAATTAGATTAAAAAGAGGTAATGAATTAAAATACAACATTTTTCACTATTCATTAAAAAATTGATCTTTATCGGAAAAATACCAAAAATTTTCCCAAATTAAATTTCAATGTCCCAATCATAATTAATATGTTTATTTTGAAAAATAAATCTTATAAAATTGTCAAAAGTTTAATTTAAAAATTTTTTTTCATCAAAAGGCAGTAAAACGATCTTTTAAAAGTATTCGTGTATTCCATGATTAAGATTGGATTTATTCTCATTTTAAGCCTCTAAAACACTGTCTAATTCATTAATAGACATAGATAAAAATATCTATTATTCATTACTTACTTGGGATGTTACATAGACAAACATATATTTATTGAGGAGTACTTCAGAGTGGCCCCATTTGTTAAAATTGATTATGTATAAGTGATTAATGTGATTTTTCCCATGTATTATTCCCATTAGTTTTGGATGTTTATCCAATAAAATTTAATTCTTTAATTAAATTCATGGTTCTTATGGATCCATATATTAATAATCTGTGACATCCTATTGGGAATGAAAGGAAGAGTGTTATTTCCACCACTAATAAATGTTCTCTAATGACAGGATTTAATGTTTTTAACGTGAGTCAGTTCCACCCAATTAGAATAATTTCATTTCATGGTTGATGAGTTATTTTTTATTTTTTTAGATTATTTTTTATGGTTCTAGGGTTTTAGAACGAATCCTAATTATGGTGAACCTTTGGTAATGTTGAAGGATATATTTATATAGTGGAGGGTTATGATATAATGGCACTATATTGATATGATCTAAAACTGAAAACATCTTGACTTTATATTTATTTTTAGTATTCACGTGCATAGGTAAAACCATTCACGCAACATTATATCATTGAATCATAGTGATTATTATATAACCCTGACATCCATCCATTAATATGTATACTAATACCAAGGAAGTGTTGGAGAAATTGCATTTCATTTGGTGGTGTGACATGACACATGGAGGATAGAAAATATTTTCAGAATGATTCATATCATTAATGTGTACCTATTATGTGTTCATATGTGTCCAGGTGGGAAGTAAGAGTTCTCACTACACTAGTGAGATTTAATCTTAGGATGATTATCATAGGAATGTATGAAAGATGATACAATTTATATCTCACTATATTTGATTGTTTGAACCACTGAGATATACACTCTAATATTGGTGTTCTGTTAGACCCAGTGCCCCCCCTAAATTGATACAATGTTATTCACCAACAAGGAAGATTATGTTATGTGCATTTTCCATGATTTTCATGGAATAAATTTTGCTAAAATCATAAAGAATTGCATGTTTCCATTTATTAAGGATGTATTTGACAATTTTAAAGTCCTGATATGGTACTAAAAGATTCTACTTTTGTTTTCCTAATGTCATTTTAGTGTCCATCGGGAAGGTATAACAAAGGCAATAATATGAATTCTCTAGAGGTATAAAGTGATCTTAGTGATTCCCTATAGTGACAATAATTCCCCTAATTTCATCATTGAACACTTGAAAAACATATTATGGCCATTATTTGATCACTTTCTGGTTTTCGTATTCCATGGAATCGTTATATACTCTATGTTGGAGGAGGTATATTGAGAATGTTTTTGGGGATGGTAAAAAAGTTTCGTCGAGGTTTTAGTTTTAGTAACATTTTTTATTTTCAACCTTTTATTTTATATTATTCATTTATAATTATGTTGACAAAGAAAACTGTGTAAGGATTCATCTATCATTGAATAACATAAATTTTACCTATGAGTCTCCTAAGAATGTGACTGAGTTACAAATCTTCCTTTGTATTGATTAATACAAATGATGGATGAAATAAAATTTTTATATTCAAAATCGCATTGACTTCAATAATATATTAGTTTTTTTTTGTGATAGAGACTTTTAAAATATAGTATATAACATTATTAATTTTTCTTTTTGAGACAACCAAATTAGGGTGTTGCATGTATAATATTATTCAATTCCTTCTAATATATGCTCATATGTGTGTCGACACAATGGATGGAATGAATAAACATAGGCCAAGGTGGTTGACAACCCATTTGAAAAACTAAATGAATCATGAATTGATTTTGGTAGCTATATTATTCACCATGAATATGATGAGGTATTTTCTTCTTCTATATCATTTCATTTTTTTATTAGAAAACCTTAGTTTCAAATACATATCAAATCAGAGAGTACTGAAACTATATTATAGTCACTGTTAGAACATACTATGGGACAACAAAATTAGTAAACTATATATATTCATGAATAGAAACATTGTGTAATATTTCATTACTAAGAAGAAAGTATATTTTAATGTAGATATTGAAAAAATTTATTTGTCCTCATTATAGATGACCCTATGGTAGACGAGGGTTTATTCTAATCAATATTTTATAGCGGTAAAACCACCACTTCATCAATTTTTATGAGATTATTCATTGGAAGACATTAATTGTGATGTTTAATGTTACCAAATATCATAATGAGATGCACCCTATGAATTTTTTTAAGGTTTGTAGTGCATCATTGTTTTCCATTAATTGAAGGTGGTTCCAGTCATGATGCGTGAGAATGTGTGGATGAATTTTTCATCTATCCCAATTACTAGAATATCATTGAGTGGTATATATGTACCAGGCTATTTATTTTATGTTTTTTATTTTAAAATTCAGGGGTGTGGTTTTTATTTTGTTTCTTTACGCATTACATGATTGCTAGTAAATATTAGACATCCAGTTTTGGGAGGTGTGACTCAACCTCTTCAGGTTTACGAATGGTATGGGGATATAATCAAAATATCTTATATAATGGGGATTTAACTTATATTTAGATTCCATGATACACTATTATAGATTCATGAACAACATATCATGCTAAAAAATTATTTCAATATAAGGGTAGATCTTAGTGGTGATTTTTGGGTTGTGGTTTGCGTATTTTTTCATTTGAAATTAATGTGTACTGATAAAGATCACCACCAACCATGATTATAGATATACATTATAGTTTCGAAGATATTTTAAGGATTTTTTAGGGAAATCATACTTATGAGGACAACATTCCACCCCGTCAATGATGACTAGTATAATCATTCTGTCTAGGTTTTTAAAAAAATTTGGAGAGCCATTCTTTTTTTCATCCAATGGATGGAGGATTTGAAACTGTTGTTGGATACTTCATATAATGGAAGTAGTATAACAATAATAAAAAGGTCACTATTCAAGTAAAAATCTAATAGACACTACCAATATACTTTCTTTTGGAATAAGGTTGGAGATTCGATTATTATTGGGAAAAAATTGATTCATGAAATGTTTATGATGGGTTCTGGTGATCAGTGGGAAATTAATGATATTATTTTTTATAGAAGATAATAAATGATCATTGGGGTAAGTTAAATGACTCAACGTTTTCTACGAAATTTCCCCATGAATTTTTTTAAGTGAATGGTTGTAGTAGTAATATTTTCATTGGGGTTCTACAACTAAAGTAAAATTTATTATACGATTGGTGAGGTTTCATACCTTTTTGTCTTTTCCCAATAGAGGGAATTAATTCATGACATCTTTAATTTGTCACATTTTAGTATATATTTTCTCATAATGTTTCATTCTATCAACTATAAAAGTTGTACTATAATGATTGGTAACCATCTCAGAGTACCCGATAGGGATCGAGGATCAAAAAAAGAAGATCATGAGTGGATATGGAATTCATCCAGTTTAAGTGAAACATTAGATTCAGATAGGTTAAGAAAGCTATAGGTATCATGATATCTAATTTTAGGCACATTTCAAAAACCATTAATGTAGATTGTTTTTTTTAGGGAGACACGGCTTGATGGAGGGGGCCATAAAAAAAATATTTTTTCCCATTTTATCATCTGAATAAATCTTCATATAAATTTTGATTGTTTCTTAGTGTTGTATATGTGTTTTAGTTTTTCTAGGACCACATAAATAATATATTAAAAATTCTAAACATATTAAAAAATATGGGAAGACCTTTTAATAATAATTTTTTTCATTTTGATTAAAAACATATATAGAAAAATTTAAACCAAATATGTCATTTATTTGGTGATTTCCTTAAGCATGAATTTTGTTTGGTCTACATTGGTCATTCAATGGATGTAATTCATTATCATGTGTGATAAATAAAATAAATGGGAAATATATTTTATTCTATTTAATTTGAAAAACCTAATTCTCTTAGTTTATAATATCATTGGAATGTAAAATCTCAAGGGTGAACCACATAACCTAGTATAATTGAATGTAAGTAGAGGATACCCCTATTTTGTAATGATGAATCACATATCATGAATTAATGATAAATCAATGATGGTGATTAATAGGATGACTAAAGAATGTAGTTTAATTTTTAAATTCATCAATTGATAAAATAATCATTACCAAATGATTGATCGTTTCATGAGGTAAGATTTTCATTTATGGATTTACTCCAATTGATTTGATTATTGAGTATTGGTCACATATTTGAATCTTTTTTGATAAATATCATTTATATTAGTTAGATATTTAAATAATTTTTAAATTTTTATTTTCTATTTTTCTACAATTGTTCTTCATGCAATTTTTTCTATATTAATGATCATTTGGTAGGATTCCATGGGACAAAGATATTTCATACCATATATGTGTGCATCTTGTATCATTATTATTTTAATTAATCATATTTTTTCCACGGGGGATAGTGATTCAACATTTCTTGACCAATTTGAAATTTATTAATCCTCTAATTTCATAGTGGTTGTGTGAAAAAATAGATCGAAATATGCTTTATTGATCGTGAGGTGCCAATAGATATGGATGGGTATCGTGCTATGTAAATGTATTTTAGATATGTGTAAGTGGGTATGATCATTAAATGGAAGAGTTCATCCAAATTTCTATCTATTAAAGGATGGGAACTGAAGATTGGATGTTGTTTACATGAATTTTGTATCTTTAGGAGACATGATATTATATAATTATTTTTCATATGGGGATAGAGATTCCATTTAATCAATGATAGGTGTCGATGACCAAATATAGATCACAAAAAAATAATTTGTTTCATGGTTGATGGTGACTTAAAAATAAAATAAAAGATGTTACTTATAAAATATCTTTCATAAGGAAGAGCTTTGGGTGATGATAGAGGTCAGAACTGATGACACAATATGACTTGTGTAAGACACCACTTCTGGTGTAAAAATTATGACTACAAACCATGTACCCTTGAGGAATACCATTGTGTATCTTAGGATCATATGGCCTACCTAGTTTAGGTCCACTATAAATATCCTAGTTAAAGTAGTGGATTGATATGAAATGTCCCTTATGTAGCATATTCTTGTATAGATAGTGAATGTATATATAGACCATGTGTAATGCATACCATGAACCTCATAGAAACACCAAGTATACCCATTCAGTTTGGTAATCCATGTTCTACAAGTAATATATTCAGGAATCCGAGATGTCCATCAGGATGGGTAAATTAGTCTACAGCTCATTTACCTGTACTCATCGAAGGGATCCATGTTTTATTTAGTTACAAGACATATAACCAATGTTTTCCCATACAATATGCCCCAAAAAGATTGCATATCATGTACTTTTTATTATTTATGATGAGCTTAGTGATGGTAAATTGTTAGCCTTACGATTCCTGAATCACTCCATGTAATGTAGTGGTAAATGTAGTGTACTCACCTCACAACCGACCACCTTTTATTTATCATCACTTAGGATATAGAGTTTATCCCATGAGTATCCTATCCTATTTAATGTTTTATATATGTCATGGTTGTGGTGATCCATTGATATTAATGATAAAATGATGGTATTTTTATGAGTGAAAATTTTATTCAAGAGATCTTTGGTAGAATTTGGTGATCATTATTAATCATAAGATAGATTCTAGGGTTAGTACACTCCTTTCACGCTAGGTAATGATTACCCAATACCATTATAAATGTACTTCATATACTACACACATTGCTAAGGGTGTAGTTCCTATATCTACAATGGGGTTCTCCCCTATTCTAAAGATCTAATAGGAATCTGGACCCCCACTATATTTAGTATTAGCTTTACTAAAAAACACATTAGATTGGTGTAGGCCATCTATCCTAATTTCATTTAAGGTCATTCATGTTTCTTAGAATTAGATATTTTTCCTTTGGGGATTATATACCGACTAGAAATTTTTTTCTATGATGATGATGAAGATCGAATCCCTCTCTTAAATAGGATTTCTTTATGATCCAATATTATGTTTTGTATCATTTCCCTATTTCTATATGTGTTGAGAATATTATTGTCACTTAATGCTTTGTATTTGGGGTGTCCTATTGGGAATATATTTACTCACCCAAGAAATGGATTCACTCACACATGTTGTGTCACAAAGTGAAGATATAAAATTTTGATGTAATTATGGAGGACCTAGTATTAGAGGAGATTACCAGTACTCTATTTAACTATTTTAGCATGATGGTCAAATTCAAGGATCATGTCCATGGTTTTTCAAATCATTATCAAATTTTAATTTTTTTCACTTATGTTTAACCATTTTATTTCAATCCTATATTTTATTTTTCTACATATAAAATTTTATTGAATTTTGAACACTGATATTTAGTCTAATGTATGTTTCATGAGTAATTTAAAATTTAGAGGCGACTAAATTATTATATCCCTAAAATTATTCACTGAGTTGGATGAATTAATTTATATATTTATTTTTTATAATATATCATATTCAATAATTTCCCACACTCACAAATTTCCACTAGCCACTTTTGTACTGGAGGCATCCATGGATTGTCATTATTGACTTACTACCAGCCAAGGAGGGGTCCAAGTGGGTTTGGTTACATTAAATAAAGTTCTTGATGGAATTTCATTACACACATTAATCAATTTTCATTTAACTTAATTCATTTTCTAGTGTTTTTCTTCCAATAATCATCATATATGGGAATCACCATCGTTCCCTTTTATTCATTCACCCCATATATTTTTTCTTATTTCTCATTCATCATCTCCTTATATTTATTTCCATTGAAAATATATGTACATAATATTTTTTTCTCCATCATGACTTAACTTGAATACATATCCTCATATGATGAAAAAAATTTGGGATAAAATTTCCTCTCATAGGTCTATTGTGATCCAATTATAAAAACATTAAATCAATATTTTTGGATAATTTAGGTAGTCCAAATATTTATATGATAGAATTGAAATTGTTCCCCCAAACTCAGAAACACATTTCTCTAGCTTCAATCATGGATGGAAGTATTTTAACCCAATATGAGTTTTTTATCATGATGAAATTATTTTTGAAATAATATATCATCAAAAACAATTAATTTAATTATATCTATATAATTGTCATCCATTTTTATTTGAATCAATGAAAAATATTGATCAATATATTCCGTTAAAAAATAAAATTACATATTAACAATCCACCTTTAATTACTACTTAATTCCATAAATATAATTTTGTGGGAAAAGATTCATTATACTATTGTGTAATAATTTCTAGTTATATTAAACGACAAAAGTTTATTCTATTTGATGTGGCCAAACATCCAATAATCATGATGTATACTTATAGTTTGTTCAATGCTAGACATGTTATTGGCTATTACATCAGTCAAACATCATAATATAGTCACAATTATTTCATCTCCATCACCATACAAGTTAACTTTCTCAAAATTAAAATTCAAAAATTGATTAAACATGTTCAAATTATTACCACTCTTTAGACTATGTTGCATTTCTATATAATGGAATACATACGATTAGATCATATCATTATGAATATAAATTTATAATTTTTAAACTGGAGATTCATTTAAAATTGTTGAATATTTCACAATAGCTAATCATTGTTTCATAAACATAGTACCTTTTTGAGTATTCTCAATTAATAAATTAAATGTTATAACTATAGAATAATTTGTAATGAAAATTTTAATTCACTAAATAATAACAACTAGGAGTTTGTTACAAGGTACACATTAATGTAAAAATAACTATGAACTATAATGACGGATGAGATATAACAAAGCCCTTTTAGGGTTATTACCCATATATTAATTTCTTCCAAAACAACATCCATATGTATTTTCTATATGTGGATTCATTACTAATGAAAAACACAGAGTCTCTGACTCTCTAAAAAAATTATGATAACATAATACTATCAAGTATATTCTAAAATTATATACAGTGGATATTTTTTATAATATATAATTTCATATATGTAGTTCTAAAGGGTTATACTAAACATTCTCTGATATAAACTGTAAATAAAACATAGTGAGTAGCCCCGATCTTGTGGTTACATTATTATATAATAAATAGTTAAAATTGATCATATTAGAAAGCAAAGATTTTTGTATTAGGACTGGAAAACATGATAAATTCGTGACTATCACATTATATTATAAAACATACATTACAAAATATTATTTTCATGAGGTTCTTATTACTCCCTCTTTGAAATTATTGAATGTCATTCATTTTTCACTTCTATTAATATAGTGAAATATAATTATTAGGAAGGGGGGTCTCATGTTATTATTAAGGTAATTATTAAAGTGTATAAATTTACAGAACAAATATGAAAAGAAATTATGGATTTCTATTAAAAATATCATATGGATGGATTTAAAAAAAATAGTACATATAAAACATACCATTAAGACCTCATGGAAACACTTTCTAAATAAATGGGGTGGCCTAAATAAAATACCCAGATTTTTTTTATATCTCATGTGACCTATTGATTAATCTAGGGTCTTATAAATTCCATTCTATAGTATTAACATAATTATTCCCATGAATTCAAAAAACTAATGAACAACATATCAAATTTAACATTCCTTAATAATAAATAAAAGTATGTATTTGATAAAATATCATATATAATACCAAAATATTATCAAGTTAAACATATCTTAAAACATCTTGAGAAATATAGTGTATTTTTCATTAGTTTATATCCTTATTAAATAATAAATAAAATCAAAGGATGATAAATTAGATAAAATTAAATTAACATGATAATTGGAAATTATATTAACGATAATAACATTTCTTTACAAAAACATTCATTAAAAATATAAAAATTTCTAAAATATTTGGAAAATTATTTTCTATTCAATTAATAATTTAATTTGGTAATCGAAGGATCAAATTATTTAGTGGTCATGATAGTAGTAAATTTAGATAATGTTGTATATTAAAAAAAATGACTATTTTAACATTTTTTTGTAAAAATAACCCCTTTCAACAAAATAGAAATAAGATTCCATTTTAATTAATTTAATATAAAGTGATATAGCAGTAAAAATAACTTTAATTATACATTGGAAAATATGAACAAATCATTAAAAAAATTAATGAATATATGGACATGAAATAAATTGATTCCTATATTTATAACAAATAATGTTGGTTTTCCTTGATAAATTATTTCATTCTCTAGACTACATAAATGGAATACATTTAGAGAAAAAAATTTATTTATATATAAATAATATGTTATGATGAAATTAGATTGTTTTGAGATATAAGTATCTTATAAATTACCTAATATAAATGTAAAAATAAATAATATTTAATTATAATTAGATTGAAATAATCACTTACACATTGTTACCTTTCGACTACCAAACTATATCAATGATGTAAAATCAATTATAACATTAAATAAAATTAATATATATAAATGTGTTTTATAAATATCATCATGTCCATAAATATACAACCAGCATATATAATTTTTGAATATCAAATATATGTCATGGAAAAAAGTGAAAGGACAAAAACTATTCATCTATCTCATCATGTTTCATAAAAATTACAAAAAATCTATTAAAAATATACTTATATTTAATATATATATATTTTTAAAAATAATAATAAATTACTTTTTGTGTTAAATTTCATTATAGTTTTCTATTATCATTTTATTAAAAAAATTAAACATTTATATGTACATTTAAGTAAAAAATGGTCTATTTTCTATTCATGTTAATATTATATTGTTCTCATATGTGATCCATGTTCTTGGTTCCATCTCCCAAAAATGTTTAATCACAAAATCAATTTGATATATTTTCATTATATACACTTTTATATCCATTCACACATTGAGCCGATGAAAAGTTAGTTACTTAAATATATGAAGATGATAGTGTGTATGTATGGAAGAGTTATATTTATACTTTTTAATGGATGAAAGATATATAATATAAATAAAAATTAATATTACCATTAATATAATAATATCATAAAAATATTATATATTCATTAAATAATCATTAATCTTATATTGTGAAAATGGTGATAAAAATTGAGTTATAGCACTATGAGAAGATGTTAACTCATACGTAATAATTAGTGGGGTTTTCTATTTCCTTGAATTCAATGATTATTAATAATGGTTTTTATATTATAATAATTACAACAAAATATATTTATAACACTGAATAATTTTTTTATAATAGAAAGCATAGATTTAATGGTGGTAGGAGATGAAATATAATGAAATATATAAAATATGATGATTCCATTCACTTTGAATAATATCTTTTGGATTACCCCATTTTAATCATAGAGATTGTGTTTTGATGATAATAAAATACGTGAATATAAAAAATGGAATTTATTTGAATTTTTGGTCGGGTTTGGTTGAGAAGAAATGATCAAACATTGTGAAAAGGGATAAGAGGGGGTATATTTTTATAATAGATGGTGGGGGCACATTTGAAGTTACATTAAGTATTAAATTAACATTTTTAAATTTTATTAATAATTCTAATCAATTATTTTATATCTGAGATCAGGGATAATGTTAAAATGAATAAATCTCTTCCAATAACATTAAGAATGTTTCTGTGTTGTTCTGACCCTTATCTCCACATTGTAACCCCAATTAACCAAAGTGAGAATTTTAATTAAATTATTGTCTTCTTATAATATAATGGTTAAACATATCACTCTAAAAGAAAAAGATTTTGTATATATAAATAATGGTTAATATTTTCTGTTTTATAGAATTACATTATACATTGATATATTTTTTTAATTTAATTTCATTTAATAATATATTATTCAAGATAATTTACAATTAAATTGATTTTATGAAAATATTATCAATGTTCACGATTTTAAAAAACATAAAAATGAGATTAAAAAAATAAATTTCTCAAATATAACTGTAAATATATAATTATCTATATGTTTCATATAAATCAATAATCAATTTAATAGTTTTTCTCTCATTATTTTTAAATCATTATTGAAATTTTTTATTACTTGAAGTTGTATTGTGTTGGTGTTGTGTAATAATTAATTCTAATTATTCATTTAATAAATTTAAGAAATATTTTACAATGATAAAAAATTAAATATTATTATTAATAACAACTGATAATAAAAAATAATATCTTTCTATCCAAATGAAATGTTTTTTGAGATGCTCAAACATTTATTATTTAGTATTTAACCATATCCTAAACTTAAATTTATAGAATTATCAAAGTGAAATGGCCCCATATTTTAATGTTATCAAATTTTTTATGATGAATTTATAATTAAACATCACCAAAAGAAATGAATTAGGTGTTATACACTTTTTTATTTCCTTATCAGTATATTCTTTTCCTTAATTTTCCAATATACCCTTACCATGCTGAACAATATTTACCAATGTAAATACTGATAATTACCAAAAGTGAAAATAACCAATTTAACCTAAAAATACCACAAAATTTAAAAAAATATATCCATGCGTTAATATTAACTCAAATTAATGGGACATAAAAAAATTAAATATAAATGCATAAATCATAATAAAAACATGCTTTTAGGAAGTTTATTTTTAAGAAAAATACTATTTTCTATAAAAAAATTATTATTTATTAATAAAATTTAATTAATTATAATGTTATAGATAAAAAATAGAAAACATTATATTATGAATAATTCTACAATATAACTGGATTAAAAATTACTTTATTTAGTAAAAGGAAATTGCTGTATTTGAAAAATTTTATTTTCATTATTCATAGAAAAAGAAATCATTCTAATAAAATATCAAAAGTATACTACAAGTAAATATGATACGTTAATTTATAAATTTATTTTTAATTCATAAACTAAATATAATTTACTTTTATTAAATTAATTAAAATTCATACTCAAAATATTATGAAAAAAATATACTTTTTAGAACATGAATTTTTTAATCCGAAAATGACTTCATTAAAATGTGATTATTTATATCCTAAGGAATAAAAAATACATTGGAATTTATTAAGACCATTTTATATTGGTTTCATATTTTATTTATTCAAAATCAAAACATTAAATTTGTCACACCTCGACCATAGATACTCCCTTATTTTATTATTTTCTCGATGTTGGATCTTTTGGTTGAGGTTTGGGTTGAGTTCCCAACAAAGGTCCTTGTGTTTTTATGGTTTTGGGTATCCTTTTAAACCTATTATTAGTTATTCTTGTTGGGATTGAAGTATAGTTTCATGTTGGAGAGTTTTTCATGTCGTCGGTGTCTCTATACTAAGGATCAATGGGTTGAATTCCCAAGTGTTTGGGATGTAATTTGGGCGGTTTTGGCCAATGTTTGGTGTTGCACGGTTTTCAAACAGCCTATAAAAACCATGTAGCCTTACCATGCGAAGTTGCAGGAGTTTCCAGTAGCCCCTGCACGATTTGCGCACGGTTTGAGAAACAGTGCAGCCACTTGAGGGCTTTATAACATTTTTTGTGGAGCTCCGATTGGGGTAATTCCACCTCCAAAATGAAGCCCTGTCTGTTTGTCATTGACCAAGGGAGCCTAATATACCTTCATACATATATTTGGGGGCAATTCGGCGGTGATTTATCAAGAAATTTTTGTGGTTATTCATGTTTCCGTCCTAAAATCATCTCTCCTTCTCTTTCTCTCTTTGTTCTTTGGTTTTCTTTGGGGGTTTTCTTCCATGGACAAACTCTAATGTCTAGGGTTTATGTTTGGTTCGTTTTTCGTTGGATCTAGGGTGTGATAATGGTTAGTGGGGCTTAGATATCTCCTCCCTTTAAGTTTGGTTCCATTCACACAAGGTCCAGGTAGAAGTTTCCAACTTTTTCCTTCCCAGAACACTCCACATGCACTTGTGTGTTTTCATTTTATTTTTAAATTTCATTTTCACCTCTAATATATCTATGTTTTGATGCAAATGATGTCTTTGTATTTTTAGAATTTAGTAAAAATAGGTTTTCAATGGTCTTTGTGTGAGATACCTAGGTTTATTGCACCTAGGGTTATTGTTTAAAAAACATTGTTCATTAAAGTTAAATTGGGGGTTTTTATGAAATGTTTAGCCTTGATTATGGTGGTATGGATGTTTATTATTTGTGTTCCTAATTAGGTGTGTATGGTTTGGTACTGATTTATCTTTTTAAATGTGTTAAAATGTTGTAAAAAGGGTTTTATGGTTACAATGGGATTGTTTTATGTTCCTTGAATAATGTGGATGGTTTGATGTGGTATTAAAGAATATGATTGGTTTTTTGAAATTGGTTTTTGGGTGTTCCTTGAAACATTAGATTCTTCAATGTTGTTTAAAATGGAATCCCATTGGGGGATATGCCCGTTTTGCTTTTGGTTTGTGTGTTTTGGAAAATGTTTGGCTTGCGGGGTTGTTTGGCATTTCACACTTGAAGATGGTTTTTGAAAATATTTGGAAATGTTTTGGTAATTTCATTTGGTTATGTAAACAGAAATGCCTGTTCGGAATTCTACCTTTAAAGGTTATGTTTTGTGTTGATTTTAGAAAAGAATGTGATTCAGAAAAATGTGAATGCCCGGTTGGAAACTTGAGGACTTTTAAAAGATGGTTTGAATGATTAAGTGATTTGATGTCCCATTTGGCATGTTTCTTAGTGTTTCATTTTTTTCCTAAAATGTGTAAAGTCTTGTTTAGAAACTTTTTGAAGAGGTGGTGTTCCTCATGGTTTTTGAAGTGATTTGTAAATGTTTCAATTTTCTTAATTTCTCAAGAGTAGGTTTGTGACGTAAAAGTGTTGTCTTGTGAAATGAGATGATCGGTGTGGTTGATAAATGGTGTATGCAGTAACATGTGATGTGTAAAATTTGATTGAGCACAAAATCATAAGCCTTGGTATCTAGGTGGGTGGACTTGTACTAGTATGCTAGTGATCTTGTGGGGTTTTCCCCTATTTCTCATAGCAAGTTTGACGATGACAACACTAAATAAACTATGATGATGATGTTGGGTGCCATTAGGTTATGGGTATTTTCCCTAATCATGGATCATGCATGTGAACTGGTATTTTTATGGTTATATTTCACTGAGATATGAGGTACATGGGGATCACAGCTAGCTAGTGCCTATGGGTGTTCCTATGACTAGTTCTCAATGATTATATTGCACCTCCCATCATCATACGAAAGGTTGGGTTGGTAATTTTAAAACATGGTGATTTCTCTTTAGTGTGGAGTTATTTGAAATTGTTTTCCATTTAAATTTTTTCTAGTGAAAATTGTTACTAGTATTTTTTGGATTGGGTTTTTGTTATAAAAAGATAGTTTTCTTGAAAAGGGGATGGTGGTGTGTGTTGGACTTTGAAATGGTAAATTTTTGGTTGTTTAATAAAATGTGAAAACTATATTTTTATAATTTTATTTCAAACTAGTGTTAATGGACTGTTTTGGGAAAGTAAACACTTGGAATCTGTGGTTATTTCCTACTGATTTATTAGCTCACACCCTACCTTTACCACTCGGAGTCAGTAGACCCGAGCTGTTTTGTAGGTTCAGGTTTTTCTGGTTCGAGTTATCTCCTAGAGCAGGGTGGTCTTGTGGTTGGAGGTGACTAAGAGATCACATGGTGATCATGTTAGTATTTGGTTGCATTATTTTATTGCATCTCCTGGTTCTTTCAGTGTTAGTTTTATTTAGTTGTATTCCTATTGGACCAGATTGTTCATTTTTTTTTGAGATTTTGTTATGGTTAGATCGGCTACATTTTCAATGTTTTATATTTTGATACTATATATTACTTGGACAAATCGTTCACTCTTCTTTTATATATGATTCACGGCTCTATTTTCCAGTCCGTGGGGATCGGGAACGCCCTTCGGATCATGTCACAAACCAGGTCGGGTGTCGGTTTTGATGGAATCATGGCCCGGTTCATGACTAAATGGTATCAGATGAGGTTCCTGATATTTGTGGTGTCTGGTTGATGGCGACAAGGGTTTTCGGGACTCCGGAGGTAGGTGCATGGAGGGAGTCATGAACCCTTTCTCATTCTGAACCATGAGTCAGCATGGGTAGTCCGGGACTGAGTCTTGTGTTTTTTGTTTTTTTGGAATTGAGGAATGACAATGGAGGTGAGTCAGGTTAGGTTGTGGCCTTACATTGGGTGGTGACCCATGTAAAGTCCAAGATCCCAGTTCAAGGCCCTCATAGTGTTATGCCTTACTTGGGTTTGAGAATGTAAGTGGAATGTGTCCCTTTTTATTTCTTATAGACGTGGACATGTGTGTGGGTATGTGTGATAAGTGAATGTTGGCACGTGAGGATGGGAATGGAAAGACACACATGTAACGGTTCATGGGAGACCATGGTTTGGGTTTTTGAATTAAAGGCTTAGCATGGTTTTCCTAAAGTGGATTTGAATGAGAAAATGATTTCAGGAATTTTTTTTGTTGAAAAATGGGTTATTGATATTTGGGAATTATCCTTGGAAGAAGGATGTTTTGAATTTTAAATGGAAAATGATTTTTTTTGAAAAAAAATATTATGGTGGTGTTTGTTTTTACATGGATTTTGAGCCAGTTGGTTTTGGATTGAGGTGTTCCACTTTGTTTGTGCCTCAATTTGATGTTCTATTTGGTCTGGGATTTTCATGTTTTTCACAAAATGTGGCCCAGAAAGGTCCCCAATGTTCCTAATAAGTCATGCACTGTTTATTTTCCTTCAGAGGTTTTTCCTATTTTTTGTGGTGATCAAGGTTCGCTTGAGGCTGTGGAGTAGGTTGAGGAAGTCAAGCATGTCTTTACATCATTGGGAACTCCGATGCTGTTAGATTCTATGCAGTTAAAATGTTATTTAAGTGTCCAGCCTAGTTATAGTGGCAGTTGGTGTCCCCATAATCGACGGAAGGTTAGATGTCGTGGGAGGTGTTTAAGGCCACTTTCATCCAAAAGTTCATACTAGACGAGGTGAAGCAGAGGAATGTGGCAGAGTTGTATGATGTTTGGAAGGTCCAGTGATCTGTAAAGTATTATGTTGAATATTTCAGAGACCTAGTTCCATTCTATATGGAAGTAGCATCGGAGGATCATATGAAGTCCCTTATCTATGTTTGGGTTCTTCATCATGAAATTACAAATAAATTGATCTCATATCGTGAAACCTTTTTTGAGAGGTTGGTGGATGAGGCATTAATGGATGATTTCATTTTTGGGGTCATCCAGTGGTTGTTGGTTCTTGTGAAGGTTCCCCATCTGGAGAGTAGGGTGTGCCAGGGGAATCGATTTCTGAAAAACTATCTCTCTTGGCTCCGACTTTCATTTCGTCGGACCATTCACTTGTATGTTTCCAGTGCAGCCGGTTTGGTCAGTCAAAGCTATATTTTCTTATTCCTATGAAGACTTTCCATCTCTATGGCCGATAGGGTCATTTAAAAAAGTTATATAAGGGGGTATTGCTTGAAAAGGAATACTTTATTGGAGGATGTGTTGCATTACTGTGAGGCAGGATATGCTTCAGCAATCAGAACCCCAACCACAGGTCTCGGGGTGAAGCTCGCGCACAGTCAAGACTAACATGGAGGGGTGTGAAACCCAAGCTAGTTTTTTTCTATGTGGGGATGGAAATGTGTAACATATCCTTGTTCTTATTAACATGATTTTGTAAGTACACATTATATGGTAATAGTGTGGTTAACTAGATCTCTTGTAACCCAAAAGATCAGTCTATCTGAATGTGGACTTTGAAAATTTTCATTCTCCTTTGAGTGTATCTTTCCTTCGTGTAGGTCGGTCACAGTTTTTAAATTTGGTAGTGCTCATTTGGAGATTCTTGAGTATTGTATAATTAGTTTTTTTGTTTAGTTTGTTTGGTAGAGTCCCTATTTTAGTGGTGGTAGTGCACATCTTGTGTATGGGAGTTCAGGTTTGACCCCAGTCAAGGTTTCTAGGTTTTTGGAGTTTTCGGGATATTTTTCCAAGTGGAGCATGGTTACTGCACAGATAGTCGAAACCATGCAGCCCTAGACAGGCGGATAGAACAAACTGCATAGCCAAGGCATGACCATGTGGTAGGTCTCATAACCATGATACTTTGTGTAATTTTTTGGTGGAGGAATTGGAATGGTTGGTATACGGTTTTGAAACTATGTGGCCAAGCCATGCGGGGGTGCCCCTTCAATCTTGTTGTTCATGCATGGTTGGCGCAAAGTTTGGTAAACTGTGCAACCAAACCATGTGAGCTATAGAAAAATTTTAAAAATTGAAATCCCTTGTTCCTGGTTATAGTGAGGGTGTTGTTTGGGGTTTGAAGGTTTTTCGTATTAGTTGAGTTCATGTGGTGGAGAGAACCCTCTCATGTTCCCCCCACATCCTTATCAATGCGCTTTGGTTTCTTCTTGATCTGATGGGTTTGACTTGTTGAGTGAATACTCCACCTGGTGTTCATGGTTTCCCCTTGTTTTATGTCGGGTATGGAATTGATCTTTGGTTGAATATTGGCTGGGTGATTTTCTTGGGGCAGAAAGTGTCTATGGAGGGGAGAATTGTCACACCCTGACCACAAATACTCCCTTATTTTATTATTTTCATTATGATTGATCTTTTGGTTGCTGTTTTGTTTGAGTTCCCAATAATGGACTTTGTGTTTTTTTTGGCTTTGGGTTTTCTTTTATACCTGTGATTAGTTCTTATTGTTGGGATTGAGAAAAAGTTTCATGTTGGAGAGTTTGTGATGTCGTCGGTGTCTCTATATTGTGTTTAAAACATTCAAGAATCAATGGGTGGAATTCCCTAGTGTTTGGGATGTAATTGTGGGGGTTTTTTCCAATTTTTGTGGTTGCATGGTTTGAGAACAACCTAGGAAAACCATGCAGCCTAGCCATGCAGAGTTGCATGACTTTCCAATAGCCCACGCATGGTTTTCACACGGTTTGAAAAACTGTGCAGCCACTTCCATGGTTTATAGCTTTTAAGGTGGAGCTCCGATTGGGGTGATTCCACCTCCAAAATGAATCCCTGACTGTTGGGCATCGACCAAGGGAGCCTCCCCCACCTTCCTACATCTATTTTGGGAAATTGTGGAGTGATTTATCGAGAACGGTTGGTGGTTATTCATGTTACCTTCATCAAATCATCTCTCCTTCTCTTTCCTTCTTTGTTCATGGGTTTCGTTGGGGGGTTTTTTGTCATGGATAAACCCTAATGTCTAGGGTTTATGTTTGGTTCGTTTATTTTAGGATATAGGGTGGGTGAATGGTCCATGGGGTTTAGATTTCTCGTCCCTTAAATTTTGGTTCCATTCACACAAGGTTGAGGTAGGTGTTTCCAACTTTTTCCTTTCCGGAACACTCCACATGGAATTCTGTGTTTTCATTTAATTATTAAATGTATTTCTCACATCTAATATATCTACAGATTAATGCAAATGAGGCCTTTTTATTGGTATAATTTACTAAATATAAGTTTTCATAGGGCTTTGTGTGAAATACCTATGTTTATTGCACCTAGAGTTATTGTTTAAAACCTCATTGTTACTTAATGTTAAATTGGGGGTTTTTATGAAATGATTAGCCTTGATTATGGTGGGATGGATGATTATTATTTGTGTTTATGATTTAGTTTGTATGGTTTGGTAAATATTTATCTTTTTAAAAGTGTTAAAATACTGTAAAAAGGGTTTTATGGTTACAATTAGATTGTTTTATGTTCTTTGAATAATGTGGAAGGTTGGATGTGGTTTTAAAGAAAAAGATTGGTTTTGTGAAAGTGGTTTTTGGATGATCCTTGAAATATTGGTTTCTTAAATGTTGTTTAAAATGGAATCCCATGGGGGGATATGCCCGTTTGGATTTTGGTATGTGTGTTTTGGAAAATGTTTGGCTTGAGGGGTTATTTGACATTTTACACTTGAAGATGGTTTTGGAAATTATTTGGAAATGTTTTGTTAAATGCATTTGGTTATGTAAACAGAAATGCATGTTTGGAATTGTACCATTAAAAGTTGTGTTTTTTGTTGATTTTAGAAATGAATGTGATTCAGAAAAATGTGAATGCTCGGTTTCCAACATAATGTGTTTTAAAAGATGGTTTGAATTTTTAAGTTATGTGATGGCCCATTTGGAATGTTTCTTAGTGTTTAATGTTTTTCTTAAAATGTGTAAAGGCTTGTTTTGAATCTTTTTGAAGAGGTGGTGTTCCTCATGGTTTTTTAAGTGATTTGAAAATGTTTTGATTTTCTTAATATCTCAAGTGTGTGTTTGTGATGTAAAAGTGGTGTCTTGTGAAATGAGATTATCGGTGTGGATGATAAATGGTGTATATGGTAACATGTGACGTGTAAAAGTTTATTAAGCACAAAATGGGAAGCCTGGGTATCTAGGTGGGAAGACTTGTACTAGTTTTCGATTGATCCTGTGGGGTTTGTCCCATGTTTCACGTAGCTATTTTGACGATGACAACACTAACTAATCTATGATGATAATGTTGGGGACCACTAGGTTATGGGTATGTTCACTACTAGTGGCTCATGAAAGATAAAGGATATTGTTACGGTTAATTTTCACTGAGATATGAGGCACATGGAGCTCACAGCTAGCTAGTTCCTAGGGGCGTTCCCGTGACTAGGGCTCAATGATTATATTGCACCTCTTTTCGGCATACGGTTGGTTGGGTTGGTAATTTTAAAACTTCATATTTTTTCTTTAGTGTGGAGTTCTTTGAATTTTTTTCCATTTAAATTTGTTCCATAGTGGTTTGAATTTTCTCTCAATTCCCTATAATTTTGGAGCTTGTGATATAATTATTAACCTATTGTATCGTTGGGATGTATGATTCATTGAAAACCACTACTTAGTGGATAGATTCCCTTTAGGGTCTAAGTTGACTCTTAATTCTGTGGAATATCATGGATAATAATTTTTTCGTTTCAATTTAGAGATATATAATGCAATTCCCAAAAACCACAAAATGAAATAACCATACATATGAAATCTAAATTGATATAAAAAAATATAAATTTCATCATTATAAATGTAAACCATAAAAAATATGTAATTTTATGATGAAATATGAATGAAATTATCTAAATCCAAATTTTTAAAGGATGTGGGTCTTAACGTTATAGCATAAAACCTGTGGAGAAAATTATTATTTAATTGATATTCATATTAAATAAAAATGCTTTTGAAAAAATTAAGTAGTACATTGAGAGAAACAATTAAATGACCTCTTAATTATTTTGATCTAAAATATAATATAATATAATTAATAATAAATGAAAATATTGAGTATAATTTTAATAAATAAAATTGTTAATTGTGATGATACAACACATTTAGAAGTAAATTATTTTAAACAAATATTTTTTTGCAAATTCATCTAATGAAACACAATATTGAAAAAAAATCCCAATTTGAAAAATAAAAAAAAAAGTAATTTGTCTTTAAATAATTTAATTTCTTAAACAAATAGGGAAGATACTTTTATATAGATATTATTCAATTTTTAAAACTTCATCAAAAAAATTAACATGTATGGAAAATATTTCTTACAAAATTTAAGATATGGTCAGATATGATTGATTACTTATTTTGAATAAAATTACCTACCAAAGATAGATTAAATAAAATGTGTATATGTAATCTAAAATACTATGAAATGAATATGAAAATATAAAGGGTTAATATAGAATAAAATATAATTTCCTTTTATTGTGATTTGACAATAAATAATGTTGATTTCAAATATAGATTATTGAAGAAACTGATAATGTTTTTGAAAGATTTCAATGTTGTGTTTTAAATGAATTTATAGTAAATATATAAATATAAATAATGAAATTAATTATGCAATAAATTTTAATTACCATTTATAAAATTTTATTTCTATCTTTTATTTCATAAATAATAGTTACTTAACAATTATATTCACCATCAGATGTATGAAATTTATGATTGTTTCATAATGGATTTTGGATGGGGATATTAATCGTCTTCTCTTGATACAGGTTTATTTATTCACATATTAATCATTACATCATAATTGATTTTTTATAAAAAAAAATTTAATCACAATGACTTTTTTAAAAAATTGTAATATTATTTGTGGGAATGGAATCTATGGGCGGTATGTTTGGTTAAATACACATATTTCTTTATGTAATTTTATAATTATTATAAATTTATTATGTAAAAAAAAAATTAGTGCATTAATGAAGTATATTACGCTTTATTATCATTTAATACCATTGGTAATGTCTTGTTACTTGTTCATGGTGATAATTATGATGTTGTTATACTATTATTGATGTTTGTGGCTGAAATGAACCAAAAAATATGTTATACTTGTAAAATATTAAAATATTAACAGTTATATAATAGAAGTATCATTTTAACAAAATAATAATTATTTCCATATAATATAATAATATAATTTTTTCAGAATTGGGGAAAATTGGAATGAGAAATAGATAGGATATTTGGTTGAAGAACTAGGTTCATTGAGGAATTCAACAAATGTTTGTAGAGGTTCCTTTAGAATAAAGAATACATGTTTCTTTAATGGAACCAGTAACTGAAAAATTTTATAAATTGATATTTTAGGTAGATAATAAGATGATTTTAGGAATTTTTTAAATGTATAGAGTGGTTTTTAAGGGTGAGAGATGGTCCTTTGTGATACATGAAAATGTGGAGAATTTTGTTGTAATAATTTTTAGGGGAAATGAGATGTTGGAATCACATTTTATTAATGTATATTATGTGATGAAATTTTAATGATATATTAACTATTAAATTCAAAAATATCAATGTATTTCATGATGCATAAATATAATTTTATTTATAAAAAATCAGTATCACTTATTATACTTACTTATTTCACGTTTTACATTTTACATAATTTTAATTATTTACCATTGTAATATACTCATATCTTTATAATACAAGGGGACTTCTGTAAATATTTTTAAAGTTGTGATTCAAAAAAATTACTTCATATTATCTATATCAAATTCATAATACGATAATTCTATCATTTAGATGACTACATTATATATAGGAAAACATTTTTTTAGTAATAAATGTTTAATCATTATGTGTTCATAGTATAATATCACATAAATAATAAATTAAATTAGTTTTATTTTGATTTTTTATTCATTGAAACATTATAAGTAAATAAAAATTTCAATGTGAATTGTTAAATTTAAAAAACCACACAACCAATTTAAATCATTTTATTGAAAATAAATTTTATTTAACATTAATCTATTTTAATCACACATCATAAAAATTATTTATTTATATTATAAACAATAAATTTTTTCAATACGTAGCTATCTAATCCAATCATATATTTTTTTAAATACATTTAATAATTTCATAATATTATAAAAAATAATATTAAAAAATTTCCAATGTGTATTTTTAATACATTCATACCGAATGATTATATTTTGGTTGACCTTATATTAAATCTATATATACATAACGGTGAGATTTCATCCATATATATTTTTATATCCTTTCATATAATCTCTGAATACTTCAACCCATTCATTTAATTTTATATCAACTTGTTTATTTTATTTCAAATAGATTGCTTTATTTCTATAGTGGCCTTTATAATTTTTATATTCAAAGAGAACTATGATTATAATGATAATTGTTTCCTGTAGTTTTTGGGGTCTATGTATATTAAATTTTCTTGGTGTTTTCAGTTGTTATTTCTATTTTAATATGAAAATTTAATATTTTATCATTCATATTAAAATTTTCCCTAAATGAAATGTACAGTGGTATTTCATAGTTCAGTGTTTCATATAAAACATGCTACCCAAAACAAAGTTTATTTAATGGATGAATTAATAACAACATGGTTCCTTGTGGGTCCAAAATTCCTAACTCAATTTTCAATTCTTTTTTGGTTGATAGTCTTTTATTTTGATTTAGGAATGAGAAAAGAAGTATTAGTGATTCGTAGTACATAATACACATGTTTGACTATGTTTGGAGACTCAGTGGATTAATTGGTTGTTTGAAAGTGTATCAAAAAAGTGACTTGGTAGTCTAAATGGTGGAAATTATTGAATACAACCATGTATATTATAAAGGGTTTAATTAACATTGTTATTAAACCTTTCATAAGACCATGGAAACATTGGTGACCATTCATTATAGGAGGAAGGTATTTACCCCATGATATACATTCTCACTTTGGCGAACGTGGGCCTATACTATGAAAAAAATATAATTCAATCAATCCTGACATGAAATTATCAAGGATTTGGTTGGGGTCTCTTCTTAGGAGGATTCCTGATATAAACCATTTTTTGACACCATGAACTATACTATACTATCTCATTTTTTATGGTTTTTTGTAATTTTTTCATGGGTGTTTCTTTAAGAAAACCAATGGAATTTCATTATCCTCATCCACCTAACCAAAGGGGGGGTCCCCTTTGGTTATATGGTTCCCATTAATTGTGGTACATTATATTATTTTTCATGGGGTGCGTTTTCTTTCCTACATGATGTGGGATATCCTCCCCTAATTTACATATACCAATTTCATAGTCTACATTGATTTTTTTCATTCTATAAGGTTTGTGGATGTACATTTTTCATAAAGCATAGTGAAAAAATATTTTCTATTGATCTTCCATGTTCAACTCATGGTTGATATCCAGAGAGGGTGTACACTTCTTTTCAATAAAATATTTATAGAAGTTATTTATCTAGAGTTGGTTTGCATTTGTTTGTGATCACATGAAAAATTTCATTCTCTTCAATTTGGTAGTGATTGTATTCTAGGTAGCCTCATGCCAGATTAATGACAAGTATGGAACATAGTCCATTTTATCATATATTGATCACCACTTATCTTCTCAGTGAATCTATAATAATTTATTTGAATCATTTGATATCATTTTATTTTCTCAAGGAATAATATTTTCATGTATTTGAATGATATAGTTTCTTGTGGGATCAGTTGAATCCCTTATGGGATTGTAATTTTTATCTTAATGTTGTTTGAGTTAATGGACTTATATATATTTGAGTAACATGATTAATTATTTAATTTTTAATAATTAATTTTAAATATATATTATTCTTATAGGTTTGATGATTTATTCATTTTCCCATAAGGATATGTTGATATCATATTATCCTATTTTTCTAAATAGACTATATAACAAGATAAATGGTTCAATGGTTAAACTGTGGTTGAAATGGTACCAGTTTAAATCTTCATGGATTCATTGGTGATGTTAGATTAAATTAAATGAGAAAATGGTGTCAATATTAAAATTTGATTTTAAAATATATTTATATGATAAAAGAGTTTAATTAAAAACTATTAATTTTTATAATGAGATCGGGAATGGTATTTTAAATTTTGGGATGGGATTTACATTTATTTTTTTTGAAATTTATGTAGATGACATGGTGTGAGTAAATAAAATTATAGTTACTTATGGAATAGGTTATAAATATTTGATTTCACACATATTTATAATGAATATAAAATGGCATAACATGTATTGTTTTTGTTCAATTTAAATATTTTGGAACAATCATATATTTCCATTGTTCATTTTTATCCTGTTATTGGTTTGATGTTGTGTTTACTAGCACATGATGATGCATTTTTTGTTTATAGAATAGTGATAATTTTTCATCTTTTATAAATATGGTTGAATAATTTGGGTTGACTTAGTGGACCCCATAGAGAGAGTAAATGGTTAAAAAATACCAAATTTGATGTTTTGTTTAAGGGTCCATATCTCGTGTTAATATTTTCTATGTATTAAGATGAAGATATATGTGCTAGAAGATTTGGAATATTTTTTCACACATATAGGTTGTGATAAGTGACATATTCCAATGCATGAGATGATCTTGAGGATTGGACACACCATGATTTGAGACTTTTGTTCGCATAATCTGCATTAGATATATGGGATTCTACTAATGATAAAATTATATCTATACCATGAGGTATATGGTACTAATTTCATGAGGGATATTTTCATTATTGATATGTAATTGTGGGTATTATCTTGATTAAGGTGGAATGGGTCATTGAATTGAAAAGTACCCTTCCATGATTGATAAGTATTGAGTCATGATAGTGTATTAGCTGCTAGGTTTGGGTCATGGTGTGATTTTAAACATTAATAATGTATCTCACCAAAGAAACTTGGTATTGGTTATGTCATATCAATGTATGACTGGTTCTTATTAATTTGGGTGGAGGCTTTAGTTTTTGACAATTCACTCAACCCTGAATATTCGAGAATGTGATAAGGACGTGATTAAATTCCTATCCTTTCTTCTTTTTTATGCACTTGTTTATGCTATGATGTGAAATTTTACCTTTCATTATGGATCTAATGATGGTTGGATGAGGTTACTAGGTTTCTCAATTACAACATTACTATATATCTTATTTATATATATATTAATTCAACAATATGATTTATAGGTTTTTAAATATAAAAGACTGGTGTTTTTATAATTGTATATCATACACATCAACTTGATCAAATGAGTAATTATTACCAATCATGAATTTAGAGTCTCTAATAGTTTAATCATCTAACCCCTACATTTGAATACAAAAATATTTTTTATATGTGTGGGAAGAGATCATGTTTTCTCTAATGGGACATGTATTATTTAGATCTGGGTAATTTTATACTTAAAAAGTCATGAAGGATATGGAATAAGCATGAAAATAAGTAATTTAAGACTAAGGCCTTCTTTTAATTTTCATTTATCAATTAACATTTACTATTCATTGTGTCATTTTTAGTCTTTCTATTCAATTTTATCAGTATCTAAACTCTTATAGATTTGAAATACATTTTTTATATTAGGTCATTATATTTTGAATTATAATTGTATGTGGGGATGTTGTTTTCAGGTATATTATTTTTGGAATGATCATCATATGGAAAGGTAAATATAAATAATCAATAAATGTTTACCTGACCACTGTGAAGTATATTTGAGTGCATATTCTACCCATGACATTGTTAAGATATCACTAATAGTTTTCATTCTTTAGAATATGTAGATAATTCATTGATTCCTATGGATCCACTAATGTTAGTGTAGTTCGAATATTCTAGGTCAGATAATTACAATGCGTGTTTTCGAATTTCCTGGAACCAATTAATTCTTGTGAGGGTTAGGGTTGAAACATTTTCTCTCCAATGTTATATCATGAAATTTATTATATGGAATGAAATTCAATGAAGCCTATGTTTTTAGGGGATGTATATATTTTTTACATGGCACTCAATGACAAATGAAGCATTCATTTAGAATTGGACTCCAAATATGTGGTGGATAAGACATAGGATGAGTCATTTGTCTTAGTTTAGAATTAATTATTAGATCCTATATATTGATAATTGTTTTCATATGTAATGATACATGTGCCTATAAGTGGTGAATCATTCTGTGAAACCTCATTAATGTCCATTATTATATGATTCTTATTATAGAAAAAATGATTTTTTTCTGAATATATTTTATTAGTTTATTATATAAATAATGAAATTAGGGGATTCCCCTATTATTTTATTCATTGTGTTATTTTTATGATTATATCCCATTTGGAAATGGTTTTGGTGATTTGTTAATTTTGGTGAAATGTTTAAAAAAAACTAAGGTAGTGCCATGATGCGTGCAGAAATGCTATTTTGAGTTGTTTATATCGAATCATATTATATAGGTATTCCTTTCAAAAGGTTTATAATTAAATGTTTGTTAAAAATTTATAAATTAATTTTTAATAAAAAAATTCGACTTGAAAAATAAATTTTTTTTAGTATTGCAATTTAGTTGGTTGAGGGACTTTTTTGTTATTTTGGTTAATAGATGAAACACTTTGATTCCATTGGGTGTTTTGAAAATATCTATGAGTTATAGAATGTATGTAAATATTATAATTATTATTTAAATTAGAATCTGGTACCAATTGAAAATGGGTTTCTTGGTTTTTATATTCAACATATAGAGTCCTAGATGTGGGAATTTTGTCCCAAGAGTATAGATGTTTTTCAAGAACGTTTTACTCTAATTGGGAGGTGTGGAAAAGGTTTTCCTAGTTGACATAAAAATTTATAAGAACATTATTAATACATGATTCTTGGTTTTTATAGTGTGATCAGAGTGAGTCGTGTTTTTTACTTATTTTTTTTGTGGGTATACCATTCATTTATATAGAAAGTCATCATGGAAAAAATTAATTTATTGGTAATTTTTTCATACTCAACTAGTAATATGTTTCTGTATGGGATCATAAATTTGACCCCTTACTATGTTCTTTAATTATTTTCATGTTTTAGATCAGTTAGTGTTTATGTTATATAGTCAATTCTGATAGTGGAGATCAATTTTATCAAGATTCAGTTACTAATATTGGATTCCAATTGGATACTATTTTTTAATATATGAGATGAATAAAACACTTAATTTTTTTTTGTTTTGGGATTGAAAGGATTATTTGAGAATCATCAAGGTGCTTGGTGATAAATTTTTCATAATAGTGGTCATGTGGGAGTATGAGTCCTTGTATTTTCATTTAATTTAAATACTGAAAAAACATATGGAGTGGATATCAGTGTTTGATTCAATGGGAAAATGATATGAACCATCATATGGCAGTATGTAACAAGTCATCTATACATGTATAGACTCATATTTTAGAAGTGTTATAGAAAAATTTAAACTATTCGATTAATGGTTGTGTTGAATTCAAGATGACTCTATGTGTGTAGATTAGTTTCTTCATTTTAGATGTAATGTATAAATGTGTCAACATGTTTGAAACAGACTTGGTATGGTTATATTATGACCTGAGAGTGTGTATGGTTTGAGTTTTTACAATTCTCATTAGACAATCATAATGGTTTGATGGTCTAATTGGGGTTGTAGCCATATATTATCATGGAGTGTTAGGTCTATAAAATGATGTATTGTTTTATAATGTATTTATGATACCTCCATGAGATATGGAATCATGATAAGGTAGTCCGTGGAAGTATTGATTCATCAACAAGTGAAGCTGGTATCTTTTGGAGATGATAGATGAAAAATGACAGGTGGGTGGTTTTTCATAGAGTGGGAAATTATAAGGTGTAAACTATATTAGAATAATCATTGAAGACATATTTTTTTGTGTTTTTAGGTTTAATTATTGTATTTTTTTTGAAAATATTTTGTGTTGAAGCCTGGTTGAAGGTGTTTCATAGTGGGAGTGCGTTCAGAGATCATGGAGGAGAAATATTGGCTTAGTTGTTAACTAAACAGAGAGTAAAGTTATGTTTAAGGTAAAAGGATACAAATGGATTATATGGTTTAAAAAATTTAAAAATAAATGGTGTTTAATTACCCATATAATTACAGGTCTTATGTTTTTAATTTAATTTGATAATTTTATTTGGTGATGCGTTTGTTTTGAGAACAAGATATGTAGGAAATTATGGGTGTTTTGATGTCTTAGAGGGATGTTTCTCAATTTTCATATGAGTTATAGTGGATATATTAATCATTTAGAATGATTTCATAGTAGTATATGGGTGATTGTGATACTAAAAATTTTAAGAACAAGTCAATCACAATTTAGAAGATAACACTCACTCTATGAATTCCCCTTACATGGGGCCAGTGAATCATACATTACCATTAATGTCATAATGCTTAACATTACCTTTTTGTTAAATAAACAAAGATAAAATTCATTATAGGAATCCATTAATTGAAAAAAGAAAGATTCAGTGTTGGGGTTGGGGGTTTCATGATACAAAATTTATAGTGAGAAAAATTTTTCCACTCAATGAACTAGGCTGTGAAATCTATTTTTCATTGGGTTTTTAATAATATTATTCATTATGATTTTATAAAAACCCTTTGTATTTATATTATTTTCATTTGAATACATATAATTCGATGATACCCATTAGTACTTAACTTCTCCACCTTGTTGTAACATATATTTAATCCATTCCAGTGTCTCTCATCAAATCAATTATGTTGCACCCCCTGGATTTGAGCAATTAACCCTAATTTTTTGAATATTTAGTATGTAATGTGTTTTGGTGATGTTTGTGAGGGTCTACAAGAAGATTAATTTGTTTTTTTATTTCTTAAAGATACATAGATTGTGCACAGTTTAGGAAACTGTAAAACACTTATAGGAAACTGTGAAAAATAGGGTAGTGGCTATGGGGAAGGTGCACGGTTGGCACACAATTTTTCCAAACCACTTAGAAGCCTACGATAAGTTATGAAATATTGGATAGTGGCATTTGGAATGATTTGTTAATTTTTTTAAAACCATGTGATCCAACCATGAAATGTTTACCCTTTGAGTCATTGGCTAGAACACAGTTATCACATGGTTTCCCTAACCATGTGACAATCAAAGCATAATTTATAAAAAATATCCAAAAAAGTGGATCTAGGTTTGTTTAAAATTTTAACCACACATTTTTCCCCAAAACATCTTTAACTATTAATTTATTCGTCTCTACATACAAAAAGGATTCTCCAATAATTTTTGAACCAATCCAGAGGCATCTATTTGTGTTTTGAAGTCTGTTTCTTGCTGTAAGTGATCATTTTTTGTTGTTTTTCATGGTTTTTCTTATATCTACCACTCTATCCCAATCATTTTATTAGATATACATCTTATGTGGTTATTTGTATGATTCATGAAAAAATATGAATTTATATGGATTATTATATGATATGGAAATAGATCTAAGTAATTTTCTCAGTGATTTAGCCTTTTTTTATTTATGTTTCTCTATTATACTTCGTTTTTGTCATAAACCTGAGGTAGGTGGGTCCAATCTCGACTCTTATATTTAAAATATGATGCCTTGATTTCTATTAAATTAATTTTTTAAAAATAATTTATGAATATTATGTTTAATAATTATTGTAAACCCTCTTGAGTGATTATTTACGGAATTATGGAACTTGGGTGTTTTGGTGGAATGTGATTTTTTACATTATTTTAGAAAACATGTTTTAAAATTCTATTATTTCTTATTCTTTGAAATGTGTTTTCAATAAATAATTGTGTTTTCTAAAATATGTTTTCCAAAATAATTTCAACAAAAGGTTGAATTTTTTGAAATGGTAGAAATGATGGGTTTTGCTTGGTTTGGAATAATGGGATTGTTTATGTTCATATTACATTTATGAGACCTCTTTGACGTATGACATGGTGTTTAATTCCAATGTTGTATGTGATATAATTTCCTTTTGATGACTTGGTATATTAAATGTAAACCGCTCCGGGGTATGGACTGTTATAATATTTCATCCATGGATGGATGTGTGGATATGTTTAATGGAATTTTTATATCAAAACAAAACATTTAGAATGGTTTATAGAATTTTTTGGTTGTTTTCCTTGGAATTGAATTTTTTTTGGAGAAAATGGATTCATTTTTACTTATTCATAAATTGATATAATCATTTTTGGATATTTTTTAATGTAAAAAATTTTTATATAAATGTTTCTAACAAGTTTTATTCTTATGTAGTTATTAGAAAAGCCATTGGGGAAAACATACTATGTTTTAGTAATAACCCATTATTTTAGAATTTGGTACTTTTGGAGATGTTTTTTACTATGACATGGGAAAAGTTATGGTATAACATTTCATTAAATCTACTTTGTGAAACATAGTTTTTTTGTGGTCTTGGACCATAGCGCTTATTGGATCATGGGATTTTTATGTTGTCTTTGAGTGCTGTTGAGTTTCTATAGATTTCTGTTGTGTACTTTGATATTGTTTTTTTCCGTTTTGTCACTTTTTTTTTAGTTTTAACTTGATATTAGTGAAATAATTAGGTGTCATTAATTTTTTTCTTGCATGAAATAATTTTTTTATTTTTATCTCTTCTTTAGTTTTTTGTTTCATTGTTAAAGGGAAAATCATCCCCCAGTTTTGTTAAAGCCCTTGGAATTCATTTCCATCTATAGTCGTCATGGGGATGTATCCTAAGTCCATGTAATGGCTCACTTCTCTTTTAATTCAATGAGAAGGGGTATGACGTTACAAGTGGTATCAGTTTTTCCCTTTCTTTGTGGGACTAGTGGATTATGTCATTTTTTTGTCTTTAAATTAGTATTGGTTTTTTTCCTATAATTTAATTTATTATAGTGTATTCCTTGATTTTGGATAATTGAATGGTTTAGGATTATCAAAACATGAAATTTATTGAATAAAAAGCTGTAGATAAACTTCTTTTTCTGAAAATAAAGTTATTTGTAAGTTGGGTACATTATAATTTTATAGAAACATAAAGGGTTTCAAATCTCATTATCATGGCTTCAGCTAATGAGATGAGAATGCCATGAATTAGAGAAATGTCTTCCCAATAAGAATAAATATTTAATTTTTATTAATGATTTATGATTTGGTTCCCAAGTGTTGGTTTATAAAAAATAATAATGATGTTTCTAAATAATTGATTTTTATAAAGAGAAAAATTGTTGTATTTTCGAAATAGTTTTATTTTGATAAGTATGTATTCATTTTAAAAAAAATGTATGAATAGAGAATAGAATAATTTTGGAAGGAATTTTTTTGATATTTGATGTGATATAATTTTAATTGTTAAGACTTCAGTTGATTGAGAGTGAGTTTTATTCCATTTTTTGGTTAAAGAGAAGGGAACCTAGTTGTCATCATAGAAACCTGCCGGAGAAGGATGCGGACAATGTGGATTCTCCTGAGCCACATGTGAACCAACATCTAGTTCAATATGTTTTCAAAGAGATGTTGGTGGTGTATAGTGGGAACCAGAGGGATGAGAAAAAAAGTGGATCATTCTATCCAATTCCAATTGCAGAATCCAACCATCTTTTAAGGTTATTTGGAAACAAAAATAAAAATGTGTCCCTGAACATGATAAATAGAATCCATGATTTTATCATCACCCGAATTGAGGGGAATTTCAATCGGTTTACATAAATTTTGAAGGATCATTCACACTATTTAAGTTATTTTTCTCTAAGGATATGTTGGTCCAATGTCTTGATTGGGATAATTAATAGGAATTCATCAACAAATGATTCAATCCCCACATGTTCACAAATAGGATAACTATAGACATCCCAAGCATGAGGTATCTAAACCTATCTATTATAGTTTATTTTTATATATTCATGAATTTAGGGCACGTCGCACACAATGTTGATGCTAGTGCATCGTTAAAGACACGCATATTTGAATCGGGGTGAGGTGGGAGATTCTCTCAAATATTGATGTGATCTATATTACGGACTATACAATGATGGTCAATAGAGTAGAAGTAGATGAAGGGGATATCTCAGTGGATTTGGGAGGAGGAATTCGTTAGAAACCCGTGGAAAAAAGTGGGAACTCTAATGTTGGGGGAAAGAAGAATAGAGACACATATTTCCAAGGTGGGAACATGAATTAGAATCAAAGGGAAGGATTGGTGAATCTTCCTCTAAAATATAAAGAGAGAATGTTTATGTGTTCAATGATGTTCATTCAACAACATTAAAAAATATTCTATGGAACTACCAAGATCATGCTATAATTTCATTAAGATTTAGAATATTTAGATATATAGATGTACTCCTCCGAGGATAGGTTCCTAGGACATTTCTCATACATCAAAAGCATTTTATAATTTGATGGGGAGAGGTAAGAAAAATCAATCCCATCTTTTTAATAGATCTAACCATCGATATTAAAGGAATACCATGAGTATTCATGTAAGGAAGTCTCAATATGGAAGTAATTAATAACGTGTTTAGATTTAAACATTATATGAAGCCAAGAAGGATATTGTGGATGTACATCTTAAACCATGTATGGTGTGGGGTACCCTTGTTTTGGATACTACCAATATAGATGTGTTGATTGTTAATGGTGAATATAATTTCTTTATTGCTTCTCATGTTACTGATTCACTATCTATAAAATATGATATTATTCATTCTATGATAAAACATCACGCTCCTCTAGGTAAACGAGAATATCGAGCCTTTGTGGGTAGAGCATGTTCTTTAACCATTATTTGACCCAAACGGTCATGAGATAAATCTTTTCTAGAGATAGATATCTATGACTTAATCCATGCTATGGATTTGTTGAAACTTTTATGTCTCGCGTTGTTTTCTATATAGTAATGTTCATTTTTACAACTGATGCTGAAATTGAGAATATATTTCATTGAAAACATAAAACAAAGGCTGGTGAAAAGTGATTGATGGAACCAGCAGTCATAATGATATCACAGAAGTGGATGGAAGTGAATTTGTCATCGATGGAGTTATTCGAGAAAAACAATTATCCAGTAGTGGTTGACCAGATTCTAGATGTGCTTCATGAATACTACTATGGATACAACATGAAAGAGAATTGGATTTTATGATTGATCATATTCCTAACACCAGTTCTATTTCGCTTATATATTATCATATATAACCAATAGAATTTCTGGAAATGATAGTGAAGTTGGATGACTTGGAATGAAAAGTGTTCATTCTGACAAAGCATGTATTTTCAGGAAGAACCATTATTTTGTATCAATAAGGAAAATGGAACTCATCATCTCTGTGTATATTATCATATGATTAAAATTTTGGAGATAGAAAAGGTAACCACTTACATGAATTGATGATTTATTTGATTAATTGTGGGAAGATTAGTGGTTCTTAAAAATTGACTTGCAAACAGGGTATCGCTAATTGGGATTTCAGAAGCAGAATATTCTGAAGATATATTTCTGATATAGATATTTCCATTATGAATATGTGTAAATACATATTGGCTTTACAAATTCACTAGATGTCTTTATGTATGTAATGAGTTTGATATTTCATCGATATCTATAATCAGTTTTGTTGGTGTTTGTGGCTGACATCTTAGTGTATTCAAGGAAATTGGATGAGGATGAGAATATATTGGCTATATTGTTTGGAATCTTGAGGGTTACTTATTTGTAAACCAAATTATAAAAGTGATATTTTTGGATAAAATATATTTTCTCTCATGGAAATTTACTATTATAAAAATTTGTTACAGTGTACTCGGAGAATAAATAAGCTATAATATCTTATTTACCACCAAATAATATCTTTGGTACATAGAGCCTCCTTGGTCTATTTGATTGTTAATGACAATATGTTCATGAAAATATGGTCATGACATTGCAGGATAAGATTCACCTATAGAAAATTTGAAAAAGTTAAATTTTCCAGAGCAATGGGATGAAGAATTACATATCACTTTTCAAGAGAATAAGATTTATCTTACATGAGATCATATAATGTTATTTCTAGAATCAGGAGAAGTGTAGTTGGTGTATTGTTATGCTTCCAAGTTAGGGTTGAGATTTTTTCTCATGCAAGGAGATCATTTTGATTATTTTAGTTCAAAGTAGCTTTTAGCTCATTAGAATATAAACACATAAAATAATTGGAATAAGATATCATAGTCCATGATTTGAATTCATGGAGTCAATATCCATTTGGTGATAAATTTAAAATGTTCACAAATCATAAGATCATGAAACATATTTTCACAAAAAGTGATCTGAATTTGAGGCAAAAAATATGGTTAGATTATATCAAAATTTTATTCCTTGATATGATTTATAAATTGGTTAATTGAAATTTAGTAGCCTATTTGTTAAACATAATGTCGTATCATTAGTTACTAAAAGATGCTTTGCATGAGTGGTAGTTGATGTCAATCCTCAATGACATTAAATTTAAATGAGAATATGAAGGTGATGTTTCAATTTTCTTTATAGTTTCATTGGATCCTTATTTTGTATATATGGTTAAATAGGTACAACTATCTTATTTAAAATATGTGGACATAAAGTAAATACTCTATGGTGGGGAGAACTTTGAAGGCTGAAAGGACGATGGAAATTCAGTGTTGTTGTTAAGAAATATGATGCTCATATATAGGGATTCTCAAGAATTTATTCTTCATGTTTACCACAATTAATAATGGGATGTTTATCCTAGAATACAGAATATGTACAAGGCATTGAAATATAATTTTTTGTTTATTTCTATGAAAAGAAATGCGGCTGAGTATGTTTAATGATTATTAACAAGTCAGAAAGTTATTGTACAACATCAAAAACCAGTGGTTATGTTTTAGTAATTACTTATCATTTTATTTAACATGGATAATGTTGTTATAGATTCGGTAATAGGTTTTTCAAGAATGGTTCAAGAACACAATTCCAAATGGGTGATTTTTTATCACTCACAAAGTGAAACCATTTCAACCTTATTTGGGAAACTCGTAGAGTAGAATATCAATAAAAAATTATATCCATGAATTCAAAAAGATGCATGGAATACCAGTTTTGATCGTATTAAATATATATCCTAGGAATACATCTCATATATGGATATACATATAGAATTCCCTTGGGACTCAGGTGATTATAACTGTGAAGTATCATCCTCAGATGAATGTCCAATCCTAAAGGATGATGAAATCATTGGAGGACATTTTTCAGGCATGGGTAATTGAATTTAGTGGAATATTAGAGGAGTACATACACTTTGTGGAGTTCTCATATAAAAACATCTACCATGATTTGATAAAAATAAATCCTTTAGAATATTTTTATCGGAATTCTTGTCAACCCTAACTTCTTTGGGTATAAATAGGCCAGACGTCACTAGTCTGGTCGATCCATGACTATGAAACAAAAAAGAATATTCAATTGATTATGAAATGGATGGACACAAAGCAGACCTTATTAACCTTATGTGGATCATCATCAATGGATTTTTTTCATTCATAGTGAGTGATCATATCTTCTTGAGGATCCCTCTATATGCTTGGAGAACATAATTATGGTATGCTGGGAAAGTTATCATATCAATACAAATAGCCTTTTGAGATACTGTAATGGGTTGGAGATTTGGATTATGGGTTAGCATTACCACCTCGATTCAGTGTGCTACATAATCTGTTTCATGTATATTTTTTGAAAATGTATCAACATGATCATAGCCATGTGATCATAAGGGATCTCATTGACCTAGATCATTATGATTCATTGATTCACATTTTAGTGTGGGTTTTATATATTCAATCAGATTTATTTCATTGTAAAATCATCATTATAGTATTTGTTTTAAGGAATGATGGTTTGATTTATAAGGATACATGTGAATATGAGCAGAAAATGAAATGTAAATGTATAGAACAATTTTAGGGTAGTGATGTTTGTCTACATTCTTGGGATGGGAATGCCAGTGTTTTTGAGAATTTTTAAACCCTAATTTCTAGTATGTAACTCTGTAAATAATATATTTAAGTATTTAATTTCTTTAGTTGATGTTTGGGAGGGTATGAAAAAATAGAAATGTGTTTGGGGGATTTTCTAAGGGTTTAGCATTGGTGTATAGATTACGGAAACCATGAAACACCAACAAAAAAATTGCACAAGGAAGAAGGGGATAAGGGGAAGGCTTAAGGGATTTGAATGTTCTATCAAGACCATACGAAAGTTGAGGAGAAACTGTGATATGTCAGATAGTGGGATTTAGAATATTTGATACTTGTTTTTGAAAACATCTGATCTCATAATGCGATGTAGACCCTTTGAGGGAGTGGTTAGCACATGGTTGGAAAATGTTTTAACTAACCCTATGAAAAACCATGCACATTTTTAGAACAAGATCCAAAAATAGTGTTTCTATGTTGCTTTAATATTTAACGCCACTTTTATGAACAAAACAGACCCTAACAATTTATTTATTCCTCTCTATGGAAATGTATGACTCCCCCATAGATTTAAAAAAAAATCTAGAGGCATATCTTGGACTTTTGATTATATATTAGTGATTTAATTGATCATTCTTGGTTGTTTCACATTCTTTTTCCTATTTCTGCTTCTCTAATATATATTTTCTTCGTATATCTACATTTGATGTTCCTAGATTTTAGATTTTGGATTCCAAATGTAATTATATTTTTATAAGTGTATTAAAGGGGAAAATAATTATGGTGGTTTCATTGAGTTTTAACATGTTTTTGCATATGTTGGAGTCTTGTTCATTGTTTTCATCATATCTATGAGGTAGGTGGTTTCACTATAAATTACTCTATTTAGAATATGATGGATTGATTTCAAATTGATTATTTTTTGTGAATTTTTTTTTAATTTTTTGTTCAATGATTGTTAAAAACCATCATGATTGACGATTTGTGGAATTATTAAAATATGGTTATTTTATTCTAAAGTGAATTTGGAATCCAAATTTTAATATGATGATTTTAAAATTATTTTTTGCTTTTGATTCTTGTAAAAGTGTATTAAATTATTTTGTTTTATTGAAATGGATGTTCTAATAAATCAATAAAAATAGGTTTTACTGAAGTTGTTAAAATTATGGTTTTGGCATGGTATTGAATAATTTGTTGTAGTGAGTTCATATCACATTTTGGGGGCCCAATTGAAATATGGATCGGTTCTTACTGTCAAAGGTGTAATGGAACATGGGATATAATGAACTTTTGATGAATAGTTATATTTATGAGAAACTCCAAAAAATTCATGCACAACCATAAAGATGCTTTCATGGTTGGATGTGTGGATATGTATAATGGGAAGATTATGCCAAAATTTAACTTCTAAGATTTTTGAATGTATTTTTTGGTTTTATTCCATTTGAACATGACTTTGTTTTCATAAATATGTTTTATTGTAACAAGATTGTATGTTGATATAAACTATTTTTGAAATAGTTTTATATTATTTATTTTTATATTAATATTTCTTGTATGCTTTATCCTGATGTTGTGAGTAGGGAAGTCATTGGGGAAACCTACTATGTTTTAGTACTCACCCTATATTTTTCAATTTGGTTCTTCTACAGATATCATATATTGGGAAATGAGAAATGGAAAGGTATCACACATATTTAGCAGAACTTCTTGACACCTGGGATTTTTGGTTGACTTGGAGCATGTGGATTGTTGGATCATGGTAGTTTTATTTTTATTTGAGTTTTTTTTAGTATTTATATGTGTAAATTGATATTTTTTTCATAAAATGTGGAATTTTATTTCTTTTTTGTCTTGATATAAATGAATTTTTTAATTATCTATCATTTTTCATGCATTATATACTATTTTTTCGGTTGCGGCCTTTTTTGTTCATTCTTTTTTTCTTAAAGAGAAAATCATCCCCCATGTGTATTGATGCCTTTCAACATTCATTTATAGCATTTGGAATTATGGTAGGTCTCCTGAGGCCAATTAATTTCTCGCCTATGTCTCAATATAATGATATTGGGTAGGAAATTAAAACTTTTAATATGATATCACACCCAGTAATCCTTGTTCCTCTTTAGAATTAGTATTTTTATTTTGTTTGACTGGTAGGATTTTATGATGGAACATTTCACTAACATGGTTCGTAATCATATTTTATAATTTTTCTCATGAATAACACATTTAATATATCCATATAGGGAATATGTTGTTAGTCATTCACCATTTTATAGATGGTATACATATTATTGAGCTTGTTAAGTTGTTTGGTTGAGATTTGGTAAACTTTTCCACTGATACAAGTGTGTAAATTGTGAATTCTGTGTATCCTAGTACATGAAGTGAAATAGGAGTTAACCACACCATATTTCTCATCAAGTTTACAACATAGTGATGGCTAGTGAGGTTTTATTTGTTAATGAAAAAATAGAAATTTTATTTCATTAACTAATAATTTCAATTTTGTTATATTTTTAAAAGAAATTGTTTCTCATAGACTAGTTTGAATCCTATATTTGATTATAATAGTAATTAAGTATGTAATTTGAGGAAGGGGTATAGATTTATTCTTTTATCTTAGTATTATAGGGATTTTTTTGTTTATGGGTATTCATTTTTATGGTTATTATCATCTTGTATGAATTTTTTTAGTTTCCATAATGGATATCTAGTGAACTATTAGAATAATAGTTAAAAAACATTTTATATGTCCCTAAATGGATTGATTAGTTCACTTTTGATGAAAGGGTGCTAGTTTTCATTTTATGGTGAATTTGTAAGCATGTGATTAATGTTAAATCAAAATTATCTCTTTTTTACTTTATATTTTAAATAAGAATTTTATGACAATAAAAATTAAGGAAAAATGTTATATTTATTAATGTTGATTGATTTTTTTTATAAAATAATAAAAAATAGATTATTTGAATATTTTTATGGTATTTGCGATAAATCTTGAGTGTGAGGATTAAAACTTGTGATTCATTTTTTAAATGGTTTATAATATGTTTTTTTACTTTTTTAATGATGTTATAATATATTCGAGTGACATAATTTGGTCTATTTGAAATGGGGGATATTTAGTATTGTTAAATAATTGATAACACTTTACTATGGATGCCTAATGAGTATGACGGTACATGATGTTACATGATTTTTGTGAATCACTCTGTGACATTTTTTTTATGTGTCATTGCATGGGATTCATATTTATGGATATAGTAAACCCATTATATATTGAAAATTCACTTGGAAGACATTAAATTATTCTATTATTGACAGACTTGGTTTTGATTGACTATAACACAAAAATTGAGATGGTGAGTTATGGATGGGTTTTGAAACCAATTGTTTATCTCATAATTATTATTATTGTTGGAATATGATTAGATAAATATTAATGTATGGTAGGGGATCCTCACTCCTAGCCTAGCTATGATTTTAGATAAAAATTTTCATGATAACCATTGGATATATTGGATAGTATTTTATGGTAAAGGAATGTCACACAATGATTGATAATTTATCAGTTTTGAGAGGGCCCTTTCCAACTTCGATAAAGACAGAACAATACTAAAAGAGTGTTAATTCATGGGTTATTTTATATTTGAGGCCCATTTATTTATTGAGAATACATGTTTAATAAGATTAGACACTCCATCAGGGTTGGGTAATGTTGTTACATGATGCATGGATAATATACCACCCTATTGCGAGCTTGGATGATTTAGGGATTATGGATGTGTGAATATTCCCTAATCACCAAGTAAGTGGTTTGAATATTCAGAAGTATACCCTAACCATAATCACCATTTATAAGTTTAATATTTTATTAGACACTAGATTTTTAATATTGGGAATTTTTGGCACTTAGAATGAGGTTTCATTCTTCATTCAGGCCTAGAATTGAAAAAGGAAGGGTGATGTATCATTATGGCCTTGTTAAAATTTATTTTCAAAAATTATTTAATTTTATGTGTATTGCGTGTTGCGATTTCCACATGGTCAAATTTTATAGAAATTAATTTTATCAACCTGAGATGTTAGAGACTATTTACATTCAATTAAAATATAATATATTGATAAACACCTTTTATACACAGGTCATAGTCAAAATAAATATTTATATATTAATCCTTTTGAAACAATCCAAAAATTTTTAAGGTATTAATAATAATGAACTGATTATTAAAAAATATGTATAAATGTTTTAAATAATTTGAAATAATTTTTAATTTAATAATAAATAAGTAAAAAATTTAAATAAACAAACCACTTTATGTTTTAAAATGATATTTCCTTCTAAATAATATTTACTCAATTTCTATATAGAAATTATGATTAATTTTTAAAATTTATAAAAATTTTATTTGTTGAAATTAATAACCTAATAGAAAATAATGTTAAATTATTTAATTATGTATTTTTATGGATTTTTTAAATAACATTTGCGAATAGTGCATAAAATCGGTTTTTGTATAACTATCATTTATCATCTTTTAAAATTGTTTTTCTATTTTGAATATGAACATAATTTTACACAATAATATCTAAATTGAATATATCTATTAAATTAAATAGGACTTAATATTTTACATTATTTTGTTTAACATTTATTTCTACAAATAAAAATACATTTTTCTATGATGTATTTTCATGCACGCAATGAATTTTCTTCAGAATGAATTAAGTTTTTTCAATATTAATTATCTGTTTAAAAAATAATAAAATTATACCATAAAAAATTTAACAATATTTATAATATTTCTACTAAGAATTAAAGGATTTAAATTATATTTTATGATTAAAATATAAATTTCTAAAAACCATGTTTTTTTTGAATTTGGTGAGTTTAATAAAAAGTAAATTCAATATCCTACATTAATTCTATCTAGTAAAATAGATATTATTTTTTTAATCATAAGAATTATTATAATTTAGTAATGATCACATACTTTTTCCATAGTGAATGGTAAAAATATAAATATTTTATTACCACTACAAAGGTTAAAAAGTCTATATCATGGGCTTAAACATATATATCTGTGTTCGAATACTATACATATGATTTTATTTCATATTCTATGAATATATGTCAACCATATATTATCTTAACATTTATTTCATGTAAATTTTAATCCATATTCACAGGAATGAAACCTAATTTTATTTTAAGCTTTTAGGAAATTCATTTCATATCTCTCTCCTCACATATAAGTGGGACCCCCTTCTCATCCATTATTTACATAATTTGAGACTTATTTATAATACAAATCCTTTATCAGATTCCTTCCCTTAATCATATATCTTAAATTATTTAAAAAATAAATATATTTTGTGGACAATTGTTTTTTCTAAAGGGGGTATCTCGAAGAAGAAGTACAAATCCAAAAAATTATATTTAAATTTTATATATACTTCCAAAATCTATATAACTTTTTTATCCATTATAACATGATTAATGTAGTATTATAAGTATATTGGGTGGCTGTTATTATTGTATAATAAAAATTTCCTCAGGTTTGGGCCTACGGGTCTCATGGGCCTTCAGGCCATCAAAGGCCTTCGGGCCATAGGGCCTTCGGGCCATTAAAGACCATGAAGTAGCCCAGGTCTCACTGAGCATGCCCTAGAAAAGGATCAGAGCAATAGTAGCAGTCACCAAAAGCATAGATAACCGGATTGAAGAATGAGAGGGTATGACAACCGCCATCCGGACTATATACCTTGCAGCTTTGCACGGGGCAATGCTAGCCGATCAGCAATGCAGGTGGGGAGATAAAGGTGATCAATGATGCAGAAGCTGGGGAGGGGTAGTTCTAGTGGGATGGGCTTACGGGTCATGTATGGGCAAGGTATGCCTATGGGCTGTCGGGTCATGTATTACGGGTCATGTCGGGCATCGTGCCTTGGGCCTACGGGTCATGTATGAGTTACCCTTCAACCCTTAAAAGCGGGATTATCTATAATAAAAATAAAAAAGAAGGCATTCGGGCCATTCAGAGTCGGAGTAGTGATATAATTCATTCTCCATCATCATCATTTATTTTTGATTATTATGATCGATTTAACTATTTTATATGATATTTATGACATAGTAATTATTCTAAAATTACGTTATTACATATTATTTCTTACCATACCATTGATTTATAAATTATAACATCTATGATGAATTTTTCTGAACTACAATCTCCCCATAACAATGTCATAATTATCAAAAAAATTCATAAATAACATATATAAATTATATTCTCTCTCACACAAATGGTAATATGTTGTGTAAGAAAATATAATTCTAAAATCATAAATAAATCATACATTTAACATATTAACATTCAATTCATAATTATAACCAATCATTGATGAGGATGATTCAAAATGAAACATATCACTAAATGCATGTGGTCCAATGTATAAATGAGTGATAATTTCATTTCACATTTAATGGAGATAAAGATGATATATTTTATTATACACTAATAATAACTTCCCAATATATTCATCACATTGCATTCATCATGTTTTAATGGATAAAGTAAGTTTAATGATGTTGGAAGAAGATATAAAAATTAAATATAATAGTTTATATTTACACATCTTCTTTGAGACAACACTTTAGAATTAAACTAAAATCCATCAAATAATTTTTTTATTGTAATAACATATGCTATAGAATGAATGAAATTAATATAAAAGGGTTTTTTACTAGGGATTGGCTAGAACATAAGGCCAGATTATGTGAATAAGGGATGAGAAGTGTCCCTTTTATATGAAAGGGGAGCGAAATGAAATGAATTTAATAAAATATTTAAATGAATTAATATATATCTCACATGAATATGTATAAAAATTGACATGGAAAAAAATATTAAAAAATGTATGTTTTAATATATCCAACCAATATGTATTACACATGTGTGGAAAGGAATTTTTCAACCCTTATTGATTTACACTCATTTACATTCATATGATAACATTATATTTCCATCACTATAATTATTTGGAAACTAAATTTCATGATTATGTACATATTTTCGTATTCTGAAAATTCCATCCTTATCTAAGAGGCCAATTATGGAGTGCTTGAGGTACAATTTTTGTTTCCCACTCCCCTTTCCAATTGAACTATTTGGTATGAATATCATTTAATATATTTTTATTAAAATGATTAAATAATAAAATTATTGATATTTTTGACTAATTTAAAATAATGATTTACCGAGTTTTTAGGTATGTTAATTTTAGATGAAAATATATTTTCATCAAAAAAAAATTTAAAAAAATTTAGTTCCCAAAAATTAAAATTAATTTATACCTTTTATAAATACATTATTTTCAAAATTTAAAATAGTTTTTAAAAATAGCATATCAATATTATCTTAGGTTTATTTTTTTACTTTTCTAAATAGGTTTTTTTAACAAATATTGAAAATATATATTTATATTAGTTTTTAATTTAATATCATTTAAAAGAAAAATTATATTTTTAATTTTGTGACATAGTAACATAATATGAATTAAACATAAAATATTATAATTAAAAACATAAAAAAATCATAATTCATTATATATGTATATGTTCATTTTTTGATATAAGAACACATTTTTTAAAAACTGTTTTATGAGAGAAATATATTTTTTATCATAACAAATTAAACTAATATCTATTGATTGATGTTTTAAATTGAATTTATAGAATATAAGATAAATAAAATATTTTTATGTTCATTTTTTATCATTCAATGGGAATATTTGATATGAATTTAGAATTTTTGTTAGAACCTCATTTCTAAAAAATTGGTTTTAATTTAATTTTTCATGGTTATTTATAAGTAAATTTTGAAAAATAATGTAATTTAATGCGGTGGTAGAGATTTCATTATTTTAAACGTCATAATTAATTTAATGTAATATTTTCAACATACATATAGATTTTAGAGAAGTGTAAAAGGTGTAAATTTTGTGATAGCATGGTTAAGATTAGGATGAGTTTTCGGGATTTTTAAACAAAGAGATTATTGTAGGAATAAGGCCATCACCTTTCTAAGATTTATATATTGAAGATATTTAAATAACAAATTATGTTACAATTCAATTAATGACCATTTTTACCCATATTCCCATTATTGTAACCTTAAATTATTGAAATCCTTTTTAATGGATTTTAATTTAAAATATATGAGGTTATTGTACTTATGAAATAAGAACTCGTTGTAAGGATACACAATCTAAATTTTTTTAGATATATTTTCTATTATATATATCTATATATTTTTATTTTTGAGGGGTTTATATAGATATATTTACATTTTATATTATGGGTTTATCTTAAATAATTTTCCTTAATGTTATAATTGAAATTATTTCATCTAATAGGTTGTTATTCAAATGTTATAGATGTGGTTATCAATTATTGTTTCAAATTTTTTTCATTGAAACATATGTCATGGAATAAACTAAAGTTATATTATATGGTGTATATACCAATAATTTAATATTAATTATCATCAATATCATAGTAATCATATTATTTAAATTATTATTTTCTCTTATTTCATTTATGGATATTATGAATTAATGTTTACCCAAGTGTTAAGAATTTTATGTAACAATATCATATTTCTAAGAAAAATTATGATTAAATATATGATGATGAAATTATGTGATATATCTCTTTATAATCATATTTATCTTATTCTCCTGTAGTTATTTGGTTTAGATTACTTTTATTCGTCTCATTTTACAATATTAATTTACATAAGTGACCTAAAATATATTTTTATAGAAGATCATCATTATGTGTTTATTAGATAAAAAAACATTTCATATATATAGACATATTTTTTATAATGTTTTCAATAATTTTTTTATATTATATAATATTTATTAAACAAAATTTTCACTATTTTACGTTTTATAATTTAGTAAAATGTAATCTTATAATAATTTTTTGATCAAGTATATTTTAATTTTTTTCATGTATGTGAAATATATATTTTTATGCACACTACATTGATGGATTTTACAAATGTCAAGTATTATATTTTCTTTAATAGTTCCTTAAAATATGTCTAAGGTTATTAAAAATTGATTTTATTTCAATAATAGTTTTTTAATTGAAAAATTGTAATTATTTTCTCTAAAAAAGAAAACATAATTATCCCCAAGAAAATTATCGGTGATCATTAATTAGTATTTTAATCAATGGAAATAACCATTTTTGTGCCTAAAAATTAACATGGGGTATGATTGAAATTTTCCATATTTATTATTTATATGGATGGATTTTGATTTTTTAAATATTTATGAAACTCGTTATCTTTTTCATGTGTTAATCATTGATGGAATAATGAAACTATTCATGATAATGGGTCTTGTATATAAAAATATTATGATTATATGATGGGTGTATCTATTTTAATAAAAAGATGGGTAGTTATATTATAATTGATAGTAAGGTGGATACATAATAAAAATGATTGGTAGTAATTTTATAACTATATTATTTATAGTTTAAGGAAGACAATGTTCATATAATTCGAAGAGATGATAATGTTAATAAACACGTAAGAAGTGACTGAGTTAAAATTATTTCTATTACCCGTAAATTAATAGTATACATTACTGTGTAATAATTTAAAATATGAAATAATGATCATATTTCAAGTCATATTAGTGAATCATAAAAACACTAGTTGTTTTCTTTTATTATGTAAAGTCTATAAACATATTTTCTATACTAATGATGTGTTCTCATGGATTAAGATTTATTATTTATTATTCCTCTAATGTTTGGTCTTATGTATTTTGATTAAAAAAATATTACATGGTTCATTATTATAGATCTATGACTGAATATGAATGATTACTAAAGGCACTTATCATTTTCTCAAACCCTTTAATATTATCATAATCTAAAATATATTCCCTAATTGACATCTACAATGATTACCCTTATTGGACATTATAAATCACTCATTCAATTGGTTCATGCCTTGGATTAGGATATGTAAAAAACTCTATGTGAGAATAATTTAATGGGAAATGATGTTGATAATTTATGGCCATGTTGTTTATTTTTTCAATTTATCACTATAGACAATAATTTTGTTGTTTTGGTCTAGATGATTATGGAATTCATAAAACATTTTGCTAAAATGATTTAATATTTGTGAATGAAATTTATTTTTCACAACAATAATGTAGTAATTACATAAGAATTTCATTCACAACCACATGAATATGTTGGAATTTGGTATTTTTAAGGTATTGTAGGATCGTACTATGTCATTTGTATATCCACTAACCACAAATTTGGAATGACTTTTAATGGAATTTGGAAGACAAAGAATATTATATATACACATAGGTGTTCATTTTATATCGGTATTAGTTAAACTATAAGAATATTTAGTTTGGTGACTTGGTATTATGATATTTTAGTTTCTACATATGGGACCTAAATTTATCTTCATTTATCATTAATTATATACGGTCTAGTGTATAATTAATTAATTATTTTTATTTTATCCACTATAACTCTAATATGGTTTCAGCATCGTATAGATTATTTAATAAATTATTCTTTATAATGAATGGGACAATGGGGATCTTCTTTTTATTTATAATTTTTTTTGAATTCCTGTTATATTGAAATGTCTTGTTTTGTTTTTAATAATTTCAAACGCAACCCACATGATTTATAAAGGAGTGCATAGCATCCCAATGAAAATGGTTGAACATATAAGCTTGTTTGAATCCTCATGAATATAGGAAGGCATTTATGATGTAATATAGAGACCCTTACTTGGATATTGTTAATGAGATATCATATAACGAATTGTAAATTAAAATTTAAAACCATTTAATGCTGATTCTATCCCTTTTAAATTAAATTTACCTTGAAATATTGATAATATGACGATAAAATACATGTAGATATATCATATTACATGATAGTTTTCATAATTTGTTTCTTCAATCATACAATTGATTTCTATAAAATTAAATATATAATTTGATTTAATTTTAATTACTATATCACGTATAAAAACATTCATCATCAAATTTTATGCATTTTTTGTTTTGTTCATGTGTTTGATTTGTTGTGTAATTCATAAAATTTGAAAAAAAGAACACGTAATTTAATGAATTGTGTATTATTTAGTGTTTATGATGACAAGTTACCATCCCCATATTATAGATTATTTTGAGGTATCCAATCAAACAAGAACACGAGATTAATATACTATCTAATCACAGGACAATTTTTCTCCGTAGTATTTTAATGATAACCTTGTCTCCCATAACATTCTGCATATCTCTCTGATAAATATCCCCATAGTTATTTTATCATAATTGAGAATAATTATTATGTTTCTAGATTTTTAAATTATTATCAATCATTTCTAGAGGATGACCTTCTCCCATCATCTTACCATCTCCATTTTTATCATAACATATTGGTTATCTTCATATTTTCCCATCTACAGCCACATATTTTAAAATTATAATGCTATAATGGTAGCTTTTATTATATTTTAACTCTACTAGTGAATGTTCCTGAACCCGACCTCCAATTAAATAAATATAATTTAACCACATTACATATTTCAATGTTTTTAAAAAATTATTATTTATCCTCATTATGAGGATAATTATTATTTTTTAAGAGAAAAATTGTATACATATTTTCCAAGAATTTGTTGATGATTAATGTAATATTAATATCTTGATTTTATATAATTGAATTTTGTACCCCATTAACCCTAATAAGTTCAATTATAATTATCATTACTTTTGTAATCAAGAAATATTCAAAAAAATGACACGTTTTTTTTATTCATTTGGAGATAAAATATATCCAAATTAAAATCATTGCAATTAGTGCTATTTGGAATAACCACTTGGAAATAAATGGTGATATTTGACCTAACCCAAACCCAAACTACCAGTTTTGTGGAAAAAACCTTACAAACATTATTTTAGGCAATGTTATATAATTTAACCATAACTCAAAAATATTTTATATCATTTCCCTACTTTTTAGATCACATTTCACAAAAAATATCACAATCAATAAACCCATATGTTTATTTTCATTTAATCTAAGATCGATTATATTACCATGAAATGTATTCATAATATCACATTAACTTTTCAAAACATGGCATCCATCTAAAATTATTTACAAAATAAAATTAACTATATCATTTGGTTAAGAACGCTATATAAATATTACGCTCAAATATTTAGTATGAATATAAATATTTATCGGTTAGAAAATTTAACATCAAAATAATTTTATAGAACATGGTAATGAGATAAATAAATAATTAAAAGGATAATGTGTTTTCTTTAAGTGATATAGTATATGGACTTGTTACCCTAGAAGATCAATCGTATACCATGGAATAAGAATATTGAAAAAATAGATAATAATCACGAACTTTATAGAATAACATAGTTATATAACATATAATATAATAATAAAACAATAATATGTAATGAATATTATAACATATTGACGGGTGGATTACCATCAACTGAAAAATATTACAATAGGTCAAAGTCACAATATGAATCAACAAATAGGTCGGGTATCATAAAATGAAAACATTTGTGGATTTAGTATTCTAACATACACACAAAATAGGTTCATGTATTATGAAAATCTCCCCAAGTGGATCGTGTATCAAAAATGGTATCCTGAAATAATCTCATAAGATATATACATTTTTCTAATTGAATAGTGCCTGAAATAGGACCGCACCGATCACATAAAAAATGTCTTCAATATTTTTTCCCATAAGATATCAGTCATTTGAAATGGAATTTTAATATAATGAAATTAATATTTGTTTCATAATATTTCCATATGATATATTTTAAATTAAAACTAGACAAATGTCAGTTAAAAAAATAAATGATGTTAATAAATTTATTCATAAGTGAATATATGTGATGATAATTATCATTAATAAAATTTGATGCCAGTTTTTCCCGATAGATTTGAAATTTTATGTGATGGTATAGAAAATGTTCTGTTAACATTATTTCATTTTTTCTAAATATTCAAACCAATGATTTAGATATGACAATTATTTTCAAGAAGAAATTATTTTGAAATAATTAGACTAAATGAATACAGAACAATTTAATGATTCTAATAATTTACATTTTATATATAAAAAATGAAATATTTCAATGATTTATAATAAAATTAAAATTTATTTTTAAAATCCATAAATTCATTATGTTATTGTAAGAATAATACTAACATTGAAGATAATTTTCTTTTATAAAAGATTTTAAATATTCAAAACAATTTCCCATTTTTTAAAAAGGTATTCAAACCATGATGCATAATTTTATATTAAAATTTAAATTAAATAAAATTTTCGAAGGGAATAACATATTAAAAATCATAGGGTTGGTGGTATAGAAAATATATAGACGATTTTCTGGAATAAAAATTACAACTCAATGAAAGGGGATGAGTTAACAAGAACACATAATGTTTTTAGTATTAATTGAATAAAAATAATGTCGTTTAAGGACCATAAAATTTATTTAGAAATAACATGCATGAAAATAAAATAACAATATGAATAAAATAGGTTAGTATGTACAATATAAAAATTAAATCATTATTTATTACATAAAATAAGTATTGGTAAAAGAATTTGAGAGAAAGGCCACATAAAAACATAAAAAGTATTCAATTATGAATCCATTACAAAATAATATCATTAGAATTTAGTTATAATTCTTATACAATAGTGATAAATAAAAATATAATAAAATTATAGAATTCAATAAAATAATCATTGAATAAAATTATTGGTGAAAAATTACTATTATTCGATAAAATAATATTAATTTATGAAATCACTTACTTTGGATTCATTCTTGGTTATACAAGATACTACCTACTAAATAACAAACTATTTATAATGAGTAATATATTTATGAATTTTATTATAGAATATTTTAATATATATTATCCTTCCTTGTTCCTCAATTATATATTCATTACATATTTTAAATAAATATTGTGAAAAAAATATTTTTTATTCAACCATTTATGGTTAGAACACTATATAATAGTTTTTATCATCATTAAGTGGTAATAATTTCATTATCACTAGAATATATATGTAACAGGAAACGTATTTTCATAATGATCTATGAAGTTATATTTAAATTGTCCATTTTTTTCTTGTAAGGATTAGTAATTTATAAATCTATAACATTCCTATTTTAATGGATTTATGGAGATGAAAAATTTGAAGGTATTCCTCAGGTACACATGTTGATAGCATAGTTTTTAATATAAATAAGATATAATATCTTATAGGTGAAAATTATGGACTTTTTATTGAAAAATAAAGTTAGGTGAATGTTATATATGTAAACACATTGTATTTTGGTGTAATATGTGAGTTAATAATGGTTGATATATGAGTATTCACTTGTTGAAACAATTATTTGTTTAAAAATAGATCATAAATTTTTTTTAATAAAAATTTATTCCATTAGTAATTACCTATTCATTTTTTTTATTTTTTTCATCTGTATATTTAATAATATAGAACAAAATTTTCAATAGTTTATACGAAACACAACAATGATATTGAACAACCCATGAAATAAATTATTTAAATAGGACCTTTATAACTTTGCTATTAAATTGGAGGATATAAATTCTACTAAATAAAAAATTAATTTATTTTATTTACACAATTTTAAATAATTATAAGGGTAATCAATATATTAGGAATAATTAATTTTCATTTCAATGGTAATGAAATATCTTTTTGTAAAATAATTTATTTTTTCTATAAAATGGTTTCCTCATGTTTTGTGCATATATGTGAAAATCATCTTTTACCAATTTTTTAAAATATATTTCAAAAAAAATAATAATAATATAATTAATGAAGAAAGATGTATATTATTTTAAAAATATTATAATTTTCTGATAAGAATATATTTATTATGAATAATGAAAAATACTAATTTTTATTGAAAACAACCTTCTGATTTTATTCATTTAAATATATACATTTAATATTAAATTTATTTAAGAGTAAAATTAGTTCAATTGCATTATATTTAAAAAAACGGGCCATTGTAATTTGATATATATTCAATTTGTAAATTAAAAAATTTTAGTCTTTTATAATATTTTTCCATTAAAAACAATTTTTTGATCACATAAAAAAGATTAATATTAAATTACATTCTCCCACTTCTATGAATTGACATTTTAAAAATTGGCTCTAAATTTAAAATATTAAAAATAATTATTATATAATATTTTCATAATAATTCTTCTTTTTAATTAATTATGAAAAGAGTATAATTTAATCATCGTGGTTATGGTTGAAACGTGTTTATCAGTATTCAAACCAAATAATAAGAAAATATTTTTCATCTAAGATTAACTAAAAAATATTTTATAGAAACATTTATAATATATACTATAATAGATCCTAATGTAATATCATTTTAATTTGTTATTCTGGGATAATTATTTTATCATTATGTATTCCATGGGGATATATCTATGTTTTTTCCAAGAGGGTCCTCTAACTAAATAATATAAGGGAACCCCTATCCACTACAATTTAAATATTAAAATATATTTATATAAGAAAATAATTCCAAAATAAATACATTAATTCCATCTCCATTATCAAATGTTCTCTTTGTATCATAAAATATTTCTAGGATATCTTTATTTATAAACATAATACTGTTCTCTAATGTAGTGGTGTAGTTGTTAAATGTGAACCTTAATTTTATTTATCTATATATATCCTCAAATTATACTAAAAAATGGAAAAATAATAACCCCGTTATCATAAATGAACTAAAATTCTGTCATTATAATATAATATTCTAAATCCATATCAACTTCTAGAAAATGGGAATAACCATTGACTCTGTGTACGGAAGACTACCGCCTAACAAACAAATGTAAATCATTCTCTATCACAATATATAATGGATTGAATTAATGATAAATTTAATTTTTATATATTGTATTTATGAATTAATTTTACTTTATCAAATTTAATAAAACATTTTCCTTCTTACCTTAAAACCCATTTGAAAATATTATCTTACTCATGAATACATGTGGGTTTCTGCTTCCACGAAGAGATGGGATACATTAGTTGTTTTATTTTAAAAAGGTTAGAAATTAATACGAATGTGATGAAAATATTTTATTTATATGATATAATAATTAAGATAAAACTTCAAAATATTATATTAATTTATTTTAACGATCAATCTAAATAAATAAAACAATATTATTCTGTATGTATTCTCTACCATCTCCCTGAACATTGTAAAATATTTTTCTATGTATAATTCTTATGGACTATAATAAATTCTCATTAAAAAATATATATGCAATGAATATAATATTTATCCTCTTATAGATTGTGGTAGAATGATCAGTTTTCATTTATTGAAACTATCAAAAAATCATACATGAATAACAAATTAGTATTACCCAAAATAGTGGTTTTAAGAATGAATTATCAATAAATAAGAGATAGCGGATTATAAGTAACTAATATATTTTATGATTTATTTCATTATGGTTATATAATATATTTAAAATATTCTTATATTTATTATACAAGAGTTTCAAAAATATATAAAGGAAACCAATCCTAAGGTAATTGTTTCAAAATTCACTTTTTCTTTAATGAGACAAATTCAATATTTACCACATATTTTTATTGTGTGGGGTATATAATAACAGTTTTATATGTTATAATATATATATAAATTCATTTATTTTAAATAATAATTTGATTTTATTTATTTCATTTGTCTTGAGATTCAAATTTTAAGGATGTGGTATGTTTTTATTTCACAATCTCATATTGTTTAGAATTATTAATGTTTTCAACCCTTGGGGAATTGTTTTATATTTAAATTATAAACCCAAACTATATACCATTCATCTAAGTACTAATTATATTTCAATGTAATAGCACAATTTTAAAATATTTGGAACATATAATTAATGATAATTGGTTTTTATAAAATGATAAATTTATTTCGTTCATCAGTGGAAAAAAGATTTCCTTCCATATCCATGTTTTCTAAAATTTATTTTAAATTTTTAACTATCAAGAAATAATAAATTAATATAATTTTTCACATGTATGTCTATTTATATTTTTTTGTTAATATAATATTCATTTTTTTACAAATGTGGCACATTTTACCCATTTTACATTTTTGTAAAAAATGTCTTTTTAACTTATACTCCATGTATGATATTACCAATTGTAATTAACACTAATTATTTAAATTATCACATTACATGTTTAACACACTAATATTTAATTTATATAATTTTGATAATAATTTTTCATTTCATAGTTTTAAAATATACATTCCAATTGAAACATGGTTTTTTCTATAGAAATTTTTTAAATAAATTATTTTGGTATTTATATTCATAAATGACATAAACCTAATTTTAATTATTATCTATTGGGTATATATTGTAATTTTATGATATATATTATTTCTATTGAAGGATTCAGATATTTTGTACTAACGATGAACTATTTTGATATCACTCTCTATATAAATATCAATGGATTATAAAAAGTTCATTAAATAATGTAATTATTAATATTTCATGTGGTTGATTTTAAATATAAATTCTTAAATATATTATGTTTTAAACCATTCATATATGGATGTAATTTGACAAAATAATTTAGGAATGGGGCCTTCTTTATCCCCCTGATATATATGTAGGTGTCAAGAAAGACACTAGATTTTTACTTTTTAGAGGATTTACCTATTTAGGTGATGTTTCATGGAATAAGGGCCTGAAAATATCTATATTATGTCACGACCCATCCTCGGAGCCCGTGTCGTGACTACCCCAAGCCCTCCTTCCATAGGCCAGGGGCTGGAGACTAGCACCAAAGTCGAATCCATGATAAAAAGGGAAGGAATTGCCTTTGAACCTGTAGCACACACAGTCTGAACACAAACAGTAGAAGAAAAAAAGTTATAATATAGAAAATAAAGGTGCGCTGAAAGTACGTGGGCCTGTATACAAACCCAACTGAACAAAAAGTATTAGTACAACTAAAAACAGAAAACAACTCTTGGATCGTCCATTGGGGAATCCTACATGAAGGGTAGGAATAGAACACAGACAACTCATCCCTGAGGTACGTCCCTTCTAGTCCATTTCTGAGCAGCCTCCCATCTGTCACCCTCATCCACTATCACTACTGACCATCACCTGCACAGAACACAACAAGGTGGGGGTGAATCCCGTGCATGGGTGAGTATAACAATACTCAATAGGGGACCCCGAGACACCCAAAGGTCTCCTATAATCCACTAAGGATAAACCATAGTAGTAAGATACAATCATGAATTATTAACCATCCATACTTAGGTATATGCACATACATATACCTAAGTTACCAATCACAGTCTGGCTCCAACACTCGAGACCAAACACAGCCCATTCCAAAAAGGAAGTAAAGTCAGTCATCTCGATGATGTCAACTGAAATTCAGGACTTAGCTCACACAGGTATACTGCTCATGTAGATGGGTAGAGAGGATTATATGTAGCCATCGAATCATCTCCTCTATCGAACACACGGATAATACTGGTAGAGAAGTCATCGTTGTCGAATAGACATAGGTTCCCGGTCAAGTGCTATCATTGTTGAACCCATGGAGGATCCTGGTACAGTATAATCAATGTCGAACCCACGGAGGATCCTGGTACAGTAGTAGGTCCACGTAGGATCCTATCAGCATAGTCTCAGCCATCCATAGGGTTCTTGCACATAGCACGCTTGATTCTACGAGGGCCTACTCCTTGAGCCAAGTGATGATACATCATCTACCACAAATTCTTGAGTTTATGTATCCAATAATTCTGTCTCATCAAAAGGAACCCAATACGATAGAAAGCGTGTCATTCAGACGCCCTGTCTGTGAATTATTGGCATTTCCGTCCCAGGGGGCTCGTTGGTTTTTAGGTTCAAACTAACCCGACCGTACCACAACTATGTCAAAACTTTAGGAATGATATATCAGAAGAACTGTCTTGCTCTAAGCTCTCGGTTGCCACAGATGGTTTGTCAATCGGACACTCGTAGCCCAAGATACAGATGAAAATTTGATTTCAGGTTAAACGGGTCTGGTCGGTGGCCCAACCCGGTCCGAAGATCCGACCCAGTCCGCGGGTCCGAGCCGGTCTGAAGGGAGAGGCCCGGCCTGAAGGGGCGGCCCGGCCCAGCCCGAGGGTGGCCCTGTCGCGGGCGGCCTGGCTAAAGGCAGCCCGACGACCTGCTGTAGCAGAGCCTATGGGGGAGGTGCGCGCCCCCCTGACACCCGAACGACATAGCCGTTCAGGTGGAAACCCTAACCGGCGCTAGGTGGTGCTGATCCACATCACGCGGGACCCTGAGGGTCCATATCCTCTCGGCTGGCCATGCGGTCGGTCATTCACCTCCTCTAGCGGCTGGCCTGGCCGGCCGCCTCAGCTCCTCCGTCATGGTGCGACGACTCCACGATCCAGATCCACCGCGCGACACGACGGCGTCGTGCCTCCTCTACCGCAGTCCGACACGGCTACGGCCTTCAACTACTCTGTGTGGCGGGACGGTGTTGTGGTCATACTCCACTGCGTGGAACGACGGCGCTGCGTATCCTCTTCCACGACTCGACATGGCCGCGACCTGACATGGATGTGGCCCCTTGCTACCCTCTGCATGGCGTGATGGCGCCACGTGCCTCTACCGTGGCCCAGTAAGGCCATGACTCTCCTTCCGTGCGGCACGATGGTTCCACACCCTTTTGGCGATCCGGCGACCTTGCGCCGTTTATCTCTACACGGCCGGTCCGACGCAGGTCGTGTTTCTCCACCATCGTCTTAACGAAAAAAGGATAATCACATGGGGAGGGTCGGGCTGTGTTCATGCAGTCCGATCCCTCCTCGTTATGGTGGTATCATTCGGTTCTCTAAAGATAAAATGAATGAAAAAGATTGGGAATAAATTCAACTCAAGTCCCCCTGCCACGCTTTACGATAATATTTGACGAAGTCGCAGGAAGGCGGCGTCATTTCATCAACATCAGAAAAGGAAGAGTTCAGAGAAGACGGTTTGAAGATAATATCGGCGGCATTCTTCATGGGCGATGTGTTCTTCCCTAGACCGAAGGTTCATCGTTGGTGGAGGAAGCATTCTTCGAAGTTCTTTCTCCTCTCCCAAAAGAACAACCAAAAGATTTTCCAACCAAAATAATGGTTTACGCTAACCCATTATTTAATTGTTGGGAAAATAATTCAAAATAATTAAAATGGGTTTTAATTAATTAATTGATGAAGCTAAATTAAATTAATAGAGGGGGGTTTCTTACATTAATGAGGGGAGTTCAAGAGCCTTCTACCAATTAAATGAGGGGTTAAAGGGGGTTCAAAATCCATGTGGGCCCCACGTCTATGAATTCAAGAGGTGTTAAACTTAGTTTTGGCCCCACCCAATAATATCCTCCCAAGGGAGGTTATGTGATGGTGGGACCCACCTCCAACCACCGCTTGAAGGTTTTAACAACAACAAAATAAAAATAATAACACCTTTTTTTTATTTATTTTTATTTTAAAACCACAAAACTATATTCCACTCTCGACAGAACGGAACTTCGGTAAAGGTCTCACTATGTAATCACCAACGCTGTGAGTTCAATGGTGCCCTCAGATTTCAATGTCGATCACTAGTTCAAAATTTATAAAAACCCGCTCGTATGTTTACTTAACGTACCCAAAAAATATCATAAATTGATTCCGGGCACACTGGGTGTCGGAATCAAGCGCCGTAAGTTTTCGTGGACTCGTAAAATTCCCATGAATTTAAGAAAAAAAAATTCCCATGGAATTTCTGACTCGTTACATATTATATCCAGATTTATGAATTACATAATCATTTGATTAGTTATTTATGAACATGTTATTATTAGATTTTTTTAAAATACATTAATAACCTTCATGATCATGGAATTATTTTTATGGAATTTTTTAACACCATTAATGGAAAATTATACTCTAGGTTCTTATTTTCAATAAATAGAATGTGTATAAAATTCATTTAAATTTTCATATTGAATAATTTTTATCAATACATTACATATTTAATTATATTTATACCCTTATTGAGTATTAGAGATCTCATATTTATTATGATTCCTCTCACTATGATAAAAGGAAGTGTATAAGATGGATATAAACTAGTATGGTAAATGGAATTAAGGAGTTTAGTCACAAACCCTCCAAACTACCCTCATACCCTGATTCGAAAACCAGAACTAGCATAGCCCAAAGGGAATTCCCAATCACATTGTTTTTGGGGATTTCATCTGGAATCATACACGATAAAATAGGTAACAAATTTCATGTAAAGAAACATACGTTAAATATTTTAAGTTAGAATTCATAAAACTCTAGAAGGAGATAATACATGAATACAATAAATAATAATGTACCCCAATGAATTACATTATCAAGGTTATTAATAAATGGAAATATTAAACACAAAAATCCAAAAATAAACATCACACATATCACAAATAAACAAGAACATATGCCTCCATTAAGAGTCGTGTTCCCTTTACTAAGACATGAAATATGATAATTTTCAAAAACCAAAATCAAATGGAAGGCAATGATATATATATCCAACTTGGGCCTCACCATGTTTAACATAATAGATTCTATAATAATAATACAAATCATTCTTTCAATTTAAATAAATCAATGTATAAAAATATATTTGAATGTTTGCAACAAAATATAAAAATACTTCAAATGGATGGAATAAATTTCAATCACTGATAAAATAGTCATTTTATTTTAATGACTTCATATATATAAATTTTTATGAATAATATAGTTATATAAGAAATGAAATATGTATATCAAGACGGTCCCATTTATAACCATGTTCATTATACCATTAGTAGGGTAGGTAATAGATTTAGAATCCATACACATCCCATAATAATGATTGTAGTTGTTATGTGTACACACAGTAGTTACGATTATGCTAAATAGAACAAATTAACATCCCATTAGGGATAAGATATTCAAAAAACAATTGAAATATTTTTCTATATCCATCAATATATTGGTGATAATGATACTAGTGTTCATGTCCCATATAACCCAATAACAACCTAGCCTCACAATTTCTCAATCAATTAATCGAATATGCGAATATTATATCATTTCAAATCAACCATCATTTATAACTAAATTTCTTAATTTCTAGTATCAACATTGTAGTTCAATTTCAATACCAAAACACAGTTTTCTCGTCATTTAATGGCTTCTCTGTAAAAACCATAGGTACTCATCTTTTAATATTATGTATTTTTCTAAAAAAAATTATTAAATTACATTAAAAATTATTCCAACATCAAAATATTCCCAAAATTCAATTTCCATTTTAATTAGTGGGTTTTCAAAAAAAACCATAACATTTCAAATTCCTACTATTATTCATACAAAACTGTGTTTTGATAAATCAATTAAAATTAATTTTAACAAAAATGATGGTTCTTTTTATACTGTGAATCTCTGATAGAAAAACCTTCCTTTAATCCCTAAATCAAATGATTTAAACCTTCAAACTAATTCTAATTATCTATATAGGTGGCAGATATATACAAATAAAATCTTGTGTTAAGATACCCTCAAATAGAGTTAAAATACATTTAAAAAATGATGATATAATACCCTATATGGTATACAAAGTAAGATTCTAGAAGACAATTCATGAGGGAATATTCAGTTACCTAGATATTATTAAACATGATAAACCATGATACTATATGTAAAAATATGGGGTTTGAAGATGAAAACCAACTTATAAAGAGCCTCCAAATAAAATAAATTCTATTAGAATATATGGGGGTCGAATGAGGGTTAAAATGACTTTTGAAAATTTTAAATTTAAATTTTTGATTTATTTAATCCCAGATGCATGGTTTCATATAGTGGGATCCATTGTTAGATAAACTATGCCCCCTATGCACTCGCTATCTCTGGGATAGAGTTTCTCGTATGTGGGTGAATGGTTTTTTTATCTTTTTTATAACTATGTAAATGCTCATTGTCCAAAGATGACTAGTTTTCACATAAGGGAACATGGTTTGGAGAAATAGTTAGCTAAACACGAATTGCCTAGATACCCTCTAATATATTCCAAATTTCACCTGAAACTACATGAAACAATGTCTCTCAAAATATTATAAAGGATCAAAGAATAGATTAATACAATTAGGAGAATGTCACAACTTCCAAACCATAAATTTTTTTCCATAAGTAATCATTTCTAGAAGATTCCATATTAATTGGACAATGCCACTACTATCTCATTAGTGCCCCATGATCTCATGTATAAAGATAATCTGAACCATGTATCAATATCAGAAAGACCTATGGTATAATACTACCACAATTATCCTTTGTATTAATATCTACTATCATAAAAACATAGTGAGTCTCTGATAAATTAAGCTCAATATGGAGAACCTCTCATCTCAAGAAATGAAATGGAACAAAAAAATATACATATGATGATACGATTCATTAAAAACATTATTTTTCAATGATAGAAATGGGGGAACTAATAAATGTGAATATTCATTCCCCACCTTTACAATTACCTCAAAAAATTTCACAAAATGAGGATCATGTTTCCCTTACCACACAAGACATTTATGACCCAACAATGTTGGATCTCTGAAGAACACATGGTCACTAGTAGAGAATTAAAACTGTCTATGATGACCATCAACAGGAGATTTATAATTCCACTATATCAATATTTTTTTATGAATCTATTGAAACTTAAATGATGTCTCTTTGACCAAAATATGTCCATCCACGGATGGTTCCCTAATCTCAAAACAAAATAATGGATATTTAAATGGAATTTTGTACATATACTAAAAATATGTATTCCCATAATGGCCTTGTAGATATGGTTATATCTAAACTCCACTGATAAAAATTTAGTATCCCAAGATCCATTAAAATCAATGGAACATGAACTTTTCTTATCCTAGAGACTATATATAGTTATCTTTATTTATTGAGTTGTATGCGGATGAAATTTCATGATCAAATGAAAATTATATCTCTTCACTCCTATAAGGAATCATAAAAATGTATATGTAAAATTGTGATATCTATTAGAGAATATCACAGATAAAAAATTATTCATCTACACAATATCTTTCACATAGAGATCTCACAATTCATATACTTTGGTAGTTTCATGAATGTGTATAATTTGAGACAATTTCATCATCCTATTTCTCAAAAACAAATTTAGATTATTATTTTGCTTTGTTTGTGAAAACTCAACCAAAAATTTAATCTGATTATCATACCAGATCCATGATATCCCTGAAAGTGGATGGAGAAGATGAAAATGTTTTTGGTGATCCTCTTTGTCCTTTTGGAATGTATAACAATGTGAAACAAAATCAGTGATTTCATACCTGATACCTAGACACTAGAACCATTCCAAAAATCATATATATCATAGTGGTTCCCTCATGAAATTCCCATAGGATGTTATTAAAATACCATAAATTTACATTTCAGACTATAAAAGGTACAATGTAATAGTTATAGAAGCATTGGACAACCTCAATTGAAATTACCATTCACCTATGGTCTGTCAAACCTAGAGTACCTAATTCCATGGGATTAATAATAATTTTTATGATCTAGAAGATTTGTATCGATATGATTGGTGGTCAAATAAACAATTTGAAAGGAAATATCAGCCTATTCCTATCATATTACTAAATGAAACTATATAAAAAGATATATTTTTCTAAATCCTTTTGATGATTGTTTCATAGAATGGGTATGAATATTCCTTACCAAATCATCGACTACAACATTACCTTTCTGATGGGAAAAAATTGTTTTGAATCAAAACACTACATGTACTCTAGCCAATTCCCCTATAAGAGAATAAAATTTTTTTGGGAGTAGTTATAAATAAATATTTTTTATCATGATACATACTTATTCATTGGAAAAAATGAAAATGCCACTGAATTTTAATTGTGTGAAACATAGATGAGAATTTAATTTAATGGGTAGGATAATTCTTCTCTCATAGACAGAGCATTCATGATACATTGGAAATGTCATGATCACACTATATAAAAACATAGTCTAAATCCAAACCTGATGCATCATAGAAGACCATATATCCCTACCCAGACATTGGAAGAGTTAACATCATCTAAAATGTCCAAAAAAAATTCATCTCAATGAAATAACTCTAAAATTTCTTATCCCAAAATAAATTTATTCCCTTATTAGTGAGAAAAATTATTATATAATAAAATAATGTAAAATCATTCATGAACAAGACATAATCCCCCTATAGACAAAACATGATCTCAATATAGAGAAACATTTACTATTCCTCCCATGAATTTAATTATTTTCCCTTCTCAAGATCAACTAAGATATTATGTTCTTGGACCATGTGTTGCCTGAAATTAAATTACAGAATCAGGAAATAAAATTTTGATAAATAGGTAAAAAGTCATTGATTTCCAAATATTTCAAGAACTAGTCAAGATGACACATATGATCTTTCTCAAACTATGTGTAAACTGTAATGTAATCCACAATGACCACAACTATCATATCAATATACACATGTAATAACATATTCAATAAATCCATAAAGACTAAAGTATAATTTTATTACTGTATTCCATTAAAAAAATACATTTAATGGCCAAACCCACTCTAAATGTAGATTTCTTAATGTTGGATTCTTTTATTTTCAATAGTTATTATCAAAATGATAATCAATATTTTATAACCATTTATTCCATTTAAAATGGTCTAAAATATCATCAATACATTGTAATGGATACTTGTTCTTCACAGAAATGTTTTTGATTTTTTAATAATAAACACACATGTGAATTTTTCCATCAGCTTTCTTAGAAAACGTTAGAGGTGCCTCCAAAAGATACACCCTTGAGCATATAAATCCTTCTGCTATAAAATCATCCAACAGAGTCCTCAAATATTTCATTTCTGTTGGTATTATGTGGTATGAAATAAAATTCAATGTCTAAGTACAAGACACTAAATAAATAGGGAACTATACCACTTTTACTGGTGACAAACCAGAAAAATAAAAATGGAAAACATCATGAAACTAAAAAAATCATGTAGATCATCAATAAAATATTCCTTCTATATTTTATAATAGAAAACACATATTTATTAACCTTAATATATATAAAAAGGTCTCTCAATAAACAAACTCGAGTCTCATTTTCTCTCAAATAGCCATCATATCCCATCGGGCATGTTAATGGAGACTTGTCATATATATATATATATGTGTGTGAATTTAGGAATTATTATCAATGATAAAATATATTCTAAAAAAATATCACGATTATTTATGTTACGAAATTAAAAGTACCATGTAATCATGATCCCTGATAAGAAGAATACACATGAATGTCAATAGAGACTTTGTTCTCTCTTTATACTGAGGGTGTAGTAATTTCCATCCCATAAGAAAAAATCCCAATAGTATTATTTTTCAAAATCAAAATATGATTCAATGTAAATGAGTGAGATACACTAGTCCCAAATTACGAAGTTACATGACATGAATCTATAGTGAATATGACCATTGCAGCTTCCTTTAAAGATTCTTCCACTACATGAAGAAGCTTCATTATGGATTCTTATTATAGAGATCCATTTTCATGAAGCAAATTATTTTATATTAACAAGTTATGTTTCTAGTGAGACCATACCACTATGTGGGGAATAAAATGTATTATGTAATTTTTATATGTGTTTGGATAATCTCTATCAAATTTATATATTAGGTGCATCGTTGTAGACCCATTTCAAATTCATAGTCTTTACACACTAGAAGAAACTTAAAGAGACACTAACAGGTGTTGTAGGATTTTGGGAAGAACTATGATATCAATATCCACTAAGAGAAGAATTATTATTCATTTTCCCATTAATGGATCTCATATATCTACCACTAGGAGAAAATATAAATTCCATAAACCCTATCATACTATCTAGGTCAATCTCAACAATAAAAACACTTTCCAATACATCATTATATAATGAAATAATTAGATAGAAAAGCATAAGAATATATATATTGTTAGAGACCAATCTAAAACCATCATGGATTGATGTATTTATTCGATAAGATATCATGGGAATATATATAATATTAAAAACATGTTCTGCATACTTTTTCATGGTTCTGTTGGCCATTTATGTTTGAAAAACACTATAGCTATTACATGTACTATATGATTGGGATCTCTCAGATCAAAGAAAAGAACCCTATCATCCTTTTAATATAAATCCTTACTGTTATTGTCTAAAAACATTGAATCCCACAATATCCATCTAGGTCACTCTAGACTGATGTTGGAACATTTCTTCATAATTGAATCTGGAATGTATATGAAATAAAATTGAATCTCTATGATTCTCAACCAAGCATCCGCCTCTTGAGGATAATTAGAGACATGGAACACTAGTGGATTAAAGTGATGGAACTATTATGAATAATTATATGGTGTATCCCGATCAATTTCTATACAAGGATCTAGAATGGAAATCGATGCTGGTTTGAAACTGAGAGATTGAACATGAAACATAATAATCTCACCATGATTCTTTTCAATGTGAGGGTCCACTCATAGTGGTTCACCAGAACCACCCCCCTATAATTTATTCACACATATTCATAGATACATGGTGTTACAAAACATGATAAAACTACATTAAATAAATGAAATGATTATATAGATTAATTAAATAAATAAGAAAAAGAGGAAAATTTATCAAATCATATAAGGAATCGCTATTGGGATATCATAAAATTCAAAAAAACAAGGGATTGACTAGAATTAGATCAAATTATTCTTCGATAAATAATTCTTGAACCACTCATATTGAATTTAGGCTCATTAAAATTATATTTCACTTAGAAAAAAGTGGGAAATAGCTCATATGTCCCAAATAAATATCCCCAACTGCATGGTTATATAACGGAATGATGCTAAACCATAATCCTCTAATTCCATATTTCACAAACCAACCCAGATACCCTTCTATCATGGTTGATGATCTAGAATAGAAATATACTGAATGGTGTTCCCATTCCACATTAGTTAGTGAAAAAATCATGGAATCCTTCAATATACAAGAGGGAATGGATTTAACACTAAAAAATATATTATAAAGATTAAAATTAGGTATATAGAACACACCAAGAAGAGAATGAATAAGACACAAAACATGTATATAAAATTCCAAAATAGTACATCTTCAAGATACTAAAAAATGGAAAGATAAAACTAAAAAATCCCAAAGTAAAAAATCAATCCCAGGGTAAATGATCATGAAAATCATTCTCATCAAAGAAGTGCATTCCATTTTCTTACACCTAGAATAATAAAATATAAAAATACATGAAGGAAATGGTTTGATGTGATCTATATAGATTAGTAGGGTAATAATAAGTGCTCCAAAATTGATTCCATAATAATAAAATAAGTAATTCATTAAATTTAAATAATTTATGGAATAAGAATTAATTTTCATATTTGAAAAAAAAACCAGATGTAGTTTAAAACATAGGGAAAAAATTAAAACATGGACTAAATAAATTATTTATATAAAATATTTTACATAAATCATATGGAATGAGTAAATATAATCTATTAGAAAAGGCATATTTTTATAAAATCTATATCAAAAAGAACCATAGGCATCCTCTGTGAATTATATTAGTTTCTAGATATAGTATTCTAATATATCATGTATGAGATATTATGTCTAAAATGTCTACGAGCCTCCCTCATGCTCAGGATGAATAGTTCTCATCAACAACCCATCATGGATAAAATTTTCCAAACCATGTATTTTTATATAACTATTCATTAATAAAATTTTTGGGGATTAAGAACATAGAATTATTCTATATAATTCCTCACTAACTGCCCATCCTCAAAATTTATCAATAAATCATAAAACAATTTTCAGATCATCTAATTTCAAATCAAACATCATTTACAATTCAATTTCCCAATTTCATCTTTCAATATTGAAATTTAATTTCAAAACAATCACATAGGCTTTCAATCATTTCATGACTTTAAAATCAAAAACCAATTATTGTTTTCATCATTTCAATTGAATAAAATTTTCTAAAAAACAATTGTCAAAAAATTTAATCAGGTCCATCAATTACAAATATGTTCCAAATTCAAATTGAAAAAGGGATATGATAATAGAGATTCGTTATTTCCCTACTGGTCTACAAAAACAAAAAATTATGAAACTCAAACTATGTTACATACTTATTAAGAATGAGTAAATCATCTGGATGAGATCAATCAAAAGACAAAGTGAAAATAGTTTAATTTCATTCTATAAATTATTAAAATTAATTAATTTTTTAAATTCGATGAGAGAATATTGGTTTGATTTGAATTTAAGGAAACACAGGATGAAAGAAAATCACATATATTGATTTTTTTTTTAAAAAAATTGATATAATTCTAGGGTGTTGAAATTTTACGTTCTGGTGAAATAATATTTAAAAAAATAGTTTGATTAATTCATGATTGAGGTTATCATTGAGATGGGGATGATCAATTGAATATGGTATCCCATCCATGAGGTCCAAATAAAATATTTTTGTGGTTCTACTAATTTTTGGTTTCTCCAAATCATGATATTCTCAATACTATATGTAGACATCATTTCCTCAAAATTTTCCAATGGTAGTGCCTTCAATAGGGTTGTTAGGTACATAATTTTAATGTTCCTTTTAATATTAATTAACCAATAGTCATGAAACATTGAAACGAATGTGATTGTAAATTTAATATAAAATTGTGGAAAAACATATACATGAATAATGTAAAATAAAATTAAACAACACACCTTCCCATTTTATTATATCACCCTCATTCAAGCCACTTTTACCGCCACATCCTAGTGACGAGAATATTTTGTAGGGTAGTAAAAGAAAAATAATGAATAAATAAAAATAAGGATGAACTCTGGGAGGGACCTACCCAATGCAGCACCGCACTCCATGAATTGGTATCCATATCTCCTCAACAATAGTAGGTTGGTCTTCTATTTATAGTCTCTATATGTGCTTTGGTGTTAATAATGATCATTCTTATTTTATCCAAAGGTGGTTTGGGGTAGAACCATTTCAAATATTTCAACCAAAGCCCTTTAATATGTTGAATGTGAATCATAAAATCCCATCTAGTGAATTTGAAAGATGTGTTATGTATTTACACAATGTGTAATATTTTAATTTCCAACCATCATGAATTATTGTGCATCTATTCCAAAACTCATCCGGAATAAACTCGTGCTATGTAAATGATATGCATGATGTGTAAATACATATTTCCAGTTTTTTAGATATACTAAATCCTCTAAAATATAATGTCTCAACACTTCTCTTCCTTTGTAGTGCGATGATCTATTTTTCTCTTTTTATAATTCTCCAATGTATCCTTCCATAAAAAATTTATACAATTAAAACCATAGAAAAATTGGGTGGAATACTAATTAAACTACATAAATCAATGTTTTATAATAAAATCATATATATTCATGAAATAAAATTATCAATTAGAATTTAAGGTTTTCCATAAATCCATTCCATTTCATATTTCAATTCCAATTCATACCAATTTTTGTTTTCATAAATTAGTTGAATTATATTTCACAAAAATCAATAATACAAAATTATTAATTATAAATAAAATATCAAATATAACCATCAGCCACTGAATACATAATTAAATGATCACCACACATAAAAAAAATAACAAAAAATAAAATACATGAAGAAGATATGGAAATAAAACTGGAATCATGATCCTGTAAAAATTTTCTATGTCTATCAAAAACATGATAACCTAATAACCTATAAGGATGATATAATTATTTAAAACTGCAAACCTAATGAGATAATATTACCTTAATCAGAAGATATTAAATGTAATCGACTGTGATTATCTCCACCATGAGATGGGGCTGGAGGATCCAAAGTATCCTATTGAGGGACTCCTAAGACAAGTAATTCCATTCCGGATGATTGGTGGTTGAAAATTGTTTAGACTGGGTGTTTAGGAATTCGAAATAAAATTTATGAATAAATTAATCTTCTATGCATAGTATTTGTGAGTGGCCCAGATGGTTAGAAAAAAATATGTACCATCAATGAAACCCTCATAGTTTATGGATATCTGATTTAAACTGTTAGGTACAGTTTAGTAAAACTATGTTCCAGATTTTAATTACCCATAGACCCACAAAAATATTCCAAATTTGACCATAAACTCCCTGAAAAAAGACTCATCCAAAATTGAAACAATCAAGGTTCTGGTAATACCTAAAAAGAACATTACGTTTTATGTTAAATAATAACATAATATATTGTATTTTAGGAATTCATTTGTTATATGATATTAAATGACGTATATTTGTTAGCAAGACTACTAAACTATTCAGTCCTTCGTGTTTTGATTCTTGGTATCTAGTCCCAATATAATCAAGTCACCAATGGCTCTAGGCTCCTAGGGTTGTGGTCACTATAGTCACAATCAAACGATATTTAGTTAAAACCATGGGTACTAGTTTGAGGAAATCATAGATTATGGAATGTGTCCCAATGAACTAATTTATTGTCAAATATTTGTATTTTATTACATCCTAATGTTATAGTAATGAATATGCTTTGTGTTTTTCCTCTAAATACATCAATTTCCAGATACAACATGGGAATGTGTCTCTAGAACAGTTCATCATAGAAGTGATAAAACTAAAAAAGTATCATTGGGTGATGAATTCATGGTCACATAATGTATGACAATAGGAATAACCGAACCCCTAGTATGTCACATGTAATTGATATGATTGAGTTACTTTTCATTTTTTAATAAATTATTATGATGGATTTCAAAATAGATTTATGATTTAAATGATTATAAAATAATCAATCTTTTTAATATTGATATTATCTATTCATAACGTTTTAAATTTATTTTATGTTTTTTCCTAGTTGTGGGATTATACATTACGTTTATTAATTTTGTGATCTAATCTATTATGTTATATTATTAATAAGAAACATAGTGGATGGAATTGGAATCATTTTAATCCATGTAATCCATGTAGGGATTTCCCTACGAGTAAATATAATTATTCTTTAGTATGAGATATGGTTATCACAAGTCATACTATAACAATATTAGAGAAGATTACACATGTTATCACTAATAATAGGGCTCAATTGGTTAAACTTTTAGATCCAATTTTTTATATTATAATGAATTAATTATTTCGGTGTTTGTAAACTTCGTCATTTAACGAGAATAAAAATCCATTTGTTTCTATATAATGGTTATGATATTTAGACAATATATTTTTGCCGTTGTGAATTAATTGAAGGTATAATCTTGTCATGTTAGTTTATCATCCCATAGGGGCTACAAATCAGTAGGGTTCATTGAATCAAAACACTAACATGAATATTGAATAACAGTCATAGAGTGGAATTATTTTATTATAGTTTTCATGGATAGATATTTCTATCATTGGTAATTAAGATATATAGAGAGATAATTAAATATTATAAGTCAAAACTAAGGGTAAAATTCTTCTCTGTATGAAGTTGGACCTAAAATCTTATCATGGAATTCTTAGAAATTTTCATATAACCCAATTGTTTTGATTGGTCTCTTATTTGATTTGTTTCATATAATATCTTTATGGGTGCTATTTTTGTAATTATAGAAACCTTTTCATGAAATAATTACATAAACTATTAGGATATGTTAATATTTATCAATGAATTATTTATTTGAAGGATAAAATATATAAATGTGACAATAGTGTAAAAATGGGTTTTGGGAAGAAGAGAAAGAAGTTTATTCACAAATGTGATAATTGGATAAATAAACATATTTTTATATCTTTTAATTTAATGTGAGTTCGATTTAGGGGTGGGGATAAAGTACATCAGGAATGTGAATACTGGGGTATGTAAGAAGCCATTACTAATCAGGGTTTCAACTATAAGATGATTTGGTATTATAAAAACCAATACATCTAACTTCAAGGAAATATACCTCGTAATATGAGAAGGGATCAACATAAGTCTTATGATATTAATACCTTATATGTGTAATGATTAATGTTATGGTGTATATTAATTCATTAAATATGTAGTAGAAGTAAATTTTCAATGATATTTTCCTTATGATAATAATGAAACATAGAAGTATTTTTTAATGTATCTTTTCCAAATGGATTTGAAAACATACATTGAATGGCACCAATGACTATAATAAGTGATTTAGTGTACATATTTTATGGAAAAAATGGTTTAGGTAAGATAAGAATTTAAATTAGCAATATTTTATGGTAATAATGATAAGTTTATGGGATATTCATGTTGACTGAGAATTGTTTTATTGATTTTATGTTTTAGGTTTTCATTTGTGTAGTTTACTGCATTTTTTGATTTATGGATAATATTCTATAATATGTTAAGTAATTTTTCGGAAGCGTTATTATTTTAATTATGGATATTTATGTATTCCATATTTTTTATTTTATTTTATCATCGACATTATGTTGTTTCATGTAATCAAGTAATATGTTCATTTTAGACATTTAATGACCATTATTCAAAATTGGTAGATATTTAATTTATTAGACATTAATTGAAATGGTGTAAATGTTAAAAACATTCAAATTGGATATGGTGGCCTTTGATTGTATTATTGAGGTTTTACGAATTAATATATTACTGGATAACATGTGCTAATAATTTTGTTTTGTAAAATATCTAATGAGAAGAGAAATATATTTTCATTATTTTTTAGAAATCATGATCTATTAAAAGATAATTTTTTTCTTTTGGAATGATTATTTACCATGTATGTTCAAAACATGTTGTTATAAATGAATTATAACTTGATAAAAGCATAAAAGGAATACATTATTGTTATTTTATACAAAATTGTTAATCGAGTTTATTATATGGTGTTATCTATCATTATTGTAAAATAATCCCTTGAAATATTGAAACATAGAATAAAATACAAATATTATAAAATTAAGTTAATCTTGGAATAATTAGTGGTAATTTCACTCTTCCTGGAATTATGGTTTTTTGGTTATTAAATTTCTCATTATTATTCACTTTCCTATTATCAATTATATCTATCACTATCCGTAATTATTTAGCCTGTTACTCTCTGTCAATATTTTTTCATCTCACCAATGTTCATGTACTATGAAACCATGTTTTGGGTTCTATTATATAACATGTATACTTTTCTTTCTCATATATCATGTTGATGTTTTTTATACATATATACAATTAGTGTTTTCTAAACAAGTATTTATAGATAAACGATAATTTTTTTAGGGAGAGATTAAATATTGGGGGGGAAATTATTGAAAGTGGAGAACATGTGACAACATGAGATTTAAAAAATCTATGTTTGATAGTGTATAAGTCAAACAACACAATGCTCAAATGACCCACAATATATACTAATTAAATATAACCATTATAGATTTGAAGTTAAATTTGATGTTTGGAATAGGTCTAAATAATTTATTAACTTTTTGTCATTTATACTATAACGACCCGACCCAAGTTACCCAGAGTCAGTGCATTATTACATAACTTTGGCATGAAAACAAAAGATCATGTCTTGAAATACCAATTAGTTTAGTAGACTTGGAAACACTAGATACATTCATAAGTCTTACATTACATCATAAAGTACAAAAATATACGACAAAATCTTTTCTTCATATCCCCTCATACTATCCTTGTAGGTCATTTATAAAATACTTCTTCAGATCCTAGGAAAAATAAAACATTGAAAGGGGTGAGCTCTGATGCTCAGTAAGGATAACAATATAGTAGAAACTATCATAAATAAACATAATCATTTAATGCAATGTATAACAAAAACAAAATCCTTTTATACTTCAACTTCAGCATTATATGGAAATAATAAAATTAAATAATTTCATTCACTTATTTTCATAGATATTCTACTAGTCGAATAATCAAATGCAATATCAAAAACCATTTTCATAATGATGGAATGCATAATTCCAGAATATCATAACCACATAGCCAAGGCCCCGTGCCCAGACTAAAAATAATATTTTTTCAAGGCCTTGTGCCAGGACACTAATTTGTCTCATGAGACCTCCCGATGCATTGAGGAGCTATATCGGGCTCCACTCGTCACTTATTAAGTCCAATTCATTCCTTATATGAAAAGGTTTAAACATATCATAAACCACAACATAATTGTATCATATAAAACAAGCATAAAGGAATCAAAACATTTCCACATTTCAATCACAAGATATCAATACAACACATTGATATAATAAAACCATTTTCAATAACAAAAGAAAATAAAATTAAAACTTGGTATTTATTTTTCATTTAAAAAAATGTTATGTCTTGTAGAGGAATCCAAAACTCAAATAATGGTCACGGCGGCGGAGAAGTCGTTGTTGCCGCATACGTACGACAAAAAAAACATTCCCTATTGTCGTTAATAAAACACTTCATGTAAAAAAGATTCATTTTGAATAAACGTAAAATTCAAAGGGGTTTATACACCGTTTAAAAGAATTTTGTGTATAAAACAATATATACCTCAATGAAAGGAGAATGAGACGAAGTCCCTTACCACAATGTAATAAGTCGAATCATATTACCATAACATAATGAAAATCAAATGAATCAATGAATAACAGGAATATAAGTAGAATCATGTTATTATATATCAAATGTAAGAACACATATACAAAATATAAGTAATAATTGGCAAACAATGGAAATCTCACAGAAATTAAAGTGAGATGAGTAACCCCTTACCTCATGTTTGACTTGACTCGATTGTTCTTTAATCTCCGGAATAATAAAAAAGAGTTAATCAATAATTTCTTAATAACCTTTTCATGTTCATTATCTCTTTTATATCACATATTACCATGTTATGAAAATAATTTCGTCATTTATGTTAATAACTGTCGTTTTGTCGATCTTTGGTACTTGAGTCAACAATAAACTTCTCATAATTTCAAGTTGTTCAGGTGGTAAAATATCCATTGTCTCCATAATTATATTCAAGATGTATATATCATATATATCATATATATCCAGTATATACATGCATTAATAATATTACATAACATTTCGAGGTAAGAAATGAAAGGCACTGTTCATGGAGACGGTAAGCCGTGCGTACGCATGAATGCTACTTTCATTTCTATTTCGTATTTAATGGATTGAAATCATAATGATATAAAGGTATATTATAATTCCAGTATAATATCATATATAATATTATTTACTCCATCCTTTATATGTCCCAAATATGGCATTAATGATTCAAATCACTTTGAGGGGGCGGTAGTCCGCACATCCTAAAATTAAATTATCACGTTTACCAATAATGGATATCATAAAGGTATGCCATAAATGAATAATACAGAAAAATAATGAAAAAAATAAAATTCATATAAATCATATATAAATATAGTGACATCTTAATGTCCACCATGAGAGGTGTTAAAAGAAGATTGAACAATCATCGTTTCGTGAGGCAGTAATTCGCCACCCACAGAAACAGTATTTTCATTAACCATTAGACGAAGTTGTGTGTAAGTTTAAATCAAATAAATCTCATAAAAACATCAAAGTATATTTAAGATACTAGTTTTGTTAAAAAATAAAGGAATAATAAGTGTTTAAGGGGTTGGAGAAGAAAAATAAAACAAATAAACATAAGAGAAGGCATTAACTTAAAATCGGGTAACTCATTTTTATTTGAACCAAAGGCTTCCTTGGGAAGACTTATACCCAAAGTGAGTATTATAAGAGTAAGAGAGGGAATTTTAGATAGTATTTGGGCGTATGCTGGCAAAGAAAAATGGATTTATGGTGTTAATAAGGTGCTAGATGTGGGGGCCTTTTATAATAGGAGAGGAGGGGCACTCTTGTAAAGTCATGAAATGCTACATTATTATGAAATGCTTTTCGGATTTTAAAGGTCCCACAATGATATAATTCGAGGAAAAGGTAATAAGGGTTCTAAATCAACCCATCCAATATGCTTTAGACAAGTGTATTTCTTATATTTTACATTATCTTTTCATTTTATTTAAATTTTTCATTAATGTGGTGATCGCTGGATCATCATTGTGTCATAAATAAATTTATTTTTTTAATGCCTAAAAATTATAAAACAATTACCATTATGTAAGAAATATATTTATCTTTCAAAAAAATATTTATAGTTGAAATGTTAACTTGTATATCCCCATGTAATAATTTTTTTAGTAAAACAACACATGTTTGTGACAATTTTATTTTTACTTTAAATAAAAAGTTATTAATGTCATTTTCTTAGACAAGTGGCCCCATTGGGTCCTTATGTTGACCCATGGATGTTCTTGGTCGGAGATGACTCATCAAATAAGGGTATAAATAGTGTAATGTTAATTTCATATTATTATAAAATTATAGTTACCTTAAATTACACTAATTACCTTTAATCGCGATTAATAAAACCTAAAAGTTACTATTCACCAAAAATTATTCTCATGTCATTGAACCAAATTTTACATATTAATGAAAACCATGTATGTAGGATTTTTGAAATTCAATTCACAGAAGTGGTTGACATTCATTTAAATGAAAAATTAGTTTTTAACTACCACTTAGTGGATTCACTATTCATCAAAAATTGATGTTTCTCAAAACAATACCAAAAATCCACCCTATGCTATAATTGATCTTCAAAATTAAAAAATGATTTATATTTTTAAAAATTCCAAAATATAAGTTGAATTAATTAATTTTATAATCAATTCCCGTTGTCAAAACAAATATCGTGTTTTTAAGAAACAAAATCAATCAAAATATTGACAATTGTTTATGTCAAATCATAATGTGAAATTAATTCTAATGACCACCATTGGATAAAATGGTAAAATTATATTCTAGTTATTCTTTAAAACCACTAAATAGTATAATTTGTCACTATGAATTATTTTGATTTAAAATGTTGTTTTTAATTATTTTTCACTATTCATCGAAAAATGGAAGTTCTCGGAAAAATACCAAAAATTCAACATAGTCTAATTTCGATAGTACGAATCTAGAAATGAAATCCATTTTGAAATATAAAATTTATATAATTTCAAAAGGTATTCATAACGGCTACATTGATTGGTCGCAGTGTTTTAGAATCTCGAACTTGCGTACAATGCAAGCTATTGGATTATTGAAAGAGAAGCATATCGTGGAAGCTTGGGGTGTTACATTCTACCCTCATTCAATAAATTGAATCCTTGAAATTTGAAATTGTTCTTCGAATATAAAAGGTTGAAAGTAGAAAATACAATTGTGGAAAACCCACATCGGAAATAAGGTTAATAAAATTTAGACTTAATAAGAGGGAAATGGAAATGAAAAATGCACCACCAAATTATGATCTCGATTAGGAGAACATTGGTGGCAATTAGAGACAAATAATTGGAGGGAAAACGTAAATATATTTAGGGAGTGATTGAGGTCATCAATGAAAAAAGTGTAAAATTGAGGGCTTCAAAGCCTTAAATCTATGGTGATTTAAAATATCATCAGTTCAACAAATCATATGTTATTAGGATTTTTTTTAATATCCCTTTCCTAAAGTTCATGTATTAATTTCTTTATAAAATAATAGAGAGGTGTATATATATATATGTACTTGACATGTAGAGTTTCAACGTTCAATTAATTTATACCACAAACTCATCTTTCCCTCAAAAAGATAATAGAACTCAAAAATATTATATTTATCCTAATCATAAAAGGTTCCATATATTTATACATACCATTTATATTAGGAATAATATTTTTTAATAACCAGGGAATTCATGTAGGCTAGTGGTGGGTAATAAAGTATTGTCGCACTATGGTTGTGGGTTTGATTCCTACAGCTTTGTCCGACGAGACGGGTTATCACCCAACCTGCAGGTTGTCCTTTTCCTAAAACTATAGTATTATAATATTCCTAAAATAATAATAAGAAATGTTTTAATCATAAACAATAATATAAAATGTTCAACTTAAACCATTCCAACCTTTATAGTTATCCAAAATACCTCTGTCCAGACTTTTTCTAAAAGGTCTCTAAATTCCAAAATCAATTGTAACATCAGATTCCCCAAACAATGTAAAGTTTTTCTTATTGGCACATACTAAAAATATGATAAAATTCATCATATTAAAACCTTAATGAAAACAAAAATTACTGTAGTATAATCCTTATATATATCACATTATTATTAAAACCAGAATATAATCCTTGAGTCCAAAAGCACCAATACACTAATTATTCCACTTCAACTATAGTAATAGAATAAGATTGGCCTTGATACCTTGGACTTTATAAGGTATGTTTCCATGATGCTTAGGACATTCATTTTCATAATGCCCCATTTCCCTACAATTATAGCATTCAACATTGATGGCCACTTTTTTTCCCTTACAATCACGTGCCTAGTGACCTTTCTCTCCACATTTATAACAAACTCCCATTCTTTTTTGGCAAGTATCGGTGTGATTCTTCCCACAATTATCACATAATGGAAAATCCTTATTTCCCTTTTTCCCTTTACTTTTATCTTGTACCACTGTTATCTTCTTCTCTTGCTTTACATTATTGTCGTAAGATTTAGATAATTCCTTTTATGTCATGACAGCACACGAGACTATATCTTCATACGACGAGAAAGATTGTGAGACTAAGGCTCGACAGAGAAAAGGTTTTAACCCATCAATGAAAAGATCAATATTACTTCTTGGGTTACGTATATAATCTACAGTATACGTCTCTAACCTTGTAATGTAGGAATCATACTTTGCGATATTCTCATCCCCCTTTTGTCTCAGACTCAGAAATTGCCTTTCCATATCTGCTCGATTCACGAGGAAAGTATTTTTCTAAGAAAACCACTTTGAACACTCTCCATTCCATAATTAATACTTCTTCATCTTCCTTTGTGTTTTGAATCAATGACCACCATTTATCAGCATCTCCAGTGAGGCGATAAACTTCAATGATAACCTTTTCCCTTTCACTACTCCCCAAGGCATGGAATATTTTATCTAAAGAATTTATCCATTACTCAGATACTAATGGATTTGTACACCCATGGAATGTTGGTGTTTGTTGCCCCAAGAAGCAATCTAACATTGATCCTCCACGTTGCGGATAAGGGTGATCCATACGAGTATGGTTATTATTCATAACATCAGTCAGTTGTCCGAGTATGGTGAAAAGCTGATCAGCAGCAGTTGTATCACCAGCTCCACAATAATCATCTTCATCCAGAGGGAAATCCCTATATGGAGTGCGTCCATTGATACAGATTCAATTCCTTCCACTAGGCATCATTTCTAAACAATGAAAAAAACTAGATCAGATTATGAATCAAAATACATAATTCCATACCTGTAAAACACTTTACATAAATTGAAAAGTTTATGGATATAATCCAAAATCATAAAAAAAATTCTTTGAGAAATTATATACTCATAAACCCTTCATAATGATTTTTAAATAAAATTAAAATTATCCTAAGAATATCCCTAGTGGGTGTCGTAACCAAGAGTGCAGCAAGGCCCATTTTCATGCACCATTTCTGGTTCGAGTCTAGTTCAAAGCGGTGTTTTCGGGTTTTACCCCTAGGTACATCAATTCCATATCCCCCTCTACCTTCTCGTATCTAGATAGGGATTTATTGCTTGGAAAATTCACAAAAATCTCTATAATACTAAAATTTTAGGAAGTTCTTCTATATCAACCCTCAAAGTCTATCTTCGGGCTATGTGCTCTAATCAGAGTTTATCTAAATCTAGCTTCCAATGTTAGTAACAAACTGCCTCTGATACCAACTATAATGCCCCATCCCCAGTTACCAAGAGTCGGTGCATTATTACATAACATTGGAATGATCACAAAATATCAAGTCTCGAAAGACCGATTAGTTTAGTAGCCTTGGAAACACTAGATATATTCACAAGTCTTACATTACATCATAAAGTACAAAAAAAATAAAAAACATATTGTCTTCATATCCCCTCGTACTATCCATCCAAGTCATTCATAAAATACTTCTTCACATCCATGTAAAAATAACACATTGAAAAGGGTCAGCTCAGATGCTCAGTAAGGATAACAATATAGCTGAAACTTTCATAAATAAACATAAACATTTAAGAAAATGTATAACTAAAACAAAAGACTTTTAAACATGAACTTTAGAATAATATGGCAATAATAAAATGAAATAATACAATTTAATTATTCACATGGATATTCTACTAGTCGAATAATCACATGCAATATCAATAACCACTTTCATAATGATGTAATGCATAATGCCAGACTATCATAACCATGTAGCCAAGGCCTCGTGCTAATACTACAAATAAGATTTTTTCAAGGCCTCGTGCCAAGACACTAGTTTGTCTCATGAGACCAACTAATGAATCAAGGAGCTATAGCGGGCTCCACCCATAACTAATTATGTCCAATGAATTACTTATTTGAAAAGGTTTAAACATATCATAAACCATAACATAATCGTATCACATAAAACATGCATAAAGGAAACATAAAATTTCCACATTTCAATCACAAGATAACAATACAACACATTTTTTTAATAAATACACTTTCAATACCAAAATAAAAGAAAATTAAAACTTGGTATTTATTTTTCATTTAAAAAAAAGTTATGCCTTGTAGAGGAAGCCAAAACTCAAATAATGGTCATGGAGGTGGAGAAGTCGTTGTTGCCACATACATACGAAAAACAAACATTCCCTTTTTTCATTTAGTAAAACAATTGGTATAAAAAATATTCCTTTTGAATAAAAGTAAAAGTCAAAGGGGTTTATACACCGTATAAAATAAAGTTCTGTATAAAACAAAATATGCCTCAATGAAAGGAGATTGAGACAAAGTCTCTTACCACAATGTAATCAGTTGAATAATTTGACCAGCACATAATGAACATCAAATTAATCAATTAATAACAAGATTATAAATATAATATTGTTTTTATTTATCAAATGGAAGTACACATATACGAAAAATAAGGAATAATTGGATAACAATGGAAATCTCAGGGAAATGAATGTGAGATGAGTAACCCCTTACCTCGTGTCTGGCTTGACTCGATAGTTCTTTAATACCCTGAATAATAAACTAGAGTTAATCTCTACTTTATTAAGAAACTTTTCAAAGTTAATTATCCCATTTATATCACTTATTACCATGTTATGAATATTATGTAGTCATTTAACTTAATAATTGTTGTTTTGTCGATCATTAGTACTTGAGTCAACACTAAAATTCTTATAATTACATGTTGTTCATGTGGTAAAATATCCATTATCTCTAGAATTATTTTCATGATGTAGATATCATACATATCTTATATATCCATTATATACATGAATTTAAAATATTATATAACATTTAGAGGTAAGAAATGAAATGCACCGTTCATGGAGATGGTAAGTCGTACGTACGCATGCACACTGCCTTCATTTCTATTTCGTATTTAATGGAGTGAAATAATAATGATATAAATGTATATTAAAATTCCAGTATAATATCATATATAATCTCATTTACTCCATCCTTTATACATCCCACATTTGGCATTAACGATTCAAATCACTTTGAGGGGGTGGTTGTCCGCATTTCCAAAAATGAAATTATCACATTTACCCATATTCGAAATCATAAAGGTATGACATAAATGAAAAATACAGAAAAATAAGGAAAACATAACAATAATATATATCATATATAAATATAGTGACATCTTAATGTCCACCATTAGTTATGTTAAAAGAAGATTTAACAATCATCATTTCGTGAGTCAGTAATTCACCACCCACAGAAACAGTATGTTCTACAACCATTAGATGAAGGTACTTATAAGTATATGTCAAATCCTTCTCATAAAAACAACCAAGTATATTGAAAATACTATTGTTTTTACAAAATAAACGAATAAGAAGATTTTATGTGGTTGGAGATGGAAAATAAAACAAAAGAACATAAGAGAAGACATTACCTTAAAATCGAGTATCTCTTTTTGATTTGAGCCAAAGGCTTCCTTGGGAAGACTTCTGCCCAAAGTGAGGCTTCTAGGAGTACGAGAGGGAAGTTGAGAGAGTATTTTGGAAGAGGTTGGCTAAGACAAATGTCTTGATGGTGTGAATAAGGTGGTAGAGGTGGGGGCCTTTTATAAGAGAAGAGGAGGGGCACTCTTGGAATGTCATGAAATGTTACATTATTATGAAATGCATTTCGGATTTTAAAGGTCCCACAATGATATATTCCGAGGAAAAGGTGATAAGGGTTAGAAATAAACCCATCCAATTGGCTTTATACAAGTGTAAATCTTATAGTTAACCTTATATTTTCATTTTATTTAAATTGTTCATTAATGAGGTAATAGCTGCATCATCATAATATCATAAATAAATTTATTTTTTAATGCATAAAAATTATAAAAACAATTACCATGATGTATGAAATAATATTAGTTTTCCAATGAGTATTTATAGTCAAAATGTTATCTTATATAACCCCATGTAAAAATTGTTTTAGAAAAACAATACATGTTTGCGACAATTTTTTTTATACTTTAAATAAAAAGTTATTAATGTCATTTTATTACCCAAGTGGATCCATGGGGTCCCCAAGATGACCCATGGATTGTTTGGGTCGTCCATTACTCATCCCATAAGGGTATGACAAGTGTAAAGGTAATTCCATATTATTATAACATTATATTTACCTTATATTACACTAATTACCTTTAATGACGATTAATAAAACTTAAAAGTTACTATTCACCAAAAATTATTTTCATCTCATTGAACCATTTTTAACTTACTAATGACAACCATGTATGTCTGATTTTTGAAATTCAATTCACAGAAGTGGTAAAGTGTCATTTAAATGAAAAATTAGTTTTTTAACTACCTCTTAGTGGTTTCACTATTCATCAAAAATTGATATTTCTTAGAACAATACCAAAAATCCACCCTAAGCAATAATTGATATTCCGAAATAAAAAATGATTTCAATTTTACAAAATTACAAACATATAAGTTTCATTAATTAATTTTATAATCAATTCCAGTTGTCAAAACAAATAGCGTGTTTTTAAGAAACAGTATCAATCAAAAGATTGACAATTGTTTGTGTCAAATCTCAAAGTGAAATTAATTATAACGACCACCATTGGATAAAAATTTAAAATTATATTCTAATTATACTTTAAAACCTATAAATTGTATAATTTATCACTATAAATTATTTTGATTAAAAATGTTTTTATTAAGTATTTTTCACTTTTCATCGAAAATTGGAAGTTCTCGGAAAAATACCAAAATTTCAGCATAGGCTAATTCTGATATTTCATATCAAAAATTGAAATCCATTTTGAAATATTAAATTTATATAATTTCAAAACGTGGGTGTTACTATTCATAATGACTAATTTGATTGGTCGCGGTGTGTTAGAATCTCGAACTTGCATACAATGCAAGCTATTGCATTATTGAAAGAGAAGCATATCGTGGAAGCTTGGGGTGTTAAATATACAATTATAAACATATTTATTAGAAGTAAATTTGATAAAAATCATATAAAACATTAATTTAGGGAAAATACCATGATTTTTTCAAAAATCTATTTTTATTCTGAAAAGTGGTTTCATCATGTTTTACATAGTTTGTTAAAAAATTAATAATTTAATATAATATATTTTTAGAAATAAAATTCAATGTTTTAATCTTCATGTATAAATTATCTTATAGTGAATTTTTTGGAATTTAATGATCTGATTAAATTTTTATTAATATTAAAAAAACAATGTTTTTTATTCAAAAACACCTTTTCGTTTGATGAATTTAAAAATAACTGTTTTTTATTTAAATGTTTTTAAGAATAATCATTGGTAAAATATATTATTATTTTAAGAATACAATTAAATATGATCAACTATATTTTCAGTTTATATCTTAATAATATTTACACTTTTGAAAACATTCCATTTGGAAAATAATGTATTAATCTTGTCACTTGGTATAATTCTATATTAAATTCTTCCACTTCTATAACATAAATTTTTTAAAATGGATTACATGTTATTATTCATAACAATTTTTATATTATAATTTCATGAACATAATTTTTTTCATTATTGATGGTGAAAAAATTTAAATAAAGTTACATGGCTATGGTTGAAATAGGTTTTATGGGTTTTATAAATGAAATATAATTATATGTTTTCCAATTACATGGTTAATTCTAAAAATTTAAAGATATAGTTATTCCTTATACTATCCCACTATATAATATAATTCCATTTTTAATGATTTTTGGTATGAATGAAATTATAATATTGTACCCTATTTTGTAAAATTTCAATGTCATTTCAAGAGGGTCCCCTCCCCAACTAACATAAGGAGACCCACACTCCATTACTATTCACATATACAATGTCTTTTAGAGAAAAAAATAATTATTGAAATACATCATATAAATCCATATAAATAACATTGAGTCCCTAATTTTTTCATAAAACAATTCTTTGATGACATTATTTATTAAAAATTACTAGTTATGCGAAGAAAAGGTATAGTTTTTAAACATGTGCAATAATTTTATTTTATCTTCTAACCCATCCAAATAGTCTCCATGTTTCATAAAATATTACCAAAATTATATTTCATATACATTGATTCTACTACATCTATTTCATAACCTAAATCCATATATAATTCCATCAAATGGAATATGAAACCTTTCATCATGTGTACGGTAGACTATAGCCTCACGAACCAATGTAATTGATCTTACATTACTACATATAAAGATGGATATAGTAATACATTTAATGGTGTGATATAATATTTTGGATGTAATTATTCTTTAATAATTTCAATAAAAAAATTAAATTTAATCCTATGAAATCTTTGGAAAATGATAACGTCGCTCAAGAACACATGTAGACTATAACCTACATGATGTGATGTAATTATCTTTTAATTTTATGTTTATAGGGTTGGAAATAAGGATTGATTTTATGATGGTATATGATTTCTGATACAATACATATATTTTAATGGTGAATTATTATTTATCATTCATTCGATCCATCTATTAATAAATATTTAAAACTACATTAATTCATATGTATGGCCTACCATATCCAGGAATACTGTAACACATTTTTTATCGACTAATTTTAATGTCTAATATAAATATGTAAATAATGAAAATATATGATATATATATATATATATATTAAAAGAAAAATTAGTGAAACTACCAAAGTAAAACATACATGAAAATATAATTTATTACCATTAATAATCAATTTAATCTATAATTATTAATAAATGGGTTAAAATAGATTATATGTAAATCATATATGGTATTATATACATGGTTATGGTTATGGAATATATATTTATAATAGGAATAAATTTATTGTTGATGTGTTTTGGATACATAAAAATAATATCAAATAAGACTTAAGGGTTTCCCATCTTAGTTTATCTTTTGTGTCACAGATGCAATATTCAACACTAATTTAATTTTTGTGATGTATATACATTCTATTTTATATATTATATAATGAATCTATTTATATATTTTTTATTTAATGCTTTAATTGATTTTATACATTTTATAGGGCATACCATTAATATTTAAATGAAATTATATGTGTTTATTCCACAATCTCAACATTAACTGAGGTAGTTTACAATTAAGACTATACTGGGGGAATTATTTGATATTTATTAAAAATCGATTTTCCAACACGAAAACAGTTTTTTATCATTAATTTGTAATTTAATTTTTCTTGTATTTTATTCATCCATGATAACCACCCTTTTTTACATATGATCCAATTGGGATATGTTGTAATTATATCATAAACCATATTTCATTTGATTGATTATGATTAGATTGATTGGGGATGTACTATTATGATACAATTCATCAATTTACTCTTGATGACATATGCTATGTTTATTTTTTGGGGTAATTATTTAAATTATATATTATAGTGTTTTAAAAAAAAGTTTATATTGACTAGGTTTCACACGTTTTATTTGATAAATTCATTCGGAATAGTATGTTGTGGGTAGGGCCATTTATGGCTCATCATAGCATCGGTGGTTCTAAAGGACAAACTACATTGTGTATTTCAAAAACTACTTACACGATTATATAAGTTGTCATCACACAAGGATTAGTTGTTCGGTTTAAGATTTCCAACAATAATAATTCTCTCTTTTTGATAATATTTATTTATATACATGTGATTATTCTATTAGATATAATACACATGGATATGTACCGACCACATAAGATTATTTCATTAGAATAATGTGATCCTAATTTATTTCTTCTATATTATTATTACGTTAACTTTTTTAAAAACATGGAATTATTATTTTTATTTTACTTTCAATATATATTATTATTCATTTATTCATGATATCATCTGTTTTACTTATAAACATACTAAAATATTGATCTAACCTATTTCTAAGGTTTCCTTTCATAAGGTTTCTAGGACGTTTATTATGATTGATATGAATCGATATCCAAAATTGAGTTAATATGTTCTCAAAGAAAATTCTATTTTTTATTTTATGATATCAATTTTCATATGATATTCAATTATTTATCTAGTATACCAAGACTAAAAAAATATTCAAAATTTCAGGATGTGATTCCATGTATCCATTGCCAATGCAATAATGTTACCACAAACTCGAAACTACCAGGTTTAGGGTTATTAAAATATTGAAATTGAAACTAATTTCATAATAAATAAATATACATAAATATTATGTTTTTTTAATGTGATAATAAAAAATTTAGAATATATTGAATTTTATAAAACTATTAATTAAGATAAAATTATATTTATAATTAAAACCAATTTCTATATAAAAACTATTTTATAATAAAATATGTTCTAAAAATTAGATTTATTTTTATTATATTAAATCAGTGAATAATTAGTGTGTAATAATACATTTTATTGATATAAAATAAATTATAATTATAATTTAAAAGAGTTATTTTTTTAAAAAAAATACAGAAGTTTAAAATAATTATTTTTTAAAAAATAACCCTTTTACTCATACCACGGTAATTATCATTTAAATATGTCACTTATTTTTATTCAAAAAAAATAAATTTGGATAATTTCCTAATTTGAATATGATTCACTTTAATATTGGTATAGTTTTTCGTTCAAATTTTAATAACTATAATGTGAAATTTTAATTTAATATCACATAATGTGTTAAAAAAATTCCGTTTTAAAAAAATATAAAATATTCTAATCACTATCAATATAAAATAATTATATAAAATTTAAATTATTTTTCATATATACTATCATTATTCAGTTTTGATTATTTAATTATTTTAATATTAAAAAATATAGAATATTTGCAACTTATGAAATATAATATTTTTATCCTTAAATGATATTATTTTATATTTTATAGACCGATTACTTTTTTAACCTAAAATGTTAAACATGTATTTCTAAATTTGTATTATATACAATTTTTATTTCATAAATAATTTTCACAAAAAAATATGGATTGTAAGAATGTAAATATATATGAAATAATTAAAACATAAAACATATTAAAATAATAATTACAAATTTATATCATCATAAATTATAATAACATATCTGATTAAAACATGACATTAGATATGAGGGTAAGATCGAATATAGTGGAATTGTTGGGTTGTGATTCAGGTAAAATTAACCTCATAGTATATTCTACAAACATAAACATCTATAATAGAGAATTTCAATCAATCCATATATACTTCATACCAATAAAAGGATTACTTTATGCAAACTGCCAATGATTTTTCCTCATTTCCATGATCAGAAAAAAAATCCTTATAGAAATGAAATTAATTACATTAACCCCTTAAATCTCAATTGAACATGTATTTTATAATTATTTTACATATATTTATTTAGGTTTATTTATTTTCAACGTTGAAATGGTTTTATAACATATATGGGAATATAATACAAAAATTGATGTATATAATTGTAATATATCAATTATATATATATCCTTTGATATATTAATAATATATACAATCTTATTCATTGAATTCCCTCCCACTAGGAATATTATATTTTTAATTGTTTTCCATTATTTAAAGGATTATCTTGGGTTTATTATCATTATGGAAATCCATGGGTATAAATATTTTATGTATGTATTTTTATAAAATTAAAACATAGTCAAAAATTATTTTTATTGATTTATTTTCTCATTATATTCTCATAAAGTATTTACCATTCCTTGAATTTTTTTTATATGAATAAAATATATAAAGGTAGTTTTAGTGTGTAATTTAAGGTGAATTATTTTATTCAAAATATTATTTAGATGATGTTATATTAGTTCTAAAATATCAATATTTTTTATACTTGTCATTAAATTTTCTCAATACTCATATCATTTTTTATCTTTTGAGGACGAATGTCAAAGAATGTATCCTTGTGCTAAGAAAATATTCAAGAATTAAATTTTTAATGAAAGGATAACCTCACTATCTTTTTGAGGAATACAAAATTAAAATTTCCCTCTAGAAAAGAATATCCTCAAAAACAGGTTTCTCTCGAAACATTTAAGGTGATTACCATATAAAATTTGAGAGTAAGATCTATATAATGAATATAATTCTAATATGGAGTTCATAGTCATCCCTTCATAGATAGATGACAATGAGGTGATCTTAGAAATGCGATTCCCCTATTTTAAAAATTCGTTTCACCTGAATATTGGTAGAGATAATTAATGATTTAAAATATATCATATTATATAAAAGGTGTAATAAAACAAATTCGAGTAATTTTTCAAATATCAACAATTAGATCATTGTTGTATACCTAATCAGTGATCTTTACAACAGAGAGCATTATCATTGATCATTAAATGTCTACATTTATTGTTTTTTATTTTATTCCATTAGAAAATAGTATAGAAATGAATGAGTCGTTATAAACTATAACAGAATAGGGAATTTTTTTTTATTATTTGGGTGTTTATTATACTTTACACAACATCACTTCTCTCTCTCACTTTGTCAATATTTACTAAGTTTTACTTTACATTATCACTTTAATTTAGATGATGTTGATGTATATTGTAAATATTTTTACCCTGTATTGTGGAATTGAATTTTATAACATTCAAAATTCCATCATTTAATGCACTGATGTGTTGGTGGTGAATTATTTGGATTTTTATTCTCTTCCATTATGTTAAATAGAGAATCAATACATAATATATAAATTTTTTAAATTATTTCCTAATATACTATATATTATAAATATTTCAAAGCATTTATGGAAAAAATTTATGTTATTCCTAAAAAAATCTTATATAGGTGTATAGAATAGCTCTGTTTACATGATTTGGCTTATTGGTTTTTATTAAATACCATTATCCAATTCATACTTTATTTTAAAAAATTAATATTCATTATTTTCTATTGCCACCTTAGTTTACATGATTAATGTCATGATATTTACCAATGTTTTTATAAACAATAACTTTTTTTGTATTCATTTTTTTGATATTGGTCAGATCATAGAGCTCTCATTATAAGAGAAAACCAAAACTAGAACCTTGAATTGTGTGTATTTTTAAGTAATATTCATCATTTTCAATGAATTAATCATTGTTTTTATTTAAATTATATAATTAACTATTTTTTGTAGTGATGTATGAGGATAAATATTTATTTAAAATGGATTCCATAAATTCAACAAATTTTATAAAATTTAATTCTTTAGTTGGACAAATAATCATTATTAAAGCCCACTATTTGTATAATTAAACATCCCAATAGAAAAAACATTGAATAAAATTTTCTAGATATTAGAAATATATATAAATTAATATTTCATCTTATGTTATTGATTTATTTATTTATGAAAAAATAATAAAAAAATAAATTAGTTTATGTTTTCATTTTAACTTGATAGACATTGTTTACCATTTCTCATTCTTTGGTGCATTCGAGAGATCATAAAGGTAAAAGTTATCATCCGTAAACTACGATAAAATTTCATGGATGATTTAAACTACATCATGAAAAAAAATTGGTTTCCCAGTTGGACTATGATAGTATTTTTCATTACACTCAATGTTGGAATTAGTTTTATTTATTCTATAAATTTTCAAAATTTAAAACTGATATATGATGGTTATGAAATAATAATTTGTATAATTAATCATTTTTTATATCGAAGTAAACAATATTATGTTCTAAATTGTGACACATAGGTCATTTTATTTAATATCTACATTATGTTAGGTCCACCAATTGTTTTTATATTGGATTCCCTTATACATAATAACCCAGTCCACAAAAATTAATTAACTCAACAGTGAAAAAATGTATGATGACCAGGAACCACACACTAGGGGTTGGATCTAAAAAAAATCCTTATTCTATATCAGTTATACCATTTTATATGTTCAAAGTGAAACACAGGTATAATTTAATTTTTTTATAATTTGAAAATTATGAATGTGATAAAAACGTACAATCAAGAAAAAATGTGGTTTAACATATTTATATGTTAGATAATTGATTTTATTTTAATAAATTTTCTTTAATTCCAATAATATTCTCCATGAATGATATCCCTATATGAATTCTATAAAGAATAATATAGTTAATCACCCAGGTAATGAAAAAAAAATGAATATGGTGAGGTCAGATTTAGAGTAAGGGTAAAAATATTATTGTTTTATAAAATAATAGATCATGATAATTATACACAACATGAGCATGAGATAAATATGTAATTAAATTTAAAAAAACGTTTTTTATATATGGAATGGTAGAAGTAAATGAACCCAGATGTGTTAAAAAATATGCACCACAGAATAATAATACAGAAATAAAATAAAATAATAATTATATATGTAACATAACATTAGTATATAACATTACATAGAATATGGTACAAACAAATTCTATGAATATTATACCATATATTATCAGGTATTATAATCATTTACGCCCCCCCCCCCCCACACAATATAGTGGATTCATCCTCATAACATACAACACACAGTGGATCAAGAATCTTAATTCATTACATATATTTGAATAAGTATAAAAACACTATTATAATAGTTGATTTATTTCAAACCTCACTAGCCATATGGGAATATATATTGAAGCATACAAGAAATTATCCCCAAAAAGAGACATTATTTTGGTTTTCAATTTGAAACTAGTTTTTCCTATAAATATACAAGTGGGATCTTACTAGGGAAGAGTTAATATTCTTTTTTATTGAGTGCATAACCTCCAAAAAATTTCCATGATCCATTAATTAATCTATTAAAAATTTAGAATTAACCATCCAAACGATAGACACTGTCAAACCATTAGACAAAGAATAACGAGAATAATATTAACCACGTTTTCCATAAATGATTATGCCAAATTTATATATATAATAAATTGAATCAAAATATATCACTAATAATGAAACATTACAAGGCATGTATGAATATAAAAATGGATCTCCAAATAGTAAATGGGGACATATAACTAAAAATTTATACATCGGTAGCTAGCCGTATCACATAATCAGCATATTATACCCATAGACTATGTAAATACCTTACTGAATCACTTATCCCTATCCAATTGATGTCTATGTTCAGATAGAAAACATGAATGTCTACCTATATTCATTAAAATATTTCCTATGTACATCGGAAAGGGTTATTCTCTTAAAACAATAGGAATCCTTAATACATATACAATACATAGTGATATATTTATCTATTATGATTTAATATAATATATTTATTTGGGTTAATCCATGTTATATAGACATAGGATTCCCATACATTAATATTACATATTTATATGTACATATTTAGTACTTTTCACAAACACATCCCTGAGGACCACAGTATTTTACTGCCATTATTATCAATGAACTAAATATTCTAAAATAGTGAGATATTATCAATGTTTCTCAAAAACATATTCGAATTTATTAATCATTATAGAATCCCCTTATATAAAAACAATCATCAAAACATGCAGAAATGAAACATAGGAATGGTCACCTTAGATGCACAGAAACGATAAAAATAATATATATATATATATATAATTGTATAAAATAATATTAAAATACTAATTTTATATGATAATAATCAAATATGATGAATTTCATACCCAAAAAGTCATAGATAATAAAAAAATGTGACAGCCCTGCTTTTATTACAAACATAAACATCATTTATTTCATAAAATATTCACTTGATACAACATGGATGATCGAGAGGCCTAGTGTCATTGCGGATTAAGATCATTACCTGACAACTTAAAACATGAAATAAAACATCTTTTTTGAAAACATCCTTTACATGACCACTAAATTCCCTCGTACTTAGCATTGCATTGGATAACCTGAGGACATGGATAATAAAAGGGGTGAGATATAAATCCCAGTAAGGGACTAAAAAAGGAATACATGAGTACAATATGTGTTAGACAATAGGCATATTAATGGAGCACAATATAAACATGAACATAAAGTCATCATTAAGCATGATAATCATAACATGGAAATGTGGCAACAACACTTAACATGAAATTAGCATGAGCCAAGGCTCATTACACAAGGAGCATGAGTAAATCCTCATTGCACATGAAGCATGAGTAAACCATCATTTCACTTGAATTAGCATTATTCAACACTCATTCCACATGATTTATCATGATACTATACTTTACCCAATGCATTGGAGCACTATAAGGGTGCACCCTTCTTAAACATTTCATTTCATACATTAGTGTGCCACATGGATCGTAAAACATGGATTCATAAAACATAATCATTTATTCCCTGAAAAAGAACTGTGGAATGAAAATTTATAATCAATATTTAAATGTCCATGAAGGTGAATACCCTTGATGGAGAAGTGGTAATGGTATTCACTACATAATGGCATTGTCTTAGAAAATCGGTGCAATTTCTGTAGCGTAACGGCATGATATAAGAATTCATAAAAATTTTTGATGAAAGAGAAAGTGGTGTCTCATCATATCTTCATGAAATGGACAGTAAGGGGGTCATATAGATACATGTCCCAACAATTTTAATGGAATTTAGATTCATGATACAAAAGTATTGCTTGAATGTAAATGAGGAGAGAGAAGTTCCTTTCGGAATTTCGGCATAGTAACGGGTGTACATGGGAGGCATTTAATGAGAGAGAAAGGGGTCTCCTATCATTCAAACAATAATATGGCAGTATGGGGGAGGTGAAGAAACATACTCCATCCTTTATAATTGAAATTAAAAGGGCATAAAAATATTTAGAAAATTGGACAAAAAAAATGAAGGGAATAAAACCCCTTACTTGGAAGTGTGCTTCCAATGGCTTGAGAGATGGTTGAGAGAGGCTTCTTGGGAGCTTGGGGAACCTTGGGAGGATTCTAGAGAGAGTAGTGTAGAGGCAGGACGAACTCCAAAGCCTTTTATTGAGGATTAATTTGGAGATTGGGTGGGTTTATATTGGAAAGGTGAGTGAATTATTTAATGTTTAGGTTTGGGACCCCTTATATTAAACTAATCCTATCCCAAAATCAGCTCATGTTTTTTTCCCATGGATTTTGGAAAATGGGAGAGGAAAACAATATTTTATAAGTCCAAAGCCCTATCTTCATTAAATAATGGGGTTTCTTATGTAGAGTTGAGTCACACTCTGATGGAAAGTAATTTAAAAAGACTATATGTTTAATAAGTCTTGAGGGGTCCATTAATGCTTTGTAATATAAGTAAAAAAACTAAAAATCACTTTATTTTAATTTTAAAACATATATTGGCAAAAAAATAATGCTTATAGTATTTTATTACATTACTATTGGGTCATTATGATGTAATAAATCATATTATATATTTAAACAGTATTTAATTTTTACTCAAAAATTTGACTGTCTCAGAAAATTATGAAAAATTCACCGTTGGATAATTTCGACGTCCTGATTCCAGAAATAACATTTATTTTATCCAGATAATTTTATAAATATGTTAACTATAACGCCATGACCCCAGCTACCCAGAGTCGGTGCATTACTTCGTAACATTGGCATGATCACAAATGTTCAAGTCTCAAAAGACCGATTAGTTTAGTAGCCTTGTAAACACTAGATACATTCGTAAACGTTACATTACATCATAAAGTCAAAAACTAAAATAACAAAGTCTCCATAGTCCACACTCATATCCTCTTCTCAGAATCTCTGCAGGTCATTCATAAAATACTTCTTCACATCCTGGAAAATATTAAAACATTGAAAGGGGTGAGCTCAGATGCTCAGTAAGGATAACAATATTGCGGAAGCTTTCATAAATAAACATAAAAATTTAAGGCAATGTATAAATAAAACAAAAGCATTTTAAACTTGAAAATCAACATAATATGGAAAAAGTAAAATGATATAATGCCATTCACTTCTTCACATGGATATTATACTGGTCGAATAATCACATGAAATATCAATATCCACTTTCATAATGAGGGAATGTATAATGCCGGACATTCTGAAACATTTTGTCAAGGCCTCGGCCAAGATGTCTAAAATGATTAAGGCCTTGGCCAAAACCATAAATCAAATTGGGAAAGGGCCTCGGCCAATTCCACGTCTAGTTGTCTCATGAGACCTACCGATGCATCGAGAAGATATAGCGGGCTCCACCCGTCACTTATTAAGTCCAATACATTCCTCATATGAATAGGTTTAAACATATCATAAACCATAACATAATCGTATCACATAAAACATGCATAAAGGAAACATAACATTTCCACATTTCAATCTCAAGATATCAATACAACACATTGATATAATAAAAACGCATTCAAAACCATTTTCAATACCAAAATAAAAGAAAGTTAAAACTTTGTATTTATTTTTCATTATAAAAAATGATGGCTTGTAGAGGAAGCCAAAACTCAAATAATGGTCACGGTGGCGGAGAAGTCGTTGTCGCCGCATAAGTACGGAAAGAAAAACATTCCCTTTTGTCGTTTATCAAAACGCTTCATATAAAAATTATTCCTTTTGAATAAACGTAAAAGTCAAATGGGTTTATACACTGTATAAAATAAAGTTGTGTATAAAACGAAATATGCCTCAATGAAAGGAGATTGAGACAAAGTCCTTACAAAGATCATTTTTAAAATAAAATAGATATATTATGTGTATTCATTATATGTACACACAAATAAAGTACAAATACAATATATGGAATAATAATATCATGACATAATTTGAAAGTAGGAGATTAACCCAAAGAATAGAAGTTGGGTTAAGAAGTTCCCTTACCTTGCATCTTGTCCTGACTTGACCGTTATTTAACCTCCTGAATAATAAACGAGAGTTAATTTATATTTACTTAAGAACCTTTTTCATGTTCATTATTCCATTTATATCACTTATTACCATGTTATGAACATTATTTAATTATTTAAGTTAATAACGGTCGTTTTGTCGATCTTTGGTACTTGAGTCAAAAATAAACTTCTTATAATTACAAGTTGTTCATGTGGTGAAATATCCATTATATCCAGAATTATATTCATGATTTAGATATCATATATATCATATATATACAGTATATTCATTCATTCATAATGTCACGTAACATTTAGAGGTAAGAAATGAAATGCACCGTTCATGGAGACGGTAAGCCGTACGTACGCATGAATGCTACTTTCATTTCTATTCTGTATTTAATGGAATGAAATAATAATGATATAAATTTATAATATAATTACAATATAATATAGTTTATAATACCATTTAATTCATCCTTTATACATCCCACATATGGCATTAACGATTCAAATCACTTTGAGGGGGCGGTAGTCCGCACTTCCTAAAATGAAATTATCGCGTTTTACCCATAATGGAAATCATAAAGTATGCCATAAATGAGAAATACAGAAGCATAAGTAAAACATAAACATAATTTATATCATATATAAATATAGTGACATCTTAATGGACACCTTTGAAGGTGTTATATGAGTGTTGAACAATCATCGTTTCGTGAGGCAGAAATTCTCCATCCACAGAAACCGTATGTTCTTTAACCATTAGATGTAGGTGTGTGTAAGTGTAGCTCGAATACATATTATAACAACATCCTAGTATATTGAGGATACTGGTGTTGTTACAAAAGAAATGAATAAAAAGATTTTAGGGGGTTGGAGTAGAAAAATAAAACAAAACAACATTAGAGAATACATTGCCTCAAAATCGGGTAACTCATTTTGATTTGAGCCAAAGTATTCCTTGGGAAGAGTTCTGCCCAAAGTGAGGATTCTAGGAGTAATAGGGGGAAGTTGAGAGAGTATTTGGGCAGGGTTTGGCAGAGTCAAATGGCTTGAATGTGTAAATGAGGTGGGAGAGGTGGGGGCCTTTTATAAGTGGAGAGGAGGGGCTCTTTTGGAAAGATTGAAATGTTACATTATTATACAATGCTTTTCGGATTCTAAAGGTCCCACACTTATATAATTCGTGGCTAAGGTGATAAGGGTTCGAAATATACCCATCCAATAGTCTTTGGACAAGTGTACGCCTTGGAGTTTACATTATCTTTTCATTTTATTAAAATCGTTAAATAATGAGGTCATCACTGCATCATAATGATGTTATAAATAATTTAATTTATTTAATTTCTAAAAATTATAAAACAAATACTATGATGTAGGAAATAGTTTTAGATTTATAATGAATATTTATAGTCAAAATTTGGACTTGTTTAACCCCACTTAAAAACTATTTTTGTAAAACAACTCATGTTTGTGTCAATTTAATTTTAACATTAAATAAATATATATTAATGTCATTTTCCAACAAAAGTGGATCCATGGGGTCCCCAAGTTGACCCATGGGTTTTCTTGGTCGGCCATGACTCATCCAATAGGAGTAGGACAAGTTTCAAGCACATCTCATATTATTAAAACATTATTTTTACCTTAAACTACACTAATTACCTCTAATCGCGATTAAGAACTTAAAAGTTACTATTCACCAAAAAATTATTTTAATCTCATCGAACCACATTTTGCTTCTTAATGACAACCATGTATGTCTGATTTTTGAAAATAAAATCACACAAGTGGTGATATTTCATTTTTAATGAAAAATCAGTTTTTAACAACTACTTAGTGGTTTCACTATTCATCAAAAATTGAAGTTTTTCAGAATAAGGACAAAATTTCACCCTAAGCTATAATTGATATTCCGAATTCAAAAATGATGTTTATTTTACAAAATTCCTAACATATAAGTTTCATTAATTAATGTTATAATTAATTCCCGTTGTTACAACAAATAGCGTGTTTTTAAGAAAAAATTTATATCAAAAGATTGGCAATTGTTTATGTCTCATTTCAATGTTAAATTAATTATAATGACCACCATTGGATAAAATGGTAAAAATATATTCTAATTATACTTTAAAACCACTAAATAGTAAAATTTATCACTATAAATTATTTTTATTAAAAAACTTGTTTTTAAGTATTTTTCACTATTCATAAAAAATAGATGTTCTCAGAAAAATACCAAAAATTCAACATAGGATAATTTCGATATTCCGAATCCAAAAATGAAGTCCATTTTGATAAATAAAATTTATAAAATTTCAAAAAGTAGGTATTACTATTCACAACGGCTAGTTTAATTCGTTGTGGTGTGTGTTAGAGTTCGAGGTTGCGTACACCACACGCTATTGCATTATTCGAAGTGAAATATACCGTGGAATCTTGGGGTGATACATTCTCCCCTCCTTAAATAAATTGAGTCCTCGCAATTTGAAATTTTTCATTGAAAATAAAAGTTTGAAAAGAGAAAATACCTTTGAGGAAAACCCACATCGGAAATAAGGTTAATAAATATATAACATTAATAGAAAGCAATATAAGTACAAAGGTCACCCGATATAGCCAATTCTAGGATTCTATGAAAATATGGATATGGAGGAGAAACAAACCATCAAGATCTGATGGAGAGTTATAGAAAACAGGATTTGGAGAAAGTTTAACTACAAGAAAATCACAAACTTGTGACTGGTTAAACGGTCATTGAATCCCCAGTTGGAAAAGATAACCGACAACATTTTTGTTATAAGTTACCTTTTATAATGTTGAGGAATTTATTTAGGATATTTAATAAGAACGTAAGGGAATATACATACTTGTTTTGTATACTTTCATTCGTTAATAAATTTTTACCACAAACCCATCTTTTACTCCAAATAGTAAGGGAACTCAAAAATATTCTTTTTATCCTAATTGTATAAGGTTGCAAATATTAACACATGTCATTTAGATTAGTAAAACAATTTTGTAATAACCAGGGACTTCATGTAGGCTAGTGGTAGGAAATAAAGGCTTGTCGCACTATGGTTGTGGGTTCGATTCCTACAGCTTTGTCCGACGCGACGGGTTATTCCCCACCCTACAGGTTTCCTTTTTCCTAAAACTATAGTATTATAATATTCCAAAAATAATCTTCAGAAATGATTTAACCTTAAACAATACTATCCAAAGATCAACATAATCCACTCCAACCTTTATAGTTATCCAAAATACCTCTGTCCAGACTTTTTTATAAAAGGTCTCTTAATTCCAAAATCAATTGTAACATCAGATTCCCCAAACAAAGAAAAGTTTCTCTTATTGTCACATACTAAAAATATGATTAACTTAATCATATTAAAACCTTACTGAAATAAAAAGTATTGTAGTACAATCCATATATATATATAACATTATTCTTATAACTAGAATATAATCCTTGAGTCCAAAAGCACCAATACATTAATTATTCCGCTTCAACTGTAGTCACCGCATAAGATTGGCCTTGATCCCTTGGCCTTTTCTGAGGTATGATTCCTTGATTCTTAGGAAATTCATTTGCATAATTACCCATTTCCATACAATTGTAGAATTCAACTTTTACAGCCTCTTTCTTTCCCTTGTAATCACGAGCCTGGTGACCCTTTTCTCCACATTTATAACAAACTCCCATTCCTTTTAGGCACGTACCAGGGTGATTCTTCCCACAATTATCACATAATGGAAAATCCTTCTTTCCCTTTTTCCCTTTATCTGTCTTTTGTTCCACCGTTCTCTTCTTCTCTTGCTTTACTTTGTTGTCATAAGACTTAGAGAATTTCTTTTCTGTCTTGATAGCACACGAGACAATATCTTTGTATGATGAGAAGGATTGTGATACTAAAGCTCGACGGAGAAATGGTTTTAACCCATCAAAAAAAACGATCAATCTTACTCCTTGGGTTACGTATATAATCGGAAGCATGCCTCACTAACCTTGTAAAGTTAGCCTCATACTTTGCGACATTATCATCCTCCTTCTGCCTCAGACTCAGAAATTGCCTTTCCATATCTACTCGATGGTCACGAGGAAAGTATTTTTCTAAGAAAAGCTCTTTGAACTCCCTCCATTCCATATTCGATACGTCATCATCTTCCTTTGTGTTTTGAATCAGCGACCACCACTGATCGGCATCTCCAGTGAGGCGGTAAACTGCCATGACAACCTTCTCCCTTTCACTACTCCCCAAGGCATGGAATATTTTCTCTATGGAATTTATCCATTGCTCAGCCACTATAGGATTTTTACTCCCATTGAAGGTTGGTGGTTTTTGCCTCATGAAACGGTCTAGCATTGATCCTCCACATTGCGGATAAGGGTGCTCCGTACGAGTAATTTTATTATTCATAACCTACGTGAGTTGTCCTAGTACGGTGAGAAGCTGGTCAGCACCAGTTGTATCACTAGCTCCACCATAATTATCTTGATAAGGAGGGAAATCCCTACACGGAGTGCGTACATTGATATGGTTTCCATTCCTTCCACTAGGCGCCATTTCTAAACAATGGCATAAACTAGATTAGATTATGAAATAAAATACATAATTCCATATTTGTAAAATACTTTACATAAATTGAACTATTTATGGATATAATCCATAATCATGAAAAGAAATGTTTCTTTTGAGGAAGTATATACTCATAACCCTTCATAGTGGTTTGTAAAGAAAATGAGAATTATCCTAAGCATATCCCCCGGGAGTGTCGTAACCAAGAGTGCAGCAAGGCCCGTTGTCGTGCACCACTTCCCGTTAGAGTCTAGCTCAAAGCGGTGTTTTCGGGTTTTACCCCTAGGTACATCTGTGCAAGAGCCTCCTCTACCTGCTCGTATCCAGACAGGGATGTATTTCTCGGAAAACTCATAACATCTCTATAATACCAAAATTCTAGGAAGTTCTTCAATACTAATCCTCAAAGTCTATCTTTGGGCTATGTGCTCTAATCAGAGTTTATCTACATCTAGCTTCCAAGGTTAGTACTAAACTGCCTCTGATACCAAATGTAACGCCCCGACCCCAGCTACCCAGAGTCAGTGCATTACTTCGTAACATTCGCATGATCACAAAAGATCAAGTCTCGAAAGACCGATTAGTTTAGTAGCCTTGGAAACACTAGATACATTCGTAAATGTTACATTACATCATAAATTGAAAAACTACAATAACAAAGTCTCCATAGTCCACACTCATATCCTCTTCTCACAATCCCTGCAGGTCATTCATAAAATACTTCTTCACATACTGGAAAATATTAAAACATTGAAAGGGGTGAGCTCAGATGCTCAGTAAGGATAACAATATTGCGGAAGCTTTCATAAATAAACATAAAAATTTAAGGCAATTTATAACTAAAAAAAAGCCTTTTAAACTTGAACATCAACATAATATGGAAAAGTAAAATGAGATAATGCCATTCACTTCTTCACATGGATATTATACTGGTCGAATAATCACATGAAATATCAATAACCACTTTCATAATGAGGGAATGTATAATGCCGGACATTCTGAAACATTTTGTCAAGGCCTCGGCCAAGACGTTTAAAATGATTAAGGCCTCGGCCAAAACCATAAATCAAATTGGGAAAGGGCCTCGGCCAATTCCACGTCTAGTTGTCTCATGAGACCTACCGATGCATCGAGGAGCTATAGCGGGCTCCACCCGTCACTTATTAAGTCCAATACATTCCTCATATGAATAGGTTTAAACATATCATAAACCATAACATAATCGTATCACATAAAACATGCATAAAGGAAACATAACATTTCCACATTTCAATCACAAGATATCAATACAATACAATGATATAATAAAAATGCTTTCAAAACCATTTTCAATACCAAAATAAAAGAAAGTTAAATCTTTGTATTTATTTTTCATTAAAAAAATGATGGCTTGTAGAGGAAGCCGAAACTCAAATAATGGTCACGGCGGCGGAGAAGTTGTTGTCACCACATAAGTACGAAAAGAAAAACATTCCCTTTTGTTGTTTAGCAAAAAGCTTCGTATAAAAAATATTCCTTTTGAATAAACGTAAAAGTCAAAGGGGTTTATACACTGTATAAAATAAAGTTGTGTATAAAACGAAATATGCCTCAATGAAAGGAGATTGAGACGAAGTCCTTACAAAGATCATTTTTAAAATAAAATAGTTATATTATGTGTATTCATTATATGTACACATAAATAAAGTACAAATACAATATATGGTATAATAATATCATGACATAATTTGAAAGTAGGAGATTAACCCAAAGAATAGAACTTGGGTTAAGAAGTTCCCTTACCTTGCGTCTTGTCCTGACTCGATCGTTCTTTAACCTCCTGACTAATAAACTAGAGTTAATTTATATTTACTTAAGAACCTTTTTCATGTTAACTATTACATTTATATCACTTATTACCATGTTATGAACATTATTTAATTATTTAAGTTAATAACGGTCGTTTTGTCGATCTTTGGTACTTGAGTCAAAAATAAACTTCTTATATTTACAAGTTGTTCATGTGGTGAAATATCCATTATATCCAGAATTATATTCAAGATGTAGATATCATATATATCATATATATACAGTATATACATTCATTCATAATGTCACGTAACATTTAGAGGTAAGAAATGAAATGCACCGTTCATGGAGACGGTAAGCCGTACGTACGCATGAACGCTACTTACATTTGTATTTCGTATTTAATGGAATGAAATCATAATGATATAAATTTATAATATAATTACAGTATAATATAGTGTATAATACCATTTAATACATCCTTTATACATCCCACATATTGCATTAACGATTCAAATCACTTTGAGGGGGCGGTAGTCCGCACTTCCTAAAATGAAATTATCGCGTTTTATCCATAATGGAAATCATAAAGTATGCCATAAATGAGAAATACAGAAGCATAAGTAAAACATAAACATATTTTATATCATATATAAATATAGTGACATCTTAATGGCCACCTTTGAAGGTGTTATATGAGTGTTGAACAATCATCGTTTCGTGAGGCAGAAATTCGCCATCCACAGAAACTGTATGTTATTTAACCATTAGATGTAGGTGTGTGTAAGTGTAGCTCGAATCCTTATTATAAAAACATCCTAGTATATTGAGGATACTGGTGTTGTTACAAAATAAATGAATAAAAATATTTTAGTGGGTTGGAGTAGAAAAATAAAACAAAACAACATTAGAGAAGACATTACCTCAAAATCGGGTAACTCTTTTTGATTTGAGCCAAAGGCTTCCTTGGGAAGAGTTCATCCCAAATTGAGGCTTCTAGGAGTAATAGGGGGAAGTTGGGAGAGTATTTGGGAATAGGTTGTCCGAGCCAAATGGCTTTAATGTGTAAATGAGGTGGGAGAGGTGGGGGCCTTTTATAAGTGGAGAGGAGGGGCTCTTTTGGAAAGATTGAAATGTTACATTATTATACAATGATTTTAGGATTCTAAAGGTCCCACACTTATATAATTCGTGGACAAGGTGATAAGGGTTCGAAATCTACCCATCCAATTGTCTTTTGACAAGTTTAAGCCTTGGATTTTACATTATCTTTACATTTTATTGAAATCGTTAAATAATGAGGTCATCACTGCATCATAATGATGTTATAAATAATTTTATTTATTTAATGTCTAAAAATTATAAAACAAATACTATGATGTAGGAAATCTTTTTATATTTCTAATGAATATTTATAGTCAAAATTCGGACTTGTTTAACCCCACTTAAAAACTGTTTTAGTAAAACAACTCATGTTTGTGTCAATTTAATTTTAACATTAAATAAATATATATTAATGTCATTTTCCAACCAAAGTGGCTCCATGGGGTCCCCAAGTTGAACCATGGGTTGTATTGGTCGGCCGTGACTCATCAAATAGGAGTAGGACAAGTGTCAAGCTCATCTCATACTATTAAAACATTATTTTTACCTTAAACTACACTAATTACCTCTAATCGCGATTAAGAACTTAAAAGTTACTATTCACCAAAAAATTATTTTAATCTTATCGAACAACATTTTGCTTCTTAATGACAACCATGTATGTCGGATTTTTGAAAATCAAATCACAGATGTGGTGATATTTCATTTTGACGAAAAATCAGTTTTTAACAACCAATGTGGTTTCACTATTCATCAAAAATTGAAGTTTTTCAGAATAAGGCCAAAATTTCACCCTAATCTATAATTGATATTCCGAATTCAAAAATTATTTCTATTTTAAAAAATTCCAAACATATAAGTTTCATTAATTAATTTTATAATTAATTCTCGTTGTTACAACAAATAGCGTGTTTTTAAGAAACAATTTATATCAAAAGATTGGCAATTGTTTATGTCCAATTTCAATGTTAAATTAATTATAATGACCACCATTGGATAAAATGGTAAAAATATATTCTTATTATACTTTAAAACCACTACATAGTATAATTTATCACTATAAATTATTTTGATTAAAAAAGTTGTTTTTAAGTATTTTTCACTGTTCATAAAAAATAGAAGTTCTCAGAAAAATACCAAAAATTCAACATAGGATAATTTCGATATTACGAATCCAAAAATGAAGTCCATTTTGATAAATAAAATTTATAAAATTTAAAAAAGTAGGTATTACTATTCACAACGGCTAGTTTAATTCGTTGAGGTGTGTGTTAGAGCTCGAGGTTGCGTACAACACACGCTATTGCATTATTCGAAATGAAACGTACTGTGGAAGCTTGGGGTGTTACATTCTCCCCTCCTTAAATAAATTGCGTCCTCGCAATTTGAAATTTTTCTTTGAAAATAAAAGGTTGAAAAGAGAAAATACCTTTGAGTAAAACCCACATCGGAAATAAGGTTAATAAATATATAACATTAATAGAAACCAAGATAAGTACAAAGGTCACCCGATATAGCCCATTCTAGGATTATATGAAAATATGGATATGGAGGAGAAACAAACCATCAAGGTCTGATGGAGAGTTATAGAAAACAGGATTAGGAGAAAGTTTAACTACAAGAAAATCACAAACTTGTGACTGGTTAAACGGTCATTGAATCCCCAGTTGGAAAAGTTAACCGACAACATTTTTGTTTTAAGTTACCTTTTATAATGTTGAGGACTTTATTTAGGATATTTACTAAGAACGTAAGGGAATATACATACTTGTTATGTATACTTTCATTCGTTAATAAATTTTTACCACAAACCCATCTTTTACTCCAAATAATAAGGGAACTCACAAATATTCTTTTTATCCTAATTGTATAAGGTTCCAAATATTAACACATGCCATTTAGATTAGTAAAACTATTTTGTAATAACCGGGGACTTCATGTAGGCTAGTGGTAGGAAATAAAGGCTTGTCGCACTATGGTTGTGGGTTCGATTCCTGCAGCTTTGTCCGACGCGACGGGTTATTCCCCACCCTGCAGGTTTCCCTTTTCCTAAAACTATAGTATTATAATATTCCAAAAATAATCTTCAGAAATGATTTAACCTTAAACAATACTATCCAAAGATCAACTTAATCCACTCCAACCTTTATAGTTATCCAAAATACCTATGTCCAGACTTTCTCTAAAAGGTCTCTTAATTCCAAAATCAATTGTAACATTAGATTCCCCAAACAAAGAAATGTTTCTCTTATTGTCACATACTAAAAATATGATTACCTTAATCAAATTAAAACCTTACTGAAATAAAAAGTACTGCAGTACAATCCATATATATATATATCAAATTATTCTTATAACCAGAATATAATCCTTGAGTCCAAAATCACCAATACATTAATTATTCTGCTTCAACTGTAGTCACAGCATAAGATTGGCCTTGATCCCTTGGCCTTTTCTGAGGTAAGTTTCTTTGATGCTTAGGACATTCATTTTCATAATGCCCCATTTCCCTACAATTGTAGCATTCAACTTTGACAGCCTCTTTCTTTCCCTTGCAATCATGAGCCTGGTGACCCTTTTCTCCACATTTATAACAAACTCCCATTCCTTTTAGGCACGTACCAGGGTGATTCTTCCTACAATTATCACATAATGGAAAATCCTTCTTTCCCTTTTCCCCTTTATCTGTCTCTTGTTCCACCGTTCTCTTCTTTTCTTGCTTTACATTGTTGTCATAAGACTTAAAGAATTCCTTTTCTGTCTTGATAGCACACGAGACAATATCTTCGTATGATGAGATGGATTGTGATACTAAAGCTCGACGGAGAAATGGTTTTAACCCATCAAAGAAACGATCAATCTTACTCCTTGGGTTACGTATATAATTGGAAGCATGCCTCGCTAACCTTGTAAAGTTAGCCTCATAATTTGCGACATTCTCATCCTCCTTCTGCCTCAGACTCAGAAATTGCATTTCCATATCTACTCGATGGTCACGAGGAAATTATTTTTCTAAGAAAAGATCTTTGAACTCCCTCTATTCCATATTCAATACGTCATCATCTTCCTTTGTGTTTTGAATCAGCAACCACCACTGATCGGCATCTCTAGTGAGGCGATAAACTGCCATGACAACCTTCTCCCTTTCACTACTCCCCAAGGCATGGAATATTTTCTCTAAGGAATTTATCCATTGCTCAGCTACTATAGGATTTGTACTCCCATTGAAGGTTGGTGGTTGTTGCCTCATGAAACGGTCTAGCATTGATCCTCCACGTTGCGGATCAGGGTGCTCCATACGAGTAAGGTTATTATTCATAACCTGCGTGAGTTGTCCCAGTACGGTGAGAAGCTGATCAGCACCAGTTGTATCACTAGCTCCACCATAATTATCTTGAGCAGGAGAGAAATCCCTACACAGAGTGCGTGCATTGATACGGTTTCCATTCCTACCACTAGGTGACATTTCTAAACAATGGCATAAACTAGATTAGTTTATGAAATAAAATACATAATTCCATATTTGTAAAATACTTTACATCAATTGAACTATTTCTGGATATAATCCATAATCATAAAAATAAATGATTCCTTTGAGGATGTATATACTCATAACCCTTCATAGTGGTTTGTAAAGAAAATAAGAATTATCCTAAGCATATCCCCCGGGAGTGTCGTAACCAAGAGTGCAGCAAGGCCCGTTGTCGTGCACCACTTCCCGTTCGAGTCTAGCTCAAAGCGGTGTTTTCGGGTTTTACCCCTAGGTACATCTCTGCCAGAGCCGCCTCTACCTGCTCGTATCCAGACAGGGATGTATTAATCGGAAAACTCATAACATCTCTATAATACCAAAATTCTAGGAAGTTCTTCTATACTAATCCTCAAAGTCTATCTTTGGGCTATGTGCTCTAATCAGAGTTTATCTGCATGTAGCTTTCAAGGTTAGTACTAAACTGTCTCTGATACCAACTGTAACGCCCCGACCCCAGCTACCCAGAGTTGGTGCATTACTTCGTAACATTGGCATGATCACAAAAGATCAAGTCTCGAAAGACCGATTAGTTTAGTAGCCTTGGAAACACTAGATACATTCGTAAATGTTACATTACATCATAAAGTGAAAAAATACAATAACAAAGTCTCCATAGTCCACACTCATATCCTCTTCTCACAATCCCTACAGGTCATTCATAAAATACTTCTTCACATCTTGGAAAATATTAAAACATTGAAAGGGGTGAGCTCAGATGCTCAGTAAGGACAACAATATTGCGGATGCTTTCATAAATAAACATAAAAATTTAAGGCAATGTATAACTAAAACAAAATCCTTTTAAACTTGAACATCAACATAATATGGAAAAAGTAAAATGAGATAATTCCATTCACTTCTTCACATGGATATTATACTGGTCGAATAATCACATGAAATATCAATAACCACTTTCATATTGAGGGAATGTATAATGCCGGATATTCTGAAACATTTTGTCAAGGCCTCGTCCAAGACGTCTAAAATGATTAAGGCCACGACCAAAACCATAAATCAAATTGGGAAAGGGCCTCGGCCAATTCCACGTCTAGTTGTCTCATGAGACCTACCGATGCATCGAGGAGCTATAGCGGGCTCCACCCGTCACTTATTAAGTCCAATATATTCCTCATATGAATAGGTTTAAACATATCATAAACCATAACATAATCGTATCACATAAAACATGCATAAAGGAAACATAACATTTCCACATTTCAATCACAAGATATCAATACAACACATTGATATAATAAAAACGCTTTCAAAACCATTTTAAATACCAAAATAAAAGAAAGTTAAAACTTTGTATTTATTTTTCATTAAAAAAAATGATGGCTTGTAGAGGAAGTCGAAACTCAAATAATGGTCACGGCGGCGGAGAAGTTGTTGTCGCCGCATAAATACGGAAAGAAAAACATTCCCTTTTGTCGTTTAGCAAAATACTTCGTATAAAAAATATTCCTTTTGAATAAACGTAAAAGTCAAAGGGGTTTATACAATGTATAAAATAAAGTTGTGTATAAAACGAAATATGCCTCAATGAAAGGAGATTGAGACGAAGTCATTACAAAGATCATTTTTAAAATAAAATAGTTATATTATGTGTATTCATTATATGTACATATAAATAAAGTACAAATACAATATATGGCATAATAATATCATGAAATAATTTGAAAGTAGGAGATTAACCCAAAGAATAGATGTTGGGTTAAGAAGTTCCTTACCTTGTGTCTTGTCCTGACTCAATCGTTCTTTAACCTCCTGAATAATAAAATAGAGTTAATTTATATTTTCTTAAGAACCTTTTTCATGTTCATTATTCCATTTATATCATTTATTACCATGTTATGAACATTATTTAATTATTTAAGTTAATAACGGTCGTTTTGTCGATCTTTAGTACTTGAGTCAAAAATAAACTTGTTATAATTACAAGTTGTTCATGTGGTGAAATATCCATTATATCCAGAATTATATTCATGATGTAGATTTCATATATATCATATATATACAGTATATACATTCATTCATAATGTCACGTAACATTTGGAGGTAAGAAATGAAATGCACCGTTCATGGAGACAGTAAGCCGTACGTACGCATGAACGCTACTTTCATTTCTATTTCGTATTTAATGGAATGAAATCATAATGATATAAATTTATAATATAATTACAGTATAATATACTGTATAATACCATTTAATCCATCCTTTATACATCCCACATATGGCATTAACGATTCAAATCACTTTGAGGGGGCGGTAGTCCGCACTTCCTAAAATGAAATTATCGCGTTTTACCCATAATGGAAATCATAAAGTATGCCATAAATGAGAAATACAGAAGCATAAGTAAAACATAAACATATTTAATATCATATATAAATATAGTGAAATCTTAATGGCCACCTTTGAAGGTGTTATATGAGTGTTGAACAATCATCGTTTCGTGAGGCAGAAATTCGCCATCTACAGAAACCGTATGTTCTTTAACGATTAGATGTAGGTGTGTGTAATTGTAGCTCGAATCCATATTATAAAAACATCCTAGTATATTGAGGATACTGGTGTTGTTACAAAAGAAATGAATAAGAAGATTTTAGGGGGTTGTAGTAGAAAAATAAAACAAAACAACATTAGAGAAGACATTACCTCAAAATCGGGTAACTCTTTTTGATTTGAGCCAAAGGCTTCCTTGGGAAGAGTTATGCCCAAAGGGAGGCATCTAAGAGTAAGAGGGGAAAGTTGGGAGTGTATTTGGGAAGAGGTTGGCCGAGCCAAATTGCTTTAAAGTGTAAATGAGGTGGGAGAGGTGGGGGCCTTTTATAAGTGGAGAGGAGGGGCTCTTTTGGAACGATTGAAATGTTACATTATTATACAATGATTTTCGGATTATAATGGTCCCAAACTTATATCATTAGTGGATAAGGTGATAAGGGTTCTAAATCTACCAATCCAATAGTCTTTGGACAAGTGTAAGCCTTGGATTTTACATTATCTTTTCATTTTATTAAAATCGTTAAATAATGAGGTCATCACTGCCTCATAATTATGTTATAAATAATTTAATTTATTTAATGTCTAAAAATTATAAAACAAATACAATGATGTAGGAAATATTTTTAGCTTTCTAATGAATATTTATAGTCAAAATTTGGACTTGTTTAACCCCACTTAAAAACTGTTTTAGTAAAACAACTCATGTTTGTGTCAATTTAATTTTAACATTAAATAAATATATATTAATGTAATTTTCCAACCAAAGTGGCTCCATGGGGTCCCCAAGTTGACCCATGGGTTTTCTTGGTCGGCCATGACTCATCCAATAGGAGTAGGACAAGTGTCAAGCTTATCTCATATTATTAAAACATTATTTTTACCTTAAACTACACTAATTACCTCTAATCGCGATTAAGAACATAAAAGTTACTATTCACCAAAAAATTATTTTAATCTCATCGAACCACATTTTGTTTCTTAATGACAACCATGTATGTCGGATTTTTTAAAATCAAATAACAGAAGTGGTGATATTTCATTTTAACGAAAAATCAGTTTTTTACAACCACTGTGGTTTCACTATTCATCAAAAATTGAAGTTTTTCAGAATAAGGCCAAAATTTCACCCTAAGCTATAATTGATATTCCGAATTCAAAAATGATGTCTATTTTAAAAAATTAAAAAAATATAAGTTGCATTAATTAATTTTATAATTAATTCCCGCTGTTACAACAAATAGCGTGTTTTTAAGAAACAATTTATATCAAAAGATTGGCAATTGTTTATATCCAATTTCATTGTTAAATTAATTATAATGACCACCATTGGATAAAATGGTAAAAATATATTCTAATTGTACATTAAAACCACTAAATATTAAAATTTATCACTACAAATTATTTTGATTAAAATAGTTGTTTTTAAGTATTTTTCACTATTCATAAAAAATAGAAGTTCTCAGAAAAACACCAAAAATTCAACATAGGCTAATTTGGATATTCCGAATCCAAAAATGAAGTCTATTTTGATAAATAAAATTTATAAAATTTCAAAAATTAGGTATTACTATTCACAACGGCTAGTTTAATTCGTTGTGGTGTGTGTTAGAGCTCGAGGTTGCGTACAACACACGCTATTGCATTATTCGATGTGAAACGTACCGTGGAAGCTTGGGGTGTTACATTAACTTTTACTTTTAAAATAAAAACTGACATTTATTAAAAATTCATGAGTTTTGACCAAAATTGTTTTCAAGCCTTAATAAAAATTACAATTTCATTCATAAAAATATAAGATAATTTATATTTAATAGAAATTAATTTAATAATAATAATAATATTTTATTATAATATTATTTAATTTAAAAATACCTTAATTTAATAAAATGTTATTCTTAATTAAATAATAACTAAAAACACTATTTGTACTTTAATATCTATTTACAATGTATCAATAATGACAAAAAAGTATATTAATTATTATATACAAAAAATACAGTACATAAACATAGTATGAGAAATTTGTTACATAACCCCTTAAAATAGTCGCATAAGACCTAAGGGTAAGGTGTGCGATGGTGACAGACTCTTGGGGTGGCTCGGATAACATCGATCAAGTGGTAATCTCTATCGACTTCCACTTTTCATGTAGGCAGTCCCATTCGAGCTTCACATGATGAAGCTCAGCATGGGCTTGGTAAAGAGAGAAGCCCAAAGATGCCACCTTTTTTCCGAGATCCAAAAAATGGGCTTCATATAGAGAAATTATACAAGATGAGGTCGTCGCTTCCTATGTTTGAGTAAATTGGGTTTGTTAAAGCCCCATATTTATAATAATCATGTGATCACTATTCAACTACTATAAAAGAAAAGGTCACAATTATTAACATAAAACCAAAAAAGTTGAAATTTTATATAAACATTTTACATAAATAAGCATTGAATTAAATCAAGAAGGATTTCCATTAATGAAACATTGGGTCATTACAATATTCCCCCCTTAATAAATTTCTCCCTCAAAATTTCCTTTCTCCACCCTAAACCAGATGTGGGTTACTAAACATCATCATTTCCTCTGATTCCCAAGTCGCTTCATCAAACTTGTGGTTTCTCCACAGCACCTTGACATGGGGCGTTGTCTTATTTCGTACAAAATTTTCTCTATGATCTAAGATCTTCACTGGTTGCTCCTCAAAAGAAAGATCATCCTCCAATTTTACCACCTCAGAAGAGAGTACATGTGAAGGGTCTGGTATATACTTCCTTAAGAGGGATACATGAAAGGCATAATGTACTTTGGACATGGTAGGTGGGAGTTCTAGTCGATAGGCCATAGCTCCTACATGATCAATAATCTCAAAGGGGTCGATGTACCTTGGACTTAACATCCCTTTCATTCCAAACCTCATAACCTTCTACCACGGAGATATGTGTAGAAAAACCATGTCTCCAACTTTAAACTCAAGGTATCATCGACGATTATCTCCATAACTCTTCTGTCGACTCTGGGTTTCCTTGATATGCTGCTAAATGGTTCTCACCTTCTCCAACATTTCCTCGACTATTTCTGGTCCAAGCTGCTTACGTTCACTGACCTCATCCCAACATGTCTGTGTTCTTCACCTTTTCCCACATAGGGCATAATATGGTTCCATTGGGATGCCCTGTTAAAAATTGTTATTATAAGAGAACTCATCCAGAGGAAGATGTTGATCCCATCCTCCTTTAATGTCCATTGAGCATGCTCTCAACATGACCTCAGGTGTTTGGATAGTCTGATCAGATTTCCAATCATTTTGAAGATGATAGGTCGTACTGATGTTCAGTTCAGTATTCAGAGCATGCTGAAGACACTTCAAAAACATAGAGGTGAATCTTGGATCTCGGTCAGACACAATAGATAGTGGTACTTGAAGCAGCCTTACCACTTCCCTGATATATATCCATGACAGTTGATCAAAAGAGAAATCCTACCGAATAGCAATGAAGTGTGCAGTCTTTGTAAGACAATCCACAACAACCTAGATCGCATTGTTGCCTTTGGATGTCCTCCAAAGTCCAGTGACAATGTCCATAGTGATGTTCTTCTATTTCAATTCTGGTATGGGCAATGGTTGCATCATCCCCTTAGACATCTACCTCTCTGCCTTCACTTTCTGGCACACCAGGCACATTGATGTATATTTAGTGATCTCATTCTTCATTTTATCCCACCAAAATTTTTCTCGGAGATCTTGATACACATTTGTGCTCCCTAGATGAATAGAGAAATTTGAACTCTGTGCATCATCCAAAAGTTCCTTCTTCATCTCCGAACTTAATGGAACACATAAACTTTTCCCGAATCGCACAATTCCTTCTTCATTAACATTAAACTCCAAGGATTTCCCTTTTTCGATAGTTTCCACTTTTTCTTGAATTCCCACATAATCCTTTTTAGTATCCTTTAACCTTTCCAAAAGAGATGGTTGATTAATAATTTGTGAAAGGATTGATGATGTTCCCTTCTTTATGATTCCCATGTCCATCTTTATCAAGTATAAGAAGTTTGGATCCTTCTCAATTCTCGTCATTAATAGAATCACTGATTCCTTTCAACTTAGGGCATATTCCACCTTGTTCGATTTCCCAGGGTGATAATGTATTGAACAGTTATAATCTTTAATGAGCTCTAGCCATCTTCTATGGTGCATATTAAGCTTTTTCTGGGTGAATGTATATTTAAGACTCTTGTGGTCAGTATATATCTCACATTTCTCTACATAGAGATAATGTCTCCAAATTTTCAAGGAAAAGATCACAGCCGCCAACTCCAGATCAAGCGTTGGATATGTTATCCCATGGATTTTCAACTATCTTGAGGCATAGGATATCACTTTATCATTCTACATCAGCACACAGCCTAATCCCTTCTTCGAAGAATCCCTGAATGCCACATAAACTTCCCCACTTGTTGGTAAAGTGGGCACGGGTACAGTGGTAATTCTCCATTTCAACTCCTTTAATAATTCTTTGCATTAGTCACTCCAATAAAATTTTACTCCCTTTATAGTTATCTTGGTAAGTGGGTTGGAAAATCGTGAGAAATTTCTCACAAATTGTCGATAATATCCATCTAACCCCAAGAAGCTACAGATATCCATTACCGATGTTGGCCTCAGCCATCCCTCAATTGCATCTGTTTTGGAGGTATCCACATATATCACATTGCTTGTGATGATATGGCCTGTCACGCCCGGACTTTTTTGAGGTATGCATTTAATTTTAAATTTTTATTTCATGAGTTTATTTTGTTAGTTTGATTTTATTGCTTTGATAAGTGTGGGCTGAGTCGTTGGGGAATAATTGCGGAGGTGCTGATAAGCGCGCGTTTACTTCACGTCGCTCGACACGTAGTGCCGATGCTTGGACGATGAATACTGGATGGAACTTTCATGGTTTTGGTTATTATTATGACATGGTTATTTTATTATTGTCAATGTTATATTATTATTTTCATTGTTATTATTATGATAGTATTATTGATGATATATTGTATATTATTAAGTCATTAGCATTACTATTATAATATTAGTATCATTAGTTTATTATGATTAATATAATAATATTTTTATTAACTTTATAATTGTTTTGATAATTTTATTATTATTGATAATATATATATGTTGTATTATCATTATTACTAATACTATATTATCATTATTATTATTATTATTTATTTATTTTATATATAACTTTTATAATGTAATTGTTATTATTGTCTTTAAAATTTTTTTTATTGACTATTATAGTTATTGTTATTTGATTTTAATTTTATTATAAATTTTGTAATTTGTTATTATTACTTGTGTTTATTTTGTTTATTACTTTATTATTATTATTTTTTTTTATTTTTTTTCTCTCTCCAGTAACAAATTATGTTACACCGTTTCGGTTTTCTTTTTTTTTCTCTTTTCTTTTTTTTCTCCCTTCCTCCTTTTTCCCCTCGGCCTCCCGTGCACCCGGCCTCACCCCTCCTCCATCCGCGGTGCACTCCCCTTCCCCGGCTCATCCACGCCCCCTGTTTATTCTCCTCCCTTCCACCAGCAGCTTCGCCGGCCACGCCTCTCCCCTACCCCCTGTTTTGCACCCACGCCGGAGCCGCCTGCTGCCTCCCGGTTTTCCCTGCTACGCACCCCCCTGCTCTCCTGCTCCAACCGCACAGACCTCCCGCAGACCTGCATCGGCCGCACCTCCGCCTCGGCCTACTGCTCCTCGGCCGGACCTCCATCGGCCTGCTGCTCCTCGGCCGGACCTCCATCGGCCTGCTGCTCCTCGGCCAGCCGCCCCTGCCGGTTTTCTTCTCCTCCTTCTTGTCTTCTTCTTCTTCTTCTTCTCTATTCTTTCTTCTTCTTCTCTTCTCCTTCTTCTTTTCCTCCTTCTTCCTCCCCTGCCCCGGACGGCGCACCTCCCTACTGCGCAGTTCCTGCACCCGCTGGTTGTTCATCTTTTTTTTTATTTTGTTTATTTCATTTTATTATTTTAACCAATAAGATATTACGATTTTCTCTTGTTAATATGTTAATTATTACATTATTACAGTAATTATTATTCTGCTATTATTAATATGTCAATAATAATCATACTAATATCATATTATTATTATTATTGTTATTATTATTAATTATAATTATTGTTATTATTATTATGTATAATTATTATTATTACTATCATTACTATCTTTATTATATTATTATTATTATTTTCTTATATTATAACTAAGTTTAGTAACGATTTTCTGTTTTAGGGCCCCTTGACGGCTTCCTACAGTGACCGTTGTTCGTCGGGAATTCGGTGCCGCGTCATTTCACGCACCCGTTTGAGGTAGGTTGTTCCGTGCTATACCATCATTAGATGATTTAAATTGCTCCTTAATTAAATTTCAATGTTTTCAAATGATAATTTGTGTGATGTAAAATTTATTTTAGGCATGCTTCGATTTTCAGATTTGATGAATTTGATTTGTTCTTAAGTAAATTCCAATGTATTTCATGTGCGTCGAGTTTTTGAAATCTTTATATGTATTTTGGTTAATTGGTTAAGGTGTGAAAAATGTGTTTTCAAGTTCTTTGAGGGGTGTGTGTAATTAAATGTAGATCTTCAATCAAAATGAGTCAATTTGGGTGTGTTTGTCGTGTTGCGTACTTTTGGAATTAAATTGAAAATTGTTTGAACAATGGGAAAATATGTTTTAGTTTGCATAAGCTACACTTTTGGTTTTAAAGTGACGTTCGTATATGAAATTGAGTTCGTCGTTCTGGTGCAAACCTTTTCTTTTTAATTTTAAGTGTTTTATAAAATTGTTAATTGCACTTATTAAATTATATGTGGAGCGTGAGAGTTGTGTTTGACAGTATTAGGTGTGCGTTAAGTTTTAAAGGTATTCTTACATGTGAGATTGGACATGCCTCATGTGAAAACTCTTATTGTGCTGTTTTGAAATGTTCCTCTAATTGTTTAAATAGTGTATCAAGTCACGCAAGTGATCTGGACTATGTGATAAAATGGTTTTGGTGTGCGTGTGTTGTTTTTATGGTGTTTGGGTATGCAAATGGTGACGTGTATGTGTAATGTTTTGTTTGGTTCGAGATATGTGGAAGTGATATACATTATTTGAATGTGAAACTTGTTTGAGCACATGGGAAAAACCCTGGGTATCTAGGTGGGCAGACTAGAACTAGTGCGCTAGTGAACCGGATGGGTGTCGTCCCTGTTTCACTTAGCTGGATTGACGATTGCAACACTAACTAAACATGATATCTGATGGTCGTGGCCTTCTAAGCCACGTGTTCTGAGGGTCGTGGCCTTCTAAGCCACGTTTTCTGAGGGTCGTGGCCTTCTAAGCCACGTTTCACCGAGACACGAGGTTTCTAGGGTCCCACTTGAGGTAGATGAACCTTAGGGGATTTACCCGTAGTGCTCTACCATCTTTGGCGTGGTGCCTTCCGTCGGCATATGGAAGACCACTTGAGTATGTGTGTGTGTGTGTGTGAGTATGTGTGTGTGTGTGTGTGAGTATGGGTGTGTGTGTGTGTGTGAGGATGTGTGTGTGTTCCCATATTGAACATTTCTATTCCCCTTTAAAAATCGTGTTTGTTAAATGAGTTCTTTTTAATGTTCTTTTTTTTCTTTTGGCGTTTAGCTCGTAAATGTTTTCTTTAAGAGAATTTTTTTTAAATTAAAATTTTGAATAAGCACTTTAAATTGTCTTTTGATGTTGTGGCATGGAACCTTTTCTCGGTGGCGTCCTACTGGGCTTTTAGCTCACACCCTGCATACACCCTTGGGTGTATGTAGATTCTGTTTCTTCTGTATTCCAGGTTGCGACTTCGTGTTCAGTGATGGTGGTTTAGGTTGCAGCTGGTCTTATCCTTCAGAATGGTGTTGATGTGGTCTCACTTCTGCCGGGAGGTTGAGTTCGAGTTTTAGTTTCCGCTGTCGTATTTTTCTTTTTAGTTTTTGCTTTGAGTTGTAGACCTTAAACTTGTTCATAGTTTAAAGGCACGTCTCGTTGTCTACTTCTAAATTTCAGTTTATCTATCTTGTTAGTTGGTTTCTCTGTCTTGTATTTCGGGTAAAACCGTTCCCACTTGTTAAACATGATACCCGGGCACTTGTGCCAGCCCATGGGGATCGGGAACGCCCTTCGGGCCTTGCCGCGGACCGGGTCGGCGCCGGGTCGGATGGCGACCCGACCTGGTTCGTGACAAAATGGTATCAGAGGGAAAGGTTTGCTCTCTTGGGTCGTTTGCTTTTGAGATGGAGTCAGAGTCGACCAAGTTTAAGGTTGTTGGAACTCAACGTTCTAGCTACGAGCAATGTGCCTGGCCAGCACACCTCGTGGCGGGACTCGAGTTACCAAAGTAAGTTGAGTTTTGTCCGAGTCATTGTTCCGTGTGGTTAATCTTGCTTAAGGGAAATGAAAAGAGAGTGGGGCCAGTGGTCTTAGTGAGCTCGCAGGGTCTGGCAAACCTTGTGGAGCCGGGGACACTGTCCTAAAATACTCTTCGTGGCCAGTGGTGTGATTGGCGTATGGCCGCCAACCATATGCTCCAATCACCCGCTGACACTAGTTTTCTCTTGCGTCGTTTCTCGTCTCATTGTTTTGGATTTGTGGAAAGTTGGTTTTTAAGTTGAAATGTTTTGGTCGTAGAAAATGTTTTCAAATGAATCACATTAAAAATGAAATGATGTGGAAGGTTTGAAAAATTTGGGTTGGATGTTTTGGTTCTGGAAAAATGGAAAGGTTTGGTTTTGGTACTTGGTGTTCTCGTGGGCGACCACATGCATAAGTGTATATGGAAAGAGAAAAGGTTAATGGCACGAGCGGATGAGTGCCTGGATGAATTTGAGGTGGGTGCCAGTGCGGCACGGGAACATGCATGTGCGAAGCTCATGGGACGCCATTGATGTTTGTGCAACCCGCTAGGTTTTCTTATATTCAAAATCTTTTGTTAAAGGAAAAATTTGGTGTTTTAGTAAATGGTGTTTGTGTGGCACGTCCTTGTGTTTTGAAAATGTCGGATGTGAGGCGTTTTGAGCCGAGGAATTTTTCGGAATGGTTGTGTCCTGAGTTTGAATTCTTATTTGTAAGTTGGTATGCAAGTGTGTGGTTAGTAAATTCTTTTGAAGAGTACATCGGGGAGACCTTGTAGTGGTTTTCCCTGCATGTTTGGTGTTTGCTTGTGTGGTATGTCTTGACGGTTGGACCAGTTTGATTTGGGTCCATGGTTTTCTTTCTTGACTAGTGTACTCCCCCCATAAAGCATTAAAATGCAATTAAAATATGGCCACGGGAAATTTCGTCATTGGCCGACCCTCCAGTTGATCAGAGTACTCTCTTTTTGAATTCTATAATTGAACCCACCTCTCCTTTTTACAACAAGTGGATCCTCCCGCAGCGGGATGACAGATGCGAGGGGAGTTGAGCAGAGTTTTGGTTTCTTTATGTTGTCTGAGTCGTCGGATATGAAATTTGACGTCGTTACGCTTGAAGGTTTCCCCTAGAAACGGCGAAAGAAATTCCAGTGGGGAAGGGTGAAGGCGGTTGAGAGCTGTCAGTGCTTATCGATGTTTTGAATGGTTGGTAGTGTTTACATTAGCCGCAAGGGTCATGTTCGGTGACGTCTTGCAGCGTGAGACCTCTTTGATAATCAACAGTGGTTTGGAAGCAACCCTAAGTCGTCGGTGTAGCCTATCATTCTAAATGACCACTGATCTTTGGTTTGTCTTGTTTAAGAAATAGGTTTACGTTAGGCCACTAGTGTGGCAGACCCAGTCACATGGGGATTCTACGGTCAATTGCAGGAATCATGTTTTGTTTAAGACTCAGTTTGAAATCCCTCTCTGTATAATGTTCCCCTCAACAACGATGGTCATGTTCAGGTGATGATTCATGGTGTCATGTTCTCATCCAGTGTGACAAAGGGTGATACGCATACACCATTGCAGATCTTGTGTTGGTTAATGTTTTGGGTATGATCAATTAGATGTCATGGTGTGTTGTGTCTGATGGTGTTGCCTCGGTTGCAGTATGATTGCGGGTTACACCGAAAGGAGAAGCTCCGTTCAAGAGTCTTCAATACCTGACTGCGAGGCAGAAGATGTTTCAAACATCAGGGCTCCAGCCATAGGTCTCGGAGTGAAGCTGGCGCGTAGTCAGGAACCCCAGGATTGTATGAGACCCTAGTGTTATCTCTGTCGTCGGTAATAAAGGTGAAGGCAATCTAAAGTTGTTTTCTGTGGTTCCAATCCGAACGACCCGATTGGGTGCGTGAGGCTCCATGTGGCTATAAGGTGGCGTGGTCGTCTCATTATCTTAAGGTCTTGAGGGTTGCGTTCCATCAAAGGTAATCGTTTTTAGTTGTCCCTATGGGATGTGTTGGGTAAGTTGGTATCAAATTGGAATAGAACTCATCTAGGGATGTGAAGATGTTGGTTCGTCTTGGGTTGTGGGTTTGACGCCCGATAGTTGGGCCCGACCCTTCCCGCCCCTTGTGGTGGGGTGCCTAGCCCCCGTCGAGAAATTTCTAAAGTTTTGTATCTGCTGTCAGTTCTAATGGTGGGGAGACCCACATTGAGTCTCACACGAATGTCTCTAGGATGAATCAGTGCGGGACTTTTCTTTAAATGGCGGGTAGTCCACTCGAACCTTCCCCGTCGGTTGTCCACTCTCATTTCGAGCATCAGTGACTTCTTAATGGTTGGGAGCCCCTCGAGCTTCCCCATGTTGATCTATAGCTTCTGTTTTCAAAGATGGTTTGTCGATAAGTGATAGGAGTGTTCCGAGGACGTGGTTTGACCTCTTTTGTTCAAATTAGCCAAGTGGTGTGGTTTCGGTTTCAGAATGCTTGAGGTGTTTTGGCGTGTGAAGTTGGCTCTTGTGGGTTCAAGAGTTTGTTTTCTAAAACAATCGGCTGGAGGCGTTCTAGCTTTTGGGGTGAGCGACACATATCGGAAAGTCTTTTATGCATTTCTTGATGTTGTCTTTAAGTCACTTTCTCTGAGCACGATGTTTCTCTCTCTCTTTTTTTGATGTTTGTGGGGGTCCTATTTGATCCTTAGTGGGGTGCCGTTTCCTGCTTTGGGTCTCAGCCTTAGTTGCGGCTTTCCGAGGGCGGAAAGTTTTCATGGTGGGGAGAATTGTCATGCCCGGACTTTTTTGAGGTATGCGTTTAATTTTAAATTTTTATTTCATGAGTTTATGTTGTCAGTTTGATTTTATTGCTTTGATAAGTGTGGGCTGAGTCGTTGGGGAATAATTGCGGAGGTGCTGATAAGCGCGCGTTTACTTCACGTCGCTCGACACGTAGTGCCGATGCTCGGACGATGAATACTGGATGGAACTTTCATGGTTTTGGTTATTATTATGACATGGTTATTTTATTATTGTCAATGTTATATTATTATTTTCATTGTTATTATTATGATAGTATTATTGATGATATATTGTATATTATTAAGTCATTAGCATTACTATTATAATATTAGTATCATTAGTTTATTATGATTAATATAATAATATTTTTATTAACTTTATAATTGTTTTGATAATGTTATTATTATTGATAATATATATATGTTGTATTATCATTATTACTAATACTATATTATCATTATTATTATTATTATTTATTTATTTTATATATAACTTTTATAATGTAATTGTTATTATTGTCTTTAAAATTTTTTTTTATTGACTATTATAGTTATTGTTATTTGCATTTAATTTTATTATAAATTTTGTAATTTGTTATTATTACTTGTGTTTATTTTGTTTATTACTTTATTATTATTATTTTTTTTTATTTTTTTTTCTCTCTCCAGTAACAAATTCTGTTACACCGTTTCGGTTTTCTTTTTTTTCTCTTTTCTTTTTTTTCTCCCTTCCTCCTTTTTCCCCTCGGCCTCCCGCGCACCCGGCCTAACCCCTCCTCCATCCGCGGCGCACTCCCCTTCCCCGGCTAATCCGTGCCCCCTGTTTATTCTCCTCCCTTCCACCAGCAGCTTCGCCGGCCACGCCTCTCCCCTACCCCCTGTTTTGCACCCACGCCGGAGCCGCCTGCTGCCTCCCGGTTTTCCCTGTTACGCACCCCCTGCTCTCCTGCTCCAACCGCACAGACCTCCCGCAGACCTGCATCGGCCGCGCCTCCGCCTCGGCCTGCTGCTCCTCGGCCGGACCTCCATCGGCCTGCTGCTCCTCGGCCGGACCTCCATCGGCCTGCTGCTCCTCGGCCAGCCGCCCCTGCCGGTTTTCTTCTCCTCCTTCTTGTCTTCTTCTTCTTCTTCTTCTCTATTCTTTCTTCTTCTTCTCTTCTCCTTCTTCTTTTCCTCCTTCTTCCTCCCCTGCCCCGGACGGCGCACCTCCCTGCTACGCAGTTCCTGCACCCGCTGGTTGTTCATCTTTTTTTTATTTTGTTTATTTCATTTTATTATTTTAACCAATAAGATATTACGATTTTCTCTTATTAATATGTTAATTATTACATTATTACAGTAATTATTATTCTGCTATTATTAATATGTCAATAATAATCATACTAATATCATATTATTATTATTATTGTTATTATTATTATTTATAATTATTGTTATTATTATTATGTATAATTATTATTATTACTATCATTACTATCGTTATTATATTATTATTATTATTTTATTATATTATAACTAAGTTTAGTAATGATTTTCTGTTTTAGGGCCCCTTGACGGCTTCCTACAGTGACCGTTGTTCGTCGGGAATTCGGTGCCGCGTCGTTTCACGCACCCGTTTGAGGTAGGTGGTTCCGTGCTATACCATCATTAGATGATTTAAATTGCTCCTTAATTAAATTTCAATGTTTTCAAATGATAATTTGTGTGATGTGAAATTTATTTTAGGCATGCTTCGATTTTCAGATTTGATGAATTTGATTTGTTCTTAAGTAAATTCCAATGTATTTCATGTGCGTCGAGTTTTTGAAATCTTTATATGTATTTTGGTTAATTGGTTAAGGTGTGAAAAATGTGTTTTCAAGTTCTTTGAGGGGTGTGTGTAATTAAATGTAGATCTTCAATCAAAATGAGTCAATTTGGGTGTGTTTGTCGTGTTGCGTACTTTTGGAATTAAATTGAAAATTGTTTGAACAATGGGAAAATATGTTTTAGTTTGCATAAGCTACACTTTTGGTTTTAAAGTGACGTTCGTATATGAAATTGAGTTCGTCGTTCTGGTGCAAACCTTTTCTTTTTAATTTTAAGTGTTTTATAAAATTGTTAATTGCACTTATTAAATTATATGTGGAGCGTGAGAGTTGTGTTTGACAGTATTAGGTGTGCGTTAAGTTTTAAAGGTATTCTTACATGTGAGATTGGACATGCCTCATGTGAAAACTCTTATTGTGCTGTTTTGAAATGTTCCTCTAATTGTTTAAATAGTGTATCAAGTCACGCAAGTGATCTGGACTATGTGATAAAATGGTTTTCGTGTGCGTGTGTTTTTTTTATGGTGTTTGGGTATGCAAATGGTGACGTGTATGTGTAATGTTTTGTTTGGTTCGAGATATGTGGAAGTGATATACATTATTTGAATGTGAAACTTGTTTGAGCACATGTGAAAAACCCTGGGTATCTAGGTGGGCAGACTAGAACTAGTGCGCTAGTGAACCGGATGGGTGTCGTCCCTGTTTCACTTAGCTGGATTGACGATTGCAACACTAACTAAACATGATATCTGATGGTCGTGGCCTTCTAAGCCACGTGTTCTGAGGGTCGTGGCCTTCTAAGCCACGTTTTCTGAGGGTCGTAGCCTTCTAAGCCACGTTTCACCGAGACACGAGGTTTCTAGGGTCCCACTTGAGCTAGATGAACCTTAGGGGATTTACCCGTAGTGCTCTACCATCTTTGGCGTGGTGCCTTCCGTCGGCATATGGAAGACCACTTGAGTATGTGTGTGTGTGTGTGTGAGTATGTGTGTGTGTGTGTGTGAGTATGGGTGTGTGTGTGTGTGTGAGGATGTGTCTGTGTTCCCATATTGAACATTTCTATTCCCCTTTAAAAATCGTGTTTGTTAAATGAGTTCTTTTTAATGTTCTTTTTTTTCTTTTGGCGTTTAGCTCGTAAATGTTTTCTTTAAAAGAATTTTTTTTAAATTAAAATTTCGAATAAGCACATTAAATTGTCTTTTGATGTTGTGGCATGGAACCTTTTCTCGGTGGCGTCCTACTGGGCTTTTAGCTCACATCCTGCATACACCCTTGGGTGTATGTAGATTCTGTTTCTTCTGTATTCCAGGTTGCGACTTCGTGTTCAGTGATGGTGGTTTAGGTTGCAGCTGGTCTTCTCCTTCAGAATGGTGTTGATGTGGTCTCACTTCTGCCGGGAGGTTGAGTTCGAGTTTTAGTTTCCGCTGTCGTATTTTTCTTTTTAGTTATTGCTTTGAGTTGTAGACCTTAAACTTGTTCATAGTTTAAAGGCACGTCTCTTTGTCTACTTCTAAATTTCAGTTTATCTATCTTGTTAGTTGGTTTCTCTGTCTTGTATTTCGGGTAAAACCGTTCCCACTTGTTAAACATGATACCCGGGCACTTGTGCCAGCCCGTGGGGATCGGGAACGCCCTTCGGGCCTTGCCGCGGACCGGGTCGGCGCCGGGTCGGATGGCGACCCGACCTGGTTCGTGACATGGCCTAATAATGAGACTTTCTTCAACCAGAAATCAGAATTTATATACTTTTCATAGATCTTTTCCTTGCACAAAGTCTCTAGTACAATTTTTAAATGCTCCTCATGATCCTCCTGGGTTTTGGTGTATATTAGAATATCATCTATAAAGACTACCGAAAATTTGGCTAGGTAATCTATAAAGACTCTATCCATCATGTCCATGATGATTTATGGAGCATTGGTGAGTCCTAAAGGAATTACTATGAATTCATAGTGCCCGTATATTGTACGAAAATTAGTCTTGGGGACATCTTCCTTCTTCACCATTACTTGATAATATCCCGACCGCAAATCTACCTTGGTGAAGTATTGTGCTCCATGAAGTTGATCAAACAATTCATCGATCAGTGGAAGGGGATACATGTTCTTTATCGTGATTTCGTTATGTTCACGATAATCGATGAAAAGCTACATTGACCCATCCTTCTTCTTGACGAAGAGGACTGGTGCACCCCATGGTGAAACACATGGGTGTATAAACCCATTATCCAGATTCTCCTATTGTGGTTCTTTCACATCTTCAAGCTCCACGACAGCCATTCTATATGGAGCCTTGGATATTGGTAGTTCCCCTAGTGTATGTTTAATTGATAATTCAACATCTCTTCTAGGAGGAAGACCAAGCAGTTCCTCGAGAAAAACTTCAGAAAATTCCCTCACAATAGGCATTTTGTCAAGGATGGTTTTTTCCTTGGACTCAATCATCTGATCATGATATGCGTGCTCATTGGGTATTAGAATCATTTCTTGAGATGATGAAGCTAAAGTAGATTCATCTTCCTCCTTACAGTTGTAAAGAATCGAGGGTCTACTTTCTATATGGAGTGTGATTTCCCTCTCCCGACAATTTATGTTGGATCCATATAAAGAAAGCCAATCCATGCCAAGAATTGCATCAAATTCCACTACAGGGAGTATGACGAGGTTCTCTGAGAATTAAATCCACATTTTATGATAGGGGAGGAGTTATATTCATGGGATGCAATGATTGACCCATTTTTTGTACTCACCGATATCTTCATGTCCATGATTTTTGGAGGTTCTGTGATTTTTCTACTAAACAATCGAGATTTAAAAGAATTCGTAGAACATGAATCAAAAAGTATGTACACTATTCATGATTGAATAACTAGTGTAACTATCACCACTTTGTTTTCGGGGTTCACTTCGGAAGATGTGATGGAAAAATATCTTCCTTGCTACCTTGGAGGTTTTGGTTGCCTCTGAAAACCCTTGGATTAGGGAACTGATTTGAAGGATGCCCCAGTTCTTTGTAGATGTTGCAATGAACCACGCGTTGAGGTTCAAACAGAGCGTTCCGCTCTTCTGTCGCACCCATAGGTCTTTCTTTCTAACAATTAACATCAAGGTGCCATTCTCTTCCACACATAAATCATTTCCTCGTCCCCTTGAGGCAATTTCCGGGGTGCTTCTTTCTACACTTTTGGTAAGTGGGGTGCTGGATATTCTTAGCACCGTTGGATTTATCCATTGGACCACCAGCATTGAAGTCCACCTTATGCTTCTTGTCCCCATGATACCCCTATTATTCCCCGATCTCCATTTCGACCTTGAGGGCACATCACACAATTACCTCAAAGCTTCCGAAGTCACGGATCGCTAATACTTTCTGTAGGCTAGGCTTCAGCCCATAAAAGAAGCGGTCAACCTTGCATTCGGGGGTAACGACAAAACCAGAAGAATATCGTCCAAGACTTGTGAAGTTTTCCTCATACGCTCAAATAGATTCTTCTTCGTTTCTCTTGAGGGAAATTAAGTCCCTTTCTATCTTAAGCCGGAGGGTGCGTGGAAAATATATATCGAAAAACATCTTCCGGAAATCCTTCCATTTCAATTCCACGATCTCGTCCTCAGGCTTCGTATTTTTTTTCAACGTCCACCATTGATCGGATTCACCCTCCATACAATAAGTCTCTAGGTGAAACTTCTCTTGTTCAGAACATTGAAGGATGGATAAGATCTTTTCAAGGGAGTTGATCCGTTGTTCAGTGATCGTGGTATCAGATGATCCACTAAAAGTAGGAGGCATTTTTCTCATGAAGCTCTCGATATTGACTTTTTCATTCTTAGGGGGGGGGGGGTTGGAAGTTCATCTTGACCACTATTTCTATTCAAATATTGAGTTATCTGATATAGAATCATGAAAAAAGTTCTCAATTCCTGCTCCCATTGGATTGGGAATGTCATTAGTATAGTCATCACAATTATCTTCACATCGATTATTAGCCCGAGTCCTCCTATTACCGGCCATTTGTTGGAATAAAAGGAATTTTAGGAGGTAACACATAAATGGTAATCCAAAGACAAAAGTTGATGTCTTATAAATAAACATTTATTTCCATAACTCATGAGTCTATAGGCTTCAATGTAGGATTTTCATGATCTACTTTCTAACAAATATTCTTAGGGGAATTTTTTTATTTCTTTAATAAGGGTTCATACTATGATTGTGAATTTATTAAAACATATCCCCCCGGGAGTGTCGTAACCAAGATTTCATCAAGGCCCATTTTCGTGTGCCAGTTCCCATTCGAGTCTAGCTCAAAGCGGTGTTTTCGGGTTTTACACCTAGGATACATCTGTGCCAGAGCCGCCTCTACCTGCTCATATCCAGACATGGATGTATTTGTTTGATAAACCACTTACTCAGTACTTACCAAAAATTAGGGAAGTTTTTATTATACTTAGTCTTGTCTCTAAGGCTTTACTATGGTTTTATAATCCCAATCCCAAAAATAACTAAACCTCCCTCTAACACCAACTATGATGGCCCAAATTTTATTACAAACATAAACAAGATTTATTTCATAAACTATTCATATGATATAACATGGATGATTGGGAGGTCTAGTGTCTTTGTGGAATTAGATTATTACATAACAACTTAAAACATAAAATACAACATATTAATTGAAAACTTTGTTTACATGACCACTACATTCCCTCGTACTTAGCATTGCATGGGATAACCTGAGGACATGCATAAGAAAAGGGGTGAGCTATATAGCCTAGAAAGGGAATAAAAAAGGAATACATGAGGATTAAAATAAATATTAGACAATAGGAATATCAATGGATCACAATAGAAACATGAACATAAATGCATGATAAAGCATGATAATCATAACTTGGAAATGTTGAAACAACACATAACATTGAATTAGCACGAGCCAAGGATCGTTGCACATGGAGCATGAGTAAATCCTCATTGCACATGTATCACGAGTAAACCCCTGTTGCACTTGAATTAGCATGAGTAAACACTCATTTCACATGACGTATAATGATACTACACTTTACCCAATGCATTGGAGCACTATAAGGGCACACCCTTCTTAAACATTTCATTTCATGCATATGTGTGCCACATGGATCATAAAAAATGGATACCTAAAACATAATCATTCATTCCACAACAATGTAATTTGGAATCAATCTATATAATCAATAATTAAATGTGCATGACGTTGAATACCCTTGATTTAGAAATGGTCATGGTATTCACTACACAATGGCATTGGCATAGAAAATTGGTGCAATATTGGCAGCGTAACGTCGTGATATAAGAATTCATAAAAATGGTTGATGAGAGAGAAAGGGGTGTCTCATAATATCTAAATTAAATGGATAGTAATGGGGGTCATATAGATACATTTAACAACAATTTTAAAGGAATTTAGATTCATGAGACAAAAGTATTGCATGAATGTTAATGAATAGAGAGAAGTTACTTTCGGAATTTCGGCATAGTAACGGGTATACATGGGAGGCATTTAATGAGAGAGAAAGGGGTCTCACATCATTAAAAACAAGAGGTCAGTATGGGGAAGGTGAGAAACTGTACCCCAGTATTTATAAATGAAATTAAAAGGTCATAACAATATTAAAAAAAATTGGACAAAAAAATGAAAGGAAGAAAAACCCTTACTTGGAAGTGTGCTTCCAAAGGCCTGAGAGAGGCTTGATAGGGGCTTCTTTTGATCTTAGGGAACCTTGTTTGAATCCTAGAGAGAGTAGGTAAGAGGTTAAACGAACTCAAAATGCATTGAGTGAGGATGAAGTGGGAGTTTGGGTGGGTTTATATAGGAAAGGTGAGTGAATTCTTTATTATTTAGGTTTGGGACCCCTTACATTAAACTAATCCAAACCACAAATCATATCATGGTTTTTTCCCACAGTTTTTCGAATAGGGAAGAGGAAAACAATAGTTTATAAGGACAAATTCCGATCCTCTTAAAATAATGGGGTTGCATATGTGGATGTGAGTCAAAGTCCCATGGAAAATAATTTAAAAAGACAAGACGTTTAATAAGTTTTGAGGGGTCCATTAATGCTTTGTAAAATAAGACAAACAAACTCAAAATCACATTATTATAATGGTAAAACATATATTGGACTAACAAAAAGCTTATAATATTTTATTACATCACTATTGGGTCATTATGATGTCATAAAACACATTATATATTTAAACGGTATTTAATTTTTACCCAATAATTTGACTGTCTCAGAAAATTATGAAAAATTCAACATTGGATAATTTCGACGTCCTGATTCCATAAATAACATTTATTTTATCTAAATAATTTTCTAAATGTGTTAATCTTAACTTTGAAAATAAAAACTGACATATATTGAAAATAAAGGGTTTTGACAAAAATGGATTTCAATCCTTTATGAAAATTAAAATTGCATTCATAAAATTATAAGATCATTTATATTTAATAAAAATTAATTTAGTAATAATAATAATATTTTATTAAATTATTATTTAATATAAAAATATCTTAATTTAATAAAATAGAATTATTAATTAAATAATAAATAAAAACACTATTTGTACATTAAAAAATATTTACAATGTATCAATAATGACAAGAAATTATATTCATTATTATATACAAATAATAATGTACATGAACATAGAACTATAGATTTGTTACATAAACCCTTAAAACAGCAGCATAAGACCTAATGGTAAGGTTTTCAATGGTGGCAGACTCTTGGGGTGGCTCGGATAACATCGCTCGAGTGGTAATCTCTATCAACTTCTACTTTTCTCGTAAACGGTCTAATTCGATCTTGACATGATGAAGCTCAGCTTGGGCTTGGTCAAGAGTGAATCCCAAAGATGCCACCTCTCTTCGACCTACGAAAAATTGTCTTCGTATGGAGCAATTCTACTAGATGAGGCCATCGCTTCCTTTGTCTGAGTAAATTGGCTTTGTTAAATCCCTATATTAATACTAATAATTTGATCACTGTTCAACAGCTAAAAAATCAACGGTCACAATTCTTATCATAAAAAAAGAGGTTGACATTTTATATAATGATTTTACATAAAGAGAAATTTAATTAGATCAAGATGTATTTCCATTAATGAAAATTTCGGTCATTACAAAAAAGGAGTCATGGAATAATAATATTTATTTAATGAATCATTAATCATAATGAAAACAAATAAAATTATCCCTGAGAACATAACATTGGAATATGAAAAAAAATTATTAAGTATGTATAATCATAAAATATATTTTATCAATGAAACCCAAAAAAAATCATAATATTTTAGGACCAGGAAAATCACATGTGTACCTAAATTGAGCTTGGGATGAGCACCTATGTACAATCAATTTTTTTATTGTGATAATAACATAACTACCCTTCATTTTTTGGATTGGCCTAAACACCATTGTACCATCTTAGATCATGTAGAATTTATCATCCCCTAATGAAATGGAGTACTCACTAGGACCACACACCATACAATATATATTGGGATTAAATGATGATATCTTATTCTCCCCATTATATATTTTTTAATTGGATTACTTGAATCTTTCTATGAATCCCCATTATATAAGATTTAATTGGCATACACAAAGTAATTTGTATTCAACATTTTATAAGGATAAATGGATTTAACCAGTCCTATCTAGGTCTCCATAATCATATAAGTATTAAGGATCTTACCAAGATCTATCTAGACTGCCCCATTTTATATGTAATGAGTATGAAAAAAATGATTAAATTAAATTTATATTATATATCATCGTAAAAATACATAGAAACAATCATTATTCATTCATAACATGACATAAAAATTGACATGAAATGGGATTCATTTCAATATCATTGGTCATGATTAAACTATTGAAAATAAATATGTTTAATAACAATCTCTTTGAAATAGGATTGAACCGTTGGATTGAAATGTTCTATAAAAACATCAAGCCATCAAAACCTAATCCATTCCGTGAATGAATATAAATTGTATTATTATATTAAATCCCAATTAAGTAATAATTAACACCAATATATATGATATAATATATAATATATTTTTTTTGATAATTTTAAACATTTATTGAGTTTTATACCCTTCCCACATTTAAATGTAATTTTTAAACCATAAAACAATTTCCTAATCATTTCATTCAAAATAGCATTGAAAAAATTTAAATTATGGAATGAAAATCATTTTAAAAATTTGTGAATCCAAAAATAAATTTGGAATTCTTTTATTTGGAAAATAAGTTAATATGTAATTTAATTTGTTTGGGAAACATATTTAGAAAACATGGCTTTGTTAGAAAAAAATAATTCCAACCAAAGAGAAAAATGAAGTTGTTTTTTGTTATATATATTTACTGAACTAATTAGGTTCCAATGAGTGGAAAATAATACCATTACATGATGATATAATTCATAAATATGGTGGTAAAAAGAAATTAGAATTATTAATATGTGGCATATAATATATTATTAATATAAACATATTTTTAAATAATACAGAAAAATAATGATATTATAACATGAAATATATATAATTTTGGTATCACTCAATCATGATCCCCATAAACGAATAAACTAATATTAAACATTAAATATCATGACGATTTAAATATACATGTATTACATGTCAAATGGGATCTATATAATGTTACTGAACTTATATAGTTTCAAATTATTACATTATTATAAAATAAAGAAAACTGATACAAAAATCCCATTACTGTTTTGAAACATTTAAACTTGCAAACCTGTGATAGAGAAGACCCTTAATTGGATATTTGAATAACAATTATTATATATAATGATAATAAAATACTTTCATGGTGTGTATATTAAATAAATAGATGAATCTAGCATTTAAAATAGAATTTTTCTAATAGAAAATATAAATGAGAGGGAAATCACACAACTCATGTCTTGACATTATATGTACACATTTAAACTTCATCTTCTATGGGATTCCACCATAGGTTTGCACTAAATCCTTACTAAGAAAGATTTATTACCTAAATAAGTCATTTATGATGAGGTATGTGATTTTAGGAAATGAATTATCCATTTTTTGTTGGAGAATATTTTTTTAGAGGTGTCATGGAGGGTTGAGAGAGTATTCATTTTTTTAATTGGTGATGGGTTGCATAATTTTAAAAAGCAAACGAATTCACAATTGGGATGTATCATTTACATCATGTGCCTCTAAAACGGATCAATAATGCAATGGAATGATGACATTTTGTCCACACTACTCCATCACCCTAAACAAAAAATAATATTCAATGGTATTCCTTGTTCTATAAGTTTAATCAATCTTATCCTTAAACATTTCACCAAGGTGAGTTGAATCTTCTTATATACCTGGTAATTGAAAATAAAATACTAAGATTAAAAATAACATTATTATATAATATTTTTCATATTTATTGTTGATATTAAAAAAATTACTAAATAAAATCATATCTGTGTGTAAAATAAATTTTAATAAAATGCATGTAATTCTCAAAAACTCATTTAAATAATAGAATCTATAATTAATTTCAAATTTTTTTACAATAATTTTGGTGAGACATCTATTTTTAATTTTTAGATAATATTAATTCTTATTATTCCAAATATGAACTGAATTTATTTATATTTATTTTAATGAATATGAATAATTTGTTTAAAAAATATTCCTACAAACATAATGATAATGTATGGTTTTAATGTGAAAATATTCAATTGTATTTAATGATTATATATCCAATTTCAATATGATATCAATTTTGTTGACCCAAATTGGATTAATAAAATTATAATTGAACAAATTATAATTGAACTGATTGTACTTTAAACCGTATATACATTATAATTTAACTTTGTACATAATTTGGGTGACAAGTTAATTTTCAGTTAAAAAGTAGTATTTTTCATTATTAAAAAAAACTGATCTTTTCATAAAAAATCCAAGAATAAACTCATAGATAATATTGAAATTCAAATTTAATAAATTATTATTAATTTATTATATTAATTTTATTAATGTGTAAAATTTCACTTTTAATATCATTTTATCATAAAAATGTGAAAAAAGATCATTTGTAGAAATATACAGGGTTTAAGCATAAATTATAATATTCTTATCTCTTTTTTATAAGGTACAAAATATGAATTTTTGAAATTTAATTGAATATTAAACATATAAATTTTATAAAAATAAAAAATAAAAAATTATATTGTCAATTTATTTATTTAACATAATGAATTATTAGTAGTGATGGTTTTCCATAGAAATTTTAATTCTTATTTTCAAAATGATTTTATTTTCATATCAAATAGATTTAACAAAAAATAATCCATATTATATACATGTGTAAACCATATTTTAATAATTTATTTAATATTATTCGTAACCTCCATTCCAACTTCTAGGTGAAAACTATAATATGATAATATTTTAATAGTGTGGACCACTTCATTTAAGCTCAATATTGCATGTAATGTAACCTAAAATTTGTAATGTCTGTAACAGAATCCAAATGTAGATTTTATTATAATTAATGATACATAATGTGTTTCTTATAATTAAAAGTATCATATTGGTTAACAAAAATTTAAAATGAAATATTTCACAATATAATTGTTTGTTACATTATACAACATTGAAATAAATTTCCACTCAAAATTTACTATGGTTTTCGATGGTTTGATATTTTAACAAAATATTGAAAAATCCAAATTCTAAATAGTCAAATAAAGTATAATATTATTAATAGAGAAATTTATGTACTATAGTTATCAGGAATAAAAACTATCTATGTGTTTGAGAAGGAGAAAATCGGTGGAATGTTAATATACAAACATAGAGGAAAAGTGAATAAAATTATTAAGTGTGACTCACGTCATTGATCAAAAGTATTAGATTGATCAATGGAAATTTAATTTATGAAAACCCATAAATATATGATGATATAAAATGAAATCATATTAATAGAATATGAATGTAATATGGTATAATTTTAGTTTCAATATAATTTTATAGAAATGAAAAAATAATTTAGTATCGAAGAATATGTGTAAATATAAATACATTATTTCATTCCCATTCAAAAGAATAATCTCACCAAGTTATTGTTACGTTCTAAATTCATCTTCTTCTCTTACTCCACTAAATGATGTATAATTTTTAATACTAGATACACAAAAAAATCATAATGTCCATAAATAGAAAGATAAGTCATTCTGTTAATCTATACTTACCATCAAAACAAAATTGTTATAAAATGTTATCCAATAAAAAACAATATTGATATGTATAAATAATAAATTTATCTCTAAAAACTCATTTAATGTTAAACACAAACTATTTTATAAATTTTTAGGCCTATAAACCTTCCAAAATTTAAATTTTTCAAAGAAATACTTTAAATATTTCAAGATAAACTAAATGTTAAAAAACAATATTTTATAAAGTATCTATCGATTGTCACATACCAAACGTGTGAATAAATTCATCAAGTATTCTATTGAAAATGAAGATAACTTGAATTACCATAAAATAATATTGAAAATATAAATGAAAATTCATTAACATTGAACATATATTAGTGGATATATTTCCTAAATAATAAAATCATGTAAGCTCCTTCCAAGATACAATAATCCAAATTGTCAACAAATCATTTATTTTTCTAATTGAAATTGTTACTATAAAATTTACATTATTCTTATCCAACAACTCCACATCAAAACTGAATACTCTTTTCTCAAAATTAGGAACAAAATAAGGTTTATAATATCGTAATCATATAATTTATATATAATATATCCTTTCAATTAAATATATATATTTTTTATTATCTTCATTAGACATATTCATTAAAATCCATATTGAAATAATTATACTGAAATTTTATTATTATTTTATTTATTCCCAATAGAAAAAATAAATCATATCAGATCCTTCAAAATAAATTAACTATGCATAGTTATCTTATTTCTTAATACCCATCTCCTTTTATATTTTATCTGTTTTCTCTTCATCATCATGATATAACCATTAATCATTAAAGAAAACAAATTATGATCATTACATTTCCCCTTTAAGAATTAAATTTGAAAAATACCCATACATTAGACTTTTATATCATTCGGCAATTGGTGATATCTTAGGGAGACTAGTATTACCATAAATTACAAGAACTAAAAAATATATTTTCCCATTTCAATTAAATTTTTTTCCCTGTTTTTCCAAAATAATAACATCATCCAACTCCTGTAAAAGATCTTGGACTCCTATAAAGGGGTCGGAGATTCCCTCATGGAAGAGGTATAAACGATGTTAAAAGGTATCACAATATTCCAATCACACAACATTAAGCTAGAGTTAGTGGAAAGAGATGTGTATATTCTACATTGTTTGATGCAAGGGACGCATCAAATTCAATAGAACATTTCATACATCATACACAAATGAAAATGACTTGTTGACTATCTAGTGGTACATAGTCATACTTTCTTGAGTAGAAAAGGGTTGTAGACCTCTTCGTATATAATATTAGTAATGGTGAAAATGTTTTTTTCCTAGTTGGGGTCTCTTCTATAGGCATATAGTAAATTTTATAGGGTAGATTCCCTTGGTCTCCATTACATTGGACCTCTATAATATTTTTAAGTAACTACCTAATATTAATTAATAAAAAAATAATGTTGGATGGATGTATTCTCTTCTAAAACATTATATTTTTTGAATCTTATCACATTCATGACATATAGGAAAGAAAATATTCTTTCTTACATGGTCCCCATGACCAAAACACTCAGTGTGATATTTACTTATCTTGTTTTGTGAGTATGATAGTTGGTTTAGGTACACATTTTTTATCATGTTCTATGAATATTGATTTGGAATAATCATAAAATTCTGCAGTCATGTAATCATATTCTTTGGATTATCATTGTAAATTAATTTTTCACATTAAATGTAATCCAAGATTATTCTAGATACCATCTTTGAATAAAATGTGAATTAATTGTGTCAGTACTATTGTCTTAATGGGGAACCAAATACTCATGAAGAAACACATATATGATATTTTTTTCATGACACCATATTCTTTATTCTATGAAACATTATTTTTATCCTAAGAAATTAATTTCCAGGTTCTATTGAAGTCAGTCATGATGGATTAAATAGAGTTTGTGAAATCCAAAAGCATATACCCTTAGAGTTCCAGGCCCAGTGTGTTCAAGGTTTGTTTTCATGAATTATTTCCCTATCAAGACTAGATAAAAAAGATGTTTTTTAGTTTTTAACCCTATAATCATCCAGCCAAAATCCACACCCACTTGTAGTATCAAAACATGGATATTTTTATAGTAAAGCACACACTCTATCATTTTCAAAAAATTATTTTCCATTCTCTTATACGGTAATTCATCTATAGAATTATCATTATAGAAATACCTAGACATATGCGTAGAAATATATATATGGATCCTAATAATTTCTTCTAATACTTTTTTTAATTTTAATCTAAAGTATTATTTTGATACTAACTATATCATCCCATGTTTTCCACATATGGATAGTATATATTGGTATAATATTACTCATTATATTTTATAAAATTTCTTTTGAGGACCATATTAGTTAAAGAAATTTCGAAACATAGAACACAATTTTTTATTCATAAAAATATCATAAATTTACCCAATAAATATCATTCCATTTTTTAAACATCATAGAGATAACCTAAATAAAATGTTTCTTTATAGCCTAGGGAATGAAAAAATATGAATGGGTGAGAATAGTTGTTTTAATGACCAAAATTGTTATAAATAAAATTCTCCATCATATTTAATTAAATTTATTTGTAACACCCCAAGATTTAGAAAATAAATTAAATATTTAATTCATGAAACATTGAGTCTCTAAAAAATACCACATTGATATAAATTAGACTGTAAACATAATTTTACCACCCATATGAATTGAATTTCAAAAATCTGACATACACACTTCTGATTAGTAAGTTATTTAGTGTCTGATATGACCAATATAATTTTTGATGAATACAAACATACCCATATGGATAGTAAATTTACACACATGAATAGTGACCTAAAATTATTAATAGTAATCTCTCCTATGATAGAATATAAATGCGATTAAATTGAATGTGTGATGTACCTATGTTTTGGAATAAGTAAATAAATGTTTTAAATACATTATTTTTCAAGTAAATTATGATTTTAATAAAAAATTAAAATAATCATATTTAAAAATTTATTTTTTATTTAAATAGAATACATTTTTTATTCTACTCTTCGAAAAAGGTTTAATTTGATTTTTTGGGATTTCTTTTGAAAATACTTGAATTTTTTGTGAATAGTAAACTATGATAATTTATAATAAATGGAAAATAATTAATTTTTTTAGTCATTGATAATGTTATGAAGATATAAAAACTAGTGGTTACAACTCACTAAAACATATTACTATATTTATCATGGAATCATCATTATTTGTTGTTTTATATAAAAATAATAATCTAATTATTAAAATATTAAGAAAAACCTCCTCCCCTCCACTATAAATATAACACCCCAAGTAAGTAATGAATAATATATATTCTTATCTACGTATATTTATGAAATAGATAGTGTTTTAGAGGCTAAAAATGAGAATAATTCCAATCTTAAGCATGAAATACACTAATATTCTTAAAAGATTGTTTTACTGCCTTTTGATGGAAAACCATTTTTAAATAAAAATTTTTACAATTTTATAAGTTCAATTTTTCAAAATAAACTTATTATTTATGATTGGTACATTGAAATTTACTCTGGATAATTTTTTGGTATTTTTCTGACAATGTTCATTTTTTAATGAATAGTGAAAAATACTGCATTTTACATCAAAACTGTTTTTTCATCTAATTTAAATATATGGTTAGATTATCTTTTTAATTGGTTATAAAGTGTAAATAGAATATATTTTTACCATGTAATCCAATGGTGGTCATTGGGACTAATTTCACTTTGGAATTGGGCATAAACAAGTGCCAAACATTTCATAGATAGTGTTTCAAAAAACCCACTATTTGTTTTGACAACGTGAATTATTTTTAAATTAATTATTGCAATTTATATGTTTTGAATTTGGTAAAATGGATTCCATATTTGGAATCAGAAATTCCAAATTATGTAATTAAGACTCTTTTGTTTTTGTACATTATGAATAGTAATGATGGTAGTTATCTTTAATTATCTTGATTAATGAGTAATCGAGTAGTTAAGGATAATAAAATAATTAAATAATAATATAAAAAGAAAAAAAAATGTGTCATAATGCTACTGGTTGTCTCATGTCCGACCATGGGATGACTTGTGACAAACTTGGGGACCCCATGGAATAACTTTTGTGTGAAAGTGACTTTTTATCTTTTTATTTTTAAAGAAAGTTAAATATTACAAAGAATGCATCACCTGAGTAAATTTTTTTAATTTGGTATAAATAAATGATATGTTGGACTATAAATATTCATTAGAAATCTAAAATGAATTCATATATCATGATATTATTATTATAATTTTTAGACATTAAGTAAATTGAATTATTTATGTCATCATGATGATGCAGTGATTACCTCATTAATAAATGATTTAAATAAAATTAATGGATAATGTAAAATCAAATAATTACACTTGGAAAATACCTATTTTATGAGTGTATTTCGAACCCTTATCACCTTATCCTAGATATACATCAATTTTGGACCTTTAAAATCCGAAACTCCTTTGAAAATAACATAACCTTTTATAACTTTCCAAGAGTTCCCCTCCTCTCCTCTTATAAAAGGCCCCCACTTCCTCCTCCTTACACACACTCCTCAAGACTTTGGATCGGCCAACCCCTACCCATTTTGTCTCTAGAAATCTCTCTATTACTCCTTGAAGCCTCACTTTGGGAAGAAGTATTATCAAGGGAGCCTTTGAGCTTAAATCAGAAAGAGATACCTGTTTTAATGGTAGTGTTTTCTCTTGTGTTCTTAGGTTTTATTTTGCTTCTCCAACCCTCTAAACTCATTTTATTCATTTATTTTTTAACAAATCCAGTATCTTCATTATACTAGTATGTTTTTATAAGAAGAATTCTAGCTACACTTACACACACCTACATCTAATGGTTAAAGAACATAATGATTCTGTTGATGGAGAATTTCTGTCTCACGACATGATGATTGTTCAACACTCATATAACACCTTCAAAGGTGGCCATTTTGATGTCACTATATTTATATATGATATATAATATGTTTATGTTTTACTTAAGCTTATTTATTTTCCATTTATGGCATACCATTATGGTTTCCATTATGGGTAAACGTGATATCTCTATTTTAGGAAGTGCAGACTACCGCCCCCTCAAAGTGATTTGATTGGTTAATACCATATGTGGTGCGTATAAGGGATAGATTGAATTATATTATATGTGATAAAATATTGGAATTATAATACTATTATGTATCATTATGTTTTAATTCCATTAAATATGAAATAGTAATGGACGTATTGTTCATGCATACGTACGGCTTACCATCTCCATGAACAGTGCATTTCATTTCTTACCTCTAAATGTTATGTAATATTATAAATTCATTTATATTCTGGATATCTATGATATATATGATATATACATCAGGAGTATAACTCTGTATATAATGGATACATGAAAAAACTTGTAATGATAAAGAGCATATTTTGGACTCAAGTACCAATGATCGTTAAAACGACCGTTATTAACTTAAATAATTACATAGTGTTAATGACATGGTAATAAGTGATATAAAAGGAATAATCAACATGAAAAAGGTTCTTAAGAATGTAGAAATTAACTCATGTTTTTTATTTAGGAAATTAAAGAACGATTGAGTCAATTCGGACCCGATGTAAGGGAATCTGTCTCAATCTCCTTTCATTGAGGCATATTTTGTTATATACACAACCTTATTTTATACGGTGTATAATCCCCTTTGACTATTATGTTTATCTGAAAGGAATATTTTTTTTATACAAGTAGTTTTACTAAACGACAAAATGGAATGTTTTTGTTGTACATACGCGGCAACAACAACTTCTCTGCCGCCGTGACCATTATTTGAGTTTCGGCTTCCTCTACAAGCCATACCTTTTTTTAAAGAAAAATAAAAACCATGATTTAATTTTCATTTATTTTGGTATTGAAAATGGTTTTTCAAAATGTTTTTATTATATCAATTTGTTGTATTGATATCTTGTGATTGGAATGTGGAAATGTTATTTTTCCTTTATGCATGTTTTATGTGATACGATTATGTTATGGTTCTTGGGAATTCTTATGAATACGGGTGGATCCATGATAAACTAAGGGTGGGTGAGCCCGATATAGCTCTCCAATGCATTGGGTAATGCGAAGGAGTTAAATGTTAAGGTTTATCCGAAGATATTTAGGGAATATACTGTGATGGGTATTCCAATCATAACCAAGAGGGTTACTCCCTACGTAATAATGTAATTAATGCATCAAGATACCTTTATGTCTTATGATTTCTATGATTTATTCATGATTTGATGAGCTATGTTAAAGTTCTTATGTTTTATGGGTAAAGTATGATTTCATTCTTATGTATATATGTACTCATGTTTTCTTTCCATACTTTTTAAACCCTTACTGAGATTTTTATGCTCATCCCATGTTTTTGAAATGTTTTTCACATGTCAAGGGAAAGGTATATGATATGATGTTAGTGTCAAGTAAGTGTCAAGATAGAATCCATGTTTTATTTTAAATATGTTTTCGTTGATGGTAAAAATGAATACTATCTTTTCTGTAACCACTTTGTTTAAATATGGAATGTAATGCATGTTTTATGATCTAATTCTCTAAAACTCTAAACCTGAAAATATCTTCAATGTGTATTCTTGAAGTAACTCATGATTAAGTGATGTTTAAGGCTGGGGCCTTATAGTTGGTATCAGAGGTCGGTTTAGATAACTTTAAGAGTTATAATTCTATTAAATTATTATCCAAAAATATTTTTTATGATCAAATTGAAATGATATAGTATTTGAATATTACCATGTTCTTTCATCTAAGACATGTTTGTTTAGATTGGTTTTCCGCAGATGAAACAGGGAAGCAGTGCTAGGAAGGCATACAGAAGTTAATAACCTTCTGAATCAGCATCCTGAGATGGTTGGAATTGGAACTGAACAGTTTGTTGCATTAATGGCACAATTGAGTAAAGCGATAAATGGAGGTGGTATCCATGCACGAGATCAGCCAGATCAATCGTAGAGGAACATGTCAGTGGTGGAACATTTCATGAGGCAACATCCCCCATCATTCAGAGCATCATCTGACCTTGTGCTAGCAGAAGGGTGGATAAAAGCACTAGAGAAGATTTTCGATGTCATGAGGTGTTCAGAAAATCAAAAGGTTAGTCTTGTTATTTACCATTTGGAGGGTGAAGCAGATCAGTGGTGGTCGATGGTTAAAAATATCCGGGACGCTGATTAGATTGATGCTCTCGACTTGGATGAATTCAAAAGTATGTTTCCTGAGAAGTATTTTCTTAAGGCTGTTCGACTTAGGATGGAAAAACAATTCTTGGAATTGAGGCGAGAGGAAGACTCAGTGGCTGCCTATGAAGAGAGGTTCACTCGATTGGAAAGGTATGCTCTAAATTTTATCTAAGACCTTGATAGTAAAATCAATCATTTTTACTCAGGATTAAAGCCAAAATATCGAAGGGAATTGGCTTCTCGTGAGTTCAAAAGTTATGAAAACTTTGTTCGATGTGCTGAGAAGGTGTAAATGGAGTTTTCAGATGATCAAGTGTTCTATAACAACCAGCAGAAGAAGAGACTTAGGAAGCAGGAGAAAGGAAAGAATTCTTCAAAAAGGTCTGACGGTAAGAAAACTAAGTTTCCAATTTGTGATAAATGTGGTAAAAGTCATGCTGGGGAATGTCTTCTGAATTCTAGAAAGTGCTACCGATGCGGTAAGATGGTACATAAGGCTCGTGATTGCATTGAAAAAGATCAGTGTGATGGTAAGACCAAATTTGATTTACAATTAGTGAAATGTTATAAGTGCAATGAGATGGGTCACTATGAAAATGAGTGTCCGACAAAGATCTTGGGTGATGGGAAGCAGTTAGACTACAAGATGAAAGGGATGGTGAAATCCTTTGCAACTAATTCAGCAGATGTCAGACCATCAAATTAAGTTGTATCTGGTACTTTGTTTGTTTTTTCAGATTATGCTAGTGTGTTGTTTAATTCGGAGTCTACACATTCTTTCATCTCTGAAAACATTTCTAGTAAAATGGGAATACCATCTCAAGAAATGACTCCTGAACTTTGGGTAAAAACAGCTGGGGGAAATGTTGAGACAAAAAGAATTAATAATAATCATAGAATCCTGATCCATGGAAAGAACCTACTTGCAAAACTTATTGTTATACCTCTAGTAGAGTTTGATGTTATCCTGGGTAAGGATTGGCTCTCTATTTACCATGATAAGCTTGATTGTAGAGCTAAAGAAGTTTCTTTTCAAAAATACTTTTAGTTTGTGTACAAGAACGAACCCTTACTGTTGATAACATATCAAGAAGTTGAGAAACTTGTAAAAGATGGAAATGAATGTTACCTTGCACAAATTGTTGAAAACAAGGGAACTGTTCAGATTAATGATGTGTTGGTGGTAAATGAGTATCTTAAGGTTTTTCCTGATGAGTTTCCTGGAATAATACCAGATCGGGAATTTAAGTTTACTATTAACATAGTTCCTAATGCTAAGCCAATTTCAAAACCCCCTTATCGAATGGATCAATTTGAAATTTTAGAGTTGAAGGAGAAATTGAAAGATTTATTAGAGAAAGGTTTCATTCGACCTAACACATCACCATGGGGTGATCCAGTTTTATTTGTTAAAAAGAAAGATGGTTCTATGAGACTTTACATCGATTATAGAGCCCTGAATAACATCACTGTTAAGAACAAATATCCTTTTCCTCATATCGATGATTTGTTTGATCAGTTCCAGGGAGCTCAGTATTTTTCAAAGATTGACTTGATATCGGGGTACCATCAGTTGAAGGTAAAGGAAGTAGATATTCTAAAGACTGTGTTTCGTACAAGATATTGTCATTTTGAATTTGTAGTAATGCCTTTTGGGCTAACCATTGAACCTGTTGTATTCATGGACATAATGAATAGACTTTTTCATGAGTTCTTGGAAAAGTTTTTGGTTGTTTTCATTGATGATATTATGGTGTTTTATAAAAGTAAAGATGAGCATGAAAGACATATAGGTGTTATTTTCCAAACATTAAAAGAAAATAAATTTTATGGGAAATTCAGCAAGTGTGAGTTTTGGTTGCAACAAATTTCTTTTCTTTGTCACACTGTTTCTAAAGATGGGATAACTGTTGATCCTGCAAAAACAAAGGCTGTTGATGAATGGCCAAGACCCACAAATGTAATAGAGATTCGTATATTCCTTGATTTGGAAGGCTATTATAGATGGTTTGTTATAAATTATTCATGGTTATCTAGTCCAATGACTAAGCTAACTCGGAAGGGTGTTAAGTTTATCTGGATAAAAAAATGTGATGATTGTTTTTAGGAACTGATGAGAAGATTGGTAAATGCTCCAATTTTGGAATTACCTTCCAGGAATGGGGAGTTTGTTATCTACAGCAATTCTTCATTTAAAGGACTTGGTTTTTTCCTAATGCAGAATGATTAGGTAATTGCTTATGCTTCACGATAGTTGAAAATTCATAAGGTAAATTACCCTACACATGATTTGGAATTAGATGCTATAGTTTTCTCTTTAAAAATTTGGAGGCATCATTTGAATGGAGTAAAGTGTGAAATATATACCGATCACAAAAGTTTAAAGTATATATTCACTTAGAAAGAATTGAACATGAGTTAGAGGAGATGGCTAGAATTAGTCAATGATTATGATTGTACAATTCATTACCATCCGGGAAAATCAAAGAAAGTGGCTGATGCTTTGAGTCGAAAAAGTAATGTTTCATTAGCAATGTTGTGTTTGGAACATGATCCTTTTGTAATGGATTTGATGAACATTGGAATAATAGTTGTTGGTGTAGGATGTCCTTCTGTTTTGTTTCAGGTATTAGTGAAATCTTCACTATCAGACAGAATTAAGCAAGCACAGAAGCAAGACAACGAGTTTCAGAAAAAGGTAGAGCTAGTTCAGAAGGCAAAGTTTCTTGAATTCAACATTGATAATGATTTTGTTTTGAGATTTGGGAAGAGATTGTGTATACTGTGTGATTCGTAGTTGAAGAGAGGTTTTTTATGTCAAGCTCATAGTTCTCTGTTTTTAGTCCATCCTGGCAGTACTAATATGTATAGAGATCTTCGGGAGTATTATTGATGGGACCAGAATTGGTAGAAGAGTTGGCAGAAAAAGTTCAACTGATACAGAAACCCATGAGAACAGCTCAGAGCAGGCAGAAGAGTTATGCGGATAACCAGAGAAAGTATCTATCTTTCGAGGTAGGTGATCATGTCTTTTTCAAAGTTTCCCCATGGAAAAGTGTGATGCGATTTGGTTAAAAAGTAATGTTGAGTCCAAGGTTCATTGGACCATATGAAATTCTGGAGAAAGTTGGATCAGTTTCATACCGAGTGGCTTTACCTACGAGTTTATCTCAGGCACACAATGTTTTTCACGTTTTAATGTTAAGGAAGTACATGCCAGATCCATCTCATGTTTTGAGTCTGGAGGTAGTTCAGCTGGAAGAGAACCTATCTTATGAGGAACAACCAGTCTAGATTCTTGACCACATGGAGCAAGTGTTACAAAATAAAGTGATTTATCGGGTAAATGTTCTTTGAAAAAACAACATGTTTGAAAAGGCAACATGGGAATATGAAAATGCAATGAGGGCTAAATACCCCCACTTATTCGATAAGTAAAAAACTTTTGGGGATGAAATTTTATAAAGGGGGGAAGGATGTAACATCCCAAGTATGTAATGAATAATATATATTCTTATCTATGTCTACTTATGAATTATATAGTGATTTAGAGGCTTAAAATGAGAATAAATCCAATCTTAATCATGGAATATACTATTATTCTTAAAAGATTGTTTTACTACCTTTTAATGGCAAACCATTTTTAAATCAAAATTTTGACAATTTTATAAGATCAATTTTTCAATATAAACTTATTATTTATGATTGGGACATTGAAATTTACAATGGATAATTTTTTGGTATTTTTCTGACAATGTTCATTTTTTAATGAATAGTGAAAAATACTACATTTTACATCAAAACTGATTTTTCATCTAATTTAATTATATGGTAAGATTATGTTTTTAATTGGTTTTAAAGTGTAAATAGAATATATTTTTACCATTTAATCCAATGGTGGTCATTGGGACTAATTTCACTTTGTAATTGGGCATAAACAAGTGCCAAACTTTTCAAAGATAGTGTTTCAAAAAAACCCACTATTTGTTTTGACAATGTGAATTATTTTTAAATTAATTATTGCAATTTATATGCTTGGAATTTGGTAAAATTGATTCCATATTTGGAATCAGAAGCTCCAAATTAAGTAATTAAGACTCTTTTGTTTATGTACATTATCAATAGTAACGACGGTAGTTATCTTTAATTATCTTGATTAATGAGTAATCGAGTAGTTAAGGATAATAAAATAATATCATAATAATAAAAAAAGACACCAAAATGTGTCCTAATGCTACTGGTTGTCTCATGGCCGACCATGGGATGCCCTGTTCCAAACTTGGGGACCCCATGGAATCACTTTTGTGTGAAAGTGACTTTTTATCTTTTTATTTTTAAAGAAAGTTAAATATAACAAAGAATGTATCACCCGAGTAAAACATTTTTAATTTGGTCTAAATAAATGATATGTCGGACTATAAATAGTTATTAGAAAGATAAAATGAATTCCTACATCATGATATTTTTATTATAATATTTAGACATTAAATAAATTAAATTATTTATGACATCATGATGATGCAGTGATTACCTCATTAATAAACGATTTAAATAAAATGACAGGATAATGTAAAATATAATACTTACAATTGTCAAATAGCAATTTGATGAGTTTATTTCGAACCCATATCACCTTATACTATAAATACATTAATTTGGGCCCTTTAAAATCCGAAACACATTTGAAAATAACATAACCTTTTATAACATTCCAAGAGTGCCCCTCCTCTCCTCTTATAAAAGGCCACCACTTCTACCACCTTACCCATACTCATAAAGCCTTTGGCTCGGCCAACCCCTACCCATTTTTTCTCTAAACATCCCTATATTACACTTTGAAGCCTCACTTTGGGACGAAGTCTTCTCAAGGGAGCATTTGACCTCAAATCAAAAAGAGATACCTGTTTTAAAGGTAGTGTTTTCTCTTGTGTTCTTAGGTTTTATTTTACTTCTCCAACCCTCTAAACTCATTTTATTCATTTATTTTGTAACAAATACAGTATCTTCAATATACTAGGATGTTTTAATAAGAAGCATTATAGCTACACTTACACACACCTACATCTAATGGTTAATGAACATACTGTTTCTGTTGATGGCGAATTTGTGCCTCACGAAATGATGATTGTTCAACACTCATATAACACCTTCAAAGGTGTTCATTAAGATGTCACTATATTTATATATGATATATAATATGTTTATGTTTTACTTAATCTTCTTTATTTTTCATTTATGGAATACCATTATGGTTTCCATTATGGGTAAATGTGATATCTCCATTTTAGGAAGTGCAGACTACCGCCCCCTCAAAGTGATTTGATTCGTTAATCCATATGTGGTACATATAAAGGATAGATTGAATGATATTATATATGATACAATATTGGAATTATAATACTATTGTGTATCATTATGTTTTAATTCCATTAAATATGAAATAGAAATGAAAGTATTGTTCATGCGTACGTATGGCTTACCGTCTCCATGAACAGTGCATTTCATTTTTTTACCTCTAAATGTTATGTAATATTATAAATTCATTTATATACTAGATATATATGATATATACATTATGAGTATAACTCTGTATATAATGGATACATGAACAACTTTTAATTATAAAGAGCATATTTTAGACTCAAGTACCAATGATCGTTAAAACGACCGTTATTAACTTAAATAATTACATAGTTTTCATGACATGGTAATACGTGATATAAAAGGAATAATGAACTTGAAAAAGGTTCTTAAGAAAGTAGAAATTAACTAAAGTTTTTTAGTCGGGACATTAAAGAATGATCGAGTCAATTCAGAACTGAGGTAAGGGAATCTGTCTCAATCTCCTTTAATTGAGGCAAATTTTTTTTTATACACAACATTATTTTATACGGTGTATAAACCCCTTTGACTTTTATGATTATCTGAAAGGAATATTTTTTTATTCAAATAGTTTTACTAATTGACAAAAGGGAATGTTTTTGTCATACATATGCGGAGACAACGACTTCTCCACCGCCATGACCATTATTTGAGTTTCGGATTCCTCTACAAGCCATACCTTTTTTAATGAAAAATAAAAACCATGTTTTAATTTTATTTTATTTTGGTATTGAAAATGGTTTTTCAAAATGTTTTTATTATATCAATGTGTTGTACTGATATATTGTGATTGGAATGTGGAAATTTTATTTTTCCTTTATGCATGTTTTATGTGATACGATTATGTTATGGTTCTTGGGCATTATTATAAAGACGGGTGGTTCCATGATAAACTAAGGGTGGGTGAGCCTGATATAGCTCTGCAATTCATTGGGTAACGTGAAGGAGTTAAACGTTAAGGTTTCTCTGAAGATATTTAGGGAATATAATGTGATGGGTATTCCAAACATAACCAAGAGGGTTACTCCCTACGTAAGAATGTTATGAATGCCTCAAGTTACCTTTATGTCTTATGATTTCTATGATTTATTAATGATTTTATGCGGTATGTTAAAGTGCATATGTTTTATGGGTAAATTATGATTTCATTCTTATGTATATATGTACTCATGTTTTCTTTCCATAATTTTTAAACCCTTATTGAGATTTTTATACTCATCCCAAGTTTTTGAATTGTTTTTCACAGGTCAAGGGAAAGGTACATGATATGATGATAGTGTCAAGGAAGTGTCAAGATAGAATCAATGTTTTATATTAAATATGTTTTCGTTGATGGGAAAAATGAATACTATCTTTTATGTAACCACTTTGTTTAAATGTGGAATGTAATGCATGTTTTATGATCTAATTCTCTAAAACTCTAAACCTGAAAAGATCCACAACGTTTATTCTTGAAGTAACTCAAGATTAAGTTATGTTTAAGGCTGGGGCCTTATAATTGGTATCATAGGTCAGTTTAGATAACTTTAAGAGTTATAATTCTATTAAATGATTATCCAAAAATATTTTTTTATGGTCAAATTGAAATGATATAGCATTTGAAGATTTCCATGTTGCTTCATCTAAGACATGTTTGTTTAGATTGGTTTTCTATAGAGGAAACAGGGAAGCAGTGCTAGGAAGGCATACAAAAGGAAATAACCTTATGAATCAACATCCTGAGATGGTCGGAATTGGAACTAAATAGTTTGTTGCAGTAATGGTGTAGTTGACTCAAGCGATAAATGGCGATGGTATCCATGCACAAGATTAGCCAGATCAACTGCAGAGGAACATGTCAGTGGTGGAACATTTCATGTGGAAACATCCCACATCGTTCAGAGGATCATCTGACCCTGTGCTAGCTGAAGGGTTGATTAAATCACTAGAGATAATTTTCGATGTCATGGGGTGTTCAGACAATCAAAAGGTTAGTCTTACTATTTACTGGTTGGAGGGTGAAGCAGATTAGTTGTGGTCAATGGTTAAAAATATCAGGGACGTTGATGAGATTGATTCTCTCGGCTGGGATGAATTCAAAGGTATGCTTCATGAGAATTATTTTCTTAAGGCTGTTCGACTTAGGATGGCAAAACAATTCTTGGAATTGAGGCAAGAGGAAGACTCAGTGGCTGCCTATGAAGAGAGGTTCCCTCGATTTGCAAGGTATGCTCTAAATTTTATCTGAGACCTTGATAGTAAAATCAATCATTTTTACTCAAGATTAAAGCCAAAATATCGAACGACATTGGATTCTTGTGAGTTCAAAAGTTATGAAAACCTTGTTCGATATGATGAGAAGATGAAAATGGAGTTTGAAAAGGATAAAGTGTTCTATAACAACCAGCAGAAGAAGAGACCGAGGTGGTAGGAGAAAGGAAAGAATTCTTCAAAAAGGTCTGACGGTAAGAAAACCAATTTTCTAGTTTGTGATAAATGTGGTAAAAGGCATGCTGGGGAATGTCTTCTGAATTCTGGAATGTGCTACCAATGCGGTAAGATGGGACATAAGGCTCGTGATTGCATTGAAAAAGATCAGAGTGATGGTAAGACCAAATTTGATATACAATTAGTGAAATTTTTTAAGTGAAATGAGATGGGTAACTATGAAAACGAGTGTCCGACAAAGAGCGTGGGTGATGGGAAGCAGTTATACTACAAGAAGAAAGGGATGGTGAAATACTTTGCAACTACTTCAGCAGATGTCGGGATATCAAATGAAGTCGTATCAGGTACTTTTTTTGTTTTTTCATATTATGCCAGTGTGTTGTTTGATTCGGAGTCTACACATTCTTTCATCTCTGAAATCATTTCTAGTAAAATGGGAATACCATCTCAAGAAATGACTCCTGAACTTTGGGTAAAAACACCTGGGGGAAATGTTGAGGCAAAAAGAATTTATAAGAATCTTCTTGTCCTTATCCGTGGAAAGAACCTACTTGCAAACTTTATTTTTTTACCTCTAGTAGAGTTTGAAGTTATCCTGGGTATGGATTGGCTCTCTATTTACCATGCTAAGATTGATTGTAGAGATAAAGAAGTTGTTTTTCAGAAAGACTTTCAGTTTGTCTACAAGAATGAACCGTTACTGTTGATAACATATCAAGAGGTTTAGAAACTTGTAAAAGATGGAAATGAATGTTACCTTGCACATATTGTTGAAAACAAGGGAACTGTTCAGATTAATGATTTGCCGGTGGTAAATTAGTATCCTGATGTTTTTCATGATGAGTTTTCTGGAATAATACCATATCGGGAAGTTGAGTTTACTGTTGACATAGTTCCTAATGCTAAGCCAATTTAAAACCCCCCTTATCGAATGGCTCAAGTTTAACTTTTAGAGTTGAAGGAGAAATTTCATGATTTATTAGAGAAATGTTTCATTTGACCAAGAACATCACCATGGGGTGCTCTAGTTTTATTTGTTAAAAAGAAATATGGTTCTATGAGAATTTTCATTGATTTTAGAGCCTTGAATAACATCACTATTAAGAAAAAATATCATTTGCCTCATATCGATGATTTGTTTGATCAGCTCCAGGGAGCTCAGTATTTTTCAAAGATTGACCTGAGATCGGGGTACCATCAGTTGAAGGTAAAGGAAGCAGATATTCTGAAGACCACGTTTCATACAAGATATGGCCATTATGAATTTCTAGTAATGACTTTTGGGCTAACCAATGCACCTGATGTATTCATGGACTTAATGAATAGAATTTTCCGTGAGTTCTTGGAAATGTTTTTGGTTGTTTTCATTGATGATATTATGGTGTTTTCTAAAAGTAAAGAGGAGCATGAAAGACATTAATGGGTTATTTTCCAAACATTAAAAAAGGAAATTTTATGGGAAATTCAGCAAGTGTGAGTTTTGGTTGCAACAAATTTCTTTCCTCGGTCACATTGTTTCTAAAGATTGGATAACCATTGGTCCTGCAAAAACAAACGTTGTTGAAGAATGTCCAAGTCCCACAAATGTAACATAGATTCGTAGCTTCCTTGATTTGGCAGGCTATTACCGAAGGTTTGTTAGAAATTTTTCATGGTTATCTAGTCCAATGACTAAGCTAACTCGGAAGGGTGTTATGATTATCTGGACAAAATAATGTGATGATTGTTTTCAAGAACTGATGAGAAGATTCGTAAATGCTCCAGTTTTGGAACTACCTTCCAGGAATGGGGAGTTTGTTATCTACAATGATTCTTCATTGAAAGGACTTGGTTGTTTCCTAATGCAGAATGATCAGGTAATTGCTTATGCTTCACGATAGTTGAAAACTCATGAGTTAAATTACCCTACACATGATTTGGAATTAGATGATGTAGTTTTCGCTTTAAAAATTTAGAGTCATCATTTTTATGGTGTAAAGTGTGAAATATATACCGTTCACAAAATTTTAAATGATATATTCACTCAGAAAGAATTGAACATGAGTCAGAGGAGATGGCTAGAATTAGTCAAGGATTATGATTGTACAATTCATTACCATCCAGGAAAATCAAAGAAAGAGGCTGATGCTTTGAGTCAAAAAAGTAATGCTTCATTAGCAATGCTGTGTTTGGAACGTGATCCTTTGGTTATGGATTTGATGAACATTGGCATAATAGTTGTTGGTGTAGGATGTCCTTCTGTTTTGTTTCAGGTATTAGTGAAATCATCTCTATCAGATAGAATTAAGCAAGCACAGAAGAAAGACAACGAGTTTCAGAAAATGTAGAGCTAGTTCAGAAGGGTAAGTTTCCTGAATTCAACATTGATAATGATTTTGTTTTGTGATTTGGGAAGAGATTGTGTGTGCCGTGTGATTCGCAGTTGAAGAGAGGTTTGTTATTTGAAGCTCATAGTTCTCCGTTATTAGTCCATCCTGGCAGAACTAAGATGTATAGAGATCTTCGGGAGTATTATTGATGGGACCGGAATTGGTAGAAGAGTTGGCAGAAAAATTTCAGCTGATACAGAAACCCATGAGAACAGCTCAGAGCAGGCAGAAAAGTTATGCGGATAACCGGAAGAAGGATCTATCTTTCGAGGTAGGTGATCATGTCTTTTTCAAAGTTTCACCGTGGAAAAGTGTGATGTGATTTGAAAAAAAAAGAAATGTTGAGTCCAAGGATCACTGGACCATATAAAATTATTGAGAAAGTTGGATCAGTTGCATATCGAGTGGCTTTACCTACGAGTTTATCTCAGGTACATAAGGTTTTTCACGTTTTAATGTTAATGAAGTACAAGCCAGATCCATCTCAAGTTTTGAGTCCGGAGGTAGTTCAGCTGGAAGAGAACCTATCTTATGAAGAACAACTGGTCTAGATTCTTGACCATAGGGAGAAAGTGTTACAAAATAATGTGATTCATTAGGTAAATGTTTTGTGGAAAAACCACATTATTGAATAGGCAACATGGGAATCTGAAAATGCAATGAGGGCTAAATACCCCAACTTATTCGATAAGTAAATAAATTGTGGGGATGAAATTTTATAAAGGGGGGAAGAAAGTAACATCCCAAGTAATTAATTAATAATATATATTCTTATCTTTGTCTACATATGAATTAGATAGTGTTTTAGAGGCTTAAAATGAGAATAAATCCAATATTAAGAATGTAATACGCTAATATTCTTAAAAGATTGTTCTACTGCCTTTTGATGGCAAACCATTTTTAAATCATACTTTTGACAATTTTATATGCTCCATTTGTCAAAATAAACTTCTTATTTATGATCGGGACATTTAAATTTACAATGGATAATATTTTGTTATTCAACTCACAATGTTCCTTTTTAATGAATAGTGAAAAATACTGCATTTTACATCAAAACTGCTTTTTCATTTAATTTAATTATATGGTTAGATTATATTTTTAATTGGTTTTAATGTTTAAATAGAATATATTTTTACCGTGTAATACAATGGTGGTCATTTGTACTAATTACACTTTGGAATTGGGCATAAACAAGTGACAATCTTTTCATAGATATTGTTTCAAAAAAACCTGCTATTTGTTTTGACAACGGAAATTATTTTTAAATTAATTATTGCAATTTATATGATTGGAATTTGGTAAAATGGAGTCTATATTTGGAATAAGAGGGTCCAAATTATGTAATTAATACTCTTTTTTTGTGGAAATTATGAATAGTAATGATGGTAGTTATCATTAATTATCTTGATTAATGAGTAATCAGTTAGATAAGGATAATAAAATAATATCATCATAATAAAAAAAGACACCAAAATGTGTCCTAATGCTACTGGTTGCCTCATGGCCGACCATGGGTTGCCTTCTTCCAATCTTGGGGACCCCATGGAATCACTTTTGTGTGAAAGTGACTTTTTATCTTTTTATTTTTAAAGAAAGTTAAATATAACAAAGAATGTATCACCTGAGTAAAACATTTTTAATTTGGTCTAAATAAATGATATGTTGGACTATAAATAGTCATTATAAAGCTAAAAATATTTCCTACATCATGATATTGTGTTTATAATTTTTACACATTAAATAAATTACATTATTTATGACATCATGATGATGCAGTGATTACCTCATTAATAAACAATTTAAATAAAATGAACGGATGATGTAAAATATAACACTTACACTTGTCAAATACAGATTGGCTGAGTGTATTTTGAACCCTTATCACCTTATCCTATAAATACATCAATGTGGGGCCATTAAAATTCTATAATCATTTGAATATAAAGTAACCTTTTATAACTTTCCAAGAGTGCCCCTCCTCTCCTCTATTAAAAGGCCCCCACTTCTACAACCATACCCACACTCCTCAAGCCTTTGGCTCAGAAAACCCCTGCCCATTTTGTCTCTCCACATCCCTCTATTACTCCTTGAAGCCTCACTGTGGGCATAAGTCTTCCCAAGGAAGCCGTTGAGCTCAAATCGAAAAGTGTTACCCGTTTTAATGGTAGTGTTTTCTCTTGTGTTCTTATGTTTTATTTTGCTTCTCCAGCCCTCTAAACTCTTTTTATTCATTTCTTTTGTAACAAATATAGTATCTTCAATATACTATGATGTTTTTATAAGAATCATTCGAGCTACACTTACACACACCTACATCTAATGGTTAAAGAACATACTGTTTATGTGGATGGGGAATTTCTGCCTCACGAAACGATGATTGTTCAACACTCATATAACACCTTCAAAGGTGTCCATTAAGATGTAACTATATTTATATATGATATATAATATGTTAGTGTTTTACTTAAGATTATTTATTTTTCATTTTATGTCATACCTTTATGGTTTCTATTATGGGTAAACGTGATATCTTCATTTTAGGAAGTGTCGACTACCGCCCCCTCAAAGTGATTTGATTCGTTAATACCAAATGTGGTACATATAAAGGATAGATTGAATTATATTATATATGATAAAATACTGGAATAATAATACTATTATGTGTCATTATGTTTTAATTTCATTAATATGAAATATAAATGGAAGTAGCGTTCATACGTACGTACGGCTTACCGTCTCCATGAACGGTGCATTTCATTTCTTACCTCTAAATTTTATGTAATATTATAAATGCATTTATATACTGGATATATATGATATATATGAAAAATAAATCATTAGTATAACTCTATATATAATGGATATATGATCAACTTGTAATTATAAAGAGCATATTTTTACTCAAGTACCAATGATCATTAAAACGGCCGTTATTAACTTAAATAATTACATAGTGTTCATGACATGGTAATAAGTGATATAAAAGGAATAATGAACTTTAAAAATGTTCTTACGAAATTAGAAATTATATCAAGTTTATTATTCAGGACATTAAGGAATGATCGAGTCAATTCAGACCTGAGGTAAGGGAATCCGTCTCAATCTCCTTTCATTGAGGCATATTTTGTTTTATACACAACCTTCTTTTATACGGTGTATAAACCCCTTTGACTTTTACGTTTATCTGAAACTAATATTTTTTTTATAAAAAGAGTTTTACTAAACGAAAAAAGGGAATGTTTTTGTCATACATACATGGAGACAACGGCTTCTTCACCACCATGACCATTATTTGAGTTTCGGCTTCCTCTATAAGCCATACCTTTTTTTAAAGAAAAATAAAAACCATGTTTTACTTTTCTTTTCTTTTGGTATTGAAAATGGTTTTTCATAATGTTTTTATTATATCAATGTGTTGAATTTATATCTTGTGATTGGAATGTGGAAATGTTATGTTTCCTTTATGCATTTCTTATGTGATACGATTATGTTATGGTTCTTGGGAATTTTTATGAAGACAGGTGGTTACCTGATAAACTAAGGGCGGGTGAGCCCGATATAGCTCTCTAATGCATTGGGTAACGTGAAGGAGTTAAACATTAATATTTCTCCGAAGATAATTAAGGAATATACTATTATCGGTATTACAGACGTAACCAAGAGGGTTACTCCCTACGTAAGAATGTTATGAATTCCTCATGTTACCTTTATGTCTTATGATTTCTATGATTTATTCATGATTTTATGAGGTATGTTAAAGTGCTTATGTTTTATGGGTAAAGTATGATTTCATTCTTTTGTATATATGTACTCATGTTTCCTTTCCATACTTTTTATAACCCTTACTGAGGTTTTTATACTCATCCCATGTTTTTGAAATGTTTTTCATTGTTCAAGGGAAAGGTACATGATATGATGATAGGGTCAAGGAAGTGTCAAGATAGAATCCATGTTTTATTTTAAATATTTTTCTGTTGATGGGAAAAATGAATACTATATTTTATGTAACCAATTTGTTTAAATGTGGAATGTAATGAATGTTTTATGATCTAATTCTCTAAAACTCTAAACCTGAAAAGATCCTCAACGTGTATTCTTGAAGTAACTCAAGATTAAGTGATATTTAAGGCTGGGCCCTTATAATAAATAACACCACTTACACCATCTTCTATTCACTCCTCTAAAGCCTTATTAATTATACAAATTCGTCTCAAATATCATCCCAAGATCCTCCCCAAATACTATAAAACATTGGTCACATAAAAATACCAAATCCTCTCCCTTTAAGAGTCTCTCATGGATAGTTAATTCAAGAGTTAAACTTCCTCTTTTCTTTTTATTCATTTTCATATTCCATTATTCTATTTATCTCCTATCCTCTACCCACCCTAATGGTATGAAAAATAAAATACCATACACTTACTGGACTTTTTTATTATAATTTTATAATTCATCTTCATATCTCTCCCCCCCCATTTATGCTAAAAATGAATGATCATCTGAGATATGTTGATTTATCACATTCCAGGATGATGGTGCCTTTGGGTTGATTTACCTTCTCCATATCTAGTCATGAAACCATTTTTATGGTTGAACCAGACTATTATATATTTATATTATCATATGTAATGTTATTAAATCCTAATTCACTCATGAGATATATTAATAAAACAAAACAAGGTAATTGTGTGCAAAATTGCCAAATTAGTCCAAGAGTTTATCATTAATGTTTTATATACTGATTAAACTTTAATAAAAATAATAAAATAAATTTTAGAAAAATTTATTCTTTTTAACATTAATAAATAACATATAAAACAAATTTTCGTATTCAACTCCCATTTTACATGAACTACAATAATCTTTTATAAGTTAGACGATCATGAATACTATGAAAACGAGCATCACGAACAATGAAATTGAATCACATAATCCATAACAAATGACATTAACGAACGTAATAAAGACAAAATAAACCAAATTAGTTTATAAATGGTTCTTCAATTGTTAATTAGTGAACCTATTTTGGTTATTACGGTCATTAATATAAAGTAAATAACACATTCGGATTTTAAGTAAAGGATACTCTCTCTCACTTCTATTCAAGAATCTCCCCTATGTTGTGTCCTTTAATTTTTAATTACAAATGATGGGGTAAGTTTTAAAACCTCAATAATATGAAAATTATTGTGTATAAATGATATGATACCCATTTACCTCTCATTAATCCCTCATGATAACTCGCATTATCATGCTAAAATGTTTTTAAGGGGTTTCTTCATCTCACTTCCAATTTTGTCAGATATTCCATATTAACTACTAATACTTGTGTATTGTGTATGTATACAACCGATTGAGGTTTAATGTCATTAATATATTTTTTTCCTTAGTAAATGTATAATTTGTGGATTATTAACTTTGGGTCATATAATTCAATTGATTACAAAGATATAAATATTTTCTACACGAACCTCAATTTTCATTTGGTTTTCCCTTATTATGTATTCACCTTAATGAAATTTTTATTTATTCTTATGTAATACTTATAAATAATTTATGAATGTTATATATATTGGTAAAAATATAAATCCTTCTTTATTTTATGGGGAGTAAAATGTTTTAAAATAATCATTCAAAAATTATTCTAGAATTAAAGACCGATTCGAGGAACCTCTCAAATTCTTACATATTTTAGAGGTCACTCTATAATCTATTTTTTTCCATTTTAGGATTTCAAAAATAAAAAATTTTAACATGAAAATATATTTTTGTTCATTTTTAGTTTTATAAAAGAAAACACTCCTTTGCGCTTTATAATCCACTAATATTTTCCTTAAATCACAATAAAATGTTCTATTACTAAAGCTTCTTTAAAAAATCTATTTTAAATAATAGCCTCATAAGTAGAAATTATTTTATCCTAAAATGTAATTTCAATTACCTTCCATTTTATTTTCTTGGAAATTCTATTTCACAATATGATTTCATGAAAAATAAATATGGTTTTCCAAAAGATCTCTTCTTTCCAAAGTAAAAAAATGATTTATCTCATCTCACATTAACTTTTATGTGATATATGCCTTTATAACCACTTATTTCATGATTGTGTTGTATGTAATTACCTTTGGTATATTATACCAAGAGCATTATTATTCTCATGATATTGTAAGGGATTGTGATTTGTATGTTTTATGGTGGTTTGGGACACCATGGAATGTTTAAGGATTATTTCTTCAATGAATTTTGATGGTGAAATTTAAAAGTTTATTTATCTTTGTCAACAAACATTGTTTAATTTTATAAATCATTGATTTTTTTATCCAATGATAGGATCCTCAATTTTTTATTTAATGGTTTAATGATCAGTTTGACTGTAGATGTGCTATCTGGAAACCATTCACCATATTACTCTATATGGTTAGTGTTTATGTTTAATGATTTGAGAGAATTATTTACATTTCATATGTTCGTTTCAATATGAATGTGTATGTTTTTAATGTTAATCCCCAATTATAAAAGGAATGAATAGAATTTATTAAGTGATTGGTGGGGCCCGTTATAGCCCCTTGATGTATCTTTAGGTCTCATGAAAAAAAATTGATATGGATATAGTCGTGGACTTTCCAATTTTTTGATATGGTTTAGGCCGAGGCCTTAATAATTTTTAGATGTCTTGGATGAGGCGTTGATGGTATGTTTCAGAATGTACAACATATGCATTTTCCTCATTATAAAGCTAGTAATTGGATGTTCATGAGGTTATTTGACTCGTAAAATACTTATGATTATGTTTTTTAGGGGATTATTTATTCAGCTAATATTCTGGCCATATTAATTTCATGTTATTCTTTTAAATACATGTGTTTTAAATTATTCACCATGCCTGATGTTTATGTTGTATTCCAGTATATTTCATATTATTACAGAGTGTTTGATCTCATAACTTTCTAATGTTTCCTTTTCTCTGGACATGAAAAAGTTTTTTAAGAATGCCCCCCATGGATAAAAATATAGTTTTCAATGTTACAAATAAAAAATATATATTGTTTTAAATTTCAAGATGTAATTTTGAACTTATGTATTTATCTATATTCCCAAATATAATAAATTATTAAGTTCTTTAGGAAGTACATTCCTTGTTTATATGTCATTATAATTAAATAAGGCACCGACTCTGATAAACTAGGGTCTGGTCTTTACAGTTATATTATGTTATATGGTTTTAGAAAAACTTATGTAGTTAACTAGTTTTACTATATTATATAAAATTTAAAAGCACATTAATAATCATTACTATTTATAAAATAGTTGTTGAACTATGATATCAAGATTAGTATAAAAATAGTTATTTACCAAATCCAATAGTCACAAACAATGAATGCAATGGCCTAAAATAGTAGTATATCTCCATATAATGCCCATTTATGAGAGATTACGAGGTATATATAATCCCAATGATATTTTCATGTCTATGCCCAATATGATATCAAACAATATAATCATTATATAAACAGTTAGCGGGATAAGTTAATGGTCATTGTGATCACATCCAAACCCATGTAGGTCTAACCATTCAATGAAAGTCTAGCCATCGTGGACATTACTCTTAGGTAAATTTATTATGTATTAAATTGATATGTACTAAGAACCTATAAATATCTGTTTTTACATTAATTTGTATATAATTATTAATATATCTTTTTCATATTATTAGGAAATTACCATCATTTTTTTCGATACAGTAAAACCCAAATTGTATTTTTGGATAATATTTATATTCAATTAAGGAATTTATTTTGATATATTTATTGATATCATGATATAAAAATATTTTAAAAATATATTAATATTATATAATATCTATTAAATATAATTGACCATATAATTTTTATGAAGTCAGAAATATTTTTTGAAATTTTTCAAAAAAATATAATTGTTATAAAACCTATAATTCATAAATAAATTTCGATTATTATTTTAAAATAGAATGAAAACATTTTTAAAAAATTTGATTAAATGAATAATTTTTTTGAAATTATAACATAAAAATTATCTTATGGTGTGTTATTCATAATTTTCAAAGATTATCGAATTTTCGGGTTAAAATTTTATGCCATATAAATATACTTTGATTATTATGACTTCATAATGCCCCAAAAATGATGTAATAAATAATATAAATGGGATCCATGAATATATATATGTTTTAAATTTTGAATAATATGATTTTATGTTAATTTTATTTATTTTAAAAATCCATTATAAATACTCCAACACATATAATGTTTTTATGGTTTTAAAATAATTTCTTTTAGAGTATGAATCTCCTCCACTTAAAAAACAGAATTATTTTATTAAAGATATCACATTGATCTTATATAAAAATTTAAAACACCCATATTTAGAGAAACCATGGGAAAAATCTTTTGTAATATTTGTGGTTTTGGTTATTTTATTATATAGATCCCAAAACCTATGTTGGAGAAATAATAAACAATTTCACACAATTTTCTGATATAAACCCACCATATATCCCATTTCTATTCACTAATAATCCTTGGATAATGTCCTAACACAGATTACCCCTATCGAGAGTCCTCACAAGGTTCTCACAGGCTCTCAATATTCTCCTCTCAAGAATTTGGAGTCACGCAATTAATTAAGGGGATATGCATTAGTCATTAATTGGATTAACATGGTACATGATAACTGGACTTACTACACACCTGGCATGACACTACTAAAGGAAATGCTTTGGTAATCTCATGATTTCATTACGAAACATTATTATGGGAACAAAAAAATACCATAAGAATCTATGTTAGTAAATTGATCATGGATAACATTGATTGAATCCCAAAATACATAATTTAAGAAAATACATGTAATTTATAAGTTATCAGTTTAATGTAAATCGATTCTCGTTTATATTTTTAACAGTTTAATAATCCCCAACATCCAATAAATTCTATCCAACAGTCATAAATAAGATAAACCATGTAAATATTCAATGCAACAATGGATGTGATAACTAAACCAATGAGATACCAAACACAATTAGAGAATGAATCACAAAATTTTGAAGATACTCTCTTAGTTGACTCAGGTTTTGAATAGAAACCTAGATCAAGTGGAGAAGATAAATATATCTAAGAAGGAACTAGATGAAAATTATAATATTGTCAAACAAAGGGCTATGAATTTAAATGGAACAATTAATACCTTAATCACAGAATAATAGATCAACTCCATTGAAAATATCATATCAATCCTTCAATGTTCGGAATATAAGAAGGTCCTACATGTTGTTTTTCATATAGAGGATGGAATTGATTAGAGGTAATTATTGATAAAAATTACTTATCATGATAATGATATCGAACCGATTGGGTGGAAGGAATTATTGAAAAAAGTTGATAAATATTTTCCTCACATTCTCCAATATTAAATGGAAATGTATTCACTTACCATCAACAAAAAATGATGAATATATCAAGGAGTATAAGTAAAAAACACATGTCTTCACAATACCCATTCATATTTTTCTTTTAACCATAATTCAATGTTGGCCTTTTATTTTGTTGGAAAAAACATAGTCTACGAAAATCCCTAGTGATCAATGCCTTTTAAAAATATGAGGAAAATGTATGGTTTAACTTCAAAGTTTAAATGGAGATTTTTTAATCTAAAGGTTATCACAGTGATAATAAGTGGAAATTGTAGTTTAATTATGGTGGTTTTATGGATAAATTTAACTGTGAAAAAAATTCCTAACACCTCTAGTCAATGGTGATGAATGAATCACCTCATATGTTGCCTAATGGAAATGGGGAAATGATTTAGGTGTGGGAAGAAGGGGAACCTAGATGGGAAATAATAATATTAGAAATCCACTTATGTAATGGAGTAATAGAATTCCCCTATCAGCTATCAATACATCATTCTTTCCTTCAACTGTAAGGATCCCGAACACATTAGAAACAAATGCTCTAAGACTGGGGTTTTCAGAGAAAACCAACAAACTCCAAGGCATCAAGGGTGAGATTTTCCCTTCACAACCACTGAGGTAGATCCTTAGAGTGAAGTGGTGATAGTTATATTAGTTATTCATTCAAGTATCCTGAATATACATTTTTATTCTAGTTTTTTTCATTCCATTATTTCCTAAATGCTTAGTAGAACTCTTAAAACACCACCACAAAGAACTGAATAGGAGCTATCAGTGAAAATGGAAAATTGAATTATTATTTCATCCTATGTATATAACTCATAAATTGTTAAAAAAATTAGTATCAACTTCACAGTGAACATTTTCATACTACCTTTTATGTATTTGGTTTAAATATTGGGTATGGATTGGATTTAACTGTATAGATCCATCATAAATTTCCATAAGAAGGTAAGGAATATTTATATCACAAATCAACCCATGATTCTATACACGTGCAAGGATGATGAAAATTATACTTCGAATGAACATAAGAATAATATATATTATTTACCTATGTTTAAGTGTATCAAGATAAAATTATTAAGTCTATGTGAACAAACATCCTAAAATATATACCTATTGTGTTGCAATAGGCTGAGGTGTTGCCTATGGAATTACATGATCTTCCTATTAGCATACAAGAAGACTTTTCAATTGATATTATACCCAAGGAGAAACCATTATCCAAGAATATATATAGAATGGAGGTTTTTGAACATCAGTATCTAAAGAAACACCTACATATGAATCTTGATAAATGGTTTATACACCACTATGATTCACCATAGGGTTAGCCGGTCCTCTTAGTCAATAATAATGATAGGTCAATGAGACTTTTCATTGATTTTCATGAGCTTAATAAGTTCATGATAAGGGAAAAGTATCATCTTGCATAGATTGATTATTTCTTATATCAGCTATGTGGTGATCAATACCTCTCCAATGTAAATATGAATTCAGGATGTTACCAAGCTAGGGTGTAGGAGGATATCCCCATGAATGATTTCCATAAAATTTAAAATAAATTTTACTTCATAGTAATGTTATTTAGACTAACTATTTCTCTAAAAATCTTCATGGACATGATGAAAGGATTCTTTATATTTTACCTAGAAAAAATAGTTTTAGTCTTTATATAAGATATTATAATAGAATTCCAAAGAAACGAGGATCATGAGGAGAATATGAGTACTATTCTAATGACCTTACTAAAGGATAATATCAATTCCAAATAAATATCTTGTCAGATATAGATGAAGGATGTCTCATTATTAGGGAATATCATTACTAGAAATGGGATAACTATGGATCATTCAACAATAAATGAAATTGAAGGATGGATGAGGCCAACATCAGGGATATCTATATATATTTTATTTTTATTAGCTATTCACTATCATTGAAATGTGATTAATTTCTCATGAATTTGAAACCCTCTAACAAAGATTAACTGTAATGAGCTCAAGACATCATGGAATGATGAATGTGAAGAAAGATTCAAAGAGTTACAAAGATGTAATCTCAATTCCTTTTTACTGTCACTACCCACATGTGAAGAATTTTTTTTCAGTATTTAAAGATTGTCTGATGTATGTATTGGGATGTGTGTTAATGAATAAAAATAATTTCAAAGTCGATGATTCACGATAGATGAATTTTCATGAATTGAACTACCCATATTGTAATCTAGAGTTGGATGTATTGATCATAATATGGAAAATATGGGAGAATTATTACATTGGAGAGATGTATGTAATATATATGGATATTAAAATCCTCATGTATATACTCAAAAAAAATATTTGAATAGGTTGCAGTGAATATGGTTTTAGGTGATCTAGTTCCTTGATTTATCCATTCACTACCTAATTGTGAATGAGAATAAAGTAAAAGACAATTTATGCAGAGAGGATTTTGCTCTTTTTTGTTGAACATAATTGAGAGGGAACCATTGTTCGTACATAATGAACATATTTATATGGGAATCATAAATGAAATAAAATCATCAATCATTTCACAGATGATTTCTAACTTCGAATTTATTATCGAGAAAAATTGGTGTGTCATTTTGAAGTTGTTATCGGTGAAGACCCTGATGCTGAGGTATGTCTTACGAATTGGAACATTTATAGAGAGGACAATACCAATAGGTTGAGGCTATGATTTGATAGATTTTATTTCTCTTATGAGGCTTCACCTACTAATTTATAGGGACTTATTTCTCACTTTTCCTAAAAAGTTATTTTATTAATGAAAAGTTAATTTTCCGTCATTCCACAAATGATTTCTCACCCATGCCATGTAGAAAAGATAAAGGATGCACAGAGAAATAATGATGGAATTTAGAACTAAATGGAAACTATAAGAAAATGAAAATCCATGTGGATTAGTATTAATGAATAATGATTTATAATGTTTGGTTCAAGGATTTGTGTATCATCAAAATCCTCATCTAAATAAGGAGTTATTAGATATTGCACATTGTTCAAACTTTTCTATCCATCCTTGAAGAACAACAATTTATTAAGATCTTTGAGAGAAGTACTGGAGGTAAAATGTGATGAAAGAGATTAGAGATTATATATCATGATGTATTTTGTGTTAGTAAGTGGATGATAAAAACAAAAAATACAAGGGGATGACAAAAATATTAATCATACCTACATAGAAATGGAAAAATATAATTATGGACTTTGTCATTTTTCATCCAATTAAATGAAGATGGAAGAATTATAACCCATATAAGGTGGACTTTTATATAAACATTCCACACATCATTGCGATTTGAGAGTATTTTTTAGTTGATCAACTTTCCCATATATACATCAGAGAAGTTTTAAGGGTGCATAGAGTACCAAATAGACTGAATGATATCAAGATCCAGGACTCACATTTAAAATATAAAAGTCACTCTAATGAGATTTGAATAATTATTTCAATGTCCTCATAGCTAACCGCAATCAAAATGAAGGTTAGTTTGATTATATTATCCATAAAAACAAGGATATGGTGTGAGGAAACTCTGTTGACTTTAAATTAGAATGCTAACAATATATTCATATGGTAAAGTTCTCATTCAACAATTTTTTCCATTAAATAATACAAATCTATCTTTAGGAGTAACATTATGGGAATAGGTGATGAATTTTTATATGATGGGATGATTTTGGGGAACACCATCCGCTATATCATGAATTGGTAGATGAAGTGATGGATAAGGTTAAGACCATTCAACCACACATTAAGGATGCTTATAGATAAAAAAATACTTATGTTGATAATCATGGATGATACATATAGTTAGATGTTGGATATATGGTTCCTCTTCATACAACCATTGATGAAATTCATGAGATTTCGAATAATGGGAATGAATTTTCTGTGAGACATCATACCCTTTGAGATCCTTGATGGCATTGGAGTGTTGGTCTATAGACTAGCACTCTAGAAAAACCAGTCTAATGCTTATATTATATTCCATGTATCCCTTTTGATAAAGAACATATGAGGACCCTCTCATGTATCGAATATAGTGGTGGTACCAATGGATCATGATATCTCATATAGGGAGCAACCAGTGAAGATCTTAGACCATAAAGACAATGATATACAAAATAAGACAATGCATTAGGTCAAAGTGTTATAAGGAATCAACATGTCTAAATAAATGACTTGAGAACAGGATGAAGTGATGAAATATAATTTCCCTTAGAATTTTTAGTGTAGTAAATGTAAATTTTTATTAAAAAATTTCATTAAGGTGGAAGATTGTAAAGACCCGAACTATTGTAAATAAAATTCCCCTAATGGTAAAATTAAATGTCTTCTTATGTAATATGATTATAGGAAAAAAATAACATATTTAGAATTATTATATTCTATCAAATTTAAATCACCATTAAGAATCTATTATAGTGATAAATTACTATTTAGCATTGATCATATGATGAATATAAATATAGGGTTTTAATAAATCTAAAGGCCATAGACAAAAGAAATAATGGACCCAACTACCATAATCATACCCTATGAAGCCCAGTTATCAAAGATTCTATGGGAGATAACATCATTGGTCATCTCACATGGTTAAAACCATGTTGAGATCCACCAACATATGCATGAGCGAAACTGTTTTTTGGAGATGTTAAATCTCATCGAGATCATGACCAAAACCATGTATGTCGAGCTAGCCCATGAAAGTCCCACCATCAAACACATTACACTAAAGAATTTTTTAGTTTTATTAAATGAATATGTATCAATAACTAAAAATTATTATTGTTTACATTAGTTTTTTTGGAATTATGATTATAATCCCATCCTATTATTTTTATATAATAAATGTGTTTTATTTCAATATAGTAAATCATGAAGATTATTTATGCGTATTAATAAAATTAAATCAAGGAACTTATTTGGAAGAATTACTGGTTTTTTCAAATAAATAAAATTATAATAAAAATTAATTATAATATTCTTTTATTAATTATAAATAATTATATGTTTTTATAAAAGAAATATATAATTTTTATAAGGGTTCAAAAAATAATACAGTAAAAAAACTGAACATTTCTAAATAAATTTGGATTCATATTTTAAAAATGAAAATATAAATATTAAAAAAAATATATTGAAAATTTGAATATTATTTTTTGAATAAAAAACTCAAAAATTACCTTATGGTTAACATTTCATAATTTTATTAGATAGTGGAATTTTCAGATAACATTTAAATAATTTTAAAATATACTTTTTTTATTATGATATCATAATGTCCCAAATGTGTATTAATAAATACTATATACAAAATGCAAGGAATAATATTTTTTCCATTTAAATTAAAGTTATTTTCATTTTATTTTATTTTTTAAAAAAATTCCTTATGAATTATCGATAAATTATAATAGATTTTAATGATTTATAATGACTTTTTTATGATTATGACTCACCTGCACATACACAAGGGGATTATTTTATTAATTTTGGACCTTTAAAATTAAATAATGGAAAATGACTCTAATTTGAAGAAACCTAATAAAAATAATGAAATGATTTTTAATTTTTTTTATTTTATTATATAGTTCCCAAAACAAAATTTTGAGAAATTATAAATAATTCCACTCACCATTCCTATATAAAGCCCCCAAATCTCCAATTTATTTTCACTATAAATCCTTGTATATCGTCCACAATATTCCCTCCCCTATCTATAGTCCTCCCAAGGTTCCCATTTCTTTCAAGAAGCTTCTCCCATGCATTTTGTGTCATTTACTAAAGGTATATTTTCATTATCCTCCATATTCATGTTTCTTCATTATCCAATTCCTTTTAGTTGTGAATAATTTTAATGGGTATGTTTTTCCATGTATCTATAACTTCTCATTGATGTAAAAAATATTAGATATCCCTTTATCTCTAATAAACTCATTTTTTTATTATAATGTGATGTCATTATGTTGTTAAAATATGAACACAATTTCTTAAGAAAAATAAATTGGGTAGTGAATAACATACTGATATCCTGTCAATGGGGTCTTTCATTATTAATATATAATTCATTAAATTTATCATAAATTCATGTATTTGACATTCCAGTATCATGGAAAAAATATTATTATGTATGAATCCATATTTTATGATTGATGTGGTACACATATGTGTGACAATGAAATAAAAAAGATGTGTGGGCCTAAAATTATATAACATCCCAAAGCAATGTTTAATGATTAGTTTCATTATAAGATTTTTTGAGATAGATATGGAACCTAATTTCTTTATGAGAATTTTTCCATCATTATTTTCTAATTTGATCTATAACCTATTCTTATGATGTTGGGTTTTATGTTGTTTCTATATTTCCAATGTTATGAGTATCATATTATATCATGAATTATTACCCATTATTGTGATTATAACACCATTTATACACCATTTATATTAATATGGTTAAAATTTATCACATTGTACCACTTTCTCCCTTAATGGTCTTTATATATCACCCATTTTTATGTATTTCCCCATGTTATCATGTGCAGTTTTATAATCCATGGAATTTTAGATTCACGTTATGGTTGTTTTCAATATTATAGTATTTCCCATGTTGAAGATTTTATTCAATGTACTTAACTCCTAAATACATATTTCTTCTATATCCTCCAGGTTTTATAGTGTGTAATTTGTTTTAAAAAACGTAATGAATTAATGTGAATAAAATAATATGGTTGTTATCAATGCTCTGTAAGAAAAATCATAAGAGAGATACATATATATATGATAATATGAATGGAAAATATATGAATAAGGTTATTTTTAATGAATAAAATCAAAAAATGTTAAAATAAAACAGTTCATAGATTATAATAATGATTCATGGTATGATTATTAGCATTTTATAAAACACAAATCACAAGAGTATAAAATACCACAACCTATAGGAGAATAAAACTGGAATAAGACAACGATTTGGTTTTATACACATAATAATAGATAATAATATATCAAGGATGGACACTAAGATATTGATCACCTGTTTGGATTTGGATAACCACCAGTGTACTTGCATCCTTCATTAGATGACCACACATGAACCTAGTTATTCGGGCAGGGGATAGACACCAGTATTCCCTCTTTTTGGGCTTGGATTACACAGTCGTGTACACTTTTAGTTCATATGAAATTTATCACCACCAAATCCATTAACTCTCTATATAGTAAAACCCATCATATAATATGTATTAGGATAACTCAAGGCTATATAAGGAACCCTATCATAATGTTTTTAATGTCATTGCCTGGTGTGGTATGGGCCTCCCCATCATTTAATCAGTAATAGGATTTCTCAAAGCTATCTAGGCACCCCATCATATATATTTTACTGTACTTACTCATATATATCTATGATTTATGATATTATAATATGTTATCGGATTATTTAGTGGTATATGGACTTTCCATCAAATATGAAATTTCTAAGAACCATAAAATGATTAAAGTATAATGATCATCTATATCATCATAAAAAATCATAAAGGTGTCATAATTCAATCAAAAGATGATTAAATCCACGAAAAAATATAACTATCATGTGAATCACATTTAAACGTTATTATCCAATTGAAAATAAATTTTTGTTTTAATAAAATCTTTGAAACTTGATTATCACTCAATAAATAAAAATGTTTCATGAACATCATGATATTAAAATGAAAAATATTTTGAAAAATAATATGAATGGTATCGGTGGATCATGTCCCCAATAATCAATGTGAAACCCAAATAAATGACCTCAATTATTGAAACAAATTATTAAACTTCATTTAAAACATATCATGATGAAAATAACATATCTTATTTGGAAATTATTCTTAAAACATAAAACATTATAAAAATTGCTTTGATTTAAAATATCCATTAAAAATATAAATAAATCATTATAAATAATTTAAATCACATTTTAAACCTATGTTGTTCATAAATAGTTTTCATTTAATGTGACCTTAAAAGATCAATTACAATTTTGATATCATTTTTGGAAAACTTATTTTTGAATAAAACATATTTTCCACTAATGAGAGAAATAAATATTTATTTTCATAAAACATTATCATTGTTATATTATGTACCAAAAATTGGAATAATAGTAACATTATATAAATATATTATTTAAAATAAATGGATAAAAAATTTAATCATAATTCATAGGAGATGGGATGTAATATTTTGTCAAAAAAAATATAGCCATAAACAACAGTGATAAAAAATTTGTTGTAACATGAAATCATTACCACTTTGGTAAAATTAAATCATTATCCCAATGAATAAATAACACAAAAATGACACATAAAAAATCCCGAGAATGAATAAAATATGATATTAAATTTCAATTGGGTTGTATATAAAAATTGGGAATAAATAGAGTTTTAAAACATCACATATGTCTCAAAGAAGTAGGATTGAAAAAAAATCTCTTAGTGCATTGGTAAAATTGAAATCGAAAACCCCGTGAAAGGTAGATCATCAATTTGATATAGAAATTCCAATAATTGTATGTATATATATCCTAAAATTCCTACATTGGTAGTATATGCACTGCAGAAAATAATCTTCTGGGGAACATTGAATTTTTTAAAGAGAAAATAATAATAAGACCGAATTATCTTACCTTGATTATCGACTTCTGTTGTACACAGTAAAACGTCCAAGTATTTGAGAATCCTCCATAGGCTTGTAATAAAGCCTTACTAGGATGGATTTAAATCAAAACTATGACTTCTACGATATTGTGTGGTAATTTCGGATGCTATTTTGGTAGAGTTTGGCTACGGAAAATTAATATAGTAGGTGTCAATAAGGGTGGAATGATTGAACTTTTATAATTTATGATGAGTGTTTTTATTTTAAAAACTAAAATGTATTCACTATTGGATAACCTTTATAACTAAAAATGACTCCAGAATTGATCAATAATAGTGTGAATTTTTTAAGGGGTTGATAAAAAAATTCCACCATATATAAGAGACACACTATATATGATGTTATTCCATATTCCTTATATTTTTTAAATTTCACCATTATTTTTTTACAGTGGTAAAATTTATATTTTTATTTAAAATGTCATTGATAAATTAAGAAGAAGATTAAAAAGATAATTATTAGATAATTTTGACCAATTGACTCTTGGTATGAAATCCAATTTCTAAAATAAAAATGATATATGTGTGTAAAATAAATTTGAATAAAAACACATACAATGTGCAAACATTATTTAAACATAATCAAAGCAATTAATTTATTCTGTTTCACCAATCATTAAGGTTGATATTAAATTTAATAATATTAGATAATATTTATAATTCTAATTACAAATATTGAATTCATGTTTCCAAATTATATTCAATGAAAATATAAAATTCAATTTAAAAATAACCCCACATACTAGACAATAAACCATGTTTTTAATGTGAAAATTGTCAAAAGTTTATAATGTCTTTATATCCACTTCCAAAATTAAAATTATAAAAATGACAAAAATTGTAATATTAGGTAAATTATTCAAAAAATAACACATTAAAACCAGTTTATAAGGTAATTTACCTTTGTAATTAATTTAAGTGAAAAAACAATTTTTAGATAATACTCTATATTTTACAAAATTTATCAAATATAAAACATTCCAGAAAAAAACAAATAAATTCACCCTAGGATAATGGTTCTATTATTTTTAAAATATTATATTTAATTAATGATGTAAATTTTATAGATGTTGATAAATATTGTTTTATTTTAAGTAGATTATGAAAAAGTGAAAACTAGTTTTTTAAAAAATACATTTTTACATGTAAAATTTGATTTATTATTATCTAAAATATATAGAGAAAAAAAGATTAATTATAACAAATTTATTTAATATATGATATATAATTTTCATTAAAATCATTTACCCAAGGTTATTTTCCTAATTTACATATATAAATCACACTCAATCACATAAAAATAACATATAAGAAAATGTTTTACTTTTATTTTTGAAAGAGTTATATTTTAAATTATAATTAATTATAAACCATAGAATTAAATGTATATACATGTAATTTTATTAATGACTTATTCATTCTTATTTATAACCACCATTCCAAAATCAAGGTAGAAACTATCAGGGAATAATATTTTAATTGTATGACACATATCAATTAATTTTGTTGTTTCTTCCCAATCATTATAACATTGGAATTTTCTGTAACACAATCAAAATATAATGTTTCATGTAAATAAATATAAAATAAAAGTTTCATTTAATGTCAAATATTGAATAAAAATTAATATACTTGAAAAATAAATATTCCAAACAATCTCAAGGAGTTACACAATTCCTTACCAACCACGTAAGCAAAATAATAATATAAAATGAATATAAATTTTCATGGATATGACATCAAATTATTAATTGGAAACTATTAAAACTAAAAATACATAATTTGTCTAATTCAATTTAGAAGGGTGTCCCATCATACACAAAACATAAAAAATAGAAAATATCAATAGGTGTGTTAAATCCCATGTCCAAACCCATAGTTGATCATGTAGGGTAGAGTGTCATATCATATCTGATATCAAACTTGAATCCCAAACATACCTTATTAGTAGGTGGAGTTTACATCATGAAATGTCCATTACCTACTCAATGAATTTATGGTCCATACATAACCCCTAACACATCAAAACTATATGCACATCTCAATCACAATGTTCACAATATATAATCCATCATCTATGGTATAGTAATGTCATTAATGAAAAATTACAATTCGTCCTATAGAGAATAACCATCTCACAAAAGGTTATACCTTCACATTGATGAAAAATAGTGTACTAATAAAGGGACCATACTTCACATATAACTTGGACTCGTTATAAAGGAATTATCACTAATATTATCTCACTCATGGTTAGGAATGAATTAATAAACATATCCCCACTCAAAATCATTAAATAAAAATTTACCAGAAAAAACAATAATTTCATCAACACTCATATGAATGAATAAAAAATGTAAACTTCCTGTCTCATAGTTCTATAACTAATAACCAGGGCAATAGTCCCTCAAAAAAGTCAATATACTTGGTTTATTTATACTAACATAAAAAATTAAATCATTCAATTACATTTTTATAGATCAAAAACAACATTGATACCAAAAAAGAGTCCACATAGGTCTTACATAGATAACATCAATCACAATGAAGCATGGATTAATAAAATTAAATCATTATTATCCATATCAATTGACAAAATAGCTTTGGAAAATATTTAATTAGAGATAAGTTCATAGATAAAAAATTAGACTTTTCACTTTGTATTTCCATTCAAAATGAATCCAATTTACTATTTTAATCCATTTTAAAATATATCACATGACATTTTACTGACCCAACATCAATTGAATGAAATAGTGTGTAACACTACATTATAAAACATCTTTATAATTTTGAATTTAAATTTCAAAACCCTTTAATCCAATTTCTAATTTCCCATGAAATATTATGTAGAAAAAAAATCCATTTATAAATTTATTTTTAAAAAAATATACATTTTATTTTGGAAATCTATATCACACCCAATATAAATATGAACATAGTCACTAAAAACAATTTTAATGTGTAACCAAAATTATATTATTTAATAATCAATGTGATTCATGTTGACCACTATAACCTAATGATCCTTAACAACCTTGTTGAAGAACCACAAACTCATGTATCATGCAATCATTTAACAATTATAATGAACACAAAAATATTATAAAACATTAATAAAGAGAAAAAATTTAATCCAAATCCAAATAACTAAATTATTCATCAAAATTTTATCTTGTGATTATATACACATCCATCATTTTCTTTATTAGCTATCTCAATACAAAAAAAAGAAATTAATTATTTAATCCATCACAACCAAAAACCAAAATAATTGTAAAATATTCTAAACATACCCTTGAAATATCCTGGGGAAAAATAAAAAAATGAGGTAAAACATAGTCATGAAAACCCCCAATCCTAATACATCTTGAAAAATCAATTATAAAATGGAATCAAAAGTGATTTTAACAAAAAAGTCAGATGAAATCATAATAAAACTCATCATGAATTTTATTTTAATGTATTTGTTGACCAAATAATTGATTTATTTATCTATGTACATCCATTAAAATCCCCAAAAAACGTATATATAACAATTATTTGTCCATGATTAAGAAAAATAATTATAACAAATACATATCTATATGACCAAAATCAGATAAAAATAAATGATAATGAAAATAGAGAAAAAGGGAGGGATCTTAGATAAATCGATAAAAATCACACATTAGTATACCATAACTATGTGATGAAAATGATGGGAATTTGAGAGAAAATGCTGTGTTCTCTTTATTAATTATAATATACATGATTTATGAAATGTGTTTCATTTATAAAAAATTATCCACGAAGAAGTTGTTGAATATATCATAAAAGGGGGATTGATGGAATTAGGAAAACCTGAATCATCCTATAAGAAGACGTAATAATACATAACATGATCATTTTATGGAGAAAACTCTTACACACAATTTAAATTTAATTTGGAAGTAAAACAATCACATAGATACCATATTCATGGAAGAAAATATCCAAACAAAAGGTCTTTAGGACATCATGAACTACAATTTCATGAATGGACTACTACAACAATTTTATGTTTCATGATCCCCTAACACTGATTCTAACATGTTCTTGAACCGTTAAGCTACTCAAATAATCCGATAATAAAAAAATGACATTTTATTTATTTCTAAGTATTCAGAGTCATAATCATTGATCTAGTTTCAAAAACAAATTCCTAAATAAAAAATTTCAATTTCCATTCTAAATTCAAAATCCATAATAATGGGATTCTTTAAAACATCCCACTACAAAAATTTTCATCACATATATGAAATTGTAGTATTTCATTATCATTCAAAAAACCCATGTTCATCCATTCTGAACAAACCCCTCATGACTCATCTATGCGTGGTGAAAAAACATTTTGTATTCAACTCCCACACAAAACCCTAGGAAAAACAATTTTTCTATGAAATAGTATTATATGATCATTATATCACATAAAATTTTTTATGTATTAAAATATTGATATATTGAGTCCCTATTTTTATTTTTTTATATAATGAAACTATAGTAATTAATCAACAAGAAATTTTTCATAAGATTCATTTGATTAACCCATCCTTACAACACCATCTTACCTCACCTACCACCCATAATGACATAATAAATACAGGAATCAGTGAATAACAAAAACACCTGACATGAGTTTTAACCGTAGTATATAGTGAAATTACATTGGTAGATACTAAATCGACCCATTCAACCATTACAGTATACCCTTGATCATAAAAATGAACCTTATTCGACTCACTCTTAGATCAAACAACCACTATCATGATCCCATTTCCAACAAACAGAAACTATCCAAGACTTCCCCCAAATCACCAAATTTATTATTCCCACACTCCTGTATATTACATTAGAGAAAAAATCTGACATAAAAAAAATAAAATATATATTATTATATTCTAATAAATTTATTGAAATAAATATCACCACATTTCATGCAAAATATTCTCGTACATTCTGAAACAAACTCCAAAACAACTATATAATTACAATTAAAAAAATTCAATATATTTCTATACCATTCCCAGCCATCAATAAAATACTAAGACACAAATTATTGACCCATATGTGATATAATTATAGTCCCCACAATAATATTATCCTAACATAAAACACTAAATGGTATATCCAATGAAATATTAAAAGATACCATTTGTTGTCCAAATAAAAAACAAAACAATCAAATCTCATGGCTCAGGGATACAAAAAATTAACATCCATGCCATATACATCAATAGGATTCTCTCTTGATTAATACATTTAATCCATAGTATATGCTATATCCATCATCGGGGTCACTTGTGACTAACCAGTGAGAGTACAATAAATGGGGTAACATTAACAGTTTTTACTCACTTATTCTCATCACATTCAATCCATACACACCTACTAAAAGAATATTATTTTCAAAATGATCTTGTAATAACGAAAAAATAAATTAATTTATATATTTTTTGTCACTCCTGAAAAAACAAAAAATACAACAATCCATATTTATATAAAAATTATTATTTATTTTAAAACTATTTTTAAAACAATTCACAATCAAAAAAATCATATTTTCGTTTCATAACATCCATTAGAAACAATGAAAATTCATGGAAAAAAATATTCCCCAAAATTTATATCCCGTATAGTAATATTATAAATAACCCATTTTATATTTAAAACTTTTTTGAATAAAAAATTTATAAATTATATCAGTTACATTTTTATAGAATCAAAAAATAATAATCCAATTCCTAATTTATGGAATGAAAATAAATTTTAAAATAAATAATACATATAAAACCATTTCATTCTCAGTAATAATTGACTTAGTATATTTAGCCATTATACATGTTTATTCTTAGAATACAAAAATCTAAAACAAATTCCTCTCTAGTGATTTACCTATCAAAATAACACGCCGTCACAAAATCAAATTACACTTAAGTAAATATAATAACTATTTATAATATATACATGATGCAAGGAATATAATATATGTTGAATAAATTAATAATGTATTCTAGTGTGGAATATATTTATAAAATACCAAATTTATGTCCATGTATTATTCCTTATATAGGAAATTATCATGATACCTGAAAAACAATATGTCTCTTGGGATCAACATAGGCTTCATCCCATGCACCATCTAACCCATATTGATATTTATAGTCCACCAAAATATCACTAATCCTAATATTCATAATCATGACACCAGAAAAATACGAGAAACATTTGATTAAAATAATTTAATGTTGTTTATGCATGTGTTCGATACACCTCCCATGTCTCATTATCTAAACTCCAATAGTAACTATACATCCCATTAAAATTATGTCCCTATTTCCCTTATAAAAAACCACATCCTAGATATCCTATGCGCCACCTAATTGAGGGATTCTATATAACCCCAAACAAACCTACCCATATACCCAATACCACCCATGGGTGCTCATGTAACATGATATTATATTTGAAACTATTTCCTCTAATACGATTCATTTATTTTATGATCAAATCCATAATAAATTTTCTGTGATCAATCAATATAATGAAAACAACAATTAGATTTGGTAGTAAATCAAGGATAAAAATAGTATCATCACAATCTAGAATAGAAATAAATAAATTTATAAATTATGATACATTAATGAATATAGTAGTGTCTGATAAACATGAAAAAGCATATACCATATATTTAAAACATATAATTGTACAATACATATTGGAAAATAATGGAAACAAAATGGGCTTGCCACTGACCTCCATAACCTTCTCCATGGACCATGAAATATTGAATGATCTTTTTCTATTAGTCTATTTGATTCATATTCATTGAGGGAAACCAAGATATACCACCCCTATATCTGAACCCATATCATTAATATGGGTAATGGTTGATTTTATTTAGAATGTAGGCATTCCCAATTCTTCAAATATTATGAGTCTTGTTGTGGTCAATTTTTTTCATGAAAAACATAGGAGAATCTTATTTCATTTCTTTGAAATATAATCATCAATAAAATTATCAATCAATACAAATAAGATATAAATGACTTTTTATCATGTAATTAATAGGCCCCCATAACACCAGACCATACCTCCTTCGGCAAAAACCAAATGAAATGGTGCCAAGTCATATAATAAACCTAATAAGTTTGGGTATGTTTTCTTACCATGACATATCCTATACCTAAAGATAAAAACTAGGATCATGCATCATCTTTAATATAATACCAAACTATTGAAATTTCATTATCAGTCACGGAAGGTTACCTGACAATCAAATCTCTACATTACCACTGATTGTAGTGTTAATCTATAACAAGAGAAAAATCACAACTTAGACACCATATCATTTAAAATGGTACTAGATTCTAATACCATTTTCTAGGTCTCATAATATAAATCAAAAAATTCCATAATTTCATTTTATCATGAAATCAAAAATCTATTATGGTTTTCTCATTATTCACATCCCAACTGTCACACACATGGAGATCCTAATATACACACATGATAGGTATATTATCTCATTGTTATTCCATTCATCACAACTCACTCATGGATTGTCCTGGTATAGTGGGCCACTACCCCACTATATTTTTTCCACTCACATATGGACACATTCAACCAACATTTATGTAAAAACATATGGCCCACAACCCACCTTAGATATCACCAACACATCCCCATATAGCGTTTTCCACAGTACCTAGAAAAACAAACATGGGAATCCACTATAGTACCTTGAACATCATACAATATCAAAGGGTTCCACAATATCCATATACATCAACATGTAATGTATGTACTAAATTTAGTTTCTATATATGTTTTACACACACAACATTCATCATCATAAAATAAGGTATATAATGAGTAGGAAAAACATGAAGTTCAATAGAAACATGTGATTTGGAAAACATGATTCAATTAGACTAAAATAATTATGGCGTTCCTCTCATGAAATCAAATATACACTAAGTTAATTATGATAAACTAACAAATTTTTAAAATTCATCATATATCGTCTAACAAATTCTCTGTATTTGAAAAAATACTTTCTAGGCCTTCTGTATAAAACTAGTTTACTCTTGGAAATTTGAATGAGAAAATAATTTTCAAAATCATGTATTTCATATGAAATTACAAATACTAAAAAACTAATTTTTATAACACATTTTTTAAAATAAAACTCATTTATTTTGGAAAATAAATTCACACCGGACAATAGATGATAGAGTGAGACACAAGTTGTCATCTGACTAGGGAAATGTCATAAAATATTATATCAAGCTATGTATCTCCTGTTTAATCTTAGGATAACATATGCCTATAAAATCCTTATGTATAACCCCATACTCAGGAATAATAATATCTTAAGATAAATTTGATGGATCCTAAATAAAATATATCCAATTAACTATGAGAATAAAAAAATAAAAGTCCAAAAAATTCTACTTATGATAAAAATTTAATCCCATGATAATAAGAATATCCACAGTGAACATGAGAACAAATATTGTCCATAAATATCATAAAATTATTTTGGAATGTAGCTAAAACAAAAAAATCAATATAATCATAATCAATGTCAGACTATTCGGGTATCATTATGATATTGAATCCACAAAAAAACATTTTTACCCCATTATAAGGATACACAGAAACCTAAAACAAGAATGATAACTATGTTATATATGGAATCAATAATTAATATAACAATTATTCATCAAAATACCTAAATAATATTAACATGGATAATATCATATGGATAATAATTATTAAAAACCTTATTTCATCATTCCTATACATCCTCCATCAGGTGAAGACAAAATTCATATCATGAATGATTATTTCAATTGTATCTATAAAAATAGTGCTCTTAAACCACTAACTGTCCCAACAAAATAAGATAAAAATGAAGGAGGAAAACCAAGGGAGGTTAATGGAGGGATATTACATTAAATACAAAAAAATTACACTTAAATAAACTATATTTAAATAAACTAAATAATGGTGAAGTTGAGTGGCAATGTGGGATATCCATATTCAATCATCAAATAAGAATGAGAGAATATGTGTTATTCTAAAAAATATACCCCTATTGAAAATACCAAAATTTCATAAATATGGGGATTCTATCATTGGTTATAGATATAAACAGAGTTGCATGTTGTTAATCACCCTCTTTGGGTAGAGACTTCCGACTACCACAAATAATTCAACGTTTAAACCCAAGATAATTCATTGAATACTTATAAATTGATATCCTAGCTACCAAATACCAAAAATCACAGCCTAGAAGACCCAGGAGTGGTAATTCAACACTTGAAGAACCTTTCATGCCTTGAATTAACTCCTTTTCAAATTCTCAACAACTCGAGGCAGCCACCAAATTTTCAACTACTTCTAAAACACATTAGGAATCCACAATTACACAAAAAATAGATTTTAATGGGTTGAAAATACATATAATCCACATATTAGTACATATTGGAATAATCTATCACACCTTTAAAAAAATCCTATCAAGAATTCAATACCTATAATGATATATGTCAATACAATTAAGATAACTCATGTCCCATATATATCTCATTAATTTTCTATATTTATCAAATAAAATTGATTTTTATATAGGAAACCACTTATTACATATTGTAAAACATTATATATGAGTTTCATATTAATTAAACCATGCAACACATAATTATGAAACCACAAAAATTGAATTGGTTAAAAATATTTTCACTCTATATCATTGAAAATTAAAAAAATATTAAAAACATTTGATAATGAGATTAAATCATGAAACCAAATTATATAATAATTGGACCTGAAGGATGTTCATGAGAAATGTTCTGTATGAGATATGTCATTTTATTATGGAGAATAAAACTAAATTTAGGTAATGTAAAAAAATTTAGAACTCATTTTTATAATTATCCTAAAAGGATATTTATTACATATTTATGGAAAATAATTCTTAGGATTTAAAACATAAAAAATTAACAATAAATAAATAAAAATAATGGATCATTTGAAACAAATAAAATTTTATTCAATTAATGTGGATTAGAAGATAAAATAAAATAAAAAATAATTAAAATAAATGAATTCTTACAATTTTAATAACATTTAATAAATAGACTATGAAGAAAGATTTTTACTAATACAATTCATAAATATATAAAAGTATTCATGAAGAAATATAAATTAAAATAAATATTTGGATTTATAAATAATTAAAAAAAATAATGTAATTAATAATAATGAAATTTAAGAGGGATATCTATTATAAAAGACAACAATTTTCTATACAACATCATGTATTTATGAAGAAAAAATACATAAAAGAATATGAATTTGATGTCAAAAATTAAATTCCATAGAAAAATGGGAAAAATGAAACATTAAGATTTATTGGGTTAGATGAAACCGAATAAAAAAAAGATATTTATGAATAACTATTATAATATAATGAAAGAAAGACGATTTAATAAAATCCCTTAAAAATATTTTCTTGTAATTGAATAAAAATAAAACGGATAAATGGCGAGTAATATGATGTCAAAGAATCATGTAAAAAACATGAATAATTTAAGAATAATAAAATATTGTTAATTTGTACGTATAAAATAATATATATAGTAAAATATCTTACATTAATCAAGGATTGTAATATGAGTCAAATAAACTTTATAATCATACTAATAATTTATGCCAGAATCATTTTGGATGTAGATAATAATAAAAATATAATTTCTCATAAAATAAAGAAAATTTAAAAAATTTAAATCATTAGACATGAAAAAGAAAAATAGAATAATTAGTTTCAATGGTAATTATTATTTCTCATTTCATTGAGATTATCTTATGAACAAATCACTTACCATGGATTCCTTATTTTTTGGACAAACTCTAAAATCATATATAGTTAACTAAATAAAATTAATAATATTTTTTATTATTTATTAATGTATACTACCATTTATAATAAGCGTATACATTAATTTAATACCCAATGATTAGTTATTTTTATTTAATATTCATAATAAGAAATTTTTTGTTTCTCTTATTTCAAACCAGTGATTATTATAATGTTTTTAGTAATAATTCCTTCTGTATGAGTTCATAATATCAAAAGTAGTAAATCCACAAGGATAAAATTTCCATACTTATTTATTTTTCTCTTGGTACATTCCATGAGAGATTTCGGTTTTTCTTCCAACATGAAATCTACGATGTTATTGTTTCTTTAATTTGTATGGATGGAAATTCAAACATTAACAAATTAAATTACTTTTAATTTTACATGTAACGAATAAATATATCATATTAGAATAAAATTTATTATATTGTATTTACTGTATATATTTTTTTTATTCATTAATTGTATAATAACTATATCATCGTTCATATGGGTGGTACAATTGACCAAAACAAAAATGATTTATAATGAAAATTAGAAAGAAATAATATTATAACACATTAACCGAGGAATAATAATGTTAATTGAATATAATTTTAGTTGGTAAAGTGGTTTACATATAGCAGGTGATAGAAAATAAATGAAATATATTAATGAGATTTTTTTAAAGGATGAAATCACTCCTTCAAATGGTGGCATTTCTATGAATGAAAGTCTTAGGCCTCCTTATGAAGAAAGAGTTGAGAAATGGGGAGAGAAATAAAAGTAATGGTATCAATAGTTTTTCAATGTGATAGTGTTTTTTGGGAGGGAGAGTGGAGAAATCCATTTATAAGTTAAAAGGGTGGGACAACTCATTTGAAACATACATGATGTGAATAATTTAAATGGAATTGCATTGGAGTTAGGTTTTTAATGTGAGAAAACTTTTTTCTAGGGTTTTAGATTGAATCATACTCCAAACAATGTTCTTCTAATAGGTGTTTATTTTATTTTTATTTTAAATAGTCAAATCCACATAAAGTTAAACTATTTTCCCCATATTTACTCATTTAATTTTTTAAAATTGTAATTATTTTTTAGTAAAAATAAATGATGACCATGTTGAATAATTTGGATTTTTTATTTTTTAATTATGAATCTATTTAATTAAATTATATTTGTTGTTATGATAAATGAAACATTTATAATAAAACATAAATTATATGCAAAATTATTATAGATAATTTTAATTTTAAATATTCTTTATTTTTATTTTTATTTTATAAAAATTCAGAATTTAATAATTTTTATTATATATATTTATATATATATATTAAATCTGATATAGAATTTATTATCCATTAGCTTCAAATATTTAGATTTAAAAATAGATTTGGAATAACACTTTTAGTCTTTCCCAGGTAAACTATATTTTACCTTAGAAACATAATTTATGACACAGAAATAAATTAACCTCATTAAAAATTATCAATTTATTGATTTCAAATAATAAATTAATATTATTGGATTCATTTTTTGAAAATTTTAAAAAGAAAATTATATAAAATGGAAAAATACATTTATGTTATTTAGTTAAGAAAATACATTTTTAAGTGCAAATGATTCAATTTTTATTCAATTAAATTTGAAAATATTTTTATTTTTATTAATATTAATATTTATATTATAATTTTTTAAAAAATTATAATTCTTTAATAGTTAACAATTTGGGTAAATAAGATAATGTTAGAAAATATTTATAAATATTCGATTTCCTTGAAAAAAATTAGAAATATATGATTATTTTAAAAAAAAAATTGACTAAATACAAATTTAGTAGAAATGACACAAATTCTATCAATATATATTTAATAAATAAATCAATAATTTTGTAATTAAATACATTAATTTAAAATAAATGCCAAAAAAATTGAAAATTTATAAAATCAAAAAAATATATAAATTTTTTAGTGATTTCTATTAATTATTAAAATTTACATAATAATACATTGAACATTCAACATTCATATGATTTTTTAGAGAAAATTTTGTAAAATATAAAACTGTTATAATCATATGTGGTAATTGAATGGACACAACTCCAAGTCTTAATTATTCTTGTGTTTTAAAACTAGAATTTGGGTTCATAAAATCTTTAGGATCTAATAAATAAAAATTATTGGAGAATTAGGTCATAACTGATATATTTAAAAATTATAATACAAATCGAATGATTCCAATTAGTAACCATTTTTTCTATACGATGTATTAAAATAAAACATGATTTATTTTCTTGAGAAATACTCAAAACATTCAAATTCAATTATTTTTTATTTTAACCATACATAAAATATGTTAAAATGAATTTAAATCTAGTTTGGGTGTAAATATCCCACTAAGGGATATAAGAATAAATAATTATTCAATTACGCCAAGAGTAATTATTATATTTCTCATTTTTCAAAATAATCTTGGGGGTCAATATAAACATTTTTATATTGATGAAATCAACTTTTATTCACATTGACTTCGATAATGAATCTCATAATAAATATTCAAGGAAAAATTTTACAATTATATAGGTTTTTTAGGAAATCATGATAAATTCATATTGAATTTTCAAAAAGATATACATTTCACACTTAAAAGGTAAAATTTAATTATTTTAACATAAAAATAATAACATACCTTGTTAATAAATGATATATTAATTTATAAAAATATTAAGCATAAATTAATCATATAGGAATCAGGGGGCATCATTTTATTGTCATAAATTGTTAAGGATTTTCCCTAAAAAATACACATGAATTTACTCTCGTATATACACATAAAATAATTGACATCATTATACATGGAGTATCAATCACATTTATATGTTGAATAACCATCACGGTCAACTTCAAAAATAAAAATACCCAATTCATTGGATGTATATTATGGAACCATCCCTTATTGGTTTATAGAAAACCAATCATCATAAAAAAATCATAGGAACCATAATATAAACACAAGAAGTGAATTCTTGAATTATAAAAACTATCGGTCAAGAATATCACTTCTTTAAAAAGAAAAAAACATAAAAATGAAAAAAAAATCTTTGAAAACAACCATTTAAAATTGAAAGGGAAGATTTGAAAAAATAATTCGTTTTGATTGTGGTGAAATTCTCTCATTCCTTATAAGATAATGAAACATTCCCTTTATAGATTTTTCATTGATGTATTATAGTACCACCATTGGGAAATGAAAAGAATAAACTTTTTAATCCTTTTTGTATGAAGTCATAAAATATAAAAATAACTATTATAAATCATATAAAAATAAAAAAGAGATTGAAATCAATTTTTGGAAGAAAATCATATGGATATGGAGGAAAAATATAGTTTTATGTGAATAATTAAAGATAATATTTTAAAATTAAGTCCCTTACCTCAATTTTGAAATGCCACATATGATTATTTTCATCATGAATAATATAATAATGTCATGTTTCTAATTTATTAATAATTTTTTTATTGGTATATTTATTATTACCACATTATATAAAACTATATATCCAATTATGTTCATGTCGGGCCTTTTGATGAGTTCAATACTAAAGTAAAAAATGAAATTTTTATATTGAATATGGTCAAAAATAATATTATTTTAATATATCAAGAATAATAATCACGAAATAATTATTATTTTAATACATATTTCATTCATTTATATTAAACCATAACATAAGTTTATGAAAAACTAGTCTACCTTACAATCATGAAAATGATAAGTCGTATGTAATGAGGAGTTTCATTTATATTTTTCAATTATCATTATGGAAAAAATTATATATGATTTTATCAATAAATAATTATCATAAAATCATATATGTTATATTAAATATTTATATTTACATATATATATCATCAATGTGATGTGGTCATGAAAAATTAATCATCACACACCATATATGTGGTAGTCCACAAGTGCACATGAATGGTGTTATCAATTTTTGTTGTCGTATGGAATTAATTTAATTAATATATTGAATTTTAATTATGGTAGATTTTTCCTTAATATCACATATAGAAATTAATTTAATTATTCTACCCAATTTTAAGAGGGAGTGTTAAAAATAAATTACACTGGTTCACGATGTAGAAGTCCGACATATATTCAAATGATGAGTTTTTTTTTCATTTGATATTAATAGAGATGTATATTAGTACTTAAATTAAAATGAAATCATATAAATATATTTATAATAATATAAATTAAAATTTTTATTTGTTGAAGAATATTTAAATGATGTGAATGAAATAACATAACTAAAACATGAAATTTCAAACTAATCTATTATTTGGAAAAACCTCATTTTATAAACCCATAAGACATATATTCTTTGTATTCATACTAAAAAAGAAACACATTAATGTGGGTAGATATTCTATGATTGGATTTGGTTTACTCTTCGTTGAGAAAAATGGTATTTTATGTGTGAATGATTTAGAAGAATATGTTCCCTTTCATAGGTGAGGGGAGTAGCACTCATGGAATTTCTGAAAATATTAAAATATAAAAAGGATATATTAAGAAACATTATTCCAAATGGATTGTTAATGTATAGGGGGATATGTTATATGTAAATTATAATCCCCATTTTTTCTTATTAAATTTTTTTACAATGTTTAAATATATTAAAAAAATATTAATCCATTAAAATATCATTGATGTCAATTTTGAAACTATTCATTTCTTTGAATTTATAAATATCAATATAACATGTAAAACAAGAACAATATATTTTATAATATCATAAAATATTCATAGTAATATATATAATTAATGGATAACCTTAAATATCTAAAATTATATTTATTGTAATATTGTTAATATTTTTTTATTTAATGAATAAGTTTTTCTTTAGCAGTGTGTAGATATTTAAGTTAATTTCTTCTCCTACAAAAATTAAAATAAAATTAATATTATAAAAGAACGTATTTCAAATTTTAAATAATTATTTATATTTCAACATATCCTCTCGATAAAACAGTATTCAAAATAGTACACATAATTGAAATTAGATTGTGATATGGTTTACCTTTCATCAAAGAAAATACTACAAAGATCATAATATTTTTTAAGTGGCCCCATACAAACATAAATTAAACACTATGAAGATTATGGTAATGATATAACCAAAAATAAGATTTTTCCATATGTATATTTCCTATAATGGTTGTTATAATTTTATTTATAACCTAAATTACCTAAATTACCATTTTTCATTGTATCCAAAATTATTGAAATTACTATTTTAATAAATTAAAAACTAAAGCGGTATATTTAGTAAAATTTTACCTACGGATTCAAAATATGTAATTTTCTTATAAAGTCAAATATATTCATTTTTTTGATTTAATTAAAATATTATCCTCAGAAACACAAAAATTAATATTATTTCATAAAAAATTGATTTTTCTATATAAAAGTATTTTATGATAAACAAATATATGGTTTTTTTAAGAACCATAATACTATTATTTTGGAAAAATTAATTAAAATTTAAAAACATTCCATCAAAAATAGACCGTGTACAAACAATCAAAACTATAGTTTTAATAAAAATCATTATTTTCCATTATCCATTGAATAATATTTATTTTCAGAAAAGTCATAAAAGTTCATCATAATATAATTTTTAGATGATAAATTCAAAAATGAAAATAATTTTATAATATAAGTTTTCTAAAATTTTAAAAAATTATTTATAATAATAATATAAAAACTAAATAGACATATTTTTAAAGAATGCATATTTTTATAAAAATAAAATAGCATTTTGAGAAATTAGAATCCATAATTAAAAATAATTAATTAATACATTTGATATGAGTAAGACAGTTATATATTTTTTAATGGAAATAATAATATTAATTATCATTAATTTAACTACTAATTGTTTACAATCATAATTAAATAATAATAATTCATTATTTATTTGAACTCTGTGTTATGTAATTTTTTCATGATTAGACATAGATTGTTATTTTTAAATATGATGGATGTTATATTCCAGATACCATTACTAAATTTAGATATCCCAATTTGAACTCCTGATAAGTGTATGTTTTTTGAATTTTCAATAAATCAATTTCTAAATTCCATGTCTTAAAATGAATTAATTAATATTAATATTTAAAATTGAGAAAAGTGAGGTCCAAAGGTAATATAGAAAATCTAATAATGACTTTAACTATTTAAAAATATTAGTTGGAAGTGAAACAATTGATATAGAAGAGAAATATAACTCTTAAGGATATTTAGAGAGTGATAGAGAACACGGTCACGTAAAATGTAAGTATAAAAAACATTGATATTAATGATAGGTTAAAGAACCATTTATTTCTCTCTAAACATATAAAATGCATATTTTTCTTATTCCATGATAATTTTCTATGATGTGAGTAATTTTATTCCAATATACACAACTAATATTTTCAAATATACTTTTAAGACACAAAAAATGTAATTGTTTAATCAATTTCCAATAGAATATAATATTTCCCTCTAAACTGTGTGTATTCAAGATTAATTTTTCATACCTGAACCACTAAACATATATTTTAATCTATTTCATAACAATCATTACAAAAAAAAATATTGATTATTCTTTTTTTAATTAAGGAAAACAAAAATTTTTAGCTCATTATAAGATGATTACCAAAACTAAAAGGCAATTATATTAATAAAACTACATTTATCTTGAAAATTAAAATAATAATACTGAATGTTCTATTTTTTCATTCAATAAATATTTATTATAAAAATTCTTTAGAAATATTCCATAATAATATAAAAATCCACAAAATAAATGTAATTTTATCACATAGTGTTTTATAAAAAAATATAATTCTCATCTCCAACTAACATGGAACATTCATAATATTGTATACCAATGATGTAATTTTCTAAGACACACAATCTGAAATATATACTAATCATTATTAGTAATTACAATGATCCACATAATTCCAGATTAGAAATATATGAACCTCTAAATGGAAAATTAAACTTTATTACTAATGTAAAATACCATGCTAATATATTTACCATAATCATGTAATGATCCATAATCATTATGGTGAACTTCATCTAATAAAAAATTAGTCACTTAATCAGCAAATTATTATCCATTAATAATAGTTTTATGTATGATAAAATATATGTTCCCATTTTATCATATTCTTTTTTTGTCGAATAAATTATCTAAGTAGAAAAAAAATTAAATGAGTGAATCATGTAGTCTAGTGTTATGCGATACATGTCTGTCATCTTTAGGTGGTTGGTTCAAACCTCATAACCTTTTCAGATATGATCTGTTTCCACCACACCTAAAATATATCTTTTTTATAAAAGTGTAATTATATAAATTATTTAAATTATATGAAATGTGATAAAGTAATAAAAATAACAATAATATAGTCCATATTAATGAAATTATTAATCCTAATTGGATATATCATACCCTTAAATTTTCATCTCAAAATTAAAAAATTGATAATTAACTCAATTATAAATTTCTCAAAAAGTATCAATATTTAATTTAAAATTTAAAAATACAGATCCTCAAAAGTGGTTTATAAAAAATTAAACACATGGTAAACCTGTAAATTATAATCCCATTATTATATCTATAAATATTGATATTACCTCACAAGAATATATCCTAATCTCAAATTTTTTCTTAACCCACCATTGAAACAAACTATAAGGACCCGGTTTTAAGAATAACTCATTCAAAAGTATTTGAACATGAAATCAATTTCATACTTTCCTAAGTAACATTTTGGTTGGTATTTTTTGATTATTTGGAATAAATCATATATATAAATCCATATCAAACAATTTGTAAGCTTCTGATAAATATCCATTTTTTCGAAAATTATTATTAAAAAACATAACATATTTTCATCAAAAATGATCAAAACATTACAGTTGAATTATTATTTTATATTTACCTTATATAAACCATGTGAATAAATTCATAATAATTTGGGTGAAAAAATACCTATAAGGGAAATTTTTAAATTGAATGATACTTGTATTCTATGAACATTTATAAAAAATTATCTTCTTCAAAATAATTTAAGGCTTATAATAATCATTTATGTAATAAAAAATCTCACTTTTTTTTCATAAATATATCCATTAAAAAATAAAATGAAATATGAAAAAGAGATATAAAATAAATATTATTTTTAAAACATGATAAACATAAAAACAAATACATTTGTACCACCTTATAATTTCAAACATTAACAAGTAACATATACATTCCCTTGAACAAAATCTTAATAAATTACCTAGTGAATTTTTTTTAAACATTGGAAACACAAATAACATATAAAAATATGGGTATCATTTTATCATCATACATAATTATGTTTTAACCCTCATTGCAAAAAAATAAATTTCCTCATGGATACACATTAAATAACACATGTTGGTATACTTGGAGAAACCATTATAGTTTAATTTGGAATAACCATCACAGTAAACATCAAACACAATCATACAAAACTAATTATATCAGTAAAAATTAAAAAATGTAATTATTTTCATAATGGAACCACCCATAATTATAAAAAAATCTAATTAACCATAACATTATCATAATATATGATATATTTCATAATAAAAAAATTCCCTTGATAAAATATTACTTGTTTAAGAAGAAAACTACACAGAATCCAAGGAGAGACATTTCATTGTAATTTACCATTTAAACATGTAATGGATGATTTAATGAAAAATCCTGTAATTATGTTATCTAAATTAACTCATGATTTATATGTCAAAAATCATTCATTTTATAACTGAGTTAAAAGTGAAAATGTATGAATTTTGAGAAATATAGAAATTATTAATTAAAAAAAAGATAAAAAATGTTAATAATCAATAAATAAAAAATAATTAAATAAAATTATTTTTCATATTTTTATAAAACAAAAAATATGTACATGGAAGAAAAATATAATTTTATGGGAGACATTAAATTTAGTTTTCTTAATAAAATTCCCCTTACCATGTGTATAGAACGCCATGTATGTTAATTTTCCTTCTAAATATTAAACCTATATTAATTTTATACTTTATTAATAATTTTAATGACATATATTATACATTTAATATTTCATATTTCTATATTATATAAAATTATAAATTCAGGTAAGTTCATGTATGATATTTTGTGGATATTAAGTAAATTTTTGCAAACATGATTTTTGTCATTTTGATGTAGTCAAAGATTATATTATCCCATAATATCAAGAATAATAATTATGAAATAATTATCATATAATTATATATCATTTATTGTTTTAAATTCAACCAATATATATTGTTATGTAATATGATCAACATTATAATCGTGTAGCTGGAATATCATACATATTCGTGTGTAATACTTTCATTTACTCAATGATCATTGTGGAAAGGAGGTAAATATTATTTTATCATTAAATAATTATAAAATTGTTATATATATCATAGTAATATTAAAAATATACTTATAAATATCATCCATTATATTTGGTGATGGAAAATTAATCAATCCCTTCATTGAGATAGTAAATCACACATATGCACGAATAATGTAATCATTTTTTTGTGCATGTAAACTTTAGAATATATGAGATAAATTTCCGTTTTAGGGTGATAAATATGTCATTTATATGATATATAAAAATTATTTCTGCGATTATAAATAGTATTTATATACGGTGACGGGAAATTAAATATATGGGATCGCAAGCCGGTAGTCCACTGTACACACACACATTGAATTAATTTAAAATTTATTTTAATTGGTTTTGGATATGGGTGATTACATTGTTGAAATAACATATAATTATGTGCAAGATACTAATTTATTTTTTTGAATGGTAGAATAATATTATATGGATTTTTAATAAGAATCAAAACTAAAGAGTGCAGTTGAAAATGATTCCCCTTGTTTAGAAAACCTATTTTTCTTAACACCTTATGACTAATATTTATGATACTATTCAGAAAAAAGGTCTCCAAAATGTTGATATATACTGAAAGAAAAGTATATTGGATGGTATTTTTTGAGCCTAATTATTTTGCGTGTTCTAATTATTTAGATAAAGAGGTTCCCTTTTATAGGAGAGGGGTTTGACACCCTTGGAATATCAAAAAATATTAAAATATAAAAATACTAATCTTGAGTTAAATGCTTCTAAAAATTATATAAGTTTATAGGGAATGACATTACAGACCATATAATATTTTATTTTATGTTATTTAATATATTTATGTTTTTAAATTAATTTAATAAAATCTCGATCCAATATAATATCATTATTATGAAGGTTGGTACTAATTATTACATTGAATTTATAAATATAAAAACATTTAAAATTCATAAAATCTATTTTATTAAGTCATAAAAATTTCATGGTGTTCTATATAGTTCTTTTATCTATTTTAATATTAATAACTATACTGATTATAATCATTTTAATATAATTTATTTTATCATTTCAGTAATTAAATCACTAAGGCATCATTGTTTTTGGTGCATTTGTTTGAATTATATAATTAAAAGAAATTAGAAATAAATATCAAAGAGAAATATATTTATATTATATTTAAAAATTATATTTATATTTAACCGTAAAAATTATATAACAACATATTATTAATTTTATATTTAATAAAAAAGATTGTAACATTTTCTCCATTATAGTAAATAAAATATTTTACATGTCTTAATCTAGTCTACATAGGCCAAAAGATGATTAATATGACTCGAGGATGATTATGATCAAGATATATTAATAAAATAAAATTTAGAAAATTGTATAGGTGGTTTAATGGTTCTTATAATTTTATTTGTAATCTAAATTCTTCGTTTTACCCTTTACTGTGGTAACGAGAATTAATAAAGTACTATAAAAATTCACCAAAAATAAATCAGATCTATATTATAAATTTCTACCCATTAATTATAAATATGAAATCAAATTTATTAAATAAAATTTCATAATTTTCATAATTTATTTTAATACAATTCTAGAATATTAACATGAAAAAAATATCTTTATAAAAATGTTATTTTTAAATATTAAATATTTTTATACAAAATTTAGCTGAAATTTAGTTTTAAAAATTATAATTGTATTTTTATATATCATAATGAACTAATGAAAATTTAAAACTGATCCCTAAGATAGTTTTACCTTATAAAAATAAAACATTTTATTCAATAAGAATTTGAATTTTTCACTATTACTTAAGGAATTAGTATTTTCCGAAAAATCAAAAAAAATCTAATATAATATTTACATGATGACTTTGAAGATTGAAAATTATTTTTTAAAATAAATATTTGGAAATTTCAATAATTTTATTATAATAATATCCCATAAAAATAAATGAAATTAGTTTTTGGATAAAATGTATTTTTTAAACATTAATTTGATTTTATTAAAAAATATTGTATTTTTTAAAAGGATTTAATTAACAGATTAGAAATGAGTATACCGATTATATATTTCAAAAAAAATTAATAGTATTCATTGCCTCTAATTTAATGAATATGTTATAAAGGTAACATTTAAATAAAAATATTTCATTGTTCATTTAAACACATTGTTGCTTATTTTGTATGCATGAGACAAATTTTCCCATTTTAAACAACAATAGATGTTACAGTAGTTAATCATGAAGTAATCACATAATGATTTCCCCAATAATGTAATTCTACCATATAGTATTTTAAACACACTTCTATTAAAGATCAACAAATGTTTGATATAGTAAAAATTTTAACGATTCTTCCACGTCATGATGCTCAGAAAAATGAAACTCATAGGGATGAATTAAACTATCTGATTCCATTTCATACCACAACTACATGGTTTTTAAATAGGGTTCGTCATTATTTTACACTAAAATTTAATTTTTATGTTACAAAATCATAATAACCCAAACAAATATATAACACCAACTATCATATGTAACGGTGAATGTTCATTTCTATATATACTAATATATGAATAACAAAAAATGTTTTATTAATTTAATATCCCTAAAATTTTCAATTATATATATAATAATTTCATTTACTTCCATTTTTTTAAATATGGTTATGATCTATATAAAAAAACATGAGGTCAATGATTTTTAAGTCTTGATAATATTATGTTCAGTTGAATTGAATCCACATTAAATTTACATAATAATGTTTAATTTTTTCTGCTCAATTTTTATTTAAAATTAATTTTAATATTTTTATCTCACAAATAGGTAGTTCAGATTTTTTAGATTTATGTTGACTTGGATACAATTTAATGAAAATTTTGTTTCTATCAATACATAATACAATATTATATACTTACATTGTTCTCTCGTTTCTATATAGGTACATGTAATGGTTTCATCATCCCTTTAGACATTTATCATCATGAACTAGAGCTCTATAATTCCATGCATCGAGGAACCTAATATATAATAGATATCTTCATGTAATCAAAGAACAAATGATTCCTGAAAACATTATACATCATTATACTACTATAATTTATTGAGAATGGTATGATATGTGCATTACCCATGAAATACATCATTAATAATATATATATATATATAATACATTCATCTCTCTAATAATATAATTACATTACTATTTCTGATAAACTGTGAAAATTTTCATGATTTTATCTATACCTTCATATCCTCCATTCATGTATCCTTTATATTTATTTGGATAGATAGTCTATATGGATTTATATAGAATATATTTCTACCATTACTTTAGAATTTCATGTTATATCAATTGAAAATACAAGATTACTAATTCCCATTCGATATTATTGTGTAAAGTGTAGCTTGATCCTTTCTACATCAATTATTAATAATATTTTTTACCTTCATATTGTGATAATGTATCGATCAATAATATTTATTGATCAAATCCTACTATATCTATCAATTCCTACTCCACTTATTTCCTATGTATATATACATTATTCTTTTCAGATAAGAATATATTTCATATTTTTCAAAAAAACATATAATGTTTCAGTATCGTCAATGAAAATATCATCGTACGTAGAAACAAATCGTGAACTGAGTATTTATTCTAAAAAATTATTAATTTATTGGAGTAATATGCATCTTCTTTGGAAATCAATGCAAGGATACACAAAAATCAACTCATTAATTAATTAAAATATTTTAAAAACCTTTCTCCCATCATGTGTGTCTTAACTAATGGTGTGGTAACCAACCATATCATTAGAACCACTATATTAAATTAACATTTCTATATTTATAGAAAAATTAATACGTTATGTTTTATCATGGTTAGTATATTTTAATGCCATGAAATATTTCTCATAAGGTGTCGATATTATACTTTAAATCCATGAAAACGTTTGAACTCTATTTAAATTATCTATAATGTAAATTATTAAATCACCTATATCTTTTAAAAAATTAATAACATTCAATTTATTTATATAAAAGGACATAAGAATGATAATATTATATTAAAAAATTCACACTATCAAAATGTTTCTTAATAGTTATACTTTCTCATGGTCAGGAGCCCAATCCTCAATTGGCCTTCATGACTTCAGTTGATAATAATATATATGATATTTCATTGAATAAATACTAAAATATATTGAGAGAGTTAACCACTACTGACTATATTAATCATTTCCCAGAAGATAATATGATCTTTTCTATGTTTACATTTCATAAATACTAATATATTTTTTCAATATATTATAAAAAATATTCCTCTTTTAACATCACGTATTTTCACCATAAGTTGATGATATCAAAATCAATGGTCATTAAATGAGATGGTTGGCATATATTATAACATATTATTATGTAATAAATACAATAGAGGATAAGAATTATTGATCAGTGATACTGTATTGATCCTAATAATGAATGTTGAGACATGTAGATCAATCGTTCATCTCAATTAAGTTGACCATTGCACCACTTATAGAATCATATGGGTGTAAAAATCACTTTTATATATTATATATTAATCTATTCTAAAATTCCTATTATAAATTTTCTTAAATTTTAAACTGATACATTGATAATACAATTTCTTGGATTTAGTTTTTTTTTTGAAAAAACACGTGATTTGAGGGAAGAAAAAAACAATGTTTTGGGAATCATAATTGAATAATTTAAGAATTGTTCTATCTTATATATGTACTATTTCAAAACTCATTTTTTTTAATTTCCAATAATTATTTGTTATTAACTACAATAATAGATGAAAATTACATTTGGATTTTATGGCAATCCATTCATTAATTTGTTATCATAACTGTATTTTTGTAAGAAAATGTTTTTTTCCATTCATAAAATTTAATTATGTTCCCTATTTTGATATAGAAAATATATTTTCTTGATCACAGCACAATTCTCTAGTCGGAGAATAATAATATTTGATGAAATTATATTCCCATACTCATTTATAGAATTAGAGTTCATATCATGGGAAAAAATAATAATATATCTTGTTATTCTCATATATAATACAATATTTAATTAATTTTAATATGATTTTAAAGAAATTAAGACTTTTCATTATGAAATTGAATTTAAAGATCAGTGATCAAATATGATGATTCCTAAATTTAGTGTACCCATAACCACGCCAATTTAATTTTTATTACATTCATCCATTACAAAAATAACAACAATTATCATATATATTAATAAATAACAATCAAATTAAATATTATTATGTAATGGAAATTTCTTAATGAATCTCCCATTTGAACTTTTGATATTTTGGGTTCCTCATGTATCAAATTTGGTTCTTCATAGGAATTTGTTGGTTCGATGCAATTATTTGTAATATCATATTCTTGGAAAATAACTCATACCCAATATATGACCATGTGATGTTACTTGATCCCAAAATACATGCATATTGCATCATCTTATCATAATATTCATTAAATTTAACAATAAATCACGAAGTAGAACCGAAATTTTTCTTGTATTTTTATATTAGATACGTAGCCTGCTTATATTCCAATATCTATGTCATATACCTCACATACTATTTTTACATAATACCCTAAATACATGTCATTTTAAATATTATAAATTATATTAAAAACTATATGAACATAAGAAAAGTTGATTTAAGATAATTAATAAGGATAGAAAAGAGAATAAATTAAAAAATCATTAGTGATCATCAAATAAACATGTGGGTATGTGAACATAAATAGGATAACGTATATATTAGATGGAAATAATACCCAATAACTCATTCATAAAAAAATTTCATTGAATAAGGACATTATACTAATAAAATACATGACAATTAATGGTGTGTACATATGATTCCAAAAACTAGATCCATGAAATGATATCATAAGAATAATAATTTTATATACACAAATTCTATAAAAATACCCTAGGTTAAAGATTATTTCAAATAACATAATCTCACAGTGCACAAAGTAAATTAGGAGAACACATTATATCATTCATCCATTAAATGTAACGTCATAATATATAATTATTTATCCAATGAATTCTATGTATATAAAATTTTGAGATATCTATTCACCTATTAGATATAATCCCTCAAGTGTCTATGTTTACTCTTTATTCGTGTTGACCTCAAGAGATAATGATTATTCAAATTAATTAGAGTTTATTATAATTCTTTAACCAATAACCTCATAATTAAAATAAAATTATATTCTTCCCCCATTATCATGGAAATATTATAAAATTTTTCATAGATTAATTATCCTAAAAAAATATTTCCTTAAAATTACTTATGTAATTTTCATTAGATATATAGATAATTGATAATGTTTGCATCACTATTTAATATGACCAGTGAAGAATGAATACATTAATTGATATTTTTATAGTCAAAATTAAATTTTATGAAATTTTTCAATTACCCTAAAATAAATTAACACATTAAAAATATATTTTATATGATATTTTTTTAAAAAAAATGGTACTTTATATATACATTAGAATGTAAATTTAAATTATAAACAATGAATTATTAGAGATGAATACACATAAAAATAGTTAATGATGGGTGAAAATTGTATTAGTATATATAAAATATAAATTATATATTAATATCACACATTTATAATGATTTTCAATTTTTGCAGACAATGACTAAACAAAATATGATAAAATGAAATTTATTATTAAAAATAAAAACTTCTATAAAAGGGGTCTCTAAAATCAATGAATTGGAGGTAATTATATGTATAAGGTAATAAATAAAATATATTTAACATATCATGATCCTTTAATGGTTATGAATTACCTATGGAAGTTTGTATTTAAAATTATTAGATGGATCATATATTAACATATCATTTAAAATTGAACTATGCGGGTTTGAAACCCAAATTTATATCATTTCACACATTCAGTTGCAGTTAAAGAGTATCAGTGTCTATCATCCTTACCTCGAAATCCCCCAATACTATAGATCAAAGTCCCCATCATCATATCCCTAGAATTCTGTGATATATACAATGATTTGACATAAAAAATTGTTTTAATGAAAAACCCATCCCACAGGTTCCTTAGAATGATAACTCTAAAATGTATTACAAAAACTATAAACAAGAAGTTCACAATAATAAATCATTATAATACAAGAGTTGTAAAATTTATCATATCTGAACTCTTCAAATGACAGACTATTTATAATAGAATCTCCAAGAGTAATATTTATGAGTTAGTTTCAATGGATCTAATGGAAAGCACTTCACAGGTCATCTCTAAGTGAATAACCAGCGTAAACTTGTTTAACCCCATTCCAATTCTAAATTATGTTCCATAAAATAGTAATAATTTCTAAATATTTTGATTGTAAACATAGTCTATTCATATAGACTACTACATAATATTTCAATATTATAAAACTTCTCAGGATCTGTCTAATGCATCGATACGATTATCATTTTCATTTTCATTCCTTTTGTCATCATGGTAGTAAAGAAAAGATTCAAGCATCTGGTCGGAAGAAATATATTTCAGATTAGTGTAACACATCCTTAATAGGATGGATCATATATAATACTAATAGAAATATATTCATAATACAATGGAGTTATTTCTATGTTCTGTAAAAATTAATTTATCATCAACAAAATACTAAAAAACATAGAATGTAAAAATATCATAAACATATTTTTATTAATATGTTTTTGATTGATAAATATAATGGTGTTGTAAAGTAATAAATAAAACATCTTGCTGAGAACTCATAATAATATTTAATTTTATATAATTACAAAATTTAAAAATAGAAGCATAAAAACTATAGATAACTCTTTTATTTTAATCCTAAAACACATGTTTATTTCATAATTTTTAGCCTATTATGTTGATTCTAAATCACACAAACTCCCTTCCAAAAAATAATTTGATTCTTTGATATTATTATTGTTCCTCTTATATTTATCAACATTTTTCTTATTTAATTTTATCTTAGGAAAGAAAAACTTAAAATTATTGTTCATTTACATTTATAATGTATTTTTATATATGTAGCATCATACTTTGTCCAATAATGTCTCCAATAGCCTATCATATAAAATTTTCATTTTATCTTGGTTTACTAATGAAAATACTCCTATTAAAGAACATTATTAATATTAAGGTAATCAGAAATGATATTTTACTTTGTTTTTAAGAATTTTTATTAATGGATATATGTGTTATTAATGGTTCATCATATTCCTCTTTGTTTACCTTGAGTTCCTCCTCATTAAAAATAATATTTCCCACTGTATCCATAAAAGATAATTTTATAACATCACATGACTCTCATATTGAGATTTAGGTTCCTCTCAATCAATCTGGTAGAGGTCTCAATAGGTACAACACTTAATCATTATCATATATATAATTCCCAAATGAACTCAATGTATTCATGGACTCATTGAATATGAGATACTAATCATAAATAGGTTCATCAAGTTTCATTATAATATAATAATATTTAATAGTACAAGTATTTATGTTAATTTCATTGACTTTAGATTTTCCATCATGAGAAATAGAAAACTAATTCAAAATTTTAAAAGTATTAGTACACATAGATTTTTTATTAAACCCATCATCTAATAAAGAAAAATATTAAACATTCATGGATTTATAATTTTCATAATAAAATTATGTAGTAGGATCACTCCATGTATCTCCATACATTTTAGGTAACTCATATTAATCTTCAATGATAGTCATAATTTAAAAACCCATTTTTTAAAGATGCATTTTCATTTTTAATTATCCATTATGCATTGATTGTGCCATCATAATTAAGAGGTATTTTTTAGAAGATCTAAATTTTCTATTATCCATAGAGAATTAAATATAGAAATATTATAAATTTATGATCTCCAAAACATAAATAATGATTGTGGTAATGAAATTTCCAAATCCTTAATTTCAATTTTTTCTGGGTGAGTAATATAATATGTGATTGAGTTGAGTTCACAATAAATATTTCTATTAAATAAATTAATACAATATTCACCAAATTAAATACAAATTTCTAGTTAACTAACAAATAGAATAATATATATTTGATAATTCAAAAAACTTCTCAATCCTTGATTATGTATCAGATAAATAAATATTTGAAATGAATTTAAATTTTGATTCCAATTTACTTGATCATGTCGTTTAAATATACACATGAAAATAATAAATATAAAATTAAATGTTTTCTAGTAGATTGAAATAATATATTTAGTTTAAATTTGAAATAATGAAATAAAAAAAAATGATAACACACTTCAGAATGAAACAAGGGTTCACTCTCAAGTAATGACATAGGCCCCCCCACAAGAAAACCAACTACTGTAAGAATAATACTCTTACTATAATAAGATACACAACCTAGATTTGGTGTTATGAACAATATAATATAATTTTTCTAGGTGTAATTACTCTATCATTGTTAAACATGTGATGAAAATATATATAGGCCATGTCGTACCTTTTCAATTATTTCCAAGGTTATTTATAAAAGTAAATTTGAGATTGTGTCTAACATTATCTAGTAATAGGTTATGAGAATGTGTGTAAATATAAATACAGTATGCAACATATTACTTAAATGTAATGAATAAAATAAAATGTAAAACAAAGTATACATGAGAAAATTTTTTCCTCATTTTTCGATGATTCATGAGATGGTTGACTCTCTTTGTGTTTATCTTATTTAGGTGTTTAAATAAAATTCTATGAATATTTAAGAATAAAAAGTATTATTTAGATTTTTTTTATTTTTGTATATGCTATAATAAGAAACAATAGAGGTCTCTTAATTCACTACATAACATATTCATCGTAATTTATGTATTCAACACATTCATGGTCGAATGTGTCTGTATATATTCCACTAGAAAAAATGGAAACCCCTATATCGCATGTGGGATATATTCAGAAAAAAATAGCTCTTCATGTCAAATTATCCATTGATGATTATTTATAATGATATCATGAAGTATAATACTAAGAATAAAAATAATAAACCATCAAAATTAAATTCAAGGCATAACTAGAGAGGTTTATGAAGAATCATTTATAAAACATTATGAGAATTTTTTCACTAAATCCCATAAACAAGTCCTTAATGACATTAAATTCAATAGAAATATAGAACAAAAAAACTAATATTGAAGGTTTCACATCAATGAAGGTATCGTAGACCAATGGTAGTATAAGGAAACAGTTTAAAAACCTTGTAATGTCACATATCTAGTGGTCTTACATATTTTGGTATCATAGTTTATCTAATTGTTTCAGATGTATGGTGGTAGTACAAGTCTTAGGGTATCATTTCTTATGGTATAATTTATGGTGGTGGAATTCCTAGAGGTAAATTTAAAGATATGGAATTTACCATGAATTTTTTTTAAATAAATCGGAATTTTACGAGTCTGTGAAAATTGATGGCACGTGATTCCGAGGCCCGGTGTGCCCGGAATCAATTTCTGATGTTTTGTTCAGGTAGGTCCAGTAAACGTACGAGTGTGTTTTTTAAACGTTTGAAGCGATGATCGGAATTGAAATCTAAGGGCACCTTTGAACTTGTAGCACCGATATTCTCTTAAGAATACTTTCTCCTCGATGGCAGTGGGTTGAGAATAAAAGATAGTTTTTGAGTTATATGAGGAAATAAAAAAATAAAATAATCTTCACTTTATTTTATTTTATTTTTGAGCCACCATGTGAATGTTGGAGGTGGGGTCCACTAGAACTAAACCGCCTTGTGGGTGTTGAAATGTGGGGACCACCCGACCATAACCTTCCATGAGAGGTTATGATGGTGGGGCCCACCTGAAACTTACCTCCAAAGAGAGGTTACAGTGTGGGGACCACCAAGGACTAAACCCCCCAATTAAATGAGGAAACCACTCAACTCCCTCATAAATGAGGGTGTGCCTCTTGACCTCCTCTTCCCATTTAATGCTTCCACCACCTACCTTCTTATGAGTTACAACTCCACTATTTTAATTATGAAAAATACTCCCCATTAATTTATTTAGCCAACGATTTCAAAAAAAAATTATCCCATTTGAATATTATGCCAAAAATTTAATAGGATATCTTAATCTATTATTTTTGGATTAGAATATTCATCTTGGGGGAACTTGGGAGAGGAATACATAGGGAGAAATCTCTCTAATGAAAAACATTCTCCCAATGAAGAACGACTTCGACTTTCTTCCTCAGAACCACCTTCGATGCAGGACATGCTTGTCTACAATGAATCGACGTTCACTTTTTCATGCCAACATCGACAAACAAATAAAAAAGGTATTGAATTTATTTTAATATGATATTATTCCTTTATTTTTTCCCTTCTAAAGAAATTAATCGGTGTGGATGTTTTTCCTTGCGGGTTGGGAATTATTTTTGTGGGAAGATGTGGGGTGTTGATAGACATTTATTTTTCTATATTATTCTTTGTAATTCATTTAAATACAAGAGATATTTAACCACTTGTTACTAACCTAAATGTGGAGGGTGCGGGCAAAACCAACATGGCCCGACCCCTCCACTATTCTTTTTTATGATGTTTTTCAGAATGGAAATGAGGCTACAAGATGACAAATGTTACACAGGCAATGACCGCGCTACTCGTGGCCTCCTCGACCGACGCCGCCCACAGGTCTCAACCCCTGCCGGCCGAACTAGCCTATAAGATCCCAAATCTTACTTTCAGGTATACTTTTCCTTTTTGGGTCGTTTTTTAGAAAAATAAGAAATTCTGGAAATTTTTGAAGTACGCACCGTGTACATTATGAGTACACACTGTGTACATCCTTGTCACAGGAGACCGTGTGCAGGCCGTGTTCGGGCCACCCACATGGTCATGTGGGGGTGACATAGTGGCTGCCTAAAGCGGAGTTCGGAAAAGGCGATTACATGCAGTGTACTCCAAAATTACACGTCGTGTATTTTGTTTTTTGATTTTCATTAAACATATCGGGGTCCCGTCTAACCCCCCAAAGTGTCTTCTTCTAGGTCTTGTTTGGCCTACAAAAACCGTACGGTGCCTTAACTTCTCCGAGCCCCCAAGTCTTCATATGTTCTCCAAATCAACAGTCATCCATTGTGCTGGAACCGCAGCGGTATACTCTTTCTTCTTCATGAGTATTGTTCCATGTTTCCTCCTCTTTCTCATGTTATCATGGGTTTATAATTTTAGATGTTTTTTGTAGATCTAGGGTTTTCTAATGTTATTCAATCTTAGATGTTCGTGTATAGCGTTCTCGTAATTCCAAGGTAGTTGTTTTGTGTCTTTCCATAGAAAGTCTTTGAGTATTATGGGCAATTGCGCCCAATACCCTTGAATGAGGTATTGTGCATTTACCGTTTTTCTCCTATGCTTTGACTTCCATGCTTGTATGCTGTGTAGAGGTTATTTGGTTATAAATAGGGTTAGATGGCTATGACTTGGATGTTTTTCCCAAGATTTATCCTGTTTTCGACCATTGGTCCTGTTTTTCCTATTTAATTTTTACCTAATTTCCATGCGTTGTGGTCGAAGAATGGAGTTTTGTTTTCTTACATTCTTGAGATGTTGTAGACTAGTTATCCAAGTAGTTTTATAGTTTTACTTTGGCCATATATCATTACTATGTGTTGACTTACACGGGGTCGTGACAACCTATTGTTGTAGTCTAAAAGGGAATAGACTGAGTGTGCTTTCTTAGAGGGTCTTTGGACATTATAGAATATATGGGGATAGACCGAGTGTGCTTATTCAAAGAGTCTTTGAGATTTATAGACTATATGGGGATAGTCCGAGTGAGCTTCCTCAAAGAGTCTTTATTTTACTTTGAATTACCTTGAACCACTCCAGGATATAAGGGGAATTAACTGGGTGAGCTTCCTTAGAAATTCTATGAACAACCTGGGGCTATAAGAGGAATTGACTGGTTGAGCTTCCTTAGAGAGTCTCTTGACCTTCGGGATATAAGGGTAACTGAACTTGTGTGCTTCCTCTGAGAGTCCTTGACTACCTTAGACTATAAGGTGAATTGACCATGAGTGCTTCCTCAGAGAGTCTTTATGAATTCTTATAACATAACCAGATGGGTTAGGCTATGTTTACTTCCCATAGGGTTGCTTGTACTTGTTTGGAATGACCATAGGGGGTGGATGTGGGTACATCCCAGAGGGTTACCTATTTGTGTTAGCTATTGATTGACATTTAACTGTGGACTGTTTATTGTTGAGTACATTCTTGTTTACTATTTTCTGTACTTTTATCTGCAATATATTCACTATCTATTAGTCACAGATCATCAGGTGGTTGCCTACTAGGATTTAGAGTAACACCCTATTTGGGCCATGATTTTGGTCCCAACCGGATTATAATAATGGAGGTATAGATAAGGGGACATGCCCTTCTACTTTAGGTACATGACTTTCTATGGAGCTAGAGAGCATGGGACCAAGCATTGGCTTGTGGTGATGAGGAGCTGTTTATCTGTTTCTTTTGTACTTTGGATTAGTATTGTTTTCTAGTCTAGCTTTTTGATCTATTTGGTTGCTTTTCTAGACATATGTAACATGCATCATTTAAATACATATAAATATATGTGTGTGTGTGTTTGTTCTACATTTGTTTCTTACTTTTAGCCTTCCACTGATTGATTATGTATGGATTATTACTACTTCTACTATTGTATCATATTTCTCTTTCGTTGTGTACTCTATCAATGAGGGTATAGATTCCCCACTATCACACTCTAGACCCTCACTACTAGTCGGCAGCCTCTGGCATTTGAGGAAATGATCGTGATGACATGTGATCAACTGGGTATGGGGCGCCTCAATGTGGATTCTAGAACTAGGACTTTATAAAGATGTATTAGAGAGCATTCTTTTCTCTTGATTTATAGTTTGGAGCCTATAGTTAGTGATAGGACGGAATAGGTACTTGGTAATAAGTTGTGCCCAGGAGTAGCTATCCCATGTATAGGGAAAATCCAATTTACCCTATTAATTCAATTTTCTAATTTTTTTTATTTCATAGTTGATTTATTTTCACCGTTTGGTGACTCAAATGCTTTGAGCTATTAATGTGGACATTATTGGGGATCTATTTCTTTCACAACCCATTGAGATGAGGGTATTCCATCTCATGCATCATATAGGAACATTCTAGAGATCACATGTCATACATTCTTTCCATGCCATTTAGGGTGAATTAGAAATTTCATGATATCGTGATAGATGTTGTGTAGAATATGCATGCTTTTGTGATAGATGACTTGATAGAATACTGTCATTGATAAGTATTTCTCTGTGTATGGATTTGATTGTATAAACGCTAAATTTTGGTTCTGGAGGTGTTATAGTCCCTCTTGAATTGGAAATTGGTGGATCATTGACTTGTTTTCCTTGTATATGTCATGTATAAGATGCCAAACTTTGATTCACAGGGATTATGGTCCCTCATAGATCTGAATTTGGAACCTTAACGCATGTTTTCTATGTTTTCTGGGCATCAGAGTAGTTTCTGAGGCTACTGTTTTGAAAACCCCAGGGTACACGGCGTGAACTTTATTAATACACTACGTGTAGTCTATAACCGTGTCACTGACTGTGTGAGCAGGGACCTGGGGTTGTGAAAAAATTTTCTGGAACACACCATGTATATGATGTACATTCCATGTTGTAGTGACCATGTGTCTACCCGTGTCACTAACGACACAAATGAGGTAACGTTGAGATATACACACTGTGTCAGGCTTGAACATGTCGTGTCGTATAACATATGTATCCGGCCTTGTAACGAACAACACGAATGGATAAACCTTAAGCTTATACACACTGTTTCAACTTTGAACAAGCTATGTAGTCTAACCTAGGTACTTGGCCATGACACGAACAACACGAGTTAGTGTTATCCTTTTTTGTAGATGTCGTGTCCAACTAGAGCACACCTTGTAGAGTGAAAAATGTAGCTGGTTGTGTAACTAACAAAACGGGTTGTTGAAACATGTCTAGTACACGCAGTGTCAATTATGAACAAGTCATGCAGTCTAGGATTAAGAGGACCATGTGGGATAGCCATGTTAGGAGACTCGGGCAGGGGAATAGAGTTCATGTATACACTGTGTTTAGTGACAACACACCATGTGGTTGGGGTGTTACACGACCAGTTGTGGCATAAGAACATACCCATGTGAATGTCTTAAGAGAACATGTCATGCAGTGTTTATACAAGCCATGTATTCATGTTTTGTAAAAAATGAATGTTTTCTTCTCCTATTCCCTTCTTATACTCCTATTTTTTCAGTCCGTGATAATCCTGATCTAAGGTGGGCATTTGACCTTGCAGAGTCATGCCACTGAGATGTCCTCCTATTGTTCACCAGTTATCAGACGGTGATCAGACGCCTGATATGTCTGATTAGGGTCTTCCAGTTGATCCTCCTGTCATGCCAGTCTTGGCACCAGTCGTTATACTTGAAGAAGGAGTTGATGCTCAGTTCAGAGAGGGATTAATGAGGATGATTCATACTTCTTAGGGAGTACCTTCTCCTACCCCGTTGAAGGACGAATTGACGTGGGCCATTCAACAGCAGCATCCTCCTACTTTCTCTGGGGATGGAGGACCCCAGGCTGCAGATTCATGGCTAGAGGCCTTGCTGACAATTTATTAGCATTTTGATATATTTCTAGAGAATAGGTTGCATCTTTCTACCTATATGCTTCGAGAATCCTCCAAGAGGTGGTGGGAGGTGATCTCTCAGTCAGGATTCTAGTAGATTATGACTTGGGATGAGCTTCGGCGCATCATCTACAATTAATTCTACACGGAGACCTTGAGAGTTGATCGATCCCAGGAGTTTATGAGTATGGATTAGGGTACTCTTTCTGTTATGGAGTATATGTCTCCCTTTACTGAGCAGCAGCGTTTTACGACTATTCTAAGAGGCAATGAGTTGTCCCTTGAGCGGAAGATCGTGGATGGTCTAAGTCATGACATTCAATCGCAGGTGATCATATTCAAGTTGACTTTGATATCCTCTGTCATCAAATAGGCGCTGATCACTGAGTGAAATCTGAGGGATTCTGGAGTAGTGAGCTAAGGCAGTTCGACATCATGGGTTAGTGTTCCTCCTTCTCATAGTAGGAAGCGCTGGAGGGAGTCTATTCGAGGAAATCAAATTAGGAGGGATGTATCTTCCGGTAGCCAGTTGGTGTGCTACCAGGGCTGGAGGAGCGGACATACTTGGCCTTTGTGCTAGAGAGACCTGGCGGAGTGCTGATCTTGCAGCAAGATAGGCCATCTCCAGCATTTCTGTCTGATCTTTTCACTAGCAGCGGGTGATTTGGGTTCTTATATGACCTCACATTCAGGAGCTGTATCAGCAGTTTCTCACCAGTCTGGGAAATGGAGTTCTTCCAGCCATTCAGGCCGAGGTAGAGGTTGCGGCCGTGGTGTTCAGTCACCATGTTATCAATGACAGCAGAGTGGATCAGCTCAGAGTGGTCAAGCAGGGTCACTGGGTTGTGGAGCATTCCAGGCCTTTATAGTTGAGCAGACCCAATAGGAGAAGGTTCTTGACCCCTCTACAGTTTGAGGTACGATCCTAGTTGGCTCATTTTTATCTCCAACACTTTTGGATGTAGAGGCTTCCCATAGCATTATATCTGTTGTTGTGGAGATTCCAAGTCTCTGAATATTTTCGTCTGCCTATATCTTGCACCGTTGGGGACTAGGACGACTATTTTATTTCAGTGCATGGAGTTCCCTCTAGAGGTTGGCGGGTTTCAATTTTTATGGCACCTCTGTGTCCTGGAGATGACAGGCTATTATTTCATTCTTGGGATGGACTGGCTAGTTCCCTTCCAAGTAGATTTTTATTTCTATCGTCTCAGGGTAAGTATCATATCACCATAGGGTGGATCTTTTCTTCATAAGGGAGAATGGGATGTCCAGGAAAACAGAGCGGGTCCCGAGCATCATGGGTTAGAAGGATTTACAGCCCAGATTTCCAGTCTATATCTGGATGACCAGGGGTCTTCTTAGTATGAATTTCCTCCAGTGGTTGATCATTTCAGGGAAGTCTTTCCAAAATACTTTTCATGTTTTTCTCTGGAGTGAGAGGTTGGTTTTTTGATTGAGCTTGTGAAAGGATTGGAACTGGTGTCCATTCCTCCTTATGGGATGGCTACACCTATGTCGTAGGAGCTCAAGAAGCAGTTGGAGGAATTTTAGGAAAAGGTTTTCATCTGACCCAGCACTTCTCCTTGGGGTTCGCCTATCCTGTTTGAGAAGAATAAAGATGTAACCCTCATGCATTGTGTGGATTATCGGAAGCTGAACTAGTTGACAGTCAAGAACTGATATACCTTACCTTAGATTGGGGATCTCTTTGATCAGCTTCGAGAGGCATGTGTGTTTTCGAAGATTTACTTGATGTTCGGTTATCATCAGTTAAACGTTATACCGTCTGATATACCTCTTACAACATTCCAGAGCAGGTATGGTCTATACGAGTATATGGTTATGTCGTTTAATCTAACGAACACGCCTGCAAATTTCTTGGCACTGATGAACTGAGTGTTCCATCCATAGATGGATTCCTTCATGGTTGTTTTAGTGGACGATATCTTGGTGCACTATCACAATCGACATGAACATGCCACACATCTTGAGATCGATCTGAGTACACTAAGAAAGCATCAGTTCTATGCTACGCTCTCAAAATTCCACTTTTGGATAGACGAGATTCACTTTTTGGGTCATGATATCTCAGTAATATGAGTACCAGTAGACCCAGATAAAGTGAGAGAGGTAGATTCCTGGGAAAATCAGAAGAATTTATTTTGGGTACAAAGTTTTCTACGGACGGCAGGTTACTATAGACACAACATACAAGACTTTTCACGCTTAGCAGCATCGCTGACGGGCCTGACTTATAAAGGTGTGAAGTTCTTATTGTCAGATTCTTATGAGTCAGCCCTTCATGAGCTGAAAGAGAGGCGGACTTAGGCACCGATACTAGTCTTGTCCAAGCCAGGAGAGAGCTACAATTTCTATTATGATGCTTCAAGTATCGGTCTAGGAGATGTGATTATACAGGGTGATGGAGTCGTTGCGTATAGGTCTTGACTGTTGAGGGAACATAGGAGGCACTAACCGACGCATGATATGGAGTTGCCAGCTGTTGTTCATGCCCTTCGCTGCTAGATACATTATCTTCAGGGAGAGAATTTTGTGGTTTTCAGTGACCACAAAAGTCTCAAGTACATTTTTATTCAATGTGATCTGAATTTGAGATAGTGAAGGTGGGTTGAGTACATTTTGTCCTTCGATTTTGTGCTTGCCTATACGCCATTGAAGGGAAACACAGTGGAAGATGTGTTGAGAAGGAGGACCCAGATACATGTATTTTAGCAGGCCAGCAGTGAGTATATGCTTATAGATCTGTTCTCTGAGAATCATTTGGAGGTGCACGACAGGAAGGAGCAGACTTTTCTTTCTTCTATAGATATTGCCTCTACCCTTCTTGATCGAGTACGAATGAGGGAGCTATCAGATTATGAAGGCCTAGTCCTACGGTAAAGCGTGTCAGGAGATAAACCCTATTCCTGGATGGACTGTAGGCGAGGATAGGATCTTTTATTTATATGGACGTGTATGGGTGCCATCAGATATACACAAGAAGCTGATGCGGGACTTTCATTTCTCGGATTGGGAAGTTCATCCTAGTTTCACCAAGATGTATTGTGATCTGCACTGCCAGTATTGGTGTCCTGGTATGATGAAATTTGTTATATTTTTTTTCATGATGTGTTCCACATTTCTGCAGGTGAAGGTAGAGCATCAGCGACCAGCAGGGAATTTTCCACAGTTACCCATTATAGAGTAGAAGTGGAATGATGTCACGATGGATTTTGTGATAGGGTTGTTGAGGTCACCTCGAGGGAATGATGTATATTGGGTTTTCATTGATAGACTCACGTAGGTTTCTCACTTCTTTCCGATAATGGGGACCATCAATGTTGATGAGCTTAGGCGGTTGTACATTCAAGAGATTGTATGTCTATATGGAGTTCCACACTACATTGTTTCAGAAAGGGATGCAGGTTTTACATCTCGGTTCTGGAAGGGGCATCAAAAGGCATTGTGTACATAGGTATTTTTGAGTACAGCATACCAACCCCAGAACGATTGCCTGTCTGAGTGTATGATTCAGGTGCTTGAGGACATGCACTGAGCATGCATTTTGGATTTTGGAGGTTTTTCGGAGAGCATATACATCTTATGGAGTTTTACTAGAGTAATAGTTTTCAATCAACTATTCAGATAAAACCTTATGATACTTTGTATGGTAGGACAATATGATCACCCATGGGTTGGCTGGAGGTAGGACAGGCAACTATGTTGGGACCTCGTCTGGTTTAGGAGACCTCAGAGTAGTTAGAGTTGATTCGGAAGAGGATGGATACTGTGTTGTCTTGTCAGAAGTCTTATGCTGATTAGAGGAGATGGCCTCTGGAGTTTGAGGTCGGGGATCATGTTTTCCTACATGTCGCACTAAGGTTGGGACAGAGGAGGATTATGAGACAGGACAAGCTTTCACAGAGATAATTTGGCCCATTTGAGGTGTTGGAGGGATTTGGGCCGGTTGCCTATCGGTTGCAGTTACCTCATAGGTATTGGGCTATGCACGACGTCTACCACGTTTCTGAGCTCCGACATTACTTTTCAGACCCGTCTCATATCTTTAAACCTGTGGAGGTTGAGCTCTAAGAAGATGCATCTTTTTAGGATCATCCTATCCAAATTTTCGACCATATTACAAAGGTTCACCGTGGCTGGTATGTTCCTCTAGTACGGGTGTTATGGCAGCACGGGCAGGTACATGAAGAGACTTGGGAGATGGAGGCTGATATACGAGCATAGCGGACAGAGTTATTCAAGGTTTCTTCTTCTACACCATTCTAGGGAAATTCATGGAAGAATGTCATTAAGGTTTGAAGTTTGTAAGAACCCAGATCTTTCTTTCAGGTATGTATTTCCATTTATGGGAGTTTTTTGAGGAAAAGATTAAATTCTGAATATTTTTGAAGTACACATCGTTATCATTATGAGTACACACCGTGTACATCCTTGCTACAGGAGACCGTGTTCTAGATGTGTCTTGGCCACACACATGGTTGTGTGGGGGTGACATAGAGGCTGCCTAAAGCGGAGTACAGAAAAGGAGATTACATGACGTGTACTCCAAATGTACATGCCGTGTATTTTTTTTCATTAAATAGACCGGGGTCACATCTAACCCCCAGAAGTGTCTTCTTCTAGGTCTCGTTTGTCCAATAAAAACTGTACATTACTAAAACTTCTCTGAAACCCTGATCCTCTGTTTGTTCTCTGAATTGACGGACATTGATTGTGTTAGAACCGAAGCAGTATTCTCTTCCATCTTCTTGAGTTACGTTCCATGTTTCCTCCTCTTTCTCAAGTTATCATGTGTTGAGCTTTTTACATGTTTTTTTAGATATTGGGAGTTAAAAGTTGATTCAATCTTCGAGCATCAAGTATAGCGATCTCATAATTCCAAGGTGGTTTATGTATTTCCATTGAAAGCCTTTGAGTATTATGTGCAATTGTGCCCAATACCCTTGAACGGGGTATTGTCCATTTACTATTTTCCCCTGTGATTTTCCCGTCATGCTTGTATGTTGTGTAGATGTTATTTGGTTATGAATAGTGTTGTATTGCTATGACTTGGATGTTCTTCCCATTATTTGTTCTGTTTTTGACTGTTGGTTCTATTTAGACTATCGGTTGATTACCTCTTTTCCATGCCTTGTGGTTTTAGAATGGAGTGTTGTTTTCTGACATGCTAGAGATGATGTAGACATGATAGCCAAGTAGATCTGTTGGTTTTCATTGCCCATATAGAATTAATATGTGTTTTCATACCTGGGGATATGAGAACCTTGTTTAGTAGAATAAAAGGGGATAGACCGAGTGAGCTTCCTCAAAGATTAATTTGACATTATTGATTATAGGGGGATAGATCGAGTGAGCTTCAACAGAGAGTCTTGGAGAATTATAGAAGACAAGGGGATAGACTGAGTGAGCTTCCTTAGAGAGTCTTTTTTTTACTTTGAATTACCAGGAACCACTCCAGGATATAAGGGGAATTGGCCAGGTGAACTTCCTCAGAGAGTCTTTGAACGACCTGGGCAATAAGAGGAATTGACTGGGTCAGCTTCTTTAGAGAGTCTCTTGACCTTGGGGCTATAAGCGGAATAGAAATTGTGTGCTTCCTCAGAGAGTCTTTTACTACCTTAGACTATAAAGGGAATTGACTGTGAGTTATTTCTTAGAGAGTCTTTATGAATTTTTATGATAGATCCAAAGGGGTTAGACTAAGTGTACTAACCAGAGTGTTTCTTGTACTTGTTAGGTAGTACTAGAGTGGATGGTTGTGGATACATCCTATAGGGTTACCTATTTGTGTTTGACACAGATTGACATTGAACGGTGGAATGTTTACTGTTGATTACTTTACGGTTTACTGCTTTCTGTACTTTTACTTTCCATATATTCACTGACTGTTAGGCACATATCTTCGGATGGTTGCCTAATTGATTTACTCTCACATCCTATTTGGGCCATGATTTTGGGCCCAAACAGATTATATTTCTACAGGTATAGATAATGGAAAGCGCCCTTCTACTTCAGGTACTTGACTTTTTGTGGTGCTGGAGAGCAAGGGACCAAGCTTTGGATTGTAATGCTAAGAAGATGTTTATGTGTTTCTTTTGTACTTTGGTTTAGTACTGTTTTGTATTCCATCATTGTGATCTGTTCAGTTTATTTTCTAGATATATGTACCATCCATCATTTATATATATATATATATGTGCTCTAGTTGTTTCTTATGTTTAGTCTTCTACTGATTGATTTTTTATGCACTACTGGAAAAACGATATATACCCACTATTCAAAACCATGGGTATAGCCCCCAAAACCATGGGGATAGTCTATACCCAAGGTTTCAGGAACCATGGGATGGAAGGCCATTGCAATAGTGGTCTCACCCTATACCAAAGATTTTTGAGAAACACGGGTATAGATATTGACACCGTGTAATAAGTTTGATGCCACTGTGTCAATGGCTTATACCCAAGGTTTTCAAACCGTCGATAATTAATAAAAAATTAAAATTCCTGCAATGTTTTAAACACGCACCCTGCTCAATCTATCTGACCTTCCTAACCACTCACGCTACTTCTTTTTCATGTTTATATCTGTACATTTTATTTATTATATTAATTATCATGACTGAATTCGAAAATTCAAAATGTCGAGTCTTGAACCGGCGACAGCTCGAAGGGAGAACCCGCGCTGAACCAACTAAGCTATGGAAATTTTGTTCAATATATATATATATATATATATATCTACATATAATAATATTAGTTATTTATTGGAAATAAAAATGATAGCAAGATTTGATCACAGGACCTCTACTTATAATCGATGGCAGCCAAACCAACTAAGCTACAATTTTTTTGTTACTTAATATTTCTATTCGCCTAATTATATTAATCCATACCATCTTCCCTCCAAATAATTTTTTGTCCCATGTACTTTTTTCCCGCTATAAGATATACCCATATTTTTGGAATACCGTGGGTATAAGTCTTTGAAATAAAACCATAAACCCACAGTTTTTGAAAAACTGTGGGTATATGCCTTGAGAAACAACACTTATACCCACAGTTTTCCAAAACCATGGGCATACGTCTTCAAAAAAACTCTATCCCCACGGTTTTAGGGGAAACTATGGGCATAGGGTCCCATAGTATACATACACCGATAGTTTTCCAAAACCATTGGTATAACGGTTCCCTATACCCATGGTTCAAAACAAAATCGTGGGTATAGTCCCATTTTCAAGTAGTGATGGATTATTACTGCTTCCGCTATTGTATCATGTTTCTATTCGGCTGTGTACTCTATAAATGAGGGAATTGGTTCCCCAATATCACACCCAAGGCCCTTGTTGCTAGTTGGAAGCCTCTGGCGTTTGGGAAAGTGCACATGATGCCATGTGACCATCTTGGTACGGGGCGCCTCTGGGTGGCTTCTGGAACTGAGATGTGACACGGCCCGAGCTGTGTCGGGCCCCGGTCCAACCGGCCTCGCCCACGCTGCACCCCGCCTGCGCCCTCCCAGCCACCAATGCCCTCCTCGCTGCCCACGCCCCCCAACTGCCCGTGCCTTCCCGGCCACTCGCACCCCCAAACCGAACTAGCTCCTAGGCGAGCCCGCCTCCCGAGCCCCGTCCGAGATAGCCTCCCATGCCCCTCACAGTGCCTGGCCGAGCTGGCCTCCCAGGGTGACCCTCCTGAGCTACGACCCTCGTGGCACCATCCGGGTCAAGCCACCCTCAAGCTGACCTGTGGCCGGTCTACGCCCTCACGATCGGTTCACGCTCTCGTGGCCCACTGGGATGGGCCCTCTAGGCTGGGCCAAACTCAATGGGATGGACCACCCAATGGGTCTAGCTAGATCAAACAGGTCAGGAAGGGTTGTCCCGAACTAGGTCGGCCCAGACGGGGTCGGGCCGGGTCGGTCCGACCGGGTCAGACCGGACCTGGGCCCACTATGACCCCTTTACTTTCATTTGGACATATAATTGGCACCAGACGTCCATTTGACGAACCGTCAATAGCGCTAGTAATCATGGAGAATGATGGACCCTTTGAGTACACCCCACTATAGTTTCGATATAGTTCAGTTACGGTTAGGTTGGATCGTGCATGAATCCAACCGTGCCCCCAAGCCTAAAAGGCTAATAACTCACAGACCGGGCATCCGATTGACGTGCCGTTTGTTGCGTTCAGACCTCTATGATGTGGAATACCATTGGGATACTTCTTCGTGGGACTTTGTTATTGTTGTAGTATCGAATAGTAGCTCGTGGAGTGGATCCATTAGGTGATGAGTGAGCAGAGTGCGGGGAATTAGTTGATGGCTGAGACCTGAGGATTGCTGACAGATTCCACTCAGAGTGACTCGACTAGCCTAGTGGGGAGCACATTGGTGTCGCAGCAAAACCACGGTGGAGGAGCACCTGGCTATGGCGACAGACCTATGGTACTCGACAGGAGGTGTACCGATGCTGGCTATTAGGGGGAGCGCCTTGGTGACGTGGTAGACCCACGGTGGGGAGCGCCTCGGTGTGACGCAAAAGACCCAAAATACATGAATGTATGAGTACCTCAGTAATTCAAGGTTATTAGGAATATACTTGGTGTTGCGGTAGGCCCACTGTACTCGATTGAGCATGAGTTCTCAAGAAAGTGAGGTTCCGATAATGTGAATAAAATCATAGTTGATCTGAGTCAGTAACTTTTGTGTTTTCCTCGTGATTGAGATGGATTACTTGATAATGTAGGTATATGTGTGGGAATATACCGAAGTAGGGTTATCTGTTGATTTCATACTTTTTGGTTTATCCTTGTTTGATTTTGGGAGACCCTGACGATCTCAGGGTCCCAACTGAGTATCATTATACTCACCCCGGCACGGGATATGCCCGCACCTCGTTGTGTTTGATGTAGAAGATAGAAAATGTTGACCAAGACTGAGAGTACTAGGGCTAGACAGTACCCGAAAGTAGACCTTACAACGTGTTGGTACATAGAGGAGATGGAAAGATGTGGAGTGTTGAGGAGGTGATCTGTATCTACCCTTCAGGTAAGAACCTCGGAGGATGACCTAGTGGCTGTTTTTCCAATTTGTTCCTCAGTTGTACTTGTTCTTTCAGTTATTTGTACTTTCCAGTTGGGATTTTATTCTGGCCGCATTAACAGATTGTACTCACTTGTTGGTTTTCCAGTTTACTCTTGTTCATAACTGTTGTGTGTGTTTACATGTTACAAAGGCAATTCCTTCCCAGTTTTAGGGAATTACGCATTTGGTTCTAGTCACCAGCCCCTGGACCATGGAAGGCGGGCTTGGGGTAGTCGCGGCATGGGCCCTGGGGGACGGGTCATGAAAAATTGGTATCAGAGGAGTCGGTTCTACCGCAGAACATTGGACTCTTCATTTCTATGAAGCAATAGTGTTATGTGTAGTGAGTGTGTTTTTCAGTTTATGGAGTCTAGTGTCGGTACGGTGGCCGACGTATCCATACAACAGGACCATGACTTCTAATTTCTGACTCAGTGCACGAAAACACTTATTGCCTGTGGGTTTTCTTTGAGATTTCTTAAGTCAGCTTGACTAGGTCAGATCACCAGTTATAGTATTTTGACCGTGTCACATCTGTTTCTTTTAGGATTCCTCTCCACTGATGACCATCTAGAGTCCTGAGAGTTGTACACACAGACATCCCACTGAGCGATGAGGAATCATTGTATGGTCCTTTTCCAGCGGAGGCACCAGTGGTACCACTCCTCGTTGGGCCACTGATGCCACCATCCCCAACAGTAGACGATGCACACCACTTGATTGAGTTTCATGAGTTCCAACACTAGAGGCCACCTAGGTTCATTGGAGATATGGACCCACAGGCAGCAAAGGATTTGATGGAGGCTGTGGTGAGAGTTTTCCAACTGGTCGGGACACCTGCCGGCCTCATGTTAATTATTGGTGCCATCATTCTACAAAAAACAGTAGGAATATGGTGGAGCATGATTCTCTAGGTTCATGACGATTTGATGATTTTCTAGGTAGACATTGAGAGCCTATTTTGGGCAGAGATTGTCCTAGTGACACTCTACACAGTGCGCATTTAGGAGCTACATCATCTGTAGTATGGAAGCATAACTGTAGCATATTACTCAGCAAGGTTAACATACCTCTCACGCTACTCCACTAATATGGTGAGGGACCCATTATTTTGGTGCAGGACCTTATAGAATGGACTCAGGTGAGAGATTAGAGAATCAGTGATCTCACTCAACATCTCGACGCTGGAAGGGATGTTTGTGAGGGCCCTCCAAGTGGAGAGTTTCCTTTCTGAGTAGTCTCCTGTAGTGATATCCACCATCAGTCGACACATAGCATAGTTTTCTACAGCTGGTAGTAGACAAATGTCGCAGAGGTCCAAGAGGACCGGACCTACAGGTGGACGACCGCATGACTTGGGATCAGTTGTGTGGGGAACCCGGAGCAGAGGCATAGAAGCCATGAGTGGGTAGTGTTTCACATGCGGTGGGCAGGGTCACATGGCTCATGACTATCTGACCCGCCATTTAGATGATCAGCAGAAAATTGAAGGACCACCCATGTAGAGGCATAGATTTGATCGAGGCGGTCTATAGGGATATGCAGAAATGGAAGAGGATCTGGTCGTGCAGCTGGCAGTGGACGACGATTTGAGGTGCTACCACCACCACTGTTAGGAGGTCCACCCCAACCGCAGGGATCAGGTGGAATGGGGATAGCTCAGCTCAAGGAAGGTGAATCCTATGATCACAGCGCTCTAGAGATAATATGAGGTACTATCTATGTCAACTCCACCACTGTTTTAGTGCTTATAGATATAGGTGTTATTCACTCTTTCATTACCACCACCCTCGTTCTAAGATCAGAGATTCTGACGGAGTTGTTGGCTCGATCCTTACGGTTGTGGAGTGCTACGGGAGAAGAGTCGATGATTACACACTAGTGCCAGAAGTTTTTGCTTACTATAGGAGGTGATAGATTCAACTGGGATCTCCTAGTAGTGGCGTCGAGGCCTTAATACATCATCTTGGGTATGAACTGGTTATCTACAATCCATGCTTAGATTGGCCATATTAGGTGAAACATGAAGTTTGTTTGCACGGATGGGACCAGGTTTACCTTCCCCGATGATAAGGGAGCCTTTGCAGCATATTATGGACTTGCATGGAGTAGAGTTCAGCCGATCACTAATCGGTTTCCTTGCCTTACCCTCAGAGAAGTTGATGTGGAGAGTCCGAGCTATCCTGTAGTGGTAGACTAGTACATAGATGTTTTCTCTAATGATGTCTCATGTCTACCTCCTCGTAGATAGGTAGACTTTTACATTGACTTGTACCATAGGATGTCACTGATATATACACAAACGTATCGGATGGCTCCCACAGGGATTTGTGAGCTGCGGGTATAGCTAGACAACTTGTAGGAGAAGGGATTCATCTGGCTCACTGTTTCTCCCTGGGTAGCCCCGATTCTATTCACCAAGAAAGAGTATGGGAGCTTGAGGAATTGTGTTGACTACCAGCACCGGAAAAAGGTGACTACGAAGAATAAGTACCCACTCTCGAGGATTGACGAACACTTTTTTCTGCTGAAGGGATCACGGTGGTTCTCGAATATAGACAACAGATCAGACTATCACCAGCTCAGATTTCAATAGGAGGATGTTCTAAAGACGACATTCAATTGTCGGTAAGGCCACTATTAGTTCCTGGTTATGCCATTCGGCGTAACCAACGCTCTATTACTGTTCATGGGACTCATGAACAGGATATTTCAGCCATACCTCAATCGTTTTGATGTATTCTTCATCGAAGCCATTCTATTCTACTCGACTACTAAGGAGGAGAATGCCTATTTTTTGCGGGTAGTACAGGACACACTCCAAGAGCACCAGCTTTATGGTAAGCTCTCGAAGTGCCAGTTCTATATCCGAGAGGTTCACTGTAACACCCCAAGATTTTATGAAAAATATTCATTTAATTTCATTAATGTCTTGTATTGTATGTTACACCAAGATTACCTTGGTCTATACGCAACACCGTATTAGCTTGCAGTATACGCAACACTATTCTTGGATCGAGTTACACACAATTTTGATAATAGTTATTCTACGCAACATTGAGTATATATATATATATATTCAATGTATAAATGAAATATTATTGGATTCTGTTCTACGAAACAACGAATGATTCTTGCACAACACGCAACCCTGACTTGGCTTGCATTACAGGAAATCGCGACCTTCCTCGATAGCGTGTGTTGTAGGCAATACCGTGTTTTTCTAAACAACGATATACTATTATTATGAACTAGCCGTTATGAATAGTATTAATTAAATTTTTAATTTTATAACATTATTTTTCATCTTAAACATTTTCTAGAACATGGTATAAGAACAAAATAAATATTTCGGGTAAAATAAATATTTTTCAAAAAATGCAGTTTTGCCGCCATTTGATGGTGCACCCACTTTAAATCTAGTTTCTGACATGTTTAAAAGTTAAAATTTACAAAATAAAATTCTTCTTTGGAATCAAGAAATAAAAATATAATTTGGATAAATTTTTCATATTATTCTGGTAACTTTCATATTTTGATAAATAGTAAAAACACGCTATATTTTAATTAAAAAAAACATTTTTCATCGCATTAATTTATATGTTTAAATTATAATATTTAATGGATTTAAAGTATAAATAGAATATATTTTTAACTTTTAATATAATTTATGTCATTAGCATTGATTTTACATTAAATTCGTAGGTTAAATCAATTCAATCTTTTGCAATGTTTTAATGAAAAACCCATTTTCTTTCGACAACGGGATTAATTTTGATTTAATTTATGAAAATTTTGTGTTTTGAATTTGGAAAAATGGATTCAATATTTTTAATCAGTGGGTCAAAATTATGTTAATAAGCTACTTTTTTTGGGAATTATGAATAGTAACTACGATAAATTTTATTTACCATATTAAAAGGTAAATCGGGTAATTAAGGGTAAATATAATATTATAAAATTACCATAAAACATGCCAAAATTCTATTGGATGGATTAAAGTAGACCCATATAATCTAAGGGTGGGATTAGATTCATTTTATGGACTTTTTACCATGAAAATAATTTAATTATTATTAAAACCAAAGAAAGTGACAACATGCCACTCTCTTAAATCTTATAAGTATAATAAGTTTACATTAGTGATAAAAATCATAAAACATCGAACAGGAATAGTATCCAGATATATAATGAAATTATCTACATCATGATTATTTAATTATAATTTTTAGGCATTAAATAATTGTCATTAATGGTGATACATTAATGATACAGAAATTAATTATTAAGTGGGAAATAAGTAATATAGTTTTCATTGAAATAATAATACACATTTAAAGGCCCAAAAACCTGAACAAAACTTATTGGTAGTGTATATCTACACCTTAATCATCCAATGACCTAATATATAACCGTTTGGAGCCTTATAAATGTGATTATAACATTTATATTATTTTATTTTAAATGATTCCAAAGTTGTCACCATCATAATTTAATAATATAACAATTTAAATAATGTGACTTTAAGATGATAAATTCTAGTAAAAAAATTATTGTGAAAGGTAATATATTTAAATTCATCATATGATTTTATTTTTAATTTTTATGCAACATATCAGTATATTAAATAATTATACAAAATTGTTGTAGTAATTATTTGATTACGAGATAAAACAAATAAATGGTTTTAAAAATAATAAAATAAATATTATATATTTAATATGATCCACTAATGTTTTAGATACATATGGCCTTTAATGAATCTATTAATTCGTTTAGTTCAAACATATCTTCTGCATATATTTTATTTAAATTCAAATAAATGAATAGTGTCAAAATTGATACTATTGTTATTTTATAAAAATAACATATTATAAAATTGATTAAAAATCACAAAAATATTTAAAAATTATAAATATAAATTTATATAGTCTATAATGTTACAATGTAAACAATTAAGGAAAATTCACAATAAATAAGTAATTATTGGTTATAATTTAAAATTTATTATTTTATTACCACAAATAAACTTAAATAGATTAAATAAGGATAAATCAAAATGATAATGTTTAAAATAATATCCAAACATGTCTAAATTTGATTGGATGATGATATTACTACCCTATCTCATCTAATATTTTAATATGAGTCTTTTTTGGAGGTTTTTAAGTGGGATTAGATTTATTATAAATTAATATTTTTAATAATTCCAAAGGTGCCCCTCTCCCCCCTTATTAAAGGGAACCTCCTCCCTCTCTTCCACACACCACTTTGAGCCTTCATGATCGGCCAAACCCTGACTAATTCTCTTCTACACTTCCCTAGAAACATCATACAGGTCCTGGTCTTCTTCAAAGACCAATTTTAGTGCCCTAAAAGTAGGTCTCAAAGAGGCACTTCAAAGTAGAGGTAATTTCTGATACCGATTCTTTCACCTTTATTTCTTCTTCCACTTCTTCTTCTTTGGTTGATTCATTATGAAGTAATAACATCATTATCTCTCATATACTGATATGTTATTATAAGTATGAAACAACCCTATTTCACCATCTATCCATCCTACGGAAAATGAAATCCCCGCGCGTGCGTACATACGGAATACTGTCTCCACGCCGTGGTGTAATATATTTTCCACCACCACCTTACCTGGATGGGTATAATGGTGTAAATAATAACTATATATGATTATTTTAAAGTGATATTGATTCTGTAATAGTATACATACACTCCAATAAAATTCCACGATCATGGGAACGATATCATCGCTCTTGCGTACGTACGGAATACCGTCTCCACCACGCAATGTGATTCATTCTCAATGATTAACCATTCATAAATGTTTATAAAGTATATATAATAAGTAATCATGAAATATATGACATAATAATGTTACTAGATTTATGTATATATATATATATTTATGTTATCCAATTAATTCCATTCAATTCAATGAGGAAACGAAAACAACGTTCATGCGTACGTACGGCCAACAGTTTCCATGAACGGTGTATTTCATTCCATTTATAGATCTATTATATATATGTATATTCTGAATATATATTATATATAAATCATTTTTTACATTCTGGATGAAAGTAATCATGATATAAGTAATCATATGAATAATTACAAGTCAAAACACAGACGAAAAATGAAACGATTTTACCCAAAACGCTCTTTAACATGGAATTTACAAAAGAACGGGTAATATAAAGTCATAATTGAACCATATATGATATCATAACCATTATTATGATTCTGTAATAAGTCAATAACATTAATTAAATCATTATACAGGAGGTTCGGATACGTACGAAGCATATCAAACCTAAGGTAAGGGATATTTTGCAAATCTCATTTTTATCCGAGATTGCTTATTCGTAAGTATTTACTGAGGTTATTTCTATCATCCAAGTAAATGTTTTATAAAAGTTTTTTTATGTATATTAAATGTCTTTTTTACCCATTTTTGACTTTTACTTCATGTTATGTAAGGAATCTTTATTTTTTTACGTTACGAGGTACTTTTTGACTTTTCTGGCAAAAGTACGAAAAAAATGTTTTTTTAACTTCTACAGACTGAACGGATTTTTATAGTTTTATAAAGACATATTTTCATGAAGCATCCTCCAAATGATTTCATGACTATTTTCAAAAAAATCATTTTCTTCTAAAATTGAATGACATTTTGTGAAAAGAAAATGATTTTGAAGAAAAAAGGATATTTTCCTCAAGAATTCATTTCAAGTGTTTTAACAAAACCATTTTCCATCTAAGATGATATTATTTTCAAATGTGTATGTTTCAAGTATAATGTATCTATTATTTAAATGGTTTCACTTTCCATATTATGAAATGATATCCATTTATTTTATATGGATTATGTAATGATGGGATGATGTCTATGAAACCCATTTTATTTATTAGGTTATTATGAATGATGTATGTTTATATTGTGGCACAAGTAAGAATGATTTAATTATGAGATGGGTGGGACCTATATCTACCTCCAATGCATTGGGTAAAGATTTATATATCATGAGATATACATGGCTGGAATGACAAGTTAAACTGGTTCAGTAGTACAGGACTAGAACGAGGAGTGAACTCGATTTAGAAAGGGACTTTGTCCACTAAGATGGTATTGGTAGCAATGCCTTGGCTACTATAGAAATCATATCATGTGCTTAATGGTTTCCATAATTACATGTTTTATTCTCAAGCTATTTTATCATTCTTAATGTTTCTTTATGATCTATGTCTTGCGTACTACCATATTTTATGTCATTTCTCAAGCTTTTGATGTTTAAACATTATGTTCGTGTTTTTTAGTTCAAATGTATATAGTATGTTTTAATTTATCCATGCTTACCCTTACTGAGCATTTTAGCCCACCCTTTTTATGTTTTCTTTTCCCCAGGATATAAAGAAAGGTTTTATGTAAGAAAAAAATGGGAAGATCTTTATGGGAGATGTTTAAGATCTTTCAGCACGATTAGAAGATTACGTTCCAATTTTTTAAAGACACTAAACTATTACGGTCCTTGAGTGTCTGTTATTGTTATATATTAAGTATTCCGCTAAAGTAATGTAATATCCATGTATGTCAAGAATTGGTTCTCTATAGTTGGTATCAGAGGAAAGGTTTAGTCAACCTTTGGAAACTAGGATGCGAAAACGTTAGTGAGATCCCTAGAGATATTTCTAAGGTATGTATAAGGATGTCCCTAAGGATAAGTATACATATAGTATATTTTCCTAGAACTATGGTAACAATCTTAGAATTTAGCCTAAGATGTTAGATATTGAGGATAATCCCCCTTTACTATGTTGTTTTCCCTAGTATGATTTTTTCCTCTCACACTATTCTTTTTGTGTTCTAGAAAATGGCTGGAAACAAGAAGATTCACGATAATAGAGGATATGATAGACAATGGAATGATTTTCTTCATGAGAAACCAATTGAAACGAGATCTGGAAGTCCAAACATCGTTATTATGCCTAATCGGCGATCTCATAATATGATCAATAATCTCAACTTTGGTAAGATTCCCGACTCGGATAATAAGAGAAAGATGGAGTTTCTTGATGATCATAGAAGAAAGAAAGTTCAATTTCCCTCATGTAAATCATATGGGAAGGGGAATCAAGGAGATTGTTTCAAAGGAACAGGAAGTTGCTTTGGGTGTGGAAAAGAAGGACACAAAGCCAGTAAGTGCAAAGGAAAAGGTTCAGTTAACACCATGGACAAGGATAATGATATTTCTAAGACGTCAACAATGATTAGATTTTTTAAATGTGGAATGTACGGGCATTATGCCATCCAATTCCCTAATGGAAAATCTCATGAAGAGAATCTGCATGTTTATATGGGTAGTATTTATGTGGATGATGATGAGGAGACTACAAATGATATATGAGCTGAAAGAAGTGTTGAAGCTTAGTCGGTTGTTTTAGAAGGTAGTGGAATGATTGTATGTTTATCTAGAGTTATGTTGTATAGTTAATGTTACTATTGAATAAATAATCATCTAAGGATTGTTACACTATTGTTTTTCCTAAAATTATTTTGAAAGTATATGTTGAATGGTACCAGTAACCATGGAAGGTCATTCAGATATTTTTGTAAAGGAGATGATATGTGCATAATGAAGGAATAAAAAGATAATGAGATATTTGATTGTATTCATGAGCTCATGATTGATATAAGGACTATGTGATATCATGGTTTGAGTATATATAATTTTGAGGATTTTGGTATGTTGAAAGTGTTAACTTTTAACTGCATTCATGTTTTCACTAAGGTTTGATGGGTATTCATTTTTCAATGGAATACATGATTAAGGCCTTTGAATGTTTGTAATGTGACAAAAAAGACATATCTTATGATATATGGTGATCAACGATGGTATTAAATCTCTGGTAATCATTTTCACTATATTATGAGAGTGGACTGCAGTATTATGGATAAGCCTAAAGATTGGAATGGATTATGTTGGGCATAAGGTAGTATTGTTTAAGGATTGATGTTTTTTCGATATTATTGATGGGATTTTATAGTAATATATTTTTAGAAAAAGGACAACCTACAGGATGGGTGACAGCCCATCGCGTAGGACAAGGCTGTGGGAATCAAACCCACAACCGAAGTGCGACTGGCCTTTATCGCCTACCACTGGCCTATAGGAAGTCCCTGGTTAATAGAAACTAGTTTTATTTTATTAAGCGGTATGATATATGATGTATAAGTTCATTTTTGGAACCATATAAGATTAATCTAACCATAAGATGGACTTATAACTTTTGCTAACATTTTGTTTGAAATAGATGGAATGACCCATCATTCTATCACATGATCTGCTAACACATCACGAATAACAAATTCAACTTCATTTCTTTAAGGGATGAAGTGGAAATTGTTCAATTCACGAACAACAGTGAGATTTACCAAAATCATGCAAGTATTTCATTTAATTAATCAACTTTAGGGAAATGATCTTGAAAACCAAAAATGTTGTCCCAGTTCCCTTATATCCGTTGAATCAGATGGTACCTTAGATCATCGCAAATCAATATCTTTGTGATTGTTGGCTTTTTTATAGCCATTTTCTCTACGACTCTCCATCAGAACTTGATCGTTAGATTTTTATTCCATATCCCTATTTTCACCTATGTTCTCCTACGTGGAAACCCAGTGATGAGTTAATTTGGGTAACCGTTACATTTCATACTTTAGTTTTTAAAAGCCCTGTTTGGGTATTCCTTTTTACGATGTGGGTTTCTATTAAACAAACTATGGAGTAGTAAACCATTTATAACCCTGACAAATTTCGAGGGCGAAATTAATTTTAAGGGGGGTAGAATGTAACACCCCGGGATTTTATGAAAAATATTCTTTTAATTTCACTAATGTCTTGTGTTGTATGCTACAGCATGATTACCTTGCGCTATACGCAACACCATATTAGCTCGCAGTATACGCAACACTATTCTTGGATCGTGTTACACACAATTTTGATAATAGTTATTCTACGCCAGATTGAGTATATATATATATATATATTCAATGTATAAATGAAATATGGTTGGATTCTGTTATACGAAAAAATGAAATATTCTTGCACAACATGCAACCCTAACTTGGCTTTCATTACCCGCAATCGCGACCTTCCTCGATAGCGTGTGTTGTACGCAATACCGGGTTTTACTAAACAACGATATATTATTATTATGAACTAGTTGTTATGAATAGTATTAACTAAAATTTGAATTTTATAACATTATTATTCATCTTAAACATTTTCTAGAACATGGTATAAGAACAAAATAAATTTTTCGGGTAAAATAATTATTTTTCAAAAAATGCAGTTTTGCCGCCTTTTGATGGCGCAGCCACTTTAAATCTAGATTTTGACATTTTTATAAGTTCAATTTGAAAAATTAAAAAAAAAATTGGAATAATGAAATAAAAATTTACTTTGGATAAATTTTTCAGATTATTCTGGTAACATTCTTATTTTGATGAATAGTAAAAACACGCTATATTTTAATTAAAAACAACTATTTTCATCGCAATAATTTATATGGTTAAATTATAATATTTAATGGTTTCAAAGTATAAATAGAATATATTTTTACCATTTAATATAATGTATGTCATTAGCATTGATTTTACATTAAATTTGTAGGTTACATCAATTCAATCTTTTGCAATGTATTAAAGAAAAACCCGTTTTCTTTCAACAACGGGATTAATTTTGATTTAATTTCTGCAACTTTTGTGTATTGAATTTGGAAAAAGTGATTCCATATTTGGAATCAGTTGGTCCAAATAATGTTAATAATCTATTTTTTATTTTTGGGAATTATGAATAGTAACTACGGTAAATTTTATTTACCATAGTTAAAGGTAAATCTGGTAATTAAGGGTAAATATAATATTATAAAATTACCCTAACACATGAAAAAATTCAATTGGATGGATTAAAGTAGACCCATATAACCTAAGGGTTGGATTAGATTCATTTTATGGACTGTTGACTGTGAAAATAATTTAATTATTATTAAAACCAAAGAAAATGACAACATGTCACTCTCTTAAATCTTATAAGTATAATAATTCTAATTTAGTGATAAACATCATAAAACATCGTTCATGAATAGTCTCCAGAAATATAATAAATGTATCTACATCATGATAATTTATTTAGAATTTTTAGGGATTAAATAATTGTCATTAATGGTGATACATTAATGATAGAGAAATTATTTATTAAGTGTGAAATAAGTAATATAGTTTTATTGAAATAATAATACCCATTAAAAGGCCCCCAAACCTGACCAATGCTTATTTTTAGTGTATATCTAAACCTTAATAATCCAATGACCTAATATATAACCGTTTGGAGTCTTATAAAAGTTATTATGACACTTATATTATTTTATTTTAAATGATACCAATGTTGTCACCTTCATAATTTAATAAATATAACAAATTAAATATTGTAATTTTAAGATGATAAATTAGAGTAAAAATATTATTGTGAAAGGTAATAGATTTATCTTCATCATAGGATTTTATTTTTAATTTTTATGCAACAAATAAGTATATTAAATAATTATACAAAAATGATGTAGTAATTATTTTATTAAGAGATAAACCAAATAAATGGTTTTAAAAATAATAAAATAAAAATTATATATTTAATGTGATCCACTAATTTTATAGACACATATGAACTTTTTATGAATCTATTAATTCTTTTAGTTCGAACATATCTCTTGTATATATTTTATTTAAATTCAAATTAATGAATAGTGTCAAAATTGACACTATTGTTATTTTATAAAAATAACAGATTATAAAATTGTTTAAAAATAACAAAAATATTTAAAAAATACAAATTTAAATTTATATGGTCTATAATGTTATAAACTAAAAAATTATGGAAAATTGACAACAAATAAGTAATTATTTGTTATAATTTAAAATTTAGAATTTTATTACAACAAATAAACTTAAATAGAATAAATAAGAATAAATCAAAATGATAAGGTTTAAAATAAGATCCAAACATGTATAAATTATATTGGTAGATGATATTGAAACCCTATCTCATCTAATATTCGAATATGAGTCATTTTTGGAGGTTTTTAATTGGGTTTAGATTTATTATAAATTAATATTTTTAAGAATTCCAAAGGTTCCCCTCTCCTGCCTTATAAAAAAGAACCTCCTCCCTCTATTACACACACCACATTGAGCCTTCAATCTCGGCCAAACCCTGCCCAATTATCTTCTCCACTTCCCTAGAAACATTCTAGAGGTCTTGGTCTTCTTCAATGACCAGTTTTAGTGCCCTAAATGAGGTCTCAAAGATACGCTTCAAAGAAGAGGAAATTTCTGTTACCAATTATTTCACCTTTATTTCTTCTTCCACTTCTTCTTATTAGGTTGATTCATTATGAAATTATAACATAATTATCACTCATATAATGATATGTTATTATAAGTATTAAACAACCATATTTCATCATCCATCAAACCTACGGAAAACAAAATTATCGCGCGTGCGTACGTACGAAATATCATCTCCACGTCGTAGTGTAATCTATTTTCCACCCCCACATTACCTGGATGGGTATAATGGTGTAAATAATAACTATATATTATTATTGTAAAGTGATATTGATTCTTTAATAGTATACATACACTCCAATAAAATTCCACGATCATGGGAACGATATCATCGCTCGTGCGTACGTACGGAATACCGTCTCCACGACGCGATGAGATTCATTCTCAATGATTAACCATTCATAAATTATTATAAAGTATATATAATAAGTAATCATGAAATATATGACATAATAATGATACTATATTTATGTATATATATATATATATGTATGTCATCCAATTAATTCCATTCAATTCAATGAGGAAACGAAAACAACGTTCATGCGTATGTACGGTCTACCGTCTCTATGAACGGTGTATTTCTTTCCATTTATCGATCTATTATATATATGTATATTCTGAATATATATTATATATAAATCATGTTTTACATTCTGGATGTAAGTAATCATGATCTATGTAATCATATGAATAATTACAAGTCAAAACACGGACGACAAATGAAACGATTTTACCCAAAACGCTCTTTAACATGGAATTTACAAAAGAACGGGTAATATAAAGTCATAAGTGAACCATATATGATATCATAACAATTAAAATGATTCTGTAATATGTCAATAACATTATTTAAATCATTATACAGGTGGTTCAGATACGTACGAAGCATTTCGGACCTAAGGTAAAGGATAATTTTGCAAATCTCATTTGTATCCGAGATTGCTTATTCGTAAGTATTTACTGGGGTTAATTCTATCATCCATGTATATGTTTTGTTAAAGAGTTTTCATGTTTGTTGAAATTCCGTTTTACCCATTTTTTACATTTACTACATGGTATGTAAGGAATCTTTCTTTTGTTTATGTTACGAGGTACTTTTTGACTTTTCCGAAAAAAGTATGAAAAGAATGTTTTTTAACTTATAAGGCACGAATGGATTTTTACAGTTTTATAAATACATATTTTCATGAAGCTTTATCAAAATGATTTCATGACTATTTTCAAAAAAATCTTTTTCTTTTAAAATTTCATGACATTTTGTGAAAGGAAAATGATTTTGAAGAAAAAAGGATATTTTCATCAAGAATTCACTTCAAGTGTTTTATCAAAACCATTTTCCATCTAAGATGACATTATTTTCATATTTTTATGTTTCAATTATAATGTCTCTATGATTTAAATGGTTTCACTTTCCTTATTATGAAATGATATCCATTTCATCTATATGGATTATGTAATGACGGGATGATGTCTATGAAACCCATTTTATTTATTGGGTTATTATGAATGATGTATGTTTATTTTGTGGCACAAGTAAGAATGATTTCATTATGAGATGGGTGGGACCTATATCTCCCTCCATTGCATTGGGTAAAGATTTATATCTCATGAGATAGACATGGCTGGAACGGAATGTTAAACCGGTTCAGTAGTACAGGACTGGAACGAGGAGTGAACTCGATTCAGAAAGGGACTTTGTCCACTAAGATGGTCTTTGCAGCAATGCCTTGGCTACTATGGAACTCATATCATGAGCTTAATGGTTTCCACAATTAAATGTTTTATTCTCATTCTATTTTATCATTCTTATTGTTTCTTTATGATCTATGCCTTATGTACTACCATGTTTTATGTCATTTATCAAGCTTTTGATGTTTAAATATTATGTTCATGTTTTTAAGTTCAAATGTATATGGTATGTTTTACTTTATCCATGATTACCCTTACTGAGCATTTGAGATCACCCTTTTTATGTTTTCTTTTCCCCAGGATATAAAGAATGGTTTTAGGTAAGAAAAAAGGGGAAGATCGTTATGGGAGATGTTGAAGATCTTTCACCACGATTAGAAGATTACGTTCCAAGTTTCCAAAGACACTAAACTATTACGGTCATTGTGTGTCTCTTATTATTATGTATTAAGTATTCTTCTAAAGTAATGTAATGTCCATGTACTTCATGATTTGGGTCTCTACATTCACTTTCTTCTACATGTCATATCGGAGGCTAGAGTTGCAGTAGATTCAGTGAATATTGTGGCGGTACTTTCTTGGGAGCCACCCAGGAATGTGACTGAGGTATGGAGTTTCCTGGGTTTGGATGGATATTACCTAATATTTGTACCAGACTTCTCCAGAGTTGCAGCACCACTATCCTCCTTGACAAATAATGGGAAACCCTTTGTGTGGTTAGAGAGATCCTAGTAGAGCATCGAGTATCTAAGGCAGTGGTTGACTAGTTCCCCCATCATGAGGCTTCCATAGAAAGACGTAGTGTACGTAGTCCACTATGACACATCCGGGACCGGACTTGGATGTTCCCTAATGCAAGAGAGAACAGTGACCACATATGACTCTCATCAGGTGAGACAACATGTGCAAAACTATGCTACCCATGACCTACAGTTAGCAGTAGTGGTCTTCACATTGAAGATGTGGCGACACTATCTGATGGGTGAGCATTTTATCGTGTACTAGGTTTACAAGAGTCTTAGGTATATCTTCTCTCATATGGAGCTAAACCTAAGATAGCGACGATGGATTGAGTTCCACCAGTACAATGACTTTGAGATATTCTATACTCTTGGGAAGGGGAATGTTGTTGTAGATGCACTCAGAAGGAGGTCCGGTATACAGCTGTTAGGAGAGACGACGGACTAGCTGGATGCTTTATAGACATCCTTTGAGGATAGAGATGGAGAAACCTTCCTTCAGTATACTATATTCACTCCCCCACTTCTTTAGCGAGTTAGAAAGGCATAGTAGGGGACGCTGACTGTGAGACACGACATGCTCAGATATCCCAAGAGGAGGCACCTAATTGATTTTTTGAATGTGGAGAGCAGGTTATCCTTTTCAGGGGACATACCATGGTACCAGTGTCACTTCAAGAGGAAGTGTTGAGGGATTTCCAAAAATCCTCTCTAGAGGTACATCCAGTTGTGGAAATGATGTACCAGGACCTCCAATGACAGAACAGGTGGTCGGGAATAAAGAAGGCAGTTGCAAAGTTTGTCTCTCAATGCCTCACTTGTCAACAAGTGAAGGCGGAGCACTAGGTACCCGCAGGCTTGGTTTTTCTTTTAGAGGTCCCATAGTGGATGTGGTATGGGATATTCATGGAATTCATGATAAGGCTTCCACGTACATCCATGGGACATGACTCAATTAGGATGATCAACGACTGACTCACCAAGTTGGCCCACTTCCTACCGATCAGAGAGCAGTGTTTAGTAGAGAGCTTGGGACGCCACTATGTGTAGGATATTGTGCGGCTACATGGAGTACCATCAGTGAATGTCTCTGATCGTCAAGAATGTTTTAATTCTTGGCTGTGGAAGGGGTTGGAGGAAGCTTTCAGGACACAGCTTCATTTGAGAATCACCTTCCATCCTCAGATGGATGGCCAGAGTGAACGGCCCATTCAGAACCTCGAGGACATGCTACGTGCTTATGTTCTCGACTTCGGTTGTAGTTGGGAGGATTATATACCTTTGGTGGAGTTTTCATGCAACAAAATCTATTACTACAGTATTGGGATGGTACCTTTCAAGGCATTGTATGGGAGACCTTACAGATCACCATTATGTTGGACTTACCAAGGGGAGTCAGCACTTGTGGGACCAGAGATGGTACGGGCTACCACGGAGAAGGTGCATATCATCCAGGAGAAGATGAAGACTACAAAGAATAGGCAGAAGTCATATGCCGATAGTAGACATAGACCCCTAGATTTCAAGGATGGCGACCATGCCTTTCTAAGGGTCTCACCCCGACGAGGCCTATGGCTATTTGGCCAAGAAGGAAAGTTATCTCTGAGATTTATCAGACCATTTGAGGTCCTTAGCCGAGTTGGTGATGTGGCTTACCACTTAGCTCTTCCACCTCAGTTTCAAAAGGTGCACGATGTCTTCCACATATCCCAACTGAGGAGATACATGAACCACCCTTCCCATATCATCGGCCATGGAGGGCTGGACGTCAACGATGGGCCAACATTTACTGAGGTTCTAGTAAAGATATAGGATCGACAGGAGTGGTTTCTTCATGGACGGTTGATACCTCTGGTGTGCGTTCGCTAGAAGCACGGGAACCTCCAAGATGGGAGCGGGAGGCTCAAATGAAAGCTCAGTACCCCCTCATGTTTCCTTAGTTTGAGTTGTGTCTTATGGGGACGTAAAGCCTGAGGTGGGGAAATTTTAATGTCGCAAAATTTTCCATGTAATTTTTTTATAATAAATACAAATTTTATTAGCCTGAAAAAATTGACAGCACGTGATTCCGAGGCCTGGTGTGCCTGGAATGAATTTCTAAAGGTTTGTTCAGGTACGTTCAGTAAATGTATGAGCGGAATTTTATAACTTTTGAACCAGTACTCGGAACTGAAATCTGAGAGCACCGTTGAACTCACAGTGCCAGTATTCTCTTAAGATGACTTTCACCTTGATAACAGTGGGTCGAGAATAAAATTTAGTTTTTTAGTTTTTTTGGAATTAATAAAATAAAATAAACTTCAATTTATTTTATTTTTGAGCCACCATGTGGAAGTATGAGGTGGGGTCCACCAAAACTAAACCTCCTTGTGGGAGTTAATGTGTGGGGACTACACAACCATAGCCTCCCATGAGAGGTCATGATGGTGGGGCCCACCCAAACCTATCCTCCCCTGAGAGGTTACTGTGTGGGGACCACCCGGGACTAAACCTCCCCAATTAAATGAGGAAACGACTCAACTCCCTCATAAATGAGGGAGATCCTCTTGATCTCCTCCAACCATTTAATGGTGCCACAACAACATTTCTTCAGTGTGCCAACTCCCCTAATATAATTATGCCAAATCCTTCTCATTAATTAATTGATCCAACACATTCAATTATTTTGTTGTCCCATTTGAATATTATGACAAATATTTAATAGTATATCTTAATATATATTTTTTGGCTTGGAATATTCATCTTTGTGGAACTTGGGAGAGAAGGACATAGGGTGAAATCTCTCTAATGAATAACTTCCTCCTGACGAAAAACAACTTCAACTTTCTTCCTCAGAACTTCCATCGATGTAGGACGTGATCATCTACAATGAATTGATGTTCAAATTTTCTCTCCAACGTAGATGAATAATGAAAAAATTTAGGGGATTTATTTTATTATGATATTATTCCTTCAATTCATCCCTTCTAAAGAAAATAATCATTGTGGATGTTTTTCCTAGCGGGTTGGGAATTGTTTTTTCGGGAAGATGTGGGGTGTTTATAGACATTCCTTTTTCTATATTCTTCTTCGTAATTCATTGAAATTCAATAAAGAATGAACCACCTGTTACCACCCTAAACACGGAGGGTGCGGGCCAAACCAACATGCCCTGACCCCTTCGTGGTTCTTGTTTTTGATGTTCTTCGGAATGGTGACGAGGTGACGAGACGACAAATGCGATGCCGACAACGACATCTGCGACCCACATCTCCCATCGGTCGCGCCACCGTCGATCGGACCAGACCGAGCCGCGTTTCACCCTAGTCGAACCGGCCTTGGCTGCACCACACCGTGCCCGCAACCTCCCAGCTACCACGCCCTCCAGGCTGCACGCGCCTCCCGGCCGCCTGCACCTTCCCCACAGCCCATGCCTCCTGGCCGAACTGGATCGCGAGCGAGCCGCCCGCCCAAGCCCCGGTCGAGCTAGCCTCCCGCGCCCCTTGCGGATCCCTCCGGGACGAGCCGCGCCCTCACGGGGCCTTCTAGGCCGAGCTTCCCTCACGGCGACCCCCGCCCTGTTCGCGCCCTCACCAACGGTTCGCGCACTCACGGCCCTATGTGACCCCTCCAGTGGGCTGGGCTGAACTCAATGGGATCGCCTTCCTAACAGGCTGGGCTAGACCCAACGGGTCATTCCAGGTCGACTCGAACCAGGTCAGACCAGACTGGTTTGGGCCGGGTCAGAAAGACCGGGTCGTACTAGACCCGAGCCCACTACGACCCCTTTACTTTCTTTTGGCTATTTCATTCCTACCAGACGTTTGTTTGATGAACTATCAGCAATGCTGGTAATCATGGAGCATGAATGTCCCTTTGAGTATACCCCACTAGAGTTTCGGTATAGTTGATTTATGGTCAGGTTGGATTGTGTATGAATCCAACCAGGCCCCCGCGACAAAATGTCTAATAACTCACAGACTGGGCATCCGATTGACGTGGAGTCGGTTGCGTTGAGACCTCTCTGACACGGCAGACCATTGAGATACTTATTCGTTGGACTTTGTGACAGTTGGAGTACCAACCAGTAGCTTGTAGAGAAGATCCTTCTGGTGATGAGAGAGAAGTTTACGGAGACCTAGTAGCTGGTTGAAACCCGACGACTGCTGACCGATTCGACTCGGAGTGACTCGACTAGCCCAGTGGGGAGCTCCTTGGTGTCGCGGAAGACCCATGGTGGAGGAGCCCTGGTTGTGTCGGCAGACCCATGGTACTCGACAGGATAAGTACCTCTAAAGGCTATTAGGGGGTGTGCCTTGGTGACACGGCAAACCCATGGTGGGGAGAGCCTCTGTGTGATGCAGCAGACCCACAGTACTCGACATGAGGAGTACCTCAGCAGTTTAAGGTTAGTTGGAATCGATTGAGAAGGATATATCTAGAAGCTGAGGTTTCAATAATGTGACCAGAATCTGGTTTGAGCTGATTTAGTAACATTTTTGTTTTCCTCTTGATTGAAATGGATTACATGATAACATAGGTATATGTATGGGATATAACTAAGTGGGTTATTTATTGATATCATACTCTTTTCTTTAACCTTGATGAATTTTGTGAGACCCTGAGGGTCTCGGTGTCCCTACTGAGTATCGTTATACTCAACCCTACACGAGCTATTCCCGCACCTTATTGTGTTGGATGCAGATGACGGACAGCGTTGACTGAGGCTGAGTGTACCAGGACTGGTCTGTACACAGAGGTGGACCTTACGGAGGGCTGGTACTCGGAGGAGGCGGATGGACGTGGAGTGCTGAGGAGGCGATCTGTACCTACCCTTCATGTAGGAATCTCGGAGGATGACCCACTGTCTTTTTTCTTATATTTTTTTCTTCAGTTGTACTGGTACTATCAGTTCCTTGTACATTCCTTTTGAGATTTTATTCTAGCCCCCTTTACATACTGTACTCAATTGTTTGTTATTCAGTTAACTGGTGTTCATATCTACTGTGCGTGTTTACAGTTTATAAAGACATTCCTTCCCAGTTTTAGGGAATTACTCCTTTGGTGCTAGTCGCCTGCCCCTGACCTATGGAATGTGAGCCTGGGGTAGTCACGGAACGGGCCCTGGGGGATGGGTCATGACAATAAAAATTTTGGAGGTTTCATGTTAGGTGTTATAATAAGTATAGCGGTAGCACATGTCTAGTGGTAGAACGTATCTTGTAGAAGCATATTCTAAACTAACTGTGGGTCCTTAAAACTAACGGTAGATCAGTAATTAAAAAATTATCATGAATAAATTATATACAACCATAAAATAGTAATAATATTATAAACATAATAAACATGATTTTTGATAATTAAAATATGGAGGTGGTGGCAATATACTATGGATATGACCATAGTAAAATATTTATTTATTTTTAAATATGTGACTCTCATGATTTTTTAATCATCAAAAAAATACTCAAAATGTCATAATCTAATACAAATGAATGAAATACCATATTACGGAATCTTAGACGAATACGTATGAAATAGAATTATCTAAAAAAATTATAGAATTTTTTTTGGTTATTTTATAATCCTGATCGGTTTATACTTTAAAAACCATAATTTTTTTTATCATATTAACAAAAAAATTTCACATTAACCACTAATAAAAGTGAACTATTCACTAAATATGAACTTCCTGGTTCCACATATGGAATACATTTTTCATAATTAAAAACAAAAATGTATAATTATTTAAATAGAAATTAAAATGTAAATTTGTGATGAAAATATATTCTTGACTTTTTAAATATATAAAAAAATTTAATGCTAAAATAATTTATAGAATATATTTCGAAAGCACTAAATTACTTATTTTAAATCATATTTATTTAATGAAATATTAATATTAATCTTTAATTTAATATAATATTGTAAATAATTTATTTTAAAGAAAAAAATGTATATAAAAGTTTTCATTTTCACTATTCATTATAGAATCCATTTTTCTGAATATTCTCAAAAAATCATTTTTAGATAATACTGACATGAATTTTGGATAATAAAACCTACTTTGTAATTATTTTATAGTAAATTTGATAAATTATTATTTTTTCACTCATATTAGTCAATAAAACAAATTTTTAAATATTTTTTTAAGAATTTATTTAATTTACTATGTGTTGTGACATTAATTTATAATAACATTTCAAAAAATTATTTAGTTTAAAATTATATTTATATCATAAAAATCATAGTCCAATTCATTCCAACAAATTTTATGTATAGATTGTAATAGAAACATTTAAATAATAATGTTTCATTATTATTTTAAAGTCGGGGTTCTGTATCTACTATATTATTGTTTTCATTTTTAAAATCATATATTATTACAAGATCAAATATTTGTTATTTTTTATTCATTGGGATGAAAATATTAGTATTATGATTGATAATTAGTGTTATTCTATAGTAAATAATTTTGATCATTAAGAAAATAATTTTTTTTCCTATATTTTTTCATTATAGAAACAAGATTGAAATATGTTTCTCTTTATAAAGACTACTTAAATTTTTGGACAATCAGGATGTTATTACTTGTATCTCATACCAATGAAATAATTTAATCATAAAATCTAGTATATTGGGGTTTTGTTTATTATATTTGGAATGCAAGGGTGTTTAGTATAAACAGCGGGAACTATAATTATGAAAACATATATAATATAACATAATCATGTGATTAACATTAAGAAAAATTATAGAAGAACAATATATTGTTCTTGTGTTGATTATGTTATTATTGTTTTCCTTCTAAAAATTTCTTTATGGATACTACAACTGTATGTGGTTCTAGAAAATATGTACCTAGGTGTAATGACCCCAAAAAGTCATGTAAGTCTTAACTCGTGAATTACCTTGAACATTACAACGAGACCTACTCTACACATGGTTTGAAAATATATCAGAATATTATTAAGTTAATGAAATTTTTATTTATAAAACACTATAAATGAATTAATTTTTTATTATTATTTGAATACATTCCCAAATGAAACGTGTTTACCACTATGATATTTTCCTTGAATAAATGTTTTTGATTTATGTCATGTGCTTCACTAGTTTTGGGATTATAAATTCTGTATCATGATTTTATGGTCAAATAGTATATATGTCACTATTTAAAAATAAAACCAAGTGTAAGGAATTATAACTATATCAATGAACAAAAAAATATAGTTATTTCCATCCAAAGAATGATACTAATGCTGGAGTTAGAACTGCAGCAAGAAGTGATCAGATTAAAACCATATTTTGGAAGATATCTTAGATAATGGGATATATCCTTTACCTTATAGAATAACCTATTAATCTAAAATTTGGTTAAATATTTATTGGCTAACTAATTCATTATCAAACTACATCATTCAGTGGGTCTACTAATCAATTTTTATATGATAAATAGAAAACTTCCATAGAGAATATATTTCTGACTATAGTTACTAATGAATGGAAGATTGTCTGAATGGATGTTTATCATCTCTCAGGATATGTGTATTAATGGTGTTTATAGATTAAAAACCATATGTATTAATAAGAAATATCATAAATTGAATGGACATATATCATGGAACTCTTATAAATAAATAATTTCATATTGATAAAGAATCAGATATGGAATGTTAATTATTTGTTTTTAGTCAACATTTAAGTGGAAAAGATTTATATTTATGAGCCAAAAACTATATGGTTAGTAAGTCATAAATATTAATATGTAGATAATTCAAAGAGAAATATTTATCATTTCATTGATGGCCTCAAAAAACTCCTTTAGTGGGGAAAATATCCCAGAAATTATCATCACACAAGGGTGTAATTTCTATCTTGTAATAAATAAATTATGAAAAAATTGAACATGCATGTTGGGAATGTGAGTTTTATACAGGTGTAGAGATAAAGGAACCCATGAATATGATTGTGATTGAAATAAAGAAGTATTCAATGTGTAATTTTTCAACAATTAAGATATATGACCCCACACAATTGATTTATATAGGGGATCATAGAAATTTCCAATGAAGAATGTCAACGATTATACAATCATAATAACTATGGTTGAATTTCAAAATGATTTTATCATATATGCAATAATAGTATCCTCAAATTTATCTATTTATTTATTTTATTCAGAATATTCTAACTCTTTTATCTATTCTATGTTTTTCAAGAATATTAGATCTTTTAATATCACCATAAGAAATTATATATCATTCAAAAAATTTGGTGGATGTCTCAATAACAGTGACTGGCTATGTAGTTTCCTTTGTAACACAAAAAAATCTTTATTTTTGGAATCCAGTATTATACCAATGGTTGATTTTGATATAATCATTGGTATCAATTATATTTCAAAATATAGTGTCGATTTTTATCCAATATAAGGATGATATGATTCACAATGAATATATATAATTACTAATATTAAAAGGGAATACTTCATCATATGAGTCATGTCTATATCCACCCATAGTAGATACTTTTATTGAGAGTATTTGGGATAATGAGCAGACATAATATGAATATGTAAAATATAATATTCAAATTTAATATGTTCATATTGGTCACAAATAAATAAATGTATTTTTTGGAGTAATTACATAGACATCCGCTAGAGTTTGATGATGAATTTTTTCTTTATTAAATCTCCAATGATAGAAAAAATCATTGAATCCCTTTAAAATGGCCATTATGGAATTAGAGGGGATGTAAAATCGTATAGAGGAGATGTGTGGTAAGGGGTTTGTACACCCAAATACTTTATCTTAGTGATCCATATTAATTTTTCTAAGAAATGAATATCGTTCTATGTTGTTATTCATTCATTATAGTGAAATCAATGCTATTGTGGCAACAAAAAAATATCCTCTACTAGGAATTGATGACATATTTATTAAACTATTGGTAGCACAATGTTTATCGATGATTTAATTTTATCGAGAATCATTAATTGAATTATAATATGTAATATATTCTGAAGAATGCATTTCATATGAGTCATGGACATTACAGGTTCACACTAATTATATTTGGTTTACTAATGAAACCTATAACAGTCTAGATGAAAAGAAAATATTATTCATAAAATAGAATCATAACATTTTAGTGCTATTTATTGATTATATATTTGAATACTATATAATATTTTGATACAATGGGAATGACATTAGGATAATTCATGATAATATTAGAAGCTATATTTTAGGTATAAAATTTAAATATAGTTAATTGTAACTTCAAAATTATTCTATTCATGGACCCTATTTCTCTATGAGTTCTATCTTGATTGATAATGAAAATAAAAAGGTAGTTATAGATTGGAATACACTAACAAATTGAACCTAGGAATGTAATTTCATTTGGTTATAATGTTTCCTTTAGTGATTTGATTAAAAAATTAGTAATCGAGTAAATAAATTACTTATCTTGCTCATAACGGGTTTAAGATTATATTGAAAATGAATGTAAATAATATTTCAAATAATTAAAGATGATATTTTTGAGTGCTCTAATTTTGACTCTATATTTAGGAAATGATGGATTCAAAATATATAGTGATGTGTTTAGTAAGTTACGTTGTTGTATCCTAATTTAGAATAATAAATAAATCATATATTTAAAAAAGAGAATAATTTTTCATGAATAAATATATCCAACAAATGATCCTTAGTTTCCATCTTTAATCCATACATTGATGATATAGGACCAGTACCTTTAAGGAGAAATATATGAGATATATATGGATGATAATCGTTTGAAATTAATATTCTCACGGAAATAGCTCAACATGTGGAAACACATATTGCTATATCTAGTGAAGGAAAATGATTTCTCAATTCTCTACCATGTCAGGAAGAAAAATATATTAGAAAATGATTCAATCTTGAAATAACTTATAGAAATGTAAAAAATTAGGATTTGTAGGGATCCTAATTTCTTTAATTTTGTAACGATGGATCTGGAAATCATTATGGAATGGTAGAAATGTTTCCTTTTTCTAACTATTGTTAATCCATTTTTGTGGGAAATGATAACTATTCTCAATATGATGATGATAATTTTTAATATAATATAATAGTTGTGATGAAGGAAAAATTGATTAATTTCTTATGTGATGACTGATTTCATAAATTAGGAGATAGACTATTTTTTCCATCAGTATATGAGATGAAAATAGAATTATTACTTGTTTCTCATAGCTCGAGTTTTTACTATACACCCTTATAGAACCATGATGTGTAGATATTTCATTCAACACATTTTGTGGGATAACATCAAATGAGAACATGCATATTAAAATCCTAGATGTATGGTAGCCTAATGGGTGAGTGTAGAGAAAAAAAAATCCTTACTGAGTCTTTCAACCTCATCCAAATCTTTTAAGTACATGGGATTACATTACTATATAAGTTATTAATGGATTAACATAATCTCCTTGGAAGAAAAATTCAAAATTTGGTATTATTGATCTCCTCCCCAAATCTACACATTTACCCACCATAAGATAAGATTGGACTCTTGAGACCATTAACTGAATCTTTGTTATGATTATTGGAATAATTCATGGTGTAAAACATTAAATAGTGTCACGTATTGATCCAAGATTTATATAATAATTATGCAAACTTCATTAGAAGGCATATGATACCAACATCCATTTGCGCACTGCTTATCACTCTCAAACAGAGGGACAATTTGAATAAAAATTTCGAATATGATAATAATTATTAAGGTCATTCTCTCTATATTCATATGTAATGCGTGATTATTATATACCATTTGTGGAGTTATACAATAACAATATTTTCCATTAATGTATTCAAATTCTTTTTTATAAAGCAATATATGGAATGAGATCTCATACACAAACATGACTGGATGAGGTTGATGAAAGTAATCTTATTTTCTCTTAACATATGGAGGAGTAAATTTCAATGTTAAAGGATAAACATAAAATTTCAAATTAGTACTATGTAAAAAATTTGAATGCAGATAACTAGAGGAAATTTTTTGAATTTCCATTTGAAGATCACATTTTCTAAATGTAACTCCATTTAATGGTTTTTGTAATTTTTATTATAAGAATTATCCGATATCTATTTATTATGGAAGTACATGCCAAAACAAATTCATGTTCCCTCATATAATGAAATGGTCATATAACATGATATATCAAGCAACGAGGAGAATATATGGATTCTAAACCCTATTGAAAAGGACTGAATAATTGAATATTTCTTTTGGTAAAAGTTGTTTTAGGAAATTGTATGATAGAATATGAAATGTTCGAACCTGAATAGATTATAATAAAGAAATACCAAGATATTTTCATGAGGTAATATTTAATAAAACATGAGGATTAAATTTTTGTGGTTGAAGAATGTAACACCCCTATATATTGTGATATATTTATTTTAAAATAAATACATTAACTCTTACATCTTGTGGAACACACAATCCTTAGCCCAAATGAACTATAATAAAGAATATTGTTATAACCTGGTGGATGATTAAAAATATGTTAATATAATAAACTAGAATATGAATAATATAATTTGTATACTTGTATAAAAAATACAAGATTTTCTATTAATTAGAAATTAAAATAAAATTCATCTGAATGAAAGAATAAATATGTCTAAGAAGCTATATCTACCTTAGGCATAGTTTCATATTTTTTTACTAAATATTTTATAATAAATTTTTCAATTTTATTGATTTATTTAAAAACATTACTTTAATTTCTAAAATAATAATATAAAAATTAACATAGAGTAAATTTTTATTCATTTATGAAATGATTACTTTTTGATTAATAGTGAAAAATAAAAGTTATTGTTGAATATTTTTATTTCGATTAAATTATTTACTATATTAGATTATATTTTATGATGGTTGTAAAGTAATATTAAACAAACTATATTAATATTTGTCTAATTTATATTATTAGGATCAGTTTTATATTTAATTTCAATTTTTAAACATTTAATAGTTCTGATAACTTCTCTCTTTGGAAACCCATATTCACTAGGTCTGTAGATTTAATTATAAATTGAATTATTTTATGTCATACAATTAATCATAAAAAATGGATTCCATTTTTTAAATAATAATAATTAATATTATAGGATATAGTCCATACATTTTTTAATATAATGAATAGTGGTAAGAGTATAAATTTTTTTAAGAATATTTTAATGTAAAAACTGATTACCGGGGTGTTAAACTAAAAATATAATTGTTAAAATTACAACCCTTTTTTCAATATCAAATTTACCGTCCATATATCATTCTTATAAAATCTATGTTTCTATAATATCCAATTAAAAAAATGTATGTGGGTTGATAAAAATGTGGACACACTTTACTATGAAAAAACATTAAATTGGTGTCATATCCCCACTTATAAAAGACACCCCCCATATTCTCTCTTATTAACACATAAAAAAATTTCATCCATTATCAACACAATTATCATCATACATTCCCTCCTCACAAACTAGGGGCCTTTGATATACCTGAATGGAAATTAAGGTAGGTATTCGGTTAAATATAAAGAGGTTTTTTTGGAAATGATGTATATTTTATAACTATGAATCTTCATTTTACAACTTCTACACAATTATAATACTCATAATATGTGTTAAAATAATAAAAAAATTATCACCCATATATATATATATATATATATATTTATTATTTTAATGTAATGACCTATTTAACATATATTAAAGTCACTTTCAATGTAAACCATTAATAAGGTGTACGATGAACTACCGCCTCACGAAATAATGTAATTCATTTCCCAAATAACTATTAAGTGAAGGATATAGTTGCCTATTTGACATTAAATTATATTTATGAAATTATTATATAACATCAATTATTATATCCCGTGTACGTTCTTTTATTTCATTCTACGGTGGATATGAAGACGTCAGTTATGTGTATGGAAAACTACATCGTCCTAATGTGTTGTGATAGAATTTTTCACTTTAACCTTACTTGTAAGGAAATATGGATAAAGTTAATGAAGATATTTAATATTTATTACAAAAAAAATAAATCTAAAAATATTTCAACACCTCTAACTTCATACCTTCCAATCAGTTGAGAAATCAACATCATCGCTCGGGGGGGGGGGGGGGGGGGTTACTCCCTCTGCATAACGATGTTAAATTATTTTCATTTTCTGTTAAATAGTTGTATTAAGGATGAATCTAATAAATATAAATTATATATTTAACATAATAATTATACATGAAGTATTATTTATTATATATTTTCCTTTCATTCCATCCATCATGAAAATGGAAACACCTATCTTGCCAACCTAAGGCATGCAGTCTATATGAATTGTGTAATGCATTTCTTCTTATTAAAGTTTTTATATTATTATACATACATATTAAAGGAATATATAATATATTAATACCTTGGTTCATTTTATATAAATGATGGATCCCTGATAATAGTATATTTATTGAAATTATTGAACCAAATTATTCATGAAAAACAATGCAATAATAAACTAAAATAATGTTTTTAACAAAAAATTGTAAATAAACATGTGATAATAGATTATAAGTAATTCATATATGAATTAAATTATATTATTATGGTTATATATATATTTATATTGAACCTATATTTATAATATTGTATTTTTAAACATGTAAAAATTAATTCAGACCAATGTTATGGGATTTTTGTCCTGATTTTCCATTATTGAAATAAACATCATGTTATTCACCTATATTCTTTGATGAAATATATGTTTAGACCATATGACATGTAATTAAAAAACATTTATTCACATGATATTTTAGGTTTCATTTATTGTTTTTATTTAATGGGATTATTATTGAATTTAACTAAAGTGGTAATGGTTTTATGGTATAATAACATTGTTTATCAAAATTATATTTTTTTGCATGTTCTAGAAGACTAAATATTATGATATAACTGTCAAAAAACTAATTTTTTATTTTTCTCTATTTATTTAAAGGGAATATAATTTTACCCTTCATTTACACCTCTTTGTGTATTCAACATTTCAAAATAAATATTAAGAAAAAGTTCTCCATATTTCTCTCTTCGGATGAAGAGCTGATTTCATCGATATCATTTATTTATAAATAATAATAATAATAAGATTTTTAGAACTCATAAAATGACTTAATAAATTAACCTTTACCCATGTTTTAATTTTTTTCCAAAAGGTCTAAAACGAATCTTCATGTTATTTTCCTAACAAGGTAATTCTTGACATTTTAACAATGTCTGGAAGTGGTGAGTTCTTTTAACATGATTGAAAAGAAATCATTTTTCAACATCTAGAACCTGATTTTATGGTTCTATAATTTTGTAAACATCCATGGAAATTTTCAAAAAAAATTATTTCTATAATATTTTAATAATTTTCTAGTTTTAATGATACTATTATACACAATTAATGGTTATTTTCTTAAATAAATGTTTAAAGTAATCATTGAAAAGAAAATTGAATCTATGATGACATTCAGTGATGCCAAATGTGATATACTATAGATATAATCTAATGAATCCATCCTTATTGTTTCTATAATTTTTTTATGAGCATTTTGATTGTGACTTACTATTTTTAACTATTCGCCATATTTTCCTTGATGGTTTATGTTTATGTTTATTGAATAGAGAAAGTACTAACATTTCGTATTGTTCTTTATATTGATATTTATGTTAATTAGGATTCCCTAATTTATTTGATGATCTATTTATAAATTATAATTAATAGGAAGAGAATTCTATAATATCTTGATGCCTTACTCCGTCTCATGGGAAAAACTATTTTTGTTTTTTGGTCTAGGAGTTACCCATTTATATAATTTATCGTGGAAAACAGCCTTGAAATTATGGTTATAATTTAAACATTATGAATTCCATCATTATGTGATTATTCATTGATTTATATTTTATTATTCATTATGAAACAATATCCACTGAAAAAATTCATGTTGATGTTATTATATGTGGGGAATTATTTGATGGTTACTTATTTCGATCATATAATTCTTATGATATTCATTAAATGGATTGCATTTCAGTTATTAATTGTTCCATATTTAATATGATTTATTTATTCATTTTATCATCCATTATCACACCCATATAAAAATTTGAACGTGCCCCATTGTAATTTATTATTCCCCTAGATTCCAAAATGCGTGTTATGATTGATATGTAACATTATATTTTGGGGAAATAATAATGCACCTCGAAAGAAAAAATTGTCAAAAATTATGTATTAATTTTTAAGATTTTAGTAATGTATAAAACTAGTTAAAATTACTTCCAAAATATTCAGACCTTTGAGAAATTATTCATTATATATTATGCTAATGTAACAATGTACCCACTGACTGGAGGATACTACGGTCGGGGTCTCTATACAAAATTAGTTTATGGCGATTAAAAGACGGTGAAGCAACATAACAATTTCTAATATAGCCATTGTAGAGTGACTATTAATATTAATATATATTAAGTGTTATGATGAAGTCTAATTACCATAAGTTGATTAAGAGATGGCCTTACCTAGTTTTATAGTACCTTGTGGAGACCATTTATCATTAATTCTAATCGAGATTACATCCCTAGGCTTTTGTCCAAATTTATGCTATAAATACCCACCCAAATTTATATTCCTCTTCACTAAAAACTATTTTATTTGGAATTTAATATCTCTCCTCACCACTATCAACCTCACATGTTATTCATATGATAATAAAAATATATTCCCAATATTTTATAAATTCCCTCTCTAGATAAGTGATTCAGTTCCCCTTCCATTAAATCATGTAATTTAATTTTATGTAGTCTTTGGATTTGAAATAGTTATTATTGTAATTTTTTACATATAAAATTACCATTCATATGATAAATAATTATTGGAACACCACCTTTATATCTCATTAAACCATTCCATGGGCCTTTTTAAACCATTAATTCTTCTAAAATTAATCTATGATTTTCCACAAAAATTTTCCCAGTTGTGAATACCCATATCAATTTATACTTAGGTGTATTCACTATGTTTTTCCAATAATTTACTTTTTTGGGACTTCCATGTATGTAAACCATAATCCATAATCATGTTATTAAATATAGTAAAATAAATTCCTATGTTTTTTAATCTATGTGGTACAAATATTCATGTATATATTATTTATTTGATTAGTGGAACCAAAATTATGTAGACATCTATGTAATTGGGTAATTGTTTTATATAATGAGGTAAGAGAAATGATATAAATGAAATATGTCTAACAACCCAATTTCTTATGTTTTTGGTGTTATCATTGACTTGTGTATAAATTTCAAGGATGTTTTTTTGACAACATTTTTTTGTTTATTCAATTTTATCAAGTTATATAATTCATTGATGGTCATGATTATGATTTTCACTATTTTATTTAAACATTAAACGCCTTTTTCAAACAAATATTACATCTATCATTTTGTGTTATTATTATTCACTTACACTTCTTTATATCTCATCAATTTTTATAAAAGTACCAATGTTATCCCATGATGTTTCGAATAAAAAATGGAATTTATGGGATTTTTTTAGAGTTTATACATATCATTATTACACATATATTTCATTTCATTATATTATGTATATAATTAAATAATGAAACTAGGAAACATTATATTTTTTTAATTATAATATATGAATATTTATATAATAATTCATGAAAAAATATAAATAATGGATTTGGGTCTTCATAAGTATGATAACAATTTATCAATATAGTAGGATAAATATTATTTTATATTGTTTCTGACATGATATTTTTCATTTAAATATTGAGTGATAGTTAAAATACATGTACTTATAAAAATTCAAAATTTTGTCTTTTTCATTAAATTTATTTAATTATATATTGTATTTTTCATTTCCAAAATCTTAATTTGTTTCCCTCTATTCAACTTGGTCCCTTATAGTTTCTCCTAAATATTTTGGACTCTTTCCTAATAAAATTACACTTCCTCTACCATTTGATATACGTAATTGTGTTTCTACAAGCCTATCTTGGATCATTCATATAATTAATGTAATATTTGTACAATATTATAATTGCATAATTATATACAAATATGGTTTTATTAAATTCTTAATCAACCAAATATTTCCCAATAGTAGTGGAATAATTAATGGTGTGTTGTTGTTTTAATTTTAAATCATTTTTTGAGTGGTAATGAAATTAAAATAACCTAACATTAAAATATATCATTTTTCAATCTAAATAAATGCATTATATTTAATTAAAATATTATAAACTAATAAATTTAATTGTAACATAATGGATATTGAAAAATGAATATAAATGTAGAAAAACTATGTTTTTAATAAATGAATATATTTTTAACTAAATTGGTTGGAATTATTTTATATGGTGGGTTTCATGTTATTTTTTAACATTCAGTTAAAAATATATTAATATTAATTGAATCATTTTATTGGGACTATTAAACTGATATTGTTTCGTTATTAATTTTAATTAATATATTATTAATTACAAAATAGTGTTCTATTTTGATTACTTACTTTTGATCGTTTTATTTTGTAATGACATCATGTTTATAAATGTTGACTTGTAATAATTGTGTTTATTATCTGATACTTCAATAATTTTATGATAAAACATTATGGAATATTTTATTTATTATTAGAGTTATTTTTCCTTTTCATGTTTATTTTCTAATACAAAAAATAATGAACTTATTATAGTAAACAACGAAACAAAATAAATAATTGGATAATTTCAACTTCATGATAAATTTGTTAAATACAGTCCATTAATTATTTTTTTAATCGATGAATTTTTTATATAATATAATGTTGTTAATTTATATGAATAATCTAACTAACCAACCAATTTCAACTAAAAAATCCACCCAAACCAAAATGTTATTTAATATATGTAAAAAGGGAAATAGACATCAATTTCGAATATAAAAGAAATAATAAATACAACCGAAACATAAAAAAAAGAGATTCCACAAATACATATCATCCAAGCCTAAAATAGGATAACTAGAATATATTTAAAATTTTAATGTGATCAATAGTAACCTACAAAACTACTCAAACTGAAAGAACAAATAAAAATAGAAGTAGTCGTACTATAAGTTTTTCTTCCTATTACTTCAATCCAAAAATAAAAAATAAAAAAATATCCAATGGTACATGAATGGGGGGAATCAAAACCATATAGGGAACCACAAAAATATCTATTAAAATTATAATATCAAGAATGATTCCTTTATAGTTTTTTAAAAATAATTTTTTTGAAAGAAGAACATAAATCAAAACCTTTTATAAATTATTTTCCACTTCCCCATTTCCTTATTCATAAATAAATTTATAATTCTTATACTAGAAATATTAAAAGTTGAAGTGATAAAACATGAAATAATTTTTATATATCAAGAGATAAATTTGTTCAAACATGTATACGAACCAACCTATCATTCAATGATATGTGATACAAACTTTTTCTAAAACCAATGTGAAATAGTCCATTGTTAAATCTATCATGTGATAAATAAAAATAAATGAAAAATCACCTTAAATATGGGATATATCATTTTGGATACCAAAAACTATATTCTAATAAGAAAATCACAAATATGAGTTATCTTAGATCTAATTGATATATAGTTCTGTCAGAAGATGTCATAAGGCGATACCTTTGAGTATAACAAATTCAAACACTAAGGATACATGTGTCCTTTTCCTGATGTACCCATGGATCTCAATGTGAATTTTTTAAATTAATTTCAATTCCTTGGTATCATTTTCATAAAATGTTTTCAATTCCATGAAATTTAACATTAGAGTTTGAAATTCCATTTTCAAATCAATAAGATTCATTATCAAAGAAAATCACATTTTTTAAAAAAATCATTCCAAGAAATAATTTGTATCTTATTGTAATTTCAAATTATTAACAAACCCAACATAATATATAGATAAAAACATTAAATTTAACCAATTATTCCATTAAATTGATGTGCCTAACAAATCACAGTAGAAACCTAACAGTATTTGACAATCGTGGTCAGAAACAAAGAAAACTACCTTTGAATTTTTGTAGAATGTTGTGAATCATATTAAGATTGATATAAAACACTTTTTGATCAATTATTAATACAAAACCCAAGATGAAACAAATTAAAATGAGAAACTAGAAATATTGCACAACTAGAGGGAATCAATCATGGAAATAAAAGAGATCAACCGCTAAATTAAATGAACCATATGTAAATGAGACCCCTAAAATTTATTAAGGAAGTATATATGTAAAAAGAGGTTGGATACGAGCCGAATGAAATGAAATAATTCAATAAGACTACATAAAACTTCTCCTTGAGAGATTTACCTCGCATGAGATCCCATTACATTTCGTGCAATCCTTATATCCATTAATCCATGAAAATTGAATCACATTATTATTAAAAACACATAGTTTCAATTACATGAATTAAACCACATATATATCATATAAACTTTTAAAGATATTTATCTTGTTCACAGCTTCTTCCTATCTGACATTACATGTCGTGTACACATATTAAAATGTGTGTAATTCCCTATAAAAGTGTATATACTACGTGTTTAAGATGAAAATTCAAAAAAAAACTTATGTTCGCCATTACAAGAATCCTTAGAACATCTTTATAAAACCATGAATCATATATGACAAATTGGGGACATGGGGTAACAAAAATAATTTAACACCCCAGGATTTCATAATAGGTTATTTTTTAAAGTAATTCAATAGTTTGCGCTACATGCAACATTGAGTTCGAGCACACCACGACTTACCAAACTAGCCATTCAAAAATTGAATATGAATAGTATTAACATAATTTTATATTTGATAATATCAATATAATTTCAACATCCATATTATTTTTTTCATAGACATAATTTCAGAAAAAATTCAAATTTTCATATAAAAGATTTCTTTTTCAAAAATTGCAATTTTACAACCATTTAATATTGAACCCTTTTTAAAAATAATATGTGAATGTTTTATATATTAAATTTGACAAAATAATCTTCTTATTTAGAAGCGGGAAATAAAAATTTAGTTTGCATAAATTTTTGGTGCTTTTCTAATTACCTTCATATTTTGATAAACAGTGAAAATACTAAATTTTAATTGATAACATATTTTTTAATCAAGATAGTTTAGAGTTTTAAATAAAAAATTAGAATGGGTTTGAAGTATAATTAGATTATATTTTAATAATTTAATTTAATTTTATTCATTATATTTTTTTTTACATTAAAATTGTACATAAACACATATCAATTATTTTATAGCTTATACTTCTCAAAAACCCACTTTCTGGTTACGAAACCAGGAATATGTTATTAAATTAATTAGTACAACATAAATGTCTTGAAGTTGGTAAAATAGACATAATTTTTTAATTTGGAATAGAAAAATTAGCTTTATGTGGATTTTTTGTTTTTTTTATAAACTTTCAATTTTTTATGAAAAGTTAAAGACATTGTGTTATTGTTTAAAGAAGAATTTTTATTTTAAAAAAAATTATTTTTTTAAAATTTATTTTAAATTTCTTTTAAATTTCTTTTAAATTTATTTTAAATTTATTTTAAATTAAAAATACATACATAATACATATATTAGTCTAATTAAATTTATTGAATTCATTTTATAATATTATTATATGTATGAAATTTTATTGATCTTTTTACCGTGTCTTACCCACCTTCTAGGCACATTTACAAATTTTCATGAAGCTTAATTTTACCAAATCTGTGAATTTAATTTAAAAATTCTAGAATACAAGGATTACATCAATATATAAAATTTGGTTCAATAGTATAAAAATACTTTTTGGTGAATAGTAACTTTTGAATTTTATTTACCATGATTATAAATAAATAGGGTAATTTATGGTAAAAAAATATACTTTAATTACCCTAACACATGTCCTAATTAAATTGGATGAGTGTATTTAGACCAAAATAAACCCTAGGAAAAAAATATGATCTTTTTTATGCAAATGGATTATATTATGACATTTATTATATTTTTTTAAAGAAGAGTTAAAACTGTTAAATTCTATGTTTAATAACTAAAACAATTTTTATATAGGGTTACACATAAGATAAATTCAAAATATAATTATTCATTAGGAAGATAAAAATATTAAATACATAATTATATTCTGTTTATAATTTTTAGACATTATATAATTTAATTTATTTATTACACAATGATGATGCAGTAATTACCTTATTAATGAAAGACTAAAATAATTGATGTTATAAATATTAAAATAAATAAAAATTGAAACTTTTTATGTTTTAAACTAATTTTATAGGTTAATATTACATGTTAGGTTTGATTGAATTTATTTGTTTCTAATTAATCATGTTTTTTTTGACATACACAAAAACCAATTACTAAATTGTGTTAACATTGACATAAATGAGTTTTTAAAATAAATAATATATTATTAAATGGTTAATATTCTTAATAATAAATAGTTCTTCAAAAGGACATATATAATGATATATATGCCATTAATGTACCATTGAGGTTCTCTTGGCATTTTATAGTAGGTTTGTTGACTATTTTATATAAGAATAGAAGAATACATGTTAAAAGTTAAACTATGTAACTAAGAATTAAATCTAAATTATAAGGTTAATATGGGGAACTAAACTTGTATAAAACCTATTTTTTGAGAATATTTCAACCCATACCCACCTTATCCTAGAAATAAATCCATTTGTATCCATTATAAACTAGAAATGATTTATAATAAAATAATATTTGAATCGTTTCCTACATCGACCCCCACCACTCTTATAAAAGGGTACATGCACTTGTCTCAAATTCAAACATCCAAAGCCATTTTTCTCAACCAAACCCAGTTCAATTATCCTCTCATATACGATAAAATCTTCATAGAGTCTATACTTTTATCTAAACGCAAACCTAAGTTTCCCTTTTGATCAAATAAAATGAAGCACCCGAAGAAGAGGTAATAATTTCACCACATCCTTCAATATTATTTTCTTCTTACACTTCGTCTTTCTTTGTAGATTACATAAAAAAATAATAAACCGAATAAATTTTAAATAATTTTATATTATTATAAATATGTTACAACCATATTAAATTTTCTTATCCATCCATTAAATGAAAAAGTCACCATACGTGTGTACGTACAGCTTACCGTCTCCACGTTGTAGTGTAGTTTTTGATACAACACTTAATTATTTAGATGTGTATAATAATGTGTATAATTTATGTAAATAATAAATATAACATGTTATTTATTCTTTATATATGATATAACATCCAATTATATACGATTTCACTATCAATAGAATGATATAGTCGCTCTTACATACGAATGAATTATCATCTCCACGAACGTGATGTGATTCATTTCCCAACATAACCATTCCAGAATTATTTTCATTTTATGATTTAAAATAATGTAAAATAACTTTAAATAATTATAGATATGAATATAATACATCCTCTATATAATAAAAATGACTTATATTACAAAACCTATAACGGAAAATGAATTAGTCAACACCTGAAACAATGATATTACTGAAATATTATTAACAAAGAAATATTAGAAAATCATATATGATACCATATTTATTTATGTGGTTCTTTTAAAATTTAATAAAAAATTTTTAACTATTATACATCATATTAACATACCATAAACTATGGAAAAAAATAAGGTAAGGGGTTTCCATATCACTTCTTATTCTCATGAGATTCATGCTATATTGCCACTATTTCCTTTTGTGGGGTGTATGTACTAACCATTATTGTATTATTTGTGTAATATAAATTAATATATTAGTATTTACATATTCATTTTATGATCCTTCGTTCATGGGGTGTATGTTTTGTATGTTACCAAATCAGTAAGGGAATTTTGAATTTTGATTTCAACTCATTGAGTTTTACACAAACTTCATTGATTGTTTTATTGCAAGATTATGTGTAAAATCACTATTTATTTATTTTAGTTTTAATTATATACTCCCCATTTGTGTGGATATATTTTTGATACACATAATCACTCCATTGATAAATTCTCAAGTCATCTATATGAACTTGATAAGAGTAATCTTAACTCAATTTCCATTCATTGAGTTAAACATCCAAATCATTGGTGTTGTTTTTACAAGAATATGTGTGAGTGTACTCTGATTTATTTTCACTGAATATCCAATCATATTGAGTGTATTTATATTTTACACACACAATTATGCCATTGATTTATCCTTAACCTAAGGATATGGTCTTTATATGGGACTTCATATCAATTTACATTCCATAGAGACTTCATTGATGTTATGCACCAATTCACTTTTATATGTTGTGAATGTTGTTCTTTGATATATTATATCATGAATATCTTTATTTTCATGATATTATAATGTTTTTATCACATAATTTATTAGTATTCAAGTGTCTCTCATTTGGTTTGGACCTCTAACTAAAATATCATTTTAAATGTTTTAAATATTTATTCTTCTAAATATTTCTCATTAATGTCCATGTTTTCAAAATATTGTTAAGGATTTATTTATATAGACATGAATGTTTTAATATTAAAATTACTTTTATAATTTCAATAGTGGTATGGTACATTTGGATTCAAAAAACTATTTTTAACATCTTCTGGATAAATAGTGAGAAATTAAAATGTTTTCAAGAAAAAAGGAAATTTCTCTCAAGTAGTTTTATTGATTATTTTAATGTATGTCAATATAATTCATTATTTATTATTGAGGTTGATTTATTATAATACAATATTCTATATTGTATTTAATGAGTTAAGTTTGGTTGTGGATTTGAAATTTTTATAGCATTCATGGGTTGTGGTTAAAACATTTACATTTTATATGCTAGTTTTAATATGAATGTTTATATTATGTTTCAACCTTTTCATATGAGTAATGCATTGTACATGGTAAGTGATGGGTGGAGCCCACTATATATCCTCAATGCATCGGTAGGACTCATGAGACAAAATAGTGTCTTGGCACAAGGCTTTGACAAAATCATATTTGCGGTCTTAGCACGAGGCCTTGACTATATGGTTATGATGTCTAAAATTATGCATTCCATCATTATTAAATAAGATATTTATATTAAATGTGAGTTTTTAACTAGTAGAATATCCATGTGAATATGTATATGGAATTATTTAATTTAAATTTTCCATATTATAATGAAATTTACGTTTAAAAGGATTGTGTTTTATTCTTATACATTTCCTTCAATGTTTATGCTTATTTATGAATGTTTCTCTTATATTGTTATTTTTATTGAGCATCTGTGCTCACCCATTTCATATGGTTTCATTTTTCCCAGAATGTAAAGAAGTATATTGTGACTGACCTGGAGGGATATGCTAAAGGGTATTAGCGTGTTCAAAGTGGACACAATGTTGTAGTTTTTTATTTCATGATGTAATGAAAAACTTATGTATGTATCTAGTACTTCCAAGGATAAAAACTAATCGTCCTTTCATGACATGATCTCTTATAATCATAACAATGTTATGTAATAATGCACTAACTTTGGGTATCAAGGGTATGTGTGTTACAGTTGGTATCATAGAATGTTTAGTACAAACCTAGAAAACTAGATTTATAAAAACATGAATTAGAGAACATTATCATAAGAGAGACTTTGAAGATTATTATAAATGAACTTACTAGTATATTGGTAATGTAGATTTTTTTTTAATTTTTTAGGTAATACATCCCTATTAGGATAGGATCATATAAAGGTGTCTCTAGCACAAATGTATCTAAGGGTAAAACCCAAAAACACCACTTTGATCTAGACTCGAACGGGAACCAATGCATGACAACATGCCTTAATTCACTCTTGGTTATGACACTCCCTTGGGGTATGCTTAGGATAATTCATATTTTTTTTACAAACTGATTTAATAGATTTAAATATAAGATGACAATAAATAACCTTGTTTAATCCAAAGTTATTTTAGATTGAAAATTAGGTCTCATGATATTATCTAAATGATTTTATGACTATTGTTACTCACACAATGATTTCTGAATTTAGTGAATGGCTGGATTCTAAGGAATTCATTGTAACATTGAACATGATGTACAAGGTGGGAACGATGGTGGAAATGAGAAACTAAATGGATGTTTGATAGGTGTAAAAGATATTGTGTTCATATCGAAGCAGGTTTCCCAAAATATGATCCAAAACATATACATTAACGAACACCTAAACATAACAATGAATAGGATATATGAGAATAACACGAGCTCCAGTAGTGGAGACTGTGGAGAAATGAAAGCTTAATTACCATAATGTATGAAATATGGATGGAGACACCTATGAAAGTGTTTCAATGGTACAAATAAATGCTCTATATGTGGTAAATAAGGAAAAAAAGTAAAGAATTGCTGGGGTAAAATGAAGAGTACTAAGGAAGAAAATAAAAATGATCCTATAAATCCATTTACAGTCATTTTCTATAAATGTAGGGGACCTAGGAATTACCTGATTCAATGGCCTATTCTATAGGATAAACACTCTTTCAAGGAGGAACCTATGTGGAAATAAACGGATGTAGAAATTTTTAAAAGTATTATTTCTCTTTGTTGATGGGATTACATAGGAAGGTTCTTCAATTATATGTATAACCCATCAGTTTGTTATGAGACAATGATATTTGAGGAATAATTTTCATTTCTTTTGTTGATGTAGTTATAAACAACTATTTGGGTTTATATGCTCCTTAAATTTGATGAAATTATAGGTTATTAATTTTTGGGATGAAATTGAAAGGTATAAGATAAAATTGGTGATTAAATTATGTTATAGTTATTTTGAAGAATTGACATCATTTCGGGAATGTTATAAAATATATTTTTTGAAAAAGGAAAGCACGCAAACCATGTGACAACCCATCCCGCCAGACAAAGCTATTGGAATCAAACCCACAAACAATGTGCGACTGGGATTTATCACCAACCACCGGACTAAGTGAATTCACTGATTTGTATGAGTAATTTTTTTTAGTTAAATGGTCTTATTAATCAATTATAATAATATTTGGGATATTATGTTTTTGAAATGCATATCCTCAGTATAGGAAAATTATTTTTTGATTAAGTGACAAATGTTATTTTGGAATATGCTTAATGAAAATAGAATAATATGGGAAATAATTTGTGGAGTAATAGTGGATTTTTATTTTGGAATAATCTATGGGTTTTATAATGAATTAGTTTATTAATGGAAATGATTATCCTATCTTAGAGAATATGCGTTTTGGTTAATTACACTTCAGTATGAGACATTAAGAGTAGTTGATGTTATTTGGAGATAAATGTAATGATTTACTATGAAAGACTAAGTGATTAAATTCTTTTGAGTTTTGGGATTAAATCATATTTTGGATTATATTGAAAGATTTGAAGGAAAATTGTTTATTGAATAGTATTTATTGAATATTGGGTATTGTTTGTTTTATTTTGGAAATTAAGATTAGCATTTCCTTCAATAAAGGATTATACATTTTGGGGATAATCTAATCTTGTACTAACCATTTCAGTTTTGGTTAATATTTAAAGACAAGTGAAATATTAGTTCATCCTTTGTGGAATATTTGATTCTCTTGATGTTGATTCTGGTGCTTTAGGTGTGACCAAGTCATCTTGAATACTCGTCATTTAGAGAAAATATGAGTTAGTGGTAGAAATTTATTAAAGGATGAAACTATACATAAAAATTATGAATATATCATTATGTTATTAGTCAATATAATTAATAAATTCCTCATCCTTATGAAATGAAACTTAAAACAAAAAAATATGTTCTGTTTACTTTTCCTACTGGGAAACTAATGACCGTTTAACCCATCACAAGTTTGTGGTTTTCTTGTTGTTAACTTTCTCCGAAACCCATTTTCTATCACTCTCGATCAGAAAGTTGTTATGAATAGTATTAACAAAATTTTGAATTTTATATACTCTATATTATTTTAACATCCATATTCTGTGTTTCGTAAACATAATATATGGACAAATTAAATTTTTCTGATAAAAAAAAGTTTTTTTAAGAAAAATGCAATTTTAAATCCTTTTAATTGATAACCCTTAAAAAATCCACTATTTGGAATTTTTATATATTAAATTTTACAAAATAAATATCTTCTTTAGAAGAGATAAATAAAAATTTAGTTTGGATAAATTTTCGGTGCTTTTCTGATAACTTTCAAATTTTGACGAATAGTGAAAAATATAAAATTTTACTCAAAAACAAAATTTATGATTAAAATAATTTGTATTGTAAAATTATAGTATTTATTTGTTTTTAAGTATAATTATGTTATATTTTTATCATTTAATCAAATTTTTGTCATTGGAGGTAATTTTACATTTTAATTATACATAAACACATATCAATCTTTTGATAGTTTTTACTTCTCAAGAATCAATTTTCTGCTTTTGATAACATCCATTTTTCTATAATTAATAAATAAAACTTCTATGGTTTGAATTTGGTATAATAGACACTATTTTTTAATTTAGAGTATAAAAATTATCTTTGTGTAAATTTTTTGTTTTATTATAAAAACTATCAATTTCTAATTAATAGTGAAAAACAATGTGTTATTGTTTAAAACTTTCTTTTTATTTAAATAATAATTTTATTTAATTTAAATTTATATTTTAGTTAAAATAGATATATAATGCCTATATTATAATAATGTAATTCATTGATGTCATTTTTTATTGAGATTATATATATAAAGTTTTATTTAACTTTTTACCGTCTATTACCCACCTTCGAGGCACATTTTCAAATTTGTATGAAACATAATTTTACCACTTCTCTGAAATGAATTTCAAAAATCTGAGAGACACAGTTCACATCAGTATGTAAAATTTTTTTCAATAGAATTAACGTAATTTTTTTAGAATAGAAACATTTGAATTTAATTTACCATGGTTAAAAGTAAATAGTGTAATTAAATGTAAAAATGATATTATAATTACCCTAACACTTGTCCTAATTCCATTTTATAAGTGTATTTAGACCAAAATATACCTTAGGACAATAATATGATCCTACCTGATCCACATTGGTTATATTAGGACATTTATTATATTTAATTTAAAGAAGAGTTAAAACTTCTAAATTAAAATATTAATAACTAAAACTTTTTTAATATTGGGTTATGCCGAAGATATATTTGACAATAAATATTCATTAGAAATATAAAAATATATACTAAATTATTGTATTTTATTTATTATTTTTACACATTAAATAATTAAATTTATTTTGACACAATGATTATGTAGTAATTACCTTATTAATGAAATACTAAAATTATTGATGATATAAATATTAAAATATATGTAAATAATATATTTTCACTAATTACAATAATTTTATAGGTTAATATCATATTTTAGGGATGATTTAATGTATTTTTTTCAATGTAATCAAGCATTTTTTACTTTCACAAAAACCAAATACTAAATAGTGTCAAAATTGACATAAATGAGTTTTTAAAACAAATACTATATTATTAAATAATATAATTTTCCAAAAAAATATAAGGTTCATAAAATGTACATATATAATTATATATATTAAATTAATGAAGATCTTTAGGTTCACTTAGCATGTTATGGTATGTTTATTAACCATGTAATATAAGAATACAATAAGGCATGGGGTAAGTTAAACTATTTAACTAAAAATTAAATTTGAAAGATAAGTTAAATATTGTGATCTAAACTTGTATAAAACCTATTGGTTGAGAATATTTATACCCATCCCCACCATGGACTCTTAATAAATGTTTTTTCAGCCATTGGAAACCGAATATGATTTCATAATAAATTAATATTTTATGCTTTTTCTAAAGTTACCCTAAATTATCTTCTAAATCGGTACTTCCCCTTCCCTCAAATTCACAAATCCAAATCCATTTGTCTTGGTAAAACCTTCTCAAATATCCTACCAGCATACTTCAATTATTTATAGAGGCCTTAATTTGATCATAAACCCAACCTATGGATCCCTTTTGATCAACTCAAAAGGAAGCACCTTAAAAAGATGTAATAATTTCACCACCTCTTTCAATGTTCTTTTAATCATCCACATCCTCTTTCATTGTTTTTTCCATACGAAAATAATAAATCCAGTACTTTTACACACTTTTATGTCATTATAAATATGGTATATCCATATTCATTATTCAATCCAACCTATGAATGACAAAGTCACCATACGTGCGTACGTGTGGCTTACCGTCTCCACGTAGTGGTGTACTTGGTTATTCAACACTTAATTACTTAGATTAGTATAATAATGAGTATAATTGAAATAAATAATAAATATAACATGTTAATTATTCTTTATATATGATATAGCATCCAATTACATATTATTTCATGATTAATAGAGTGATATTGGCGCTCGTGCGTACACACAGATTATCGTGTCCACGAACGCGATGCGATTCATTTCCCATCATAAACATTCAAAAATAAATTTCATTTTATGATTTAAAACTACATTTAATAACTTAATATCATTATGGATATGAATAAAATAAATCATATCCATAACAAATGTTACTTACGTAACAAAATATATAAAGGAAAACAAATTAGTTAACACTTGAAACAATGATTCTTCTGAAATATTATTAACAAAGAAATATTAGAAGATTATATATGATATAATATCTATGTATGTGGTTTGATAATTATTTAATAACAATTATTTAACTATTATATATTAGTTCATCATACCCTTGACTAAGAAAAAGTAGATGGTAATGGGTTTTCATCTCACTTCTTATTCCCGTGAGAATCATGCTTTGTTGCCAATATTTTATTTCGTGTGGTGTATGTACTACCAATGATTGTATTGTTTGTGTAATATAATTTTATTTATGGTTATTTACATCTTCGTTGTATTATCATTCTTTTATGTGGTGTATTTTTCGTATGTTAGAAAATTGGTATGGGAATTTCTAATTTCGATTTCCACTCATTGGGTTTGACGCAAAGATCATTTATTATTTTACACCACAATTATAGGTTAAGTCACTAATTATTTATTTTTGTATTAATTTCCACTCCCATTTGTGTGGTTATACTTTTTATACACATAATCACTCTATTTATAAATTCTCAATTCATCGATATGAACTTGATAAAAGTAACTGTAACTCAATTTCCATTCATTGAGTTAAACATCCAAGTCATTGGTGTTGTATTTACAATAATATGTGGGAATGAACTCTAATTGATTTACAATGAATATCCAATCATATTGAGTGTATTTATATTTTTCACACATATTTATATCATTGATTTATCCTTAACCTAATTATACGGTCTTTATTAGGGATTTTATCTCAATTTTTATTCCATTGAGACTTCTTTGTTTCTATACACCAATTCACTTTTATATTGTGTACATAATGTACTTTGACATAGTATATAACTAATCCATCTGTTCTGATGATATTATAATTTTTTATTACCTCAATTATTTTAATTTATGTATCTATAATTTATTTAGGAGGTCTAACTAAAATATCATTTTAAATGTTTTATAGATTTATTCTTCTAATTATTTCTTATTAAGGTCCTTTTTTTAAAAATGGTTTTATGGATTTATTTATATGGGAAAGTATGTTTTCATAATAAAATTCCTTTTAAAAGATTCAATGTGGTATTGGACATTTTGATTCAGAAATCTATTTTTAACAGCTTCTTGGTAAATAGTGAGACATTTAAATGTTTTCAAGAAAAAGTGGATATTTCTCCCTAATAGTTTTACTAATAATTTTCATCTATGTCAATATCCTAAATTTTTCTTTATTGAGGTTTATTTTTTATAATAAAATCTTCTATATTGTATTGAATGAGTTATTTTTTACTATAGATGTGCTATTTTTATACCATTCATGGTTTGTGGTTAAAATAGTGACATTTTGTATGATAGTTTTAATACAGGTATTTAGATTATATTTCAACCTTTTCATATGTGGAATGCATTGGACATAGTAAGTGACCGGTGGAGCCCAATATAGATCCTTGATTTATCAGGTGGTGTCATGAGATAGACTACTGTCTTGGCCCAATTCATTCACTAAATCTTATTTGTAGTCTTATCACGAGGCCTTGACAATGCGGTTTTGATGTCCGAAATTATGCATTACATCATTATGAAATTAGCTATTCATATTATATATGATTATTCAACTAGTAGAATATCTATGTGAATAAGTAAATGGAATTATTTGATTTATATTTCCTATATTATACTGACTTTTAAGTTTAAAAGGATTTTGTTTTAGTCCAATACATTGCCTTAACTTTTTATGCTTATTAATGAAAGTTTCTACTATATTGTTATTCTTATTGAGCAACTGAGATCACCCCTATCTTCTGTTTTGTTTTTCCCAAGTTGTGAAGAAGTATATTATGATGGAACTATAGGGATTGGCTCAGGGATATGATTGTTTTCAAAAGGGACAAAATATTAATGTTTTCTTATTTTATGATGCAATATAATACTTATGTTTGTATCTAGTTCTTCCAAGGATACTAAACTAATTTATTCTATTGAGACTTGATCTCTTGTGGTCATTATAGTGTTATGTAATAATGTACTGACTCTAGGTAACATTAGATAGTGTGTTAAAAATAAAAGGATAAATCATATATGATATAATGGTAACATATGGTTACAATCTCGACCACATAAAAATTTCTTGACGCATGAAATCCCTCAAAATATGTGTTCATAAGAAAAAGAAGGACACTTCAACCTCATAAACGACTACTAATCCCATTTTTTTTTCCTATCCTATAAACTCTTCCATAGTACCAGGACTAGGGGGTTATTTTTAGCTTATAGTATATTATCCTTGGGATACATAATCTAAGTATGCTACTCAGCCACAGTTGTAAAAAGTACAATATCAACATCCTCCCATATACTCACATAATAAGGATCTGGTATATACCTCCTCAGTTAAGAAACCTGAATCATGTCTTGATATATGTTATTCCATGCGGCTTGTCTACCAAATAGCCATTATAGTTGATAAAAAAATTAATAGGTCCCACAATCCTCAATGTCATATTACTCTTCATACCCAAATAATGATGTCCCAAGAGAGGTGATACTCTGAGAAATAACTAATCATTAAAACTTAAAATCCAGTGGCCACTATCAAATTTTAACATTTTATTTTTCAGGACGTTGTGTGGTGATTTATCTCCAATAGTTCAATTGTACCATCTTTGTCCTCTCCTAAAAAAGTCATCCCAAAACAAGACCTAATATTCCTTGATCAAGGGTAATCTATATGGCCTCCCATAAAAATATCATAAGGGAACCATCATTATTGAACCTCTATTACAATTAATATAGGAAAAATCAACCAATGGAAAATACTATTCCCATGACCCTATAAAATAAAAAACACTAACATATAGCATACCAACTAGAACATGGATATCACTCTCTATAAATCCATCATTCTATGAATGATAATTCATTAATAATGTAATCGTCAAACTCTTCACCTCATGTAAAACATTCCAGATCATGGATTTGAACCTTGTATCCCTTTTAGAAACAACTACTTTAAGAACACCATGAATTCTCACAATCACTAAATAATATAACTCCGCAAGCTATTGCAATTTCATCATCTCCTTTATTGGTAGAAAATACTCCAATTAAGTGATTATTTCAAAAATCACAAAATTCACATCATTCCAACTTGGAGTATGTATAAATTCAATGCTGAAATCCATGGATGTATCATCCCACATTCATACGAAAATATGTAGTTCATATATGAACCCAAATATCTCTGGTGTTCAACTATAATTCTTTATCACTAAAGATAATAAAACACACAATCTTCAATCAACCACCTCATTCCATGTGAATAACGATGATGTATCAAATCATTACACATCGTGGTATTACCTGATTTCATTGAAAAAAATGGTTTTCACTATCACATCTTCTTTCTTAGTAAAAAAACAACAACCATCATGATATAGAAGCATACAACTCCACTTGGAGACTAGGATCACAAAACTGAGGAAACCTCACTATAATGGATTTCACTAAAAAAATTACAATGTGTCTATAAACTTTTTGATATAAAATCAATCTTAAAATATGAGTTAGATTTTACTAAATCCAAGAACACATTTCCACAAACATCTTCTATATCTAAGATCATCTTAGTAAAAAACTCCGATCATACACCACACCTCAAATAATTAGTTTATAGTATTTGTCACCAAATTTATTCTCAATGCATAATCTACTACATTCACATTCCTAGGGTTATAAGAGATAAAAAATAAAAATACATAAGATACACCACCCAACATATCTATCTCAAATTTGTATTCATTATAGTGAAAATATATTTCATCCACTAATGTTCTGAAACACTATAAAATACTCCCCAAATAGACAATAACATGACATTTTTAGTGCATCAATAAAAACTACCAACAAAATATCATTAGTAGGATAGTTATTCTCATTTGGTCATAATTAGTGAGATCCATAATCTACAACGTGTTCCCATAAATAAAGAAAAATTCCAATACCATACTATAAAGAAAACACAATGAATCATAACGTGATCTCGTTTCTAGTAGAATAAAAAAGGACCATGAAGTCAACCACACATTCATCTAATCGAAAGTTCTCTGAAACATGTAATTCCATTCACAAACAATCCCCTAAAGGGTTAAAAAATTATTCTAAGAAGTGAGTTTGGGTAATTTTTAGAAACATTATTTATAGTAACAATTTAATCCAATGAAATTATAGATCTCAAAAAATATCTTAGATTCTATGAGGACAAAAATTCAGGTACATTTTCATGATATAATGAGAAACCCCTCTCAGAAGACACAATCATCAGATCCTCACTTACTATATCCAAAGATTAAATTTGTGAAGAATTCCATATAAATGGTTTTCTTTTAACGTTTAAATAATGATATCCAGTTAGCCCATGTGATCCTCCTCCAACATGGACTAGACTAAGATATTATCCACCCATGCCAAAAAAAGAGTTATTGAACTGATGAATGATGTGTTTCATCAAATCAACAAAAACCATAAGATAATTAATGAGATTTAATGGCATAACATGGAACTTAATATTCCCATATTCACTCTTAAAACATTATTGGTTGTATCCTATTTTTGGACACTCAACTAGTGATTATATTTTGAATGGGAGTAGCTTACACATGTTTAGGGGGAAACATTAGTTCCCGAGGATGGATTTATATTTAAATATTTTTGTTTATATAGTTGAAATAATTTCACATTGATTGATTAACATTTTTTATCAAGTTATGGTTTAATGATTCTATTGGTTTTAGATATTTATACTCATGGACCGATATGTCATAGGATGAGTGTGAATCCATACTGAAAGGAACACATTGATATATATTGAAATTTATTCATTAGAGGGAAATATTTTCATTCATGTGATACATAAATTCATATGGAACTATAATATGATATATGTATTATGACTAGTAAATATAATAAATTAACCAATAATTCATGCTAAAACACTAGTAATGCATGTTTATAGAGACCCAAAGTTAGTGGTTCTCTATCATTTTCACCTGTTGAGGCTGAATGTTTATTATAGCCATAGGTATAGGGATATTGTTTGTATTATAGCGAAAATCATCAACATTATATTCTAGTTAATCATTATGAGAGTGAAAATCACCAAGATTATAACACATATGAACTAGTGATTTATTTAGTTCTTGATGACCAGATATATGTCAATCATCATGGAAAACTCATGATGTTCTTGAGTTTCTTAGAGAGGAAGACTATTCATATATTTATGTAAATGTCTAAACCTAAAAGAGACTTTTAGTTTTATAAATTTTATGTGTTTAATGGGGATAGAGGCCCCCAAACATATGAGTGCATGATTGATCCATTTTATAAATTCTTTAAGAATATTGAGACTCCCACAGATTAAAAGTTGAATCTTTATAATTATATGATTCTTGGACTATCCAATAATTGGTAGAAAATTTAGAAGTAGGTTTGGGATAAAGAAGATTTATCATGGAAGGTCTTTGAGATAATGTCCCCATGCTATTTATTTCTTGAGTTGTTGGTGTATGAGAAGGATAATTAGTTTATGCACATGATGGATGAAAAAATGTTTTTTCTAGACAATGTAAGACATTTCACTAGCCTACATAGATATTCACTATATTTGTATGATAATGATATATTGAGGGTGAGATGTTTTTAGGATGGTATTTTCAATATGGTTTGTTTATAGTTGAAAGTGTTCTATATTTTTTATTCCTCATACATGAGGATTCAAGATCTGAACCATAAAGGTATCATGAAAGCGGCCCCAAGAATAGGACTTAGGGTTTATCGTGGGAAAACAATGAAAACATCTATTAATGGAATGGTATGTCACTAAAATATTTATTAGGGTCATAGCAGTAAGCGTATTCAAGGAATTGGGAATCCATCTCTGGACCATGTTATGTGGTAGTATTTTTAGTGTGGAATGATTGGCCCAAACTGGCCTTATGTTTTTACCCTTCTTCAGAGTGTCATTCTTGCATCATCATGGGCCACCTCAATGGATTTTGGGGGGTCATAAAACTATGAATACATTAATTTCTCACCTAGATAAGGGATAATATAACACATTGAGGAATGATAGTAGTAGGGAGACATTATCACTCATTTGAGTCATGTAGGATCCCTATATCGAAGGGATGGTCATTTTCAGGTTAAAAAAACTACCTTTTCTATTGTGGATGCATGGCTATCAAGTGTCAGAGATATGATTCTTAAATCATTAAACATGTATTGTTTTTTTTATATTATAACATCACATTCCTTCCTATCCGCACTTTTTTTAAAAAGTTATTTTCTTGGATGTAGAAATAATTGTGACAATAGATAATCTTTTGCGAGTGTGGTCAGATATTATCAAACATTACAAGATGTGTTCTCTAGAGGTTGGTGGTTGTTTTTTCTTTTGAGAAACATTTGTGTTGGAAATTATATGCTTTGATTTAATCTTTCTAATGGATAGGTTATTTTTATACCAGAATCATATCTACAGTTACCCATGAAAAATTAACTTTTTATACCCAAAATAAGGAATGTATTCTTACTAGGGAATATGTGATCTTTAGGCTGGTTTTGAAAGAACAATACAATGTACAAGTATTTGACTCCAATCCAAAATTGGCAGTACTTTTATTGATAATTTTGGGATGAAGTACTATCATTTTCCTCTAGTTGTAGATAATTTTCAGAATTTCATTCTTGATGTGTTCTATTTCATGATGGCCGAGTGAGAGATTGAGTTTATCATCAATTTGACTATGGTAGAATAGCCAGTTTCAATACATCCTTACAAAATGGAATCAAAAATGATTCTAGAAGTTGAAGTCTATTTGGATAATCTAAAACCTGACGGATTCATATGACCAATAACATAACCATGGAGTTCTTCAGATTACTTCAACAAGAAAGATGACAAGACATCACTCATTTGTTTTAATAATTATAGTTTTAACCAGATTATGGTTAAGAATTGCTATCATCTTACATGCATTGATAATATTTTCTATCACCTAAGGGGTGATAAGGTATTCCCAAAGATTGATTTTATATTAGGATAAAACCAGTTTCCTGTGAGACCATCAACCACGACTCATACTACTTTTAGGTTTAGGTTTCTTTGGTATCGGTTTGTTGTGAAGCACTTTAGTTTGGCCAGTGCATTAGAAGTGATCATGGCCTTATTGATAAAAATATATATCATTTTTAGACCTATTTTTGGTGGTATTTTTAGAATATATATTAGTGTAATCTCATTTGGCAGATGATCATTCCAAACATCTTGGCATCTTCCGAAGTACATTGGGAATGAATCGACATTATGCTCAGATAACCATATTTACTTTTAGGATTGATAAAGTGAATTTCATGGGTCATGTCTTCTTAGAGGATGGATTTTTAGTGGACCTATAGAATGTTGTATCCATGGTATCAGGGATACATCCCAATAATTTCATTGAGGTCAGATCATTATGTGTTTAGTAGGTTATTATTAAAGCTTTATCAAGGAATTATCTGACATAGAAGTACCCATATTTTGGGTGACCAACAACGAATTGAAGTTAGTTTGGTTAGATGAATATGAGAGATCATTTTAGGAGAATAAATAAAGGTTGAACTCAAAAAATATCCTCAAATTATATATTCTAGATAATGAATATACCATGTTCGGTGAGGCATCCGACGAGGGACTTAGACTATTTTTAGAGTTGGAGAATTGAGTGATTTCTTATTTTACCAGATAGCTAAGACTTCATGGGAGGAACTATCCTACTCAAAATTTTGAGTTATTAGCATTAGTAAATGACATAATATTTTTGTGTAATTATCTCATGGGTGAGAGGTTTTTGTTGTACACAGACCCCAAAATCCTGAGTTACATCTTTTCAGAATATGACCTGAACCTTTAGAACATATGGTGGGTAAATTATCTATTGTCTTTAGACATGGAGTTGGAATATACACTGGGAAAAGGAAATGTTGTTGTTTATGGTTTGAGATGAAAGATGAAGGAAGAAAAATTATGATAGTCTTGTGATGAGTTACAGGTAGTTGACCTCATTGGAGACATGAGCCAATATGCTTATGAGTCATAAGGGAATGTTTTTACAACATTAATATCTTTCATACCTATGCTTTTGGACTGGATTAAGACTATTAATTTATCAAATATAGATGTATTAGTTCTATGAGATAGAATATTTTATGATGATACACTATGTGTATATAATTTTGGAAGTGGATATTCTATTCTTTTCTATGGTCGAGTATGGGTTCTTACTGTTTTGAGAGAGATCAAATGGAAGGTTTTCATTCTTATAGATGGGTGGTACATGATATTTTGACCAATATGTATTATTATATTCATGTATATTCCTTGTCATCAGTAATAGAGGATAAAGAATATGTATTTTTTCATGATGATTCACATATTTCCAACTGATTGTTGATCATTAAAGGCCAACTTGGATTTTGTTTTCTTTTAGCATTCCGGAGTGAATATGGAATAATGTCACTAGGGATTTTGTGATAGTCCTACGTAGGAAACCTCATAAGAATGATGTTTTATGGGTGATATTTGGATTTATTGATGTATGTATCCCACATTTATCCTATAAGGGATGCCTTCATGGTTGTTATTATAGAAAATCTTTATGTGTGTGATGTAATTCGATTGCACGATGTTCGAGTAATATCATTTCATATATAGTTCCTCATTTCACATTGCACATCTAGAAGGGTCCTTATAAGTATTTGTGATACTAGGTCTCTTTGAGTATGACATATCATCACCAGACTAATTTTCAATTTGAGAGAACTATTCATGTTTTGGAAGATATGTTATGATCATTTGTTCTATATTTCGGTGTTTCATGGGGGCATCATATGGAACTCATGGTGGCTTATTATAACAATATCTTCCAAGAATAAAATTATAAAGAACCTTTTGAGGATTTGTATAAAAGACCATGCCATTACATAATTTTTGGATTAAGGAAGGTGATTCTATGCATATTGGGCCTAGTCTCATGTAGGATAAATTTGGTAAGTCATGTCGATGAGGCAGTGATTGGTGACTATATAGTGTAGGAAGAAATTGTACTCTAAAAATTTTATAGTACCTCTATTGTTCTTTATTAGTCATCATGTTTTCCTTCGGGTGTCTCTTAGGATTGAAAACACCGTATTATGAATGAGGGAATGGTAGCACAGTGGTTTTATGATCCATTTGAGATAATATATATGGTTGATCTAGTGGATTATCGGTTTTCCATTCCATAGTTCTATAGGCTCGTACATGATGTGTTCCATGTGTTAGAGCAATATAGACTTTTTCTAAAACATTTAATCGGATAGATATGGTAGTTGTCAATATTAGTGTCGATGGTTCCATTGGGGAGAATATCATTAGGATAGTGAACTATACTGAGAATTATCCCTAGGGTAGGACTTTAATGTTGGTTCTAGTAAAATGGATGAATTTTGAGTCCAAAAGGGGACATGGGAGAGGAATTCTGATATGATATCATAGTGTCCAAACATGTTCAACGAGACCCCACAGTTATCCTTGGAGTAACTCAAATATAAGCTATTATATCGTGGGGATTTTGTATGATCTCATCCTTTTCATGTGTGTCCATCTTGGAAATTTTTTCTTGAGCCTTGGTTGTTATGTATTCATAAAATATGGTGGACATTTCTTCTGGATAATTACTTAATTCCAGGGTACGTATGTTCGTTTTGTTAATGGATTCCAGGTAAATGGTTTCCTTCTTTCAATGATTTTCTAGAACATTGAGAATCATTAAAAGGGTATTGAGTTATTTAATTGGAAAAATATCCTCCAAAACCATATTTAAGAAATTTACATGTCATGTAAATTGATTATGCAATGTGTAATGTTTGGGTGAATTTTATATTCATAAATGGATGCGGGTTTATTTGCATATCCCATTTCAAAAAAGTGAGCATGACGTTGCACTATATTATATTAGATGTAATTCCCTATCATGGAGTATTAATGTATGATGTGTGTATGATTTTTATTTCATCTCTTGTGGGGCTTGATAATATCGAACCTAAGTCACCTTTTAGGAGATTTTGGAGTTCCGACATCCATTTTGGATGTCTCAAATTTTTTATTCAATCACTAGTAAGTGGTTTTTTCCCAATTTTTTCTTCTATCCACTATTTCACCATACATTTGGGTGTAATTAATTATTCTTGTGCAATTTTGGTTCGGATCTAAACACATTTTTATTTAAGATCCTTATTTCAATCATTTTCACCTTCTTCCTCAATCATGTTTTCAATTGTAAAAGGTGTTTGATCATTGATTAAGGGTTGATGGCCCAAAAAAACAATATATTGTTATAATTTTTATGAATGTGTAATATTGAAACTATTCCAACATATCACGAAACATATAAATTTAAAGAATCAATTTAATTATTCCTCATAGTCCCATTAGATCAAAATGGTTATTGACCTAGAATGTATAAACTATTTAGGTGAAAAAACCCTAAAATGTAAATGAATTTTTTAAATGCATTAAAAGTGTGTTTAAAATGACATGGTTTCTGAATGTTTTCATGATATAGATTCACCTTGGCTTTGTTTATTTATTTAGAAAACATGCTTATTATTGGTTATATCTAATTGATATATTATATTTGTAATTGATATATAAATGGTAATTTTCATAATTAACCATTGGGACACATGATGTTTTTTTCTTATATCCTTTCATCTTTTACATGTGTTTTCATTAAGTGTTGTAATGCATATATAGTATATTGACCTAGTGACTCATGTTGTAATTATTATATAGGTATTTTTTCTAGTGATTCATGATGATATGATTCTACATTAGTCTTCGACCAACATTACAAGAAAAGATGCATATATAGAGGGTTATGCCCTGTGAGACGTGTTAAAATTCATATATAGTGGGATATTCCCAGTGATACATGATTAAAAGATTAAATACTGGTATATGCTAAGGGACACATATTAAAATACTTATATTGAGGGTTATGCCTTGTGACTCCTGCTGAACTGATTATATAGTGGAATCTACCCTAATTAAATGCTAAAATTATTATATTTGTGTTTTGAACAAGATAGGTGTGATTTATACCTTGGTTATATGTTTATGGTCAGAATATTTATAAGACATGATTAGAGTCATTGTTAAATGTGGTTTATGAATGTTGTGTTTTACCAATGATATATGGTTATGGATGGAATTGTTATGAGTGATGTACCAAGATACTCTTTCATGGTCTCAAAACAGGTTTATGTTGTATTAATATAATTACATAGTTAATTAAGACACCCTTTATACAACCATTTTATAAAACATTTATTAAACTTGTTTGTTTAGACATTGTGGTATCAACCCATTGAGTCCAACTCACACCATATTCGGGCCTTTTTTGGTCCCTCTAGTGATTATATGGACTCATGTTTGGGTGAGGGGAAAGGAACTTATCATTGGTTGTCTCCTTACTGTATGAGATGATGTTTTGAGATGTGACTCACATGGGTTTCTGGACATAGGACTTTTGAGTCTGTTTTGAGACTTCTAGTATTATATTTTGTATTACTTCTATCATGACACTGAGGTACATTGTATCATCTTAATAAATTATTCCACTTTTATTTATTGGGTTATTTTATTGGATTTAATTATTTATATTTTGTTGTTTTGTATTTTTTCTTTTGTTTTTTCGCTCTGATATTTTTTAATTTTTATTGTATATTTATTTACATAGAGTATTAACTTTTTAACAAGGGGGTATAATTTCCCAAGTATACTAATCACACCCAACTACTAGTCGAAAGCCTCTAGTGTATGGGCAGATATGATTTGGGTCTCATAACCAAACCGTTATAGACACCTAAGAGAGTAATGGATGAGGGAATGGTACAGAATCGAATATTTATCATAGAAAAAACAAATTCATATGAAGGCTTGCATAGTTAATGATATTAATGTAATATATATCTTGAAAATATATGTTTCACTATAATGTTGATTATTCTAGGTCACAATAATTTTAGATATATAGCGCTTTTTACTCTAAAAGTAAATAATTTCACAATAGAGGTCCAAAAATAAGTCGATGTAATGTTTGAGGAAGAATAATATCAATATTTATTAAGATGTAAAAGGATTTATAAGGATGATCGATGATTGAATAATATTAAATTATGATATTTTATGGATAAATGTACTATGAGTAATTTCAAGGATAAAATATTGTCTAATGGACTGTGGAAAAGTGTCATTATTTCTTGTATATCATTGATATTATGGGTATGTATAATTGTTTTTTTGTCAATTTTTGATATTATAAATGTTATATATTTCTACGCATGGGTAATTTCAAGTAGTGAATAATATAATGAGTTTATAAGGATTCTTCAATTTGGGAATATTTTTAGTTCATGTGTACCACAACAAAATATATTTGGAAATACATGGGAATGATATTTAGGTGTTCAAAAGTACTGTTTAATTGAATATTCCATTTCATGAATTATTCTACTTTTAAAAGAAAAAATTAAGGATAAATTTATTTATTGATATGAATATTATAATGAAATCAATTTTTATCTTTATTCTAGAGGTATCCATAATTCATAAGATGGGATTTATTAAATGAAAATATAAAATATAATTTTACTATATCAATTGATGCAATGAATTAACATGGAATTTTAAGGAAAATGAGTTACTACATCAATAAGGAATTTTTTTTAAAAACAATATACATGAAATAAAGAAATAAAAGATCAATAATATGTTGTAAAGTGTACATACAAGGTAATATTATTATAATTAAAGAGGATTTTATATTTATAGTTGAGGATGTATGTATAATATGGACCCCAAATATATGACATACAATAGGAAGATGATTTTATTTAGAACCCCATGGTAAATATATTGTTTTTTAAATAAAAAGTATTAGGGATTAAAAACTCTACATGGAAGGAATGAGAAATAAATGGTGTTTACTATGATTTTTAAATTAATGATCTTTGATGATGATTATTTTTATGAGGAGGATCACAAAAACTAGTTATAAATTAGGTCTAGGAATTAAAATTAAAACAACCCTCATAGTAAACTTAATATAGGTGAATAAAATGGTCTTGGACTATGTGAAAACATAAATATAATTTCATATAGTAGTGATATTATAGATATTATGTCCAATTGTGAGTAAACCATTGATGTTAATAGACCAAAGAAAGCTATTAAAAATGTTAATACCCCTCAGAAAGGGATTTATTAGTGTAATATATTTTAATCATTATTTGAATAATGATATTTTATTTGTATTATCTTTAGATTTGAAAAGTAAAGAAGAAATAAGTAAACTAAAAGTGGCTTCTATATTTTTTATTCACCATAATCCACATTAAAAAAACAATATTATAATAATGTAACCATTGAATAGATTTGGTATAACCTATATCATGTAACTATTATATCATCACCTAATTAAAGAGAAAAATTGTGCCACTAAAAATTTATGTTTTGTAATATAGTAGTAATGTATGTTTCATGGTAAATTAGTATATTTAGGAAAATATTCCTTAATTTTATTCACCCACATCAACCCTACCATCTATTTTTATTTCTCCACTGCATTCCTTTTGATCATAAAAATTAAATTCTTTAAAAAAAGTAAAAAATATCATAGATTCAGACCATGAATCAAGAAGAAAATTATGCCATCATACGATTTCTATAATTTTCATTTACCAATTATATGAAACAAAAATGGACACACAATGACACCAATAAATTATATTTCATTAAGTATGTGATAGAAATAAAAAAATTACAAATTAAATGGTCAAATAACCTGAAATAAATTCATCAATTTTACAAGTAAATCCATTATATTTCAATATAAATTAATGACCTTATAAAATCCAAAATAATCACTTAAAATTTTAATCTAAAATAATAAAATAATAATTGAAAATCATGAAGAAGACTCATACCAAATAAATTGAAATAAATGATGATTAAATAACTGATAAAATACCCATTTACAAAAAAAGTAGTATAATAATAAATAAAATATTCTTTCACCAAAATTTAGAAAAATTAAAACCTAAATCCCCTAATAATTTATATATAATGAATAATGATTAAATAATTGATAAGATGAAATTAGAGGGAGAAAAAACCTTGAATCAAATAATGTAATGAAAATTTATCATCATTGATGCGTATTGAAGACATAGAGGTGTAAGAGGACCATGAAAGCATATATTAGATCCTCTTGTATATTAATGATGAAATACTCCTGATTGAAAAAAAAATCCAGGGTTAATATAAGGATATGTATCTCCAAAACAATGTTTTTTAAATTGAAATCAAATTTAATCTTACATGGTTTTCTTTATAGTTCAACCCATTACTAGGTGTAAATCCCAGAATAGACATTCTTATATAAATATAAATATCTAATCAATGATTCACATCTAATAACTACTATCTCCTATTGTCATTGAACGATATATTTTTCCAACATAATTATACTCTAATTCCTAAATTCCCTTCCAAAACAAAAACTATATTTATGATTACTAATAAATTCAACCTAAAATAGTAGTTTTAGATACTAAATGATAAAGGAAAATACATCCTCCTTTTCAAATCCAAATAATAAATCATGTTTAAATATCAATTTCCTTAGATATCTAAAATCTAAAATATATTAAATTATCTCTAACTATGGTCCCTAATGAATCAAAACCATATGAACTCTCATTATTGATTGTTATAAAGGGAAACATAAAAATGTGCAGAAATATTACCAAATAATAAATAAAAAATCAAATCTCTATTTCCATTATAAAAGATTCATTCACCCATACGATGTGAAAATGAAACTCCAAAATATTACAGAAAATAGCTTCGAGTTCCAATGTCCATAATAATAAAAAATGACTATCCTAGAATTGGATATGAAGAATACAATAATTCTTTAAATAAAAATTAATGAGAATGAATAAAATTCATATATCACTATTAGATTCCAACATCCAACGATAAATCTTCATTATAAAGATTCCATATATGTAATGTATCATATATTTTCGATGAATTATTTTTAAACTTATATGGATCTATTTTGAGACCATGCACTAAGATGGTATGTGATTTTGAGGCTCAGTTTTCCCTGAACAACTCTCTAAAAAATGGTAAATTTTTTAATATCATGCAAAAGTAGTTTTTCTGAAAAATTGGAATAACTATTAAAAAGGTTCCCTGGTAAAAAATATGAGGGTACAGTTGAAATATAAATGTATGAATTACCATAGGTTGGACTTAACTTTTATTGGTGCACAGGTTCTATAGAAAAACATGGAAATGACATAATCTTCATTAAATAATTTAAAAAAATTATTTTTTATTGCTGTGATAATTTTTTATTATGTATTTGTAAATAATTTAGGGGTATAATCATAACCCTATAATTACTCAGAGAAGTGGAGAAAAACTCTCTTAACAAACTGCAATGGATCTTGGACCCATGATCGGCGTGCAACCAATTCGAAGGAATCTCGCTACTGCTGAAGATAATGCAATGATCCTTCATATGGTACTTATCTGAATCAATGTAGGGTAGTTATTTATTTATTATCTTTACCCATTATTGGTTTTCAGGAAAAACATGTTTCAATCCATGAATATATTGATATGTGGTTTGATCATTACGACATGGTGATAATTGCGGGGTTTATTAACCGAAGTTTGTTTTAGATTCTTCATTCATTATTATAAAGACAAGGAATAGAGGCCGAAATTATCAAGGTCTAGTGTTCTTTCCTTGGGCCTTATTTTTTCTTTCATTGACACCCGTTCTTTTCTTTCATCATCGTTGGACACCCGTGGACAGAGTTCGACTTTTCATGTGGATCTGAACATGATTGGAACCCCTGATTGGATGCATTTCGACAACTAAAGATGGGTCTATGAAGAATTCTACGTGATGATCATAGATTTGTGACAATTTAAAAATTTTATCATCGAAGTTTTCAATGTGGTCCATGGAAGGGATTACTATCATGGGTCTAATGTGATTGTCCGACGAGAGGAAGTGGTTATCCGGTGAGGCAAGGCGGCTGCATCGGTAGCGATCAAAGGCCGCAATGGTTTCGATGTAGTCGTTTACGGTGGGTGACCACATAGGATCTAGCATGGATAGAGAAATTGTACCACAAAAAACTATATTAAATGTGGAGGGTAGTCGCAGGTGGTGGTCGCGGGACATGGCGAGGTCGCGGGACGCAGTGGCAGTGGTCGTGTGGGAAGCGGGATGCGGGGTACGACCGAGATAGGTGGGATGAGCGTAGAAGCTTAGGTAGTGTAGGGAATGTGGGCCATGTGGAGTAAGCTAGGTCATGTGGTCCAGGCCGAGTGGGCAGGGCCTGGGGGGCTGGGCTGTACAGGTCGAAACTAGGGCTATTGAGCCGGAGCCGGGACAATGTCGATTGTGAGAACCGATCGATCCAGCTGTCACATAGACATGGAATCTTGGGTCATGGTCGGCCGTGAGGGTTGAATATGGTAGCCATAGGGTGGAAGGAGTTGGTGGTTGACCATAGAGGTCCACTTTCATGGTCAGTGGCCCAACCATGAGTCGGTCCACAGGCCCATTGACCCCCTTCTAAATCAACAAAACGACATACATTCAAACGGTACTTCTTTTTAATGATCCATCTATGGAATTGGCTCCTTGACAATAATATGGTAATTTTTAGATAATTTTTTGAGTTTTTAGCTTGGAATAGTATATTTTGAGAGAGTTCCCTTCTTCCTTTCATTGATGGTTCATTGTGGAATTACATCAACATTTCTGGATCGTAGTCCCCTCTAGATGTTGAGTTCCAGATATAGTTGTGGTATCCCATATTGGTAATAGAGTGATCCTATATCACCTATAGTGAAATTACAAGGAGTCAGTGCAAAAACTGAGAGAAAGGCATTAGTCTTCCATCTAGCAGTCCGCATTTGTAGGGTTTGTGGTACTCTCTAGGAAAGATCCCCTACATTAAAAGCTGCATTTGTTAGGTCAGTGATATTATATGGGTTGAATCACCTATGTTTCGGGTTTATCTAGATTGGGTTAGTGGTTTACTCGAGGTAGGATCCCCTCTCTACATATCATATTCTTCCTTGACCAATGTGATCTCTTTCGGTGGGGCCTAAATAAGATATAATTCAGAGTGACTGTCTCTGACTATATCATGGCTCGAATAGTGAGTTCTCCCAGAATGATCATGCTTCGAGCAAAATCATGTGGTAGATAATTGTCTATGGAATACCTCTATACTTTGTTTCTTAAAATGAGTATATCTGGATATTCTTTAAATATATGATGTTGACATAAACATGTTTGTAGATGACTGGTATTTCCTTCATGGTAATTTCCTTTTTGATATTTCCTTCATTGTATTTCCATTGTGGAAATTTCCTTCGTGGTATTTACACTAGGGATTTGTGGTGTCTTACAGAGTATTGTTATACTCACCGAGGTGGGAACATTTCATGAACATGTCAATTTTTGGTAGATAATTGAACCTTTGACAAAGTAATAGGATCACCAGGACTATGCAGTTCATAGCGAGGCCAGACATACGAGGAGTTCTCTAGTGGCTTCATACAGTAGTACCATTACCTTTTCCTTTAGGATAAATTAGGTAGGGTTTTCTATAGTTGAGTTTTAAGAAGTTTTGAATTCTCTTTCCAATATTGGTTTGATGTTGGAAAAACATCACCATGGTTGTTGGATTTTTTACAAACCCCTTTTAGTGGGCTTTTCTTGGACTTATTTACATTCCATTACTTTCATTGTTGTACTCTAGTTGTGGGATATGGTGGTTTTCATGTATTGTTTACATAGTGATTTTACATTTCATAATTTATATCTTGGATAAGTGTGTGTGTGTGTGTGAAGGTACATAATATTAATACCTCCCATTTGTCAGATATACCTACTTGGTTATAGTCTCTAGCCACTAACCTATTAGTGGTAGGATTGGGGTAGTCGTTAAACGGGCCCCTCTTGGAAGGTTCATAATAGAGTGGTATCAGAGGAGTATGGTTATACTTTATGATAGAGGGTATGTGATGTTGGTTTGGGGCGACAGTGTTAAGTGTTTCTCATTAGGATTTATGGGTTGATACTCCAGTGTTAGTGAGGGGGCTGTCGTATCCATACCCATGGACTCTGACTACCATCTTTTTTTCTTAGTACATGAAAACACTAGTTTTAGGGGTAAATGGTATATGCATCAAATATGAATTATTATTTTTTACATATCCTTCATGAGACAGCTCTCTAGATATACTCTAACATCCTTGGTACACTTTTCTTATTTCATGATGCCTCCACGTAGACAATCATCCAGGATTCAACTATGTGATTGTGATGATGATCCACCTGGTTACGAGGCATCAGTATAGGGACATATACCAGAGATATCACCCCCTTGTGAATTACAAGATATACCACCACTCATTGAGAAGCAACTACTACCAACACTGCTATCTGAGGATGCACGTAGGTTGAGTACGTTTAATTAATTATAAAGGTAGGGACCTCTGATGTTTTGGGGTGATCTAGACCCCCAGTTGGCTGAGGATTTGCTGGAGGTATTCACCTATGTTTTCCACCTTGTGAGGATGTATGATGACCAGATAGAAGTCCACGTCATAAGACTTCTTTGGAGTTTGATAGGTCGATGGTGGAGCTTTGTGACGTAGTCTCATGATGTAAAATAACTATCTTAGGTAAACCTAGAGTGTCTATTTAGGGAAGAGTTATATCTGGACATATTGTGATCGGTTGGAATAAATGATCTTCTACATCTTCAGAAGGTAATTATGATCATGGAAGAGTATTATATGATGTTTAGTGACCTTTCGTGCTACTAATTGGATATGGTACGAGATCAGTTCTTCAAGGCTCATACATTCAAGTAGGTATTACCTAGGGACATTATGGAATCGGTGGTATCCATTATCATTCAATATAATGTTGGGGTACTTGAATAAACCCTTATAGTGGGGTGTTTTCTGGTAGTGTAGACACTGGAATTGGGAGATAACTGTGGGCATCATGTAGCTAAGATGACAACATTAGGTATCCGATGATAGTTACAAGTACCCAAGAGGATCTCCTCAATTATGAGATTACCCCATGACTCTAGGTCAGTTATGAAGGTATCCCAAGGTAGCATGATTCATCCCATAGATAGACTGTGTAACACATGTGGTGGTTTGGGACGTGTCGCACAATATTGCCCGAACAGTCGTATGGCTAATCAGGGGATGGTTGTGGGACTGACGAGGTGGGGGAATAGATAGGAACATGGTTGTCCAGAGGGTGTTAGAAATTTCACAGGAGCATGTAGGGTAGGAGTAGGTGGTCATAGGTTTGACACATTACCACCACCCCCAGCAGATGGTCCATGAGCTTCTTAGGGTGCTGGTGGAAATGGATCAGTCCTGCTGCAGGTGATGGAGGTTTATGAAAAGAGGTCCCTAGGTATGATTCAATGTACGGTCTTAGTATATTACACCATATATTTAGTTTTGATAGGCCCAGGTGCCAATAATTTATTTTATTCCACAATCTTTTATTAGGAATCAGAGATTCATGTTGAACCATTGACTCGACCCTTATGCATTGAGACTCATATGGGGAAAGATTACATTATCACACATTAGTGAAAAATGTGTGACCTGACTCATGCAGGATGGATTTTCAATAGGGATATCTTGGTAGCAGCATTGAGGCCTTACGAAATCATTCATGGTATGGACTGGTTATCTCAAGTTCATACCCAGATAGAATATTTTAGGTGCAGATTGTGGTGTGTTTGTAGTTATAGATCTAGTGTTTCTGTTGATGGTGAAAAGGAAATGCATACAGCATAGGATGGACTCACACATTGGAGGGTGAATCCGATTACTCATTATTTGGCTAGCCTCACCCTTGGTTTAGTGGATGATAAGTGTCCTCATTTTCCTATTGTGTAGGTTGATTATGAGGACTTCTTTTCCGAAGATGTTCTTATTTTACCCCACAATTGGAAGATGGAGTTTTGGATTGATCTACAGCCCATAATGACACTGATATCTACCCCTTCATATTGGATATCTCCCGCCAAGATTCATGTGCTGAGGGAGCATTTGGAGGACTCGTATAGAAAGGGCTTCGTGATACCTAGTGTTTCACCCTGAGCATCCCTAGTTTTGTTTTCCAAGAATGTATATGGTATCTTGATATTATGCATATATTTTTTGTGCTTTAACTAGGTGACTGTGATGAACATGTATACAATATTAAGGATTAGCAAACTCTTTGATCGGTTGAAATGGGAGTGATGGTTCTGGAATATTGAGCTCAGATAAATATATCTATAGATGCATGTACGAGATAATGATCTACTAATAATGGATTTTAGGTTTTGTTATGGTCACTACGATTATAAAGTGATTCTATTTGGCATGAATAATTCCCCAATAGTGTTCATGGGACTCATTAACAAAAAATTTCAAGCTTACATACACTAGTTTGGTGTTGTATTCATCAATGACATCCAAGAGTATTTAATGTCTGTGGAGGAGCACATGAGACATATTAGGATGGTATGGGACACAATCCTCGAGAAGCAACTCTATAGAGATCTATAAAAGTGTCATCTTTTTATTCAAGTGGTCCAATTTTTGGGACACGTCATTTTGGATAATTGATTTTTGGAGGATCCAGCAAGGGTTGAGGCAGTGTTTTCTAGGGAGTCACCTAATAGTGTTACCAAGGTGTAGAGTTTTCTTGGTTTGGAAGGTTACAATTCGTGGTTTGAACCTAAACTTTCTAGAGTGGAAGCACCCTCTATAGAATTAACCTAATTGTATATCTTTTCATGTGGAAGTAAAACTGCTAGAGGAGTTTTTAGTATATGATAAAAGGATTGATGAGTGATACCATCTTGTGATTACGAGATGAAGGAATTGAGTACGTGGTGTTCTATGATGTATCAGGGATTGGTGTTGGTTGTGTCTTGAAGAAGGGAAAAGTGGTGATTGTTGATGGTTCATGCTAGTTGAGACCACTTATGAATAACTACACAACCCATGATCTTGAGCAAGAAGCGGTTGTCTTCGTGTTGATGATCTGGTGACACTAACTGATGGGAAAGTGGTTTATCATCTACTCTGACCACTAGAGTCTCAAGTATATTATTTCTCAAAAGGAACTAATGCCGAGATAGAGGGGATGGATCGTGTTCCACCATGATTATGAATTAGATATTTTCTATACTTTTTGGATGGGGAACATGGTGGAAGATTCTCTCAGATAGAGATCTAGTTAAAAGTTTTAGAATGAGGCATCAGAGTACTTAGCCTCATTGTAGATATCATTCATTAATGGTTATAGAGTAGCATACCTCTAGGTGATTTTTGTCACCTCTACAGTATTCTAGAGATTTAGTGAGGCATTGATTATAGATACCTACTACAAGACTCTACGTGCTCAATTTTCCACAGTGAATGATACAGACGGATATTCGAAAGGTGGGTAGCACTTCATTATTTTTAGAGGGAACACTATAGTACCAGTGGAATTGTTGGGGGAGATTTTGAGGGAGTTCCAAATATCCAAATTGGAATTATACATAGGTGTAGAAAATATGTATCACGACCTATGACGTCAGTTTTAGTGGGTTTGAATGATGAAATGTGTTGTAGATTTCGTTTCCTGGTGCCCTACTTGTGAGCATGTGAGGGATGAGCACCAGGTTCTAGCAGGTTTGACACATACCCATGAGGTTGTATATTGTATGTGGGATCAGATATCAATAGAATTCATGATGGGTTTACCACATACATCTAGGGGGAATGACTCCATCTACATGATCGTTGACTGACCCACTATGTTGGCTTGTTTCCTAGAAATCAATGAATCGATTTTAGTAAAGAGCTCGAGATGCCTCTACATGTAGGAGATAGTTCAACTCCATGGAGTTACATGAAGGATTTTTTGAAATCATGATTCATTATTTATATAATAACTATGGTTTCTATTTGAGGAGGTGTTTTGAAATCAGTTATTCTTGAGAACATGGATACACCCCGAGATGGACAGCCAGACTGAGTGGACCATTCATGTAATGATGGACATGCTACGGACATGAATGTTAGATTTTTTACATTTTTTGGAGGATCACATACCACTGCAGGAGTTTTCATACAATTATAGTTATCACTCCACTATTGGTATGAAACTATTCAAGGCCTTGTACTGGAGACCCAGTAGGTCGCCACTTTTCATTACTGACCTAAGAGAGTCGGCACAACTGGGCCCATAGTTGGTGAGAGATAATTCAAAGAAGGTGAAAACCATACATGAATGAATGATGATTTCACAGAGCAGATATAACTCTTGTTCTGATATGTGGTAGAGGCATTTGGTGAATGAGGAAAGAAACCATGTGTTCATGTGGGTCTCATTTCGACATAGATTATGGATATTTTGTCAGGACATAAAGCTATCTATGAGTTCATCATAATTTTCCTAATACTTTGTAGAGTTTGAAATGTGGTATACCACTTGGATCTACCTCTTAATGTAGATCTGGTACACGAATTCTTCCATATGTCACATTTGAGGAGGTACGTGGATTACCCATCGCACATTGTCGACTACGGAAAGCTAGAAATTGAGGATGGTGAGTGTTTTTCTAAGTACATGGTGGAGATTGAGTGTAATTATGATAGGATCCTTCATAGGTGTTTGATTCCCTTGGTGTGTGTCTAGTAGTATTGTGAGAATTTATTAGAGATCACATGGGAATATGATGCTCAGATTCATGCTTAAGTCCCTCTTCTATTTTAGTAACCTTTGTTTTGGCTTTCGGGGAAGTAAATACCTATAGTGGAGAGAATGTAACATATCTAATTTTTCCAATGTATTATTTATTGAAATTATAAGGTTTGATTTCAAGACCATGCGCAGAGATGGAATGTGATTCTGAGTGCTAGTTTCCAAGGAAAACATGTTTGAAAAATCTTAAACTTTATTATATCATGCATGAGAGGATTTCCTGAAAATGTAAAATATCCTTTAAATGGGTACCCAGATTAGAAATATGAGGGCATGAATTAGCTTAGAACTGATACATTACTCTAGGACCAATTTTACTTTGTTTGGTGTTGGTCTTTTGGGAGAAATTTTAATATAATTTACTCATCATTAAATAATTTAAATAAATTATTGTATGACACAAAAAAACATTTCTTTTTTGTATTATTTTTCCAGGATTTGAGGGATATCGCCATAACCCTAGAATTATTATGAGAAATGGATAAAAAATCTCTGGACAAACAGAAATGGTTCATTGACCAACGATCAATGAAGATTCAATTCTATGGAATCTCACAGACAATGACCCCAATGCAACATTTCATCATCAATGAATGATCATAATTAAATGTTGGGAAGTTATTTCTTTGTGATCATTCCCCATTAATATATTTTAAGAATAATGTGGTTCAATCCACAAATAGATTTATCTATGGTTCGATTGTTGTGAGGTGGTGATAATTGTGGGTTTTATTTACGGGGTTTTATTTTAGATTCTTCTATGTTCTTCATTATAAATAAAAAAATTGAGGATTACAAGAACAAAAGATTATGTTCATTACATGGGTGTTATTTTTTCTTTATTTATCTATTGTTCTTTGTATTCATCACGTTGGAACCTCATTGACACGGTTAAACTTTTCAGGTGGATCTAAATGTGACTGGACCCCCAGATTAGAGGTAGCCTGATAACAAAGGTTGGTTATGTGTAGATCATGACCAAGGTGCTCTGATCTATGAACAAAAAATAATAAGGGCATTTAAGGTGGATCAGTGGTACATAGAAGGGACCAGCGGTGCGGGTCCAGTGCGGCGGTCCAGCAAGTCTTGGTGGTGGTTTAGAGAGGTGAGGCAATAGCATTGGTAGTGATCGATGATTACTGTGCCTTCGACGGCGTGGATCATGGTGGGTGGAAGTGTGGGAACTTTCTTAGTTAGTGTAAGTAGATGCAGTGGTGGCCATGTCAAATGTGGCGTTTGGCCACGTTCAGTGGTCATTTGACATGGTGACTTTGTGATACGCGGTGGTAGCGGCCACATGAAACACAGTAGGTGGCCATGTTCAGTGGTCACAGAACATGGTTAGTCTATGGGACACAATGGAAATGGCCATCTGGGATGTGATGGTGGTGGATGTAAGGGACGTAGGGGTGGAGACTATGTGGGATGTGGGGAGCAGGGTGTGACTTGGAAAGGGAGGCCATGTAGAGCGGGCTAGGTGGGACCAGAAGAGCGGGTTGGGAGGGTCTGAACGGAGTAGCCCAGGTGAAGCGGGCCAAGTGTGAATTGGTCGGGGTTGGGATTAGCGGGTTGGACAGCGTGGGTCGAACCAGGTGGGTGGTTCTAAAAGGTTAAGACTCAGGTAGAACCCAAGGAAACTGAACAAGAGGCTAGCCACAGTTGACTGTGGAAGTTAACTATGAGCCATGGTTGAATGAGCTGTTGTGTACCAGCGGAAGCTAGGGGCCTGGTTGACCATGATGGTCGACTACCATAGTTGGTGGACCAACCATTAGTCCACAATCTTAATGACCCCCTTCTGAAAAATCAATACTCCATAACATTAATACATTATATCTATATGATGAGTCGTCTTCGGCATTATGACCCTGATGATGAGATGGTTATTTTGAGATAATTGGGTGAGTGTTTATCTTGGAAATTTATAGGTTGATAGCATTCCCATTTTATTTTTCTAGAGGGTTCAGTATAGAATTACATCCATATTTATGGATTATTTTTCCCCTCTAGAGGTTGAGTCCCAGATAGAGTTATGGTATCCCTCCTTGGGATTAGAGAGATCATCTATCACTCGAAGTGGAGTTTTTTGTAACAGACATAACCTCCTAGTGCAGGGCATTGGTTCTCCATATAGTAGGACACATTAGTAGGGTTAATGTTTTTTTCTCATAGGATCCCATAAATTATGATCCCCGTTATTGGGGTTAGTTGTATTCTATAAGAAGGATCTCCCACATTGAGGGTTTAACCATATTGAATTTTTGGTTTTATCCAGGTAGTATCCCCTATTTGTGTATAACATTCCCCCTTGACCAATGTGATCACTTTGGGAGAGGACCAAATAAGATATACCTCTTCGAGAGTCTTTATAAATAAATCATGTCCCGAGAAGTGATCTCTCCTGGAATGATCATGCTTCGAGTAGAATCTTATGAATGGTAATTGGTTGTTTCATATCTTTAGAAGTCGTGTCATGAATTTAGTATATTTTTAAATTCATGTCATATGTTTTGTTTGAATATTCATGAATGGAGCTGACTGGTATTTTATTTATGGTATTTTCCTTTGAGGTATTTTTTTCGTTGTATTTCTTTCATTGTAATTATTTTTGGGTATTGGGGTTTCCTACTAAGTATTGATACACTCACCCACAAACAGTCTTTTCCCGCAAGTGTACTGTGTTGTGCAAACGATCAACCCTTTGATAGAGTCCTAGGTGTACTAGGACTAGGTAGTTCATAGAGAGGCCAGACAAACAAGGTGTGCCCTTATGGCTTTAGAAAGTAGCCTCAGTACCTTTACCTTCAGGTTGGACTAGTTATGGATTTCTATAGATGAGTTTTATGAACATGTGAATTCAATTTCCTAGACTGTGATGATGTGGGAAACACATCACCTTGTTTTTTGGATTTGTTTATAGACTTATTTTGGTGGGTTGATTTTGGACCTGTTTACATTCCCATAATTTCACTGTTGTGCTATGGTTGTGGGATATAGTGGTTTCCAGCCATTTTTTATTTAGTTTTTTTACATTTCAGAATTTGTGGCTTACAAATGTGTTTTTGTGTGTGTGTTTGTGTGTACATTAGTCATTTACATCCCAATTGTGGGATATGCCTACTCAGTTCTAGTCACCATCCCCTAGCCTATAAGAGGGAGGTTTGGGGAAGTCACGACATAACTCCCACTGGGATGGGTCCTGACAATGTATACTTTGTTGAAATAGTCCTAATTATGATAAATTGTTCTCTCTACCATATAATTGTTATAAGGTATATTTTTGTTCTATCAATCCACCACATTTTCTATATTTCTAAATAAATTAGTTGCCTCAATATATTTTATTAAAAAAATACTTCTTTCTAAATCCAAATAATTTTACATTTTAAAAAATTGAAACATTTATAAAATTAAATTATTTATATATTAAATATTAAAAATATTTTTCATATTTTATATTTTTATATAGAGACCACTATAATTCAACAATACTATTTCAAAATATCATTCCAATTTACATTTCAATTTTGTAATTTCTAATTTTTTCTGATATTAAAAAAAAGAATGTAAAAAAAATGTAACAATATATGACATCAACCCATGTAATAAATATTTTAATAATTCATTTCTAAAAATATTATATTCAAACATTCGACTATTATGAAAGTAGGTCATGTAATGAAACCATATTACAATCTCACTATTTTTTAAAAAATGGCTATAATAGATTATAAACATTCATTATTTCATTTTGAAGAAAAATGAATATATAATTAAAATTAAATTTTAATTTTTTTAATTAATTTTCTAGTACATTGATTAAACTATTTCATTTTACAATTTCTCATGATATAATAACAATAATATGATCCTTATATATATATATATAATACACATCATTTATTTGGTACGTTTCGACCTAAATCAGATACTCATAGAAGGGAATGATAAAATAATATTAATATAAGGGTATATTAAATAGAAAAAATGCATCATGATGTAGATTATGCAATAAAAAAATTATATAGTTAAACAAAACATCATGAAAAAAATGGAAGACATACTCCAAACTTGCTATTTAGAAACATTTTTCAAAAAATATTTTTCATTTTATCAATGAAAATTATTCAAGTAATATCGTTATTAGAAGAAAAATCTAATTAAATAACTAAAATCATTATCATGATAGTTTAATAAAAGAATAAAATAATTTGGACATTGGAGATTACACAAAAATTGACCATAATAATTTTTAAATAATAATAAAAAAGGAAGGAAAATAACATTATAAAAAATGATGTGTATATATGAAAAATTGAATCCTAGATACTAAAATATTTAATTAATTAATTTTTCCATATATAAAACTAAATAGAGTAACGATAGTGAATTGTAAAAATTATTTTTTCATATTATACTATATGTCACTGATGAATATATCAAGGACATACAATTTATGTATCACTAATATTTTTGTTACTAAATATATTTAACTGATTTTATCTATACAATGAAACCCTATAGGAAAGGACATAATTCATCATTTTTACTACCATTTCACATCTAAAGCCATCTGTTTATGATGCATGAATTTTTGGTGTATAGGTTTATTGACTGAGATTTATAAAGACTCTCAGTCATCAATAAAGCATACATGAGAAATCTTAAAAATTCCTCACATGATATGTTGATTCCAAATCTATTCACCTAGACATACCCCAGTAAATCAATTTTACATCATAATGATATTGACCAATCATTTTTATGGGTTACCTCTTAAGTCATGAGTGGATAAGATGTGTTAGTAAATAATCTCATGGAATCCAAGAGCACTACTTTGAAAACATTCTAGATACGCCAAACTAAATTCATGAATTGTAACTATAAAATTTTCAATAACCTGGTAATACTTTATAATTAATTAAAGTACACTACTATTATGGGTAATGATATAGATATGGGGAATTATTTAATCTATTATTTATGACTATTATAAAATTGTCCAAATTAGAAATCAGACATCACTGGTCCATATATAAATTTTTTTAAACAGAAATCATAAATTCAATAAGTTAAAAAGGGACAAGAAATTAACAATTCAATGAAATTTTATGTGGATGTAAATCAAATCTATAAATATTAAATCTATTATATAAAATTAGATGAGAATATATTGTAATTCAATATATTATAAATATTGATATGATAAATTTGAATAATTAGAAACCTACACATATCACAAAAAGAACAAAAAATTTACTCAACCACCATAGTAGTGGATATATATGATCCTACATTTTTGAAACCAATAAAAAAATCTGTCATGTAAATATGTACCAGATAGATAATGAGATATTTTAATGGCAAGGATATTTGTAAACTAGTGTTTCCATTCTCTATGTGTTAATAAATATATAACTCTGAACCACCAATGATGTATCCACCAACATAGTGATATAATTAATGTATCAAAAAACATGTTTAACAATTTTAACAGATATTTTAAAAGAGAATGAAAAATCACTATAATGAACGTTATCAAATATTTGATAAGGATAGTAATTTTAATAAAAACATATAAAAACATTGTAATTACATTATGTAAAAAATAAATTTGAATCCTTTCATGATAAGAGACAAGAAGCTATCAAAAAATCTGTTAAAACCTCTTATATAAATTGCATGAAATCTTATTAGTATACTATTATTCCTTGATGAAATTTCTATAAAATAAGTTTGATTACACCCATCATCTACAAGATATATAATTGAAAAAAATAATTAAAAATTTATTGATGAATTTGTATATATAATTATACATCTGAAAGTATTATCAATCTTTATTAAGAGGCTAAAAATATGGATAAATATAATCAACACCTTAGAGTCCACTAATAAACTAGTTTGGTGGAGAAATATTTATATCAATCTGAATTTTTAATTCTCTAATTCTCATAGGGGGATATATATATATATATAACAGTTTCTCAATAATACTAAACATATTAATATTCATCTAATATATAATTCATCCTTTCTCATGTGACCTAACTATATATATGTGTGTGTCCATTATAGTAGTCACAACATGTAATCCTAAAAAAAATCTCCACATAATATATGTGAAATTTTTATAAAAAAAATTGTAAAATTAATATTCAGCAATAATAAAGAGATATATGATCATTGTAATAATAGAAATACTGAACAATAATAATGTAAAAAATGATTCCCAAAATTAATGACAGAAGAGTTATAGATTGTAATAATGGAAGTTCCCTTTTCCCAAAGTAGAAATTCTTTATATCATTAATAAACATGATATTTAATAATATTAAACATGATTGGAACAAAATAATAAAAATACCTTCCTTTATGTAATATTTATTGTAATCATAGTTCAAATATATGATATAATAATATTTATTTTAGGTCCAAAAAATATAGTATTCAAATATATAGGATAATTAATATGAGATTACAAATAAGTTTTCATTCTAAATAATCTAAATGATACAATTTTCTTGAATCATCCATAGATTAGATAATGATTGGAAGAATGAAATGGGTCCCTAACTATGGACTTGTAGTTGTTGTTCTTAAAGTAATGTGGGAGGAATATTTATGTAATTATAAGTACGTATATCTAAAAAATCATTAATTACAATATGATTTGATTATATTTCTTTTTCTATTAATAGATAGATATATATATATATATATAAAATTATTTATTAATATCCCATTATTAAATTTTAAATTTTGATTTCAATGATAATATCATTTATATAGAGTAAATGATATATCGGTTTAATATACAATAAGAACAATTAAACCAATATAATATTTTGAAAAAAAAATCATAACCTCTATAGTATAAACATATTTACAGAAAATGTTATTAAAAAATGTTCAAATTAAATGAAATGATGTTTTTTTAAAATGATGTGAATATAAATTCTAAAATAAAATAGGGGACTATTTTATCAGGAAATCAATATAAAAAGTTACATTATCCACAATAAGTTTTTGAAATTTGTCTCAAATTTCATTAGATTTTAATTTAAAAAATTATCTATATCGTATTCCAATTATAGAATTTTTTAAAAGGGGGCATATTTTTTAATTCTACTCCCACATTCTCACTTAATAAATATATTTATAACATCAAAGGTTAAAGACACTCTTAATTTTTAGAATATGATTATTTTGTTGAATTTGGAATTATTTTTGTTTAATGGGAAGGAATGATATCTATTTTAAACTGAAATAAATTATAAAATGATACCCATTTACCATTCTTTTCTAAATTAATGAGGATTTTTTGTAAGAACTAATATATGTCTAAATGATCTTCTCAACAAAGTATGGTGATTGTTCTAAAATAAGGTTTCTATATAAACCTGATTTAATAAACAAAATTGGTATGATAATATATAGTTTAATTAGCACCACATATCAAGTAACAACATGTCCTACCATGTTCATATTTCATTTTTATATTCAATAATGAATACAATGGTAGTAATGAATTAATAATTATAATTAAGAAAATCATGTCAAGAAAACAATAAGTGTGTTTAGTAATCCTTATTGGATGTGAAAAGATCATTGATGAAAAATCAATTTAGTTTATACCCAACTACCCATTTGGAATCAGTTAATTTATATTTTCAAATTAAATGAGATTCATTCATAAAAAACTATGGAAAAATGTAGTAATGAAAAATAATAATAAATGTAAAATAATATAGAGTTTCATAAAAACATAACATTTCAATTAGATATATTTATTGAATATATGAAATAACTTATGATGCTCCTAGATAAAATAAATTATAATTTCATAATTCCTCACGAAAATAACATAATCACCAATAGTTTACTAGAAAAAAATCCATAAAAATATTACAATTATACTTTATAAGTCCCTAAAATAATTTAATCTATAAAATATATTATTAAATTAAACAAAATATATTAAAATTTCATCCAAAAGCACAGACATCCAAATATTAAATAACTCTAATGTTTCTTGCCTCCTAAAAATGATAAATGATGAGAAAAGTGATTGTTCAGGGGGAAATGAGGAGGAATTGGGGTGGTTTCCAATATTTTTCTATGATAATTTTAATCAAGATATCTGATAATCTGAATGAATTTTCATATGAATCAAATAGTATGATTATATGTATTTCAATTATAATTATTTTAAATTATTTATTTCATCATCTACATTAATTTTATTTATTAAAATTTAATTCTAGCTCTAATATCATTAAAGTTGTAGTGGATGAATAAAGTTAGAATTATCCTAATTATATTCAGTTATTATACATGAGTTTCTGAATGTTATACATGAATCATTGGGACCATTAATTTAAATGTATTTTATTCATTATCACAATTCATTATTCAAAACAATATCTTTGATTATATATATATTCTTAATAGGGAGGATGTGACTATTTATCTATATTAATTTTGAGAATTATCGAGTATGTGTCTATGTTGTTCAAAAACCTTCACTAGAAATAATTTATAATTTATACTATAATCATTCGATTAAAAATTAATAACTAAACAATGTACCTAATAAAATTAATTATCTCAAGTAAAAACACATGAAAAATTATAATAATAATGTCATTGTTATTATATTATATGACATGTGTTTATTTGAATGTAATATCATAAATTAATAAATTCACTTTTCTCAAATTATATTTAGTATATAATATCCATCAAATAATTATACTCAACCAATATCCTCCAATATAATTTTATAAATGTTGAATAATAAGATTTTATTTCAAAAAATCTTTGAAAAAAAGAGATTTAGTAGAATTGTTAGTAAATAAAAATATTAATAATAACATTTCTTAAATAAATGGTAAAAATTTTCTATTCAATATAATAAACAATAAATAAAAATTACAAGTTTTTGTTTTGGATAATGATATATGTGTTAAAATTTAAAAAAATTTATTCTAAAATTAAATTTATCATTGTGTAATTTCCACAATCAACATTAATATGAGATAACATTATTATTTTTACCATAAATTAAGTTGATACTATAATTTATTAAAATTAATATATGTTATTTAGGATATATTTAATGTGTGGACCTCTTGACCTCTTTCTCAATGGTGACAGGTGAACCCATCTATCATCCAATATCATAATCTAGAAACGTGTCATGGAACCACAAAAATGGTTTTAATATACCAAATATAATAACCCACCATAATACAATATATTTTAATCTAATATTTATCTCATATAATACCACATTATACTATATGCACACTTTTCTCATCACTATATAAATGCTCAATTTAGAATTATATAAACTCCTAGAAAACAATTTCTATAATAAACATTGGACATGGATTTAGTTAGATATTTCAATTTCAATCTACATTATAATGTTATATTATAATAATTATAGAGAATGATAAATAATGATTTTTAAATTTTTTCATTAAATGAAACAACATATAGGAAACAAAAAATATATATTATGTAGTATGGAGCATTTATTTTCACATTTCTTATTATGAAATAAACTTAAATAAATAAAAATAAATTTTAAAAACAATTATGTATTATGACATTTATACATATTTCCATATTTAAATACATAATAACACACCAATATGTAGATATTTTTTTGGTTACACCTTCTTTAACTCCCTGTAGGGATATGAAAAAGTAGAAACGTTATTAAAAAAGTAAAAATATCATATTATCCATAAAAAATTTCATATTAATAAAAATATAGGCACTATTATTTTGATTCTATCTTGATCATGTGAAATTTTTTTATATGAATATACATATGGAATTTCTAGGTTCACAATATAGTGGGGAACTATAATAGACTATTATTATTGCAAAAATTCCATGGATATTATTTCAATAATTAAATAGTATAGAATAATCGTTGTTTGGAAATATTATATATATATATATATAATTGAATGTATAATATTAAGTAGTTAGTAGAAAATAATTCAAAGAAACTAGAACTCGTGCAGTAACTAGATACTAACAACTCATAAGTTACTATATCTCATATGGTGTTCATGATTCTATTGAGGAATGTATTTTGGGAATTAGTCAATAATATATTTTTTACATATTCTCTTATCACTACAACATTTATTATTTTGTTAAATTAATGGGTAAATATCCACATGTATATACTATTTTTATCTATTATAAATTTCATATCATGTATTAGACCATTCTCAGAATAATATCATTAAGTATATTTCCTAAAAATAATAAAGAATTTTTTGGATAACATTATTTGTAATACTTCATATCATTTTCATAATAAAAAATTATTGTTCACATAATATGACACATGAAATATATTTCTATATTTCATCTCTACTGTATCAGTTTATATCACCGAATAAACTAATTTTCAAAATATCATATCATAATTAAAGTCTTTCGTGGAAGAAGTGTTTTCTGACTCCTTGATTTCTAGATATCATAAATCTTAATAATATGGTAAATTATTAATTCTATTCTATATAATATAATTGGATAGCCTTTACAACTTCCTTGTATTATTTTTCTCTTCTCGTTTGATATTTTCCAACCCTATTGAATAAAAAACTCATATCCGATTTTGAATCATGATTTGATAAATAAACACCACTGAATAAATATATTCATTATAACTCATGAACTAAATATCCATTTATGCTTCACCAAATGAGTATGAAGGGAGTTATCCCTTTTAAAATTGGTAAAAATAGTCTTTGAAATTATTCTATATTAACTTTTTTGAATATATTTTCATTATAAATAATTTGGCTTGATCAATGAAATGAAATACATCAAACATGTGTGTTTTTCCACTATAACATTGGTTAATACATTGTTTAATTCTATTAGAAAAAATCTATGAACACAATTTTACCTAGTTATATAACCAATATCACCTTTCTATATATTATTAAAACATTACACTGGGAAAACCATCTAACCTACACTAACCTGTAGAAATGTTTATAAATAATTATATATGATTTAATAGATATTGTGGTCTATAAATGGATCAATGTATAATTTAAATTATACATCACAATACTAGTATACAAATTAAATGGGATCTAGATCTAGGTAATTAAATTAACCATGGGTCATTTTGAATTTCCTTAGGCCAGAGACAAGCACCATGGCAGGAAGTGTGGGGAATCATCACCCAATAATAAAAATTTACACAGGACTCCCACATAGAAATATGATATGACAACTCAATAAATGGGAAATCCTTGCACCTCAAACAATACTCATATATTGAAAAGCATAATAAATATGAATAAATATCCATTTTAATAACCCATTATTTTTATGAAATAATTTTTTTTAAATAATTTCATTTCTCCGATATATTGTGTCACATGAAACAACGAGATTAGAAGAACCATGTAACATTATTATAACACTATATTTCTGTAATTACATAGACGTTGGATTTGTGGTAATGAATAATAATATATATTTTATCATATATATATGGTTTTCATATTTACTAAATATATTCATTAGTTATAAAATAAATACAATTAAAAATAAAAAATATTTGAAATTAAAATATAATAATTTTATGAAATTTTAATTATAAATGTATAATTTATTTTTATAATAATAAATAAAATTATTCAATTTGTTGAATAATATTTCATGACATTGAAAAAAATTGATGAAATGTAAAAAACATTAAATTTTACTATTATAAATATAGGATAACAATAAATTCCAAAATCATGGAAAATTTTATTCTTATAAAAAAGAATGTTTGTCACAATTATTAAACCTAAATTGAAATTAATTTCATCAGTTTATATGTATTTTATTACATAAAATGAAATAAATTTTCTTAATAATGTTTATAAAATTTGGAAAAGAGGCACATATTATTTTATTCAAAATTATTAGTAACTGCTGTAAAAGTTCCCACCATGGTAAAGGTCATGTTAGGTAAAACTTTATTAAAAATAAATTATAAGTTTCTTATTATTAATCCTAATTCCTTTTATATGTTGATAATTAGACTTATCTAACTAGAGGATATAATTTTATTAGTTTAATGGAATATTTTCTGCGAAAATTATTTATAAATTATTTAAATGAATGAATGTTAAAAAATGATACTCTATTAGTTTAAAATATACTTTTTGTTATCACATTGGGAAAAACTATTTATGAATGAATTGTGATAATAAATTTTTAATATTGTACTATTACTTATTCGATTAGTTTAATTATATTTTTTTTTAAAATATAATTTCATTAATTTCATACAAAAATCGAAAAGAATACATATTCAATTAATGGATGAATAATTTAATTCATATTAAAAATATTAAAAGTTATCCAATTTTGTTTTTTTATAGTCATAAACTAATTTAATTTGATAATATTTCGTATTTATGTTCTCTTAAATGATTAAATTAAAATTATCATTTTATATTCACGTCTTTCAAGTAAAATTAATTCAATATTTTAGAAATTGAAAACATGGATAAAATATAAAGAAAATAATTAAATAGTCTAAAAATAATAAAAATACCAAAACAATAAAATTTTACTATTAGATAGAATTTAATGTAATAACATGGCCATTTATTATCCAATTTTCAGCATATAATAAAAAATTACAACAATTAATATTAAATTTTTGTAACATAATTAAAATTAAAATTGTTCAACTACGAGAAAATAAAAATAATATGGTTTAAAAGAAAGAAAATTTAATAAATTTTATTGTATTGTTGGATTAAAATCATATAAACCCTTTGTTTGAATACATGTTCATTTGGAGAAATTTGTATTTATTATGATTTTAATATAAAATATACATTATTGAAATTCCAAATGTATCCCACACATTAATTATAAAAGGCCACCTACTCTATCACTTATTTACCACTCATTGAGACATATATAAATTATGATAAGTAAACTATTATCTTATAAACATACCTATAAATAATATATAAGTGATTTTATTACCAAAAGTCCATACCTACTTCCCTTTTGAGGAGATACACTAAAATCATTTCAAATAAGAGTCAATTACTATAATAAATAAAATTATTTCATACTATTAATCACCAAAAATAATCTATAGTATTTATCACTATATATTATATTATGCATCCTAAATATATTTATATTTTATTTTGATTACATAAAGACCATTATAAACCCTCTCTCCATCTAATGATAAGTAAAATTATCGCTCACAGATATGTTCGACTTCCATCTCGATGTATTTGTTTCAAATAATTTTCTGTCATCATATGTTATGGGTTGGTATTATATTTTTTTAATGTTTATATATTATATTATTTACTTATTTATTATTATATATTTTAAAAATTACATCTACTTAAATACTAAACAATAATTTTGGAAACAATAACTCTATTTGTTCCTACATGTGGACTACCACCACCACAAATAAATGTCCTTAATTTTTCCTTTATATTTTACATGGATGTTAATGGTGAATAGTTAAAAGAATATTTTTGAAATATGGTATGTTGAAATTATACTATAAATGTTAATTATTATTTATTTTTTTCATCCATCAAAAAATTCAAACAGTGTTCATGCGTACGAATGACATACCAACTCCACGAACAGTGTACATCATTTTGCTGTCTAAAATTTTTAGGGATGAATACAAAGGCGTATATAATGAATTTAAATGATATTAATATAATTATTAATTTTATTGAGTTAATTTTATGATGATATATTTACAGGTTTCAGAACTACTGAACTAAAAATTTGATGATAAATGATTCATTTAACAACAAAAATAACGATTTTAATATGAAATTACTGACAAAAAATGGATTGATGAAATTTGATAATGTAAAAATGTATGGAATTTTATGTTTTAATATTTATGAATTATATAATTAAATTTACTTATAATTCATTACACAAGATGATATATTGCATTTTATTGAAGGAGAACTCAATGTAAGAGATTTTTAGTCTCTCTTTTATTACTGGGAGACACTTAGCATATTCAAAACTCATTTATTTTTTATTTTAAAAATAATAACCAATTTGAATTTAATATAATTTAATTATTTATTATATTAAAATTTAATGTTTCCTTTAATTTTATTAATATTTTCAGATTATGATTTATAATTTACCAAAATTTAATTTATTTTTCTCTCACATTTATTTTCATGGGATGCATGACATATTCCCCACTTGTTTCATTTATTTGGTGTGTATACATCAAAAAATTGTATTTTAGGATTTTTAATATGATATTTTTTATGGTATACCAATCCATCTATTTTCCCTTATTTCATGGATAATATGATTCTATGGACAAAAAAGTTGTGGGGGTTTTATATTACAATATCATTGTTCATCAGGATTATTTTTTATTAAGTTCTGATGATAAAATAGTATTGTATAACTCTCAATAAACATATTATTTTCTTGAATCTATGTATTTAACCATAAGATACATGTTTTTCTTTAATTATCTCCTCTTTAAATTATCAATACAATGATAATCTGATTTTATTGAAAAATGTAATATATTTCATTGTTTGTTGAAAACCCAAATTCATCTGTATCTGTTATTTCAAAAAAAGTATCCATTTTTTAAGTATTTTCCTATGATTATATTATGTCATATTTAAAAATTATTTAATTTCTAAAATATTATTTAACTGGAATTATTTTTTCAGTTTCTAAATGATCTACTTTGAGAAAGTTCTGACAAATATATGAATGTATTTTTTTAAACTAATAAGGTACTAGTGGATTTCTACTTCACCGGTAAATATTTTTTCATTTATGTGATCCTAGATTTCTGCATGGTAAATTAAAAAAATTATTTCTTTTATATTATCATAGGTATTTAATTATTTTTTCAAAATTCAAAAGTTAAATTTCCAATTAATTATTTAATGATATTTTAATTGTTTTTATATTCATCAAAGTCAAAATCCATTAATGTGTAATATTATTTACTAGGTATACGATTTTTGGATACCATCGTTATTATTTTTATGGATTTTTATTATAATACTGATGAAAATTTTTGTAGCCTATTTCTTTAAAAGGGTTTGTTTTTGTGATGAAATGAAGAAATTTCTATAAATCACATTTATTTTTCTTGGGTTATTCTTTGATGAAATGATTATGATTCCCATTTATTATTATGGGATATAATATAATTAATAATTTTTTATATGAAGATAAATTCACTTATTAAATTCTTAATGCAATGGTTTTTTCCATTATCTCCCTCCAATGAAGTGGTTGAAGATTCATACCACATGGGATGAAAATTACTAAATTGGGTATTGAACCAAGTGAAATATGGGACTATCTCCACATTGTTGGTATTTAGAGTGAACCTTAACTACAATGATCATTTGTTGTGAAAGCAAAGTCAACTAGTGTTTCATTATAAATATTCCTTGACTACTATAGAAATTATTTATAATGCTTATGTGTATGCCAAAAATGGTTTTCGTATTCCTTTGATAATCATTTATGTTTCATGTTCTTTGATTATGTTTTGAATCACATCTTAAAAACAAACAATATTTATTCTATGACTTAAGATTATTACTATTTATATGAGTGGAATGGTTTCCAAATGATAAGTCATTTTCTTATACACATATTCTAATGTTAGTTTTATGTGATCACTAACATCTCCTTTATCTACCCATATATACCAAAGAAACTATTTATGTTCTTACATTTACTTTACTAAACTTATAAATTAAGGTATCAAGAATTATATATCTATTAAGGGTGTCAGATGTGATGAAATATGTGGGACGAAGATTAAATATTTTAAAAAAATGTGTTTTTTATAATTTTATTTTTGGTAATGATAATAGATCTAAAAGTTTATAGATTGATCAAAATGTGATATAAATAATAATTTTCTATTTATATTTAATACCAATGTATGCAATGTTCTTTTCATTATAGTTGTTATCAATGAAAGGTTTAGTTATCTAATGGAACCGGAATCTAAAAAAATTTGTATGACCCCTAGGGATAAGTCAATGTTTAGGATAAAATAATTATTTTTTTGGGTAATGATCATGAATTAACAAGGATAAAAATATGTTTTCATAAATTAATGTTTCATTATATGGAAATATTATAAATTAATTTTTTATGATTTTGATTTTTCCCATCATTTCTCACAATATTCGTATTTTATTTAATTACTTGAACATAAAGGAATTTTATTAATGATAAGTTTTATGGAAAATGAACTGATATAACTCATGAAAACTCTATTTTTTGGGATCTCGAATGAAAATATGTTTTGATATGATAACCCAAAACTATATGTCTTTAAATCATAGAGGGAATCCAAAATAGAAATGAAGTAAAAATATACATTTAGTCCTTCATGATTGAATACCTAACTTATAATAGTGTCTCCATTAATCCAATATTATCTAATAAATGGATTAGATCCATTGAAATTTATCTTCTGTTTATTATTGTTCATTACAAGAGAATGTTATTATAGTTCTTTAGCATTAGGAAGGATAAATTTATTAGTGGAAGGTTCTTATCAATAATTCAATTGAAAGATATAGAGAAATTAAATAATGGAGTTGGATGAATTTTATATGTCATCCGTCAATAAGAAAAATCTAAATTTTATTCATATGAATATGGAGAAATAATTCATTGAGTTAAGGTTTAATGATGAATAATATATTGTTACATATGTGGAATCATAACAAGAATTATGAGGTATACATATGGTATTATCATTCAACCTAAATGTATGGTAAATTTATTATTAATTGTAATAAAAAAGTCTCCATTATGAATTAAAATTAAGGTACATCAGCAATTATGAATATAATGAGAGATGTTATAGGTATTGGTAGATGGAAATTTGAGTTACCCTTTAATATCATGGTTTTGATAAGATAAAAATGGAATTGAAATGAATTTCTAAAAAACATTAAGGAAGAAGGTGAAACTTCTTTTATGATTTATGTGTCAAATGAAACATGGGGAAATTATATTTAGAGAGATTATAAAACTTTTTTGTGTGTAAAGGAATTTAGTTGTCTAATAAAATTCTTATCTTGTGGAAGAAGGTAGATAATGATATGAAAATGGGGATGTCTCCACAGAATGAACCGCCCACACTATAGTCAGTTATGTAAAAAGAGTATGTGAAATATGATAACCAGTTCTCAAATACAATGGCTAATAATGATGATCGATATTAAAATAAACTTAATCCTAAAAACAAATAGAATCTTATGTGATAAAAATTTATATTGTGGGGTATGAAAATGATGTGGTGAAAGGTAAAATTACCTTCCACTATAAAACATGTAATCAATTATTTAATTACAGGTAAACCATCTTTATTATATATAAATACTATTATAAAGGTACATTATACAACTGAAAATGTTAAATGTTATTTTATCCAAAAAAAACCCTTAAAGTTTTGATGATCGCATCTGATGTATATAATTCATCTACATTTTAATTTAATGGGAACACGTATTTTGAAAATCATGTCACTATTCATCTAGTTTAAATAGATGATATATTGGGCAATGATTGTATTTATCTAAATAAATTGCATATTAATTTCAAATAAAGATATGTTGAATTGTATATTGCCTACCAATGTAGGATTTCCTATCATTGTGATAGAAATAATTATCTTCTAATGGACGGTGCATCCAAAATATGGGCCATGATTACATTACAAAATGGGAGATTATATTAGATGTTATGGGAGAAAATAAATATTGAATTAAAACCTATTATTTATAATATTATTGATGGATTTGCAAAATCAGTTCATAGACTTCCAACTAATTGTGATAGTGAGTTTTGAATAGAACTCAAAAATAGGGATTATGCTATTTTAATATTCAATAAAAAGTGGCCCCAATTGAGTGTAATGAATTGAATAAGAAACTCCAAGACAATCTTGAAATGGGATTAATTTGGCAAATTTTGTCAAATTGGGGTTCACTTATCCTTTTGGTAATGAAAAACATTTTGAATTATGTGACTTTTAATTGATTATAGAGAACATATCAAAGTTTACAATCAAGAACAAGTATCATCTACCCAATATTTATGAATTTTCTGATAAAAATTGTACAGTTAAATAGATTTAAATGATTGATCATTATTTTTGAAAACATCAATGGAGGGTCATAGAGGATTATATTATAAAACAAAATCAATAAATGGTATGGACACTACGAATTTATATTAATTTCATTGTTCATACTAATTATTTTTCTATATTCATGGATTAAATTAATGATGTCTTTAAAGATTACCTAGATAATTTTTTTTATTTTAATTAAAGATGATATTAATAATTATTTAAACATCATCTAAGTTCATAATGTTCATTTTTGAATTATTCTTATGAATGTAAGGATGGATAAAATTTCTAAAAAAATTAATATTCTATATTTCGGATTTAAGAAGATTCATTAATTGGGAATATGATCTAATAAAAGGGTATATCAGTATACCAATCAAATAGATAAGTTATTAAAAATTATCATAGACTAACATCTGTGACTATGATCCACAATATTCTTGGTTTGGAATGGTATTAAATATTCCTTGTGGAGAATTTTTCATATCTATCGAATACACTCTCCACATTAACATAAAAGGGATCCATGTTGAAATGTGCGGCTGATTCTCACCTATCGACCAGTCAAGGTTCCGGTGCTCTGCTAATGTGTATAGCAGCACTCAGGTCGAATCCTCAGCGATGAATCTTTTTTATAGTTGTTTGTTTTTGGTTGATTATATTTTGATTATGGGGTTTGTTTGCAGAGCTTAATTGAAATGATTGATTTACTATAATTGATTTAATAAATTTATAAAGATTGGTGTGAGTTCATCATTAGGGAGTTAAGCTTGTGATATCCTTGAGCTTTGTTTTATATTGTATTTAAATTAACACCCACTTCACAAGATAACATTGACTGGAATTCCTAAGTGTTAAGACTTTAATCTAGGCCTTAACATAACTTAGGGTTCTAATCAGAACCATTACTTGTTTATGGTAGTGTATTTATGGTTCCAATAATCCATGGAAACCACATTTTAAACAAAATATGTCATTAATCCATGACATGTTAAGTCCAACATACACAATGTAAAATTAACGAATACTCATCGAGCAAATATTATAAATCACTTAACATACCTAAATTTTGAATCACCCCAATGAGAGATTTAATCAGGACATTTGGTTGTTTAGTAATCTGGTTATAATTATTATGATGATAAACTAAGAATATTAGAAAAATATAGGGATAAGAAAAGAGTGGTGCGTCAAACACACACCCATGAACAATGATGAGAATTAAAAAACGGACTTTTGATTGAATGTGGAAGCAAAATAAGGGAAGGGGATTCAACTGTATTTATACTATTTTAATAACATTAATATTAATCTATAGAAGGTGGACGCAAATAAGAGAAATTGAAGAAGAAACAAGCATTAAAACATAATTACAAAACAAAAACTTGCAAGATTACAAATGAAGAACAACACAAAAGTGAAAGGAAAAAAAGAGAGGAGGAATGGTATCTCAAGTGAAAACATGAAGATGGAAGGTACTCCAAATCCTTTTTCAAGGCTTTGGTCATGCGAATTGATTCCCCTCTCTTCTGAAATGCCCATCTATTGAAGGAGAGGAGGGGGATGCATTTATAGCCCAAGGAAGTGGACTGTTTTCATTCCCAATCTGTCCCTCCACTTGGATAACCATGTTGCATATTCAGAAAGCCGAATCTCGAGATATCGCATGCTTCAAAGTTTTAGATAATAAAGTTGGATGACCTATCTCAAAATTTTGGGTTATTTGGACATATGGAGCCAATGTTATGACCTGTTTATTGAACAACTTTAATCTATCCATTTCAATCCAATCTTTATGAAGTCCAAAATGTGAAATGGTTTTTGAATAGGATGATGCCATCAAAGCAGAATTATTTCTTCACCAAAGTAGGCCACCTCTATCTCCTCTTTCTCACTAAAAAATATCAGCTCGATTGGATGATTACATCATGATATATGTCATTAATAGTGTCTGACTTGTAATTGATGGACAGAATGGTGGACTAGAATACAATGATTAATGTGGGCATCATGTTCTTGGATTTGGGCCCTGATATTTTTTTCCATGATTATTTTAAATAATCACAAATTTATGGTAGAGTTTAATCAAATTTGGGTATCGAGATTTATACCAGTAACTCAATCATCATGGCTAGTCCAGTTTGTTCACAAATTCATTGGGTCATCTTTTGTGGTCCATATGATCCTTCAAAAGGAAGAATTGGCTCATTATCTATTCTAATGAAATGTTTTATATTGAATTATGTATCCTGAAATCTAAGAAACACACAATTTGGACCTTTAGGACGAGAGTTATAAATAAAATATTAAACCAACTCAATTGAACTACTTCTAAAAAATGCTCCAAAATTATACTTAGTATTAAAACATTAATATTTCACACAAATTATGCACAATTCATATAAAATTAATAAAGGGGGTATATAATAAGACATGAAAATATTAATCACATAAACTTCCCCACACTTAGTCTTGGGCATGTCCTCATGTGCAACAATTATAAAAACATAACAAAATCATTTTCACTCACCAACAGATATTAAAATTTTGTTTTCTCCAATCAGCAGAGGTTTAGACGATTTCACTCATCCATTTTGAGTTCCACCACAAGTTGTTATAGATAAAATGTTCCAAAACTAATTTATTTTTTCATGCACAAATTTAGAAATGTAAAATGTGGACACTCAAAACTCACACCTCTCAAGATGATAAAATTCATTTGTGGAGGTTCACTCTTTCACAAACCAAAAGTAAAAATCATAGAGTTTGAAAGAGATCTCAGCTTCCAATACCTATCCAAAGTGCAGAATAATGAAGAGGTAGTTTTTAGGGGTTTTTCTATGGCTATGATACGGTAGGAATATAATGTCCAATAGAGAGAATAAGAGGGTTAAAACACCAACATAGAAAAAGAAATGCACATTTTTTGAAATAAAACATGGAAGAAAATGAAAACACATATTTACAAGGGAATGATTGTGTGAAGAAAGACACAATAGAGGAAGTAAATATGAAGGTAATGATAAGATAAAATATTTACAAAACACAAAACTTCTCCCAATAATAATATAATGCAAGTGTTCTTTTTTTTCTTTTCCTTTTTTTCAATTTTTTTCAAAATTTGACCTTGAAACAGATCTCACACTCATATCCCAACCCATGATTAATCTTCTCATGACACTAATTGTAATAGTTATAAAAAGATCAAAGGTTGAGGAAGAGTGATTTTCGACCTACCCAAGAAACAACAATTTTTTTATTTTATTTTCTTTTGTTTATAATAATTTGAACACTTCTCAATAACATTTAAAAAATTAAATAAATGAAAGTACATTATATTACCCAAAACATAATGAATGAAAACCTCTCCCTCACACTGAAATAGATTTTTTCCCTCAAGCATATGATATCATGGTGAAATCAACAAAGGGTACCCATAAATAAATCCACTCCCCCCCCCCACACTTAAATTTCAAAAAAACATTATGCAATGAAAATCCATGATGATATTGGGTGGAAAAAGGTATTGGGATAGTAATGTGGCTATCAATGTGAAGGTTTTCATAGGCCCGAACGGGATTTAAAAAGGAGAATTAATGTAATGTAAATTGGAGGCTATTTGGCTATTGTGATTCTAATGTGGTTTAAAAAATGCCTCTATCAGATTAATGCACACAATGGTAGGATATTCACCTCGAAGGTCCATAATCTCAAGATTCACAAATGGGGGTGAAAACAGACATTTTGAAAAGATGGACATACGTGGCATTGGCATGAAATCAAATATTGTTCCTCACAGTTTGGGAAAATCATTATCCAAATCACAAATTGAGAATTCAAATTTTTCTAATTTTGACACAAAATTCATTATCCAAATTCATGATGAAAATAAAAAAATTGAGATGAAAACATTTCTGTTAACACCCCAAAATGGTTGGAAAAATTTGCAAATATCGATGGTGAGTATGCATTACTCTTGATTTTTTTGAATTTTATTTTAAGTGATTGTTTTTTTTGTTTTTTAGGTTTTTGTTTATGTTTTTTATAAAGAGACACCCACACAAAAGAGAAAGTGAAAATTAAAGGTTTTCATAAAGAAACTGGTAAAAGATGAATGATAGAGGATAAAGAGGAAAGAGTTAGATAGAGGAAGAGATAGAGAGATAGTTAATGGGAAATAGGTACCCCCTGGTTTGGATTTGGTGGGTCGTCATCTCCATATAGTGGTTAGTTGACTGGATAAGTTGGGGATCCAGTGGAAGTCGATGATGATCTATGATTTTGTGTCCTCTTATGGTGATGCTTTAACCTATGTCCATTAACTGTGATTGTCCATTTCAAAGAGGGGTCTCGGACTTGCACTACACCAAATGGGTAAACATTAATAATAACAAAACGACCTTCCAAACGATAATTAAGCTTACCTAGGTGAAGATGAAACCTAGAATTGAAGAGCATTACGTTTTAAACTTCATGAAATACCTTTATCAGGATGTGTTTATCCTGGAGTTCCTTTGATTTTTCTTTGTAGAGATTATAATTCTCATAAGAATCAAGTTGAAGTTCCTCTATTTCAGCCAATTGAAACAATATTTCTTCACCATATTTTTCAAGATAAAAATTACAGGTTTTCACTGACCAAAATGACTTATTTTGGATTTGAACTAGAAAATGACATACTTTACCAGAAACTATCCTAATAGGAGACATCCCAATCGGTATTTTATAGGTAGTTTGATAAGCCTAAAATGCTTCACCAAGTCTTTCAGGTCAGTCTTTTCTGGTGGGTTTTACAATTCTCTCAAGCACTCTTTTCACTTCTCTATTACAAATTTCAGCCATTCCATTTGTTTGGGGGTGATATGTAGTTTATTTTTTTATGTACAACCCCATTCTTTTTAAAAATAGATTCCATGGTTCTATTACGGAAATTGGTTCATAAGTCACTTATCAAGGCATGAGGCGTGCCAAATCTATGGAAGATTTGTGTATTTAGGAACTCACTAACAGTATGTGAATCATCATTTCTAGTGGGTTTGTCCTCGACCCACCTAGAAACATAATCATCTGCATGAAGGATGTATGAGAATCCATTAGAAGGGGGAAATGGTCTCATGAAATCGATACCCCAAACATCGAAGATTTCACAGAAAATTAAATGCTCTTGGGGCATTTCATTTCTCATTGAAATTCAACCAAACTTTTGGGAAGTGGGACATAATTGAAAGAACTCGTGTGAGTCCTTGAAGAGTGAAGGCCAGAAGAATCCAGAGTCTAGGACCTTTCGTGATGTCCTTTCTGATCCAAAGTGGCCACCTCCGAGAAGTGAGTGATAGAATTATAATATGGAAGAATGTTCATTTTCATCAACACATCTCTTTATTACCATGTCAACCCTAGTTTTCCAATGTTTATTTTATTCCCAAAAATAGAATTTTGAATCACTTTTCAACTGTATTTTTTGTTCTTCTAAAATATTTTCAGGAAAAACACCAAAAAAACAAGTAATTTACATTTGGGGAATACTATGGTATCTTTGGAGTGAGAGATGAAAGGTTCTCAATGGGGAATTTAGGATCGATGATTTCAGAATGATAATAATTAGAAATTCTACTAATGTGATCAGCCCTAGGGTTTTCTTTTCCTAGTCTATCTTTGATTTCATGGTCGAACACATGGAGTATTAGGATCCATCTTATTATCCTCGATTTGGAATCGCTTTTCTTGAGTAAGAACTTTATAGAAGAATGGTCTACGAAGATGATTATTTTGGAACCTAAGAGATAGCGCTGGAATTTATCTAAGGCAACAAACACTACTAAATGTTCTTTTTTTAGTGACAATGTAGTGATATTGAAATTCATACAAGGTTTTGGAGGCATAATAGATGACATGATGAATATTTTATCGTCTTTGACCAAGAACAGCCCCAACGGCTCTATCAGAAGCATCACACATCAACTCAAAGGGTAAGGAACAATATTGGGGTTGTATTATCGGGGTAGATGTAAGAGAAATTTTGAGTTCATCAATGTCTCTCTTTTGAACCTCATCGAAATGGAAAGTGACATCATTTTGGAGCAATCGAGTGAGTGGGAGGGAAATCATACTGAATTTATGGATGAATCTCTAGTAGAAACCGGCATGAATGAGAAATGAACGGATATATCGAACAAAAGTGGGTTGAGGAAGTGATTGGATCACTTCAGTTTTGGTAGGGTTAACTTCAATACCGTATTTTCAAACTATGTGCCCAAGAACAATCCAATTTTCAAAGATGAAGTAACGTTTTTCATAATTTTATACAAGGATACAGTTGGCATACTTTTGAAAGACTAGAGAGAGTGAATTCATAAAACATTCAAATGACTCTCCATTAATGGTGAAGTCATCCATGAAGACATCCATGCAGTGTTCAATGAATTATGAAAAGATACTCATCATACATCTCTAGAATGTTGCAGGAGCATTGCGAAGGAAAAAATGCATTCTTCTATATGCATATATTCCAAAGGGGAATGTGAAAGTAGTCTTTTCTTGGTCCTAAGGTGCGATTGGGATTTGTAAGTAGCCGGTGTATCAATCAAGAAAGCAATAGTGTGACTTTTCAGCTAATCTTTCCAGCATTTGATCAAGGAATTGAAGAGGGTAGTGATCTTTTATTTTCTCAACATTCAATTTCCTATAGTCATTGCACACACTCCATTTTTTTCACTCGAGTTATAACTACCTCTCATTGTTCATTTGTGATAATAGTTATCCCACCCTTCTTAGGTAAAACTTGATTTGGACTACCCCATTCACTATCATAAATTGGGTAGATAATACCAGCTTGAAGAAGCTTTGTGATCTCTTCCATAACTACCTTAAGTATTAGTGGATTGAGTCTTCTTTGTGGCTTCCTAATTGGTTTGGATGAATCATCAAGGTAGATGTGATGCATGAAAAGGGTAGGGATGATTCCCGGTATGTCATTTAGCATCCAACCTATGGCCTATTTGTTTTCCTCTAACACCTGAACAAGTTTGGACTCTTCAATTTCAGTAAGTGAACCAGAGATAATGACAGGATAAGAGTGATTACGGAAAAGGGATGCATATTTTAGGTGTCCAGGAAGAAGTTTTAGATCAGTATCATCTTTCATTTTTGGGTTAGATAACTCGGGAATGGAAGAAGGGACTTCAGTTGATTCAGATTCATTTTCCATAATATTGTCCAAGTTGGAGCAGTAGAGATCAGAATTGATGTGTGATTCAAGAGAGTTTTCAAGATCCTCTAGATTTATAGAGTTTATGAATGAAAGGTCCACATCAACTTCACCATTTATGAATTTTTTAATCATGGTGCTGATGTCACAAGATCCTTTGTAATTTGAACATGAAGAACATGGTGGATTGGGGTTCTATTGACTCTTAGAAGTGTCCTCAGAAGCATGGATTGAGAATTCAGAGTGATCCTCAGATGGGCATCGCATGGCTTGGAAAATGTTGAACTTGACCAGTTGGTTACCGAATTACGTGGATAAGATGCCTGAATAAACATCAATCTTCGTTCTCGCACTCATGAGGAATTTTCTTCCTAGAATTCAGGGAGATCGAGAAGAGTTCGTCTCACCTGCCATGTCAAAGACATATAAATCAGCAGGGAAGGTAACATCATTGACTCAAAAAAGGACATCCTCAATTATTCCCTCAGGACTAGTTGTGCTTCGATGTGCCAATTTAATGCAACACCCATTGGATGTAAGGGACCTATACTAAGGTTAGAGAATATGGATTTGGGCATGACATTAATTGAGGCTCCTAGGAATATGAGTGCATCATCAAAGTTGGATCTTCCAATTTGGCATGGAATAGTAATTGTCCCTAGATCTTTTCACTTAATGGGTATGGACTCTTAGGTTGAAACAATTTCGAAGGTCCTAAGATGCCACTTGTGGGTACACAACTCCTTTAGAAACTTGGAATACTTATGAATTTGTTTGATGGAATCTAAGAGAGGAATGTTGACTTCAACATGTCTAAACATGTCGATCATTTCTGGATCGGGTTCAAAGGACTTATTTGTATTAGAAATGGCTTGAGGAAATGGAATTGAGTTCCTAAGTGGAATTGAAGGAGGCAAGGGAGTGGTTTCAGGTTCTTCTTCAAGTTTCCTTTTCTTTTAATTTTCTAGGTCAACATTTAAAGGGGGTTGGATAAATTATCTTGAGGCATAGCAAGATTCTTTCCTCATCTAAGTAAAATTTCACATACATTACTGTTGGGGTTGGATAATGGTTCAGTTGGAAGGTGGGAAGAATTAGACCATTGCTGCTCACTATTGTGGGATGCAAGTTGACCAATTTGGGTTTCAATGTTCTTGCGGCTGGAATGGGTGAAGGAGGCATAATCTTCCACTTCACTTTCCCATGGTTTCATGGAAGAAGAGGCTTGTCCCGGATTTGGATTACATGGATTTTGGTTATTGGTAAAGAGATTGTATTGGTTTTGGAATTGGGAAGGCTCATTGGATAATGGAATCCATGAGGAGGATTGTTCCTTTGCCGTTGATGGATAAAAGGATAAAATTGTTGGAAGTTACCAACACCTTGACCATGTTGAAACTGGTTTGGATTTTGAGGAGGTAAATTTGGGGGGGTGAGATATTGGATTACCTTACCTATGGCCTTGGTTATAGGATGATGAGAAAGGATCAGAGTGAGGTTGGTTGAAGTTTCTAACAAACTGACCTGATAGTTGAGGGTTAGTGTTCCACTGAACATATGCTACATTGAGCTCCATTGGTCCAGATGAATTGGATTGATCCTCTTGAAGTTGTGGATATTTGTCAGCTGGATGAGATAGAGAGTTTCATATTCCTTTGTTTTTTATAGGTCTAGGAAACATTGATTGCGGAGAAGATGATGTTGGGGATTCGGTATCCAAAGCTAGTTGTCTCAAAAGACCTGTAAGTTCACTCATCCACTCGGTCATCTTGTTCGGCTCAATTGACTGATTATATTGGCTTGTTTGACTTGATAATGTGCTCAAGTATGGAATTGTTGTGTGTTTTTATCCATGTTACTTGTGAGATCTCTTGCTGCTCCAGGAGTTTTATCAACAAGAGCACCGCCACTTGCGCCATCAATGAGAGTTCTCTCCATAGCCAATAACCCCTCATAGAGGTATTGGATCGAGAGTTGGACAGGAATATGGTGGTGTGGGAAGGTTGCAACCAGATTTTTGAACCTCTACCAGTATTCATGGAGGGATTCACTTGAGAAATTATGGATACCACTTATTTCCTTTCGAATATAAGTAGTACGAGAAGTAGTAAAGAATTTCTCTAAGAACAGTCGCTTCATGTCATTCCATGTGGTTATGGAACCAAGAAGGAGGTAGTAGAGCCATGACATAGCTATGTTAGCTATGGAGAAATGAATTCTCGGTGTTTAATTTGTTCCTCAGAAATCCCTTGAGGCTTCATGGTAGAGAACCCTACTTGGAACTCTTTAAGGTGGAGATGTGGCTCCCCACCGGCTATCCTATAGAAATGAGGGAGATGTTGAATCAAATCCGATTTGAGTTCTAAGTCAGCTTCTATGTTTGGATATTTAATACCAAGAGGTTGGTAATTCATATTAGTGGTAGTAAGTTCTTTATGTTTTTGTTACCTAGGATTGGCCATATCTAATTCAATTGGTTGGACAATGAATGGTTCTTGAATTATTTTATTATCTCTTATATTCGTCCTAAGTTGGCGATGTGTTTTCTTAATTTCAGGGTCAAACAAATCTGAGGGATTGTTTTGGAGGCTACAGGGAATTCATAATGATTTGGGAGAAATATGAAGATATTTGTTTTGTGTTTTATCAGTTTTTTATTTTTATGAGAAGGCGGGTTTTTCTTTGTGTTTTTTTCAATTAGTTTTCCTTTTTTATTTATTTTTTATTTTTTTCACAATAAACAGAAACTAATGACTACATAAAGCACCATCCCCGGCAATGACACCATTTGAAACACACGGCCGATAGTCACCTATCGACCGGTCAAGGTTCTAGTGCTCTGCTAATGTGTATAGCCGCACTCGGGTCGAATCCTCGGTGATGATACTTTTTAATAATCGTTTTTTAGTTGATTGTATTTTGAATAGGGGTTTTTTGTAGAGCATAATTGAAATGATTTATTGACTATAATTGATTAAAAAAATTTATAAATATTGGGGTGAGTTCATCATTATGGAGTTAATCTTGTGATATGCTGGAGCTTTTCTTTATTGTGTATTTAAATTAAAACCCACTCCACAAGATAACATTGATTGGAATTCCTGTGTGTTAAGGCTTTAATCCAAGCCTGAACTTAAACTAGGGTTTTAATAATTACGATTACTTGTTTATGGTAGAGTATTTATGGTTCAAATAATCCTTTTAATCCACATGTTAAACAAAATATGTCATTAATCCATGAAATGTTATGTCCAACATACACAATGTTAAATTAATGAATACTCATCGATCAAATACTCTCAATCACTTAAAATCCCTAAATTTGGTCTCACCCCAATGAGAGATTTAATCATACAATTGGTTTCTCAATAATTTGGTTATAATGATAATGATGATAAATTATGAATTGAAGAAAAAAAGGTATAAGAAAAAAGTGGGGCGTTGAACACACACACATGAACAATGATAAGGATTAAAAAACGGACTTTCGATTGAATGAGGAAGAAAAAGAAGGGAACTTGATTCAACTATATTTAAACTATTTGAAGAACATTAATATTAATCTATAGAATGTGTATGAGAATAAAGGAAATTGAATAAGAAACATGAATTAAAACAAAATTACAAAACACAAACTTACAAGATTACAAATGAAGAACAACACAAAAGTTATAGGAAAAAAAAGAGAGGAGTAAGGGTATCTCAAGTGGAAACATGATTATGGAAGGTCCTCCCAAGCCATTGGAAAGGCTTTGGTCGTGCCAATTAATTCTCATGTCTTCTAAAATTCCCATAATTTGTAGGAGAGGAGGGGGATGCATTTATAGCCCAAGGAAGTGGACTGTTTTCATTCCCAATCTGTCCCTCCAATTTCATCGCCATTTTGGCTATCCAGACAGCTGAATCTCGAGATATCTCCTTCTTCAAAGTTGTTGATAATAAAGTTTTCTGACCTATCTCAATAATTGGAGTCATTTGGACCTATGGATCCAATGTTATAGTTAGATGATTAAACAAATTTAACCATTCCATGTCAATCCAATCTTTTTGAAGTCCAAATTGTGAAATTGTTTTTTAATAGGAAGATTCCTTCAAAGACAAATTTTTCTCCATCAAAGTTGGCCAAATATATATCCTCTTTCACACTGCAAAATTGCAGCTCTATTTGTTGATTACATCATCAGATATGTCATGAATAGTGTCCGGATTTTAATTCTCATACCGAATGGTGGTCTAGAATTCAAAGCTTCATTTGGGCCCCATTTTCATTGATTTGGGCCCCGATATTTTTATTCATGATTATTTTGGATAATAAAGAAAATATGGTAGAGTTTAATAACATTTGGGATTCTGGATTTAGACCATTAACTCAATCATCATGGCTGGTCAAGTTTCATCACAAATTATTTGGGTCATCTTGAGTGGTCCATATGATCCTTCAAATGGAATAATTATCTTATGATCACTTTTAATGAAATTTTTTATATTGAATTAAGAATCCTACAAACAAAGACTCACATAATTTGGAGCAGTAGGGCGAGTTTTATAAATAAAATTGTAAACTGAATCAATTGGAATACTTCTAAAAATGCTCAAACATTATACTTTGTATTAAAACATTAATATTTCACACAAATTATTCACATTTCATATAAAATCAGTAAAGGGGTTATATAATAAGTCCTGAAAATATTAATAACATCACATTTTTCATTGAATTTATGAATGTGAGAAGGATTTTATTTAAATGAATTGAAGTGCATTCAGTGTACCAGTTCAAATGCTATCATGTAGTGAAGAATAATTTTTAATATTTAGTTATACATGAAAGAAGTTACTCAAAATAAGGATAGAGATAAACTATGCAGTTGTGCATTATTCCTCATGAAAATTGAGGGTCAATGAGAAAAAAAATCCAACTCAAGATATTAGGACAGCCAAAATAATTTTTTTATAAAATATATGGAGGCATTATCTCAACATAGAATGGTCTTTCATATATACTAATAATAAATTACAAGATTCTTTTAAAAAAGGTTTTAATCATGAATCAAAGATGATAGTTGGAACCAATTAATTATTATAACATATTAATAAATTAACACCATAGAATTGTGAATAAGATTTTTATGATCATAGTTTAAAGGGTCATGAACAGTTGTTTATGATAAGGATCACAAACGATCCAATATTTATAAACATATACAAGATACATCATGAAATATTAAGTAAAGGGGGATAAATATTATCATTCTCAAATGATTATTCAACTATATATCATGGTGATGATAAAAGAGGAACAACATAAAGATGTAGAGCTACAAAAGTATGTGTAAATTTTACCATAGTTCAAACATGATTATTATTGAAGAATAATGTTCAGGAAATATTTATATATTTCTATTGAGATAGATTAGATAGATTTTTAGGATGAGTCTCAATTTTCATCTTTCCATATTATTTTTAGATTTATGAGGATGTATATAGATATGAAATATTTATTTTGGTTGTATGAAATGACAGAATGTGTTGTAGTGTTTTTCTATCGATACATAATATGTCAGTATGTTACGGATGTTAGAAATAATAATACAAGGTTGTTACAACCATCAACCATTCCATATTTGAAATGGTAAAAAATCACCATTATCTTTTTCATTGGACTCAAAAAAACATCGAATGAGGATAACGATATATGGGTTATTTTAGATAACATTACAATTTTAATGCATATGATTTCAATTTGAGAATATGTATATCTTGATCAAATTAAAAAATTAAAAATTAATGATGTTTTAATATTTCATTGTGTTCCACTATAAATTGTATATAATAAGGGTATGAGGATTACCCTCCTAATTTAGAGAAGACTTCAGTAGGAAATGGATACATAGTTATATTTTAGAACAACATATCATCATCTATCATATGGTCAGTATGAGAGTAATATTCATTCTATATTATGCAAGATCAAATATTTATCTATGTAATTCAACAGTGGTTGGGATCTAAATCTCCGTTTGATATAAATTTAATTCAAAATTTTCTTTTAATTAGGAATTTAGATGTGTCCTTATGATGGTCTCTATAGTAGGATGATCATATGTAAAATTTGAATATTGAAGTTGGATAATAAAATATATTGGGACATTATATACAAGATGAAATTATAGAGAAGGTTAAATTTTATTCACTAACACATAATATAATATCTAAGTCTATAAAATAGCTATTTAGAATATCATTACAAACATATTGAGTTTGATTTTTGTGAAATATAATTTACTAAAAATACCTCCATGTAAGAAGGTAATGATATTTGGATGGAAGTAAATGTTTATCCCTAGTAATATCATTACTTTTAAAATTTTGACCATTTTGGGAATCTAGATTATCAATTTTATTTTCTATTGACTCTAACTTATGTTAACGATGTGTTCCATGAATCCATCCTAAACAAGTTCTTAAATAATCATTCAAATTTACTAAACTAAGAGGACATAAAATCTATATGTGATTAATCTTATGATAAATAGCTTGTATATATTCTTTATTAAAGAGATAATGTACAAGGAATAAAGCCTACTCATGAGGTTATTTTTTTATAAATCCAATTTAAGGATGATTTGTTCAATACTGGGGATATGTTGAGACATAAGAATAAGTAGATTTTCTCATCAGTGTAATAGAATTTCATGGATGAAGTTAATTTAAGGCGTTAGAATATAACACCCTAAGATTTTCATTATATATTTCTCTATAAATAATTTGTTTTTTTACTTCTTTTGTTACTCGCAACAACGAGTTCGGATGAACTATATAACATAATTAAAATATTATGTCACCATTATCACCAATCCATTGTATTGGAAGTTATGAATGTAATAATTAAATATATAAAAATACATGTTCTATAAATTTATTAATTTATTTTTTAATAGATAACATGATTATAATAATTAACAAATCATTTGAATATAGAAGTGATGTTTTTTAATAATTTTTTTATATGTGAATTGTATTTTTTGTCAATAAAATAAATTTATACGTATTGGTGATTTAGTTTAATGAAACATACTTATTATTTACCTAATTAAATTTTTTATATGTTCCATAAATATTTCTCTAGTAATTAGACAACAATAAATCCATTTTTATTATTATACTTGCGCTTTTCAAAAACAATGTTTTGCCTCATTTTTTTAACACACATTAAATTTAATTTCACCAATTTATAGGTATTGAATTGAATAAATGGGATAAATATTAAGAATCAGTAGGTTTAAATTTGATAAATATTATCTTTTAATTTTTTGGTCAATATGAATAGTAATCATTTTAAAATTTGTCACCTAAGTGAAGGGTAAATCTGCTTAATCTATATTAAAATTAAATAATAAGCTCTTAAGTTTTCATCCTAATTATTATTAGAAGAAGTTAATTCTACAATTATCATACTAATAATCATTTTTTTTGCATTTATGGTCACTTTTCGATGAAAATGATTTATCTATTATTTACATCTATGAAAGTTATAAAAGGCCACTCACTAAGTTTTTAACACACATTATGTGTTAACATGGGGAAAAAATTAGATATGAAAATATAAAAACATATATTTTGGGAATAATGATATTATATTCACTATATAAATTAATTTTTAATAATTTTTTTGTTTAATTACTTTAATTGTTTACACATAAATAAAACAATTTTTATTCATTTACTGGAAAAATAAAATAATTCATATTGGGAGTATGGAATATAATATAATTTTGGTAACTTACAGTGTTCTGTTAATTTTATAGTTTTATTTAAAATATTTTTTTTTAAATTTAATTCTCAATAGATATTTTATTTTATATCTTCTTGGTCAAATTAATTGAATATTGAAAAAATCATTAAAAATGATATTTTTTTCAAAGTAATATTTTATTAAATATGTTTAATTCATAAACATCATGATGTATGTCAATGTGAATATAATATGATATGGTTTGGTTATTACAGGTCCAGGTTTTGTCCAATTTTAACCATATAAGTAAAAAATCATGACCATTAATATTGAAAAAAAAATTGTTGTAAAAATTAATATTTCATTACTAAGTGTTTCTCAAAATCATAATGTTTAAAATTACATAAAAATATTTGGAATTATTTTGGATTATGGAAATACTACCATATCAAATTTTATCTTTAAATACCTATCCATTTGGTGGAATTTTTCTTAATAATGAATTTATTATAATTTTTTCTTTTCTGAAATTCTAATAATGTCACTCCCCTCTATTATAAAATTACACATTAACCTTCACATAATTACTCAACCTTCATCCTTAGAGATAGAAAATACTATAAAACATTCAATTATAAAAAAATTATCCATATTATAGATTCGTTTTTATTTCTAAGTGACCAACCATTGATCCTTTTAGATGAGTTATAAAAGAATAATTTCAAAGAAGTGGTAACCACCATTACTGGTCTATTTTTTTATAATCTTATTTACCTCCTAGAAATATATATTATTTATGATAAAATAATTAATTTTGAGTCATATATATTTAGAAATATTCTTATTATTAATACAACATTTTATACACACTTTCCATAAAATGATAATTGAAAGTATCACTCACACATATGTATTCTTTACTATCAACACATAGTGATACATGTCGTGTTTCATAACCATAATTTATGAATGGGTATTATTATGGTATTAATTTTTATATTTTATATTTTTTAAATAATAATAATAATTTTATTATAAAATCACATCTACATACTTAAAATCAAATCATCTTACCTGGGTAATTTCCTCTACGACCTATGTGTCATGTAATTGTCTCTAATCCTTCGGTCCTTTTAAGGGTTAAAAATCACCCATTAAAATATGGATTACCAAAAATAATAATAAAAAATTAAGTCCTTTCGTCCATTCATTCAGTCTCATTCAATCCGTCAAATAAAAAAGAAAACAACATTCATGTGTACGTACAACCTACCATCTCTATGAATGATGTAATTATTTTTCAAATATTCAACATTTATAGATAAATATAATAATTTATATAATTACAATATAGTATATTTAAATAATAATTAATAGTATGTATATTATGGAAACATGATAAATGTATAGCTACCTAAAAAAGTTATTTGAAATACTCATGAAAAACAAAATAATTTAGCCCCATAAATTATGATTTTAATAAGTAATTATTAATAAAAATGGATTTTTGAAATGATTTAAAAGAATCATATATAAAATTATTAGTATTAAAATTAATCTATTATAGAGTTATAATTAATTTAACTTTATTATAAGTCAGTTTTTAGTTCTATTTATGTAAGGAGAACTTGGGGTAAGGTATTTTTAGTGTATCCTCTAAATCTAGAAGACACATGTCCCATTCACCACTTGTTCCTTTAGTGGGGTGAATATAAAACCCCTATGAAGTGTAATATAATATATTTATTTATTCTAAAAGTTATTTTTGTTTCAGTTTTGGGTTTTAGTCTATTGGTTATGTGATTCAAACATTACCAAATCTGTAAGGGATTTCTATCACTTTTATTTACATGGAACACATGACATATTCACCCCTTGTTTATTTGGGGGGGGGGGGTATACTCCTCATGAGTGTATTTTCTTATTCATAATAGGAAACTTATTGGTAATTAAATATCCATATAATGATATTTATTTCATTGGATTTATGATTCTAATGTTAGAAAAGATGAAAAAATTTTATACTACAATTTCACTATTTATTAGGATTGATGATTACTATGTTAGGATTATCAAATATTATGATCTACCTTTCCTGAAACTTTTTAAATTTCATTTACTAATTTTATTTAATTAAAATAAAAAATTTCCATTGATTTTCTTCACCTTATATACTCACGATATTGAAAATATAATTTTAAGGAAGATCTAATTTATTTCATTTTATGTTTGAAAAAAATTTCCATTCTATAACTATGTATCAAAAAAATAAATTATTTTTTGACTATTATCATTTTATTTTACAAATTAGTTATTCTAATATTCTATCCCTTGACAAGAAAATAAAAATAATAATTTTTTTATTTTTATATATCAGGTTCTCATAGACTATTGTGATAAATGTATTGAAGGAATTAGTTTAGTACACTTAATGAAAAAAATGGATTTTACCTACATTATGGAAAAAATTATTTTAAGCGTCATTTAAAAGGATATAAGGTTATTATTAATGAAAATATTTTTCCATTATATTTTTTAGTATTTTAACATGTTTCATCAAAACGGAAGGGTTATTTTCACATGAATGTTATTGTGAATATTTAATTGTATTTAAATTTATCCAAGGCAATAAAACATGATTTTAATTATGAATTATTCTTTATATGACATAAGGACACATATATTATTATTTATCATGATGATTTATAAATATAATGTTTATGAAAAAATGTTTCTTTTCTAAGGATTTTTCTTTGATGAAAAGATGGATTTTTTTAAATCTAATTTATTCCATCGGTTATGTAATGATGAAATGTTTATGAAACCCCTTTACTTTTTTAGGGTCATGATATGATCAATGGTTTATGAAATTTTGAATCACATATTTAATATTTTTATTTTTGTGACAGGTGAAGCCTATATCTCCCTTAAGTTCATTAGATTAATATTGATATCTAAATAGGTAAATATGGATAAAAAATTGAGTAAATCATGATTTACAAGTAACATTATCCACTATGATAGTCTCAGGAGTGAAAATTGACTAATATGATGGCCTGGGGAGTAAACTCGTTTTACTATGATATCAATTAAAATGTTCCTTAACTAATAATGAAAAACTTTATATGCTTATTTGTATAACATCGATAAATGTATTATGCATATATCAATCATTTCTAGTTCGTGTTATTTGATTCCCATATGATTCATATTTATGAAGTTCGATCATTTATGTCATTACATATTGTTATGTTAACTAATAATAGGGACTTTTTTTCAAAACATAATTATCATGTACTTATAAACATTAAATCACATTATTCTTAAGTGATCATTGATATCTCCCTTATTTACCCTTACTGTGTATATATGCTTTCCCATTTTTTATATTTCTATTCCATATGTTATGAATAAGGGTATTAAGCATGGTAATGACAATAAGTGTTACAGTTTTAGAGAAATAATTAGGATACTATGTAGATATTTTATGGACCATTTTTTTATGTTTTTAAGATTCCAATGATATAAATCTTAAATGATTATAGAATGTTTCTAAAGATTATGTAATGAATTTTAATGTATAAATATGTATTATATATAAATTAAAAGGTTCATCCACAATATTTATGATTTATTTAAAATAATAAAACTATTATTGTGAATCTAAAAAACATCTTGAAAACATTAAGGCTAAAAATCAACATAATTCAAGAATAAAAATGAAAAAAAACGTGGAATAGTCTTTATATAACATCAAGGTCATTTCCCATCACCAAAACTATATATATTCATAGGAAATAATTAATTAAATGTGATAAATATAAAAATTTTGTGTCAACTAAAACCATGTCCTATATATGGTGTATGATCATAATAACTCTTTAGTGAATCACATAAGAGTCCATGGAAATCAATATCCAAAATAGAAAAAACTAATATAAGATTATATTTTTTTATTTAATGAAATTAACATATAAATTTTCAAAAAATATCTTTTAAAATACTAATATGTTATATTTGATGATTTTAGGGTACAATTACTATGAAACACATACATTACACACAATCTCAGAGTGCAACAAGAATATTAACAACTACAACTATATTCTTCAATATATTTATTCTAAAATAAATTATATTAAACTAAAATTAAAATTTATTTCAGGTGAGGGAAATAATTTAAATTTTTGAGAAGCAATGATATACAATCTGAATCCATTAAATGAATTAGTAATATAAAAAAGGGAAACAAATTTAGAGATATTATAGTTGTATAAAAAGTAACTAAAAAATATTTAATGACATTAATGATATATAAAACTGATATCTTTATATTATAAATTACCCTTGGGAAATTCCTAGAATCCCCATGAAGTAATCTATATTTTCTAGGATGTACCTATTTGTTAGGATATTTATGAATATCAAGTCTACGTCCAATAGTATTCATTCGACTATCCTCAGTAGTGCCACTCACATTGGTTTAGTACATATCTATCATAGGATTGATGTAACACCCAATTATTTTATATGATTTTTTTCAAATGAATGTGAAAATTATAATATCTTTCCTTACCTAAAACCATATGTCTAAATGAACCAAGGTATAGTATACCTTTATAAAAATGATTTTTGATTGGCCGTAATTAATAGCATTATCCATATTATGAAATATAAAAATATAATTATTTTAATTTGAATAACATTCAATATTAATTAGTAATATGTTTTCAGTAAATTAATTTTTCACTTCAAAATCATTTTTTCTTAAATATTGGATTTAATTCTATTTAATGTACATATATTGTAAATAATATTTCCAAATTTAGGAATATAATTTCAAAAAATATATACCATATTTAAATCAAAATAGAAAGGAACTAATTGTGTTTTTATATTTTTTGAAAAGATTATTTTTTAGATTTATATTTTAAAAATGTTTTTTTATAAAAACCCATCATATCCCTTCAAATTTTTATATTGTCCCAATAAAATTAATTATAGATTTAATTATTTCATCTTGATTAAAAATTATACAATAAATTTTATTTGAATCATCATTATTAATAAATTATTATAAAAAAATTTATCCTTAAAAATATAAATTTATGGAAAAAAAACATTTCTTACGAGTTTCATGAGTTTATTGGAAATTAAATTTCAACCATATATGGAGAATTATTTTAAAAAATGGATTCCTTATTGTTAACTGTCATAATTTAACTTTTATAATATTTTCAATATAATTTTTTGTGTTTATAAAAAGTAACGATGGTAACAATTCATTTTTACAGTTGTGGTTAAAATAGGCTTAGATGAGGGTAGAACTAATAGATAAGTGTGTTATTTCAATATAACCCTATATAAATCCAATTTTGTATCCTTATGTATACCATATATAATAATATTTTCTAAAATGAGTCATTTGGTAGATTTTACATGAAGAATAACATTTTTTATATGGTGAAAAAATTTAATTATGTCATCCCCATCCCATATAAAAGTACACACATACTCTCTATTCGTTACACTACATTCAGAACCAAATAATTACCAGAAAATGAACAATTATCCTTTAAAATTCCCTATTGATCATTTGAAATATTTATTCTTCTTAAATGACCATTCTATGTTTCATTAATATTGTATCGAATGGAGGAATAGTAAATAAAAGGTAATCATCATATATAAACTATTTCAATTTATATATAATTATAACTCATTAAAACAGGTGTAATTATTGGTAAAATTATAAATTTATCATCATAAATATTACTAATTATTATTATTTTGGAAACAAAAAATATCCAACCTCTTTTCAATCAATTGGTTAATGAATATATCCCTCATGTATATGGGTAGAAAACCACCTCCACGTATCAATGTGAGTCATTTTACATCACAATAGTTCATAATTGGTTAATATAAAGAGTTGGAAGTTTATATATTATATTTATTAAATTATTACTCTTCTATATTTATATGATATTATCTAACTTCTTACCTTCCCAAAAGATAAAAAATGAAACTGTTGTTCATGTATATATGTCGACTACCACATCCAAGAAGTGATATGATTTGATTTCCATTATTCATTACATAAATCAAAATAATGGAATATTTAATTAATATATATTATATATAGAAAATAATAATAACTATTAACTAGTGAAAATTTATATTCTTTTCTTTCATTTAATCCACGGAAATGGGAAAATGTGACTCTTGCATGCGTGCAGACTATCATCTCCATGAAGTGATTTATTTCAATTGTAATCCCTATTTTATATAAATAATTATAAATTTTTCATTTATAAAAATATTTATTCTTTAAAATTAATATTATTTTGAATTTTTCTCAACCATTATAAATTTAGAAGAACTATAACTACCCAATATATTGTTTCTTGAAAAATGAAATATGTAACACCTCAAAATAAAAAGGTTATTAAATAATTGGTATTAAAATGGTTAGAATGGGTTATAAGTAATTACAATTGATTATATACATATCTATATCATAAATATATATATATATATATGATAGAGTTTTATTTTATTATTTATAAAATTTGAATTCTTTGGATGAAAATAAAATTTTAAGTAAGGGTTTTCAATTATAATCTCATTTTTATAGGGATGGTTTATGCATAAAATTATATTAATAAAGTTATAAGATATTTATCTCCAATGATATATACCCTAAAATAAATTTTATTCATTAAAATATATTATATGTTTTCTTTTAATTTTCCTTGATTTATGTACTCAAGAGATTGGATGATTTTTTTAAGGTAAACAAGCATTAATATTTTCGTCAAATGGAAATAATTTTTCTTTTAAATCCGTGTCTTCAAAGTTGTTTTCATCAAATGATATACTAATATAAAATGAACATATAGTGATATTATTATAATTTCATTATTTTAAATAAAATAATTTACAAGAATAATCTTTTAGATTTATAAAAAGTTAATTTTTAATTTTTGATGAAAATGTTCAAGGAATATTGGGTTTAACATGCATGACATGTATAGAATATCCCAGTATCATAGAAATTAAATGATACAAATATTAATTACTTGTTTTAATGTTAATTTCTAATAAAAATTTATTCTTTAAAATTTTATAATTCATTTTATTGTAAATAGGTTATTTCGAAAAGAAAAAAATATTTTCTTAATGAAATATTTTATTAATCGTCTGAGGTAATTTGTTATCAATGATGACATCAAAAATGTTAATTATATTCCATGAAGGATCTTATTTTATAACAAAATGTTTTTTCATTATCTATATGAATTTTCACTATAATAATTAATTATCAATTTAATCCATTTACCTTTCCACATGTGTAGTTATGAAGAATGTTTCCATGGTCTAGTTGCATACATATAAAGGATTTATGAATATGTGATGTTTAGGAACAAATTTTTTGTCCCTCCCCTATGTTGATAAATTTTTTATATTCTATGAGCCTAAATGAAACATGTTATGTTATCCCAACCATTTAAAAGATGGTACATTGGACGTAATCAAATACTAAAAGAGGGTACATGTAAGGATATCTGAAACCTGAATCATGTACACATTTCATTATCCCAATCCTTACATATGGGCAATGTCTTAATGCATACCCATTAAATTAAATTTCCATGATTAGATTTTGAATCATTTTATTACACACATTTATGACAAGATACTTTTCTAATTTCAAGATCTCATGGATCCTTTTATTTGATTCCATTATGATTATTGTCTTAATAAATACCAGACATTATTCTATGATACATGATTATTATCTATAAATTATATTTTTTGGTTTTATAATGTAATACTCATGTTCCAATACTGTTATGGTCTTCTTACTCATTCACGATAAATGATATAATTATTCTTTAACCTTACGGAATATTTTTTCCCAATATTTATTTTTTTGTAATACCCTTGATATGATGAAACATTTTATGCATGATATATATTTAGATAGGTTCTACTGGTGAATAACTCATCAGGATATAATATAGGTCATTGATGTAAAATTTTATTATCTATCCATGATTCTAAATACATGTTTACTTTATGGATCAGGAATAGAGTATAATCACACATCCCTTGAAACCAGAGGGGGTCAACATGATTATTGGGTACCAGCTTGGGTTGTTATTTTTTTTCCACTTTAGGATTCTATGTACCTTGTCACTATTGTGGGATGTTTTCTAGTTTAATAAATATATAACATAATGATAATTACTATATTTGATATCAAACAATGGTTTAGTTATTTTTTTATACCATGATAAGAATCATTGGTCAAATCATTTTAATAAGCTTACATATATAATTAGATCCAAATTCTATAGTAATGTAGTGATTATATAGTGTTCAATACAATAAATCCTACTATGGATACTATATTTTTGGTGTGTATTTTTTAGATATTAATCTATTGTTAGTAAGCCTGAGATTATTTTTTGAGTATATATCATCAATTATTTTATTTCAGGTCGAATGGACCCTAATTATGCACCTATATTGTCACTCTCAAGGGATATGCTACTGTGAATTCGTAATTTCATTATAACCCATTATGAAGAATATTAATAGATTTTGAACATATATAAACTAGGTTATGAATATGTATTTTTCGAATAAGGTTTCATGATTTATACATCTTATGGATGACTTTTATAATTATATGATTTCATGATATGATTATTTTTCAACACAGTATGGTTTTGTTATTATAGTCTGTGGGTTAAACCTAATTTAACCTTTTTAATGATAAATGTGAAATAAACATTGATTATGTTCATCCTATTAAATCATATGTTATGATACATATAATGAAAACTCATGTAGGTTCTCTTATATAATATTCTCAAGTGATGAATCATTCTTAGGTTCCAAAAAAATATAAAAAATTACTGTGTTTTATGGAATCCTTCATTAGGAAAACTCCATCCAGTTTTGTTGGTATACTAATCCCCTATTTAATGAATGAGGGATCTATAGCATTGAGAATTTATTTTCCAATGACATGTTTTTATGTCATGTAAATGTTATTTTTTTTTATCATTTGGAAGGTAGAAAATCAATGAGGGGAACCTATTAACAACAAAAATAAATTGTTTGAAATCAACTCTATTTAAAGGGATATGTGTATAAAGATTTTTAATATATAAATTACTCATATTATTGATAAAAATTATTCTAAATTATAATATATTAATATTAAGGAAAATAAATAAAATAGTTATACAAGGATTAATTTACAAGAAATATGATTGATGATTATGGTATTATCATCGAATTATAAATTTATATTGATCAATTTCTATGGGGATAAAAACAATAACACTATATGGAATTAACCATAAGGGTTAAAAAGTGATGCAATAATAATTCATTTTGATACTAAGGAATAAATTGGGATTTGAGTTTAAAATTATTCTCATGGTTTCACTATGAAAAGAGTGGTGGAATTGAGAGGAAATTATTATTAAAAAATCATGGATGGAATAATTTGTGAGTTCCTTTATTCATGAATTGTTGATGTAATCATGGATGATATTTTTTAGGTGTTATTATAAATGATGTAATATTATGAAGTAGTTTCATTGGGTAATAAAATGTTATGTTGATGATAATAAGTTATATGGTACAATGAATATATTTAAATCCTCGTCGAATTTACTCACCACATTCTTGTTTCTATAATGAAATTAATTTTGTTATTTTTTTAAAAAGGTACAAAATTGAATTTTTAGTGAATATGATTAACATAAGAAATCTCTAAATAAAAGGGACCGATTGAAATCTCATTTGTCATAAATTTCTTGTGTGGGTTATAATAATGAAGTGTTGAAAGGATCATAGACTGTCCACTCTAAAACAATTAGTGCTTTGTTTTATTTATAATCTTACCACTCATTTATATAATAAGTATTTGATAAGGTCATGAAAATACCACCAATATGATATATGTTAAAATATTTCCAAATATTACAAATGGTGTTTTGATTTCATAAAATTTATATGAATATTCTCCAATCATATTTTTTGAAATGTTATGCCTATAAATAATTGTATTCACCCGCTAGATAAATTATATGTGATATTGGGAATGGGTTTTTTATCTTTATATGAATCCCATATCAACATTCTAGGAAGGGAAGTAACATTTTGAATTCCTAAATAACCTTTTATCATTTTACATAAGGATAAATTAAAGCATCTAACTGTAAATAATCCTATTTTTTGGTTTGTGATTCATTCTCCAGGGGGATATCAATAAAATAAGTTTGTGGTGAATCTAAACGTAGAAGAGATACTTTTTTAAGGTAATTTATGATGAATATTTGTATAAGATCCTTCTTCTTCTTCAAATTCAAAATATTATGGTTTCAATAGAAATTATAATTGAGAATACTCTTATATCAAAAACTCTGTTTAGAATGGAATTGATTTTGATATAAGAATTTATGATAAAATGCTAGGAAGGAATTAACATGGGATTCTTATGACAATGTTAATAACCATTTGGTGAACTCGTTTTCTGGTTAATAGAAATGATTGGTCGATGTTACTCATCACTAATTATTGGTAGCTTAAAAGGTTTATAATCAATATCATTATTATGTTCCATGAATTAAAAATTTGTTTGATCAGTTACAAGGTTGTCATTATTTTTCATATATTGATAATGTAATGACCCATAATTCCCGTGGATTTTTTTAAAAACATGGGAATTTTACAAGTCTGTAGTTTCTGACGGCACTTGATTCAAAGGCTGGTGTTCCCGGAATCAATTTCTAACGGTTTGTTCAGGTAGGTTTAGTAAACGTACAATTGTAATTTTATAACATCTGAACCGGTGCTCGGAATTGTAATCTGAGGGCACCGTTAAACTCGCAGCATCGGTGATTTCTTAGTGAGACCTTCACTATAGTTGCATTTTAAAGAGAGTCGATGACAATTTTGGGAGGTTTTAATTAAATAGAATAAAGTTTAAGTTTCAAAATTATTTTATTTTTGTGGTTAAAACCTCCAAATGGAGGTTAGTGGTGGGGAACACCACACCATAACCTCCCATGAGAGGCTATAGATGTGGATCCAACCCACACATAACCTACCGTGGGAGGATTATTAGGTAGGGCCCGCACGAGCATTAAAAATCATCTAAACCCCTAATTAATTGGGTGAAACCGTTCACCTTCACCCTTCATTTATTAATCCATATCCTCTAATTTAATTAAGGTAACTTAATTAAATTGGAATCATTTTCAATTTGTAATTTATTATTCCAACATTATAATATGTGAGGTATTATTATGGTGGTGGGGTTGGCACAATCCTTGTAAGGAGAATTAAGGAGAGGAAAAGCCTTTGGGAGAATTGAGAGGACGTCATCCTCTCAACAAAGAATGCAAAGAACACCTGTCACCACCGAAGAATGATGAGCACCGTCTTCTCCCACTTCAACCAGAGAATGTAGAGAAAGCACTTCCGCCCATGATAAATGCTGACGATGTCATCTCGACTCGTCTTCCTCAAATCCTTTCTCCTCGACTTCTTTGTCTTCTCTTCCAACGTGGACGAAACGACGCCACCATCCCAAGACTTCATCAACGATCAACAACAAGAGACGTAGGGGGAATAGAGTTTTTATGTTCCAGTTCTAAATTTTTAATATTTTGGTATTTGTTATGCCGAATGTTATCAACATAACATGGGGGGTTCGGACCACACCAACACGGTCGACCATCCCCATTGGTTGAACTTGTTTGTTGACGACAGAGTAATGGACCGCGGAAAACCACAGAGGCCGGCGATGGACTGGTAGCAAAAGAAACCAGCGGTGCTGAGGCTGCCGGATCGCCAAGAGTACGTGGCACTGCCTCGCTACGCAGAGGAGAGCCGCAACCCTTTCGGGCCACAACGGAAGTAGGCAGCACCGTCGCGGAGCACGGAGGGCAGTAGGAGGCCACGACCAAAGAGGGCTGCAGCAGAGGGGTGCGGCATCGTCGTACCGCGCCGATGGTGTAGGACACTAGCCAGGGCGGGCCGTGACGAGAGAGCAGGGGCGCGGCGTCGGCGTGCCGTGCCGGGGAAGACCTGCGGCCTATGGCAGTGGTGGACAGAAGAGGGCGGACGGCTAAGCCGTCCCCCAGTGCACGTTAGGAGGGACCCTTTGGGCCCCGCGGTTATCAAGGGTTGGTGCCTCGCGCTAGCCATTTTGGACAAAGGGGCGTGGCACCCCCCTCCCACGCGGCCCGAGCCGCCAGGCCATGCTGGTCAGTCGCCCTGGCCGCGCGGGCCGCCACTAGGCCACACGGGGCGCTGGGCCGCGCATCCCCTACTAGTCGGGACACCCTTCTGGCCGGGCTGCATTCAGGGCTAGCCATACCTTCAGGATGGGTCGCCCCTTCATGCCGGGTCAGATTCACTGACCGGGTCGGGTCGGTCCAATTGGGTCAGACCTGACCCGAACCCGTCAGACTCGTTTACACCTTTTCGCCCACATCTTGGGCTACGGGGGTCTATTTCAAAAACCATCAGTGGAACCAATATTCTTGGAATGAAGTTGTCTCTTTGATAATACCCAATGAGATTTTGGGGTATAGTTGAGATATTGTCGGGTTTGTTCGTACACGAAACCAATCGGGCCCTAAGACTAAAAGGATAATTACTCACAGATTGTGCATCCGATTGATGCATCGTCTGTTGCGTTGAGACCCCTATGACATTGTGAACCTTTGATATATGTCCACGTGAGACTTTGTGACACTTGGAGTACTGAACAGTAGCTCGGGAAGTAGATCCTCCCAGAGATGACCGTACAGAGTCTGGAGACTTAGTAGCTGACAGACCTGACAACTGCTTGTCCGATTCGACACGGAGTGATTCCACTAGCCCAGTGGGGAGAAACCGGTTTTTGGCGGCATACCCATGGTGGAAGGAGTGCCTGATAGTTGGAAACATACCCGCAATACTCGACGGGAGGAGTACCTCTATAGGCAATTAGAGGAATCACCGAGTATTTGGCGGCAGACCCACAGCGGACGGAGCGCCTTCTATTTGGAAGCAGGCCTGCGGTACTCGACAGGAGGAGTACCTCATCTATCCAAGGTTAGTGAGAAGTGCCACAGTTTCCCGAGAGGCCCACTGTACATGACAGAGGAGGAGTTCTCCAACAGTCGTGGCTTTGATAATGAAAATCCCGGTTTGATCTAAGTCAATGACCTTTGTGTTTTCTTCACGATTGAGATGGGTTACATGATAACTTAGGTATATGTATGGGAATATAACTATATAATCATTATCTATTGATTTCATACTTTTTGGTTCATATTTTTTGTATTTTGTGATACCTTGAGGGTATCGGGGTCCCTACTAATTATCGTTATACTGACCCCTGCACGGGCTAGGCCCACACCTCGTTGTGTTAGATGTAGATGACGGACAACACTGATGGAGGCCGAGAGCCCCAAGACTGGACGGTACCCAGGGGAGGTCCCCACTACAAGACGGTACCCAAGGGATACATTCGGATGTGGAGCACTAAGGTGGCTATCTGTACCTACCCTTTATGTAGGACCTATTGTGGATGATCCTGGAGCTGCTAGACACCTTCCCACTGTTTTTATATTAGTTGTGCATGTTTTTGTCTTTTCCTTGTACTTTACAGTTGGGCTTGTATTCTGGCCCCCCTTTACTTTCAGTACACCTATGACACAGGTGTTACTTGGTTTTTTCTTCCTCTCATACTCTGGTTGTGTGTGTCTACAATTTATAAAGGCAATGCCTTCCCAGTTTTAGGGAATTAAGCCTTTGTTGCTAGTCCCCATCCCCTGGCCTACGGAAGGCGGGCATGGGGTAGTCACGATATGGGCCCCAAGGGACGTGTCATGAAAAATTGGTATCAGAGGAGTCAGTTCTACCAGGGAACTTAGGACTCATTTGTTTCATTTCTGTGAAACAATAGTGTTAAGGGTACTGAGTTTGTTTTTTAGTTCAGGGAATCTAGTGTTAGTACGACGGCTAACATATCCATACACCAGGACCATGACTACTGATTTCCAACTTAATACACCAAAACACTGATTGCATATGTGTTTTCAAAATTTTTCTTTAAGTCAGCTCAGACTAGGTTAGCTCACTAGGTATAGACTTTTGACCTTTTCACATATGTTACTTTCAGGATGCCTCCCCACGTACGACCAGCTAGAGCCCTGAGAGTTGTATGTACTGACAGCCCGCCGAGCAAAAAGGCCTTAGTATAGGGCCCTCTTCTAGTTGAGGCACCAACGGAGGCACCAGTGGTACCACTTTCAGTTGGGTCACTGATGCCACCAGCCCCAGCAGCAGAGAGTGCACGCCGCTTGTGCGTGCATCACGTGTTCCAGAACCAGATGCCACCCACGTTCTGGAGAGAGAGGGACCCACAGGCGGTAGAGGATTGGCTGGAGGATATGGAAATAGTTTTTAGTATAGTAGGGACACTAGCCGACTACATGGTGATCCTTGATTCCAGTATCCTTCAGGAAGCAGTAGGCAGATGGTGGAGCCTGCTGCTCTAGATGCATGACAAGGTGACACATCAATGGGTAAACTTCAAGGGCCTGTTCCGGGAAGAGTTTATACCAACCACCCTTCGAGAGGTGCAGATATAGGAGATACTTCATCTACTACAGGGCAACATGATTGTAGCTCAGTACTTAGCGAGGTTCATTGACCTCTCGCGCTACTCCACTAATATGGTACGAGACCCATTCTTCAGGGCACAGACCATTGACCAGGGACTGAAGCAACAGATCAGATCTTCCGTTATCTCCCATAGAATTCCAACTCAACTGGGAGTGTTGGAGAGAGCCCTCCTGTTGGAGAGTTCCCTTGCTGAGCAGTCTCCAGTAGAGAGACCCTCCAATAGTCGAGTTACAACAGAGTCTTCTACAGCTGGCAATAGACAGTGGATGCAGAGGTCCAAGAGGACCAGACCAATAGGTGGTCTACTGCACAACACGGGATTGGTTTTTTTGGGAACCCAGAATAGAGATAGATCCATACATGCCAGGATCGGACAGTGTTACTCATGCGGCAGGCTTGGTCACGTTGCACGTGATGGTCTGACCCGCCATATTGACGATCAACAGTCAGTTAAGGGACCTCCTAGTCATAGGCAGAGTATTGATCGAGGCAGTCCGCAGGGAGCAGCCAGACATGGTAGAGGAGATGGTCGAGCAGCTGGCAGTGGTCGATGATATGAGGTGTTATGCCACCACCAACAGGAGGTCAACCCTGACCATAGGGAATAGGTGGATAGGGCATACCACAACTTTAGGAAGTTGAGGCATATGGCCGTGGTGCTCCAGATATGATGCGATGTACGATCTTTGTCTACTCCACCATAGCAGCAGTTCTTATAGACATTGGTGCCAGTCACTCTTTCATATCCACTGCCCTCATTTAGAGCTCAAAGATTTTGACGAAGCTGTTGGATCAATCCTTACAGCTAGAGACTCTTATGGGAGAATACGTGATGATTACACACTTGTTTCGGCAGTGTGAGATTACTATAGGAGGTGAGAGATTTGGAAAGGATATCCTCGTAGTGGCGTTGCGGCCTTACGACGTTATCTTGGGTACAGACTGGTTATCTACAGTCCATGATCAGATCGATTGTATTAGGCGCAAAGTGCGGTGTGTCCATACGAAAGGGACTATTTTCACCTTCACCGGTGAGAAGGGAACCTTTTCAACACAGGACGAACTTACGTGGAGGAGGGTGCAGCAGATCACTCACCAGTTGGCTTGCCTTACCCTCAGAGCAGTTGATGTAGAGAGTCCAACATATCCTGTAGTGGTGGACTAGTACTCGGATGTTTTCCCAGACAATGTTCCAGGACTACCTCCTCATAGAGAGGTGGACTTCTATATTGACATGTACCCCGGGACGACATCGATATCTACTCCAGCATATCAGATGGCTCCCGCTGAGCATCGTAAGCTGAGGGTGCAGTTGGAAGACTTGCAAGGGAAGGGATTCATCCAACCCAGTGTCTCTCCTTGGGCATCCCCAATTCTGTTTTCCAAGAAGATAGATGGGATCTTGAAGCTCTGTGTTGACTATCGTTTCCTGAACCAGGTGACTGTGAAGAACAAGTACCCACTCCCGAGGATTGACGGCCTCTATGATCAGATTAATATATAACAATCATTATTGAAGATAGTCCTCATATCAAGCTATCACCAGCTCAGAGATCGAGATGAGGATGTGCAGAAGATGACCATCAGGTGTCTTTATGGCCACTACGAGTTCTTGGTTATGCCCTTTGGTGTAACGAATTCTCCAACAGGGTTCATGAGTCTCATGAACAGGATCTTCCAGCCATACCTCGATCTCTAGGTCATGTTCTTCATTGAAGACATTTTGATTTACTCGACAACTGCGGAGGAGCATGCTTACCATTTGCAGGTGGTTCTTGACACACTCCGAGAGCACTAGTATTTTGGTAAGCTCTTGAAGATCCAGTTTTGGATTCGAGATGTTCACTTCTTGGGATACGTCATCTCGGAGGTTGGAGTTGCAGTGGATCTAGCAATGATTGAGGAGGTTCTTTCATGGGATCCACCCAGGTGTCTGACGGAGGAATGAAGTTTCCTAGGTTTGGCTGGCTACATTGAAGATTCATTCCAGACATCTCCAGAGTTGGAGCACCACTTTAAGCCTTGATGAAGAATGGGAAACCCTTCATGTGGACAGAGAGATACCAGCAAAGCTTTCAGAAGATGAGGAAGAGGCTTACTAGTACCACCATCTTGAGGCTTCCAGAGGAAGGCATAGGGTATGTAGTCTACTACAATGCATCAGGTACCATACTCTGGTGTTTCTTGATGCAGGAGAGACCAGTGATCACGTATGGTTCTTGGTAGCTGAGACAGAATGAGCAGAGCTACGCTACCCATGACCTAGAGTTAGCAGTAGTGGTCTTCGCCTGGAATATGTGCCTGCACTATCTGATGGGATAACATTTTACCATGTACTATGATCACAAGAGTCTTATGTATATATTCTCTTAGATAGACCTGAACCTGAGATAGCGACGATGCCTAGAGTTCATTCAGGACTATGACTTCGAGATTTTCTATACACCTGGGAAGGGGAATGTTGTTGTGGATGCACTTAGCAGGGAGACTAGTATTCAGCTGTTCGGAGAGGTGACAGAGCATCTGGATGTCTTGCAGATATCCATTTTGGATAGGGATGGAGCAGCCTATCTGTATTCTCATACAGTCACTCCTCCACTTCTTCAGTGAGTGAGGGAGGTGCAACATTAGGACACTGACTGCGAGGTATGACATGCTCAGATATCTATAGCGAAGGGAACTGATGAATTTTATAAAGTTGGGGAGCACATCATCCTCTTCAGAGGACATACCATGGAACTAGTTTCACTTCAAGAGGAAGTGTTTAGAGAGTTTCACACTTTCCCTCTAGCGATACAACCAGGTGTGGCAAAGATGTACCAGGACCTTCAACGACAGAACTTGTGGCCAGGTATGAAGAATGATGTAGTAGAGTTTGTCTAATGATACCTCACTTGATAGCAAGTAAAGGTAGATCACCAGGTACCCATAGGATTGGATCAGCCCTTAGAGGTCCTAGAGTGGAAGTGGGATGGTATATCCATGGACTTCGTGATGGGTCTTCCACGTACATCTAGGATTCACGAAGCGATTTTGGTCATCTTCAACCGACTCACCAAGTTGGCCCACTTCCTACCGATTAGAGAGAAGGGTTCAGTAGAGAGCTTGGGACGCCTCTAACTGTATGAGATAGTGCATTTACATGGAGAAACTTTTTCTATTGTCTCTAACTGTGAAGCATAGTTTACTTCCTGGCTATAGAAGGGGTAGCAGAAAGCTTTCGAGACACAGCTTCGCTTGAGCACCGCCTTCAATCCTCAGACTGATGGTCAGACCGAGAGGACCATCCACACCCTCGGGGACATGCTTCGTGCATGTTTCTTAAAAATCGGTCACAGTTGGAAGAATCACATGCTTTTTATGAATTTTTCCTACAACAACAGCTATCTCTCTAACATCGGTATGGCACCTTTTTTAGGCCTTGTATGGCCGACCTTGCAAATCGCAACTGTACTGGACTGACCAAGGGGAGTCCGCACTAGTGGGACCAGAGATGGTATGAGCTACCACCGAGAAGGTATGGATCATATAGGAGCGGATTAAGACTTCCTAGAGTAAGAAAAAGTCATATGATGATAGGATACTGAGACCTATGGAGTTCGAAGATGGTGACCACGTTTTCCTACGGGTCTCACCTCGATGAGGACTATGGAGATTTGGCCTAGGCGGTAAGTTATCTCCACAGTTCATCAGACCTTTCCAGGTCCTCAGCAGAGTAGGCGAGGCGGCTTACTAGTGGGATCTACCACCTCAGTTGCACTGGGATCAGGACGCCTTCCACATATCTCAATTGAGGAGATACGTGCACGACCCATCCCACATCATCGACCACGTGGAGCTGGACATCGATAATGGGGAGACTTTCATGGAGGATCCAATGGATATTGATGATCGATAGGAGCTAGTCCTACGTGGATGGTCGATACCTCTGGTACGCATACACTGTCAGCACGGGAACCTCCATGAGATCACTTGGTAGCGGGAGGCTCATATGTGTTCTCAGTAACCCCCATATGTTCCCTTAGATAGTATTGTAGCTTTCGGGGATGTATGTCCTGGAGGTGGGGAGAATGTAAAGACCTGGATTTCCCATGGAAAATTGTTTATTTAAATACATGGGAATTTTACGAGTCTGTAGTTTATGACGGTGCTTGATTCAGAGGCCCGGTGTGCGCGGAATCAGTATCTGATGTTTTGTTTAGGTACGTTCTGTAAACATACATTTGGAATTTTATGACATCTAAACAGGTGCTCGGAATGGTAATCTGAGGGAACCTTTGAACTCATATCATCAGCAATTTCTTACTGATACATTCCCTGTTGTTGCGTTTTTTCGAGAGTGGATGATATTTTTTGGGGGTTTTTAATTAAATTTAAGAAAGGTAATGTTTTAACTTTATTTTATTTTGGTGGTTAAAACCTCCAATGGGAGGTTAGTGGTGGGGGCCACCACCCCATAAACTCCCATGAGAGGTTATGGTGGTGGGGCCCACCCGTACATAACATACCTTGGGAGGATTATTATGTGGGGCCCACACGATCTTTAAACCTCCTCTAAACCCCCAATTAATTTGGTGAAACTTTTCACCTTCACCCTTCATTTATTGAGCCAACTCCTCCAGTTTAATTAAGGTAACTTAATTAATTTGGAATGTTATTGAATGTTGAATTAATTATGGCAACATTATAATATGTTATGTATTATTATGGTGGGGGGGTGGCATAATCCTTGTTGAGAGAATTAAGGAGAGGAAGAGCCTTTGGGAGAATTTATAGGACTTCATCCTCTCAATGAAGAACGCGAAGAATGCTCGTCACCACCAAAAATGAAAAGCACCGTCTTCTCCCTCTTCAACCAAAGCAAGTAGAGGAAGCACCACCACCCATGAAGAGCGCTGATGACGTCATCTCGACTCATCTTCCCTGGATCTTTTCTCCTTCACTTCTTCTTATTCTCTTCCGACGTGGACGAAATGATGCCACAATCCCGCGAATTCATTAACGTTCAACGACAAATGTGGTAGGGGGATTTGAGTTTTTTTGTTCCCATTCTAAGTTGCTAATATTTTGGTATTCGTTATGCCGAATGTTATCAACATTACATGGGGGGTTCGGACTACACCAACATGGTTGAACCTACCCCTTTGGATGATCTTGTTTGTTGACGACAGAGGAACAGACTGCGGTGAACAATGGCGTCTGGTGACGGTCCGACCATGAAAAAAACCGGCGGCGCATAGGCCACCAGTTCGCTAAGAGGGCGCAAAACCAACTCGCTACATGGAAGAGAGTCATGGAAATGTGGGGTCGTGGCGGAAGCACGCGATGCCGTCGCTCCTCGCAGAGGGCATCAGAAGGTCGCGGCCTAGGCGGGCCACAGCAGAGGGGCACGACACCGTCAAGCCGTGTCGGTGGTGCATGACTGCGGCCATGGCAGGCCGTGGAGGGAGAGCAGGGGAGCGGCGTTGTCGTGCCGTTCTGGGAAGACCCACGGCCTATGGCCGTGGTGAATAGGAGAGGGTGGTTGGCTAACTCGGCCACCGGTGTGTTCCAGGCAGGTCCCTTCAGGTCCCACAGTTACTAGGGGTAGGCGACTCACGTCGGCCCTTTTGGACAAAGGGGGGCGCAACACCTCCCTCCCATGCGTGGCCAGCCCGGCCATGCGGGCTCGCCAGCCGGCCCACATAGGCCGGCCCGCCAGGCCACACGGGCCACCATCCGGCTAGGCCATAGGGGCCGCCATCTGGCCACATGAGCTTCCATCGGGTCACGTGGGCCACCGGGCCACCCTATGGGCCGGACTTCTTTAGGGTCATGCTGCCCCCCTGGGTTGGGCCGTACCTTTGGGATGGGCTAACCCTTCATGCCCGATCGAATTCACGGACCCGGTTAAGTCGTTCCAACTGGGTCGAACTGGACCTGAACACGTTAGACCCATTTACACCTTTTCGCCCACATCATGGGCTACGGGCGTCCATTTGACGAACCATCAGCGGCATAGATATTCGTGGAACGAAGTAATTCATTTGAGAATACCCCGTGGGTTTTCGAGGTATAGTTGAGATACAGTCAGGTTGGTTCATACACAAAACCAATCGGGTCCCCTGGACTAAAAGTTTAATAACTCACAGACCGGGCGTCCGTTTGACACGCAATCTGTTGCATTGAGACCCCTATGAAATGGAGGACCTTTGAGATACTACCAAATAATACATCATGAAACATGGAGAATTGATTAGTAGCTCATGGAGTGGATCCTCCTGGAGATGAGCGTACAGAGTGGAGAGACCTAGTAGCTGATAGACCTAACGACTGCTTGACCGATTTGACTCAGAGTGATTCGACGTTCTCAGTGGGGAGTGCCCGGTATTTGGCGGCAGAACCATGGATGATTGGGTGCCTGGTAGTTGGAAAAAGTCCCACGGTACTCGAAAAGAGGTGTACCTCTATAGGCTATTAGGGGGAGCGCCTGGTATTTGGCGGTCGACCCACAACAGACGGAGCACCCGATATTTGGCAGTAGACCCACATTACACGACAGGAGGAGTACCTCAGCCGTCCAAGGTTGGTGAGAAGTGCCTCGGTGTCGCGACAGGCCCACTGTACACGACAGAGGAGGTGTTCTCCATCAGCCATGGTTTCAATAATGAAAATCATGGTTTGAGCTGAGTCAATGTCCTTTTCTTTTTCCTCATTATTTAGTTTGGTTACTTGATAAATTAGGTATATTTATGGGCAAATACCTATGTAATGGTTATCCATTGATTTCATTCGTTGTGGTTTATCCTTGTTGGATTTTGTGAGACCTTGAGGGTCTCAGGGTCCCTACTGATTATCGTTATACTCACCCCTGCATGGGCTACGACTGTACCTCGTTGTGTTGGATGCAGATGGCATACAACACTGACGGAGGCCGAGAGCGCCAGGACTGGATGGTACCCAGAGGTAGACCCCACGACGAGACGGTACCCAGAGGATACGGTCGGACGTGGAGTGATGAGGTGGCTATCTGTACCTACCCTTCATGTAGGATTTGTGGTGGACGATCCAGGGGCTGCTAGACACCTTCCCTCTATTTTCCTTTTAGATGTACATGTTTTGTCTTTTACTTGTACATTACAGTTGGGCTTGTATTCTGGCCCCCCTTTACATTTAGTACACTTGTTATACAGATTTTACTTAGTGTTTTCTTCCACTTGTACTCTAGTTGTGTTTGTCTATGATTTATAAAGGCAATTCCTTCCTAGTTTTATAGAATTATGCCTTTTGTACAAGTCGCCACGCCCTGTCCTATGGAAGGCGGTTTTGGGGTAGTCATGATATGGGCCCCGGGGGACGGGTTGTGATAGATAAACCTTTTTTATAAAAATATCTGATGAACTAAATTAAATACATACCAAATATAGTAATCTTTACATGGTATTAACACTATTAGTTTATAGTTATTCTATTTGGTTTTACTAATTCTCCCTCTATTTTCATCTTTTTTTAAATTGAGTCATTAGAGATTACCTCAATTAGTTTGTGTTAGATTTATATACTGTCTTCAAATATATTTTATGAGAATAGAAGTATTTGATGACAAGAAAAGTATTTTACTGATGAAACATTGATTTCATAATATATATTAAAATTTTACGAATTTTGAATATTTTTCTAAATAATGGTTCATTTATCGATCATATAATAACATAGGACATAATATCGGTGAATCCATCAAAGGCATAAGTTATTGAACATTACCACAAACTATCCAAGGTTTGTGAGACCCATTTTATTCTTTGTCTTCATATATATTATCAATTTTTCTAATATATTCTTATGAATATCTATTCCACATATCATTTTAACTTATATGTGTGTAGGTCACATTAGATAGATAAATTCAAGAAAAAATCTTCAAACTAAAGAGATGGTTGGTCGACGAACATGTTCTCACACTACCCTGCATTAGAGATGCAGTTTTGGTGAATGGTGATGCATAAAATAAAGGTATCTAACGTGGTCTTAGTTCTAATGATATGGTGATATATTAAGCCTCATTACATTTGAAATTTCATAGTTGGTCTACCCAACGAAGAACATGGAGGTATATGAGGGAATACTTGAATTAAGGATATTAAGTCATTGTATTTAGAAATTTCAATTTGATACATATACTATTGATTAAAGTTTAATATATATATATATATATATATTAACCAAAAAATAGCTGAATATGTATAATAATATATGGTTTGACTAGAAATAACATTATGACTACTAGATACATTATAATACTTTGAATAATAACAAGTTAGATGATGCATTGAGTAAAAAATAAGATATTTTCCATTCTGCATTTTGGTTCAGGATAGAGACAATATTTATGCCTATGAAATTTATATGCATTGAAAACCTGAATTATGGGGATAAATATTTTCATTTTAAAATGATTGTTTAAAATTATTTCTAGTTGAAGATTAAATCGGCATATAAACAAGATGTGGAACTGTAATAGAAAAATAGAAATGACAACATGCTCAACCATTACTATTATAGAATTATATAGTTCATCAATCTATTATACTCCATGAAAATACTAGACATGATGATGGAACTATTGGATCAAGCTCACAGGTCATCATTATTTTGTTAATTTTGGATGTATGAGTATATATATAGACCTAAAAGAGTATTTGTTGTTGGAATACATAAATAGAATTATTGCAGAGTATTTATCTTGGTTCTTAATCTGTCAAAAAATTATGTATACGAGACATAATTATAATGATATTTTTTTACCATTACAAATAGTAGAATGTTAAAGGTGAAGTATTGTTTTCGATTTCTTCATCAAAATCCCAAATAAAATATAATGATCATAATAATTTTTGGGATGTAGTTATTTTCCAAACAAATTATACCTAATAGTTATCATAAAAGGTTTCTCTCATAATCATCACTCGATGATTTACATTAAGGATTTCGAATGATTTCATACTATTCAAAATTATATAGTATATAATTGTGATTTTAGGTTTATATCAGATTAATATAGAGTTCGATAGATGAATTTTGATATTGAGATGGGCTTTAATTATTCTTGTATTTATCATATAGATGCTCAGTATAATAGATCCATTAAAACCCTAGATAAAATTTTGATATATTTTTATCTATATTTCAATGATAGTTCGAGTCATAACCATCCTATTTGCATATTCCCCATAAATAAGACCCTTCATTATAGAATTCATAGGGCCCATTATAAATCACTATTTTAATGTATTTTTTATAAATTTAATATGATACATTGATGTCATTGAATAGAATATCTTGTAAAATTATATATCGAAGGAAATAAAGGAGATGGTTAGACCCATATAATCGCACGTCATGGGTGTAATGAGGAAATTGAATATATAAGATGATATTCATTAGGGACATTAGTTTATTTATGTTTGTCATATGGTTTTACTATTAATTTATCCATATAATAGAGATATAATATTCGAAATATATATAAATATAATCCTATTGTATATTGGAACATTTATTATTCTTGATCTATTTGGAATGAAAGTCATTCTGTTTTCACTTCCACCAAACCTCTCTAATGTTCACGATGTGATATATATTTATCTCCCTATAATAAGTATATAAATGATCCTTTATATTTACTAAACATAACAAATTTACTATTAGAAGATGATATTTCCAATGATGAATTACTACATGAAATATTCTATCATAGAGAGAAAACTCCATAGTTTAAGATAACTTTCCCCGTTAATATTTTTGTAACAACCAAAAAAATCAATGAATAAAATATAGGAAATAGATTATTTTATGAAACAAATATAACTTGATTTTTTAAAATCTAACTTATATAATTCCATGTGAAAAATATTTTATGTGGGTTAGAAAATAACAAATGAATATTACATAATTATTTTGGGTGACATATACTTCAATTATTAAATTTGTTTCTATACACAGAACCCTAATTTGAAATGAATTGGGGTATAGTATAACATAATAACCTTTCCACAAGATTGGGTTTATGAATTATGTTGAGAACATTATTTAAAATGAAAAATGATTTCTTAAATGACTATTCTTTTATAAATTATTATTATATTCTCTATATTATATTTTTATTTATTATAATATGTTTCAATCAAAATAGTTTTTATTTCATTTTCTATCATATTTTATTATTAAATTCCAAAAATTTAAAAAAATGAAATTTTATAAAATCATTAACATTCTAAAAATTTATATATAAATATTTCATTATGGTGATATTTTTGGGATATTTATACAATGACTAATTTTTTATTGAAGAGTTAAGAAATATAGAATTTATTGGAAAACAATGTTTTACATTAATGTATTTATAAATCTCATTTAATTGAACTTATTTTGAATTTATATTAGTTCTATTTGATTAAAAATACTTCAATAGTGTTATTGTAATCAAAATTAGTTTTAATTGTGATAAAAAATGTTTTTATGTTGATAGTGGGTTTTTTTCTTGAATTTAATATTATGATTAATTTTTATTATTTATTTTAAAATTATTTTCATCAATATATACAGATTTAATTAATAAAAATATAATACATATTTATAATCATAATATTTAATTATAGATTATAATTTAGACATATCTTTTTTCATTAATAAATGTAACAAAGGTAGAAACATTTAAGTCATGTTAGGGTCAAAATGAGTTTAACCATGTGGGTGTGTTAAACTAATTTATATTTTATTTTTTGATATATAATATCTTAAAATTTCTATAAGTAAACAATATTTTGTCCCTATATCATCTATTATTAAAATATGTGGTTTTTGTAAGCATTTTTCATAATTATGAAAATCTTAACATTTTAATGTTTAGAAAAAATTCGAGGGTGCCTTCTCCCTCCCTAGAAAGTAAAAAAACATAATATCTCTTATATACAAAACATTAACCCACTTGGACTCCCCAATATATACCCATTTAACTAATAAATATCATATTCCATGTTGTATGGTTTATTTTCATCATAAAACACTATTCAACTGCTAATTATGATAGGATATAAATGAGTTTCATTGAAGAATGAAAAGTAATCATCCTACCCAACCTATTTTAATTTATTTCTAAATATAAATATAATAAATGTGTGGAATTTATCAAAAAATAGTGTCTAAAATAACATAAATATTATTAAGTGTAATTATTATTATGTAACAACCATTATACACAATCTTTTTCTTTCAAATTATAAATGAATGTATTTCTCATGAGTACATGTGGATTGTTATTTCAATAGAGTAAAATAAATATTTTCTTCGACAATAATTATATTTTGTTAAATATGATGGGTTTAATATTTATATAAAACATATATCAATTATATATATTTTTATATTATTTTTTCTACCTTCGTACCTTTTCATAGGCTAGAAAATAATTTCATTTCTCAGACATATTTCTAGATTACCACATCCAAGAAGCGATGTGATTCATCATTCAATTACTATTTACATGTATTGTAAAAAATATTGATTTAATTAATATATATGATATATATAAGATAATAATTACTTTTAAAGGGTTATTTATTATTTAACATTTTTCATTCCAACTGTTGAAATGGAGAAATTTCATTCATTTTTACATATGGATTCCAATCTCCAAAAACTGATGTGATTTTTTTGACACCAATTAATATGAAAAATTACTAAAAGTTCATGTTATGAATAAATATTATATTTATTTAATTATAATTATTTCATATCTTAAAAATCCATGATCTATGTTCATGTATTATAATCACAAAACATTTGCATTCATGAAAAAATGAAACAGTTAACACAAGAAAATAATGATTTTATTAGAAATTTATATTAAATTGTTGGTACTATATTATAATTAAATCTATTATGATATTATAAGTATTTATTAGGATCAATTATATTATTATAAAAAATTATTTTTTTATATTGGAGGTAATATAACATAAAATAAATGTCAAAATTGAGAATTAGGTCTTGTGATACAATCTTATTGGAATAGTAAATGATAATGAAAAAAAAGATAATGAAAACAACAATAATGAAAAAGTTATATGATTTTCATTGCCATTTTTTATATTCTTTATTATCCTAGGTTTATTTTTTGATATTAATTATATTCATCAAAATTTTATTATCCTTTATTATAGAATAAATTAAAGTAATTATTTTAAAGAAAACCAATCATAGTTCGATTTCCGTTCAGAAATTTGTTTTCATGGATCTCCATGTTTTTAAATATATTTTCAAGAATAATTTTAATAATGTAAACTAATTGTTAAATATATTTTTAAAACATCATTTAAATTATATGAAAAATTAAATAAATATTCATCTAATTTTATGAATGATTTTCATTTTTCTTTTTATAGAATAATATAGAAGGACTGTTTATTTCAAACTACAATACCTACACTGAATTTACTTCCATAATGACCATTCAATTCATTGAATCATTCAAGTAAATAATCAACTATTATTTTAAAATAAAAAGTTTGTTTAATATTTTAGATATATTTATAATTTAAATTTTTCATTTCTGAATAAAAATATTATTTTCAGCTTGAAATGTTCCTTTGACCCTTAGAATCCATTTTTCATTTATCATGAAGTCCATGACTTTAATTATGCATCTCTTGGTATAATAATGTATTATACCATGGTTTTTTCTTCTTTATATGGTCATTGTTTATGATGATTAAATATCAGTCAATCACATTTTCATTTCCATGGGTTAAGTGATGATTAATTTTTTTTATTATTTTTTGAAATTCATTTCAATGGACTATTAATACTCTATGGTTGGGAAAAAATTTATATATCCATATAGTTCATTTGATGATGATTTTAATTTTATGGGATTTCTAAATTCACAAGAGGTTATCCCATCCCTATAAATGAGATTAAATGAGATGTTATACCTATCTTGAAAGAGGGTATTATAGAGGTTATGCCAAGACTGAAGTAGGTAATTGGGGGATTAGACAAATTTTAACATGTTATGACTCTATGGGTAGGTACACTTGACATTATATTTATATGATTATGATTTGAAACAATTTATGAAACACTTTTTTGAGAAGATATTATTCTGATGTTAATATCTCAGGGATCTTATTTTTTTACTATCTTATGAATAATGTATTATGAAATACAATGACTTATTCCATATCTACTAATTATGATCTATTAATTACATGGTTTTGTCTTAAAATATTAATCTCTTGTTCTCAAATCATAATAATCATTTTTTGATTAATTAATCAATTATGTAAACATAAATTACCCATATAGATATTTTTATATATGCCTTTATTTGATCCATATTCCTCCGTATATGAAAAAATATTCTATGAATGATATAAAAAATAATGTTTCTACATATGGAGAACAATGTGGGAGATGATGTAGATCTTCTTTGATGTATTTTTTTATATATCCATCATTCCAATGAAACCAAATTTGTTTTGTGGATTATAATGTTATCTCACTTTAATTAATCTAATAAAATTAAATAATTATATAAGAAATGTAAGGGTGACTAAAAATGATCTACTTAGTATTAGTTTGTGTATATATTAACCTACTCTCAATCTGTTGCTAAGATTCCTAGAATCCCAATGACAATACTTACCTGCGTTAAGGTAACATTAATCATATGAAATCACTATCAAAATATCATTTATTATTCCCAAATCTTACAGACTAAAATAATAATCTCTTATCTATAACACACCAATATAATCAATAAACCACATCCATCAAAAACATCATATATAATTTAATAAAATGGGTCTTATCTTATATATGTTTCACATTGGTGGATTATATTAATAAATGTTTCTATACAGTACATGTTATTTTAATCTATAATTCAAATTCCAAATTCTATTAAAATTATAAATAAAATCCAATGACGCATGAAAATAACATTTATGTTTTATAACTGGAATCAAATTTTAATTTTACAAATATCCCCAGAAATTCACTTATTGAATTGGAAAATAAAATACAAATTTATTTTCCAATAAGTTTTAAATTTGATGAAAATAATATATTAAATTTCTAACTCAACCAATGTAGAATATATGTCAATAATATAGCATGGAAGAACTATTAATAATGGATAAACCTCTATACACATGAATGGTTTAAATTTTTAGATGTTGAATTTTTCAAATTATATATTTAATTCACTTCCAAAATGAAAAATACATAAAATCATTGAATCTAAAAACATAGATGATAAAATTGATTCAATACTTCATGTAAACAAACAAACTACTCAAGAAAACAATTTGATCAATTTTTCAAGAACCTATCATTCAAAATATATTTTATGATTATAATTAAATGCTAAATTTTATGTAATTTTTTTGAAGAACCATATAATATATTTTATATTAATAATTAGAAAAACACTGAAACACATGCCTCAAATATACTATAGATGGGAAATATCATTAAAATATAGTTGATGGAAAGCTAATGAAGAAGTCTCCACACAAAAGAATAAATGAAAATGTATTATGTCAAATACACACTATAGGGTTAAACTAAAATGACAAAAAAATGGAAATGATGAATATATAAGAATTAAGGAAATAGAGGACAAAGTTCCATTCCATATAAGAAAATGTATGAAAAATAAATAGATTTTTACAAAACAAATATGACGTAATGGATACAAGCATCTAGTAATTCTAATTTCATGAAAAATGTGAGGGATGGTAGGAGTCCATTTTGGGTGATACATTATATAAGGTAAATTTAGGGGGAAATTTATTAATATAATTTTGTTGGTGGCATGTGTTTTATTCATGCAATACTATGTATTATTCTACTAAAAGAAAACACGTGGAGTGCAACATTTTGTGGTTACTTTTTTAGGTAAACCTTATTCCAACAATGGGTGCCACCAAAAATAAATAATTTCATGTTTTCTATGGATTATTACCTGTAAAATTGTACCCATGTGTAAAAAAAGAACACAGCAATGTGCCATAAAAACCATACATTATCGATGAGTTCTAAAAAATAAATTTATTAAGTTATTAAAAGTTAATAAGTAATTAAAATTTAAAAAAATTAGCTCAAGATTGGATAATTATCTGCTCAAATATGAATCAATTTTTTGATGTTTTTTAAAAAACAACATCAGTGCAAACCTTACATTCAGTGAAATCATCCCATAACGCCCACATACACCAAATTAAAAATTCAAAAGAGTAAACAAGAAAAACCAAAATTGGTATTCAAAAATCCAACACTCAGACCAATCTCTAACGAGCCACCTCGATTCACAAAATGATTCATGATGACATGCCTTTAGCCACACCTTTGACCATCTTCACCTTCATCATATCCACTTTCCAGCAAGAACCAATCATCAATCTTCCCATTGAACTTCATACCACATCACCAAAGACACCATTCGCCATTACATCACCATTTAACCTTTAAATTGAACTGAACTTCTTATCTAGAACCTTATTTCTGAATCAACACCATATGATACAAACAAAATTCAAAAAAATAAAACAACCCCGAGTCATCGTTGAGGTGTCAGAAACACAGTTCATGAAAAAGATATTAGGAGGTAGAAACCACACAAATAGTAGTGGAAAATGAAAGCATTATGGGGATTAATTAACTGCCAAATTCTATCTCCAACGCATCCCCAATCCACCAAATCACCATCATGAAAAACCATCATGGTGTTTCAAAATGATGGGACAGGCGATAAGAGTAGTGAAGAAAGCGTTCGAATCCTTGAAAAATAACAATAAAAAGATACAAAACTTCCCCAAATTCCACCAAATCACAATCCTAGAATTCATAAGCACTATAAAATATTTACAAATTTGGGTTAAAACATGACTAATCTAGCAATAAAATTAGAAAGACAGTGTTTTATGTAGTCGAAACTCCAACATAATAGTGCCACTCAGAAGAAAAAACAAGGGAAATGGGGTGGAGAGGAAGCATATAGTAGCACTCAACATTATAGAAATGAAGAGAGGAAATAAAAGGATTTAAAGTGTAGGGGATGTTTCATCTTCTGAGGTAGACCCTAGAAGATGTCGGGTAGAGAGTGTGGGACAAGAATGTGGGAGTCTGGCGCCATCAAGGATGTTTATTATCCACATAATAACACATCCTTCCATTAAAGGACACTGAAATATAAATATAAGGGAATGAATGTCAGGAGTTGCCATGGAAAATGAGGATATTTCTATGAACCAATCTCATAATTTCACTATTATAAAATAAAATTCCAACATATAAATTTAACTTCAATTAATATTTAAAAATAGATTAAGGTAAAAAAATATATTATTATCAAGATACCTAAAATGGGTATCAATATAATTTTATAATTCTCTATTTTTTGGATTATAATAAAAAATATGTAACACTATTGAGGATAATTGTATGTTATATCATTAGGCTCATAAAATTGATAAAAAATTTTAAAATTCATTACTCCCAAAAAATAGATACTTCTTAAATCATTATATGGAACTGAAAATAATTATGTGAATTCAAATGATCAATATGAAAAAAATGAGAATAATGAATGGGTGAAAAGAGTATTAATGGCGTATTTAAATCATATGTATAACCAATTTATAATTAAAAACAGAAACATAGAAGAAACTTGATATTATATGGATACGTCAATTTTCTGAATATTTAGAGAATCTATGTGGTGAACATCATTTATAATTCCTCTAATCTTCTGAGTTAGAGGGATTATGATTCAATAAGTTATGAAACTATAAAAACACTATTGATAACATCCTTTATTGATAATGGTAATTAGAGAAAAGAAATTCTTGAGACATGAATATTAATTGAAATTGGTTCCTATGGACACTAAATACCACTACATATGGAACCATTACCAGTGTCTATAACGGCAGTGTTGACTCCAATTATGGGTCATCCTATATTGAGTGAATCCTATAACATATATGTATTAAATATTATATTAATTGATTTTAATATTTTCTAAATCACTCGAAGTCAGGTACAAAACATTGAAAATACAAATATATATATATATGATTTATAATAATAAATATACATGAATTGAAGAGGAAATATAATTATTTCTTGTAAGTAGTCAGTATATTTCTTTAATTATTTCTGATCCATTTAATGACTCATGATTTCCATGCATTTTACTTCCTTCTGTTTCTTTGTTAAATATCCTTGAACCTAAATACACTTATAGAATTATATCATTACATAATTTTATATGTTGTTTGATTTATTCACTATATCGTTTACCTAATGGGACCTATAAAAAACCCAATAAAATCCTCACTTTTAAGGATTTAATTGTACCTAGAGAATGAATGTTTTCTTTATCCATTCCAATCCACTATAAATTCTTTATAAAACATCAAGAAATATGAATTTCATGAATTTAAACAAGTGTGATCCTACAACATCATTCTACCTTGATCCTTGGTAGAGTCATAAACATCATGTTTTGGTGTCATAAATTGACACATAGATTACCTAGGTCTCTTAAGAATATATTATTAGTAATAGTAAAAATATGAAAGAAAACGCAATGATAAATCGCAAAAAACTCAAACTGAATAATATCCATAAATAAATAAATTTCAATAGTAAAATAAATAATATAAAAAACATAACCATTAATTAATAATATTGTGATATAAAAAATCATATACTAGTTTCATTTTAATTTTATTTAAAATACCCTTATATTTATCCCAAAAATTTTAAATCCATAAAATGATTTAATTTTTAAATAACATAAATTTAAAAGTTTTAAAAAACATTTTAATATATTATGTTCATTTTAAATATAATTGAAAAAAAAGTAATTTATTTAAATAAAAACAATAATTTAATGTTTGAAATATTATTTCTCATTCTAAATGAGATTATGATCATTTCAATCAACATGAACAAAAATAAAAAATATTTTATATTTAATGCCAAAAATTATATTTAATACAGTTGAATATATTTGAATATAAATAGAACTATTTTAAATGTTTTCATAGGGAATAGTTAGAAGACATGATTTGGGAACACTAAATTGGAAACCAATATACAACCGTCAAATTAATAAAATTATCTATAAAGAATGATTTACATTGGTTCCACATGGTTTTTCATATCATTTTGGTGATCCATAAATAAATCATTGTCTATTCCTTATCAAGTATAATATTTCGAAATCCAATAAGTTATAACTACAATATAAATATAAATTAAAATATGATTTTCACATTTCATAATATAACATGAATAAAAAACTCTATAATCTAGACATGGAATATAACATCCCATGGAATCATGAAGATCAAGTTATGTAAGACCTAGGTAGAAAATATCATATAAATATTAATTTCTAATTATGTTAAATAAAATTTACCATACACACCCAAATAATTGTTGTAGTTATAATATAACTATTTTTCAAACTGACCAAAATCACCCCGGATTCTAGAACCCAATCCAGCATATGTCAAGACCCATGTCATGTTCCCCAACACCAATGGCTTGCAACAAACAAAAAGAAATCTCATTTAAACTCATGTGAATTTATTCACCATATAAATAGGTAAGGCCTAAAACATAAAATTATATATTAGGTATTACCAAACCATGTGTCTATGATCAATGAACTATAAAAAATCAATTGAAGAATAAAATGATAAAAAATAATAAAATATGAATATATAACCAGTATAGAATTAAATCAATAAAAAACATACTCAAATTGGGGAAACATGCAGAATAATATAAGTCTGACATGGTTGTTCCATCTATGATAAAATTGGAAAAATAAATAATTTACATAGTATATTCTTGACCTCATGGTTAACATAAATTATTTATACGGTCACTCTCCATGAGCATACATGAATTGTAAATGAACATATAAAACTAACACGAGCCTTATAATGATTTGTGACATTGTTACATTGCGATCATAACATCCCAATAGGTAATCACTAATTATTCCATGATATTATGTTTTTATGAAAATGATTTTTTTTTATGAAATAAATGTTCAATATAGGTTTTTCCACATTTTTAAGAAAGGAAATCAAAATAAATCACATAGATGACTTTCAAAAAAATTGGTAAAAACATATGTGGTGACTAGGATTTATTTAATAAATTAGTTTTATCTAACACCAAATAAATTCCATTTTAAATACCTACCCATAAAATTATAAATATAGATTCCGGAAAAAAATATTCATGAAATGCCTATCGTGTAAATAAAAAAATCCATGAAATAGAGTCTAAATGATCTATATGGTACATATGAATGACAATATTTTTCTAGGTGGAGTTTAATGGAGAATATAATTCTTTAAAAAATATTTTCGTAAAAAAAATTTGAATATAACTACTTAATGTCAAGAAGGATTAATAGTAACAATAAAAAATCATCAAAAAATGAAAATAGTTGTACGTAATGATATCGTTAAGGTATATATAATCATGGTAAACTCCTACACACCAAATGTGACTATACAATATGTACTCTTGTATAACGGTCCATAATATTATTATTGAATCACCATTAAACAACCAATCAGGTTCTCTATACTATCGTCACTAGTGGTACTCTTCCACGATTTGGAATTATCCACCATATTGAGGCCATAGTCATTTTTATTGTGAAGATAAAGTGTCCATATCTAAAACTATTACCGTGATCCAGAGTATCCCCATGAAAATAAAAAATGGATGCGAGGTAACAATAATACTTACTCTAAATAGATCATAAATAATATCTCAAAATACCACATCCCCAGATACTATAAAACTAATCCCAAATCTATTAGACTCCATTACATTATTTAAGTTAAATAACCTCAATTATAAAATATAATATAAAAAATAGATTTTTAATATAATACTGTTCTATGTATGGGTAAAAAATTTACAGAACCATAAAATTGGTTATTTTAATCTATAAATAGAAATAACTTTATAAAATTCATTATATATTTATTTGAAAACAATTTTGAACTGAAAAAACATTTTAATGATAAAATAGGTATCAACTACTCAATTTAAAAATCCATTTATAATTTAAATCATCTAAAAGAAACAGAAAATAAAAATAATTTTCTAAATCCAATAAATTTTTTTCAAACCTAATCATCATAATCAAAACACCACCTATATAGAGTAAATGTAAAAAATGTATCCATAAATAATAATTAAATGAATATCACTCTTAATATTAATATATTTCAAATATAGAACCTATTTTAACCAAAAATAAATGTATATATAAATCAGACACTACCTAAACCCTTAATCCCAGTCACATGGAATTATTAAAATATATAAAACATTAAATAAATTTCTAAAAATTCCAAGGAAATAATTATAAATTTTTATTAACTCTTGAGAATCCATAATTTTCCTATAATAATCCAAACATGAGTTCATATACTATATAAAACATATGAAAATATTTGATTCATCTATATATTCCATTACCTAAATTGAATAACACATGGATATATGTTATATCATGAAATGAAATATTCATGGTAATAACTTCCCTTTATTGATTGATGATAGAGAAAATCCCATGAATAAATAATATGAAAACCTAATAACCAATGTTCACTCCAAAAAATCCCAAACTAGAAGTTTTTATGTCTACACATCACACATGATTTTTTCCAAAGAGTCACTAAAGTGAGTGTGAAAGAAATAGAACTGGTAGAAAGGAGGAAATAGTGGATGATGGATCCACCCCATAGAGGAAGCCACGTTAAATGTATTGAAGAAGAAATAAAAAATTATGCATCATAATATTAAAAAATAATAGGTCCCCATTGTTTGTGAAAAATGAGTAATATTGGAGGAGACCCATTTTGTATCGTATACAATGTAATGGAATTTTGGGAATGTATAATTTTAATAAAATTGGGTGAGTCGCATGGTCTCGCCACACAGTTTACTATTCTTAACATAAAACATTCACCACTAAATGTTCACACCTATATCACATCAATATGTTTTGACATGGTTTGGTTAACCATTCATAAATAGCTTCAATCACCAATGATAAATGATAATAGCATTTGAAAAATTTGCATTTTTCATTGTATTGTCCATGGAAAAACATTGAGAACCACCTCAAAAGGTAAAATAAAAAACATTAAAAATAATTGGACCATGAAATATATGAAATGTCACAAAATAAATAATAAAATATAATAATAAATATTTTTAATGCTAATTTATGACCTGTATGATATTCCTGATAGGTTTATTGAAAAATTGATTTCAAGAGATATTTATAAATTTATTATAGTGAAATGGCTTCAAATGTATCAATATCAAGTAATATATTAGACCATAAAAAAAATAAAATTTTAGAATCCTTAGAATTACTATCAATTTTGAGTATATTTTAGAAAATCAAACTACTTTATTCACCTATATTAACATAATTTTAAAATATAATGTAAGGATTTTTTACATGGAAACATATTTTTAATTTATTTCACTATTTATTTATAGATATATTCTTATTTATTCTTTATTATATGAAAAATATTTTTTATCCTAATCCTTAATATATATCTTTTTCAATAAACATGGTGGTAATAATTATTACTATCATTGGTTCTATACATCAAGGGTATCTAAAACAACTCCACCTAGAAATCTTTATGGAGTTTATATTCCTTTACCAACTCATCTGTGTCATAATCCATGAGTTTATTGAAATATACATTACTCAAACTAATCTAAATATAAGGTTTTCCCAACTTATATAATTATATTCATTCACGTGATGAATAAAATTCTATATTATAGATAATAATATCCATTTTCAATATTATAAATATCTAATAATCACATTTTGTTTCGCATGGAAGAATATTTTAATAAAAACAATAACAAATGGTTTTCTTCCTAACACATTAGTTTTTGAAATAATTTATTTCATTAATATTATAAAATATGTGATTTCAATTCTGTATTAGTGTTGGAAAATTGTTGTGTCATAATTCCACTATTTACAAATCATGTCTCTAAAGGAGTAATGCATGACTTGGAATATTCATTAGTCTCCACAGAAATCCTATTTTTCTTATTGTTTTAAAACTATTATATAAATCAATTATTTGTTTCTATATAATACTACTCGGTATTATTAAAATCAGTAGAAATTTGACTAATATATAATTCATCACAAAATCATGGAAAACTCATACCTATTATGTAGTAAATTTTCGACATGACATTGCATTCCCAGATGTTCATAATGTAATCACATGAAGTATATTGGTTAATTTATAGCATTTGTATAGAATGGGTCAATTTTATCTTACAGAACTGATTCTAGAAGCATTATGGATTTATCAAATTACTTTCCAAATTAAGATGTTTGACTAAAAATTATTATTTGTAATATTATTTAATCTTTTCTCCAAATAATATAAATAACCTTCTAGATGTGTCATTGATAATTTTTTATGTTTTATTGTATCTTAAAATACCATTTCATAATTGCAAACTCTATAATTATTTTATTTCTTATTCATTATTGATAAATGATATTTGACATCAATGATTCATTTAAAATTAATATTTAATTAATTATATTATAAAGTAAAATTATTGATTTAAAAAAATTAATATTTCCTCTTTGTGTCTAAAATAAATTATTCATAACACCGAAAAAAATTGATTATTAGGAATCAATAATAATAGAAATATTGATGTTTCGTTCCCCTATATGATGTGTGAGTCATGATCCTTCAGTGACATGAATATTATAATAACCTTTATTATCTTTCTGGTCATTACTAGTTTACATAAATGTATTCAAATATGTGTGTAACAAACATTTTCAATTCATAAGAAACAAAAAATAATTATTTCATGATATTTTAAGTATACCAGAATAAAATATCATTCCTTTGAATTCCACATATTCTAATTCTACTCTTAGTGACCTCTCTTTCAACTTGTGAAGGAGATAATATCCGATTCGTTTGTTTCAAATAAAATATATCATTTTTATTATTTTAAAAAAAATACCATTACCAATAAATAGATAATTATATTTCAACATTTTATATCAGTTCTATATAAATAATTTATAAATAAAAAAATTATGAAAACTATATATTTTGTTATAAAAAATAATCATTTTATTCAAAAGATTTCCCAATAAAGTTCATTTAATTTTTTTTAATTAAAATAGGTAATAAATGTGGATACAACGAAATAATAAGTATAGAAATTAATTTCATTAATATTTGGATGCTAAAAAGACTAACTAATTGATATAAATCATCATATTGAGAACCTAATAACAATATATATATTCATCAGCCATTTTAAAAATGTAAAATGAAATAAAAAATTAATTTGTATTTCTTCCTCAATCATCATTTCATGATGTTACAAATTAGAAACCATTTTTTATACATGAATAAATTTATGATAAAAATTCTAGTCACAATTTATATATGATATGAAAATATATTATTCATATTATTCCATTTCTTTGTACATAATGGAGGAATCCTTATCTTTGTCACACTACCCCAAAGGTTGTAGATGATTAATATAGGACTCTAGTAAATATATAAATATTTTTTTATAATACTACAATTTATAGTCTACAATACCAAACCAATAGTTTTATGATTGTTATGGAATTCCCTCTATGAAAAAAATTATCCTAGTGATTTAGAGTTTTCACATACCATATTATAATAAGATTTGAAATAAAAAATTTATTAATTTTTCATTGTTACTAGTTAAGATAAAATTATTGTGTTAATCAATTCTCACCTTATTTTATGAAATCCTCAAAACATTCATTATTTGAATTATAATATGTAGTCACTCAAATATTTTTTTTCCATAAACCATATTTACCTTATCACATCCTATATATTGAACATATAAAATTATACAAATGTAATTAGGTGGTCTATTTTTAATATATTCGTTAATTCGTATCTCATTGTCTTATTTAGTAGACACCCCAACCCGGAAATCCCAAATGTTTTATCCTCATTACATTCATCCATGTCACACCACGTCTGGATGAGGAATTCGACCTATGATTATAAAATATTTAATCTAACTAAATATATTCATCAGGTCTCCCTAATAAATTAAGGATCCCTAACAAGATATATAATAATACATTGAACAATAATTATATTATAACTCATGTAATGGATGGAATATTCATTAATTTATATATTGGTGTGGGTTTTTTCATATTAATAGTTATAAATTATTTTATACATCACATGTATGTTAATTTATATAGGCCAATTAAGTAATATATTACAATTTTATATAAAATAAATTACACATTTTAATTTAACATTTATAATTTATATAACTCTTCTTTCATTAAATAATATATATTTAATTTTAACAAGAATTATTTTAGACCCAATAAATTTCTAAATAAACATTATATTATTTGAGTTATTATTTATTTTTAATATATTTATGTTATGTGGGCATATTTAATCATATAAGAAAATAGTTCATCAAATCAATAAATATCTTACAATTAAATAATTAAACATTTATATGATATGTCAATTAATATTTATCACTATTTTGTTTCACTGCATATGATAATTAAACCAAGACTATATGGGAAATATTATTATTATTTTTTCTTAGATTGAGATGAGTTGTATAATTTAATATTCTATTATGAATTTACATGGTTTTATTTATATATTATTCTTTTGTGAAGCATCCCCATTTGTTAGGAGCACCATAATTCAAAAAAAATTACTCTTACATAGATCACGAGTACCAATAGTATCTAGTTATATTGAAAAACCCATGTACACAGAGGCCTATGTAAAATAAAATAGTATATAAAAATGAAAATATATTTAGATTTATTTTACTAATTAACACACATGAAAATGTGAAATAAATAATTTTGATATGAAAATGCAAATATAACACCAGACAGTCAAAGATAATTATCATCCACAAGATGTAAGGAGTACAAAATTTAGTAATTATGGAATATTTTTAGAGCTATTATAATGAATATAATTTAAAATAATTAAATTAATAAATATTCAAATTAATAAATTTATAATTTATAATATTTTTTTCAAATTATTAGGTCATGAGGCATTTTAATAATTTGTACAAAAATTTAAATATATTAAATAAATTTGTATTTATATGTAAATTAATTGGGTAAATATTTGGGACTGATAGAAAAAAATATGACATAAATATGAATTAATATGTTTCGTATTATAATTTTACAAAAAACACAATTTCTATGTTCTTCCATGTGTACTACATTGCCTGTATCTCCACTTGGTGGTAAATGAAAAAAATTGTGCTTCGTTCATTGTCAAAAAATTGTGCTTTCTATAGGGTGTATGTAACCAACAAAATAAACTAATGATCATTTAATATACCATAAGTTTTCATGTGAATTACATGAAGTGAAATAATCAATTACACATCATGTACTAGTATAGATATTATTTCAATTTTGATAATGCGTCATTACCCACCTGACATGAAAAAATAAATTAGTGTATACCTTGTGGAGGGACACATTCCACATGGGTGTACATTCTATATATACTATATCTAGTTACTATATTTAAATATTATAATATATAAGTCAATAAAAAATATAATGAATTCTTGTGTTGAACCAGAAGAAAAATTTTGATTTACACTATGTATAATACATTTAGAGTTATATTAGGTAGAAATTATAGATCCATGTTGTGTACTTCATAATAATATATGTGTAAAAATTTAATTAAGTACATTTCATGCAATATTTCTATGTACAACCCCACATAAAACAACACAAGTTAGGTTTTATGTTCTATTTACTATGGAAAACCATTTACGTGGCAAGGAATTTATCATTACACTTCATCTAACCACGTTATGTAGCTTGCAATAATTAATAATCAAAATGGAATCTATGAGAGTCCCTCATAATGTTTTGGAAAATTAATGATAATATGAATTTGAATTATTTCTCAAAATTTACCATAATATATAGTATGATAATATTAACTTGAAAACTTGAAGAAAAAAAGATGAAATTGATCAAATATATGATTATTATTATTTGAATTGAGACCTGTATGATAGAACATAATTAATTCTATGTGAATCAAATAATGAGGATAAAAAAATTTATTCATCATATCAAATGATAAATATTATTAACTAGTTGAGTTATCCTCAAAATATCAATGAATTATGATATTTATTAAATTTATCAATAATTTAAATGATGAATTACCACATCTACAGTAATCTTCCTTGATAAAAATTCAAATTTTCAAGATGTTTCCCTATCATTATGTATGATAATCCATGACTCCAAGATGTTTCCATACCATAATGGAGGATAATCCATGATTAATTTCTTCAAAATATATTCACATGTTCTCTATGAATCCTTTCATGGAATTTTCAAATCTCTAGGTGATAGTATATATGATTCAGGTGTTCCCATCATTCAACATTAATCATAAAAATATATTTTATTCTCTAATGTGATTTATAAGATTAATCATGGGATTATTTCACTTCATGGGTTGATATAATTTCAGATGATGTGTCATAATTGTTTCAACACATCCATAGGCAATATGATATAATTTTGAATATATATATTATCATAAAACATAATAATTAAATAAAGGAATTTAAAAATATTTATTCTATGTAGAACACCATTTAAAATTATTATAATTTAATTTTAAATATATTATATGAGATTTATTGAATGAAATATCATATCCAAAATAAAAAATAAATTTTTATTTAAATAGTTTTATATGTACCATTTTAATCAAATTAATAAAATATTACCATATCCTCTACTAAAATTTATGCCATTAGTAAAATAAAATATTAATTTTATAAATTAATGAAATAAAACACAGAATAACCTAGTAAATAAATATTTATTTTAATATTTATAGAAAATTAATAAATATAATTTTATAAAAAATTCAAAAAATTAGAGGATAAATATTTTTGTATATATTAAATTATGAATAAATAATTATGTGAAAAAATTAAAATAAAATATTTATACTAGATTTTATCATTGATGTATTTATTTAATTTTTTTTATAATAATAATAAATTCCATAAACAATTATAAATTTTTTTTATTATATTTAAACTCAACCAAACATCTTGTCATTCAATGACACAAATTTATTTATCCAACAAGCCCCTTTCTGAATGGTAATAGTTGATGTCATGTAATGTCAATGATCAGCATCTAGAAAAACATTATGGAAACTATAGTGATGTTAATTTAGAAACTAAAAAACCCAACCTATAAATTGAAATATGTAATATAAATCCATTTCCAACCCATTATAAAAATGATTTATCGTTTATGAATTTTCAAAATGAAACATTATTTAAACTACCACTTCCAAGTAATCTAAAAATACATAAATTTTAATCATTTTGAATGATATATCTTCCTCAACTAATTCATCTTTTGAAAATACATTTCTGAAATGCTCAACTATTTACAAGTCAATTATGATACGTCCAACGTATTTTACATTAGCATGAGCATTTATCATCAAAGAATTTCTCAATATATAATTAACTTAATTCTATATACACATGAATAGTAATCCCAACTATATTTTAGAGTTTATGTTTTCATAAGTAGAAAGATTCAATGACAAATTTAGATAAGAAATTCTAATTCATTGGTTTCTCTTCAGAACATTCAATTATGGAGTTCAACAAGATTCATATTTTGACTAATAATTTCCAATATATTATGATCACCTCACACTGTATATAAAAATAAAATATATGTTTTGTTAGATATAGTTTTTATAGAACATATTATATATTTAATTATATTTAAATACATTCTTTTATATCCAACATATCATATAAAAATATTGAATGACCACCCTGATACCACTAAATATATGTGACTATGAAACAAACTATGTTTGATTATTTTCTAGTTAATTTTATGTATCTTTGTAAAGGGGATTTAAAATGATTTAACATTTTTATAATTATATTTTTTAATTTATCTTCTAAAATGATAGAGTTTTTATTCCCTAAACAAATTAGTATTACTCCAACCAATATTCCATAATAAATATAATTTTAAACTAGAAACAAATAATGTTTAAATTTTTGTCCCATAATGTGGATGACATTATTTTTATTTCATTCATATGTAGACATAGAAATGTTCTTCCATATAATATCTACAACTTTTACATTCATTATAGGAATCTATAATATATAACTAAAATCTATTTCCAAATTACTATATCATTTATCAGGTAATTAATAATAACCCATTCAATTGTTCTATACTCTTTATGAAAATTAACTTTTTCAATTTTTCTTATTATGAAATAATTTTAAATTCTTACTAATTATAATAATTAATTTCTATATACACAATAAATACTCTCTAAAAATCCAAACTCAATATCTTTTAGTCCTTAAAATGGATCTTTTCAAATCATCAAGTCATTCTATTTTCCTATACTCTTAAATTATTACGTCCTATCATTGAATGACTTAACACACTATATATTTAACCATACCAAAAAAATTTAATGTGGGATATATAATTATAATTTACCAATAACTCAATTCTGGGATATTTCTATATAAAATGTTTTATAAATTTAGTCATAACATAATAAATTATCATTCTTCCCTCATTCAATATCTGTAAACAATTTCTTAAATATAAGCAACAAGGATTAGGACCTACAAAATAATCAATTTGAATTGAATTGTATCATATTTATAAATATCATTTCATTATGTAGGGTTTCAATATTTTCTTATTTATAATATTACAATGATTATTATTGTAACATTTAATTTATTATAATTCCACTTCATATTAAACCTATAGTTTAAAATATCTCCACGAATTAGATTCTATATATTCCACTACATTATCATGTGCTAAAAATATAGTAAAACAAATATCATTCTATTATATTTGGATATATATCATTTTTTTACCATAGTTATATTACTATCACTCAAAGTTATATCATCTATAAAATTTTCATGAACAAGAATCATGTTGGGGGAAAATCTCTTAAGGTAACATTGAAGCATGTTTGGGATGATTGTGTTTGTTGAAAAATAGTGTTTCCTTCGTTATTTTTGGTGTTCTAGAGATATATTTTATAACCTATCATGACAATGTACCATTAAAATGGAATGGATGATTTGTAGGAAGTACAAAAAAATATGATATAAGGTGGCACCATTTTCTAGTTTTTTCCAAATTTTTGGGCATCAAAATCAAAAAATGGATATGGTTGTTTTAGAAAAAGGAAGTTTCATTCAAGTGTGAAGGTGATTTTTAATTGCCAAGACCCATTCCGTGACTACCCCAAGCCCGCCTTCCATACGCCAGGGGTTGGCATCTAGCACCAGAAATGTGTATCTCTTAAATGGGAAGGAATTGCCTTTTTGACCTGTATAGACACACAGTCCAAGAAGACAACAAGAAGAACCCACATAGACTAGAACACAATAAGATGAAATCACATAGTAAACTATTGTAGTAAAAGAGTGTTGAATGTAAAAAGGGGATGGAATACAAGCCCAGCTGTAAAAGTACATTTATGACTAGAAGATCAACACAACTGAAAGAAAACATTAAAAAGTTAATGGGTCTTCCTCTGAGTTTCCTACCTGTAGGGTGGGTACAGATCCCCTCATCAACACTCCATGCTCGTCAGTCTCCTCTTCGTCACGTTACGCCGAATGGTCTACCTCCTAACACCATCTAGTCCTAGCTCCCTCATCCTCGATCAACATTGTACATTGTCTGCACCAGACATAACAACGTGCGGGTGAAGCCTATGCAGGATTGAGTATAACAGTACATAGTAGGGACCCCAAGACCCCCGTAGGTCTCCTAGAGTTCCACAAAGGAAAAACCACAAAGAAAGAAATCAACTCTACTTAGGAATATTCCCATTCATATAACTAAGTTATCAAGATATACTCATCTCATACATGAGGTAAGGACACCACATAGGTAACACCACGAAGGTAGAAGTACCACACAGGTAACACCATGAAGAGACAACTGTGAAGGTAAATCCAAAAAGGTAGAATTACCACATAGGTTAAACCACAATGATAAATGTACCCCACAAGTAACACCATGAATAAAATACCACAAAGGTAGAAATATCTCACAGATAACACCACAAAGATAGAAGTACTACATAGGTGACACCACGAAGATATAACTACCACACATGTTACACCATGAAGATAGAAGTTCCATATAGGTAACACCATGAATATAGAAGTACCAAATAGGCAACACCACGAAGATATAAGTACCACATAGGTAACACCACGAAGTTAGAAGTACCACACGGGCATCACAACGAAGATATAAGTACCACACAAGTAACACCATGAAGATGATACCACAAAGGTAGATGTACCACATAGGTAGCAACACGATGCTAGAAGTACCACATAGGTAACACCATGAAGATAGAGGTACCACACATGTAACACCGCGAAGATAGAAGTACCACACGTGTAACCCCCCAATGATTAAAGTACCACACAGGTAAAAGACTCAGCTCATAATCTGGTGTAACTTATGTACATAAGTACAGATGATTAGTCGTAAACTATTTCATCTTATTCGGTTAAGAAGCAATGCAGCTGATCCACACATGATCGATAGGTAACTAACCCCCGCTGACCCACACGGGATCTATAGGTAACTAACCCCACTGACCCAAACAATATCTAACCAACAAAGGATTGGTATGCACTGAACCATATAGGATCTTTGATCGTAGACCCAAATAGGATCTGACCCACATAAGACGGATAGATGTTGACCTATATAGGATTGATGTTCTTTCGTCACGTTGCATCTTGCCATAGGTTTCCTCACACCTGGTGTGCTCGAGTTTCATAGAATCTACCACTCAAGATAACATTCCTTCCTCTACCACCAATAAGATCCAAAATGGAGTAACCCAAAGGACCTCCATGTCGTAAGGGTTCCAACGTGATAGATGGCGTGTCAATCAGTGACCTGTTCTGTGAGTTAAAAGTGTTTTAGCTCTGAGGGCACGGTTGGATTCAGGTTCGATCCAACCCTGTCGTACTCCCACATTCTCCAAATCTGAAGAGGAGTTTATATAAGGATCGTCTCGATCCAAGGATCCCAATTCTATAGACATATCGTCAAACAAACATCTGGTTCTCAATATATACCCCTTTATGTGTTCCTTGGTCCGGTTGGGCCTGAGTCTGGTCTGACCCGGTCGGACTGACTCTGCTCGACTTGGTATGGTCTGGGCCCAGGTGGACTCGACCCGCTGAGCCAATGTCTAGTCTAACTCGCAAGAGGAGCAGACCGCAAGGGTGGTCCAGCCAACATAGGTCTGGCCGCAATGGGTGGTCCGCAAGTGGGGCGGCCAATATGGGCTACCCATCCCGAATTGGGTGGCCCGGTCTGGGGAAGCGGCCCACTGGGCGGCGACTTGCATGGGCTGCGGCCCGTGCCAAGGGAAGCGGCTCACTCTGAAGGAGGTGGCCCGCTCTTAGGGTGGCTGCCCGGATTGAGTCCTACAGCCCGATATGAGGGAGGTAGCCCAGCTCGTGGTCAGCGGCTCGGCTCGAGGGCGGTGGCCCAGCTCGAGGGCGGTAGCCCGCTCCGAGGATGGCGGCCCGGTTCTGATGAGGGTGGTGTAACCCTCGGTCACCTATATTGTCAAATGGCCTAAATACCATTTGGTTGGTGAGGAGGCGGCTCCATGTGGGTGCCGCTCGGTCGTCGCAGAACCCGTCAGAAGTGGGTTCGGCCTCCGCTGCGGATTTGGTCGCAGCATCCATTCGTCGGCGGCATGCTAGTAGCACAACATCCCATCCCATGGCTGTTCATCCTGCCAACCACCTCCTCCATTCACCATAGGTGATGAACCACGATCATCCTCTTGCATAATGCATTGAAATGCTCGCGGTCTTCCGTGGTGGTGCAAGGAAAGAAATATAGCATACGGTTTGGACCATTTTCATTAGCCTCGCACCCTCCGTGTTAGCTCGCAATATGGAGGATATTAAGGGAGTTCAATAAAGACTTGTATTGAACACTATATTAACCTCACAAGATTCATCACAATAACCTCCTACAAAAAATAATGAATCATGGGTCAACCAATTAATCGGTTGACCCGTGTTCTTCATATAATTTCATGAATGGGGAAGACGGAATCAAAAACACACAAACAAAAATAACCCCCTAAATGGAAGAGACGACTACTGACAACAGTCTATGGAACCTCATTCACTGTTTTCATGGGTTCGTGACTCGGTGGTGCTCATCACCACTCTTTGGAACCAGTCTCGTCCTCAAGGTGGTTTGAATCATGGTACTTTTCTAGGGCTTCATCGCTTGGTGAAGTTGTGCCAACACCCCTCCCCGAGCTCTATATAAATATAAGTTGAGTTTTCAACGCTCGGGAAATTAATGAGGTTAATTTAATTAATGAACCTCCCAAATTCCCAATGGTGTGGTTACAGGAAAAGAAGCCTCAAGCCATTTATTTCCTTCACACGTCGTCGGTCCCGCCAGCGTCATTCGTCCGTTGGAGGAAAGAAGGAAAAAAAATTACAAACCATGTTATTTTATTAGTCTTTCAATAGTCCACAAAAATAAATTTTTCACTCGACCTACTGTAGTTGAAGTTATGCATCCGTTAAGCGTATCTTGGTGCTGCAGATTTAATGGTTCTCTTAGATTTTGTAATCTGAGAAATAGTTTAAAATTTAGATAACGTTGCTCACACATTTACTGAACTTACCTAAATAAAAGTTCGGGCTATTATTTACAGTCACCCTCAACCCGCACCGGTCAAGTTTAGGCTCTTCCTAAGTGAAACAAACCCAAATGAACCCTAAAGTACCCTTGGATTTCCAATCTGAGATACCATTTTAATGTTATGGATTTTACAATAAAAAAATTGTCACATAATTAAATTATTTACGACCAAAAATTAACTTTCACTGGTGGCTCCTTCAAGCCAATGTTATTTTTTACATAAAAAGATCATACCATTACGATTTTAGTGGTGTTAATGGATTATTAATCCAAGTTACCATTCATGATTTACAAGAATTTGAAAATTAAAATAATTTTATTTAATTATTTTATTTACGGTTATGCCATTTTGGGTTTTCTCACAGGAGGCCCGCACCGACTAAACATAAGTCCCGCCTAGGGTAAACCCTCCATCCTGAGCACGGCGATGCCCTCATATTTTTGATCCGGGTAACCATTTAATAGTTATTCCACTTTTTTAGTAAAACTTTTTAAGCGTGCTAATTAAAGCTTAACAAAACATCGGCAGGTCATTTCGGGCACTCCAGGCCCCAGAATCTTATGCTGTCAGATTTTTCTATCTTGAAATAATTCCATATAATTAAAAAAATTATACTAAATTTCTGAGACATTATGTTCTCTCCACCTTAGGTATTTACGTCTCTGAAAGACACATCATAGACTAAGGAAACAAATGGGGGTACTGAGCACAGATCTGAGCCTCCTGCTCCCATGTGATGTCCTGGAGGTTCCTGTGCTGCCAGCAAATGCCTAGTAGAGGAATTGACCACCCATTAATGACCCGCTCTTGTCGATCCTCAATATCTACAGGAACCACCGTAAATTTCACCACATCATCAAAGTCTAGCTCACCATGGTCGATGACTTGAGAAGATTCATGAACATATCTCCTCAACTAGGATACATGGAAGTCATCATGCACCCACTCCACTCGTGGTGGTAGCGCTATGCAGTATTCCACCTCGCCAATCCTCTGACGTATAAAAAATGATCTGATAATCCTCGGTGATAACTTTTCGCCTCAGCTAAATCTCAATAACCCGCATCGAGGGGAGACTCAAAAGAAAACATGGTACCCCCTCCTCGAACTCCAAAGGTCTCTATATCTTGTCGGCATAAGACTTCTGCCAGCTCTGTGCAGTCTTCACATACTGAAAAGTTTGACATCGTGATACAAACATTTCTACTTATTCCATCATCCATGGACACCATTACTGACATCCGAGGTCCTGGTACATCTTCGCCACTCTAGGATGTACTGCTACAGGGACTTATGGTACCCCCTCAACACTTCCTTCAATAGCACCACTAGTACCATAGTACATCCTCTAAAGAGGATGAAGTGATCTCCACCTTTAGAAAATCCATCAGGTGAATCTCATGTGGATAACTAAGCACGTCGAGCATCGAAGTCAGTGTCCCCAAGCTACACCTCTCTGACTCACAGAAGGAGTTGGGGAGTGACTGTGAGGGACTCATGATAATATGTTCCATCTCTATCCACATAGGATGTCTACAATACGGCTAGCTACTTTGTCACCTCACTCAAAAACTATATACAAGATCTCATGCTGAGTGGATCTACTACTACGTTCCCCTTACCAAAAGTATTGACTATCCCAAAGTCATAGTCTTGGAGGAACTCTATCCATCATTACTATCTTAGGTTCATGTCATTCTGAAAAAAGATATACCTTATACTCTTTTTATCAGACTAGACGGTAAAACTTTCACCCATCAAGTAGTTCCGCCACATCATTAGAGAAAATAATTATAATACTAACTCTAGGTCATGGGTAGAATAGTTCTACTCATCAGTCTCTGTCACAGCTCCTGAAAGCTCTACTGACACTTCTCCATCCTTAGGAAAGGCTCCCCCTTTTCCATCAAAACAAATATGGGTGTCGGTACCCTAGATAAGTCTCTTCCAAAACCATGGTAGTACCCAGCCAAAGAAGACGTCCCCCCTCCTTCATTGAGGTAAACCTATAATCATTTTTTGAAAGGATGTCCCCCACACATTCCCGCTTCTATTGGGAGAAAAAACTCCAAACTCCCTCGGTCATGAGGGTAGGGTGGGCCAACTCAAGCGTGATCAGTTGCAACCTTATTTTTCACGAGTTGGTCCTCTGATGCCTAGGTTTCATTTTTTGTTGACCAAGGAAAATCCCATTCCAACATTTTAGGTAAACCAAAAAAAAAATTCTAATACAATCAACTTGAGTATAAACTGTGGATGTCTATTCCATACCCAAACTAACAACATAAGTCCTTGATGCTGCCACCATTAGGTTCCAACCAAAACTCTCGCCTCAAGGGTCAGATCACACAATTGGCGTAAGTGTGATTATCGAGTCTCCTCCCAAAGGTACCTCCAGAAGAGAGGGTCATGTCAACGACATAATTTGAAACTCTAGGTTTTGGACATGATTCATGGAAGGAATGATTGGTACCAATGCCTATTAATATAGTAGCTAGTAGTAGTCACAGACCATTTATCAAATCATTCCTCGAGCCCTTGGGTCTCACTCATTAACCATATGCTTCCACTCCCTTCCCCTATCCTCTACCTCCCTGAGCCAAGTGGGGACCACAAAGGGGGTTGGTTGTACATTTCAAAATGTACAACACCTCATTATGCACTCTAATGACCTGATCCCAGAAGCCCAGAGTCGGTGCATTATTACGTATCATTGGAATGATAATAAAAGATCACTTCTTGAAATACAGATTAGTTTAGTAGTCTTAGAAGTACTAGATGCATTCATAAGGTTTACATTACATCATAAAATAGAAAACTACAACAACATTTCCTCCATAGACAACACTGAGATCCCATAGACTATCCATGGAGGTCATTCATAATATACTTATTTGCATCCTGGGAAAAATAAAACATATAAAGGGGTGAGCTCAGATTCTCAGTAAGGATAACATTATAGTAGAAACATTCATAAATAAGAATAAACATTTGCGGAAGTGTATAAGACTAGAACAAAAGCCTTTTAAAGTTAATGTTAAGTATAATATGGAAAATATAAAAGAAAATAATGCCATTTACTTATTCACATGGATATTCTACTAGTTGAATAATTACATGCAATATCAATAACCACTTTTATAATGAAGGAATGCATAATTCCAGACTATCATAACCACATAGTCAAGGCCTTGTTCCAAGACTACAAATAATATTTTTTCAAGGCCTTGGGCCAAGACACTAGTTTGTCTCATTAGACCTACCGATGCATCGAGGAGCTATAGAGGGCACCACCCATCACTTACTAAGTCCAATGCATTCCTCATATGAAAATATTGAAACATAACATAAACATTCGTATTAATACTAGCATACCAAATGTCAATACATTATCCACAAACCATGAATGGTATAAAAATAGCACATCCACAGTCAAAAATAACACATTAAATACATTATAAGAGATTGTATTGTAACAGATTAACATCAATATAGAATAATGAAGGATATTGACATAAATGAAAATAATCATCAAACTATTGATGAAAATATCATATTTTTATTTAAAACATTTAAAAGTCGCACTATATGTAAAGAATTCATTTAAAAATAGATTTTTGAATTAAAGTGTCCCATAACACTTTGAAACGTTTGAAACGAATTTTAATTTTTAAACATTAATGTGAATATAAATAAATTCATAAAACCATTTTTAAAACATGGAAATTAATGGGAAATATTTAGAATAATAAATCATTAAATCATTTAAAATGATATTTTAGTTTGAGTTCCAAACCAAATGAGAGACACTTGAATACAAATAATTGTGGTAATAAAAACATTGTAATATCATGAAAATAAATGGATTCATGATATACTATGTCATAGTACATTATATACACCAGATAAAAGTGATTTGGTGTATAACAACAAAGAAGTCTCAATGTAATGTAAATTGAGATGAAATATCTTATAAAGACCGTATCCTTAGGTTAAGGATAAATCATCCACATAATTATGTGTGAAAAATATAAATACACTCAATATGATAGGATATTCATTGTAAATCAATCAGAGAACATTCACACGTATTCTTTTAAAAACAACACCAATGAATTGAATATTTAACTCAACAAATAGAGATTGAGTTAAAATTACTCTTATCAAGTTCATATCGATGACTTGAGAATTTATCAATGGAGGGATTATGTGTTTCAGAAGTTCACCCACATAAACTTGAGTGGAAATTATGACATAAGAAAATGAATAGTGATTCAACACAAAATCTTGGAGTAAAATAATCTATGAAGTATGCGTAAAGCCAAATGAGTGGATATTGAAATTTCAAATTCCCTTATCTATTTGGTAACTTACTAAACATAAAACCATGAAAGAAGGATCATAAAATGATTATTTAGATATCCATAAAGTAAATTATATTACACAATGAAAACAATCGTGGGTAGTACACACACCACATGCAATAAATAAGTGGTGAACAATGGAAATCTCACAGAATTAAATGTGAGTTAAGAAACCCCTTACATTGTACTTTTTCATTGGTCGAGGGTAGGTTAACCTCCTTTGTAATGGTAAAATAATTTTTATTTAGTTACAAAAGAATCATATACATTAATATTATATCATATATGATCTTTTAACATTGATTTGTTAATAATATCTTAGTATTTTCGTCGTTTCGGGTGTTAACGGATTCGTTTTACTTTATATTATTTGTTATGTGAGCCATAACTGGTATTGATGGGATGTTTATTATTAATATCCAGAATGATATCTTGTCTCTAAACATTATTTTTAATCATAAAATGAAATTTATTCTTGAATAGATATGATGGGCAATGAATCTCATCGCGTTCGTGGAGACCGTAATCCGTATGTACGCACGAGTGACAATATCATTCTTTTGATATTCAAATAATATATAATTGGATGGTATATCATATATACAAAATAATTATCATGTTATATTTAATATTTACCTGAATTACTGATCACTATTATACCCATCAAATTAATAAAGTATTGCATAACAATTACAACACGACGTAGAGACGGTAATCTGTACGTACGCCCGTATGGTGACATGACATTCAATGGATGTATAGAATAATTAATATGGTTGTACCATATTAATAATAAATTTACATTATATAGATGATACTGGATATATTATTTTAGAATGGAAATAACAAAGAAACAAGAATTAGAAGAAGAAAAGAACTTGAAAGAGGGTGGTGAAATTATTACCTCTTCTCTGGGTTCTTCCTTTTGATTTTTCAAAAGGGCTTCTTATGTTGTCATTATGACCAAATTACGTCCTCTAGGATGAATTGAGGGAAGCATAGAGGATATTTGGGCAGGTTTTGGCTGAGTAAAAGGTTTTGATGATGTCAATTTGAGAGAAGAGGGAGTGCCATTTTATAAGAGGGGTGAGGGGCACCTTAAGAAAAGCTAGAAATATTTTTTTATAATATATTCATTTGCTATTTATAATGGCTCAAAAGTGGATTATATAAAATATAAGGTGGGTATGGGTTAAGAACAACTCATCCAATAGGTTTTAGATAGGTTTGGGTCACTATATTGACCTTAACATATAGATTTAACTCTTAGTTAAATAGTTTGACATTTACCATGTGTCATTGTATTTTTATATTATATAGTTAATAAATTTTTTATATACATCCCATATAACCCAAAGGGGTTAATTAATGATGAAACTATCATTATATAAGTCATTTGGCCGAACCATAGATTTTTGGAATAGAATATCAATTAATAATATAATATTTTTTAAAAAAACTCTTTTATGTAAATTTTGACACTATTTAATAATTGATTTTTGATAAAATCTTATAAACATTATTAATTCAAAATAAATTCATTTAAATAATCCTAAAATGTCATATTAACCAATAAAATTCTTGGATTTCATCAAAACTTTCCAATTATATTTATTTTAACATTTATAAAAACATTTACTTGATTCTTTCAGTAATATGAAAAATACTACATCATTATTCTGTCATACATATATCTAATTATTCAATGTTGAAAAATAATAAATAAAATATCATTATGTCGGAACTCTTTTTATCTTTCTAATGAAAATTTATTGTCGAAGAGATAACATGTATAATCCTATGTAAATTTTTTTTTACTAAAAGATGTTTGCTTAGGTCATTTTTGTATTTACATTAACTTAATTAATATAAAGTGTCATTATCATTTACAAGTGGGTCCATGGGATCCCAAAATCTATCCAAATATGCCCATCGTTGTACATGTATCATCCAATAGGGTTTTGACACGTGTTAGGTGATTTAATATTATTATAAAAAAAAATTTACCCTTATTTACCTGATTTACCCTTTAATCCTGGTAAATAAAATATTTACCGAAGTATTTATTCAAAATGTCTAAAAATAAAAGTTACCTATTTACACATTTTGGACCTACTGATTCTAAATATGGGATCTATTTTTATAAATTCAAAACATAGAAGTTGTACAAATTAATTTAAAATTAATTATCGTTGTCAAAACAATGAGCGTGTTTTTTTAGGAAATAATAACTATAAAAAGATTGACACATGTTTATGTCTAGTTTAAATGTGAAATTACATCATAGTACCAATATTGGATTAAATTGTAAAAATATATTCTAATTATAATTTAAAACCACTGAATATTATAATTTATCACTATAAATTATTTTGATTAAAAAAGTTGTTTTTAATTAATGATTAGTATTTTTCACTCTTCATCAAAATTTGAATGTTTTCTTAAAATATAACAAAAATTCACCCTAGGATAATTTTTATATTCCGGATCCAAAAATTATTTAAATTTATAATGATAAAATTTATAAAATTTCAAAAAGTGTGTATTACTATTCATAACAGCTACTTTGATTGGTGGTGGTGTGTTAGAATATCAATGTTGCGTACAATGAAAACTATTTCATTATTCAAAGGCAGATGTACCATGGAATCATGGAGTGTAACATGATATCCTAGCTCTTATTCCACATCTACAGCTTTGTAGATTCATTTGTCCCTAACATTTCTTTTTCCCGACACATTTTTACATGCCCAAGTCTCTAATACTGGCGCCAGTTTCCTGCTTTCCCACTATTAACGTTCACTGGTTGTATCCACTTAGCCAAAGAAAATTCAACCAAAAAATGATATCTCTAGCACCCTAACATAGGTAGGAATGCATAACAGAATAGTGTTTTCTTGGATTTCCTTAAACAGACCATGCTCGGAAGTCTGATCCTTGAAGCACTGATCGTATCGTAATCATCGAGTACCTGAAATTGTTGGTACACCAAGATGAATACTCAGTTACTGACATGTCATCCTTCTAAATCTGTAGAAGTTTTAGAGAACTCTGAGCCACCTTCCAATCCAATTCTCAACCACCTATCAATCGACCTCACCTTGGAACTTGAGGGGCATTTGATGTTGAAACTCATGTAAGGAACTAATCCTAAATGTGTCCTCTACCGATACCACCGGTTGTAACTGTTGTCCAATGGGTGGTGGTGCTACTGGTACACCACCCGATGGTGCCAACACAGTATGAGGGCCCCACACAGGAGCCTCGTCTCTCAGTGGGTTGTCATCATGTACTCTCTCAGGAAACCTAGATGGCTGTCTTTGTGGTGGCATCCTGATAAGGAGCGGGTGTTCCATGGTTATTATGTTATACCTGGTGAGCTGACTCCAATGAAATAAAAAGAAACACTTTTCAAAAACACACATAATCAGGGTTTTCGTGCGCTAAGTCAGAAATAAGAATTTAGGGTCCTAGTGTATGAATATGTCGGTCAGCGCACCAACACTGAACTCCCCGAACTGAAAACCTCACTCATAACACTTAAAACTATTACTTGATAGAAAATATCAAAGTCATAGTTATTCAGTAAACTGATCTCCTCTGATACTACTTTTCCATGACTTATCCCTCGGGGCCCATGCAGTGACAACCCCAAACCCGCCTTCCATAGGATAGGGGCTCGCATCTTGCACCAGAAATATGTATCAATTAAACAGGATGGAATTGACTTTTTAACCTGTACAAACACACTTCCCAAGAACACAACTAGAGGCAAACACGCATATAAGAACACAAAAAGATGAAACAACAAAGTAAAAAACTATAGTAAAAGTGTGCTGAAAGTAAAAAGGGGCCGGAATACTAGTCGAATTATAAAAGTAAAAGTATGACTGGAAGTATAATACAACTGAATGAAAAAGGAAAACAGCTACTAGGTCATCCTCTAAGGTTTGTACAAGTAGGGTATGTATAAAACACCTCCTCATCACTCCACGCCCATCAGTCTCCTCCGTGTCACGTTATGCCAAATGGCCCACCTCTGAGAACCATCCAGTCCGAACTCCCTAATCCTTGAACAAAATTTTACATCATCTGCTCAGAAACAACAATGTGCGGTCGAAGCCTGTGTAGGGCTGAGTATAAAAATACTCACTAGGGACCCCAAGACCCCCATAAGTCTCCTAGTGTTTCACAAAGGAAAAACCACAAAGCAAGACATCAACTCTACTTAGGTATAATCCCATAAATATACCTAAGTTTTCATGATATACTCATATCATACATGAGGGAAGGACACCACATAGGTAACACCACAATGGTATAAGTACCACAAAAGAACACCATGAAGATAAAACCACAAAGGTAACTCCAAGAAGGTAGATGTACCACACAGGTAACACCACAATGATAGAAGTACCACACATGTAACACCACAAAGACAATACCACAAAGGCAGAAGCACCACACAGGTAACACCACAAAGATAGATGTACCATAGAGGTAACCCCACGAAGATAGAAGTACCCCACATGTAACACCATGAAGATTGAATTATGATAGAGGTAACACCATGAAGACAAAAGTAACACATAGGTAACACCACGAATATATAAATACCACATAGGTAACACCACAAAGATAGAAGTACCACATATGTAACACCAGGAAGATAGAAGTACCACACAGGTAACACCACGATGACGATACCAAAAATGTAGATGTACCACATAGGTAAAACCATGATGCTAGAAGTACCACACAGGTCACACCATAAAAATATAAGTACCACACAGGTAACACTACGAAGACAGAAGTACCACACAAGTAATACCACAAATATTGAAGTACCGCACAGGTAAATGACTCTGCTCACAATCAAGTACATCTTAAGTACAGATGTACATATGATTAATCATAAACTAAATCATCTTATTCTACTATAAAGAACAATTATTAACCCACACAGGATTGATAGGTAACTAACCCCCGCTCACCCACACTGGATCGATAGGTAACTAACCCCCACTGACCCACATAGGATCTAACCCACATAGCATTGGTATGTTATGAGCCACATGGATCATTGAGCACTGACCCACATAGGATCTGACCCAGACACGATCGATAATTGCTAACCCACATAGGATCGATGTTCTTTCTTCACCTTGTAGCCCGTCACATGTTTCCTCACACCCGGTGGGCTTGAGTTCCGTAGAATCTATCCCTTGATATATAAATCGTACATAGACCTCCACTAATATTTACAAAGGAGTAACCGAAATTTCCACCATGTTGTAAGAGTTCCAACGTGATAGATGGCATGTCAATCGGATGCCCGGTCTGTGAGTTATAAGAGTTTTAGCTCCGAGGTCCGGGTAGGATTTAGGTTTGATCCATCTCGGCCATACTCCAAAATTCTCCAAATCTTATATTGGGTATACCAACAAGACCATCTAGATCCATGGATCCCAACACTGCAGACAGTTTTTCAAAGAGACATCTGGTTCTCAAGATATGCCCCTTTATGTGTTCCTGGATTCGGTTGGGCTCAGGTCCGATCCGACCCGGTCGGACAGACTCGGCCTGACTCTGTCTGAGCTGGGATGGGGTGGACTCTAACCACTGGACCGATTTCTAGTCTGAAACGCAAGTGGGGCAGACCGCAAAGGAGACCCCCAAAATAGAGTGTCCCGCAAGGGGGCGGCCTTGCCCGCGTGGAGTAGTAGCCCTCAAGGGGGTGGCCTTGTCCAGGGAGGCGGCCTGCTTGGGTGGTAGCCCACTGGAGTGGTGGCCCGCTGGGTGGCAGCCTGGATGGGAAGCATCCCGGTCTAAGGGCTGCGGCCCGCTCTAAAGACACCAGTCCACTCTGAGGGCGGCGATTCGGCTCGAAGTCAGCGGTCCGACTTGAGGGTAGTGTCCCACTCTAAGGGTGACGGCCCGGTTCGATCCTACGTGGGGGGGTGTAACCCCCCAGTCACCTGGATTTTTGAACAGCTCGAAGTCCATTCGGATAGATAGGCGGTGGAGCCGTGTGGGAACAGCTTGGTCGTCATGGAACCCAAAGGAGGCAGGTTCGGCCTCCACCGTGGATTCTTTTGTGGCTTCCATTCATCAGCGGTGCGGTGGTCTCACCACCTTCCTTCCCATCGCCGACTGTCGTGTCGGCCGCCTATTCTATTTGTTGTGATTGATGTGCCATGACCCTCTTCTTGCGGTGTGCATCGACATGTTCGCGACCTTATGAGGTGGAATATGGAAAGAAAGATAGCGGAGGGTTCAGATCGGGTTTGTTAGGCCCACACCCTCCATGTTAGCTTGAAAAATGTAGGATATTAAGGGAGTTCAATAAATAGTTGTATTGAAAACAAGATTAACCCCACAAGATTCCCTGCAATAACCTCCTGCAAAGATGAATGAATCGCAAGTCAACCTGTTAGTCAGTTGACCCATGTTTTTATATAATTTCAAGAATGGGGAAGAGGGAATAAAAACACACAAACAAAAATAAACCCCTACCAGGAAGAGATGTCCGCTGACGATGGTCAATAGAACATCCTTCATCATTTTCGTCGGTTTGTGACTTGTTGGAACTTGTCACCACTGGTTGGAACTAGTCTCATCCTACAGGTGTTTGGCGTTGGGGTATGTTACCAGAGCTTCAACTCTTAGTGAAGTCATGCCAACACCCCTCCCCGAGCTCCATAAAAATAAGAGAGGATGAGTGTGAAATGCTTAGGGAATTAATGAGGTTCAGTTAATTAATGAACCTCAGGAAATCCCAAAGGTGAATTTACAATTAAATAAGAGAAAATCCATTTATTGTCTTGACAAGTCGTCGGACCCACCAGTGTCATTCATCCATTGGAGGAAAGATGGAAAAAAAAATAACAAAACTTGTTATTTTATTAATCTTTATAAAGTAAAAAAAAAATTCCCCCAACCTATTGTGGTCGATGTTATGCCTCACTTAAGTGAATCCTGGCATTGGGGATTCAACGGTCCCATCAGATTTTTAATCTGATCAATGGTTCAAAAGTTAGAAAACACCGCTCACGCATTTACTGAACATACTCGAAAAAAAGTTTGGAAAATTATTAACACTCACCCTCAACCGGCGTTGGTCGAGGTTAGGCTCTTCCGAATTGAAACACGCCCCAATGAAGCCAATGGTACTACATAATTTCAATGAGAGTTACCATTTAAAAGTTATTGACTTTATAATAAAATAAATGTCACTTAATTATTTTATTTACGGAAAAAAACTAACTTTCACTGGTTGGCCGCGCCAGCTAGTGTAAGTTTCTTCCTAATGAATGAATACCCTCACGAGTTCAGTAGTGGTATCAGATTTTTAAAATGAGTTACTGTTAATGAGTTATAAGCATTTGAAAAATTATATAATTTTATTTAATAATTTTATTTACAGTTATGCCATTTTCGGGATTTCTCACAGGATACCTGCTCCGACTAAACTTAAGTCGTGTTTAGGGTAAACTGCAATCCTGAGCACAACGGTTCCCTCTGATTCCTAATCCAAGTATCCTTTAAATATTTATTCAACTTTTTTCACAAAACAACTTACATGCGCTAATTAAATATTAACAAAAATTCGACGGATCATTCTGTGGAATCTGGGCCTCGGAATCAGGTGCCGTCTGATTTTGCAGTCTTGAAATAATTCTATATAATAAAAACATTATAGAGAATTTCAAGTACATTACAGGAATCTTTAATATATGTCATGTTTTAGGATTTTAACTTTAGAAATTGGAATAGAAATAAACTATGTGGAAGATTTTGAAATGAGCGTGAAAGATGAGGTTACACGAAAGAATATTGTGTGCCCAATGCGATGTCAAATTAGGATTTTATCACTCAAAGAGGATCTTTTGTGATGTGTTATATCTTCCACATAGGGGTTGAAAATTACTATAATAATAGGTGACCCCCTTAATTAAAACAATATCAACACTGACAGAGAATTCATGCTATGGATCACATAAGATTTTATGTAATGGGAGTTTCATGAAATAATTGAAGTTGTGCGATTGCTAATAAAGATGTGCATAAGATTTGAGTTGTGCAAAATATTGAATTATTACACAAGTGGTGTTTTGAAACAAAAGTGGAATCTTTCACACAAGGCATTAAAGATGCATTAAAGGCACAATAAGCGTTGCATGAATGATTTGAGGTTTCCAAGTAGTACTTTGGTATTGTTGTATTCATCAGTGGATGAAAGTGGGACATCAATAGATAATCTACATATTGTGGAGGAATCATTCAATTTAGATAATGAATGGACATACAAAAATATAAATTGTGAGTGGATATTTAGAAATAGAGTGACCACACTACAGTTGAAAGATCAATAAGCTTTAAAATTATGATTGGTTATAAACCATGAGGGATAGTGAGTCCACTCCAAACATTGTCAACAGTAGTGCTATTTTAGTGGATTTAGTACATTGCCACATTGTTATTGTATGCACCATGGACATAGCCCAGTGAGGTAAAACCAAGTATAAAATTTTGTGTCTCATTCATGCTTTGATTTCTGTTCATACTTTTCTATGGGAAAATTAGAGAAGACCGTTTTGATTAACAATGAAACAAGATCAAAAGGGCAGTTTTGTTAATCCTTCATACCCTGATTCACCCCCCAGGGTATTTTACCTAGTGCACCTAAAAATAACATTCATGGTTGAATATAAAATATTGGAAGAGTTATAATGATAATTAATTGAATATTTTCTAGATTTAGATTATTGTTTCGTTACAAAAAATCGTGTAACATATAATATACAATATATATTATTAGGATATAAAATTGTTGTTTTAAAACTCTTGTTGGTTGATTGATTTATGATGTTATTTGAATTAATTCAAAAGGTTATTGAAGTTTAGATGAATTTATTTTTAAATTATCTCATATCCTAAAAATATGTGTGGTTTATATCTATTAATGTTATATTTTTATCTATGATACCTAGGGTTCTTCTATGAGATGTATAAATTTAAAAATTTAAAAATTTCTTCCATAAATAAATATTTTCAAATCCTATGATATAACAAATATATGATTTTATTTATTAGGCATTGAAATTAAAATTTATTAAATATTAATGGTAGGATAATTTAAGAAAATTTATACTAATATATTTATCACTATTATGAAATTCAATAATTTCCTCAGAACATAAGGTTTTTATATTTTTGGATTGTATTATCAAAACTTATTTTTTTTAATACGTATTGATTTTAATATTTCCTATGACTGTGTTTAATAAGAAGAAAAAAATTGAACATAATATTATTGAAATTATTTTTCCATCATTATATATAACTAAATTGGAATTAAAATACATCAATAAATTAAACTAAACAAATTAATGTTCAAACTCTTTGAGGGTATAAAAGGGATAATAATTTATTAAGGAAAATATTATAATTTATTTGAATAATATACATATTTGATTTTTTAATTTTGATATTTAATTGCATATGGGATGATTACAATTTTTGATGGGGAGTATATTTTATAATTGTACTATAATATCATGTTGTGTGGAAATTGTAATTATTAAAAAAATGAGTGGCTATGAATATCGAATAATGTTATGAATTTTGAATAGGGGGATGGAAAATGATATGAAAAGAAAATGCACAATGATAATTCAATAGAATTGTATCTCAAATGAAGAAACTATAGATTTTCAAATATAGATTTTATAATATTATTTATACAATATAATTTTATTAACGTTAAGATTTATTTCTAGATATTATTCCTTAATTGGTAAAAATATGTCATTATATATTATACTGTTATATTTATAGATTATATGATCACGTGTTTTTCAGGATTGTAGGGATATTAAAGCTATTTTTTGAGGTAGTGATTATTTTAATACTCTTACATGCTTGCAATGTTTATCCTTTAGTGTTTATAAAACTGATTTTTTCATTTTCATTAGTAGGTCTCATGGATTATATTATGAAAAATAAAATGGGGAATTAATTAATTTATTCACACAATATAAATGTATTTCCACTAATCATTCATGTTATTTGTATGTTCAGTTATAGTAATTCAGTTTCTTTAATTTTCATCTTATTTGATTTTAAATTAAATTATATTACTCTATATTAGATATTTAAATTATTTATTAATAATTATATAATGAAAAAATCAATGATCAATGCATAAATTCCATTTTTTATTTGAAAGGTTTCTTTAAAAGGAATGATAATATTTTTCAATATTTTTGTAAATAAATATGTATTTTTTGAAGGCTTCTACTGATTTTTTCCCTTATTAAAATGGAAATTCTATGTAAGTAATATGTAGAATATTTATAATGAATAATGTCCATGTTCATAATTACAAAATGTAAAATATTTTTTAAAAATAGTTTTTCATGGTTAAATATATCAAAATAATAAAAGAAATTTTCAATTATTAGAAAAATGTTTATAATAAGAAAACAAATTTTGAGGTATCCCGTGTTTTTGAATTGGATAAATATAATTGAAGTCATAAATATGAATATTGGGGAAATGGAATGTGAGAACAATAATATAGTCAATGATGTTATTAATTATATTATAGGATTTGTTGAAAAAATGTTCAAAGCAATGGTTATTGATATTTTAAAACACAGGTTAACTGATAAATATGACTTAAGGGTTTTTATGTAATGAATTTAATATGTTTATGGTTCTATTGTATAAATTTGAAAACATTTTGATTAATTATTCCATTTAGAAAAGAAGTTTATTAATTAATAATTTAATTGTAGATAAATAAATTTACTTTATATTATTTTATAATTAAAAGTTTCATAAATAGGTCATTTTGAAAAAAAAAATTCATAATAATTTACTGAATTAAAATTTAAATCAAATGATCTAAATCTGTTACAGGGGGATGAGAAGGAAAAATTTATTAGTATGAATAAATATTCCATATAAGTGTATCATTTTTAATGGTATTATATATTTCCAAAAAATCCATTTATATATTGATTAGAAGATTTTAAAGATGATGAAAAGAATATTAGGGTATTATCAATAAATAAAAAATTATATAAATCAAATATATCATTCATCAGTACATTTAAAACATATTTAATGAAATAGGTTGAAATTTCATATCGAAATATAAAAATGAAAAATGTATTCATGAATGAGAGGAGGTTGATGCTTTTCATTTTTTAATGAAATATTTCTTATTACAATAGTTATTAAGGAATAGATCACTAGTGATAATACTAGTGATTCAATATATGATAAAAAATAGAAACATTGTTCACTTATAAGTGAAAACTACTGGTATATTTTTCAAATATCTAAATTTATGATATTGATAATAAAGAAATAATAAAAATTAATCATCAATAAAAAATATTTCCTTCTAGAAGGAAACTATTTATGATGATAAATACAGTGGGTAAAATATTGATGTTTCATAATAAATTGAATAATTCTAAAATTTATTTTATATTATGTATAAATAAATTGATAATTATTGTCAATTTTTAAAAAAAATATTATAGGCTAAAATGTAAATGAAAAAATTATAATTCAATATTCAGAATACCTTGGAAGAAGATTTTTAAGGATTAAAAGTTAAATTTATGGAATGTTTTAAAGATTTAATAAATGATTTTTTTTATTTATTTCAATAAATATAATTTTGAAATTAAGAATAAATTCTTGGTAATTTTTATATAAATGATTAATTATTGTAAAAATTTTTGAGAGGCTAATTTTACTTCACAATGAAAGAATAAATGATAGTGTCAACTTTTTAACATGAAGAAAATTTCAAAATAAATCCATTATATTATGGATATTTAAAATATTAAATAGTAATTAAAAACATGGAATACAGGTAATTTTTACTAATGTATTGTTCTTTTATGTTATTAGATTTTATATAACTCTTTTGAGAAGGAGTTGACACACTCATTGAATAATAGTGTATAATATATTAGAATATTATTACCTAAATCATGATAATATGTTCTTACAATTTAATTATTATTGTAGAAGATGCAAATAACTTGTTAATATTTTTGAATAATGTCTCACTATTCCACTTTTTTTATAATTCAAGAGCAAAAATAGTTAAAATACATAGAAGATAAAATTCAGAGTTATATCGATGCACTAGTTTGTTTTCACCCATAAAATGAAAAAATATATTTATTTAATCAGGATAGAGGATGTTATTCCTAAATATCATGAGATATAAATCTCTTGAAGAATTTCACTAATTGTATGGATATATTTTTGATATTTTTATTAACGTGTTGGTTTGAATCAATAGAGTTAGATCAATTTGGATTAAATAATGATATGTTTAAATATATAACCATGTTATATTTTTAATGACTAAAACAAAGATAATTTTGTTTTTAATAGCCCTATGATGAAGAAAATGAAGTTTGATTTTGGAAATATGTACTCCAAATGTGGTGGTGGAAATTTAAATGTTTGTTTATATGAGAAAATAAAAACAATTGATAACTAGTTTTATATTAGTGATGTCAAAAAATCATGCTACAAAATTTAAGTGGATGTAAATAAATTATCTAACTAATAGAATGATCATCATTGTTAATGGAACATGGGAATTATTACACGATACAGAAATATTCTTGATGATCTTATACTTATAAGAGAGGGAAATTATATGTTATATAAATGAGAAATATGAGGTTTTGTATAATATAATAATGTGTATATTCATACATCTAAACAATTACAGAGCTTTTATTAAGTTATTTAAAATCCCATCATGATGAAATATACAAATAGATATATATAATTTGTTTATTTTATTGTAAATTTTATATTTCTCACCTAAATAGTGTGAATGGAGTATAATTTATAGTTTATGATGTTGTCATATAATTTTAGAAACACCACTATGAGGGAGTTAGGTTTCTCCTTGAATATGATACAAATAAAGAATGGTTATTAATATACAAGAAGAATATTTGAATCGTATTTTGAGATATTAGTATTTGTAATTATATAAGCACACCATACACCTGATAACATAATAATTCACAATTATTTAGACAATGATTTTCATGGAGATGGATTCAAATATTTTGATTGATCATCATGCTTCTTATTTATATTACAGAACCGATATTACTATATTGGTAAATATTACTAATACTTTTATATATCAACTAAATTCGAATATATTACCTTTTGGGAAGTAATATTTATAGTTTTTAGAAATTTATAACATAGTAGATATTGGAAACTACTGTATTATCAGCGTGAAGGGTGGAAACCATTAGATGTTCGAGTGTGTAAGAGTTGATATTATCTTCCATCATTATCCCTTAAAACTGAATATGATATCACTACTATAATAAAAATACATGATTGAACATGGATAGTAATTTGGTAATGATTTTTGAAAATTTAATAAATGAAATCACTCATCATGAATCATGTTTATTATGGAATATAAATAAACATTGTTTATTAGAATAATGACAGATTTTTTGATGATAATAGAAATATAGATGAATTGTTGATTGATGATATTGATTCAACTATTTCCTATTATGGCTGCTAATTTTTTAAACAAATTTAATGGTTATAATAAAGGTGTATGTTTTATATATTTTCATAGGATAAGGAAATATTGTATAGTTTATGAAAACATTGATAGCTGGAACAATTATGTAGTTTTTTCCACAGTTTAAACTAGGTGATGTGAATGTTTCATGAAAGAATCACATGTTAATTAATTATTAAAATGAAAATATATATTTTTTTAAGATGAATGATTTATTAGAATTAAAATAATTTATAATATATAATAGTATCATCAATATGAGGTTTTTTCATGAATTTAAGTTATATGAAAGAAAATGTTAAAATAAATATTTTAAGCCATTTGTTCATACTGTACATATTTATTGAAGGAATTGATTTAGATGATACCTTCACACCAGCTTCTAATATATAGATTTTTTTGAAAAAAAATCAATTTCATAATAGATGGGATATGTTATCATATAAATATTATGCTTTTTATCCTTTGAAAATGTAATTACTGATGATGAATTATACATCGAGTAACTAAACAATTAATTTCTTAGTGATAAATAAAAATAGTGTAACGTCCAGGCCTTAAAAAATAAGTATTATAGTTTTATTGAACTACAATTCAGATATGATTATCTTCTAAATTTATATTTTTAAGGGATTATTACTATATATTTCAATGTAAACCCATACAATTCAAATGGAAACTTCTATAGAGTATCAATTTTTACACCAAAGGAAACACTTTTAAAATGAAATATGTTTTTATTTCATGACTTATTATAAAAACATTCATCATGAAACATTCAATAAATATAACTATAAGATCCCATGCTCCATGGAGGTTTTTCTTTAGGTAATGTTTTTTATACCATTGTTTGTTCATGTAATGATTACCAGACATATGAGGGGGTTTGGCAGTGTTAAGGGAGTTTCGGACATGAATCGTGCATCCGAACTGTGCTAGCAAAGAGGATGGATGCATTGATAAGAAAACCATGAAAGGGGGAGATAAAAACTATGAAGATATCCCATAAAACCAAGTTACCTCCACCCTTATTCAATAGTTCGTGGCACACAGTAAGTGCACATTTTTGCAAACCAAGCGACCAAACCATGTTCCCTATTAAAAAGTGTGAAATTAAGAAACTTACCCCTTGGGATATTTTGTTCCTTAGCGAATTGCTTATCAATTTTTCAATCTATCAACCCTAGTGACAATTTAATCTCTCCCAATATTTTGTGAGATCATTATCCTTCAACTAGAGTCCATTTTGAGTGATGATGGTACCAGATTGAACCTTCAGGTAATTCTATCGCTCCCTTCTTTTATTTTCAGGATTAAGGAATTTAGATTCATTCTTCTTTTTATGAGGACCTAAAACCTTCTTTTCAATTGGATCATAGATTTTAAATTAAATGGGTTCTTAAATTTGTATCTAAGGCTATGGTTTAGGGTTTATTCATCATCGGATTTGAGTTAAGTGGTCTATAAGTTATAAGCCATGGTTTTTTAATAGATTTGTGCATGTGTGGTTGTGTTCATGGTTTTGTATTGGTGTGAATTTGGTTTCATTGTTAGGGTTTGGTATAATTATTGAATAAATGATGATGTAAACCCCACATGATCCTTATGGGATGCCTTGAGGATTATTTTAGCAATTTAGGATCACAAATCAGATGTTCCCACACTCCTAAAAATAAGGTGAGCCAATGTTAAACATAAAATTTATAAATATAGAAATAGATACCATAATAATAGTGTTGAAATGTTATTTAAATTTTTAATGGAATTAAAATTGGATATCTCTAGTTATTTTTAATGAAATAAGGTATCTTTTGGCATAATGTGAATAAGGAGTTAAATGGATTAGTGTGATTGAGTCAAATAGATTATGAAATCGTAATGGAAATAATTATGGGAATTAACGAATAAAAAATGGATAAATTTTGAATGGTTTAACACATGGGTGTTTATGAATAAGATAAATGAAAAAATGGACAGGAATTTTTAAATATTATAATTGGGTTAATATTGGAAAATTATGGAATATGTGAAATTGGATAATATATGGACTGTGTTGAATATTCTAAAGTGGTTAAGGAGTGGAATTGGAAATGTATTAAATATTTAATTCAATGGTAACGGTAAATATGTTAATAATTATAATTAATAGGGGTTATTTATGAGTTAAATGAAATTTTAAATTAGATTGTTATTTGTTTTAATTATGTATGGGTTATAATATGCTATATTCAGTAAATGTATAAATAGGCATGTTCATATGGATTGGTTGTTATGGGGTACTTTACATGAGTTCCAACACCCATGGGTCAGGATAAAATTAGATTCTAAACCCCACCCAATAATTCATGGGTTTGGGAAGTGTAACAAGGCTCTGTACCTATAACAGCTGCATTGGACTAGACTACCTGGACCGAGGTTCCACGGTAAGTGTGTTGTGAATGTGTATTAAATTGTTATTCCTGGAGATATGGGAAACTTGATATATACCCTTTTGTTTAGTAATTTATTTGGAATAGGTCATTGGGTAAATAATTTAAATGTCTAACCCATGGAACATCTAATATAAATGAATTAAGTGATGATGATGGAATAAATGATAATCATGGAACTAATAATGTAAATTGAAAATATAGACCTTGTTATCTAGTGATAGATGAGTTTTATTGTTTAATTTTTTATTTATTTTGATCATTAATACACTATATATTTAGACTATATACATTATAGGCACTATTGGTGGTGGCCTGATGAGTTTACTCAAACCAAGATCATGCCACTGTTGGGTACGTGAGCAAGTTTTCTGGTTGTAGGTCAGGAAAAAGGAAAGGGTGCATGGTTGAGGATCCTGACTTGGTGTGATGACTTGTTTTTGGATTCAACTATTGGAATTTATTTTGGGTTTTCCCTTCACTTTTAGCATTCTTTTCATGATATGACATGTTTATTAATTGGTTTTGTTTTTTACACAGTTTTGAAACTAGTTGAAATGAATGTTTTTTTTATTTATTATTTCATTTAATTAATATATTATCTGATGTAGATTACTCAGGTAACAGTGGTATAGTCTTCCAATGTGACATATCATCCCTTTCCACTAGTAGGCAACATCTTCCACATGGGGAGGTGAGATTATGGTCATGTGGTGACCAAATCGGATCACCGATTTAGTGGATTACAGGTTGGGGACACTAAAAAGTGGTATTAGAGCAGTTCTTTTATATGGAATTATTATTTGGGATATTAGAAAAGAGTATATAATGTGTTTGACCATTAAAATGATCCATTTAATTATACTAGTTGACCCATATATGATGGAAAACCTATGTTATCCAGGCCGGGATTGTAGTTCATAATGATTTTTGTTAAAGGTCAATGATTTTTCACAATTGGGTGATTCACTTGTTGTGTGATATTGCTATTCTATGATGTTTTTCTCAGAGCCAGAATCTCATAAATTTGTGTTTTCATAAATAATTATAGGAACCTATAGATATAGGTGGCATGCATCAAATAGGCACACAATGGATGATTGTGTGAACCTGAAGGGTTTGAATCATTTTAAATTAATGAAAATATGAAGATAATGTAATCTAATAAGGAATAAACAAATGGGTAAAAGTTATATTGTTAAATAAGGTTTTAGGAATGTGATTACTAATGGATAAGTAACATTTGAACTATTATCATTTTATTCAGATGATGGAATGATGCCTAGGGTGGGTAGTTCCAAGTATGCTTCATCTATCCATAGAGTTTTAGTTGAAACACCTCCAAAATTTTCCAAAGAGGGAGGACCTGAGGCTATATAATTCTAGATAGAGTCCACCTAGTGGATTTTGGATTACTTGTTGTCTCATTTAGAGAAGACATTCAAGTTGGTGTCGTATATTTTTTTGGAATCAGTGAAGCAATGGTGTCATATATTGGTTCAGATCCAACATGAAGATTGTATGTTCTCAAAGGACATCCAGGAAATGTTTCTATAAAACTTATATCCGGAGACATAGTGATTGGAGTAGAATGTAGGGTTCAAAATGTTCAACCATGGAACGATGTTAGTAATGTATTATGAAGTCCATTTTATGGACTTCAGACACTCCATTCTGGAATTGGTTATTGATGAGGGTATGATGAAAATATGCATACAAGATGGGTTCAGACATGAGATTATATCTCAAGTAAGCATCGTCTATTTGAAGTGGCTAAAGAAGTGGTGGATCATGCCCTTATTTTATAAGGGAACATAATGGAGGATTTGGGAAGTGGTATTCTGGATCTACTTCCCCGAACTACTGGAGTGAATTATGAGCCTTGGAAGAGTGGTTTTAGAAACACTCTTCATGGTGAAAGTGCATAGAGTGTTCTGAACAATGGACCATCTTCTCAAAGTGGTGACAAGATGTTTTTATATAATTCAGGAAATCCATGGAACATTCCTAGTATGTTCCCCCAACCACTATTTTAGTGCCAAAAAAGTAGTGGGATAGGAACTTTTTGGAGTTTATGTTGGAACCCTCGACAACTAGTCATGGGTGGAGTGTTGAGGGAATCTTTGAGTGGAGTCAAGGTATAGGTCACCCATTATCCAGATGGAATTTAGAGTTTTACTTGTTTTAGCAGTCGTGGTGGTGGACATGGTTCTCCATGGATTGAAAATCCATACTAGAAGGGTAGTGATGAAATAATGACTCAGACTAGGGCCTAGGGAATATGGGCTGGTCATCATCATGTAGTTTAGTCGAAACTTGGTGGAGGGGAGGCTTGGCCATAAATAGTTCGAGGTACTATCCTTGTTTCTTCCACACTCTCTAGTTCTTTATTTGAAATAGGTGTCTTACATTAAATTATTTCTGCTTAGTTTTTTTGTTGGTTTTAGAGGTGGAATGTATCTATGGAATTATATTAATTGATTCACCATTAGGGGTGTGATAATAAAATATTAGTTTGTGTAAGGGGTGTATGCTTGAGGTTGGTGGGTACAATTTTTTATGGGACTTGTTCATTCATGAGATGTTAGGTTTTGATATATGTTTTGGTATGGACATTCTAGTGTTATATCATGACCACATTGACTATTAATGTCGTTGACTAACATTAAACTCTCTTGAAGGTGATGCATATATCCCTCTTGGTGAATGGGATGTTTTGGGAGGTCATGCAAGACCAATTTGTTGTCAATTAGGTGAACCCACAACCCATGTGGCTTGAAATATTCTTTTTAATGGGGAAGTAAATAAGATTTTATTTCTTATTACGGTGGGTCTATTCTAGGGTGTGTTCCCTGGGGATATCTCGGGGATTCCACCTGATATAGATGTTGAGTTCATGATAGAGTTTCATCTAATAGTATAACAAGTTTCCATTCCACCAAATAGAAGGGAAACAGTAGAAATCAAGGACCATAAATCCCAATTTTGTGAACTATAGAATAAGGGGTACATTCAACCTAGTATGTCACCTTAGGGATGTCTGTTGTTTTTTGCAATGATATGTAATGTGATGTTTCAGTTATGTGTTGATTATAGAAATCTCAATCAAATGATGATTAAGAATTGATACCCTCTTCTTTGAAATAGTGTTTTTTACTAGGTGAGATGTTCTTTAGTGTTCTTCATGATTGATTTGATGTTGGGATATCATCAGTTGAAGGGGATGCCTTCTAATATACCACATACTTCCATTAGATGTAGGTATATATTGTATGAGTTTTTTATACCTTCTGAGTTGACCAAAGCACCATCAGTGTCCATGACCTTAAAAACAAATAAATTTTCACCCATATCTATAATGTTTCTTAGTTTTGTTTGTTGATAAGATTTTTGTGTACTCTATAACTCATAACAATCATTCCAATCAAATTGACATAACCATGAGTATACTAAAAGGTAATTATATATATTCCAATCTTCCCATATTCTATTTAAGGATCAATAATGTTCATTTGATTAGTAAAATTATCTAAGCGGAAGGCATCGTAGTGGATCCATAGAAGGTGCATTCAATTTTTTCCTAGATGTATCCCAAGAATGTTTTTGAGGTCTGATGTTTTAAGTATTGGACTAAATTTAATAAAGGCTCATTAAAGTATTTTCTAATTTAGTAGCATGACATTATTTTTTTACCATTATGGGTATCATACTTGAGTTGTCTGGGGATTGTTAGAATTCCTTCAAGATTTGATCCAGTGATTGAGAACTATAATGATTCTGACCATACCGGATCTAGGTAATAATTACATCTTGTATTTTGATGAATTTGTTGTTGGTTTGGGATAAGTGTTGATGCATTATGATCGATTGCTGGTGTATTGGTAATGGAATATGAGGTCTCAGGAATGGAATTACCCTTATCATGGTCTCGAGTTTGTTTTTTGTAGTTCATGACATAAAATGTTTTATTCCATACTTGTTGGGAGAATTGTTTATGGTGTATACCGATCTTAAAATCATGAATTACATTTTCTCTTAGCGTGATTAGAATCTTCATCAGTAAAATGGGTTGAATATTTTTAATATAATGACATAGAGTTTTTTTACACATTAAAAATGGTAAATAGTGTTGTATATTCATTGATTCAAAAGACTCTAAATCATTTTTTTCCATTAATCAAGTTCAGTGTGGATTAAAATGGAAATGTTTGCCGAGATGAATCTAGAGGTACAAGATAGGCCTAGGAAGATGAACCCTACCTCATTGGTGTTTGAGTACTCACCAATGAGAATGATTAATGAGATATAGTGAAAATATCAGGAATTCATTTCTTTGAAAGTATATTCTAAAGGTGGGTATTCGCCATTTTGTTGGACCGTTGGAGAAGTTGGGGTCATTCATGTTCATGTTTAGGTGGTTTTACCAATTTTTATGTGACAAAAATTGATGGGTGAATTTCCTGAATCAATGCGGTGTCTTTATAATCATTTGATCTAAATGTTCTAGTACCTTTGTAGTATGTATTGGTGCCTTGGGATAAAGAACGAGGTTAATGGTTTTGTTCTGTGATGTTGTACCTGTAAAATTTTGAAGGCTGAGTATTAATGACTGTGTGGTTTTTTTATACATTTATCATTACGGAATAGAAATGGGATGAAATGATGATGGATTTTTTTAGTTCATTCAAGGATGCCTCAGAAAAATGACACAATCTGAGTGGTTGTGGATCAGTTAACTAAAGTTTATCATTTCTTTCTCATTTTGGGAGACTTTCACCATGAATCGGTTGGATAATTTTACATTTTTAGGACAGTGTTGCATTATATGGTGTTGCATACTATTTTTCTAGATCATTATATGAATTTAAATTTGTATTTAGATAATTTTATACATATAGAACTATGAACCCTGGTTTTTTTAGTACATCTTTCCACCCATGGAGGTATGGGTAGTCAGAACATTCCAATCTAGTGCTAGAAGACATGTTAAGGGAGTTTGTCCTAGATTTTGGTGGATCGTAGGAAAAACAATGTTCACCTATTTATTTTTTTACAATAATATATTATAGTAAAAGATTCCTATTTCACCATGTGAGTAACTCTATCGTTGACTATGTAGATCATTTTTACTTGGATGGAGGTTGGATAATCATAATCTTTTGGATCGAGAGTCATATAAGAGACTTCAAAATCAGTTCAGTTGTTTTGAAAATGTATTGAAATATCTCTGAGAAATAAAATGTTCTATTCAGACAAGAATAATTATCCTATTGAGTTGAGGTTTTTTGGCCTTTTATTTCTTCTGGTTTCACCTAGGTTGGGTCATCGTTGAATTTCAAAACAGGGAAAGTTAGATTCATGTTATGTGGGATTGTTATGATTGTGGAAAGAATCAGACTGATGGAATTCCAATTGGATCTTCTATAGTAGTATAGTGGAAATCATCATTTTTTTCATGTGTATAAACTTCTAATATATCACCTTGATCCATATCATGTGATTTATTTTCAAGAGGTTGAGCTTTTGTTCGATGTGTCATTTGATGGAAATATGGTTTGTTTTGTAAATCATATAGAGAAAAGTTCACAATGAAAGACCATACCTTTGAATTAATTTATTTAATATTATGGTAATGTTCAAGAATAAACTTGGGAGATGACTTCATATATGTGGGATTAGTGTCCCAATCACTTTTCTTATGATACTCAGTGATTCCTGGGATGAGCAGCATGATGGAGAACTATTATATGGTGGGGAGGTTTTATTATCCTGGAATTTAATGAAGAATGTATTTTTTTTACTTTTAGTATATTAACCTTAATTTGGGTGAATATAATTTTTACCAGATGTGTGAGGAGGTTTAGAGGTGTTCTAGGGGTTTGGGAGAATAAATAAAAGGGGATTGTATGCATCCAGTGCATATTTCATGGTTCATGCATGGTTATAGATAACTATGCACCCAAACTATACTAGCGAAGAGGAGGGGTGAATGGTTAAGAAACCCATTAAATGGAGAGATCCAAACCATTAAGACATGGATATAATCCTTCTCTATGTTTGGTTAATTGTTTTAAAACTATACACATCTCCCTGAAAAGCCATGCAATCTCCCTATTAAAAAGTATGACATTTCAAAACTCCCCCTTGGGATTTTAAGTTACTTACCAAATTTATTACTAATTTATCCTCATATAAACCCTATTTATGAACCAATATCTCCCAACCATCCAAGGGATCATTATCCTTCAATTTGAGGCCATTTGAAACGTCGTTCATTTTGGATTGATGCCCTTGGTTAGTCTGATGATCCTATTGATTATATTTTCTGGATTATGGCTTGTAGATTAGTTATTTTTCATTTAAATCCCAAGAACATTTTTTATCATTAATTGGGGATTCATGGAGTGATTAAATCTGGATTTATGTCTATTTTTAATGTTTCAATAATCATTAGATTCTAGGTGGGTGGTCTATGTGTTATATACTCTAGTGTTGTTATAGATTTCTGCATGTATGGTTGTTTTCATGGTTTTTTATTATTGTGAATTTTGTTCTTTCATTAGGGTAGGTAATTGTTTTTAAATGATGAATTAAAACCTTAATGATCCTTGTGGGTTGTGTTGAGGTTGATTACAGTGATTTAGGGTCACACATGGGGTGCAAAAACATTCTTGAATAGAGAGCATGGTATTTTTAGTCATGAAATTGACTCATACTGAAATAGATCCCATAAAAAAGTGTTACATGTTGTCTAAATTTTAAATGACACCAATATATTTTTGTTATAATTAATGGTAATTTCATTAGGTATTGTTTGACATAATGTTTATATGGAGTTAAATGTGTAAGTGTTATTGAGTGAAATGGATTATGAAACTAAAAGGATACAATTAAGTGAATTAAGGCATAATAATTTTTTAATGTGTAAATTGGATAATGCATGGGTAGTGATGAATTTCATAAATGGGATAATGTATGTGAATATATATGTATTCTAAATTGGTTAATGTTCGGAAATTGAGGAATATGTGAAATGGTATAACATGTGGAATGTTTCTATTATTCTAAATGGGTTAATCCATAGAAAGGTAAATTAGTTAAATAGGGTTATGTAGGTAAACGGTAAGTATGTTAATGAGTTAAGGAATAAGGGTGATTTGTGTGGTAAATGAAATGTGAAATGTGATTGTTATTTGGTGTGATTATATATGGGTTATGACATAGTACTATTGGAAAATTGATAAATAATATTATGCATATGGCTTAGTTGTTGTGATTTATTGGTCTTGAGTTTCTATGCCCATGGGTCAAGTTAGATTAAGGAAATTGACCCCATCACATAATTCATGGGTTAGGGAAGAATACGGAGTCTTTATACCTCAAATGGATACACTTGATGAGAATAACTAGACAAAGGCTCTAAGGTATGTTTGAAATAAATATTTATGAAATTTTTATCCATAAAGAGATATTGAAATTGATTTATTAAATTACACATAGTAATTTATTTTTCTTATACCATTGTGTAAATAATTTAAATTCATAACCCATGGAAAATGTAATAGGAATGAATTATTTGATGATGATTTACTAATTGATAAACATGGAACTAATGATGTGAATTGTTAAACTAAACCTTGTTATCTAATGGCACCTGAGTTTTCTTTTTTACCTTGTCATTTTTTTAGTCCTCACATGAACTATCTATTTAGACAGGATATTTTTTACATGCCATTGGTGGTGGCCTAATATGTTGTTCTTCCCCCTGATTGGGTCGTCATTGGGTACTTGAGAAGATTTCATGGTTGGAGGACAAGATAAAGGAAGAGGATATATCTTATTGAGTTGATTTGGACATAGGATGTTCACGGTTGAGGATCTGAACATGGTATTATGGCTCGTTTTGGGGGTGAAACTATTGGCCCTTATTTGGTTTTTTCTTTTACATTTGGAACTTATATAATGACATGAAATATTTCCTATTTGGTGATAGTGTGTACCCTGGTTAGGAAATAGTTGATATGCGTGATTTTTATTTTGGATTATAATTTATTTTTCTTCATGTGTTATCTAATATGGAATACTCTAGAAAATGGGGTATAATATTCCCATGTGACATATCATGCCTTCATCGCTAGTTGGAAACCTCTGGCATACGGGGTAGTGTGCTTGAGGTCCTATGGAGACTCAATTTGAATAACCAGTTTAATGGATTCTACTTCGAGGATGTTAAATTTGAAATGTGTAAGCCATGTTAAAAACATTTTAAAACATGGTATGAGATAAAACACTAAAATTGGGATATAAAAAGAATGGAAACTACTAATTTTATAAAAAAATGATAAATCGTATAACATTTTCCATTACCATCAATGTAATTTAAGAGTATGAAATAAATAATTTTCACATGAGAATAAAACAAAAAAAATTCTCAAATAATATCATTAAAACACCAATAAAGTAATTTAAACACATTTTGGTAATATAGAGAATTAGTTAAATATAACCCTTTCAAATATCTTTCAATTTGAATAACCATATATCCAACATCTGATTAATATATAATGGGATTTCCCAATGTTATATATGAAAAACCATGTTATGTTTTAACAATATTATTAGATGTTATCTGTTCCAACCATGTTTAGTTGTAATGATATTTCATGGTACTATCTATGCCACCTCATGATATGTTGTAATGGGATTTCCTAGTGCTACTTGGGCCACCCAATGTTCAGTTGTAATATGCATACTTGATGCTACATAGGCGACCCCATGTATAAGCTATATCAGGCTCAAAAGTTTCATATGAATCTTAAGAAATATATGATTTGTAAAACACTTTCATAATAAGACTATTTATAAAACTCTTTTAATCCCATATGAAATAAAAATTTCATATAAAAATGCCATTTTCATTTAAAACCGCATTTTTAATACCAAAAATTCATTAAAGGTTATATGAATCATCATTAAGGAAAATATGTAATCCTATAGTAGAATATAGAAATTAAATAATAATAACAATAGTAGAAAAGGGGGAGTGGAAGTCCAATTCAAGTGGGTTCATGAAAATATGGCTCAATGGTACATGATTGAGACAAAGTTTGTTACCTTGACTCTGAAAAATCACATCCAATCTTTATATTCATCTTCTTTGGAAAAACCTATTTTCATAACACCATAATATCACTATGGATGGTGTTATTCCTAAAATAATAACACTTGAATATTGGAAGGGAATATATGAAAGTATTTGGGAAGATATTTGATGTATAAAAAATGTTTTAATGTGTGAGTAATTGAGAATAATTTGTTCCCTTTTATAAGAGAGAGGATGGTTATTCTTTGGATTTCTCAAAATATTAAATTAATAAAAATTTATTTTATGTAAACATGTCTCCAATATGATTTATTTTTAATATATTTTGATAATGGGTATAAATACCATGAAAAATAAAATTTTTATAAGTTTTCACTATTTGTAATCCTATTAATTTTTTTAATCCTTATTTAACATCTCTTAGGATGAGAACACTTGTTTTTACTCATTTAAAGTTAATATAGTTAATTTAAAATGTCAAATAATCATAAATGGATCATTACTGTCATTTTAAACCATATTAATAATATTATCAAAATTTTATATTTTCATTAATATTATATAATTTTTTAAAATATTATTTATTTTGGAATATCATCAATGTAATTTTGGACACTATTTATTATAAGATTTTCCTAAAATATCATAACAATAAGATAAATTCAAACCTATTCCCCTAAAATGTAACTAAAATATCAATGTCACCAATAAAATTTTTAGGTGACATCTATTATCTCAAATTAAATTTATTTTAATACTTTTAATATCATTTAATTCATATTTTCATTAATTAATAAATTAATATACCATCATTGTATATTACTATAAAGTAAATATTCATTTCATAAAAATTAAAAATAAATTTATGTGATGAATATAAACATTATAAATATATTTATACTATTTATAGTCTAATATAACATTGCAATAACCCTATATTAAAAATATTATAGTTATTAAAACGTAAAAAATGACAAAATTCAGTATTCATTAAAATAAAATACAACAAAGGGGTTGATGTCATTAATGTGGCTGCAAGAGTTTATAAAATCATCACAGCGATGATATTATTTTAAAATATCTCATCTAATAAAATTATGAGAAGTTTTATAGTAATATTATAATAATTATAATACTATTTTTACAATTAATTATGTCATTTACAATCACTAATTGTAATAAAAAAAATAACTAACAGTTATAATAATTTTTAAAAATTAAAAGGTATGTATTTACTACATTTGGACCTCATAATTCTAGATATGGTATATTTTTTCCAATATATGATTAAACAATTGGTTGAAGAAAATTTAAAATTAATCTCGATGAAAAAATGATAAAACAAATTTTTTGTGTTAAAACATTAAAAATATTAATTTTTTATATATTCTAGAAAAAGGTGAAATTTATTAAAAGGAAAATAAATGGTTTAATTAATATAAAATTAATCTAATTATACATTAAAAACAATAAAATATAAAACATAACTATATCAATATTTTAGAATAAAATGTGGTTCACAATTAAAATTCACCACTTTTCGTTATTGTTTAAAACATATAAACTATAAGAAAAATACCAAAAAGTAAACCAATTAAAATTTAATATTATAATTTAATATAAAAATTTTATTTTTTCCAGAAAATTTTTTTATAAGGGTCAATGACTATATTAAAAACAATTGTAATATCGAAAGGTGGAAAAATGTTTTTTAAATACAATTATTTTTTGTTAAACTAGATTTATTATAATACCATGTATAGGTATAAAATAGAATTCATGTGAAAAAATATAATGAATAATATATATATAGGTATATATATGTCATTAATATAATCCAAATTGTGTTTTATTATATTTTATATTTATAAAACACTCTTTTCAATATTTATATATTTTTCCAAAAAAAAATGTTTCCTTTTATTTTAGTTGAATGTTTTATTTTCCTTTATAATTAACTGGTCAATAAATAATTCATTAGATATAAATTTATGGACCATGTTATCATATTTCAGTTAATAATGCTTGTACCATCCATTGTAACACTTAGGTTGTAATATTATCATTTAAATTAAAATATCCAGTTTCTCGTTAAAGCTCGAAGTGGCATATCAAGTACACTAACGAAAAAATTCAACCCTTTTTAAATCATTGGATGTATTATTATCCCCCCATTCAATAATTTATATTCTCACATTTTTAACTTAGACTTAGTAACCATGGTTCGACTATTCAAAATATATTTATTGAAATCCAATATCGTAAAAAGTATCAATAAAACATCATCTTTAAAAAATGAAATTAAATCACAAAGTTCATATGAGATAACACATTCTAGGGGTCCATGTAGTTAAATATATACATTAATATAAACCCAACTATCATGTTCTGATTTTTTTTTATAATGAACATATTCTAAACAATTTTAACAACCTCAATACTATAAATCATTGTTGTGCTAAATGAACATCAATTTCCTCGTAAGATAGTTATACAGATAAAATTTTTATTTTAGGATTATTATCCTTATATTAATGAATTATTTTACTAAATTGACAAATAACATAAGGAAATATAATAACTAGACATTTATAGTTTCATGCTTTAATCAATTTCCACCATAAAATTATTTTTTCTAAAAATGATGAGTATTTAAGATGATTGTTTAATGCTTGAAGAATTATAATCAAGTTTTACATATCCAAAAATAAACAAAAGAATAACTATATACTCCCCCTATCGTGAAACATTAACAAATTGAAAAATGACTAGGATAAGGTAAAATAATTATCCAAAAATTATAAACCTTTATATGAAGAAAAACTACTTTTATCTCAAATATTAAACATTAAAACACTAATTTCAACATATATTGTTTAATAACTAACTATCATTTACATTCCTCAAAAATATTCTAGACTATGATCTAATCCCAAAAATGATTTTATCACATAATATTTAAAAATAACTTGTATTTTTATCTCCAAACAACATCAATCACACATAATTTATCATTCCAAAAATGTAATTTCATAAATCACATAATCTCCATGTATGATATCATTTTCCATAAATAATATTAATAACCATAGAAAAATCTTTTCTATTAGAAAATAATTTAACCCGTATTTCTCTAATAAAATCCCAAAATAGTCTTTCATAACATAGTCAAATAAAGTTCCAAAAATAGAAAACATCTTCTGAAATAACATTAATCACTTAATCAATGAATAATTATTAAATCCCAAAGTTATTTATTCAACAAAACATAATACCCCAAAATCACCTTATTATTAATCCATCAAATCATTTGACTAAAAAATACATACTAACCAGGATATCATGCAGTCCATTAGCAGGGGATGCAATTTTTTCACTCTTTTGTGGGGGTTCAATTTCAAGGATCATGTCCAACCTGATAGGTTATCACCGATCCTATGGGTTTTCCTTTTTTTAAAATGATATAACCTTTATAACATTCCCAAACTATGATTAAATCCCTTAAAATAAAAATAACATGTGTTTACCTCAATGTTTATCTCATACCCTTTGTTTTTCTACCAATAATTTCAATAAAACAAAATTTCCAAAAAAAATAATTTATACAAAACAATACCATTTAACAACATAAAATTTCATAACATAAAGCGTAAAAATTGGTTTATAATACATTAAACAAATGAGAATATATAAACTTTTTAACTCATGATGGTATCCCTAACACATAATATTACATCACTTGAAGACATCCTAATATCCAATGTTTTATAAACCAGCCTTTGATACTAACTACAAGGACCCTACCTTAAACATTACATATTCTATGGTTTTTAAAAAATAATTCTCATTCTATTATCTTTTCCATTTATATTGTTTTGATTATTTGGAAAATATCATACAAATTAACCCCATATATTACATGTGGAATCTTCTATACAGTATCCATTTTTTCACCAATGGAAACTATTTTAATATAAAAAATTATTTCATTTCATGAATCATCTAAAAAACATGTATCATGAAATATTATTTGACATTACCAACATTTAATCAATATAGAAATATTTTTAAAACATTTGATGAACATAGAAATCTCACTATGGTATTTATATAAAAATGGATTACATTATTTCTGAAAAAATATGAAAACTATTATAACATTTACGGTTACCTTCAACGTTTATTGTGAATATGAAACAAAACATTTTCACATGAAAAAAACACACATTTTCCTTGTGTATAATAATTACATACCATATAAATAATATAAAACTTCTTTAAGGGAATAAGAACATCATTTCAATAAAACCCTTTCAAAAAACATTATATATATGTATTCTCATATGGAAGGCATCCAATGAAGATTTTTTGGGATTATTAGGAGCTATCTATTCCAACATAATTATTCTATTATAGGATTACGTGGCGCTATTTGAGCCACCCAATGTTAAGCTATAATGGTAATACCTAGAGAAATCTGGGCCACCCCATGTTACGCTGTAATGGGATTTCCCAACACTATCTCGGTCACCCTATCTAAAAATGTTACACACTTACCTAGATCTGTCTAGGCCACCCAATTTATAATCTATATAAGGCTCTTCTAGTTCATAATATAATCAGGTACCATATCATTAAAAAATCACATTCATTATAAATTTTTTTGAAAAACTCATTGTAGCCCATATTAAAAGCACATTCAAATAAAAATTCCATTTTCTTTTAGAAACAAATTTTCTATTATAAACTCCCAATCCTATAATGGAATAGGGTTTTACATTAAATAAAATAAGTAATATTTAAAAATAATTTATAAATTAAATAATTCTCACATTGACGGAAAAACTTTTTTCTCCATGTATGATAAGAATATAACATTATTTTTATCATTTGTCAAAATGTTCCATATAAAACTTGTAATAATATTCCTTCTGAAACCCTATCAATGGAGTAAACAATAAATATAAAATGTGAATTAATATCCTTTTATATAAATAAAAATAAAAATTTAAAATAAATAACAATAATATTTACATAGAAAAAAATATTTTGAAACTAAAATATTAAACATTAAAAGTGTCTCATAGCACATTAAACATTAAAATCATAATATCCTTGAATGAATAACATTTTACAAATAATTAAATAACATGACAATAAATAAATTCAAAATATTATGTGTAAATAGTAATTTATATACACCTCAAAAAAGAATGTTGGCCTATGAAAATATTCCTCAATTAAATATGATTGAGAAGAAGTCCATTCCCTTGAGTCTGACTCGTCTTATATTATCTTTATACTCATTTTCTTCAGAAAAACCCCTTTTCTTAACATCTTTTGACAAATAAGAATGGTTGTATGTAAAAAATAACATATATTAAATATTGGTGAGATTATAATAAGTTATTTTGGTAGATATTGGCCCAAATGTTTTTAAAAGTGACGAACAGAGTGGAACATGTGCAATTTTATAAGGGAGGGGTACTCTAAATATTTCTCAAAATATATAATTAATATAAATTAATTATATAACTAAAATAGCTCCAAAATAAGTTTATTATAAATATAGAATGATTACAGGCTGAAATAACATCATATAATTAAAATTAGATATGTATAGACTATTTTTTATTCTTTATCCTTTTTAAGCATTATTTAACCTCTTTAACACTTATAATGAAAACATTTGTTTTCCCCTTTTAAGGATAGAATATGTATTATAAAATTAAAATTTAAAAATAAATGGATCAATGATGAATTATTCAACTGTATCCAATCATTTGGAATAATTTTAGATTTTAAGGAATTTTGTATCATTTAATAAAATACTATTTATATTAAAATATCATTTCAATCAATCATGACATTATTAATTACATGAAAATACAAAAATATTATAGGAAAAAATTAAATTCAAAAAAAAAATCCTCCAAAACATCACTATCATTTAAAACACATTTATCAAATTTGTTGACGATATACATTATCTCAATTTGGATTTATTAAAAAAAATTATATCAATTATTTGATATCTTCATTATTTAAATAACTACAGTCTCGTCATTTTATATTCTATAAGAGTAATTATTTCTTTCCTAGAAATTGAAAATATATTTTATAGATGATGATAAATATTTATTCTTTCTATATATAATTTATAGTCATTTATTTCTTCTAAATAACCCTATAATAAGAAAATTTTATTTATTATAACATAAATATGTCATCATTGATGTTTCATTAAAATAATATACTATAGAGAGTGTCAAGTCATCCAAGTTGATCAAAGAGGTCATTAATTAATCACAAGGATGGTTTTGTTTAATAATAACCGATCTAATTAAATTTGAACAACTGTTAGGATAATTTTACAATATTAATATAATTAAATTTACCCTTAATTAAATAATTTACCCTAAAATATGATAATTAAAAAATTACTTAATTTACTATTAATTTTGTCAAAAAATTAAAGGGACCAATTTAATAATTTTTTAAACTGTAATTCCAAACAAAAAATCCATTTTTAATAATTAAAAACAGATAATTGGTGAAAATTAATTTAAAACATTTATTATTGAATGAACGATATAATGGAAGATAGATATGTTTTTTTATTCAAATTCAATGTTGAATTTTTTCTAAGGACTTAAATTGGATTAACATATATTTAGTTGATCTTATTGTAATAAAAAAAATTATATATTTTAACACTATAAATTATTTATACCAAAGGTTTATTTTTAATTAAAATTCTATATTTTCTACTTTTAATGAAAACAATAAACTTATAAGGAAATTAACAAAAACTCACCCAAAATAGATTTTGATATTCTGTTTTCAATGAATAATTTTATTGTTTCAAATATAATTTATTGATTTTTCAAGAAATTTATTTAAAACAACTATTCCATAAAAAGGGGATAATACTTCTTATTAGAAAAATTCAATTTTTTAGTGAAAAAAGGATTTATTAATATATCATATCTAAAAAACATATGATGAATTTTAATCTATATGTTGAGTATTATATAAATATACACACACACCTATATATATATATATTTCATTAATATAATCCCAAAAGTATTATTTTTATATTGTATTGGAATAAAAAATCATCTGTACATTTAATTAGCTATCCATAACAAATTTCTTTTTATTTTAAACGAGAACGTTATTCTAATTTTTAATTTATTTGGTCACTAAATAATTCATTATATATACATATCTAAACCATATTTTCATAATTTTTTGAAATCATTTTCATACCCACCATTATAAAGTCTAGTTTATAATATTATCATTTAAACTATAATAGTTGGTTGTTAGTTTAAGCTCGATGTGGTATATCATGTACACTAACATACATATAAATTACTTATTTAAAAAATTATATATTTCATATATTCTAAAAGATTAAAAACTATATATTTCAAGGAAATCATTATATATATATTACTCTATGTTATAAACATTCATGTTGTTCGTGATGTTCAAACATGGATTATCGCAAAAAAATCGCCAATATAATGTTAAATTTGTTTCATATTTGGAAATTTTTACTACTGATGATATTAAACTTAAATGAAATTCTTAATTTGTGATCATTTATTTTTCATTATTAACGACATTGATGTTTTTGTTTTTTTATTTTTACAAATTTTGAAATTATTCATTAAAAAATTCCCAGGTGGAATATCATATCATTCAATCAAAATAGATAGACACATAGGATATTCTAATTAGGTAATTAAAATGAGGTTCTATATGTAATGTATACCTAATTTCAATGCAAACCACGATTTGGTTTCATGAAAATGGATATAGCATTTCATTATGATAAATCATGATTATATATAGTATTTCTTTTAAAGGTTCTCTTAAACAACATATGTTGGGTATTTATTTTTTGGATAATGTTGGGTAGATTGATTGATCAGAAATAACTTTATTTGAACCATGAGTACCGAAGAAGAAAAGTATGTTTTTAAAAATCTTAAAAATAATTACTGAGGTGGATAAATAGTCAAATTGTAGTAATTGTGGATGTGATGTATTCATTATTTATGGAATTTTTAAAATAAATTTTCAATAAACTCCATAATTATTATATTTTAGTATTCTATGTCATAACATAATGACATAAAATATAATATTATGATGGAGTTGCTAAAAAATGAGTCCTCAAGATATAAATTTTTCTACTAAGGAAATGATAACAAATATTTTGAGTAATTATCTATAAAAGGATTAATTTAATGGATTAATGTTATTTATTTGAATTCAACCTCATTACACATAATTCTATGATATAGTGAATTATTCTTCAATATCACATATTCATTGGATATTAATTTTCAATATGTTTAAAATAACTTATAAAGCCTATTTAGTTTTATCCCAAAATTTATTTACTATGTGGTAATATAATATGATAAACTGAAGATTTATTTCAATCCAACTGTGTGAGATATCAATTACTCGGTGGGAATATATATAACTATTGATTTCTATGGATGTGTTTCTATTTTTGAAGGAGTCTCATAGTTTTTTAATAATTTTATGTATTTATTAATAATATATACAAAAAATGTTAATAAATTTGTGGAATGAAAAATCATTATATAAATTAGTAATGATAAAAATTATACTTTAAGGTAGTTTAATGGATAACAAATCATTATTGAAAAAAATTATTTTTTCTTATAAATATTTCCAGAATGTATAATTATAATTATTGAATAATGAATCATTACTATCTAATCATGTGTCTAAAGTTTAATGTATTTTTAATTTGTGATAAGAAATTCTAATGGGATATTATTGAGACTATGTGGTATTTTATTACATGTAGAAATATAAAGTTTTTTTGTCCATAGGTAAATTTTTGTGGTGTAGGGGTCATTCACTAAAGAAATTTATTGATGATTATTAAATTTAGTTATAGATTACTACATGCAATAATAAGTTATATGATAATGATTTGGTTTTGATTTGGGTTATAATTTATTGAAAAATAATAAATTATATTCAATCTAAAATATAATATATATCATAATTTGACATAAAGAATCCCAAAAATTATTTTTTTGTTTATATGATGTTTGTATTAATTTTGAAGATTTAAAATGGTATTTAGATTTTTGAAAAATCAATCCAGTAATTTGGAAAAGGTAATGAATATAAATTTTTTTTCATCATTCATATTTTCTTTACTATGTGTTATGAAATATTTTCGTATAAATAATATATTCCAAATAATTATAAAGGTATATAGTAGTTTGATCCATAAATATATTTTTCTATAGATAAGAAATTTTATATGATATATTGATAAAAAAAATTATAACTTTTTTTATATAATTTTAAGAATAATGATATTTTTAGTTTTCCCTATAATTGGAAAATAGAAACTGTCCTTATAATGTATTATTTTTGAAGTATACTGATTTTTTCTATAATAATTAGAGTTTTTATTATAATTGATTGTATTGTTACATTGTAAAAAATTGAGTTAAATGGGAATTAAAAAATAGTTGATGATAAAGAATATAAAATAGTTTTAATTCATCTTGTATGACTCAAATGGGATAATATCTAATGGAATAAGTCTCTTAAAAATTAAATGTTGATAAAAAATTGGGACCATCCAAGGGAAAATTGTTAAATGAGAATAAGTTTAGAAGTTTTTTAGGGTGTTTATATATTGTAATATTGAATTTAAAGAAGATTATTGTTGTAAGGGCTTCAGAATATGACTACTGCTTCTATTAATATATAATGATTGTCTTTATTTAATGAAGATGTATAATATATAGAAAATTATAGATGAGAGTTTTCTATAGTGAATATAATAGAGTAATTTCAAAAAAATTACATATAATAGGATATAAAATAAAAAATAAATCAATGAAGCATTACACTAGTGGAACACATTAATTTTTTATAAATTTACTCAAAAAATATTTTTAGGGAATAAAATTTCATATATAGGGAGGGTTTTTTGAATGATAGGTTCTATTATAAAACAACCCATTATATCATATATATTGACTATCACATATCTTCTGATCATGGGGTTTACTGGAATATGTTGAGGATATAGCTACTAATTTTCAGAGGAAAAAATATAGAAAATACATTTATACGTATAGTGTATTCTTCTTTGTGTGATAATAATCTAGTATTTTATTATAATAATTTTTTATGGATTATTAAAATGAAACATAAAAGGGGAAAATAACACATTGATTCCAATCATCTAAGTAAAAACATCACATTCCATTTTTGGAATTCTCATTATCATGAACAACATGATTCATCAAAGTCATCCTATATTGATTGATGTCTTATTAAACATGTTATTACATGATTTCTTAAATAAATATCAATTAATAGAAAAAATTAATATAAGTTCCCTACTGTCTTTGGAAGAATATATATGTAAAACAAGATCATGAAAAAAAAAGAATCTTTATATTATTATATATAAAGTGATGCTAAATTCCATTAACATACTCAAAATACATGGATTAAGGAATGCATAGACCAATATAGTGATAAAAATTCACTTTTATGTAATAAACTTGAAAAGCAATCATAATGTGTGATTCAAAGGTGTAACATTATATAATAAAAGAGTATGATAATTATTAATCACATAAGATCATAACATAATGAACACAGTATAAAAATATAATAGATACATATGAAATATGGTATTCATGGAATAATTTACATAGTAATATGTAAATTCTAATTTACTAGATAATATTACTTGGTGGGAAAATTATCATCTTGGATTTGGTTTACTACCTAATCTCATAAAAATATTCTAATTAGAAGAAATAATTATCCATTACATTGGAGAACTATTTTTCTTCACAAATCCAAATATGTTAATGATTATGTTTTCCATAATAGGAATTCAATAAAAATTCATAAACATAAGAATTACCATTACAATGAAATTATTTTTACAATCATTCACAATTTCAAAATCAAAATAGAGTTCTTAAATATATAATTTGAGAAGTGATCATAAGAAATATATTACCTGTAAAAGAATCTATGAGAAGTATTTGTCTGTATTTGAATGAAATATATAAATAATTTATAACATTTTAATGAGAACAAATAGATATAGATAGAATGTTACATAGAGAATGGTCATAAATCGAAGAAAAATGTTTTTTAGAAAGATCCCTTACCTCGGGCCCGACTCATGACATTCATTCCTAATAATCCTATAAAATAAAAATATATTAATTATATAAGTGTTTTAGAACCTTTTTAATGTTAACTGAAATTTCTATCATATTTTTCCCATCTCATATTCAATTACATAATCTATAACTTCACATATGGTGTTTTAAGGATTTTTTTATCATATACACAAAACTGATTCAATAGAATGACTAAGGTCGATGAATTATATATTAAATAATCTCTATACTAATAATAATATACGAGTTATAATATTAATACATCAATTATAATTAAAAAATCAACTATGAAATATGTTTATGAATTATAACTTACATTACAATCAGGGACACGGTAGGTTGATTGCATGCTTGAGTAATGTTTCCATTCCTCAATGATCGTTATGGAAGGAATGTAAGTATTATATTATCAATACATAAGTATTATTATATCATGAATATTATATCAATATTTTATATAAACATTTAGTTACAATCCAAGTGATTCATAATGAAATATTAATCATATCGTTTCCTAAAGTTGGAAATTCACATGTACAGACCAACGATGTTATAATAATTTAATTAATTATAAAAATTATTATATAACATTTATTAATATTAAATAATGATTAATATATCATTAATATAATATATATTTAATAATTCATCACTATATCCATCGATGAGAGGTGGTGATGGAATACGAACGGTATCAGTTCCTAAGGTGGTAGCCACAATACAGACAAATGATGGTTTTATTTCCCATTTAATATATGGGAAGATAGATATAGATTATTAAATTGGCATAATGAAATATTATTATATAGAACATAAATGTTTATTATTTAATAAATTTTAATGTATATTTGAATGATATGATAAAATAAATAAAATAAAAATTCAAGCTCTGCACCAGACTACCTTCTTTTTGTTTATACCTAAATCCATCCTATGAGGGTTTTCGAAGCAAAACAGAGATGGTAGTACATGAGTAGGAATTTAAGAACTTTTTTGGGGAGATATTGGTCAAAAAATATATTTTTATATGTGGATAGAATAAGATTGTGTGTGTACTTTTTTATATTAGGATAATATAAAAATGAGATTTTTGGAAATAATAATATATAAAAAATGTCTAATTCAAACACAATTTCCCCAAAAGGGTCCAATATATAATAATATATGTTAATGTTTTTTAAATATAGTAATAAAATAGAAAACATAATTTTTTAAGTACATTTTAACCCCTCTCTATTTAGTTTAACTAATGATAAACTAGTTTTATCCTTAATATTTTAATATATATTTTACTATTTTTAATATTTATTGTGAAGAAATTAATTATGTTTTATTAAATAATAATATTTATAATTATATTAATTATTTAACCCATATTTTTTAATTTATTTTTTATAATTATCATTACATTATTAAAAATTAGACCTGAAAGATGTGTTGAAAATTGGTTTTCCCAAAAAATATTTTTTTCAACCAAATAAACGTACTCTTACCCAAAAAACATTTTTAGATGATTGAAATGAAATTATTTAGATTATATATGTCTAAAAATTATAATTTTACATTTAAGGAAAATTCAATGCATAAATTGGCATTTAAATTACAATACTTAATTCAAATAAAATTACTATTTTGTAACTTTTTTTATTTTTAAATACTCACTTAAAAATAAATCATTTTAGATGAATAAAAAATATAAACCAGTTATAAAATTGATATGATAATTTAGAAAAAAAATATACTTTTAATTTAACTAGTTTTTACTAATATTTTAGAAATTAATTATTTTATTTTATCATAATAAAATAAAAATCATTTTTATGAATCATTTATTTGGAAAAAAGTGTCATTAATGAACAATTGGGTCATTAATTACAAATAATTTATAAATACATACTTATTGAAATGGAACATAAAATACATTTAATAATTTTATTAATAATATATAGAACTTATAATTTCAAGACTATGTTATAATAGTTATATTTATATAATAACAATTTATAGTTAATTTACGAAATATGATATTTTTTTATATGCTATAAAATATATTTTTATTTTAACAATATTAGGTTGTTATATAATAGTGTGAAAATAGGTAATTTTTCTTATAATTCATCGATTCATCTAATTCAATGGTTTCCTCTTTGAATTTATCATTCTTCGATTGTACTTTCTCTAAGTTAGTTGCCTTATTGTATATAAATTCTTCTCTATAGTCCATGATCTGTAAAATATACTCCTCCTACGAAATATCATTTTTTTATCTGTACCACCACCGACGTATGTACATGTGATGTATATGGTATCCACTTGTATAAGAGTAATACAAGTAGTATGTCTTTTACATGGGAAATTGTTGGGGGAATGATAGTTGACAAACCACAACATTGATGTAATCAAAAATTTTCAACAGCATTGATGTATGTATAGATTAAAACACCCTTCATCCCAAATCTCATTACTCACATAAATTAATTTTTTTTAAATACACTATACCCTTCCATAAAATCCATGTCTCGTCAATGATTGTCACCTTAGGACTTTTGTTGACACTACGTGGCCCCAAATTGTTTGAGACATTGTTATGGTTAAGTGAGAGAAATTAGTGAATGTGAAATAAAATATCGTATTATTTTGTTCCCATCCTCGTTTAATTTCCATTGAGCATTCTATAAACTTTTCTAATAATGCCTGAATATTCTACTTATATTTTTAATCATTTTAGGGATGATATGTCATAATGACTTTTAACTCTGTATTTATAGAGTGATGGAAACTCTTCGAGAACATGGATGTAAATATCTTATCATGGTCAAATGAATTCGATAGTGGTGTTTCATTTATTCCCACCACAACTATTATGTTTATCATTTTTCAATGATTGAGTGAAAATTACTTTCAAATTTAAATTATTTGATCACTTTTTAAAAGATAATCCACCTCAACCATATGAAATTATTTAATCCTAATATCTCAGGAAGATCGGTGATAAATTTCATGGTGCTTTTTTGAATTTCAATGAATATATTTGAAATTAATGAACAATACCCTTAGAATTATTCTTTTAGTCGTTTCTTTTTAAATATAACATAATGATCGATGTACATTTCTTGATATACTTAGTTTTATATTCCTATAAATAGTTATCTCAATGATCTAACACATCGTTATGATCCATTAAAAGATGGAAAAAGATGATATATTTTCCTCATTCAAATTTAAATATTTTATATTGAATTTAATGGTACACATAGTCAAAAACTAAATATTAAAACTTCTTCATCAATTCAGAAATATGGTAATTTCTCTTTTTATATATCTTCCACCGGATTTTAAATATTCGCATGATATCTTTCAAAATCATTTATCATTATAAAAACAGATTATTGGTAAATAGTTTGATAATCTAATAATGATGAAAATTAACTTAATAATCCAACATACATACATTAAAAATTTATTATTGTTATATCCTTATCAACTGTAATCATTGATAAATTTTTTTAATCCTTTAAACATATTGAATTTATAAATTTGTTTTCATTTTGTAAATGGTAAATGATTGAGTGGTCATAGTCCATGATAATCTCTATCAATATTCACCAGTTAATATTAATCCCAGTATAAGTTCATATTTAATTTTGGTGCTTATGATATTTTTATATTTCTCAATTCTACACAAAGAGATAAAATCTCATCGTTTTCAACAAAATGATATCTATAACAACTCCAAATCATGTGTTAGTTTTTTATGCTCATGAATATTCAGCAACATTTTTTCATCGGCTGTGAATTTTTAATTTTTCATTATTACACATCCCAAAAGTTTTTGTAAATCCTATATACCATGAAATAATACCCACTTGAGGTAAGTGAGAGAAATATTTTACTGTATTCCCTTATTCCCCTAATTAATTTTCTCGTCACATTCATTGGACTAGATAATTTTTACACCCTTCTAGGACCTAATGGATTTCTATTTATAAAATCATGGTAATTTTCATTAAAATAATTGTTAATATCAAGATTTTCTGAGGAAACTATAAATATATATTATAGATGGTTTCCTTGACCACACATCACATTCCTTTTTCTTAGAAAAGTCTATATATATATAAAAATTTTATGGTCATAACATACCCCATCGTTGATATTCACTTTATATAGAAATCATTTTTATTATACATTACCTACCAGTTATACTTTCACAAATACATTAGTAGAATATTATAATTAACCTCCTGAACCTCATTGGTTTTTTATTATATCATATAATCATCAATAAAGGATTAAAAATTTTATCCAAGGATATATATAAGGATTATATTCATTACTTACAACAAAATTTCTTATGAATTAGTGAGTATGAAGCAAATAATTTTGATCTCATAGTGCCTATAACTTATTTGGAAGTACATTTTGGGAATATATTCCTTCATCACTCTTAATGGGTGATATCCTGACCCAACACATGCTAGGGATCGAGCAGAAAAGGCCACAAGCCCACCTTCACTAGTCAGGTGGTGGAGAAAAGCGCTAATGTCATAACTAACTCAGAGAGGACTTTTTTAAAGAACCTATAAACACACAAAAAATACCAACCCAGTGCAAAATTGTGTAGGGAGAAATTAAAATATTTAACATTATTATAATGGGAGAAAAACATGTATGCTAATCTATATGGTAAAAATTTATGGTAGTGTAAAATGATAATTAAAGGGGAAAATACATTCTGAACCAAAAATATCTCACAACCTAAAAAAATTGAAATCGAGTAAACAACCTTCTGATCCGAGATCATGTATCCCAACCTATGACCACCATACATGTATCAACAACCAAGAATACCTAAGCTCCTATGATTTAATAGTCTACCTATATGTCATCTGTAAAATACATTACATGTTTGGTCTAAGCCCAGGTAGAGGTGAGTATATATATACCGAGTGGAACACCCTGAAGGGTGTGGGTGAAGGGGGAACAGTAAGAGATGCATATAAGGAGAAAAGTAGTATATAAAACAAGGTAAAATGAAAGAGTACAACTTAACCCCAAAAAGATTCTGAAATTATGCTCATCTAATAAGAACAGGATAAAAATTATGAGTATATAAACTTCTCATTGAGACTCAGCAACCTCTAGTCGGAGAGTATACTTACACAACCATTAGAAAATAAAAATGAAAACCACATTGAATACCTCACACATATTCACCTTTATTAGAAGGATGGTATCCAAAATTAATGGATGAATACATAAGATGGAATATATATATATATATATGATCAGTCATAGAATCTCAAATAATAGACTACGGAGATCCTTATCTCATATCTCAGCCCAAGAAGAAGAGACACCAATAGTTCTAAATTAATTATATCATTGATTACCTAAATCTCATGTGTTTTACCTAGAACACAAGTCTAAGGGACTCGATCACCACACCATATTAGTATCCTATTGTGGTGTAACTTACACTACCACTCAGTTTTGGGTCACATCACTAAACATGTCTTGGTAGGGAAAGTGACCATCTTTCATGGGAGTCCAATTATACATCAAACCATATCTTGTAATTATGTTGTATAGTTGAGGGGATAAAAATATAGGTAAGGATTCCATGTGTTGGTATTATATGAAGGTATTTTTATAATAGTCACTAAGGAACCTCATTTCCCGGCCTCGCTGGAGTTTAACACTTGGGAAAGTCATTTGGGAAGTTTATGACCCTGCCTAGTAAGAGGTTAAACTCCGAAAGAGGCCATTAGGGAATGAAACATCCTAGTCCTTCAAGAGGGTATTCCCAAAAAGAATTCATTGGGTTAATCAACTTTAAATCTCAGCCATAGGGTAAGTACAGAACAATCATCAAGAATTTACATTAATCTTCTCTGTTGGTGGGTAAGCTTGGAACGTCGTAGAACTCCACTACCCAGCCCTACTAGAGGGTAACATGGTAAGATAATTAAGTAATTCCACATTACATACCTAAAATATTGTATGAAAAAAATCAAGGAACTATAATTCCTAAACTTAATGGAATGTAACTCGATAAGATTATCCGGGAAAGCCACTAGCAAACAGTATTAAAGGGAAGGCATAAAATGCTATAGCAATTCTACACAATCGCTACTATCATCGGGTGTCACCTAAGAACTTTACAACCCCATAAATTTTAAAATATCATCTCAAAATAAAATTTTGATTGGACTATCACATTCTACCTTAAAAACACTCGATATAGGCTACTCATAGGCCCAAATATGAGTTCAAACTAAGGAGATACGTTCATTATAATTGTCCTTAATGGAGCTCAAGGGGTACATGGCTTATTAGGGGACCCACAAGGCATGTGGTCCCTCATTTCCTCCCTAGAAAAAACAAAGATTCATCCCATGTAGTAGAACTACTGTGAAGTTGGACTATACATTTTTTCCTAACTAATTGGGACTAGTGATGTGTCATGTGGTAATGTGCTTTTACTCAGACATTGTTTCTGTATACTCTAGTACATTATGTGTGGATTTACATGTGATGTTTCTCATGTACTCAAGATGTGTCTATATACTTCTACATGAACCCCTACCTGTGTCATCTGTCACATGGTTTGTCCTACCGGGGACGGGATAAATATCATGTAAAGGGAATTACATGTCTTATCTTACTTATGATTTCCAAAACACTAGAAATGCCACTAAGGGGTCCTATATGACATGTTGTTCACCATGCATTCTGAGCATAGTTGGGAATTTTCAGAATGGCTGGCTCGAGATCTATTTAGCTTATCTTCCCATTTCATCATATTTCTCTATATGTCTTGCCTCTAAACCACTCAGTAGATTCGGATCATGTCACAGTTTACCATTTTCTGACCACTATTGGATAGAATCCAATACCAAATAATGTTGTGCATTCTTGAATTCTACCACATGTCCATAATATTCATTGGTTGATCCTTTTCAATCCTGTCATCAATAATATCACCAAAAACTCACAAGCCTTCCAAATAAAACGTTGTTTCATCAATCCTTTTTCGATTCACATATTCTTCATGTATTTGGGGGTCCGATCAAACATTGTACCTCCTAGAAAAGTCAAGCTAGTACTAAGAGGATCCAACCAATAAAGAACATAAAGAAAATAGGGGAAAAGAAACAAACAAAAAGTTTTATGTATCCAGGCCATGAATTTTTTCCTAGTCGTTCATGAACTGGGATACCATGTTTAGAAAACAATAGGAAAAAAAATTAATTCCTATACTAGGGAACATTAAAAGGTTGAAAAGAGAGAAAATAGATAAGAAACAATATATTTGCTCAATAATTTAACCAAAAGGGAATAAAATGATAAATTGAAGGGTCTAGCATTAGTTTTGAATCGATTACTAGTGATGAACATGTTTATGAAATTATTGGGAGGATATGACATGTTCGTTACATCTTGTTGTGATTCAATCTGACATTTTATCATTGTTCAATCTCGATTCGCCAAATGGTGGAGTGTGGAGCTCTCACTAATGAATTACCAATATAGTGTGGCTAACCATGGGAAATTTAAATATATTATTTAGCATCAATTTTCAGTAAAATGAAATATTTAATTAAAAAAATAATTAAATAAATCTCCATAATGTACCTCTAATGAGTGAGGGGTTCGAACATCCCCTAACAACACATTTTATGTGTTACCTATGGTATGTACCACATTCCAGACCCATCCACGGTCTTAGATATCAGATATGATCAACTGTTTAATAGTTATCATGTCTTCAATATGAAGAATCTTGTGCCCATATTTGATATTTTTAATAGATTATTTCCCGGAACACTAGGGCTTGGAATTTCATGTTATCTTAGCTCCTAGATCTGTAAATATATTTCAATATATTTCAAAGACCTACAAGCTAAAATAAGTACTCTACATCAATCTCTCCTTAAAAATTTTCATCTCTGAAAAGAAAAATAGTGGAAAAAACATGATATAGTAAGCTTCCACATGGTTCTCCCACTCCTAGGAACTCTACTATACATTTTAGTGCTACTGCAGCATGAAAACGAAAGTGATGGTCCATCCACATAAGGTCATCTCCTTCCTATCCTCGGTCACCATCGGGTGCTCTACAAAGGTGGGTACATCCTCGATTTCACACCTTCCCTGGTTGATGATGTGGTTAGGGTCTTGTAGGTAAATCCTTAGCTATGAAACATGGAATATGTCATGCACGTACTCCAAATGTGGGGGTAGGGTGAGGTGTTAAGAAACATATCAAACCTATTGCATGACCTATAATTTCGCAATGAACCTATGGGATAGTTTTTCTCCCCAAATAATCATCTGTCATCCTCATCGTGGGGAGACATACAAGAAAATTTGGTGACCCTATCCAGATTCCAAGGTGATACTAGAGCAGTTTTCAATGGATTTATATAACCTCTAGGATGTCATCAAGCCATATCATATAACCAGAATATTCTCTATTGTTTCTGGAACCATCATTGGTCCCACAAGATATGTATCACCAATATATTTCTACTATAAGGGTTACTTATAGGGTCACCCGTACAGGGCTTCATAACTAGTCCTGCCAATTGTATAGTGGTAGTCATTTCTGCTCAAAAACCCTACCAATTCCAATTTCTCATCCCCGCTCTGTCCAATGTCCTACATTCAACCCCCCAACATTTCCTCTTGCACATTGATAGTGATCTCGGTCTACACATCGTTCTAGGGTGAAAGGTTGTGCTCATCTAAATATTGTCCCCCAATTCCTCATTCTGGACTCTCTATTATCATTAAGTAAACCATACGTCATGATCAGAGTTAATCATAGATGGTACCCCATGAAGGAGAATGATTTCATTTACATATTACTACCTCAGACTCTCCACCAAAATATGATCCATGATGGTAAGGAGGTTTTCCAATGTCATGTGTCATTTAACTATAACCATGATGGACTCATGGACCTTCACTATGTATGGAAGACCTATGACGATTTCAATGTATATGTAATCCTGTTTCCACTACGGTATATCAAGAGGCTATAACAAGCATGTCAAAACATGGTTCTCAACCTTAACATACTAACGGGTGAGGCACTGAGAGCAGAACTCAACTACACTCTATCTCATGTTTGACAACCAAAAATACTACTAAAGGTATATATACTCTTCACCACAGTGGGTTGTACAGCTAGGTGAAAATTGTGGAAGCCCCACATCGCCTCCTCACACAAGGGGGCAGCACACACTGTTCACCCCTAGAGAATAATTTCATGATTCCAACCTTCATAATACCCATCTAGTCAATCTCATGTGGATATCTTTTCATTTAATACCTGTCATTTAATGTATTCTATATTGGTCACCCTCACATGCTCAATTAGTGTAGTATTCAAAATCATTTACTAAGAAAAGGTGTACACTCGTGCTCCACAAGGGTCGGGTACATGGAAGATAACTACTCTAAAGCTTCTTGCACTACGAGATACTAGGAATACCTACTATGGGAATATACTAAAATGTTTCCCTGACAAATATATTATAGACTATCTCAAATTCTTAGTCTGGGAGGAATTCAAACCAATATCACTTCTTCGGGTTTAGGTCTCTCTTAGTGAATATGTACCTGAGACTCTGGTGGTCTGAGTAAACCAAAAGTCTCACTACCATCAGATAGTGCATCCACATTCTTTTGGAAAACACTACCACTTCCAACTCTTAGTGATGAGTTGAATTATTATTCTCATGGGGTTTCAAATTCATAGACCCTTATTTGATTACTGGATCTTACTACATTAACATGAAACCATTCCGATCTCCTGAGGTGTCATAATACCCTACAAACTCCACACCTTCCTCTGGTAGACTCAAAACTAGATCACTCATCAGCCTCTACCTCAACTCCTCAAAGATTATCTATCACTGCTCAGACCATGTAAAAATTTTACCTTTTCACATCAGGGAGGTCAATGGGTCTATGATTCTAGATAAATATACTAAAAACCACATGTACTACCACTCAAAACCAAGAAATATCCATTCCACTGAAACGTTATTAGGTGTCTCCCATTCAAGAACTTCCTTGATCGTTTCTGGATACATGGATAAACCTTGTTCATAAATGACAATCCATAGAATGTGAACTTATTGTAACCAGTACTGAAACATTGAGATATTTCCAAGTATCAAGTGATTTTGAAACAAATCATAAAAAATCATAATTTTCTCTTCATGTTTACCCTCTATTATAGAGAAGACAAGTATGTCATCGATGATGAAAAAAAATTGTTCGAAGTATGGTTGGAAGCCCTAGTTCAGAAAAGCCATAAATAGAAGGGGATAATTTTTAAAAATAATGGACATCATAAGGAACAAATAGTGTACATAGATTCATCCCCATTTCAATATTAGCATCACGATCCCTCAACTAGTTATAGTTGGACTTGATATCGATCTTCGAGAACCATCTCGTGCCTCACAACTGGTCAAACTGGTAATCAATCTTGAGAATGGGGTATTTATAATTCAATATTTCCTAGTTTAGGGGAAGAAAATCAATTCATTTCTACAATATCACATATTCCTTTTTCATAACATGATTTGGAGCTACCCAAGGGAAAATAATGGGTCAAATTAAACATTTCTCATGTAGGTCCTCTAATTACAACTGTAGCTCCAATAGCTCAATATGTTCAATCTGATATTCCAAAAAAAAGATATCAGGGTTCTACTATGCTGAATGTCAATGAATAAATCCATCTCATTCATTAGAGGTATTCCCCAAACGTCCTTATGGAATATTCCTATATAATCCTCTATATGTGAAGGAACCCATATTCTTAAAGTGCATGCTTTGAAAAGGGCTACATTCACCAATTGATTGGTGATAGGTCACAACCTCCTACTTGTAGAATCCACCATTACTACTATTAGATCTATCTCTCAATAAAAAATATAATCTCATCCCATCATGGTATAGGAATCTAACATAGAAATGGTGAAAATCAATTTTTCCCAGATCTATGGTTATCAAATCAATAACAAAGATTAAACTGTAGGGTTCCACTATCACCACCAAATGTTACCATGTAAACCTCTCTCCACCCTGAGATATCTCCCAATTCTAGTAGATGAAAGATATCAAAGACTCATTCCTTGTAGAAACCTTATGATAGAGATTTTTTATTACCACGTCAACTGGGAGATCCACTTATCACACTAGGAGTATCGAGATAAAATAATGGATTGAGATTGTTTCAAATTGTTCTTAATTAAGATTATAATAAACATAGTTCATACATAGAATCATCCCATATGCTTCTGGATTAGATACATCCAAAGAATACAGTTGTATATGAACCTACTACAAGATTCCTAATCCTGACATGGGCCACTAGGTTGTGGTGGTCAAAGGATCTCATAGAGTCTTCCACCACCAGTAGCTCCTCCTACTCCTTTGAATGTTTTTCCTACCTAGGGACCATCACACTCACATCAAGGAGAACCCTGATCACAGTGTTACCTCTCCAATGGATTTGAATCATCTATTTGTATGTACTTCTCAATGTATATGGTCAGGATGTCATGTACCGTGTGACCTATCCTTCTTAATAATTTCACCATCCCTCCTTGGGCTTCACCTAGTGGTTTGTGCTTCCCCTTCACTTTTCAATCATGTCCTTAAGAATGTTCACCAAAGGCTATCTTACTCTAAGATCTCTACCCCATACTATCTATTGATGATGACTCTGCTCTAGGATGACCACTTCTAGATTTTACTATAATGAATCCCTCAAATTGAAATATATATGTCACCATTTTCCACTCTATAACCTCGACATAGGTGGGAATATACAAGGGCACAATGTTGGATTGAATATATCTCTAGATTACACGCTCATACGTCTATGTTTAGAAGTATCCATCATGGATCATGTCGAGAGAGTACAACGTATATCTTGTGAACCAATATGTGTACTCATCCACTATCATCCCTCCCTCTTAAAGCTCCAAAATCTCTATGATCTGGAGTGAGTGTAAGAAGGAGTAGTACTCCTCACAAAATGGGTGTTGGAATACATCCAATGAGAATACCAAATCATCATGCATATGTGTAACAAGTATCCACCAATGCCCATATGGTCCTTGGAAAAGGATGGCTTCCAAAATCACTACCTGATCCATCAGTGTATAAAAAACCATGAAGATATATACTGGAGACTCTATCCAATCCTATGTTGCATGGGTATCTGGAACACGATGTAAACTAAGTGGTCTCAGACGTCATAACTATTGTAGTTTAATAATCCTAAAAACATACTCATCCTTTTATTCTAGGAATATTTACTTCTCAATATGTAGAGGTGCTTCTACCTCCCCACCTGGAGGAAGGAGATCAAGGGATATACCATAAACTAGGTCATCAATGCTCATTGATTCATCATCATGAACCTAAGTTGGAATCCTGGATGAAAGATGTCATGTAGTCATCCTAAGGGGAATCAAATAGTATTTTCATTAGATGATCTTATATATATATTAACCAAAAGGGGAGTTGGATCAATATGGATTTCCAAATACTCAATCATATATGATATGTTTAACATTTACATCTAAAACAATTTTCATTGCATTCAATGATGACAAGAATGTGGTTAGGGTCCTAGTGAATGGATATGTCAGCCTCTCATACATTAACTAGACTCCAAGGTCTGAGAGATGCACTCAGGTCACTTTGAAATAGTTTCTCTAAACCCAACAAATCCTCTAAAGGGGAACAATATGAACAATGACCCAAGGAATTATATTGTTATGATAAAAAAAATTCATGACCCTACACATGCCAGGTCTCAAGAGAGAAATATCCTAATCCTTCTCCCATAAGACAGGGGGTGGAAAAAGTCGTAGAAGGAAGAACTAACACAAGGATGCCTTCTCTTAGGAACCTGTACACACTCACACAACCAACTCAAGGTAAACGTTTAGGGGGAGAAATTATAAGATAAAACACTAATAAAAATTAAACCATACATGAATGGCCCACTATATGGTGCAAAATTATGATAGTGTAAACTAAAATGTAATGGGAAAAAATACACTACCAACTAGAAGATGGTCCCAACCCTAAAAAACTAGAAATTATTAAATTTATGACAGATCCAATATCATGTGTCCCATTAAATTTCCACCATGCGTTGTCCAAGAACCCAATATACCTATGCTCCTTTGAAGTCATAGTCAACATCTCCACCATCTATAAAATACAAGATATGTGTGAGAAATCCCATTCCGGGGTAGGTATATAAATATCTTGTAGAATACCTTGAAGTGGTATGAATGGGGATAAGTAAGAGAAACAACTAAAGAGGAATGAAGTAGATAGAAAAGGGGAAAGTGAAATAGTATAGATCAACACAAAAAAAAATAGAGTGTAAGTAAACTCGTCCATGAAAAAGTGGATAAACATGTTGACTAGATGAACTATAATTGTTCCTTCACCACCTATTACCTGAGAGTATATTTATCCAACCACTAGAAGCTATATAAGGAAATCATGTGGTGTACCCCACATGTCTTCTCGTGTCCTAGAAAGAGGGAATCCAATACTATGGGATGAATCCAAAATAACCAATATATATATATATATATTTTCTTAGTCCATAAATCCCAAATGAGTGAGTAAGAGAATCTCCATTTTATATCACATCCTAAGAAGAAGAATGGCCACCAGGTCCAAAAGTAGCTCATTATCTCATGGGTCTGACCTAAATACACATGTTTAATGAAATCAATCACTACCATTGACACTGTTTTATTTGGTCATCACTGAATCACCCAAATGGGTTTGGTTTATGTCACAGAATCACCTATTAGTGGGGTATATATCCCTCTTTCTCATGAGTTTAAAAAGTACATCAAACTATGTCTCATCATTGTTCCTCCATGTTGAGGGCCTCGAACTCTTTGAATGGATCTCATATCCTGGTACTACAGGTGGGTACTACTCTACTAGTCACTGAGGGACTCCTCTAATTAGCCCCAATGTATGGTAACACACACTAATAACATTAAGAAGCTCCACTGCTCATACCAGGTTGAGTGTAACCCCAGAAAGAGGTCATTAGGGAACTCCACTACCTATTCCTACTAAAGGATATACTCAAAAGGAGATTGTTGGGTTACACCATTGATCGTGCAATGGTAAGCCCAGAATGATCATCGGGGAACTCCATTTCCCAGCCCTGCTAGAGGGTAAGCCCTGAACGTCAAGAAACTCCACTTCCAACTCTACTGGAGGGTAACTTGTTATGATCATTGGTGAATGCCACTGCTCATCCCTATGGGAGGGTAAGATCAAAATATTGGGGAACTCCACTTCCCAGCCTTACTGAACGGTAACTTCATAATATCATTGGGGAATGACACAATCCAACCCTTCTAGATTGTAAGATCATAACACTCTAGTGATTCTAAATGATAATTTCCATCATCAGGTATCTTGTTAGTTCATTCCAAACTATGAAATTTTCACATAAGATCTCAAAATCAACTTCGAAGGGAGATATCATGTTCTGTCGGGAAAAAACATAGGATAGACTACTCATGGGCCAAAATCTGAGTCTATATGAATGATATAAGTTCATTAATAATCTAAAATATGGAGCTCAAGGTATACATGGTGTGTGAGGGTATTCAAACAGCATGTTTTCCTCTTCTCATCATATTTATTTTCTTAACTGGCACACAACATCGTCCTATGTAGTAAAACGAACCATGTAGGTGGAATTCTCAATGTTATCTAACTAATCGGGAATGGGGTTGTGTTCTAGGGTTGTGTCAGTGTACTCAGACTTTGTGCCCATGTACTCTGGAACATGGAATGTGGCTTTACATGGTATGTCACTCGTGTACTCAAGTCGTTTCTTTGTATTTCTACAAGGAATCCCACCCTCATGGTTCATCACAAAATTTTTCCATCCAAGGAAGGGGTACATGACGTGTATGGGGGACTCCTTATTGGGTCTTTAATATTTCCAAAACCCTACTGATGTCACTAAGGGGTGATACACACTTTGTAGTTCATCATGTAAATGACATGTAGTTTGGTTTTTCGTAAAATTGTATACCCATGACCTATATGGTAGGTATTGTAGATTCTTCTTGATTAACACTAGATCTCACCTAAAAACTACCCAAGAAAGTCGGATCGGGTCTATCTCATCCATTCACAGCCCTCAGGTTGTGGGAAACTAGTTTCTGATCTAGTTTTGAATTCCTAAATTCTAGTGCACATCCCTAATCATTCGCAAATGATTCGTCATCATTCGTTAAATGAAATGACCTTCAAAAACTCCCCATCAATATAGGTTTAAAGGAATTTCATCGATCTATTGTCACTTTATTGATTCTCCAAAAATCCAAGGGTCCAACCAATCTGGGTACCTCCCATAAAATCATGTAAAAAACGCAGGGATCCAACCAGAAAATAACATTAAAAAATGGGGTGAAAGGAATTAAAAAGTTTTATGGAATGAGTAATGGTTTACTAGCCCAACGATTAAGAAAGGGGATCCTAAGGTTAGAGAAAAATTGATTAAAATGTAATTTATACACATGGGAACATTAAATGGCTATAAAATGGAATAGATCACTTTACAATGATTGATCATCTCAATAATTTAATAAAAATGGTGTAAAACAAAAAAATTAAGAGTCATTCTTCTATTTTCAATTGATTTTTGTGCAAGAACAAATTTGTGAAATGATTAGAGGATCTTTCATATTCACTTTTACCTGATCCAATCTGATCAGATGTTTCATTGTCATTCAATATCAATCTTCAAAACAGAGGTAGGGGAGCTCTGGTAGATGGATTACATAAATTTTGATGCTCACCCTAAAAAAAAAATTTCATTATATATTTATAAGAATCCTTTTTATGTCAAATTAATTATTTAATTAAATAAAAAATTATATAAATCCACTTAAAGAACCACCAATGAGAAAGGGGTCTAATCTTCCCACACCATATCATTTTATGTCATTCCTAGGATACGTTCCTTATTCTAAGCCCAACCATGGTCTAGGTTTTTTGATCCGATCATCCATTTAAGAGTTATCATGTTTTCTTTAAGATGTGTAACTTGAGTAATATAATAAATGTTTATCATTTATATTAAATAAATTATGGGAACACCGGGCCTCAAAATCACAGGTTGTCTCAGATCCTATCATTATAAACTTATTTAGAAAAATTTCAATATCTTATAAAGAGAAAATCATGTCCTTATAGGTGATATCTCTAATAATGGCCACCTAACAAGTGTGTTGTTCTCTATGTATTTGATTGAGTGGGATTTCTATATTATTTCGGGAGTATATGTTCTTTATCATGATTTTTTTGAGTGCAATGTAATCAATATAAGGGCATGTAGACCCATCATTCATCATAATGAATGTGACCACCACACACCCTAGTGAAGGGCTCATAAATATAAACTTGTTTTTCATATTCTCAAATAACAAATTTTTCAACTACTCTAACTCAATAGTGGTAATTATGTAAGGATTCATCTATATTTGATGAGATCCAGGTAAATGTTCAATTTTTAACTCTATATAGCTTTCAAGAGAATGATAATCATACTATTCCAGGAATACATCAGTACAATCAATCATAATGTTATTGTATTGAAACATGGTTCACCGCATATTTTTGATATTTTTTACAAGATATTATTTCCAATTAGAGAATAATATCCACACAAGAGATGATTTTTCCCAAGAATATTAATCTTACACCATACACTTATATCCAACCTAATGATGAATTATGATGTAAAGAGTGGTCTACCTCTTTCTACAATTAACGTCGTATTTATATTAGGACCCAAAAACCCTGTAAAATATTGAATTAAACTCTAATAATGGAATTAATATGATATTTTCATGAACTGTGGTCCAAAACCATTGAATGAAGAGAATTTATATACATTCAATGCAACAATTTATCCATTTTTTTCATAGAGATACCTCAACTAATCTGTTTTTTTTTGTTTCAGTATTTCTACTGAAATTGAAAAATGTGAAGGAATGTATATAACTATAATAAAATTTTACCTTTTATATTATGGAATTATTAACTACTATAATTATCTCTTCATATTTTTCCATCATCCACCATATTAGTAGTGTTAAAATATTCCGTTTATTTAATTATAGGTCATAGAAGATTTTGTTATTGACTTCCTCCTACAACAGTTTGAAATGAGAATTCACATATTTAATTAATGTGTCAGTTGAAATTTATTCATTATACCATAGGACGATGGTGGATAAAAACATTCTTTTCTATATTAAATTTTCTGGGACTCTTAATTTTTCTTCCAAATTGATTTTATGGATTATCCTATTTTCCAAATTTTAAACATATCATGATTTACTTAAACTAGTTTTTCGGATGATTTTTAATAGATATTTTAATTATTTGATTTTTAGTTTTATATACTCCTAAATAATTATATATTGATACACTAAAAGAAAATACAATTTGATGCTTCGTATCTTCAGTTCCATTATACAAATTACATTCAATGATATCCATCTCAGCATGGAGGGAACAATATACAATATCTTATATGACTTTTATGGCCCTAATCACTATATATTTTAGTAGAAATGGATATAACTAACGAACTAAATGTTCTTCCATAATTTCTGTTTTGATTACAAATATGGTGGTGTACCGTGAATTTCTTTTGAGTTTTATCTCATACACCGTGATTGATATATATTCCATTTATTATATCTATAGAACATCATATACTATTTAATGTGGATATTTCTGGGAAAATGATTATTAAATAATATTTTCTTCAATTCATCCCTTTTCATGGAATCAATTTCCTCTATGTACATCATGTTCTTGATCAACAACCACCGCCGATTAGCTTGCCTATAAATTTTAGAATTTAAAATTAACACTACTATATACTTTTATAATCATTAGAGTATAGATAATATATATGTGATTGATTTAATGATTTTTTCCATGATGAGGGGAACATAGTATATACTAATATAATGAGGCCTTTTTCTCAAAAGAAACCTGACTACTACATTATATATCTTATGATAATGTGGGAGTTCTATATAATGAAGGTTTTTATTTATGTCTTGAGCTTATTGATCCAATATTATCATAATGTTACCACACCCACTCCCATAAGGATATAAATATAATTGGGAAAATCCTTATATTTCATATCATGTTTCTATCATAATGGTTTCTCCCATATCTGACTGATAAAAAAATTGAGAAAATACGATGAAGATAATTTAAGTAAGAAACTATAAAAATGAAAATTTATAAACATGGTAAGATTATATTACAAATGATAATAATATCCTAATATATGTGTCTCTAGGTATCAATATTGGTTTTATATGGCAGTTTATCACTTTTGGATTTCTAATATATCAATTTATTCAATTACATCATAATGGTTCATAATTAATTTCTAAATTTCTAAAAAAGATACACCTAGAGTGTCAAACTAGGTGTGTACTAAGGCCTATTTATTTTTCAAAAGTTGAAGATCGAGTAAATCCACTATTATTCTTTTTAGTTTCATTACACTTAGGTACAACTATTCTATATCCACATCTACTAGTAGTATCTGGTCATGGATGTAATTTCTTTCAAGACACTAATTATATACTTTACGAAATGTTTATGGGTATTTTCATATATTTAGACTTACTCCTTTGTTTCTCACTATATAATTATTTTATTTATCCCCAAAAAATAATTTAATATAATATTAAAAAAATAACCCAATAATTGTAGAAAAATTGATTAAAATATTTTTTCAATAAATATTATTTAATAAAAAACAATGTTTGTAATTTCATTACATCATTGGAAGAATATGTGTGTAAGTCATCGAAATGAAAATAAATTTTATTTATTTTTATCTCTATAATGTCCTCAAAAATTCTTTTTATATCTCAAAACCCTAAGGGATATCGTTGGGAATAAATTGAATAAATTTATAGATAAAAAATACAAGTAATAGAATACATATGATAAAGAAGCTTAACATTTGTATCAAAGGTGTAACAAGATATTATAAAAGAGAAGTAACAAGAATAATAATATGCATAACAATATAAATAGCATGATATCACTAGATTCAAGAAAAATTGGGAATGTGGTTAAAACATAAAAAATGGCATAAAAATGTTATATCTAAATTCCAAGAGAAAATTTCAATGTGGACAGAGTCCCATTATTGATTAGTTTTAATATATATTCTCGCACATAATATCTCAAGAGATAAATTTTTTACCCATTTCATTGATTAACAATATAGGTAAAACCATAAAAATATGTTAATGATTATGTGGTCTATAAATTAAAATAATCCAAAGTCCTAAACATAATAATTAAAAATGGAAAGAAACCAGTTTTGTAATCATACCTCACATAATAATCCAAAACAGTTCATAAAGAAGGAATCTGATAAATTAACATAATGATAGTATTATACATAAAAGGAATTTATAATGTGTTAGGTATATATGTGAGAAAAAAATATAATTAATTTATATGAATTACATAACATTAATGAATAAGGGTGATAAAAAATGTGTTAGAGAGAGAATGGTCATAATATGATGTAAACAACTGTTTAGAGAGATCATTTACCTCAAACCCAACTAATCATCGAAATTTTGTTTCTTCCCCATTGATAAAAATATTTTAATAATTTAGTTACATAATATCATTTCTCAATACTATAATACCTTATATTTTATTTGTTGTAATACCATATTCTATTATATAATTATTAAATGTCACGTTTAATGTTTTGATGATATTTACCTCATATGTCCAAAATGGATTCAACGAGTTTAATATTTTAATTAAGGAAATTATTCCATAATATAGAAAATATTAATTGGAAAAAATGGTCATAATTAAAAAAATTTACATTTAAAATCAATAATGAAATAATATTATGAAAAAATAACTTTTTAAAAATCATGAAAATGGTAGGCCATACTAAGCAAAAATAATATTTCCATTTTCCAAAGATAGTTTTGGGGGAATGATATATCTATTATAAAATTATAGAATCATGATTATATGATTAATATAATATTATTAATTTTAATATGTTTTTATATACCATCCATGTGACAAGGAAATGAAATACCAATCTTATCACTTCACGTAGGTGTTAACCCATAGGTACACAAAAGCAACATAATCATTTGAGATGACTCTGTTGGTATGTGAAGTTATGATATATTACATTTCCAAAATGATATATGTTTCATGAATATTATATATATAAATTAAATAAAAAATTATATCTATTCATGAGAGGTAGTGATGGAGAAAAAATTACATTTGTTCATGAGGAAGTAGTTTTCCATATACAAAAATGATGGATTCATTTCCTATTAAATGAAAGTGGATCTGTATATAGGTTATAACATTAACATAATAACTTAATAGTGCATAAAAACTAACATTAATCTCATTTAATCATTTTTTATAAAAATCTTAAATCTCTATATTATGAAATAGATTTGTAAAGATATATTCCACCATGTTTGAAAACATCATTTTTTTATGAGATACGATTAAGATATTCCCACATATTTGAAACTATAAAAGAGTATATATGGTTAAAAACATTATCTATTTTTTTACTCTAAAAACCTTTTTTAACCATATCATTAGTCAGGGATTTTTTATATCTTTTACTATTCATTATGACTATAACTAAACATATAATTACTAAATAATATTAATTATGTTGATTAAAATTGTGTAATTAATTTTATAAAATTCAATTAATATATTTGAAAGATTGTAATTTTAATTAAATCTCCCACAAATAATGGAATTTAAACAAACTGTATTTTTAATCCCCAAAAATGAATCTATACCAAAATCATAAATAAAAGGTGTTTCTAATTAAATTATATAGATTATATCTAACTATATAACACATATGTTACTGTAACATCGAATGACAGGAATAATTTGACTATTATATTACATTATTTAATACATTATAAATGAATGGTAATCCAAAATAGGTATTTTAATAATTCACTAAAAGTCCAATATTTTATGTAAAATTATAAAATACCTCCCTTTGATAATTTTGATATGCTGATTTCAAAAATTGTATCATTTTTATAAAATTAAATTTCAAAAAGTTCAATAAATTTAAAATATTAGTTTTTCAAAAGTAAATAACAAACATTTTAGAGGAAAATTATTTTTTAAAGCACAAAATGTATTAATTGAAAATTGGATGATTACTTATTAATAATATTTCAATTAATTTTTAATGCATATGAAAATTATCTATATTACATAGCAGGGTTGTTATTATTTATACCCTCCAATTTAGTAGTTATATTATAATTCTAATTATTAAAAAAACAAAAAATTTTGTTCATTTATGCCCATTTTTTCAATCGATTATTCTATAAAATATAGTAGTAATTTAATAATATTGGTTTGTTACACATCCACATCCATATTCACCTAAAATATCATGTTTCTTACAGTGTGATTTTATTATATTTTTCTTCAATCTCAAGATTTAATTTCTATTCCCCTGATTATACTTGTCATATTCAATACATAATCCTATAGAATCAGGTTAACCTCAAATAAATACCCTGAAAATCCTTTCAAGACTATATTTTTCCCTAAAATAAATTTTTTATAATGATTTGTATTTATTTTTTCTTCATTTTAATAACAACAAATTGAAATTGGATCCCCCTACTATCATCATCCTAACCGAATTATTCTACCATAACAAGCATCAAGATTCATATAAACAATTATAAAATATTTTCATTATGGTTACAAGTGAATCATTTAACATATTTTCCTCTTTTCAAACATTTTATTTTAACATGTTGTTTCTTTTAGTTATTTTAATATAATATGTAACATATCAATAATCATTTAATTAAATTTTATAACACCTTTAACAATTATTCCTAACTTGGTTTTTTATATAATAATCTATAAGAAATCTATTTAATTTCATAAAATATATTCTAAAACCCTCAATTTAGTGTTGTAATGAAACATATAATGATTCACTATGGAATTATTGTTTCCAACCATGTTTAAATGACTTTTGAAAACTCATTATCATTCTGTAATAATTCCTAGAATTCTTTTCAATGCCATTAATATATACATCTTTTAAGTAGTGATGGTTAAATTACAAGATTATTCTAACGACCTTGACTGCATTATCCTTTATCTAGTTCTATACTTTTTTTATTAGCAGTTATTCCTTTGTTTGAATCCTGAATGACCAATTCTTCTAGTAGTTTTGTTGAACATGATGCATACAAGATACCATTTTTACATTACTAATGTAAAAATTAATATATAATATTAGAAAATAAATTTCATCCTTGAAAACCCATGAATCAATATCTTCTACATATCCTCGGGAAAGAAACAAAAGAAGGTTGAGCTGAAATAATAAGTAATTTTTATTTTAATTTTAAGCCTTCATAAACAAAATAATTAATAATCAATATGGAAGGGTAAATCCAAAAAAATTAAATTTATCAATATATATAGAATTAAATGCATAAATAAATGATATAATTGGGAAAATATAAATAATATTTATAAATAAATTATTAATTGATGGAATGATTATTTATTTTATGTCATTTCATTGGAACATTATACCTTAACAATCAAGGCCATGCACTTGATAGGTTAGATTGTAGATTTTAATACCTTTAATTTGCCTAACTAATTTGTCTAAATAGACCTAATTATTCATCTATGCGCTATATAATATAGGCCCTATGGATCACTATAGGTCCATGTAATTATACTAATATTGAATAATTTATTTAATTTAGGATTTAATATACCTTTTCATCAAATTTTTATATTTTGTTAATGATACATTTTTATCAATATTTTTTAGGGAATCAAATAACACTAAAAGTAAAAATTGAAAGTAATAATGCTATAGTGTTTAGAAAATGAGCATATACATCGTAATACAATATGGTTATTATAGATAAATTTAATGAAAAAGGAAAATTGATCCCTTGAAATATATTATTTCTGGAGAATGTTAAAAATCACAAAATAATTTGAAGTTGAATAATAACTTATACCTCTTGGTAATTTTAAATAAAATTCATTTTGGATGAAATAATTAAAATTGAGAGAAAAATACATTGAATAAACAATTAATCATGATATTACTTGTAAATAGGATGTATATACACTAGATAATATTTAATTGATGTATAATAACAAGTAATACATAATGGAATGCAAATTGAGATGAAATATCTTTCCTCATAATTCCACTCAGTTGAAGGGGATTGAAACAACTATATATTTTTTTAAACAAGTAATTTATATACTAATGTCCTATATTAAAAACTATAATATCATATATAATCATTTTATAAATTATTATCATCTTTTCATTAAAAATCATTGATTAATTTCATCGATTTTGGTGTTAACATCCTAGTTTTTGGTGTTAATTTCTTTGTTTGTTCATTCGTTATTTATCCAAAATGCTCTTATTTATGTTCATATAATATAGTTACATCATTCCTACAATAATAATAATGATTAAATTTAAATATTATACATATATTTTACATTTTAAACTATATATGTAATATGGTTATGAACAATGAAGTAAATTATGATCGTGGAGACGGTAGGTCGTACATAGGCATGAGTGACATTTAGATTTCCCAATGATCAATATAAAATGAAGGTAATTAATGTATTATATTTCCATAATGATCATATTATCATATATACCATATTAAATTCTTATATATATCATCCATGGGGTGTGTTGATGAAAATATAGTCACATCGCTTCATAAAGGTGGTAGTCCACACGTACACGAATGGTTTTATCATCTTTAAGTGAGTGAAATGGTAATTTATAAAATTATATATATTAAAATTATATAACTATAAATATTGGATTAAAATAATAATAATTTCATATTTATAATATATAGTCATTAATTTAATCCTTATCACCTTCCATGTGATAATTTAGTGAAACATGTATCACATCAACTTGTGAGGTGGTAGTCTTTCATACAGACAAGCACCATTTTTGTATATCCAATAGAATGGATGGTAAAAAAGTTGTATATTATATAATGAAACATTATGTTAAAAAATATTTGAAATAATATACATATATTTTTTTTATATACATCATAATACCAAATCCTGAAAGGTGGTATTGATAAAACACATGACATCGGTTCGTGATTCGGTATTCAACTGTTTACATGAACAACGTTTTTGTTACACATTTTATTGATGTGTAGATTTTTGTATATCAGTCCTTAATTTTGAAAAAACAATATATATTGAAGTTATTGAGGTTATTATATCATCACAGTTTATTATTAATTGAACAAGGTGACGTGTGAAATAAAATAGAGGTTCTCTTTGAAGAATATTACCTCTTTTACATGTATTGTCAATATAAATGAAATAAATATTTGTTATAATGGATTTGATACAAATATATGTATTATAGGATTATGGGATAGATTTTTTATGATATTTTTTAATGTATTATATGAACCATAAATTTGAAAATTTCACAAGAATAGAGGAGACTGGGTAGTATTTTATAAGTTCATTGAGATGAATACTTGAAAATAAACAAACGTATTCACTATTGGGAGGTCTATCATGAACCAAGTGGCTCAAAAATTGATAATTAAATTTATTTTTATAGATGATAATGTTTATCTACACCTCTACCATAGAATGTAACGTATTTTTTTAATATCCTGTTCTTTATAATCTATGTCTCCTTTCTTTAGCAATTTCATTTTTTTGAAACCGTAATTGGTATTTTTAACCTATCCAATGTATATAATATGCCTAAATAATAATCCTTATTTGATTATTTATCTGAAATTAAAATAAACATTGTGTCTAATTTGTAACATATAAATCCTATGTCTAATTAATATTATTTTTTATCACTGTAGCATGTAACATTAGAAAACACATCTTTAACTATAGCCTATCTAGAAATGTGTTTGCAATCTAGGGTACAATATATTCATTATAACAGAAAATTTCTTAAATAAATAGAAAATAATTTATATTTATTAATATAAAAACTATATTGGAATTATATGGGGTGTTATATATTTTTAAATGGTAAATAATATCATTTATTTTAAAATAAAATTATTTTAAACATTAACATTGTTCATTTAATTTAAATTTCAAATATATTAATACAATGATGGAATTAAAATATATTATGTTCAAACATTTGTTTCCTCAATTATTATTCTATAAAAGTAATGTAACATAATAATTCATTCAATTTACTTCACTTTTAAAAAATTTAGTATAATTTATTTTAGTTAATTATTAACTTACTAATTATTAAAAGTCATTTTTTAATCATTTAATGTAATTATTTAATCACTAAAAATTTAAAAAAAAATCATGATAAAAAAAATAGATATATTTAAAAATAAATCCTATCTCCTAACATATTATTTTTTTTACTTATCCTAATGTAGTATTGATATTGAAATTAAGGAAGGTACTTTTTTACTTTTTAGTTACATCACTTTTCATATGGGTCATATTCACAGGAAAGTGGAAATGAATGTACATATTTTAGATAATATTATAGGATATAAAGAAATTAACTAATAAAATAAAAAAATAACATTTTTTGCCTTTTTACCTCATATATTATCCTTTAAACCACACAAAAACGCATTTTTACCTTATCTAGGTTTAATAATTTTCACTATAGTAACTATTAATTTTGGTCAAAAAAATAACCTTATAAGCCATTATAAATTCATCATAATCAAAATATGAATCCATTTTTTTAAATAAAATTTAAATTGGTGGCCAAATATATTTTATCATTAATCATGTAGTCGTGATGTGAAATTTGGGTTTTAAAGAGAAAATGTTCAAAAGGATACAAAGTTTTTATATCTATGTTCAACATAAAAATGATTATAATGACGTTAATTAGATTATTTTAAAAAACGTTAACTAATAATACATTAAAATAAATTCCACATATAATTTAACATTATAAATTATTTATATGTAAAAGAAAATTATAAATTAAAATTATGTATTTTTCACTATTATTAAAAGGTGAATCTATTTTGAAACTGCCAATAATTCAACCAAGTATAATTTTTATATGATTAATACTAATATAAAGATTATTTTTTCAGATAAATTTTATAATATTTTCATCAACTAATTTTAAATTAACTTTGATAATCATAACTAAACCCTTTTTTACCTCGTGTTTCGTTCATTATATGCTACGGACGATAAAAGAAATTTTTATAATATATTGAAAAATTGTGGGGTGTTAAGTATTTTTAGTCTATAAATAAATATATTAATTCATATAGTAATAAGTATTAATAAATAACCCATTTTTTTACTATATTTTTTTTTAGAAAATACCATATAACTACAAAAACCATTATTGAGTTATTTTGGTCAAATAATTATATCCCATGTGTTGGAATCTTTAAAAATTATCATAAATGGGGATAATTGTTAACAAAATATAACAACTCATCCATTGATTTAGTTCTAGAAATTACTGGGAGTAAATTTAATCTCATTATATATATATATATATACTTATATAAATATTAAATTATTTGGAAAAATAAATCACCTTCCATATCCTATACCTTCACCTATTATAATAAAAATTAATGTATGATTATTAATATCCTATTGGAAATAAATCAAAATTTTATTCATTGATACCCTATGAAAAATAATATCATTCTCAAATTATTGATGAAAATGTACGTATTATCCTAGATGATAATAAAAACTAATGAAGAGCAAAATTGGATAAATAGCCCAAATTTCAATTTTTGAAATTTTTCTTGTGTAGTTTTGGTGGAAATTTATGTTGAAGATGAATGAGTGGATTTAGTAAAGTCTAAGGTAGAAGGGGAATTTCCCTAAGTGGTCTTGGAATACTAGAAAGCTGATTTCCTTAAGTTAGGTTCATGGATGAGAGCCTAATATCATTTTATCGGTGTTTTTTTCTAATGGATATGTAATATTATCTAGAATATATTATATATCTTCCTAGGAAATATAATATTGAAAAAAATATATTTTGGAATATTTTACACAAATTAAAAAACTGTTAACATCCTTCTAGTTTATCATTGTCTTTTATAAATCACTATTCAATTGAAAATCTACCTATATCTATATACATTTTATGCTTCCCCTAATCAATTATTGATATGGAATAATTATATTCGATGTCATAGATCCTTTTAAAATAGGTAGCTATTTTTTAACCTAAATGGATTCTCAATTCATTTATTTTAATAGCATCATGTGTAAAAATTATCTTCAATTCATTATATACATCAAAATCATCCTTTTTCAATTTTTTTCTTATTGAACGGATAGAGTGTTTTAGCATGGTTGATCATATGGATACCAATTTTTCTCATAGGATTCATTTTTCATATTAAGATTAAAAATTTATCAGTTCTTTAGTATTTATAGATTAATTAAAAATTCTAGTGGGGGCTTAATCTACATCAATGGACAATAAGGTTCCTGTTTGGCAATTAATTTGTAGTTTAATATCATCTCCCTCTCATAAACCAACATAGTTATATTAGAATCATATCAGGGTAGAGTGCAAACATAATAAATTATATGCATGATAAATATAAAAAATTCCATGCACTACATTATAAGAAAAATAAGATACATGAATCTTTTAGAAGAAAAAATTAGATTTTGGGATACTCAAATGGTATATAATTTTTTACGAATCTTATATTAATTTTATAGTGATTATGAAAAATAATTATTATTTTAGACGTTTATCAATGGTATATTACACATGTAATTTATATTTTACTTAATTATTATTAAAAAAATTATAGACTCTTTATAGTGTAGTAATACTTTGGAAGTTATTTTTGTAGTATGTAAAATTTACCACTTATTTTAAACTTCAATTAATTATGATATTAAATTCATAAATGTTTGTTACATAAAACATTAAGTATTTTATTTTTTCACAATAAAAATTGCATGATTTTAAATAAATATTACGAATGTAACACCCCAAGCTTCCACGGTACGTTTCCCTTTGAATAATTCAATGGCGTGCATTGTACGCAACTTTGAGATTCTAACACACCGCAACCAATCAAACTATCCGTTATGAATAGTGATACCTAATTTTTGAAATTTTATAAATTTTATCTTTCAAAATGGACTTCATTTTTTGATTCGTAATAACGAAATTAGCTTAGGGGGGAATTTTGGTACTTTTCGGATAACTTTCATATTTTGATGAATATTGAAAATTATTAAATTTTAATTAAAAACAAATTTTTTAATCTAAATAATTAATAGTGATAAATTATTAATTTTAGTAGTTTTAAAGTATATTTAGAATATATTTTTACCATTTAATAAAAATGTTGGTCATTGGATGTAATTTCATATTTAAACCAGGCATAAACAAATGTCAATCTTTTGATATTTATTATCTCTTAAAAACACGCTATTTGTTTTGACGACGGGAATTAATTTTTAAATTAATTAATGCAACTGATAAGTTTTGAATTTGGTAAAATAGACATCATTTTTTAATTCATAATATCAAATATAGCTTAGGCCTAATTTTTGGTATTTTTCTGGAAAGTTTCATTTTTTGATTAATAGTGAAACCACTAAGTGGTAGTTAAAAAACTGAATTTTTCATGAAACATAATTTTACCGTTTATTTGAGTGGAATTTCAAAAATATGAGATACATGGTTAATATCAAGGATTAAAATGTGGTTAAATGAGATGAAAATAATTTTTGGTGAATAGTAACTTTTTACTTTTATTTACCACGGTTAAAAGTAAATAGGGTAATTAAGGGTAAAGATGATATTAATATAACCCTAACACATGTCCTAATTCTATTGGAAAAGTTTATCTCGAACAAAAACAACCTTATAAATAAAATATTATCATTTAGGTCTACTTGTATTAGATTAAGACATTTATTATTATGTAATTCAAAGAAGAGTTAAAAGAGTTAAAATCAATGTTTATTTACTAAAAAAAATTTAATATAGGGTTATACATAAGATAAATTCGATTTTAAATATTAATTAGAAATATAAAAATATTTCCTATATAATGGTATTTTATTTATAATTTTTATACCATAAATAAGTTAATTTATTTATGACACAATGGTGATGCAGTAATTACCTAATTAATGAAATATTAAAATAATTGATATTGTAAATATCAAACTAAATGTAATTTGAGACTTTTTATGAATTAAACTAATTTTCTAGGTTAATATAAAATATTAGGAGTGATTATATATATTATTTTCAAATTAATAATGCTGTTATGAATTTATCAAAAACAAAATACCCATTAGTGTACAAATTGACATAAAAGAGTTTTTAAAACAAATATTATGTTATTAATTTATATTCAATTCTTAAAAATCTAAGGCTCGTCCAAGAGGCTTATATCATTATAGGTGTATCATTAATGGACCACTTGGGGGGTCTCTTGGATGAATATAGTAAGTTTATTAACCATATAATAGAAAAATACAAAGAGACATTGTAAAAGTGAAACTAATTAACTAAAAGATAGTACTTAAAGATAAGGATAATATAATGACCCAAACCTGTCTAAATTCTATTGGTTGAGGGTTTTTCGACCCATCCCCACCTTAACCTTTAAATAATCCACATTGGAGACATTATAAACCTAATATTAATTTATTATAAAATAATTATTTTTTTCCAAAGGTGCCCCTCACCCCTCTTATAAAAAGGCACTCCCCCTTCTCACTAATTCACACACTCAAAGCATTTTGGCTCGTCCAAAACCTTTTAACATACTCTCTAAACATCCCTCACTACAACCTAGAGGCCTTAGTTTGATTAGAAATCCATCCTAAGGAGCCCTTTTGATCAAATCAAAAGGAAGAACCCGAAGAAGAGGTAATGTTTTCACAACCATCTTTCAAGTTCCTTTCTTCTTCAACTTATACTTTCTTTGTTATTTATAATCTAAAATAATAACTCCAGTATCATCTATATACTGTGATGTTATTATAAATATGGTACAACCGTATTCATTATTCTATCCATCCATTGAATTGCATGTCACCATACGTGCGTACGTACGGCTTACCGTCTCCACGTCGTGGTGTAATTGTCATTCAATAAATTATTATTTGGATGGGTATAGTAGTGATGTGTAATTCATGTAAATAATAAATATAACATGATAATTATTCTGTATATATGATATACCATCTAATTATATATTATTTTAACATCAAAACAATGATATTGTCGCTCGTGCGTACGTACGGACTACCGTCTCCACAAAGGCGATGAGATTCATTCTCCATCCTATCCATTCAAGTATAATTCTCATTTGATGATTAAAAATAATGTTTAATGACTTTATTTAATTCTGGATATTAATAAGATACAACCTATCCATAACAAACATGGCTTACGTACCAATGAATATAAAAGAAAACGATAAAGTTAACACCTGAAATGACGATAATACTAAGATATTATTAAAAAATAAATGTTAAAAGATCATATATGATATAATATTTATATAAATGATTCTTTTATAATTAAATAACAATTATTTCACCATTATAAAGGAGTTTAACCTACCATTGACCACGGAAAAATAACAATGTAAGGGGTTTCTTATCTCACTTTTAATTCCATGATAATTCCATAGTTCACCACTTATTTATTGCATGTGGTGTGTGTAATGCCCATGATTGTATTCATTGTGTAATATTAATTAATTTATGTATATTTACATCATCATTGTATTATCCTTATTTCATGGGTGTATGTTTCATAAGTTACCAAATCGATAAGGGAATTTGAAATTTCAATTTCCATTTATTCAGCTTTACGCAAACTTCATTGATTATTTTACTCCAAGATTATGTGTGGAATCACTATTCATTTGATTATGTCATAATTTCCATTCCCCTTTATGTGGATATAATTTTTATACACATAATCACTCCATTTATAAATTCTCAAGTCATCGATATGAACTTGATAAGAAGAATTTTAACTCAATCTCCATTTGTTGAGTTAAATATCCAATTCATTGGTGTTCTTTTTACAAGAATATATGTGAATGTAATCTTATTGATTTACACTAAATATCAAATCATATTGAGTGTATTTATATTTGTCACACATAATTATGTCGTTGATTTATCCTTAACCTAAGGATATGGTCTTTATAAGAGAATTCATTTCAATTTACATTCCATTGAGACTTCTTTGTTGTTATACACCAAATCACTTTTATGTGGTGTATATAATGTACTTTGACATAGTATATCATGAATCCCTTTATTCTCATGATATTATAAATTTTTTATTACCTCAATTATTTGAATTCAAGTGTCTCTCTTTTGGTTAGAAACTCTAACTAAAATACATTTTTATGTGTTTTAAATATTTATTCTTCTAAATATTTCTCATTAATGTCCATGTTTTAAAAATGTTTTAAGGATTTATCTATTTGTACATTAATATTTTCAAATCAAAATTATTTTTAAAAGTTTCAAAGTGTTATGGGACAGTTTGATTCAATAATCTATTTTTAAATGGCTTCTTGACAAATAGTGTGGATTTTAAATGATTTCACGAAAAGGGGATATTTCTCTCTAATAGTTTTGATGATTATTTACATCTTTGTCAATATCCTTCATTATTATTGATTTAGGGTAATCTGATACAATACAATCTTCCATATTGTATCGAATGAGTTATTTTTGACTATGGATGTTCTATTTTTATTCCATTCATTGTTTTTGGTTAAAGTATTGACATTTCATATGCTAGTTTTAATACGAATGTATATGTTATGTTTAAACCTATTCATATGAAGAATGCATTGGACTTAGTAAGTAACGGGTGGAGCCCGCTATATCTCTTCGATGCATCGGTAGGTCTCATGAGACAAACTAGTGTCTTGGAACAAGGCCTTGACAAAATCTTATTTGTAGTCTTGGCACAAGGCCTTGGATATGTGGTTATGATAGTCTGGCTTTATGCATTCTATAATTATGAAAGTGGTTATTGATATTGCATGTAATTATTCGACTAGTAGAATATCAATGTGAATAAGTAAATGGCATTATTTCATTTTACCTTTTCTATATTATGCTGAAGTTCATGTTTAAAAGTCTTTTGTTTTAGTTATACATTTCCTTAAGTGTTTATTCTTATCTATGAAATCTTCTGCTATATTGTTATCCTTACTGAGCATCTGAGCTCACCTCATTCAAGGTTTTATTTGTCCCAGGATGTGAAGAAGTAATTTATGAATGACCTTCCGGGATAGTATGAGGGGTTATGATGACAAGATGCTGTTGAAGTTTTTTTACCTTATGATGTAATGTAATACTTATGAATATATCTAGTGTTTCCAAGACTACAAAACTAATCGGTATTTCGAGACTTGATCCTTTGTGATCATGCCAATGTTATGTAATAATGCACCGAATCTGGGTAACTGGGGTTGGGGCGTTACAGTTGGTATCAGAGGAAGTTTAGTATAATCCTTGGAATCTAGATTTAAATAAACTCTGATTAGAGCAGGTATACCTAAGATGAACTTTGAGGATTAGTATAGAAGAACTTCCAAGAATTTTGGTATTGTAGAGATATGTGAGTTTTCCGAGCAATAGATCCCTATCTAGATACGATCAGGTAGAAGCGGCTCTGGCACAAATGTACCTAGGGTTAAAACCCAAAAACACCGCTTTGAGCTAGACTCGAACGGGAATCGGTGCACGACAACTATCCTTGCTTCACTCTTGGTTACGACACTCCTGGGGAATATGCTTAGGATAATTTTCATTTTCTTTATAAATAGATTTGAAGTATTATATATATAACATGAGAGTAAATGACCTTGGTTAATCCTAATGTGTTTCAAATTGAGAATATGCTGACATGTTAATCTCTAAATGATTTTTGGACTACTGTTACTCACACAATTCATTCTGGTTTTAGTCAATGGCTGGATTCCAAGGAAGTCATAGTGACTTTGGGAATGATGTACAAGGTGGGAACGGTAGTGGCAATGAGGAACAAAATGGAATTATGATTGGCGTAAAAGATATCGTCTTCATGCCAAATCAATTTTCCAAAAATATGATCAACAATATATATATTAACCAATTCCCAGACTCAAAAAGGAAGAGAAAGGTGATGAATGATAAGAGCTCCAGCAGTGGAGACCATGGAGAAAGGAATCCTCAATTTCCATCATGCATAAAATGTGGAAGGATACACCCAGGAAAGTGTCTCAAAGGGACAAAGAAATTCTTTACGTGCGGGAAGTAAAGACATAAACTAAAGAATTGCCGATGAAAAATGAAGAGTACTATGGAAGAAGATAATAATGGTCCCATGAATCCATTTACATTCATTTTCCGTAAATGAAGAGGACATGACCATTACCCGAGTGAATTCCCTATTCTATAGGATATTTTCGTGGTCAAAGGAGAATCTATGTGGAAATAAATTGTTGGAGAAATGTTTAAAAATTATTAGTGCTTCTTATTGGTGGATTTACATTGGAATAATTTTCTCTTGTATTTGTATCCCTGTAGTTTTCCAGGTGAGAATGATTTTTGAGGAAAAATTATCTTTTCTCTTGTGGATCTAGATATAAATAACCATTTGGTTTTATATGATCGTTAGGTTTGAGGCAATTATAAGTTATTATAATTTTGGATGAAAATGAAAGGAATGAGATAATATTTGTCGTTAAATTATTTTATGGTTATTTTGAGTAATTTATCGCATTTTGGTAATGTTATAAAACATAGTTTTTGAAAAAGGACAACACGCAGACCGTCTGAAATCTCATCGCGTCGGGAAAAGCTTTATGAATCGAACCCACAACCAAAGTGCGATTAGGATTTATCGCCTACCACTGGACTACGTGATGTCCCTAGTTAGTGTGACTATTATTTTTAGTTAAATGATTTTATTGATCAATAATAATTTGATTTGGGATCTTAAGTCTTATCAAATGAATATCTTTAGTACAGGAAAATGATTTGGTGATTAAGTGATAAATGTTATTTTGGAAGATGTTTGCTTTGTTGGGAACACTGTATGCCCAAGGAAAATAGAATAGTATGGGATTTCATTTGAGGAGTAATGGTGGATTTTTATCTATGTTTCTATTGTGGCTTTATAGTGATTTGGGATTGACTAACCTATAATATAGAATACGTGATTAGGTTAATTACTTTTAAGTATGTGACTTTACGAATATTTGATGTCATTTAGAGATACAAATTAACATGTAATACTACATAACCAACTTATTCTATGTATTGTGTTTCAATATAAGTATTGATTATATTGAAAGATTTTAAGGGAAATTGATTATTTAATGGTATTTATTTAACTATGGGGTATTGATGGTTTAATTTTAGAAATTAAGATTAGTGTTTTTTTTCTCTAATGGAATATCCATTTGGGGGATCATCAGATATTATACTGACCATTTGGTATTTATTAATCTCTAAATATAAGGTAAATATATAGTTTATCCTACGTGGATCATGTATTTCTATAGAAGTTTATTGTAGCTCTTCCATTGTGACAAAGTATTCTTGAATACTCATTGTTCAAAAAAATGAGTTAGTGGTAAACATTTATTAAAGAATTAAACTCTACTTAAAATGTAAATATATCTCTTTATGTTCTTATTCAATGTCACAAATGAATTCCTCGTCCTTATTTAATGTATCTTAAAACAAAATATGTTGTCTGTTTACTTTTCCTATTGGGAGACTAATGACTGTTTGTCCCAACACTTGTTTGTAAATTTCTTATTGTTAACTTTCACCTGATCATGTTTTCTATTCTTCTCCATCAGAACTTAACACTTCGTTTATCATCCACATCCATGTTTTCTTACATGGAATCCTAGTATGGGTTATCTTGGGTGTCCTTTATACCTCTCTTCCTTTCTTTTAAAGTGATAGTTCTATTGACTCTTTTTCCGATGTGGGAATTTCCATTATATTCTCAAGCCCAATTTTAAAAAAAAATTGAGGACGCAATTTATTAAAGGAGGGGAGAATGTAACACCCCAAGCTTTCACGGTACGTTTCTCTCTGAATAATGCAGTGGAGTTCATTGTACGCAACTTCGAGATTCTAACACACCACAGCCAATCAAACTAGCCGTTATGAATAGTAATACCCACTTTTTGAAATTTTATAAATTTTATCATTTTAAATGGACTTCATTTTTGGATTCGTAATATCGAAATTAGCTTAGGATGATATTTTGGTACTTTTCAGATAACTTTCTTATTTTGATGAATAGTAAAAATTACTAAATTTTAATTAAAAACAACTTTTTTAATCGAAATAATTAATAGTGATAAATTATTAATTTAAGTAGTTTTAAAGTATATTTAGAATATATTTTTACCATTTAATACAATTTTGTTAATTGGATGTAGTTTCACATTTAAATCAGGCATAAACAAGTGTCAATCTTTTGATAGTTATTATCACTTGAAAACACACTATTTGTTTTGATGATGGGAATTAATTTTTAAATTAACTAATGAAACTGGTATGTTTTGAATTTGGTAAAATATACATCTTTTATTAATTCATAATATCAAATATTTCTTAGGCCTAATTTTTGGTATTTTTCTGGAAACTTTCATTTTTTGATGAATAGTGAAACCACTAAGTGGTAGTTAAAAAACTGAATTTTTTATAAAACATAATTTTACCGTTTCTGTGAGTGGAATTTCGAAAATCCGAGAGACGCGGTTAATATCAAGGTGTAAAATTTGGTTCAATGAGATTAAAATAATTTTTTATGAATAGTAGCTTTTTACTTTTATTTACCACAGTTAAAAGTAAATAGGGTAATTATGGGTAAAAATGATATTAATATAACCCTAAAACATGTCCTAATTCTATTGGACAAGTGTATCTCAACCAAAAACAACCTTATGAGTAAACTATTATCATTTAGGTCCACATTTATTATATTAGTACATTTATTATTATTTAATTCAAAGAAGAGTTGAAACGGTTAAAATCAAAGTTATTTTACTAAAACATTTTTAATATAAGGTTATACTTAAGATAAATTCGATTGTAAATATTCATTAGAAATCTAAAACGATTTCCCACATAAAGGTATTTTATTTATAATTTTTAGACATTAAATAATGTAGTTTATTTATGAAACAATGGTGATGCAGTAATGACCTAATTAATGAAATATTAAAATAATTGATATTATAAATATCAAAATAAATGTAATTTGAGACTTTTTATGAATTACACTAATTTTATAGGTTAATATGACATATTAGGATTGCTTATATAAATTTTTTTCGAAGTAATAATTCTTTTATGAATTTATAATAAACAAAATACCCAATAGTGTCAAAATTGACATAAATGAGTTTTTTAAAAACATATTATATTAATAATTTATATTCAATTCCTAAAAATGTAAGGTTCGGACATGAGACTTATATCATGATAGGTGTATAACTAATGGACCACTTGGGGGTCTCTTGGATTTATATAGTAAGTTTATTAACCATATAATATAAAAATACAAAAAAACATTGTAAAAGTGAAACTAATTAACTAAGAGTTAATACTTAAAGATAAGGTTAATATAATGACCCAAACCTGTCTAAATTATATTGGTTGAGTGTGTTTTGACCCATACCCACCTTAAACTTTAAATAATCAACTTTGGAGCCATTTGAAACTGAATATGAATTTATTATAAAATAATATTTTTAGCTTTTCCAAAGGTTCCCCTCACAACTCTTATAAAAGAGAACTCCACCTTCTCACTAATTGACACATTCATAGCCTTTTAGATCGTCCAAACTATGCCCAAATACACTCTAAACTTCCATCACTACAACCTAGAGGCCTTATTTTGATCATAAATCTTACCTAAGGATCCCTTTTGATAAAATCAAAAGGAAGAACCTAGAGAAGAGGTAATGTTTTCACTACCCTCTTTCAAGTTCATTTCTTCTTAAACTTCTTCTTTATTTTTTTTTATATTCTAAAATAATAACTCCAGTATCTTCTATATAATTTGATGTTATTATAAATATGGTACAATCATATTCAGTATTCTATCCATCCTGTGAATGGCATGTCACCATATGTGCATACGTACGGCTTACCGTCTCCGCGTCGTGGTGTAATTGTCATTCAATAAATTATTATTTGGATGGGTATAATAATGATGTGTAATTAATGTAAATAATAAATATAACATGATAATTATTCTTTCTATATGATATACCATCTAATTATATATTATTTTAACATCAAAATAATGATATTGTCGCTCGTGCGTACGTACGGACTACCGTCTCCACAAACGCGATGAGATTCATTCTCCATCGTATCCATTCAAGTATAATTCTCATTTGATGATTAAAAATAATTTTTAAGGACTTGATAAAATTATGGATTTTAATAATATACAACCTATCCATAAAAAACACGTCTTACATAACAAAGAATATAAAGGAAAATGAGTAAGTTAACAAAAGAAATGACGATAATACTAATATATAATTAACAAATCAATGTTAACAGATCTTATATGATATCATATTAATGAAAATGATTCTTGTATAATTCAATAACAATTATTTCACCATAATACAGGAGTTTAAACTACCTTCGACCAAGGAAAAAAGTACAAAGTAAGGGGTTTCTTATCTCGCTTTTAATTCCGTGAGAATTCCATTGTTCACCACTTATTTATTGCATGTGGTCTGTGTATTGTGCATGATTATATTGATTGTGTAATATAAATTAATATATGGATATTTACATCATCATTGTATTATCCTTCTTTCCTGGGTGTATGTTTTTAAAGTTACCAAATCGATAAGGGAATTTGAAATTTCAATTTCCATTTATTCAGTTTTACACAAACTACATTGATTATTTTACTCCAAGATTATGTGTGGAATCACTATTCATTTGATTGTGTCATAATTTCCACTCCCCTTTCCGTGGATATAATTTTTATACACAAAATCTCTCCATTGATAAATTCTCATGTCATCGGTATGAACTTGATAAGAGTAATTTTAACTCAATCTCCATTTGTTGAGTTAAATATCCAATTCATTGGTGTTGTTTTTACAAGAGTATGTGTGAATGTCATATTATTTATTTACACTAAATATGAAATCATATTGAGTGTATTTATATTTGTCACACATAATTATATCGTGGATTTATCCTTAACCTAAGGATATGGTCTTTATAAGAGAATTCATCTCAATTTACATTCCATTGAGACTTATTTGTTGTTATACACCAAATAACTTTTATGTGGTGTATATAATGTACTTTTACATAGTATATCATGAATCCCTTTATTCTCATGAAATTATAATGTTTTGATTACCTCAATTATATGTATTCAAGTGTCTCTCTTTTGTTTAGAATGTCTAACAAAAATACATTTTTAAGTGTTTTAAAGATTTATTCTTCTAAATATTTCTTATTAATGTCCATATTTTAAAAATGGTTTAAGGATTTATCTATATGGACATTAAAGTTTTCAAATCAAAATTAGTTTTAAAAGTTTCAAAGTGGTATGGGACATTTTTATTCAAAAATCTTTTTTTAAATGGATTCTTGACAAATAGTGTGGATTTTAAATGATTTCAAGAAAAAAGGGGATATTTCTCTCTAATAGTTTTGATGATTATTTCCATCTATGTCAATATCCTTAATTATTCTCAATTGAGGGTTATCTCATACAATACAATCTTCCATATTGTGTCAAATGAGTTATGTTTGACTGTGGATGTGCTATTTTTATACCATTCATGGTTTGTGGTTAAAGTGTTGACATTTCATATGCTAGTTTTAATACGAATGTTTATGTTATGTTTAAACCTATTCATATGGGGAATGAATTGGACATAGTAAGTGACGGGTGGAGCCCGTTATAGCTCCTCAATGCATCAGTATGTCTCATGAGACAAACTAGTGTCTTGGCACAAGGACTTGACAAAATCTTATTTGTAGTCTTGGCACGAGGCCTTGGCTATGTGGTTAAGATAGTCTGGCTTTATGAATTCCATCATTATGAAAGTGGTTATTGATATTGCATGTGATTATTCGACTAGTAGAATATCCATGTGAAAAAGTAAATGGAATTATTTCATTTTACCTTTTCCATATTATGCTGAAGATCAAGTTTAAAAGGCTTTTGTTTTAGTTATACATTGCCTTATGTGTTTTTGTTTATCTATGAACGCTTATTCTATATTGTTATCCTTACTGAGCATCTGAGCTCACCCCTTTTAATGTTTTATTTTTCCCAGGATGTGAAGAAGTAATTTATGAATGACCTGTAGGGATAGTATGAGGGGTTATGATGACAATATTTTGTTGATGTATTTTTTAACTTATGATATAATGCAATACTTATGAATATATCTAGTGTTTCCAAGACTACTAAATTAATCGGTCTTTCGAGACTTGATCCTTTGTGATCATGACAATGTTATGTAATAATGCACCAACTCTGGGTAACTGGGGTCGGGGTGTTACAATGAAACATTCTTACTAAAAATTGTTCGATGTTTTTTATAAATAAATAAGGAAAATGGTAATGCATTATAGAAAATAAGGTGTCCATTTACCATATGGTTTTTTAATAATGTTTAAAAAATGGGACAAGATACAATATCATATTTAAATTAATATGCATAAACCCCTACCACATTATAAATGGTGTACTATACATGGATAGTTTTATGATAATTTGGTATGAATAAATAAAATGTTTATAATATAAAATGTGAATTATATGTGGTTTTCTATAATGTTTATTAGGAATGAACATGAAAATGGAGGAACCAATTCTTATTGTTGGTCCACTTTTGGAATACCGTAAATCAATGTAAGTTAATTTTTAATTAACCATTCTTTTGGATGTTATTTTTATTTTAAGGATTATTTTTTAAGATGTAATATTTACATACTACTACCTGGGTTTTTTTACCTTCACCATTATAAATTATATTCTCAATAAAATATTTTCTCCACTCTAAATGGGTAATTTGGCCATTATAATTCTAAAATAGAATGTTTGATAATGAATAATTATTTTTAATGCTAAAAATACATTATATAATTTTATTATAAATCATCATTCATTTATTCCCACCTCTACTGACTCGGTGGTGATATTGTGGTGTTTTATTCACCTAATACAATTTTTTTTGTATTTAAGATATTTTTATTATGAAAAATATCCCATAATCTTTAAAATGTTTCTCTCGATGAAAAAGGAGAGTTTATAAGGTTTTGACCCTTGAGTATCATGATTTTACAAATAAATGTCATCTTCATATTGATTTATGGTAGAAAAATGAGTGACCATGGGTTGTATAAGATCTATTTCTCATTAAAACTCTGAGTATGTTAGACTACTTTAGGTATAACATAACATAATATAATTTGATAAATATGTATTTTTAGGATATTATAATATGTAGTGTAATTTCATATAATTATTTTCTATATTTATATTTTGATAAATCACAAAATCATAGTATCTTAGCTTTGAAAATAAATAAATACTAATTTCAAGAATATTTTTTAAATAAAATTAGGATAATAAGGGTTAGAAATAAATTAAAATAATGTATAGTTACCTTGACATATTAATGGTAGATATTTAAGATTATGTCATATCCACAAAATGCTTTTATTTTTTTCAGATAATTTTATGAACATGTGAACATCATTTTAAGTAAATCCTAATTTGAATAGTAATGTTTTTTTATAAAATGACTATGAGGGAGAGTGGGATAGGTCTCACTTGGCATGTCTGATATAACTAAATACATGGATTTATTCCATATAGTACGAAATTATCAAAAAAAAAATTTTACATGTATATAAATGATATGACCTAGAAGACCGCATCATTCATATTTTTAATGGGTATTAGAGAATACACCACAAGGTGGTGAGTAAGAATACATTCTCGACTCGATATCAACCTTCAGGTCTATATTTATATTGAACATATTCATCTGGATGCTAGTTTAGGAGGTCCATGAAAGGACATAATACCACAAAATTCATGGAAGAAAACATATTTGATCATTGTACAATTATTTGAGCATAATTTATCTACATAGGAGTCTTCTTAGAATGTTTATATTATACACCATAACATTGAATGTGTAAAATCACCTAAGCTACAATGTGTTCAACTATATTTATTTATACCATATTTGGGTAGTATGTCGATTGTGGGTTGGTTTTCATGATTTTATGAAGGATTATTTCATATCCTATAAATTTCACCAAGAACTTTTTTGACATATTTCATCACATATTCTTTATATTGTGTAAATGTGGTTGATTTTTGAATTATCATAAAGGTTCTATGTCATTGATGGTGAATGATTCCACCTTTATCATAATTATTAAACTTTATCTATATATGAATTTTGATGATAAATCCAAGGAACAATACATTTACAATAATGATTTTTGGGATGGGAGTGGTTGTTAAATTCTAGATGTAGAGATATTATATGTTGTGTGATCCTTATACACAGTTTAAGTGAGGTTAATGACTTTTTAGGGATGGTTCCTTACATGTAATTTTTTAGAGTTAAATAAAAAATAGGTAACATATTTTTTGGAATCAAATCTACCCCTAAGGATTAAATGAAGTTAAAGGGAATTACACGTCTTTTGAATCCCTAACATTGTAAGTCATTAAATTTTTCAACTTCCCTGGATTTTCATAAACCCTATGGGTACAATGAATAAAATCAATTTCCAGTGACCTTCATCTAACGTTAATGGTGTTTCAAGATCACATTTCCCAATTATCAATTCTTTCCTTCCACCTTCAATCTATGGGTACTCAAGTTGATCCATGGTGTGTTCATAATTTTTTTCTAGTAGTTTCTATCCTTTGATACGATTTCCACCATTTAATTCTTTATATTCTATGGTGTTTGCTCTCCCATGATTCAAATGGGTTTTTCATGGTTATTGATTATTCAGTTGTAACATAGAGTCCTCAAATGGATGATGTTCTTATGGGATAGGTGATCGAATATCAAAATCATAGTCTATTTTCATATGAATGAAATTAAAAACATTTGAGGTAAGGGATTTGGTACATCTCTTTTATTTACATTAAATCATAAATTTATCATTCTTTTGTTCCTTATATAGAAATTAAATTAACCTAATAAATATTGAATACGATTAAAGAATTGGATAGTGATCATGTGTAGACAATGTAGGGTCTTTATCCTACGGTTTCAATTTGGATCATGATTTTCTAGACAGTGTAATGTTTATGTTTTATTATTTGACAAGAATGATGTTTTTGGTTGAACTTGATAAATAATGTAAATACAGAATTTATTTAGACTTAATTTTCTAAATTATTAATGAATATTCATGACAGTGGTCTAGTGGTTTAGGTGATTTGATGTAAATCATAATTATGTTGTTAAAAATTTAAATTGAAATATTAATCTCCAATATGATTAATTAAATTGATAAATATTGTGAATCATGTTTACAATTGATAATAATAATTTAAAAGCCATTTAAATTGAGAATGTCACAAATATTGGTTTGATTAAAGAATAATAAATTTTAACATCGTGTTTTTCATTGATATGTTTTTATATAATGATGTCTTAGGTTTCTCATAGTTGGAACCTATTATTAAATGAACTTGCTAAATAAAGATGAAATAAGAATCTATTATGTGAAAAATATAATGTCATTTTATAGGGTCTAAGTTTCCAATTTTCTTGAGAAGTTCAAGTTCATTTTCTTGACGGACCAGTTTCCCTATTTCTTAATAGTTTTTTCCTACTACATAGTGTTGTTCTATGGTTATGATCTGGGTGTTATAAGCATTGTACGAATGATCCTAGAGGAATTTTTTGATATGGGTTAGGGATTCCCAAATGTGATTTGATCCTAGTATGGATGTTTTGTTATGTTGATAAAAAGCCATGGATGGTGTTGCAGTAGTTGATAGTTGTGATCAAAAGATTCATCATTGTATTCTTTTGGGTTTCAGGTATAGAAAAATATGTAATGGAATGGGTGGAATATGGGCTTACCTATTGGTGATATGTTGATATCTAGTATGCCCTCATGAATTTTTCTACTGTCTATTGGTAATGTATCTTTTTTTATCCGCATTTTTTTCCCCACTGCATTAGGAATCCAGAGCTGTTTGATTTAATGTTTTCTTTTGGTGGTAGATTTGGATAGTATTCCTAGAGTACATTGATATCTAATAATGAAAATAATTAGTGGAATAATTCTTAACCCATTGTGTTGATTGATGATGAAATGCAATTCCTAAAACATGGGATTTGGTTTTGGTTATGTCTTGGGGGAATTTACATTATACTATTGGTTGATCATGTAATTAATGTAATGAAATATAGAGTGTGTTATAGTTTAAATAATTTATAATGAAATAATTAACACTTGTAGAATGATAAAAAAGGATAAAAGTAATTAATGTAGGCCAATTATATGGTTTTGTGATTATTGTTCATGTGGACTTAACTGTGGTAGATAGGAGTCTGAGTGAAGTTTGTTATAGTGGATTCTATGACTAGGTTATTGCTACTATTTCGTTGTGAGTGTCACACCCTGACCCAACACTTTTGATATTTTTTTATTATTTACACTTTTTTAAAGAAAATAAATTAATTTTAAAATAAAATTAATTAAATAAAAATAAAAAAATACTAATCTATCTCCCCCTACTATTCACATGGCTTACCCCATCCTTCCCTCACCCTTTGATCATGCATGACCTCCCTCTACTAGATCCCTCTACCATAACACCTCCCCCTTAATGGCCATCCCTCATCCCTCTCATTGAGTGACACCCTCCCCTGTCTCGCAACCCCCACCGGTTGAGGCCATTAGGCTACGCACATCCTCCTTCCAACGATCTCTCCCCAACTTCCAACAAGCCTCCCTTCTCCACATTTTACAACCAATTTCTTTGGGTATTCAGCTCTGATCACCTTGGTAAGGTCGTTGCTACCCTATCCTATTGTTTTCCAGAGATTTCCCCACTCCCAATTACCCCTCTTATCTCAGCTCAAACCCTAGGCCATGGTGGATAAGATTTTGTCTCCTTCAATTTTTAGGGCATGTGTTGGGTCTCCTGGGTTGTCCTCGTGTGGGTTTTGGCATCCGATGCCAAAGGTAAATCACTTAGATCCATTCCGGTTTATCTGCCACCATTTGAGGATGATTTCATTTACCCTCTTATTGGTCTAGTTAATTTTAATGTTTTCTAAATTTTATTTGGTTATTGAGGAGTGCTCTTTGGTAAATTTTTTACTTTTTTATGGGTTAGAAATGAGTTTTTAAAAAATAAATTTCTATTTCTGTGTTTAATTTATAGTAATTTTTCATTAAAGGAATTTTATTCATTTTATATAATGTGATAATTGTATTTGAAAAGGAACATGAGGTTCATATCTATTAAAAATGAGTATTTTTAAATAACGGAGTATAATTAGAATATAGGACCTCTCATGTATTTTTAAGTATGACTTTTAAATTGTTTAATCATAAAAATACATGTTTTGGAAATGATTTCGGGTTGTGTTTGAATTTATAAAAATGGGATTTTCGTAGAATTTGGATGAGAAATTGTTAGATTTTCTTGTGTTTTTTAAATAAGAATTTATAAATGTTGTAAGTGGTGGTAAAAGAATCTGAAATGGGTTTTTGTTGTGAGTAAAATTTAAAATGGATCAGTACTGTCTTTTCAGACTTATTGTTCACTTCTTTATATGATTTGTGAATAGTTTAAATAATGGGAAACTTGTTTTGGAAATGAACTTGTTTTAGGTGTGGTTTACCTATAAGATAATTAAACTCTTTGGTTGCTCCCAAATGGGTTGTACAAAAATACATAGTTATATATACATGTATTTATAAAAATCCTCCTTGAACATATTCCCCCATAACATAGGGAATATGTGTATTAGATTAAGGTGTGTATATATATAGGAGTGTATTAGTGCACAATTGTGGGGTGATCTTCATCAATGGCATCGATTTCTACTTTTTTTGGATTGGTTCTGTTCTTTAGAGGTAGGTTTCCTGATGAATTATCTATTAAATTAAATAATTATTTCTTTCTTTCTTTTCCCACCCTTAATAAATTTTAGCTAGTGATATATGGTTGTTTTTAGAAAAAATGACTAAATCTAAATAAATTTATTTCCTCTTTGTGATTGATTATATGAAATTGTATTATTAAATGTGAATACCAAGTGGTTATCCAATGTTTATCAAATTTCCCAGTTTTTATTTGTATGTAAATTGTGGTTTTTAGATAATTGATTGGGTTGAAAATGTGTTTGAGTTTCTCAAATATATTTCTTCAATGGTGTTCCAAATGGTTTTATATTAGAGGTGATGTTTATTTGATTCCATTTAAATGAGTTGGCATGTGTTGGTTACATGGATGTGGTATATTGTTAATTTTTTTCTTGATTCCAATTTAGTACTTTTATAAAATAAGTTTCTTCAGAAATATCTCCTTTGAATGAACCTCTTTCCTTGTTAAATGGTTATGGAATGGGTAGTCCTCGAATGGGATTTCCCTTGTGAGTTTTTGGTTAATGGGATGAGGGGTGGAAATTCCCTTATAGTTATTTGGGTTTAAATTGTTTGTGTGTCTCTTATGTGTGATTCATATATATGTGATGGATTTCTTGGATGAAATTGTCAGCTCACCCCCTCATTTTTCATGACATGGGATCCTAGAATAGTAATAAAATTTTTGTTGAATGATTTATGCACTAGTTTATATTACACTATATCTAGTGTCCCACAGCATGATAATATTTTGTTATTATTCCTATGGTATTGGGACTCTCGATCTGTCTAAGTTGGGAGATGTTTGTGTGTTTTGGATTTATGACATTATCGGGTAGGGCATGCCTTCGAGATGAGTCAAAGGTATAGTATATTATAGATTATTCACAAGCTCCTTGGTATCACCAATGTCTAATGGCATGATTATATTGATTCATTATTAGATAGGTACTCTGTATATTATTTCCCAATTCCCTTATTGTATGATTTTTGAGCTTTCTTCAGAAACAGTGTAGATTATTGGCCAAAATGATAAGGTGTGTTCAAATGGTTGTGGAAAAGGTATTTAGAAATGTTTTATTCTAAGTATCTTGTTTATAACTGATATTTTAACACTATTTTAAAATGAATATGCTTCCTCCATAGGAAAAAATATGGTTTTGAATAGTAAAAAGGGAAATGGACCATGATTTTCTTTGTATCTAAAATGTGTGAAAAACAACATTTTATATGTTTTAGTTCTAACCTAACATTTATGATTCATTTTATTAATGGAAATTATTTTGGTAATAGATTAATTGTGTTTTACTACTTATTTTTAATACTAAGAACTATTCTTCATTCTTTTTGGTAGTCACAGGTAAAGGTTTGAGTTTGATCACAATCACTATGGGAGATTTTGATTTTTTTGAGAGGTGGAGATGCCCTTACTCGTCCCACAGAAGTGATTCCCTAACTCGGTAAGGCGATTTATTAAACCTACCCCCTTCCCTATGTTTAAAGGAGGGATAAGTCTTATATTTATTCATTGTATAATTCCTTCACTCCCTTCTCCAACACATGGGATCGACCAAAATTTCCACCTATTTTTATTAGTCCAATGGTTACATAATTTCATCACGGCTCACCTCAACTAGAGTTATCAATTTGGGATTTCATGGAATCTTCAAGCCTCTTAAATCTTACAGTGGTGGATCAATTTCAACAACGTCGACATTTACTAGATGAGTTTGACCAGTTCATTTTTTAATCTTAGGGGCTACCTGACTAAGCGATTGTTGGTCTTCTGGACAAGCGTCACCAGATGGTTCGGTTTTCTTTATAGAAGGACATGACTCGTGTGAGGTTTGGTGCTCTATGCAACTGCTTCGGTTGTAGGTTATTCTTTTTTCCATTGGACCTATTATTTTTAAATGTAAAAAAAATTAACCATATGTTTCTTTATGGGTTATTTCATCCAAATTACTACTTCCATTTCAAAACCCTTCTATCCTATAAATTATGGGGAATATGGTTGACCATTTACTCTATGCTGACATTAGATCCCAATCTATAAGCCATCTGATTAACCCAAGGATCTCTGTCAAGGTGGATGTATCCAGAAAACTAGTGTAGTGGGTTTGGGTTTTTATTGGTGAGGAATATAGGTGAAAATATGATTTGGACTTAAAATCAAGGGTTGTTTTTTTCTCAGTATGAAATCATTTGGGACATCTGGTTGTTGGATGCTGACCTGGTGCAAGGAAATGGGACATTAAGCAGAAGAAGAATGTTGAGATGTATTTGACTCATAGTGATTGTAGTATGGTACTTACTATAATTTTACTAAAAAAGGTGAAAAAGAAACTTTTCTGGCTTGAAGGTTGGGTATATTTTTAATCCTCTGAAGAAGAATCTAGGGGTTCTTGATCAGGAACCAGTGGATCCTAGAAAGGTAATGGATTTCAGGATATTGGACACTTGAACACCAGTCCAATGTCACCTCCCTAAAAGGATTTCCAAGTCCAAGAGGTAATGCCTTCGAAAAATTTTAAAGGAGATATAGGTGATAAGGACATGCAGGGTACTCTAGTGGAGTTGGCGGGACAATAGTTTGTTAATTCTAGGATGTTACAGGTTTAGAAATAAAATTCAAATGATCTGAACAAAGTGTTTGATACTAAGGTGGTAGTTTTGAAGTCAACAAATGATAAAAGATATAACATGGCTATGAAAGACTCAATGAAGGGTACCCATTTCGAGATGGTGGAGAGTTGGGCTGTAGGCTAGTGACAAACACTATAGGAAATCTACACCTGTAACCATTTTGTAGGTTTGGGGGCCACGATTCAGATCAAGAGGATTCAACTAAAGATCAAATAATAGGTTGGATAGAGTCTGAGGAGGATCTACATGGATATTTCTCAATAGAAAATATGGGATGGATTCATAGTAAAATAATGTACAATGCTTGGAACAAAAAGTGATAGAACAATGACCGGGTCTTAAGAGGGTGAATCCTGACAACATGGAAAAAACAAAGGGCACATGGATTACTCGTACCTTTTTAAGACAATAGAGATCATGTGAGGTAAAAAATTTAAATCAAATGAGTTAGAAATAGTGAATTATTCTATTGATAAAATTCTTGTAGGCCCTGAATAAGTGAAGCTGATTCTGATGAGGTTGGCGTGAAAAAAAACGGGTGTTGATAATATAGTTAGTAGGGATTATTAGGGACTGTTTTTCTATTCCGAGGAATAAATGGTTGAGGAGTTTCTTTACATAAATTCTACTCAATAATAGGCATACCAGATGATGGTTAGGCCACTTTGAGTGGCGGTCAATAGTGATCATGATACGTGGGTCAACAAGCAATAACTTATTCCGATAAGGGGCTTTAATGAAGGTAAGATAAGTAAAGAGGAGTATATATAATCTTTGGATAAGTTGGAGGATTTATTTTAAGACATCCTTATCAATGATATAGATACACAAGTGCACTCTGTCTCTTAAAAAATATTTATGGGGGATTCATCTAATACGCTTAAATTTTGTTTCAATAATTTTTTGATCACTTATGAGTCTCATCCTCCTGGTTGAACTTATTTGGTTTCTCACATTTCATTATAAGTGTTTTTTTATAAAAAAAAAATTAATTTTCAGCCAGTGGGAGATGTTGAGTCTAGAGATTGGAGAGTGACCCGTGGGTTCACATAAAGTTTTAGTTGTTATCATCTTTGGATTGTTTTATTTTTCAATTATTTATTAATCATTGTATTTTGGTTGTTTATTTTGGGGTTCCCTTTTATTATTCCATTGATTTTTTTATTTATATCGGGAGAATTATTTCCAATAATCAGTTTTTTTATTCCCTTAGCGCTTTTCTCCAGCCCGTGAGGATCAGGAATGCCTTTTTGGACATTTTTCAGGCTGGATCGGGTGACCGGTTATGGTTCGACCTGGGCGAGTTCTTGAAAAAAAATTATTAGAGGATAGGTTCCTTCAAGGAAATAGAATTCAGATCCCACTTTATTATTTCCGATGCTAATGTAGAAGGAGTATGATTGTCAGAGCATGGGGTGTAGTTCTGTGGGAGTATCGGACCAACACTTTCTTGACCGAAGCATGAGTTCCCATGGGAATCTTGGGTTTTCATTGTTTATTTGGTTTTTTTGGGTTTCTTGGTATATAGGGAAATAAAACTATAGTTGGGTCGGTTGTATCAGTGAGCCTATAGTGCATGTAAAGTCATTTGGAGATGGGGGAATGGAAATGAAGGACTCTCTGTAATGGTGGTTTGATTGGCATATAGCCACAAACCATTTGGCCAAGTCACCCATCATCACTATATTCTCCTAAAGTGTTTTTTTGTTCCTTTTGATATTTTGAGATTTTTGAAACGTTGAATTTTAGGTTTCAATCGTTTTTTACTTTATTTTTTGGAATAGTTTAGGAGTGTTTTCATTTTGATTTTAAACTAGTTTTTTGTTTGACAAAATGATGATTGGTTTTTTTAAAAATGAGGTTTCGTAAAAATACATTGAATCCTTTAGAGATTGAAAAGGTTTGTTCTGAAAGTAGAAGTCATTTTGGAAAATGTATAGGGGGTTTTTGAATGTGTTTTATTAATTCTAAATTTTAAAAATTAATTTGGAATTTTGAAATGTTTTTAATGATACTGTGGTTTTAAAATTTTTTGGTGTATTTTTTACAAGTGGTTTTGAAAGTGATAATGGATATATTATATACCACATGGTATTCCTATGAGGGATCAAATATAAGTATATGGATTCGTGTATGTGGTAATTGGATGGGTTCTTTTTATATCATGGGAATTTATATATGTCAAACTTCATATAATACTAATGTTGGGTCTTTGGTTTGTAAGGATTTTTATGTTTTCTGAAAATGTAATTCAAAAGGGGTGAATTTCAATGCTTTAAAATGTGGGAGGGTGTGATTCTATATTTTTTTACGTGGATTTTCCCATCTTCTGTTGGACTTTGGATTTGTCCTGATGAAGGTGTTATTGAGATGATGTTTTGAGTTTGGTTTGTTGATTTGAAAATGAACTATGAAATTTTGATTTGTGAAATGTTTTGATTTGGATTCATGCCCCTTGCATTCAAATTATATCCCCCAATAATTTATAAGGAATTTTGATAAGAAGTTGTTGGATTTTCTTTCAAAGCATGTCTTTTGGTTGATCAGGTATTATGTTTATCTATTTTGGATATGGGGCATGGTGGTTCTCAAAATCAGTAGTTTTTCTAGAGGTTCTAATAGTCAACCCCTCTTTATTTCCCTGGGCAGATGAAACTATGGAAAGCTAAGAAATTTATATAAAATATCGGGGAGATATTTTTTTGGCTTGAATCTACCCAACCTATCAAGATAGATCTTAACAGCTTCATGTTGGAAGGCCTATGTTATGAATGGTAGAAATCAGTTCGTCAGGCCGAACTGCAGAATAATTACTCATGGGAATGCTTTCATTCCCTATTCATCCAATTTTACTAACCCAATGATGTGAAGATATTAATGTTTTCATGGTAGTTTCATCTTCAGTTGGGAGATTTAACAATTTTGGAGTATTCTAATTGCATCACCGAGCTGGTACCGTATCTCCCAAACCTAGCCGGGGATAAATTTTTGAAATCCGGATTCATTGATATGGGTCTTTGGTCAAAATAATTCAGGTAGTTTCTTCATTCCCTTATAATTATGAAGAAGTCATGAGGTAGGATATTTTTGTCGAAGATGATTTAGCATCATCTAGTAAGTTCTGAAGAGGTACAAAAAGGAAGTTATTTTCCGCCTCACCAAAATCATCTAAGATGCAGTTCTAGATGTGTTTTCAATGTGGCAAGCTTGGACATAAGAAGTTTTCATATCACTAAGAACCTAATATCGGTCATAACTATGTCTATTTAGGTCATTTCCATGTTTTCTTCCAAGGTGATGCTAGGAAGTTGTATGGAGACCGATCCACTCCTTTGGAGAACCTTCCAGCTCAGTTGGATGAACATAGCGCTGGTGGAAGCTCTACTAGAGGCTTTTTTGTTGTAAATTTCCTTTTTATGTAAATATCCATTTATTTTCATTAATATAATTTGTGGGGATTTCCTCTTATGGGTGTGGAGAATGATCTCGTTGTAATTTTGGGAACGTTTGTTTTAATGGAAATGTCTTTGTAATTTTTTTAATGTTGTGGATGTAGAATGTTGGTTTTTTCTGGTCTTTTCCTTTTTTTCATTGGGTTATTTTGGACTTCATTAGGTTCTTTGAGTTATTCTAGCTTGAAAAATAAATGATTTTATATAATCCTAATATAGTGGGGAGACCCCCACAAGATGATCTTATGATGAATCCATAATCTAGGTTTTCTTGACTAAGCACTTTCTTTTTTTCTCTCCGCCCGACCCCGATCAAAATAGTTGTTTTACATAGATATTGGTTCATGTTGTGGATTCTCATGGAAATCTCCATAAAATAAAACTATTTTATTCAATGGTTTTTGTTTTAGGGGTATTGTTGTTCTTTATTAGGTTGTTTTCAGAAAATTGTATTTCTCCTCTTTACAATCTCTTTGTTGTTTGTTATATCTCTATGGGATTTTCTAATATTTTCCTTGGATATTATATTCTTTTAAGGATAGAATTATAGTTTCTTTTGGTATATTGTAGTTCTGGGTTTTTTAAAAAGGTGGGTGTTGGTTCTTTGGTCATGTAATTTTTATATTTTTCCATGGTTTTTAGTTCATCCTTGCTTTATTCCCAATGAACCGAATCTACAAGGACTTTCTAAGGGAAAAAGTGTCATGTTGGAGAGAATTGTCATACCCCGACCCAAAAAATATGTTATTGGTTATATTTCTTATTCCATTTTTAAAAAATTAGTGTTAAAATAAAATAAAAAATTAATTAAATAAAAATAAAAAACCTTAATCTATCTCCCTCATATTGAAACGGCCGACCCCCTACTCCCCTTTCCCTATGCTTGCATGCATCCTCCCTCTTTCAAAGCCCATAGGTGCACCACCTCCCCTCCACTGGCCATCCCTCCTCCGTCTCCTTACACGAAACACTACCCTCTCTTGCATCCCCCACTATTTGAGGCCCTCTGGTCGTGCACTCCCTCTTTACAGTGAGTACTCCCTCCCTTTCGGAGATCCCCACTTCTCTATGGTTTCCAGTCAATTTAATTGGGTTTTCAGCTCGACATTTCTAGGTAATGTCGCTACCCCCCCCCCCCTCTCCTTGTTTTTTCAAGTGATTTTCCCCTCCCCTTTTCCCCTATTATCTCGACTGAAACCCTAGGACATGGTTGATCATATTTTGGTTCCATTTTTCATTTTTGTGGCATGTGGTTGGTCTCCTGGATCATCCTCATGTGGGTTTCAGTGTCGGCCACCCTAGGAGAAGAACTTCAGTCCATTCTAGTGCATCTGTTGTCATTATATGTTGATTTCATTTACCCATTTTCTTATTTAGTTAATTTCAATGTGTTATAAATTTTATTCGTGTAGTGCTAAGTGTGATTTGGTAACTTTTTAACATGATTATGTGTTTGAAATGAGTTTATACAAAATAAATGGATAAGTATTTTCAATATTTTATTTTAATGTTTCTTGAAAAAAAAATTATGACTTGATTGGAAAGTGAGAATTGTATTTATAAAGGCACATGAGGTGTATATTTTTTTGAATTCCGTTTTTATAGAATAATGGAGTAGTGTTGGAATATATGCCTTTTCTTGTATTTTTAAGTAGGAATTTTAAATTTTTTAATCATAAATATCATGTATTAGAAGTGATTTTGGGTTGTGCTTGGATTCATAAAAAGAGTATTGTTGGGGAATTGGTTGATAAATTGTGTGTTTTTATTGTTTTTTAACAAAATAAATTTATAAATTGTGTATGTGATGGTAAAATAATTTAAAATAGATTTTTGGTGTGGGGAAATGGAAAATGGATAAATATTGTATTATAGGCCTTTTGTGAACTTTTAAGTATGAGTTGTGAATTTTTTATATAATGGGAAGCTTGTTTTGTAAATGAATTTGTTTTATGTATGGGTTCCCTATAGTTAAATTAAATTGTTCGATGGCTCCTCAAATGGTTTTATACACATACATCAGTATGTGTATATATATATATCCTCCTTAAAAATATTCCCTCATGGAATAGGTAATTTGTGTATCGGATTAAGGGGTATATATATAATAGTGTATATGTGAACAATTAGGGGGTGATCTTCATCAAAGTCATCGACTTCCAAATTGTCAAGAATGGTTCTCTCCGTCTTAGGTAGGTTTTCATTTTCATTGGTCATTGAATTAAATATTTATTGATTTATTTATTTTTGATCCCTTATTAAATTCTATCTTTTGATATATGGTTGATTCTGGTATAAATGTCTAAAGAAAAATAACGTAAATTCCACTTTAAGCTCGATTGCATGAAAATGTTTTATTAAATGTGCATACCAATTGTTTATCAAAAGTATATCAAATTTTTTGGATGGAATTTGTATGTAAATTTTGGATTTTAAATAATTTATTGGGTTTAAAATGTGTTTGTGTTGATCAAATGGATTTCGTCAATTAGGTTCCAAATGGTTTTAGATTAGAGGAGATGTTTATTTGATTTTTGAGGAATGATTTTGTCATAATTGGTTATGTAGAAATGGTTTAATGTTAAAATGATTTCATGAAACTACTTTGGTACTTTTATAAAATAGGTTTCTTTGAAAAACGCTCATGTGGATGCACCTCTTGCCTTGTTAGATGATGATGGAATGGGTGGTCCTCAGATGAGATTTACCTCATGTATTCTTGGATGGTAGAAAGAGGTGAAAAATCTATTAGAGTGATTCTAGGTGACTTTTTTGTGTCATTCTAGTGTGTGATGAATGTATATTTGATGTATTTCTTGTTTTAGATTGTTGAAACACCACCTTATTATTAGTGACATAGGAACCAAGCATAGTGAGCGGATTTTTGGTTAATGGTTGTAGCACTAGTTTAGAATACGCACTATCTCATAGCCCATAACAGGGGTATTTTTATTAATACTATGGGATTAGGACACTCGATCATGCCAAGTATGGTGAGAATTGGGCATTCAGGCATTATGAAGTCATCAAGTAGGGCATGCCTTTGGGATGAGTCACATAAATAATATTTTCTAGATTATTCATGAGTTCCTAGGATTCACCCAAATCTACTGGCATGAATATTTTGATGCATTTTGGACTAGATTATCTGTGTATTATTACCCATTTTAATTATTGTATGATTGTTGAGATTTCTTCTAAAATTATGTGGATTATTGGCGAAAATGATAGTGTTTTCAAATGGTTATGGAAAAAGTTTTTGAAAATATTTTATATTCACTCTCTCCTTTTTAACATAAATTTCATCTCTCTTTTCAAATGTAAATGGTTCCTCCATTGTAAACATATGGTTTTGAATGGTAAAAAGGGAAATGGACAGTGATTTTCTTTAAAGGTAAAATCAGTGAAAAAAATAATTTTATATGTTGTATTTCAAACCTGAAATTGAATATTGCTCTATTTAATAGAAATGCATTTGAGAATAGATTACATGGGTATGCCTATAGTGTTTTATTGATCATGCCTATACTTCATTCCTATTTTCAGACTCAGCTGTAGGTTTCAGTTTTATCGCGATCGTCATGGGTGATGTTATGTCTTGAGATCTAAGAGTGACCTTCGGGGTCTTGTGGAGTTTTACTGGTCATCAAGTTTGGATAGTTTTATTTTTTAGATATTTCGTAATATTTATATTTGGATATTTATTTTGGATTTCTATTTTATTATTCTGCTACTTATGCTTCTTTATATTTGTGAGATAATTCCCATCATCGCTCTATTGATGTCCTTGACGATTTTCACCAGCCTGGGTGGATCAGAAACGTCTCTCAGTCCTTATCGGGGGACGGCTCGAGTGACCAGTTCTGTGTCAACCTGGGTTGGTTCATGACAGTGAGATATATTATATCAGTAATATTATTGGATTCCATACGAATCCCCACCAATATCTATTAGGGAAACTGACACATAGTGGTCTCTCGAAAGTTGTTTTCCCTAAAATCCCATTGGCATGTTGGATGGATGACTACCCACTTTAGGCCCACTCTATTATATTTTTATCTACTTTTTCAAGTATGAACTTAGGTCATATTTCTCTTATATGTGTGTAGAGGTATTTGGTATATTGTGATCATTTAACATGCATATATAAACATATATGGATTTGAAAGTATTATTATATGTTTTAATATGAATATTCTTTTATGTCTTGATATACTTACTTAATGTATCAGATTTAATGGAATAAGTTATTACCATTTAATTTTGATATACATCATATGATATGTAGTGGATCCCATTAAAATCTTTGATATTATATGTGATATGGGATGATATGGTTATATGATACATTAGGTAATTTTTGTGATGCCTTTACTAGGAGTCTTTAGGATATCTTACTTCATAGAGAAATGGATCAAGAAGTGTGATATTGGGGAAGAGTGAAAAATAATGGGAAAGAAGAATTGGGGTACCCATTATTTTTTATTATTATATTATATTATCTCTTTAATGTGTTACATAGTGAGATATAATGATGGTGTCGTTGGGAATTTATTATACATATTTATGGAATGACTTAGTTTTATTATTGTTTACTATTCATTAGTATGAATTCTTTATCTTTTTTATGATAGGATATGGAAATGATCCAAGTAGTTAAAATTTTATTCGCAATCTAATTATATATAAACTTATTTTTAGGTCATCAAGAGAAGGATGGAGATCATGTTGGAAATTACTATCTCAGGGTTTAATATGATCTTTTTGGGATTCATGGTCGGTGGCATCTTTATCCTGTTTTGAATTTTATTTTCAATTTAGTTGTTCATTATTGTATAAAAATTCATGTTTTATGATGGTTTTTCATTATATATATATATATATATATATATATTTCTGATCATGATTTTATTTTTTATTCTACTTATCTCCCACTTCCACCAGTTTCTCTTAGAGGGAAATGCCTCTCGTATGCATGTTTACCATACCCTTGGCGAGAGTTTAAAACCCAAGTCCTATTAAAGTTAGGACATGGATAGTCACTATCTCTCTCACCATATTAATTTATCATTTTCAGAAGGTCCTTATTACATTTCACATGCTGAATGTATCATGTTTTATTTCCCACCAAAAAACCAGTAGCCTTAGACTATTTGGACTAGAATAAATAATCAACATAAATACCCCCATGAAATCTTCTGACATAATCTATGAAACACACATTAATTTTGTTAACACCTTACACATTGGGAATAACACCCCGAACCAGACTCACAAAATCCATGAACCACACGTTCCGGACATGAACCCCTTGAAATTTCGAATTATCCCTACTTCTAACGATTTAGAAGCAAATGCATCCAGACCCACTCATGGCCTACATTGATCACCATGGGATTTATAATTATATAAAGGTTCAGTATAGATTTCTTTATTCCCTTACAGAAGATACCTATCATAACATTTTTTCATATTGAATCTATAACCGACCCTATAATTAAATCAAAAAGGGACCACTCTAACAGCCACCCTGAAATCTTCCTCTTAAGGATCTCTCCCTTGAATGATGTCAACCCACTCACTCAATTAAAAAATTAAAATAAACAAAATTAAAAATTAAATAGATTTTATATAGTCTTTTAGAGGATATAACACATAAATGGGGGTGATTTAAGGACATGAAACAAGTGGAAACCATCTTATTGCCCCAAATTTTCAATAACCACAAAATGATAAATTGTATTTCTATTACCAAAATCGTATCCCATCAATTGATAAACATGTTTTGCTTATGCTGAGTATAGTAATGTCCCCCAAGGAACATCCCAGTTCCAAGTGGATGGATGAATGAAAATAGTATTTAATTCACACAAACAATTATATTTGTGTAAATAGTATTGAAAATCAAAGGAGATGGGGAACAAAATGGTTTGGTGATTACTCATGAATTCCAAAAATGTAACACCCCAAAATTTTATGAGAAAAAATTATTTTTTATTTCTTTGATGTCTTCTGTTGTATGCTACACTAATATTAGCTTTCACTATATGCAACACCATATTACCTTGTGTTATACACAACACTATTCTTGGCTTGTGTTGCACGCAAGAGCGACCTTCCTCGATAGCGTGTGTTGTACGTAATATTGTGTTTCACTAAACAATGATATATTATTATAAACTAACTATTATGAAATTTATCAACTACATTTTTAATTTTATTACATAATAATTCATCATACACATATTCTAGAACATGGTATGAGAACAAAATAAATTTTTTGTAAAATAATTATTTTTCAAAAAATGCAGTTTTACCACCTTTTGAAGGTACACCCATTTGAAATCTAATTTTTAACAAGTTTATAATTTCAATTTTATAAAATAAAAATTTTCTTGGGAATCGAGATATAAAAATTTACATTGGATAAAGTTTTGATATTTTTCTGATAACGTTCATATTTTGATGAATAATAAAAACATGCTAAATGTTATTTAAAAACAACTTTTTTCATCAAGATAATTTATATGGTTAAATTATAATATTTAATGGTTTAAAATTATAAATAGATTATATTTTTATAATTTAATATTATTTAGTTCCTTATTTTTAATTTTACATTGAATTCATAGGAAAAAACATTTCAATCTTTTGTAGTGTTTTAAATAAAAACATGTTTTTTCGACAATAAGTTTAATTTTAAATTAATTACTACATCTTATGTGTCATGAATTTGGAAAAATGGATTCCATTTTTGGAATCATTAGGTCTAAATTATGTTAATAGGCTACTTTTTATTTTTGGGCATTATGAATATTAATTACGATATATTTTATTTACCGCAGTTAAAGGTAAATCAGGTAATTAAGGGTAAAAATAATATTATAAAATTATCCTAACACCTAAAAAAATTATATTGGATGAGTAAAATTCTACCCATATCACCTAATGGTCGGAATAGATTTATTTCATTGACTTTTGACAATGAAAATGATTCAATTATTATTAAAATCAAAGAAAATGACAACTTGTCACTCTCTTATATCTTATAAGTGTAACAATTTTAATTTAGTGATAAACATCTTAAAATTTCGAACATAAAGAGTAAAAAAAAGAAAATAAAATTATCTACATAATTTGAATTTATTTAGAATTTTTAGGTATTAAATAATTATAATTAATGGTGACACAATAGTGATGCAGAAATTGTTTTTTAGTGAAAAATCAATAATAATGTTTTTATAAAATTAATAGTGACAATAAAAGATGCAAAAAACCCGACCAAAACTTATTTTTAGTGTACATGTATACCATAATCATCAAATAGTATAATATTTGACCATTTTGAGCTGTATAAAAGAGATTATGACACTTATATTACTTTTTTTAAATGATGTCAAAGTTGTCACCTTCATGATTTAATAAATATAACAATTTAAATGTTTTTATTTTAAGAGAATAAATTCGACTAAAAGTATTTTATAGAATATATTATATTTATTGGCATCATAGAATTTTATTTAAAATTTTTATGAAACAAATATGTATATTAAATAATTATACAAAAATGTTGTAGTAATTATTTTATTATGGGAAATATCAAATAAATGGATTTAAAAATATTAAAATAAATTTTATATGAACAAACTAATGTTCTACATGAATTGTTTAGATGAATATGATAATTTAGGAATCTATTAAATATTTTTATTCAAATATATCCTCTGTGTGGATTTTATTTAAATTCAAATAAATGAATAGTGTCAAAATTGACACTATTGTTATTTTATAAAAAAAACATATTACTAAATTGTTTAAAAATCACAAAAATATTTAAAACTTATAAATGGAAATTTATATGGTCGAAAATTTCATAAAGTATCCAATTATGAAAAATTCATGACAAATAAGTAATTATTTATAACAATTTTAAATTTAGAATAATTTTACCACAAATAAAATTAAATAGATTAAATAAGGATAAATCAAGTTGATATGGTTTAAAATAAATTTCCAACATGTCTAAATTGTATTATCAAATGATATTAAAACCTTATCTCATCTCATATTCTAATTTTAGTCATTTTTTGAGGTTTTTTAATGGGGTTTTAGTTTATTATAAATTAATATTTTAGAAGTCTCCAAAACTGCCCCTCTCCTCCCTTATAAAAAGGCACCTCCTCCCTCTCCACTTCACAATATTTTTGAGCCTTCCAGATCTGCCAAACCCTGTACATTTCTCTTCTCCACTTCCCTATGAACCTAATAGAGGTCCTGGTCTTCTTTAAAAACCAACATTAGTGCCCTAAGAGGAGGTTTAGAAGAGGCGCGTCAAAGAAGAGGTAATATCTGTTAGTGATTCTTTCAAATTCATTTCTTTTTCAACATCCCCTTCTTTATTTGTTTTTTCGTAAGTACTTACTAGGGTTATGTTTATCATCCATGTCTATAAAAATTCTTTTCTTAAAGTGTTTAATATTATTCCATGTATTTTTAAAGTCATTTTTACCCCTATTTAACTTTTACTTTGTGTTATGGAAGGAATATTTCTTTTGTTCACCATATGTGGTAATTTTTGTCTTATCCATTAAAAGTACGAGGGGTATATTTTTTTAACTTATACGGTGTGAATGGATTTTTTTGATTTCATAATGCCATATTTTCATGAAGATTAATCTACAAGATTTCATGATTATTTTCAAAAAAAATCTTTTTCTTTTAAAATTGCATGTCATTTTGTGAAAAGAAAATGATTTTGAAGAAAAAAGGTTATTTTCCTCATGAATTCATTAAAGTGTTTTATCCAAACTATATTCCATCTAAGATAACATTGTTTTGTATTTTTATGTTTCAAGTATATTGTATCTGTTATTTACATGGTTTGAATTTTCTTATGATGAAATGATATCCATTTGATTTATACGGATTATGTTATGATGGGATGATGTTTATGAAACCCATTTTATTCTTTGGGTTATGATGAATGATTTATGTTTATTTTGTGGCACACGTAATAATGATTTCATTATGAGATGGGTGGGACCTATATCTCCCTCCAATGAATTGGTTAAAGATTTATATCTCATGAGATATACATGTATGGAACGACAAGTGAACCCAGTTCAGTAATACAGGGATGGAACGGTAAGTAAACCCGGTTCAGTAATGGACTTTGTCCACTATGATGGTCGTAGTAGCGATGCCTTGGCTAATATGGAAATCATATCATGTGCTTAATGGTTTTCCACAATTAAATGTTTTATTTTATCATTATTAATGTTCCTTTATGATCTATTTCTTATGTACTTCCTTGATTTATGTCATTTCTCAATATTTTGATTTTTTATGTTCATTATTTTACGTTCCAATGTTTATGGATTATTTTTAAGTTCACCATGTTTACCCTTACTGAGAATCTGAGCTCACCCTTTTTATGTTTTCATTTCCCCTGGATATAAAGAAAGGTTTTAGGTATGAAAAAAATGTGAACATCATTATGGGAGATATTGAAGATCATTCACCATGATTAGAAGATTATGTTCTGAGTTTCTAAAGACGCTAAACTAATACGGTCTTTGGGTGCCTATTTTTTTCATGTATTATGTTTTCCGAAAAAGTAATGTAATGTCCATGTACATAAATCTTGGGTAATTATAGTTTGTTTCAGTGTGAAGTTTTAGTTAACCTTTGTAAACTATGATGCGAAAACTTTTGTGAGATCCCTAGAGATATTTCTGAGCTACATCTCGGGATTTCCCTAAGGTTTAGTATACCTATAGGTTACAGTCCAAGAATTATGTTAACGACCATAAATAACCTAGGGTAAACCTAAGGTGTCATGGATTAAAGAATGTGTGATAAGTTAGACATTTTATTATTATGTGGTTTCGCATTATTTTAACTGTTTCTTACACCATGGTTTTTGGTTTCAGTCAAATGGAGGGAACCCGAAGGAATTGGGTCGACATTGAATCCAATGGAAAAATTGGTGACTATGAGCAACGAAAATGGAAAATACCTTGAAAGAAAGATATTATTATTATTCTGAATCATTAATTACGATATATTATTAACAAGGTGAAATTTAGTGGTATTCCTAATTCATTAAATTAGAGGAAGATGTACTTTTATGCATTTTGAATGGTGAGGATCATAGAGAAAGGAAGATTTAGATTTTTAAAGAACGGAAGAAGAACATTGATTAATACATCAAATAGAGGGGAAGATATTATATGTGTGGGGAGAAGGGTCATAGTGTGACAAACTGTTATGGAGTTCAATGTATTATCTGTTGAGAACAAGGGCACTACCCAACTCAATGCCCTGACCTAATAGGTTACTTATAAATCAGGGAAGGACTTATTCCATGACAATCATTAAAGAGGATGGATTGAAGTGTTTATGAATTGTTATTCAAGAATAATGTTATTGAGGTACTTTTATGGTATATTGGAATATCTATGTATTGGTCCATTGTGGTTTTCCATAAGAATATGGTATCGGTAACCATGAAAACTCATTGAAATATTTTCTGAAAGCTGATGATATGTGCAAATTGAAGGGATGAGGAGAAAATAATATGTTTGATAATATTAATGATATCATGAGTGAAATAAGGACAAAGTGACATCATGGTTTGAGTATATAGAAATTTAAGGATTTTGGTATGTGGAAATAGTTAACTTTTGACAGCATTCATGTTTTCACTAAGGTTCCATGGTAATTCATGTTTGAAGAGAATACATTATTATGGTATTCACATGTTTTGAATGTAACCAACAAGATATATCGTATGATATATGTGGGATAAATGATGGTATTAATATTCTTGGTAGATGAAATTTCTAGTAATCATTTTCATTATACTATGAGATTGGACAAAAGAATTTTAGATAAGCCTAAAGGTTGGAATGGATTATGTTGGACATCAGATTGTAATTTTTAAGGCTAAAACTTTTTTCCTAGAATGTTATAACTGTATAGTATTAGGAAAAGGAAAACCTGTAGGACGGACAAGAACCCATTGCGTCGGAAGTTACGAGAATTGAACCCACAACCGAAGTGAGACATGCCTTTATCGCTTACCATTGGCCTATAGGAAGTCCCTGGTTAGTATAGATTAATTTTATTTTATTAAGTGGTATGATAGATGAAATATAAGTCAATTTTTGGAACCATATACGATTAATATCAGCATAGATAGACATAGGTATAGTTAATAACGTTTGCTAACCTTATGTTTGAGACGGATGGAATGACCTATAATTCTATCGCTTGATCTTATAATACTTAAAAAATGAAAAATTCAACTTTATTTCTTTTAATAAGAGATGAAGTGGAAATTGTTCATGGAATGACCAATGATGATATTACACTGAAATCATGTAAGTATTTACATTTATGTCAAAATTCATCAACATTAGGGTAATGACCTTGAAAACCAAAAATGTTGTCCTAGTACTCTCATATTCAATGAATCAAACTGTATGTTAGATCCTCACAAATTTCTGGATTTGTTATTTTTGGATTTTTCATAGCCATGTTCTCTACCACTCTCCATCAGAACATGATGGTTAGATTTCTCTTCCATATCAATGTTTAAACCTTTGTTATCCTATTTGGAAACCCAGTGATGAGCTAATTTGGGTAACCATAACATTTCTTACCTTACTTTTTATGATTATTTTTTAATATTCCTTTTTATGATGTGGGTTTCTATGAAATAAACTTTCATGAAGTAAAATATTTATAACCCCGATGAATTTCGAGGGTGAAATTCATTTTAATGGGGGTTGAATGTAACCCCCAGAATTTTTATGAGAAATATTATTTTTACTTTTTTTGATTTCTTGTGTTGTATGCTACACTAAGATTATCTTGCGCTATACGAAACACCTTATTATCTGGTATTATACGCAACACTATTCTTGGCATGTGTTGCACGTAAGAGCAACCTTCCTCAATAGCGTGTGTTGTACGCAATACCGAGTTTCACTAAACAACGATATATTTTCATAAACTAGCTATTATGAATAGTAATAACTATATTTGTAATTTTATTAACATAATAATTAATCTTACACATATTCTAGAACATGGTATGGAACAAAATAAATTTTTCGTGTAAAATAAATTTTTTTCAAAAAATGTAGTTTTACCGCCTCTTAAAGGAGCACCCATTTTAAATATAATTTTTAACCAGTTTATAAGTTAAATTTTACAAAATAAACTTCTTATTGTGAATCAGGATATAAAAATTTACATTGGATAAATATTTGATATTTTTCTGATAATGTTCTAATTTTGATGAATAGTAAAAACACGCTAAATGTTATTTAAAAACAACTTTTTTCATCAACATAATTTCTATGGTTAAATTATAATATTGAATGGTTTTAAAGTATAAATAGAATATATATTTACCATTTAATATAATTTACGTCATTATCATTCATTTTACATTGAATTCATTGGTAAAAAAATCTCAATCTTTTGCAATGTTTTAAATAAAAGCATGTTTTTTTCAACAACATCATTAATTTTAAATTAATTGTTGCATATTCAATGTCTTGAATTTGGAAAAATGGATTCCATATTTGGAATCAGTAGGTCCAAATACTTTCAATAGGAAACTTTTTATTTCTGGGCATTATGAATAGTAACTACGGTAAAAAAAATTTACCACAGTTAAAGGGAAATCTGGTAATTAAGGGTAAAAATAATATTATAAAATTATCCTAACCCATGTAAAAATGCTATTAGATGAATAAAAGTCGACCCATATCTCCTAAGGGTCGGAATAGATTCATTTAATGGACTTTTGACCCTGAAAATGATGTAATTATTATTAAAATCAAAGAAAGTGACAACATGTCACTCTCTTATATCTTATAAGTGTAATAATTTTAATTTAGTGATAACATTCTTAAAATTTCAAACAAAAATAGTCACCAGTAAGATAATAAAATTATTTAAATCAAGTATATTTATTTAGAATTATTAGGTATTAAATAATTATTATTAATGGTGACACAATTGTGATTAAGAAATTGTTTATTTAGTGAAAAATCAATAATACAGTTTTTATTAAACAAATAGTGACCATAAAAGGCGCAAACCACATGACCAAAACATATTGGTCCTGTACATGTAAACAATAATCATCGAATGTTTTAATTTTTTACCATTTGGAGCCTTATAAAAGTTATTATGACACTTATATTATTTTATTTTAAATGATGTCAATGTTGTCACCTTCATGATTTAATAAATATAAAAATTTAAATATTGTGATTTTAAGATGGTAAAATCGAGTAAAAGTGTTATTATGAAATATATTGGATTTATAGGATTCATAGTATTTTATTTTTAATTTTTATGCAACAAATAATTATATTAAATAATTATACAAAAATGTAGCAGTAATTATTTTATTTAGGAAAATATCAAATAAATGGTTTTAAAAATATTAAATTAAATATTATATGGACCAATTAGTGTGCTAAATTAATTTTTTAGATGCATATGACATGTTAGGAATCTATTAAATATTTGTTTTCGAATATATCCTCTATGTGTATTTTATTTAAATTCAAATAAATGAATATTGTCAAAATTGACACTATTGTTATTTTTTAAAAATAACATATTACTAAATTGTTTAAAAATCATAGAAATATTTAAAAATTATAAATTGAAATTTATATGGTCGAAAATGTCTTAACTTATCTAATTATGGAAAATTTAAAACACATAATTAATTATTTATAACAATTTTAAATTTAGAATATTATTATCACAAATATAATTAAATAGATTAAATAAGGATAAGTAAAGTTGATAAGGTTTAATATAAATTCCCAACATGTCTAAATTTTATTTTATGATGATATTATAACCCTATCTCATCTCATATTTGGATTTGAGTCATTTTTTGATGTTTTTTAGTGGGGTTTGAAGTTATTATCATTTAATATTTTAGAGGTTTCCTAAATTGCCCCTCTTCTTTCACTTATAAAAGGGAACCTCCTCCATATCCTCTTCAAAACATTTTTTGGCCTTAAATCAAGGCCAAACCCTATGAATTTCTCTTCTCCACTTCCCTAGAAACCTACTAGAGGTCATGTTCTTCTTCGAAGACCATCTTTAGTTCCTTAAGAGGGGGTTGAAAAGAGGGGCATCGAAGAAGAGGTAATATCTTTTAACGATTCTTTCAAATTCATTTCTTCTTCTACTTACACTTCCTTATTTATCTTATTATAATGTAAAAACATCAGTATAACTCATATACTGATATGCTATTATAAATATGAAACAACCCTAATTCACCATCTATCCATCCTATGGAAAAAAAAATCACCACGCATGCGTATGTACGGCTTACCGTCTCTACATCATGTTGTAATCTATTTTTCCAACACCACATTACTTGTATGGGTAAAATGGTGGAAATAATAACTATATATGATTATTATAATTTGATACTAATTAGAAGATATTATATCTTCCACTCCAATTAAATTCAATAATTATGGGAATTATATCATCGCTAATGGGTACGTACGGATTATCGTCTCCACGACGCGATGAGATTCATTCTCAATGTTAACCATTCAAGAATGATTATAAAGTATATATAATGATTAATAATGAAATATATGACATAATAATGCTAATGGAGTTATGTTTGTGAGTATATATATATATTTCATCTACTTACTTCCATTCTATTCAATAAGTAAATGAAAACAACGTTCATGCATACGTACGGCCTACCGTCTCCATGAACGGTGTATTTCATTTCATTTATCTATCTATTATAATTATATATAATGAATATATATGATATATAAATCATTTTTTACATTATGGAAGTAATTAAATCATTATATAAGTAATAATAATATCAATAACAACCATTCCAAACACATACGATAAATGATACGATTATTACCCAAAATGCTGCTTTAAAATGGAATTGACAAAAGAACGGTTAATATAAAGTCATAAGTGAATCATATATGATATATTAAATATTATTATGGTTTTTTTCAAGTTAATAATATGTATAAACCCACTATACGGGTGTTTTGGACACGTATGGAAGAAATTGGACATAAGGTAAGGGATAATTTTTCCAATCTCATTCTTATCTGGCATTGTTTTTTCATAACTTATTACTGGGGTAATGTTTATCAACCATGTCCATAAAAATGTTTTACATAAAGTGTTTAATATTCTTCCATGTATTTTTAAATTAATGGTTACCCCTCTTTGAATTTTACTTTTTGTTGTTGAATAAATCATTCTTTTTTTACCATACGTGGTACTTTTTCACTTTTCCATTAAAAGTACAAGAAAAATGTTTTTTAACTTATATGGCATGAACGGATTTTTACGGTTTCATAATGACTTATTTTCATGAAGAATTATCTACAGGATTTCATTATTATTTTCAAAAATATCTTTTTCTTTTAAAATTTCATGGCATTTTTTTTAAAATAAAATGATTTTGAAGAAGAAATGATATTTTCCTCAAGAATTCATTTCAAGTGTTTTATCCAAACTATTTTCCATCTAAGATGACATTATTTTATATATTTATGTTTTAAGTATATTGTCTCTACTATTTACATGGTTTGATTTTTCTTATGATTAAATGATATCCAATTTGTTTTATACAGATTTTGTTATGATGGGATGATGTTTATGAAACACATTTTATTCTTTGGGTTATGATGAATGATTTAGGTTTATTTTTTGGAACACGTAAGAATGATTTAATTATGAGATGTGTGGGACCTATATTTGTCTCCAATGAATTGGGTAGAGATTTATATCTCATGAGATATACATGGCTAGAACGAAAAGTGAACCCGGTTCAGTAATACAGGGCTGGAACGGCAAGTAAACCTGGTTCAGTAATGGACTTTGTCCACTATGATGGTCTTGGCAGCAATGCATTGGCTACTTTGAAATCATATCATGCCCTTAATGGTTTTCCAAAATTAAATGTTTTATTTTATCATTATTAATGTTCCTTTATGATCAATTCCTTATGTACTGCCAAGATTTATGTCATTGCTCACGATTTTGATGTTTTATGTTCATGTTTTTACGTTCAAATGTTTTTGGATTGTTTTTAAGTTCTCCATGTTTACCCTTACTGAGAATTTGAGCTCACCCTTTTTATGTTTTCTTTTTCCCAGAATATAAAGAATGGTTTTAGATAAGGAAACAATAGGGGAAGATCTTTATGGGAGATATTGAAAATCTTTCACGGCGATTATAATATTATGTTCTGATTTTCCAAAGACACTAAAATAATATGGTATTTGCGCATATTTTTCTGTCTTGTATTATGTTTTCCGAAAAAGTAATGTAATGTCCATGTACTTAAAGCTTGGGTCGTTATAGTTGGTTTTAGAGTGAATGTTTAGTTATCCTTTGAAAACCAGGATTCGAAAAATTTAGTGTTATCGCTAGAGATATTTCGGAGATTTTTCTAGGGATATCGCTTAGCTTTTCTATAACTATAAGTTAGAGTCCTAGAATCATGTTCATTATCATGAATAACCTAGTGTGAAACTAAGGTGTTATGGATTAAAGAACGTGTGATAATTTTGACTTTTTATGATTATGTAGTTCCTCGTTATTTTAATTGTTTCTTATACCATGGTTTTTGGTTTTAGTCAATAGAGGGAACCATAAGGAATTGGGTCCACATTGAATCTAATGGGCAAAGTGGTAACTATGAGAAAAGAATTTTCATAATGCCTATAAAGAAATATATTGTGATTATTCCGAATCAGTCATCACGATATATAATTAACATGGTGATCTTTAGTTGTATTCCAAATTCATCAAATAAGAGGAATATAGACTTTTAAGCATGTTCCCATGGTGAGGAGCATAGAGAATGGAAGATTGAGATTTCTAAACAAGGGAAGAGGAACCTTGATGAATACATCAAATGGAGGGGAATATGTTATCTGTGTGGGGAGAAGGGTCATAGAGTGACAGACTAATATGGAGTTAAATGTCTTATTTGTGGAGAATATGGGAATTACCCAACTCAATGCCCTGACCTAAGAGGTTACTTTTATATCAAGGAAGGAATTATTCCAGGACAATAATTGAAGGGGATGGATTGAAGTGTTTATTTATTGGTATTCAATAATAATGTTGTTTAGGTACATTTATGGTATATTGGAATATCTATGTATTGGTCCATTGTGGTTTTACATAAGAATATGGTACCGATAAACATATAATTTGATTGAAATATTTTTGGAAAGTAGATAATATGCGCAAAATTAAGGGATAATGATAAAATAATATGTTTGACAGTATTAATGGGATCATGACTGATATAAGGAAAAAGTGACATCATGGTTTGATTATATAAGAAATTTGGGATTTTTGTATGTGGAAAGAGTTAAGATTTGACAGCATTCATGTTTTAACTAAGGTTATATGGTAATTCATGTTTCAAGAGAATGCAAGATTAAGGTATTCACATGTTTGAAATGTGACCAACAAGATATATCGTATGATATATGGGGGATAAATGACGGTATTCACATGTTTGGTAGATGAAATTTATAGTAATTGATTTCATTATACTAGGAGATTGTACAGAAGTATTTTTGATAAGAATAAATGTTGGCATGGATTAAGTTGGACATCAGATAGTATTTTTTAAGGCTAAAACTTGTTTTCTAGAATGTTATAGTAGTATAGTTTTTGAAAAAGGACAACCTGCAGGACGGACGACAACTCATCACATTAGACAAAGTTTCTAGAATCAAACCCACAACCAAAGGGCGACATGCCTTTATCGCTTACCATTGTCCTAAAGGAAGTCCCTAGTTAGTATAGATTTATTTTATTTTATTAAGCGGTATTATAGATAAAGTATAAGTAAATTTTTCGAACCATATATGATTGATCTCAATATATATAGTCTTATTTATATTTAATAACTTTTGATAACCTTATGTTTGATACAGATGGAATGGTGTTTCATTCTATCGTATGATCTGCTAATACTTAAAGAATAAAAAATTCAACTTCATTTCTTTAAATAAGATATGAAGTTGAAATTTTTCATGGAATGGCCAACGATGATATTACATTGAAATCAAGTAAGTATTTCTCTTTATGTAAAAATTCATCAACATTAGGGAAATGATCTTGAAAACCTAAAATGTTTTCCTAGTACTCTCATATCAGATGAGTCAAACGGTACCTTAAATCATCACAAATTTATGGGTTTTTGATTGTTGTCTTTTTTATAGCCATGTTCTTTACCACTCGCCATCAGAACATGATGGTTAGATTTCTCTTCCATATCAATTTTTTCACCTATGTTATCCTATTTGGAAACCCAGTGATGTGTTAATTTGGGTAACGATTACGTTTCTTACATTAATTTTTAAAATTAGGTTTTAGTATTCCTTTTTACGATTTCGGTTTCTATGAAATAAACTTCCATGTAGTAAACGATTTATAACCCTGAAAAATTTTGAGGGTGAAATTTATTTTTAAGGGGGTTAGAATGTAACACCCCGAAATTATATGAGAAATATTCTTTTTAATTTCATTGATGGATTGTGTTTTACGCTACACTAAGATTATATTACGCTATATGAAACATTGTATTATCTTCTAGTATGCGCAATACTATTCTTGGCTTGTGTTGCACACAAGAGCGACCTTCCTCGATAGCCTGTGTTGTACGCAATACCGAGTTTCACTAATCAACGATATATTATAATAAACTAGCCGTTATGAATAGTATTAACTAAATTTTGAATTATATTACTTAATAATTCATCTTAAAAATATTCTAGAACATGGTACGAGAAAAAAATAATTTTTTTGGGTAAAATAAGTATTTTTCAAAAAATGTTGTTTTGCCACATTTTGAAGGCGCACACATTTTAAATTTTATTTTTAACAAGTTTATAAGTTCAATTTTACAAAATAAACTTTTTATTTTAAATCATGATATAAAAATTTATGTTGGATAATGTTTTAATATTTTTTTGATAATGTTCATGTTTTGATGAATAATAAAAACACGCAAAATGTTTTATAAAAACAACTTTTTTCATCAAGATAATTTATATGGTTATATTATAATATTGAATGGTTTTAAGGTATAAATAGAATATATTTTTACTATTTAATATAATTTATTTCATTATCATTAATTTTACATTGAATTCATAGGTAAAAATATTTAAATCATTTGCAATGTTTTAAATAAAAACACGTTTTTTCGACAACAGGATTAATTTGAAATTAATTACTGCATCTTCGATGTCTTAAATTTGGAAAAATAGATTTTATATTTGCAATTAGTATGTCCAAATTATTTTAATAGGATACTTTTTATTTCTGGGCATTATAAATAGTAACTACGGTAAATTTTATTTACCGCAATTAAAGGAAAATCAGTAATTAAGGGTAAAAATAATATTATAAAATTATAATAACTCCTTAAAAAATTATATTTGATGAATAAAAGTAGAACCCTATCACCTAAGATTCTTAATATATTCTTTTCATGGACTTTTGACTATTAAAATGATGTAATTATTATTAAAACCAAACAAATAGACAACATGTCACTCTCTTATATCTTATAAGTGTAATAATTTTAATAAAAAGATAAAATGCATAAAATTTCAAACATAAATAGTCACCAGAATTATAATAAAATTTTCTACATCATGTGAATTTATTTAGAATTTTTAGGGATTAAATAATTATCATTAATGGTGACACAATAATGATGCAGAAATTGTTTATTTAGTGAAAAACCAATAATACAGTTTTTATTAAAATAATAGTGACCATAAAAGGAACAAAAACCGGACCAAAACTTATTGGTCATGTACATGTAAACAATAATCATCCAATGGTCTAATATTTTACCATTTGGAGCCTTATAAAATCAATTATGTCACTTATATTATTTTATTTTAAATGATGTCAAAGTTGTCACCTTCATGATTTAATAAATATAACAATTTAAATGCTGTGATTTTAAGATGATAAATTCTAGTAATAGTATTATTATTGAAGATATTAGATATATCTGCATCATAGTGTTTTATTTTTAATTTTTATGCAACAAATATGTATATTAAATAATTATACAAAAATGTTGTAGTAATTATTTTATTAACGGAAATATCAAATAAATTGTTTTACAAATATTAAAATAAATCTTATATGAAACAATAAATGTGTTCCATGATTTTTTAAAAGGAATATGGAAATTTAGGAATCTATTAAATTTTTTTCGAATATATCCTCTGTGTGGATTTTATTTAAATTCAAATAAATGAATAGTGTCAAAATTGGCACTATTTTTATGTTATAAAAATAATAGATTACAAAATTGTTTAAAAGTCACCAAAATATTTAAAAAATATATATTGAAATTTGTATGGTATAAAATGTCATAATGTATCAAATTATGTATAATTCAAAACACATAAAGTATTATTTATTATAATTTAGAATTTAGAATATTATTACTACAAATAAAATTAAATAGATTAAATAAGGATAAATCAAGTTGACAAGGTTTAAAATAAATTCCTAACATGTCTAAATTTTATTTCTTGGTAAGATTAAAACCATATCACATCTCATATTCATCTTTGAGTCATTTTTGGAGGTTTTTAAGTGAGTTTTGAGTTTATTGTAAATTATTATTTTAGAGGTTTCCAAAAGTTCCCCTCCCCTCCCTTATAAAAGAGAACCTCCTCCCTCTCCTCTTCACAAAATGTTTGAGCCTTCATGATCAGAAACACCCTGTCTATTTCTTTTCTCCACTTCCCTAGAAACCTACTAGAGTTCCTGGTATTCTTTAAAGACAAACTTTAGTGCCCTAAGAGGAGGTTTAGAAGAGGCGCGTCGAAGAAGAGGTAATATCCTTTACCGATTCTTTCAAATTCATTTCTTCTTCGACTTCATCTTATTTATTTTTTTTATTATAATGTAATAAAATCAGTATCACTCATATACTAATATGTTATTATAAATATTAAAAACCATATTTCGCCTTCTATCTATCCTATGGAAAACAAAATCACCGCGTGTGCGTACGTACGACTTACCGTCTCCACGCCCTGGTGTAATCTGATTTTCCAACACCACTATACTTGGATGGTTAAAATGGTGGAAATAATAACTATATATGATTCTTATAACATGATACTAATTCTGAGGTATTATATCATCCACTCCAATTCCATTCAATATTTATGGGAACGATATCATCACTCGCGTGTCCGTACGGATTACCGTCTCCACGACGTGATGAGATTCATTCTCCATGTTAACCATTCAAGAATGATTATAAAGTAAATATAATGAAATATATGACATAATAATGAAACTGTATTTATGTATATATATATATATATATATTTATGTCAACTACATACTTCAATTCAATTCAATAAGGAAATGAAATCAACGTTCATGCGTACGTACGGCCTACCATCTTAATGAACGGTGTATTCCATTTCATTTATATATCTATTATACATTTATATACTGAATATATATGATATGTAAAACATGTTTTACATTCTAGAAGTACGTAAATAATGATATAATTAATAATAAAATCACGAACAATAAGTCCAAACATGTATGATAAATGATACAATTATTACCCAAAATGCTGCTTTAACTTTGAATTGACAAACAAATCGGGTAATATAAAGTCATAAGTGAATAATATATGATATCTTAAATATTATTATGGTTCTTTTAAAAGTTAATAACATGTTAAAAACCACTATACAGTAGTTTTAGACACAGATGGAATAAATTGGTCATATGGTAAGGGATAATGTTTCCAATCACGTTCTTATCCGGGATTGTTTATTCGTAAGTACATACTAGGGTTATGTTTATCATCCAAGTCCATAATAAGGTTCTTCATAAAGTGTTTAATATTCTTCAATGTATTTTTAAAGTAATTTTTACCCCGCTTTGACATTTACTTTGTGTTTTGAAAGAAATCTTTCTTTTTTTTACCAAACGTTGTACTTTTTGACTTTTCTGTTAAAAGTACGAGGAGAATGTTATTTAACTTTTACGGCATGAAGGGATTTTTAAGGTTTCATAAAGCCTTATTTTCATGAATCATACTCTACAATATTTCACGATTATTTTAAACAAAATAATTTTATTTTAAAATTTCCTGGCATTTTGTCAAAATAAAATGATTTTGAAGAAGAAATGTTATTTTCCTCAATAATTCATTTCAAGTGTTTTATCAAGACCATTTTCCATCTAAGATGACATTTTTTTGTTTTTTGTAAGTTTCATGTATATTGTCTCTATTATTTACATGGTTTTATATTTCTTATGGTGAAATGATATCTATTTGTTTTATATGGATTATGTTATTAGGGGATGATGTTTATGAAACCCATTTTTTTCTTTGTGTTATGATGAATGATTTATGTTTATTTTTTGGATCGCATAAGAATGATTTCATTATGAGATGGGTGGGACATATATCTCCCTCAAATTAATTGGGTAAATATATATATCTCATGATATAGACATGGCTGGAACAACAAGTGAACCATGTTCAGTAATACAGGGCCGGAACAGCAAGTAAACCCAGTTCAGTAATGGACTTTCTCCACTATGATGGTCTTGGCAGCAATGCCTTGGCTACTATGGAAATCATATCATGTGCTTAATGGTTTTCCACATTTACATTTTTTATTTTATCATGATTATTGTTCCTTTATGATCTATTCCTTATGTACTACCATGATTCATGGCATTTCTCAAGATTTTGATGTTTTATGTTCACGTTTTAACGTTCAAATATTTATGGATTGTTTTTAAGTTCTCCATATTTACCCTTATTGAGAATTTGAGCTCACCCATTTTTTGTTTTATTTTCCCCATGATAATACGAAAGGTTTTAGGTAAGAAAACAAAAGTGGAAGATCTTTATGGGAGATGTTTATGTTCTTTCACCATGATTAAAAGATTATGTTCTGAGTTTCTAAAGACAGTAAACTAATACGGTCTTTGGGCATCTATTTTTATCATGTATTAAGTATTCCGAAAAAGTAATATAATTTCCATGTACTTCAAGCTTGGGTCATTATAAAAAATATGTTAAAGGATCATGATACCTAAAGTAGGTTGTTCATTAAAACCATCAAATTAAAGAAAACATATTTTTATGAGAATGGTGATATAAAAACAACCATGTTGAATTTTCATGCCCCGTAGGTAATGGACTATAAGGAGAACAACCATGTTTCATGAATTAGTGATGTTCCACATTTTAGGCCACCCATTTCATCTTTAAATAAACCCAAAACCCCATACTTTGGTGAAATATCTAGAAAATAAAAATATTTATCTCTAAATAATGAAAATATACCTTTAGAAACATTATAGAACTCCAAAAAATCCATGGATTCTAAATGGTTGGAATTTTTCAGAAATAACATACCATGAGTCCTAATTAAGATTAACCTATAGTGAAGGAATCCTCAAGAAAAATTATTTATATCTAGTTAGGTAGGGATAATAAAACTCACCTTCTTGAAAGACCATCTTTACAAATTAACTAGATTTATCACAAATATATGCTTCATGGGTCTATGTAGATTCATTTTTATAGATTACATGGATCACATTAACCAATTTGTTCAAATAACAGTAGTGTTTCATCAACCGTCTGTTAAGTCCTATATCCAACCCCATTTTTAGCAACCACGTCGTGGACTATCCCTTCACCTTATTCTTCTTTGAGTTGGTACCTTAATGCCACATGCTTGGAACCCTAACATTAGGGCTCATGAGTTCCACTATACCACTATAGTGTTTATGATATTCCCTACCCTGAGGATGTAGGGAAATGGACATGTAATCCAAAAGGGTGAAATCATTTTTGGAAAATACCAACCATTTCTGGTAGAGTCATTTTTTCATATCTTCCTCTCGCACATGGAAATAGCCTCCTAGGGAGAAGGCTTCATCCATGACAAAGATATGTGAGGTAAAACTGGAAATATCCACAACCTAGATATATGACATTAAACGACACAACAAAATCATTTTCACATGAAATTTAAATGTATCCTTGCTCCATGTGATGATCATATTTTACCCCATATATAATCATCATGGGATGACACACCCATGTAAATCTACCCTAGGTCTGATCACCTCACCAGTATGGACTCCTACTATGGGAATAACAAATGAATTTTTCCCACATAATTGTCAATGATGTTCTATCTATGACATGAGACTCCTAACCTTGTGATGTTAAAAAGAATATATTGTTCATTTCACTTGAACATAAAATAGAGAATCCCACTACATGGGTTTAGATCATTGTTCCTTAATAGGGAACTTAGTATATGTCTATGAGGATTAATACTGACACACCCAAACATCTTTGGTAAATCCCTGATATTCAATCCCAATTCCCTAAATCTCCTCCATATCTTCACTTTTTACCATCCTCCCCCATGGGTAAATTCTTAACAAAACCATCTAGTGTGAAAATATTCCACCGTATGGACACATTTACCCACCCAATTGATCCTTTGATATATAAAAACTATAACTAAAGTGTAACCATAATATGTTTAACATGTGAAAAACATATCCCTATAAGATGATAATTCTATGACTCAGCAGTCCTCAAATGATGTTTATAATGTGACCAACCTATTCTTACAAGATGTTAAAATTGCTACCCACTTATCCCCATGACTTCATAAACATGTTTACCACCCATTACCACTAGATATTAAAAATATGAATCTTCTATCCCAAATATATTTTTAAAATGTAACCTAATTTTACAAAAAATAAAATTAATAATATTTCCTAATCATAAACTTCTACCCCATTCAAATAACATGGGATTATTGAGGTATAAAAATATATAGAATAAATTCACCAATGTTTTCAACTACCTTGTGGATAACATGTGATGCCTCATATTCCACTCATAATCAAACTCATACGAGATGTATTAGTAATCAAATTGGGAGTACATTACATATACCCCAAAGACCCAATATATATTAATTCATAGACAACTACAAAATTACTATCTATATTGACCAGAATTTTCTACCCTTTTGAGACAGATGCAACGTCGTTAACCATTCTCCACCCTGAGATGGCTCTGGGAATTGAGTTTCACGAACATGACTTAAATATATAAAGGTGGCATGTACAAGTAAATTATCTCCAAGGACTAATCCCTAGAATGAAGAATTGGCATCCAATAATCTCAATTAAATCATTGATTTGAAATAACTTATTAATGTGATGGAAGTATCATGCCTTTAGGAAACAGGAATGTGGGGAAACAAAAAAATCACATTACTACCCGATGGAATGATGGGGAACATTTTTTGTGAGAAAGTATCATTAATTATTACATGGGATCATATAATGATTAAAAAAATAAATGTATTGTGTTTATATTTATGAATAATGTTAACATGTACTATCCTTCACCTAGTCATGTCACAACAACACACGAAATAAGGGAATAACACCCCTATGAGAAAAATTATCCAAATGAACCTGGATCTCTACAGGTTACTCCTTGAAGGTAGAGTCATCATAAACATAGATATATCCCATATCAATGAAATGGTACTCATTGTGTAGATAATGAAAGACATGTGAATCCTAAAAAACATGGTGTATTGGGGTATGCATAATAGAAGTGCAATACGATCACCATGGATACAATAGCAGCCAAAACCAGAAACTATGAAACAAACTTCTAAAAAGGCTTAATACAATTACCAAAACATCACTTCCCTCGATAAGGAGTCACCATCATGAACAAATTATATTCTATATATAACTAAATAGGTATCCTCCAATGATCGATACATTATTTTTATGATAATGTGATTCTTTCATCCATTCATGAATTACTAAAACCATCTCAGAGATATTATTTTTTAGCTCTATCATGAAAATTAATAACTCTCTAAGCCCAATTAAAAATAATGGAAAATGGATATTTCATATTTACAAAAAAATAAAATGGTACTATAACAATGGTGGAGTGGAACTATTTTTATATGAAAACTCATCTAAGGGTTTTTTACATTGTAAACTTCCAAAAAAATACAGGACACAGGACTGCAACATGTCTCCAATAGCCTGGGTGGTCCACTCTATTCGGGCTTCCAATTTTACATTAAAATTACTGATAAGGAATAATTTTTATCCTAAAGAATGATTGATACTTCTCCAAGCCTTGGGGGAACAATTATCTCGATCAGAGATGGCCATCCCTAGGCATGTGTGGTGTTGCACCACCTCCTCCATATACCGCCTCGATATAACCTCTCTTAAGTCTGAACCCCTCATCACAATAATGTGGGATAATTTCATAAAATGATCCACTATAAACCTTATAATATCTAGGAATCCTTGATGTCAAGGTAAATAGGTAATGAATTCCATTGATATGTCCTTCCACATACACTATCGAATATCTAATAGCTAATGAAACCCGCCATGAACAAGGTGCTCAAGATTCACCTTCTGACATTTGAATCATTGAGACTCAAACTCTGAATCTAAACACATAAACTCAGCCCACTATAATTGAACTCTCATGACACGGTATACATTTTATACATCTGGATGTACCACTAATGGTGAGTTATGGATATCACTAAGTACTATATCATGCATCACTACAGGGGATAAAATCTTTCACTAGAATAACACCTAGAGAAATCCTTCCATAGAACAAATATCAAAGAAATAATAAAATACAAATCATATATTCTAGACCACACCTCAGAATCCCCCATCCTGGTCTTCTACAACATCTACACAAATGATAATTGGTTTTTTATCTTGAGAAGAAAACATCTTTCTCCAATATCCCTAATATCTAGATTCATTTCTGCGTGTTATTTTATCACATTCACAGAATCCCTATATTAATACAAGAAATCTCTATGTGACTACCTACTAAGTGAATCAGCCAAGAAATTTCCCATTCCTAATGTAAATTAAATAAAAAGGTCATAATATTACAAGGATTCCATACACTATCACTAACTAAACGTCGAGTCACACTAGTAGAAGATATATCTCAAGATATTATGATATGTAAAAAAAATTATCATTGATGAAGTACTTTCAAAACAACATCAACGAAAAGTCAACTTCATATAACTCAAGTACATTGGATCCATTATTATACTAATGTGGATGTAATTACTAAGACCCAAAAGAAACAAATATTCTCTACTAAATCAGAACACAAGAAAAATGACAATGTGAAGCATCATTAAAAAACTCAACCTAAATATCTTATTCTGGAAAACGAAGGACATCATTGGTGACCAAATTCTCTTTTAAGTACTAATATTCTTCATGATACAAGATTTTCCACAGCAATTATTGATCCTTTCTTGGAGAGAATGTTAGATTTGTCACATCCTAATAGAAATAATCTATAAACCTACTATAATATCCTATAAAAATAATGAAACTCTACACATATACCACCATATTTTAGGATTATAAAGATAAAATAGCCCCAATCATTGAATGACCTAAAAAACAACCATATTGGGACAATACATTCCCAATGAAATTTACTTTACAATCCCAAGAATCAAACTTCTAAAACATATAGATGCGTTTCTGAAGATGATGAAAAAATAATGTCACACAAATTTTCACCATGATCCTACTTGGATGTGGAGTGCACAAGAATGTTGTATAATAAAAGTTCCATGAACATATCTATGAACATTCTTTAAATACATTCATTATCCACATTAACATAGCTGGTTATTTAATAATAATAAATGATATCCCAATGAAATCATAATTTTTAATGATGAAAATGAAAAGATTTTTGATGAATATAAACATATCTTTGACTCTTCTATTAAAACTATGATCGTCAAGAACCAACATTCCCTGATTAATTTATAAAATAAATTATCAATACAGGGAAGAGGATAGTGGTTTTTCACCATCACCCATTTCATGTGATGATAATAAATATAATTATCCAAACCATTATATTCCTTATTTTAAATCTAAATAGGTTAACACCAATGTAACACACTTGGCCAAATAAACCTCATCATAATAGATCATCTAGATAATCTCACAACTCTCACAACTAAAATATCACCTTCTAATATGGGGGAATCCAAATGAGATACACATCTGGTTGTAGCTTGATCGAAACCATGATCTCTCATCGATATGGTGACACTAAAACTTCGTAATAAATGAAATCAGGGTAATCATATACAATCCTATAAAATTATGAATATGAAATTTATAAAAAACTCTACATCAGTATATCAATTAATGGTGATAAAGATAGAATGTTCCATAATTTCATTTTTGTGTCTCACTCACCAATGAATTTTTTTTTCTCTCCATATTAATCATGGAACAGAGACTTTCTCCTGAATAAATCCACAATATACTAAAATGTAAAATAGATCTATATTGTGGATGATATCATATTGTTGTATATGTAAACATATGATGTCTTCTAAAGAGTAGTTTTTTCCTATCACTATATCATATTCTATATATACTTCATACACATTTTCTCATTCTATAAATTGAATTTTCAATTCCAATGGTACTTTAAGACTCTCTACATCATGTCTAAATATTTTGATGATTGTAAGAGATGTAAAGAATTCTATCAGTACTAAATCAAAAAAAAGAATGAACCTATATAGAAAAGAAGAAAAGGATACCTCTAATGACATCTGGCATCACTAATGCTTGTTTTTATGAATCATTAATTGGGTATGACATAATCTATGGGATCTCTAGCTCTCATGAAGACCACCTACATTTATGTGCTATAATCTATAACTCTGAGGATCATTTCATGGATTTAAAATTCATGTGTCATCTATTTTTTGATCCTAATATAGAACACCCAGCTACATCTACCTCATATTAAAATGTCTCAATAGAGGAACTTGAAGTAATGCTCCTTCTAAATACTCTTTACATGTAGTGGTATGATACTATTGCTATTTATATCCTTTTTCTCTACAAGAAAATCAAGTTTCTGATATCTTATAATTTATCTGAGAGATACCAACACTATAGAAATTATACGATAATGGATGGTACCTACAATGACGGACCAAAAACTCTACTATTCTGAAAATTTTTAACCCCAGATCATTGATCTTCTTTCTGGTGAATCCTGAAGACTCCCCTATTGTGATGATCGGGTTCTTCTCTATATCCCATCATTAATCTATTCTATCAATATAACATTCAGAAACTACTTCATCATAAATAGGTTGAACTAGATATGGATGTATGATGATCCACATCAAAATTAATCACTCTATCATCCCCATTTATAAAAATGTATAAATCATACCACAAAAAAGTCCTGAAATAGATCCAGAACACTCTCAAGCATGAAATACCCTATTGAAGGGTATGTAGATCCTCATGAGTTTCAAACTCTATGGTTAAAGGAAAAAAATTGGTTTAGAACTAGTCTCATAAATTATAACAGGATACTTATGACACCTCATGATCCATATGGAACAAGAACTACTACTACCTTATTTCACCACACAACATCGTCATAACCAAAAAAATGAGTTCTCTATCTGATCATGGATTGCACTGAAATATATATCAACATCATCCATACACTCTTTTATGAATAAAAATAAAATTAATATCTCATACTTCTTTGGATACCACTTCTAAAATACTTGTAGTTTCCTCCTCCATGTTCCATTGTCGTCGACCTCTAATCAACAATGATCTTCTTACACATCCTGGTGAAATAGTTCAGTGTGAACCTTATGATGACATATACTAGGACCCATTCCAGAAAAATGAAAAAACTGTTAGAGTTTCTAAACCAATAATATAGAATAATTTACTCTTAATTCATTAATATATCATTTTATTTCATTTATTTTTTATGTATCACAAACACTACAAATTTCAAACATGATAACAAATATGAATGATGAATGATCATTTCCTAGGTATGTACCTTTGAACAAGTTCCACTTCATTAAGTATAATAAAAAAACATACAGTTTTGTTATCAAATTAAAGGGGTCCATAAATAATCATGCCTTATTCAGTCTCTTATGTTTACAACTCTTAGTAAGCATTGCTGACAACATTTATACACCAAGAAATGCAATCTCAGATGTTCCTTAGTCCAAACTCAATACTAACCATCAATACGTTGCCTAAAAAACAAATATTTCATGACTCACTCCATGAAATATTACCACTCCTAAGACCAAAATTTGAGTAGGGGGATTCAGACTACCTAAGTCCCCCATCAAGTAGGCCATGTGTTCTAAATTAGCATCGAAGGTGTAATAACATACTTATTGGAGTCTAACAAAACAAGTAGAATAATGCGATAATACATATATACTAACAAAAACCTTCATAGGTTTATAAAACTAAATATAATTTTCATTTATGAAATGTCATACAATAATGAAAATACTAAATAAGAAACTACATGTATCAAAAGCTAAAGAAAACAGTGACGATGAGGACTAATAGCACCTCCAAAAAATGGGAACGTAATATATAACATGTTCTTCAAAAAACACCTGATAAACTAATAAATTCATATATATATATATGAAGGGTGATAATAATATTATAATCATTATAATCCTCCATAGATACTCTAATACTGAAGAGAAATAAATAATGCTAAATCACAGTGAACAATAGTTATACCAACTCATCACCTAAATAGGTGTACTATGTTCTTATAATCTCTATGGATAACTCTCACCATTTATTTCCTAAAATATTTAATATAATATTATAATTAATCCTAAAGGGTTCCTCTCTTCCTCTTCCCCAAATTTTTACGATCTACCCCATTATTACACGTCCTTATCCATCTCTCACCAAAATAATCCTGCACTAAGACACTAGGGAAAATAATTAAATATTCTCATGAATAAAATCATCAACCACCCCCTAAAAATATCAGTATTGTAATAAACTAGTTACATAGAGTGACCATTCCATGGATTACGTGTATCATAGGATAGGTATTATACCCCATGCCATCACAGCCCATGCACTCGATATGGAACCATCAACCTACAAATGCTAAACATGAAAAACTAATAATCATACATTGGTTACTATATCTATAGATATATGTTTTGAAATTAAAATAGTTCATAACAAACCTCTACACACATATATGTGAAAACTAAATACAATTAAATCTATAAATAATAACTATAATGAAAAGCATGTGTGGCCAAGCGGGTAGTCATCCATCCATCTCTCATTGAGATGTTGGGGAAAATACCCTCCTAGATTTCAAAAGGTGTTAGACTCTCTAATCGACCTCTGTGGTGAGGTGTATTTAATAATATAATATATAATATATCTCATAGAAAAACTATGTACATAACCTATTCCTAAGAATAATTATAGCTATCATCCCTTAGACAACCAGCTTCTTGTTCATGGGACTGAACATCATATAGGTACAAAATCATTTTAAGATCTAAAATAATTAATAATTTTCATTATAGAATTTCAGTTATTTAAATTATTAATATTCCATTAAATAGACTATAATCATTGTCTATAGTTTAATTCATTAAATAACAACATCAAGTACATTCATTCCAAGGATAATCCATATCGAGTCCACATGTTCTAAAGAATAATATCATTTCATTATTTACATCATATCCACAAAAACACCATAGGTTTAACATTTACAATTCTCTATTTAAATAATTATATAACCATGACACTCTAGTAAACTATCATATTCTACGATCATCTGTATCCATGAAATAAATCACATCAAGGTACCTTAGTAAATTGGGATAGGAATACAGATAAAAAAGAAGCATTCACATCATTCGTTAATGAAATTCAATTCAATCAGGAATCCATATTTGTCAAATCAATGAGTAATATTAGCTTCAACCCATTCCATAATCTATGGTTCCATCCTAGGCACACAAAATCATATCCTGATGCATCTCTCAATAATAAGCTTTAACTATTGCAAAATCATTCAGGCATCCTTACACATATCTTATCAACCATCTTTGGATCATCCATCGTAGGTTCATAAAACATTGAATAGAGATGTTAACATCCATATAAAATTAAAATTAATCATGAAACAAATATAATAAATAAGTAAATATAGACCCTAAAATAGGTAATTTAGTCTTCACGTAGAAATGGCCACAGATGGATATCGACTCAAGTGACTATAGGCTCAATTAAACAATTAGTAACTCAATCCACATCAGTTATATTTATCAAAAAAATCATTTTATTCAATGTTGAATTACCTAATTTATTATTCATAGGTTTAAAAAAATAATCCTATGGAATTAAACTATAATTTGTTATCAAAATTTAATTTTTCTCTTGGAATAAAAAATGGAATCAATAATCATAGAGATCTACAATTCTAATTATAATTAATTTTCAAATAAGTATTCTAAAGAATAATTATAATGATTTATTCAGTTTGAACTCCATTATCCTTAGAATTAAATTTTTTGATGAATTTAATAGTATTAATTTAAATTATCATAAAAAACAAGAAACAACATATTCAATTGAAACACCTATTTATTAATTCTTAATATAAATTATTATAAATTACCATCTCTAAATTCTTTTCCATTTTCCATTAAGATGAAATTCTAATCTATATAATTAAAAAACCTACTGGGAATAATAGTACCAATAAAATACTCTCCCAAAACTCAATTATCAAACTATTATTACATAAAAAAAATATGATCTCAAAGAAATTATTTACATGTCTATTTTGATATTTATTATCTGAATTTCATTTCAATCAAGGGTCCAAATAATTCTAAATATGATATTTAATGTTAATAAATATGAGAAGAAATGAATCTTTTACAACCTTAATTACATAGTAATGGATGGACATAAATGATCCCAATAAACCCTCTAGAAAGAGATTCATACCTCCAAAGGTTTTGTGCCACATCTGCACCAACAAAAAACCATGGAAAGTACATTAAAACAACAAATAGAAACTAGAATTTCATGTAACAATAAATCGGGTGGTTCCAAATCAAATAACCAAAAGATAAAAATCTATGACATACATCATATACTTATTGATCAAACATGGGAAAAATGGAAATATCCTTATTGGAGGGATCCAAAAACACCTAACGATAGACACTCCATCCACTTGGGGATTGAGATAAGGTTATAGGGTTTCAGAAATCCTATGACACTAAATATTATATTCTCATTATACATAGAATAATCTCTCAACATGAATACCTTTTAAATCATGAATTTCTAGGTTTTTATGTCCCACTAAAAAAATTTCACCTCAAAACATTTGGGATTGAATTATGTCACATCAGGAAACACATAGTGAACCAGCATCACAAAAGCTATGAACTAAAATTTGACAATGTGAACCCCTTCTCCGCCATGATGTAACCCATGAATAGCCCTCAAGAAATAAATCAACCCCAAATTAATTACATCATCCCATACTCATTTTTATTTTTAGTTGATTCTAATTTTTTATAATACAACACCTCTATTCTTTCTCTAATCCTACTCCAGGAACCACTATCATCAAAAATATGAAATGGGTCAGAATAGAAAGTTCAATACCCTTTCAATAATGATTATTATGTTTCATTATTATGAGTGTGCAAAATTACATGTCACTATTTAATGATTACCTTATTAATTTCAAAATGATCATATTCTATGAAATTATTGATTTTATAATTTTCACCCATATAGTTATATTCATTCAAGCCTCATATTCCTCTATATTATTCATCACCATAAAAGTCATCTAGATCACCGATTAATTTATCTATGACCTGGGGTCATTAAATATATTATAAATATTGTAAAATTAAAATTGAATACAATACTTAAGTTTTTAAATTTGGTCTAAATTTAATTATATTTTCTATGTTTATATCATCATAATTTGAACATAAAAAATACCAATAATTTTTTTTATTTCATAATATGATCGTATGCCATAGAAATGATGTATAATCATGAAAGTGAAAATTCACTATAATGAATGGAATTTTTAAATTATAATTCACACATACCATGAAACAAGTTTATGGATTCCCCATCTATAAGAGATGATTTATGGTGGGGCTCATCATTCTCCAATAGGTTTTTTCAGAATCATTAATTAAAAGGATGACCTAAAAAATGAATGTTTTGGGATTATTATAATTTTTACTATATGCATTAATGTGATATTAATTCAATATTTTTAATATATTCTTTTTGAAAGAAATAATACATGGTGATGAATCTGTATCATTTTTAATTTTCAATTCAAAATAAATGTAAATAGTTAATAAAAATAATGGATTATTTTTTATTGGTTTTTAAATAAAATTATACATCATATCCCCAGGTAGAATTAAAATTGCACTAATTTCCCACCATAAACTAAACAAAAAAGGCTAGGGGAAAGAGAATAGAACTATGTTGGAAAATCACCCATGATCACAGGACATATAATAAAACACAAATTTCAAATAGTCATATTGAGAAACAATATAATAAAAAAAGATTTAAAAGAGGAACGAATAGAAACATATAATACATGAGATGGATGGTAATATCCATATTGAGTATAATAGAATGGAAAAATCAGATTCCAGCAAATATTTACATGAAACCCCTCTAAAAATGTTGAAGAGATGTGATATTTATAAAGCATAGGTTCCAAATATGAATATGGACCTCTAATATATCACCTGGGAAGTATTAACATAATGATCAACAAACTCCATGTCTACCAAATTATATATAAGACATAATATCATCTATATTATAAATAAAACATGTCTGAAAAAATAAATAAAAGGGTGAGTATGTAAATTCTTTTTATGACTATATAGAAACATAATAATAGTTCACATAGTAAGAAGTTGTGAGCTTGGAACAAAAAAGTTGATGGATGAAAAACATTTGGCAGAAAATAATAATGAAGAAAAATATATAGTTTTGTGATTTAATGTTTTTAGATAAACTAAGCCTCACTGATTAAAAATAATCGTCAAAAGGAAAAAGTGATCATTACCCCACCAAGAAGTATGAATTTGATGTGCAAGTATGAAACCCTATAGATTGAGGACCCACTCCTAGAGTATGTAAGGGAATAAGAAACTATATATATCATGTGTTGAGAGTATAGTACTCCAAGAAGATAGTTAGGTAATGGACCCACTCTTAATATAGAAGACCTAAACCATATATATGTTGTGGATTAACAAACTTCGAGAAGAATATTAGTTCCCTAAACCATTTATCCAATGATACATAATGGCATGTCAACTCTAATTATGTTTCATAAACTTAGTACTCATCCATAAAATGATGAAGCCCAAAATACCAAAACAAGATTATGTAAAGACCCATAGGGGGTATAAAGGATCGCATTATTATGATTAAAATGATAAAAAATTTGACAAAAAATATTATATTCCCATTTTGATCCGTTGATGAAATGATATGAATAATACCCTGAAGGGATAATAATGAATTACTTTATTTTTATGTCTTTGTAGTCATACTGTGAGGTATAAAAAGACTCTATAATTTTTAAATCTTATTTCATATCGGAATAGAAACACCTCATTCTAAAAAAATAGTTCATCCTATTATCATTTTAATCCACACATTTATGTTGAAAATAAAACTCTCACACAAAAGTAAATGATCTGAATTATGATCCCCGAGATAGAACTAATGATTTCACACTATATATATTTCCTCAATAACAAATATTACTTAATCCTTCTAATTCTCACCACATATCAGTTATTCTTTAGATTTTAGAATACCACATAAGAATAACTCAATCTAATGTTTAAAAACATAATGAGGTTTATGTTCATAAAAATTTATAGAGACATAAAATGGTAATTAATAATATCTATTTTGGTTACACTTGAGTCCCCTATATCACAATATAGAAAAAAATATTAAACAAAAAACAAAAATAACATAAAATTGAACATATTTTCTCATCATTCCGACATCACACTACCGTCATTAATAAATTTATCATGTATGGACAAAATCATAATGTTGATTGTCCTAAGAAATTGAAATGTATATTTAACATGATTGTTCCTAATATATATAGGGTATACACATGGGTCCACTAAACCATGAAATAGAAAGACATATCAGACAACAAAGAGACACTTCAAAACACTAACTTGATTATCTCAAAAATTCTAACACATGAATTATTCATTAAATAATCACGTAATAGTTGAACAACAATTCCAAATTCCATTATTCAAATTTCAGGATCATTTAAAACTATTAAAGAATGATAAGTAAAATGGTATTTCAGAGAATGATTCGATAGTGAAATATTTGATATAGGTAATAATAATAATATATTCAATTAAATTTATGAAAAGTTTATTAAATCTAAAAATTAAAAATTAAATTTTCATTAGTAAAATTATTTGAAAGAAAAAAATTTAAAAATAGTAAAAATTATGTATTATTGAATCATGTGATACAAAAAAGTTTCATATCTAAAATCTCAATTATCACTATCACTAGAACCCATTTTTATATTTCATTAAGGAATCACCAAATAATTTTCAATAAATTATGTATCATCCACATTTTATAATGATATAAGAATGCCATACATTTTTTTTGATAGGTTTTATGGAGAAAGATGAATATAAATTGAGATAGAATTTGGACATAATTTATAAATAAACTATTGGTTTTCTTTATTAGAGTACAATGAAAATGTTTGCAAAATATATTTAAATTGAAAAGAAAAATCCCATGGGGTATAAAGTAACAATACAAAATAAATGTCATTAGAAAATTTAATGTTATGAAATAAATATGTCATAAAACCCCTATTTTACTATCCATGAAACTATATCAAATTTTATTACATTAAAATACACAATATTTACCAAAAAATTAAAACATGTTTCATATAGGCATGCCTCTAACATCAAATTATGTTAAAAATATAAAATAAATATCCATTGGATAGTTCATTGGTTCTTAGTGAGAAACCAACTCTATAGGAATAATATTATGTCACCAAAACACTATTTTCAAAAAAAAATCACAATAAAATGGATGAAATCAAAATAAATATTGAAAAAAACTATAAGAAGTCTATTCAATTAGATAATTTATAATGGGATCCAGATAAAAAAATAGGGTCTATTAAATCCTATCCATTATTAATAATTTTTTTCATTAAAAGTATAACCTGCCTAAAACTGTACCATAAAATATTCACATATATTAGTATTTTCTTTCTAAACAAACAATTCTGTAAGAGACATAAATTTATTCAATATGGTTATTTAAACATGAATTACAGAATTATATAGATATAATTTGATGTGATTAATTTCATTTTTGAATTACTCATGTTAAAATATGTTCGTGGGGAATTTTTGAAGTATTTAAAAATTAGTTGTTTTTTGTGAATATTGTAATATACCTTATTTAATAAAAAAATACACTTTTTCACACAGTGTAATGATTTAAGAATAAAATTATAGTTTATAAAAACTTTAAGATAAAATAAACACATTTTTATGAAGTAATATAATTTATTTAAAATCTTATTTTGAACATAATTATATATTCTTCGCATTTGGGAAACCTAATTATTGACTTTTTTGGTATAAAAAATTTTCTTAACTCAAATATATTAATGAAGTGTCTTATTAGTGACTTTTGGTACTGTATTAGTTTGAAATAAAAACAAATATCCTTTTATTTATCGTAATCCAAAAAATACAGTTAAAATCAATTTTTTTCTTGATTTCTAATGAATATTATTTTCATAAATTAAACATGAGTTTTTTAATAATATATTTTTAATGTTTTTTTGAACCTCTATTAAAAAAATTTCATTTAATTATTGGATCTAAATAATGTAAATATTATTTCATATTTGGAACAAAAAAATTTAATACTATATAATGAAGTCACAATATGTTTATGCCATAATGAATAGTATACATTGTAAATATTTACCACCTCGGTTAAGGGTTGAATGAGTTAAATTAGTTATAAATAATGGGATAAATAATAATAATAAAATAACATAATAAAATCCTTATTTGATAGTTTTATTTCAAATGTAGTGTTATTATCATATAATTCATTTCAATTTAGTTACACATTCACACTAAAATTTCAATAGTTTTACAATATTTTATGTAATTCCATGTGTGTCCATCCCATCACTTATTAAATAAATATGATTATAATGAAATATTCAAAATCAATGAGCCCTATATCTCATTCAATAAAAATTTAAATACAAACCTTACTTTCATCAACTCATGTATGATCTCTTGATCTTACTATAAGTTCTTCCTATGAAAGGCGTATGGTTTAATTAAATGGAACTCTCTCGGAGAAGGGGTAATTTCTTTTCCAAACTATTTCAATGTTTGTTTTTTCATATACATAATATAAAATTTATTTTATAGATGGTATGATAATTATTCATGTATAAAAAGTATATATTAATATATAATAAGGGTTATGGTATAACCATTTACCACCTCTCTTCAATCCCATGAAAAATAAAAACACATATCATTCATAAGTATGACATATCATCTTCACATATTGTTGTAATTAGTTTTTCATCAAATCATTTCATGTATGGTCATAAATTGTAAAAAAATGAATCAATACATCATTTATAATCATATATTTAATAATTAAATATTAGATATAATATGAATTAATATGCGTACATCTATTATAAAATGATGATGTCACTCATACATGCATGTGGACCACCACACCCACAAAGCGATGTTTTTCATTTATCTACTACCACCATGAATGGAAGATCATAAAATTTTAAAAATAAAATGAATTAAATTATTAATATTATTGATATATAGAACCATTTTATTACTTGTTTTACCTTGAAAATTTTATTTATATAGTTTTAGATAAATTTTGAAAACCATTAGATGATAGATTATATAATCATGGATAATTCAATGAATGGATTTCAATGGTTTATAAAAGGACCACAACATATGAAATATATGTGAAAATTTTATTAATAATTTATTTAATTATTTTAAATTCATTATAAATGTGTACAAAATACCTCTTAAATTTTAGATATCCAAGGTATTGGATTTATGTTAGAAACTAATTATATTTTAGAAATTTAACTTTTTAGATTTATTATAAGAAAACTATATGATAATACTATCTTAAAACTATTTTAATTTTATCATCTATTATTATTTTTTATTTTTCCATGTTGACATGAAATTTATTCTATATTATATTAATTAATGAACATAATAGTTACTTATAAGGGACTATGTTTTAATAAAATAATATTTATATATTTTCCTTCAAAATCCATTACCTAGATATTGTAGTTTACTTAAAATATTATACAAGTACTATTTCATAAAGTCCATTTATTAATAATATTATTTCAATCATATTAGTATTTCATTAATTTTTTAAAAGGAACATTCATTTAACATTTTCTAAAATAATTATTTTTGTTTTTTCCAAAATGTGAAAGGAATATATGTTTTAAAATTTATAAAGGGAATCCAATTTACTACTAACATTAATAGTCATTACATTAAAATTTCAATTAAAAATCAATTTTTTTGTCAATTAATATTATTTTTATCAATTTGTAATAAATTTATATTTAAAATTACACATGAATGAAATGTTTTTCATTACATAATTTATTGAAATAAATAATTATAACTTATTTATTACAATGGTTTTACAATATGATACAAATAAGAAAATTTTAATTTATTTCCTTGATATAAATTTTTGAGTCATTGGTTAAACTAAAAAACCATAATTTCTAATCAATATATTGTCTGTTATTATCCTTTATTAATACATTATTATACATTATTTTTTGATAATGAATATTTGGTGATCATGTACTCTATAAATATTTGATATCCCAACTATATAAAATTACAATATATGGTAAAAATTAAAGTCTGTTTGTTATGAAATATCATTGATTGGTTAGGGAAGTATTATGTTTTATCTATAAAATAATGTTAATTGGTGATTTATAAATAATTTTTAGATTTAATTGTTTGTATCATTAAATATATATATGAGGAATTAATTTGATATGAATGTGATTGGTGGGGCTCTAATATATAATTATCTTTAACGAATAGAGATGTACTATGTAAAAAATAGGAATTACATATTATATAGTTATTATGTTTAAATCTAAATAATTATTAAGAATAATGTATTTGTTGGGACTTTAATGCTACAATTGTTGTCAATTTTTTTTATTCGTTGATGGGAATATCAAGAATGTGTGTATTTATACATTTCATTTATAAATAATTTAGATTCCATTAACAATGTTATTATTATTTTGTTAAAATTATGTGGTTTACATTGTTACCATATATTAAATTTAATGAAATATTTTTCATTATAAAATTATCCATATTGATTATTCCTTTTTTCATAACAAATTCACGTTTATATAACCCTTACTGTGCATATGAGTTTATCCTAAATTTTTATTCTAAAATAATTTAAATTGATAATGATATTTTAAATGACTTCAGTGATGAAATAATATTTCATATTTTATAATATTATAATTCCAATAAAATATGGTAATTTTTTACATATTTTTCTCAATTATTTGTAAACTAATCAATCCTACATGGTTTGAGCCATTATATTTCATTCGGATGTAATAAAATAAACACCTATTATGTGTTACTAGATTCGGGGTGTTACAATTTTTATTAGATGATTTTTAGTAATACCCTTAGGGACATGATTCTTATTAAACATATCCCAAATAATAATTTTGATAATCTATTTGTATATTTGAGAAATGATATTATAATATATATTTTTCATTTTATGAATCAATAGTCATAAATATTGTAATCTAACTCAATGATTGATATTTCGTATAGATATATCTTGTTGTAAGTAAAGGAATAAACACATGTAATCAATGTTGGGTTTGACCTATAATGAAATCTTATATATCTCATAAATCATTTCCATATTAAGAAAATGACTTTGGATATGATAAATATCAATTTCATATATAGAAAATTGTTCTTCCATAACATAATTCTTATATAATAGATCACTTCAAGTAATAACAAAACCAAAATTTAATAGATCTATGAATCTAATAGTAGTTGTAAAATGAATTAATTACATATAAAATAAATTTATTACCATGGTATTTAGTGACATAGAAAATATTTTTCCTGTAGTGTATTGTCTAAATGGTTCTTCAGATAAATAGTGTCCATTGATCCGAAATAGTATTGAGGTTTTTGAAATATAATATATGAATGGATTTATTTTAAACAAATATAAATTTAGAAGTAATTTCATTGATGGAAGTGAGAGAAATAAATATAATGTTCTTCAAATTAATGTATAAGGAAGATAAAATTATTACAATGTGTGACACTGAACTTACAATACTAGAAAGTCTTCTTTAGGACCTCATAAATTTTAAAAAATATATTACTTAACATTATTAAAAAGATTATATAATGTCTTCATAGGGAAATAGATTCTCAAAATTTTATATCATATAGTGATATAATATCAAGTGTTATAATGATAGAGAAATAATTTTCTATATCTTATATCATCAAAGGATATCAAGAAAATAATAATTCAGCTAAGAAACCGGTTTAAAAAACTGTCTCAAATAAAAAAAAGAAAGACTTACTATAATGAACCAAGTATTTATAGAATAATACATTTTCATACCGATTTAGTATTTATGAAAAAAATATTAATTTTATATTAAAGATGACACTTTTTCTGATAGCGTACCAGAAAACAAGAATGGGTTTCTCCAAAATCTTACATTGCACACAACATTGAGTTATACCGAAAAATAATACAAAAATATTATTATTATTTTAAATGATACATAACACCTAGAAATTATATTGGTTTTAATGAAAAAACCTTAAACAAATATGATTACACACATTTTTTAAATGTTTTTACATTTCTTTAATAAATTTTAGAGGCTTACAATGAGAAAAAAATACCATTTTAAGCATAAAATGCTCTAATATGTTGAAATGATCATTTTACAGCCTTTTTATGGAGAAACCTTTTTAATTAGAGTTTATTTTCACATTTAAATGTTCTATTTGAAAATATAAACCTATTATTTAGAATAGGGACATCAAAATTTACTTTGGGCGAAATTTCTGTATTTTTCTTATAAAATCCATATTTTAATGAATATTGAAAAATACTACATTTTAATTTATAATTTCATTTTCATCTAATTTATTTATATAGTTATGTTATCATTTTAATTTTTTTTATGATTAATTGTATTATTTTTTATTATTTAATATAATTCTGTTCATTGGAAGTAATTTCACCTTGAAATCAGACATAAACACATGTCAATCTTTTAATAGTTTTTTCTTCTTAAAAACATGATTTCTGGTTTTAAAACGGGTACAAATTTAAAATTAATTAATATAATTTCTGTGTTTAGAATTTGGAAAATTGGATTCCATATAAGGAATCATATTTTGTATATTTTATCAATAGGTACCTTTTATTTTTGGAATATATTAATAGTAACTTAACTAATTATTTTCATTTACCATGGTTAAAGGGTAAATCCTGAAAATAAGGGTAAAAACAATATTATAATAATATAAAACAACCATAAAACATGTCCTAATCCTATTTTATGTGTTATTACTGACCATGATCATCTTTAATATGAACTTTTGGCATTTTTTATCCACTTGGGTGTGAATATGACATGTTATAATAATTAATTTAAAGTAAAGCGAAATTTAACATAAACATCTGTCTTTTTACTAATGCAATGTTAATATAGGGTTATATAAATAATCTCCCATAATATAAAAAGTTAGTATAAATCATACAATATTTCCTACATAGTGGTGTTTTTTATATAATATTTAGTCCTTAAATTAATAAATTTTCTTATTAAACAATGATGATGTAGTGATTGCTTCATTAATAAAGGGTTCAAATAAAAGTTATTAAAATAATAAAATAAATATTATGAAACATAATTAATATCATCAAATAATTATATTGGTGAATATGAAAATTTATTATTGTTTCAAAGTTTTTTCGAAGGAATCATGTTGTTATGCAGTTGTAAAAAATCCATGTAAGAATAGTGTCCAAAATTTATATAATTCATAACATAAAATATAAAATAGTTTATTAAATGATATTAAATTCATGAAAATATATGATTCGTCCAAGTTGTTAATATAAGTCCAAATATGTCATAACATACTTTTTTGGGTCGTTTTACAAGTTATGGTAATTATATTAACCCACATTTTGTTAATAACATGATATTACTATAAGATTACAGATGGTAAAATATGTGTTAATCCAAAAAGATAAGGATAAAAAAATATTCAAATCTTGCCTAAAATTTATTTTATTATTTTTATTCTACACAAAATCATATTATCTTCTAATTAATTTATTTTTTGACCTTTTTAATCAAAATTGATGTTTTAATAAATTAATTTTTCAAGAAATTCATAAGGTGCCCCTCCTCCCTCTTATAAAATCCCACCACTTATACCCTCTTACTCACACCTTTAAATCCCATTGGCTATCCAAAATTATACAAAAATAACATCCCAAATTACCTCCCTTTCTCCTATATCACTTACCTTCAGCATAAGGCAATTCACAAAATCATTTTTTCTCAAATCAAGAAAGTTTCCTAATTTAAAGGTAATGTTTTCTCTCGTGTTGCTTTCCATTATTTTCCTTATCCACTCCCTATCATCTTTATATTATTTTATTACATAAAAAACCATTATCCTAAATATATTAGTATATTGTTATGGGAATTATTCTAACTACACTTACATACACCTCCATCTAATGGAGAGGAACATTCTGTTTCTAGGCATGGTTATCTACAGCCACACAAAACAATGATTGTTCAATTTTCCCCTACCACCTCTCATGGTGGCCATTTTGAAGGAACTGTATTTATATATGATATATATTTTATTTATATTGTCTCTATGATTCTGTAATTTTTATTTACAACATACTTTTATTCTTTCCATGATGTGTAAATATGATAATTTCATTTTAGGAAGTTTGGACAACCGCCCCCTTAAAGGATATGACTCGTTCATGCAATACATTAAATGTATTAAGTATGGATTAATTAAACCTATGAGAAATAAATGATATAAATACAATACTGGTATTATTATATACATGTATATAATTTTATTATTATTATATTAATATGAAAAAGAAATGAAAGTAGTGTACATGCGTACGTACATCATACCTTCTCCATTAACGGTGTGTTTCTTTTCCTATATAAAAATATTATGGATATTATAAATACATATATACTGGATATATATTATAATTAAATAATTAATAATATTCTATAGATAATGGACTTTTGACCACATCAACTATTTACATCAAACAACTTCATTTTCTACTCTAGTACCAAATATCGACTAACCGACCGATACGAACTTCAATAATTATGTAATTTTTATAATATGATAAAAATTAATAAAAACATGAATAAAAAACATGAAAAACGGTCCTAGTAATGTTTAATTTAACCGAATTTGTTTATTCAGAGATGTAAAGAATGAATGTGACAAGTCAGACACAAGGTAAGGGACTTCGTCTCAATCACCTTTCGATGAGACATATTTTAATGTATACGTAACCTTATTTTATATGGTGTAAAGTCAAGCCTTTTATTTTTAATTTTATTCTAAAGGAATCTTTTTTCTACAAATCGTTTTACTAAAAGAGAAAAATGAATGTTTTTAATGTATGCGGCAACAATGGCTCCTATACCACCATAGCCGTTATTCGATATATGGATTCCTCTATAAGCTATTATGTTTTTACAAGGAAAAAAATCCCTAATTTCCAATGTGGGTGTTTTGGTATTGAAAATGTTTTTGAAATTGGATTTACTATTTCAATATCTTGAAATTATCACTTGTGATCGCAAATGAAAATTTATGTTTGAAATGTTGATAATTGAAATATTTTATTAGTTGTGATTATATAATGGTATTTAAACATTTGATGGGTCATTTTGTAATTAACCAAAGAGAGTTGGTAATGTGATAAACAAAATGACGGTTGGTTCTGTGATAAAACAAGGATGGGTGGTTAAGTTATAACCTCTAATGCATTGGGTATGGAATTGGGCCGTATGGCTATCCCATTTAGTGATATGTGTGGAAGTCGACCATATGTTTATTCTGTTTCAGTATGTTTATGTCCAAAGTTAAATATATATGTCATATTTTACTATATATGGGTCATGGTAATATTTTTATTACAAAAAGGGTAAGCAATGAGCTTATTTTCAATGAATTATATTTTCTACATCTTAAATGAGTACTGTATTGCCTTATGATAAAGTATTCATGGTTTCCATTTTTTCCCAAGAGTAAGAGTTTTCCTTCTTTTTGTATCCCTTACTAAGATTTTTATGCTCATCCCATGTTTTGAAATGTTTTTCATAGTATTGAAAGAAGATTATATTCAACAATGAGATCAAGGAAAATTCTTTCTCTTTAAACATGAAAAGAACCATGTTTCATTTTTAAATTATTTTTTATATGAAAAAAATTGGATACTGAGTGGAAACATCTAATTTTTAATAATCATGTTGATATTTATGAGTTATGGCCTGATTATCTAAAGCTCTAAACATTAAAAGATCCTATTTGTGTTTAATATTATAATTATAGATATAACTCAATATTATGTAACGTTTAAGGATGGGGATTTATATTTAATTATTTACATGTGATTATTAATGAAATAAATTGAAAAATAATTACATAATGGGATCATGATCCTATTTCAATTGTAGAAAAAACGGGTTACAAGACACATTAATGTAATGAAATTAAATAAACTGTAGTTGTTTTGTACTTCATCTATAAATATATGTGGTTTTATTCAACCCAATGCCTCATGTGTTCAGGGAAACTCCCATTGATGATTCAAATAGTATAAATCAACATTTATTTGATTATTATAACAGGGTATGAAATTAAAAATTATGTGGTGTTTTGAACATTTATTTTATCATAAATTTTAGTTATTGATTTATTTTTATTCTGCTACATGTGACACATTTATATACCGAATTTTTTCTAAGAAAATATGTATTTTCATAGTACCTTACAAAGATGGGGTTTAATCAAAATAGCTAGTGGAAATCATATTTAAAAAGTATTTTTAGTCTATTATCATTAAAAACATATACCTACCGAATTTTTAAACACGATCATTGTTCTTGAGGCCGAATTTGATAATATATTTTCTATGTGTTATATTTAAATGTATAATGAAATAATTCAATGTAAAAGAGATCAAGAAATGTGATTGAAATATCTAATCCCTTATCATCAGAGGGGAGATAATATCATCTAAATCCACACCCAGTAGCTATTTTTAATAAATTTCATATAGAAGAAAAATAAAAATACATAATAATTGGGAATTATTCCACAATATAATGGAGTAAACTATTATAATAGAATAAATTAATGTTTTTTCTAATGAAATATATAGACAAAAACCTTATCAATATGTTCAGTTTTCTATTAATCTGATCATTAATGTGAATCCTATATATTTAACTCTCTATAGGATAACCTTAGTGAACTTATTGTAAATACATAATAAATAGAACTTATATATGATAAAAGACTTATATACCATTGTGCTTCAGCATAGAGTTCCGCAGTTCTTTATCTTTAGAATACATATGGGCATATGAGTTTTTTAAATGATTATATGGAAATAAATGTCATTTCCATATATAAAATAAATCAACTCACTAATTTATTAAATATTTCATTCAATGACAACAAGATCAATATTTCAAAATGATTTTTCTTATATTTTGGGTACCAAATCCATTTAATAGAAGATAATATTATAAAAATAACATGTTTTTATGATTTTATTGAGATTATAAATTTAATATCATTATTTTTGGATTAACTAATGCGCCATATATTTTTCCAATCTTATGAAGAACACATTTAAGGATTATATTGATAATTTAGTTGTGGAATATATTAATGATATCATAATATACTATACATGTAGGGAGGGGATGAATTTTCACCTATGAATCATTCTTAATAATATAATATAAATGGTGTTATATTTAAAATTTAGTAAATTTTAATCCATGATTTGAAAAATTTATTTTCTTAGTTATAATTCAGGTAAGGATAGAATATATTTTAATCCTTCAATGATAATTCCAATGATATTATTTCAAATTTCGAATAATATTACCATGGTATGTGGATTCCTTGGATTTTTCAGTTAAAATCTATGAATTAATAAATATTTTTCATGATTGACCAACCCATTAACAATGTTAACATCTCGAAGTGTTAATATCATATTTTTTGATAAATGAAAAGTTTTCAAAACTAATATTGAGAATAAAAAAAGTTACTTTACAATCGTGAAATTAATTTATCATATTGTGATGCATCAATTAAATGACATGGATGTTTCGTTATGCATAAAAGTACAGTTTCTTCCAATAAATTACCATATTAAAGAATAATGAACAAAATCATCCACCCCATGAATTTTATTTGTAAGATAAAATCATTCATTTTATGAAAAGAAGAATTATATATTTGGTGAAAAATGTAAACATTATAAGGAATAAAAAATGATGTATATATTCATACATAAATAGATTTTTATTAGGAAAAAAGAGATGGAAACAATCAAATAGGGTTGGGATATCTCAATAAACTACCCCCATGATAAGATCTGTTAGTTGGATGATGTATTGAAGAGGAAGGTTCATGGGATTTTGAATAAAATGTTAATCATTAAAAATCATATTTTCATTTAATTATTAATTTTGGGTATGTGAATCATTATGGAAGGATGAAAATCACTAGAATATCAAATGATTACCTAAACACCCTTACTAGTAAAATAAATAGTTTTCATATTGATGAAAATAATATAAAAACGAAAAAAATGACCTCATTGATCCTATATTCGTAGATATATTCTATGAATACTTTATATTAAAATTTTAATAAGGATATATGATATATTAATTCATAATCTTCAAATATAATTATTATATAAAATATCACAAATATAACTTCTCTATACACCCTTTTATTTCCCAAATTATTAATGATTTTAAGGTATTTTTGTGGGGATAATAGGTAATGTTACATTGTAGACACTATTTCAATATATTTTATTTGGTAAAATGTAACATTTAGGAAAAAAAATCCTAATGATTTCATGAAACATCAATTAATGTAACCAATGATACAAATAAAAAAATAATTAAATGATTACATTATTTAATTAACACATCAATAAATAGTCGCATAACCCATGGACCTAATGGTTTTGTGTCTTTGGGGATATAAACATAAAAAACATATTTCACATATTGTGATCATCTTTATATACTCTAAGTGTATTCATTGAAATTACCTAATAAATTATTCTCTTCAAATAATATGGAAGGAAAAACATAAAATGGGTTGAGAAAAAATATAGAGTAATAGATATCATATCAATGAAAAAATAGTATCCACAAAAAGATGGAAAATAAATAATATTGATAAATAGCTAATTAAAAATAACATTAAAAACAAAAGTGAGCTAAAAGGTTGAAATATAGACATGAAATCTAAAAAAATAATACTCTTAACATGGAATGAGAAAAAATAAAACAAGAATCATATAACATGGGCCATAAACCATTGTAATGTGTGTGAAAAAATAAATAAAAAAATGATTTCATATCTATATGATCCTAGACACCCTAGAACCAATACACTCATAATAGTGTGTTTAGAGATAACCATCATTAAACAAAACTAATATGACCCTTTGTACATTCTAACAAATTCCAAAAACATTTCTATCTCTTGAGATATATGATATCACATAAAATGTTGAAGGGATATATAGGTCTCACCCAACTCATAATACATATTTTTTGTGCCACATGATTAGAAAATCATCACATAATGTAATTCACATACAAATACTAATGGGTTTAATTATATTTACAAATCATCATATAAAGAACCCACAAAAAATAAAATGGGTGATAGAAAATATCAAAAATTGAATTATTAATTTTTCAAGTGGTACCTAGTAGTAATATTTGATTCATAAAATTTGTATATAGTTTCATCTAACAGACTATATCTTAAAAAAGACAAAATAACAAAAAATAGACACATAATTAATGTATGTTATTGGTTTATTGATGAAACAAAACTCCATTTTAGTATATTTATTTTGAATCTATAGAAAATCAAATCCTGAAAATCTCTTCTTGAAAACATTTTCTACGCATATTTGAAAACTGCATAGTTAAGATCCTCTATTGAAGAAATATCACTTGTTTTTATTAAAAGATAATAAATCCCATCATGGGAATGGAATTGGTTTAAAACAATATTCTAAAAAAATTCAACGTCATTCAATGTCAATTTATTTTAAAAATAATGGGAAAATAAGAAAATATATAATTTAAATAAAGGATTTAGAGTTACAAAGACACTTACAATTATCCTTGATTTATAAGGATGATATTTTAAATTATGTATCATAATTATAATATTATTAATTACACATTTAATTAACTTATTAATATAAATTTTCAATCACACTCTTCATTAACAACAATTCTATGTGTTTATTAGATTTTCAAAATCTCTTTTCCAAATTTGGTGGTAATAAATAGTATTATTTTGAAATAGGTTTTTTGAAGTGGCCATGTTAAAAAAATCACCCCCAAAATATCATCCTTTTAAAACTATATAATTAAATATAATTGATGTTTTAAATTGAATTTTTAATTTATAATACCATTACGTGGTAGTTTTAATTGTTTTTTAGGACTACAAGAATGATAATGACCTAGTTCTACGTTATTTATTGACTTGAACAAATTACATTAAATGATCATTACAATTTATATAATAAAAATAAAAGTTGTTGATAAATATTACAAAAAAATATCATATGAATTTATCCACAGAAAACATAAACCATCCAGGATAGGGAGTGAAGGAAAAAATAAAATATTATTTCATAGAGGTGATAGTTTACATAATACATGATTATCAATTTTGTTACCCAATAAATGAGAAAGTTGAAGTAAAGTAGTGTGATATTATTTCAGAATCATAATTACATTATATAAATCATATTTATAAATTAATACCCCCATTCACACAATCCATTAGGGGTGTTACTATAAACCATATGCATTTTTTCATGGAGGTGGTAATACATGCATACACACTAACAGATATTAATAAATTGTAATTAGATTAAAGTGAATAAAAAATGAGTTTATGATTATTATAATAATATATCAACATAATATTTATATTAATGTTATTATTGTAGTATTTTTATGGTTGTTTTAGTATTTATGGAACAACAATGAACTTTTAGGAAATATATGATACTTGCATTCAGACGATGAACATCCTTGTCGATAAACACCTTAGATTTGAGGAACATTGGATAATCTGTCGTTAATAGGGTAATTATGTAGTTTAAAGGAAATCATGGGGTTTAATTTTTCATATAGTTTCAAATAATTTTTGATGTATATGCGGATATTGAAATAGTGAAATTGGTGTCCTTTTATAATAGATGAAAAGTGAACTTTTGGACATCTATCATTTTTCAGTGATGCCATGACACTATTCAAGGGTAAAGGGGAAAAAATGTACAACTTTGTATTTTTGGGAAATATGAATATGAAACTACTGTCATAATATTTCTATGAAAAGGTTTTTTTAACTTCTTTTTGGAAATTCCAAATAGTATATGACTTTTTTCATCTTCACATATTACAAGGGTAACTATTTCTTGACCATACTAATTAATTTCATTAAAAAAATTTAAATTAGAATAATTCAATAATTTAGATATTCTGAATTTAAAATTGAAAATCAATTTTCCATATCAAATTTCTTAATGTGTGAAAAGATAATTTTAAATTAAACATACATAATTTTGTAAATAGTTTATTTATTAAAAACACTTTTCCTATTTAAATTTATATATCAGAAATTATAATCATGTTAAAAAATTTAATGGAAAAATTTGAATTATTAAAAATAAAATGAATGGAATGAGTCATTCATAGAAGGAAAAGTCTGATTGTCACCATGTAAATAAGCTCATTTTAATATAAGACTGAAAAAAAAAATTATTGAACTATAATTTTTTATTAGTTCTATAAAAATTGTTCAAATTATTTATAGTCATGTTAAATATATTAAAATGAATAATTTTAATCCCAATGTCCATATTTTATTACTTATATGGTTATTTTCAATATTTTAGGACAAATCTATTTATTAATGACATTTTAAAAATTATATTTTACAATAAAATACATTTTTTAATTAAAAATATATATTTTCATAAAAAATTATATGACATAAAAAAATTAAATATTCATCAGAGTACACCAAAAATAAATTTTCTTATAAAATTTTATTTTATTAATTGTAAATACAATTTTTGAATGAATTTAGAATAAAAATAATATGTATTTAATTGAAAATAATCATTTTAAATTATAATTCTTAATAATTATTTATGTTTTAATGATAATATCATTTAATGGTATAATGTCATATTATTAATTATCACATTTGTTAGTTTTTCATTTTAATATGTGATGGTTTGTGTATATTGGGTTGATCATGTAGCATAATGTATTGAAAAAAATATTTATTTAAGAAGGGAAAACTCTAGTTGTCACGTTATAAACCACTTAATAGAATCTCAAGTTCAAATATCTAGTACATGGAATGAGAAAAGTGAGCATAATTTTCTCACATTAGATCCTCATTTCCCAAGGAATCATTTTCAAATTATTGGTTTCTCCATGAAACATTGATCTAATTAGTGGTCTTGTTCCCCATCATGTTATATATTTTTTCCATTATATCTACTATTTTTTCTTCATACAGGAGGTCATGTTTCTATTGCATAGATTGTGAGCTTTGTATATGTTATGGATTTTGTATGTATGTACTCAAAAATGATATATGGTATACATTGTGTACATGGGAGAGTTTGGCACAAATTGACCAGATATGACACCTACAAGATCAAGTATCTATAAATAACTAATGTATCTAAGGATTAGTTTCCCTTCAATTAAATGTATCTTTCCATGTTTTTAAATAAATACAAATAGAATCAATTTATAACAAACATAAAACTCTAGATATCGTACATTACTATCTACATAAAAATTCTAAAATATTTTCCCACTTGAATATTTCACTAAATTGTCTAAACATTCTCCATAATTTCGTAGTCATGGTTATAACCTATTAGCTTCCTATCTCCAACTTTATCCATGAATGTATGTGTCTTATATATCTTCATATATACATCCTCATATAGTTCATTCGAAATGATACTATAAAAAATATTATGTCCTGACAGATCCTCCAAGGGGAGGGTTTGATCCCAATATCTTTGGAAATTAGTAAAATAAATTCAATATCTCTTTTTGTGTTTTAAGGGATCTATTATAAATACCATCAATCTGATGGTGATGAATGTGAAAAGGATAAAATCAATCTATAATTATTTTAGATGAATTGTCTATAATATTTTTGTAATCCTCAAATCCTGATCAGATAAAATGGATTTTGTTACTCCAGCAGCATTACCAATTACATTATATATATCACTATGAGTTGGTGATGGGATAACTCTTCTTTTATGGGAATATGGTGTGGGGGCATTGTAGGGGAATCAACTAAAACCCATTTAGAATTATAACTGTTAGCAGATTTGAAGAGTTATATGACAATGTCTATGTTGATATTTTCCCATTTACATATAGTAATGGGTAGTGTTTTATCACATCTTTGGGATTATTCTATTATACCTTAACTTGTTTATATATCAAATATTGAGATTTATACATCATGGTTTACCTCTTCATGTTTTTCCACATACTTTTTACTTCAAAAATCTATATATATCATGAAACACCTTCCCCAAAATGCGGGAGGGAGCAGAAAATTTCCAAGCCCTTTGTTATTTAACATGAAGAAGAGATAATGACCCCCAAGTCTCACCTTCATGGGCCCTAGAGTGGAAACTAGATCCAAGGTTAAAGAATCTCACACACAATAGAAGGCATTGACCTTTTTAATGTAAACAGGATTGGAAGATAAGACGATAAAAATCCTGAAACAACACAAGAATTTTATAGGAAGGAAACAAAAATCCAACCCATGTATGATATAAACAAAACATCCACAACGTACAAAGAAAAACACCAACGTACTATACCAAATGAAAATGAGACTAACCAACAGCACAAAAACTATCCCAACTCCCAAGCTTGTAATGTACATCACGATCTTAAATTTTCTATTGAAAACATAAAAATAGTTTTACAGACGCAGGGTGAGTATACATGTATACCCATCAGGAAAAAATCCACTCGTGCACAAGTTGGTGAAACATACTAATTCCCCTATGAGAAAACAATAAAACTTCAAAAAAAACTACAAAGGATTACTAATCATTCCAACATCACCAAGACACACTCACCAAATAATATAATTCAAGTAAATTAGTATAAGAACATTGACATTTGGGTACCCCACACCACTTTCCCACAAGTTACATTATATTCCCAATGTCTAATGTCTTGATTCTACTACTCTTACAAAACGCAGTCCCACTACTACAACCCACCCAAAAACATTCCTAGGCCTCAAACATGACAAAAATATCACCTATAGACACCTGGGCCACAACAAGCATGCCTCCAGCCTAATGAAACCTGGGCCTCAACCTAATGATACTTGTGAAAACAAATCTAGCTCGCAAACACCTAGGCACATCCTCCCTAACAAACCTTCCTGAAGGATCTTGGACTATGGTAAGAATTAATCCATTATAACTTGCCCAGATACACTTGATCAGTAAGAACCTAGAAGATGGTAAGAGGAATAAATTCAGTATCCATCCATCCACCCATCAGGATGTTGGGAAATGCACCCTCCCCCAAAAAAAGGGGGTGTTTGGCACGTGGTTCTCAATGAGGGTGGGGTGCACATATAAATCGAAACAAACTAAAATTTATACATATAAGTAAAAACTCACTCGAATCAACTTAGGGGTCCCAAAAATAATAAACAACCCACACAGAACCACATTTTATACTACCCCTATATGAACTCCCACACAACAACCACTACTAAAGAACAAACCCAACCCCATTTTCATCTGACCATTTTCATTTTATTTATTAATGGTTAACTTTAATTTATTCTGGAACTACCCAATGAAACTACAAAGAAAAAATCTACAACCACCTTAGTAGGAGAAGAGCCTGATTAAATAAAAACATAGCAACCAACCTACTTCACTCTTCAGTACTACCAACTTTGAACAACTGAAGAGGGTCCAAGGTAAAACAATGCTATTTTAACACTCATTCATATAAAAAAGAGTACAACCAACCTGTAGTCAATTACACACCCTATTTTTCCAAGACACTCATTCACCCCTATCAACGGTAATTCTTCAATGTTATATCACACAGTAATTCCCACAAAACCAAACCTAGAAGCCCCGCTGCACAACAACACCACACCCCACACACCTATTAACATGAAGTTACAGCACTACCTAAACCTGGAGCCCCACTTCCCAAACATTTCCTAGATGCAGTTCCACTGCATAACAAATCCATAACCACATTTCAATACCACTTATATAAGTTTCTTTATGGTAACAACACAAACAAAGCATATCCCACTTCCTACAAGTCCATCCAATCCACTTTTAATTGGTATCTCAAATATGGATTCCAACACACCCCATATACCACCACATACATAAAGCCCATAACAAGCACCACTAAAACCACAGCTCTGCTGCACAAACATACCAAACCTACTCACAGAACCAACAAACAGAACACACATCCAAACCATTAATCGAATCATATTTAGGTTTAACATGATGGATTCTTTAATTCTACTGTAAAATAAACTGTGTGATCACACAATACGTTTAATCTAGGGGCATTGATTTCAATTATCCAAGTATATGTGATTAAGAAGTTTTAATGTTACATCCATTTATCAAGCATCATGAAAAAAATTGGAAATCTCCATTGTGAAATCAAATACAACTAATAGTTATGATTTTCAAAGGGCATAAAGTCAGAGCAAACAATAAAATAATCAAATAAAACAGTCGATCAACATCAAACCACTCCTAGCCCATTATTTTATTGACCCATGTTATATTTTGATCATATTACCTTATTATTTATTACTATTTTTCAGAAACTTATTCACCCTATATTCACAAGGAATCATTGGTACACCCACACCGCATGATTCACATTTAAAGAGGGAAGAATAAATCCCTGCTTGAAATAATAGTTGACCAAAACTCCCCATTTCCCCAAAACATGGGATTGCGCGAGCCATAGGAAAATCTAAGAAAACAGAACATGAGGGGGGCTCTAGAATAGTCCCATGACTAATCTAGAGGTTAAGTCTTTATGCGCACTATGAGGGAATGAAAACACACTAGGGGATATTACGGGTTGGAAGATCTATATCCAAAACCAACGGAATGGGAAATGGTTTCAAGGTCTATTAAAGCCGTATCATGGTTACGATTTATGTGTCTTGACTATTTTATCATCTGGGGAGAATTTGGATATTAAATGTATAATTAATATCCTTTAAAACACCTTCAAAGTGCTAAAACATGCCTTTAAACTCCATTTTCATCAAATAAAATGTAAGAGGGGGAAAACTAGAAAAGAGGAACAACTGGAAAGGAGTCATTGATGGGTGAGTAACCAACACTGAGCCACCGATGAGTGACCTACCAATGAAACCTACCAATAGTGATCCACCGACGTAATGGCTCACCGACACGACGACCCACAGACACCCTGACTCACTGACGCCTTGACTCACAGATCCACTGACACTGATGCCCATGCACTGACACCCTGACTCACTGACACCGACACACTCGACATAATGAAACCAACCCCCTCGACTCACCAACACCGACACCCCCAACTCACTAACACTGAAGCCCTAAATCACTAACATTTATTCCCTCAACTCATTGATGCACTGACATGCCTACACACTGAAATTATGACAATGACAGTTCAAACTGTCATTCCAACACAAATTTTTTGAAATGAAATGCTGATAGTAAATCTGGATTTTCCGCAAAGGAATGGCATGTGGAAATCCAGTACATTACATTAGATACCTATTAAACTATTCTCATCCTCAATAATTCAAAACTAACTGATAAGAAGGAGGAGTTTGAACAACCACCCTTCAAGATACCTCTCAAGGATGAACCAACTTTTGTTGTTCAAAAACTATAGTGAAAATGTTTTCATCCAAGAAATCCTCCTTGACATCTATCTCTTGAACAACTGTAGAAACTCTATGGTCCCACAAGCTATACATATGTATTTGGGAATCCCATCCTCCATGTCAATATACTATCAATTTTTTTCAGCACTAACTCTCCCACACATGTTTAATCGCATCCACATTAATGCATCTTGATTAGGGATCAGCTCCTCCCCTTCCTAGAGTTAATACTTTCCACACAAAACCAAGATCAGGGGAATAACACATATGAGAAAAAATGATATCAAGCATTAAATAATATGTAAATCATAAAAGAAAACAAAATATCAAACCCCAGAACAGTTCCCAGTACTGGGAATGCATCCGTGCCTCCCCCTCCCAAGTACTCTCCCCAAGGCCACCATGCCTCCATAACACATGAACCAAAGGAATATTCCACCCACAAATCTCCTTCTCATCATGATCCCTGAATCATATAGATCGCTCCAAGAATGTGGAATTTTCCCCGATATCCAACTCTTCTGATCCAATGACGTGGCAGTCATCATGAAGATACCAACAAAGATGATAGATAGGAAAGGTAGTTTGGACCCTCACCACCTGCGGTAGCAACACCAGCTAATACACCGCCTCACCCACTCATCCCAACACTTCAAAGGGCATGATGAACCTTGGAGAAAGATCACATCCCTAACAAAACCTCCACTACCCAGTCCAGGGGGAAACATCAAGAATACATGGTCCCAAAACTATAACTCCACGGGCATCCACTTATGATTGGAATATGACTTCTGCCAGTCCTAGGCGGCCTTAATCCTCGCGAGAACAAGTTGAACCTTCTCCACCATGATCTTCACTACATCTATTCATAGAAGGTATGACTTCCAAACCTCTGTCTAACATAAGGGTGAACGAGGTAGCCTAATGTATAGTACATTGAATGGATCCATACGAATAGAAAAGTGATTTCAAATATTATAAGAAAACTCTACCAAGGTAAAATGTCTCACCCAAGAACCACTAATGTCCAAAACACTAGCCTATAACATGTCCTCCAATGTCTAGATGGTCTACCAGTTCTGTCCATCTATTTGAAGGTGGAAAGCAGTGTTGAGGTGTAACTAAGTTCCAAATACATTCTTCAATCCCTTCTAGACTCGTGATGTAAAACGTGTTTTCGGATCCAAGAAAATAGATCTTGTAACTCCATACAACTGCACCACATCATCCACATATCTCTATGATAAGAAATCCACTATGTTCGAATCCTTGATCACAATAATGTGAGCCAATTTCATCAACTGATCACTACTACCCAAAGAGAATCACATTTTCCATTAACCCTCGGTAATCATGTCATGAAATCCATGGAGATTTCATCACACTTACACTCAATAATGGCTAAGGGATGCAATAGACCACCGAGAACATGGTTGTTAGCCTTCACCTATTGACACACTAGGCGCCTGAACACAAGCTCTGCCACTACCCACTTCACCTCGGGCCACCAAAACTATTCCATCAAGCCTCAATACATCTTATAATATACTAGATTCACTATTAAGAGTGATCTATGGAACACTCGAGGAACTACCTAACGCATTTCCACTGGGACAAATAGCTTCCCGTGGAAAAACATCCAAATCTGACCATCCACTTACCATCCCTCTAGAGCATCGGCCTGGACCGCACGATCACACAACACTTCAATCTCTGAGTCTTCCCACTGAGAATCTTCCACCTTCCAAATCAAGGAATACTGAACTATCATTTTATGTAGACATCCTCTGCCGTCATCCACTCTCAAATTTACACACAAAGAATCTGACTCTCCCATTTCCATCTAATCATTTATCGATTCCAAAACTACCTCGTTATGTGAAATCCAACTTAATGTATCAGCCAATATGTTCTCATTTCCTGAGGTTTAAGAGATCATGAATTTTTAGTCCTAGAGAAACTTCAACCACCTTTGCTTCCGCAGGATTATATCTCCCTGGGAGAAAATATACGTCAAGATATTGTGATCTTTGAAGACCAAAAAGCACTCCCCAATGAGGTAATTTCACCTCAAATTCAATGAGAACATGATCAATGAATGATCCAGATCATGGGTGGAATAGTTATGTTAATGCATACATAACTTCCTTGACCCTTAAGAGAACACTCCCCACTAATTAATCTGTACACATACCAGGGCTAGACTAGAGGCATCACAAAAAGCCTCCAACATCATCCCCACCACTATAAACCTAAGAACTAGAGCACTATCCAACTTCCCCTTAAAATAGTTGAACGCTTCATGACACTGCTCACTCCATATGGAGGAATGATCACTTCTAGTCAAAGCATTCAATAGAGCTTCCACTTGAGTGAAGTTGGGTGTGAACCTTTGGTAATATCCCTCTATACCTAGGAAGATGCATACCTCTTCCATGTTTATGGGTTCTTCCCAAGAAACAACTACATTAATCTTTGATGGATACACTATTATCCTGTAATTAGACACTATATGTCTGAGGATGTGCACCTCTCACATCCAGAACTTGCAGTTAGACAACATCCCATAAAGATGGTGGTGCTGGAGGACCTCCAAGACTCTTCTGATGTGCTCAGCAAGCTCCTCCTCTAACTTTGAGTAAATTATAATATTTTTTATTAACATGATGATGATACAGTCTAAGAAATTATGAAAAATAGAATCCATGAGCCCCATGAACACAGTTGAAGATTTTGTAACACTGAAGGGAATGACCACGAACTTGAAGTGATCATACCTACATTTGAAAGAATTCTTTGGGATTTCACCTTACTTCACCCTCAACTCAGGATATCCAGACTGTAGATCAACCTTAGAGAACCAACATGATCCACTCAATTGGTCTAAAATATTGTATATTCTCGAAAGGCTGTAATATTTCTTGACCGTTTCCTAATTTAGTCTGTGATAGTCTATGCACAGCCTCATACCACCATATTCATTCTTTGAAAACAAGACCGGATCACCCCACAGTGACACAATTGGCCATATAAAACCCTTATTCATCAGGTCATCAACCTAAATTCAAAACTCCTACAACTCATAAGGTGTCATCCGATAGGGAGCCATTAATATCGGATGAGCACTGGTTTCAAAGTCTATTCCATACTCAACATCAAATCAATGGGGTAGAGTCCCAATATCCTCTAGGATGACATCTTGGAACAATCTTAAAACCCCAAGAACCTCCACTGTATTTGTGTCTATTGATCCCATTGACAGCTCAGCCGACAAGGATAGAAGAGTCTCCCTACACCGACTGCCCACCAGAAATCTCTTCTCACCACTAAAAACAACACACTAGACATCCATACACGAAAAAAAACTCTCCTTTTGAATAAATATATAATACTATGCACAAAAAACAACCATTATATTTATAGAATAACATCGAGTGGTTTCATCTAAATAATAAGATGATACCTACTAGACTGATGTGGCCCCAACATCAGTCTACATCCTTAGCAAGCATCAGAATGACTGATCTGACCTTAAACTGGAGTGCTCAACACAGGGTGAATGGAATTTCTTTCTAGGTCTAGTCCCAAGGGCTGGGCTAGAGTGGGTGTAAAAAAGGAGTGAGAAGCACCTGAATCAAGAAAAGCACATGTAAGAGTACAAAACAGACTGATCGTACATCGAACAACCTCTAGCCCTACTGGAACTTCTACCTCGTTGGTGTGCAACTACCCACACCCATATCCACTACCCATATTCTATCAACCTCCTCCCCAAACACTCCCTAGTTAAGGACCTTGAGGATAACCCTGAGTTCGGCCTCCCCCGGAACAATCTACTCTTGGTGGAGCGGGAGCTCATTGCCCCTGCTTCTTGAATGTCCTGACTGAAAACTACTACTGCTGAGGTGGGAGATGAACCTACCCACCCCCACTATACTATGCTCAAACTGGGAACTGGTTCTGATGATGTACATGGCCTCCACATGTGATTCACCTTGGTCCGTGGCCCATGGGGAAAGTGAAAGGACTAATTTATTAGAACTGGAACTACTGAGACCTACTTCCCATTGGATGAAACCTAGAAGGCCCTAACGCTAGAGGCATACTAATAAATGCCTTGTAAAGACCCGAAGCATGATGTACATGGACATTACATTACTTTTTCAGAATACATAATACATAACAAAAACAGACACACAAGGATCGTAATAGTATAGTGTGTTTGGAAACTTGGAACTTAATCTTCTAATCATGGTGAAAGATCTTCAACATCTCCCATAAAGATCTTCCACTTTTTGTTTTCTTACCTAAAACCTTTCTTTTGGTCCTGGGGGAAAATAAAACATAAAAATGGTGAGCTCAAATGCTTAGTAAGGGTATGCATGGATAAAATAAAACATACCAAATACATTTTGAACATAGAAACATGAACATAATGTTTAAACATCAAAATCTTGAGCAACGACATAAAACATGGAAGTACATAAGGCATAGATGATAATGGAACATAAACCATGATAAAATAGCATGGGAATAAAACATGTAATTGTGGAATCCATTAATCACATGTAATTATTTCCATAGTATCCAAGGCGTTGCATTGCTTCCAAGACCATCTTAGTGGACAAAGTCCCATTCTGAATCGTGTTCACTCCTCATTTCAGTCCTGTAACACTGAACCGGATTAACTTACCGTTCCAGCCATGTCTATCTCATGAGATATAAAATCTATACCCAATGCATTTGAGGAAGATATAGGTCCCACCCATCTCATAATGAAATCATTCTTACTTGTGCCGCAAAATAATAATACATCATTCATAATATCCCAATGAATAAAATGGGTTTCATAAATATCATCCCATCATCACATAATCCATATAAAAGAAATAGATATTTCACCATAATAAAATTGAAACATTTTAAATCAAAGATACATTATACTTGAAACATACACATATGAAATAATTTCATCTTAGATATAAAATGGTTTAGATAAAACACTTGAAATGAATTCTTGAAGAAAATTTCCTTTCTTCTTCAAAATCATTATCTTTTCACAAAATGTCATGCAATTTTAAAAGAAAAGGAATTTTTTGAAAATAGTCATGAAATATTTTGGAGTAAGCTTCATGAAAATAAGGCTTTATAAAACCGTAACAATCCATTCTTGTCGTATAAGTTAAAAAAACATTATTCTCGTACTTTTGCCGGAAAAGTCAAAAAAGTACCTCGTAACGTAAAGAAAAAAAATATTACTTAAATATCATGTAGTAAAAGTCAAAATGGGTAAAAAGGACTTTAAACATACATGAAAACACTTTTATAAAATATGGACATGGATAATTGCAACAACCCCAGTAAATACTTACGAATAAGCAATCTCGGATAAAAATTAGATTTGCAAAATTATCCCTTACCTTAGGTCTGATATGCTTCGTACAAATCCGAACCTCATGTATAATGATTTAAATAATTTTATTGACTTATTAAATAATCATATTCACTGTTATGATATCATATATGGTTCACTTATGACTTTATATTACCCGTTCTTTTGTAAATTCCATGTTAAAGAGGGTTTTGGGTAAAATCATTTCATTTTTCGTCCGTTTTTTGACTTGTAATTATTCATATGATTACATAGATCATGATTACTTAATTCCAGAATATAAAACAAGATTTATATATAATATATATTCAGAATATACATATATATATAATAGATCGGTAAATGGAAAGAAATACACCGTTCATGGAGACGGTAGGCTGTACGTACGCATGAACGTTGTTTTCGTTTCCTTGTTGAATTGAATGGAATTAATTGGATGACATACATAAATATACACATAAGTAAAGTATAATAATTATGTCATATATTTCATTAATGCTTATTATATATACTTTATAATTATTTATGAATGGTTAATCATTGAGAGTGAATCTCATCACGTCGTGGAGAGGTATTCCGTACGTATGCATGAGTGATGATATCGTTCCCATGATCGTGGAATTTTATTGGAGTGTATGTATAATATTAGAGAATAAATATCACTTTAAAATAATCATATATTGTTATTATTTACCCCATTATACCCATCCATGTAAGGTGCTGATGGAAAATAGATTACACCACGGCGTGGAGACGGTATTCTCTACGTACGCACGCGCGGTGATTTCGTTTTCCGTAGGATGGATAGATGTGAAATAGGGTTGTTTAATACATATAATAACATATAAGTATATGATTGATACTTATGTTATTACTTCATAATGAAAAAACCTAAGAAGAAGAAGTGGAAGAAGAAATAAAGTTGAAAGAATCGGTAACGGACATTACCTCTTCTTTGAAGCGCCACTTTGAGATCTCCTCTTAGAGTACTAAAATTGGTCTTTGAAAAATACCGGAACCTCTAGGATGTTTCTAGGGAAGTGTAGAAGAGAATATTTCAGGGTTTGGACGAGATTGAAGGCTCAAAGTGGTGTTAGGAAGAGAGGTAGGATGGTCCCTTTTATAAGGGAGGAGAGGGGCACCTTTGGAATAACAAAAAATATTATTTTATTATAAAGTCATATTCGGTTTTTAATAGCTCCAAATTTATTTATTTCAAGAATAAGGTGTGGATAGGTCGAAATCCTCTCATCCAATAGAATTTAGACCAGTTTAGGTCATTATATTAACCTTATCATTTAGTTTTAACTCTTAGTTAATTAGATTGACCTTTACCATGTCACTTTTTATTTTTATATTATATAGTTACTAAACATACCATATACATCCAAGAGACCCCAAGTGGTCCATTAATGATACACCTATCATGATATAAGTATCTTGGCCAAACCTTAGATTTTTAAGAATATAATAACAATCAATAATATAATATTTGTTTTAAAAATTATTTTATGTCAATTTTGACACTATTCAATAGTTGATTTTTGTAAAACTCATTACAGAATTATTACTTCGAACAAAGTTAATTAAATCAATACTAAAATGTCATATTAATATAGAAAATTATTGTAATTCATAAAAAGTCCCAAATTACATTTATTTTGATATTTATAACATAAATTATGTTAATATTTCATTAATAAGATAATTACTGCATCATCATTGTTTCATAAATAAATTAAATTATTTTAAGCCTAAAAATTATAAAAAAAATATAATTATGTATGAAATCGTATTATCTTTCTAATGAATATTTACAATCGAATTTATCTTATCTATAACCCTATATTTAAAATGTTTTAGTAAATAAACTTTGATTTTATCTCTTTTAACTCTTCTTTGAATTAAATAATAATAAATGTCCTCATCTAATCCAAGTGGGCCTAAATGGTCATATTTTATTTCTAAGGTTGTTTTTGGTCGAATTAAACTTACCCAATAGAATTAAGACATGTGTTAGATTAATAATAATATCATTTTTACCTGTAATTACCCTATTTACTTTTAACCGTGGTAAAAAAAAGTAAAAAGTTACTATTCACCAAAAATTATTTTCCTCTCATTGAATTACATTTTAGTTCTTGATATTAACCGTGTCTCTTGGATTTTTGAAATTCCACTCACAGAAGTGTTAAAATTATGTTTTATGAAAAATTCATTTTTTTAACTACCACTTAGTGGTTTCACTATTCATCAAAAAATGAAAGTTTCCAGAAAAATACCAAAAATTAGGCCTAAGCTATATTTGATATTATGAACTCAAAAATGATGTCTATTTTACCAAATTGAAAACATATCTGTTTCACTAATTAATTTAAAAATTAATTCCCGTCATCAAAACAAATAGCGTGTTCTTAAGAGATAATAACTATCAAAAGATTGACACTTGTTTATGTTTGGTTTAAGTGTAAAATTACATCCAATGACCAACATTGTATTAAATTGTAAAAATATATTCTAAATATACTTTAAAACCACTAAAATTAATAATTTATCACTATTAATTATTTCGATTAAAAATGTTGTTTTTAATTAAAATTTTGTAATTTTCACTATTCATCAGAAAAGGAAAGTTATCCGAAAAGTACAAAAATTTTACCATAAGCTAATTTCGATATTCTGAATCCAAAAATGAAGTCCATTTTGAAAAATAAAATTTACAAAATTTCAAAAAGTGGTTATTACTATTCATAATGGCTAGTTCATAATAATATTATAATAATATCTCGTTTAATGAAACTCGGTATTGCGTACTACACACGCTATCGAGGAAGATCGTTATTGCGTGTAATGCAAGGCATGCCAGGGATGCGTGTTGTGCAGGATCCTTTTGTTGTAGCATACAACACAATACATTAATGAAATTAAAAAGAATATTTTTCAAAAAATCTCGGGTTGTTACATGCCTTCCCCTTTGACGAGCTCAGTTGGATCCCCTCTCGCAGTATATCTCCCTGTGACTGAATCATGTGCAATACTTTGGCCTTCTTCAAAAAAAATCTGTATGTGAATAGGGTAAAGCGAGTGATGGCATACTAAAGAGAAGTTCGGAGTGCCTCCTCTTAGCATCTCGACCGCGACTCCTCATCCTGAAATAGATCTGTTGTGAGGTGTAGAAGAAACTTGAACTTAATCGCATGTTCCCTCTCTGAAATACTCCCCTGCTAGAGGGAGAGTATCTCTTGCCTCTTCTCAGCATTCATCATCGAGGAAATTAAATCTACAAAAAACTCTTTCTCAAAGTCAGACCATGAGACTATGGTCTTCTTTTTCTCCCTGAGGTATAGAATCCACCTATAACATGTTGCTCCTCGCATATGGATAATAGACAGAAGAACCTAGTACTCCCTCATAGAATGGATCAAGCTGATGGTGATTATAAGCTTCTAAAGCTAGCTCTCTTCCTTTGAGTCTGAAACACTTCCTTCGTACATTCCTAGGGGATTTCACTATAAGGCACATAGTTTATTTTTCCACAATTCATCTCCCTCCTCTCGATCGGCCCTCCGCTGATCAACCGGGTCAGCAGTCTGGGCCTTAGTTACTCATACCACACGTGGACGACGTCCAGGTTCCATATCTGAAATAGGGTAAACAATTATCTCCTAAACCCTAGTAGTATAGAAATTTTCTTTTCAATTAATTTTATGTATTAATTTATTTTAAATTCTTGAAACCCCTAAGACACAAAAGAATAGAAGTCATTATGATGCATATACCTTTCCTAGGGTATCTACCCTAAAATTTGTGTATCCTCATTTGGTCATTTAGTAGGTCTACAGTCCTTGAATCAAATCACTGGGGGGGCTAAAATCACATGTCCTACCTAGTCTTCCATGTCCAATTTCACACATCAAAATTTGCTAACAACATTTCCTTGCCATCCAATGCAATCCCCACTATGCCTAACTCTGAACCCCATATTATCTCTCAACCATCAACTCTAATAAAATTCTGTCAGACCCTCCATCCTCAATATTATGGAAGGGTAGCAAAGTATCACCCCCATCCTTCCTCAATATGAAAGAGAGATAATGACCCCCGAGTCTTACCTTCAAAGTCCTCGAAGTGAAGACTAGAACCATGGGTATATAATCTCACAAAAAATCGAAGGAACTCCCTTTTTTTAATGTAAACAGGATCAGGAGATAAGATGGTAAAATTCTTGAAACAACAATAGAATTTTATATAAAGTAAACCAAAATACAACCAATGAATGATTAAAACAAAAATCTCAGAAATTAAAAATGAAAAGAACCAAGGTACAATACCCAAAGAAAATGAGACTAAGAAGAAACACAAAAACTATCCCAACGTCTGAGCTAGTAAAGTCTAGTACAGTCCTCAATGTCCTTCTAGAAACCTAAAAATAGTTTTAAAGACGTAGGGTGAGTATATAAGTATACCCAGTAGGAAAACAAAATACACCCATGCACAAGTGGGGGAAACAAACTAATGCCCCGATGAGAAAACAGTACAACATCAAATCACCAACCAAGGAGTATTAACCATCCCAGACTTACCAAGGCACACTCACCAAATAACAAAATTCAAGTAATGTGGTATATGAACATCGACATTTGGGTACCAAGCACCACTTTCCCACTAGTTAAGTTCTTTTTCTAATATCTACCGTCTTGATTCTACCACTCATCCAAAAATAATTCCCACTTCCATAACCCACTCGCACACACTTGGGCCTCAACCACACAAAAAATCTTTCCTATAGATACCTAGGCCACAAAAACCACACCTATTGCCCAACGATACCTGGGCCTAATCTCTAAGACAGTTGGGAAAAACCCTCGCCTCAAAACACCAGGCCCCCTCATCCACAACAAACATTCCTAAAGTATCACAGATTATGGTAGGCCTCAACCATTTCAGCCTTCCCAAATATTATCAAGTGGTAAGAACTCGGAAAAGGGTGTGAAAAATAATTTCAATAACCGTCCATCCATACTCCCATCTTTATGTTGGGAAATACACCCTCCCCCGTGAAAAGGGGTGTTTGGAAAATGGTACTCAATGAGAGTGGGGTGCGTATATAAATCACAGTGAACTGCAATTTATACATATAAGTAAACAAACACTCAACACAATATAAAGGTCCAAAACAAACAACTTACCCACACATAACCACATTTGTTGTTAACCCTATATGAAAAACCACACAACAGCCACTAATAAAGAATACACCCAACCCCTTTTCATTAAAGCATTTTCAATTTATTTATTAAGGGTCCTCTTTAACTTATTATGGAACTGCCTAGGGAAACTGTAAAGCCCAACATTTGAAACGTCCTCAGCATGAGGAGAGCATGATTAACTAAACACACATCAACCAACCCACTTAGTTCTTCAGTACTGCCAACTTTGAACAAGGTAAGATGGACCAAGGTAAAACCTTTCTATTTTAACACCCATTCATAAAAACAATGGAGAACAACCAACATGAAGTTCCACAGCAATCCCCCTTTTCCAATACACCTATTTTACCATAGTAATCTATCATTCTTCATAGTTATACCGCATAATCATTCCCCTCAAAACAAACCTGGTAGCCCCACTGCACAACAACACCACACCCAGCACACTTATTAACAAGAAGTTATGATACAACCAAAACCTACAGCCCCACTACCCAAACATTTTACAGATTCATTCCCACTGCATAAAAAGTCCATAAACACATTGCAGTCCTACTACGCAATGTCTCTTGATGGTCACAACAACAAAAAAAGTTTTTCCCACTTCCTACAAGTCCATCCATTCAAAAATAAATCTGTCTCTCAAACTGAGATACAAACATTCCCCCTATACCACCACATACACAAAGATGAAAACAAACACCACTAAAATAATAGCCTCACTACACAAACAAACCAAACCAACTCACAAAACCATCAAAACATACCACACAACCAAACTATTAGGCCACGAATATTTACATTTAGCAAGAGGAGATATTTAATTTCACTTTAAAATAAACTGGGTGATAACATAATATGTTTGATTCATGGAAATCTATTTCAAGTAGCCAAGTATACATGATTAAGCATATTTCATGTTATAGAAATTTATAAAGCATAGTGAAAAAAAATAAGACATCACAAGTTCAAAAGAAAATACAACCAAATTCCATGATTACTGAAATTCATACAGCCACCAAAACCATAAAATAATAAAATAAAACAGGCAATCAACATCAGACAACATCCAGCCCGTTATTTTATTAACCCCTGTTATCTTTTGATCATATTACCTTCTTATTTATTACTCATTTTTAGAAATGTATTCACTATTTCTTCCCAAGGAATAATTGTTACACCCACCCCTCATAATGAAAAATTAATGAGACGTAGAATAAATCCCTACTGGAAACAACAAGAGATCAAAAATGATCTTTGCACCAAAACTAGGGATCGTGTGAGAAGTAGGAAACACCAAGAAAACATAGTAGGAGGGGGCTCTAGCATAGGCTCATTAATCATCTAGAGAGGAAGTATTTATCCACACCAAGAGGGAATGGAAAACACACTGGGGTGTATCATGGATTTGAAGAGCTAGATCCTAAACCAACGGAATGGGAAACAGTTTCAAGGGCCTTTAAATTCGGATCGGGGTTAAGATTTGAGCAGCTTGACTATTCCAATGTCTAGGGAGTGTTAAGATATTAAATATATAATTAATATCCTTCAAAATTTATTTAAAATGCTAAAACGTGCCTTTAAACATAATTTATATCAAATAAAATATAAGAGGGGAGAAATTGGAAAACCAGAAAAGCTGGAAAATAGTCACTGATAATTGAGTCACAGATACTGATCCACTAATGGGTGAGCTAGCAATGTGACCTACCACTGATGATCCACTAATTCAATGAATCACCGATTAAATGACTCACCATTACCCTGACTCAAAGATGCCCTAACTCACAGATGCCCTGACTCACTGATGCCATGACAACGATGCTCAGGCACTGATTCCATGACTCGCTGATACTAATGTCCTTGACTCACAGACACTGACACACATGATTCACCAAAAGTGATGCCCCCATCTCACCGACACTAATGCTCTAAATCACCAACACTGATGCCCTCGACTGACCGATGCACTAACATGCTGACACAATAACATGCCAATGTCGATAGATTAAACTATCATGTCGACAATGATAGTTCAAAATTACACACTGACAGAAAAACGATATTTTTCACAAAGGAATGGCACGAGGAAATCGGGGTCATTATAATTAAATATTATTCTTCCAGAATAGAAAGATAAGGTTCTATAATTTTTATCATCCAAATGATAATAGTTTTTTATTCTACAGAATGGATTGACATTTGTGTTACAAATATTAAAAATTCATTATTATCACTATTGAACTCTTGAATGTTTTGTGTCATTTTCTAAATCTCTATATAAAATTTTTAGTATTCTGTGATGTTCATATGAATGGATTGTTGAGAAATATCATTGTTATTATTGGATTTATTTCCTGCCTCTAGCAAGTCAAGATTCAATATCTATAAATCCATTAGTATTTGTTCTTAATTAACCATAATCATGAATAGATTATAATTATCTTTTGTATAGAGATGATATTGAAATTTCAGAATGATAATTTATCACATAGTCATATTATTTTATTAAATATAACTCTCCCAATTAGAATATGTTTAATAACATTGGTATGAATATAAATTTTTGTGATTTTAAATTAGTGAACATATATATCTTCTCACAATAATGGTAACAAACGCAAATTTTCAGTTCCATGATATCTTCCGCAAATTCCAAATCCATAGTGGTGTAATTTTTTTATCATTTTTTAATTAAAGGGTGGAATAAGAAATTTTCATTTGATTTTTCAAGAGGATGAATACCAAGCCCATTAATGATGAATCAATGAAAATTAAAACAAAAACATTAATAATATTGGGTAATAAATGAATAGGTGCATTCAACAATATCTCTGTTACCACCATGAAGCATTACTCGCATTCCTTCATCCTGAGGAACATGACACTTTTTTATTAACATGACTAAAGAGATTTGATAGAAATGATAAATTCAAAACAATGCCTCATTAATATCCATATATCCCAAGAAAAAATTAATTTCTGTCATATTGGTTGTTAAACATATTTATTAATAAATTCATGATTTGATGGATCTCGAAATATATATTTACTTGCGATGACATGACCCAAGATCTGAAATCGTGAAATTCTAGAAGAATATCATTTTTTGGATAGTGTGCATTACATGAAACACTGAGATAATATTGCATTAAATGAAACACTGTGTTTATTTTAAATATCACACAAAATAAAAAATTTTATAACTTATACTAATCCAAGACATATTTCCACTAAAAAATAAAATATTTTTTTCATTATTTATTAAAAACATATTTTTTTCTAAAATAATAATTAATCACCCATTTCATGCCTCATTTAGAATTAATTTTTATGACTTTTAGCAAATTAATTTGTATGAATTTAATAAAAATTATTTGAAAAATAATCTTCAGTATATGATATTTGAATATCAAAAATTTTATAGGGTGTATTATTGGGGTTTATCTAGAAATGTTATATTTAGATTAAAATTGAAAAATATTGAATTTATATAAAAACATCCTTATTGTATTTATAATTTATAGTGATAAAATGTAAATTTAATTGGTTTTAAAGTAAAATTAGTTCAATTATATAGATATTAATCCAATTTTCATCATTGGAATCAATATTATAATGTATTTCAATATGAAATTTTTAAAAACATTTGAATATTTTGTCTTTAAAAACCTTCTTTCTCAACTCGTCTACAAGACTAATTGTAAATTTATATTTTCTATTTCAATTAATTTAATTTGAAATATATATTTAATAATTGAGTAAGTATAATTTATAATTTCTAATAAGTTCAAAGTAAATTTTAAACTTAATTAATTCTAAAAAAAGTATAAATTATTTACAGTCGTTAGTATAAGAATTGATTTACCCAAGGGATAAACAAGAAGAACTAGGGTTATAAATGACCTAAAACATGTAAAAACGCCATTGGATGGATATATGTCTACATTATCTCCTATTGGTTCATGAATGGACCATGTTAGAAATTTTTTTTATGATAATAATGTTTCAATGATTGAATTTAATCAAAAAAATTACAATTATGCCACTCATGCCACATATAAAAGTACACCCTCTATCCTTTATTCTTTACAAGATAAAACAGCTTTGATTCATACAATCCAATCCTAAATAAAATCAAAACATACATAAAATAATTCTAAAGGCCTTATTTTGGGTATTAAACTATCATAAGAAGAATTAAGTTCAATCCTAAGGAGGATACCCAAAGATGCGGTAATGTTCTCCATCGAGAATATTTATTTAATTTTTCATTCCACCACCTTAAATTAATATTAAATAATTATGATATAATTAAATATGTATATTATATACATATGGATTTTTTTAATAATGTAATTTAGAACAACCATCTTCACTTTCATCATGTTTTTTATGAAATCTTAATTCATGTGTATGATAGACTACTACCTCAGGAACTGATGTCATTTTTTAGCACAATTCACGGCTGTCTATGACGATTAATATATATTATATTAATGAAATTTATAAAATATTTATAAAAATGGATTAATTATGTAATATATATATATATATATAATTTTATCATCTATTCCTTTTGAGATATTACAACATGCACTTGTGTATGACATACTACCACCTCGCGTGCAATATGATTTGTCTTTCAATAACACTTCACATGAAGGTAACAAAGATAAAGTTAATAAATATAAATAATATATATGAAATAATTATTATATTAATGAAATATTTATCATTATATATAAATAATATATAGAATTTTTTTTCTTACTATTCCACTCCCTTCATAATGATAACATCGTTCATCAATGTGTAGACTACTTCCTACACGAAGCAATGTGACTCTACATTCATCACCAAACCTCATGGATGATATATATAAATATATAATACTATTTATTTGATATCATTATCATTATAGTAACAATTATATATTAAATACCTTATTTCCATAATGACCATTGCAATATGGAAATATAACTCATGTGTACATGCGACCAATAATCCCTATTATGTAACATACTATGTTGTTCGTAACCATATTAAACAATTGATTTTAAAATATTAACTAATGTAAAAATATTATAATTGTTTAATTTTTATTTTCATGGATATGATAATACTATATAATATGCACATGAATTGTATCATTCATGATAAAACACATTTTATAAACAAAGGAAATTAAGACACAAAATAGTATAAATAAAGAATGTTGATTAGCGAATGGTATAAAACATGTTATTAAAGAATCATCTATGATATCATAAATAATCATATGTTTATGCAATAAGATATTAAAAAAAATAAAACCACAAAACATGGGTTTTAAAAATATTCATCCAAAAAGAACTCTTTGGTATGGGATTTCATCTTAACTTCATTTCATTGACTCATATTTTTATATTGTACACATAGTTTCTTATTTATGGTGTATATGAAACTTATTTTACATATAATATCATGAATAATTTAGTATTATTGATATTTTATGTTTTAAGTTTAATTAATTTATGTAACCGTATATGAATTAATAATTAGCTAGTGATAAAAAACATCATATATCAATATACATCCATTGGTTTATAATTATTCTTTATTAATATTAATATTCTTAGATTATGTGTGTAGTAAATTATTATTATAAAATGTTTCATTTCAACTAAAAATTTTTGGATTTAAATTTGATACAAACGATCATTTCATTGATTAATTTTCACTTAAATGTTATTATAAATATAAGGGTTTATTTCATAATCTAATAAAATCATGATGGTTTATTCATGAATTTTAGTTAAAGGAGATTATTTAATAACATTCTCTATAATACCATTATATTATATTATATTTTGGTTATTAAGTATATTTTCATATAATAATATAATCTTCAGCATGATTTTAATTAAAATTTATGACAAAATGTTTTCATAAAAAACCAAAAATATTTCTCACATCAGTTGGAAATATCTTCTACAGGAATACATGGTTTAAAAAAAATCAAATTTTATTAATGATTTAAACTGATTTACTGAATGAATTTTTTCCTCTGTAAATTTTTTATATTTTTTTGAAAGGAATGATATTGTTATTTTTGAAAAAGGCACATTTCTAACATTTTTACAGTCCAAAAGGAATTTTCTTTTAACTTTAACATAATGTTCCTAATTTCCATCCATAAATTAATTGAATTTTCCTTTTGATGTTTAAAATATTATTTAAAAAAAATTCATGACAATTCTGTAAATTCATAATTTTTTTTGAAAAAAATAGAAAAAAAATTAGGTTTAAAAAAATTCAAACAAAATGAAATTTTCTTCAATAATGTTTTAAATATATTTTTATATTATTTATATCTTCCAATAACAAAAACATTATATTCTTATTTATATGTTTATATGTTTAATTGATACTATCCATATTCTCCCTCTATGGGGTTTATTATTATTTTGACCTGAGGTATTATTAGCATTCATCTACTTGATTTATTTTTGTATTAATTAACTTACCATTTAATTATTCACTTTATGTGATCATTAGACCTTAAATTTGTACTAAATTTATATATTATTTATCATGGATATATTTTTTCCCAAATTGAATAGTGTTTCAAATAAAACATTTCAACATTAATAGTTAATTTATTATCTTTCGAAATATTGATAAATCTTTGCTCTTTACTAAATATAGATAATTTATTTTAAAGCATATTGATTCATTAGTTAAATAGATTAATTCAGTACGTATATATTTTACCATGTCTTCTAAACTATTCAGTCATTTTGGAACTAATTCCATATATCAAAATAAAATGAACAAAATAAGGCACTGACTCCTAGCTAATGAGGATCGGGTTGATATAGTTGGTATAATATTAGTATCAGTTGAACCAATAGTGACTATATTTAAGAAAACATATAAAAGGATCATGACCATATAATAAAAATTTATTATAAGTGTAGAAAACTTCCCCATTTTTATGTTATGTGTAGATCATGGGGTTTTCGTTGAAATTCATCCCTCTGTGGATACTACAAGTAGAGATAGTTCCATAATAGATAGAAAAATAAGTAATAAATATGAAAAAAATACATTTGTAATAAACTAATCCTCACCTGGTGAACAAATATGGGACTACTAAACACCGTTTTCCCACTCCTATGAAATATTATATGGATAATTCATATTTTCATTACAAAAAACATTGAATGAATATAATACCTCATGAAAATGATTGGACTGGGATAAACTTAATGTGGCATACATATATAATAAGGTATCAAGATTAATACTACTTATAAATTATATTAGGGTTTAAATATAAACCATAGAAGTATATATGTTGAAATAAAATGGATAAATTATTTATATGTTGGAATTCCTAAATTAAATAATGGAAGTCTTTTTAATAATGGTATTTTTCATAAAATCATCAGGAAATGTCTATGTATTTTGTTAAATTTTGTAATAATATATTTCTTTATTAGAATAATAGTAATGGAAACCATTATGGGTTGATTATTTTGAGTTTCATCATATGTTCAATGTCTTAAAACCATTCTTATGTTTTATGTGATGAGATTCTACCATTATTAAGGAGATTTTGGGAGAAAATTATGGAAATACCTTCTGTTGGATTAGTTTATACTTTATTAGAAATGTTATTTGACAAATAATTCCCTTAAAAATTATTCAAATGAGTTTTATGTTATTGATAGATTTTAGGGTTTGTATTATCTTTAATTACATTTTAATAATAAAACAATTATAGTTTTATACAATGTAATAAAATAATAAATAAATATATTTTATCGAATACCATAGAAAAAAGGATATTAAATTATTAATTATACATCAAGGATGTCTATCATATTTTATTTCAAACATTATAGTAATTATATCATAATGGTTTTTTGATAAGTAAAACCGACTTTTTGGGTGACACCTCGATGTGTCATGTACAGTCATGGGGCTTGATCACCGGAATAGTGGATGATAAGGTTTTACCACATACTATTGTTTTGTGTGATGTCCTGATTATTTTTCCCCTCATTCATGTTATGGAATTTGAAAAATAAATATTAATTATGAATTTTTGGTGTTACTTCTTATATATAGAGATTAATCTATTATATTAGATAACTTGTGATAACCATATGGGTTTTGTAAAATAGGTATACATAATCCAAAAGTCATGTCAACCTTTTATAGATCTTATGATCCATTAGAAATCAATTTTACTGATCAAGAATAAAAAAACTCATTTTTAAATGTCAAATTCTTAGAATAGTGGATAAATTTAAAATTGATCGAAGCACAACCAAATGAATAAATTGTAATTATGAAATATAAATATATCATGTACATTTATTTACATTCTAGATAGTAATATATTACCTAAAATTTATGAAAATAAAAGGATGATTATAAATTCTTATTTCTATAATTTATGATAATGTGAATGTCCTTTTTTCCAAAAATTGTTTTTTGGTTTTGGGGCCCTTACCATTCTGTTGAACATTAATTTTTTTATATCGATGATCTCAAGAAACCTCTATAAGTATTTACACTTTTGTCAATGTATATATCTTAACATTCAACAAATTTTATCCTATGAATAATTATATTTATGTTTTATTAGATTTGATCATTTTACATCCTTTTCTCTTTTATCAATAGAATATTTTATTTTTCCTTTTTATGAATTCGATATTCAAAAAATGTTATTTCAAAATATCAAACCCCTGATAATTGAGATCAAGTTTAAATTGTGATGAAAATTTTATTTATGGTTGTCAGTATGTAACACGAAGAAATGGTAAAATAATAATATTTTATTCAATATGGTGTATTATATGAATGTTTTATTTTATCTTATTTTACACACAACACATGGTTTATCATTTGTTACTTGAAATAATGAGTTTCTTTGATTACTTATTTTACAAGCATGACTGAGTTTTACCGAACAATTGTATACTATTGTTATTATTATTTATTATAATTTTTATAACCTAGATATTAAATTGGAGGGTCCGAATAAGACTAACTAACTTGTAAAAAATATACTTTAGTCATGTTTATTAGTTACATATTGATTAGAAATAAAATATTAATTATTTTAAAAAGAATTATTTTTTTCCAAAGGAAATTAAATTTTTTCACTCATGTAAGGTTGTTTTTCTCAAATAAGGGTAATAAAATACTACTATAATTTTGTATTGGATTAGAATGATTTTGAACTGAAAGGCGCACTTTATTTTTTCTAAAAGTCGGCTTAATCTCAATATATACAGATAAATTAAGAAAACTCTTTTAATAAGAAATTTTTTAACAATTAAATATAAATTTACGAAATAATATTATTTAAATTGTAATAGGGTGAATGTTTTATAATTTTCATAAAAAATAATATTTTATGAATTGAAAAAAATAATGAAAATTAATAGAATAATGCATTTTCATTTAAATACGTTGGAATTTTATAATTTAATTTGAATTGGTATTAAATTAAATCTATATAAATTATATTTCAATTAATCTTATTGTGGAAATTAGAATCATTTTTATGTTGAATTTATATATAAGTAATTTGTAAAAATTTATCATTTTCTATTTAAAAACACGCTTTATGAACATGCTAGTGGGAATAATTTTAAATTAAATTTATCCATATAAGTGATGTGAATTTAGAAATTTTTATATGTATTTACAATTATAATAATGTGTGATTTCTAATATGGTGAACTAAATTATTGACGAAATTTAATAGTGAAAAATAGTAAAAAATATTTACTATCGTTAAAGGTAAAAATTGATTTAAAGGCGGGTAATACAATGATGATTATGTTCATAAATTATCTAAAAAAAATTACAACACCCAATTACTAACATTATTTAGACTATATCCCTTAATGGTTAATAAATGGACCATTTTTTGGTATTTTCATGATAAAAACATTGGTATGATTACATCTAGTCACAAAATTACTTGTGTCACACTCACCCCAATTATAAATGGCCACCCCTCTCCTATTTTCATCACACCGTAAAACCAATTTCATTTAGCCTATACAAAAACATATCAATTCCAATATTCCTTCTCTAAATCCTATGTAACATCCTCATTTTTTTCATGTGACATCTTGTAATATATCTCTAAATATTTCTAAGACCAGTCACTGAGATAGTACATGATTTTGAGGCCCAGTGTTCATGGAATTAATTATTAAAATATATTAAATATATTAAACTCACACATGCACATATTTACTAAAATAGTCTAATAACATTTCAAAGAGGACCAAATTTGAATTCATATTTCTTTATTGAGTTTAGCGGGCGGTTTTAACCCTATGCACGGTATATCCTTCAAACATGTTGGGCATTCGGGTTAAGGAATGCTCATCAGATAATGTTTAAAAATAAATTAAATCCTAAAATTTATTTATTTAATAACATGAGTTGAAAATAATTATATATGTTTAATTCTCTGGGGAAAATTATAGGGTTATCACATAATTCTAGAGATCTGGGGGAGACTTTTTTTGGGAATTTCCTTTCAAAAATGACAAGTAAATCGATGATCGACAATTAGTGTGTAATGGAATTCAAGGATCTCTCCAATGGAAATAGAAACAACTCTTTTCTTTATCAGGGATAGATCCATATTGAGGTAGGTTTCTTTTTTTGGATTTATCCAGGTTTTATTATTCTTACAATGAACAAACATTTAGCGACTAAGGGATTTATTCTCAAATCATGCATATTGTGAGATGGTTTAGATTTATCCTGAAATTAGAGAATTTTTTTGTGATTTTCATTTATATAATTTCATCATTCTAACAAAAAATAATCACGGCCACCAGGAAATTGGAAAATGAACCTTCATCATGTTTATGGTTTTTTATTTCTTCCCCCATTTCCTCATTCATCGTGGACAAATAACATGGCCCTTGGTTATAAAAATAATAATGAATTAACCAATGAAAACCTTATTCATGTTACAATATTTTGATATGGTAGTTCTAGAATCGTTATGGCATGAGGAATATACAAAGATGTAATCGAAAGATGATAAAATGAATTTTTTGTAACAATGTTACTTATTCATCAATGCATGACTTTATATAATGCATGAGGGAGTTTTTTAATGGTTTTCATTGTCAGATTCTAGTGTTCGATTATTGTAGGGGTTGGAAGATGGTGTACCATTGTTTCCTCAATAGGGAAGGGATAGACTAGTACGCATAGGAGTGTATGATGATGTGCATTCCTGATCTACAATTCATGAAAATCTTATAGCACACAGAATGTATTGAGGATATACACAACATGTGTGACCCCTTGGTGTGGCACTTGGGTTATGTAGAGAATTTTGGTATCAAATTGTTTGTGACCCTATCACATGGAATGTGACATTGACCAATTGGAATGGAATTCACCATGTAAGGTACATGGGAAGAGGAATGATTTTCCATAAACAGATATAGCCAGTTGTATGGAGATATGGTAAGGACAACAGTATCTCAGAAATGTTGTGTAGTATAACACATACATGGAAATAAAAATATTTTGTTTCACACTGGAAGAACCTAGTGTCTAAGGGATAGTTCATTTACTACCAGTATATATCATTTACTCTATTAATGATTTCTTAGAACCATTTTCCACTTCATGTAGGTAAAGTGCTATTAGGGTTCATTCCCTTTTCCTATTTCCCTGGGGGTTAGAATGAAATCACATCCTACACATATGATAGTGATCCAATTATTGTGAATTATTCGATACATTTTTTAGAATCCTTACATGAGGTTGGTGGTGATATTATCTATCTTAATCATATACTAGGTAGATTTTATGGAGTCACCGTGACAAAAACAATTCAAGCACAGGTCCATTACTTAGTGGGCTATTCCAGATTGATTTGTTAGTATAACCCATGGAATTATGTGTGATCCTCATATGTGTATCAAGATCATAATATATAAATTGTAAACTTATAATGTTGAGAACCAATGAATGGTACATATCATATAGACACCATCAGTGCTATTAGAGTCCTAGGGTGTTTTCTTCTATATGAGTTCAATGTCAAATCTTTTAGCTGAATCCCTATATTAGAATTTATGGTTGTTTAATTACATTGAGACTGTGGGTATTTTATGTTCATATCTATATATTCTTGTTTTATGTATTGTATAAATATACCCATGTACTTATTCCTTTTATTATATTTGTTTCATGATTACTGATTTCATAGTGACATATTGGGTATTTCTATACTCACCCATACATGAAAATTTCCGCCACTTTTTGTGTCTTATATAGAAGATAAACTATTTAAAGGATTGTTAGAGGTGCTTGGACTAGATGTCTCTTAGTGACATGAACATACCAAGGTGTTTTCCTATGGTTATTTGGATATTATCCATCATTTATACATTCATGTTGGACATTATTTCAGACTCAGTGTAGTGGTCATGTATTCGGCTCTTTTTCATTCTAGTATATGTTGTGATACTCTAGTTATGGGATTTAATTGTATACATGCAAGGTCTCTAATCTTTTTTACATTTCATTATTTTATGGGCTTGGATGTGTGTGTGTGTGGGGGTGTGTGAGTGTAAAGGTACTTTAGGATAATGCCTTCAACGGTAGAGATATTCCTACTCTACACCAGTCCTTAGCCACTAGACTATTGGAGGTGGGATTCGGGATATACATCACAAGCCTGATTGGGATGGGTCTTGATAAAGTGGAATCTAATGAGCCGGTTCTATAATAAGACCATATTATATGAGATTTTTTAGTCGAACTATGTTATGTTTTTCAAGTTCATCTTTTAGGATGTGGACTCTAGTATTGGTGTGATGGATGAAGTTTCCAAACACTATGCCTTTAATCAATTACCTTTCAACTTGGTACATGTGGACATTAGTTGTAGGGAAAAAATTGGTATGTTCATCATATAGGAATGGTTCTTGGATTCCATTTCCTTTTTCAGTAATCTCTCAAGACATACTCCTTAACTTTGGTATATCATGTAAGTTTCAGGTCTCCATTATGGTGTGTGTCATATCGGTTTCAGTATCGTGATCACTAGGATGATCACCTCAATGATGAGGTGTTGATACATGGTCTTGTTACTAAGGTGTTACCTCCTGGTGGTGCACTAGTTTGACCACTAACTGTTGATAATAAGATGATACCTTCAGTACCAGTAGATGAGGTGGGCGTGATGGAAAAAATAATGAGTTTCAATGATAATTTCCATATAGGTTTGAAGGCGAGCCTAACCAATATGCAGAAAAGGACTAGATTGAGGTGCTGACCTGAGTATTCAATATTTTCAAGTCGTTTTAAATTAGATGTGGGTTCTTTTTAAGATCCTTCTCCATAAATCAGCATGATAATGATGGGTTTTAGTAACCTAGTTGTATGGATAGGTTACTCAAGCATGGTCATATTTAAAGATCATTTTCAAAGGAGGGTTATCTCAAGCTATGAAGAGTGTTATAAGAATCTTGGATCTTTTATAGCTTCATTAGGAAAGTAGAACAATATATGAATATTAATGAAGGATCACCAACCATTCTAGGAATTTTATGGGTATGGTTCATGGTCAGTTATTCAGGGATCAGACCAATGATTGAGGACTATTTAGATACATATGAGCTATATTTATACCTATATTAACTCGTATATATTATGGGGTACTAGAGGAAGAATTGGTGGTTGAGATTTTCCTTGATGAGAAGACACCGGTAGTTGTTGATGGCAGTGGGAACTTAGGGGTAAAGACATCAACAGTAGGAGACAATGTTAGTCTCAAGGGATAGGATGAGAGATATGATTAAGGTGGTGATCCCATGATTGAGGTTCTATGATTCAGGGCTCACATGAATGGTCTAGGAATCCTAGGTAGATTTTGTGCAATTCATGTGACAACATCTGACATCTCATGAGGGATTATCTTACCCACTATACAGATAACTGGGATGTAGTAGATGTGCCACATAGGGTGAGATAGCAGTTGGATAAGACATGTTCATAGGGTTGAGTATGTAGCATAAAATATGATTGAGTTGGTGGAGGTGATAAAATTTTTGACTATTTACCACTACCTTCCCCTGGTGATCCATGCCATGTTTATGGAGTTGGTGGATAGGGTCATAGTTTACATTAGGTAATCAAAGATTATGAACCATAGGTTCCAATAATGATAAGATCTATAATACGAATAGACATCGGTTAGATTCATTACATTATTTCCACTAATCTAGTTTGATTCATAAAAATTCTGGTAGATCACTTGCATCAACCCTTATTCTTGGAGACTCCTACCGGGGATGAATCAATGGTCAAACACTTCTGCCGACTATGTTTCCTTATTCTTAAATGTGAGAGTATTTTTTGGGGCATACTTGTAGAAATGATGAGTCCATAAGATTTCATCATTTTCATGGAAGGTTTATCATATGTTCATTCCCAAGTAGCTATTTCTGATAGAGGATATGATCTTTCCATAGCAACAAGGCCAAGTTTTCCATTGTAGATGAATCTAAAATCCATGAACTATAGGATGGACTCATGCATAATACGTTCGAGCTAATTACTCATATGTTGGGTGGAATAAGCCTTGGTATAGTAGATTCTATGGTTTTATAGGTCACTATATTGGTGGCGGGGTATGAGGAAATCATTCATGTGGGTGTTCTAGGTTTACCTCCCCAACAAGAGATATACATATCAACTGATCAACTTCCTAGGATAAACCTGACATCTCTCTAAAAAAATATATGGACCCTATAAGTCTTAATAGTATGACGGTATAGTAGGATGAATTACTAATAAATGTATTTGTTAGACTCATCACATCACTATATGAATTCCCAATGTTGTTTTCCAAGATGTTCGATAAGAGGACGAGGTTGTCTGTGGATTATCGTCACCTAAATCCGGTTAATGTAAAGAACAAGTATCCACTATCTAGGATTATTGGACTCCTTAGTCATCTAAGAGGGGTATGATAGTTCTCAAAGATGTTCCTCAAATCAGGCCATCACTTTTTGCACTTACAGAAAAATGATATACTACATATGACATTTAGATATCACTATGGTCAATATGAGTACTTCTTAATGTCCTTTAGTGTGCTGAATTCACATGATACATTAATTATTACCTAGAATCGGAAAATTCATACTCTCATATAATTATTTGTGGAAGTATTAATTGATTAAATCCTTTTTTTCTTGGCTTGAAACAAGGACTATGTGAGGAACTCGAGGATGGTTCTAGACATACTCCAAGTGAACCATATTTTGGGGAAGTTCTCGATGTTACCATTCTAGATTCAAGAGATAATTTTTCTAGGAAATGTCAAATAAACCATTAGTGTTGCAGTGGACCGAGTGACAGTTTATGAAGTTTTATATTGGCATCCACCTAAGTGAGTGATATAGTTTTAGATCTTTTTTAGTATGGAAGGAAACTATCATTCTTGGTTGTGTTATGATGCAATGGAAAGCACTGATTTCAAATGTTTCATGTTAGTTGAACCATTTGAGTATAACTACATGACCCATGATCTTGTGGTATCACGATTATTTTTATCAAAAAAAATATATGGCATCACTAACTAACGGGTGAGTGGTTAATCATCAATTTTGACCACAAGAGTTTCATATATATCTTCTCTCATGAGGATCATAACATGAGGTAGAGGCGATGGCTAGAGTTTCTTCAGGATTATGGATTCAATATTTTCTATAATACTGAGAAGGGGAACATAGTAGTAGCTGATCTCAATAAGATATCATATTCAATGTCATCGAGTGAGGAGTTAGAGAACTTTTTCTCATTATATTTATACTTTATGGATGATAATAGAGTAGGTTACCTATAGTATATGGTGATTACACCTCCACTTTTACAGAAATTCAAGGAGTAAAAAATGGGGATACATACTGTGACATCTTACATAATCAAAAATCAATGGGACATTCTCATATAGATTTTATGAATATGTGGAGCATGTCGTTGAATTTACAGCAAGCACGTTGGAACCATTAACATTGAGAGAGGTAGTTCTAAGAGATTTTATAAATCTCCTTTAGCAGTACATCAAGGTGTTGAAAAGATTTACTAGGACATAAAATGGATTGTTTATGTTGTCAGAGGTGAATAAGGGAGTTGATGAATTTGTCACTCAATGTATTTCTTGTGAGAAAGTGAAGGTTGGGCACCAAGTCCCATCATGTTTATCTCAACCCCTTAAGGTTCCATATTAAAAATGTGATGGGGTATCCATATACACCATGATGGTATTAACAAGTATTTCTAGGGGACATGATTCAATATAGGTGATAGTAGACCAACTCACCAAGTCATCCAAATTCCTAGCCATATGATAGAAGAGTTCCGTAGAGTTCTTGGGATTCCTCTATGTAATGGATATAGTCAAACTCTTGGAGATTCCTCTACAATCATTTTTAACCATTATTCTTTATACACATCTTAATTATGGAACTGATTACAGGAGGATATTGGGACATAGTTTCATTCAAGAATTTTTTTTCATCCCCATACATGAAAGAAAAGGGAGCTAACCATTCAGATTTAAGATGAAATTATATAGGAAAGAATATTGAACTTTGGTCATCATTGGGTGGATCACCTAAAATTGGTGGATTTTGGTTAAAAAATAGCTACCATTGCACCATAATTATGGAACCATTTGTTTTCTTGTTTGGTAGACCATTTTGGTAACCAATTTGTTGGACCAATCTATGGGAGTCATCCCTTAAGGGTCCATTGTTGGTGCGAGCCACTACATAGAAGGTCTAGGTTATCCAGGAAGGGATGTGAACTTCACAAAGCCTTCAAAATTAATATGATAACAAATGATAGAGTAATGTGGTTTCTAAATAGATCCTCATGTAGCAAGATAGTGGTTTTGGGTGTTTTAAATACACCTTGGTTACCTATGATTCTGGAATCATCTAAAGTGATGTTTGACATAGTTGTGTCTATTGGTTCTATATAGAAGTGGTTATGGGGAATCCTAGTGAAGAAGGTGAAAGAAGTTTGGGGTATTTATGAGATAGATTCTTTTTAATTTATTTGATTTATTGTGTTGTACACTACACCAATATTAGCTTACTCTATATGAAACACCATATTATCTTGCATTATACACAACACAATTCTTGGCTTACATTACACGCAAGAGTGACCTTCCTCGATAGCCTGCGTTGTATGCAGTATAGTGTTTCACTAAACAACAATATATTATTTAAATATTATTATATAATGGGATATAAACTGGCCATTATGAATAGTATTAACCAAATTTTCAATTTTAAAATATTAAAAATCATCTTATTTATTTTCTATAACATTATAAGAGAACAAATTCAATTTTTTAGATAAAATAAGTATTTTTCCAAAAAAATGCGGTTTTACCTCCTTTTGATGGCGCATCCATTTTAAATATAGATTTTGACACGTTTATAAGTTCAATTTGAAAAAATATACTTTCCATTTAGAATAGATATATAAAATTTTACTTTGAATGAACTTTTGATATTTTTTTGATAACTTTTTTATTTTGATGAATAGAAATAATATGGTAATTTTAATTGAAAAAAACTCTTTTCATCGAAATAATTTATAAGGTTAAAATATATTATTTAATAATTTAAAGGTATAAATAAAATATAATTTTATATTTTAATACAGTTTAATACATTTTAATTAATTTAATATTTTATTCATTTGTAAAAACATTTCAATATTTTACATTGTTTTAACTTTAAAACAAAAACATGTTTTTTTAGACAACGGGGTTAATTTTAAATTTATTACTTCAACTTCTTTGTTTTAAATTTTATAAAATGGATACCATATTTTGAATCAGTAGGTACAAATTCTGTAAATATGATAATTTTATTTTGGGCCTTATGAATAGTAACTTTGGAAATTATTATTATTACCATGGTTAAAGGTAAATCGGGTAATTAACAATAAAAATAATATTATAAAATTACCTTAACACTTGTAAAAATCTTATTGTATGACTAAATTCAACCCTTATGATTTATTTTTCAAAATGGAATAAATTAATGGCTAATTACCTTTGAATATGATAGGAATATAAAAAAATAATGAATGTGATAAAATTTCACACTCTAATTTTATATAAGTATATAAATTTTAATTTAGGGATTGCCAAGGAAAAAATCGACTATAGGTATCTATTGGAATCTAATATAATTACCTACATCATATAAATTTATTTATAATTTTTAGATTTTAAATAAATATAATTAATGATGACTCAATAGTGATGTAAAAAGTATTTTATTAATAAAAATATCAAATAAATGATATTATAAATTATAAAATAAAAATAATTTCCGTGAATTAATTTCATTCACTATTTTTAAGGATTAATGTCAGATCTCTATGTTATGATATTTCTAAAAATTCAACTAATGAATAGTGTCAAAATTTACACTATTGATATTTTATATAAATAATATTTTATTGAATTATATAAAATTCATCAAAATATAACCTTCATCAAAAATAATTGGGATGAAGTTAAATATGTCACCAATCTTCCATTTAGGGTTCATTTGGGGTTTTAGAGTGACTATATTAACCCTTAGTAAATAAAAATACATGTTGTCATTGTAAGAGTTAAAGGAATTAATTAAAGGAAAATCAAAATTATATGGTTTGAAATAAAACCAAAACTTATCCAAAAAAATTATTGGATGAATAATAATCAATACTTATCTCAATACAATCTATTTGGAGTTGTTAAACTGGCACTTGTACATGAAAATTAATAATATATTATTTGAACCAAAGATAGTTACAAAATATCACTCTCTTGTATTGTAATATCATTTATGTGTCCACATAGGGACAAAATCAAGGTATGAACGAATTTAAATGTCAATTTTTATATAAATGAAACAAGTTTTATTATATAAATTTATTTTTAATTTTTAATAGTTATATAATTATATTAATATTCACTCCAATTCTAAAACAACATTTATTCAATTAACATCAAAATAGAATAAATGATTTTAATAATATTAAATTTGATATATTATGGATGATTAAAATTGCCTAAAAAATTTCCAAGATCTATAAGATATATTATAGATGTTTTAAATCATTATATTCTAATTTTTACATTTTATTATTCTATTTTTCTTAAAACTAAATGAATTGAATTAAATTTGGAAATTATAATATCTAATTGAATTAATTTATTATTAAATTATTTAAAAATCACATAAATGGTAAATAATTTCAAGGGTATAATATATGGCCTAAAATTTATTACAAACATCATTTATGGTCTATTTTAAATTGTTTAGATCTAGAATATTTTTATTATATTTTAATATTTTGAGAGTTTCCTAAAGTGCCCCTCAACTCTCTTATAAAAAGGAATCTCCTCCCACATTTCCTCACACCTCCTTGAGCCTTATATCTTGAAAAAACTCTACCCAATTCTCCTATAAACATTCTTAGTTAACTTCTTGAGGTATTGGGTTTCGAAAATGTCTATCCCTAGTGTCCCTAAGAAGATATCCAAAGGAAATCCAACGAACAAGAGGTAAATGCTTTACCAATTCAATTCCATTTCATTTCTTCTTATACATATTATTTCTATATTAATTCTATAACAAATTAATAATCCTAGTATATTATAAATTCTTATATTTTATTATAATTATGGTACAACCTTATACCTCCTTTTATCCATACTATGAAAAACCATATCATCATATGTGCGTACGTACGGCTTATCGTCTCCACACCATGGTGTAATTTGTTATTAAAAAATACTTTATTAGGATGGGTTTAATTATGAGTATAATTGATTTAAATAATTATTAAAACATGATAATAATTCCGTATAATTAATATACCAACCATTTTTATACCATTTAACCATCAAGAGAATGATATCGTCGCTTGAGTGTACGTACGGCCTACCGTCTCCACGGCGTGGTGAGATTCATTCTCCACATTAACAATTAAAGAATGATTATAAAATATATATTATTGGGGAAAATAATAATTATTAACTTAATTAAGTGGATAAAATAAATCCTATTCAAAACAAACATGACTAACATTACAAAATAGGAATAGGAAAACGAAGCAGTTAGCACCCAAAATAATGGTAGTATTTAAATAATATTAAAAAATGATATAATAGGATCACATAGGGTCATATATGATATCATAAATATATATATGGTCATTTAATAATCCAATAATATGATTTAACCATTATACATGAGGTGACTACACCCTCAACTAATGAAAAGTACCAGGTAAGGTATAATCTTTCTATCTCATTTTTATCCGAGATTGTTTATACATAAGTATTTATAGGGGATATATTTATTATCCATGTAAATGTTTTCAAAAACAAATTCAAAATTTTTTTACTATTCTTCTATGTCATTTTAGAGTCATTTTGAAACTTTTTTTTGGACTTTTACTACATGGTGTGGAAGGAATATTTCTTCTCTTTACTACACGAGGTACTTTTAGACTTTTCCAATGAAAGTATGAGGAGAATGTTTTTTAACTTATGTGTTAGGAATGGATTTTTATGATTTCATGATGACTTATTTACCTAAAGCTTCCTCTACACTAGTTCATGTTTATTTTCAAATGAACTCCTTTCTTTTAAAATTTCGCAGCATGTTGAGAAAAGAAATTTCTTGTGAAGAAGAAATGATATTTTCCTCAATAACTAAGTTCAAGTGTTTTATCAATATTATTTTCTATCTAAGATAGTTCCATTAAATAGGGTTATGTTTCTATCGACATTATTACTATAATATTATTTCACTAATGATGGAATGATATTTTATATGGATTATTTTATGATGGAATGATATTTAGGAAACCCATTTTATTTCTTGGGTTATTCTATAATGAATGATTTATGTTTTTTGAAACGAATAAAAAATATTTAATTATAAGATGGGTGGTAACTATATCTCCATCCAATGCATTAGGAAAATATTTAAATCTCATTAGATAGACATTACTGAAATGGAAGTTAAATCTGATTCAGTAATACATGTATGGAACGACAAGTAAACCCGGTTCTGTAATGGACTTTGTCCACTATAATGGACTTGGAAGAAATGCCTTGGCTACTATTAAAATCATATTATGTTCCTATTAGTTTTCAAAAATTAAATGTTTTATGAACATTATATTCTATCATGGTTAATGTTCTTTTATAATTCATGCCTTATGTACTTCCAAGATTTATTTCACAACTCAAGATCATAATGTTTAAACTTTATGTTCATGTTTTTTTGGTTCAAATTTTTATGGTCTGTTTTATGTTCTCCATGTTTACCCTTATTGAGAATTTGAGATCATCCTTTTTATTTTTTACTTTCCCCCAGATATAAATAAATGTTTTATGTAGGAAAAAATGAGGAAGATATGTATGGTAGATGTTGAAGATCATTCACCAAGTTAGAAGATTATGATCCGAATTTCCAAAGACACTAAACTAATATGGTATTAGGTTATATATTTTTGTAATTTATTATGTATTCATCAAAATAAATAAAATTTACTTGTCTATGAAGCTTCATTCATTATAGTTGGTATCATAGAAAAGGTTTAGTTTACCTTTGGAAACTAGGTTGCGAATGGTTTTGTGATATCCCTAGAGTTATTTCTAAGGTATGTCTAGAGATATCCCTAAGGATAAGTATAATTATATCTTAGAGTACTAGAATTATGGTAATGATCATGAATAAATTGGTGTTATTCCTAAGATCCAATAGATTTAATGTACTCCCCCTTGATTATGTTTTCCTAGTATGATTTTTCCTCTCACACTATTCATATTGGGTTTTAGATGTAGGATGGAACTCGAAGGAATCGTGTTAATGATCAATGGACTGGGAAATGAAATGACTGTCCTTCTGAACAACAAAATGTTATAGGAGATGGAATGAAAAATCTCGTTTATGAACTTATACAAGAAATGAATTATTCTAGACTTCCAAATGAACAGATAAGGTAACAACATTATATTGATTCTTTCATGAGGAAACTTCCACCTTTTTTAGTGGGTCTTATATTCAACATGTTGCTGAACAATGGATCGTTACCATTGAAAAGGTATTTTCCATACTTTGTTGTTCGGAACATGAAATAGTCATTTTAGATGTCTATCATTTAGAAGTTGAAAGAGACTAGTGGTGGACTCTAATTAAGAATACAAGGCAGCAAGATGATATTTATTCCTTGGAATGGGATGAGTTTAAGTAAATGTTTTTCAATAATTACTTCCCTCGTATTATTTGAAGAAAGATAGAAAAGGAGTTAATTATGCTTAATTAAAGGAATGATGAATCTTTTGGTACATACGAGGTGAATTTTAAAAGACTTTCAAGGTATGATTCTGGTGTTATCATCCAACCTGCAAGAAATGATGATCGATTTGGCTTAAAACCTAATCTTCGAAGGGAATTGTCTATAATTTACATTAGTAACTATGAAGATATTGTGTGTTGTGATATCAAGGTGGAACTGGAAGTTGGTCTTACATATCCATATCATGGTATTGATAAGAAACAAAAGATGATGTTCAAGGTAAAATCTCTAAAACAATGGTGAAAAGAAGATTAATGTTTCCTTATTCATAAATTTTGGATAGAAGCATGGGGGATATTGTCTTAAAGTGACTATAAAATATTTCAAGAGTGAAAAGAAGTTCATCAAGCATTTGAGTTCTGAATTAATGGGAAAAAGGTAGTTAATGATGTGAATAGTGAAAATACTACAGAGAACACCCCACCAATACATCAATTCTAAAAGTTCAAGGAAATGGTTAATTATTCTAACTAATGCCCTAATAAAAGGGTTAATAATAATTGAAGTTAGCAACCTCTTATAGTAAATGACAAAGGGAAGACGCATGCGATCACTACTGGAAATTTGGAGTATGACAACAAAGTGGTGGAATGATTAAGTGTTTATATAATGGGATAGTGCTATAGAATATCATTTATAGTGTTATAGAACATTAGAATATCAATGTATTGGTCTATTCTGGTTTTCCATAATTATATGATACTGGTAACCATGAAAAGTGATATAAATATTTTTGTAATGCACATGATATTTACATAATAAAGGGATAAAGAGATAGTGAGATTTTTGATAGTATTAATGAGCTCATGACTGATATTAGAAAAAAGTGATATCATGGTTTGAGTATAAAGAATGTTGGGTATTTTTGGTGTGTGGAAAGGGATAGTTTTAATAGAATGTTTATTTTCACTAAGTTTATATGGTAATACTTGACATTACAATTTTTCAAGATAATACATGAATAGGGTATTCACATGTTTGGAATGTTACAACCAAGAACTTCCAAATGACATATAGGAAGAAAATGTTAATTCAGTTTAGTTCACATATATCAAAAGTTTAATATTTTTAGTTTTTTGAATGATTTTCATGTTATACATTGATGGATAGAATAAATTATATTCTACTATATGTTTTATAGAATAATTTATCATCTCTTGATAGGTGTACTAAGTCATATTTTATAAAATGTTCTAACCTTTTTGTTGAGACTAATAGAATAACATGTCATTCTATCACAATATCTACTAACACAAAAAGAATGAAAATTTAAACTTCATTTTTTTAAATAAGAGATGAATTGTAAATTATTCATTAATGATCAATGGTGAGCTTTTACAAGAATCATGTATATATTTTTTTTCTCAGGAAAATTATTCATCTTTTGGAAAAGGATCTTGAAAACCAAAAAATTTATCATAGTACCTCTTTATCCGATGAATCAGATAGCCCATTAAATTATCATATATTTATGGATTTCTAGTAGTAATATTTCTCCTAATCATGTTCTCAATCACTGTCCATCAGAACTTGATTATTATATTTCTCTTTCATATCCATTTTTTCAATTCTCATCTATGTTCTTCTATGTGGAAACCCAATGATGAGTTACTTTAGGTAACCATTAGGTTTCTAACTTTCCTTTTTAAAATAACGTTTCTGTATTACTTTTAACGATTTGGGTTTCTAGGAAGGAAAGTTTAAATTATTAAACCTTTTCTAACCTTGAAAATTTTCAAGGGAGAAATTAATTTTAAGGGGTGTAGAATCTAACACCCCAGGATTTTTTGAGATATATTTTTTTAAATTTCGGTGATGTATTTTTTTGTACACTACACCAATATTTGCTTGATCTATATGAAACATCGTATTATCTTGCACTATATGCAACATTATTCTTGTCATAAATTACACGCAAGAGTGACCTTCCACAATAGCTTGTGTTGTACGCAATATCGAGTCTCACTAAACAATGATATATTATTAAAATATAATTATTTAATGAGATAGAAACTAGTTTTTATTAATAGTATCAACCAAATAGTTGATTTTATAAAATTAAAATTCATATTATGTATTTTATAGAACATTGTATAAGAAAAAATTCAATTTTTTAGATAAAAGAAGTATTTTTTCAAAAAAACATGATTTTCCCCCTTTTGATGGCGCACCCATTCTAAATTGAGTTTTCGGCACATTTATATGTTAAATTTGACAAAATAAAATTTTTATTTGGAAGAGGGATATAAAATTTTACTTTGGTTGAATTTTTTATATTTTTATGATAACATTCATATTTTGATGTATAGTAATAATACGCTAAAATTTAATTGAAAAACGCTTATTTCATCAAAATAAATTATATGGTTATAATATATTATTGAATGGTTTTAAATTATAAATATATTATATTTTTAAATTTTAATTAAATTTAAGTAATTTTTATTAATTTTACATTTAATTCATAAGTAAAACATTTCAATCTTTTGTAATGTTTTAAATTTTAAACAAAAACCTGTTTTTTTTTTCAACAACAGGATTAATTTTATATTAATTACTTTGACTTCTATGTTTTGAATTTTAAAAAATGGATTCCATATTTGGAATCATTATGTTCAAATTATGTTAATAGGCTATTTTTATTTTGGGCCTTATGAATAGTGACTTTTGTAATAATTCGTACTACCACGGTTAAAGGTAAATCGGGTAATTAACGGTAAAATTAATACTATATAATTACCTTAACACTTGTAAAAAACCAATTGGATGACTAAATTCAACCCTTATCATTTATTTTTTAAAATCTAATAACTTAGTGCCCATTTACCTATGAATATGATGTGAATATAAAAAAATAATGAATGTGACAAACTGTCACACTCTCATTTTATATATGTATATTAATTTTAATTTAGTTATTACCATGGAATAAAATATAATAAAGTTAGTCTCTGAAAATATAATATATTCAAATAAAGCATATAATTTTCATTATAATTTATAGAGATTAAATAATTATCATTAATGATGACTCAATAGTGCTGGAGAAATTGTTTTTTAATAGAAATATCAAGTAAATGCTATTATAAATATTAAAATAAATATAGTTTGAGTGAATTAATGTCATAAAATAATTTTATGGATGGATTTGACATGTTATTTTGTGTTTAGAGTAGTTTTTTAGGACATATCAACATGTTTTTATATTTCTAAAAAGAAAAATAATGAATAGTTTCCAAATTGACATTATTGATATTATAAATAAATAATATTTTATTAAATTATATAAAATTCATAAAAATATAACCTTTGGTAAAACTAATTGGTATGAATATAAAAATGTCCCAAATGGTCTATTAAGGTCTCTTTTGTCATTTTACAGTGACTATATTAACCCTTAGTAATTAGAAAGATGTGATGCCATGGTAAGAGTTAAAGAAATTAATTTAGGGTAAATCAAAATTATATGGTTCGAAATAAAACCAAATCATGCCCAAAAATTTATTGGATTAATAATATTCAATAATAATCACAATAGGAGTGGATTTTAGTTTTCTAATTGAAACTTTTATGTGAAAATAAATTATAGATTATTTAAATAAAAAATATTTACAAAATATCACTATCTTATATTTTAATATATTTTATGTGTCCACATAGTGCCAAAATCATTCTATGAAATAATTTAAATGCCTATTTTGATATAAATGACACAATGTTAATTATATGAATTTATTTAGAATTTTTAGATTTTATATAATTACCTTAATAGTCTCTCCAATTCTGAAACAACATTTATTCAATTGAAATAAAAATAGATTAAATGATTATAATCATATTAATTTTTCTATATTATGGATTAGTTAATGTGTCTAAAAAATTTCCAAGATCTATAAAATATATTATGGATGTTTGAAATCATTATATTCGAGTTTACACTTCCTCGTATTGTATTTTAAGTAAAATTAAATGAATAGTATTAAATTTGGAAATAATAATATCTTATTGAAATATTTTATTATTAAATTAATTAAAAATCAAAAAAATGTTAAATACTAACAAGGGTATAATATATAGTCTAAATTTTATTATAAATTTCATCTATGGTCCATTTATAATTATTTATATCCCAAAGAGTCTTATTATTTTTTAATATTTTGAGAGTTTCTTAAGTTCCCCTCTACTCTCTTATATAAAGGAATCTCCTCCCACATTTCCTCACACCTCCTTGAGCCTTCTAAATCTAATAAACTCTTCCAAATTCTCCTATTAACATTATTAGTTAAAGTATGGATTTCCTGTGTTTCAAGAAATTCCATCCCTATTTTCCCTAAGAAAACATCCAAAGGAAGTCCAATGAAAAAGAGGTAATTGCTTTACCAATTCAATTCAATTTCTTTTCTTCTTCTACTTACTCCTTATATTTTTATTACATACTAAAATAATAAATCCAGAATATTAGACATGATTAGATGTTATTATAATTATGGTAAAACTTTATCCCTCCATTTATATATCCTACAAATAACTATATCACCATGTGTGCGTACGTACAGCTTACCATCTCCATGACGTGGTGTAATTTGTTATTAAAAATTAATTTATTAGGATGGGAATAATTATTATTATAATGGATTTATATAATGAATATAACATGATAATTATTCTTTATAATTAATATACCATAAAATTACATTCCCTTTAACCATCAAGAGAATGATATAGTCGCTCGTTTGTACGTATGGCCTACCGTCTCCACGACACGGTGAGATCCGTTCTCCACATTAACAATTCAAGAATGATTAAAAATTTATATTATGAGTGATTATAATAATTATGAACTTAATTTCATGGATAAAAATACATTCTATTCATAAGAAACATGGCTTACCCGAAAAATCAGGAATGGGAAAACAAAGTAGTTAACACCTGAAATAATGCTAATATTGAAATAATATTAACTAAATGATATAATTAGATCAAATAGGATCATATATGATATCATAAATATGGATATGGTTTTATTATAATTTAATAACATTATTTAACCATTATATAGGAGGTTACCACACCCTCGACTAACGAAGAGTACAAGGTAATGGATAATTTTTCCATCCCATTTTTATCCGAGATTGTTTATACGTAAGTATTTACTAGAGATATATTTATCATTCATGTCCATGTTCCTAAAAAGGTTTTCATAAAATGTTTTAAATTTTTCTATTTATGTTTAGAGTAATTTTTACCCATTTTTTACTTTTACTACATGGTATGGAAGGAGTCTTTCTTTTATTTACCATACGGTGTACTTTTTGACTTTTCCATCAAAAGTACATGGAGAATGTTTATAAAACATATACATAATGAATGGATTTTTATGGTTTAATGAAACCTTATTTCCATAAAGCTTCTTCTACACTATTTAATGTTTATTTTCAAATAAATTCCTTTCTTTTAAAATTGTTTGGTATTTTGAAAAAAAAATGAAGAAGAAAGCATATTTTTCTCAATAACTAAGTTCAATTGTTTAATCAAAATAATTTCCCATCTATGATTACACCCTTAAATATGTATATGTTTCTATCCCTATTATTCTAATAAATTTAATTCCTTAATTATTTAATGATCTTATAATTTTTATTATATTATGATTGAATGGTATTTAAGAAACTCATTTTATTTCATGAGTTATGTTATGATGAATGATTTATGTTTTGTGGAACATGTAATAATGATTTCATTATGATGTGGGTGGGACATATATCTCCCTCCAATAAATTGGGTAAATATTTATACCTAATTAGATATACATGAATGAAATGGAATATAGATCTGATTCAGTAATACTTGTGTGGAATGACAATAAACCCGGTTCAGTAATGGAATTTGTCCACTGTGATGGTCTTAGAAGTAATGCCTTGGCTACTATGGAAATCATATTATGTTCATATTATTTTTTTATAATAACATGTTTTATTCCCATGATATTCTATCAGGGTTAATTTCCTTTTATGATTGATTCCTTACATATTCCAAATATTTATTTCATGTATCAAGATCTTGATGTTTAAACTTTATGTTCATGTTTTTGAACATTCTTTTTTTTGTGGTTTGTTTTATGTTTTCTGTGTTTACCCTTACTAAGAATTTTATCTCACCCATTTTATGTTTTCTTTTCCCTAGGATATAAATAAAGGATTTAGGTAGGAAAAAGGGGGATTATCTTTATAGGAGATGTTATAGATATTTCACCAAGTTAGAAGATTATGTTCTAAGATTCCAAATACAATAAAATAATACTTTATTTGGGTATATATTTGTGTAATGTTTTAAGTATTACTCAAAATAAATGTAATTTACAAGAACTTCATGCTTTGGTCTTTATAATGTCAGCCAGCAGTGTTAAAAATCTGGTCATTTGAGGTTGTAATGGTCACTTGCGGTAATATTAGGTAACATGGAACTCAGTTCAAGGTTTTACTCCTAGTAATGCCTCTGTCACTTGCAAGATTCATGTTTAGTGGTGTCTTGTTGGGTTTTGTTTTCTTTTAAGTAAATAAGGTGGGTATTAGGGAACCATTCGATTAATTATCCTTAAATGAAATTCGGTTTCAATTCGGAGAATTTTTAATTCCATGTTCTAAGTGAAGATGTCTTCCATGTGTTTTCCTTATGCTATTTCTTTTCATGTGTGAAAGAGGTCATGCATGTGAATCTTCAAAGTCCATGTTTGGGTAAAGGTTTTTTTAGGCTAGTTAATTTCATGGGGTTTTGTGACCATTATCTCATGAATAAGACATAAAATATTCTTCAAACATAAGGGCCCCATCCATAGGCCTCGGAGTGATTATTTTTCACACAATACAAAAAACAATCCAGGGGTGTAAGGGAGCTTGGTTAAACTTATATCTCTAGTGTGGTAGGTGGAGATAGTTTGAGGTTTTGATTTGGTTGTTTCATTTCAAGTGGTCCCAAGTGGTGGAAAGGGACACGGGGACCCTATCAATCAGGTTTGTAATCTGTGTTAGTGGCGAAGTCCCTCATTTTTTATAGGGAGGCAAGGTAGTTCTATTTTTAAAAACCCATTTCTTGAACCCTTTTGAGTAATATTATTCGTATGGTTGTTCATGTATGAATAACATTGTAAGCTCTTTTCGATCTCGGATTTGGTTGGACCCATCTAAAGATGGTAATGTTTGTGGGAGTGATGTACGTCTTAGTGTCTCTGTTAGTCTACAATTTCATTGATCGACCCCCACCCCCCTTATGGTGGGGATTTGGTCTTATGGGATATTTTTTTGTGTCAGACCATTCTCTTTGGTTATGATGGTTGGTTCTTATAGTGGGGAGACCCACTATGGGTCTCATGTAGGTTCTCTAGGAATAAGTCTAATGTTAGTCTATCCCATTATGGTGGGTAGTATGTTCGGTCCTCCCCCTATTAGTGTCTCAGTTCTGTATCAAGAAATCAAGTTGGCTCTTATAATGTGGATCCCGTTCCGAACTCCCGATATCATTGAATCAATTATGTACTAGGTGTTGTCTTGGCAGTGGGTAGACTCGTTCGAAACTATCTAACCATTAATTTCATTCTTGGGTAAACGTTGGGGTAGGAGGTCACCCAACGGTTTTATTGAAGCATGGTTATTGTAATGTTGACGGTTTCCGGATAAGGGTGTAATTCTTGGTTGGTGGTAGTATACCTTTCTTTTTTTGATCAAATGGAGGTATTTTGGCCTTTCGGAGGTGGGTTAAACTTGGAAATGTTTTCCATCATGGTCTATCATTTGGTGTTTGTTTTGTATCTAGAATTGATGGGGATTTCTATGGATGGAAGGCTTTATGGTGGGGAGAATTATCACACCCAGATTTTCAATTACATTCTTCTTTTTGAGTATTCATTTGATTCCTAGTTTTATCTTGATTTACAGGTGTTCCAGGATTACATTTGGTGTCTCAGGTGTTCGTGATCTATGTAATTAGTCTTTCAAGTTTTCTATGTTATTTGGCCTAGTATTTTTTTAAAGGGAATCTATAAGGATGATGTAACTTCCCCAGCCCAAAAGCCACTAAACGGGTGCTCCAGGATGGGTGGTTACATGACCTCAAGTGTGCCTCCACGTATGCCAAAGGTGTCCGACTAGAAACAAGTGTCCAAACAGTCAATTGTAGAGACAATACCCCCTTTTTATCAAAGTAATTCAGAACAGAAGATTAACAAAATAGAATAATAATAACCAATAATACAAGAGTATGAATAAACAACCAATCCCCAAAACAAGGTACAACCATGTCCAATAGTAAATATTCCATGCCATACTACAAGTACAAAAGTGAACAAAACCCAAGATGAAGGCGAAATGTAAAATCCCCAAAATGGTCCCAACTCCATGTCTGGGTCCTTCTCCACAAACACCTATGCCAAACCAACTCCCTTACAAGATCTTTTTACCTTTTCATGGCCTGCATACATGAAGCCAACTCAGGTACCCAATGGTGGCCTGAGTAGGGTGTGAGTAAAAATCACTATTCCACCACCAAAGGTGTCTAAAAAATATCTGGTATATACAATTGTGCAAGAAAAAGGTTAATTAATTATAAGTAACCAAGTAAAGATGAAGAGAATTTACTAGTTTAGGTCCATTACCAACATTTATTTCCACTTTCTTATATTTCCATTTCATCCCATTTTCCATTACATAACACTTCCAACACATTTATTATGGCGTCATAAAACACAAAAAGTTGCATGGGCTTAAAGTACATAGTCACATTCATGAGGAAAAACACATTGTTGTAATATCTCAATGGAATCCACTTCCTCATGTAAACCATAACCTCACCTTGGAGCCTTAGTCTGGGTGGATGCAACCGATAGGGAAATAGAGCATCATTCCTATCCCTACCTCATGCATTAGGGGTGGAGTATAGAGCCTCGGTCCAACTTGGCATGTGGGTGTATAACCTCAGTCAATACCCCACACTACCAAGATATGTGAACTTGATATACTTATATGTTACCATTAACCATTTACACAACTTCATAACCAATTCCCAAGGAAAACATAAACCATAACAATCACTTAAGGGTTAACTCGATGCCTTAATCCATTAGCACATTTACCAAATTTCATATCATTTATAAATTTATCCTAATTTTTTTTTATGCTTATCTCACTTAGAATTCATTCATTTTTCCTATCTCACTAGGCGTGTTCATTATGCCTAACTCACTAGGCTTCATTTCCATGCTCATAATCTATTCCATTATGGTATTTAGTTATTATCACAAATTAACTAGATAACCCTTAGGTTATTATCTAACCTAGTTTATTCCCCTAGATTCTACCCAACACCATCAATCACATCAACATGTTTATCAAGGTCTCATCATAAACATGCAACAACATCACTTGTTCTTCATAATACCTAGGCCCAGAAGAGTCGTCTCACCCCATGGGTGTCTCTAGTTTAGTCTCATCACCCTCAACGCATCCCATGGGGATTGTGAGGGTTCTAATTTACCTTTTTAATAACCATTTTACCAAAATATTCCATGGGTAGTCAAAAATACCAAAAGACACCCAATAACAAAACTATAAATGCACAAATCCAAAAATAAACAATGGGATATAACATGGAAACCACATACATCGATTCCACTAGTGAACACACACTTATTCAAGCCCTTAGATCCCACTTCCACAAACTTTTAAAGATTCAACCTTAAACACACCCAGAGAGTATGGTTTTAGAGCATGGAAAATAGAGGAGAAGAAGATACTAACCCTAAACTCAAAAGAGATGAAAGGATGGGATTTGACTTACTCAGAGCTTTTATCTATAACCAGCATCTCCAAAAATTCAATAGAAACGAGGGAGATTGATCTCTAGAAGAACATGGGAGTTTTGGTTAGTTCATAGGCTGAATAAGGGTTAATGGAACGAAACCCCATGTTGTGGTTAAAAATCTCGGAGTGGAAAATTTGTAATTTTTTAAAATATTCAAGGTCGCATGGTTTCCCCACACATTATTTCAAACCATGGACAAACTGTGCGGAAGCCACTGTCCAATGTCCCACCTATGCACGGTTAACTAGGTTGTCTGCATGGTTAGCACTAACCGTGCACAACCATGCGGCCTACCCAGAAAACCATTTTTCCCCATTTTTCAGTGTCAACCCCTCAGAACACCCCTAAGCCTCTTCAAGAACATGGGTAAGCACTTAATAAACCAAAATAAGGGATTCATGAAAAAACTTAAATGAGAACATAACATTCCAAGATCTGGGATCTTATAACCTCCCCACCTTATAACGACTCATCCTCGAGCTGAGCTCCCAAGCATCATTTCACTTCCAAAGGAAAGAAAGTGGGCCACTGAGCCCATATATCTAATTTATTCTCCCAAGTTTCTTCCTGAAAATTCCCATATTTCCATAGTACTTGCACAAATGGAACAACCTTTCCCTTCTATACTTTCTCACTAAGATCCCTGACACGAAATGGATGCTCCTCAAAGGATGAATCATCCTCCAACTCAACATCCTCATCATCCACCACATGAGTTGGGTCGTGGTGATACCACCGAATCTGTGACACATGAAAGACCTCATGAATCCCGCTATACCACTATGTAAGATCCAATTAGTATTCCACTAGTCTGATCCTCTCCACAATCCCAAATAGCCCCACATACCTGGGTGCCAACTTTCCCTTCTTCTGAATCTGCTGGTGACCCATCCTTGGAAACACCTGAAGGAACACATTATCACCCACCTCGAACTCATGGGGTCTATACCTCTGATCTTTATATGAATTCTCCCTACTCTGAGCCATTTCCATCTTTTTCTAAATAAACTCAACTTTCTATGAAGTCTCATGCATAGGACTTGGTCCCATCATCTTGGATTCACCGGCTTCTATCCAACATAGAGGAGATCTACATGGACTCCCATAGAGAGCCTCAAACGGTGCCATCTGATCCGCATCTTGAAAATTGTTATTTTAGGAAAATTCAACATGTGACATGTTCTTATACTAGGAACCACTAAAATCCCAGACACAAGCCCTCGACATGTCCTCCAACACTTAGATTGTACGCTCCAACTACCCATCCATCTGTGGATGGATGATCGTACCCAAAATAACCTTTGTACCAAGAACCTTCTACAAACCTTTCCTGATGTGCGATGTGAAATGAGGGTCACAATATGAGACTATAGTTTGTGGTACACCAAGAGACCATAAAAGTTTCCGAACAAACAACTCCCCCAACTGGTCCACTATATAAGTCTCTAGAATCTGTAGTAAATGAGCCAATGTCGTTATCCAATACACAACCACACTGATTTCATCATTATTTTGAGGCATCCTTAGAATACCCACCACTAAATCCATCATCACATCATTCAACATCCATTCCAGAATGTGAAATGGATGTAACAAACCACCTGGGCATTGATGCTCAGCATTCACCTACTGACAAGTAAGGCACCATGCATAAAGCCCACAATTTCCTTTTTCATTATCAGCCACCAAAAATGTCTATGGATATCACAATACATATTTGTAAAACCAAGATGCACTACCCATTTTGATTCATGGAACTCCTGCATCAACTCTTCCCACATGCACACCATCATAACCACACGATCATGAATACAAACAACCTCGTCCATACCGATGGCCAAACCTGAAGGTGGCTCCCCACCATTAAGTCTTTATTTCAATGCTAAACTTTCAGGATCTTCCAGAAAAATTTACCTAACATGGATCAAAAGTGTCAAATCGACAGACACAGAACCAAGAGTCACCTAACCATTTTCCTCCTGCACCTCCATGTTTATCTCTGTAAACAATTTCATCACCTTTCTCTTAGTTCTAGTTTCCTGAACAACCTGGTTCTGAGCCTTCTTGCTTAGAGCATCAACAACATTATTCACTTTTCCCGGTGTATATATCATATCAATGTTAAAATAATGTAGATACTCAGCCCACCTTCACTGCTAAAGATTTAAATCTTGCTGCAAATTGGTATACATTAGACTCATGTGATCGGTATACACCGTGAACCATTCCCCCCACAAGTAGTGTCTCTGACACTTTAAGGAATATACTACTACTGTAAACTCAAGATCATGAGTGGGATAATTCAACTCATGGGGTATCAATTTCCTTGACCCATAATCCACCACCCGCTCATCTTGCATTAACACAGCCCTATGCTCGATACCGGATGCATCACAAAATAGGACATACTTCATACCTGGATTGGGTATGATCAAGGTCGGTGTAGTCATCAATCACTTTTTCAACTCTTGGAAGGAATTATCACAAGCCACATAAAACTCAAAACTAATTCCATTCTTGGTCAATCATGATGGAGGTGCTTCCAAATGAGATAAATCCTGAACGAACTTCCAGTAATATTGGGAAAAACCCAGAAAACATTGAATGTCTGAAACACTCTTAGGATGATCCCAAGACACAATAGCCTATAAATTCTATGGATCCAACAAAACACCTGCATCCTAGATGATGTGACTCAGAAAATTCACTTCTCCAATCTAGATCTGACACTTTTACAGCATAGCATAAAGACGATGTTCTCTAAGTGTACTCAAGACAATGTCAAGATGTTGGGCATGATCATCATGACTAGTTGAGTACACGAAGATGTTTTCAACAAATACAAACAAAAAATGATCTAGATAAAGATGAAATATTAGTTTCATCAAAGCCATGAACACCACCAGTGAATTCGTTAAACCAAAAAATATCTCCACAAACTCAAACAATTCTTACTGACTCATGAACGTTATCAGTGGTAGGTCAGAAGGCCTCACCCTCAACTGGTGATAACCTAATCTTAGTTAAATAATAGAAAACATTGATGCACCCCTCAGTTGACCAAATAGGTCATCAATTCTAGGAAGGGGTTACCTATTTCCCCCCATCATCTGATTTAACATTCGATATTCAACACATAGCCTTAATGACCCATCAACCTTCTTTGAAAAAAGCATAGATGATCCCCAAGTATACGTACTAGGGTGTATGAACCCCTTACGCTACAACTAATCAAGATGAACCTTTAACTCCTAGAGTTATACCAGTGCAATTTGGTATAGCTGAATAGAAACTGGCATTGATCTTGGTAGAAACTTGATTATGAACTCAACATCCCTCTCAGGTGGAAACCCCAAGAAATTATTAGGAAACACATCTTGAAATTGGTCCACTACTAGAGGGAAGATAGGTTGTTCCCCTATTTCAACATCGATCACAAGAATAACTACTTGAGCCGTTATTCTACACAACTGCTAACAAAACTGTCCTACATGACCTGCTCGAACATCCCATTCTCTATGATGGGCATAAGTGTTACACTTAAGTGACCTGAAAGATACCATGCAATGATAACAGTCTATGTGCGCTCGATACATCACCAACCAATCCATATCCAAGATCAGTTCAAAGCCTGACATATCGAGTATGAACAAGTCCCACTAGAAACTATACCCACCATCTTCTAGAGAACATCCCTTACACTGCTTGATGTCTTCATTTCTCACCCCAAATAGAGTGTCAATCGATATCACCCCGCACACAATCTCCACAAGAAAACCCATCGCTACCATAAACTAAGAAGACGAAAAATACTAGGTGGCACTAGTGTCATACAATTTACTAGAATTCTTAGAATTCATAGGGATTGTACCTCAGACAGTTGATGGCCCAGCCTCACCATCACCAGGTGCATACTGAACTGCATGAATGTCACCTACCCCTTTACCCTCAGCTCAAACCTGTGTGCCCTACACTACACTAACCTACTGACATGGGTGATCTTTCCCTAGAGTTTCACATCCACCGCCACAAACAGTATGACTCGTGGAGCTCCAAATGCCTACCTGATATGGAGAAACTCATCCCTTGCCTCCTCTCGGCATATGTTTTTCACCAACATTCATACTCTTCTATTGAGGGTTCTGGCATAACCTCTGCACATGTCCCAATCTGCCGCATGATCTGCATTCAACTAGTGGTTGAGGACACTAGCCACGCATATGCCCCATCTTACCACACTAATAGTAGAACACCCAATCACCACCTTGAGATGTTGTCCCTCTCTTCTGACCACCTTGTACACTTTCTCCTTGCTGAAAACTTCTAAAATGACGCATTCGGACCTCGAAAGTTGTGCCACATTTCTACCCAGCTGGCATGATGATACCATTACCTGAATCTCCCTATAAGTTCCCCTCTAAGATCAACACTTGATACACTACCTCTATAAACCTCTTCATGTGAAAAATATTCACTAGAGACATGATCTTGTGCCTCATCCCATTCTGGAAATGCCTCGTAACTACTAAATCATCACCCACCAATGTTGGAACAAAGCATCGCAGGTTAGTGAAGTGGCCATCATATTCCATCACTGATATCGATCCCTGAGTCAGGCTCATCAACTCTTTATCCCGCTCTTAACTCAAATCCTCTGGACAAAAATGCTCCATATACTTTTCCTAGAAATATTTCCACAACATCCCCTCAGTCTACTCAGTCTAAGCCAGGATGTCTCGCCAACGCTTTACCTAGCCCTGCAACATATAAGCTGCCATCTTGACTCACATCCCAAACAGAGTCTCCATATAATCAATTATCATCTTGAAAGACTCTATCCATAACTATGATGCCTCTGGCCCTCACTATCTGGTAATGGTCAGAGGGTGCTGCAGCTGAAACTCTCCATTGATCCCAAACATACTCGATGTGAACCTCTTGGCGTCTCAATCCATCATCTACATAAAATGATCCATGTTCTCTCAAAACCGCTCTTCCCCAAATTCAGGGATCTGCACATTCTATTTCCCCTCTAATAAAGTAGTGTTCTAAGCAACATTTTCTTGTTTCACAACTGGCACTAGACATTGTGGTGGCATTTCTCCTCATTTCCAAACACAAATTTTAGAAAAAATACCCTAAAAATTCACAACTCCATAACAAGAAGGCTCTTCACCATCCACATCAACCCACTATACATTCCAAAAAACACCACCCCGACCATCCCTATCACGGGCCATAGTACACAATGGTAAAGAACCATACATCACAACAACTATCACACAACATGTTATAAAAAAACATTTTAATTCATTACAAACCATTAATTACATATATTTTATTAATAATAACGTATCATTCTTTTATCTTCACCCCTTTCATTGTTTCGTTTAAAATATTTTCCACATTCAATCATCATGATACAAGGTGAATTCTATCTTTCATGTCTCACACACCCAATTCAGGTGTTCCTACCATGATGCATGCCACCTATCTCTCTAGGTTTCTTCAATGATGTATGAAAGCACAACCTCATTCCATTAAGGCCAAGAGCCAAATATCATAAAACAGTCACATCACAAAACATGTGAATCACCTAGTGGTTAAATATCATCAACTGTAACATCTCCCAATCAAGAACAACAATTCCCACCGTAGGTGACTTGGGGTTTTCCCATATATGGGTTAGCTACTCCCAGGAAAGAGCTCATTAACAAGGGTTGACACATCCTAACTCTCATTTACAATTCCACATAACAAGATTCCAGAGAAGTATAGGAAAGACCACCTCTCATATAACTTTATAACATCCCCAACCTGGAAGCCACTAAACTGGTGCTCCAAGCTGACTGGTTACATGACCTTAAGAGTGCCTCCCAATATACCAACAATTGTCGAATAGTGTAAGAACCCGTTTCTTATTCTTGAGGTAAGGGTTTCTTATTTTCCTTTTCCTTATGTTTTTTTGAGAAATCAAGGGAAATGTGCGAAAAATCCAAAATTTATGGGTTCACGTCATGTACTTTTGTATACATGCTATGTAATTTGGCCACGTGGGATGAGAATACATGGTGTGTATGGTTTTCAATGATTAAAGGTGTAAATAATAAATACACGCCATGTAAATAGTAACACAAGATGTGTAATCAGTCAAAAAATGGGTAGTGAGGTAGTAGAAAGTAGCTGCCAGAGGAACAGTTAAAAAGGAAATTACACACCATATACTTGAATGTACACACCGTGTAATTATTTTTTTCTTTAAAAATTGGAATTAGCCTCCTCATTCGATAAAGGAGGCATAAAACTCACTGGGAGCGGTGGGAGAGGAGGCCAAGACTTGGAGGAGCACCTGATTGCACACCGGGACTCTTATTCTTCGGTCGTCAATCTTGTTTGAACTATGCGGGTAAGAACTTCCCTCTTCTAAAATCGTTCCTTCCAATTATTTCCCTAAGGGAAGTTATTTGTGTTTGAATGAGTAATCATTTATCACAGATCTATGTCGTTCTTGGTCATTTCCTAGAGGCGCGTTTCATGTATATCAATCTGTGGATATCGAGGTAGGTGGCCTTTTGTTTAATTCCAACTGTCTAGTTGATTTTGTGTATTGGTGTGCCACGCACCCATGTTTGAGGCATCGTATGGCAGAGACTTTGACTGTGGAGATACTTAGAATTGCATAGGTAATCTATTAAATAAGTTTAAACTACTGTTTGGGATCGTTTTTTTGATCCAGGGCCACCCCGAGGGTGTGTTTCCCTTGTTTAGCTATTTGGCTAGGATACCCATGGTTATTCCATGATTATAGCATGTTTTGAGTTTTCTTAAGAGAAAACATATATAAATTACTTGCTTATTCTTTGTTCTCAGCCCGGTTACTTTTGTTTCCACTGTGAGCCTGATGTAAAGGCTCTGTTTAGCCTAAGGGTGAGGTTCTGTTTAGCCTGAGGGAAAGGTTCTTTTCAGCCTGAGGTCAAGGTTTTGTTTAGCATGAGGGAAATTTTTCTTCTGAATGAAGGCAGTAGATTCTGTGCCTGAGGAAACATCTATTATGCTTGATGGAAATATTCTTTATGCCTGAGGGCAGTCACCTGAGGGTTTCATTTCTATTTTCCTGAGGGTAAGGATTTTCACGTCTGAGGAAAATGATTACTTTGAATATTCACTGTGGTGGTTTCTTATGTTGTACCTACCAAGATAAAGCATAGGCTAGGAATTGTTAAATAATTATTAGAATGAAAATTTAACTGGTTGCGATGGTTACTTTTGAGCACTTCCTAGTTTACTGTATTTTATTATTGCACACTGTTGTTGCACATTTTCGCTGACAGTTGGGCACAGGCCTTCGGTGGTTGCCTATTGGGAATTATTTCTCACACCATGTTTAGGGAATGTCTTAAGACCAAACTAATTATATTGATGCAGGTGTCAATAAGGGAAAGGGTCCTTAGATAGGTAAATGATTGTTGTAGAGAAGTATGAGATCATGGGACTGAGATTAGGCATGCGATGTTGTTTCATTCCTGTTGTACTGTTTTGGTTTAGTTTTATTGTACCTCGTACCATGTGTTGTATTGTATCTAATTGTAGTATATCCTGTTTTGTATGCTTTCCTAAAATTTGAGACATATTGAATCATCATATATATGACTGTTGGTTATCTTTTATATCAGTTTCATTGTCCATTTCATGTTTATATTGTTTACTGCTTCCACTTTTGTATGTTGATCTTTATTTCGTCTATGATACACTTTGAAAAATGATGGCTTAGTTTCCCCACTATCAGTCCTAGGAACTCGCTGCTAGTCGGCAGCCTCTGGCATTTGGGGAAATGCGCTTGAGGTCATGTGGCCAACTGGGTTCGTGGCACCCATTGTGTGGCTCCCAGATCTGAGACATTACAAAGTGGTATAAGATGGTTTCTTTTCTTTGACTTACTGTTTAGATCATGTAGTCAGGGATATGATGGAATTGGTATTTGGTAATAAGTTGTTCTAGGGAGTATCTGACCCGTGTACAGGGAAAAGCCAATTTACCTCATGTTTCAATTTTTCTGGTTTTGCAATTATTACAGTTGATTTGATTTCACCATTGGGTGATGCACCTGTGTTGTGATATTTATATTTTATACTTTGGTTCTATTTATTTGCAACCTGATGAGATGAGGGTATGCCATCACATGCATCATTTAGGCACATGTAAGAATCATATTTCATGCATAGTTTCCATGCCATGTAGGTTCCTTAGAAATTGCATTTTTTTGTGATAGATGTTGTGCTAGAGAATTCATTATGTTGTGATATATTCATTGATAAAATACCTGCTATTTGATAGTGTATTGTTATGTACGGTTATGTGAATGAATGCCAAACTTTGGTTCTTGAGGAGTATGGGCCCTCATCAACCAGAATTTTGTGGATCATCGACTTGTTTACCTTGTTATAACATGTATAAGATGCCATGATTTGATTTTCGGGGATTATGGGCCCTCACGGATTGGAATTTTGCACTTAAGTGATCATTTTAGTGTTTTTCTGGGTTCCGGAGTAGTTTTTGAGGCTGACTGTCTGGAAAATCCCAGAATACACGTTGTGTAGTTTTGACTACACACCATGTGTTCTTCTGTTTGGGAAGAAACTATTTTTCTTAAGTACATGATGTGTACCTTTTGTACATGTCGTGTAGTCTCTAACTCTGTCATGGGTTGTGTGGGAAGAGACATGTGATATGGAAGTTTTGGGTAAACACGTCGTGTACTAGTTTTACATTCTGTGTAGGGTTGACCATGTGTCCTACCGTGTAACTAACAACACGGATGTGTGAACAATAACCTATACACACCATGTTAGGATTGAACACGTCATGTAGTCTGACATAGGTATTCGTCTGTGTAGCCAACAACACGTGTCGATTGGGGCTTCTTAGTATACGTCATGTTTATCTGGAACACACCGTGTAGTGTAACTTGGGTACACAGGTCGTGTCACTAACAACACGGGCCGATAAAGCTTGTCTAGTACACACCATGTATACCTTGAACACGCCGTGTAGTTTTATATTAGGAGAGTCCTGTGGCTTAACCGTGTAGAAGGACTCATGCAAGGAAAGAAGATTCAAGTACACACCGTGTGTTAAGATAACACGCCATGTGTTTGGGGTGTTACATGACCAGTTAAAGATGATGTACACACCGATGTAAATGGCTTATGGTAACATGATGTGTAAGAATTATACACGCTGTGTAGTCATTTTTTGTATAAAATGAGTGCTTTTCTTCTCATGTTCCCTTTTTAGTCTCATATTTTTCATTCCTTGATAATATTGATCTAAATTGTGTGTTTGACCTCGTAGAGTCATGTCGTCAAGATGACCATGAGTTGTTCGCCAAGATATTTGAATCGATTATACTCTAGAGATGGTAGGCCATGGGATACTGATGGATCCTCCAGTAGTGCCAGATGCAGCGCCCGTCATTATACTAGAAGCAGGCGTGGATGCGCAGTTCCATGAAGGCATCATGCGGTTCACGCAGACCTTTCAGGGAACACCACAGGTTGCCACATCTATGTCAGAGTAGACGCGTATATTCTAGCAGAAGCATCCACCTATGTTTTTAGGGGATTTTGAACCACGGGATACAAAGTCATGGTTGTATTATATGCAGACAATCTTCGATCAGCATGATAAGCCTCTTGGGAGGAGGGTCAAGCTCGCTACTTACATGATGCATGATTTCCGAAAGATATGGTGGGATGTTACCACCCAGACTGAGCATCACTGGGAAAAAGCATGGGAAAATTTTCAAACAGTCTTCTATGAATTTTTCATTCCAAAGACTCTAAGGGAAAATTGGGCTCAAGAGTTCATGAATCCGTAGTAGGGCGCCATGTCAGTGATCGACTATTCAGCCTGCTTCACTCAGCTACAACATTTTGCACCTGTTCTGGTGAGTGATGAGATGTTGAGGGATAGACACTTTGAAGATGGTCTTTGATATGATATCTGAGTGCTGTTGAATGTTTCCAGGTTGCCTACAGTGCACACTATTGTAAACCAGACGTTGATTACTGAGAAGAACCTATAGGAAGCTAGTGGTGTTGATAAGGGTGGTTTGGCATCGGTCACTGTCAATTTCTACAGGCAAGAGGAAGAGGTAGATGGATTTCCCTCATGGTTGCAGTACTAGCCAAAAGAATTCTCCAGATGGCCAGATAATGTTCTACCAGTGTGGTAAAGAGGGGAATAAGATACCTCAGTGTCCATGTGGCCCAGTGGAGTGCCGAGCTTGTGGAAATATGGGTCATCTTCATCATTTTTGTACGGTGTATCCACTAGTGACTAGTGAGAGGGATTGTGTGAAGACTCTGCGTGCAAGAGTGGGGCCAACATATTCTTACCAGTCATAAAATTGGAATACATTAGGATGCTCTGGCCGTGGTGGTGGTCGTGGTCCTGGTAGCCAGAAACCAGGATCTTAGAGACAGCAGGGTAGGTTAGCTCAGGGTAGCCAGGTTGTGTCGCAGGGCCACGGCACTGGGTAGATATATACAGTGCAACACAACCAATAGGAGAAGGATCATGGACCTTCCACTATCAGAGCTACTATTCTAGTTTCTTCTATTTTATCTTCTACACTTTTCGATACTATGGTTACACATAGCTTTATATATGTGCACGTTGTGGAGAGCCTTGGGCTCCATGTTTCTTCTTCTTCAGTTATCATGAAGCTAGACACTCCCTTGGGAATTATAATGGCAGGTGTGCGTATGTACAAGGAGTACCCCTAGAGGTTGGTGGGTGTAACTTTTTATGGAACCTCTATGCCTTAGAGATGACAGCCTATGATTTCATTCTCAATATGGACTGTTTGGTACCCTTTCGATCCTTTTTATATTTTTATCTTCATAGGGTGAGTTTCACATAACTAAAGGGAGAAGAGTTTCCATACAAAAGCTAATGGGATGTCCAGGAAAGTCGAGATGGACCCGAGCATCGTGGGGGAGGTGGAGTGATAGCCTAGACTGTGAGTTTATATCTGGATGACCGGAAAAACTTCAGGAGGATTTCCCTCCAGTGGTTGATTGTTTCTGGGATGTCTTCTCAAAAGAATTTCCTGGTCTACCTCTAGAGTAAGAGGTGGACTTCTCTATTGATCTTTTTCGAGGAGCGGAATCAGTGTCCATTACTTTTTATTGGATGGCTACGCCAGAATTTCAAGAGCTCAAGAGGCAGTTAGAGGAGATACAGGAAAAGGGTTTCATCCCCCCATTACTTCTCCTTGGGGTTTTCCTATCTTATTTGTGAAGAAGGCAGATGGTACCCTCAGAATCTTCATGGATTATCAAAAACTGAACCAGTTGATGGTTAAGAACTGATATCCCTTACCTAGGATTGATGATATTTTTTATTAACTTTGAGGAGCACAAGTGTTCTCAAATATTGACTTGAGATCCGGACGTCATCAGTTTCATGTAAGACCATCGGACATACTGCTTATATCTTTTTAGAGAAGATATGGTCTATACAAGTACTTGGTCATGTTATTCGGACTCACAAACGCGCCATTAGTTTTTATGGCTATGATGAATCGTGTGTTCGACCCATATCTAGAGTCTTTTGTGGTAGTCTTCGTGGGCAATATCTTGGTGTACTCTCACACTTGACACAACCATGCCAACCATCTTGAGATCATATTGATTACACTAAGAGAGCATCATTTATATGCTAAGATCTCAAAGTACCACATTTGGATGGACTAGATTCACTTCGTCGGTCATATTATCTCAAAGGCAGGAGTTTTAGTGGACCCAGAGAAAGTGAGAGCAGTAGTTTCCTGGGAGAAGCCAAAGAACGTGTGTGAAATATGGAGTTTTATAGATATGGATGGATACTACAGGCTCTTTATATATTACTTCTCCCACTTATCAGTGTCATTAATGGGTTTGACTAAGAAGGGTATGAAGTTCGTTTGGTTAGAAGATTGCGAGACAACCTTTTAGGAGCTGAAGGAAAGGTTGACATCCACACCAGTCCAAACACATCTAGAGAAAGGGAAGAGATATACAGTGTACTATGATGTGTCAGGTATTGGGCTGGGATTAGTGTTTATTCAGGGCGATCGAGTAGTTGCGTACGGGTCTCGGCAATTTAGGCCACATGAGAGGAATTACCCGACACATGATTTCAAGTTGGTAGCAATTGTTCTTCCGTTACATTGTTGGAGAAATTATCTCTTGGTAGAACATTTTTTGGTGTTTAAGGAACACAAAAGTCTTAATTATATCTTTACCCAGTGTGACATGAATTTGAGACAGTGAAGGTGTGTTGAATACCATCATTCCTTCGACTTCGAGCTTGCCTATACACCTGGTAAATGTATCAAAATAGCCGATGCACTGAGAAGAAGGACTTAGATACATGCACCGCAGGAGTCCATTGGTGAGTGGAAGATTATGGATTTGTTCTTTGAGATGCATTTGAGGGTGTGTGATAGTCATGGGTGAACCATTATTTCATCCTTAGCTATGACTTCTACCCTCCTGGATAGAGTGAGGATGAGACAGCTATCAGATTTTGAAGGCCTAGTTCTATAGGAGTTGGTGGAATGTAAGGTCCCTCCTCCTTGTTGGATGATAGGCGATGAAGAGGTACTACGTATAAATAGACGAGTGTGGTTTCTAGGGTATTAACACGAGGAGTTGATGTGGAAATTTCATGCTTCATATTGGGTAGTGCATCTTGGAGTTACCAAAATGTAGCATGACTTGAGACGTCAGTATTGGTGGCCTAGTATGAAAAGAGGGGTAGTTTGTTTTGTTATGAGGTGTTCCACCTATCAGCAGGTGAAGGCAGAGCATCAGAGGCCATCTGGACTATTACTAAGTTACCCATTCCAGAGTAGAAATGGGATGATGTCATGATGGATTTTTTGACTGGGTTGCCAAGGTCACCTCAATGAAATGATGTCGTATGGGTTGTTATGGACAGACTTACGAAGGTAGATCACTTTTTTCCGATCAAGGAGACCTTTGATGTGGATGATATCGGTAATTTTTATATTATAGGGGTATTAAGTCTTCATGGGGTCCCTTATTCTATCGTTTCATATAGGTACGCCTGTTTTATGTCTCGTTTCTTGCAGAGTTTTCAGAAGGCACTGGGTACACAGGTGCTTCTGAGCACAGCTTACCACCCTCAGACTGATGACCAGTCAGAGTGTACTATACAGGTGTTAGAGGACATATTGCATTCATACGTCTTGGACTTTGGGGGATCTTAGGGGAAGCACATACCCCTGGTCGATTTTTCCTTCAATAATAGTTTTTATTCAACTATTGAGATGGCACCTTACGAGGATTTATATGGTAGGCCATGCCGATCACCCTTGTACTGGTTGGAGGTAGGTGAGGTAGATTTACTAGGACCGCGTCTCATGCAAGAGACTTTAGAGCAGGTCCAGTTGATTCTGATGTGGATGGCTACTACACAATCTTATCATAAATATAATGTTGATCGCTGCAGATGACCCTTGGAGTTCGTGGTCGGGGATCAGGTTTTCCTGCGTGTTTCAGCGAGGTTGGGACACATGCGGATCAGGAGAAAGGGTATTCTTTCACCGAGGTATGCGGGGCCATTTTTGATTCTAGAGAGAGTCGGGCCGGCTGCCTATCGGTTGTAGTTACCATAGAGGTACTAGTCCATGCATGACGTCTTCCATGTATCTCAGCTACACCATTATCACTCAGACCAGTCTCATGTTTTTTAGCCCGAAGAGTTTGAACATCAGGTCGATGCATCCTTTGAGGAGAATATTATTTATATTGTAGATAGGAGCACGAAGGTTCTCTGAGGATGGTCAATTCCTCTCGTACAGGTGTTATGGCAGCATGGATGAGTGTAGGATGAAACCTAAGAGCGGGAGACTGACGTACATGCTCAGTGGACAGAATTGTTCCCAGGTTTATCTTCACCACCATTGGAAGGGAAATTCGGGGATGAATTTCTTTAATGGGAGAAGTTTGTAAGAACCCGGTTCTTATTCTTGAGGTACGAGTTTCTTCTTTTTCTTTTTCTTAATTGTTTTTGAGAAATCATAGGAAATTTGGGGAAAATCCCAAATTTATGGGACCATGCCATGTACTTTTGTATACATGTCGTGTTCTTTTTTCGTATGGGATGAGAATACATGGCGTATAGTCTTGTTGGTGATAAAGGGTTTAAAATCTAACTAAACTCCATGTACCTAGTAATACACGCCGGGTAATCAGTCAGCAGATGAGCAGTGAGGTGGTAGAATGTTGCTGCTATAGGAACAGTTTAAAAGGAAAGTACACGCCGTGTACTTGAACGTACATGCCATGTAGTTATGTTTTTTCGTTAAAAATATGCAGTAGTATCCTCATTAGACTGAGGAGGCTTATAACTCACTGGGAGCCGTGAGAGAGGAGGTCGGGACATGGAGGATCTCCCGATCTCACACCGGGACTCCCATTCTACCATCGATGATCTCGTCTGAACCGCGCATATAAGGCCTTCCCTCTTCTTAAATCTTTCCTTCCAATTATTTCCCTAAGGGATGTTATTTGGGTTTGAATAAGTAATCATTTATCTCATATCTACATCGTTCTTGGTCGTTTCTGGAGGCGCCTTTCACGTATATCGATCAGAGGAGATCTAGGTAGGTGGTCTTGGGTTTAATTCCAACTGTCGAGTTGATTTTGTGTACCGTTGTGCCACACGCCCATGTTTGGGTGTCATATGGAGGAGAATTTGACAATGGAGATACCTAGAATTGCATAGATAATCTAATAAATAAGTTTAAACTGTTGTTTGGGATTGTTGCTTTCATCCAGGGCCACCACCAGGGTGTGTTTCCTTTGTTTAGCCGTTCATCCAGGATACCCGTGGGTATGTCGTGATTATAGCATGTTTTGAGTTTTCTTGAGAGGAAACATATATAAATTTCTTTATTATGCTTTGGGCTCGGCTCGGTTACTGGTTATTCCTCTCTGAGCCTGAGGGAAAGGTTCATTTCAGCCTAAGGGCGAGGTTCTGTTTAGCCTGAGGGCAAGGTTCTATTCCGCCTGACGTCAAGGCTTTGTTTAGCCCGAGGGAAACGTTTCTTTTGCTTGAGGGCAGTAGATTTTGTGCTGGAGGGAAATATCTAGTATTCTTGAGGGAAATATTAGTTATTTTTAAGGGAAGTCACCTGAGCGATTCGTTTCTTTTTTCCTGGGGGTGAGGATTTGCACATCTGAGGACAATGTTTACTTTGAATATTCGCTATGGTGATTTCTTATGTTGTACCTACCAAGCTAAATCATAGGCTTAGAATTTTTATATAATTATTAAAATTACAATATAATAGGTTGGGATGGTTACTTTTGATTACTTCCTAGTTTACTACATTTTATTATCGCCCACTGTTATTGCACATTTACACTGATAGTTGGGCACGGGCCTTTGGTGGTTTCCTAGTGGGAATTATTTCTCACACACTATTTGGGTCATGTCTTAGGCCCAAACAGATTATATTTTTGTAGGTGTCGATAAGGTCGAGGGTCCTTACACAGGTACATGATTGTATGCAGAGGAGTAGGAGACCATGGGACCGAGCTTTGGCTTGCCATGCTGTTGCATTCTTGTCGCACTTTTTTGGTTTAGTTTTTCTATACCTTGTACCTTGTTCTGTATTGTATCAGATTTTAGGGTATCCTGTTTTGGTTGCTTTCGTAGAATTTGAGACATATTGGATCCTCATATATATGACTATTGGTTATCTTTTACTTCCGTTGTCCATTTCAGGTTTATATTGTCTACTTCTTCCCCATTTGAATGTTTATCTTTATTTCCATTATGCTAAACTTTGACATATAAGGGAATAGTTTCCCCACTATCAGTCATAGGCCCCCGCTGCTAGTCAGAAGCCTCTGGAGTTTGGAGAAATACACTTGAATTTAAGTGACCAACTGGGTTCGGGGAACTCGTTGTGTGGAACCAGGATCCGGGATGTTACTACTAGCAAAGGGGGTCCCAATAGTAAATTGGGGAGACTAACAACTTTTTATCAGAGTAAGACACAATATAAGATAATAAAAATAGCAGAATAATAACCAATAATACATGATTATTCATAAACAACCATTCTCCAAAACTGGGTACAACTGTGTCCTATAGTAAATATGCCTTTCCATACAACAAGTGAAAATGTGAACAAATCCCAAGATGAAGACAAACTACAAAATCCCAAAAATGGTGTTGACTCCATGTCCAAGTCCTTCTCTACAAACACCCATGACAAACCAACTCCCTAGAATGTGACTTTTCCCTTGTCCTAACCTACAAACATGAAGTCTTCTTAGGTACCCAATAGTGGCCCGATTAGGGTGTGAGTACAACTCAGTAGTCCACCACCAACTGTGTATGAAAAATATCTAGTATAAACAATTATGCATGAAAAAGGGAAATGAATAATATGTTTCCAAGTAATTATGAAGTGCATTTACTAGTTTATGTCCATTACCAACATTTATTACCACTTTCATATCTTACCATTTCATCCCATTTTCCATTACTTACCCTTTCCAACACATTTCTCATGGGTTCATCAAACATAGCAAGTTGAACAGGCTTAAAGTACACAATCACATTCATGATGAAAAACACATAGTTGTACAATATCACTAGGCTCAATTTTCTCATTTAAACCATAACCTCACCTCGGAGCCTCATTCTAGGTGGATTAATCCGACAGGGAAACATAGCATCAATCTTATCCCTACCTCATGCATTAGGGGTGGAGTTTAGAGCCTTAGTCCAACTCGAACCATGGGCATAGAACCTCAGTCAATAGCCCACACTACCAAGCTATTTTCACATGCTACACATATATTTAACCATTAACCATTTACACAAGATCAAAACCGATGCCCAAGGAAAACATAAACCATAACAATCACATGAGGCTTAACACTATGCCTTAACCCATTAGCACATTAACTAAATTTCTAATCATTTATCCATTTATTCCAATTCCATTTTATTATTATTATCTCACTAATCTTCAATTCATAGTACATATCTCACTAGGCTTTATCATTATACCTAACTCGCTATGCTTCATTACCAAGCTCAGAATCCATTCTATTATAGTCTTTAATTATTTCCGCATATTAATTTGTTAACCCTTAGGTTTTTATCAATCCTATGTGAATCACCTAGCTTATACCCCAACACCATAAATCACATTAAAATGTTTATCAAGGGATCATTATAAACACACAACATCCTCACTTGTTCCTCACAATCCCTAGGTCCGAAAGAGTTAGCTCACCCCATGGGTGGCCCTATTTTAGTCTCACCACCCTTGATGAATCCAATGGGGATTGTGAGGGTTCCCATATAAATTTATAATAACCATTTTATCAAAAAATTCCATGGTTAATCGAAACATTCCAAGATACCTCGAAAACAAAACCACACTTGCACAAATCCACAAATAAACCATGGGATATAACTTGTAGATCACCAATCATGATTCTTTTGGTGAACACACTCTTGTTCAAGCCCTTAGATCCCACATCAAACAAAATTTGAAGCTTAAACCTAAAAATAACCCAAAGAGTAGGGTTTTGAGCTTCAAAAAGAGAGGGGATGAAGATACAAACCCTAAACTCAAAATGGAAGCAATGATGTGATTAGCCTTACCCGGAGCTTCGGTTTTCAACCAACAACACCAAAAATGCCTTATAAATGATGGAGATTGATCTATTGGAGACCATGGGAGGATTTCTTTTTTACTAGGGTTAATATGTGTTAAATAGGAGGAAATCCTGAGTTGGGGTTAAAAATCCCATAGTGGAAAATTTTAATTATTTAAAAAATTATGAGCTGCACAGTTTAACCGCACGGTTTTCCAAACCGTTCCCAAACCGTGCAGAACCCACTTTCCAAAGTCCCACATCATGCATAGTTTCCTAGTCTATCCGCATGGTTAGAACTAACCATGCGCAGACCATGTGACCTACACAGAAAACCCATTTTCATCATTTTTGTGTCTCGGCCCCTCCCAAAACCCCCGATCCTCCTTAAGGACTTCGGTATGCACTTAATCATCCAAGAAAAGGGATTCAAACCCAAACTTAAACGAGAAAATACTATTACAAGATACAAGATCTTACAAATTAGGTGGCATGGAATTGAATTTGTGACACTCCTAGTGGATCCTTTTGTGGGGTACGTTTATTGGGGTGGTTTCTTCAATATTTGGTCCAAACCGTGAGACCATTTCAATATTTTAATAAACTTTTATAACTCCTTAATTTTTCATCATTTTTGACCCATTCTACTTCCCAGTTGGCCTCCTAACCTATTAAAACCATCGTATCCATTTTTACCCCTTAGGAACTCATAATAATGGTGGGTGATTTATTCTGGCATTGGGCCTACCCATGATCCCATCTCCATATTTAAGGAAATAAATTATTTATTTTACATCTCATTCATTTTTTAACATTTTTTGGTCATTACACCTCTCACTAGAGACCAAAAACCCTAGGTACACCCACATGATCAAATTTCCCTCTTTAGTGGTCAAATTTAACGTGGATTTGGTCGAATTTCGTCATGGATTCTCAAATCATAGAGATTTACAAAGGGAATTTGTTTCTTCTATAAATCCTGTATTTATTACTCTTTTTTCACCATTTTAGTCACCAATCTACCTCATCAACCTTATTCGAACCTCCAATTAACTTTTTAATTCATGTATATTCAACTATTGGTGTATTTGGGACAGTTTCTTGAATGTTTCTCAAGTAAGTTGATTCTTATCTTGATCCTTCCATTTCATTAGGGTTTCTCCCCTCTTTTTGATGTTCCAAATGTCTCAGAAACTAGGGTTTCATAACTAGGGTTTTATTATGAGTGTCTTGGTCCAATTATGTGTTTTTAGGTTCGTTTTCACTCCCTTGTGGTGCGGTAGTGGTGCGGTTGAATATTTTTACAATGGTTTGGGGTTTTTTACACCTTTGGTAGGTGATTATATGTGTAAGAATTTCTTGATGAATTTTCCTGCTTGATTTATTTATTCAGCATCTTCCTAATATTTTTTTATAGTTAAAACCACATTTCTGGTAGCATTGGTAGAGTGTTTAGTTTTATATTTTCATTTTTTCTTGAAAATGTGTGTTTTTTTGTGTAACTTTTGTGCTATAAATTGGGGTTGTATTATGGTTCATGAAATGTTTTTATTATATTGTGTTTTGGCTATAAAATCGGGTTTTGTGTGATATTGTCATGATTTTGGTTTTTAAAAGAGGTTTTTCATATGGATTTTGTGTGAAATTCTTGGTTATACTTCTTGGAATTTTTTTATAAATATTTTAAATGGTTCATTGGTTTATATTAGAGATGCAATCAAGTTGGTAAACTATTCTAGTAGGATTATGTTTTTGAAATGGTTCATTTTGTTTTGAAAGGGATGTTATGTTATGTGTACCATCATGGAAATGTCTTCTAAAATTTCTTAAACGATTTATTTAATTGTGAATGACATTTGAGACATGTTGTGGGATATTCTGGTGTGATTATGATGTTAAGATGAATTTGAATGAAAAAGCGAATTGTGTGAAATGTGTGTTCACTGTTTCGTGTGTGTGTGCTTTGGAAAAGGAATTTTTACGTGAAAATTATATTTTTTAAGATGTGGAACTTGATCAAGAATAAAGGGGGAAACTCATGTATCTAGGTGGGTGAACAAGTACTAGTATGCTAGTGATTCAGAGTGGTTTCGTCACTATTACATGTAGCATGTTTGATGATGAAAACACTAAATAATCTATTATGATGCTTTTGGGGACCCCTAGGTTATGGTTATGTTCCCTACTAGTGGATTCTACATGATAACAGATATTTTTTTTGGTTACTTTCCCCTAAGATAGGAGGTACCTGGGCCCCACCACTAGCAAGTGCCTAGGGGTGTTCCCATGACTAGTGCTCATTGCTTATTTTTTATTCATCATAGAATATGGTGGGTTTAGTTGGAAAAATTCAGTATCATGTATATTTTCATTAATATTTTGCGATCTTTAATGTTTCACCGTTAAAAACTATTTTCATTTTTAGTTGTATCCTTTTAAGAAGTATTACTATTATTTCATGTTTATAAAAAAATTAATCTTTTTGTCTTTAAATGTTTATCACATGGAATCTATTTGGGTGGAATCCTACTGGGATTAGTCTCACACTCAACATACATATTTTGGTGTAATAAACTTGGTAATATTTTTCACAGGTTTGGGAAAATAATTGGGAACCGGTGATTTGGGTTGATTATTTCCATTCTAGGTGTTGTGTTGTGGAGAAGGCTTGGGGATGATGGAATATGGTGTTGTGGTGGTACTAGAGTTGTTTTTTCTACTATTTTTTAGTTTTATACCTCTTAGTATTTGTTTATAACCATGTATTTTAGTTATGAATTTTATTAAAGGCTTATTTGGATTAAAGTTTCAGATTCAGTTTACTTATTATTTTTGGTTGTTTAATGATTCTAAATTTTGGTAAATCTTTCCCAAACACTTATTTATCTTACCCGGACACTTGTGACAGCCCTTGGGGATAGGGAACACCCTTCGTTCCTTTCCAAGGACCGTGTTAGGTGATTGTATTGATCGCGACTCAATCTGGTTCATGATAAAGATGTTATTTTAATATTTTTAATGGGGATATATGATCCATTCATTCATGAACAAAATAAATAATTTTTTGATAAATTACTTAAATCAAATTTCTATATACACCCTTGTATCACCCAAATGATTCATGATTTTAACTTAATTGTTTGGTGGATAATGTCTAATGTGACATTATAGAACTTATTTCAATATACTTTGTTTATGAACATGTAAATTATTAGAAACAACATCCTAAAGTATTCATGAAAAATCAATTAAAATAAAAATGATAAAAATATATAAATAATTCCTTGATTATATGGTTTGATTATTACATCAGTAAATAGTTTCATAACCCATGAACCTAATGTTTTTATGTCTTAGAGACTAGAAACATAAAAATCATATTTAAAATGTTGTGATCATCTCTATATAATCTAAGTTCATTAATTGAGATAACCTAATAAATTATACTCTTCATATAATATTAAAGGGGAGACATAATTGGTTTTGAGGTCAATCTCATAATAATAGTGTAACAATACATATACTAGTAAAATAATTTGTTTTTAATCTAGAGATAAATAGTTAGATTCATTTATAAAAATATAGTGGTTTTTATAAAAATTGAGAAATATATAAAAATGGAATATTATCCTCTCAAAATAAAGTATAAATAATATTTATTTATCTTACATGTAAAAATATGATATATTAATATCATTGATGAAATAAATAAATTTTTTGAAATTGATAACATAAGTGTTGATATTTTTGTGACACTTAAATTTTTAATTTACAATTTAATAATAAAAATAATTATTTAAAAGAAATTATATTATCATAAAATTTATTCATAAATCAGTGTTTTCTCGTCTTATTATTAAACTTTAATTTTAGAAGATCTTCTGAAATTTTTCAATGTGTCATAAAATTAGGTGTAATTTCAAAACAATAATTATACAAATAAATGATGATTTTAATTAAAAACAATTTATCGTATTTTTAACAATAATTTTTAAAATCAGTGTTCCTTTTTGGATTTTACTCATCAAAAAAAATTTAGGGTGAATTTTTTTGATCTTTCTAAAATACTTCTTCTTTTGGAGAATAATGAAATATGGTAATTTACGATATTTAACAAATACAAGAATTATTGAGTCATAGATGATGTATGGATGAGATATTAAAATAATATCAAAATTTCCTTCATTATTTCAACATATTTAGTACTAATTATATAATTATTTATAGTCCTAGTCCAAAATAATAAACCGATGATTAAAATATTTAAAAACACTATGCTCCTCCACTATTAATAGCACCCCTCTCCACCTCTTCTTGTCACATCTCTATGCCTTTTATATTGATTAAATATTCCTAAATTCAATTCACATTTCTCTTCCTCACGTCCATGAACTATTTTTTCAAACTAAAAGTCCAAAAACAAGTTTCTTTAATGAGGTTCCCAAGGAGGATCATCGAACAGGAAAATTCCTTTTTATTTTTCTTTTATTTTCTTCTAAATTTATTTTGTTTTCCTATTCACTCCATGCCTACCCTTATCCAAGTGTAATTAAAATTCCATTAATTTATAATTAATTTAATTCTATCACTTTTATGAAAAATTAAATCATCAACTTTTTTTACTCTCCTTTTTATTCTAGGGGTGATAACTTCATCTGCAATGGGTCGATTTACCTCCATCATGGCCAATACATTTTCATTATCCATTAATGCTTTCAAGTATGATTATAAAACCATTATAATAGTTCGATAAGATATTAATATACATATTACATGTTATATAATGTTATTAACCCAATATTTAAACATGATATTGAAGTAGATGATATAAGTTTATGATGGTTGTACAAACCACCCAAGCAAACTAAATCATTTTCATTAATGTTTTATATAATGATTCATCCTCATATCATAATAATTGATATATGATATAATTTAAATTTATAGAAATATATTAATTCCATTAAATTTCATGTCGAGTTTTTTTCTTCCATTCAACATGAAAATCCTTATTGAACCAATCATGGAAACCATGAAAACAACGCACCCAAAATGATGGAAATAAGAAAATATTATTAATAAATCAGAGAAATTTTGTTATAATATTGTAATATAAATAATTACAACCATATGTATTGTTATGTAATGAAATAATAACACTCTATAAACCATTATACATATTGTTTTTACATATTTGAATTAATAAAATTTGTGGTAAGGGACTATACTTTTAAAAACCTCTTTAATGTCTCTTTTTACAAAATTTAAAAAAGAATGTATTTATGATGAAAGTATTCATTTATTATGAATTTTTTTTGGTAATTGGGAATTTTTATGATGAATTTTGGGACCTATATATCCCTCGAATTCATTGGGTATGTTAATGTTGGATAATGGATGTAATGGTTATTCCAAGCGAAATTACAATGGTTGCATCGTAAGGTAGTCGTGAGGGTTACATTGTAAGGTAGCTATGAGGGTTACAAATCATATTATAGACAGTTGGTTTAAAATATTAATTATTTCCCAATGTTACCTAAATAGTTTATTTATGTATTATATGTTTTATGGAAATGTATTTTTTTCAGAAACAGTGTATAAGATACCCTAAGTGTCAGAAGTATGTTTTTGGGAAAATGAATTCATATGTTTATAAGTATTCATGAAAAAATGGTTCCATTATTTAATTTCCCAAACTGAACTTTTTACCCTAGCCCCATGTTTTAAAATATTTTTTAAAAGGTTTATGGATGGGTAAGAAAAATAATAATTCCTGGTGAATGTTTTCAATATTTTTCTTGAAAATATTTCATGATTTATTAAAAACTTTTGTATTATGAAATAAAGAGATACTATTTTAGTAGTACACACAATATAATATTTTATGATGATATGTATAAATTATACCCTGATTTTATAAAAATATAAACCAAAAATATATTTTAGAGTGTAATAAATTTAATTATGAATGAATTTTCAATATTAGGTAATTTTTATGGATGGGTCCTTATAGTTTGTATTGGATAATGGTTTAGATAACATTCGGTTTCATATTGATGTTAATACATCATAAATTCTTATTTTACATTATATTTATTTTTAAATTATATATAATTTAAATATTAGATTGTTTCTTTATCTAAGATATGTCTATTATGAATGGTCTTCTGTAGAAGAAAATAAGAAGCTAAAGTATGAATGAATCAAAAAAATAATATCCTTCCAAATATTCCACCTAGAATGCCAGTAATTGGAACCTGTGAATTTCGGAAAGAAATGGGACTGTTGAAATAGGTGATAAATGGTGGTGGCATCCAAGTCATAGATTAACCAGTGCCATAACAAATGAATATGATGATAGTTGAACATTTTATGAGGAAACACTTGAACACATTTTCCATGACACAGTAAATTGATTATGAATTGAACATTATTTTATAGTCTAGGTAAGACCATGCATCATCTCTCAAGTATTTTTGATAGGTTTAGATTTTTTATTTATAATAATTAGTACTAAATAAGGGTTTGGTTTTGAAAACAGTTTTAAAAACACAATGACTTAATTTAAAGAGTCTAATAGTAGAAATAAAACCTGATTTTGAAAATATATTATAATTTTGTCATTATTTCAATGTTTCTACACCACTTGAAAAGTTCATTGTTAAGACATGAATATTAGGTTTTAGTTTAATTCTTTAGATGAGGGTTAACCAAGATCTTGGGTACCCACAAGCCTCTTAAAATGAGGATAATAGCACTAATCCTTTACATTATAATTATTTAGTCAAGTTTTAGACCAGTATCATGATTCATATTTTTAAAGGAACACTAAAATCTAAAAAAAATTAAGGAAGAGGATGCTTATGTTGTGCAATCGAAAAAACATAAGTCACACACTTAAAATTTCACACTGATGGGTTTTGAAATAAAAAGTGTTCTAATTAAATTCATCAAATAAAATTAAAATATATATAAAAAAAATCTGAAACATAACATGCAAAAAAACCAGTAGAGAATTATGTTTCGGAACTCCCTCTTTATGTGTGTAGCTCCCTCGCAATGATAACCCACAATTTAGCTCGATATTGGGAAGAGAAAGATCAGGTGGATCTACATCTTAATTTAATATCTCAATAAGAGTATATGGAGCTTCATAACCACATGGTGATGAGAATAATCCAATGTAACTCCACATTGGAATCACTTCAATTCATTTATTAAACTTTCAATCGAGGTTCCCAGGGTTCCCTAATATTTCCAAAATGGGTAGTGTTTAAGAGAAACTATTTTTGGTTATACAACTTGTATCTCAATTTTTGATGAGTAAGATGCCACATCATGACATGGAAAATAATGTAGTGTTTTTGTAAATCCTATTGGATATCTCCATGTAAAATATGGTGGCCATTATACATCTTTATTTGGAGATATTGTCAAAATAGTGAAGCTAACTTTTGAGTTTGGGAAGGTTTTATCCCACAAACAGAATGGTTTGTATGGTCCATTAATTGACGAATTGGGTTTCGGTTTCTTGATATGAGTTGTATTCCATGGAGGTTTGGATTTTTATACAAAATTTAATCCCATTTGGTTGCATGGATTTTCATAAATGTTCAAAATAGTAGACATGTGTCATTGGTAATCTATGTAGTTTGGCCCGTTTACTTTTCGGATCATATTCGGCCCACCAAATCACCTCCTCCTAAAATAAAATCACTAAAACAAGTATTATATCCATTTTTTACAATTATAAAAATTAAATTATTGAATAAAATGGTAAGTTCAATTTATTATTAAATTTTTTATTTTAAATATAAAACCAATTTAAAAAAAGTCTGTAAGAGTGAGATAAATCAGTGAATCACGGTGCCATCACACCCCCACACCTAAAAAATTTTACTCCTGGGAAAAGTCACATTTTTTTAAATTTTTTAGGTAGATATTCTATACATTATTACTCTTTAACTTTAATTAAAATTTAATTTCTTATAGACATGTGGTCAAATAAAAAAACCACATCGAGGAGTTATTCTTTGTGATCATAGAAAAATACGTCTCAAAAATTGTATCAGAATGAAATTCCAAGAGATTTGTGATACCAATAGATGTAAATAGTCTACAAGTTAATCATGTCACTAATTATCAATGTGTTTTTTGTATGAAAACTATTTTTCTCTATTCATTCCAATATCTATTGAGTAAATATAAGTTATTTTAAAATTTATCTTCTTGCATGATCCTTTCTACCAAACCTACACTACATCATTTTCAATAAAATTTTAAGAACCACTAAAATAATAATTCCTAGAATTAATACCATAATCTCCCAAACTATATATCCATATATTTTGTATATTTAATCACTCCCCTAATTGTTTATTTGTAATTTTTTTTCTTATTTTGTTTTTTAGGTCATACAACAATTGGATAAAACGTACACATGCATTGTTCAATATGTTAAAGTAATGAAATAGATCAGATAAGTAATGAACTTACGGAGAAATAGTTTTTTAAGGTTGAGAAAAATTAACCTAACTTATATTTAACTTCAATTAATTATGAAATTTTCACACTTCATGGTTGGGTGCAAAGATGTGTGTAGAAATTAAGTGATACAATTTTCTATTAAACTACTATCACAAAGGGTACCATTCTTCTCAATGGTTTCAAAATGATACAAACACTTATATCATTAAAAAACAACCAAAATTGAAGATAATTTTACACTATAATATTTAATTCTTTCTAAAATTCACATTTCATCAGGATTTTTTTTCAATGTAAAAACAAAATGAAATACCGAAATTCTTCAAGAATTTTCAATAACATCCTTTATTAAGCGGTAATCATTTTCTATGGTAAAGTGGATATAAAAACGTTACATTCTGTTATAAAATTTTTGTGGAAATGGGGGGAAAGTAATAATCATATTAAGCAAGCTAAAAATATAAAAAGAAGAAAGATAGTGAAAATTTCTAACTAACCCAAGAATGTACCCATCCACCCACACCTAGGGTATGCAGTGTATATACTATAATAAAAGATAATGTGTGAAGAAATGAAAAAACCTACATGGATTCATTCATATTTTTCTTCTTGATCATGTATTTCCTCCCTCTAGGACTCTTGAAGGGCTTCGTGAAAGTGTGTAAGCCACTGGAAATTTATAGTGAATGTTTTCTTCATTTCATCATTTTTTACCTGAATAACACCAAATTGATATACATTATTAATAGTGTATGGTCCATACTAGTGGGAAAAAAGGTTACCTAGATGCAACTACATCCTTCTATTAAAAAGGATGACCTTATCCCCAATTTGGAACTAACGATGAAGGATGAGGCGTTTGTGGGAACCCTTGGTTCTCTCCTTTAATATATGGTAGTTATTTTATGAATCACTTTTCATTTCTACCAGCTCTTGAATTTATAACATCCTTTTAGAACCTAAAATAAAATTACTATAATTTCATTTCATTAATATCCCAATAGGCCTAGTTCTCTTTCTTAATATGTAGTTGACCACTCATTCCAGAAAAACAAAATGATTGGGTGCCACTAAAATGGGAGTCTTGAAAGCAGTATGGTAGGACCAAAATGAATCATCAAGTCTAAGACTCTATTATTTTATACTGCGATGAATAATTTATTAATAATTTCTTTAACTATATATTGGACACTTCAGCATGACTATTGGTCTGTGGGGTATATGTTCTAGACACTTGATGTGTGACCCCATACCGACACAAAATATATTTCATTATTTTGTTGTATAAATGAGAACCATGGCCATTGATGATGAACTAAGGTAATCAAAACCTATAGAATACTTAGGTTTTCAAAAATTCCCTGACTATCTTGGAATCATATGTTCTGGTGTCTTATGCCTCTACCCATTATGACAAATAATCAATTGTTAGTAGAATGTACCAGTTTCCATAGGAATTTGTAAATGGTCCCATTACGTCAATGTCATAAACATCAAAAAATTCATGAAAGAGAAAATTTTGTTGTGAAATTTTATTTCTTTTAGATACATTTCCCATTATTTCATAGAAAGGAAAAGATTTAAAGATATCATGGGAATCTAAAAATAATGTTCGGTAAAAGAGACCAGAATCGAGGACCTTCTAAGCACTCTGTTAAGGACCAATCTGGCCTCCACAAGCAAGAGCATGTACAGACATGAGGATAGATTGAAACTCGATATCAATAACACAAAACCTATGTACATGATCACAATATGTGTTCTAAAGGTAGGGGTCATCCCAAATGTACAAATGAGACTCGTGTTTTAGACAATCATCTTGGTTTTTGTTGAAATGAGAAAGAATGTAGGACACTACTGAAAATAATTGCAATTTTAACATACCAAGGAATAGAATCTTACCCTCGGTACAGTTTCTCATCAAGAAACAAGACATTTATGAGAATATAGGGTGGTGAGTTTGTGTCTGATTATGGTAGGATCCTACTGATATGGTTAGTCACCACATTCTATGCTCTTTTATAACTCTAATTTATATAATGATTTCATGAATGAGGAGCATCAAGTGAATGATATGTGTTTTGGATTCTATTTTTTTAAGTAGATACCAAAGGGTTGAATTGTATGAGAACACAATGAATTCAAACCCTTAAAGGTATGGCCAAAATTTATCCATGGAAAAAAATGGAAATAAATTATTTTTTAGTTGTATAGTAGTTTTATTGGGTAGGTTCCAGTGTATGCGATGCATATGCAATGACATGTGGATCTCGGTCGACCCTTTGTGGTAAGACTACACCAAATTTATAGTTATAGGCATTACACATGAGCTCAAATTTCAAACCCTGCAAAGTTGGTTGGATTACTGAGGATGATGTGAGACTCCTTTTTAATTATTTAAAGCTTCGTCCCATTATTTGTCAAAAACAAATTAATTTTCTTTTTGGAGTAAGCAGGAGAGGGGGAGTGAAATCCTACTAAAGTCCTGAATGAAATGGTGGTAAAATATAGCATGACCTAGGGATGACCACACATCCCAAACATTTTTTGGGAATGGTATGGAAGAAATAAAATTCAATTTTCATCTGTCTACATTAATATCATCTCTATAAATGTTATGTCCCGATTATATACCATTTAGCACCATGAAATGGCATTTTTCATAATTGAATATGATATTATTTCAATACAGAGATGTAGGATTGAGCCAAGACTACTCAAAAAATTAATCAAAAGTGGTTCCATCAATAGTGAAATAATACCTTAATACTTCTATGAAATTATTGAGATAATTCAAAAAAATACTAACCATGAATCACTAGAAAGTTCATGGAATATTCTACAGACCAAATGGAATCCTAATATAAGAAAATGTTCTGAAGGGGCATGTAAAGGATGCCTTTTCCTAATCCTCATGGGAAATATATATCTAAAATTATCTCTAATTCCCATAAAGAAATAGTATTAGGACTTCCCCAATGGCCTCCCTAGTAACTAATCAATGATAAAAAAATGGTAAACGGTACATTCAAGTGTGTTGGTTTAGTTAGTGATAGCCTATATAGACACACAAACTATTCTACACACTAGTTGGAACAAATTCATTATTTCCATTTTTAATTACCTTAAGGCCAGTTTTTTATGAACTACTTGAACTAGACATGCCCATTGGATATCAAAGATTTGTTAAATCATTCCATTAGAAAATAATTATGTTACATCGTTTTTATCAATATCTTAGAGGGTTGGTTTCAGTCGACATTGTGACTACCTCACTAGTTTAGCATCATCATTCAACAATATAGGATGTGTTCAAATTGATGGAATAATACCAGTAATGTCAGATAATGTGCATCATAATTCTTTTTTATAGTACCTAAAATGTTTAGGAAATCCCAATTCAGGATTTGGATGGAGTTAACTAGAAATAATGACATAAAACTACTTTCTATTCTCAAGATATGAATATTTTAAATCATGATGTAGTCGTTTTAGTTCCATTTCAGGTGCATTTTTTATTAATAGAAGTAACTGTGACTGTGGTAGGTAAATGATCTCATCTAAATTCTCAATGGTAAAATCCTCATATGAGGAAGGAGATTTTTCAAGCTTAGCAATATCACCGATGGTCATTGATTCCCCAGTGTTCAAGATATAATCTATTAAAAAATATGAAAGACATTTTTTTAGATTTTTACAATATTACATGCATGTTTCATTTCATAGTATTTCAATCATTGATGAAAAATCCTAAAGGTTATCATTGGAATCAATGGAATTATTTTAGGGGAAGGGACTACATATATAGAGTCAACATAGAGAGAGGAATGTTATTTTGAGGGGTGATTCATGGAATCAAGGATATTGAAGTGGAAAATATCACTACCAAACTCCATAAATAATTTACCATTGTGGAAATTTATTATGCATTTGGAAGTTCTCAAAAAAGGTATCCCCAAGGGGCATGTCCATTTATCATATCATCTTCCATTTTAAGCACATAAAAATCAGTAGGTAAAATTAAATTTTTAACCCTCATAAGAAGATACTCTAACGCACCATAGGGATCTGTGGTACTCTCATTTTCTAGTTGAACAACAATATCTATTAGATTGGATTCCCTAACCTCAAATGAAGTGCAAATAGAGTTCTGAATCACATTTATAGAATCACCCAAACCAAGCATAGCATTGGAAAAGGAATAAACATCTATGGTGCATAGAATAGAGAGAATGTTCTAAGATCATTTCATTTTGTAAAATGTGATGGGTCTATTAATTCTAAGACATTCCTATCAAATCTCTCCTTCTCATCACCTCAAAGTCACCTTCGGTGTGTACACATCACCTTCATAAATTTGTAATATCCTGGAATTTGCTTCACAACATAATTCTGGTGGATGTTAACCTGATATTATTTGAATGAATCCAACATTTATTTATCAAATCTGTTCTTTTTTTCTTCATTTAGTGACCCATTGGGGGGAAATGGAAGAGGAATGGTTGGGCTTTGAGACTCATAAATATACACACACTTTCTTTTGTAAGGGTGTCTCTCAATTCAAGGTTTTTCAACATTTTGACTAATTGAAATGGTTGAAATGGTGTTTTCCATGGGAGGGGATGACACTAAAGGAGGGGTCATTTGGATTTTAAGATTAGTTACACTCATAGAGGTGATGACACTAACATTTCCCTTATCCCTAAGGTTGACTAGTGGTTTAGATGGTAGTTTACCCGACCCATGACTTTGGATTTACCCGAGTTGGGTAGTTTTCCTAATTAGATTTTCAGGTATTATATAGAATCTTGAGTGGTTTATTGGAATTGAAGATTGTTCGAATCCATTTATTTCATCATGTCGCATGGGCTAGGCTTGAGTTTTTTAGGGGTTGTTGGAAAAGCCTTTGTTGTAGTTGAGGATTTATGGGTGGTGGTGGATGACTACTCTTCCCCAGTTGGTTTCATGGTTGTTGTGGGGGGTTCGAATACCCCCTTTCCTATAAGCTTTTCCACCCATAGTTGGATGAATAGTATAGTTCTTTCTTAAAGGATTGGTTATAATGGAGGCCTAGAAATATTTCCTTACAACTCTCAAAAGTTCTTATCGGTTGATGGAATTTGTCAGAATAGTGGGTGTTAGAAGAACATATACCATAATGAATGGGAGGAAGAGATTGGGATCTTCTTTAGGAAGTATTAATTTGTCAAAGAATGGTAATTACCTATTCAAAATTCATTTCCACCTCCTTCTCAAACTCAGTACTTTTCACCTTAAGGACACCTCAAATGGGTACACTGGACCTTGAACTAAATTACTGTGTATTTTTTTCCCGGTTCTCAATAAGGGTTCTTGTGGCCATTGGGGTACTATCAACTAGCACACCACCTGTAGCTTCAACAATCATGTTTTGATAAATATCAATTAATCCTTCATAAAAATATTGTATTAAAAGTTGATCATATATTTGGTGGTGTGGGAAATTTGAAAAAGGCCTTCTAAATCATTCCAAGTATTCATGAAGTGTTTCTAGTTGAGATTTTTTTAATCCAACAAATTGTTTTTCCTTTTGTTGCAGTTTCAGTGGCTAGGAATTATTTTCCAAGGAAAAGGTGTTTCGTGTCTTACCAACCTCTAATTGGTGAATTAAAATAATATAAACAATATTTCATTGTTTTCTGTAATAAAAATGGGAATGGACTAATATTAACATGGTCTCCATCAAAATTAGTAATTTTTAATGTTTAACACACATTATCAAATTATTTTAAGTTCTTAAGTGGATCTTCTCAATAAGATCCATGAAATTTTGAGAATAAGTTAATTAGATTGTATTTTGGTTCAATGTTTGGCACTTCACCTTACATTGGAATATAACTGGGTTGGATGTCAACATAAGGTGAGGTTCATTTTTTAATACTTTGATCATTTTTATCCATTTTATGCAATTTTATTTTATTTTCGAGGTTGGCTCTAGAAGAAGAAGAAGGACCATGAAGTGTTTCAATATTTGATGTTTCCTCCTTCAAAGGGTTGTCATGTGTTTCACGGTGTCTCTAATATAGGATACTCTCTGGTTCGAGATAAATTTTTTGTAAATATCCCAAAGTACAATGTGTCATAAACATAACCTATATAAGAGGAATATTTTATAAATCAATAAAAAATGAATGAAATAACAATGGAAATAAATAATTAAAAAAGTAACATTATTTTTATAAAAATATAACACTAAAAACAAAAGCTCTCCCCAAAAATAGCACAAAAATTTGAATAGGTTATAATGACATATCAAATTTATTATTATTTTAAGATGAATTTATAATCTTAGGTACACCCTAAGTAATCTCTCAAGTAGTTTTGATGTGTTTAGATTTTCTATTTCTAATAAGAAGTACCAAAATAGGGGGTGGTTTTGAAAACAGTTTTAGAAACACAATGACAAATTTTAAAGAGTTTAATAGTTGGGAGAGTAGGGAATTTTAAAAAAAACAATTATGTGATACTTTCAATGTTATTACACCACTTTAAAAGTACATTGTTCTTAATTTATTATTAGGTTTTACTATAATAATTTTTTAGGTTTAACCATGTTCTTGGGTATCCACATGCATCTTATAATGATGTGAATTGCACCAAACGTTGTCATAACAATCATGTAGTCCAGTTCCAACCAAATTGAATGATTTAAGGTTATTAAAAGAACACAAAAGACTCAACTTTTTTGTAATTAATAGTATTTTTATGTTGTCCAATCAGAAAAACATAAGTCTTAGACGTAAAAGTTCATATCGATCGCTTATGAAATAAAAATATTTTCAATTAAATGCATCCAAACAAGTTAAGATACAAATAGAAGAACATTTATATACCATAATATACAATAAACTAGTTTATAATTGTGTGCTGGAAATCCCTTTTCATGTGTGTATCTACCTCACAATGATTTCCCATTGTTTATCTCGAAATAATGAAGAGGATAAAGCTCCGGTGGATCTCCTTCTTCATTTCAGCTCTCCATGTGAAGATAGTGTAACATCCCCAATTATAATCATTGGTATGAGAAGGTGGGAGGATGCTATTAGGCCTTAAGAAACATCCCCAAGACACCAAAGGCTTGCAATAAATACTGATGGTTTTCAATACATGTGGGGGACGATTAAATCATTATGAATAAATAATCTAACAAAAAACACCTAACCAAACATACCACTATATGATGCCTGAAAATGTGGAAGAAGACTCAACATCTCTTATATCAAAATCATACTAAAAAAATTTCTATAATATAATACCACAACATAAAAGTTAATAGAATAAAATTAACAAATAAAACTCCAAGATGTACACAAGACACCATTATCCACAAGATACATGCTCCAACATCACATAACATCCCAAGTACCAAGATGTATTGTTAGTAATGTGATACATCGACTTCTCTCATGTTCTGGTATAAGACATTTTCCAAAGTAACAAAGTTCCAAATCAGGGTTGAGTACTAAAACTCGTTAGTTTTCCCCCAATGACTTCCCTACTCACGTCACTAGGATAGAAGAGTTACCATCATTTATATAAAAACTATTTATATAAAAACAATTTCAAAAATATTTATAACTAAATATAATAAAAATCTAAAATAGTTTATAACTCAATATAATCAAGTGATATATCAAAAAAAATTCAAACAGATATTTTCAAGAAAATAACCCCACCATTCTTTAAAACTATTCCACAATTTCCACTTGGAGTATCCAATCTTGTTCCCATATTTACACCACCAACCGTCATGTTTCGTTATGATAGTTCCATACTCAAGAGCGGTCTCTCATAGATCTACCATGTCATTACAAGGTAATTGTTTCCCATGTGCTATTACACCTTTTTCACTGAGAAAAATGTCATATTTCAACCAAGCCTTGTAAATTAAATATGAACACACAACCAATTATTCCCAAAAACTATTCCAAAATAAGCATTTGAATCCATTTCACTAAAATAGTTATTATTTTTAAAACATTACAACAAAGAAATTCAAATAAACCTATCTAATTTCTTTTCAATAAAATCATCTATTTTATTGAAATTTTTTCATTAATCCATTTACAACAATTCTAAAAAATCCACATTTTAAAATCAACATTTCAAATCCAAGAACTGAAGCACTTTCTACAAAAACACCCGATTTCCATGATTCCAAAAACTTTCACTCAATATGGTTTTCAACAATCATTACTCAGAAAATTAAAAATCAATTTTTCACAAACTAATCAATTTGAAATCGAGTCAATCAGTTCTAGTGAGAGGAGTCGAGAGTGATTCCACTTACCTCTAGAGGTTTTCTAAAAATGATAAATGGACAAAGAACGCCAAAAAACAGGGTTAAATATTTATGAACCAGCCTTAGATATCTTATCCTATCACAACCAAGACAAGATATAAACTTATTTGGAATTCCAAAAATTATATCTACCTACAACAGGTGTAGATCAGAGAAACTGAGAATAGGGGCAACATATATCTATGAAAAACATCAAGAAGGAAGACGAATGATCACTTATCATGAGGATTCAGCTTCTAATCACCATGTAAAGCTTTCGTATCACCTTCATATGTATGGGAGAACCTTCCTTGACATTTGGGGAATCAAAATCCTGAGGTATGGCCACATAGAAGGGAAAACGACACACATAAAGTAAAAAACGTCTTAGATCCACTATGAATATGGTTTTGACCTATGCATGGTTTAGGTGCACGGTTAGACAAAACTTGCGCTAACTGTGTGTTAGATAATTACTTAAATATGACCCTTCACATAGACTCCTCGCATTGTCTCCAAAACCACACTACAATTATGTTGAATCCACTACCTCAAGCTGCACAAACCACACTGTTTCTCCTAGGTTATCGCACTATTTAGACAAACCATGTGCCTCCTGTGCACCTTCCATTTTCCATAAAAACATAATTGAAGTTATACCAACTCTTATAAACTTTACACCTATACTTTATATAGTTAAAATCAAAAATAATTGGAGAATTGAAAAAATTGGGGGTGTTACATTCTCCCCACCATTGGTCATTCCATCCCCAGAAAGTAGAAATCCAACGGTGTATAGAAAGAGTTATTGTCATTTCTCTTTCATTTCCTGCTCATGTTCCCATGTCTCTTCCAAAACATAACCATGTTGCCACAAAATCCATATTGGAATGAATATTTTTAACACAAGTCTTTTTCTTTCTTATCCACAATTTGCATCAGGATATGTACCAATGAATCATATGTCTCTATATCAACTTGATCCCATCTGATCACACGACCAAGATCAAGATAATAAATTTTTATTTGTGATACATGGAACCCATTATACAATTCACTATACCACGGTGGAAATGGAAACTGATATTTCACCTGTCCAACCTATTCCAATATCTCAAAAGGGAATATGTATCGAGTTGATAATTATCCCTGCTTCCTAAAACGTAGATGACCAAGCCTTAGATAAATCATTAAGAACGCACGATCACTCACCATGAATGAAAACAGTCCTCAATGATGATCTGAATAACAGTTCTATCAACTTTGAGTCATCTCCATTCATTTCTTGGTAAACTGAATCTTTTACATTGTTTCTTAGACAAGGCTCAGCACCACTAGTGAAGTTTCACCCGTTTCAACCCAACATAGTGGAGAACGAAAATGACATTTGTACAATGCTTCAAAACAATCCATATGTATTGAGTTCTGATAGCTATTATTATACGAGGAATCTATAAATGGAACTTGATCTTCCCATGATCCAAAAAAATCCACTACAAAATCCTTTAGAAAGTATTACATCATTTGTATTGTCTTTCTGGGTTTCCCATTCTTATGAAGATGATATTTCATACTCATAGTCCACTATGTCCCAATAGAATTCTATAACGATTTCCAAAAATTACATGTGAAACTCAAATCTCAATCTAGAACAATCAAACCAGGTATTCCATGTCTCTTTACCATTCATGAATATATATTCTGGATAGATTCTACACCGTATGAGTTCCACGAATAGGGATGAAATGAGTCGACATGGTGATTTGATCCACTGTAAAACATATGGAATCATGTTTATGAACCATTATTGGGAGACCTATAATAAAATCCGTAGTTATCTTCTCCCACTTCCAAACTGTGATTGGTAAATACTACAACATGCCTATTATTCGTTGATGATCTACCTTAACTTGGTGACAAGTTAATAACTTTGAAACAAACTCAACCACATTTCATTTCATACCGCTCCACCGGAACTGTGCTTTCAAAGATTTATACATTTTAAGTATTCTCAAATAAATATCCTATCTTTAATGGTGGTAATAAAACATAAGTTTCTCTTGAAAAGCCATAGGTACAACCATCCAATTCTTGAACCACACCACTAAACACCCATCTGGCCACTACATCTCAATATTCTCCCCACTATGGAGTTTTGAACACATTTTAACACATTCCACATTATATTCATGTGAATCCTTTACCATCTTCATCAAATCAAGAACCCCAAAAATTGGAAATAAAACTAAAACATCACCTCATTCCCCACATTCCACATACATGTCAACAAGGACAGAAATCAACATCCACTCATCTAATGCTTCTTTTTCTAGCTAAGCATATTAATTTTTTCTTAATGAAACATCCATTGTATAAAATTTTCCTGGTGTATACATCCAGTCAAATTAAAACATTCGGATATACTACATCCATCTATTTTTACTTAGATTCAAATATTTATGTGATAAAATAGGTTTCAAAATCTTATAATCAGTGAACACCATATATTTCCACCTAAAGAGATAATGACACCAAGTCATCAAGTCATGCATGACTACATCAAACTACAAATCATGTATTCGATAATTATTCTCATTTACTCTCAACTTCCTTGATCCATAAGCAACAAAATGACCTCCTATTATGAGAAAACATCTCAACCCTAATTCTGAAGCACCACAATACACCACAGACCCCTATCATGATTCATAAAATATCAAGATAGGTGTTTATGTAAGATAAACTTTTATCTCTTGGAAGGACTTCTATAATTCCACATTCCATTAGAATTGAATGTTATTATTTTTCAAAAATGTACTAGGTGAATCTATTCATGAGAAGTAATGTACAAAGTATCGATAATAACCCGTCATACCAACAAAAAACTTTGTATCACAAATACATTCTTCGGTGAATTCTAAGAGATAACAACATCTATCTTTTCCGGATCAAGAGAACCATGTTTTCCAAAAATTACATGTCCAATAAAGCGTACCTTTTATTACCAAAAATCACACCTTGATGATTTGGCATAAAAATAATGATCTCTTAAGATTTATAATATTATCTCAAAGGGTTTCCCTTGTTCAACACATTTCCTTGAATACACCAATAAGTCATCCATGAACACCACAAAAAAGAATCTAAATATATCTGATATATCTAATTCATCAATTCCATAATGACTTTTGGTGCATTCGTAAGGCTAAAAGGTATTACGACTTTTTCATAATGGAAATATCTTCTTTTGAAAGCCGTTTTCATAATATCCTCCTTCTGAACGTTCAATTGGTTATATCCTGGTCACAATTCAATTTTAGAGAACTACCGATCTCCCATCAAATGATCAAAAATATCATCAATAAATGGAAGTGTATATCTATTATTTATCATAACCTTGTTATTCTTAAAATAAGCAACACATAGTCTTATATTTCTATATTCTCTTTTTATGAACTAGACTGGTGCTTCCCACAGTGATGTTCTTTCTAAGTGAAACCCTTACTTTCCATCTCTTCCAACTGAATTTTCAACTCCCTTAATTCTATTATTTACATCCTATAATATAGAAGGGAAAAAGGATTGGTCTCCAAAAGGAGATCAATAGTAAACTCCACTTCCCTTATATGTTGTAACCTTGAGATGTTTTTTAAAAAACATCCTGAAATTGATCCATGACTACTAGAAAACATTTATCCATAATCTTTTCCATCAATTCCAATTAAACACCCCCAACTTGTAAGATATCATTCCCAATGCTTTTTCTGACAAGCCCGTTTCACCTATCTTTGCACCCTTTCACCTCAAAATATAAGATTAGTGTCGTCCTCAATCATGAAACTAAATGTTCTGATATAACAGTAAATTTGAGCATTGAAAATTTTCAACCAATCCATACCCATTATTACATCATATATATCCATATCTAACACTGAGAAGTCCCATTTTAGTTTAAATTCATCAATATTTATAGAACATGTTCTACATAGAAAAGATTGACAATATCTTTGACCCATATGAGTTTGGAGTTTTATCACTGACGGAATCATATCTAGTTTAATCTTATTAAATCAACAGCATAAAAAGAAATGCAGGAATGTTATGAAATGGTATCAAATATTACTTTTAAAATGGTAGAATTTAAAATAATCATAACACTCACCATATATGGTCCAACATGATCATCTGCAATCATCTTCTCAGCTCGATGTAATTTCTTCATCACTGCTCAATGTTTCTTGTTCCCTTGCTGATATAACCCTTGATAATGAATCATGGTATTCCTAGAATCACTATAGATGGCTCTATTCTGCTAAAACGATTGATTTTACTATCCTTGACTCATTGAAGAATGTGATGCCTATGACTCCTGAGAAGTGACTCAAGCACCTGAACTTGGAGGACTACGACAATATTGCATAATATGTCCCCTATTTTTGCAATTCAGAAATTATCTTGGTGGTTCTATACACTCTCACTTCATGTGCTCAAAGTAACCAAATTGGAAACATCTTTTCTTTTCGTGTGTATCATAGTAAGATTCATCTATCCATCTATTTGATTGTGATTTCTTCTCCCACCTTGGAATTAGGTTTTAATCTTAAACTTTACCCCAACAATATAATTCACAAAATTTCCCATATGTATCATGATACTTACTCCCCCCACATCTCCTGAGATGCCATGTTCAACTACTATCCCTCTATTCACATTCTTTGTATACTCTGTAATACATAGCACAACTATCTCTGAGTGAATCTCATATATCATCCCTGATACAAAGATGTGTCCCTTCAAGGATGCACTAGTAGAAACCTCATGTAAAAAGAAAACTAATTTCATTAATTTAGTTGCCTACTCAGTGAAAAAAATATTTTCATTCTTTATTATAAATAATTTTTTCTTCCTTTGAATCTTGAACATTCAAGGATAGAATTATTTATTGAATAATTCCTCAAAATCATCCCAACTAAGGCCTTGCATCACTCAATTCTGCATTGCTAGATCCCACCACTGGCTTACCAGATCCTCCAGTGTATATGTTTCTAGCTTGAATTTCATCTCTTCTTTTGTTCTTCTAAAATTGAATATACAATTCATCCCATTCAGCCACACCTCAGGCAATTATTTTCAAAATCATCCCAAAATAGAGTTGGGTTTTTTTCTAGAACTGGACTAAATGATCAATATTTCATGGTGATTCCCTCTGGTTCCCTATGTCCATATTTTGAAATTCATGGAAGATAATCTAAACTAGATCTTTGTTCACCTATGGTTTAGCTGAAACCATGTTCTTCACATCTTCTTCCTGTTTGTTTTGACGATGCCTATTGGGTTCCATTTTATAAACAAACCATAAACTCTATAAGCCGCACTCTCTAAAAACAAATGGTCTATAATTTTGAATTCTACCACATCAACTATCAGAACATTTATTTTTCCAAAAATCAACCCTTATTCACTTTCAACAATTTTTTAAAACATTCAATTTGATTTTGAAATTCAAACCATTTTTAAAACAATCCCACTATTCACTTTTCAAATTTTTTTATTTGAAAACAAATAAATAATTCATAAAAAATAAACCATGTGCATCAAATAATATATCATTACTCAAAATGAAATATGCAATCCTAGTGAGAATTCATTCCTATAATGCATGTCATGCTCATCTCATTGGCTAAACCCATAACAATGAGATTTCAATATCCTTTAAATGTCTGCAAAACACTTATGTACCCAACTCCCTCACAACATAAATTTCAACATAAAAAGGTTAGCTTCATATTTTTATTCTCTACATTTCAATTCCTAACAATCCTAATCCTTTCTATGATCCCAACTCAAGGAATAGACCAAAATGAATTTCCAACTCCAAGACTAACAACCAATACCAATTCAAAGACCACTTGTTCTAGAAATATATTTGGAACGACTAAGCTGATACCACTTGTAACATCCCTTATTATCCTCATAGACTTAAGATTGTGGGAGGATGCTACTTGGCCTTAAGTGACATCCCTAAGATTCCAAAGGCTGACAATAAATTTCGAAGGATTTTAATACATGTGCGGGATAATTTACCCTTAAAAATAAAACAACTAACCAAAAAAACATAACCAAAAATATAAATATATTAAGAATGATACCATGGATGATAAATCAACATTTCTTATATCAAAATCAAGCTCAAATAAATTTTCATAATGAAATACCACAACATCAAATTAAATAGTAGAAGATAAACTAATAAAACTCCAAGATGAACACAAGACTCCATGACCAATATTCTCCATGCTCCAACTTCACTTTACATTCCATGTATCATGACGTAATAATAAACATGTGATTTGTTACCTTTACCCCTTTCATAGTTGATGACATCTGAAAAAGCACGAATGTGCCAAAGAATTGGAGAGTACTAAAACTCTGTAGGTTTTCCCAAATAACTTCCCTACTCACACCACTAGTATTGAAGAGTTGTAATAATTTTTATAAAAATAATTTATATAAAAATAATTTCCAAAATAGTTTATAACTAAATATAAATAAATTCTAAAATAGTTTATAACTGAATATAAACAAATTTTATATCAACATTTTTCCAACAAGATATTTTGTAGAAAACAACCAATCCATTCCATAAAACCCTTCCACAAGTTCCACTTCACATAACCAACCCACTTCACTTATTCACACCACCAACCATGCATGCTTCCCTATGAAAGTTCCATTATTAAGAGTGGTCTCTCATCGATCTACCATTTAATCACAATATAATTGTTTCCCATGTTCCATTAAACCTTTGGCACCAAGCACAAGGTCATATTTCAACCAAGCCTTATAAATACAATATGAACACACACCCAAGTATTCCCAAAACCAATTCAGAAACTACTATTTTATCCATTTAAATAAAACCATTATTTTATTGAAAACCTTCCAATAAACCAATTAAAATCAACCAGTCATATTTTATTTCAATAAAATTATCCCTTTTATTGAAAAATATTAAATAATATATTTACCACAATTCTAGAAAATCAACATTTTAAAATTAATATTTTAAAATAAAGAACCAAATAACATTCTATAAAAAACCAAGTTCCATGTTTCCATAAGCCACCACTCAAGAGGTTTTTAAACAATCATTACTCAAAAAATTCATAATTAATTTCACACAAAATAATAAATTTGAAATCATGAAAATTAGTTCTAGAAATAAGAGTCCTGATTAAATCCACCTACATCAAGTTTTTTTTTGGAGAAATTGATAAATAGATGAAGAACACCAACAAAAATGTGATAAATATTCTTGAAACCACCTTGGATTTCTTCCATTATCATAACGAAGAACAAATATAAACTTATTTGGAATAAATTAACTTATATCTACCCACAATAGGGATTGTTCTGAGAAACCAAGATTAGGGGTGAATTAGATATATGAAAAACATCAAGAACGAAGAATAATGAACACTTAACGCGAGGAACTGACTGCTAATCACCAAGTGAAGCCTTAATATCACCTTTGGATTGATGGGAGAACCTTACTTGACCTTTGGGGAAGAAAAGTTTTGAGTTAGGGCCTCATAAGCGGCAAAACTAATCTCTTAAAGGAAAAAATGATTTAGATCCACTTTTTAAGGAGGTGGTTTTGACTCGTGCACGGTTTGGTAGCACGGTTAAAAAAACTGTGATCTAAGCATGTGTTAGATACTTCCTTAATGATGACCCTTTTCAAGGTCTCCTCCCATGGTCTCCAAACCTATGCTTCAACCGTGTCAAATCCACTACCCAAACCACGCAGTTTCTCCTATGTAGTTTCATAGTTTGGACAAATTGTGTGTTGCCTGTGAGCCTTCCCTTTTACACCAAAAACAAAATTAATGTATCCAAACACTTCCAAACATCACCTATATACTTTATATACTAAAAAAATATATAAATGGATACATAGAAGAAATTTGAGAGCTATATTAGGCCTTAAGAGACATACCCAATGCGCTAAAGGCTTGCAAAAAATGATGAAGGGTTTCTATACATGTGGGGGATGATTTATCTTTTAAGAATAAAACAATTAACCAAAAAACATAACCAAACATAAAACTATATGATGCATAAACCATGGAAGTTATCTAAATATTTATTATATCAAAATCATAATAAAATAATTCTCCATAAAGGGATACCACAATATCAACATAAATAGTAGAAGATAAAATAATAAAACTCCAAGAAGAACACAACACTCCATGATTGAAGAACTCTATTCCCCAAAATCACCAAAGATACCAAGTATCATGATGTACTACTAAACATGTGATACTTCATAATTTCCCATGTCCTAGTAGGTGAAATCTATAAAAAAAATGTGCAAAAGTAGGGGAGAGTATTAAAAGTCAGTAGGTTTTCTCTAATGACATCCCCACCAACACCACTGGGATAGAAGAGTTAGCATCATTTATATAAAAACAATTTATATAAAAATAACTTCCAAAATAGTTTATAACAGAATATAAACAACTTCTAAAATAGATTATAAATCAATATAAACAAGTGATATGTCAACAATTTTTCATCAAGCTGTTTTCAATAACACGACGAAGCCATTCCTTAAAACAATTATACATGTTCCACTTGTAATAACCAATCCACTTCACATATTCACACCACAAACCATGTATGATTTGTTTTGACAATTCCATACTCTTGAGTGGTCCCTCGTTGATATACAATGTCATCACAATGTAATTGTTTCCCATGTTCAATTACACCTTTTTCACCAAGCCTAATGTCATATTTAAACCATGCCTTGTAAATGTAATATGAACACAAACCCAAGTATTTACAAAAACTATTCCAAAACAACCATTTTATCTATTTCAATAAAACCGCTCTTTTGTTGAAAACCTTCTAAAAACCCAATTTAGATCAACCAATCCCATTTCATTTCAAAAAAATCATCCCTTATGTAGAAAAAATTTTGATAAATTTATTTACCTTAATTTCATAAAATCCGAATTTGAAAATCAATATTTAAAAACTAAGAACAAAAGTACCTTCTACATAAACACCCAATTTCCATGTTTCAAAAAAAATCACTCAAGAGGAATTTAAATGAAAATTACTTAAATAATTCACTTTAAATTTTAAAAAAATAATCAATTTTTAATAAAGAAAATAAATTCTATCAAGAGGATTCGAGAGTGAACCACCTACCACGAGAGTGTCGATGAAAATGATAAATGGGTGAAGAACACCAACGAAACTGGGTTAAAAATTCATGAACCTAGCTTAGATCTCGTCCCCTATCACAACCAAGAATATGTATAAACTTATTTGGAATTAAAAAAGTTAGATTAACCCACGGTAGGAATAGATCTGAAAAACATAGATATTTTTCAAATTAAATCTAATAAAAACTTCAAGAATAGAGAAGAATGAACACTTATCATGATGAACTAACATCTAATCTTCATGTGAAGCCTTCAGATCAACTCCGGATCGATGGGATAACCTTCCTTGACCTTGGGGGTAGTAACATTTTTATTTAGGGTTTCATATTAAGTAAAATGATGATCTTAATGGAAAAAATGTATTATTTCAACTTTTTAAGGAGGTGGTTTTGACGCACACATAGTTTAACCGCATGGTTAGACAAACTATGTGTCATCCATGCATCAGATACTGCCTTCAAAAAGACCCTTCACACGGTCTCCTAGACCATTCTCCAAAATTTTTCTCCAACCATGTCAAAGCCACTACCTCAAAATACCCAAACCACACAGTTTATTCTAGGTTGTCACATAGTTTGGAAAAACCACGCATCACATGTGTGTGTTCCATTTTTCCCTAACAACACAATTAAGATTCTCCAAACCCTTCCAAAATTCACCCATATATTTTTTATACATAAAATAATAAGGAAAATCTTACTTACCTAGAACCAGGGTTACTATAGATTGGGTGTTCCAGAACCTCCAATGTTATTAAAGGAATCCTATGGAACTCAAAATTGGAACCACTTCAATCCATTGGTCGAATATTCAAATTTGGTCCCACGGTTCCCTTTTATAGTCGTAATGGGAAGTGGTTTTGGGAACCTAGTATTGATTATTCAAGTTATATCTTGGTTTTGGACTAGTAAAAGGTCATATAACTACATGGAAAAAAGTGGTTAGTTGTTTCCCATCTTTATATTTTCTCTATGTCAACGTTGGAAGCCATTATACCTCTGTATTGGGAGATATTTTCAAAATACAAAATGTATCTTTTGAATATCGGAAGATTCCGTTGCCTAGACATATTGGTTCATATGGGCCCCTTAATGAAATAATTGGTCTTCGGTTTCTTGAGATTTGTTGTAGACCATGTAGTTTGGTATAATCCCACAAAATTTAATCTGATTTGGATGTAAGTATTTCACGTAATGTTTAGAATAGTGGATAATTGTCCTTGGTCTTCCAAACAGTTTGGTCCATTTTCCTTTTAGATCATATTCAACCCTCCAAATCACCTCATCCTATAATAAAATCAACAAACAAAGTATAACTTATATTTTTAACATTAATAAATATTAAATATTTGAATAAAATGGTATGTTCAATTAGTTATTAAATTTGTAATTTCAAATACAAAACCAATTTGAAACAGTGGTGTAATATTGAAATAAAATGGTGAATCATGGTGTGATCCCACTCCCACAAAAATCATATTCACTCCTGGGAAAAGTCACATTTCCAAAAAATATTAATGTAGATATTCTCAAATTCATGATTATTTAATATTCAATTAAAATATAATTCTTGATAGAAATATGATAAAATAAAATCACATTGGTGAGTTATTCTTACTGATTATAGAATAATTTTCCTAAAAAATTGGATCTAAATGAACTTCCAAGAGATGCATGATAACAATTATTAAAATAAATTCAAAATTTAATCATGTAAATAACTTTTCATATGTGTTTGTGACAACCATTTTATGTTATTCCTTCCACTATCTATCAAGAAAATATAAGTTATTTTAAAAAATTTCTACTTACATGATTATTTCCACCGAACCAAACCTAAATCCTTTGCAAAAAAATTTCAAGACCCACCCACTAATGAATTCCCAAAATTCCAACCATAATATATAAATCTATATATCCCCATTTTTTATATATTTCAACACTCCCCTCAATGTATATTTGTTTTTATTACTGTTTTTTTAGGGAATATAGCAGTTGGATAATAGTTACTCATGCATAGGGCAATCTAGTATAGTAGTGAAATAGATCAGATATGGAATGAATATATAGAGAAATAATTTTTATAGGTAGATAAAAATTAAACCAAATTATATTTACCTTCTATTAAGTAATAAATTTTCACACTTCATGGTTTTGTGAAAAGATGTCTGTAGAAACTATGTGACAGAAGTTTCCCTTAAAATACTCAAACAAATGGTACCATTCTTCTCAAATGATTCAAAATGATACAATCGTTTATATCATTCAAAATAAATCAAGATAATTTCACACCACGGTGTTGATTTCTTTTTGAAATTACAATTTCATTAGAATTTTTTTAATGCTAGTACATCATGAAATGTGATAATTCTTCAAGAATTTTCAATAAATTCCATGATTAGATGGGAATCATTTTTCATGATAAAGTGGGAATGAAAAGAATCATTCTGGCACAAAAATGAGTGGGAAATGGGGGAAATTAACAATACTATTCCACAAGCTAAAAAGAGAAAAATATTAAATATGGTGAAAACAGAATGTTGGAAGGAATGCTAAAATATAATTAGTGTCTTTCATAGATTGATACTTTATTATTGATTTCATCCAATGGGGAATCCATAAGGGCTTCGTGAAATTTCTTAATTCTCTTCCCATTGACAGTAAAGGTTTGCTTCAATTTTTTGTTTTTTTACATGAAAAAAAACGAAATTAATAAATAGTGGTAATAGTGTATAGGAAAAACTAGTGAGAGTGACACTTACCTGGATGAAACTTCATCCTTGAATTGAATAGGAGGACCTTCTACCCAATATGAAACAAACAATAAAGGATGAGGTAGTCGTAGTTAGCCTTGGTTCTCTCTTTATATATATGGTAGTTCTCATATGAATCACTTATCATTTCCTCCATCTCTTGAATCTGTAACTTCTTTATAGAACCTTCAATAGAAAGACTAAAATTGTATTGTTTAATGTATTATTAGGCCCAGTGTTTTATCTCAATAGGGAGGGGAAAACTCTGTACAAAAACAAGTCTATTGGGTGACATTCCAATGGGAGTTTTAAATGTAATATTATAGGCCCAAAATGAATCATCAAGTCTCAGACTCCAATATTTTCTATTGGTCTAAACCATTTTTCCCAAAAACAAATTTACCTCTATATTTTACACCTCATATTCACCATTGGTCTACAGTTGATATGCATTTTTTTCTTGATGTGTGACCCCATACTGACGTAATAGAGATTGCATTTTTTTTATTATATAAATGAGAACCCTAGTCACTAATAATAAAACTAGTTAATACAAACCTATAGAAGATTTAGGTTCTCAAAAATTACACAAATAATGTGGTATAATCTATCCTTGTGGATCATGCCTCAGAAAATTTCAACACATAATAAACTGTAAGAATAATGTAGATGTTTTCGAAGGAATTAGTAAATGGCCCCATGAATTCAATTCCCAAAACATAATAAATTCCATGAAAGTGAAAGGGTTGTTGTGGAATTTCTTTTCATTTAGAGACATTCCCCATTCTTTTATAGTGAGGACAAGATCTAAAGAAATCATGGGCATCCTAAAATAATGTTGGACAAAGGAGAAAAAAATTGAGTACCTTGAGAAAAGTCCGTCGGGGACCAAAGTGGCCCCCATAATAAATAGTTTGGAAGAACCTAAGGATAGGTCAAAACTCACTATCGAGAATACAATGACTAAGGACATGACAAGTACATGTGCACCAAAGTCAGTGGTAATCCCAAATGTACCAATAGAGATCATTTTTTAGATGGTCATCTTGGTTTTTGTTTAAATAATAATGAATGAAAGATAATACCAAATAATTTACAATTTCGGCATACCAAGGAAAAGCAACTTTCGTAAGGTATAGTTCCCCCTCATGAGACATGTAACTAATAGGAATACATGGGGATGATTAAATTTCCAAGAATGGGAGGATCCCACTAATATGGCTAACCACGACATTCATTACTCATTTTTTATCTCTAATTTCTAGATTCAATTAATAAAAGAGGATCATCCAATGAATCATACATGGATTGGATTTATATTTATTAAGAAGATACCATAGGGATGCATGGTCTGAGAACATAATGACTTTGGAACCTAAAAGGCACGAACATAAATTATATATGGAAAACATAATGGAAAGAAATTATTTTTCAGTTGTGACGTAGTTTTCTTGGGTAGGGTCAAGTGTAAGTGAGACATTAGCAATGACATGTAGAGCTCAATCAACCCTCTGTGATAAGTCTACCCCAACTGTATACTTAGAGGCATCACACATGATCACAAATATTAAATCCCATCATGGTGGTTGGATTAGTAGGGGTTATGTGAGACTCATTTTCAATGTATTAAAATCTTCCTCACATTATTTATCAAAAACAAATTCTTTTTCATTCTCGACTAAGCAGAAGGGGGGAGTGAAAATTTATTGAATTCGCGAATGAAAAAACGATAAGATCCAACATGAACTAGAAATAACATCACATCCCGCACATTTTTTGGGAAATGTAGGGAATAAATAACATCCAATTTTGATTTATCTATGTGGATACCATCTCCAAAAATGACATGTCCCATTTATATCTCTTGTCAAACCTTGTATAATTTATCATAAATTAATATGAGATTATTTTCAATACATTGAAATGTGACTCAACCAAGTATACTCAAACATTCATCCAAATTGGAGCTATCAATCATGAAATCATCTATAAATACATCCATGAAATTCCCTATATAATTCAAAAAATTACTAACAATTCATCATAAGAATGTACATGGAGCATTTCATTGACCAAATGGCATCCTCCTATCAGTAAATGTACCAAAGGGGTATGTAAATGTTGTCTTTTCATGATCCTCAAGGGAAATATGGATCTGAAATTATCCATAATAGCCATAAAGGAAATAGCTGTGGGACTTCCATGCTAGACTCACTATAATCTGATCAATTATTGGAAATGGGAAATTTTCCTTACTAGTGTGTTTGTTTACTCAGTGGTAGTTTATAAAGACTTTCCAAATATTTTTCACATGAGATGGAACCAATTCATTTTTTTCATTTTTAGTTACTATAAGACCAGTTTTTTATGAATTTCTTGAACTGGACTGAGCCATTGGTTTTCATATATATGGTAAATGATTCTAGTAGACAATAGTTTTGTTACCTCATTTTTTACAACAACTAAGAATGTTGGGTTGAGTGGACATTTTGACTGCCTCGCTGGTTTAACCTCATAATTTTCCAATAATTTAGGAAATTTTATTGGATAATACCAGGAATTTCATAAAGTGTCTATCCCAAAGCTTTTTTATACTCCCTTAAAAGTTCAAATAGTCACAATTCATGCCCTCGAGGGAGTGAAATCGAAATTATGACAGGAATCTTGTTTCCATTCTCAAGATAGGAATATTTAAAATCTAGATGTAGTTTTTTCAGTTTCAATTCATGTGTATTGTTTATTTATGTGAGTGAATGTGATTGTCGGCGTTCAAGGATCTCTTATAACTACTCAATGGTAACATCATGAGCTACAGAATGAGCCTTTAAAAGATTATTAGTAACATCGATGGTCATCGAATCCTCAGTGTTCAAGAAATTATCATTTAACAAACATGCATTACATTTTTTGAGACTGGTACAACATTATATGCATGTTTCATTTCTTAGCATTTAAATTAATGATGAAAACTCAAAAATAGGATCAATAAAATTAAAATAAGTATTTTCTAGGGAAAAGAGTATATCTATAGAGATAAAAGAGAGAGGAATGTTCTTCCAATGGGTGCTTCATGGAATAAATGATATTTAAGTGGACAATGTCACCACAAAAACACATTGATAATGATCCATTGTGGACTTTAATTATAGTTTTGGAATTTTTCAAAAAAGTAATCTCTAATATAATTGGGGATGTCTATTTATCCTATCATCTTCCATTTTAATCACATAAAAATCACTTGGAAAAATTAAAATTTTCAACCTCACAAGAACATCCTCTAACACACCATAAGGATTTACGGTAACTCGGTTTTCTAGTTGAACAATAATTATTTTGGTCTTTAATTCCCCAACCTACAATGAAGAGTAAATGGATTGAATAATCACAACTATTTTTGTACCAAAATAAATAATAGTATTGGATAATTAATGCACCCCTATAGTTATTAAATTGAGAATGTAACAGGATCTTTTTATTTTGTAGGTAGTGATACCTCTATCAATTATGATATGGTCCTACCCAAACATGCCTTCAAATCACCTCTAAGTCTTCTTAATTGTATAGAAATATCCTTCATAAATATGTCATATCTTGGGATTTCCTTCACAACATCAATAAAGGGGATGATAGGTTGAAATTTTTTGAATGTTTCCAAGATTTCATTATCGAGTTCAATTTATTTTTGTTTTCTTGGATGGGTGACCCTTTACAGAAGTGGAAGAAGAATGATTTGGCTAGGTGAATCATCAATATACACACTCTTGTTTTAGAAGGTATTATCTTATGGTAAGGTTCTTCAACTTTTGGACCAATTTAAATGGTTTAGATAGTGTTTTTCTGCTAAGTGGATGAATCTAATGGAGAATTCATTTGGATTTTAAGTCAAATTATACTATTAAGGGTGATAGAACGGACATTTCCCTTACCCCTAGGGTTTAATTGGGGTTGATATAGTATTTTACCATACCCATGATTTTATATTTCTCCCACCGAGTAATCTAGTTCACCTAATTGGGTTTTTAGGTCTTGTATAGAAGCTTGGGTGGCTTGTTGGTATTGAATATTTGTGGAATCTATTTTTTTTCATGTCTTCTAGGATGGGATCTGGTTTTAGAGGAGGTTGTTGGAAAGGCCATTCTTGTAGTTGATGATTTCATAGTGGTTGTGGAAGACTACTCTTCCCCAGTTGGTTCCATGGTTATTGAGGTTGGTTTGAATAACCCACTTACCTCTAATCTTGGTTTTATTTCCACCCATGGTTGGATTGATAGTAATCTTCTTTACTAAAGGTTTGGTTATAGGGGAGGCTAGGAAATATTGCCTCAAAACTCTCTAAGGCTTCTCTCAGTTGGGGGAATTGGTGAAAATAGTTGGTGTTAAGAAGAACATATATCACAATGGATGGTAGGTGGAGATTGAGATTTCGCTAAGGAAAGATCAATTTTTAGAAGAAGGGTAATTACCTATTCTAACTTTATGCCCACCTTCTTCTCAAACTCAGTACATTTCACCTCATGGAATCCTTGAATGGGTATACTAGACCTTGAAAACGATTGATGTGTACTCTGTGCTAGATTATTAATTAGGGTTCTTGTAGAAATTGGGGTCTTATCAATTAGTTAACAACATATAGTATCATCAATCATGTTACGATCAAAATAAATTTAAATTTCATAAAAATATTATATTAAAAGTTGATCAATTATTTGGTCATTGGTGAAAATTAAACAAATACTTTTAAATATTTCAAAGTATTCATGAATTATTTTCCCTTGATAATGTCTTATCCCACATATTTCATCCCTTATTTTTTAGGTTTAGAGGATGGGAAGTTTTTTCATGAAAAATGTGTTTTATATCTACTCGACCTCTAATTAGTGAATTAACATAATTCAACCAATCATTCATAGTGTCTTCTAATTATAATGGGAATTACCTAAGATTTAGATTCACTTCATCCACATTATCATGTTTTAATGTTAAACAAATAGTGTGAAATTATTTTATGTTCTTATGTCGATCTTCTCCATCAAGTCCATGAAATCATAGAAATGATTGAATTATATGGGATTTTAGTTCAAAGTTGAGTGATTCTCCTAGAATTTGAATATAATTTGGTTGGATATCAACATCTGGTGAGGTTTATTCATTTAGTGTTCAGATACTTTCAACCATGTTAATGAAGTTTATTTCAGTTTTTATATTGGTTCTATAAGAAGAAGAATGAGGATCAAGAAGATTTTCAAGATGTTATGTGTCCTTCAAAGCGTTGTCTTGTGTGTCTTGGTGTCACTATCGTAAGATCCTCTTCAGTTCATGTTCAAAAGGCAAAAAATATCCTAGACTAGAATGTGTCATGGATAGAACCTACACAAGAAAAATATTATTTAAATAAATTAGAAAATTAGGGAATGAACAAAAGAAATAATTATAAATTTGATAATATTTTTGTAAAAAATGCATACTAGAAAACAAAAACATGATCCCCATAAATGGAACCAGAATTTGAGTTCATTGTCACAAAACATCAATTGTATTTTGATGTTAAGATGATTTTATAGTCCAATAAATAACCTAGGTCCTCTCTCAAGGAGTGTTAATAGGTTTAGAGTGTGTATTTATAATAATAAGTACTAAAATAGGGGTGGTTTAGGAAACAATTTTAAAAACACAATGACTTAATTTAAAGAGTATAATAGTTGAAAAAGAAATGTATTTTGAAAATATTTCATAATTAGGTTATCATTAATAATTCACTGCACCACTTCAAAATTTCCTTGTTCTTAATTGATTATTAGGTTTTAGTTTAATCCTTTGGTTGAAGGTTATCCAAGATCTTGGGTACCCGGAAGCCTCTTAAAATAATGACAATAACTCTAAACCTTGACATAAAAATCATTTCTTAAAGTTCTATCCTCTTATAATGATTTAAATTTAGTATATGAACACTTAAATTTCCTTTTTTTGGGAAATAATAGGATTCTTATGTAGTCTAATCAGAAATACATATGTCACATATGTAAAAATTCACACAAAATAGTTATGAAATAAAAATTCTTTCAATTATATGCATAAAAAAGGATAATATTATTGTAAAATAATAATTAAAACCCAAAATATACACAAAATAATAGATAATTATGTGTCGTAACTCCCTCTTCTTGTGTATAGCTTTCTCGCGATTATCACACACCATATAGCTCAACACTTGGAGGAGTAGGAAGCTCAGGTGGATCTCCTTATTGCTTTTAGGTATCCCTATTAGGATAGGGAGTTCTAGAACCTCCAAGGTGATGAGAGGACTCCTATAGATCTTTTTTTTGGAAACATTTCAATCCCTTGATCGAACATGCAAATTAGGTTCCCATGTTTCCCTTTTATAGCCAAAAAATGGGAAGTGGTTTTGAGCACCTTGTTTTGGTTATACAAATTGGATCTTAGTTTTGGAATAGTAAAAGGAAATATCATGACTTGGAAAAAAGATGGGAGTTATTGGCCAATATCTTTATTATCTCCATGTAATATTTTTATCCATTAGGCCTCTTTATTTAGAGATAGTTTCAAAATACCAAAAATTAATTTTGAATTTAGGTAGATTATGCCCCCTGGAAATATGGGTTCGGATGGGCCCCTTAATGAATAAATGTGGCTCAGGTTTCATGATATTTATTATATACCACATATTTTTGGATCTTTCCACAAAATTTCATCTGATTTGGAGTCACAAAGTATGAAAAATGTTCAAAAAAGTGGACAGGTTTTCTTGGGCTTCCATGCATCTTTGCCCATTTTTCTTTTGGATCATATTCGTCCCTCAAAATCACCTTCTACAACTATAAAATACCCAAAAAAATTATAATATCTCTTTTTAAAAGTAATAAATATTAAATTACTGAATCAAATATGATGTGAAATTTGTTATTAAATTTGAAAATTGAAATTCCAAAAAAGTTTAAAACAGTGGTGTAAGAGTGAAACTAAGCATTTAATCATGGTGTGATCAACACCCTCCTATTTTTAGTAGATATTTTGATCCATTTGTGGATGAATGGTGGATTAGATACATCGGAAATTTATTTTATGTTAGGGGGTGTTCATAAAGTTAATATTTATGTCTTTCCCTTTACCATTTTAAAGGTGAACCTAGCCAATTGTGTTCAATGGCCTAGAATATTAGGAATAGTGATGAGATTGATTCCTTTGAATGGGATGTATTTAAGAATATATTTCTTGAAATATAATTTCCTAATATATTTACTCTAATATGTAAAATAAATAAATTTAATTGAATCAATATGAGGAAGATTTACTGGTCTGGTATATAAAAAACATTACTAATTGGTCAAGGTATGCTACAAATATTTTTGGTACATTCATAGAAAAATCAATTGTTTTTAATCAAGATTATAACCATGATACTGAAAGGACTTGGACACCCATGAATAAAAAAATTTATAATAAACATGTTCAGTGGGATGAGAGGGTAGAAATAGTGTTTCTGATTATCACTTGTACTTTGAAATCAAGTAGAAGAAGAGGTCTAGATGGAAAGTAATGGATAAAAACAATCAATGAAATATAAAGGTAAGAAAATTTAGCTTCCATTTTTTGAAAAGTGTTGTAAAAATAACACTCATAAATGAATTAAAATTTATGGAAATTATTTCATATCTGTTAATTTTTAACATATAGACCAATATTTCAATAGAAATTATCTCAGGGATTGAATGTTTAATTCTAATAAGAAAACATTAAAATGTTTTAAATTTAGTGGGAAGGTTAATTAAGAAAATAACATCTAATGAAATCTTTTAATGATAGGATGCAGCCATATTATATGTATAAATGTGAAATAAAATCCATTCTGACTACTTCGATAGATGTTGGTCCATCCAATAAAGTGATATAATGTACTTTGTTTGTTTACTCAAGTTTTTCTAATTTATTGTTAAATACAAGGTCTACACATTGAATTGTTTCTATTAAATTTTTTGAAAAATTATAGTTTTCACCCCAAGAAATGAAACATGATATTGTGGTCAAAATAAAATGGGGAAATATTACGTAAAAATTACATTATAAGAGTAATCCTGTTGTTTTCTATGGAAATGCATTACCTACAAACTATGTTGTTTTACCATTCGTATAGTTTGATGTTATTTTGGGTATGAAATGGATTTATTTTTATAATTTTATGATTGATTGTAGAGATAAGGGAGTGGGTTTTTATAAATAGTTTTAGTTTGTATACAACAATGAACCCATACAATTGATAACATATGAATAAGCTGAGAGACTATTAAAAGATGGAAATGATAGTTATCTTGCACGTATTATTGAAAACAACGACATTGTTCGGATTAATGATGTTATAGTGATAAATGAATACCTGGATAACTTTTTTAATGATTTTAATAGAGTTATAACTTATCATGAAGTTTAATTTACTGTTGACTTAGTTCCTGGTATTAATTAAATTTCAAAACCCCTTTATCGAATTTCTCAATTGGAACATCAAGAATTCAAATGGTATTTTCAAGAGTTTCTTGATAAAGGTTTAGTTTGACCTCTCACTTCACCATGGGGTGATACTATTTTGATTGTCAAAAATAATGATCGTTCCATGAGGTTTACCTTTGATTATAGAGGTTTGAGAGACATTACTTTTAAGAATTGGTTTTATTTTCCTCATTTCGATGACTTGTTTGATCAGCTCCAGGGAGCTCAGTATTTTTCCAATATTGACTTATAGTATGGATACCATCAGTTAATTGTGAAGGATCTTGAAATTCCAAAAATATAATTCCTTTCTAGATATAAAAATTAGGATTTGTTTTATTACCTTTGTTTGAAAACATCCCTTATTGTATTTATGGATATTATGAATAGAATATTTTTTGAATAGTTAGATATGTTTGATTTCATTTTTATTGACGGTATTTTAGTGTTTTAAAAAACATGTGAGGATCATGAAAAAATGTAATCATTGTACTGAAATCTCTCCAAGAAAAATTTTATATAGAAAATTTAGAAAAAGTCATATTTTGTTGCAACAAATTTTTTTTCATGGGAAAATTGTAAATAAGTCTTGTATAACAGTTGATCCAAACTAAACAAAACCGGTTGATGAATGTCCAAGACCTACAGATTTTTCTATGATTTATTGTTTTCTCGTTTCAGTAGGCTATTATATAATGTTTTTATAAACATTTCACATCCGTATAGCCTGCTAACAAAGTTAACATGAAATAGGGTAAGAATTATTTTGATAGAAGACTGTGATTTATATTTTTTAGAACTGAAAATAAAAATGGTGAATGCTCTTGTTTTGGACATTCCTTTTATAAATAGAGATTTTTTTTCTACAGTGATTATTCATTGAAGGGACCTAGTTTTATTCTAATTTAAAATGCTCAGGTAATTTCTAATTCTTTAAGAAAACTCAAACTACATGATATAAACTATCCCATGCATGATATACAATTAGAATCTATGAGTTTTGATTTAAAATTTTAGAGAGATCATTTATATGAATCCAAATGTGATATATATACTTACAATAAAATTTTGAACTATATATTTACTCAGAAGGAATATAACTAATGTTTATAAGGTGGATGTCCCTGATAAAAAATTATGATTGCTTGATAAATTAATATCCCAAAAATTTGAAAAAAGTGGAAGATGCCTTGAGTCAAATACATCACGATACATTAACCCTGTTATGTTTGGAGCATGAACTGTTAGTCTGTGATTTTTTGAATTTTGTCTTGGAAGATGTCTGTGTAAGAAATTATTCTATTTTATTTCAGGTTTCACTATTGTCGTCTCTATCACATATAAATAATAAAGCATGTAAAGAAGAGCATGAGTTGTAGAAAATGGTAGAATTGGTCAAAATTATTATGTTGCAAGAATGTAACATTAATAAATATTTTGTTTTTAGTTTTTTGAAGAGATTATGTGTTTCTTATGATTCCAAGAGGAATAATGAATTGTTAATTAAATCTCATTGATCTTTGTTTTTAGTTTATCCTGGAAGCACTAAGATTTGAAAAGACCATTGGGAGTATTTTTGGTGGGATGGAATGAAAAAAGATATTATTGATTTTTCAATGAAAATTTTGAATTTCTAATAGGTTAAAGTACAGTTCCAACTACTAAAGGGGTTGACTCCACCATTTCCAGTGATAGGGTGAAAACGGAAAGATATATCAATGGACATCCTGATGGGACTACTAAAGTCATATCAATTTAAAAATAAGATTTGGGTTATTCTTTATCGAATTACTAAATCTACACATTTCCTTCCAATTAAAGACACTCTTATCTAGATCACATTTCATGACTATCCCTCAAAGAGATTGTTGCGTTACATGAAGCACCTCCCTCTATTTTATCTTAATGTGATCTTTGGTTCACTTATAACTTTTTTAAAGGCCTTTAGAATTCATTGGGAACTAAATTAGATTTCAACACAAACTTTTATCCTCAATATGATTGATTTCTAGAGAGAACTATTTATACATTTGAGGATATTATTTGAGCATGTTCAATATATTACCAAAGATGTTAGGATCATCATCTTTCATTAGTTTAGTTTTAATATAATAATTGTTTTTATTAATGTATATTGATGGAACCTTTTGAGGTATTATATGGAAATCATTTTTGAACTTCATTATTTTTTGGTATGAAGTTGGGGAAATGAAGTTGATGGGATCATAATTAGTAGAGGATATATCTTAGAAAGTGATGATCATGCAGTAAACTCATCAGTGTAACTCCAATAATGAAGAAAAATAATTCATATAACATAAGGAAAGACTTTACTTTCAATGAATATGATCATGTTTTCCTTAAAATGTCTCCCTGAAAAATGTTTCATGTGTTTTAGTAAGAAATTAAAGATAAACACATAGTTTATTTGACAATTTGAAATCTTAGAGAATATAGGACAAGTTTCATACGGATTCTCCTTACCTCTTACATTATCTTAGGTACATAATTTTTTTATGATTCAATAATAAGATAGTTTGTGCTAGATTTATCTCATATTTTGTGCCCAGAAGTAGTTTATATAGAATAGAATTTTTCTAATTAGGAAAATCATGTTCATATTGTTGATCATAGAGAGAAACTATTGTAAAATATGGTAATTCACCTAGTTATGGTTTTTTGAAAAAACCGCATAGTTGAATAAGGAACTAGGGAATATGAAAATTCATTGAGGGATAGGTGTCCTCACTTATTTAATAAGTGATAGGATGTAATTTCTAGAAGGGGTTGGGGAATGTAACAAACTATGTACTTATAAAATAATTTTGACATTCAGTAATTAAATATCTAAATAAATTTATAATTAAATAAGTGATATTTATAGAAATTAAGGAATAAATACTAATAGAAAGTGTCATCACCTAATAATTTATAAACAATCATATATCATATGAGTAAAAATATGATATATTCATACCATGGATTATTTAAATAAATTTTTTAAAAATGATAAATTAAGTGTTGATATTATTTTGACACATAAATTTTTTATTTTCATTTTTTAATTAATTTGATTATATAAAGGGATATATATTTCCATAAAATTTATTCATAAATTTTAGTTTTGTTGTATTATGTTTTGAAGATAATTTTATGTGACCTGAAGTAATTTTTCATAGTTTCATAAAATAAGTTATAATTTTAAAAATGATATTTTCCAAATAAATGATGATTTTATTTAAAAATTAAATTACACATACATAGAAAATTATTTTCAAAAAATTGATATAATTTTTTAATTCTACATGTTGAAAATTTGTTTGGGCGAGTTTTTGGGATTATTCTATAATACATTAATTTTTGTGAATAGAAAATTACAGTAATTTTTTTTATTTAAAAAATTCATGAATTATTGATTCATAGATGAAGTATAGCTCATTAATGACTGTAATCACAAAATATCTTTCATTATTTTAAAATATTCCTTGATTCTTCTCAAAATATTCTTGGTTATATTCTAGAATAATAAACTAGTTAATAAAATATTTAAAAAACCACCCCTCTCCTCAAGTACAAATTTCACCCCTCACCACAACTTATCCTCACAACTCAAAGACATTAAGATTGTTTAATTGTAACACCCCGACCCCTCTAGAATAGAACCGGTGCATTACTTGTGGTATTGGTATGCATGGAAGAAATGAAAATCCCGAAAGAATAGTCAGTTTAGTATTCTTGAAGAAACTGATACATATATGTTACTCAAATTACATTGTAAATGTTTACAAAATACAATACATAACCAACACTAAAAACTACATCCACAAGAAATCAATAAATGATCTACTCTTTTTCACCTGTTGAAATTAAACAAAGAAATGGGTGAGCTCAAATTTTCTATAAGGGATACAAATATCAGAAGCATTAATACAATAATAAGTTAATCATAATCAATATGGCATGGTGAATAGATGAAAAAATCACACCATTAATAAACTGAGAATGAAACTGCATATATAGATTTTTTCATAGTGAAAACCTCATTGATATTAATAAATGATAATGAATAAAGAAATTTATTATTATTTGGACATCATGTATATGGCACATGAAACCATAACACCGTTAAAACGGCTTAGTTCTATGGGTAGAAACCTGTCTGATTTTTGGAAACAAACTTGAGGGGATTGTCACCAACTGATTTCTCTCATGAGACATACCGATGCCTTGAGGGGCTATAGCAGGCCCCACCATCCAATGAATGTCCAAATAATTCTTTATAAATTGATTTAATGAAAGGGCAATGTGCCTTTTTAATAACCATATAGAGTAGAGTTTAATGAGTCACCAATATTTCCATAATTAAAAAAAATTCCAAGTAAACACTGTATGTAAAATGGTATATGGTTTAGACAAAAACCATATCCATGATATGAGATTATGGATAGGTAATATAAATATAATTTCAAATGAAAAGTGATCTCAAATGGGCAGTAGGTACACCACATAAGGAATATTAGGTGCACAATACAAAGTTAGTCACAACGAAAAGGTAGTTGAGACAAAGTCCCTTACCACAATGTAATCTGTCGAATCATATGACCAGAACATAATGAACATCAAATGAATAATTTAATTACATGAATATTAATAGAATAATGTCATTATATATCAAATGGCAGTACAAATAGACCACATGCAAGAAATAAGTGGCGAACAATGAAAATATCACAGAAATGAAAGTGAGATGAGAAACCCCTTATAAACATTTCAGCATGGAAATGAGTGTTATTGAGAGGGATTAATGAGAGGTAAAGGGGTATTACATTATTTATATGTCAAAAGGATAGTATGGGGGTAAAAAAACAAACCCCATAATTATGAATTAAAAACAAAAGGGCACAACATAGGGGAGATTGTTGAACAAAAGTGAGTGAGAGGATCCCTTACTTTATGCTTGAATGTGTTCTTGACTTGTTATTAAAGACCTGAATAAACAAAATAGGATTATTAATTAATAAGTCCAGAAAATATAATCTATTTAAATGATTTATTAAAAACATTTTTAGTTCATTCAAGGCCTTTTTGATTTATTATAATGTTCAATTTCATTGTTCAGGCTCCTTTGATTACTTGTTTTTAAATGTTCGGTTCACTTATATTCAAGTTAGGATAAATATAAAAGATGGAAGTGGTTGTCCAGAAATGATGTTATATGATAATAGTGAACTTATAGGATATTACATGGCTTTAAATTTAATTTTGTTATATAGAGTAAGGTCGAATTATTACATATATATAACCTTTGTGACAATCGTTCTGATTAAACGGTGAGTTTGATTACAATGAACATGTTTTTCTCTATAACTTAATACCATTTGCACAAAATGGTTACAGAACTAAAAAATGAATATATTAAATATATAATAATCTGGTTCAACCATAACACAAATGGTTTCATGACCATAATTAAATATTATAATAGAAATTGATAAATTGTTATCCTTGAATGTGCCAAATTAGCATATCTCAAACGGTGCTTTCATTTTTTCCAAATAAAGGGTGGGGAAAGGAGAGAAGATAATGAAATATCACATTAGCATAAAAACAATATAGTACATGTATGTTAGTAGAATTATCATACTATTTGGGTGAAGGTATTTTAGGAAAGAAACAAAAAGAAAAGAACTTATAAGAAATGAAGGAATTGGAAAGAGGAGTTTACCTCTTGAGACTTCCTCCTTTGAGAACCTCTTAAGGGGAGAGGTTTTGGTATTTTGAAAAGTCTAGGAGGTTTTGGACATGGGGTATGATATTGGGGAGAGATTTGGGTAGAATATTGGAAAGGAACAAGGCTTGAGAGGAGTGAAGAGAAGAGGGAGTGAAGAGGGGTTTTATAGTAGAGGAGAGAAAAGTTTTCTTAATATAAAATTCATTAGTTTATTATTTCTCTATAAGACAAGGAATAGTGATAATTCCTTGACCAATAATAGTAATTGTTTCATGTGAATCTGAATCAATGGGGCTTGCATCCGTATATCATCATCAATGACTCAATTAATCCGTTATTTAGCATTTATTGTGAATTGTAGGATTTTACTATTCATCAAATATTCATGTCTTTCAGAAAAATCTCAAAAATTCACCCTAACCATTTTTTGATGTGTAGAAACAAAAAATGAATTAATTTTTTTAAAAATAATTTCCTAAATATGATTAATTAAATATTTAATTAAAATCATTATTTAATCGAAAAATATAAACACTTAAAATATTCATCTTCATTTTAAGGGGCCTGAGTTCACTTATACACTCAAGGGAATTGATACCTGTAATAAAATTCATATTACTATTCATAAGGGTAAGTTATTATTCATAAGGGTAGGTTACTATTCATAATGGTAGGTTAATTTTCACCAAAAATTAATTTAATTCATTCAGACTCTAAATATCATCTTGAACACAACTATGAATGTCAGATTTTAAAAATTCAAATCACAGAGTTGGAAAATTAAGGTTTAATGGCTAGTTTATGGATATATCCTATAAGTAACCATGTTTTCCCATATAGTATTAGTGATTCAGGAAATATAGGCTATAACTATAATGTATTTAAGAGAAACATACCATGATGTGTTTGGGGTGCTACATTATTCCCTCCTTCAGAAATTTCATCCTTGAAATTTTATGTTTAAATTCCACCAAAAAGATGTGGATGGTTGTTTTTAGGAAATCCTTTAGTTATCATGTTGCTCCCTCCGTATTCTAGTTCCTCCAAAGAAACTTTACTAGACGAGTTGTCTGATTTCTCAATACATTCTCCCTTGTGTCAAGAATCCCAATAGTAATTTCACAGTAAGACAAATCAGGTTCTAGATCAATTTCTTCATAGGTGAGTACATGCGTTGGGTCTGGAAAGTATTTATTCAAAAATGAAACATGGAACACATCATGGACATTGGTGAGATTTGGCAACATTGCTAAATGGTAAGCCACTACCTGGATTGTTTCCATAATTTCAAATGGTCTGATATACCTAGGGATCTGTTTCCCCTTCTTCCTAAACCATAAAACACCCTTCCATGGAGATACATTTAGAACGACATGATCTCCCACATTCAATTCAAAATTCTTTCTCTGATTATCAGCATAACTCTTCTTCCTACATTGGTCTTCTTGAATATGGTTTTGTATTTTATTCACCTTTGTCTATGTCTCTTCAAAAAATTTTGGGCCTATAAGTTTCATCTCACCAAATTCATCCCAATAAGTTGGAGTTTGACGTCTCTTTCTATATAATGCTTCATATGAAGCCATTTGAATACTATAATGGAAACTATTGTTGTAGGAAAATTCCAGCAAAAGCAATTATTGATCCCAAATACCTTGGAAGTCAAGAGATCATGATCTCAACATGTCTTCTAAAGTTTGAATAGTCTTTTCAGACTGTCCATCAGTTTGGGGGTGATAAGCAGTACTCATATGAAGCTCTGTATTCAAAGACATCTAGAGAATTTTCCATAATTTTGATGTAAACTGAGGTTCTTGATTGGACATAATGTAACGCCCTGACCCCAATTACCTAGAGTCGGTTCATTATTACATAACATTTGCATGATCACAAGAATGATCAAATCTCGAAATACCGATTAGTTTAGTAGCCTTGGAAACACTAGATACGTTCATAAAGTTTACATTACATCATAAAAATGAAAACTACAACAACATAGTCTCCATAGTCCACACTCTTATCCCCTCATACTATCCCTTCAGTTCATTCATAAATTACTTCTTCATATCCTGGGAAAAATAAAACATAGAAAAGGGGTGAGCTCAAATTCCCAGAAAAGATAAGACTATAGCGGAAAATTTCATGAATAAGAATAAACATTTAAGGAAATGTATAACTAAAACCAAATCCTTTTAAACATGAACTTAAAAATAGTATGGAAAAAATAGAATGAAATAATTCCATTTAATTATTCACATGGATATTCTACTAATCGAATAATCACATGCAATATCAATAACCACTTTCATAATGATGGAATGCATAATTCCATACTATCATAACCACATAGCCAAGGCCTTGTGCCAAGACTTCAAATAAGATTTTGTCAAGGCCTTGTTCCAAGACACTAGTTTGTCTCATGAGACCTATCGTTGCATCGAGGAGCTATAGAGGGCTCCACCCATCACATATTAAGTCCAATGCATTCCCATATCAAAAGGTTTAAACAAAACATAAACATTCCTATTAAAACTAGCATACGAAATGTAAATACTTCATCCATAAACCATGAATGGTATAAAAATAACACATACACAATCAAACATATCACAAAACATTCAATACAATATAGAAGTTTTGTATCATAATAAATCAACTTCAAATAAGCGTAAAATCCATCAAAGGATGTTGATATAGATGAAATCAAAACTCTTTTTATAGAAATATCTCTTTATATTTTGAAATCATTTAAGAGTCATATATTTATAAAATAAAACATTTTCTTTCAATTTATTCTGATATTCTTGTAAAGGAAGCTTCGAAGATTTTATAATGGTGTAAAATAGTCGCACCCACCGTATAAGTTAAAACAACATTCTTACCTTAATTATGTCGAAAAGGTTAAAAAGGACCTTGTTTGGAAAAAGATGGAAAGATTCATTTATAAACCACTTATAAAAGTAAACAAGGGTATAAATGACTTCAACCCATATTCTAATAAATACTAAAAATGTTTTGAAATACATTTTTAAGAAACATGGATGTGGATGATAAAGAAGTCCCAGTAGATAATTACATATAAACAACCTCGGATAATGAAGAGATTGTGAAATAAACCCTGCACTTGTACTTTTCCTTGGTTGGGGTAGGTTAACCTCCTGTATAATGGTGAAATAATTGTTATTAAATTATACAATTATCAAATATATTAATATGATATCATATATGATCTTTGAACATTGCATTGTTAATAATATTTTAGAATTATCGTCGTTTCGGGTGTTAACTTACTCATTTTATTTTATATGTTTTGTTATATAATATATCTTTGTTATGGATAGGTTGTATCTTATTCATATCCAGAATGATATTAAGTCCTTAAATATTATTATTAATCTTCAAATGAGAATTAGACTTGAATGGATACGATGGAGAATGAATCTCATCGCATTCGTGGAGACGGTAGTCCGTACGTACGCACGAGCGACAATATCATTCTTTTGATATTAAAATAATAATTAATTGGATGGTATATCATATATAAAGAATCATTATCAAGTTATATTTATTATTTACATTAATTACACATCATTATTATAACCATCCAAATAATAATGTTTTGAATAACAATTACACCACGACGTGGAGACGGTAAGCCGTACGTACCCATGTATGGTGACATGTCATTCAAAGGATGGATAGAATAATGAAATATGGTTGTACCATGTTTATAATAACATCAATGTATATATAATAAACTGGAGTTATTATTTTATAATGGTAATAACAAAGATAGAAGAAGTTGAAGAAGAATGGAACTTGAAAAGGGGTGGTGAAATCATTACCTCTTCTTCGGGTTCTTCCTTTTGATTTGATCAAAAGGGCTCCGTAGGTTGGATTTCTGACTAAAGGAAGGAGTCTAGGATGAAGTTAGGGAAGTTGAGAGAGTATTTGGGCAGATTTTGGCCGAGACAAAGGGCTTTGAAGGTGTGAATTAATGATAAGGGGGAGTGCCCTTTTATAAGAGGGGTAAGGGGAACCTTTGGAAAAGCTAGCAATATTATTTTATAATAAATTCATATTCGGTTTCTAATGGCTCCAAAGTGGATTAATTAAATTTTAAGGTGGGGATGGGTTGAAAACCACTCAACCAATAGAATTTCGACAGGTTTGAGTCATTATATTAACCATATCTTTTAGTTTTAACTATTAGTTAATTAGTTTAACACTTACCATGTCACTTTGTATTTTTATATTATACAGTTACTAAACATACTATATACCTCCAAGAGACCACCAAGTGGTCTATTAATGATACACCTATCATGATATAAGTCTCTTGGATGAACCATATATTTTTAGGAATTCAATATTAATTATAATATTTTTTTTTTTAAATTCTTTTATGTCAATTTTGAAACTATTTGGAAAATTGATTTTTGTGAAAATCATAATAGAATTATTACTTCTAAAAAAGTTAATTAAATCATTCCTAACATGTCATATTAACCTAAAAAATTTGTGTAATTGATAAAAAGTCTCAAATTATATTTATTTGGGTATTTATGATATCAATTATTTTAATTTTTCACTATTATGATAATTACTACATCATCATTGTGTCATAAATAAATTAAATTATTTATTTTATAAAAATTATAAATAAAATATCATTATGTAGGAAATATTTTTAGCTTTAAAATGAATATTTACAATCAAATTTACCTTATTAATAACCTTATATTAAAAATGTTTTAGTAAATAATCTTTGATTTTAACTCTTTTAACTCTTCTTTGAATTAAATAATAATAAATGTCCTAATCTAATCCCAGTGGACCTAAATGATAATATTTTATTCCTAAGGTTGTTTTTGGTCGAGATACACTTGTAAAATAGAATTAGGATATGTGTTAGGATAATATTAATATCATTTTTACCCTTAATTGCCCTATTTACTTTTAACCGTGGTAAATAAAAGTAAAAAGTTACTATTCACCAAAAAATATTTTCTTCTCATTGAACCACATTTTACTCCTTGATATTAACCATGTCTCTCGGATTTTCGAAATTCCACTCACAGAAGCGGTAAAATTAATTTTTATGAAAAATTCAACTTTTTTTAACTTCCACTTAGTGGTTTCACTATTCATCAAAAAATGAAGTTTTTCAGAAAAATACCAAAAAATCACCCTAGGCTAATTTCAATATTACAAATCCAAAAATGAAGTACATTTTGAAAAATAAAATTTATAAATTTAAAAAATTGGGTATTACTATTCATAACGGCTAGTTTATTGGTTGTGGTGTTTTAGAACTCGATGTTGCGTATGCTATTGAATTATTCAAAGAGAAGCGTACCGTAGAAGCTTGAGGTGTTACATTCTCCCCTCCTTCAAATAATTTCGTCCTCGAAATTTCTAGAATACCGCCGCATAAAAAGACTCAGGTGGTTCTTCATCATAAGTTCCTCGGGTTCCCACGTTGCCTCTTCCATCTTATGGTTTCTGCACAAGACCTTTACGAGACGAGTCGTCCGGTTTCTCAGTACTTGTTCTCTCGTATCAATAATCTTGATGGACTCTTTGCAATAAGATAGATTGGGTTCCAGTTCTAATTATTTTTAGGTGAGTACATGCGTTGGGTCAGGCATGTATTTCCTCAATAGTGATACGTGGAACACATCGTGATATTTGGAGAGATTTGGCGGCATTGCCAAATGGTAAGCTACAGCCCCAATTCATTCTAGAATTTCGAAAGGTTAGATGTACCTGGGACTCAATTTACCTTTCTTACCAAAACGTAAGACTCTCTTCCATGGAGATACCTTCAGGAAAACATGATCACTGACTTGAAATTCCAAATCCTTCCTTCAATTATCAGCATAGCGCTTTTGCCTACTTTGAATGCTTTGATATGGTTTTGGATTACCTTCAAATTTTCCATTGTTTCCTCCACCAGTTCTGGGCCTACAAGTTTACTTTCACCAACTTCATCCCATCAGGTTGGTGTGCGACATCTCTTTCCGTATAACACTTCATATGGTTCCGTCTGAATACTCGAATGGAAGCTATTGTTACAGGAAAATTCTACCATAGGTAAATATTGATCCCACATACCTTGAACATCAAGTGAGCAGGATCTCAACATTTCTTATAGGGTTTGAATAGTTCATTCTGATTGTCCATCTATTTGAGGGTGGTAGGTAGTTCTCAAATGAAGTTCAGTATCCAAGGATTTCTAAAGAATTTTCCAGAATCTTGAAGTGAAATGGGGATCACGATCAGAAACAATCGATAGGGGTACTCCATGAAGTCTCACAACTTCATTAATGTATAGTCTTGTTAGCCGTTCAAGTAGTAAATCTTCCCTTATAGCAAGAAAATGTGATGACTTGGTAAGACGATCAACAATGACCCATATTGCGTTGTTCCTTTTAGGAGTCTTTGGTAGCCCCATGAAAAATTCCATCATAATATTGTCACATTTCTAGTCCGGTATGGGAAGAGGTTGCATGACTCCTCCAGGTTGTTGCCTTCTAGTTTTTACTTGTTGAAAAACCATACATCTTGACAAAAATCAGAAATCTCCCTCTTCATGTTGTCCCACCAAAAATGTTCCATCAAATCTCTATATATTTTGGTGCTCCCAGGGTGTATAAAGAAATTGGAACTATGAGCATCATCCAGCAATTCCCTTTTTAGATCAGGTATATCGGGTACACAAAGTCTCTTCCAGAATTTCAAAATTCCTTCTTCATACACAAAGTCTCTTAATTTCCCAACATTCACAGCATTAATCATCTTTTGAAATTAGTCATCATTGTTCTTAGAACTCTTAATCATTTCTAGTAAAGATGGTTCGGCAACCATTTGAAAAAGCATTGATGTCTCACATTCCCTGGTTATTCCCATGTCCATCTTCACTAGATCCATGAAAATTGGATCCCTTTCAATTCTCATACTTTTCAAAACTACATGATCATTTCTGCTCAAAGCATCTTCCACCTTGTTTGCCTTCCCTAGGTGGTAGTGTATCGTACAATCATAATCCTTGAGTAAATCAAGCCATCTCCTTTGCCTCATGTTGAGTTCTTTTTGTGAGAAAATATACTTCAAACTCTTGTGATCAGTATAAATCTCACATTTTTCACCATAGAGGTAATGCCTCTATATCTTCAAATCAAAGATCACAGCTGCTAACTCGAGATCATGAGTATGATAATTTTTTTCATGAATTTTCATCCATAGTGATGTATAGGAAATAACCCTATCATTCTGCATAAGGACATAACCAAGTCTTTTCCTCACTGCATCACTATAAATAACGGACCCATAATTCCCCGATGGTAGAGTCAATATAGGACAATTGACTAATCTTTTCTTCAGTTCTTTGAAAAATTCTTCACACTATTTTGTCCAAAGAAATTTAACCCCTTTACATGTGAGCTTCGTTAATGGGTTAGCCAATTGGGAAAAATTCTGGACGAAACGTCGATAATAACATGTCAAACCAATAAAAATGTGTACCTCAGTTATACTCGTAGGTACTGGCCAATCATGGATTGTCGTGGTCTTAGAAAGATCAATAGAGATTCCATCTTTAGAGACAATATGGCGAAGAAAATAAATCTCCTCAAGCCAGAATTCACAGTAGCTAAACTTCTCATATAAGTCATGTCTTCTCAGAGTCTTCAGGATAATGCGCAAGTGATTTTCATGATCTTCATATCTTTTTAAGTATACCAAGATATCATCAATAAATACCACCAAAAATTCATCAAGATATTCCTTGAAAACTATATTCATCAGATCCATGAATACAGAGGGTGCATTAGTCAATCCAAAAGGCATTACTGTAAACTCGTAATGCCCGTACCTGGTTCAAATTTTGTCTTCGGAATGTCTTCCTTCTTCACACACAACTGATGGTATCCAGATCAAAGGTCAATATTTGAAAAGTATTGAGCTCTATGCAGTTGGTCAAATAAATCATCAATGTGAGGTAGGGGATACTTGTTCATTATTGTTATAGCATTGATCTCCCTGTAGTCGATACATAACCTCATAGATCCATATTTCTTTTTAACAAAAAGAATAGGTTCTCCCTATGGAGAAACTCTAGGGAGAATAAATCCCTTATTACTCAATTCCTTTAGTTTTTTCTTTAGATCAACTAATTCTATAGTGTCCATTCTATTAGGGTTCTTCGATATACGCCTCGATCCAGGAATTATATCAATGGAAAATTCAACTTCCCGTTCTAAAGTATGTCCAGGTAAATCTTCTAGAAACACATCTACATATTCTTTAACAACATGTACATCCTCTATTTTAACATTCCTTTCCTCAACCACATTCATTTCATTCTCTTCCTCCCCAATAATTGAATTTAGTTGAGCTACTGGGGGTCGATCTAGATAAGAATTAGGTGGTGACGATTCTTCTCTATAGATAAATTGTTCCTTATCATCATCATCAAAAATCGTAACCTCCTTCTTCTTACAATAAATCTTCGCATCATGGTCTGAAAGCCAATCCATACCACGGATTATATCAAACTCAATCATAGGTATGAAAATGAGATCATCGGATAAAGAACATTTATGTGCTCTAATGGGGACTGATTCACAAAACTTTGTTGCAATGATACTTCCCTTAGGAGTTTTAACTAACAACTCCCTTGATAAATCAAATTGGAAATATCTAATTTTCTTATCAAACTGGGAAGATATGAAATAATGTGATGATCCAGAATCAAATAATGCATTTTCTAAACTTGAGGAAACCATTAAATTACCCGCCACCACATCTTTCGGAGCATCTACCTCAGCCGTAGTGATAGCATAATCTTGGCCTTGATCCCTTGGCCTTTTATGAGGTAAGTTCCCCGGATGCTTAGTACATTCATTTGCATAATGTCCCATCTCCCTGCAATTGTATCATTGTACATCGGTAGCTTCCTTCTTCCCCTTACAATCACGAGCTTGTTGGCCTTTTTCACCACACTTGTAACAGACTCTCGTTCCTTTTAAGCAAGTACCAGGGTGTTTCTTCCCACATTTACCACAGGATGATATTCAAATTTTCCCTTATTCCACTTATTTCCATTCCTAGATTGATCAGCAGATCTCTTCTTCCCTTGCTATGCATAAAAGTCATATGACTTAGAGAGTTCGTTCTCTGTCTTGATAGAACATGAGACAATGTCTTCGTACGACGAGAAGGATTGTGAGACTAATGCTCGACGGAGAAATGGTTTTAACCCATCAAATAAATAATCAATCTTACTTATTGGGTTACGTATATAATCTACAACATACCTTGCTACCCTTGTAAAGTTAGCGTTATACTTTGTGACATTATCATCCTCCTTTTTTCTCAGACTTAGAAATTTCCTTTCCATATATCCTTGATGGTCACGAGAAAAGTATTTTTTCTAAAAATAGATATTTGAACTCCCTCCATTCCATATTTGATACTTCATCATCTTCCTTCATGTTTTGAATCAATGACCACCATTGATCAGCATCTCCAGTGAGGGGGTAAACTGCCATGATAAATTTTTCCCTTTCACTTCTCCCCAAAGCCTGAAATATTTTCTCTAGGGAATTTATCCATTGCTCAGTTACTAAGGTATTTGTACTCCCATTGAACGTTGGTGGTTTTTTCCTCATGAAGCAATCTAACATTGATCCTCCACACTGTGGATCAGGGTGCTCCATATGGGTAAGGTTATTATTCATAACCTGAGTGAGTTGTCCCAATATGGTGATAAGCTGATCAGCACCAGTTGTATCACCATCTCCACTATAATTATATTGAGTAGGAGGGCAATCCCTACATGGAGTATGTGCATTGATATGGTTTCCATTTCTTCCACTAGGCGCCATTTATAAACAATGTCATAAACTAGATCAGTTTATGAATCAAAATACATAATTCTATACTTATAAAACACTTAACATAAATTGAACTATTTATGGATATAATCCATAATCATAAAAATGTTTTCTTTGAGGAAGTATATACTCATAAACCCTTCATAATGATTTTTAATGAAAATGAGAGTTATCCTAAGCATATCCCCCGGGAGTGTCGTAACGAAGAGTGCAGCAAGGCCTGCTGTCGTGCACCAGTTCCCGTTCGAGTCTAGCTCAAAGCAGTTTTTTCGGGTTTTACCCCTAGGTACATCTATGTTAGATCCTCCTCTACCTGCTCACATCCAGACAGTGATGTATTGCTCGGAAAACTCACAAAATCTCTACAATACCAAAATTCTAGGAAGTTCTTCTATACTAATCCTCAAAGTCCATCTTAAATCTATGTTCTCTATTCAAAGTTTATCTAAATCTTGCTTCCAAGGTTTGTACTAAACTTCCTCTGATACCAACTGTAACGCCTCGACCCCATTTACCCAGAGTCGATGCATTATTACATAACATTTGCATGATCACAAGAAAGATCAAATCTCGAAATACCGATTAGTTTAGTAGCCTTTGAAACACTAGATACGTTCATAAAGTTTACATTACATCATAAAAATGAAAACTACAACAACATAGTCTCCATAGTCCACACTCTTATCCCCTCATACTATCCCTTCAGGTCATTCATAAATTACTTCTTCACATCCTGGGAAAAATAAAACATAGAAAAGGGGTGAGCTCAAATTCCAAGAAAAGATAAGACTATAGCGGAAACTTTCATGAATAAGAATAAACATTTAAGGAAATGTATAACTAAAACCAAATCCTTTTAAACTTGAACTTAAAAATAGTATGGAAAAAATAGAATGAATTAATTCTATTTACTAATTCACATGGATATTCTACTAATCGAATAATCACATGCAATATCAATAACCACATTCATAATGATGGAATGCATAATGCCATACAATCATAACCACATAGCCAAGGCCTTGTGCCAAGACTACAAATAAGATTTTGTCAAGGCCTTGTGCCAAGACACTAGTTTGTCTCATGAGACCTACCGATGCATCGAGGAGCTATAGCGGGCTCCACCCATCACATATTATGTCCAATGCATTCCAATATGAAAAGGTTTAAACATAACATAAACATTCGTATTAAAACTACCATACGAAATGTAAATACTTCATCCATAAACCATGAATGGAATAAATTTAACACATCCACAGTCAAACATATCACAAAACCTTCAATACATTATAGAAGTTATGTATCATAATAAATCAACTTCAAATAAGCGTAAAATCCATCAAAATATGTTGACATATATGAAATCAAAACTCTTTTTAGTGAAATATCTCTTTCTATTTTGAAATAATTTAAGAGTCATAGATTTATAAAATAAAACATTTTCTTTGAAAATATTCTTATAAACTTGTAAGGGAAGCTTTGACGATTTTATAATGGTGGAAAATAGCCGCACCCACTGTACAAGTTAAAAAAAACTTTCTTACCTTAATGCTGTCAAAATGGTTAAAAAGGACCTTGTTTGGAAAACGATGGAAAGATTCCTTCATAAACCACTTATAAAAGTAAAAAAGGGTATAAATGGCTTTAACCCATATTCTAGTAAATAGTAAAAATGTTTTGAAATACATTTTTATGAAACATGGATGTAGATGATAAAGAAGTCCTAGTAGATAATTACGTATAAACAACCTCGGATAATGAAGAGATTGTGAAATAAACCCTTGCCTTGTACTTTTCCTTGGTTGGGGTAGCTAAACCTCCAGAATAATGGTTAAATTTTTTTTATTAAATTATGAAAGATTTATATATATTAATATGATATCATATGTGATCTTTTAACATTTCATTGTTAATAATATTTTAGAATTATCGTCGTTTTGGGTGTTAACTTACTCATTTTCTTTTATATGTTTTGTTATGTAATCCATGTTTGGTATGGATAGGTTGTATCTTATTCATATCCAGAATGATATTAAGTCGTTAAAAATTATTATTAATCTTCAAATGAGAATTATACTTGAATGGATACGATGGAGAATAAATCACATCGGGTTTGTGGAGACGGTAGTCCATACGTACGCACGAGCGACAATATCATTATTTTGATATTAAAATAATATATAATTGGATGGTATATAATATATAAAGAATCATTATCATGTTATATTTATTATTTACATGAATTACACATCATTATTATAACCATCCAAATAATAATGTTTTGAATAACAATTACACCACGACGTGGAGACGGTAAGTCGTACGTACGCACATATAGTGACATGTCATTCAAAGGATGGATAGAATACTGAAATGTGGTTTTACCATGTTTATAATAACATCAATGTATATATAATATACAGTAGTTATTATTTTAGAATGGAAATAACAATGATAGAATAAGTGGAAGAAGAAATGAACTTGAAAAGGGGTGGTGAAATCATTACCTCTTCTTCGGGTTCTTTATTTTGATTTGATCAAAAGGGGATCTTTAGGATGGCTTTATGACTAAAAAAAGGCATCTAGGATTAAGTGAGGGAAGTTGAGAGAGTATTTGGGCAGATTTTGGCCGAGCCAAATGGCTTTGAATGTGTGAATTAATGAAAAGGAGGAGTGCCCTTTTATAAGAGGGGTTAGGGGCACCTTTGGAAAAGGGAGCAATATTATTTTATAATAAATTTATATTCGGTTTCTAATGGCTACAAAGTATATTATTTAAATTTTAAGGTGGTTATGGGTCGAAAAAAACTCAACCAATAGAATTTAGACAGGTTTGGGTCATTATATTAACCTTATCTTTTAGTTTTAACTCTTATTTAATTAGTTTGACACTTACCATGTCACTATGTATTTTTATATTATATAGTTAATAAACTTACCATATACATCCAAGAGACCCCCAAGTGGTCCATTAATGATACAACTATCATGATATAAGTCTCTTGGACAAACCTTAGATTTTTAAGAATTTATTATCAATTAATAATATAATATTTGTTTTAAAACTCTTTTATGTCAATTATGACACTATTTGAAAAATTGATTTTTTTTGAAAATAATAACAGAATTATTACATCGAAAAAATTTATTAAATCATTCCTAACATTTCATATTAACCTATAAAATTATTTTAATTCATAAAAAGTCTCAAATTATATTTATTTCGGTATTTATAATATCAATTATTTTAATTTTTCACTATTACGGTAATTACTGTATCATCATTGTATCATTAATAAATTAACTTATTTATTGTCTAAAAATTATAAATAAAAAATAATTATGTAGTAAATAGTTTTATCTTTCTAATTAATATTTACAATCGAATTTACCTTATGTATTACCCTATATTAAAAATGTTTTAGTAAATAAACTTTGATTTTAACTCTTTTAACTCTTCTTTGAATTAAATAATAATAAATATCCTAATCTAATCCAAGTGGACCTAAATGATAATATTTTATTCATAAGGTTGTTTCTGGTCGAGATACACTTGTCCAATAGAATTTGGACATGTGTTAGGGTAATAATAATATCATTTTTACCCTTAATTACCCTATTTACTTTTAACTGTGGTAAATAAAAGTAAAAAAGTTACTATTCACCCAAAAAAATCATCTCATTGAACCACATTTTACTCCTTCATATTAACCATGTCTCTCAGATTTTTGAAATTCCACTCACATAAGTGGTAAAATTAACTTTTATGAAAAATTCAGTAATTTTAACTACCACTTACTGGTTTAACTATTCATCAAAAAATGATGTTTTTCAGAAAAATACAAAAAATTCACCCTAGGCTAATTTCGATATTCTGAATCCAAAAATGAAGTCCATTTTGAAAAATAAAATTTTTATTTTTCAAAAAGTGGGTATTACTATTCATAATGGCTTGTTTGATTGGTTGTGGTGTGTTAGAACTCGATGATGCCTACAACACACGCTATTGCATTATTCAAAGACAAGCGTACCGTAGAAGCTTGGGCTGTTACACATAATCGATATAGGTTCACTATGAAGTCTTACTAATTCATTAATATACAGTCTTGTCAAGCGGTAAAGTGGAAAATCCTATCTTATAGGAAGGAAATGTGCTGATTTTGTGAGCTGATCAACAATTACCCATATTTAATAATTCCATCTAGGTGTCCTCGGTATTCCGGTGACAAAATACATTGTAATGTTATCCAAATTCCACATATGAATAGTTAGAGGTTTCATAACTCCTTCGGAATGTTGTCTCTCTAGCTTCACTTATTGACAAACTAGACATCTTGACACGTAGTCAGCAATTTCCCGCTTCATATTATCCTACCAAAAATATTCCTTCTGATCTCTATACATATTGGTGCTACCTGGGTGTAGAGAGAAATTTCATCTACGAGAATTGTCTAATTGTTCCCTATTTAGCTCAAGTACTGATTGAACACAAAACCTCTTCTCAAATTTCCGAAGTCCTTCTTCATACACGAAGTCATCCAGTCACCCATCCATAACTGCAATAATTTTCATGTCAAGATTCTCATCATCAGATTGAGAGCTTTTTATCTTCTCTAGTAAAGATGGTTTAGAAATCATTTGAAAGAGGAGTGATGTTTCCCCTTCCTTAACAATTCCTATATCCATTTTCAGTAGATTCCTGAATATCGGATCTTTTACAATCCTCATTTGAGTTATAAGGATATGATCTTTCCTACATAATGCATCTGCCACCTTATTCACCTTTCCTGGTTGGTAGTGTATTGAACAATCATAAAATTTGAGTAACTTGAGCCATCTTCTTTTCCCAATGTTGACTTTTTTTGTGTGAAAATGTATTTCAAACTCTTGTGGTCCGTATAAATCCCACATCTCTCTCCTTAAAGATAATGCCTCCATATTTTCAGATCAAAAATTATGGTTTCTCACACAAGATCATGAGTTGGATAATTTTTCTCATGAGTCTTCAACTGTCTTGATGAATAAGCAATAACTTTTACATTTTTCATAAGGACGCAACCTAGTCTATTCATTGATGCATCATTGTATATTACAAATCCACCACTTTCAGATGGAAGAGTCAAAATTAGATCATTGACCATTCTTCTTTTCAATTATTCAAAGCATTACATACATTCTTTTGTCCACACAAACTTAACTCCTTTACGTGTGTGCTTGGTTAGTGGGTTAGCCAGTCAGGGAAAATTCGGACCAAAATGACAATAGTAACCTGCTAAGCCAATAAAACTACATAGCTCAGTTACGTTTCTTGGCTTGGTCCATTCTTTGATTGCCTTTTTCTTTGCAAGATCAACTAGTATTCCATCCTTAGAGACAATATGTCCTAGAAAAGAAACTAATTGAAGCCAGAATTTTCACTTAATAAACATCCCATATAATTTTTTTCTTCTAAGAGTTATCATAATAACCCTCAAGTGGTTCTCATGGTCTTCATATATTTTTTATTATACGAGGATATCATCAATGAATACAAAAAAAAAGTTATCAAGATATTCCATGAAAACTCTATTAATTAAGTCCCTGAAAATAGAGGGTGCATTTGTTAGTCCAAAAGGCATCATTTTAAACATGTAATGCCCATACCTGGTCTGAAATGTTGCCTTAGGAATATCTTCCTTCCCCACACACAACTAATGATATCTAGATCGAAGTTCAATCTTAGAAAAGTATTGAGCTCCATGAAGTTGATCAAATAAATCATCAATCTGGGGTAGAGGATACTTATTCAATATTTTAATATAAATTATTTCACTGTAATCAATGCAAAGCCTCATGGATCCATGTTTCTTCTTGAAAAAAAGGATAGGGGATCCCCATGGAGAAACACTAGGTCAAATAAATCTATTTTCACTCAAATCCTCTAGTTTTATCTTTATCTCTACTAATTCCACAGTGGTCATTCTATAGGGAGTATTTGATATTGGTCTTGCACCCGGAATTAAATCAATAGAGAACTCAACTTCCCGCTCTGGTGGATGTCCTGGTAAATCCTCTGGAAATACATCAATGTACTCTTTCACTATATGAACATCTTCAATATGAAAATTTCTTTCCTCGCCCATAGATATTGGTTTATCTTCCTCTCCAAGTATTGCATTCATTGGAGCTATTATGGGTGGTTCTAGATAAGAATCAGGTGGAGATGTTTCTGCCCTAAATACAGGGGATTATACACCATTTTCAAAACATTTAACTTCCTTATTCTTATAATAAATCTTTGCATCATAATTTCACATATAATCCATACCGAGAATTATATAAAATTCAGTCATTGGTATGATGACAAGTTTAGAAACTAAAGAACGTTTTGGTGTCTGGAGGGAAAATAGTCATCATGACTTTGTTGGAATGACACATCCCCTATGAGTTTTGATTGAAAACTCCTTTATTAAATCAAATTGAACATATCTAATTTTATTGGAAACTGAGAAGATATGAATGAATTTGATGATCCAGAATCAAATAAATTGGTGGCTATGTTTGAGGAAAAAACTAAAGTACCTTCCACCACGTCATTAAGAGCTTCAACCTTGGCGGTCGAAATTGTATAGGCTATCCCTTGTTCTCTTGGATTTTTCTGAGGCATGTTTCCTTGGTGATTAGGATACTCATTCTCATAGTGTTACATCTCTATGAAATTGTAGCATTGAATATCATTGAATTGTTTCTTCCCCTTGCATTTATCAGATCAATGACCCCTTTATCCGTAGTTATAGAAGACTCCCATGCCTTTCATGCATTTCCTAAGATGATTCTTTACACAGTTCTCGTATAATGGAAATTGCATTGTTCTCATTCTCTTCTTTAGTTCTTATCCTTTTCCTTTTTTATCAGAGTACCACTTCTTATCTTGGTTTCCTTTGAAAATATTTGATCTAAAATATTCATTATCTATTTTTGATCTAAAATATTCATTATCTATTTTTATGGCACTTGATAAAATTTCATCATGTGATGAAAATTATTGAGAAGCCAGTGCCCTTAGAAGACATGGATTAAGACCGTTGAAGAAATGATCGATCTTGTCTATAGAGCCACGTACGTAATCTACGGCATACCTGGCTAGCCTTTCGAAAGTAGCCTCATACTCTGCAACACTGTCTTCTTCCATTTGTTTTCAGCTAAGGAATCTCTTATTCATTGAATTTCATTTCTCACGAGGGAATTATTTTTTGAAGAATATTTCCTTAAAAGTCCTCTATTCCATATCTTATATTTCTTCTTCCTCCGTGGTATTCTAAATAAAGTACCACCATTGATCAGCGTCGCCCTTGAGACAATATACACCCAGTACTACCTTTTCATTTTCATTACATCTTAATGATATGAATATATTTTCAAGGGACTTCATAAATTGCCAGAAACCACTAGGTTAGTAGTCCCACTAAAATATGTTGGATTCTACCGCATGAAATAATCCAACACAGGTGTGGAATGGTTTATCGTTACCACCTCAGTAATTTGTCCCAATATGCTCATGATCGGATCTACTCCAACATTGACTATGTTGAGTTTCTCCGTAGGGAGATCCCTACCTTTCCCATGAGTATTGATTTTCCTTCTTCCGTTAGATGACATTTCTAAATAATGAGATACAATAAATTAGTTTATGAATCTCAAATAGTAAAGAACTCACCTTTTATTTAAATTCTATGCATAGCTAATCTTATAAATATGATTTCTCTGAGAAAAAATTTACATTAAACTAATTCATAATGTCTTGTAATGAAAATTTGAATTGTCCTAAGAATATCCCCCAGGAGTTTCATAACCAAGAGTGCAACAAGGCCCATTGTAATGCACCTGTTCCCATTCGAGTCTAGCTCAAATTGGTGTTTTCGGGTTTTACCCCTAGATACATCTGTGCCAAAGCCACCTCTACCTGATCGTATCCAGATATAGATGTATTACTTAAAAAATCCATATAATATATTCCTTAGAAAAATATCAGGACATTATTGTATTTTTATCATCAAATATTACCTTGGGGATTTGTTCCCTACTATACATTTCCTACTCGAGTTTCCATGTTTTCTACGAAACATCCTCTGATACCAACAATAACACCCCGACCCCTCTAGGCTGGAGCTGGTGCATTACTTGTGATATTGTCATGGTTAGAAGAAATGAAAATCCCAAAGTAACGATCAGTTTAGTAGTCATTATGAAACTAGATACATATATTTTAATCAAATTACATTGGAAATGTTTACAAAATACAATACATAACGAAAACTAAAAAATGCATCCATAGAAACTCAATTAATGATCTCTTCTTTGATACCTGTTGAAAGTAAACAATGAAAGGGGTGATATCAAATGCTCAATAAGGGTTAAAAATAGTGGAAGCATGAATACAATAATATGTGTATCATAATAAATATGACATAATCAATATGGCATGGTTAATAGATGAAAGGCCTGAACCATTAATAAACTGAGAATGAAACTACATCCATAGATTCTGTCATAGCGAAAACCTTATGGATAGTAATAACTGATAATAAATAAAGAAAATTCTTATTATTTGGACTTCATGTATCTAGCACATGAAACCATAATCCCATTAAAATGGTTTAGTTATATGGGTAGAAACCCGTATGATTTTTGGAAACAAACTCGAAGGGTTTGTCGCCAACAGATTTGTCTCATGAGACCTACCGATGCATCGAGGGGCTATAGCGGGACCCACCTACCACTGCATGTCCAAATAATTATTTATAAATTGATTCAATACAAGATAAATATTCCTTTTCAATATCTGTATAGATTATAGTATACGGATTCATCAATATTTCTATAATTTAAATTACTTTCCCAGTAAACACTGTATATAAAATGGTATACGGTTTAGACAACAAACATATCCATGATATGAGATTGTGGATATAAAATATAAATATAATTTTAAATGAAAAGTGATCTCAAATGGTCAGTAGTTACACCACTTAAGGATTATCAGGTGCACAATACAAAGTTAGTCACAACGAAAAGGTAGTTGAGACAAAGTCCCTTACCACAATGTAATCAGTCGAATCATATGACCAGAACATAATGAACATAAAATGAATCATTGAATAACATGAATATAAATATAATCATGTTTTTATATATCAAATGTTAGTAAACAGATACCTCATACAAGAAATAAGTGGAGAAAATGAAAATATCACAGAAATGAAAGTGAGATGAGAAACCCCTTACAAACATTTCAGCATGGTAACAAGTGTTATTGCGAGGGATTAATGAGAGGTAAAGGGGTATTAAAATATTTATATTCCACAAGGGGAAGTATGGGGGAGGTGAAAAAACATACCCCATCATTAGGAATTAAAAATAAAAGGTCACAACATAGGGGAGATTCTTGAACAAAAGTGAGTGAGAGGATCCCTTACCTTATGCTTGAAGATGTTCTTGAGTTTTTATTAAAGACCTGAATAAAACAATTATACTTATTAATTCATAATTCCAAAAACTGTAATATTTTTAAATGATTTATTATAACCCTTATTATTTCAATCAAGGCCTTTTTGATTTGTTGTAATGTCTAATTTCATTTTTTGGGCTCGTTTGATTACTTGTTTTTAAAAGATCATTTCACTTATATTCAAGTTTGGATAAATATGAAAAATTGAAGTGGATGTCCAAAAATGAAGTTATATACCACTAGTGGACTTCCAGGATATTACATGGTTTTAAATTTTATTTGGTTAATTAATGTGAGGTAGAATTATTACACATGTATAACCTTAGTGACAACTGTTTTGGTTAAACAGTGAGTTTGATTATAATGAATATGTTTTTCTTTATAACTTAATAACATTTGTACAAAAGGATTATAGAACTAAAAATAGTATATATTAAATATATAATAATCTGGTTCAACCATAACACAAATGGTTTCATGACCAGAATTAATGATTATAATATAAATTGATAAATAGTTGTCCATGAATGTGCCAAATTAGCACTTCTCAAAGGGTGCTTTCATTTTTTCCAAATAAAGGGTGGGGAAAGTAGAGAAGATAATGAAATATCCAATTAGAATAGAAACATTACCGTACATGTATGTTACAGGAGTTATCATACTAGTTGGGTGAAGGGAGGTGAGGGATGAAACAAAAAGAAAAGAACTTAAAAGAAATGAATGAATTGGAAAGAGGAGTTTACCTCTTGAGACTTCCTCTTTCGAGAACCTCTTAAGGGGAGAGGTTTTGGTATTTTGAAGATTCTAGGAGAATTTGGACATGGGAGAGGATCTTGGGGAGATATTTGAGCCGAATATTGGAAATGAACAAGGCTTTAGAGGAGTGAAGAGAAGAGGGAGTGAAGGGGGGTTTTATAGTGGAGGAGAGATGATTCTTCTTAATATAAAATTCATTAGTTTATTATTTCCCCATAAGACAAGGAATGGTGAGTCCTACATGACCAAGAATAGTAATTTTATAATGTGAATCCGAGTCAATTGGGTTTACATCAGAATATCATAATCAATGACTCAATTAGTCCATTATTTAGCATTTGTTGGGAATTTTCGGATTTTACTATTCATCAAAAATTCATGTATTTCAGAAAAATCCCAAAAATTCACCCTAACCATTTTTCGACATGTAGAATCCAAAAATGAAGTCCATTTTTCAAAAATAATTTCCTAAATATGATTAGTTAAATATTTAATTTCAATAATTATTTAATCGAAAAATATTAACACTTTAAATATTCATCTTCTTTTTTAAGGTGCATGAGTTCACTTATACACTCAAGGGCATGGATACCATTCATAAACATCATATTACTATTCATAAGGGTAAGTTACTATTCATAAGGGAAGGTTACTATTCATAAGGGTAGTTACTATTCACCAAAAATTAAGTTAATTCTATCATACTCTAAATATCATATTGAACACAACCGAGTATGTCAGGCTTTTAAAATTCAAATCACAGAGATGAAAAATTTAAGTTTAATGGCTAGGTTTTGGATATCTCTTATAAGTAACCATGTTTTAATCTATATAGGCTCAGTGATTCATTAAATATAAGCTATAACTAGAAGGTGTTTAAGAGAAACATACCATAAAGTGTTTGGGGTGCTACCTTAATTTATACCCAATATTATTCACAATCCTCTCCACACATCCAAGACCATTGGGTGTCACAAAAAGGCCAAATATAAGTGTCTTAAAAAGGTTATTAAAGAGAAGAATATAAGGGGTAAATCCTATTTATTTTCCATTTATTTAATTTTAAATTTATCTTCATTTCTTATTATATTCTAACCTCCACTTATTCAAGTGTAATGAAAACTACAGTGTCTTATACATACTAGAATTTTATCATTTTTATGGATAAATTCACAACCAAAACCCTTCTCTTCTCCTTTTCATTCTAAATGTGAGAAAATTGTCTTTGATGTGTCGATTTATAGCTAGCATGGATGATACATTTTCATTTTCCATTACAACATTCAAGGATGGTCATAAAACCATTATTATAGTCAAATAAGATTTTATTACACATATTAAAAGTTTTATAATGTTATGGATCCGGTATAAAAACAAAATAAAAAATAATATGATATAATTTCGTGATGGTCATAAAAACCACCAAGTTAAACTAAATCATTTTCATTAATTTTATATCAAATTATTCCCCCTCATATTAGAAAACAAAATGGAATATGTTTTATGTTAGAGAACCCAAGATAAGGGGATTTTCTTTTAAAATCATATTTAATACCTCTTTTTAAAAAATATAAAAAATGGATGTTTTAATGATGCAACTACTCATGCTTTATGATTATTTTTTATTTGTTGGGAATTTTTTATAATGAAGTGTGGGACATATATTTCCCTCTAATGCAGTATGTATGTTTAGGGTGGAATTTGTTCATATTGGTAATTCCATGTGTAATTGCAATGGTTACATCATAAGGTACCCATGAGGGTTACATTGTAAGGTATTCATGGGGATTAAAATCATATGGTAGCCATGAGGGTTACAATATTAATTATTTAATGTGGAATTTTACCTAAATAGTTTACATATGTTTTTTATGTTTTATGGAAATCTCTTGTTTTCACAGAGTATATGATACTCTATAGGTGAGAAGTATGTTATTGTTACAATGATTTCATATGTTATAAGTATTAATAAAAAAAAAGTTTCCTTTATTTTATGTACCATACTGAGTATTTTGTTCCCATACCATTTTTTAGAATGTAATTCACATGGTATAGGTATGGGTAAGAGAAAATATGAATCCAAGATGAATATTGTGAATATTTTTTGAAAAAAGATATCATATTTTTTTGAGATGTTTTATATTATGGAAGAAATTGATATTGTTTTAATAGTACCCACTTTGTATTTGTGTGGGTTAATATGTATTAATTATATCTTAATTTTATAAAACTCTAAACTGAAAACATCTTTGGGAATGCAAGAAAGTTAATTCTAAAATAATTTTTTAAATTATGTATTTTTTAAGGATGGTTCATTATAAATATATTATATATCAATGAAAATAGTTTTTCTATCATTAAAATATGGAATATAATTAATATAAAAATATCAAATTTAAAAGAACATAAAATAAAAAAAAGGTAACTAAAAGTTTTAATGATTGACATGAAATCTCCTACAAAAATACTCCTAACATGGAATGAGAAAAATAAAACATGAATAATATAACATGGGCTATATGACATTATAATATATGTTTCACAATCATTAAATCATGATTTCTTATCATTATGAACCAATATACCCTCTAAATATTTCACTCATAGTATTGTGTTTATAAATAAACTTTATCAAAATGACCCTTTCTGAACTATTTTACATTCCAACCAGTTCACATAACAGTTCTCTATCATGAGATATAAGGAATTACCCAATACATTTAAGGGAAATATAGGTCCCACTATAATTTCAATGCATACATTTTTGTGCCACCTTTTTTAAAAAATCACGATATCATACAATTAAACATATAAAGAAAATTGGTTTCATTACATTTCCAAATAATCATATAAATAACCCATGAAAATAAAATGGTTGATAAAGAATATCTATATTTAAAATTGTTTTTTTTTTCAAAAGGATACCAGGAATAATACGTGACTCATAAAATATGTAAATAATTTCATAAAATAATCTACTTGGTACCAAAGACCTGATAACAAAAAATAGTCACATAATAAAATTATAAAATTGGATGAAACATGAATCCTAACTCTATTACAGTATATTTATTTTGAATCAAAAGAATACCAAATCATGAGATTTTATTTTTCTAAAAAAAAATTATTCATCTTTTTTGAATACATAGTCATGGGACCCTGTTGAAAAAGTCTCATTTTTTTAAAGATATAAAATATTCTAATGGGAATGGAATTGGTTAAAAAACAAATTTTCCAAAAAGAAAATTTAACATAATTAAAAATTAAATTTCTTTCAAAAATGATGGTAACTGTAACACCCCAGGTAAATAAATAATATTACGTTTTCATATTTATCCATATTTTTGAATAAAATATTAATATTACTTTAAAGGGGACTCTATGCTCGATGGCGTACCCAATACGCAACAACGAGTTTCTTGGGAATCTTACGTTGCACTCTAATAATAAAATAATATTATTTTAAATGGTACTTAATGCCTAGCCATTTTAATTTTGGGAATTAATGGAACTAACTATAAAATGATTATATATTTTTGTCAAATATTTTTACTTTTATCCAATAAATGTTAGAGGCTTAAAATGTGAATGAATCTAATTTTAAGCGTAAATAATCTAATATTCATTAAAAGGTCGATTAACCACCTTTTGATGGAGAACCTCTTTTAAATACACTTTTTTACAATATTATTTGTTGTAAAATTCTACTTTAGAATCGGGACATCAACATTTACTTTGTGTAAATTTTTGGTATTTTTCCAATAAATATCATTTTTTAATGAATAGTGAAAATGTTGTATTTTAATTCAAATCCTCTTCTTAATATAATTTATTTATATGATTATATTATATTTTTAATGGGTTTTAATGTCCAATTATAATATATTTTCACCATTTAATCCAATAGTGGTCATTTTAATTAATTTCACTTTGAAATTGGACTTAAACTAGTGTCAATCTTTTAATAGATATTATTTCTTAAAAACAGGCTATTTATTTTGACTGTGGGAATTAATTATTAAATTATTTAATGCAACTTATATGTTTTGAATTTTTTAAAATAGACAACATTTTTGAATTCGGAATATCAAATATAGCTTAGGGTGAATTTTTTGTATTTTTCTGAAAAACTTCAATTTTTGATGAATAGTGAAACCACTAAGTGGTAGTTAAAAAAACTGATTTTTCATTTAAATGAAACTTTACCACATTTGTGATTTGATTTTCAAAAATCTGACATACATGGTTGTCATTAGGAAATAAAATGTGGTTCAATGAGATTAAAATAATTTTTTGGTGAATAGTAACTTTTATGTATTAATCGTGATTAGAGGTAATTAATGTAGTTTAAGGTAAAAATAATGTTTTAATAATATGAAATGACCATGACACATGTCCTACCCTTATTGTATGAGTCGGGGATGACCAATAAAATCCATGGGTCAACTTGGGGACCTCATGGATCCACTTCAGTAGGAAAATGACATTAATACCTTTTTATTTAAAGTTAAAATTAAAATGTCACAAACATGTGTTGTTTTACTAAAATAATTTTTACATACAAGTCATATTTTTTACTATAAATATTCATTATAAAGATAAAAATATTTCCTATATCATGATATTTATTTTATAATTTTTTGACACTAAATAAATTAAATTATTTTTGACACCATGATGATGGAGCGATTACCTCATTATTTAACGATTTAAATAAAATGAAAATATAATGTAATATCTAAGACAAAAACTTGTCAAAAATATATTGTATGGGTGGATTTCGAAACCTTATCACCTTATCCTAGAAATATATCCTTTTGGGACTTTTAAAATCCGAAAAGCATTATATAATAATGTAATATTTTATAACTTTCCAAGAGTGCCCCTCCTATCCTCTTATAAAAGGCCCCCACCTCTACCACCTTACACACACCTCTCAAGCCTTTGGCTCAGTTAAACTCTGCCCATTTAATCTCTCTTCATCCCTCTATTCATCATTGAAGCCTATCCTTTGGCAGAATTCTCTTCAAGAAACCCTTTTGGTTCAAACCAAGAAGAGTTACCTGATTTAAAGGTAATGTCTTCCCTAGTGTTCTTTTGTTTTATTTTTCTTCTACAACACCCTAAACTCTTTTTATTCATTTTTTTTTAGAAAAAAAGTATCTTACATATACTAGTATTTTGTTATAAGATGTATTCTAGCTACACTTACACACACCTACATCAAATTGTTAAAGAGAATACTGTTTCCGTGGATGGCGAATTTCTGCCTCACGAAACAATGATTGTTCAATATTCTTCTAACACCATCAAGGGTGGCCATTAAGATGTAAATATATTTATATATGATATATAATATGTTTATTTTTCCCTTAATATTCTGTATTTTTCATTTATGGCATACCTTTATAGTTTCCATTATGGGTAAACGCGATATCTTCATTTTAGGAAGTGCGGACTACCGCCCCGTCAAAGTGATTTGATTTGTTAATGCCATATGTGGGACGTATAAAGGATGGAATTAATGGTATTACATATTATATTCTACTGGAATTATAATATACTTTTATATCATTATTATTTCATTCCATTGAATACAAAAAAAATAAATTAAAGTAATGTTCATGCGTACGTACAGCTTACCATCTCCATGAACGGTACATTTCATTTCTTATCTCCAAATGATATGGACTATTATAAGTAAATATATATAATGGATATATATGTAATATATTACATCTAAATGATGGATATCATTCTGGAATTATAATATATATATCTCTCATTTTGTTTTAATTCCATTAATATGACAAAAAATGAAAGTAGCGTTCATGCCCACGTACGGCCTACCGTCTCCATGAACGGTGCTTTTAATTTTTTAGCTCCAAATTTTATGGAATAGTATAAAATGAATATATACTGGATATATATGATATTTAAAACATCAATACTATTCTGGATATGATTTACCTATAACTACATGGAAAAGTATTTTCCAACAAGTTTAATTTTTACTCTTGTACTGAACATCGACAAAAACGTCTGATATGAACTCACTTTATTAACCAATTATTATAACATTATAATATGCGATATGAACTTAATAATAATCTTTAAAGGAGTTCCTTAAGAAATTATAAATTGACAAAATTTTATTATTCATTAGATTAAATAACGATCGAGTCATGTCGGACAGGAGGTAAGGGATCCTACCTCTCTCTTTCTTTTTAAGTACCCTCTTTTATGTCATTCCTTTTAAGCTCATATTTATTATGATTGGAATGTTCTTTTATATTAATCCTACTGTAGTTTTATGTTCATATGATGAGAGACCCTATTTTATCTCATCAATCCATTTTGGATGTTTTGAGTGGCGTCGTTAGGCTACCGAATTTTCGTAAGAGATCCAACCTCTCTCTTTATTTTTAAGTACTCTCCTTTATGTCACTTCTTTTAATCTCCTCTTTTTTATGTTGCGGGATGTTATTTTATATTCCTCTTGCTGTAAATTTTATTTAAATATTATGAGAGACCCTATTTGATCTCATCAATCTATTTTTGGATGTTTTAAGTGGCGCCGTTAGGCTGCCGAGTTTTCATAAGGGATTTTTCATCTCACTTTTATTCCCGTGAGATTTATGCTACATTTTCCACCATTTCCTTTTAGTTGTGTATGTACTGCCCATTATTATACTCTTTGTGTAATATAATTTAAATTATGGGTATTTACATATTCATTTTATGACCCTTTTCAATGGGGTGTATGTTTCGAAAGTTACCCAAGTCCGTAAGGGAACCTTTCACCCTCCTCTTTCTAAAAGACTTCTTTTGTTATGTCTTTTAATTCACATAAAATTATGCTGGGATTTGTTATTCTATATCCTTATTCATGTAAATTTTTTGTTCAAGTGATGAGATACCCTTTTTATCTCTCATCGACTCATTTTCTGAATTTTGAAGTGACGTCGTTAGGCTGTCGAATTTTGCAAGGGAACTTCTTAACCCAATTTTGATTCTTTGGGATAAACTTCTACTCCTTGAATATGTTGTTCTATGAATATGTTTGAATAACCTCTAATTATTTTACACTTAATATCCACTTATATTTTGTGTATTCGTTTGTCACACATAATTATGTAATTGATTTATCCTTAATCCAAGGATATCGTCTTTGTATGGGACTTCGTCTCAATATCCTTTCATTGAGGAGTATTTTGTTTTATACCCAACCTTATTTTATACGGTGTATAAACCCCTTTGAATTTTATGTTTATCCAAAATGAATCTTTTTTATACGAAGCGTTTTACTAAATGAAAAAAGGGAATGTTTGTGTCGTACGTATGCAGCGACAATGACTTCTCCACCGCCGTGACCATTATTTGAGTTTCGACTTCCTCTACAAGCCATAAATTTTTTAAATTAAAAATAAATACCATGTTTCAATTTTCTTTTATTTTGGTATTGAAAATTGTTTTCATAATGTTTTTATATCAATGTGTTGTATTGATATCTTGTGATTGAAAAGTGGAAATGTTGTGTTTCCTTTATGCATGTTTTATGTGATACGATTATATTATGGTTCTTGGGAATTATTATGAAGATGGGTGGTTCTGTGATAAACTAAGGGTGGGTGAGCCCGTTATAGCTCTCCAATGCATTGGGTAACGCGAAGGGGTTAAATGTTAAGGTTTCTCCGAAGATATTTAGGGAATATACTGTGATGGGTATTCCAAACGCAACCAAGAGGGTTAATCCCTACGTAAGAATGTTATGAATGCCTCAAGTTACCTTTATGCCTTATGATTTATATGTTTTATTCATGATTTTATGAGGTATGTTAAAGTGCTTATGTTTTATGAGTAAAGTATGATTTCATTGATTCTTATGTATACATGTACTCATGTTTTCTTTCTGTATTTTTATATCCCTTACTGAGCTTTTTATGCTCATCCCAAGTTTTTGAAATGTTTTAAACAGGACTTAAAGATGAATAGGGTCAAGGATGGGATCAAGGAAAGATATGCTATCTAAAACATGTAACTAGACATGTTTCTTTTAACTGTTTTTTTTATGGAAACTTAGTAGAAGTTTCTACTTTGTAATCTTTTGAGATGTAATAGTTATGTCCTAATTCTCTAAAACTCTAAACCTAAAAAGATCCTCAATTTGAATTATTCAATTTAATTCAAGATAAAGTTATGTTTAAGGCTGGGGTCTTATAGTTGGTATCAGAGGTCGGTTTAGATAACTTTAGAGGTTAGGGTATTCTCTATGCATAAGTGACATTACCATAATGGCTAGGATTTCAGAAAGAGTCATAATTTTTAGATGAAGTGAATGAGTAAGTATATCTTAGTGTTTATCTTCCTCATTAGTACATTATAATTTTGTTGATACACTCACACTGACATTTCTGGTTTTAGTAAATGGATGGATCTAGCAGGCACTAAAGTGACAATGGGTTTGAAGGAAACTGTGGTGGTTCTCTGATTAGAAGACTAGATGAAATGGGGGATTCAATGAGGAAACTCATGGATGTTCTAAACCAACTATCAAGGATTCATGATCAACCTCTTGATCCTTGGTAAGTTCTGTAATGCATCATGTATGAGATGACCAATCGATGTGGAAGTTTAGGTAATAATTATAAAGGTAACCATTAGGGTTTATATTATCCTTAATTTTGAAGTAATTATGGGTTACTCTATGTTATGATGGAATATTAACGACTTGAGATAAACTTGAGGTTAAAACATGTTAGGGTTATTTTTGTAGTTTTATTAAAAGGACAACACACAGACCGTGTGACAACCTGTCACGTCCGAAAAAGCTGCGGGAATTGAACCCACAACCAAAGTGCGACTGGTATTTATCGCCTACTACTAGACTACGTGAAGTCCCTGGTTAGTATGACTTATTATTTTTAGTTATATGATTCTATGAATTAAGTGTAAGTTGATTTTGGGTTATCTATGGAAATTATTAACCTATCATGGAGGATATGTGATTAGGTTAATTACTTTTCAATATGAGACTTTAAGAGAAGCTAATGTTATTTAGAGATAAGTGTTACCTTGGAATACTATGAGATTAAATCCTTAAAATATTTGGGTTTCAATCTTAGTTTGGTTTAGTTTAAAGAATTTTATGGACAAATTGTTTATCGAATGGTCTTCGTTGATCTTTGGGTTTTGTTTGAAAAATTTGGGAGAATAGATTTTCTTTTTATAAAGGGTTATCTTTTTCTGGATTATTTGATCTTTTACTAACCTTTTTGGTTTTGATTTTGCTTAAAGTCTAAAGACATGGGATGTATATAGTTCTCTTTTGTGGATTAGGTGATTCTCTATAAGTTTATTATAGCTCTCTTAATGTAAACATGTCTTCTTAAATACTCAAGATTTGGGGAAAGTATGAGTTTGTGTAAGAAATCTAGTAAAAGTTGAAAGTCAACATGACAAGTAAGAATGTTTCCTTAAGATCATAAATAAATTCCTCAATGAAAAGTAACTTAAAACAAAAATTTTGTCTATTAATTTTTCCTATTGGGGAATCTAATATCATTTAACCCACCACATGTTTGTGATTTTATTTTGGTTAACTTTCTCCTAAACATGTTTTCTATCACTCTCCCTCAGAACATGACCCTTTTCTTTTTCCTCCATATCCATGTTTTCCTACATGGAATCCTAGTTTGGGTTAACTCGAGTGACCTCTGTACTTCTCTTTCTTTATTTTAAAGTGATAGTTTTACTAACTCTTGTTCTGATGTGGGATTTTCAATGAAGTTTCCAAGCCTAATTTTAAAATTGCGAGGATGCAATTCCCAAAAGGGAGGAAGGATGTAACACCCCAGGTAAATAAAGAATATCTCACTTTCATATTTATCCATATTTGTGAATAAAATATTAATATTACTTTAAAGGGTATGCTATGCTCGATGGCGTACTCAATACGCAACAACGAGTTTCTTGGGAATCTTACGTTGCACTCTAATAATAAAATAATATTTTTTTTAAATGGTAGTTAAATCCTAGCCGTTGTAATGGAGGGATTGAACGGAACTAACTACAAAATTATTATATATGGTTTTCAAATATTTTTACTTTTATCCAATAAATGTTAGAGGCTTAAAATGTGAATGAATCCAATTTTAAGCGTAAACAATCAAATATTTTTTAAAAGTTCGATTAACTGCCTTTTGATGGAGAACCTCTTTTAAATACACTTTTTGACAATATTATGTGTTATAAAATTCTACTTTAGAATCGGGGCATCAAAATTTACTTTGTGTAAATTTTTGGTATTTTTCCGATAAAGTTCATTTTTTAATGAATAGTGAAAATGTTGTATTTTAATTCAAAACCTCTTTTTAATATAATTTATTTATATGATTATATTATCATTGAATTGGATTTAAAGTCCAATTATAATATATTTTTACCATTTAATCCAATATTGGTCATTGGAATTAATTTCACTTAGAAATTGGACTTAAACTAGTGTCAATCTTTTAATAGATATTGTTTCTTATTAACACGCTATTTGTTTTGACAGTGGGAACTAATTATTAAATTAATAAATGCAACTTATATGTTATGAATTTTGTAAAATAGACAACATTTTTGAATTCGTAATATCAAATATATCTTAGGGATAATTTTTGGTATTTTTCTGAAAAACTTCAATTTTTGATGAATAGTGAAACCACTAAGTGGTAGTTAAAAAACTGATTTTTCGTTTAAATGAAAATTTACCACTTCTGTGATTTGATTTTTGAAAATCCAACATACATGGTTGTAATTAAGAAATAAAATGTGGTTCAATGAGATTGAAATAATTTTTTGGTGAATAGTAACTTTTATGTTTTAATCGCGATTAGAGGTAATTAGTGTAGTTTAAGGTAAAAATAATGTTTTAATAATATGAAATGATCATGACACATGTCTTAACCATATTTTATGAGTCATTTCCGACCAAGAAAATCCATGGGTCAAATTTGGGACCCCATGGAGCCACTTTGGTAGGAAAATGACATTAATACCATTTTATTTAAAGTTAAAATTAAAATGTCACAAACATGTGTTGTTTTACTAAAACAATTTTTACATTGGGTTATACAAGTAATATTTTTTACTATAAATATTCATTATAAAGATAAAAATATTTCCTACACCATTATATTTTTTTTATAATTTTTTGACACTAAATAAATTAAATTATTTATGACACCATGATGATGGAGCGATTACCTCATTATTTAACGATTTAAATAAAATGAAAAGATAATGTAATATCTAAGACCTACACTTGTAAAAAACCTATTGGATTGGTGGATTTATAAACCTTATCACCTTATCCTAGAAATATATCTTTTTGGGACCTTTAAAATTCGAAAATCATTATATAATAAAGTAATATTTTATAACTTTCCAAGAGTGCCCCTCCTCTCCTCTTATAAAAGGCCCCCACATCTACCACCTTACACACACCTATCAAGCCTTTGGCTCGACCAAACCCTGCCCATTTAATCTCTCCACATCCCTATCTTCATCATTGAAGCCTAAACGTTGGCAGAATTATCTTCAAGAAACACTTTTGGTTCAAACCAAGAGGAGTTACCCGATTTAAAGGTAATGTCTTCCCTTGTGTTCTTTTGTTTTATTTTGCTTCTACAACCCCCCTAAACTCTTTTTATTCATTTTTTTAACAACACCAGTATCTTAAATATACTAGGATGTTTTTATAATAATTATTCGAGCTACACTTACACACACCTACATCTAATGGTTAAAGATCATACTGTTTCCGTGGATGGTGAATTTCTGCCTCACGAAATGATGATTGTTCAATATTCCTCTAACACCATCAAAGGTGTCCATTAAGATGTCACTATATTTATATATGATATATAATATGTTTATTTTTTCCTTATGATTCTGTATTTTTCATTTATTTCATACCTTTATGGTTTCCATTATGGGTAAACGCGACATCTTCATTTTAGGAAATGCGGACTACCGCCCCCTCAAAGTGATTTGATTCGTTAATTCCATATATGGGACGTATAAAGGATGGAATTAATAGTATTACATATGAAATCCTACTTCAATTATAATATAATTTTATATCATTATTATTTCATTCCATTGAATACAAAAAAAATGAAATTAAAGTAGCATTCATTCGTACGTACGGCTTACCATCTCCATGAACGGTACATTTCATTTCTTATCTCCAAATGTTATGTACTATTATAATTACATATATATAATGGATATATATGTAATATATTACATCTAAATGATGGATATAATTATGGAATTATAATATATATCTCTCTTATTTTTTTTAATTCCATTAATATGACAAAAAATGAATGTAGCATTCATGCGTACGTACGACCTACCGTCTCCATGAACGATGCATTTAATTTTTTATCTCCAAATGTTATGGAATAGTATAAAATGAATATATACTGGATATATATGATATTTAAAACATCAATACTATTCTGGATATGATGTACCTATAACTACATGGAAAATTCTTTTCCAACAAGTTCAATTTTTACTCATGTACTGAACATCAATAAAAATGTCTGATATGAACTCACTTTATTAACCAATTATTATAAGATTATAATATGTGATATGAACTGAATAATAATCTTTAAATTAGGTCCTTAAGAAATTATAAATTGACCAAATTTTATTATTCAGGAGATTAAAGAATGATTGAGTCATGTCTGACACGAGGTAAGGGATCCTACCTCTCTCTTTCTTTTTAAGTACACTCTTTTATGTCATTCCTTTTAAGCTCATCTTTCCCATGATTGGGATGTTATTTTATATTAATAATACTGTAATTTTTATGTTTATATGATTAGAGACCCTATTTTCTCTCATCAATCCATTTTGGAAGTTTTGAGTGGCACCGTTAGGCTGCCGAATATTCATAAGAGATCCAACCTCTCTCTTTCTTTTTAAGTACTCTCCTTTATGTCACTTATTTTAGGGTGTTATTTGTTATGTTGGGGGATGTTATTTTATATTCCTCTTTCTGTAAATTTTATTTAAATATGATGAGAGACCCTATTTGATCTCATCAATCTATTTTTGGAAGTTTGATGTGGCGTCGTTAGGCTGCCGAGTTTTCATAAAGGATTCTTCATCTCACTTTTATTCCCGTGATATTTATGCTAAATTTGCCACCATTTCCATTGATTTGTGTATGTACTTCCCATTATTATACTCTTTGTATAATATAATTTCATTTATGGGTATTTAGATATTCATTGTATGACCCATCTTCAATGGGGTGTATGTTTCGAAAGTTACCCAAGTCGGTAAGGGAACCTTTCACCCTCCTCTTTTTAAAAGACTTATTTTGTTATTTCTTTTAATTAACATACTATTATGTTGAGATTTGTTCTTCTATATCATTATTGATGTAAATTTAAAGTACAAGTGATGAGATACCATTTTCTCTCTCATCAACTCATTTTCTGAATTTTGAAGTGATGCCGTTAGGCTGTCGAATTTTTTCAAGGGAACTTCTTAACAAAATATTAATTCTTTAGGATAAACTTGTACTCCTCAAATATGTAGTTCTATAAATATCTGTGAATAACCTATTATTATTTTACACTTAATATCCAATTATTTTTGGTGTATTCGTTTGTCAGAAATAATTATGTAATTGATTTATCCTTAATCCAAGGATACCGTCTTTGTATGGGACTTCGTCTCAATATCCTTTCCTTGAGGCATATTTTGTTTAATACAAAACCTTCTTTTATACGGTGTATAAACCCCGTTGAATTTTATGTTTATCCAAAAGAAATATTTTCTATATGAAGCGTTTTACTAAACGACAAAAAGGAATGTTTTTGTTGTACGTATGCGGCGACAACGACTTCTCCGCCACCGTGACCATTATTTGAGTTTCGGCTTCCTCTACAAGCCATACCTTTTTTTAAATGAAAAATAAATACCATATTTTACTTTTATATTATTTTGGTTTTGAAAAGGGATTTCATAATGTTTTTATATCAATGTGTTGTATTGATATATTGTGATTGAAAAGTGGAAATTTTATGTTTCCTTTATGCATGTTTTATGTGATATGATTATGTTACGGTTCTTGGGAAATATTATGAAGACGGGTGGTTCCATGATAAACTAAGGGCAGGTGAGCCCGTTATAGCTCTCCAATGCATTGGGTAATGCGAAGGGGTTAAACATTAAGGTTTCTTTGAAGAGATTTAGGGAATATACTGTGATGGGTATTCCAAACGTAACCAAGAGGGTTACTCCCTACGTAAGAATGTTATGAATTCCTCAAGTTACCTTTATGCCTTATGATTTCTATGTTTTAGTCATGATTTGATGAGGTATGTTAAAGTGCTTATGTTTTATGAGTAAAGTGTGATTTCATTGATTCATATGTATACATGTACTCATGTTTCCTTTCCGTATTTTTATATCCCTTACTGATCCTTTTATGCTCATCCCAAGTTTTTGAAATGTTTTACACAGGACTTAAAGATGAATAGGGTCAAGGATGGGATCAAGGAAAGACATGCTATCTAAAACATAGAACTAGACATGTTTCTTTTAAGAGTTTTTTTATTTATGGAAACTTAGTAGAAGTGTCTACTTTGTAATCTTTTGAGATGTAATAGTTATGTCCTAATTCTCTAAAACTCTAAACCTGAAAAGATCCTCAATTTGAATTATTAAATTTAATTCAAGATAAAGTAATGTTTAAGGATGGGGCCTTATAATAACATAATAAATTATTTAACTCAATGAATGGTGTCTGAGTCACCATGACACTTATCATTAACTTTTATTTACAAGTAGTTATTTAACATTATGTATACTAAAGATAATCATAGTATCTACCCATTTCAAGAACAAATTCATCTAAAATTAAATTCATACACTTCGTTAATGAATAATCTCTATATTTATTAGAATTTCGAAATCTCTTTTCAACAATGGGAGTTAACAACCAGGACTATTTTGAACTAGGTTTTAAAAAGTGGCATTGATATAGATTTCCTGCCCAAATATCATCATTGAAAAACCATTTAATTTACTATCATTGATTTCTTATAATAAATTATAGTTTTATAATACCATTACATGGAATTGTTTATCATTTTCATGAAAAAAAAAGAATGGTAATGAACTATTATTACATTATCTACTTCTATTAACTAATTTCCATAGGAAGATTATTATATTTTATATTATAAAAATTCAAATTTTTTATAAATATTACATAAATATATCATATTCAGTGATTCAAGATAAATTAAAATCATCCACTAATAGATGTGAAGGAAAAAATATTAATTCCTGGAGTTTATCGTTCACACAAAATACAATTAACATTTCCATTACTCAATGAATGAGGTAGATGAATCTAGATAGTACGATATTATTTAAGATTCATAATTACAACATATAACTCATATTCATTATTACATACCTTCATTAATAAATTCCATGAATTGTGTTAATTAAAAACGATAAGTATTTCTTCATAGAGGTGGTAATTAATGAATACACACTAACAAAGATTCTTGTTTTGTTATTAGATGGAAGATAATAAAAAGTGGTTTTATGATTATTATAACAATATTTCAACATAGTATCGATGTTAGTGTTATTATTGTACTATTTTTAAGGTTGTATTAGCTTTTAAATAATAATAATAAATTTTATGAATGATGTGATAACTATGTTGAGACTACGAACTTCCTCTTGATGAGAACTTATATTTGAGGGACATTGGTTAATTTGTAGTGAACAGGGTAATTTAGTAGTTTAAGGGAAATCGCATGGTTGAATTTTGGGTATTGTTTCAAATAAATTTTGAAGTTGGATTGTAATATTGAAATGGTGGAATTGGTATCTTTTTATAAGAGATGAAAAGGAAACTTTTGGTAACATACATCATTTTTCAACAATTCCCTAAAACAATTAAATGTTAAATAGAATATTTTGGGAAATATGGAATATTATATAATATTATGTTTAGAAAACTATCATATATTTATTGGAAAAAAATATTTTCAAAATATTTTGGACAATTCAGAAGATTAAAAGACACTGTACAATTTTTACTTATTACTGGGGTAACTATTTTTTAACAATACCAACCAAATTTATTAACTAAAATATATATTAACATCACAACCTAATTCATTTTCTCTAATATTAAAATTGAAATTAAATTTACCATATCAAATTTCGAAATGTCTGAAATGTTAAATTTAAAATAAAATTAATTAATCCTCTAAACAATGTTTTTATTAAAATTATATTTTAAAAATATAAATTTATATATTAGAGAAAATTATCATTATTATATATTTTAAGGACATAAATTGATTTATTATAAATTAAATGAATGGTATGATCCATTCATGTAAGGAAAAACTTAATCTACCATTGAAAAATTATCATTCAAATAGAAGACTGACTACATTTATTTCTAAAAGAAATTTTTTTTGATCTATAAACATTGTAAATAGTATTTATAATCTCAATTAATATAATAAAATAAATAATTTTATTCTGTAAGTATAAATTTTATTAAATATATTATTATTTTCAAACATCTAGAATACACTTATATACTCATAACTTCATATAAAATATATTATTCTAAAAAAAGAGTGTTTTTAATAAAAAATACATATTTTCATAAAGAAAATATATGGCATTAACAAATAAAATTTTAATTTGAGGGAAAAATGATTATTTTTTTCCAAATTTTCATTTGAATAATTGTAAATTCAAATTTTGAAATAATTTGGAATAAACAATGGATTTAATTGAAAATAAACCATTTCAATATTAATTCGTAATAATTATATATCTTCTAAATATAATATATTATAATGGTATTCTACCATATTATTTAATATAGAAATATTAACTATGACTTTCTGATGTGTATTGGTTTTTTATGTTTGTTTGAGTATGTAGCATAATGTATTGAACACAATATTTATTTAAGATGAAAAAAACATGAGTTGTCACATTCAAAAAAACTTAATAGAATTTCTTGTTCAAATTTATAGTACATGGAATAAAAAAACTCAAAGAAAATTGTTCATAGTAGATCGTCATGTTCCCATTTAACTTTATCAAATTTATTGTTTCTCCATAAAACATTGGACTATTTAGTGGTTATGTTCCCTAACATGTTATATATTTGATAAAATATTTCCACTGGTTTTTCTTCATATGAGAAGTCATGTTTTGGTTGTGTGGCATTTTATATTGGTAAATTTGGTTACTTTGGTATTTAATTTCTCAAAATTGATTCATTGAATACAATATGCACTTGGGAGAGGATTTTAATAAGCACTAATTGACAATATCTAACTCCAACATGATCACGTTTCTCAAGAGAACTATGGTATCTAACGATGAAAATTCCATTCATCCCAACTATAAATCCATATTTCTATATAGATAAAAATAGAATAACCTTATAAAGATGTGGAGTGAATATATCATATATTTTTATCTACATAACTATTATATCATATTTTTTCTACATTTATATATCACTGAATTGTTTAATCCTTCATTGTCATTTCTTGGACATGGTCAGGACCTTTCATCTTTATATATCCAACATCATACAAGAATTTATATGTCCTTGATATCTTCTCATATAGATCCTAATAGTTTCATCTAAATGATACTATCAAAACAATTGTTTGTATTATTTTAAATCTACCTAGGGGAGGGGTTTACCCCAACATCCTTGGAAATCCATCAAAAAACCAAAATATATCCTCAAGATGTTTAATTAATCTATTAGAATTTTCACCAATCTTATGGTGGAGTAATGTGATAATGATAAACACTATCTATAATACATTGTAAATACTTCTATAGAATATTGTTGTAAACCTAAAATACCAATTATATTCAATGGAAAGTTTTACTCCATGAATCCTTACCAATTGCTATATATATATATCATTGTGATTTTTTCAAGGCATAATATTATTTTATGGGAATAAAATATGATGACTTTTTAAGGTAATAAACTAAAACCCATTTATAATTATGACCATTAGATTTTTTGGAGAGTGATATGGTAATGTCTATGTAGATATTTTCCCATTTCCATATAGTCATTGGTATTTCGTCAGTATATCTTTTGGATTATATTGTTATACCTCAACATGTTGACATGTAAAACATTTAGATATATACATCGGGATTTACCTCATCATGTTATCCATCCAAACATATTTCTTTAGATATCTATAGATCATTATTCCTCAATAATGGCTAGATAATGATGTGTTATATACATCATAAAAATTCTCATTCATTAATTTTGGAATACGATACATAGATATTTGGTTTCAAAACCATACAACTGAATAATTATCAACATTTAACTCTTGAATATTAGGTTCCATTTTCAATATCTCAATATAGACTTTTTCTGATTCGGGGATGTTCATGCTATGCATAAGAAATTGCATTGGTATAATAGGATTTATCTACTCCTATTATGACTTCAATATTAAACATCTATAAATCTTTGATTATTAGGTATTATTCAATCCTAATCATCGATATATTATGACAATATTTCCTATATATATGATAAACTACATTGTTTTAAATATCAAAGTGATAATGTATCGAGTATTCATATTCACTGATTAAATCTAACTATCCTCTTTGGTATATATATATATACTTCTGTATGAAAATAAATTCGATTATATTATAATCAGTTAACATATAACACTCAAATATATAATCTTAACACCCCAAAATTTTCAATGCAATTATCCTAATTGTTAATTCAAAATCTTGTGTCGGATAATTTTTTTCGTGAGCTTTTAATTGGATGGGGGAATAAGAAATTATTATTGAATATTCCATGAGGATGAATCCAAATCTATTTAATAATGAATCAATGAAAATTAAAACCCATAAAAACAATATTATATTGAAATAAAAGGTGAATTCAACAACCACTTCTTGACCACCATGAAGAATTACTCACATTGTTTATTTATGAGGAACTTCACTCTATTTTAGCAAGATTAAAGGTTTTTGATAGATATGATAAATCCAAAAAAATGTATCATTAATATCTATATATTCCATGATAACAATAAATTTAAATTACAGTGGTTATTCTTACCCATTTATTAATAACATTAATATTTGATGGATCTCCAAATACACCATCACATTTGATGACATGAAACAAGATGTAATGTCACAAACCATCCCGATTCAACCCCAAACCGGCCACCCAAGATGATTCGCGACATGGACTGATGGGTGTTTCTGATACCCACTGGCTAGAAACTTGTGTCGGGCATCCACATACTAAATGAAGGGAATGATTTATCACAATTTTAAATAAACTAAATAGAAAAAATAAACATAATAGCCTAATAGATATAACAATTTCGAATTGAACATCTTTTACAAAAAGCTATAAAATACAACAATCTATACAATAAAACTGAAACTGAAACCTGACCACAGAACACCTCTATATGACCCTGAGGGTAACTCTCCTATACCAAAACCAAACATCACTCAAGTAGATCTATGCTATGATGGGACCAGAACCTCAATCTAAAAACATGAAGAAAATATAGGTGTGATTATTAAAACTCAGTAGGCTAGACCGAATAATCTATTCACAATGAACTTCAATTAAAATTAAATAAACATAAACCTCAAGTTTGAAATACAATATACAATGTATGATTTTTCTTTAATTTTACATTTTAAACTAAATCATGGTCCTTTTTCCTTTTTATAATTTAAACCACACATTATTTCCTAAGAGGAGCCGTATTAATTTAATAGATGAAGGTGACCTTTCATTTATAAAATAGGGGATAATATTCAAAACACTATACAAAAAAATTATATAAACACTTGAAAACATTTTTATCATTTTATGCATAATTTCACACTACTCAAGATGTATTCATAAAAATCATATGAAAAGTTAAATGGAACAAACATACAAGAGTAACTAGTAAACAATGTATCATAGTAATTCAATGGAAGCAACTAAGTTCCAATAGACATGGGTGAACCTATGAGATTGGGAAAAATCCAGAATATACTAATACCTGACGACTCGTTTAGGAAATCCTGACTCAATCAATGATATCAAATCACCCAATACGCTTGGCCACACCCCAAATGGAATATATTTAAGGTTCCAATCTCATAAAAATAAAACTCAATATATTCCCATAATATGGGCCACTAGCAAGTCCATAATCTAACTACTGCAATAATCATTCTTAAAAAATTCTCTCACTATGCCAGGTTTCCATGTTTAATGTATAAAGGGGGTGATCCAATCTATGAAAACCAAGAATCCAATAAAATGAATATATAATAATAATTCAACAACATGCATCACCCCAAATCACCCCAAGGATCTATCTCTTGCCTTAAAACTCATATATCACAAAGGAGTTCATACCGAGGATCTCCCATTCCATTCAAGTAAATGGGCCATGAGGATTACATAGTGACGACATCCCACCCATTCACATAAACAACGTAAGATAATCATCTAATGATGTTTTTTATAATAAACATTTTCACCAATTTCATAAAAGTGCCAAACGGTCCTCAAAAACACTTCACAAAACCATCATATATCAAAGAACCAAATCTTACTTTCAAAAAGGTGAAAGTATACCTTTTTCATTTTCAAAATCATTTCATAAATTCTATTTTGGATGCCAATATATTTTTGAAAACGAAATACATTTTTATTTAGTTTCCAAATAGGCCACAATTCACCAACACATATCCAAGCACATTCAAAAGAAAACAAAAAACCTCCTTTAAAACACAAACCCACTTGGAAACTATTTCAACACACACAAGTCATCATTTCACATGTCAAAAATTTATAATCAAATCCAAACCATGCTTTATAATTAATTAAATACACACAAAATCCATCTAGTAATTTCATCGAACACATGGTGTGCAAAATTCAACCAAAAAATGGAATATATCACAAAACAAGGGAGGACTCACTACATTGCACACCAAAACATTTATCCAAAGGTCTCAAAAAAAATATATCATATAAGAAAGGTATAAAAAATCATGAAACCAATGAATCTTAAACTTTAAAGGAATGTGAAAATGGAAACCTACCTCAAATCCATGGTGAATCAATGATGTGCACCCAAAAATGCACCACTCAGGTTCCAAGAGACACGATATATCAAGAGGAACCATAAAGGAACAAAACCCCCAATTTGGAACCACCCTAGGTATGAAAATAGTCCAAAAATGGCCACTTATGTTAGAGGATAAAGGTAAAATGGATGATAATCCAAGGATAAAGACAGGGGAGCCCTAACCATTCAATTCGGGTGAAGAATCACTAAGAAAAAACATAAAATCACCATACATGTGAATGAAAGAGCTAAAATGATCCCTGGGAAGTTCCTAGGCTTGGGAAAATGAATGGGGATCCAAGGGGATAAACCCAAATTTAAAATTATGAAAAACCCCAAAATACCATTTCTCGTTTGGGTTTCACGGTTAACTCTCACGGTTTAACAAATCGTTAAAAATCATGTGATTTCCCACTATCTATTGATGCATTTGCTACACACTTAAGTTTCACACTTAGTTAAACCGTGTCAAAACTGTGTGAACCCCTACACACATACGTGCATGATTAAACTAATTGTACACCTTAACCATGAAACCTAGAAAACGTTACCAAAAATCATCCTTTTCAACACAAAACTCATATAACTCAAGGGGATTAACCATAAAAAAACATAACACATAATAATGGGCCACTAGGAATGTTAAAAACTCATTTTCCAAGCCACATATTTTTTATACCATTCATGAAATCCAAGAATATGTCCAAAAAACCCAAAATTTTCAAAACATGGAATTTTGATCTAGAACACCCAGAACCCGGGAGAAACAAAAAGAGCCAAAATATAAGCTGGAACAAAAGATAAAAACAAAAATATGAGTGTGAAAATTCTCCTCACCTTAATTCTTTCTACCCCCCAAAATCCATAGAATTTTTTAGTAGACTGATCAATGACTAAGTGTTCTCAAAACTCTAGGATTCATCCCCTTGATCTAGAAACATATCTACAAAGTCAAATGGAACTTATGGATCTTGTCTGAAACAAACCAAAAAACTAGAACCACTTCCTAATAATAAAAAGAAAATTAGAACCACAACCTTCACAACTATAATTTAAAAACAATTATTGGGTGCACTCCAAAAAAACCCAATGTTTACCTAAACCAAGAGGGAATCTTGTAAAATGAACAACTTCAAAAGAAATCAACTTCAACCATACTAACAGTATAACAAAAACAAAATAAATCACCTATAGGGGTCGGCCTGAATGGACTCCACTCCATTTTAAGAAACCTATTAATGATTTCTGATAGAATAATTTTTAGTGAGACCCATTGTGGGTCACCATACCATTAAAAACTAACAAGATTTAACGAACATGGAAACATCCCCGCATAGACCAAATACTCCCACCACAAGTAGAGGGGAGGGAAGGCACCCAATGATTGGATAACTAAAATCACAACTGATTACTACCCATGACTCGTCACCTCCAGATGAAAACAAACCAATTCCTTCACTGATTCTCATTGGCAGTCCATGAAATGACACTGATTGGAAACATGCATCCAAGAAGGCACAATCATAGACATTATGTGAGGGATAATTCTATCACACTCTCTGCAAAAAGAGGTAATTTTCAAAAATATTTGGACCATAATAGAAATGTTGGAACTACCTCACAACAACTTTGGAGTCACAAGCTTATATAACACCCCCCCCCCCCCACACACACACACACACCCGGGGTTCCTGAGTACATGCCCACTTCACTCTGAAGCCTTTGGCTAGATCCCCGATGTTTGAAGCATCCACTGCCTCACAGTCCAGAGATGCTAACACCTAACCATAACACCATATTTTGGTGCCACTAGTGGCCACATGGAACTCCAAACAAAAAACACAAGATCATGACAAACGAATAAACTCACTTGCTTAAAAAATATACCTTTACCGAAATATAGATTTGTAATATGAACACACCATTCATTCTCACTAAGAACGAGGAAAAAATGAACAAAGAACCTGAAAAAAACACACAAAACACCATTGAACACAACTTCAATAACTGATAGAAACACTAAAATAGGAAGACATATTAATTTGAGCCTAAAAACTCTCTACTCTAGAAAACGGTCTAGGGTATCCTTTAGAGAGGTTAATTTAACTTTTGAAACTCAAAATAAAATACATAGTTTGATCAACTAGAAATATCTTTAATGGGGAACCACCCATAACTAAACCACTAAAATTAATTGAATCTCAATGGGGGAGAACACTAGGCAACCAAAAAACCAATAGATCTATTAAAACATGCTCATAGACTAAAATTCAACTCTAATAAAAATCGATCGCCACATGGTAAACATGAAAAAAACTTCCAAAAATCTTTTCTACAAACCCACTAAACACAGCTTCAAAATTGAGTAACCAAAAATATTTCGACCCAGGACACACCATGAGACTCACTTTCAAATCTTGAGAATTCATATCAATAAACAAAACATCCCAAACATATAAAAACAAGCCACATAACCATTGGATTACAAACACACCACAATTTCGATCTTAAAACCACTTTTGAAAAACAAAACAAACTTGGTGGATTTTTCACACTCACCAATGGTGTTTTCTAGAGTCTCACTCACATTAAAATTTCCATTCCAATCCGAACACATATCAACTCATTCTATATCATGAACTCTCTGCCCACACTATCATATGACCACTTCCCACACATATTAATTCATGTGAGCACCCATGGAACACACCAAATGTCCAAACAAAACATTCTCATTTTCCAAAACAAATCATTCAACCCAATTGAAAAATTCATGAAACCATCAGAAGGCTCACTAACCTCCAAGTAGAAAACCATTTTTAAATTAACTATTTTAATCCCATTTCACCATGTTCCAGAATAAAATCCCATTATTTTCAATGAAAAAAATTAAATTTGTTTCATTCAAAACATTTTTGAGCTGACCAAAATAATATCATTCCATAAAGAAATCATTTAGAGAAAAGCCAACTCCTTTTAATTGAAAATAAATTCCAAAACAAAAAATCCTATATCAAAAAACAATTTTACCTAAACACCAAGTTTAGAATATAAAAATCCAATATCATTAAATCCTTTCTATTTGACCGCAAGAGTTCATTTTATAAAAATTCATTTTTAAATCCTTTCCCAAGGGTAATTCTGAAAATCCATTTTGTACTTTCAAAAAATCGAACCATTATGACTAAAAACTATGATTTCACAATTCTAATACAAGATTTTTTAAATGAAATTATCCAAATCAAGGATGACCCAAAACAACTCACAAGAAGGAACTTGTGTTGATAGGTGACTTGACCATATGTTTGGCATCCATATGCTAAATGTGTCACCATCATAGAGAGTCTTCTAAGACTATGCCCCCAACTCCACATGTCCTTCTAGTCCATACGAGCTCATGGTTACCACTAACCCGACTCCATTTTTGTATCCCAACCCCCAAAATATCCACAAAGGCCAACAAAACCAACAAAACCAGAATTCCTATTAATACTTGAGGATCAGAACAAGAAAGGGTTCATGACATCCTTCCCATTCCTACCTATTAAGTCTCGACAGTCCTACTCCATCTACCTTGACATCACAAACTAACAAATGGTTCTTTGAAAATAATGTTCCTATAAAGATCCTTGTTGGTTCTGATACCATTTTGTCACGAACCAACCCAGGCTGACCCCGAATCGATCAACCAAGTTGATCAGTGACATGGCCAGAAGGGCACTACTGATCCCCACAGGTCGGCGACTAGTGCAGGCCATCCACAAATTGAACAATGGGAATGATTTATCCCAATATTAAATTATCTAAAATAGAAAATAAACAGATAAACCTAATACATATAACAATATCCAACTGATCAACTTTTACAAAAATATGGAAAATACAACATACTATAAAATAAAACCCAAACTGAAACCTTACCACACAACACCTCCATGTGACCCTAAGGGTCACTCTCTGATACCAAAAAAACATCACTCTTGGTTATCTAACCCAATATTGGACCTTCACCACAAGCTAAAATCAAGAATAAACTATATGGGTGAGTGTTAAAACTCAATAGGCTAGCCTGAATAATGTATTCCCAATGTACTTCCATTAAAATGAGTGAAACATCAACCTCAAGATTGAAATACAATATACAAAGTAATATTTATCATGCATCTTTTATTTTAAACAAAATCACGTTCTATTTCCTATTTTACCATTTAAAACCACCACAATAGGAATTTAAGGTAATTTAAATGGGGTATTTGTGACGGATTCCCGTTCCTAATGACTATTTGCAATGGGAATCGGTCAAAAATACCTTATCACAGATTATGTGATCACAAATGGGATTCATTGTGATGGATTGTCGCAAATAACAATTATTACGATAGGTAAAGGATCCATCTTAAAAGGTTCATGGAAGAGTTTTGAATAACCCTTTTTGTAAAGATTCGTTGCAAAAGATAGACCATCGTAAAAGGTTATTTATGAAGGATAAAACCATCCATCGCAAATAATAAATTTTTCCAATAAAATCAGAAATTAATAAAATTATATAAAAAGTATATAATAAAATTAATAAAAAATAATAATATATATATATATTTTAAAAATGTAAATATTAAATAAAATAAAGTCAATTTAAAAACTGAATATACATAAAATTATTAAAATTATTAAAACTACAGAAATTAATTACTATAATAAATATATATATAAATAATTAAATAAATATATATTTAAGAGTAATTACAAAAACTAAAATTAATTAAAATATGTTAAAAAAAATTAAAAAATATATTAAATTTACACATATTTAAAAATAATTACAAAAAATCAAATTAAAACATACATAAATGTAATACATCAGTTAAAAAATAACATGTTTGTTATACCACATTACAAATAAAGTCCTAAAAACTTCATAAATCATCAATTATCATCTAGTAGGAGAGGATAACTCAATGGTCCAGGGGAAACTCCATAACAACGCCGCGTGAAAGTACCAGCATATACTCCATCATCTACTAATATCTTAGATGTTGCTACTCATGATCCTCCTCCTTCTCTTTCTGCATCTGTTGAATCATTGCATTCTGATCTCTCAACCTCTCCTCATACTGTGAGGTGGACGAAAATATCGATGAAGACTCTCCATGAAATCCCTTCTTGCTCACTGATTCCATTGTAGAAGTACCAGAATAACATGTAGGTGTCAGATGAGAACCAATACCAATCACTCGACCTTTTTCTATATCCTATGATGTTACATGTGTCTATGCTCCCTCATTGAAACCTAAATCAGTAGTGACATCTTTCTCGGTCTCATCTTGACTCTCATATTAATTATAAGTCACATTCTTATATATTCCCTTTAAATATAATGAAAAATAATAATAATAAAAAAATTAATATTCAGGACATGTTTCAACAAAATCACTAACCACAATATGCTGATATCATTTGCCTAAAACTTCTCCTTTAAGGGGATTAGTAGAAAACTTTATATAAAATTCAAAATCCATAAAAGATGGGTCGTTAGAATACTGTATAATATAACAAACATGTTATAGTTAAAATATATATATATATAATAATAAATAATATCACTTACCATGTGTCATCTAAGTATGCCAAATTTATGACTCTCATCCCAATAGGTGACCTCTTTCTTCCCCTGGCTCTGACATCCAGCTAATGATCTCATCCTAAATCTCTCTCCTAGCCAGATGGAGCACAACCCATCCCATACCTGAGCTGATATATAGTCGGGATGATGGGATATGTAATACTGATTGAAAATGGTAGCATAGGCTTTACATATAGCTCTCTTTCTGAGGTTTTGTAGCAACTGATTAAAGTTCTCACATATACAACTATCACATTCCTCTCGGATAGGATATCTATGAATATCATAAATTGGTTAAATTAAATTCTACAAGATAATTAAAAAAATATTTCAGTTATTAAATAAATTTTAAAAAATTATATATTATTTAATAACATACAATCCAATGGATGAACATCTAGTCCCACATGATAATGGGTACCGAGTCCCATGACACCCACGGCTCGAAAAAATAAGTTCTCAGAATGACAGCAGCCTTCCCAATGGATAAATGTGAAAAACTAGGCAAATAAAAACAAATAATCATTAAATTATTATCAAAATTAATACACTTAGTTAATATAAAATAAATATCTTAAAAAATTAAACATACCTCCATAAACGATGATCAAAATAAACAGATGGTCGCCTCTTTGGAATGGGATCTATAATCAGTAATCGAGCAAGACTGCGACCCCTCCTAGTAGTCACACAAGCCTAAGGAGGAGGAGCTGAATCCGTCTCATCAGCAGAAATTCCTTCATTACTGAAAGACTTTAATATATCTATATGATCATCTTTATCCATCTGAAATAAATATTCTCACTAGTAAGAGATCGTTAATACATATATGAAATATAAAAAACTAATAAATTTCATCATAAAATAAGATTACTTGTAAGATATTGTTAATAAAAATACTAAATTCAAAAAACTAATAAATATAAAAATATAATAATTACCTATAACTAAAGACCTGAATATAATACATCAATCATCATTGTCACCATTTACATCAGCATCAATGTCTTCATCCTTATCTTCAACATTGTTAACATCTATATGACATTCATTTTCATCATCCTTTATTACATCATCAACATTATCTATATCATCGTCCCTTAATAGGGGGTTTCATCATCTATATTTATATCACGTATGATAAGAAATATATTGTGGGATGTTTCTTTAAATATTTAAATATGGTTCACTACCACAAAACCATTTTCATTTTCAATAAACTGATTTTTATTTGATTTAATTTTTATTACAATCCACCAATCCTTCAAATCGTTCAAAAATAAAAATAATTTTCAGAGTAAACTTGATGTTATTGATGTGAAAACATAAATGTTTCATTTTATTTATAAAGAATTATATATTTAATGTCAAAGGATCCAAGTCGTCCTTGAACTAAATCCCAGATCAGTATCAAACAAATGACATTTAAACATTATAACATAATTTTGTCCCATATAACATAACTCAATTATTTTATATAGTATACCATAAAATTCAACATCACATTCCTTACTCTGGTATCCTTTCAAAATAACACCACTATTCATTGATTTCATTAAGTCACCATATATATGTGTATGAAATAGAAATCTATTAACCACATACCCATTATAGGATTTTACTAATTTTCATGGAGGGATTTTGAGTACATATAATCAACCATCATATTTTTTTCATGTTTTGATATCTATAATCAATAAAAAATATTCATAATAGATATCATTTAAAAATTGATTAATTATTCCATCGAAAGAAACTTTACATACCTGTCTTTGAAACCAATATGAATATTTTTTTCTAACGTTATTCAAGAGAAACCGATGTAATTTTTATAAGTTGTTTTTTGATATGGTCTTCATATAGTTTACAAAAAAAGTTATTTTAAATAAATATATCTTTTATAAATATTTAAATAAAAAATAAAAAATATTAATTATAGAAGAAATCAATCCATTTCATCACAATTTAACAGAACATAAGTATGAGCTATGTGCAGTTCTTCTTTTGTAATCCATCACTCATGATAACCAATGAAACCAAGCTCGGGCTAATTAAAAATAGAAAACTGAAGATATGTGAAATCATAAACATGTACCTCATTGAGACCCTACAATTATTCTTTTATGGATATCCCAAATGAAAACAATAGGAGAAGAAATTTTAAATTTCCTTCTGAATGTATGCTTCGGAAATCAACCCTTCAATTGATGATCTCTTACATACATTCTTTTTTAATTTTAACATACATCTCTCAAATTGATACGCCCACTGGAATTGTACTGGCCTTCCAAATTTATCTTCAGATAGAAAATGGAATATTAAATGTTCCATGGAATCAAAGAAGCTCAAAGGGAATATTTTCTCCAATTTACATAAAACTAAAAAATTGTTTTCCACCAAACTCAATGAATTATAATCCAATGTTTCGGCACAAATATCTGGGAAAAAATATGATATTTATGTCAACACATCCGAGAATAAAGAATTTAAAACCCCTCTAAGACCAACAAGAAGTAATATTTCAATTATGACATGACAGAGATGAATTTTAAACCCGGTAAAATTCCCATTTCGGATGCAATGTGACAAATTAGAAGTATAACACTCTGGTAACCTCGAATCTCTAATCTATTGACTGAATAATAAATGGTTTTCTTTACTCAGTGAGTAAATTTCTGTTGTCTTCATTAATTTTTTTGATATTTCATCTTCAAATAATTCATGTTCAGATTGTCTCCAAATCTGTACAAGATCTAATTGTGCCTTTAAATTGTCTTTGGTATTACTAGGTGTGTCCCACACGGTTAAAAAAATGTCATCGAAAAAGTATTATCAATTTTTATTACATCTAACATGCGACAAAAAAACAAATTAGACCAATATGGAAGGTCCCAAATAATAATCTTTTTATCCAATTATGTTCTCTCCAAAAACCATTTATATTTTTCTCATTTATGGTTGGTCTAAAAGAAACAAGAGGTAATGCAGAGACAATAGATTGTACCTGATTACCTGAGAGCACTACTGGAGATGCATCTATTTAAATTTTACCTTTTGTTATATTAATTATGTTCCATTGAAAAGGGTGATTCGTAGAATGAAATCTCTGATGATAGTCAAAATAACTAACATTTCTCCCATTACAAACAATAAATGATTTTATATAAACCATACATTATATACATGATTTTAGACCATGTGTGCTCCATCCAGATAACATACCATACCCCGTAAAGTCAATGATCTTCCATATTAATGAATCCTTCAATATAAAATTTGGATCGACTATTATATCAAATGTAGTCCCACCATTGGTTTCATAATGAAATTAATTTGTCAACTAGTGGCTTCAAATAAAAATCAATATTCTTATTTGGATGTCCTGGAAATAATAGTGTGAAATATATATATATATATATATATATATATATATATATAGTTCATTCATTGACATCCAAGGAGGCAAGTTTTAATGAGTAATGAAAACAGACCAAAAACAATATTTATTGTTCTAAGGACCAAATGGACAAAAACAATCAATAGAAAGGTCTGATAGTATATTACGAGGTTCGGAAGAAAAATAAGGATGTGTCTGATCAAAATTTTTCTGTGAATCACCATCACATGGATTATTTATGCTCTTAATGATGGAAATATTTAACTTATTCCATGTCATTAATCAAGATGTTTTGTGAGACATAAATAAATGTTGTAAATGAGGTGTAATAGGAAAATATCTCAACTATTTTATGGGAACTCTGTACTTTCCCTATTATGACTCTTTATACCTCGATTCTCCACATGTTGGACAATTATCCAAAGATTCATAATCAAGATAATATAAGATGTTGTCATTTAAACATGCATATATCTTCTGATAACATAAACCCAAATTATGAACTAGCCTTTTACTTTCATATAAACTTGTAGGTAATGTATTTCTATTAGGCAACAATGACATGACCAAACATTACATATGACCAAAAAACGATTAGAAATTACAAAATATGATTTAATATTCATAAATCTTATAACAACCACAAGTTTTCTCATTTGTCTTCCTATATATAAGGACTCCTTAGCGGATTTCAACAAATTATAAAACTGAGAAGGTTCTAATTAAGGATTGGGAATATCATTCGGAGTTATTGTTTTAGGAATAGCCGGTCCAGCAACCTCATGTATTAAATCTTAAAATGATATACCTAGAAACAAAAAAAAATTATATTTTCTACCGATGTATTTTCACCATGTTGATACAAAAAAATATAATCTTTATGAAAAATGAAACACAAAAGATGAATTCTAACATTGTAAAATGTTTCGAATCCCCTAAGACCACATTTTTGACACAGACATTTAATTTTTACATTAGAAATAAAATATTAATTTGACAATGAATTTGATATAAAGGTTTCAATAACTCCAATGTAGATAGGATTAAACCAGATACATTTGGATTTATGTAATTATTTATCAAATCACGATCACGTAATAGATACTTTTTTCTACTTTCAAAGTCCATAGTTATCAAACAAACCACAAAATAAAAACAATTATTTCTGATAATTTTGACTAATTACAAATTATTATTTTATTTTAGCATATTTAAATATTCTATGAAATATAATTAGAGTGAGGCATTGGGTTAGCTCTGGATTACGGAGTCCGTAAAGGCTCCAAGTTGATAAAAGAAAAATATTAATTATATTATATAAGACAAATGCTATTTTTTGAAAATAATTGAATATATCTTCAATATTGTCTTGTATGGGAAATATGATACCACCATTAAGTCTGATATTTGGGCTTTATCCTATACACGACAGTACATTTGAGTGTGTCAAGTGTTTAAATACATTGCATGTGAGAGTAGTTCATTTAAATTTTTTATTATAAATTATTATAAAAATTTAAAATATCTTCTAAACTATGTATCCTATGAAACATTGGAGACCACCATTAGGTCTGTGTTGTTTGGTGTACATTAAGAGTGACATAATATTTGATTTTATAATAAATATTAGTAATATTAAACAATCTGTCGTATTTTTTCTTTTACAAATTTTGAAAAAAAAATCGTAATTTTGTCATATTTTCAAATTATTAACAATATTTTGAAATTAACACTAATATTTAAAATATATTAAAAATATTGTAAAATTTATTATTAGTTATTTTTAATTATGTAATTATCATAATTAATGAAATTTTTTATTTTTTATTTTTTATTTTTTTTTAGTTTTATATATTTTATTATATTTTTATAAAAATTATTATTACGAGTATATAATTATCGGAAATATTAACAACTTATTAATAATAATGACTCATTTATTGTTAAATATTATACATTATTTAAATTAATACTATATTTTTAATAAATAATATTTTTTATGAATTTCTAATCAGTATTATAATTGTTATATTTTTTGAAAAAGTATTATAGAAAAGTATCATATTTATTATTAACTATGATTTTAATAAATATTAAATATTTTAAATTTTTATTATTTTTTCATTGAACTGATTTTTAACGTTTTAATATAAATAACATTTTGTTAAAATTTCTAAATTAAATTAATTTTCTCATCATTCTTAAAAAACAATCATTTCAATTTATTTCATACAATATATATATATATTAGAGATAGTCAAATCTATTTACATAAAATAAATTTTTACATGTTTTTCAAAAAAAATGATATACCAAATCTATATACATACATACACACACACACACTCAAATTTTTATATATCTCGTCAATTTTTTAAATTATTAATAATATTTTGTAATTAAAACTATTATTTAATATTTATTATTAATATTTAGTAAATAATTTTTTATATTCATTTATATTAAAATATTTCTTAATTATTATAAATATACAAAAAATTATGAGTTTTTTTTAAAACCAGTATACATATTCAATTTATATATACATTGATATAAACATTCATAAATATTCAATATTTATTAATAATATTGGATAATTAATTATTAATTATTATAAATTATGTAATGATTATTATTAATTATTGAAATTAATATTAAGTTTTTAATAATTATTATATATGTGTATCACTATTTCATAATTAATATAATTACATAAAATATATTTTGACTCTTTTTAAAATAAATTTACTTATCAAATCTATTATATATATATATATATTAAACCTTACATGTATTTAAAAAATATTTATATATATATAATTAAATGTTTATATATATATATATATTGATTTCATAGCCAAAAATACATTTAAATGTTTTTTATACAAATATATATGTCAGATAAATATACACATACAAACATACATATATATATATCTGTGTCAAAAATCTTATATGTTTTTTAATTTTTATATATGTTTATGTCTATATATATATATATATAAAATTACCTGTTTTTTACAACTTATATATATATATATTAACATGTTAATACACACACACACACACATATATATATATATATATTAAAAACCTTACACATTTTTTAAAACAATTATATACGTCTATGTGTGTGTGTGTGTGTATCATAAACATTACACGTTTTTTAAAACTTATATATATATATACATATTCACATGTTAATATACATACATGTATATATATATATAAATATTAAAAACATAACACAATTTTTTATATAAATATATCTGTGTGTGTATGTGTATTAGAAAATTTACATGTATTTTGAAACATTTATATTTGTATACTCAGAATATGTTGTTTACATATATTTATATTAAAAAAATTCTTTATTAATTTGAATGTATTATTTATATGTATGTTTATTAAAAGATTTATTAATTAATTTAAATATATCAAATAAATTTTGGAAATTTTATTAAAAATATATACACATCAAATTTATAGATACATATATACAAATATACATACATACATACATATATGTATATATATATTAAAAACCAGAAAAATATTTTTAAAATAATATATATATATATATATATTGCACAAACAAAATTAAAAAATAAACATGCAAATGAGGAAAATTTCTAACCCTAAAAAAACTAAATGAACCGGATGAAAAAAATTACATGAACAAGATTAAAAATTAAATGAACCAGATTATTAGAATAATTAAAAATAAATTAAAATAAATTACATAAACTAGATTAAAATCAAAAAAGAGATTAATACATTTATATCTATCTTAAATATCAAATAAAGCATGAAAATTAGGTAAATTTCTTAACCTAGGGTTTGACGAAACAAGTTTATTTATCATTGAAGCGAAATACATAAAACTTTGATGGAGAAAATAATTGATGTATGTACCCTGTAGATCTGAGCTGAAATCAGCCAAAAAAAGGAAGAAACGAGTTGTACGGAGCATCATGGAGTAGATAGTGGAGGTAGGGTTCGCATCGGTATTCGGGAGAGGTAGGATAAAGGAGATGAGGAAGAAAGAAGAAGCACATGGGTGTTAAATCAGTGGGGTTTTTTGCGATAGACTATTTGTGAGAACATTAATGTCATAGGAAATAGTTTTTCTCATCAAAATTATTAGCAATGAATGCTAATTTCAATCACAAATAATCCCGAGATGGCAAGAATTTGTGACAAATTTTGGAATCTATAGGAAATTCTCATCACGATTACTTTTGGCGATGGGATGTGGGAATTCCCGTCAAACCTATTTTTGATGGATTATTTATTTTGTCGTAATAGATCATTATTGGTAACAAAATATTAATTTGGTCGCAAATAATGACAGTAAATACACTATTTTCAATGGGTCATCTTCCCATCACAAATGACCCATTCCAAATAACTAAATTTCTAGAATTTCATATATTATTTCAAAATAGGATCCATATGCGTTTAATAGAGGAAAGTAACATTTCATTTATAAAAGATGGAAGAGTATGAAAAACACCTTCCAAAACATTTTCCATAAACACTTAAAATAAAGTTTATAACCTTAGGAATAATGCCACACAACTAAAGAAGTAATCATAATAATTATATGTAAAGGGAAATGGAAATAAACATTAAAGAGTAACAATTCATCAATGTATCACAATCATTCACTACATGAAACTAAGTTTCAATATACATGGGTGAACTTAAGAGATCGTGAACAATCCATAACTTAGTAATACATGTTGACTCATCTCAGAAAGTATTCCTCACTTGATGACATCAAATCACCTTGTACGCTTGGCCACACCCCTCATGGAACAGACCAAGGGGACCAATCCCATTGCAATAAAACTGAATATATCCATATGTTTTGGGACACTATCAAGTGCATAATCTAACTAGTGCACCAATCATTCTTAGAAAAGTTTCTCACTATTCAAGGTTCCCATTTCTCCTTTATTAAGGGGGATAGACAACTGATTCCAATTGAGCATCCACAAAATGCATATATAATAATAATTCAACAACAGGTATCACCCCAAGCTTCCCTAAGGATCTATCTCTTTCCTTAAAACTCATAGATCATAAATGAGTACATACCGAGGATCTCCCATTACATTAAATTAAATATGCCATGATGATTCCAAAGCAAGGAAATCCCACCCAATTTTATATCCAACGAAATAGAATGTTTCAAGTAGTGTTTTCATCATAAAAATATTCACCAATTTCATAAAAGTGACAAACAAGCCTTAATAACACTTCACAAAACAATAATTTATCAAAGAGATAAATCATAATTTCAAAAAATTGAATATATACCATTTTTGATTTCATAATAATTGTATAAATTCCATTTAGGTAGCCATGCCATATTTGGTAATCAAATTAGTTTTTATTGATATGTCGAATGGGCCACAATTCACTATCACATGTTAAACCACTTTCAAAAGACAAGTAGAAACCTTCTTTAAAACAAAAAACAACATGGAAACTCTTTCAAGATACACAAGTCATCATTTCACTTGTCATAAATTTATGTTGAAATACAAACCATGATTTTTACGTCATGAAATAAACACAAAATCAAACCAGTAATTTCATAAAACATTTGGTGTTCAATATTCAACAAAATAATGGAATATATCACAAAAAAAGCGAGTAATCACCACTTTTCACAAAAAAGAATTTATCCAAACATAACACAACATTATATAACATATATGGAAGGTTTGAAAAGAATAAATCGTCTAATATTAAACATTAAATGAAAGTTTAAAGGGAAAACTACCTCAAATCCATGGCGCATCAATGACGCACACCCAAAAATGAACCAATAGGGTTCCAAGAGGCATGATCTATCAAGAGGAACCCTTAAAAAACAAAAACCACAGTTTCAAACCACCCTAGGTTTTATTATCATATAAAGGTGGCCATTAGGTTTATAGGATAAAGGGAAAATGGTAAGTTCCACTAGGTCAAATCCCCGGAGAGGGGGTGAATCAGGGTATAACATATTATAGCTACTTCCACTTCAGATCTTGTTTCATCATTAAAAAATACGTACTTCTCATTTTCTATCATACCAAAAAATGAAAAGAAAAGAAATCATGAACATGACATAATTATTTTTCTTTATTCCCCCTCACTGGGATACATTCAAGGAGAATACAATGGTGATGTGCCGATGTACCAAATCCACTAAAGCACACTGCAAATTACAAGGTTCGTGCGAGATCACTTCTGTTCCCAGGGTCACTTACATTACAAGATTTAGTATTTTCAAACTAAATTCCTAAGAGTTAATCTCTATGCCTCCTTCTATAGATCACTTCCACTAGAAAGGATCACTATCTTCTTCTTCCATGGCTCACTGCACTTAGAGGGGATCCACTCACACTTTATAGACTTGTAGGTCCCATGGTTTTCCGAAAATCACACATCCTCCCCTATATATGTATTCTATGTTGAAGTTCCTTTTCCACATATATATTTAATCCTATTTTTTGCAAACTATTAGTCAGCATAAATTGATTTTTCAAACTGTTTATTTCCCTTTTTGAACCACCTCCTTCTTCTATAAACCATGTAGTGCATATGCTTCACGGTCCACCTCTTCTACGAGCTACCTCCACTTTTGCTGCTGCATACTGACTCTATGTATCATCTTCATGAACCACTATCATGTAACGCTTCCATGTACTACCTCCACATACCACATACACATATTTGTAATTTCTTCTTCTGTGGACTACTTCTTCTCCTTTCACAAAAACCTCCCCAAAAACTACTTCACCCTTCATGGAGTTCTCCCTGACGAACCTATTACAGAATTCACCGAATTATAGGACAAAAGGTGTTTCCTTATGAAAAATTACTCAACCTTAATGAGGGGATTAGTGGTCTTAGTATAGAAAAAATATCCACAAAATCTACAAATCCATATCTCCCAAATCTTCAATGTCGTACCGCCTTCACTGCAAACTATTTATCCCATGAATTGTTCTTCCCTATGCAGTCCGCACACCACCATTCTTCCTATGAAGAATCCAAAATCACCATCACATTTTCGAAAATGATTCCCTTTGTGGATTCTCAAATCACCACCTTTTTTCATTCAATGAAAATTCATCACGCATTCTATAAGACTTCTGCATACCACATGCCATCTCTCGTACCATTTCTTCGAACCGTGAGCCTCTCCGCAAACCAATTTCCTTCCACGTACCATTTCACATCCCACAAACCATTATATGTACCTATTTTTCAATCTTAAAACCATACATTGTGGTATATTTATTGTTCACTCCTACTTGGAAATATTCCTCTTCTAAAAACCAATCTCTTGAGTTTGAGACCCAAATATTTTGCAAACACTACGAAATTATGCCACCTTAAACACATGGTTTGGAAAACACTGACCATACTCATTCATGATCACCTAGATTTGTGAAAAAATAGAATCAAACCAAAAAATATTCAGCAGACACCGTGATGGATTTTTTCCAAAATAATGGAAGAAAGTCAAAGGACAAAGAGAGTGGATCCATAACCATTTGATCCGAGTGAGGAATCACCAAGAAAACCCATAAAAATTACCTTGGAGGATCTTTCATGATCCAAATTGATCAAAGTTAGGTGTCTAAGTTGGGAGAAAATGTATGGGGTTCTAATGGGAGAAACCCCAATTACAAATAAGTAAAGCCCCCCAAAATACTCTTTCTTTAGTGGGTTTAATGGTTTGCAGAAATGGTTTAACAAACCAATAAAAAACCATGGGAATACCCACTTTCTACTTCAGAATGGTATGCACACTTAAGCTACACACTTAGTTAAACTATGCATACACCATCCGACCCCCTGCACACTCACCTTCATGATTACACTAATTGTGTGCTTTAACTGTGTAACCTAGAAAAAGCCTCCATAAATTACCCTTCTCACCCCAATACTCATCTAACTCAAGGTGATAAACCATCCTACAATCAAAACCCATAATAATCAGCCACTATGAGTGTTATAAACTGATTAACGAAGATATATCCTCTTCATAACTTTCACACTAACCAAGAATAGGTACAAAAGAACCCAAAACCTCTAAAACATAAAATTTAAATCTGGAACACCTGGAACCTAAGAGAAAAACCAATATCCAGAAGATAATCCAAAATAAAGGATGAAAGCAAAAAATCTAGGTCTGACATGTAACACTGCGAAATTCTAAAATAAGTACATTTTTTATGGTTTGTATTAAATGAAACACCTAGATTATATTTCATTACATGAAAAAATAATTTTAGTATTCATTACAGGGAACATATATTTTTTATAAATTATTCTATATAGAAGACTGTGTTTTTCAAATCAATAATATCATAATATCATAATTACTTCATACAAACATAATTTTTTCTAGAAGGCAGTTCAATCATGCTTTGTGTACACCACATAGAATTAATTATTAATAAATTTAGAAAATTAATTTTGAAAAATTAATATCATTTTTGAAATTATTATATCAAATTACATTATGGTATATTTTAGTTCTTTTTATGAAAAATAAATGATGAATAGTCAAAAATACCGAAATTTAATTGAAAAATAGCTTTTCATTTTAACAATTTATAGAGTTAAACTATATATTGAATATTTTTTAAAATAAAATTAGTTCAATTATATATAAATTATTCCAGTTTTGGTAATTGGAACCGTTTTTATATTGAATTTAGAGAAAAAAACATTATGAACTTTTGAACTTTTTCACTTTAAAAATACTCTTTCTCAATATGTATGTGGGATTAATTATAAATTATATATTTCCAATTCTATGAATTGAATTTTTAAATATAAATTCCATATTTTTATTCAATGAAATTTATATTCATTAACAATTTCAACATAATTAATTACTTTAATTAATAGTGAAAATAATAAAAATTATTTACCATGATTATGGTAAGAACTGATTTACCCACGGCTAAACAAAGAGGATTAGGGTTAAAAAGACCTTAAAACATGTAAAAACCCCATTGGATGGATAGATTTTGACCTTATCCCCTATATTTTTATCATGTACCCTTTTTAAGTATTTTGGAATGATAAAAACGTGGCTAGTATTTAATCTTTTAAAAATAATTACAATTATTCCACTGACCACACATATAAAAGTCTACCCCTTATCCTCCTTTATACATTCATTAAAACTTATTTAGTTCATAAAATACATTCCATAAGAACATACATACATACCTACCCTAATCCTTTAGTCATTATTTTTTGTATAAATTAAACCTATGAAGGATTTGGTGCAATCCTATGATTGATGCCAAAGAAGAGGTAATGTTTTCCAACGAGCATCTTTATTTTATTTATTTTCCTGCAACATTAGTAAATATTAAATCATGATGATATAACTAAAATAAGTATCTTTCATATATTTTTATTCTTCTATAATAAGGTAATTACCTACCACCATCTCTACTTCCATCATGTGGGTTACGAAATCATCATTCATGTGTACGGCGGACTACCACCTCGCAAACTGACATCATTTGTTCATCAATTATCAACATTCGTGGTTCAATATGATGATAGATATAAAGTATATATATTATATTTTTGACATATTTATAACTATTTGGTAATTATATAATTTATATATTTTTTCCCTTTATTCCATATGAGATACGATAACATTGCAGGCGTGTACGACAGACTATTGTTTCGCAAAGCGATGTGATTCATATTTGACTAATGCTTCCCATGGAAGGTAATATAAATGAAGTTAATAAATATATATGATATGTGTGAAATAATTATTATATTAATTAAATATTTTAAATTATAAATATATAATTTATATTATATTATTTCAACGCATTCCACTCACTTAATGATGATAACATCGTTCATGTATGTGTGGATTACTACCTTTTCGAAGCGATGTGACTCTCTTTTCAAAACAATGCCACATGGATGTTATATTTAAATATATAATATTTTATATATGATATTTTTATCATTATAGGAAACATTATATTTTAAATACCTTCCTTTATGGAATGAAAATTGTAATATGGAGACATTACTCATGCATACTTATGACCTATGGTGTTCATGATTATAACATACAACATTTTTCATAACCATATTAAATTATTGATTTTGAGATTATAATTTATGAATAAATATTATAATTAATTCATTATCATTTTAATAGATATGATAATAAAATATAATATGTGCAAGAACTGGATCATTCATGAGAAAAAAGTTCAATTAAAAATAGAAACAATGAAAATAATGAATGTTTATTATTGAATGTTGGAAAATATGATATAAAAAATGAAATATGATATCATACATATTATTATTGATCTTTAATAAGTTAATAAAATATTTAAAACCACTATAAAAGAGATTAAAAAATTTTTAACCAAAAATATTTATGTGTTAAGGTATTTCACCTCAATTGTATTTCATTGAGTCATATGGTAATATTATACATATAGTTTATTATTTATGGTGTATATACAGAATATTTGACATGTAATATCCTAAATAATTATTACCTTGTGATTTTTAGTGTCTCATTTGGAGATATCTCGTGTAAGGGTATTTGAATTAATAGTTACTTAGTTGTATATAATTTCACAAACATTTTTTAGGTTATATTTATTCTTGGTTACTATTGATATTCTTAGGCTATGTGTATAATAAATTTTTGTTATCTATTTTTTATTTTAAACTAACATTATGTGGGTTTTTATAGAATACACATGACTGATTCATTGATTACATTTCACTTAATCATTTTGATCATTAGATGAGTTTATTTCACAATCTCATCCAATCGAGATAGTTTATTAAGGAAATTCATATCAAATAGATTATTTAATGATTTTATAAATAAAAATATTTAATTTTGTAATAATTTGTTTATTAATTACATTTTCAAATAATATTCTCATTTTCCACTCATTTTTTACTTAAATATGTGAATAATATGTTTCTAATAAAATCTGACTATATTTTCCAATTCAGTTGGAAATATATTTTCCTTAAAATAAATCTTTAATTTTTTATAAAAAAATGTTATACCTAGTAAAAATGATTTATTGAAGTATATTTTAACCTATTTCAACTTTATTAAAAAAAATATTAGGTTGTATTGTTGTCATTTTCAGAACAAGTAACCTTTCTATCATTTTTACAACACAAATAGAATGTTTTTTTTAACTTTTACAACATTTAAGTAATTACCTGCTATAAATTCAATGAAGTTTATTTTCTAATTTTTCATGGTTATTTTAAAAAATCATTAATATTCTCAAAATTCATAATTTTTTAAATGGTTTGAAAATGAATATTCAAAATTTTTTAAGTTTTAAAATATTTTTTTCAAAATGAAAAAGATATTTCCCACAATAAATTTTTAAGTATATGTTTACAGTATTTCTATTCAACAATGATATAAACCATTTATTTTTACTCTAATGAGTATATGTTGAATTGATATTATCTTTAGTCATGGTTCATGCTTATTTTGACCATGGGTTGTATTAGTAGTCACATTATTGATTTATTTTTGTAGTCATTAACATCCACATTAAATATCCACTTCTTGTGATCAATAGAAATTAAATTTCCTCTAAATATCCATAATATTTATCATGGAAATTTTTTTTCAAAAAAATTATATCATTTCTACATATAGTGTTATATATTGAAATTTACTTTTTTATCATGGAAAATATTGATAAATCATTATTATATATTTAATAATGATATTCAATGTTAAATAATATTGATTCATGGGTGCAATTGATTATTATATAAATAAGGAATGATTGGGATATGAATTGATGGGTGGGCCCAATCATTATATTTCTCTTCAATTTTTTGGTAGGAACTACTAGAAAAGTTCCCTATACCCATGGTTTAAAACCGTCGGTATAACCCATTAAACTGTGGGTATAGGATATACCCATGGCTTCATGAACTGTGGGCTCCAGAAGTGTCGGGATTTCCCTATACCCATGGTTTTACAGAAAATGATGGTATATCCCACTGAAATTTTTAACTTACCCATAGTTCTGGTAAACCGTGGGTATACATCTATACCCACTATTTACAGAACCATCGGTGTACAATTTTATAGTCGAAAGTAGATACCCACGGTTAGGTAAACCATGGGTATGGAGGGTTCTCCAGCATCATATTTACCTATGGGTTATGAACCGTGGGTACAAAGAGTTATGAAGTATACATTTACCTATGGTTTAAGAACCATATGTATAGAGTGTTCTACAGTAGCATATTTACCCACGGTTCTCAAACCATGGGTATAGCTTGTTTTCCCATAAAAAGCAGATGCATGATGGACAGACCCCCTGCAGCCCCTCCCTTCCCCCCTGGATAGATCCCCTTCAACCCCTCCCTTCCCTCCTAGACAGACCCCCCCCCCCCCAGCACACCCATTCCACCTTACCCCCCCCCCCTCCCAACTCTCCCCCTACATCCCCTCCCTTCCCCACTGGACAGACCCTCCCCCAGCACACCCCCTCTTCCCTTGCACCCCCCCCCCCCCCACTCTCCGACTAAAACCCCTCCCTTCCCCCCTAGACAGACCCCCCCCCCCAGCACACCCCCTCCCCCCTTTCACACCCACCACTCTCCCCCTGGACACCCACTGTAGCCCCACCCTCCCCCTTAGATAGACCCCCCTACACACCCCCACTCTTCCCCTGTAGCCCCTCCCTTCCCTTGGACAGGCCCCCCCCAGCACATCCCCTCCCCCTTTGCACCCCCCCCCCCCTTGACACCCCATCCTGGACATCCCCCTCCCCCTGCACCCTACCCCCTCCATGGACACTCCTGGATTTCCCCCCTCCCTTCCCCCTGCACACTCCTGGACAGACCCCCCCCCCCCCCCCACACTCCCATACCCCTGCCCCCCCCCCCCTGCACACACCCCTTCCCCCTTCCCCAACACCGCCTACCCTCTTCCCCATCACTATCCCCCCCCCCCCCGAATACCTGTAACCCCCCCCCCCACCCAGCACACAACCCTTCCCCTAGACAGACCCCCCCAATCACATCTTCTCCCCCTTTGCACACCCCCACTCTCCCCTCTGGACAGAACCCCTGTACACCCCCCTAACACCCCACACCTGGACATCCCACCTCGACCTACACCCTACCCCTACACAGTCTTGGACAGCCCCCCCCCCCCCCCAAACCCCTACACCCATTCCCCCCACCCCCCTGCACACACCCCCGCCCCCCCCCCCCCCAACACCCTTCCCTTCCCCCTGGACAGACCCCCCCCCCCCAGCACATCCCCTCCCCCTTTGCACACCCTGCACTTCCCCTCTAAACAGAACCCCCTTGAACCCCCCCCCCCCCCAACACATCCCCTCCCCCTTTACAGACCCCCCACTCTCCCCTCTGGAAAGAACCCCCTTGAACCCCCCACCCCCCTAACACCCCCTCCTAGACATCCCCCCTCCCCCTGCACCCTACCCCATCCCTGCACACTCATGGACTACCCCCCTCCCTGCCCCCTGCACACTCCTGGACATCCTGCACAAGAACCCCCCCCCCCCCCCACCCCCGTGCACACACCCCTTCCCTCTTCCACAGTACCCCCCCCCCCCTCTTCCCCAACACCATCCCCCCCCCCTCCACCACACCCTTCCCACCACACACACCCCTGACCTCGTCCTCATCCCCCTCCCTACCCTCCCAAACACCCCCCCCCCCTGTCCTCTTCCCTAGCATCAGTGAGTGGGTTGCTCGTGTCATTACAGACAGAGCTTCATCATGATTCTTCCCATGTTTCCCAGATTTGTCACCCTTGTATTTCCTAGACATATGCATTTTAAAAAAGTGTTTACATAGGTAATGTTTCTGTGAACAATTCTAGTGTAAGCATTAATAGTCTAAGAACTAATAGTATAGGCACTGCTATTGTGATGATGTTAGTATAAACATTGCTAGTGTGAATACTACTCTTGTAAGAAATGCTAGTGTAATGCTTCTATTAATGGAGCCAAATGTGTAAATATGTAAACTTTTATTTTGTATACATTGTTGTTAGTATGGGATGCTAGTGTACGCAATCTTAATATAAAGGTTAGAGTAGAAGTCGTGCTATTGTAATAAATGCTACTTAACCACTTCTAGTCTTATTCTAGTGATAATAATGTAAATATGTATTCTTACCTGTTTTTTATGGTGTCAAATATTTTAATATTGTGATTGATCATCAATTTACTTGGGTTCAATTCTTCTACTAAAAATAAAAAAACATGCATAATTGGATTTGGAAAATTTTCAGATGTTTTCTGTTATTGAAATTCAAAAATTAAATAATAAAGGCTTAATAGATGCCAAATCTTTTAGCTCTCACAAGTTGTAATACCAAAAAAATGAACGACTGGGTCAAATATGAACTCATGTGTCTAGAAAAATAATCCCAAAGCATGAAATTAATTTTGGAACCTCTGAAAAAAATTAGTTTTACAATTGAAAATAATGTGAAAAAATCATTTAATATATCTACAACATGAATGTAATAGAGAATAGTGATAACCTTCCATCCCCCAAAACAATTTTCAATTGAAGCAAGTCCACGAGTATAGCCTTCGTCTCGTGAAGCTTGAATTTGAACAATAAAGATAAAGATAAAATCATTAGTACTCACTGGCTTATAAGTATCATCAACAAAGCTATCTATATCTGCTTCATCACTAGACTACTCTTTTGTTTCAATAAAACATGTTGGTTAATTTTTTTCACAATTCTATGTGATTTCCTAGGTAATTTTTCTTGCACAAAAACATCAAATGCACAAGTAGTGACCAGAATTTCAAATATTATATAAAATATATCAAACTAAAAACCACTATCACTATTTATATAATTCACTAACCTTAATAAGAACCCTCACATATTCCTCAAAATCACTTTATATGAACCGGACGAATCACTGCTCCCAGAAACCATGGTGGTAGAAAAAATGACTTTTTTAGCTAGTAGACTAGCCATTCAAAGTAGTAGAAGATTTAGCAGGAGGCTCCGGAAATAGAACATCGTTTAATAATCATTAAAAAATAATGAAACAAAAAAATACAGATTGGTAATGGTTTTTTGTTTGAATACCTAGAAATGAGAACCATATACCACTTTTATTCGTATTTGATAAATTCTCACTCCTTCATAATCACTTTTTGAAGAGCTTGACGAATCAGAGCTGCTACTGGGAATCAAATTCCTATCAAAATAAACAGTGAAATTTTTAGCACCAGTGTGGGATGGATTAGTTGAAATATCAGGCTTGAAAATAGTATCATAGAGAAATTCATTCAAGGCCAATACACCACAACCACATCTAGCCTTCCTTTATTACAGTAAGCAGTAATCAACGGAGTAAATAAAAGAAAATTAGGTTTTTGGACCCACATTAAGAAGCAGCAAAAGGAACACTAATGACACTTTAATTTGATTCAGTTTTCAGAGACATTTTAAAATCTTATTACAAGTAATAATACATGATGTAAATCCACTTTCAGTCATCATTCTGTGGAAATTAATGTCATGGTCATCTTTTCATTTTTTTTAAGAAAATATTGCATGACATAGTCATATATGTTGATATCAAAACACCATTGTTTTCTTGTTTCCCTGTACGTGTATAGAATAGAATTAATATGATTCAAATACAAATTGAAATGTGTTCAAACTGTATGCATAATTCATTTCCATAGTTTAAACTGGTTGTAGAGTTCATTATGCATACACATTCATTTGAATACAAATTGAAAGGTGTTTCTTTTATTGTTCTATGAGAAGTTAGAATGTAATATTCATTTTATTTTAAACAATATACACACATAGATTACTAAATACAATCATAGATAGAAAATAGCTGTAATAATTCTTTGAAAACACTCGTAAAAAATCCACCTTAAACATTCATGTCATACAAGCATAATAATTATGAGAATGATTTCTTTAAATGAAATATTAGTAGAGATAAAGATAAAATCATCTGTACTCACTTGATTATAAGCATCATCATCAAATCTATCTGTATCTACTCCATCACTGGACTCCTATTTTGTTCCAAGAAGACTTGATGGTTTACTTTATATCATAGTTTCATGTGATTTATTAGGTAATTTTTCCTACACAAACACTTAAATTGCACAATTAGGGACCAGAATTACAAAGATTATATAAAATATGTTAAACTAAAAACCTATGTCACTGTTTATATAATGCATGAGCATTAATAAAAACCCTCACATCTTCATCATGATCACATTACATGAACTAGAGGAATAACTCTCATAAACCTTAGTGGCAGAAAAAATGACTTTTTTAGAGAGTAGACTTCCCATTCAATGTAGGGGAAACTTTAGTAGGTGGCTCCTAAAATAGAACATGGTTTAATAATCATTAAAAATAAATGAAAAAAAAATTGAAAATTGGTTTGGGTTTGTTAGTATCATACCAAGAAATGAGAACCATAGGCCTATCCTACTCATAGTTGATAAATGCTCACTCCTTCAGAATCACTTTCAAAAGAGCTTGATGAATCAAAGCTGTTGTTGGGATTCAAATTCTTATCAGAAGAGATAGTGACGTTTTTAGCACCATTGTGGGATGGGTTAGTTGAAATAGTAGTCTTGACAATAGTATCCTATAGAAATGAATTCAAGGACAATACAAAAGAGCCTCACCCAGCCTTCCTTCATTGTAGTAAGTACCAATCAATTGAGTAAACGAAAGAAAATTTAGTTTTTGGACCCATGGATAAAAGAAGCAGAACTCTGACACCACTACAATTTGATTCAGTTTTTAGATATATTTTATAATATTATTACATGTAATACTACCTGGTGTAAATCGACATTCAATCATATAACATGTTCCATGTTTTACACAAAGTGTGGTATTACATCTGATCTAGAATTAACTTAAACAATATCTATTGTAACTTCATAAACCAAGAAAAACCCCAATGGAGAGTTAAAAAAATGCAAGAGTACATGAAATAATTCATTGATCTAGGATAAATTTATTATTATTGATCACAGGCGTGTAAAACCAAACATGCTTTATGTTAAATCCAAGAATAATCATTTATAATGTGTCTGATATGCAATATTGTTCTATTCTTTCCCCTTCTAGAGCCTTGGAATACAATGTAAAAACATTCGGTGCATAACACCTTCCACGTTTCGCACTGGGATGACATGTATGCTAGCACCAAGATGTATTAAAAATAATCCTTATATTGGAATGATAATAATGGCATCATTTAACATGTTCTATATTTTTCTTTATGATAAATTTTATATAATGACCGGGTAAGGCCAATACTTTCTATCATGAAACTACCATACAATTGAACATTGAATTAAATTTCTTTACATACCATTTCATTAAATAAGGTTCTGTTAATGATCATTATATCCCATTCAATGAAACCTACAAACATGGCCTAAAACATTATATCAAAATTCAAATAGAACCAAATGCAGGGAGTGGGGGGATAAGAGTGGCATGCAGAAAAACAATTGATGAATGGTCAAGTAGCTCAGAAATTCATAATTAAGAAAAAAAATCCATCTGCACAAAAATTGATAGAAAAATATACATATGGATTACCTTATTTTCACCGGAAATATTGTGATCTCCCTTCTCAACAAGAAAATAAATCTCAAGACATATAGAAGAAATAAAATTACAATAATAATCTAAAACAAATCATAGACCTTGTGGTGCATCGATTAAGTTTTAATCTTGGTCGCACAATTCTTAAGAACCTTCTCACTGACTCTTCTAGAAGTGGGAAACCCACTGCACCCCCCCCCCCCACCTACACCCCACTACCCCTTCCCCCCCCTGCACCCAGCCCTACCCCCAGCACCAAACCCTCCCCCCCCCCTGCACCAAGCCCCACCCCTCTGCACCTATCCCCCTCTCACTCTACACCCATCCCCCCCCCGACACCCAGCCCCACCCCCTACACCCCCCCCATACCCTCACTACCCCGTGCCCCTACACCCCAACCCCACCCCCAGCACCCATCCTCCCCTCCCCCCTTCACCGAGCCCCCCCCCCCCCCCCCCCGCACCCAGCCCCGCCCCCCAGCACCGAGCCCCACCCCCCTGCACCAAGCCCCCCTCCCCCTGCACCAAGCCCCACCCCCCTTCACCCAGCCCCCTACCACCCCCTCCTCCCCATGCACCCAGCCCCAACCCCCCCCCCCCCCCCCCCCTACACCTTTCTTACAAAGCTACCAATAAAAACCTAAATAATATATAGCATGTACCATATCATTCAGGGACTTGGGATCTCAAAAATCCAACCACTTCAATAAATTGAACAACGTCAGATATCACAGAATGCAAATTTAAGAAATTACAACTGAGGAATATATTCCTTTTTTACAAACATTGATTTAGAATTGTCAATTCAATAATTTTTTCAGAAATAAAGTGATAATAAATGAAATCAAATGTCACTATATGGGATATCATTTAGAGATAATTATTCTATTTGTAGTAAGGTCATTGATTACCCATATGCATGACTTATGATTCTAAATGTTATCTTTATGTAAATGCATTTGAAAATTTATGTAGAACTTTTTAGAACAAAACAAATTAACCATTCTCATCCATACAAAAATTAAATTCAAGTTATTAAAGTACATACATAAGTCTCCCTACTAAGTCAAAAATGGAGGGGATTAATATAACCCCCTTCACCAACATACCCATCCCCATGTCCATTACCATCATCATCGACATCATCATCATCAGTGGTAACATTGTCAATAGCCGCATCACCAATAGCAGCATCAGTAACATCCTCACCACCAATAGCTCTATCGCCACCACCTTTGTTGCCACTACGACCCTTATTGGAATCACCCGATGCATCATTTAATGATCGGATTAACACCATATATGATTCAAAAGTAGAAACAACCTATTATTGAAGCGACTAACTCAAAACTACCATAGATTTCATGAAATGTTCTGTCATCCGCAAACTTCTTTCACATTTCTCCTAAAACTACTTTCTTTTCCTAAGCTGCTTCTGTAAGATCTATTTCCATCTCAGAGTTCTGAGAGTCTTGAGAGGGAGCCCGATGACGACCAATACTTAGAGGGGATGATGTTTTCCCTGGTCGAAATCGTACTCTCCCCAGATGCTCCTCACCTAATACCTGACTTAAATGATCACGTGGCCCGAAGTTGTCATCTTTCATACCATAGAGGGCCTCCAAGGCAGACTGTTGAAGTTATAAACATATTAAATTATAACTTTTGTATAATTATTTAAAATATAAATAAAAAAACTTAAAATTTTATCTTGTGTATGTTCATTTACTGCACTTCCATCCATTTTCTTTATACTGGAGGAAAATAACTTGGCACGAGGTATAAGACCTTTGATGCCCAATTTAGCTTGCTGCAAATGAGAAATACACAAATCAATATTAGTACCAAAAATATGAGGAATTAAAAAATATGGCCAATGTATATTCAATAATATTTTCAGTAGAAAATCCTCTATAACATCAAAATACTCGGTTAAATTACCTGGTGATTTTCATGATCGGGCAATGTAGTGTGGCCCAATGTGTGAAAATATGTCATTCAATCCATTTTATTTATGTTTTTCTCTAACAATTCCTAAAAAATTCCAATACATGTAATAAGAATTAAATTTTATATGTCATCCATTAATGCTTGAGATTGCCTTAAACATAGTAGTCTTCTAATGTGAAATCATTTTTTCATATTGGCTTTTTGGATAGTTGTGGAATATGGGTACCCCCTCTAAGTTAGTACCAAACCTTCTCTTCAAACCAATATACAACTCATGCTTGTATGAGCACCAGAACTTCCCAACATCCATCAACCTTGCAGTCTTAGCAGCTTCTCCGTTGGGAAAGTTGAACTAAATCTGCAATGAACGTGTCATTTCATTTAAATACACCAATAATATAGATATGACATTATATAATTTTCTTAACCATATTTTCTCCCATGATTTTCCCTTAATATTTTTACTGATACGTCTCCATGATACCGGTTCCACCGGAATGATATCATGATACTTGGCCAAAGTGTCCACGAAATGTCTACATTGCATTGTAGTTGGATCTACCATCTGATTTTTTCAATTGTAATCCACCGTTGGCTGTTTTTGGAGATTCCCAACTTCTGTCATCCGAGTGCTCCCACGTTGCCTAGTAGAAGATACCACTAAATAAGAAAAAGAGGGGGGAAATAAGAATTAAGTCATGGTACAAAACAACCAAAATAAAGTGATATAATTTGAAACAGTTATAATCAAAAAAATTGTCTACAGATTTCTCAATAGACTATGATAGATCTGTGGGTTGTCCTGACTCAGAAGCCTCTACAAGAAGTTTCTATTCCAATGCATGCTCTAGGTGACCTTCATGCACTAGAGTGGAAGCTAATGGAATAGACTCATCAGATTCCGGTTGGATGGAAGGAATTGGAGGAAGTGTAGATATGGCAGCATATGGGTAGTAGGATGGGGGATACATCATCATATATGGATATGATAAAGTTGAAAACATCTGTGGAGGCGGTGTAGTCATTGTATCGGAAGAAGAGGCAAAATGAGATGATGGAGGCATTAGTGGGATCATCCCTAAAGGTGGAAAAGTCATGGCATGTGAATAAGAGGGTAGCTGATATAATGATGGAGGCATGGATAAAAACATCCCCAAAGGCTCAAGAGGATGATGGAATAGTGTGGTGGAAATAGTGTCTGATGGTAGGTTAGTATGGAAACGGGTATGACGGGTGCTCTGTCTAGGTTGAAGGGCATCCCCACTCATACCCATGCTAACTAGATTATGAATCAAATCCAGTGGAACTGAATGCCCCTAAAAATTGATAAATAATATTAACATGAAATTATATGTAATGCAGAAAAAACATTAAAATGATAATACTCACTAATAGAAGTGAAGGCAATGCATCCACACGCCCCAGTCGATCAGGATCAAATAGTCACTTTCTTCAACCTTTTGTAGTATTTTTCATAATCTACATGAGAATTAAATTTAAATTTTTTAGAATTATTTTTTACAAATCATTCATACAACTTGCATCTATAATCAATTCATGAGAGGAACCAATTTGAATTCTTTTAATTAATAATTGTACAAATCATTATTAGGAAATGACTAACATAATTTTTAAAATTACATTACCAAGTTATACATTTTTTAGAAACAATATTTAAACTATGTTTTGTACATTGAAATAAATCTGATTTAATGAAACAACACCATAAAATACAAAAAAAACATTTCATTCCAAAATGAAACTTAATTAAAGAAATTACAGTAGTACTAACCTGAGAAACTCATGTCAATAAAAAAGGAATAAACTATTAACATATATGGTTTCATCTATATATTATCAACCACTAATCCAGGTTCAGCATCAACTCTCACAATTGGACAGTTTGATTCATCAAATGAAATATTTTGGCCAACACCAATGGGGATGTCAATGGTGGAAACTTCATATCCAACATCATGGAAAATATGTCTGGGGATTACATCATTAATGACACCATAATTAGGTCTCAGATGATCTTTCACATAAAACACTTATTTATCCATTGATGCCAAAATGTATGGTTCATCAGTATGCATGCATCGACTCACATCAATAACTTTGAATCCATAGTCATCAATAAATGTACCATGTTACCTCATGGAATCAAACTATTTACATCAAATCATAGTGACTCTACCTTGAGAGTAGTAATCCAATAACAATATTTTATCAACTATCCCATAATAATACACATCTTCATATCAAGTTCGACTATCTGATACACTGGCATAACAATATTTTGTACCGGTTAACAAAACATCATCATGTTGTGTTCTAATTTTCATCTCTTGGTCCATTGTAAAAAATTTATACCCATTTATTATTAAATATTTACATTCATGAACCAAAGAATTAGGACCAAAATTCAATGATCTAGGTTCTTGGGAAATTGAGTCAATAAGTAAACTCTACACCTGAATTATATATGAATAATAAAATTAAATGGATATCTATTTTTTAAACTAATTAAAGTAAGGGTAATACCTTTGATTTCAACCTAGAAGGAAACTCTAGGATATGAATGGCCTCTCTCCTTCTCAAAGACAAAGATCGATGAACTCTAATTATAATATCTTTATGTTACCTACATAAAATGACAATAAAAGTGCAAGGTATATGTGAAATTCCATAATATAAGATAACATATAAATATCAAAATTACATACTCGATATAATCATCGAACAAACCACAGTTAAACAAGACTGTGTGATCTACCATCTCCTTCTCTTCAAGGATCAATGTAGCCAATGTATATGACCCAACAATTCCTCTTGTTTGGGGAAGATATGGAAAATAGGGCTCAATTTCCCCATACTGGTCATCCTCATTTCTCATTGTCTGATTATGTCTTGTGGGGATATTAGACAAGTACATTGAACAAAAACCCATACATTCTTGAGCCAGATAACCCGTCACAATCAAACCTTCAGGATAATTATTATTTTGAACATATGATTTCATTGTTCACATATTTCTTTCAGTATGAATCATCCACTAAAAAGAATCTATTCCCCCAAGAAGTGTTTCAGTTGGAAGATGAACTATTAAATGCAACATGAAAGTGAAAAAGGATGGAAGAAAATTATTTTCCATATCACATAAAATTAATGGAGCCTCCTAATGAATTTCTATTAATAATGAATTGGATAACCTTTTAGCACAAAGGTCTCTAAAAAATAGCACAAGAGAATCACTGTAACCCTTACATAATTGGATAGAAAATTCCGAATTTTTATTGGAATCAATTCGTGAAGAAGGATGTGATAATCATGAGTTTTCAGAGATTTTAGTTTCACATATCTTTTGTTGAATCATTTAGATATATTTCTTGAATATCCATCGAAAACCTTGATATTATCCAATACTTTTAGAAATTTATCTTTCTCTAATGGTGTCATCACATAATAATAACAAAGAACATTCCATTTGTTTTCACCGATACACACAGGATGCAGTTCTGGTCTAATACCTCAATCCAGCAAGTCTCGAATAGATCGGAAGTTGTCTTTGGTCTTACCCTTGATATTACAAAGAATTTCATGAAAAATTTCACATATATTTTTCTCAATATGAATTATGTCTTAAAAATGACATAACAAATTGGTTGACCAATATGGAAATTCAAAAAAAATACTTCTCTTATCCAATTTTAAGTGGTTTCAGTGTCAAAATTATTCCAATTTTTAGATTCCAACTGACCTTTACCTAATGAAAAACTGAAATCTTTTCATTCATTAAACACATCGCTTCCAGACATACATTGAGGTGGTTGTTCAGTCTCAACAGTATTATCAAACCTCTGACAATTCATCCAGTATTGATGATCAATCGACAATAATCTTCGATGCCCTATGAAACTGAAACTACGATGATATTTAAGAATTTTTGATCATGTATTCTTCATACAAACCAGACATGATAGTTTTCCCTCCTTGATACACCCAAATATCATTTCATAAGTAGGGAAATAATTTATTGTCCATAGAATGGAATCACACTTCTGAAACGTATTTTTTGAAAAAGATTTGAATGTCTGCACACCCAAATACCAATGTTGTATCAATTCTCTTATTAATGGAAGTAAGTAGACATCTATATCATTACTAGGATAAAAAGGTCCATATATTAGTATACTCAAGAAAGTGAATTGTATTTTCATACACATCCATAGAGGAAGATTATTAACATGATTAAAAACTGGCCACGTGTTGTGAGAAGTAAGCATCTAACCAAACAAATTAATACCATCACAGGACAAAGCCAACCTCACATTACACACCTCAGCTACAAAATCAAGATGTTGTGCATCAAATGTCCGCCATTCTAATCCATCTGCAGGATGAACCAACTCATCATTACCTTCAATTCTCTAAGCATTGTTCCATCATATATTGGCTGATATTTCTACAGACCTGAATAGATTTTAATGTCTGGGAATCAAAGGAATGTGCCACATGACTTTCTGTGCCACATGAGATGGTGTTCCATCTGAATTTGTATTCCATCAAGATGTACCACATTATTTAAAGTCATTATAGTCAGTTTTTTCCTCCCAAAATAAACTGAAATATTTCAGACAAGCATGAACTTTATTAGTATCAAATCCAAGCTACTTAATTAACTTCCTTGTCTTGTAATGAGTCAAGGAAATTTCTACACCACCAGGAAGCCAGTCCTTCAAAAATAAAAGAATGTAATCAATAGTGGTATTAGAAATTTCATACATGGTTTTCCCATGATATAACCGCATTAAAAATTCCAACTTGGTCATTTTAGTACATTCCTGATATACTAGAGTTCTGGCACCATCCAACAAATTTTTCACTCTCTCATCATCATCTTCTATATTTTTCTCATGTTTATTGATATCATTATCTTCTGGCACTGGCATACTATCACTCTCTCTAGAAGATGGAAAAATGGAAACCGATCAAATAATAAATTCTCTATACCAGTTATTTCATTTTGTTCACGACCAGTAGAACATTGACTCATCTCTCTATGGTGGTACCAAACATAATTATTTTATTTTGTTCATGACCAGTAGAACGTTGAATCGTCTCTCCATGGTGATACCAAACATAATAGTTTGTTTGAAATATCAATTTCATTATATGGTAGCTAATTTCTCCTCAGATTAACCATGGACTTCCAACACATTTATAGCATGGACACTGTATACAACCTCCATCTAAAGAATTATCAAATGAAAAATATTAAAAATTCTCCAATTTATTTTGAAATGCGGTTGAAATAATATCAGTATGATACATCCAACTTTTATCCATTATATAACAAGAAAAATAAAAGTTATCTTCCAATCAACAATTTAAACCATAATTAAAAAATGGATATGTTCTATAGAAAATAAAACTATTAAAACATAAAAACTTAATAGTTAATTCACATTTGTATTGAATGTGCCTTTATTTTTATAACCAATTTCAACCCTTTCAGTATCAGAGATAAAATTATTACCTCTATCATATAAAGGGATGATCAAAAAGGTAAACCATAATGGGTGTGTTGGTAAATATACAGAGGTTACCTTTGTGTGTGTATAAAAGGTAACATTTTGTGATATTGGCTGCAAGTCCCAATATCGGTTAGATACAACCTTATGTTTATTTAGGATTTTAATGTATATTACGTAGTATTCCAAAGTCTTGAGCTTAATGTGATGTTATTTTTCATTTATGGTTATTTCTCTCATGATTGTTTTTATCATTTATTTTTTATCGAATGTTTGTATATGAGGCTGTATCACATTGCTTCAAATGATAATATGTTTCATTGATATTTTTTTCTTGTTTACCGCTCATTGTTAGAGAATTAAATCATTTTTTATCACTTCTAATTTCCATATATATGGTTTAATAATAAGAAATGATTTTATAAAAACCAAAGGAAAAATGATTTACAAATGGATTTGGTATGAGAAATTCTTTTTGAAACATTTTTGTTTTAATAAGTTATAATTGATTAATTCTAGATATTATAACTTGTATCAAAACTATGGTGGTATTATACTAGGATTGGGATTGTACCCTACATGTGGTTTTGGTAATTTTTATATGTTTCATTGTAGTATTTAGGAAAAACTAAGAGTATCATGTAGCATGTTGGATTCTCTTATTATTGCTTCCTTAAATTTGGATTTGTCTGGATGCGACTATTGGTCACATTAGGATTGGAAAAACTTTCTGGTTTAGCATGTTTTGTCCTAGATTTTATGAATTTTGCGTTATCTAATTTATTTCATCTTTTCACTCTTGTTGTGGGCCTTTTTTTCTTATATTCAATACCGGTTTATGTTTTCCTATTTTACCATTATTGCGTGATGGGATGGTTTGGGTGGCTTTTTTATTTGACACGGGTTGGTTCATTACATCATTTGAGATAGATCCAGTTTATTTTTTATCAATTGATACACATGATATTGGTTATTAATTACTGAGTACTTTGGTGTTTATACCATTCATTAATAAACTTCCCCAATATTCTCTAAAATTATAATTGATCTTAAAAAATAAAGGGCCAATTTACCTTTATTTCCCAAATATAAATTCCCAGACCAAGATGACACTTAAATAAATATATAATTAAAAAAAATTATAGTGTTGGAGTATTGAATATACATATGAATCCCCCTACTCTGATTTGTAAATATTATTTTCATAAAAAACTAAACTCGATCAAAATTTCTTATACCATTATAATCTCAAATAATGATTCCTCAAGGGATTCTATCCATCTTAAAGTGTCCAACATAACCTTCTATATAATTCTTAAAATATGCCCATAATAATTGAGGCATTTTAGTTATTGATATACATAAAATCATCCAAATAAAAAACATTATCACATGTAGTACAAAATTCAAGAATACATTCATGATGGATATCCTAAAGAGGCATCATAGTGTGGTTAGTTTATAAATTATCATTAGGATAATATGAGTTACTCAAAATAACTTAAATATGTAAATCCTTCCAAAAGACCAATAAAACAAATATTTTCACCTAACTTCATGATCTGATATAATGATATTGGATACCCTATAAGGTTTCACAACTATTCAGACATAAATATTTCCAAGCATATAATTGTTTTTAATTTACTAATCAACATATATTGTACAAATTTATTTAACTGATGCTTAATTAAATTATATTCATCCCTTAACATCACTATACTAAAATCTAATAATAAAATAACTCATAAATTATACCAATTTTTATTTTGTAATGGTCAATGGGTAAATCATACCCAACTCTAATGGTGAACATTTACGTATAAACTTGTAAGAAAAAATAGAATAAATAGAGAACTATCATGCTCTATTACCATCAACCAGAAGTGAAGTTGAACCCTATATAATATGTTAGATATGTTAATATGAATATACCATTGATAAATTTAAATATAACTCATCAATTATTTTGAAAAGTAAAACAAATCGTTGAAATTAAAAAGATGATAAATATGAAGAGACTATCTGAGAATCTTATCCACACCACATATTATATTATAAACAACCCAAAATTATAAATCTTATCTCCATGCATTATTTAGTCACTAGATAAAATATTAATTTATGTTAAATAGTTTAAATAATATATTAATTTCCTTTTAAAATACATCTTGATAAGAATATAATAAATGTGACATTTTTTCAATAATATTTCAACTTCGGAACCACATTAGCTTGAGATTTCCTACTAAAAGTGTCTGTAGATATATATCGTTTCTTGAGAGTATATATCTTTTTGAAATATAATGATTGAATATATTTTTCCCATATTATATACTAATGATAAAAATATCAATTAGATAAACTATATTTCAAGATTCTATAATCAATATACACTATAAACATCTAACCAGAAAAACAATTTTACCAGCTTTTATGTTCACGCACTACCACTGCCATCTCAGGATCATAGATAACATAATTTTTCATATGTTGAAAAATCCCACATTGTATGACTTTTAAAAATCTCATAATTATTTCCTGGATTTTATTAAACAAGAATAAATTTGAGATCAATGTGTTTTTAGAATCATAAAATATAACCTGATTACTATTATTCAAAAGGAACTTCACAATTTTTTTTGTCAAAATATTCATTTAAATAAAAATATGGGAGAAATACCAAATAAAATGATAGTAATAACGAGTAATCCTCATGGAAATCCAAATCTCAATTACATTATTAGTTATTTCTCAAGAAATCAAATCTTTCATTTTTTCAAGATCCAAATATTTCAAGACTTCGAAATAATATGCCCAAGAAATTTCACCTTTAGAATTGATAAATAAAATATTAATTTTTATCAATAATTATGTGACCTTATAAATTCTCTATGATAATAACCAAATTCCACTAATGATTAAAATTTTACTACTAATATATCAATATATCATCAAATAATGTGATAAAAAATCTGTTGAAATATAAGTGGATAATATAATTAAACACATCTATAAAAACATTTGGGAAATTTTTTACCTAGATAACATCACCAAAAAATAGAAAATGGGAATATATTGTTTTAAAAACATCCTTTATCACATCCTTATCTAATACCCTAATCTTATGATTACCTAACTAAAGATCTTTATTAAATAATTATGAAACCCCTCTTAGCATGTTCAAAAATATCAATTTAGATAAATGGATATCTAACCCTAATTTTAATCTGGTTCAACCATTAATAATTTAGTTATAAATATAAACACTAATGATCAATCTCAAAAAATCACTTGACTTCCATAAAGAAACACCCTTTATCTAATGAATTTAATGGATTAATAATCTTATAACTAAATTTTCAATTCATTACATTTACCTAGATCTTTGTGATATGGAGGAATATAGATAGTCCTAGTACTTGGATGTATATTTATCACAGAATCCACCTCCATATCAAATTTTTATCTTGTAAAGTACTTTGTAAACACATATTATATTGTTACACCAAATAATGAAAAACAATATCAACAAAACCCCCAAATAATCAAAGGAAAATCATTTCAATCCAATATGTGATCATCCTTATCTATTTTAATTCACATCTATCCTAACAAGAATGATAATCCAACTCTCCTATAAAAATATAAAATTCCTAAAATAAGGAAATAATTCCTCCCATATATATTACATGTTTGTGTGATCCAAAAAAATATCAACTAATATATACCTATAATAACATAAAAACACCTTCGTATACCAAATAAAGAAGTCCCAAAGATATCAGAGGTTGTTAATATCAATGTAATATATATGGAATATTCTAACGGGATCCTATATTCTTCACAATAAAGTATTTAGATTCAATGACTTTGAAAAAGGTAAATATTCCAAACAAAATTAGATTCTAAGGATGAAATATCAAATTTGTGATATACAAAAATACCAAATAATATACTAGGAAAAGTAAAAGAGAGAAACATTGTTCCATTAATAGTTAATAATCCCCCACCAAGCTCAACTGGATCTTTTACAATTAAAAGTAATTAATCAAAACATATCCTATTACCTTGAAATTAATTTCCCTCAATCCCCATATTCTCATATCCCTAATGATTCTTCCCCGGAGGATCTCTGACACACTCAGGATTAAATCTCATAGATTATATAAATTCATATTCCACCACCATGGTCTATTTTCCCATTAATGAGATTCTTGAGTGGAATTCAAAATTGATCACTAGGTTTTAGGCCTCATTATAGAAAAAACCTTATAATATACATTATTTTTCTATAATAATTACATTCCTTTGGCTCAATGAGATATATAGCTTAGGTGAGGACTATTTTAGAATAGTTATAAGACTTCAACAATGCCTTGAGCATAGAATAAATGGAATACATAGTCCATTACTAACCCTCTAATCACACAGTACCACTGTGATGATCATTTATCTTTCTCTCCTCATAACCTCAAACTCCACTAGCACCTAATGATGTTTTCTTTTCTTATTTTAAATCTTTAATAGGCATGAAATGATTATTTATATGTTCCTTGTGATACCAACAAAGGGAAAACATGGACCATATCTTCCTTACCTGTAAAACTATGAATCATTATGGAATTATCTATTTGATGTGTTCGTTATAAACCCCCTACACATGGGCATAATTATCAATTTCTTACAAGAGGTTTTGAATATACAGATGTCCAAAAAACATATGAATATGTTTAGAGTCTCTTGTATTGAAATTAAGTGTGTAATTTGGAGAGGGAGGAATAATGATTTACATGATAAATCTCCATTTCTTCTATTATCATCATTCATAAACATTATAGATCCCATTAATGGTACAAACCAATTACAAAAATTGCATTACAACAGCACGGTTCGCAATGTTCTAGTGATGTGACGCCTCAATATTCAAGGTAAACACCCCCTCCCCCTCATGGAAAACATGAAGTCTTTTGGTCTCCTCCATTATTTTGGGGGATAAAATGAAAAATTGGAAATTCCTATAAAGGGAATCACAGGGAAATGGTCTTTGGGTTCATCACCAGGAACCATAACAGTGACATAATTGAGTGTTTTTATGGGCCTTGTGGACATCACACATACCTGGAAGCTGAAATGTTTCCAGTCATAAATTTTCTCTCTGTTTTCATTTCATTAAATCCTCAACTAAATTTATATATAATTGAAGGAAAAACAAGGATAATAAAGTTCATACCTAGATGCTAGAGCTGGGGGTCGGGAGGAAGAGGCCAGGATAGGATGTTCCCAGAGCTGGGGGAGTTGGGGCGGAGGCTAAGGCTAGGAGGAGAGGGAGCCGAGAGGGGGAAATAACTAGAGCTGAGGGAAGGGAGGCAGAGGCTGAGACATTGAGGCTAAAGAGAAGACCGGGAGGGAGTTCGGGAGTGGAGGCAGAGCCTGGGGAGGTGAAGAGATGGTCGGGACGTAGTGGTCAGATGGCTGGGAGGTGGAGGTCAGCTAGGGGAGGAGAAGACTGAGCGGTGGGGGTCGGATGGCAGGGAGGCGACGGTCGGGGAGGGGAGGGGAGGGTCGAGAGTCCGAGAAGTGAGGAAAAGCGTGATGGAATAGGGTGATGGAAGCGAGGTTAAGGAGGAGCATGATGGAATAGAGAGGAGCATGATGGAATCCAAGGAATTGTGTATTGCTTTCCCACGGTTTTATAAAAATCGTGGGAATAGATAATAAAATGAGAGATATCCTCATAGTTTAGAAAAACCATGGGGATAGATGCATGGAGAAAGATCCCTTTTCTAGTAGTGAGGTCCCATAATAAAATCAACAAAGATATCATTAAATAGATTTATACCTATTGTTTAAAATGTATTTTGAAAGTTCTTGATGGTAGAGGTATCATCATTCCTAAGATATTGTTATCCAATAATTAGTCATTTCCTTCATTTATAATTCATTTATTATTTCCATGATATTTTCTCTCCGATATTATCATTGGATTCATTTTAATATCATATTATTGATTAAATGGAATGTGTTTTCATTATTTTACATTTCCATATTAATTATACCAAATCATATTTTCTATGAATTTTTCACTATGATATTATCTACGAATGTATTCCATTCTCATTTTATTGACTAAATAAAAAGTGTGTTCATATATTTACCACACCATATGGACTAATCATCATATAATGATTATCAAGTTATTTAAATGGAATGTGTTTTCATTTTTTCAACATTAATTTTTGTTTATTTTTATTTATTCAATGTATCTTCCACTGTACATAACCCTTAATGAGAATTTGAGATCACACATGCCTTGTTTCATTTCCCATGGAATCCTTCAAGTGTACTAAAATATATATGAAATAATATGATAGTGGGCCTATGTTTATTCTCCCAAAAAATAATGATGTAATTTTTATATTCATGTGTAATTTAAGATCCATGAATACATGTAGTTTAACAAGACTACTAAACAATTCATCCCTTCAGGATGTTATTATTTTTATATAATAAAATGCAACAAAGAAGGCATTGACACTAGGATACATGGGGTAGTGTCACTATAATTGGTATAATAGGGGGTTTAGTAGAACCCTTGGTTACTAGAATTAGAAAAAAAAAATAGGGATCATAAACCAATAATAATCTATTTGGATAAGTATATAAGAACATCGTAAATTTTTGGTAAGGTAAATATTATGGGGTTTTCTCTTACAATATATCCCTATGTGGATACTAAAAGTATACACGGTTTTAGAACATATGTACCAAGGGGTAATAACTCTGAAATGGTTGAATTTTAATTGACCCAATCCACACATAGAGGAATAAAATGGCCTTACTTTACACCCGGTTTACCACTATTGGGGGATATGTTTTAGAAAATTCAGATTTTCTTTAAAAACTATTATAAAGAATTTAATAGAAGATGAAATTGAATGGAAAAGGCTAAAACTAAGATGTATATATATATAATATGGTATCATGATTTATTATTTTTATAAATGATATTATGGTTAACATGTAGACTAATAAAGTAAATATGATTAAAATATGTATGAAGTATTTATGTTTTGGTATTCTGGAATTAAATTATAGAGGTATTTTCACTGATGTTATTTATCGTTAAATCATCATGAAACATCTAAGGATTGTGTTAAATTTTAGAATATTATATGTAATAATTAGAATACTAGTTATGGATATCATCATGGGTTCTATTATTTTTGATCATAAGTTGAATGTCTTAAACACCATTCATATGTTTTAAGTGATGATTTCCCACCAAGAGTAAGGATATTATGGGAGAAATTTATGCAAATAAAACCCATTTATTTCATTTATGATTTAGTATAAATTTTATTTTAGGATTAATAATCTTAGATATTGTTAACATAAGATTAAAGGCATTGAAAGAATTTAGGGTAAATATTTTCATTTTTTACATTGTAATAATTTTCTAGTAGTATTATCATATTTTTTAAAAAATAAAAAATAAATAAATTTTGTTGAAAACAATAGTGAAAAGGTAATTTAATGATTAATTTTACATCAATTATTTCCATCATATATTTTTGTAAATGTGAAAGGAAATATATTATTATCATTTTAGAAAATGTTAAACCCCCTTTTAGGGTGAAAACCAGATGCGTCCAGAATAGTCATCAGTCTAGAACCCATGATTGATAGATGATAAAGTTTTAGAACCTAAAACTACACAATGTGATGTCCAAGTTATTATGTCACTGGTTTTAGTAAAATTATTTGAATGAACCAATGGTGTTACATTAGATATTTAGATATTAATTTATTATATTGGATAACTTCTTATAACCGTATTGATTTAGGAAAAAATAGAGAGACAAACTGAATTACCTGTCACTCTTTAACATATCTTATGATCCACTAAACATGAATTTTTTGTCTTCAAGAATAAAATAATTATTTTTTGGCTATCAATTTCATAGAGTAACGAATGAATTGGTAATTGTTCAAAGCATAACCAATCCATTAAATTTTACGTATGAAATATAAATATGTAAAGTAAGTATACTTACTTGTATTCATAGATAGTAATAAAATTCCTCAAAATTATTAGATGAAAAGGATCTTGAAATAAAATATTATCATATTACCATCATTTTTTATAATATCAATGACTATTTTTACACCATTTTTTTCATTTTAGGCCCTTAAATTTCCATTGATCATTAAATTTATTGAGATCAATAAACTCAGTTAATCTCTATAAATGTTTAGACTTTTCATCCATTACATATCATTATTTATCACCAATGTTCTTCAGTATAGAATTATTCTTATATGTTATTCAATATGAAATAATTACTTTCTTTTCCTTATTATCTAGAGGATATTTTATTAACCCTTTTAGGATGTGGGTTTTTAGAAAATGGTATTTCTAAATGTAAAATCGCTAATTAATGATATCAGATTTAAATTATGAGGATGCAATTTATTTAATATTTATAGAATATAACTTCAAAAAATTCAAAAATAATAAAATATTATTTAATATAATGTATTACATGATCCACATATATTATATTTTTTAATATCAAGCACTGATTTTATCTTATGTTACATGAAAAAATGAGTATCTTTGATAACTAATGTTACATGCTTGATTGAGTTTTAATGAACAAAAATCTACTATTGATATTATTTTTTTAAATAATAGGTATAACCTAGTCATTAAATTGGAGGGGATGAATATGATTATGTAACATATAAAAATATATATTTTAGAAATATTTAATAGTTAAAGTTTGATTAGTGTAATAACCCAAATCTTAAATTAAAGTATGGATCTGTATTTTGGGTTCTTTGTTAAGAAAAATGAAGAAATGGGAAATTTTCTATGTAAACACCATGTACCCAGTTGTCGCGTGTAGCTGTGTACTTACCTTGTAACGGCCGAGTACAAGGCTGTGTAGGTGACCTAGTAGATTGCTTAAAGAGGGGGTCAGTTGAGGCTAGTACACAGCATATACATTAAATGTACAAATCATGTACTTTTTGTTTTATTTGATATATCGAGGTGGGGTTGCGTCTCATGTCCAGAATGCAGTACTTCTCCCCTCGGTTGGTACAGGAAAGTGTTGAATGGCTGAAGAACTTTGATCTCATCCTTGTGCTTCATCTAAGCTCAGATTGAGACATTACTGAGTGCATTGGATTCCCACCGGTGATTTCTCACTTTCCCTAGAGCTTTTCTTTCTAATGGCTCATCTCGCGTGAGTATTTAAAGGATTATTGTTTCTACCCTTTTTCGTAGATCTACATCGTCTTAGGCCAATTGAAGGGTCGATTCTATAGTATAGGTCATACGACATCAAAGTAGGTGTTTTGTGCCTTTCTTTGATTTAATTTAGATTATATATGCTTAAATTTCTGAATACCCTTGTTTGGGGTATTGTGTGTTTTGTAATTTAACCCTCATTAATACATGATATGGTTTTTTTATTGAGAACGGGTTACTTCTTATGCATATGTTTTTATACCTTGATTATGGATGTGTTTCCATTGTTTTATTTATTTATGTATGTTTGGTCTAGAATTCATGTTAGGCGTTATATGTTATCCATGCCTCGTGTTGTTAAGATAGAGTTACTAATTAAATTATATGTGTGTTATTCGCAATGTGAAAGTATGACCAAGGGGGGTTTACTGTGAGAGCTTCCTGAGTTAGGTTCATTTAAGTATAATTTGTTGTTATATTGACTCAGAGGTATTGACTATGAGAGACATCATGTGGTCATAGACCAGAGGGGTTAGACCATGAGGGCTACCTAGAGGGTCATTATTAAATGCATGTTGGACCTAAGGGCATTGAAAGTGAGAGCTTCCAGGTGGTAATTATATTTTATTTGTTTCAATGCAGGCCAAGGGGGTATTGATTGAGAGATCTGCTTTGGTGGTCATCTGTAAATGTTTAGTGATATGTGTGGCCAAAGGGGTTAGACTGTGTGAGCTTTCCCAGAGGGTCATTATCTGTTGAATTAATGATATGTTAAACTAGAGGGGTTATACTATGAGAACCTTCCAATAAGGTTTCTTTTGAATAATAGAATTATTGTGATGAGGCTTCCTAGCCAAATCACAATCTTGGACCTAGTCTTACTAGATTTTTTAGATGGTCTTATAAGATTTCTATTTTACTATCACATAGGGGGATATAGAGATTTGGCTAGATCCCGAGATTACATTATCCAATGGATTGAATAATTGAAAAATGTAAATGAATGTAATTGAAACTATAGTATTGATTACTTTTGATTAATTCCTAGTTTACTACTACATTTTTCATATTGCTTGTTACATATATTCACTGATAGTTGGGCATGGATATTTTCATGGATGCCTATTGGGATTATTCTCACACCCTATTCGGGTTATTCTTTAGGACCCAAACATATTATATGGTTGTAACTATAGATAAGGGAAAGTGCCCTTCATATTCATGTACATTATTGTTGTTGGAGATGGAGAGTATGGGACCTAGTTGAGGCTTGCGATGCTGTTGGATTTTACTACTTTTATATACTTTGGTTTTAGTATTGTATTTCCACATTGTAAATTTTTGGCTGATTTCCTATATACATGTGACATGCAACATTTATATGTGCTCTAGTTTTTATATATCTATTAGTCTCCCGCAATTTACTTTTTTTGTATGGTTATACTACTTCTGCTATTATTTTCTATTTATTATTCCGCTCTATTTAATCTACTAATGATGGAATAGTTTCCCCACTATCACACCCAAGCCCCTCGCTACTGGTTGTCAGCCTCTTTCATTGGTTGAAATGTGCTTGAGGTCACGTGACCAATCAGGTTTGGGGAACCTTATGGTAGCACCTGAAACTAGGACATTACAAAGTGGTATCAAATGGAGTTTTTTCCTGTTTTGCCTTAATTTTTAGAGATAATAGATGGGGAAAGGAAATAATTGGTAGTTCATTATAAGTTGTGCCTGGGAGTATCTAACTTGTGTACATAGAAACGCCAAGTTACATCGAATATTGAAATTTTTCTTGTTTTTCAATTGGTATAGTTGATTAGATTTCACCATAGGGTGATTCACTTGTTTTGTGCTATTATTATTTTTATCATTGTGGTTTTTTTCTATTATAACCTAATGAGTTGATGTTATTTCATCTCATTCATCATATAGTCACTTGATAGAGATTGAGTTTCATGTATTTTCTCATGCCATTTAGGATTTATTACTGATTACATGCTGTTGTGATAGATGTTGTGCTAGATATGCATGTTATTTTGAAAGATGTTATCGTAGAAACAAATAGTATTTTGATATGGCATTGGTATATGTAAAGATCCATTTGGATGGATCCCGAGAATTGGTCCCTGAGGTGTTATGGGCCCTATTGGATCAGAATTTTGTGGATCATGATTTAACATTAATTGATTTTTGTCCAGTTATGATGTGAAAAAGGTTTAAAAACGTTTATTCTTGGGAAGTATGGGCTCCCACGGGTCAGAATTTGGCATTCCTTGGATAAACATTTATGTTTTTAAGGGCTTCGGAGAGGTTTCATAGGCCTACTGTGTAGAGTCCCAAAGCTTGACGTACATGGACATTACATTACTTTTGCTGAATTCTTAATACATAACCAAAACAGACACAAAAGGATCATAATAGTTTAGTGTCTTTGGAAACTCAGAATAGAAAACGTCTAATCATGTTGAAATATCTTCAACAACTCCCATAACGATCTTCCCTTTTTTGTTTCCTTTCCTAAAAACTTTCTTTATTTCTTGTGGAAAATAAAACATAAAAAGGGTGAGCTCAAATTCTAAGTAAGGGCAAACATAGATAACATAAAACAATCCATAAACATTTGAAAGCAAAAACTTGAACATGAAATTTAAACATCAAAATCTTGAGCAAAGACATAAATAGTGAAAGTACATAAGGAATATATCATAATGGAACATCAACCATGATAAAATATAGTGGGAATAAAACATGAAATTGTGGAAACCATTCATCACTTGATATGATTTCCATAGTAGTCGAGGCATTGCTGCCAAAACCATCTTAGTGGACAAAGTCCCTTTCAGAATCAATTTCACTCCTCGTTCTAGTCTTGTAACACTGAACCGGATTAACATACTGTTCCATCCATGTCTATCTCATGAGATATAAATCTTTACCCAATGCATTAGAGGGAGATATAGGTCCCACCCATCTCATAATGAAATAATTCTTACTTGTGCCACAAAATAAACTTAAAACATTCACTACTGGAAAAAAGGCCTATACCCATGGTTCAAAACAATGGGTATAGCCCCCGAAACCGTGGGTATAGGCTATACCCACGGTTTTGGGAACCGTGGGCTGGAACGGCGTTGGGATAGGTCCCCAGCCTATACCAACGGTTTTCCAAAACTGTGGGTATAGGTTTCTTGCCACCGTGTCACCGAAATATAGTAAATTTCCATGGTGTCAATGGCCTATACCCACGGTTTCAAAACTGTGGGTATAGGTCCTAAAATAATGTAGGCGCCGAGTTTTGATCCCGCAACCTCTTCGCTGCAAACACCACTTCTAACCACTACCCTAAGATCACCTATATGTATATATATATATATTTAGTTAAATATAGTTATAAAAACTGTGGGTATAGAGGGAAGAACCGTGGGTATAAAGTTCCCGCCAAAAAAAATTCCTTCCCGAGGAACAAAAAAATTCCCGCACACACAAAAGTGACCTATACCCACGGTTTTTCTTAACCGTGGGTATAGGTATTTTAGCCCAGACCTATCCCCAAGGTTTTCCCCAAACTCGTGGGGATAGGTACCCCTATGTCCATGGTTTTATGAAACCATGGGTATACGTCACTTTTCAGGACCTATCCCCACGGTTTTGGAAAACCGTGGGGATAGACCCCCCCTATACCCACGGTTTTGGAAAACCGTGGGTATAGGTTTTGAAAATTCACCTATACCCATGGTTTTCCAAAACCGTGGGTATATGGGGGGTCTATCCCCATGATGTTTTCCAAAACCGTGGGGATAGGTCCATTTTCCAGTAGTGATTCATCATAACCCAAAGAATAAAATAGGTTTCATAAACATCATCCCATCATCTCATAATCCATATAAAACAAATACACATTTCATCAAAAGAAAAGTGAAACCATGTAAATCATAGAGACATTAAACTTGAAACATATACATATGAAATAATGTCATCTTAGATGGAAAATGGTTTTGATAAAACATTTGAAATGAATTCTTGAGGAAAATTTCCTTTCTTCTTCAAAATCAAATTCTTTTCAAAAAACGTCATGAAATTTTAAAAGAAATAGATTTTGTTGGATATAGTCCTGAAATATTTTGGAGGAAGCATCATGAAAATTAGGCTTTATAAAACCGTGAAAATCCTTTCATGCCGTACAAGTTAAAAAAACATTATCCTCGTACTTTTGTCAGAAAAGTCAAAAAAGTACCTCGTAGCGTAAATAAAAGATAGATTCCTAACAGACCATGTAGTAAAAGTCAAAAATGGGTAAAAATGACTTTAAACATACATGAAAACATTTTTAGAAAACATGGTCTTGGATGATAAAGATAACCCCAGTAAATACTTATGAATAAACAATCTCGGATAAAAATGAGATTGATAAATTATCCCTTACCTTAAGTCCGATATGCTTCATACGTATCGAAACCTCCTGTATAATGATTTAAATAATGTCATTGACTTATTACAGAATCATATTCATTGTTATTATATCATATATGGTTCACTTATGACTTTATATTACTCGTTCTTTTGTAAATTCATGTTAAAGTAGTGTTTTGGGTAAAATCGTTTCATTTGTCGTTCATGTTTTAACTTGTAATTATTCATATGATTACTTAGATCAGGATTACTTATATACAGAATGTAAAACATGATTTATATATAATATATATTCATAATATACATATATATAATAGATCGATAAATGGAAATAAATACACCGTTCATGGAGACGGTAGTCCGTACATACGCATGAACGATGTTTTCCTTTCCATATTGAATTGAATGGAATTAAGTAGATGAAATATATATATATATATACACATAAATCCAGTAGCTTCATTATTTCATATATTTCATTATTATTCATTATATATACTTTATAATCATTCTTGAATGGTTAATCATGGAAAATGAATCTCATCGCATTCGTGGAGACGGTAGTCCGTACGTACGCACGAGCGATGATATTGTTCCCATAATTATTGAATAATATTTTAGTGGATGGTATAATATATTAGAATCAGTATGATGTTATAATAAAAATATATAGTTATTCTTTACACCATTATACCCATCCATGTAAGGTGTTGGTGGAAAAACAGATTTCACCACGGCATGGAGAGGGTATTCCATACGTACGCACACGTGGTGATTTCGTTTTCCGTAGGATTGATAGATGGTGAAATAGGGTTTTTTGATACTTATAATAACATATCAGTATATGAGTTATACTGATGTTATTACTTAATAATTAAACAACTAAAGAATAATAAGTGGAAGAAGAAATAAAGTTGAAAGAATCGGTAACGGACATTACCTCTTCTTTGAAGCGCCTCTTTGAGACCTCCTCTTAGGGAACTAAAATTGGTCTTTGAAGAATACCAGGACCTCTAGGATGTTTCTAGGGAAGTGGAGAAGAGAAATTGTTAGGGGTTGGCCGAGCTTGAAGGCTCAAAGTGGTGTGAGGAAGAGAGGGAGGAGGTGCCCTTTTATAAGGGAGGAGAGGGGCACCTTTGGAATAACTAGAAATATTATTTTATTATAAAGTCATATTCGGTTTTTAATGGCTCAAAATTGTTTTATTTAGAAGATAAGGTAGGGATGGGTCGAAATACTCTCATAAAATAGAATTTTGACAAGTTTAGGTCATTTTATTAACCTTAACATTTAGTTTTAACTCTTAGTTAATTAGATTGACATTTACCATGTCACTTTGTATTTTTATATTATATAGTTAATAAAATTACCATATACATCCAATAGACCCCCAAGTGGTCCATTAATAATACACCTATCATGATATAAGTATCTTGGCCGAACATTAGATTTTTAGGAATATAATAAAAATTAATAATATAATATTTGTTTTAAAAACTATTTTATGTCAATTTTGACACTATTTGGTAATTGATTTTTGTGAAAATTATAACAGAATTATTAGTTCAAAAACAGTTACTTAAATAAATACTAACATGTCATATTCACATATAAAATTATTTTAATTCATAAAAAGTCTCAAATTACATTTATTTCGGTATTTATAACATCAATTATGTCAATATTTGATTAATAAGATAATTACTACATCATCATTGTGTCATAAATAAATTTAATTATTTTAAGTCTAAAAATTACAAATAAAATACCATTATGTAGGAAATATTTTTATCTTTCTAATGAATATTTATAGTCGAATTTATCTTATGTATAACCTTATATTAAAAATGATTTAGTTATTAAACTTTGATTTTAACTATTTTAACCCATCTTTAAATTAATTAATAATAAATGTCCTAATCTAATCCATGTGGGCCTAAATGGTCATATTTTATTCCTAAGGTTGTTTTTGGCCTAATTACACTTACCAAATAGAATTAGGACATGTGTTAGGGTAATAATAATATCATTTTTACCCTTAATTACCCAATTTACATTTAACCGTGGTAAAAAAAAGTAAAAAGTTACTATTCACCAAAACATATTTTCATCTCATTGAACCACATTTTAGTTCTTTATATTAACTATGTCTCTCATATTTTCTAAATTCCACTCATAGAAGCGGTAAAATTAAGTTTTATGAAAAAATCAGTTTTTTAACTACCACTTAGTGGTTTCACTATTCATCAAAAAATGAAATTTTCCAGAAAAATACCGAAAATTAGGCCTAATCTATATTTGATATTATGAATTCAAAAATGATGTATATTTTACCAAATTAAAAACATATCAGTTTCATTAATTAATTTAAAAATTAATTCCCGTCGTCAAAACAAATAGCATGTTCTTAAGAGATAATAACTATCAAAAGATTGACACTTGTTTATGTCTAGATTAAATGTGAAATTACATCCAATGACCAACATTGTATTAAATTGTAAAAATATATTATAAATATACTTTAAAACCACTAAAATTAATAATTTATCACTATTAATTATTTCAATTAAAAAGTTGTTTTTAATTAAAATTTAGTAATTTTCACGATTCATCAGAATATGAAAGTTATCCGAAAAGTACCAAAATTTCACCCTAAGCTAATTTTAGATATTCCAAATCCAAAAATGAATTCCATTTTGAAAGATAAAATTTATAAAATTTCAAAAAGTGGGTATTACTATTCATAACGGCTAGTTCATAATAATATTATAATAATATCCCGTTTAGTGAAACTCAGTATCGCATACTACACACGCTATCGAGGAAGGTCATGATTGTGTGTAATGAAAGCCAAGTTAGGGATGTGTGTTGTGCAAGCTCCTTTTGGTTTAGCGTACAACACAATACATTAATGAAATTAAAAGGAATATTTTTCATAAAATCTAGGGGTGTTACATTCTACCCCCCTTAAAATGAATTTCGCCCTCGAAATTCGTCGAGGTTATAAAGGGTTTACTACTCGAAAGTTTCTTTAATAGAAACACACATCGTAAAAAGGAATACCAAAACTTGGATTTAAAAACTAAAGTATGAAACGTAATGGTTACCCAAATTAACTCATCACTGGGTTTCCATGTAGGAGAACATTGGTGAAAATATGGATATGGAAGAAAAATCTAACCATCATGTTCTGATGGAGAGTGGTAGAGAACATGACTATGAAAAATCCAACAATCAAAAAGCCATAAATTTCTGATGATTTAAGGTACCATATGATTCATCAGATATAAGAGCACTAGGACAGTATTTTTGGTTTTCAATATCATTTCCCTAAAGTTGAGAAATTTGAATTCGAAGATATACTTTCGTGATTTTGGTATAGTCTCACCGTTGGTCATTATTTGGACAATTTCCACTTCATCTCTTAAAGAAATGAAGTTGAATTTGTCATTCGTGATGTGTTAGTAGATCCTGTGATAGAATGATGGGTCATTCCATCTGTCTCAAACAAAAGGTTAGAAGAGTTATCAAAAAATACATAAGTCCATCTATAGTGAGATTAATCATATATGGTTCCTAAAATGGACTTACACTTCATATATCATACTACTTAATATAATAAAACTAGTTTATACTAAACAGGGACTTCCGGTTGGCCAGTGCTAGGCGATAAAGGCCAGTCACACTTCGGTTGTGGGTTCGATTCCCATAGCCTTGTCCGACGCGATGGGCTATCGCCCATCCTGTAGGTTGTCCTTTTTCTAAAACTACATTAATATAACATCCCATCAATAATATCGAAAAAACATCTATCCTTAAACAATACTAACTTATGTGAAACATAATCCATTCCAATATTTAGGCTTACCCTAACACTGCAGTTCACTCTCATATTATAGTGAAAACAATTACCGAAGATTTCATATAACAATCATGTTAATACCATCGTTGATCCCCATATATCATAAGATATGTCTTGTTGGTCACATTCCAAACATTCGAAGGCCTTAATCATGTATTCTCTTGGAAAATTAATACCCATTAAATCTTAGTGAAAACATGAGTACTGTCAAAAGTTAACTATTTCCACATACCAAAACCCCAAAATTCCGTATACTCAAACCTACTTATAACTATATCCTTATATCAATCATGAGCTCATGAATACTGTCAAACATTTCATTTTCTACTTATCCCTTCATTATGCGCATATCATCTTTTTTTCCAAAAATATCTGAATAACCTTTCATGGTTACTAGTACCATTTATCATACACTTCAAAACATAAGGAAATACAACAGTGTAACGATCCTTAGATATATCTTTAGTTAATAGTACCATGAGATTACTTATACAACATTACACTTGATAAACATGTAATCATTCCACTACCTTCTTAAACCATTGACCGAGCTTCAACAATTCTTTCATCTCACATATCATTTGTAGTCTCTTCATCATCATCAACATAAATACTACCCATACGACCATACTGACTCTCTTCATGAGACTTTCCCTTAGGGCATTGGTTTTCATAATTCCCGTACATTCCACATTTAAAACATTTAACCATTGTTGATGTCATAGCAATACCATTATTCTTGTCCATGTTGTTAACTTAACCTTTTCCTTTGCACTTACTAGATTTGTTTCCTTCTTTTCCACACCCAAAGCATCTTCCAGTTCCTTTGAAACAATCTCCCTGATGCCTCTTCCCACATGATTTACATAAGGGAAATTGAACTTTCTTTCCTCTATGATCATCATGAAACTCTATCTTTCTCTTATTATCAGAGTCGGGAAACTTACCAAAGATGATATTATTGATCATATTATGAGATTGCTGATTAGGCATAACAACGATGTTTGGACTTCCAAATCCCTTTTCATTTGGTTTCACATAATGTATATCATTCCATTGTCCATCATATCCTCCATTATCGTGAATCTTCCTGTTTCCAGCCATTTTCTAAAACCCAAAAAGAATATTGTGAGAGGAAAAAATCATACAAGGGAAAACAACATAATAAAGGGGGAGTACTGTCAATATCTAACATCTTAGGTTAAATTCTAAGATCGTTACCGTAGTTATAGGACTATAACCTATACGTATACTTATCCTTAGGGACATCCCTAGACATACCTTAGAAATATCTTTAGGGATATCACTAAAGTTTTCGCATCCTAGTTTCCAAAAGATAACTAAACCTTTCCTCTGATACCAACTATAGAGACCCGAAGCTTGACGTACATGGAAATTACAATACTTTTGTGGAATTCTTAATACATAACAAACACAGACACACAATGATCGTAATAGTTTAGTGTCTTTGGAAAATCAGAATATAAACTTCTAAACATGTTGAAATATCTTCAATAACTCCCATAACGATCTTCCCCTTTTTGTTTCCTTACCTAAAACCTTTCTTTATTTCCTGGGGAAAATAATTCATAAAAAGGGTGAGCTCAAATGCTCAGTAAGGGAAAACATAGATAACATAAAACAATCCATAAACATTTGAAAGCAAAAACTTGAACATGAAATTTAAACATCAAAATCTTGAGCAAAGACATAAATCATGAAAGTACGTAAGGCATATATCATAATGGAACATCAACCATGATAAAATATAATGCGAAAAAAACATGTAATTGTGGAAACCATTCATCACTTGTTATGATTTCCATAGTAGCCAAGGCATTGTTTCCAAGATCATCTTAGTGGACAAAGTCCCTTTCTGAATCGAGTTCACTCCTCGTTCCAGTCCTGTAACACTGAACCAGATTAACTTACCATTCCAGCCATGTCTATCTCATGATATATAAATCTTTACCCAATGAATTAGAGGGAGATATAGGTCCCACCCATCTCATAATGAAATAATTCTTACTTGTGCCACAAAATAAACATAAAAAATTCATCATAACCCAAAGAATAAAATGGGTTTCATAAACATCACCCCATCATATCATAATCCATATAAAACAAATGGAAATTTCATCATAAGAATATTTAAACCATGTAAATTATAGAGACATTAAACTTGAAACATATACATATGAAATAATGTCATCTTAGATGGAAAATGGTTTTGATAAAACATTTGAAATGAATTCTTGAGGAAAATATCCTTTCTTCTTCAAAATAAATTTCTTTTCACAAAAATTCATGAAATTTTAAAAGAAATAGATATTTTTGGATATAGTCATGAAATATTTTGTAGTAAGCTTCATGAAAATAAGGCTTTATAAAACCGTGAAAATCCTTTCATGCCGTATAAGTTAAAAAAACATTTTCCTCGTACTTTTGTCAGAAAAGTCAAAAAAGTACCTTGTAACATAAATAAAAGTAAGATTCCTTAAGTACCATGTAGTAAAAGTCAAAAGTGGGTAAAAAGGAAATTAAACATACATGAAAACATTTTTATAAAACATGGCATTGGATGATAAAGATAACCCCAGTAAATACTTACGAATAAACAATCTCGGAAAAAAAATGAGATTGATAAATTATCCCTTACCTTAGGTCTGATATGCTTCGTACCTATCAAAAGCTCCTGTATAATGATTTAAATAATGTAATTGACTTATTACAGAATCATATTCATTGTTATTATATCATATATGGTTCACTTATGACTTTATATTACCCGTTCTATTGTAAATTCATGTTAAAGTAGCGTTTTGGGTAAAATGGTTTCATTTATCATTCATGTTTTAACTTTTAATTATTCATATGATTACTGAGGTCATGATTAATTATATCCAGAATGTAAAACATGATTTATATATAATATATTTTCAGAATATAAATATATATAATAGATCGATAAATGGAAATAAATACACCATTCATGGAGACGGTAGTCCATACGTACTCATGAACGATGTTTTCGTTTCCTTATTGAATTGAATGGAATTAAGTAGATGAAATATATATATATATATATATGTATGTATGTATGTATACATAAATCCAGTAGCTTCATTATTTCATATATTTCATTATTATTCATTATATATACTTTATAATCATTCTTGAATGGTTAATCATGGAAAATGAATCTCATCGCATTCGTGGACACGGTAGTCCGTACGTACGCACGAGCGATGATATCGTTCCCATAATTATTGATGACAATTGGAGTGGATGGTATAATATATTAGAATCATTATGATTTTATAATAACCATATATAGTAATTATTTACACCATTATACCCATCCATGTAAGGTGTCGGTGGAAAAACAGATTTCACCACGGTGTGGAGACGGTATTCCATACGTACGCACGCGTGGTGATTTCGTTTTCCATAGGATAGATAGATGGTGAAATAGGGTTGTTTAATACATATAATAACATATACTTATATTATTTATACTGATGTTATTACTTCATAATGAAACAACTAAAGAAGAATAAGTGGAAGAAGAAATAAAGTTGAACGAATCGGTAACGGACATTACCTCTTCTTTGAAGCGCCTCTTTGAGACCTCCTCTTAGAGAACTAAAATTGGTCTTTTAAGAAGACCAGGACCTCTAGAATGTTTCTAGGGAAGTGGAGAAGAGAATTTGGCAGGGTTTTTCCAAGATTGAAGGTTCAATGTGGTGTGAGTAAGAGAGGGAGGAGGTTCCCTTTTATAAGGGAGGAGAGGGGCACCTTCGGAATAACTAAAAATAATATTTTATTATAATGTCATATTCGTTTTTAATGGATAAAAATTGATTTATTTCGAAGATAAGGTTGGGATGGGTCGAAATACTCTCATCCAATAGAATTTATACATGTTTAGGTCATTATATTAACCTTAACTTTTAGATTTAACTCTTAGTTAATTAGATTGACATTTACCATGTCACTTTGTATTTTTATATTATATAGTTAATAAAATTACCATATACATCCAAGAAACCCCCAAGTGGTCCATTAATGATACACCTATCATGATATAAGTATCTTGGCCGAACCTTATATTTTTAGGAATATAATAACAATTAATAATATAATATTTGTTTTAAAAACTATTTTATGTCAATTATGAAACTATTTCGTTATTGATTTTTGTGAAAATTATAATAGAATTAATAGTTCTAAAAAAGTTAATTAAATAAATAATAACATGTAATATTAACATTGAAAATTATTGGAATTCATAAAACGTCTCAAATTACATTTATTTGGGTATATATAACATCAATTATAACAATATTTCATTAATAAGAAAATTATTGCATCATCATTGTGTCATAAATAAATTTAATTATTTTAAGTCTAAAAATTACAAAGAAAAAAAACATTATGTAGGAAATATTTTTATCTTTCTAATGAATATTTATAGTCCAATTTATCTTATGTATAACCCTATATTAAAAATGATTTATTTATTAAACTTTGATTTTAACTATTTTAACCCTTCTTTAAATAAATTAATAATAAATGTCCTAATCTAATCCAAGTGGTCCTAAATGGTCATATTGTATTCCTAAGGTTGGATTTGGCCTAATTACACTTACCCAATAGAATTAGGACATGTGTTAGGGTAATAATAATATCATTTTTACCCTTAATTACCCTATTTACATTTAACAGTGGTAAAAAAAGTAAAAAGTTACTATTCACCAAAACTTATTTCCATCTCATTGAACCAAATTTTAGTTCTTGATATTAACCGTGTCACTCGGATTTTCGAAATTCCACTCACAGAAGTGGTAAAATTATGTTTTATGGAAAAATCAGTTTTTTAACTACCAGTTAGTGGTTTCACTATTCATCAAAAAATGAAAGTTTCCAGAAAAATACCAAAAATTAGGCCTAAGATATATTTGATATTATGAATTAAAAAATAATGTCTATTTTACCAAATTCAAAACATATCAGTTGCATTAATTAATTTAGAAATTAATTCCCATCGTCAAAACAAATAGCATGTTCTTAAGAGATAATCACTATCAAAAGATTGACACTTCTTTATGTCTAGTTTAAATGTGAAATTACATCCAATGAAAAAAAATTTATTAAATTGTAAAAATATATTCTAAATATACTTTAAAAACACTCAAATTAATAATTTATCACTATTAATTATTTCAATAAAAAAGTTGTTTTTAATTAAAATTTAGTAATTTTCACTATTCATCAGAATATGAAAGTTATCCGAAAAGTACCAAAATATCACCCTAAGCTAATTTTAGATATTCCAAATCCAAAAATGATGTCCATTTTGAAATATAAAATTTTTAAAATTTCAAAAAGTGGGTATTACTATTTATAACGGTGAGTTCATAATAATATTATAATAATATCTCATTTAGTGAAACTCGATATCGCGTACTACACATGCTATCGAGGAAGGTCGTGATTGCGTGTAATGCAAGGAAATTCAAGGATGCATGTTGTGCAAGCTCGTTTTGGTGTAGCGTACAACAGAAGACATTAATGAAATTAAAAAGAATATTTTTCATAAAATCTTGGGGTGTTACATACTGTCTGGAAACCAAGACAACATGGTGTGTGATATTATGAACACACGCCATGTGTTCTTTTGTGCTAGAAGATCGTTTACCATGTGTACATAGTATGTGTCTTTGACTATGTGACTGACTATGTGAGTAGAGACACAGGGTTGATAAACATTTGGTAGAACACACCGTGTATTGGGAGTACATTTCGTGCTGTAAAACTATGTATTCAGTCGTGTGACCAACGACACTGGTGGATGAAACATATGTGGTACATTCCATATAGAGTAAATTGTGTATCTGACCATGTGACTAATGACACGAGCTGTTAGAACATAAGTAGTAAATGTAGTTTCTATGGGGAATATTCCATGTAGTGTTACCCAAGAGAGAACCGTGTGGTTCAAGCCATGTAGAAGTAATTTGGCTGGAGGGAAAATTCAAGTACTTGTCGTGTCTCAAGAGGAACAAGCCTTGTGTAAGGTGCGTTACATGACCAGGTTGGAAGAGGTACACACCAATGGTAAAATCTTAAGGGAACACACTATTTAGTGGTTCTACATTCCATGTAACAATCTTTTGTGGAACTTGAATTCTTTATTCTCATGTTCTTTTCATTCACTTCTAAGTTGTTGTCCATGATAATCATGAATTGATGTGTGCGCTTGACCATACAGATTCATTTCATCGAGACATCCTCTAGATGTATGCCAAGTATAGGGTGATGATAATACATTGGAAATGGTATATTAGGGACTACCAATAGATCCTCTTGTTGTGCCCGTCTTGGAACCGGCTGTTATACCGAACATAGGTGCTGATTCACAATTCTTTGAAGGATTTTTTAGGATGTTACTAACATTTCAAGGAGAAACGCATCCTACCCCATCTATGGAAGAGCTGATGTGGGTGTTCCAGTAGTATAATCCTCCCACTTTTTTGGGAATGGAGGACCACAGGTTGCAATGTCATGATTGGAGGCCAGGCATGCTACCCTTGAGTATCTTGAGACACCTCTCGAGAGGAGGGTGAATCTTGCGATGCATATGCTACATGATTCCACCAATAGATGGTTGGATTTTATCTCATAGGAGGGAATCAATCGGGATACTAAATGGGAAGAGCTTTTGAGGAAATTCTATGACTACTTGTACCATGAGATGTCGAGGGTCGATCAAGCCTGATAGTTCATGAATTTGGAGAAAGTCTCTCTTTCCGTGATGGATTACTCATCTCGCTTTACAGAGCTTCAGTGCTTCACACCTGTTATCGGAGGTGACAGGTTATCATTGTCTAGGTGGTTTGAGGATGGTCTCAGGTATGACATATGATCATAGGTGAATGTTTTTAGGCTGACTTTAGTGATAGCTATACTGAAATAGGTGATGATTACCGAGAACAATCTGAGGGAGTTTGGTGATGTGAGCCAGGGCGGTTCAGCACCTAGGGTTGTTACTCCTTCGACAGATATTAAGAAGCGTCGCAGGGATCTTTCACATGATTTTTCTTCTCATAGATAGGTTGTATGCTACCAGTGTTGGAAGAGTTGGAATATGAGACCACATTCCCTTTAGGACCTAGTGGAGTGCCAAACTTGTGTCAAGATGGGTCATCTTCATCATTTTTACCAGATTTACTCACTGATAGCAGGTGATAGGGCTTCTGTTATGACTCCATGTTCAAGATCAGGACCACCAGTTTCTCATCAGTCAGGGAACTGGAGTTCATCAGGCTTTTCAGGCTGAGGAGGAGGTCATGGTCATGGTTGTCGGGCTATAGGTTTTCATCGATATCAGGGTAGTCAGGCAGGGTCACAAGGTTGGGTTATAGGTCAAACGTTTTCAATGGAGTAGACCCAGTAGGAGAAGGATCCTAGACCCTCTACAATTACAGGTACGATTCTAGTTGCCTCAGTTTTAGCTTCTTCTCTTTTTGATACAGGGCCTTCCCAGAGTTTCATATATGTTTCCATTGTGGAAATCCTTGGGCTATGAATATTTACTTTTGATGATGTTATGACACTAGACACTCCATTTTGGATTAGGATGGCTAGTGTACGTTAGTTCAATGATTTCCCTATTGAGGATGGTCGGTGTCACATATTATGTGACATCTATATCTTAGAGATGACAGGATTTGATGTCATTCTTAGAATGGACTGGTCGATCTCCTTTAGGTCCTTTGTTGAATGCTATTGTCATAGGGTGAGTTTCATATAACCAGAGGGTGGGTCTTTTCTTCACAAGGTCGAATGGGATGTCCACGTGAGCAGAGTGAGACACAAGCATCTTGGGTTGGGAGGAATTACATCCCAGATTGCTAGTTTATATTTGGATGACTAGAGAACTTCATAGATGGAATTTCCTCTAGTGGTGGATCATTTTAGGGATGTATTTTCATAAAACTTTGTATACTTACCTCTAGAGTGAGAGGTATATTTCTCTTTTGATCATGTTCCAGGAGTGGCACCAGTGTCTATCCCTCTTTATAGGATGGATACAGAAGAGTTACAAGAGCTTAAGAAGCAGTTAGAGGAGTAGTAGGAAAAGGGTTTCATTTGACCCAATAATTCTCCTTGGGTTTCACCTATCCTTTTTTCGAAGAAGGTGGACTGTACCCTAAGACATTGTGTGGACTCTCAGAAGTCGAACCAGTTAACGATCAAGAACCAATATCTTTTACCGAGGATTTATGATCTTTTTGATAATATTCAAGGATCCTGGGTGTTCTCAAAGATTTAATTGAGATCTGGTTATCAACATTTTTTCATTAGACCATAAGATATACCTCTTACAGCCTTTCAGAGTAGGTGTGGTCTATACGAGAATTTGGTTATGCCGTTCAGCCTCACAAACGCACTCGTAGCTTTTATGTCACAAAAAATGATTTTTCCATCCTTAATTGGATTATTTTTTTTGTTATTTTCATGGAATATATCTTGGTGTACTCTCACACTTCACATTATCATGTCATCCTCTTGAGATCATATATATTACACTGAGAGAGAATCAATTATAGGCTAAACTCTCAAAATGCCACTTTTGGATGGACCAGATTCACTTCTTAGGTCATGCTATCTCAAATACAAAAGTATCAGTAGACCCACATAAAGTGAGAGCAGTAGTTTCCTAGGATCCTATGAAGAACTTCATTGAGGTATGAAGTTTTCTAGGGCTGTTTGGTTACTACAGGCACATTATAAATAACTTTTCATGCTTAGAAGCCCCATTGATTGTCCTAACAAAGAGGGGTTCAAAGTACTTGTGGAAAGATTCCTATGATGCAACCTTTTAGGAGAAGAAAAGGATATTGACTTCAGCACCAATACTAGTTTTGATAGAGATGGGAAAGAGTTGCACCATTTACTATGATGCATCATGTATTGGGTTGGGAGTAGGGATTATATAAGTGGAAGGGCTCATTTTGTACAGGTATAAGAAGTTGAGGCCACATAGGAGGAATTACCCAACACACAATCTTGAGTTGGTTGTAATTGTACGTGTTTTACACTTTTGGAGACACTATATTTTGGGAGAGCATTGTGTGGTATACACTAACCAAAAAATCCTCAAGTATATCTTTACTCAATGTGACCTGAATTTGAGACAGTGAACGTGGGTTGATTACCTTCAATATTTTTACATTGAGCTTGCATAAATTCCTGGGAAAGGCAATGCAATGGCTGATGAATTGATAAGGAGGACTCAAATATAGGCATTTTAGGCTGCCAGCAGTGAGTGGAATCTTATGGCTCTATTCTCTGAGATGTGTTTGGAGGTGCACAACTAGCAGGGGAAGTTATTTCTTTCTTCTATATCTATTACCTCTACTCTTCTAGATCGAGTGCGAATGAGGTATCAATCCGTTTTTGAATACCTAGTCCTAAGGGAGAGTGTTTCAGGAGAGGACCCTACTCCTAGATAGACCATGGGTGAGGATGATATTTTTCATTTCCATGGTCATGTATGGGTGTCAGCAGACATATGCGACGAGCTTATGTGAAATTTTCATGCCCCAGCATGGGCAGTTCATCCTAGTGTCACCAAGTTGTATCGAGATCTACACTATCAGTATTGGTGACCATGTATGAAGAAGGATGTAGTTGGTTTTTCATGATTTGTTTCAACTATCAGTATGTTAAGGTGGAGCATTAGTGACTAGAATGGATTTTACAGAAGTTATCCATTCATGACTGTAAGTGGAATGATGTCACGATGGATTTTGTGATGGTTTTACTGAATTATCCTCGAGGGAATTATGTGTTCTGTGTTGTTGTTGAGAGAATCACAAAGGATGAACACATTTTACCGATTAAGGGAACCTTAAGTGTTTATGAGCTTAAAATTTTGTATATCTGTGATATTTTATACTTTCTTGGGGTTACTCACCCTATCATTTCAGATAGGGATGCTAATTTACTTCTCATGTCTGGAAAGGACTATAAAGGGCTCTGGGTACATAGGAACATCTGAGTAAATCATATCATCCCCAAAAAATGTCTATTTCACATGCACGATTTGGGTTTTGGGGGAAATTCTTCAGGCAAACGTCCTGGATTTCAGGCACTCTTGGGAGAAACACATACCCCTAGTACATTTTTTCTATAATAACAGTTTGCAAGTAACAATTCAGATGGAACCTTATGAGGCTTTGTTTTCTAGGCCATTCCAATCGCCCTTATGTTGGATAGAGGCCGGAGAGGAAGCTATGTTGGGACCTTGTCTTGTCCAGGAGACCACTAAATAGGTGGATTTGATTCTAAAGAGGATGGATACTACACATTATCGCCAAAAAAACTTTTGTTGATCGATTGAGACGACCACTGGAGTTTGAGGTCAGAGATCAAGTTTTTTTAAATGTCACACTGAGGTTGGGACATATGAGTTTTAGGAGACAGAGGAATCTTTCCCTGAGATACATCATGACATTTTTGGTTTTGAAGAGAGTCGATACAGTTACCTATTAGATTCAGTTACCTCAGAGGTGTTGGGATATGCATGAAATCTTTCGTGTTTCTCAGCATTGATGTTACTTTTCAGATTTGTCACATGTTTTTTATCCTAAGGAGGTTGAGTTGGAGGTGGATGTATCCTCTAAGGAGCACCCTATTCGTATTGTGGATCACAGCATAGAGGTTCTCCATAGATGGTTTTTTCCATTGGTACAGGTGATATAAAAGTACGGGAGATTATAGGATGAGACTTGGGAGAGGGAGGTCGACGTACAAACCTAGTGGCTAGAGTTTTTTGAATTTTCTTCTTCACTGACCTTGTAAAAAGAATTTGGGGACAAATTTCTTTGAGGGAAGTTTGTAAGAACCTAGATCTTCATTTTAGGTATGGATATTTATTTTGGTTTGTTTTTTAGGAAAATGGAAGTAATGAAAAAATTTCTAAGTACATTCTATGTACATTTGAGTACACACTATATACTCGGTTGCCGCATGTAGCCATGTACTGGCCGTTTAGGTGACCTAGTAGACTTCCTAAAGTGGTAGCTGGTTGAGTCAAGTGCATGGAATCTACATTAAATGAACATGCGAGGTACATTTATTTTTATTTTATATATTGAAGCGAGGTTGGATCTCACATCTAGAATAAACTTGTTCTCCCATTGGTTTTTGTAGGAGAGTGACAAATAGTTGAAAAACTTTGATATCCTCACTATTCTTTTTCTGAGCTCTGATTGAGACATTTCTTGGTGCATTGGATTCACACTGGTGAGTTATCTCTTTCCCTAGAGCATTTCTTCCTTATTCGTCCTCTCTCATGAGTATTTAAAGGTTGATCATTTCTACCCTTTTTGTAGATCTATGTTGTTCTAGGCAGATTCAAGGGCCGATGTTCCAGAGTGTTGATCATACGACACAAAGGTAGGTGGTTTGTGCCTTTTTTTTATTGCCTTTGGATAATATATTCTTAATGTCCCAAATACCCTTGTTTGGGGTATTATGTGTTTTGGAATTTAACCTTGATTTATACCTGCTATTGTTTGTTTGACTGAGAAAGGGTTATTGATTATGCATAAGGTTTTATTCCGTAATTATGCATGCATTTCCCTTATTTGAATTGTTTGTGGACGATTGGTCTATAATTCCTATTAGGATTTATTTTATCTCAATGTCTTGTGTTCTAATCCCGTAGTTACTAATTAAATGAGATGCATGTGATTCTCATTGTGAAAGTATGACCAAGGGGAATTGACTGTGAGAGCTTTCTGAGGTTGGGTCATTTATGTATAATTTGTTGTTATGTTGACCCAGAGGTATTGACTGTGACAGATACTTGGTAGTCATATACCAGAGGGGTTAGACCATGAGATCTACCCAGAGTTTCATTATTAAATGAATGTTGGACCCTAGATAATTGACTATAAGAGCTTCCAGGTAGACATTATAATTTATTTGTTACTATGCAGATCAAGGGGGTATTGCCCGTGGGACCTGCCCAGGAGATCTTCTGTAAATGTTTAGTGCCATGTGTGACCAAAGGGGTTAGACTGTGTGAGCATTCTAATAGGGTCATTATTTATTGAATTAATGATATGTTAAACCAGAGGGTTTCTACTATGAGAAATTTCCCAGAGGGTTGGTTTTGAATGATTGAATGATTATGATGAGTTTTCAAAGCCAAAGCACAATCTTTTACTTGATCTTACTAGATTGTTTATATGGTCTTCGGAGACATATCTTATTATATTACACCGGGGTATATAGATCTTATGCTAGATATCGAGATTACATTATCCAATGGATTGAATAATTGAAAATTGTAAATGAATGTAATTGAAACTGTATGATTGTTTTAATTATATTACTTCCAAATTTAATGCTTCATTTAGAATATTTTATGCAATATATATTCACTGAAATTTATGCACAGATCTTTTGGTGGTTTCCTATTTTTGGGACCACTGTGTGTATGGAGATTTTCTTTTTTGTCAGCAGTTGTTAAGACTCGTGAAAATGAAGAAGGATATGGAGAAGGACTAAATAGTTAGTGGAGATTGGATGAAGTGAGGTTTTCTGAATAATTTTTATGAAATCAAAGCATTGGATGTCATACTTGAGAAATTCTCTAAGAAGATCAATTCAGACGATTGTTTAACTGATACCAAGTTCAATGAACTTTTTTCAAAGGTGACACATTGTTTACAACAATGAATAATGGTGAAGTATCATCCATCTAAGGATGATTGAAGAAGAATGAGGATTTAAAGAAGACCATGAAATTCATCATGATTAAATGATAACCATACAAGAGCTTACTTGATGAAAATAATCATATGATTTGAATGAAGTAGAGAATGATGTCAGAAGAAGAAGAGAGAGTGTTGAATGGCTTCCCATTCTAAGAAGGTCATGAATTTCACATTACCTTGAAATAAGATGATTTTTGCACTTTTCTTAAAGTTCCAATTACATCTATGAAAGGTGTTACATTTTCTGCAACATTGAAGGTATTTGAATAATCTTTAAGCCTCCACTTTTGGATGAAGATATATAATTGGAGTTCTTTAGAATTAGCACTTCAAAAGGAATTGAGGATTTGAAGTGAGGATGAATAAGTACTTTGGAATTAATATTCCAAAAATAATGGACAAAACTAGGATGATTCTTTGCTGATTTGTATTTCACAAATATCATAAGTTTGGAGAACTTGTGATGCAAGATTTATGAAGGATAGGGAGAGTAAAAGAAGTGTTTTTGGAAAAGGAAAGAAAGTGGTGTGCAATTCAAAAGTGTCACGCAAGTGTGGCATGAAAGTATATGTGGCGTGCAAGTTTATTTCACGTGCAAGTCATATTTCAATATCATCCCATCAAAATATGGAAAAGGAAATAAAGTGGTGTGCAAGTTAAAGACTGGTGCTCAAGTCAAAAACTAGTGCGCAAGTATAAGGGGTGTGAAAGTGTGTCTCACGAGTCTATGTTGCACGCAATTAATATTTCAACATCATCATATCAAAATATGACAATGGAGAGAAAGTGTCGCTCAAGTGCTGGAGCGGCGTGCAAGTGATGGGGTGGCGTGTAAGTGCCGGAGCGGTGCGCTAGTGCTGGAGCGGCGTGCAAGTTTATGTGGAGCGAAATTCACCCAGATTCCTATAAATATATGACTAGTCTCCTAATTTTATAGGGCTCAAAACCTAAGAGAAAATTTGATCTTTGATCGCACAAGTAGTAGAATTGGCGCACAAGATGAAGTGGCATGTAAGTTGAGGGTTATTTATAAGGCGCGCAAGTAGGGTGACATGCAAGTAGGGTGGTGCGCAAGCAGAAGTGTCACACATGTTGTCAGAGGTGTGCAAGTAGGGATGTGTCTTCAAGAAGTGTGTTGCGTATAATCAGTAGTGGCGTGCAAGTTGTGGTGTGCAAGTTGTAGCATGAAAGTCGTGGCACACATGCTGTGGCGCACAAGCAGGTGGCGCGCAAGCCGAGTGGCACGCAAATAGGTGGCGCCCAAGTAGGGAGGTGCGCAAGTAGGGTGTCGCGCATGTAAGTATTTGTGTGCAAGATAGAATTTTTGATTCTAGAAAAAAGAAGAATAAGAGCTCATTGTGAATGGTTTTGCAATGAAAGAGAACGTGTAAAGATGAGTAGGTTTCAGTGCAGCTAGTTTTGCATTGAAGAAGAAGAAGAAGAAGAGTGTGTAGCTTACAGTTTTGCTGCATGGAAAGAAGAGAAGAAGAAGAATAAGAATAGAGTATGCCCAGTTGAGGCCTACAATTATTTAGGGCAGTTTAATTCAGATGATGTCGATTGAACCGATCTTCACTACCTGAATAATCACATTGGTATATGTGATTCTAGCCAAGAAGAGAGAAGAAGTTTTAGTGCAGTTGGTTTTTGCACTAAGAATAATAATGAAGAAGCCTAGTGCAGTTGGTGTTTCACTAGAAAAGAAGATAAGGAAGGAAGGAAGAATTTATTGCCTACTACTTTTCAAGTAATCAAGTGAAGAGAAATAAAGAAGACCAAGATCAGAACATTCCTTTTGAAGATGGAAGAAGACTATATCCATAGGTAGTATAAAGAACCAGCTAGATGCTGTAAGTTGGGCTAGGTCAACACCAGTCTAGGTAAGAGGATTGTTTCCCACCCCCCTATAAAGTGTAGGGACTCACACTGGCTGGAGGATTGTTTTCCTAGCCACTCCACTGTAATTGCATCACATCAGAGTGGAGAATCCATGCATTGGTCATACCCATGCATGGAAAGGAAGTAGTTTCTCTTATTGAGTGGTGAACCTTGTAAAAATATTTTGTGCATATTTTTAATGCTTTCTATTATATCATGCGACAGGGAAAAGATAATAAGAGAATAAATATCCTAACAGGTCAAGAGGTATAGGCATAAAAGTTATAATCGGTTTAAAAATTCTTCAACACTGATTCACCCCCCCCCTCTCAGTATTAGGTATATCTCAAACTAGTCCTCTCAATTGGTATCAGAGGGTAGGTTAACCTCTATTGTATTCTATAGTGAAGTTATTCTCTTTTGAAGATTTGAGTTTCTTTCCTGAATTATCAATAAAGTGCATTTTCAGTGAAGATTCGGTTATCTCTAAATAGAAGGTTGTATCTATCCAGACCATGATGAATAGGAAGAAGAATGAGAAGATAATTTCGAAGATGAAGTCCCTCCTATCTATAGAAGAGGATATATATGGTTCTACATATCTGGAATACATTGAAGACACACCAGACTTGGAATGTTATGAGAAGGAGGCTCAAGTTTCTACTAATAAGATGGATAACCTTCCTACCTAAAATGATAAGGATGTATGTTTACTACATTTGGAAATTATTCTCATTATGAAAATGCTGGCACAAGTGGTGATGATCAATCTACAACATCTCAATAAATATCAGTTGAAAGATTAAGAATGATTTTGCATGGTATTCCAGAAGAGAGTGCATCTCTTGTTTGTGGAGAATTTCAATGCATGTCGGAAAATATCACTCAACTGGAAGGTGAAACTTATGCTTTGGATAAAGCCTTACAAGAAAAAATTGTTGAATGTTTAAATCGTTCCAAACAGGTTGGAGCCTTTGAAACAACAAAGAGGGGATTTTAAGTATGTTCTTCAAAGTGGTTCAAAGATGTTGAAGAGAAAGAGGGAGTCAAAAAGACTCTAAAAGAGATGATCCATGCACATAAAGATGAGATGAAAAAGATAAATGATGTCAAGGAGATATATTTGGAAGAAAACTCCAAGAAAATCAAAGAACTTGACTCGTTGTTATAAAAAAAATATAGATGCATGAATATGAAGTCGAAAGGTTAAAGAAGGATTGTGAACAGAAGATGACTATGATTGAAGACTAGGAAGTCATCCTCAATATGAGATGTCTAGAATTGGGAGTTGAGTTTACCAATCTTGAGAAGACACATATTGAGTCTCCACAAAAGAAGGAAATAGTTAATGTTAGTATTCAATGCTCAGTAGAGGATTCTATAGTCAAAAGACCTCCAACATGTGATAAGAAGATCATGGATTCACTCATTGATCTATCACAAGAAGCTGAGAACATAAATGTACCATCCATACCAACTTGTACGGATGGTTCTAAAATATCTTCTATAAAGAGTGAAAGTTGGAAGAAAAATTATAAACAAGTATAGATAAAGAAAAGTGAGAAGAAACCTACCACCATGGCTAGAGTGGATAGGGGAAAGAGTGTGGAAGATAGCTCCCCATAGAAATCAGAATATACCAAGAAGAAGATTTAGCAGCCTTATAAAGAAGATGGAAAGAAGTCATGTTTTTTTGTCAATGATTGTGCTGTAATATATTTGGGCATTGTGTACTAGATTTTTGGTACAACCCCTTAAATGTAAAAGCACAGAGAAAGACCATATCAAGGGGGAGAAAGCCAGAGAAGAAGAAGCAACATACACAGATCCAAAAGCATTTGTATACTGCAAATAGATTTGGAATATAAGATAACATCTGTGATGTATGAAAGAGGAGTGGTCACATGAATGGTCCATGTTTACCTCAACGAGTACCCAAAGCAGATAAGAAAAGAAGATCGTGATAGCTAGATTAGAATGAAGAATCATCCTGGGGAAGAAATCAGAATAATGTTGTAAAAACAAATTCTCCCAAGAAGATCCCAAGAAGAAAAGCTGATAAGCCCTTGGATTCTATGTCCAATAAAGTGAAGGGTTGTGCATCCAAAATAACTACTAAGAAAGAAGGCACTCAGAAGAAGCCATGTAGAATATCCAAACATGATTCCTCAGTCCCTAATGATATTTTGGTGGTCTTGACAAAATATTTGGAAAGAATTAGAAAGATGGAAGATACACAGGATAATACCGGTGCTAGAAGAAAAAAATAATATTCTACATGAAGTAAATGATGTTCTGTGTGTGAGGTGCAACATGGCTGGTCATAATATTAAAAGATGCTTTGAATTTACTCTGTCCCAACAAGAATTTCTCAAAAAGATGAAAGTTTTACCAGGAGATTATAGTGCTTTTAAAGACCATGAAAAAAGAATATTCACACACAAAGAGATGGAAGAAATAGTGAGGTCCACACAATCACAGTTAGCATTGAAGATCAGTTGTGAAACTGTGAATAATGGAGCATCTGGGTTGAGAAGATCATCTCAACCTTATTGTTCACATTGATGGAGAAAAGAGGATCCACCTTATTCCATTAAATCTTTGTGTATTGTATTTGTTATTATCATAAAAGGAATTCAAGGTGAAGTAAGATGTCAGGGAGAAACCTGGAATTTATTGAGGAGAAGTGTTCCCTTGAGGGGGAGACACATGAAGAAGCTATCAGAGTCATTATCTCAATCAGTATCAACATTAGTTGGTATAAAATTCAATTACTCTGAATATTGTCTAAAGATCATGTCATTGAGAAGGTATGCCATTTCTTAATCTCTCATCCTTGGTTACTCAAAATAAATATATTTTTACAAAGGGGGAGTAACTAGGTCAGTCAGTGACATAAGAAGAATGAAAGTTCCCCAAGGCCACTTATCCTGCTAATTGAACTTGAATGGTTTTGATCCTTTTGATGATGTGAGTGTGGGAATTTTAGGATTGATTATTTCCTATCACATTCAATATCTTTGTCCTAGAATGAAAGTGGAAAACACTTGAAGACAAGTGTAGGATATCTCATCTCATGAGGTATCACGATCAGTGTATAATGTAAATCTTTGTTGTCTAAATCAAATTCTCTTGTTTTCTACATCGATCTTTGCTCAAGTAGACTTAGAGTGAAATGATAGACGGAACACTTCTTATGTAAAGATTGATACCCTCTCTACCATGAACCTTGTTTTTCTTTTCAATAAGGGGGAGAGAAAGTGAAATGAAAGTTTGAAATGAAAGGGGGGGAGAAACAAGTAATGGTGGGAGGGAAGATTCTTATTTTGACATTGATGCATTCATTTTTGTAGAATTTGTGGTATTGACAACAAAATAAAAAGGGGGATATTTTTGGGACCACTCTGTGTATGAATATTATATTTCTTGTCAACAGTTGGCAATACTCATCAAAATGAAGAAGGAGATGAAGAAGTACTAAAAAGTTAATGGAGATTGGATGAAGTGATTTTCCCTAGGTAATTGTTATGGAATCATATCATTGGATGTCATACTTGAGAAATTCTATAAGAATATCAATTCAGATGATTGTTGAACTCATACTAAGTTCAAATAACTTATGTCAAAGAAGAAACATTGTTTACAATAATGAAGAATGTTGAAGTATCATCCATCTAAGGATGATTGAAGAAGAATGAGGATTTAAATAAGACCATGCAATGCTTCACTATTGTATGAGACCCATGCAAGAACTTACATGAAGAAAAGAATCATATGATTTTAATTAAGTAGAGAATAATGGCTGAAGAAGAAGAGAGAGTGTTGAAGTGCTTGGCATTCTAAGAAGGTCATGAATTACAAATTGCCTTGAAATCAAATGATTGTTGCACTATTCTTAAAGTTAAAAATACGTGTATCAAAGGTGATACATTTTCTGCAAAATTGGAGGTATTTGAAGAATCCTCAAGCCTCCACTTTTGGATGAAGAGATATGATTGGAGTTCATTGGAATTATCACTCCAAAGGGAATTTAGGATTTGAAGTGAGGATGAATAAGTACTTTGGAATTCATATTCTAAAAATAATGGACAAAACTATGACGATGCTTCACTGATTTGTATTTCACAAATATCATATGTTTGTAGAACTTGTGATGCAAGCCTTATAAAGGATAGTGAGAGTAAAAGAAGTGTTTTTGGAAAAGAAAAGAAAGCAGCGTGCAAGTCAAAAGTGGCATGCAAGTGTGGAACACAATTATATGTGGTTCATAAGTGTATGTTGCGTGCAAGTCCTATTTCAAGATCATCCAATAAAAAGATGACAAAGGAAATAAAGTGGCACACAAGTTAATGATTGGTACGCATGTCAAAAACTAGCACGCAAGTATACAGGGCATGAAAGTGTGTCGCGCAAGTGTATGTTGCATGAAAGTCATATTTCAACATCATTATATCAAAATATGACAATGGAAAGAAAGTGTCACACAAGTGCTGGAGCAGCCTGCAAGTGATGGAGCGGCGGGCAAGTGCTGGAGCGGCGCGCAACTGCGGGAGCGGCGCATAAGTGCTGGAGTGGCGCGCAAGTACAGGAGCGACGTGAAAGTGTATGTGGTGTGCAAGTCACCCAAATACCTATAAATACATTACTATCCTCCTCATTTTTAAGGCTTAATACCTAATAGAAAATTTGATCTCTGATCGTGCAAGTATTAGAAGTGGCACGCAATCTGAAGTGGCGTGCAAGTTGAGGTTTAATTATAAGGTGTGCAAGTAGGGTGGGGTGCAAGCATAAGTGGCGTGAAAGTTGTCAGAGGTGCGCAAGCGGGGAGGTGTCTTCAAGAAGTGTGTTTTGTATAAGCAGTAGTGGTGTGCAAGTTGTGGCGTGCAAGTTATATGGTGCAAGCAGGTGGCGTGAAAGCTGAGTGGCGCGCAAACAGGTGGCGCGCAAGTAGGGAGGCATGCAAGAAGGGTGGCGTTAAAGTAAGGATTGACACGCAAGCTAGAAATTGTGATTCTAGAAAGAAAAAGAAGAAGAAGATCTTGGTGTAAATTGTTTTTCACTGAAACAGAACATGTGAAGAAGAGTAGGTTTCAGTGTAGCTAGTTTTTCATTGAAGAAGAAGAAGAAGAAAAAGAGTGTGCAGCTTACATGTTTTCTTCATAGAAATATGAGAAGAAGAAGAAGAAGAAGAAGAAGAACATAGTATGCACAATTAAATCCTACAATTATTTAGGGAAGATTAATTTCGATGATTTCGAGTGAACTAATCTTCAATACCTGAATAATCACATTGGTATATGTGATTCTATCCAAGAAGAGAGAATAAGTTCTAGTGCAGTTGGTTTTTGCACTAAGAAGAAGAAAGAAGAAGCCAAGTTTAGTTGGTGTTGCACTAGAAAAGAAGAGAAGGAAAGAAGGAAGAATTTCTTTCCTACTGCTTTAAAAGTAATCAAGTGAATAGAATTAAAGAAGACCAAGAGCAGAACCTACCTTTTGAAGAAGGGAGAAGACTGTATCCATAGTCAGTATAAAGAACCCTCTAGACGCTGCAAGTTTGGATAGGTCATCACCAGTCCAGGGAAGAGGATTGTTTCCCACCCCCTCTAAAGTGTAGGGAATCACACTGGCTAGAGGATTGTTTTCCTTGTCACTCCACTGTAATTGCATATCACATCGTAGTGGAGAATCCATGCACTGGTCATACCCATGCATGGAAAGAACGTAGCTACTCTTATAGAGTGGTGAACCTTGTAAAAATATTGTGTGCATGTTTTTACTACTTTCTATTATTTCATGTGACAGGGAAAAGAGAATAAGAGAATCAAGATCTTAACAGGTCAAGAGGTATAGGCATAAAAGTTGGAATTGGTTTAAAAAGTCCACAACACTGATTCACCCCCCCCCCCCCCTTAGTGTTAGGTATATCCCAAAATGGTCCTCTCACCTATTGAGATTCATCTCACACCATGATTGGATCATGGTTTTATATCCAAACAGATTATATGGTTGCAGGTATATATAAGAGAAAGAGCCCTTCATTATCAGGTACATGATTTTTGTTGGAGCTAGAGATCAAGTGACCAAGCTGAGGCTTGCGTGCTGTTAGATTTTACTACTTTTCTATACTTTGGTTTTAGTATTTTATTTCCAGCATTGTGACTTGTTTGGATGCTTTCCTAGAAACATGTGACAAGAATCATTTATATGTTTTATAGTTTTTATATTTCTATCATTCTTCCATTATTTACTTTTGTTGTATGGTATTACTACTTCTGCTATTGTTTACTCTTTATTATTCCGTTATGTTTACTCTGCCAATGAGGGCATAGTTTCCCCACTATCACCCCTAAGACCCTCACTGTTATTCAGCAGCCTATGGCGTTCGGGGAAATGTTCTTGAGACCATGTGACCAACTGGTTATGGGGAACCTATGGGCAGAATCAGGACCTGGGTTGTTCCAGTTAGGTATAAAATAATGAACATTTAAAATAAAAATAATATTTCTTAAAAACTGTAATTTTTTTCTAAAATATAGTTTAATCACGCTATGTACAAAAAATATAATATTTATTTTTATAAAATTTATAAAATTTATTTTTCTAAATAAAATACATTACTAAAATTAGATTATCAAAATTATCATAAGGTGATTTTTTGTTATTTATTTGGAATGTTTCATTTTATGATGGATATTGAAAAACAATGAATTTTAATTAAAACTACCTCTTTGTTTAAATAATTTCTAATGGTATACTATATAACGAAATGGTTCTAAAGTACAATTTTTTAAATTATATATCAATAAATCTAATTTAGGACATTAGAATCAATTTTATATTGAATTTAGATATAAAGGATTTCAAAACATTTGAAAATTTTCTCTTTATAGACGGACTTTCTCATCACACTCATGGGATTAATGTTAAATTTATTTCTTCCACATATGTGAATTAAATTCAGACAAATTTATTCCATATTTGGAATTAGAATAATTGATAATTTCTAATATGTTCAAATTATGTTTTTACCAATATCAATAGTTAAAACAATAAAAAATATTTACTAAAATTAAGGTAAAAAATAATTTACATGAGGGTTATACAAAGAATATTAGGTTTAATGATGATCTAAAAAACATTTCCAACACCCATTTTCTTCCCTTATTTCAACATTACCCCTTATTTTTTCAATAATGTACCATTTTTAGCCATTTTTCATTCTAAACCCATGGTTATGATTGAATATTTTAAAATAATTACATGTTTTCTGGTCACCCCACATATAAAGTTCATCCCCCTCTCCTATCTCTTTCACGGCTTAAAACCACATTGGATTCTAAAATACATTCCCAAATAAATTTTAATATACATTCACCTATTCTGATGAAATTTTTATATTTTTCCATGTAATTTATTAGAATATATCTAGAGATATTTTAGAGACTAGGAAACGAGACGTCAGCTAATTTTGAAGCATGGTGTGCCTGCAATTATTTTTTATAATATTTTAAATAAATTAAATGTGAACATGAAAATATTTCCTAAAAGGTGGAATAACATCAAAATGGAGACTTGGAATGTAATTATGGGTTATTTTTGAGTTCCAATTGTGGTTTTTACCTTTTTTGTGATATAACATTGGAATGCATTGGTAATTTGGTTAGAGGAGCATACATAGGTGTATGTTTAAAAACTAATTAAAGTGATAAATTAATTTATTTAATTACACAAGATAATAAAAAAATATATAATTATAAGTCTATTTGTTAATTCAAAGGGTTAGTTTCATTAACCTAGATATCATGAGGAGTCTTTGGAGGAATTTCTTTTGTAAAATGAAGACCGGATCAAAGATCAAAAACAGGTGAGAAACATAATTATAGCACATTGCCAATATAAAAAAAATGAAACTTATATATTTACCTGGGATTGATAAATTTTGAAATAGGATGTTGTTCTTTTGTATTTATCCTAGTTTTATTATTTCTATGATGAACATAAATCAATATATTAATGGAATGATTCGCGGATCTTGTGTATTGCGCAATGATTTAGATTTATCTAGGAATTAGTGAAATTATTTTTTATTATTATTTATTTTCTTGTTCGTCTTTATAATGGAAATGAATTGATGCCAACATGGACATTAGAAAATTTCATTCCTTGTGTTTTCTTTTTGTGTATTTATTCCCCCATTTCGTCAATCATCATAGGAATATCCCATGACTCTTGGTTTGATAAACACTAAGAATTAAACTATTTCACACACTACTCTTAGTGTGACAGTTCGATATTTTTATTCTAGAATTGGTATCGAATGAGGATAATATGATGATGGAAGTGAAAGTAGATCAAATTGATTTGTTAATACCTATTTCTATGTTCATCAGTTTATGAGGACGGATGATGAATGAAAATATTTTATGAATGGACTTTATGGATAGATACCAGTGTTTGATGATGGTATGGAACAAAAGATATTGTACCATGGTTTCTAGAATAGTGCATGGCCAGATCGACATCTGGTGTAGTAGGTGAAGTCTTTCATTATATATCTCAAACACTGTAAAATAACATAGTACACGGCATATATTGAGGATCTACAAAACATGTGGGACCCCCTATTGTGGTGCTAGGGTTTTATGGATAAGTTAATTATCACACGGTGTGTAAACCTTTCACATCGCATGTGATTATTCCCAATTATATCAACATTTAATACAGATGCTAAAATGGCACAGTTATGGATAGTCATACACATACATGGCCAACCATACACGAACACAGTTAGGAGTACAACATCCCATGTACTATAACATAGACACAGACACAAGACATATCACACCTGATGAACCTGATGCAGAGGGGACACATCATGTAATACACTTAAAGGTCATGTACTTCATCAAAGATGGATTATATCCCTTTTCCTCTTCCTCTTGAAAATGTTTTATTATATTGGATATCATTGATCCATTTCCTTGTGGGTTAGCATGAAATCACGTCATACACAAGTGATTGTGTTCACTTTATTGGAACTTCTTGGATAGTGTTACTAGCATCTTTATATGAGGACCATAGTGAGATACTCTATCATTATAATTACCTAGGTGGAGTTATTGGTATCTCTATGACCAAAACTATGCGGGTTTTGATCCTCTACTCAGTGGGTTATTATAGATTGTGTTGTTAGTTTAACCCATTTCCTTGGGTGTGATCCTCATATTTGTGTCATTATCATCCAACATCAAGTATATACTTATAATGGTGAGACCCGATAATAAGTACATCTTATAAAACCCCGTCAGTTTAGTCTGACTCATGGGGTTTGTTATCATGGATGAGTTCTATGTGGAATCTTCGAGCATGAATCCCTAGATATAAATTTATGGTAGTGGTATTACCTTGAGTTTAGGTGAAAATGATGAGTATATCTAAGTATGATTATTATTTTTATTGTAGAAATATACCCATGTAGAGTTGACTATTATTATTATTGATTCATATTTAGTGATATCAAGGTTTTCTATTAGGTAATGTTATAATAAAAAATGCATGGAATTTTCCTACATGTTTCGTTTCTTATACAGATTATCGACCCATTGATGATGTCCTAGAGGGACCCAAACTAGGATGATCTTAGTGAGCCGTACATGCCAATATCTTTTCTTGTTTTTATTTAGATATTATTATCCATCTATTCATTATAGTGGGACTTGTTTTCAGACTCTGTGGTGGGATTCTATTTGGTTGTTTTTCTTTACGAAAACTTATAGAGGTACTCTGGTTGTGGGATTTAGATGTATAAATTCTTGGTTTATCATTTTTTTTTACATTTCATCATTTTATGGTCTTGCATATGTGTGAGTTTGTAAAGGTACTTTAGGATATTTCCTCATATGTGAGTAATATGCTTACGTTCCACTAGTCCACATCCCTAAGCCTATTTGTGGGGGTCTTGAACAGTCATGGATTGGGCTCGATTGGGATGGGTCTTGAAAAAGTGGTATTAGATGATTAAATACAACCTTAGGACCATGGTATTTGAGATTTTTTTGGGTAAATAATGTTAAGTGTTTCAAGATCATATTTCAAGACCAGAAGTTTAGTATTGGTATGATAGTTGATGTATCCATACACAGACTCTAATCGCTTTCCTTTCGACTCGGTACATGTAGACACTAGTTGTAGGAAATAAATTGGTACATGAATCCAATATGAATTGTTATTTGAGTTAAATGTCTTTGATGATTCATCTCTCCATATATAATCATTGACCATAGTACATCTTGTTTATTTTTGTATTTCTTCATGATTTATGCCATATAGGATGCAACATTAGGATCATGAGGATGATCACCTCTGTGATGAGGTATCAATATAGGGGCTTCTTCCTAACGTGTTACCTCCAAGTGGGGCACCGGTTATACCAGCAACTATTGACTATAATATGATACACACAATACCAGAAGATGATGTATGTAGGACGAGCAATCATAATGAGTTTTAGTGACAGTGATACCTCAAGTTCAAAGGATATCCTAACACAAAGGATTCTAAGGACCAGATTGAGTTGGTGAAGTGAGCTTTCCATCTAATAAAGTCATCAGAAGATCAAATTGGGGACCTAGAATTGAGCCTTCTCTATATATCAGCATGACGATGGTGGGTTTTAGTGACCCATTCATATGATGAGTTGGATCTAGAATTTTTGGTGTTAGAGTTAATTTTATAATAGTGTTTTTGTCCAGCTATGATAATGGTTGTATGTATCTAGGTTCTTATACAACTTCAATAGGGTAGTATGGTAGTTGCAGAGTATTAATCGTGGTTCAACAACCATTCCATGTAATCAATTTATTTGGTTCATGTTCATTTATTCGAAGTTAAAAAATTATAGTTAAGACTATTCAGAGTCATATGAGATTTATTTACACCTATATTAATTCCTACCTAATCTGGTGTTCTAGAGAGAGATTTGGTGGTGGAGAGTTTCCTGGTTGAGCACATGTAGATAGTTGTTACTGACAGTGGGCACACAAGAGTAGAGACTTAAGTTGTAGCAATTTGATGTCAGTCTTAGGGACCTGTATGTGTGATTTTTTCTAGATGTGGACCCATGATAGAGGTTATATGGTTCAGAGATCATTGGATGATACTACTCAACATCGGGAGAGGCGGCTCTACTCATCTGATCACATGAGACATCTATAGAGAGAATTTCATAAAGGTTCTCGTTGCAGTGGAAGCACGTTGGTGGGTGTACCCAACATTAACTTTTTCCATTAACGATGATCAATCCATGATCCTTCATGATAAAAAAAACATCGGATCTTCAGAATAGAATGAAGAACAAAATAAAATAGGGGAGTCCCAAAACCATAGAGACGATCATCATATTTTTGTTATAGGTAATTTAAATAAAATACAAGAATTACCTTGATGGAATTCTCTCTCCGTTGATGTTTCTGGTCATGATCAGATGTGATCCATTGTTGCGTCATAGAATCCAAGTGTAAGATTTTTCTAGCATTTATCCACACCTACTCCACGTATCTATATAAGTCACTAAAGGGATCTCTAGGTGCTAATGTGAAAGAGACTTCACTTGCGATGTATGCCTTTGATTTCCTTGAGAGCCGCTTGAAAAGCGCTCTCCTTGATCTGGTGGAGGAGGATCTCCCTCATACCTTGAGAGAGCTCTTGGATGAAAATAATTCTATCTTTCCTTGAGAGCTTTCTCTAGATCTATTATGCACAACCACCAAAAATGGATAGGCTGATGAGAGTTATATAATTGCTATTTTAATTTCCTAGAATAATAAAATTAATTAATTACCGAAAGCATTTATTCATTTCATTTCATTCTTTGTAAGACCCCATGTCTAATAATAATAGGTGACTATTATTATTACTTAACATGCAACCAGCGAATTACATATAATATTATTTAATTAAATAAATAATATTATTTCTCATAAATCCCTAGAAAATTACAAGGTTTGTATATCAATATACATGGAGTGTACTTTTGTTTTTCCATTTTCATTATTTCCTTCACTATATTTATTAGACCTTGAATAATGGCTATTTATTTCTCAAATAAATATCACTGCATTACTCGCTAATAAATATATATTATTTATCCAATAATATATTCTCTCTAATAACTTTTGTTGAAATAAATGTGATCAGGAATCCTTGAATAATTATTAAACCACAATCAATAATAATCTTTATTCAACTTGTTAAATTAATATTTAACTAAGCTACTTTGACACATTTAGTGTGTGACCCTCTAGGACTCTTTCTTAGTGGCATTAGGCAGAGCCTACTTATAGTCCAAGGATAGTGTCTAGCAACATGAAAATACACCCATAGATAAATAAGTTAACGCCGTAATGACATTCCATCTTCTATGAATGCTTATCCTGTAATGTAATCCCTTTATATCGATATCTCAAATCAAGCGGGTTTCATGCTAGTTACATCAACCAATGTGATTGATTATTCTTTCTTTGACTTTCCATAATTTAACTCACTCATTCCTTACTATTTCCATGGATTTATTTAGGTTATATCAATTCCCTCAATGTGGCTGAGATATCTACTTCTGTTATGGAACTAAAGGGACAAATCCTTTCTTGCATTATCTATTAATGCAGTATTACTCATGACGCACCCAACATATCCTACCACACTGTGAACAGTGTGTCATCATAGTTATTATCAATACATCTAATTGTGTGAGTTGTAATACCCATTAATAATAATCTTAAAGTCTAAGGACCAATACACACGTCCACATATAAGAACATCCAATGACACTATGAAGTGTGGATTTCCTATTGGCGGGTCTCTTTCTCATAATATACTCTTGGATATTACCAAGGGCGCACACCATGAGGTGATGCCTCAAATCTTTATGTGTCCTCACCCCTAATGGCCTGTATTGTTTGTGTCCCTCAAATAACATCATCCGGCCATATAACATATATTCAAGAATAGTGTTATGGCACTTCTGGGTTCTCATCATGGAAGGGATCTGCTATGACCTTTTAGTACAGTATCTATCCTTAGGACATTATCACAAGAACTTTCATGTAGAAGAACAATCAAGATGTGATAAGGTATTTATTAATGAATGAAGTACAAATTAATTTGTTCTAGGTCACAAACTCCAAAAGACTCCCACATGGACTAGATCCAACTACTAACAACCTTTAACCCACTAGCTCTCACCTGATATTCATGCTTCTGCTGAGATATGCCTTTAGTCATGGGGTTTTCTATGTTCTCTTTCTTAGACACTCGGCTCACTACAACTTCACCCCTTTGATATAAATCCCTCAAGAGGTGATACTTTAGTAGATTGTCCTTTGTCCATTGATGTGACCTTGGTTATTTTGCAAGAGTCATCATTGTAGTATTGTCACAATATAATGTGATCGGATCATTAATGCTAAGAACCACATCAATCTCCTCAACAAAGTTATGAATCCATACAGATTCCTTGCCTGCATCAGAAGCTGCTATATATTCAGAATATGCTATAGAGTCATCAAAAACTGGCTTCTTTGAACTCTTCCAACTCACAACTCCTCCGTTAAGACAAAAATCATATCCTGATTATGACTTTAGATCGTTCTAATCTGTCTGAAAACTAGCATCATCATACCCTTTGATAACAAGATCCTTGTCTCCTCTATACACCAGGAACATATCTTTAGTTCTTCTTTGATACTTAACAATATTATTAATAACAGTCCAATATAGTTCTCTTGTATCTTCTTGATGTCTGCCTACCATGATCAGTGTATAGGAAACATCAAGCCTGGTACATTACTTGGCATACATGATGGATCCTATAGACGAAGTATATGGGATATTACTCATCCTATCTTTCTCCTATTGTGTCTGAGGACACATTCTCTTAGAAAGATGTAGTCTATGTGACATTGGAATCAATACCCTCTTGGATTGTTCCATACTAAATCTCTTTAGTATCTAGTTAATGTATATACCCTGACTTAGTCCAAGAAGCCTCTTGGATCTATCACAAATGATCTTGATCCCTCGAATGTAGGTCGCTTCTCCCATGTCCTTCATGGAGAAACACTTGTTCAACCAGTCCTTAACTAACTATAAGACTGGTACATTGTTTCCAATAAGCAATATGTGGTCAATATATACTACAAGGATAATGACTGAATTCCCATTAAACCACTTATAAATGCATGGCTCACATTCGTTCCTAATTAAACCAAATTCTTTTACTGCTTCATCAAATCGAATGTTCCATGACGTGGATTCTTACTTTAATTCATACATGGATTTCTGCAACTTGGAAACCTGTTTGGCTTCTCCTGGTGTCACAAAACCTTCTGGTTATCTCATGTAGTCATATTCATTATGGTTCCCATTAATTAATGTTGTTTTGACATCCATCTTCTGAATCTCGTAGTCATGGTAAGTTTTTATGGAAAGTATTATTCTTTTGGATTTAAATATGGAAATTGGCAAGGAGGTTTCATCATAGTCAATTCATTGATGTTGTCCGAATCTTTTAGCCACTATCCATTATTTATTAGTGCTAACTTGACCTTATATGTCCAACTTTATTTTGAATACCCATTTTTATCCAACGGTCTTTACATCAATTCGATCATCGACTAGAACACATACATGGTTCTGATACATGGAATCCTTCTCAGAATTCATATCTTCTAGACATCTTGCATCTTCTGAGATTTCTACATATTCTTTTTAGGTGAGAGTTTCATCATTGTCTAAAAATAATGATTCACTATCCTCAGTGACTAGGAAACCAAATCTCTCTAATTCCCTTACCTATATTGAGCTCCTCTGTAGTACTTGTGTTTATGGAACCTCTTCCATGGGGACCTATTGAACTTGTTCCTGTGCGAACTCATGTGTATCTTGAGGATCAACTTTATCAAAGTCAATATTTCTCCCACCATACTTTTTTAGTATGTTCTCCCCCTTAAGAAATATGGCTTTTCTAGTGACAGTGACTCTTTTTCTAAAGGTTTATTTAGGTAATATCCTTTGGTTTCCTTGGTATATCCTATAAAGATACACTTCATGCCCCGGGGTGCTAATTTTTTTCCTGAGAAGTCCTTAACAAATGCCTTGCATCCCCATACATGTGTGTGCGACAAAATGGGTTTCTATTCATTCCATATCTCATAGGGAATTCCATTTTCCATCTTAGTTAGTAATCGGTTTGATGTGTACGATATAGAGTGTAACACATATCCCCAAAAGATAATGGAAGATATACATGACTCAACGTCGACCTCACCATGTCCAACAAGGTGTGGTTCCTCCTTTCACTAACACCATTACACTATGGTGTATAAGGAGGAGTAAGCTGAGATAGAATCCCAGACACTCATAGAAGATCGATAAAATCATGGTTTAGATAATCTCTACATCGATCTGATCTAAATTTCTTTATCTTCTTACCAAGCTGATTCTCTACTTCATTCCTGAATTCCTTAAATTTCTCTAAGGACTCTGACTTATACCCCATTAAGTAGAAATATCCATATCTACCCAAATCATCAGTAAAAGTAATTAAGTTAGAATATCCACCTCTTGCTTCTACTGGAAATGGTCCACACAAATTCGTGTGCACCAATCCTAGAAGCTCTGTGGGCCTTTCACCCTGCCCACCAAAAGGATTTTTGGTCATTTTACCTTGTAAAAAAATATTACATATATCAAGTGGTTTTAGCTTAGTAGAGTCTAAATAAGCATCTTGGTAGAGCTTTTTCAAGCGCTTCTTGATTACATTACTAAGATGGTGATGCCACAACTGGGTGGCATATGAGTCATGTGAGTTTGTTTCGTTATCGATTTCCAACACATGGTTTTTGTAATTTAATACATAAAAACCATTATTAAAATGTGCCATACCATAACATATGTTGTTATTATATATGAAACAAACCTTATTTCCAAAAATGTAAATAAATACATCCGTAACCAACCATGATACAGAAATTTTGTTCTTGGTAACACTAGGAACATAATAACAGTTATGTAAAACCAAAATCATTCCAACTGTCATTGAGAGGTGGTAATCACCAATGGCCAATGAATCCAGCCATGCACTATTGGCATCTTGAAGATCCACCTCTCCTATGGAAATATTTCTAAATTTACTAGGTTCCTGAATTTGAATACAGATGTGAGCCCCACAAGCTATATATAATACCCGATGTGTAGAAATAGAAATATTACACTCGATAACAAACCCACCTTTTGAATCTCCATGATTCTGGGTGCAGTTCATCTTTCAGTGGCCTAGCTTACCACATGAAAAACATACCGACTCTCGTTCCTTGCCTTGCCTCTGTATCTTCCCCCTTCTTGGATGGACGATGCTCTGATGCTTCAGACCATTTATAAATCCTTGGCCCTTTTTCCTTGTCCTTCCTTTTCTTATTCCCTATAAGGACTGTAGGTTTTCCACGCCCCATGTCCTTATATACCTGGGGAATTAAGGTCCAAAGTTCTAATAGACTCTTCCCATTGTTTCTCATGTTGTATTTGATAATAAAGCTAGAGAAGTTCTTGGGCAGTGATGATAGGATGAGATCTGTACGCAACTCATTTGGGAACATAATCCCTAAGACATCCAAGAGTTCAATGTAGCCAATAAGATTGACCAAAAGAGGCTGATCTACTATAGACGGCCTATGCATAGTTGTAAAAAAAGTGTTGGGGATCTCATATCTCTCATATCTCTCCTCTTTATATAGATCCTAAAGGTGAGACTTCATGTTATACGCGTCCTTGTTTTCTGGTTGCTTCAAGAGCTCATTACACATAGCCAATAGCCTGAAACATTGGAAATTTTTGGAATCATCCATATGTTTCATATAGAGAGATAGTTCATTATCACTGGACTATTTTCTAGGTGCAACTAGAATAGGCTCATCCAGTACAAACAATTTCCTCTCATGGTGAAGGATGACGCGTAAATGCCTCTTCTATTCTGTGAAATTGATGTTAGTGAGAAGGTTTTCCTTCTCGAGTATGGTTCGAAATGATATTTTTTAAGTAATTTTTCATTATATTTCTATAAATTAATACATGAAAATTTTTAGTACTTTATGATGATAAAACTGATACAAATAAATAAATTAATACTTATTAGTCTCCCACTATTTTATTGAAATCCAATAGCTCTCACCATTGACTAAGAAATATTAGGTTGCCTGAATATTCTAGTGGAAAGGATCCATATTTCCCTTCTTGTTACCCCAACTTGGGTTGGTCAAGAAACTTTATGAGTTTTTGGTAGTCATTCGAAATTCCAACTACATTAACTCGCAGCTCCTTGATCCGTTGAGTGGACTCTCCAATCCAGAAATCCTTTTTTTATTTCCTCAACTTTTTCTTCTTAGGCACACCAAGTACTACTATGGTAGTCAACCCTTTATGTGAAATACGTTAAGTCAACCCAAAACCTTGAATTATAATTCCTTGATAATTGAAACCACCCAACTAGGGTTGATCAAATACTTTGAACTATGGTTTAATTCTAACCAATATAATGGAAGGCAATACTGACTTAATGTTTTCGTTGAAATATTTTATCGTTATACATAAATTTTCATTTTATTATCTCTGATTACATGATTTTTAATATTAGGTGGGATATACTTAATTGATTAACCATGTATAAGATAATATTTACGCATAAGTCTATTTTATTTTAGTTACATCTTGCATGCTTGTTTAATTCATTAATTGTGTGATCGTGACAACACACTGACAATAAATAAACCATGAAACTGGAAAAAAACAAAATAAATGGTATTATCATTAGCTTTTTATATTGGTTAGTGTACCTAGTGTTTGATAAACTAACCCAAGATATAGTGAAGGAACACCTTGAACCTTTTGGGTTTGTGTTTACATATTTCACTTGTCCACCATTGTATCTCCTTGAATTGGTTTCACCTTAGCTCCAAAAATGAGCCGCCTCGACTATCTTGGGAGATCCATCCATTACATATGATATTATCTCACTTGAAGGTGACAAGTAAAAAGGGGTTTTACATTAAAAAAACCTTGGGCACGCAGGCCCTACATGTTAATGAAAATAAGGCTCGCAGTCCAAAAAAAATTAATTTAAATAAATAAATTTAAAGAAACCACTCATATACAAAGGTCTTGGTCTAGATCATGATCATCCATAAATTCAATGATATTTATGCATAAATAAAACTAACATTCAACTATTTAATCATTATTTTTTAAGATAAATCATGCTTGAATTAATTAATTATCTTCAATTAATCAATCCTTTTATCTTAATCCCTTTTCTGAATTTCCTTGAGATTCGCATCCATCATTATTTTAAATAAATACATTCATTTAAAATTATCTTTATATGTAACTTGTACCTTAGATCCAACCTGGTGAATTCTCATTAATAACTACCTAATGAGTAGAAATGAACATTATGAAGATGTTAAATTAAACACATATATATAAAACACCTTTCACGTGTTGTGCCTCAGCTTTATGCCTACACTATGGTATATTTCTCAAGGGTTTGTATAATATAATAATAAATTTTAACAAATCTATGTAATTTGGATGAGTACTGGGCATGTAGTTCTGGCTACACAGCGTGTACTTTTGTTCACTTTTCATCTGAAGTATACGCCCAGGGACATGGCATGTAGATGTACATCAAAAATATTCGGAGTAAATGGTGTGTTTTGTGGGACACAGGTTGTGTAGTATCTGAATTACATGGCTTCTTTCCAGGAAAACTGTGTATGGGGTACATGGTCCAACCCCAACCCGAAGGGACTACACATCGTGTTAAGTGGGCGACATGACATGTAATCTGGAAACTGTGTGCCACATGTTCTTGGTCAACACATGAAGTCTTAATGACTTATATTGAATCCAATGACACCACTTGGTTTGGCGGACCGTCCTGGTGCACTGAACCAATACTACACAGTGTGTACTGTTAACTACATGCCATGTGTTCTAGTGTAGTATGGCAAGGAAGCTTTGTAACCAATGGATGAGATCCTCTGTTTTATTTTAATCAAAATAAAAAGAAAAAATTGTTTATGTAAGTTGAACGATAAATGAAAGAGGAGGAATAGATCTCAAGATTCAGATTTATAAAATGATGAACATAAATTGAATCAAATAAATTATTAAATGCATAAATCAACAATGAAAAACTAAATAATTATAATCAACGATATGACGGCTCTGATACCACTTGATGGTTTCAGACGATCAATCTGAGATCCATCATAATAATAAAACTTTAGATCTTCATAAGAGAGCGATGAACAAAAGAAAGTAGGGGAGTCCCGAAACCATAGAGAGGATCATCATATGTTGGTTATAATTAATTTAATTAAAAGAAAAGAATCACATTGATGGAATTATATCTCGGTTTATGTTTTCGGTCGTGATCCGATGTGATCTTCCATTGCATTGTAGAATCCAAATGTAGGATTCCTCTAGTTGTGATCCACATGTTCTCTAGGTATCTATGGACGTCACCGAAGAGATCTCTTAGGGATATCACGGAAGAGCCTTCGCTTGCGATGTTTTCCTTCAATCACCATGAGAACCGCTTTCAAATCGCTCTCCTTGATCTGGTGGAGGAGGATCTCTCTCGTACCTTGAGAGTGTTCTTAGAAGAAAAGAATTCTCTCTTGTATTGAGAGCATCCTCTAGATCTGTTGTGCACAACCACCAAAAATGGCTATGCTAATGATATTTATATAGTTGGGGTTTTAATTAGTTAGAATAATAAAATAATTTAATTACCCAAAAGTATTTATTAATTTCACTTAATTTTTAGTAAGACCCCATGTCTAATAATAGTAGTTGACTATTATTATTACTTGAAATGCACCCAGTGAATTACACCTAATATTGTTTAATTAAATAAATATTATTATTTATCACAAATCCCTAGAAAAATTACATGGCGTGTATATTAATATACACGGAATGTGCTTTTGTTTTCCCATTTTCTTTATTTCCTCCACCACCTTTATTAGACGTTTAATAATGGATATTTATTTCTCAAATAAATATCACTACATTACTCACTAATAAATATATATAATTTCACCCATAATATATTCTCTCAAATAACTTGTGTCGAAATAAATGTGATCATGAATCCTTGAATGAATATTAAACCACAGTCATAAAAAATATTTATTCAACTTGTTTTATTAATATTTAACTCAGATACTTGGACACACTTACTGTGTGACCCTCTAGGCCTCTTTCTCAATGGCACTAGGCAGAGCATGCCTAAAATCCATGGTTAGAATCTAGAAACATCCCAAGGTATACATGGAGAATTATGTTAACACTTTAATGACGCGTCACCTCCTACAAATGCTTAACGTGTAATGTAATCCCTTGGTCTCAATATCTTGAATCAAGAAGGTTTCATTGTAGAGATATTAACCCATGTACTTGATTATTCTTTCTTTGAATTTCCAGAATTGAACTCGGAAATTCCTTACCATGGCCATGGATTTATTTATGTTCTATCAATTCCATCAAACGACTTAAGATATCTATCTACATAATGGAACAGAAGGCACAAATACTTTCTCCCATTCTTTATTAATGCATTATTACTGATGACTCACCCAACATATCCTACCTCACTACAAACAGTGTGTCCTCACATTTCTCTTCAATATATCTAAGTGCTCAACTTGTAATACCCATAAATAATAATATTAAAGTCTAAGTACCAATACACACATCTGTAGATAAGAACATCTAATGACACTATGAAATTTGGATTTCCTGTTGGCGGGTCTAATTCTCATAATATTCTCCTAGATATACCCAAGGGTGCACACCATGAGAAGATGCCTCAATGTTTTTTGATTCCTCACCCCTAATGGTCTATATTATTTTTGTCCATCAAATAACATCATCCGTCCATAGAAAATATATTCAAGAACAATGTTATGGAACTTCCGAGTTCTAATCATTGTGGGGATCCTCTATGACATTTTAGTAAAACAATTATCCTTAGGACATTATCACATGCATTGTCATTCAAAAGAACAATCAATATGTGATAAAGTATATATTAATGAGTAAATTACAATGTAGTTGGTTCTAGGCCACCAAATCCAACATTTTCGACCCACTATATGGATAATTTTGAGATGATGGATTGGCCTCCTAGATAGAGATAGTAGTGGGAATAAAAAGGTATGTCAGGAGTAGGAAGTAGCAGAATATATTTTAGAGAAGTTGAAGGTGGTAAACATTTTGAATTTTTATCGCTAGAACCCTCTGGTGGTGCACACCATGCTCATAGAGCTGGAGGATATGGGCATGGTCAGAGTCATGAGGTCAGGGATTATGACCCTGAGGCTCTAGGAATGATACAATGTATGATACTGATAGAAATGGGTTATATTCATTAATTTGTTTCTATTTCATTGGTATGATACATAGAGATTCTAATTGAGACCTTAACTCAGCCCTTGGGCCTTGAGAATACTATTAGAGATGACTCATCAATCACACACATTCTCCCACATTGTTCCCTGACCATTTGGGTGAGAATTTTTCAGGTATGTTTGTATCCACAATTGTTCCTTATGAAATCATCATTGGTATCGACTGGTTATCTATAGTTCTTGACAAGATACGTTGTTTTAGTCAGAGGATTTGGTGTGTCAGCAGCAACGGGACTACGATTTCCATTGTAGGTGAAATGGAAACCTATGATGTTTTTAATGGAATCAAGCATAAGAGGGTGTGTCCTATTACTCATCAGTTGGATATGATGACCCTTGGTGTAGTGGATTCTATGATTTTCTAGTTCCCTATAGTTGTGGAAGATTTTGAGGAGATCAATCCTGAGGGTAATCTTTGTTTACCTCTATAAAGATAGATATACTTCTTCATTGATCTGCACCTAGAAATAACCCTGATATTTTTTCCAATATATCAAATTTATCCCACTATGATCTGCTATATGAGGGTGAAATTGGAGACATTGAAATGAAGGACGTTTTTAGAACCAGTGTTTGAGCATGGGTAGCCCCCTTTTTTCAAAAAGGTAGATAGAATACTGATCTTGGGTGTGGATTACTATCACCTCAATCAAGTGAATGTAATGAAAAAGTATTAAATATAAGGGATCAATGACCCATTTTACCATTTTAGGGGGGTTTTTTGGTTCTCAAATATTTAAAAAATCATTCTATAATCATTTACAAGTAAGGATTGAGTATATACCAAAGACAAAATTCAATTTTCTCAATAGATATTATGAAAACTCTTTTACTCCCTTTAGTGTAACGAATGACCTAGTAGTGTTCATGGGATTCATGTACCAAATCTTTCAACCTTTTTAGAACTTTTTGACACATTATTTATCAATGAAATCCTTATTCATTCAGCATCCAAGAAGGAGAAATAGAGACACATGGGGATGGTTCTAGACATACTTCGAGAACACCAGATTAATGGGATGCTCTTTATGTTCTCATTATAGAATTAGGAGATCCACATTTTGGGACTTTTAATCTCAATCAACGGTGTGGTAGTTGACCTAGTGAGGAATGATGTAGTTCCATCTTGGGATCCAACTAAGACTGTTATAGTGATGTAGATCATGTAGGAAGGATACTATTAGGCTTAGTTATGTTCTGATATAGAGATATTGGTTTATTATGTTTCATGTTAGATGATACCAGAAGTCTAAAATTACAAGACCCTTGATCTTGAGTTAGAGGAGTTAGTTTTATCACTAATGATGAGAAAACACTACCTAATGGGTGAGACTTTTATGATCTATTCTGAACATTAGATTCTTAGTTATATATTCAATTATAGGTTTATTAACATAAGGAGTAGGTGATGGCTAGAGTTCCTCTATGAGTCTAAATTGGATATTTTATATTCTATAGAAAATGGGAACGTAGTAGAATATTCTATAAAAAATAAATACTATTTACAATTTCTGAGTGAGGTGTTAGAGAATTTGGTCTATTACAGTAAAAAAAATTTAGATGAGGATGGAGTAGATTTCCTTTATTGAATGGTTGTTACCCCTCTATGTTTAGAACTAATTAGGGAGGGACGGTGTGGGGATACCAAATCTAAGACCCTACATACAAAAACATCCCCTAGACATTCCCCGGATGGATTTTCTAAATGCAGGGAGCATACTTTTCATTTTAGTGGAAGAATTATGGTACCCATGATGTTATGAGAGGAATTTATGAGATATTTGCACATATATTCTTTTTTAGTACATATGGGTGTGTAAAAGATTAAATAGGACCTACAACATTAGTTTTGGTGGCTAAGGATGAAAAAGAGTGTTACTCAGTTTATCTTTTGATGCCTTGATTATTAGTATGTGAAGTCTCATAACCATGTTCCAGAAGGTTTAGTTCAAACCCTTTAGGTTACAGAGTTAATGTTGGATGGGATATCCTTCGATATCATTTTGGGATTACCACATATATCTAGAGGGACATGATTCAATCTGGGTCATCATAGAATTACTCACCATGTAAAACCACTTCATATCCATCTGAGAGAATAGTTTAGTAGAGAGATTGGAATACCTCTATGTGAAATATAGAGTCCAAATACTCATATTTTACTTGACGATCGTTTATGAACATTTTTTCCCTTTTACATATTAGTTATGGAATGTATTAAAATAGGATTTTAGGACACAATTGAATTTTATCATAACTTTTAATTCCCGAAATGATGGCCAAACTTAGTGAACCATTCACATTCATGAGGAAATGCTATGGGAATACATGTTGGGATTTGACCACTATTAAAAATATAACCTATAGTTTGTAGAGTTTTTTATAGTATGAAATACTATTCCACCATCATTGTGGAACCATTTGAGCCTTGTGTGGTTGATCATGCATGTTACAAAATTACTGGACCATCCCAAGAGATTCATCACTTCTTGAAACAATGTTGGTGTGAGACACTATAGAGAAGGTGAAGGCCATTAAAGAGTGTATGATGACTGAAAAGTGCCTTAAATTCCTATAATAACTAACAACAAAGGCCATTGGATTCTGTGGTAGGAGATCATGTGTTCCTATAGGTTTCACCTTGACATGAATTACTGTTATTTGGTTAGGGATTCAATTAATATATAAGATTATTTTTCTCTTTTTAGATACTACTTAGAGTTGTAGGGTTGGTGTAATGCCTATCCCTATTGTCGCAATTATACTGGGTACCCAAAGTCTTACACGTTGCACAGTTGAGGCAGTGTGTGCACAACCCGTCAAACAATATTCACTACGGCAGGATCACATTAAAGATGGAGCTACCTTTTTTGAGAAACCACTAATTTTTTAGGATTTTGACATAGGATACATTATGGCAGATTGATTTCCCATATGTGTATCTGGTGGCATCACATGAATCTTCATGATAGATCTTGAGGGTGGAAGACTCAAATGCATGCTCCATAACCAAATCACTTTATATATATCTTTGTTTTTTCGTTTTGATATGTATATCCCTAAGGTGAGGATAATGTAACATATATATATTTCCTTTTAATTTCAAGAAATATATCTACAAATATTATTGATGCTAGTAAATAATACAACAAGTCATTCTGAGGCCCAATGATCCTAGAATTAATTTTCGAAATTTATCAAAATTATTAAAAAAATGTCTACAATGTTTTCCAAAAAATATGAAAAAAAATATAAGAGGAGTCCCAGATTAGAAATTATAGTCCATTATTGATTTGATAGAATGGGTATTCCCCTATGCATGATATAACAGTGGAACCCATCAGTCATTCAGGTAGAGGCATGATCAAGGGAGGATGTTTGGAAATAAAATAAATTAATATTTTTATTTATTTAATTAACCAACCTAATAAGAATTATATATGTATATAGAAATGTGTAAATATTAGAGATATCCTTATAACCAAAGAGATATAGAGGATATTTTATTGGAATTTATATTTGTGAATGACAATCAGATCGATGATCGACAATTAGTGTGCAACAAAATTCAAAGATTGCTTCAATGACAAATAACCCATATTCATTGGTAATTAGTGATCGATCCATATCATGTTAGGATGTTCTTTTTTGGGATTTATAACCATTTTATTATTCCTATTATGAACATGAATCAATCAACCAATGGTTTTACTCTTGGATCATGTGTGATTAAAAACTCATTACAATTTTCTAAGAAATATGGAATTTCTTTTTGATTGTTATATATCTCTTCATTATTCATTCTAATAGAAAATAATCGTGTCCATCATGAACATTAGCTGAGGATAATTCCATTTGTATCTAGTTGTGAATTTATTCCCCCATTTCTTCATTTAGGATGAACAAATCTAATGGCCCTTGATTCAACAAATATATAAAATTGAACCATTTTGAAATTGATTCATTAATAAATAGTTCGAGAACATACAAACATAGTATGGCATGAGGATCTTTAGGCATTGGAAGTGGAAGAAAATTAGATGGATTTGGGGATACCTAATTATGTGTTCTTTTATGGTAAAAGATGGATGACTCATGATAGAGTTATATTGATGGTTTTAATGGATAGATATTATTCTATGATTATGGAATGGCTCGGCTGATTAGGTACCTTGTTTCTAAGAATAGGGAGTGGTTTGATCGATGAGTGGAGGAAAAGAATTATTCACACATTCCAGATCTAGGATTCTAGAAACTCATGTATAAAATTGTGTGTATTATGGATCAAAAAGTAATGTGGGACCCCCTATTGTGGTGCTAGGGTTCCACAGTGGAGTTAAGTATACCACAACATGTCTCTTTATAACATGGAGTGTGTTATTTCCAAGTTGAATCTATTTTAACCAACAATGGTACAAGGGAATGATCATTTAAAAACATAATGGACACACCCCGCCATACATAGACATAGTCAAGGGAACACATGATTAGACATGTCATGTACTATGACACAGACACAAGAACAGACACGGACTATTTGACACTTCCAGAACCAAATGTTGATGGTACATTACATGTACTACTAGTGAATTTCCTGCAATCCATAAATGTTGGCATAGAGACCATGTCCACTTTATCTTGGACATGTTTCATTTGGTTGTGTTCCCTTGATCCATTTTCATGGGGGTTATTATGGAATCTTGTATGCCACATAGGATAGTGATAAATTGAGTGTGAAATCTTGGATAGAGTTTCTATTATCCTTTCGTGAGGACTATTTTTAGATCCTCTATCATTATCATTTTGTAGGTGGAGTTCTTAGTATCATCATGAGAAACACAATGTGGACACCAATACTCTACATTGCGGGTTATTACATATCAATTTGTTGGTATATTCCACATCCATGGGTGTGATCCTCATATATGAATAGATCTAATTAGACTCCCATTGTATATATCTAATGGTGAGAATAAATGAACAATACATCTAGGATGGATACCATCAGTTTTATCTAACTCATGGATTGAGTTCTCATGGGTGATTTTTATATGGAATGTTTGAGTAGAAGTCCCTAGATTGAAATTTGTGGTTGTGGATTTACATGGAGGTTATTTGTATTTTTTGAGTATATCTGGATATTATTGTTATATGTGTTGTAGAAATATACCTATGTACAGTGGACTGTTATTCTTTTTTTATATGTTTCATGATTTTCAAGGAGTACTACTGTGTATTTTTTTTAATCACCCCTTCGTGGTCTTTTCCTAAATTTTTCATGCCTTAATGCAGATGAATAACACATTTATGGAGTCCAAGAGAGACTGGGACTAGTTGTTTCTTAGTGATCTGGGAATAACAAGGTGTGTTCCTATAGTTATCATGATAATATTCCCCATATATAAATTCAAGTTGGACTTGTTTTTAGACTCATTTTGGTGGGATTTTAATTTTTCCATTTTTTGATTTTAGTACTTGTTTTGGTAACCTAGTAAGGGTATTTAGATGTATTAATTCATTTTTTATTAGTTTTTTCTACATTTTAGCATTATATGGGCTTCGAGGTGTGTGTGTGTGTGTGTACATGTACTTTAGGCCAAGGCATCCCATGTTAGTGATATTCCTACTCAGTGCTAGTCGTCAGCCCCTGACCTATTGGAGGTGAGAATTTGGATTTATGGAATGGGTCCCATTAGGATAGTTCATGGATTCATAGAGTCCCATTTTTTGTAAGATATCCAACTTAGGTTTCCTTCAGTGAAAACATAATTGAGACACCCGAAGAGGATGTAACGTTCTCCAATGACCATATTTATATTATTTATTTTTTCACCTAAATAAATTCATTTAAAATATTGATTTTTTAATAAACATAGTAATTTGCATATACTATGATTTTGATATAACTATTTCACGACCTAAAATGATATCCTATTCCATCAAGTTGTTTTTGAAATTGGTGTTCATGTGTATGATGAACTACCACCTTGAAAACAGATGTTATTCATTCTTTCATTATCGTAATTCATGGTTGGGCATGATGATGGATCTAAATTATATACATGATATTATAAAATATTTATACCTATGGATTCATTATATCATATATATCTTTATACAATTCATTCTTTATGAGATGTGATAGCATCACTCGTGTGTAAAACAGACAACCGACTCATGAAGAGATATGATTTATATTTCACTAACTCTTCAAATGTAAGGTAATAAATTTAATTTTCATCAATATATGGGATATAAATGATATAATTATGATATTAATGAAATATTTATCAATGTAGAAAGATAATATAAGTCATTTTATTTCTAACCATTCAACTCATATAAAGATGATAGAATTGTTCTTATATGTGTGGACAACCACCTTCATGAAGTAATGTGACTCTCTAGTCATCACAAAAATATATGGATGGTATATATATATATATACTATTGTATATATAATATTATTATCATTCTGGAAAAATTATATATTACTTACATATTTTCCATAATGATCATTGGAAAATGGAAACAATGTTCATGAGTGTGTACGGCTTACCATCACCATGATCGTAACGTTCTTGATTTTTTGTAATCATCACACATGATTGGTTTTAAAATTAACATTAATTTAAAAATATTATAATTATTTCTTTATTATTATTATTTTGTGATAGATCTATTTACTATTTTCAATAATATGATCATTCATGACAAAACCTTCTTTCGAAACAAAGCCAATTAACAACAGACATAATGGAAATAATAGTGAATTTTTAACGAACAACTGATAAGATGTTATAAAAGAAACATATATGATATCATAATTATTAATATGGATGTGTAAAATGTTAATAACATGTTTAAAACCCAGAAATGTGTGGATAAATAAATTTCATTCAAAAAGAAGTGTGTGGTAAAGGATTTGTTTTCTCAATTTTGTTTCATTGAGGTATATTGTAACGTTATGTGCCTAGATTATTTTATTAAATGACTATAACTCCCTTATGACATGTAATATCATGAAAAAATCATTATTCAAGGTATTTTAACTTTCCATTTGAATTATGTCACTTATGTTTATTTTTTATAAATGTTACCCAGTGGTAAAGAATTTTAATAACTCAATTTCATTTCATTGGGTTAGATTACTTCTTCATTGCCTTTGAAATTATAATATAATGTGTGATATGGATTTTGATTATCATAAATTCTATTTGAAATTAATTTATTTGGATTTAAATTTGAAACACATAACTGATTCGTAGATTAATTATCATATTAATTTTATGATAATTATAATGATTTATTTCTAAATCTCATTCTAATAGAGATTTTTTTTCATGAATTTTAGTTGAAGTATATTATTTGTTCATTGTATAAATAAAAAATGTCCATTATCTAATACTCTGGTTATTTAATATATTTTCAAGTAATAGTATCATTTTCTCAATCTTTTTTTGTTAAAATATTTTATTGACAGTTTTTATGAAAGTCTGACATCATTTATCTCTTCATTCAGAAATCTGTTTTTCTTAGAATCCAGGTTTTCAAAAAAAATTAAAAAATATTTTTTTTCTTTTATAAATGATTTATTATATATTTTCTTACCCATTTATGATTTTTAAAAAATATTTTGAATTTAATTTTCTTGTAATTTTCTAAAAAGGAACTTTTCTATCAATTTTGTAATAAACAAGGAATGTTATTTTAAACTATTCAACATGTACCGAATTACCCACCATCATTTATTTTGAAGATTCAATTTAAGGTTAAAAAGTTTCTTTTAATAAAATTATGAATAATTTTTAAATTAATAGTTTTGAAAAAAAACTTTCAATGAAATGAATTTTTAAATTGATTTACATTTTAAAAGGTTGTTTTCAAAATTAACTGGATATTTCATTCAAGAATATTTTTGAAGATATGATTTTGGTATTTAAATTAATAAAATAAAAAACCATTATTCATACTCTAATGGGATTAGGTTGAATTGATACCATCCTCATTCTTCATTTGTATGGTCTGTGATTATTTTGACCAAGTGTAGTATTTCCAGTCACTTCCTTGATATATTATTGTAGCCATTATATTCTGCATGAAATTTTCACTTCTTATGATCATTGGACATTAAATGTTGACTAATTATCCATATTATTTATCATGGATATGTTTACTACTTAAACCATTTATCATTTCTATATACGGTATTCTCTATTCAATGTTACATATTTATCTATGGAAAAATGGATAAACCTTTATTCTTTACTCAATATAAATATTTGATATTGGGTGATATTGAATCATGAATTAAATAGATTATTTAGTATATGAAGAATGATTTGGACCATAATTGATTTTTTGGCAATAACATTATATAGCACCTCGATGCATCTATACGTCTCGTGAGACAAATTTGTAAGCTAGAATTAAATACATTTCTAGCTATACATTAAACCATCTTGTCCAAGGTATTTACTGTAGAGTTATCTTGAATCCTAATATCATGGAATCCAATAATTAATATTTTACTTCATGAATAATTTTTTTTATTATAATCCAAAATATTTTCACTGTGATATTATCTCTGGATACATTTCAATATTATATTATTGGTTAAATATAATGTGTTTCCTGTTATTTACCTTTCCATGTTTATTCTTCCTTATATTATTTTGAATGATATTTTTGTTATGAAATTATCTATAGATATATATAATTTTTATTTTACTGATTAAGTGGAATTTATTTCATGTCCCCCTCCCACAAAAAATGCTGCAATGAAGGGAGAGATATAATGACCCATGAATCTCGTCTCCAGTAGGCCACAAGTTGGTGACTAGCACTAAGGGTATAAAAATATCACAATATTGGAGGCATTGTGCTCTATTGTAAAAAAGATCATGATATAAGATGAATCAACCACAATCAACTTCACGATATATATATATAACAAAACCAATAAACATACCACAATTAATGTAAATAATAATGATAGAGATAAAAATTCTCTAAAGTAAATAACAAAAAACAATAAACTAGTGAAGAAACACAACAAATATCCAAGGGTATGACTAGTTAGGTCCAGCATGTTCTATAATGTCCACTTAGAATTCAGAAAAATAGTTTTATTTAAATAGGGTGATAATGGAGGTATACTTAGTAAGAAAACCAAAGTCTCTCTAGCACATGAGAAATTAGAAAACTAACCCACCCATGTGGAAGTAGATGAACCAACCAACACCTAAAGAGTTATACTTACTAATACCCCAACCTCCCCAAGGATCTCTCACACAATAATGAAATCTATGTATAAAAATATAATTTGAATCACATTAATGATTGGGTACAAAAAATCAATTTCCCTCTAATTTTACACCATCACACCCCAACATCGTACATCCTATGCTCCCACCTCTTTTGAAAAACATCACAACATGTCACATCCTACTCACACACAATTGGGTCATCCCATCACATATCACCTGAACACACCTGGCCATCACATCTCATCACATCACAACATAAAATAATGTTTTTGACTTCTAGCCATCACATACTATTTATGTAATTCTCTTCTCCTTGAAGAAAAATAGGAGATTATTGGGTATCCATCCATCCATCCTACCACTAGGATGATGAAAAACATCCCCATTTGACTATCTGTGTGTCACAACATAGTTATCAATGAGAGTGGGGTGCATATAGGGATCACAAGAACATACATGGTATAAACATATAGGTAAAAAAACACAAAATCCCTATCATAAGGGTTCCCAATCACAGTATGAACCGTTTGATAGAAAACTACACTTTTGAAGAAGAATCTAAATTTGTAACCCCCATAAGAAAAATTGAATTGAAAGTTCATATTCTAATAATTGATTATTGTTAATCTATTTTCCAAATTCTCTGTTACCAACCCATTCCAGTAAAACATTATTTTTTCATAACATACAATAAGAAGCATATGATTTACTTAGTATACATGCCCAAAATTATTCATTTCACCATCAATTACTAACTAAGAATCTAATATATCATATAACTCCATAAGAAGCACAAAACAAAAACCTAAATACCACATCTAGTTCAACCATCGATCGAAGCTTCACTGGACAACCATATCATAAAAATCATCACAGCCCCAGTGAACAACCATACCTTATCAAATACCTCCACACACATCACATCAAATACTATGACACAACATATTTTCAAATTTAGAATAGGTTATCTTATTCATTTTCACATACTTAATTGTGGGTGTTATCTCACAAGACATTAGATCCCAGGGAATCCAACCCGTGAACTGAATATTTGTGGTTATCTTGTTATTTATGATTATATCGAAAAATAAAAAAAATATTGTTTTCAAATAAGGTATCTACAGCATAATAATGCCACCAAGATGCATTATTTTCATCAATTAATTACGCCCATACAATCGTAAAATCAAATAGAATCAAATCAAATTAAAAAAAGATATAACATCTTACTTCACACGCCCATATCCCATTAAATACAATTTAAACCAATTAATTATATTTCATAATCAAAATGAAACTATTTTCACAATATATAAAAATAAAAAACCCATATCACATGATACAAATAAAGATGAATAATGGAAAAAATACGTTGACTAAGGATGCTTTTCCCAAACTCGGTTCACCAAAATAGGGGGCACATATATAGGAGGGATATTCTTCAGGAGAAACTCAATATAACTTAAATAATAGTTCTATGATTCCCTGAGAAGAAATATTTGGGGCCTCTAATATCATTAGAAATTAATCTTGAAATACATAATTAAATTTTACCTCTTCAGAATGAATATATCAGATACTATGGGAAATGTTGGTGGTCTTAATTGACCATTAAAGGTGGATATCGTCAATCTATACAATTTTCACATATAAAATGCCTCAATACATTTTAAAAATTAAATATATTATTACTGTAACACCCCGATATTTTGAAATAAATTAAATATTGAATGCATGAAACACTACATCTATACAAAATAGCACATTATTATAACCTAGCCCGTAAATATAATTTTTCCACCTCTGTGATTCAATTTTTGAAAAACTGACATACATAGTTGTGTTCAGGAAGATATTTAGATTCAGATAAGATCAACTTAAATTTTTTGGTGAATAGTAAATTGACCCTTTTGAATAGTAACCTACCATTACAAATAGTAATGACCCTTATGAACAGTAGACACACCCATGAAGGTATAAATAAAATTTAGTCTCCTTGTAACTAAAATATAGTATTTTATAAATTAATAATTATGCATTTGTATTTTTGTGAGTAACAAATATTTAATTAAAATTTTAAATTAATAAATTAATAAAATTATTTTTCATAAAAATTATTCCTAATCAAATTTTTCATTGTCCTATTATTTTAGGATAGTTTTATGTGACCTTAGTTAATTTTTAAACGTATTACAAAATCAGTTTTAATTTTAAAATCCTTATTTTTCAAGTAAATAAATATTTTATTTAAAAATTAAATTTCACATATTTGTCAAATTATTTTGATAAAATGGAATGCATTTTTTGATTCTAAAAATCATAAAATTGTTGTGGTGAATTTTTTTTAATTTTCTAAAATACTTCAATTTTGGTGAATAGTAAAATACGATAATTTAAGATAAATACTAAATAAAAGATTTATTGAGTCATAGGTGATTTAAGGCTAATGTAAGACCACTTTGTTAGAACTCACATGCACATATTACAATTCCTGGTCACAAGAATCAATATTATTTGTTTTCATTGGAAAAATATTAAAATGATGAATAAAATAATGGGAAAACCCTCCTCTCCTCCACTATAACCCCACCCCCCCCCCCCCCACTACCTCTTCTACTCAATAATATTGAGCCTTGTACTATAACATCCCAAGTAAGTAATGAATAATATATATTTTTATCTATGTCTATTAATGATTAAGATAGTGTTATAGAGGCTTAAAATGAAAGTAAATACAATCTTATGCATGGAATACACTAATATTCTTAAAAGATTGTTTTACTGCCTTTTGATGGCAAACCATTTTTTAATCTATCTTTTGAAAATTTTATAAACTATGTTTGTCAAAATAAACTTATTCTTTATTATTGGGACATCAAAATTTACCTTGTGTGAATTTTTGGTATTTTTCTGACAATGTTCATTTTTTAATGAATAGTGAAAAATACTGCATTTTACATCAAAACTGCTTTTTAATCTAATTTATTTATATGATTAGATTATGTTTTGAATTTTTTTTGAAGTGAAATTAGAATATATTTTTACCATTTTATCCAATGGTGGTCATTGGAATCAATTTCACTTTGAAATTAGACTTAAACCGGTGTCAATCTTTTGATACTTATTATTTTGTAAAAACACGCTATTTGCTCTGGCAGCGGGAATTAATTATTAAATTAATTAATGTGACTTATATGATTTGAATTTTGTAAAATAGACTTCATTTTTGAATTCAGAATATCAAATATAGCTTAGGGTGAATTTTTGGTAATTTTCTGAAAAACTTCAATTTTTGATGAATAGTGAAACCACTAAGTGATAATCAAGCAAACTGATTTTTCAGTTAAATGAAAGTTTACCAGTAATGTGTATTGAATTTTGAAAATTCTACATACATGGTTGTCATTAGTATGTAAAATGTGGTTCAATGAGATTATAAATTTTTTTTGCTGAATAGTAACTTATTAAGTTCTTAATCACGATTAGTGGTAATTAGGGTAGTTTAAGGTATAAATAATACTTTAATAAAATTAAATGACCTAGACACATGTCCCAACCTCATTGGTTGTGTCATGGCCGGCCATGACATGCCATGGGTCAACTTGGGGACCCCATGGATCCACTTTTGTTGGGAAATTTCATAAATTACTTTTTATTTAATGTTAAAGTGAAAATGACACAAACATAATATGTTTTACGAAAAAAAAAATTTAAGTGGGGTTATACAAGTCCAAATTTTGATTATAAATAGTCATTGGAAAGATAAAAAGATTTCCTATATCATAGTATTTTTTTTATAATTTTTAGACATTAAATAAATTAAATAATTTATGACATAATAATGATGCAGTGATGACATCATTATTTGACGATTTAAATAAAATGGAAAGATAATGTAAAATATATGAACTACACATGGCCAAAACCAATTGGATGAGTGGATTTAGAACCCTTATCACCTTATCCACGAATTATATTAATGTGGGACCTTTTAAAACCGAAACACATTTTCAAATAAAGTAATATTGCTTTACTTTCCAAAAGTGCCCCTCCTCTCCTCTTATAAAAGGCCCCCACCTCTACCTCATTTCACACACTCCTCAAGCCTTTGGCTCGGCCAAACCCTGCCCATTTGCTCTCTCAACATCCCTCTCCTCATCCTAGAGGATTACCTTTGGGCAGAATCCTTTCAAAGGAAGCCTTTAGGCTAAAATCAAAAGGAGTTACACTTTTTAAGGTAATTCATTCTCTCATGTTCATTTGTTTTATTTTGCTTCTCCAACCCCCTAAATTCTTTTTATTTACTTCTTTTGTAACAACACCAGTATCTTTAATATACTAGGATGTTGTTATAAGATATATTTGAGCTACACACTCACACAACTACATCAAATGGTTAAATAACATACGGTTTCCGTGGATGGCGAAATTCTGCCTCCCGAAACGATGATTGTTCAACACTCATTTAACACCTTCAAAGGTGGCCATTATGATGTAACTATTTTTATATATGATATATAATATGTTTATGTTTTCCTTAATCTTCTGTTTTTTTCATTTTGGGCATACCTTTATGGTTTCCATTATGGGTAAACACGATATCTTCATTTTAGGAAGTGTGGACTACCGCCCCCTCAAAGTGATTTGATTCGTTAAGTACCATATGTGGGACATATAAAGGATGGAACTATGATATTATATATGATATTATACTGGAATTATAGTATACCTTTATATCATTATGATTCCATTCTATAAAATACGAAATATAAATGAAAGTAGCGTTCATGCGTACGTACGGCTTACCGTCTCCATGAACGGTGCATTTCATTTCTCACCTCTAAATGATTATGTAATATTATAAATGCATGTATGTACTGGATATATATGACATATATGATATCTACATCATGAATACCATTCTGGATATAATGAAACTTTGACCAAATTAACAACATGTAAGTGTAAGAAGTCTATTTTTGACTTAAGAACCAAATACCGACAAAATGAACATTATTAACTTAAATGATTACATGATGTGCATAACATGGTATAAAAGGAATAATGAACTTGAAAAAGATTCTTAAGCAAGTATAGATTAACTCAAGTTTATTATTTAGGAGAATAAATAACGGTCGGGTCAAGTCGGATACGAGGTATGGGACTTCGTCTCAATCTCCATTCATTGAGGCATATTTTATTTTATACACAACTTTCTTTTATACGGTGTATAAACCCCTTTGAATTTTACGTTTATTCAAAAGGAATCGTTTTTATACGAAGCGTTTACTAAACGACAAAATGGAATGTTTTTGTCGTACGTATGCGGCGACAACGACTTCTCCGCCGTCGTAACCGTTATTTGAGTTTCGGCTTCCTCTACAAGCCATACCTTTTTTTTTAAAAGAAAAATAAATACCATGTTTTACTTTGGTATTGAAAATGGTTTTCATAATGTTTTTATTATATCAATGTGTTGTATTGATATCTCGTGATTGAAATGTGGAAATGTTATGTTTCCTTTATGCATGTTTTATGTGATATGATTATGTTATGGTTCTTGGGCATTATTATGAAGACGGGTGGTTTCGTGATAAACTAAGGGCGGGTGAGCCCGTTATAGCTCTCCAATGCATTGGGTAACGCGAAGGAGTGAAACGTTAAGGTTTCTCCGAAGATATTTTAGGGAATATACTGTTATGGGTATTCCAAACGTAACCAAGAGGGTTACTCCCTACGTAAGAATGTTATGAATGCCTCAAGTTACCTTTATGTCTTATGATTTCTATGATTTATTCATGATTTTATGAGGTATGTTAAAGTGCCTATGTTTTATGGGTAAAGTATGATTTCATTCTTATGTATATATGAACTCATGTTTCCTTTCCATGTTTTTTTTATAACCCATATTGAGTTTTTATGCTCATCCCAAGTTTTTGAAATGTTTTTCACAGGTAAAGGGAAAGGTACATGATAAGATGATAGAGTCAAGGATGTGTCATGAAATAATCCATGTTTTATTTTAAATGTGTTTCCATTGATGGGAATGAAGAATACTATCTTTATGTAACCACTTTGTTTATATGTGGAATGTAATGCATGTTTTATGATCTAATTCTCTAAAACTCTAAACCCGAAAAGATCCTCAACGTGTAATCTTGTAATAACTCAAGATTAAGTAAGGTTTAAGGCTGGGGCCTTATAGTTGGTATCAAAGGTCGGTTTAGATAACTTTAGGAGTTAGAATTCTATTAAATGATTATCCAAAAATATTTTTTTTTTCGAAATGATATAGCATTTACGGATTACCATGTTGCTTCATCTAAGACATGTTTGTTCAGAATGGTTTTCCACAGAGGAAATAGGGAAGCAGTGCTAGGAAGGCATACAGAAGGAAATAACCTTCTGAATCAGCATCCAGAAATGGTCGGAATTGGAACTGAACAGTTTGTTGCAGTAATGGCGCAGTTGAATCAAGCGATAAATGGTGGTGGTATCCATGCACGAGATCAACCAGAACAACCGCAGAGGAACATGTCAGTGGTGGAACATTTCATGAGGCAACATCCACCATCATTCAGAGGATCATCTGACCCTGTGCTAGCTGAAGGGTGGATTAAATCACTGGAGAAGATTTTTGATGTCATGGGGTGTTCAGACAATCAAAAGGTTAGTCTTGCTATTTACCGTTTGGAGGGTGAGGCAGATCAGTGGTGGTCTATGGTTAAAAATATCAGGGACGCTGATGAGATTGATGCTCTTGACTAGGATGAATTCAAAGGTATGTTTCTTGAGAAGTATTTTCCTAATGTTGTTCGACTTAGGATGGAAAATAAATTCTTGGAATTGAGGCAAGAGGAAGACTCAGTGGCTGCCTATGAAGAAAGGTTCACTCGATTAGCAAGGTATGCTCCAAATTTTATCCGGGACCTTGATAGTAAAATCAATCGTTTTTACTCAGGATTAAATCCAAAGTATCGAAGGGCATTAGCTTCTCGTGAGTTTAAAATTTATGAAAAGCTTTTTTGATTTGCTGAGAAGGTGGAAATGGAGTTTGTCGATGACCAAGTTTTCTATAACAACCAGCAGAAGAAGAGACCGAGGTGGCAGGAGAAAGGTAAGAATTCTTCAAAAAAGTCTGATGGTAAGAAAACTAAGTTTCCAGTTTGTGATAAATGTGGAAAAAGCCATGCTGGGGAATGTCTTCTGAATTCTGGAAAGTGCTACCGATGTTGTAAGATGGGACATAAGGCTCGTGATTGCACTGAAAAGGATCAAGCTGAAGGTAAGAAAAAATTTGATTTACAGTTAGTGAAGTGTTATAAGTTCAATGAGATGGGTCACTATGCAAACGAGTGTCCGACAAAGAGCTTGAGTGATGGGAAGCAGTTAGACTACAAGCAGAAAGGGGTGGTGAAATCCTTTGCAACTACTTCAGCAGATGTCGGGCCATCAAATGAAGTGGTATCAGGTACTTTGTTTGTTTTTTCAGATTATGCCAGTGTGTTGTTTGATTCGGGGTCTACACATTCTTTCATCTCTGAAACCTTTTCTAGTAAAATGGGAATACCATCTCAAGAAATGACTCCTGAACTTTTGGTAAAAACACCTGGGCGAAGTGTCGAGGCAAAAAGAATTTATAAGAATCTTCCTATCCTTATCTGTGGAAAGAACCTACTTGCAAACCATATTGTTCTACCTCTAGTAGAGTTTGATGTTATCCTGGGTATGGATTGGCTCTCTATTTACCATGCTAAGATTGACTGTAGAGCTAAAGAAGTTTCTTTTCTGAAAGACTTTCAGTTTGTTTACAAGAATGAACCCTTACTTTTGATAACATATCAAGAGGCTGAGAAAATTGTGAAAGATGGAAATGAATGTTACCTTGCACACGTCGTTGAAAATAAAGGAACTGTTCAGATTAATGATGTGCCAGTGGTAAATGAGTATCCTGATGTTTTTCCTGATGAGTTGCCTGGAATAATACCAGATCGGGAAGTTGAGTTTACTGTTGACTTAGTTCCGGATACTAAGCCAATTTCAAAACCCCCTTATCGAATGGCACAAATTGAACTTTTAGAGTTGAAGGAGCAATTACAAGATTTATTAGAGAAAGGTTTCATTAGACCTAGCACATCACCATGGGGTGATCCTGTTTTATTTGTTAAAAAGAAAGATGGTTCTATGAGACTTTGTATTGATTATAGAGCCTTGAATAATATCACTGTTAAGAACAAATATCCTTTTCCTCATATCGATGATTTGTTTGATCAGCTCCAGGGAGCTCAGTTTTTTTCAAAGATTGACTTGAGATCGGGGTACCATCAGCTGAAGGTAAAGGAGGCAGATATTCCGAAGACCGCATTCCGTACGAGATATGGCCATTATGAATTTGTAGTAATGCCTTTTGGGCTAACCAATGCACCTGCTGTATTCATGGACTTAATGAATAGAATTTTCCATGAGTTCTTGGATAAGTTTGTGGTGGTTTTCATTGATGATATTTTGGTGTTTTCTAAAAGTAAAGAGGAGCATGAAAAACATTTAAGGGTTATCTTACAAACCTTAAAATAAAATAAATTGTATGGGAAATTCAGCAAGTGTGAGTTTTGGTTGCAACAAATTTCTTTCCTTGGTCACATTGTTTCTAAAGATGGAATAACTGTTGATCCTGCAAAAACAAAAGTTGTGGAAGAATGGCCAAGACCCACAAATGTAACCGAGATTCGTAGCTTCCTTGGTTTGGCGGGCTATTACCGAAGGTTTGTTAGAAATTTTTCATGGTTATCTAGTCCAATGACTAAGCTAACTCGGAAGGGTGTTAAGTTTATCTGGACAAAAGAATGTGATGATTGTTTTCATGAATTGAAAAGAAGATTGGTGAATGCTCCAGTTTTGGCACTACCTTCCAGGAATGGTGAGTTTGTTATATACAGTGATGCTTCATTGAAAGGACTTGGTTGCGTCCTAATGCAGAATGATCAGGTAATTTCTTATGCTTCACGACAGTTGAAAACTCATGAGGTAAATTACCCTACACATGATTTGGAATTAGCTGCTGTTGTTTTTGCTTTAAAAATTTGGAGGCATCATTTGTATGGAGTAAAGTGTGAAATATATACTGATCACAAAAGTTTAAAGTATATATTCACTCAGAAAGAGTTAAACATGAGACAAAGGAGATGTCTAGAATTAATCAAGGATTATGATTGTACAATTCATTACCATCCGGGAAAAGCAAATAAAGTGGCTGATGCTTTGAGTCGAAAAAGTAATGCTTCATTAACAATGTTGTGTTTGGAACGTGATCCTTTGGTTAATGATTTGATGAACTTTGGCATAGAAGTTGTTGGTGTAGAAAGTCCTTCTGTTTTGTTTCAGGTATCAGTGAGATCTTCTCTATCAGATAGAATCAAGAAAGCACAGAAGCAAGACAGTGAGTTGCAGAAAAAGGTAGAGCTGGTTCAGAAAGGTAAGTTGCCTGAATTCAACATTGATAGTGATTGCGTTTTGAGATTTGGGAAGAGATTGTGTGTGCCTTGTGATTCACAGTTGAAGAGAGAGTTGTTATGTGAAGCTCATAGTTCTCCGTTTTCAGTTCATCCGGGCAGTACTAAGATGTATAGAGATCTGCGGGAGTATTACTGGTGGGATGGAATGAAAAGAGACATTGCTGATTTTACTGTGAAGTGTTTGACTTGTCAGCAGGTTAAAGCAGAGCGGCAGTTACCGAAAGGGATGCTTCAGCCTTTACCAGTGCCAGAGTGGAAATGGGAGAATATATCCATGGACTTTTTTGTTGGATTACCGAAGACATCTCGAGGTAATAATGCAATCTGGGTTATTGTTGATCGCTTGACCAAATCTGCTCATTTCCTTGCTATACGAGATACTTTCTATCTTCATCAACTTTCCCGTTTGTATCTTAAAGAGATAGTCAAGTTACATGGAGTTCCCCTCTCCATTGTATCAGATCGTGATCCCAGGTTTACTTCTATCTTTTGAAAAGGCCTTCAGAAGTCGTTGGGTACTGAATTAAATTTTAGTACAGCTTTTCATCCTCAATCAGATGGGCAGTCAGAACGAACAATTCAGACATTGGAGGATATGCTACGAGCTTGTTCTAGGGATTATCAGGGAAGTTGGGACCAACATATTTCTTTGGTTGAGTTCTCATATAATAACAGTTTTCATTCCAGCATACAGATGGCACCATTTCAGGCATTATATGGGAAGCGGTGTCGAACTCCAGCTTTCTGGGATGAAGTGGGTGAAAGGAAGTTGATGGGACCAGAATTGGTAGAAGAGATGGCAGAAAAAGTTCAGCTGATTCAGAAACACATGAGAACAGCTCAGAGCAGGCAGAAGAGTTATGCGGATAACCGGAGGAAGGATCTATCTTTCGAGGTAGGTGATCATGTTTTTCTTAAGGTTTCTCCTTGGAAAAGTGTGATGAGATTTGGTAAGAAAGGAAAGTTGAGTCCAAGGTTCATTGGACCATACGAAATTCTAGAGAGAGTTGGATCAGTTGCATACCGAGTGGCTTTACCTCCGAGTTTATCTCAGGTGCACAATGTTTTTCACATTTATATGTTGAGAAAGTATATGCCAGATCCATATCATGTTTTGAGTCCAGAGGTAGTTCAGCTGGAAGAGAACCTATCTTATGAGGAACAACCGGTCCAGATTCTTGACCACAGGGAGCAAGTGTTACGGAATAAGGTGATTAAGCAGGTAAAGGTTTTGTGGAAAAACCACATGATTGAAGAGGCAACATGGGAATCTGAAAATGCAATGAGGGATAAGTACCCCCATTTATTCGATAAGTAAATAAATTGCGGGGACGCAATTTTCTAAAGGGGGGAAGGATGTAACATCCCAAGTAAGTAATGAATAATAGATATTTTTATCTATGTATATTAATGATTAAGATAGTGTTATAGAGGCTTAAAATGAATGTAAATACAATCTTATGCATGGAATACACTAATATTCTTAAAAGATTGTTTTACTGCCTTTTGATGGCAAACCATTTTTGAATCTATCTTTTGACACTTTTATAAACTATGTTTGTCAAAATAAACTTATTCTTTATGATTGGGACATCAAAATTTACCTTGTGTGAATTTTTGGTATTTTTCTGACAATGTTCATTTTTTAATGAATAGTGAAAAATACTGCATTTTACATCAAAACTGCTTTTTAATCTAATTTATTTATATGATTAGATTATGTTTTGAATTGGTTTTGAAGTGAAATTAGAATATATTTTTACCATTTTATTCAATGGTGGTCATTGGAATCAATTTCACTTTGAAATTAGACTTAAACTGGTGTCAATCTTTTGATACTTATTATTTTGTAAAAACACGCTATTTGCTCTGGCAGCGGAAATTAATTATTAAATTAATTAATGTGACTTATATGATTTGAATTTTGTAAAATAGAATTCATTTTTGAATTCAGAATATCAAATATAGCTTAGGGTGAATCTTTGGTAATTTTCTGAAAAACTTCAATTTTTGATGAATAGTGAAACCACTAAGTGATAATCAAGCAAACTGATTTTTCAGTTAAATGAAAGTTTACCACTAATGTGTATTGAATTTTGAAAATCCAACATACATGATTGTCATTAGTATGTAAAATGTGGTTCAATGAGATTATAATAATTTTTTGGTGAATAGTAACTTATTAAGTTCTTAATCACGATTAGTGGTAATTAGGGTAGTTTAAGGTATAAATAATACTTTAATAAAATGAAATGACCTAGACACATGTCCCAACCTCATTGTTTGTGTCATGGCCGACCATGACATGCCATGTGTCAACTTGGGGACCCCATGGATCCACTTTTGTTGGGAAATGACATAAATTACTTTTTATTTAATGTTAAAGTGAAAATGACACAAACATAATATGTTTTACGAAAAAACATTTTAAGTGGGGTTATTCAAGTCAAAATATTGATTATAAATAGTCATTGGAAAGCTAAAAAGATTTCCTATATCATAGTAGTTTTTTGATAATTTTTAGACATTAAATAAATTAAATTATTTATGACATAATAATGATGCAGTGATGACATCATTATTTGACGATTTAAATAAAATGGAAAGATAATGTAAAATATATGAACTAAACATGGCCAAAACCAATTGGATGAGTGGATTTCGAACCCTTATCACCTTATCCACGAATTATATCAATGGGGACCTTTTAAAACCGAAACACATTTTCAAATAAAGTAATATTTCTTTACTTTCCAAAAGTGCCCCTCCTCTCCTTTTATAAAAGGCCCCCACCTCTACCTCATTTCACACACTCCTCAAGCCTTTGGCTCGGCCAAACCCTGCCAATTTGATCTCTCCACATCCATCTCCTCATCCTATAGGATTACCTTTGGGCAGAATCCTTTCAAAGGAAGCCTTTAGGCTAAAATCAAAAGGAGTTACACTTTTTAAGGTAATTCATTATCTCATGTTCATTTGTTTTATTTTGCTTCTCCAACCCCCTAAATTCTTTTTATTTACTTCTTTTGTAACAACACCAGTATCTTTAATATACTAGGATGTTGTTATAAGATAAATTTGAGCTACAAACTCACACAACTACATCAAATGGTTAAAGAACATACAGTTTCCGTGGATGGCGAAATTCTGCCTCCCAAAACGATGATTGTTCAACACTCATTTAACACCTTCAAAGGTGGCCATTATGATGTCACTATTTTTATATATGATATATAATATGTTTATGTTTTCCTTAAGCTTCTGTTTTTTTTCATTTTGGGCATACCTTTATGGTTTCCATTATGGGTAAACACGATATCTTCATTTTAGGAAGTGTGGACTACCGCCCCCTCAAAGTGATTTGATTCGTTAAGTACCATATGTGGGACATATAAAGGATGGAACTATGATATAATATATGATATTATACTGGAATTATAGTATACCTTTATATAATTATGATTCCATTCTATAAAATACGAAATAGAAATGAAAGTAGTGTTCATGCGTACGTACGGCTTACCGTCTCCATGAACGGTGCATTTCATTTCTTACCTCTAAATGATTATGTAATATTATAAATGCATGTATGTACTGGATATATATGACATATATGATATCTACATCATGAATACCATTCTGGATATAATGAACCTTTGACCAAATTAACAACATGTAAGTGTAAGAAGTCTATTTTTGACTTAAGAACCAAATACCGACAAAATGAACATTATTAACTTAAATGATTACATGATGTGCATAACATGGTATAAAAGGAATAATGAACTTGAAAAAGATTCTTAAGCAAGTATAGATTAACTCAAGTTTATTATTCAGGAGAATAAAGAACGGTCGGGTCAAGTCGGATACGAGGTATGGGACTTCGTCTCAATCTCCTTTCATTGAGGCATATTTTATTTTATACACAACTTTCTTTTATACGGTGTATAAACCCCTTTGACTTTTACGTTTATTCAAAAGGAATATTTTTTATACGAAGCGTTTACTAAACGACAAAAGGGAATGTTTTTGTCGTACGTATGCGGCGACAACGACTTCTCCGCCGTCGTAACCGTTATTTGAGTTTCGGCTTCCTCTACAAGCCATACCTTCTTTTTTTAAAAGAAAAATAAATACCATTTTTTACTTTGGTATTGAAAATGGATTTCATAATGTTTTTATTATATCAATGTGTTGTATTGATATCTCGTGATTCAAATGTGGAAATGTTATGTTTCCTTTATGCATGTTTTATGTGATATGATTATGTTATGGTTCTTGGGCATTATTATGAAGACGGGTGGTTCCGTGATAAACTAAGGGCGGGTGAGCCCGTTATAGCTCTCCAATGCATTGGGTAACGCGAAGGAGTGAAACGTTAAGGTTTCTCTGAAGATATTTTAGGGAATATACTGTGATGGGTATTCCAAACATAACCAAGAGGGTTACTCCCTACGTAAGAATGTTATGAATACCTCAAGTTACCTTTATGTCTTATGATTTCTATGATTTATTCATGATTTTATGAGGTATGTTAAAGTGCATATGTTTTATGGGTAAAGTATGATTTCATTTTTATGTATATATGAACTCATTTTTCCTTTCCATGTTTTTTTTATAACCCATACTGAGTTTTTATATCCCAAGTTTTTGAAATGTTTTTCACAGGTCAAGGGAAAGGTACATGATAAGATGATAGAGTCAAGGATGTGTCATGAAATAATCCATGTTTTATTTTAAATGTGTTTCCATTGATGGGAATGAAGAATACTATCTTTATGTAACCACTTTGTTTATATGTGGAATGTAATGCAAGTTTTATGATCTAATTCTCTAAAACTCTAAACCCGAAAAGATCCTCAATGTGTAATCTTGTAATAACTCATGATTAAGTAAGGTTTAAGGATGGGGCCTTATATGTACCTTATCTAAATTATACTCAAATATCCTCCCAAGATCATCCCCCACATCTTGTAGCCCTTGGTCTCATAAAAAGACCAAAACTTTTCCCCTAAAGAGGCTCTCAAGGATGATTACTAAAAAAGGTAAATTCTTCTCTTCATTTCTTTTATTTCAGGCTCATTTCTTGTGTTTTTATTTCCTCAAATCCTTTCATCCAAATGTTATGATGACTCCATTATGTTACATGTAATGTAATTTTTTATGAAAATGTAATAATTCTTCATCATCACTCTTTTCCTATTCTTTTATACTAGGAATCAAAACATCATCTGAAATGTGTTAATTTATCACATTCAAAGATGATGGGTTTTCAATTTCTATTACCATATTCAATTATGGTCATGAAACCAATTTTTTAGTTGAACCAGACTATAATATATGTATTATAACTTATTTAAGGTTCTTTAATCCTTTTTTACACATTATATTAATTTATAAATCAAAATGATTTCGTTGTGATAAAAAAACCGCCAATTAACCAAAAAATTATCATTAAAGTTTTATATAATAATTCATCTTCAATAAGAATAACCAAACAAATTTTATAACCATGTAATATTATGGTTTTTCATTAATAAAATAAAACTTCAATTATGGGAAACCATTCTCATTCTATATGTTTATCCATACATGAATCTAAGTAAACCGATAATGAAAACCAATGAAGAAAACGCTCCCAAATAATGAAACGGAATTTCTTAACCCATCAAAAGACTATGAATGAACCTAATAAGGTTATACTAAATCAATTAAATGTATAGGAGATTCTAGAATCATTAATTTATGAACCTGTATTTGATTATTCAGGTTTTTATATTCAAGTGAGGAATGCCTTCGAACATAAAGTAAGGGTTTCATACTCGAACATCCATTTTATTTCAGGTTACACTTTTTCTATATTTATCCCAATTCACTTCTTAAATATTCTTATGTACAACAAATATATTATTATTTAATGTTATATGTATGTGTAAAAAACATAATCCTTCTTTATTTTATGGGATTTACATGTTTTAAGAGGAGCTTTCAAAATTATTTATGAAATACAAGCCTGATTCAAGGGAATTTACCAAATTCTTACCTATTTTGAAGGAAAATATATAGTCTATTTTTAGCCACCATTATTTTTCTAAAATTAATTATTTAATTCTGAAAATACTATCTTAATTAACTTCTGGATTTATAAAATGATATTTCCAAAATAAATCTTCTTTTTAAAGTAAATGAATATTTATCATAAGAATTACTCGATGATTTTATAAGCGTATTTTCATCTATTTCAACACTTCTTGATTGTTATGTGTTATTGGGTTTAATAATTTATGATATAATATTACATATTATATTAATGTTTTATGATCAATTTTAACGTGTATGTTCTATTTTTATACCATTCATCTTACTACTCATAATGGTTAGTGATTATGTTACAGATTGGAGAAAGTTAATTACATGTCATGCATATATGTGGTTTATGTTTATCCCTATTCATATGAGGAATGAATTAGACATTGTAAGTGACACTTGGAGCCCTGTGTAGTGCCTCGATTCATCAGTGGGTCTCTTAAGACAAATAGATATGACTTGGCTGAGGCCTTTCCCATTTTTAGATATAGTTTTGGCCGAGTCCTTAATCATTTTCAGATGGCTTGGTTGAGGCCTTGATGGTGTGTTTTAGAATGTCCGGAATATTCATTTCCCCCATTATGAAGCAATAAATTCATATTTGATAAGGTTATTCTACTATTATAATACCCATGATTATGTTTTATTATTTAAATATTTAATCATCTCATATTCCTAGCATTTTATGTTTGTGATTATATTTAAAGACATGTGTTTTCAATTATTCATGAGTGCCTAATGTTTATGCTATCTTCTGCTGTAATGTTTACGCTTATTGAGCATCTGATATCACCCCTTCTTATGCTTCATTTTTTCCAGGACCTGAAGAGTTATATTATGATTGACTTTCAAGGATAATATTAAAGGGTTGGATGTTCCTAATGGAACTTATATATTGTTTTCCATTTCATGTTGTAATTTTGAACTTATGTATGTATCCTGTTTCCAAATCTACTAAACTACTAAGTCCTTTGGGATTCATATTCCTTGTTTATATATTAATGTAATAAAATAAGTCACTATATGTAGGAAAATTGGTTTAGGTATTTATAGTTGGTATGAGAGGAATTTTAGTAGAAAACATGGAAACTAGATTTAAAAATAATGGATTAGGGAACAACCCCCTAAGATAGTCTTTGATGATAATCATACAAGAACATTCTGGAATTTTGGTATGGAATAGATTATGTGGATATTTCTAGAAAATAATTTTACGTATGGATACTATAAGTGGATGTTGTTCGGGCATAGATGTACCTAGGAGTGAAAATTCCAACAAGGAGTTTTGGGCTAGACTCGGGGTATCCTGGTACACAGAAATGGGCTTTACTACACACCTGCTTTAACACTCTCAGGGGATATGCTTAGGATAATTCACATTTTTTACATGACATTATGAAGGATTTAAATGTAACTTTTTCCTCAAATAAACCATGTTTATGATTATGGGATTACCCATGCATAGGATTTAAATTTTTATAAGTATTTTGCTAAGTTGATATTATACATTATGATTCATAACCTAATATAGTGTATTCCATTATTTAGAAATTTTGCCTAGTGGAAGGAATTGAAATAACATGAATGTGTGTATCCCATGTAGGTATTTTTCTCCTATGAAATATAATTATGTTTTCTCTAGAGATTCAACTTGTGCAGAGAAATTTATAACTATATTGAGACAGCTTACTCGGGTTATGAACAAGAACCATACCAAAATGGAGCATCTAGATCCACAATGTGGAGGAGCTATATTAGATAGCTTTATGAGAAAGCAGCCTCCATATTTTAATGGGACTAAAAACCCATTCATAAAAGAGCATTGGATAAGATCCTTTGATAATATATTTCTCACTTTGGGAAGTAACGAAAGGGAGAAGGTTTTCATGGATGTTTGTCATCTATCAGGAGATATTGATCAATGGTGGTCACTAATTCCAAACAAAAAAGAGGAGGAATAAATATAAAACATAGAATATAGTGAATTTAAAGAACTTTTCATAGAAAAATACTTTCCTTGTGAATAGTGAGTAGATACATAAAGGAAGTTTCTAAATTTGAGGCAAAAGGAATATGAGAATGTTGAAAAGTATGACGATAAATTCACAAGGATAGAAAGGAATGTTGTGGACTATATACGTAATCTAAGGAGAAATATTGATTTATTTTTTGATGGAATAAATACATTCCTCCGACGGGCACTAGTTTTCCAAAATTTCTCGCCATATGAAGATATAGTCGCATGTGTTATCAAGATGTAAAATGAGTTATATAAGTTGTATTACTTTAAATTAAAGAAATAGAAGAAGAGGGTTTCTAAAAACTATAGAAGAGGAAATAAGGAAATGGGTAAGAAGGGAAGATTTTACTTTCCACCTTGTGGTAATTTTGGTAGGAAACACCCTGGTGCCTGATTAAAAGGAAAAGGGGTGTTCTATAAGTGTGGATAGAAAAATATCAATATGGTGTTTTCAAGAGTAATAAAGAACCTATTAAGGTTCGATGATATAATTGTAGATATATGGGACTTTATTCTAATGATTTTCCAAGGTGTCAAGGAAAAATACCTCAAAAAGTCATAGGGATCAGAGACAAGATTATGTGATCACAACAACAGATATTGAAGTTCCTAATGATGTGGTGGCAGGTACTTAATCATTTCCTAACTTATCTAATGATTTATTTGATTCTGGATAATCTCATTCATTCATATCTTCCTAGTTTTCTCAGAAAATTACATATTTCCAATTTGATTTAATAATGGAGTTATCAGTAAAAACTCCTAAGGGAAGTATCATTGAAACAAATTTATATCAATAAGTCCTCATTATGGAATATAAATGTGTTTTATCTACTTATTTTATTATCATACCCATGATTGACTTTGATATAATCCTCGGTATGGATTTTCTTTCAAAACATAATGTGAAAATCTATTTCAAGAAGAAGGAGGTTAATTTTTTTTAAGGATGATGTATAATCCCTTATCTTTAGAGAGGAAACATCACCATCTAATTCTCATATATATCCACCCCCAATAGATCTACTGAATTCAATTATTGGGGGGAAGGGAATTGAATAACTATGGGTGACGAAACAAATGTTCAAATAGAGGATGTACCTATAGGGTAAGAATATGTTGGTGTGTTTTCATAATATTTAACTAGATGTCCTCTAGGGTAGGAAATTGTGTTTTCCATTGACTTAATTCATTATTTGAGGCCCATATCAAATACCACATAAATAATGTCCACTATATAATTAGTGGAACAGAAGAAAAAACTAAATTAATTGAGTGATAATGGATATATTCGCCCTAGTGTTTCTCCATGGAGAGCCCCTGTTCTTTTTGTTATGAAGAAAGGAGGATCTATGACATTGTGAATTGACTACAGGGAGATTATAATGCCCCGACCCTAGTTACCCAGAGTCGGTGCATTATTACATAAAATTGGCATGATCAAAAAATATCAAGTCTCGAAAGACCGATTTGTTTAGTAGCCTTAGAAACATTAGATACATTCATAAATGTTACATTACATCATAAACTGAAAAACTACAATAACGTAGTCTTCATAGTCCACACTCATATCCCCTTCAGACTATCCCGGTAGGTCAGTCATAAAATATTTCTTCACATCCTGGGAAAAATAAAACATATAAAGGGGTGAGCTCAGATGCTCAGTAAGGATAACAATATAGTAGAAACTTTCATAAATAAACATAAACATTTAAGGCAATGTATAACTAAAAAAACCTTTTAAACTTGAACTTCCGCATAATATGGAAAAAATAAAATGAAATAGTGCCATTTACTTATTCACATGGATATTCTACTTGTCAAATAATCACATCCAATATCAATAACTACTTTCATAATGATGGAATGCATTATGACAGACTATCATAACCACATAGCCAAGGCCTCGTGCCAAGAATAAAAATAATATTCTGTCAATTCCTTGTTCCAAGACACTACTTTGTCTCATGAGACCTACCGATGCATCGAGGAGCTATAGCGGGATCCACCTGTCACTTACTAAGTCCAATGTATTCCTTATATTAAAAGGTTTAAACATATCATAAACCATTGCAAAATCGTATCACATAAAACATGCATAACAAAAACATAACATTTCCACATTTCAATCACAAGATATAAATACAAAACATTGATATAATAAAACCATTTTCAATACCAAAATAAAAGAAAAGTAAAACATGGTATTTATTTTTCATTTAAAAAAAGTTAAAGCTTGTAGAGGAATCCAAAACTCAAATAATGGTCACGGCGGTGGAGAAGTTGTTGTCACCGCATATGTAAGACAAAACATTCCTTTTGTCATTTAGTAAAAACGCTTCGTATAAAAATATTCCTTTTGAATAAAAGTAAAATTCAAAGGTGTTTATACTCTGTATAAAAGAAAGTTGTGTATAAAAAAATATTCCTCAATGAAAGGAGATTGAGACGAAGTCCCTTACCTCATGTCCGACTTAACTCGATCATTCTTTAATCTCCTGAATAATAAACTATAGTTAATTTATATTTGATTAAGAACCTTTTTCAAGTTCATTATTCCTTTTTCATCACTTATTAACATGTTATGAACATTATGTAATCATTTAATTTAATAACAGTCTTTTTTTTGATCCTTGGTAATTGAGTCAAAAATAAACTTCTTATAATTACAAGTTGTTTATGTGATAAAATATACATTATCTCCTGAATTATATTAATTATTTAGATATAATATATTTCATATATATCCAATATATTCATGCATTTATAATATTACATAACATTTAGAGGTAAGAAATGAAATGCATCGTTCATGGAGACGGTAAGTTGTACGTACGCATGAACGCTGCTTTCATTTCTATTTCGTATTTAACGGAATTAAATCACAATGATATAAAGGTATATTATAATTCTAGTATAATATAATATATAATATCATTAACTCTATCCTTTATATGTATCACATATGTAATTAACGATTCAAATCACTTTGAGGGGGCGGTAGTCCGCACTTCCTAAAATTAAATTATCGTGTTTACCCATAATGGAAACCATAAAGTTATTCCATAAATGAAAAATACATAAGCATAAGGAAATCATAAACATAATATATATAATATATAAATATATTGACATCTTACTGGCCACCATGAATGGTGTTAACAGAAGATTGAACTATCATCGTTTTGTGAGGCAGTAATTCGCCACCCACAGAAACAGTATGTTCTTTAACCATTAGACAGAGGTGTGTGTAAGTGTAAATAAAATCATTCTCATAAAAACATTGTAGTTGTTTAATATACTGTATTTTTTACAAAATAATTGAATAAAAAGGTTTTAATGAGTTCGAGAAGAAAAATAAAACAAAAAACATAAGAGAATACATTTCCTTAAAATCAGGTAACTCTTTTTGATTCGAGCCAAAGGCTTCCTTGGGAAGACTTTTGCTCAAATTGAGGATTATAGAAGTAAGATAGGGAAGTTGAGAGAGTATTTGGGAAGATATTGTCCAAGCCAAATGGCTTTGAAGGTGTGAATAAGGTGGTAGAGTTGTGGTCTTTTATAAGAGGAGAGGAGGGGCTCTTTTGGAAAGATTGAAATGTTACTTTATGATGAAATTCTTTTCAGATTTTAAAGGTCCCACAATAATATATTTCTAGGATAAGGTGATAAGGGTTCAAAATCCACCCATCCAATAGGATTTAGACAAGTGTAGGTCTTAGATTTTACCTTATCTTTTCATTTTATTTAAATCGTTCATTAATGAGGTAATCACTGCATCATCATGGTGTCATAAATAAATTTATTTATTTAATGTCTAAAAATTATAGAAAAAATACCATGATTCAGGAAATATTTTTATCTTTCCAATGAATATTTATAGTCTAAGATATCATTTATTTATACAAAATTAAATTTTTTTTACTTAGATGTTACATACTTTTGTTATATTTTCCTTTTTTTAAATAAAATGATAAAATTTCACTATCACACAAAAGTGAGTCCATGGGGTCCCTAAGTTGGCACAGGGCATCCCATGGTAGGCCATGACACAAAAAATATCATTAGGACACATTTTTCAGTCATTTTATATTATTATGATATTATTTCATTACCCTTAACTACCTGATTACTAATTAATCATGATAATTAAAGATAATTGACGTCGTTACTATTAATAATGTCCAAATACAAGTGTCTTAATTACATAATTTGGACCTTATGATTCCAAATATGGAATCTATTTTACCAAATTCCAAACACAGAAATTGTAGTAATTAATTTAAAAATAATTCTCGTTGTCAAAACCAAAGACGGGTTTTTAAGAAGTAAAATCTATCAAAATATTGACTTGTTTTTACTCCCAATTGACAAGTGAAATTTCTTCAAATGAACAAAATTGTATTAAGTGATAAAAACTTCATTCAACTAAACTTTAAAACCAATTAAAATGACAATCTAACTATATAAATAAATTGGATGAAAAGACAGTTTTGAATTAAAATACAACATTTTTCACTATTCATTAAAAATGAACAATATCATAAAAATACCAAACATTATCTCTATGATATATGTGATATATCAATTTCAAAAATGATTTCCATTTTACCAAATTAAAAACATATATGTTTCATTAATAAATTATATAGTTAATTCCCATTGTCCAAACAAATAGCGTGTTTTTAAGACACAATATCTATCAAAAGATTGACAATTGTTTATGTCCAATTTCAAAGTGAAATTAATTATAATGACCAAAATTGGATAAAATGGTAAATATATATTCTAATTATACTTTAAAACCACTCAATTGTATAATTTATCACTATAAATTATTTTTATTAAAAAAGTTTTTTTATGTATTTTTTTTAGTATTCATCGAAAATTAGAAGATCTCAGAAAAATACCAAAAATTTAACTTAGGCTAATTTCGATATTAAGAATTCAAAAATGAAGTCCATTTCAAAATATAAAATTTATTTAACTCAAAAAGTGGGTATTAATATTCATAATGTCTACTTTGATTGGTCACAATGTGTTAGAATCTCGAACTTGCATACAATTCAAGATACTGCATTATTGAAAGAGAAGCGTATTGTGGAAGCTTGGGGTGTTAAATTATCCCCTCCTTAAATAAATTGCATCCTCGTAATTTGAAACTGTTCTTTGAAAATATAAGTTTGAAAGTAGAAAATACCTTTGTGGGAAACCCACATCAGAAATAAGGTTAATAAAATTAAGCCTTAATAAGAGGGAAAGGGAAATAAAAAAGTCACCACCAAATTATGATCTCGATTAGAAGAAAATTGGTGGAAATTAGAGACACATAATTAGAGGAAAAACGTAAATATTTTTATGGAGTGATTAAGGTCATAAATCACAAACAAGTGTAAAATTGAGGGCTTCAAAGCCTTCAATCTATGGTGATTTAAAATATCATCAGTTCAACAAAACATAAGGTATTTGGATAACACATTTTTTTTTGTTTTAATATACCTTTCCTAAAGTTTAAGAATTAATTTATTCATAGAATAAGAGAGAGGTATGTATATATATACTTGACAAGTAGAGTTTCAACCTTCAATTAATTTCTACCACAAACTCATCTTTCACTCAAAAAGATAATAGAACTCAAAAATATTATATTTTTCAAAATCGTACAAGGTTCCAAATTTTAATACATACCATTTAGATTAGGAAAACAATTTTTTAATAACCAGGGACTTCCTATAGGCTAGTGGTAGGTAATAAAGGCATGACGCACTATATTTGTGGGTTCGATTCCTACAGCTTTGTCCGATGCGATGGGTTATCCCCTGACCTGCAGGTTGTCCTTTTCCTAGAACTATAGTATTATAATATTCGAAAAATAATCTTCAAAAATGTTTTAACCTTAAAAAATACTATCCAAAGTTCAACTTAATCCATCCCAACCTTTATAGTAATCCAAAATACCTCTTTCCAGACTCTCTCTAAAAGGTCCCTAAATTCGAAAATCAATTTTAACATCAGATTCCCCAAACAATGTAAAGTTTCTCTTATTGTCACATATTAAAAATCTGATTACCTTCTTCATATTTAAACCTTAATGAAAACAACAAGTATTGCAGTACAATCTCTATATATATATCATTATTCTTATAACCATAATATAGTTCTTGATTCCAAAAACAAAAATACAATAATTATTCAACTTCATCTGTAGTAACAGCATATGCTTGGCCTTGCTCCCTTGGCTTTTCTGAGGTAAGTTTCCTTGGCGCTTAGGGAATTCATTTGAAAAGTTCCCCATTTCTCTACAATTGTAGCATTCAACATTGGAATCCTCTTTCTTTCCCTTGCAATCATGAGCCTGGTGACCTTTTTCTCCACATTTATAACAAACTACCATTCCTTTTAGGCAAGTACCGGGGTGATTCTTCCCACAATTATCGCATAATGGAAAATCTTTCTTTCCATTTTTCCCATTATCTATATCTTGTTCCACCATTCTCTTCTTCTATAGCTTTACTTTATTGTCAAAAGATTTAGAGAATTCCTTTTTTTTCTTGATATAACATGAGACTATATCTTCGTACGTTGAGAAATATTCTAATACTAATGCACGATGGAGAAACGGTTTTAACCCATCAAAGAAACGATCGATCTTACTTCTTGGGTTACGTATATAATCTGCTCCATACCACGCTAAACTTGTAAAGATAGCCTCATACTTTGCGACATTCTCATCCTCCTTTTGTCTAAAACTCATAAATTGCCTTTCCATATCTGCTCAATGGTTATGAGGAAAGTATTTTTCAAAGAAAAGATCATTAAAATATCTACATTACATACTTGATACTTCTTCATCTTCCTTTGAATTTTGAATCAATGACCACCATTGATCAGCATCTCCAGTGAGGCGGTAAACTGCCATGAAAACTTTTTCCCTTTCACTACTCCCTAAAGCCTGAAATATTTTCTCTATGGAACTTTTCCATTACTCAGCTACTAATGGATTTGTACCCCCCCATTTAAATGTTGGTGGTTGTTGCCTCATGGAGTGGTCTAACATTGATCTTCCACATTGCGGATCAGGGTGCTCCATACGAGTAAGGTTGTTATTCATAACCTGAGTGAGTTGTCCCAGTATGGTGAGGAGGTGATTAGAACTAGTTGTATCACCAGCTCCATTATAATTATCTTGAGCAGGAGGGAAATCCCTACATGTAGTGTGTGCATTGATACGGTTTCCATTCCTTCCACTAGGTTCCATTTCTAAACAATGCCATAAACAAGATTAGTTTATGAATCGAAATACATAATAACAAACTTTCAAAACACCAAACATAAATTGAACAGTTTATGGATATAATCCATAATCATAAAAATGTTTTCATTGAGGAAGTATATACTCATAAAACCTTCATAATGGTTTGTAAAGAAATCGTGAATTATTCTAAGAATATCCTCCGGGAGTGTCATAACCAAGAGTGCAGCAAGGCCCGTTGTCATGCACCAGTTCTTATTCGAGTCTTTCTTAAAGCGGTGTTTTCGGGTTTTACCCCTAGGTACATTTGTGCCAGAGTCGCCTCTACCTGCTCGTATGCAGACAGGGATGTATAGGTCGGGAAACTCACAAAATCCCTATATTACCAAAATTATATGAAGTTATTCTATACTAATCCTCAAAGTCTATCTTAGGGATATATGCTCTAATCAGAGTTTATCTAAATCTAGATTTCAAGGTTAGTACTAAACTACCTATGATACCAACTATAATGCCCCAACCCCGGTTACCCAGAGTCGGTGCATTATTAAATAACATTGGCATGATCACAAAATATCATGTCTCGAAAGACCGATTAGTTTAGTAGCCTTAGAAACACTAGATACATTCATAAATGTTAAATTACATCATAAAGTAAAAAACTACAATAACATAGTCTCTATAGTCCACACTCATATCCCCTTCAGAAAATCCCTGCAGGTCAGTCATAAAATACTTCTTCACATCCGGGGAAAAATAAAACATAGAAAGGGGTGATCTCAGATGCTCGGTAAGGATAACAATATAGTAGAAGCTTTCATAAATAAACATAAACATTTAAGGCAATGTATAACTAAAACAAAAGCCTTTTAAACTTGAAGTTCAGCATAATATGGAAAAAAGAAAATGAAATAATTCCATTTATTTATTCACATGGATATTCTACTAGTCTAATAATCACATGAAATATCAATAACCACTTTCATAGTGATGGAATGCATAATGCCAGACTATCATAACCACATAGCCAAGGCCTCATGCCAAGACTAAAAATAAGATTTTGTCAAGGCCTAGTGCCAAGACACTAGTTTTTCCCATGAGACCTACCGATGCATCGAGGAGCTATAGCGGGCTCCACCCATCACTTACTTTGTCCAATTCATTCCTTATATGAAAAGGTTTAAACATATCATAAACCATAACATAATCGTATCACATAAAACATGCATAAGGGAAACATAACATTTCCACATTTCAATCACAAGATATCACTACAACACATTGATATAATAAAACCATTTTCAATACCAAAATAAAAGAAAAGTAAAACATGGTATTTATTTTTCATTTAAATAAAAGGTAAGGCTTGTAGAGGAAGCTGAAACTCAAATAATTGTCATGGCGGCGGAGAAGTCGTTGTCACCACATACGTAAGACAAAACATTCCTTTTGTCATTTAGTAAAAACTCTTCGAATAAAAATATTCCTTTTGAACAAAAGTAAAAGTCAAAGGTGTTTATACACTTTATAAAATAAAGTGGTGTATAAAATAAAATATGCCTCAATGAAAGGATATTGAGATGAAGTACCTTACCTCATGTCCGACTTGACTCAATCGTTCTCTAATCTCATGAATAATAAACTATAGTTAATTTCTATTTTCTTAAGAACCTTTTTCAAGTTCATTATTCTTTTTACATCACTTATTACCATGTTATGAACATTATGTAATCATTTAATTTAATAATGGTCATTTTGTTGATCTTTGGTACTTGAGTCAAAAATAAACATCTTATAATTACAAGTTGTTTATGTTGTAAAATATCCATTATCTCCAAAATTATATTCATGATTTAAATATAATATATATCATATATAACCAGTATATACATGAATTTATAATATTACATAACATTTAGAGGTAAGAAATGAAATGCACCGTTCATGGAGACGGTAAGTCGTACGTACACATGAACACTGTTTTCATTTATATTTCATATTTAATAGAATGAAATCATAATGATATAAAGGTATATTATAATTCTAGTATAATATCGTATATAATTTCATTAACTCTTTAATTTATACATAACACATATAGCATTAACGATTCAAATCACTTTGAGGGGGAGGTAGTCCGCACTTCCTAAAATGAAATTATTGTGTTTACCCATAACGGAAACCATAATGGTATGCCATAAATGAAAAATACAGAAGCGTAAGGAAAAAATAAACATAATATATATCATATATAAATATAGTGTCATCTTAATGGCCACCATGAAAGGTGTTAAAAGAATATTGAACAATCATCATTTCATGAGGCAGTAATTCACCACCCACAGAAACAGTATGTTCTTTAACGCTTAGACGGAGGTGTGTGTAAGTTTAAATAAAATAATTCTCATTAAAACATCCCAGTATATTTAATATAATATTTATCCTACAAAATAATTGAATAAATAGGGTTTAAGGAGATGGAGAAGAAAAATAAAACAAAATAACATAAGAGGAGATATTACCTTAAAATAGTGTAATACTTTTTCATTCGAGCCAAAGGCTTACTTGGAAAGACTTATACCCAAAGTGACGCTTCTAGGAGTTAGAGAGGGAATTTGAGAGAGTATTTGGGAAGAAGTAGGTTGAGCCAAATGGCTTTGATGTTGTGAATAATGTGGTAGAGGTGGGGGCCTTTTATAAGAGGAGAGGAGGGTCTCTTTTGGAAAGATTGAAATGTTACTTTATTATGAAATGATTTTCGGATTTTAAAGGTCCCACAATGATATATTTTTAGGTTAAGGTGATAAGGGTTCGAAATCCACCCATAAAATAGGATTTAGACAAGATTAAGTCTTAGATTTTACCTTATATTTTTATTTTATTTAAATCGTTCATTAATGAGGTAATCACTCCATCATCATGGTGTCATCAATAAATTTATTTATTTAATGTCTAAAAATTATAAAAAAACACCATGATGTCGGAAATCTTTTTATCATTAAAATGAATATTTATAGTCTAATATATCATTTATGTAGACAAAATTAAAAAAAATTACTTAGTTGTTACATACTTTTGTTATATTTTCCATTTAAAAAACATAAAATGATAAAATGTCACTATCACTCAAAAGTGATTCCATGGTGTCCCTAAGTTGGCACAAGGCATCCCATGGTCGGCCATGACACAACCAATATCTTTAAGACACATTTTGGGGTCATTTTATATTATTATGATATTATTTCATTACCCTTAACTACCCGATTACTAATTAATCATGATAATTAAAGATAATTGTCGTCGTTACTATTCATAATGTTCAAAAAAAAGAGTCTTAATTACATAATTTGTACCTTTGGATTCAAAATATGGAATCTATTTTACCAAATTCCAAACACAGAAATTGCATTAATTAATTTAAAAATAATTCCAGTTGTTAAAACCAAAGACAGGTTTTTAAGAAGTAAAATCTATCAAAAGATTGACTTGTTTTTACGTCCAATTGAAAAGTGAAATTAATTCCAATGAAAAAAATTGTATTAAGTGATAAAAAATTAATTCAATTATACTTTAAAACCAATTAAAATTATCATCTAACTATATAAATAAATTGTATGAAAAGATAGTTTTGAATTAAAATACAACATTGTTCACTATTCATTAAAAATGAACATTATTAGAAAAATACCAAAAATTCTCCCTATGATATATTTTATATCCCAAGTTCAAAAATGATGCCCATTTTATAAAATTAAAAACATATAATTTTCATTAATAAATTATATAGTTAATTCCCGATGTCTAAACAAATAGTGTGTTTTTAAGACACAATATCTATCAAAAGATTGAAAATTGTTTATGTCCAATCTAAAAGTGAAATTAATTATAATGACCACCATTGGATAAAATGGTAAAATTATATTCTAATTATACATTAAAACCAGCCAATAGTATAATTTATCACTATAAATTATTTTTATTAAAAAAGTTGTTTTTAAGTATTTTTTTACTATTCATCGAAAATTTTGAAGTTCTTAGAATAATACCAAAAATTAAACGTAGGCTAATTTTGATATTATGAATCCAAAAATGAAGTCCATTTTGAAATATATAATTTATATAATTCATAAGTGGGTATTACTATTCATAATGGCTACTTTGATTGGTCGTGGTGTGTTAGAATCTCGAACTTGAGTACAATGCAAGCTACAACATTATTGAAAGAGAAGCATATTGTGGAATCTTGGGGTGTTACAGAGATAAATTGTATAATAATAAAGAACAAGTATCCCTACATTGCATTGATAATTTATTTGATCAACTTCAAGGAGATCAATATCTTTTGAAGGTTGATCTTTGAACGGGATATCATCAGTTGCGTGTGAGGAAGGAAGATATTCCAAAGATGGTATTTCAAACCAGGTATGGGTATTAAGAGATTTCAATAATTCCTTTTGAACTAATGAATATCGTTTTCATGTAATATCTTGATGACTTTGTGGTTATATTTATTGATGATATCTTGGTATAATCCAAAAGCTATAGAGATCACGAAAATCACATGAGCACTATTATGAAGACTCTTAAAAGAAATGAATTGCATGAGAAGTTTAGAAAGTGTAAATTTTGGCATCAATCAGTATCCTTTAATGGTCACATTATCTCTAAGGATGGAATATCTGTTGATCCTATGAAGAAAAAGGTTGTGCAAGAATGGCTTTCTCCAACAAACATAACTGAGGTTGGACGTTTTATTGGTTTACCAGGTCATTATCCACATTTTGTTCAGAAATTTTCTCATTTATCCAACCCAATGACCAAGATTACACATAAAGGGGTTAATTTTGTATGGAGAAAATAATGTGAGGACTATTTCAAATAATTGAAGAGGATATTAGTGAATTATATGATCTAAACTCTACCATCAGGGAATGATGGGTTTGTGATCTATAGTGATGCATCCAAGAAAGGACTTTGTTCTATCCTTATGCTAAATGATAGAGTTATTAACTATGCATCCTGGAAGTTAAATAATCATGAACAAAATTATCCTACCCATGATCTTGAGTTATCAACTGTAATATTTACTCTGAATATATGGACACGTTTTCTCAATGGAAAAAATGTGAGATATATACAGATCATTAGAGTTTAAGATATAACTTCTCATCGAAAGAACTCAACATGTGGCATATGAGATGGCTTGAACTACTCAAGTATTATGATTCTTACATACACTACCACCTAGGAAAGGAAAATAAGGTAGCTGATGCATTGTGGAGGAAGTATCATTGAGTTATTAACAAAATTAGTATTGGCAAGGATCCTTTGTACATGGATCAATTGAGGATGGATATGGGAGTTATAAAATAATGTGAAACATCACTACTTTTTCAAATGGTTTCCCAACCTTATTTATTGTAAATAATTAAAAATTCATAGTATGATTATGAGAATCTTCAAAAGAAAATTAATTCTATGAAAAATGGGAAATTGGTTGCCTTTATGTGTAAAGATGGAATTATAAAATTTAAGAAGAGGATTTGTGTTCCCTCTATACTAGAGCTGAAAAGGGTTTAATTAGATGATGCTAATAATTTAAATTTCTCTATACACCCTAGTATCACAAAAATTTATAGAGATTTGAAATAATATTTATGGTGGGATAACATGAGGAGGGAAATTTCTGATTTTGTATCAAGATGATTAGTTTTTTAACAAGTGAAAGTCGAATGAAAACATCCTAGAGGAGTCATGCAACATATACCTATTCCTAGATGGAAATGGGATGACATAACCATGGATTTTATTACTAGATTACCCAAAACTCTGGGAAAGAATGATGAAATATGGGTAATTTTATATAGAATTATGAAATATGCACATCTCCTCACTATAAGGGTTATTTTTCCACTGGAGCACTAAGCACGACTATATATTAATGAAGTTCTGAGACTTCATAGATCACCTCTCTCAATTGTTTCTAATTGTGATCCATGATTTAAATTGAAATTATGAAAAAGTATTCAAAAATAATTGGATACTGAGCTTCGATTGAGTACTTCTTATCACCCACAAACTAAAGAGAAATCAAAAAGCGCAATCCAAACCTTATAGGACATATTGCGATCATGTTCACTTGACTTTCAAGGTATGTGGGATCAATATTTACCTTTAGTGAAGTTTTCCTAAAATAATAGTTTCCATTAAAGTATTCAAATGGAACCAAATAAATCATTGTACAGAAAGAGATTTTGTACACCAACTTGTTGGGTTGAATATAGAAAAAGGAATCTTGTGGACCCAAAGCTAGTGGAGTAACAAAAAGTGAAGGTAAATATTATTCAAGGAAATATGAATGCATCTCAAAGAAGACAAAAAAAAATCTATGCTGATAATCAAAGGATGGATTTTTAATATTAAGTGGGGTCATATTTCCTTAAAAGTATCTCCATGGAAGGGTGTTATAATATTTAAGAAGAAATTGAAACTGAGCCCTAGGTAGATAGAGCCTTTTAAAATACTGTAGATAATTGGAGTGGTTGTATATCATTTGTCTGTGTCACCCATCCGGTCTAAAGTACACAACATGTTCCATGTCTCATTGCTGAGAAGTACATGAAAAACCCAATGCATGTCCTCACTTCTGAAGGTATATAATTGGAGCTTGGCCTATCTTACTATGAATAGCCTATCCAGATTCTGGACACTAAAGAACAAGTGCTGAGGAATCGGATGACTCGACTGGTAAATATACTTTTTAAAAATCATAAAATTGAAGAGGCAACATGGAAGCCTGAGGAGCATATGATGAAAAACTTCCCAAATCATTTTGTTAGGAAACATTCTGGTAATTTCGTGGAAGGAATTTTTGGAATGAGGGGACAATTTAACACCCCAAGATTTTGAAAATAAATTTAATATTGAATTCACGAAACACTTAGTCTCTAAAAAACCCCACTTTGTTATAACCTAGCTAGTAAACATAATTTTTCCACATCTGTGATTTGAATTTTGAAAAACTGGAAAACATGATTTCTTTCTGAAAGATATTTGGAGTCTGATAAGATCAACTTACATTTTTTGTGAATAGTAACTTCACCCATAGGAATAGTAATGTAACCCTTATAAATAGTAAAAACACCCCTGAAAGTATAAATAAAAATTAAACACCTTATAAATAAAATATAGTATTTTAGAAATTAATAATTATGTGTTCGTATTTTTGTGAGTAAAAAATATTTAATCAATTTTTAATTGATAAATTATTAAGATTATTTTTCATTAAAATTATTCCTAAAAAAATATTTCATTGTCCTATGATTTTATGATAATTTTATGAGACCTCTGTTAATTTTTGAACATATCATAAAATGATTTTTAAATTTAAAATCTGTATTTTTCAATTAAATAATGATTTTATTTAAAAATTAATTTTCACATATTTAGAGATTTATTTTGATAAAATAGACTTTTTTTGGATTATAAACGTCAAAAAATGGTTGTGGTGAATTTTTTGGATTTTTCTAAGATACATCAATTTTAAGTGAATAGTAAAATACAATAATTTACAATAACTGATAAATACATGATTTATTGAGTCATATGTGATGTAAGGATGATGTAAGACCACTTAGTTTCAAATTACATGCACATATTACAATTCTTGGTCAAGAAAATCAATATTATTTGTGTTCTTTGTAAAAATACTAAAATAATGAGTAAAATAATAGGAAAACCCTCATCTCCTCCACTATAAAACACCCCCTCACTCCCTCTTCTCTTAAATCCTATCAAGCCTTATAAATTGTCTAAATTCTGCTCAAATATCCTCCCAAGATCTGATCAACTGGGTTCGGGTCTTTACAATTATACTCTTTGAAACAGTTTTAAAAACCTTATTTAAGGAATGTAATCCAATTATTAATCATAAATGTTATCAAAATGAAAATTTGGTATTTTTTTGGAAACAATTAAACAATGTTCATGAACCACTACAAAAAATTAATCTCTACTTGAAATGAATCACTAATATAATGAATCACTGCTATAAATGACTCACCACCTGAATAATTCACCGCCATAATGACTCATCGCCAGAAATGACTCACTGCCAGAATGAATCACTATCAGAAATGACTCAATTATAGATTGATGAATTTCTAGAATGAATCAACACTAGAAATGAATCACCACAAGAAATAAATATCGACTATATTGACTCAACACCATAATGACAAACCTCTAGAAATGACTCACCACCAAAAATCACTCTTCTTCATTACGACTCATAGACAAAATGACTCGTTGATAGAATTGACTAACTGTAGGAATGACACACTGATAGAAAACTAAAAATTTGGAAAACTGTTGGAATTTCTCACTATTTTAAAGTCCCACTTGTTCTAAAAACACTATATACTTCCACTATGAAACCCAAATTATAATATATATTTTAATGTAATGTTCCAGAAAGATTGGGTCGTTTCACCAGATACCTCTCAAACTATTCTGACCCTCGAGAATTCAAAACTGAACTAGAAGGAAGGAGAGAAAGGGTTAGAACAACCATTCCTCGAGATACCTCTTAAGGATCTCATTACACCTGAAACACTTCTATAAACTAAACCTACTATCCCAAAAACCTGAAAAAATTGAAAAACAATGTACTTCCTTGATTATAATATTATGGTAATTTAATCCTCCATGTCAATATATTATCCAATATGGGAAGAAATGACTCACCCTCATCGGTTTAATCTCAATGTAGTAAACTAGGTCTTGATTAAAAATCAAGTATTCCATTTTTCTCACGTAATAACATTTTCAAACATCACATAGAACACATCACATTAAGGGGAAAACAATTTCTTTCATAAAATACCAAAGTCCTAATATCACGTCCCAAAGAAAATAGAAAGGAGAAACTCAAAAAAACACTAAGCACTGGGATCACATTTGGGTCTCACTCTCCCATATACTCTCTTCCATGCCACCTTTCCTCCATAGCACACAAATCAATGGAATGGTATTTCCTCGTAACACCTTCTCTCAAAAGTCTTGGATCTCTTTTGGATGCTCCATTAAGGTCATGTCATCCAAAATATCATACTCTCCCCATAAAATATCATGGGAATAATCGTGAAGATACTGACGAAGCTGAGAGACATAAAAAACATCATTTATGTATCCCATTCGAGGCAGAAGTGACAACTAGTAAGATACCTCACCCTCACGCCCCAACACCTCGAAGGGCCTAAAAAACTAGAGCAAGATCTTATCTTCTTTTTTGAACCTCCACTACTCACATCGTGGGGAAACCATCAAGAACACATGGTCCCCAACCTTAAACTATAAGGACCTCCTCCTTCAATTGAAATAATATTTTTTTCAATCCATTGAAGCTTTCATCCTCTCATAAACCAACAGAACCTTCTATGTCACGCTCTTCACCACATCGGGCCCATGAACTGACGCATCTCCAAACTCCATCCAGTACAATGGATAATGACATGGCCTCCTGTACAAATACTCAAATGGATCCATGCCAATGGAAGAGTGATAGATATTATTATAAGATAAAGAAAACAAGGTTTGCTGTTGTAACCATGATCCCACAAAGTAAAAGACACGTGCCTGCAATATGTCCTCTAGCTTTTGGATATTCTGTTTTGTCTTCCTATCTATCTGAGGGAGGAAAGTAGTGTTGAGAAGCAACTGGGTTCCAAAATCATACTACAAACCACTCTAGAATCATGATGTAAAACTAGCATCTCCATCTAAGACAATGGACCTTGGAACACCAAGTATCCAAACCACAAACTCCACAAACATTTTTTTCAAAACATCTACTGTTCTAGACTAATTGATTGCTAGAAAGTGATCTGGTTTTGTAAATCGATCCACAATCACACAAAAAACATCACAACCACCCAGAGAATTGGGTAACCCTATCAGATATTCTATACATTTTTCATCCCATTTACTCTTGGGAACATCTGAGTTCTTCAAAAAACCTCCTAGAACATTATTATTGGACTTTACATTAAGGAAAACCTAACACCAAGCCACACACATCGCCACTGCTAGTTTCATCCAAGGACACAAAAAACCGGGTCCTCAATCCATGGTATAATTTGGAATCATTTTGTTGTACCTTAAAATTTTATCTATGAAACTCATGAAGGACTAACTCATGAATTTATATATTAAAAAAACAACCTCCTACGAAACAACATCCAGTTTTGACTATTCTATGACCATCCCTCTGGAGCCTCACCATTGTAGACACGATCACACAACACCTCTACCTTTGAGTCTCCACACTAAAACTCACCCTCCTTTTGCATCAAAGAATACTGAACCATCATAAGAAACAAAAAACCTATACCACCATCCACCCTATCATTTAAGTGTATATATTCTAACTCATCCATCACTCTCTAAGAATCTATAGATTCTAGAACAACTTATTTCTACAACATTATTCTTAAATAAACAACAATGGAATTCCAATTTCCTGAGGTCTAGGAGATCTCAAAATCATATTCATGAATAAACTCCACCCACCTTCACTTTAGTAGATTCATATCACACTGAGAAAAGGAATACTTCAAACTCTTGTGATCTGTGAATACCATAAAGAGTTCCCCAAAGAGGTAATGTCTCCTAAATTTTAGTACAAACACAACTACTGCTAGATATAGATCATGGGTGGAATAATTATTTTCATCTATGATTAACAACTTATACCCATAATAGATCAATTCCTTTTGCTACATCAAGATTCACCCTAATCGTAGATGGTATGCTTCAAAGAAAACATCAAACAACACACCCTCCTCCGGCAGCTGAAGTAATGAAGAGCTTACTAACTTTCCCTTCAGCAAATCGATTGTCTCCTATCACTTATTGATCCATAAAAAATATTTTTATTTCTTATTCAATGCTATAAATTGGGTTTCATCTCAAGATAAATCATCACAATCTTCAGATAATATCCTATAAGATCAATTAATCTACAAACCTCTTCCAAATTCATGTGTGTTCCCCAATAAATAACTTTCCCAACCATTTATAGGTCCACAATCACACAATTATGAGATACCAAAATCCATATTAAAGGAACCTATCATGTCCAAAACATGAACACGGACAACTTTACAAAGATCTAGTGGTGACGAAGAACCTGAAAAACATCTTTGAGATGTTCTTAATGATCTGCTTTTGAACATGAGTAGATTAGTACGTAATTGATGAAGTCAAAGAAAAAATGGTCTATGTACTAATGGAACATTGTTTTCATAATCCCCACGAACATAGCTAGTGCATTGAAAACTCCAAAATGCATGACTATGAACTCAATGTGTCCATACCTACATTTGAAGGCAGCCTTCTAGATATATCCATACATCTCCCTTAACTGGTGATATCCAGACTGAATATCAATCTTGGAGAACCCACTATCTCTCCTTAACTAGTAAAAACATTCATTGATCCTTGGAATAGGATAGAGATTCTTTATTTTTACATGGTTCAAACTGTGGTAGTATATTCACAAACTTAGAATAACATCCACATTCTTAAAGAATAACACTATGGCACCCCACGGGGACACACTGGGTCAGATGAAACCCCCATGAATCAGATAATATATCTGAATCCACAACTCCCACATCTCATAAGGATATATTAAGTATGGACCCATCGAAATTGTATAATCACCATGTTGCATGTCAATCCAAAACTCAACTTCACATCGAGGGGGTAGTATCACAATTTATTCATTGAAAACATCCAAGAATTCCCCAACAACCATCGGAGCCTCCGTTTTCCATTTTTTAATGATTCCATATGAAAATCAGCCACCAATGAAATTAGGGTATGCAAATTCTAATGTCTAACATGGAAACCCCTCCTGCCAATGAAAAACACATGTTTTCTATATATATCTGATAACACGACTCACCTCCAAAAGTAATCGACAATAGAATGCACAGAGTACAACCATTCAATGCAATGGAGTAAATTATGTGGATTCATTTCAAGTAAGCTTTGGTGAAACCCCGACTATTATTTCCCCATCATCAGTTCAAATGCCCAACACACATAAAAAAGTTGGTCTTCCCTATGATTGGAGTAGTCAACACCAGGGGCACAGGGAGCCTCTCTATGTCTAGTCCTTGATCATAGACTAGATAGGTTTCAATAAAGGTGTGTGATTATAATGAACAAAAAAATCTACGAAAAAGTTAAATGATAAACTGAGAAGGCCTTGAATGAACTATAGCACGTCTAGTATTATTTCCACCACTGGTAGCCACTGTCCATGCCCAACTCCTTTTCTCCTATGATGATGACCACCACCAAGACCAATCTTGGGTCAAATTCCCTAAGGATAACGTATATTCTTATGTTTTACACCATATTACCCATACACTCTAACTGAAGCATAATTATTCTCCCAATTAAAGTGGAACATCCTTATTGTTAACTGATATTGAGTCTGGTGTTGAACCTGAACTCCTCTACCAAGTTGGTCTAGAGAAACCATTGGGCACTGATCCAGGTGATGCCCATGAAACCCACAAAAGAAACACACTAATTAAAATTCCCTAGAAGGAGTACGTCATACACTATCCCTAGGCGTCCATAAGGGATTCTATAGAGGTCGACTCCCTGCTGGTCAAAACCTCAAAGGCCTTGGCACCTAATTCCTAACACTGACAACTCTACCCATCGAGGAACCCTACTGGTTCCACTATCACAGTAAGAATCCTCATGAATGCATCTGATCTTTCAACTATGACATTTTTTGAACCTCTAGAAAAATTTTCAACATATAGAGTCACTACATACTAGATCTACAAATGGATTGCCTCCAAAAGACATATCTCTCAAGAATAAACATCTCAGAAAACATTAGGGGGAAATAATAGAAGGTCCTTGAACTAGATCCCAATCTCCCTCACAAACATGCTTATCTTCTAGAGGGAGGCAACCTCATGACTCTTCAGAGCATTCATTTTTGATTAAATGATCTCTACAAGGAAGTCATTATTTATGTCCTCCCATGAAACATATGCCTCCTTCTTCTCACTAGGGTACTGTCTATTGCTAACCCTGCATCTCCTCACATCTCACAAAATTACAAGGGGACCAAATACTCTATCAGGACCTATGTCAAACTAAAAGTGATATCTATATCCTCTATAAATCCCTCTCTCACTACATCAAAAATGATTTCCTCATAATTTTGCAAAGCATTCTTCTTAAATGAATGAAACATCCTTTGCCACTGATAATAATCTTCAGCAAAATCAACCCTCCACTGATCAACCAAGTCACCCTGTTGATCCTGAACTACCTGATTTACAAGAGGATAACGACCAGGATCCACAGGTGAAATTGAAACAAGGATCTCCTAAACCCATTAGTATGGATTTTTTTTATGATATATTTTAATTAAAATTAATCCATTTTATTCATTCTATCCATTTTAACCTTCCCCAAACAACCAAAGTCAAAAAAGAACAAAATTAATCATTTTTCATTAACCTCTCCATGGTCTCTACTCTATAAGTAGTCCCATGTCACATGGTTGTTAAATAAGTTCATAGTTTGTACACTTGAACAAGGGGGACTAAAATCCCATGTCTTAGCTGATATCCTTATCCCATGTCACGTACCTAGGTCAACTGAAACTATTTCTGTGCCAACCCATGAATCTATCTCTATATCTAACTATGAAATCTATCCTATATCTCAACCCTCACCTCTAATACTACTCTGTCACGACACTCTCCCACCGATCATTCGGAAATGAATGGGGAGAGATAATGACCCACTCGTCCCACCTCATATAAACCATGGATTGGTGACTAGTACCGACAGTATAAAAATGTCACAACATTGGAGGCATTTCCCTCTCTAAGGAAAAAATCATTTGATATGATGAATCGAGAAAAGTTAAATCCATGAGAAATATATAAGAAAACCAAAAACCATCCCACAATTCATGTATAAATAAAACTGAGAAAGATAAAAAAAATATCCAAATTAAATACCAAAAAACCAAAACTAGAGTTGTGACACAAAAACTATCCAAGGGTATGGCTAGTAAGGTCCAGCACAGTCTGTGAAGTCCTCTTGGAATCCTCAAAATAGTTTTATATACATATAGTGAGAATAAATGTATACTCAATAGGAAAATCAAAGTCTATCATGCACATCTGAAAAGAGAGAACCAATGAACCTATGTAGAAGTATCAGAACCAAACAACACATAAACAGGTATAAAAGAAAAAACGCCAACCTCACCAAGGCTTTATCAATAAATAACCAAATCCAAGTATAATAATATAATATGAATCACATCAATTATTAGGTATCCCATATCAAGTTACCACTTATTTTCTGCACTCACACCCCAATGTTGATCATTCTAGTCCTCCCACATCTTCTAAATAACATCAAAACACATAAAATCTAATCTTTTAACACCTGGTCCATCTCATTAAATATATCTCGAACACACGAGGTCCATGAAATCTCATAACATCAAAACTCTACATAGTAATATTTTGTAGCCAAACATCCATCCTCCCACTGAGATGTTGGAAACAATACCTCATATGTGAGTATGTGGGTGTTGGAACATAGTTATCCAGATGGTGGGGGTGTGTATAGAGATCATAATAACATACAGGGTATATACATATAGATAAAAAACACACAAGTCCCATATTAATGGTTCAAAACCAAGGTATAAAAAAATTCATAGAAGACTCGACATTTTCATTAGAATATAAATTCACAACACAAATTATTAAAAACTCAATCCATCAATCATATTTCAATAGTTTATTATCGTTAATATATTATTCAAATTCTCTATCACCAACCCATTATAGTAAAAAATATTCATTTTTCTTAGCATACAACAAGAAACATAATATTTATTCGTTAAAAATGCCAAAAAATTATTCATTTCACCATCCATTACTAACAAAGATACTAATAGATCATAGCACACCACAAGAAGCACAAAATAGAAACTGAATAGCCACATCCAGTTCCACCATTCATGGCATCTCCATTGCACAACCACAACAAAAAAACATCATAGCCTCACTGCACAACCATACCACATACACTACTTCCACACACATCACATCACATACCACAATAAAAAATATTTTTAGATTTATAAGAGGCTCTATTAATCAATTTCACTTTGCTAATTAAGGGTGTTATCACAGAAGTCATTATATCCTAGGGAATTCATTACATTAATTGGATATATAAGTTTATCCAGTTATTTATTATTTTATCAAAAAATCAAAAACAAATGTTTCAATTTAGGTCACTAAAACATTATAAATCCATCAACACACATTATTTTAATTAAGTAATTATTCCCGTACTGCCATAAAATCAGATCAAATAAAAAATCTCTAACATCACACTTTAAATTCCTCTATCAATTGATTTTTAATTTAAACTAGTTCATTTTCATTATTAATCCATATGAAACTAATCTCACAAGATATTATAATTATAAACCCATCCCACATGATACACGTAAGGAGATACAAAGGAAAACCCTATCTAGAAGATAGAATCATTTCCCAAAATCCCTACACAAAAACATGGTGTGCACGTACAGAAGGGATATTCTTTGAGGGAAAATAAAACAAAATACATCATCTAGTTATACAACTCCAAAGGAAAAAGTATTTGGGGCCTCTCATATCAAGATATATGTATCTCAATGTACATAATAAGAGTCATTATATTCAAAATGAATAGATATGATACTAAGGAGAATTAGATACAGTTGTAACTGACCATTAAAGGTGAATCCCATCAATATATGTGGTTAATAAAGTTAAAACGTCTTATTAATTTTTAGAAATTAAGCATATTATTAATATTCTTTAAAAATACATTAAAACCATTATTTAAGGCATTTTAACCCATTTTTCATCATAAAAGACGTCAAAATGAAAATTATTTAATTTTTTTCATCGCCCGAAATGAATCCCTACTATAAATGACTAATCGTGGGAATGAATCACCACCAGAATGAATCACCCTCAGAAATGAGTCACCCCCATAAATGACTGACCACTAGAATCAATCACTTCAAGAATGACTCATCGCTAGAAATGACTCACCACCAAAATGACTAACCACTAGAAATCTATATATTTGTAAAACTATTGGAATTCTTAACATGTCCTAAAAACACCCTGGACTTCCCCTAAGACACATAATTTATCAAATTTTTTGTAATGTAATGTTCCATAAGGTTTGTGCCATTATAAATTTTTTTTCATATATTTACCATTCCATACTGATTAGTTATCATATCGTGATTATGAAGTTATTTAATTTGAATGTGTGTTCAGTTATCTACCATTCTATATTTTTTAGGATTGTTGATTCCTGATAGGGTAAACTATACATAAACCTTATAATTTTATCTCAACTATATTTTATTTTCATTACTTAGGAATTTTTGAAGTTTACTATGAATTATATTCAAGAATCTCATAGAGGGAATAACTTTATACATCAAAAAAAAATATTTTGTAACTTGTGTATTTAAATTTAATGTAAGACTCAAGTATGTATCAAGTTTTAAAAGAGTTTTAAAATATTTGGTCTTTAGATATATGATTACATTTACTTCATGACAATGAAATAATGTGTGAATCATCTCTATGGTACTAGGGTCTCGGTCGTTTCACAAGAATGGTGTATTTTTTATCCTGAGTTTATATTTTGTAAGTGGTCATCATTCTCTCACTTTATTTTGGAATGTAAAATTATATATTTTATAATGACTATAAAAATATGATCAATGATATGTCTAAATACACTATTCATAAAATAAATTATTATTGTGGGGGAATTAATTTTATCGAACGATGTCACTATAAACTCAAAGATTCTATAAATTTTCTATAATACTTTATTTGGAATATCTTTATATATTACCCTATGTTTATTTTATATAAACCTATGGTTAGTTGAGGAGAATAATTAACATTGACTAAGTTGGTTTTATAGGTCATCTATTTGTTTTTTATGATAAATTTATTTTATAATTATTGTTTAATCATTATAAAATTGATGAAAAATCTATTTAATACAACTATATTAATTATAAACAGTACGGGTGCGCACCATTGTGAAGAACTAGGTAATATAAAACCCTTGTTATGGTTCCATTTTAATTTCATTTTTTATCTCTTCAATTTTAAAATAATAAATTATAAATGGAGAATTTAATATATGAAAATAAATAGGTACGATTTTTATATAGGACTTAAACTCACATTTATGGCAGAAGCTAGGAATTTTATCAAGGAACCTCCATCACATGGAACGAATATTTGGTCTTTTCCAGATCAAATAACCATGAGATAAAATGTTAGGACATACCTCATATCACCATGGATCGAAAATGATATGAATAGAAATGTTTCCTGATGATGGGATCCAAAAATGTCTAAAGAGAGACCCACTGGCCACTTAGGGTTTGGGATAAAGGTTGTAGCATATGATAAATGCCAATAAAATGTATCTTATATGGCCACTAAAGAGTGTGTATTTTCTCAAAATGAGAATCCTTCAAATCATGAATGTATTTGTTTTATGTCCAACCAAAAAACATCACCAACTTCCATTTTTCATCAAATTAATTCACCTAATGAATCACCAAGTAGTAACTTCCTAACATGGGTGTCACACACCGGTGTCACGTGATGGTTAGTCACATGAACTTAGGCACGCATCCTCGTATGATAGAGACAACTGATTAGAATAGAGGGTCTAATATTGATCATATAGTGACTATAATCTCTTTATCAAAGAATAATAATAGTGGAAATAAATAATAATAACCAAATTATATAACCAATAATAAATTCAAACTAGTGTCACTTCATAACCAAAATAATAAATACAATATCCATAAGAAAATATTAGATATTCGTTTACAAATTACATGTCAACTGTCAAAATGAAAACATAAAAGTAAATACCCAAAAAAATACGAATTGGGCCTCGACACCAAGTTAGATTCCCTCATATATGATCCATACTGACTCATACATCTAACATAGGGCCCTTTCCTTTAACCCATTCTGCAATCATGGAATCTATTCAGCTTCCAATCAGGAATCCCGCATAGGGTGTGAGTAAAAATAGTTACGACACTACCAAATATGTTTAAAAAATATCAAGTCAATAACGGTGTATGTAATTTTATAATGAATAAAATTAAATTAATAAATTAAAAAGTTTATAATTTTACAATAACTGTTTATTTTACTCCATAAATCCCTTGGTTTTCAAGGATACCTGAACATCAATACCTACTTCATCCCATTTCAGAGTCTCAATCAAATCACAATACCATGGTTTTCATTTATTATATAATTTCACATTAAATCACATACAATTGGTACCATAGTCTTATGCCAAATCATAGGTGTGTATTTCCATTTCTAACAACCCATGGGTGTTTAGATACTCAGTCCCTATCCCACACCTCAATAATCCCTATGGGCCTTTGAATAAGTGGTTAATGTCCCACACGTATTTATCAAATTATCAATATTTTCTTCTGAATCAATAGTTAGTGTCCCACACTTAGTTATGAATTTATCACCATGGACTTTTGAAGTAGCATTACAAGTCCCACACATATATAACAATTTATCACTGTGGGATTTTGAAATATTACTCCATTCCCCATACATGTTTGTCATTTATATTACAATATCACATGTATCAAAACATCACACGCATATTACAAATTACATAAACATCAAGTTTAGTCATCATTAACCCTCTTTCCAAACATTCTCATTAAATTTAATCTTTTCAATTTACTAAACAACCAATGATTAACATATTATTTCACATGGAATAATATGAAAATCCTAATTAAACCATTTATCATTATTGATTTATATAACCCATTAACCCATTAGTGGTCAAGTCAAACATTTAATAATTTCCATTTTCAATTAATTCATAATCTCATTAATTTACCTATCACAAAATCCCAATTTATTAATCAAATCCATAATCAATTAATCAATCAATTCAATAATCATAACAATATATTAACTAATTCAACAAGTAATTAATCCCATTACAACATCCCAAACCCCCATTATCAAATTTACCAATTAGTAAATCCAAATCCAATTTCATAATAAAAAAAATCATATTAATTAATTCACAAAATAATTAATCCAAATAAATAATTCCAATATTCCATTAATATATAAAAAAATTAATTAATTCAATTCCACAATTCAACTTCCCCAATTTATCCAAAATTGCTAACAAATAGAAATTAAACCAAATCAATTAATTATCAATTACATTTCCCAATCATGGAAATAAAAATATCAAAATTACACACATATTATTAAATAAATACTATGAGATTTTAATTTAGACCACCAACCTAAAATCATTGATGAGAAATCCCCCAACAAAAATTACTCAAATTGAAACAGAAAGGTCAAATCCATGATGAAGGATGGGATCTTGAGTAAAATCCTAGAAACAATATCAATCTGATCAAGATATATAAAACATAGATCTGTATCTAAAACCACTGAGTGGAAACCTCAATTTAAAGGATGGAAACATAATGGGAAAGAGGGATGAAACCACACATGATTAGATTCACTTAAAAAGAGAGGTTTAGATCATCAATTCAGGATTAAAATCATCAATAATAGAGTTTGGATGGTATTCGAATCCATGAGGGATCAAAAAAATGAAGTAATTCATTTAAGGTTGATTTTGGGTAGATTTTGGGTTAATAACAGTGGTTTGGGTGATTTTTAATCTAATTTTAAGGTTAATTAAAACCGCATGATCTGTTACTTTGGAAGGGTCGCATAATTTTCTGAACCATGTGGTTAAATGGTGTTCCTCTTATAGGGAAGTCATGGTTTATATAAATAGGGTGCATGGTTTTAAAAACCATGATCCAGCTATGTAAATCCCTGCTGTTTTTTTCAATGATTTTATGGGTTGGGAACACATTTTGTGAAAAATGTGCCCCGGTAGTGCACTTCCCCACTTCCTTCCAAGGTTCTCCACTTTTAACCAAAACTCACCCATGATAAAACCCAAAATAAATAATATCAAAACAGAGATAAATAATACCTATAAAAGAGCTCGAGATGTCCAGAGAAAATGTAAGAATATTATAATATACCTACCTTATAACAGCTCATCTTTGATGTATATTCATAAGAACCAATAACATTTTTATTCAAAATGAGTGGGCCACTAATCCCACATATCTTATTCTCTCTCCCATGTTTCCTCCTGAACAAGGAAATGTTTCCAATATACATAAAATATCAACATAGTATTTCATCACAACACATTATTGCTACAATCCAAAACACGTATCAGATGCTCCTTAAAGGAAACATCTTTCTCATGCTCAACATCACACACATCAGTTACCTGATAAGGGTCATGTTGAGACCTTCGATGTGGTGACAAATGTAAAATATCATTAATATCTTTGTTAATCTATTGAAGAGTCAATCAATATGCCACTAGTCCTGTTCTCTTCACAATAAAAAATACTCCAACAAACATGGGCACCAAATTTCCATATATCTGTTTCATGTGGTGGAAAAATATAGTATAAACCATAAGTTAAACACGATCACCATCAAAAAACTCTAGGGTTTGTTGATACCTATTACCATAATAATTTATTCTACTATGATCCATCTCCATTTGTTTTAGAATCATTTGAATTTTCTTTGACATCTCATGTATGAGACTTTGTCCCAACAGCTCTAACTCACCTATATCCATAAGACATAGAGGTGATCTTCATAGAATACCATAAAGTGATAAATATGGTTCCATTTGAATAGTCTCCTAATAACTATGATTATAGGATAAATCTATCAAATATAGTTTTTTCTCCCAAGATGCACGGATGTCTAGGACATACCCTCGAAGCATATCCTCGAGCACTAGTACAGTATGTTCTGACATCCCATCTAACTGTGGGTGGAATTTTATACTCAATAAAACATGTGCTTCAAGTGAAATTTTCAAGACAAGATACATGCACGAGGTAAACCATGATTCATGATCTTAAATAATAGTTTAGGGAACCCCATGCAGATGGACTATTTGCTGAATGTATAAGCCTCCCAACTACTCTACTAAGAACGTATCCCCTATTGGATAGAAATACACTAGCTTTGATAAATGGTCCCCAACCACCCAAATAGAGTAATTCCTATATGGATTCCTTGATATAACCTCTAAAAATTTTATGGTATCCTCATCCCACTTCAATTATAGAATTGAAAATGGTTATAATAAACTATCGGGTTGTTTATGCCCAACCTTCACCTACTGAAAGGTGTAGCATCGTTTAAAAAAACCATGTAATCTCATTTTTCATGCCCAAACACCAATTTTTTTTGACATATTTCATGATACATATTTGTAACACATAGATTAACTAACCACTAAAATACATGAAATTTATCCATCAGCTCCTCTTGCATACTTATAGGCACAACAACCCAATTCTTGACATAAGTGATCGCATCCTCATCTAAGGTGAAATCTATAGGTGAAACCCCAAATTCAAGGTTTTACCTCAAGTCAAAAAATTATTTATCCTCATACTACCTAACCCCGATCCGTCTAAAAAGTGTATAATCCAATGAAATTGATATAAGATTCATCTTCTCCTAACTCTCCTGAACTATTTTATGGATCTCAGCCATTAAATTTATCATCTCCCACTCATCACTATATTCATGAACTTCTTAATTCTGTGTTTTCCTGCTCAATGATTCAATAACATTTTATCCCTTCTAGTGCATATATTCTAGGTCAATATTGAATGATTGTATATACTCAACCCACCTCCTCTTATAGAGATTCAAATATCTCTATCAAAATATATACTTTCATCTATTGTGGTCCATATACAGAGTAAAACTTTCACCCAAGGGATAATTCTACCATAACTTCAATAAATATAAAACTAGTTCCAAATAAATTTCATTCACAATTTAGTTCAATCCATGTGTCCACAACTACTGACACCCATACACTGCCACTCAATATCCCTGCATCAAAACTCCTCCAAGACCTCTCCCATAAGCATCAAAAAAACATCTTATTATCCTCCCATGGCTTTTGTAGGATAAATATTGTTGCTAATTTAAAACTCTTCTTCAACTCATAGTAGAATCCCTCTCATGATTTTGACCATTAAAACGGTATCCCCTTTATAGTCATACCCGAATGTGGTGCTAAAATTTGGAAAAGTCTTGGATGAACCTAAGATAATATCCTGTTAATTCCAAAAATATATAGATATCAAAAACATTCCTTATATTCTCCCAAGAAACTAATTTTGGAATATTCTTTTGGTCTACAACCATAACTTCTTCCTCTTAGATGATCTGACCCAAGAAGTATACCTAATAAATTCAGAACTATCCCATAGATAGATTCGTGTATAATCAATTCTCTCTCTATATATTTAGTGCAATGTCAAGATCTTTGGCATGATGGTCATTATTCTTGGAGTACACCAAGATGAAATCCAAAAATACTACAACCAACTGGTAGTTTTATGGATGGAAGACTTTTTTCATCAATTATGTAAACACTTCTGGTGTGTTCGTCATCCCAAAAAACATGACGAATAACATGGAAATTTTGTACTTGCTTCTAAAATATTTTATTTGTATATCAGAAGCTCTAACTCTCAATCGACAATACCCAAGTCTCAAGTCTATCATAGAGAGAAAAAAGGCCCCCCAACTATTCAAATAGTTCTTCAATACATGGAATAGGATATCAATTATTTACAGTCATCCATTTTTATATCTGATAATCAATACACAAGTGAAATTTATATCAAGCCTTATTTTCACAGAAGAATGGGGAACCACAAGGTGACATAGTCATATAGATAATCCCCTTATCCATAAACTCTTCCAACAGATTCTTCAGATCTTTAAGCTCTATTAGTTCCATTTTTTATGATGTGATAGAAATTGGGCCAACTCCCTGCATGAGATCAATGGTGAATTCAACATCTCTCTTGGGCGGAATCCCTATTAAGCATTCAAGAATCATGTTCGAAACTCTATCCACTATGGCTAGATAGAAATAATGATTTTCACCTCCTTAATCTAGAAAAAAACTAGAAACCAAGGTAGTGAGATCCCCAGTTGCTGGTAAAAGGACCCTATACAGAATTCCTTGATATCCCACTCTACATATTTATTATAATTTTTACCCTTAGGATATGTAAAAGTCACTATGATGTAGTAAAAATTGATATTGGATTGGTATACTACTAGTTACTCCATACCCAAAATTAGTTCAAATCCTGACATATCTAGAATGTAAGGATACCAACTAAAACTATACTCCCTGACCTTGAGAGAACACCCCTTCCACAAAAGATGCATCTTGACTATACTCCCAAAAGTGTATCTATCATAATAACTCCCACTAAATAACTCCACCACTAGGCTCAAACCATTCACAAGTTATGCATATATAAAATAATGAGATATTCCTATAAAAAATAAGTTACTATGAAGATTATAAGATATAATAATAGTACCTCTTACTATTGAAGTTCTAGCCTCACTATCCACAAGTGTATGCTGAATAGAATGTAATTTTCCTACCCCTATTTCATCGGACTTGGTATGAGTCCCATGAAATGCACCACACCACTTATATGGGTGCTCTTTACAAGAATCACATTGTCCAATACCTCTTCCACCATGTCCATTAGAAGTCATACTTTTAGATTGATATGGTGTGGAATATCCCCTTCTTACACTCGTGTTTTATTTAGAATCTCCATCATTAACCAACTCCCATGGGATCCTATAGAACCTCTGTAGGTGTCCCATCGGACCGAAAGATCTACACTCAATATTTTGTTAGGGACACAATCAATAAAAGTCACCTAACCTACCACACTATTGGTAAATCACTTGAGAAAGATCATAAGTCATAGAACCTTCCCCATGAGAATTCTTCCTGTAATCGACCTAGCTAATAATCTCTTAGCAACACTTCCTTCTCTCAGAAGTCGTACCTCTTAATCTTCCAATATAAATACCATTACCTCCATTAGAATCATCCTTTTGGTTCCCCTCAAATATGATATCCTATTCCCCCACATCAAAAATCCTTTTCAGCCAAATGATATTAACTTGGTACTTAATCTCACATTTGTTTCAATCCTAGAAATGCCTTCCCATAGAGGTCTTGTCTCCTGCCAATGCTAGAAGAAATCACTACTGGTCAGTAATGAAACCAGCATATTTGATCACAAACATACTCCCCTATGTCAATATCATGAACATATCTTTTCTCTCCTATCTCGATGTCTTTTGATGGAATTTCACCAAGAAATTCTCAAAAAAGTCCTCACATACCATACCATATGTCTACCCAGTCCAAGAATGAACATCTCACAAGCACTTAAATAATCCTCACAACATGTAAGAATCTAACTTTAACCTATTCTCATCCATAGTCTCCAATAGAAATTTATTTTCTAGATGTACTCTATCCATAATTTTTATACATTAGCTCCACCTTCAAAGGTGAATTTCTGAGGGTTCTGTTACTGAAACCCTCTTGTCGGATCAGACATGATTTTCACATTCCTCCCAGGGTATCCTTACATAAACTGCACAAAGCAATAAATATTATCACAGAACCTCTCTATGACTTCCTCACTCTGAAATATTAATTCTTCTAGCTCCACCACTGGAGAAACATACTCATCCATGCCCTACCATTATCCTATCAACATGTGTTGTCATGGAGGTATATCTCTACAAATTCTAACATATGTATTAGTACATATAACAAAACCTTAACACATCATTTAATATAGATTCACAGTAGTCATAACTTGTATGTCCCCTTTTCCCACCACATGTTCAAAATGGAAGAACTATCACTAACCTTAACCATGATACATCTAGGTCATGGTTAGTAAAGGTTAAACTCATTCTCATTATTCATGTCTCTCATTACACACCTATTTATTCACATCATGTATCATTTTAAAATTATCAATTTAATATTAAAAAAATTTCATTTAGAACACACATTCATGGAAAAACATTTCAATTATAACTATTTACCCAAAACCTGTTTTCCAATGCGTTCATAAAAATAATTCTTCTCACAAAACAATATTGAGTGGCTATATTGTTGCATTCATGACCAAATATAAATCTATAAAGTTTCACGATTCAAATCATATAATAACATATAAATAATAATAATATCACACAATATGTGAATCACTCAAGGGTAAATAACACTCAACTATAATAACAAATATTAATAACATCAATCCTACCCAAGGTACTTGGATTTTACCATTGTACATGGGTAAACTACTCCCATTCTTGAGCTCTTAACCAAGGCCTGATTCATTCTATTATCATGTCTATTATTCCCAAATAGTAAGAAAAAATAAATTTAATAAAACTTCATTTGATATAGTATTATAATGTCCCAAACTAGGTTCTGCACATGAATGATCCAATCCGGTCAATCGCATGACCTCATCCATGCATCCCCATATGCCAGAGGTTACCAACTAGTAGAAAGGGTCTAATATAGATCATGGTGATACTATACAATCTTTATCAAATTAGAACAATAATGTGAATAAATTATAATAACCAAATGATCTGTCCAATAACCAATTCAATCTAGTATCACATGATGAACAAAACAAGAAATACAATTTCAAAAAATAAATAATAGATTTTTCATGAAAAAATAAGTGCATGTGTCAAAATGAAAACCCAAGAGTAAAGACACTTAAAAATCCCAAGAGGGCCCCAATACCATGGTTGGTTCCCACATCCATGCTTCATCCCAGCGCATCCATCTGACATGGGTCTTTTTCCATTAAACTTTCCTATAACCATGAAATCTATTTGGGTACCAATCAGGAATATAAAGTATGTCAATAGTACTACTCAGTAGACCACCACCAAGGATGCCTAAAACAATATCCAGTCAATAAAAGTTTATGATGTTTTGTAAATACAAAAATACAGTCAATAAAATAAATAGTTTACGTTTATTCAATTATTCTTTATTTAACCACATAACTCCCATGGGTTTGCGAGGACACTCAAACCACAATACCTACTTAACCCCGTGCTAGAGTCTAAAACATATCATAATACTAGAGTTTTCATTTATAATTTCATTTCAAATTATATAACATCCAATTGAAACTATACTCCAATGCCTAATCATGGGTGTAGAAGGTTGTATCTAACACCCTATGTGTATTTATAGCACTAGGCCATGTCCAACACCTCAATAATAACTATGGAATTTTCAAGAAGTATTCTATTCCCAACACCCATTTATCAATTTATCACTATGTGATTTTGATGCAGGAGTCCACATTCCACACTCATTTATCAATTTATCACTATGGGTTTTTGATGTAGTAGGCCATGTCCCACCCAGGTATATCAATTTATTACTATGGGATTTTAAAATAGTAGTCCATGTCCCAGATACATATATCACATATATCCCTATATCACAAGTATCATAATATCATGCATATATTTCAAATTCATAAACATCATGGTTATACATCATTATCCCTCTTTTGAGAAAATAGCATTAATGTGTACCTTTTATATTTATAAAAAACAAAGGTTCAACACATTAATTCACATCGAATTATATGACAATAAAAATTAAAAAATTATCATTATTCAATCATATAAGTCAATAACATATTAATGGTAAAGTCAAAAATACTAGAATTATTATTTTCATTTAATTAATAATCACATTCATTGACCAATCACAAAATAACCATTGATTAATCAATTAATCAATCAATTCCACAGTTATAATAATCAATTAATTAGTTCACCAACTAATTAATCTCATTCCATCATCTCAATATCACATTAATTATTTCAACAATTATTTAATCGAAATTAAATTTTTTAATTTCCCAATTTCCATTAATTAATTCACTAATTATTTAATTCAAATGAACAATTACAATATTTCATTAATTATTTCAACAATTAATTAATTCATTTCCATAATTCAATTTCCCAAATTTGTCCTAAGTCATTAACACATAGAAAATAAAATAAATAAATAAATTATCAATAATTTCCCAATCATGTCAACTGAAATATCATGATTATATAATCATAATTAAATCATGATTATGGTATTGGAATATAGACCACCTATGTCAAATCGTTTATGACTGATATCCAAAAGGGAATTCCACAAATTAAAATATAATGGTAATGCCTATGAGGAAGCTTGAGATCTTGAATCAGATCCTTGAAAAAAGGTCAATTGAATCAAGATCCATCAAACCTATATATCAATATAAAACAAATGGGTGAAAAAATACATCAAAGGATGGAAGAAGAATGTGACAGGGGGAGGAAATCCCATAGAATAAGATTAACTTATCAAGAGTGGTGAAGATCTTCAATCTGGGATTTAAATCTTTGATAAAATATGTAAAAAGGTCTTGGAATCCCTCTAAGAGACTACAAAAATTAAATAATTTGTTTAGGTTCGATCAAGGGTTTATTTGGTGTTAATATTGGGGGTTTAGGTATTTAATTTCTAATTTTAGGGTTAATTAAAACCGTATGTATGGTTTCTTTGGTAGGGGCTCACAATTTTCCAAACTCCTTTCCTAAATTGTGTGCCTCCTCATTGGGGTGGGGGTGAACAGTTTCTCCAAATAGGGAACATGGATTTTTAAACCACGCACCCACCATGAAAATCCACTTTTTTGGGTTCACATTGTTTGATGGGATAGGCGCATGGTTTGGGAAAAATGTGCACCAGTTTTGCAAAACCCCTCTCCCTTTCAATGCTCTCCAATTTTCACCCAAATGAATCCATGATAAAACCAAAAAAAATACAATAAAAACAAGTAAAATTAAATCCTTTAAACATGATCGATTAATCCTGAGAAAAGGTTTGGATCATGCACCAATGACCTAGCCACAATAGGCTGTGAACCAAAATTTTATAAAATGAATCCCTAATACATCATGATGAAACCCATAACCCAACCACAAAAAATCCATGAACCACATATTCATGACATTAACACCCTACACATCATGAATTCTCCTTGAATCTAGATTTATTGAAGTCAATATCTCTATTCATGCTCTATCCATACTCTGATAACCAAGGGCATTGAAAACATGCAATGGGTAGAACAAGATATATCTATACCCTTAAAATAATAGTTATTTTCATTATTACTCTTGTACTATATTCCATGTCTCTTTTTATTGATTACCTTATCCTTGTGATAATGATAATTTTATTTTTATATGATGAATATGATTATTCTCTCCCATGTAAATATATTGTTTCAAGTTTCATGTTCCTCTATATTATTCATCATCATACAAGTCCAATATATCATCTATTAATTGATGTATTCCCCCATGTGATTAAATGTATTGTTATTATTTCAAAATAAAATGTTAAGAAATATAGAAATATTTAAATATAGTTTAAATTTTATTATATTTAATAATTTAAATCATCTCAATTTTCCAATAAAGTAATACCTATAAACTTTTTGTTATTCAGTACTATTAAACCTTCACTTAAAAATGATGTAATAAACTTGTAATGTATAATTAACTATAACAAATAAAATATTTGAATTATAATTCATAGTTCCCATGGTCATAGTGTGTCCATTCCCCATATATAAGATATCATGTATGATGGGGATCATTATTATCATATTGTTTTTTAAGAATCATTAATTGAATAGATGACCTCAAAGATAAATGTTTTAGGTTTCATATATATTACAAATATAGAACTTTATGGTATATTAAATCATATATTTGGATATATTTTTATAAAATAAAATAATAGATGATGAAATAATTTTATAATTTTTAATTTTCAAATAAAAAAATTTAAATAGTTAATGAAAATTATGGATCATTTTTGTGATTGGTGTTTAAATAAATTGATTCATCAAGGCCCCACCTAGGATGAATATAGGTTCAATTACATTCCCTAAACCCACCAAAAATTGATAGGGGGTATATAATATCACTATTTAGTCATATCACACAATATGAGTGGCTATAGATTAAAAAGAAAAATACATGAAATCATACCAAGAAGGTTTAGAGTAAAACATGATTTATAGAAGGAACTAAAAACAATATATAATGCATGAAATGGATATTAATATCCTCAATGATTATATGATAATAGAAAAATGACATTCCCAAAAAAACCATGCATGAAAACATTCTAAAAATTTTGAAGCGATGTGATCATTATAATGAACTAGACCAAAATATTAATATCGTCAGCTAATGTCTCAACCGATAATTATTAAGAAAATGATAATGCATCTCCATGTTTACTGAAGTCTCTATAAAATATAATAAATATTTTAGACATAAAATGTGTTCAAGAAACATCCATAAATGGATTATTATGTACATAATAAAAATTCATCTATAAAAATATAATAATAATAATTGACTTCGTAAAGGGTAGTGAGGTCAGACCAAAATGGGTCAAGGATGAACCACTTTTTGATGAAAAAAATATAGATTAAGAATATACCTTATTATGATTTAATATTTGATATGTAGGTACAATAAATCCCACCCATTAAAAACCATCATCAAAAAGAAAATTCCATCACCTAGAGAAATCCAAAATTTCAAAAAACTGAATCTAAATTAGCCTATGTAACTTATAAGAAAATATAATAAGAGACAAACACCTAATCAAGGTAAAAAAAGTTAGCTTATCGTGTTCTTAACCATGATGGAGGACCAACACCCCACTAATAAGTATGCATTCAATGTGGGAGTGTGGAACATCATAGATTGAGGACCCACACCTAGATTAATTAGGGGAATAATAATCTATAAATATCATTTTTTAGTGTGTGGTCCTCATAGATGTCAGTGATGTGATGACCCCTTCTTTAATATGTACGGCCAATACCCTATATATTTCAGTGAGTAAGAAACTCCAAGAACAATATTCTCATCCTAAAACATTTAGTATTTTCTACCTAATAAATTTTCAAATACAATAATGTCATATTAACTAAGTTGTCATCCCTAAAAATATGAATCCCAAAATATAGAAAAAAATGTTGTAAAACTTACAGGGGGTATGAAAGATCACATTATTGATATGTGAATGTTAAAAATCATCGGATTACCCATATTAATTTCCTATTTTGATCAAATTATGAAATTATATGAAAAGTAATATGAATAAATCATTATGATTTATTTTATTTATATATCTATATATTCATAATGTGAGCTATACATTTATGCTATAATTTTGTACCCCTTTTCATGTTTGAAGAGAAACTGATCATGCTAAAATCAAAAGAATTATCAACCTGATAGGATTTAAATTCAAAAATTTATGATAAAAAATAAAACTTTAACATTTAAACACAAGATCACAATTATGATTTCTAATACATAGATACTGATTTCACATTGTATCCATACCCTCAATGACACTTCTTAATTAATCATTCTAATACTCACCACAAGTTAGATATTCTTTTGATGCCTGAATACTATATAAGAATAACTCCAGCTATTGTTACACACCATTATGATGTTTGTGGTCATAAAATTTTGTAGAGATATAAAATGATCATTAATACTATCTATATTGGTGAAAAATGATGCCACTATGTCCTGAGATAGAAATACATATCAAACAAAAAATAGACACCACATAACATGGACCTGCTTTTCTCATCATTTCTGCAACATACTATCATCTTTATAATCATTTTATCATATATGAACAAAATAATGATGTGTACTTTCATAAAAAATGAATATATATATATATATATAACATGATTTTTTATGATTTCTATGGTAGACACATGAGTCCCCTACATCAAGGAATAGAAAGACATATCCAACAACAATGAGACACCACGTAACCCTAACATAATTATCTCATAATTTCAACCACACAACATATTTTTTAAATTATTATATCATAGATGAAGAACAATACCACATTCGATCATTCTAATGGTAGGTTCATCTAACTCTTTTGAGACCTGATAATATGAATTATATTAAAGAGAATGATTAATTAGTGAAATTTTTTATAGAGAAAAAAAATGTGACCAATTGAAGAGTAAAATATTTTATTTAAACTAAAAGGGAATTTGATATATTTTTTCAATACGAATACTATGGAGAATAAAAAATTTAGAAAAAAACTAATAATGTGTCATTGGATAATGGGATGAAAATTAGTAATATCTAAAATCCCATTTATCACTATCACAAGAACCCATTTTTTAATAGCATTGATTTATGACCAAATAATTTCCACTACGTTAATTATCATCCATGTTTTATAAGGATATAAAAATAAAAAACCTAGTTTTGATATAAGGAGTGGAGAATATGAAAAATATAGATAAATAATGTTTGACCAAAATATATAAAGATTCTCAAGGTTTTATTTATCAAAACTCAATGAACATATTTAGAAAAAATATCCGAATAGAAAATAAATATTTTATAGGGTCAAATGTAACAGTTCAAAATAACTTTCCTTAATCAATTTTATAATACAAGACTATTATGTGATCATAACCCACTTTTATTATCTGAAAAATTGTTTCACGATTTAGAACATTACAATACACAACCCCTACAACAACATGAACATGTGTGTCATATAGACATTCCTATCAAATCTTATTAAATAGAAACATAAAAAATAGTAATATAATAGTTCATTAACTAATTTTGAGAAAAATAATTTGTATGATTAATTTGACTTCACCACAAATCTTTGTTCCAAAACAAATAATATCATAGTGACGTAGAAAAAAATCATAACAAAAATTAAACACCACATTATAATAAGACACTTAAATTATAAAATTTATAATTGGATCAAGATAAAAAAAGGATCCACTACATACTATATAGAATTAAAAACATAAATCCTTAAAATAATTACCCACCCAAATTTGTAACACTCTATATTAAAATATATTAGAATTTTATATCTAAATAAATAATTGGGTAAGAGAAATAGATTTATTCAGTAAGTTAATTTGACATGAAATAATAAATTATATATATATAATTTTATGAAATTGATTTCATTTTTTAACTAATTGGGTTTAAATTAGTTAATAGTAATATTTTGAGATATAAAAAAAATAGTTGTTTTATTGATGAATAGTGAAAATTACCAAACATACAAAAAAAATATCCCTTTTTCGACACTATAATTAAGTAATAATAAAGAAATAGTATCTGAACACCCATTAATATAACAAAAAATATACTTATTAATTAATATAATTCAAAAAAAAATATAATTTTTAAGTTAATAATATATTCTTTACATTTGGGAAACCTATGTAATGATTTTGTTCAAAAAAAATCTGAACTCGTCTATATTAATAAAGTATTTCATAACAGACTTGTGGTTCTTTATTGGATTGAATGAAAACATAAATATCATTTTATTTATCATAATCCAAAAATTCCAATTGTAATCATTATTACCCTTTGATTTTGCTTAATTTTATTTTCATGATTTGAGAGAGCATTATTTATAATTAATGATTTTGATAGTTTTTTTAAACTAATATTAAAAATAATTACATCAAATTAATAGACTTTAATCATGTAAAATGTATTTTCTATTTGGAATAATAATATTTAATATTATTTAGTAATTTCAAAAAAATGGTCCTAATGAATAGTATACATGGTAAATATTTACAACCATAGCTAAGGGTAAAATGAGTTCAAATGGTTATGAATAATGTGATAATTATTAATGAAAACAAAAAAACATGTGAATAATCATTAATTTATGGTTTCATTTCAAATACACCTTTACTATCATAAAATTTTCAATTTATTCCATCTTTTATGGGAAAATTGAGATATTTTTATTATCTTTTATGTAATTCCATGTGTGTCCCTCTTATCAATTATAAATAACACCTCTTCTCATCAAATGTTCACAATGATTGAGGCCTATATATCATACAACAAAAAATAAAATACAATCTTTACTTTATTCCATTCATTGATGATCTCAGGATCCTACCATAATATAATCCTATGAATTCTTATGGTGTAATCAAATAGAACTCTCTAAAAGAAGGGGTAATTGCATTTATCGACTCTTTAAATGTTTATTTATTTATTTAAATCAGAAAAAATCTTTTATATCCATTATAATATAACTAATAAAATAAAATTAGTATACTAATATATTATTCATATTATTGGACTACTATTTCCCACCTCTTTTTGATCTTATGGTAAAAAATGACATTGATCATGAGTATGTATGACCTGTATTCTTCACAATTTTTTGTAATTTTTTTCATCATATCATTACATGGATGTTCATAAAGGTATAACTAATAAATAAATAAAACTTTTATAAAGTAATTTTGATTACCTAATTATTATAGAGAATATATATTCCATCCAATGTAATAAATTTTATTAAATAGCACAAAGTATAAGGGAGGTTGTTTGGGGAGTCTAAATTAATGTAAAACAATATCATCATTATGAAAAATGTAACACCCCAACCCCAGTTACCCAAAGTCGGTGAATTATTACATAACATTGGCATGTTACAAGGAATCATGTCCCAAAAGTTCGATCAGTTTAGTAGCCTTGGAAGTACTGGATACATACTGAAGTTTTACATTCCATTATGACTTGAAAAAAAAACAACATTGTGTCTCCATATAACACACTCATATCCCTTAGCATATCCTTTCATTTTAGTCATAATATAATTCTTCACATCCTGGTAAAAATAAAACATAAGAGAGGGGTGAGCTCAGATGCTCAGTAAGGATAACAATATAGCATAAACTATCATAAATAAGAATAAACATTTAAGGCAATGTATAAGAGTTAAAAAGCCTTTTAAACATAAACATAATATGGAAAAGATAAATCAAATAATTCCATTTACTTGTTCTCATGGATATTATACTAGTCAAATAATTACATGTAATATCAATAACTAATTTCATAATGATTGAATGATTAATGTTGGACATCATAACCACATAGTCAAGGCCTTGGGATAATACTAAACATAAGATTTTCTTAAGGCCTTGTTCCAAGACACTATTTTGTCTCATGAGACCCACTGATGCATCAAGGAGCTATAGTGGGCTCCACTTGTCACTTACTAAGTCCAATGTATTCCTCATATGAAAAGGTTGAAACATAACATAAACATTCGTATTAAAATTATCATACTAAATGTTAATACTTTAACCATAAACCAAGAATGGTATAAAAATAGAACATCCACAGTAAAACATATCACTAAAATTTCAATAAAATATGGATGAATCTATCATAATAAATCAACTTCAAACAAGCGTAAAATCCAACAAAGTATTTTGACATAGATGAAATAAAAATTATTCGAGAGAAATATCTATTTTATTTTAAAATAATTAAAAAGTCACGTAATTATAAAATAAAACATTTATTTTGAAAATATTCTAATAAGATTGAAAGGTATTCTTATAAGGTTTATAACGGTGGAAAATAGCCACACCTGCTGTATAAGTTAAACAACATTATTTCCTTGATTTGTCGAAAAGGTCATAAAGTACCTAGTTTGAAAAAGGACGGAAATATTCCATTCATACCCTTTTATAATAATTCAGACCAGGGTATAAATGACTTTAAGTCATAGTCTATTAAATAGTAAAAAAAATTTGAAATACATTTTTAAGAAACATGGATATGGATGATAAAGAGGTCCTAGTAGATACTTACATATAAACAACCTCGGATGATAAAGAGATTGTAAAATTAACCCTTACCTTGAACTTTTCCTTGTTATATGGTACATTAAACTCTTATATAATAGTTAAATAATTGTTATTAAATTATACAATAACTACATACATAAATATGATATCATGTATGATCTTATAATGTTTCTTTGTTAATAATATTTCAGTAGTATCATTGTTTCGGGTGTTAACTGATTTGTTTTCCTTTATATGTTTTTTTAGGTAAGTCATGTTTGTTATCAATAGGATGTATTTTATTCATATACATAATGATATTAAGATCTTAATCATTATTTTTAATCATCAAATGAAAAATATTCTTGAATGGTTACGATGTGGAATTAATTTCATCGTGTTCGTGGAGACGATACTCCGTACGTACGCCCGAGTGACAATATCATTCTATTTATGGTGAAATCATATGTAATTGGATGTTATATCTTATATAAATAATCATTTACTTGTTATATTTATTATTTACATAAATTATAAACATTATTACATCCATCCAAATAATGAAGTGTTGAATAACAAACTACACCACGACGTGGAGACGGTAAGTCATGTGTGTGTACGTATGGTGACTTTCTCATTCATAGGATGGATAGAAAAATGAATATGTTTGTAAAAAATTTATAATAACATCACAGTATGTATAAGGTACTGGAGTTATTATTTTGGTATGGAAAAACAATGAAAGAGGACGTGGAAGAAGAAAATAACTTTGAAATAGGTGGTGAAATAATTACCTCCTCTTCAGCTGCTTCCTTTTGATTTGATAAAAAGGGATCATTAGATTGGATTTATAATAATATTAAGGCCTCTAGGATTAAGTGAGGGTATTTGTGAGTATATTTGAGCAGGGTTTTGTAGATCCAAATGGCTTTGGAGGTGTGATTTTGAGAGAAGGGAAAGTACCCTTTATAAGAGAGGTTAGGGTCACTATAGGAAAAGCTTGAAATATTAAATTATTATGCAATAATATTCAGTTTATAGTGAATCAAAAAAGATTTATTTATAGTATAAGGTTGGGAAGGGTCTAAAATATATCAAAAAATAGGATTTAGAAAATTTTATGCCACCATATTAACCTTATCATTTAGATTTAACTCTTAGTTAAATATTTTAACTTTTACCATGTCTTCCTGTATTATTATAATAAATGTTTAATAAACGTACTATAAAAAATCCAAGAGAACCCAAAGTGTTTAATTATTAACATATATAACCTAATCTAATTCCATTGGACAAACATTAGATTTTTAGGAATATTATATCCTTTAATAAAATAGTATTTTTTTAAACTCATTTATGTCAGTTTTGACACTATTTAGTAATTAGTTTTTGTGGAAGTAATAACAACATTATCACTTAAAAAAATTATATAATCAACCCTAACATGTCATATTAATCTATAAAATTCGTTTAATGCATCAAAAATCTCAATTTACATTTATTTTAATATTTATAATCTCAATTATTTTAATCATTCATTAATAAGGAAATTACTGCATCTTCATTGTGTCATAAATAAATTTTATTATTTAATGTCTAAAAATTATATATATAATACCATGATGTAATAAATATTTGTATCTTTACAATCCATATTTATAGATTAATTTAGATAATTTTTAACCCTATATTAATGATAGTTTAGTTATTAAACTTTCAATTTTACACTTTTAGCTCTTCATTAAATAAAATAATAATAAATGTATTAATCTAATCCAAGTGGATCAAAGAGGAAAATATTTTATTACTAATGTTGAATTTGGTCACAAAACACTTATCCAATAGAAATAGGACATGTGTTGGGATAATTATAATATCAATTTTACCATTAAAGTTTCTATTTACTTTTAACCGTGGTAAATAAAATTCAAAAAGTTATTATTCAACAAAAATTATTTTCATCCTATTGAACCACATTTTACTTACACATTTCAACTGTGTCTATATTATTTTATAAATTAAATTCACATAATAGCGAAAATTACATTTTATGCAAATTTGAAAATGTTCCTAGATGGTGGGTAAAGACGTTAAAATGTTCAAAAAAATTATTCATTTAATTTAATTATAAAATGACTCCATTGAATTAAATTGAAATTATATAGGTATTATGTATCTATTTTGACATTAAATACATTTAAATAAAATAAATAATTATTTAAAAAAATTCAGTTTTAAACCATAACGCAGTGTTTTTCACTATTCATCAAAAATTGAATGTTTTCATAAAAATAAAAAAAATCACCCTAAGCTAATTTTGATATTCCAAATCCAAAAATTAATCCCATTTTGAAAAATAAAATTTATAAAAATTAAAAAAGTGGGAATTACAATTCATAACGGCTAGTTTGATTTGTCGTGGTGTCCTAGAACTCAATGTTGCGTACAACGCAAGCTATTGCATTATTCAAAGAGAAATGTACCGTAGAAGCTTGGGGTGTTACATTCTTCACTCAATAAAATAATTTCATCCTAGAAATTTCTAAAATATTACTGCATAAAATGAATCGGGTGGTTCTTCATCATGAGTTCTTCATGTCCCCATATTGCATCTTCCATCTTATGGTTTCTCCATAGTACTTTCACCAAAAGACTCATCTGTTTTCTCAACACTTTTTCTCTGGTATCAAGAATCTTGATAGGCTCTTCCCAATAAGACAGATCAGGTTTTGGGTCTATTTCTTCATAGGTGAGTACATGCGTTGGGTCGGGCATGTATTTTCTCAACAGTGATATGTGGAACACATCATGAACTTTGGAGAGACATGGAAGCATTGAAAAATGGTAAGTTACAACTCCAATTAATTATAGAATTTCGAAAGGTCTAATGTACCCGGGACTTAATGTACCCTTCTTACGAAATATTATAACACCCTTCCCTGGTGATACCTTCTATAGAACATGATCTCCTACTCAAAATTCCAAATCATTCTTTCAGTTATCAGTGTAGTTGTTTTCCCTACTTTGAGCTGCTTTGATGTGGGTTTGGATAATCTTCACATTTTCCATTGTTTCCTCAACAAGTTCTGGGCCTAGGAGTTTTCTTTCACCAATACCATCCCAACAAGTTAGTGTGCAACATCTCTTTCCATATAACGCTTCATATGGTGCCATCTGAATACTTGAATGGAAGATATTGTTATAGTAAAATTCTTCCATAGGGAAATATTATTCCCACATACCTTGAAATTCAAGTGAGAAAGATCTAAACATGTCTTCTCAAGTTTGAATACTCTATTCTGGTTGTCCATTTGTTTTAGGGTGGTAGGTAGTGCTCAAACGATTTTCAGTATCTAAGGCCTTCTAAATAATTTTCCTGAATCTTGATTTAAAACAGGGATCACGATCTGAAACAATCGATAGGGGTACACCATGATGTCTTAGAACTTCATTAATATATAGTCTTTCTAAATGTCAAAGTGGTAAATCTTCTCTTATAGAAATAAAATATGATTACTTGGTAAGATGATCGACAATGACCCATATTGCCTCATTTCTTCTAGGAGTATTTGGTAGTCCCATGACAAATTCCATTGTAATATCATCCCATTTCTACTCAGGTATGGGAAGAGGCTGCATGACTCCTCTAGGATTTTGTCTTCCAGTCTTCACCTATTGACAAACTATACATCTTGAAACATAATCATCAATCTCTCTCTTCATTTTGTTCCACCAAAAATGTTCCTACAAATCTCTATAAATATTAGTGCTACAATTGTCTATAGAGAAATTGGAGCTATGAGAATCATCCAAAAATTCTCTTCTTACATCAGGTATATCAGTAATAAAAATCCTCCTCACAAATTTTAAAATTCCATATTTATATACGAAGTCAATCAATCTCCCATCATTCATAACTTTAATTTTATTTTGAAACTCCGCAGCATCAGTCTAATAACTTTTTATCCTTTCTAGTAAAGATGGTTTGGAAACAATTTGAAAAATTATTGATGTTTCACCTTCTATTAATTTTCCTATATCCATATTTACTAGATCTATGAATATAGGATCTCTTTCAACTCTCACTTGTTCAGAACTCCATAATCCATTCTGCTCAAAGCATCATCCACCTTTTTTCCTTCCCTGGGTGGTAGTGTATAGTGCAATAATAATCGTTGAGTCATTCAAGCCATTGCATTTGCCTCATGTTGGGTTATTTTTGTGAGAAAATATACCTCAAACTCTTGTGGTCAGTATAAATATAACATTTTTCACCATAGAGATAGTGTTTACATATCTTCGGAGCAAAGATTACAGCTTCTAACTCAAGATCATGAGTGGGGTAGTTTTTTTGTGAATTATTAGCTATTAGGATACATAGGAAATAACTCTATCACTCTATATAAGGACACAACTGTGTCCTTTCTTTGAAGAATCACTATAAATAACAAACCCATCATTCCTCAATGGTAGAGTCAAGATTGGAGAATTGACTAATCTTTTCTTCAATTATTCAAAACATTCTTCACACTCTTTTGTCCAAACGAATTTAACCGCTTTACGTGTGATCTTGGTTAATGGGTTAGCCAATTGGGGAAAATTCTGGATGAAATTCCGATAATAACCTGTTAAACCAATAAAACTGTGTACCTCATTTATACTTGTCGGTGCTTCCCTTTTCTTGTATTTCTCTTTTATTATAAGGATCAACATAGATTGCATCCTTAGAGACTATATGGCCAATAAAATAAATCTCCTGAAGCCAGAATTCACATTTTCTAAACCTCCCATATAATTCATTTCCTCTAAGAGTTTTCAGAATAGTGCATAAGTGGTTTTCATGATCTTCGTAGATTTTGGACTATACCATTATATCATCAATAAATACTACTAAAAAATCATCAAGATATTCCTTGATTACTATATTCATTATATACATGAAAACATAGGGTGCATTGGTGAGTCCAAAAGGCATTATTATAAACTTGTAATGCTCATACCTGGTTCGAAATGCTCTCTTTGGAATGTCTTATTTCTTCACGCACAACTCATGATATCCAAATCGAAGGTCAATCTTTGAAAAATATTGAGATCCCTGAATTTGATCAAATAAATCAACAATGTGAGGTACGAGATGCTTGTTCTTTATTATTATAGCATTGATCTTCCTGTATTCAATACAAAACCTCATAGATCTATATTCCATCTTAACAAAAAGAATAGGGGATCCCCATGGAGAAACACTAGGTTTAATAAATCCTTTATTACTCAATTCCTCTAGTAGTTTCTTTAGTTCCACTAATTTCATAGAGGCCATTCTATAAGGGGTCTTCGATATGGGACTTGAACCAGGAATTAAATCGATAGAAATCTCAATTCCCCATTCTGGAGGATGTCCAAGTAAATCCTCTGGAAGCACATAAACATATTCTTTCACAATAGGTACATCCTCTATTTGAACATTCCATTCCTCACCCATTGTTATTTTACTCTCTTTCTCCCCAAAAATTGAAATTAGTAGAGCTGTTGGGGTTGGATCTAGATAATAATCAGATTGTGATGTTTCTGCTCTAAAGATAAGGTATTCCTTGTCATCATCAAAAATTGTAACCTTCTTCTTCTTACAATAAATATTCTCAACATGATCTGAAATCAAATCCATACCAAGTATTATATCCAATTAAATCATGGGTATGACAATATGATCAGTAGATAAAGCATGTTAATATGCCATATTGGTAACTGATTGAAAAACATTTATTGCAATGATACTTCCCTTCAGAGTTTTGACTGAAAACTACCTTATTAATTCAAATTTAATATAATTAATTTTCTTGTCATACTATAATATTTAAAAGAATGTGATGATCCAGAATCAAATAAAGCATTGCCTAATTTTTAGAAAAAGATTATAGTACCTTTCACCACATCATTCGAAGATTCAACCTTAGTAGTACTGATCGCATAAGCTTGGCCTTGCTCTCTTGGCCTTTTTTTAGGTAGGTTTCCTTGATGCTTATAAAATTCATTTGCATAATTCCCCATTTCTCCACAACTATATCATTCGACATTGACAACATCTTTCTTCCCCTTGAAATCATGAGCTTGGTGGCCTTTTTCTCCACACATGTAACAAACTCTCATCCCCTTTAGGCATGTACTGGGGTGTTTCTTCCCACATTTACTGCAGGATAAAAATTCAAATTTTCCCTTATTCCCCTTATTTCCATTTTTTGAGTGTTCAGAAGATCACTTCTTCTCTTGATTTTCTTTAAATTCATAAGAATTAGATAATTCATTTTCTATCTTGATAACACATGAGACTATATATTCGTATGAGGAGAACGATTTTGAGTCTAATTCTCAATGGATAAATGGTTTTAACCCATAAAATAATCGATAAATCTTACTCCTTGGGTTACATATATAATCTGCATCATGCCTTGCAAACCTTGTAATGTTAGACTCATACTTTGTGACATTCTCATCCTCCTTTTCCCTTAAAATCAAAAATTGTATTTCCACATCCGCTCGATGGTCACGAGGAAAGTACTTCTCTATAAAAAGATATTTGTACTCCCGCCATTCCATATTTGATAATTCTTCATCCTCCTTTGTGTTTTGAATTAATGATAACCATTGGTCTGTATCTCATGTGATCTGATAAACTTCCATGACAAAATATTCACTGTCTCTACTACCCAAAGCATGAAATATTTTCTCTAAAGAACTTATCCATTTCTCATCTACAATTGGATTTTTAGACCCATTGAATGTTGGAGGTTATTTCCTTATAAAGAAGTCTAACATTGATCCTCTACGTTGTGGATCAAGGTTCTTCATATGGGAAAGGTTATTATTCACAACTTGAGTGAGTTGTCCTTGTATGGTTATAAGTTGTTCAGTACTAGTTGCATCACCAGCTCCACTATAATTAACTTGAGTAGGATGGAAATCCCTACAGGGATTACATGTGTTGATACAGTTTCCATTCCTTCCACTAGGTGCCATTTCTAAATAATGGAATACACTAGATTAGTTTATGAGTCACAATAAATAATTTGAAACTAATAAAATACCTAACATAAATTTAACAGTTTATGAATATAATCTATAATAATTAAAAAATGTTTTCTTTGAGGAGGTATTCTCTCATAAATCATTCATAGTGGTTTGTAAAGAAAATGTGAATTATCCTAAGCATATCCCTGAGGAGTGTCTTAACCAAGAGTGCAGCAAGGCCCATTTTCATATACCAAGATACCTCAGGTCAAGCCCGAAACCCTTTTTCAATGTTTTCACTCCTATTTATATCTATGCCAGAGAAGACTATACCTATTCGTATCCAGAAAAGCATGTATTACTTGTAAAATTCCCAAAATCTCTACATTATTAAAATTCTAGGGAGTTCTTCTATTCTAATCCTCAAAGTCTATCTTTGGGTAATGTTATCTGTAACATCCTGACCTTAATCAGATACTGAAAATTTTAACTTTATTGTATTTTAATTAATTAAGAGACCTGAGGCATGGACCCACGCACCTCATTGTGAGTCCCAGGCAACTTTTTATTTAATTTAAATAATTTCAGACATTTCATGAAAAATTTCACGATGTGATTTGGTGTGGTGTTTGGGTTTTAAATAATTAATTAATTATTATAAAATAGGAATAAGATATTTAAAAAAAATATTTAAAATAAATCCATAAAGGATAAAAATAAATTATGAAATAAAATAAAGAGGGGGTTATGGGAAAAATGAAAATAATTAAAATGGGGGATTCTTGTTTTTAATTATTTCTATTATTTTCCTTTCCATTATTTTGTTTTACTTTATCATTTTATTTCATTTCATTTTTTCCTTATCTTTTATTTTTCTATTATTTTCCTTTTCTTTTCTTTTTATTTCTTTTCTCTCTTTTCTTTTTCCTCTCCTCTCTCCCTCTCCCACTCATCACATCGCACCCCTCAATCCTGTCATACCAACCATAAGCCCCTTCAGAAGGTTGTTGCTCCTCCGTCTGAAGTCTGATTCCTTCACCACTAAGAGCACAGTAAACCTTAGGGAAAGGATAATGTTGCATAAGTGGAATCGTTCGATTCCATTGAGTATTATGTGCACAATTCGTTGCGGAAGATTTTTACCCTATTTTGGGGTTTTTCTAAAATTCTTCGTATTCTTACGTTTTAGGTCAATTCAATGTCTACCGCATATCTTAGAGTCATATATGAATACAAGTTAGGGTTCCTACTCACTTTCCATATGTTTCGTTGCAATTTAAAAAAAAATGCATCGTTGTGCTGTTAGTCGGTGTCTATCAGCTTTGTGCAATTTTACCCATTTTAATTACTTTAATGGTCTCGTTTAATTTTTGAAGCCTTAATCATCTTAAATTAATTTATTTTAATGGTTTCAACAATATTGGACACCCCATTGGGTGTATTGACATAGTCGGTGTTTTTTTCCATTATCCTGGTTATTAATTTAATTAGCAGCGGGTATTGCACAACCCATTTTTATTATTTTTAAATTAAATGAATAGTTGTTTGAATTATTGCAACAAGGTTGGACACCCCTTTGGGAATGACTACATGAACGATGTATTTTTTTCATTAGCCGAGTTTATTGTTTGATTAATTTCATGTGTTGCGAAGCAAATTTTTATTGTAATTAAATTAAATAAATTGTTGCTTGAACATGAACTTCAAATGCTGGAACATTGGAACTTGTTTTGCTAAACTGTTTATTATTTAAATATGCATTATCCATTGAGGTTGATATGATATTTATATTTCCTTGAAATTTTTTGTGTTGTACTGTTAAATTTATGCCTTGTGATGCATGGGTGTATCTGGTTAGTTTTCATGCTACGTCTTTACATGCTGATTATGTCATATCTGATGCTGTGAAAACATTAATTAAATTCAGGGCGGGGAAAGAATGTGGGTCCCATATTAAGGTACATGCTAAGATCCTCTATTCTTGATGGGTTACCTCTATGTTTTGGGGGGGCGGTGTCGTTGGCTTTGCCAGACCGAGACTTCCCTGGACTTTCTAATACTTTTGAGTGATACCAGTTTCATAAGGGCCCATCAAGACGGATCCATTGGCAATGTGGCTAATCCATCCTTGAATGAAACTAGACCCCTTTTTGCGATATCAGGATGGACTCAGGGTAAATCCATGCCTTGGGAGATACTTGTTCTTTTGAAAGATTTCCTTGGATGGGCTCAGTGGCATTGGATAAATTGACGGATGTTCCGTAGTGGTACCTTCAAGATGGGATCGAACTCCAGCTCTCAAATTAAATTTTAAATAAGGATGTAATTAAGGTTTATGTTATTACTAATTGTGTCTATTGATAATTGATATATTTTCCCTGATATATAGAAGTGTGCCTAGTTGACACTCGACTTGATCCCCAAGTTAAAGCAGAAGCTTGGGGTGTACTTTTTCCTGGTTTCACCTTGCTTTCTAGGTTATATATATATATATATATATGAATTTTCATGCATTTCTACAGATAGGTATCCTTTCAGACTACCAGCTTAGGATGAAGCAGGTGACTAGGAATCGGTGCCGTTTGGGACTCAGGCCGACTTATTTATTTCATTGCATTGCAATAAATATATTTTAAATGCTTATGTAATGGAACATTTCATTTTTATTTTTTGCACGAAATGGAATGTTTTAGACACCGTGGGTGCTGGCCTATTGGTATTTTATCTCACACCCTGCTCGGGCATCGTCGACACCCTAGTAGATTACATGCTCACAGGTATTGACAAGGGGAAGTGTGATACTTTCGATGCATGATTGTTCATTACTTCTTAGGATGGAGACTAGGGCGGAGGATCGGGCCTTGATCGCGATGCAGTTGCTGCTTGTGTCTTATATTTTAGTTTTATGTGTGTTTGAGATCTGTTTTCCATACCTTCAGTTTAGTCTCATATCATGGAATGACACTCTTTTTTGAATTTCCACACTTGGTTTCTATTATTCAGTTGGATTATTTACATTTCTTATGTTGTAGTTTATTTATTCCCATGCTTCCGCTACATATTGTTTGTTATTGTTTAATTTCGTTGTGATATTATCTATTACCTAAGAGGGAATAGTCTCCCCCATGGACACAAAAAGGGCCCTTGCTTCTAGTCGGTAGCCTCAGGCGTTCAGGGAGATGCGCTTGAGGTTATGTGACGCACTATTCTGACCACCGTCTTAGAGGTGAGCCAGGTCGGGACATTAAAAAGTGGTATTAGAGGTGATTTTTCCTTTTGTCTTACTGTTTGAGTTAGACAGAAGACTGGGATTTAGGGATTTCAGATGTATTCTGTGCTTGGATATAGCTAACCCATGTACAGGGGAAAATCAAATTCCTGGGTTGGGATTGCAGTTATGAATTATGCCTGTTATTTATTATATGATTTCACCTAGGGTGACTCACTTATATTGTGTTGTTATTTTTCTGTTATTATTGAAATAATGGGTTTACCATTGCAGCCCGATGATACAGGGGAAAAACATCCCATGCATCATGATAGGCACTATAGGATTTAAATTCCATGCATATTTCCATTCCATATCTACTTTCAGCGTGCATTTTCCTATTGCATGTGAGTGTTGTTATACCTAGTGGTAGAATTTTGAATTATTGATAAATTAAATATATGGTTGTGTTAGTCTATTTTATGTTATCCTGACTCAACCTAGGAGTGGGATATAGAACCCTTTAGTAATCCTTGTTTAGTTGTCTCTTCTATATCGAAACCCAAATCTTGAGGCGGGTTGTCTGTTGTTTAGTTCTCAGAGGTAGGCTATGTACCTAACCTCTTTTTCACCCTACTTGTGTTCTCACCTTATTTACTCTTTGTATAAGGGTGTGTTAGGATGTTGTAGAAAAATTTCTACATGAATTCTTCATGTTGTGTCTTAGGAGAGTGTTAGTGAGTGATGATTCATGCTCAAATTTACCCAAGAGATAAAGGTAGAACAGTCCTTGTAGTTTTTCTTGGGTTATCGAATCCTCAGAGACCTAAGAAGTAACCTACAGACACGTACATTCTATGTATTGTTTTTGTCTATGAAGTGGACAACTTGGGTTGATTTTAGATGGTTTTATGGTATTAATAAAAAAAATTATGTTAATTCAAATTAAGATAATGATTTGATCCTAGGTTATCGCTTGGGGTGGATTGGATGAATTCCCTTTATAATGATTTCAATTTCTTCTATTTGAGATGGGTTCATTTAAGAAGATATAAAAAAATCCTCACTTTCTGGTTTAATACCTACACCCTTTAATACTAATCATCTATACACTTGAAGGATAAATGTTTTGAGCACTTCAAGGTAAATGTTTGTATTAGCACTTGAAGTGTGTGGCCTTAAATTCAACAAGGATGAATGAGTTTAAAGATCATAAAACAAAATTCTCAATTAAAAGAAGTTATCAGAAATTAATGGAGTGAGAAATGAAATCCAAACTAGTCCCTTTCTACTCTCTTGGATCAACCCATAAAAGATTTAGTCCTCCATTTATTGTATGGTTTCAATGGAAGCGGAAAGTAGACTCGTGATGGGGGAATTGGAGAAGTAAAAAAACAATAAAAAGAAAGCAATCACTCCACAGTTGTGTGAAGAATATCACAAGGTATAGTGTGAATAAATTCACACCTTAAGTAAAAGATATCAAAGTAATAATAATAAATTAGAATAAGAGGAAAATAATATATTTTATTAAGAACCAAGGTGATTTGAAAAACTTACATGATAAAGAAGAACGTTACAAATCCAAATCAACATAATAACATTACAATGAAAACAAAGCTCCAAGTATCCTCAACTCCTCTTCCACAAATACCTTAAATAGTAACTTTTGAAGCCTTGGTTCTAGCCTATAACATTGTAATTCACATAAATTAATGGTGGTGGGCCTAGGTGTGTTGAAAGTTAAGAGAGAGTATACTTTTCCACACTTGACCCGAGGTGGTAGCCAGCATCATTCCACTGAAAAGATGCGACTGTAAGACCTTCTATATGGCCGAATTAGAGCGGTCCATAGAAGAAAAAAATTAATCTCTGGATATTCCATATATTTATTTAAAATTACATCCCAAAATAATATGTTTTTTCAAGATATTATTAAATTGGTGGGATGATTTTAGGGGCCTCAGAATCTGGCCTAGAATTTTATCTCCAAATTGGGTCACCCTAATAACCACAATAAAGTAAAAATTAGCATCGGAAATTGAATAATGATTTGTTCCTCTATATGTATTCATGAATAAAAATAAATTTGGGATTCATTAGGACTGTATGTTGGGCCCCACATTCTCATCAGTGGGCTGGTGTCCAGTCTGCCTTCTCCAGAATTGTTTGCATGAAATCCCATTTTGGTGGTCTTCCAAAGTGATTATTCCAACACTACACAAGTATTAATTGTTCAAAATATAATTATAAACTTTAAAACTAAATATGAAAAGAAAATCAAGATCATTGGGTACTTTAAATGATGTTGAAAAATGTACCACATAATAGTGCATTTTAAGAAGGAATTACAATCATAATGTGAAATGATGTTCAAAGTGTAGAATGAACTAAAATGCTTTTATGAATAATAAAGCACATGAATATTATATATATTAAAAATTAATATCAGCCTCATTTAGTGGCTAATCACATCCCCCAACTTGAGTTTTTCTATTCTGGATCAAAACATATCTCAACAATATGAAATTCAAATTCCCTTTTCCAAAAACATTTTAATACACAATGATCACCAGAAACTTTTTTACCAAACAATCATGAAACCCATAAAAAAATTTTAATAAATGATAGTTTAATAAGTAGATCCCAATCCCAATCTCATTACTTTGTTCAAATTCATCACCATATTTCATCCAATATCAATTAAGAGTGATGATGTGTTGTGCATCGCATTAGACATGGGGGTTCATCTTTATTAAAGAGGGAAATGATGGAAGTGCTAGGTGGAATCACATTTCAATATTAAGAGGAGTACTCAATTTTTTTATTGTATTATTTGTATTTTTGTTTTTATTTTTTTCAATTTTTCCATGGTAATTGAAATTGCACGTAAAAGATTCAACCCTTGTAGCGAGACATTGTCGATTACTCCAAGGCTCAAAGACCTTAGGGCACCAAGTGAATTCCACATACTCGGCCATCATCTCAAGTTAACACAGTCAGGAAAGATTAAACTTACCGAAAATAGAGATAAAATTACGAACTCTAGGCTAGACAACTACGGAGTCATGATCCCCAAGCATCGAAAGCCACGCATTAAGTCATTTCATTGCTCTATGAGCAAATTTATTTTTTTTTAAATTTTTATTGAATACTCATATTAAAACAAAAAGGATCACCAAACCTATGCTATTTATTTGGGGGACCCCATGAACTCAAACTATTACCCCACTATCCAAAAGACGTGCGTTGTGATTTTCTTTTATTTGGATGAAAATATAAACCCTAAAATATCACATTAGACAGACACACTTTCCAAAATCGATGCGCATGAAATTATACATGGATTAAAATCAAAATGAGGGAATGATAAATTATTTGATATTTAGTTTCAATGTTTTCAATGTGTATTATCATTTTCAAAGTTAATGGAATTTTTGATTCCATTTACACACATTTTTTTCAAATCTGTTTTTTCAAAAAAGCAAATGTTTTTATTTCATCTCCCCCCAACATAAAATAACATTGTCCACAGTGTTTGAAGAAAAGAAACTTTAGAAGGAGTATAGGTAGATAAGGTAAGTTCAAAAAGGAAATTGAAATATGAGGATCATGGAATGAAGTCACCTGGTGGTTGAAGTTGAAGTTCTTGCTGCTCCAATTTAGTCCTTTGATATCCATGTCACTTGCAGAGTTCCCTAGTAGAAAAAGGAAAATAGAAAAAAAAAACAAAAAAACAAATATATATGTATATATATTTATTTATTTATATATATAAAAATAAATATAAAATATAATTATATATATATATATAAATTATAGAATAAGGAAGGATAATAAGCTATAGGTCTGTGGTAAGTGCATGCCCCTGTCTCCCTTTGGTCCCGGGTTCGATTCCCCATGGCTTCTCTGGTTGTGAAGGTGTTTGACCCACGACCTACGATGTGTCCCTTATTATTATTATTTTTATATTTTTATTTATTTTTTGTATTTATTTAACCTACAAACACATAACATAAAATAAATTGTTGATATATTATCTTCTTTTTAAATTTCTGGGTAAGGTGTTACTCAAGGATCACACCACATGACACGGATGAATAGGGTGCTCCTCTTTCGTACCCATCCATACTCATAATATAAGAACATTTCAACAGTATATTTTTTTTAAATATCAAAATGATTCATTAATCCTATTTATAAAAAAAATGTGATTCATAAAGATGAAAATCACAGGTTTCCTCCCATGCAGCACTTTGGTTTAATGTCGCTAGCTCGACTTAGACCCTAAATTATTTAAGTATTTTTCTCATATAAGGTTGGTTCACACAGGTTTTCATCAACTTCATTTTTTTGGAATTGTTCAATGAATGGTTTGACTCTATAACCCATAACTTTAAAGGTTTGACCATTGGTGGGATCTTGAATTTCTACAGCCCCATGGGGGTACACCTTATGCACTATGTATGGACCTGACCATCTAGACCTCGACTTTACTAGGTGTAAATGAAGTTTAGAACTATATAAAATAATAGGTTTACCTGGTACAATGTGTTTGGTTTTAATATTTCGAGATTGCTAGTCTTGTACTTTAGCTTTATTGATCCTTGAATTTTCATAAGCCTCCATCCTAAGTTCCTCAAGTTCATTGATCTCTAATTTCCTTTTTCTTTCGTCCAATGAGAGGTCATAATTAATTATCATAATTTCCAAAAAATCCTTATGTTCAATCTCCACTGGAAAATATCATTCTTTACAATAAACCAACCGATATGGGGACATTTCTAAAATGGTTTTATATGTGGTTCGATAGGCCCAAAGAGTATATAAGAGTCTGCTTGACCAATCTTTCCTAGATGGTTTAACAGTTTTCTCAAGAATTTGTTTGATTTCTCAATTGGGTAACTCAGCTTGACCATTGGTTTTTGGGTGGTAAGCAGTGGACACATTGTGTGAAATACCATACTTGTCCATGAGTGATGAGAATGGACGATTGAAAAAATGAGTTCTGCGATCACTAATTATATATCTAGGAATTCCAAATCTAGAGAAGATGTTTTCGTCTAGGAATATAATCATTGTTTGATAATAATTGTATTTTGTGGGAATGGACTCAACCCATTTTGGGACAAAATCAATAGCTGATAGAATGTAAAGATATCCCCTAGAGTTTGGGAAGGGACCCATGAAATCAATTCCCCAACAGTCAAATATTTCAACCACTAAGATGGGAGTGAGTGGAATTTGATTCCTTTTTGTGATGGACTCTACTTATTAACACCTAGGATAGCTTTGAAAAAATGTGTAGGAGTCCCTTGAAAGGGTGGGACAGAAGAGACCACACTGAAGAATCTTAGCAGATGTTTTCTTAGAGGAAAAGTGACCTCCACATACCTCATTATGACAGAATTTAAGGATGGACTCATATTCAGATTTTGGGGCTCACCTCCTAATGACTTGGTCAGGGAGGAACTTATAGAGGTGTAGATCATCAAAAAAATAGTGTCTAACATCAAAAAGGAATTCTCATCGAGCTTGAGTCCGTACAAATTTTGGAATGGCTCCTGTAACTAAGAAATTGGATATGTCAGCATACCAAGGGCAGTCACTCACAGAGTATAGGTGTTCATCAGGAAATGAATTAGACACAAAAAGGTGATTTGAGTTGTCTTTGAATTCCATCATAGAGAGTTGATCAGCTACAAAATTTTCAACACCCTTTTTATCCTTGATTGTGAGGTCAAATTCTTTTATGAGAAAGAACCATCTAATCAGTCTAGCCTTAGCATCTTGTTTTTTGGAAGAGGTATTTTAGTGAAATATGGTCAGTGAACACAGTGTTGGGGGATCCTAAGAGGTAGGACCTAAACCTCTCTAATGAAATAACAATAGCAAGTAACTCCTTTTCAGTGGTGGTTTAGTTGATTTGGGCATAATTTAAGGATTTCCTTGCATAAGAAATTACATAAGGAGTTTTATCACAACGTTGTCCTAACACAACTCCTACAGAAAAGTCACTGGAATCACACATAAGTTCGAAAGGAAGGTTCCAATTTGGAGATTTCATAATGGTAGGAGAGTTGAGAGATGATTTGAGGGGTGATAATGAACCCTCCCAGCTTTCTGTCCAAAAAAATGGAGCATCCTTCATTAGGAGAGCACAAAGGGGATGAGATATTGAACTAAATTCCTTTATAAATCTTCTATAAAAACCATCATTTCCTAAGAAAGACCTCACTTCCTTAATAGTTCTGGGTGATGGAAGGTGATGAATCATGTCAACTTTTTCTTTATCAACTTAAATCCCCCTACTCGAGACTAGATGGCTATGGGAAAGTCCCTCTTTAACCATGAAATGAAATTTTTTCTAGTTTAGGACCAAATTCTTTTCATCACATCTTGACAAGACTCTCTATACATTCACATAAATCCTTAAAATTTATCCCCAAACACAGATAAGTAATCCATGATGACCTCTAGAAAATCCCCTACCATGTCTGAGAAGATTCCCATCACGCACCGCTAGAAGGTTCCAGGGGCATTGCATAAACCAAAGGGTATGTGTTTGAAAGCAAAGATGCTGAATGGACATGTGAATGTAGTCTTCCCTTGATCCTATAGGGAGACCTCAATTTGATTATACCCCGAGTACCCATCTAAGAAACAGTAGAAGGCATGACCTTCCACTCTCTCAAGAACTTAGTCAATGAATGGTAATGGGAAATGGTCCATCTTGGTAAATGATTTTAGCTTCCTATAGTCGATTCAGACTCTCTATCCACTACTCACCCTAGTTTGAAGAATCTCTCCATCCTTATTGGTTATCACTGTGATTCCTTCCTTCTTGGGAACTACTTGGATTGGGCTGACCCACTCGCTCTCAGTTATGGGATACATGATACCAACTTTTAACAATTTCAGAAGTTTCTTCCTTACTACCTCCATGAGATTAGGATTGAGTCACCGTTGAGGTTGATGACATGGCTTTTAATCAGATTCTGGAACAATCCTATGAGTCCTGATAAGTGTGCTAATCCCAGGAATATCAGACAGGGTCCAACCAATGGATTTCTAATGTTTCCTAAGGACATCTAGAAGAATCCTCTCATGATTGGATTCAAGAGAAGAATAAATGGCAATAGGATTTGTTTGATTGTCCCCTAGGAAGGCATACTTGAGTGCAGTGGGAATTTCCATCAATTCAAGATCAGGTTGGTTCATAATTTCAGTAGAAGATTGGGACATTGGATCAATATCAATTTTGGTTCCTAGAGTTTTATATAGGATTGATTCCCTACATGTAGAAGTTTCATCTACTAGATTGGTTTGGTCAGATTTAGGTAAGTAAGTTGGAGTGGTCTCCATGAAAGTGGTTTCCTGAAAGGTTTCACTAATTGATGGACCTAAGACTTCATCATAAGAGTAATTTGAAAATGATTCAATCCAAGGAGGTAAACTTCCATCATGTGAACAAAAGAAATCAATCTCATCCTAACTTAAACATCAATAAAATATTCCTTGATGTTCTATGGAATCATTATGAATGTTTCCTATCATCTTTACTTCATGAATTTACTCATCATCCCCTATTTGTGAACTTTCATTATAGATGTTCAATTATAGACTCATGTTTCCAAAAGAGATGGTCATGTTCCCATTTCAGACTCGGATAACAGATTTGATTGTTTCAAGGAAGGGATGACCAAGAATGATTGGGGTTTGTTCTTTATTCCCTAAGTTTGGATGGTTGTCAAGGAAAATGATGTGTACAGGGTAGATGAAGTTTTCAACATTTACCAGGATGTCCTTTAAAATCCTCTTCGGAACCCTAATGCTATGATCAGCAAGTTAAAGTGTGACAGATGTTGGTTGGAGCTCTTCTAGGCCTAACAGGAAATACATAGCATATGGGATGAGATTGACACTAGCACCTAGGTCACAGAAGGCCTTGAAAAATTTTCTCTCTCCTAGTTCAACATTGATGTAAGGGAAACCTGTGTCTTTCAACTTAGAAGGAATGGTCCCTTGAATGGTGGTACTCACATTAACAGCCAAAAGGAATAGGTTTTTATGTGAAAAGTATATTTTAAATGTGCGCAGGTCCTTAAGGTACTTTGAGTAGGTAGGTATGGTTTGGATTGCATCGAGAAGGGGAATGTTCAACTTGACTTGTGAGAAGATTTCTCTCAATGTTTTACTCAATTCAGGCATGGTTTTCCCCCTCATGTGTTGAGGAAATGGTGTAGGTTGTGGGGTTTTTTGTTGAAGAGTTGTTTCATTGACAATGTTATCATGTTTTTAAGTTTGATCATGTGGATCATTTGAATTTTCATTAGATTTTGAATTTTCACATGGTTTCTGACTTATTTGTTTATGTTTCTCAATTGATTTCCCACTTCCTAAAATAGTCACAGCCTTTAGTTGTTCATGAGTTGTTTGAGTACAACATGACTCTCCCATTGAAGTTGAGGATGGTACCGCCTGAGTAGGCATGGGTGCCTTTCCAGTTTTGATGGTTTGAAGTTATTGTTTTATAGAAGAGACTTCCGAGTTCATCCTCTCCATTTGTTTTCACAGTTGTTATAGTAGGCTTTGTGGAACAGTTTTGGTTGGTGCTTGAGAATATTGGTTTATCAAAGGGGTATATTTTGGAGGTGGGATGGTTTGTTGAAAATGTATTGGTGGTTGTTGGTATTGGATAGGATGGGTTTGGAACTGGTTATGGGTTTGGTAGTTCTGATGGGGGTAAGTAATTTTTTCCCTGTGGTTGGCTAGGTTGCTGGTTATCTTTCTAGTGGAAGCCTGGGTGGTCATTATACCTTGTGTTGAAGTTGTTTTTTTATTCAGGCATTTTAATGTTCAAATAATTTACTTCTAATAGGGGTCCTCCTAAAATAACATCCTTGATGGATCGAATGGTTTGGTAGTTTTTTTCCTTATGGTCATGTTTGTCACAAATTGTGCAAACAGGTTCTACAGTTTGGATTTCATGGACTTTCCTACGGTCTATCTCTTCAACCTTCCTAGAGAGTGCTGCGAGTTTAGCCCTAAGGATTTCATCCCCTCTAAGTGTATTAATTCTAGTTTTTCTTTTTTTTCTTTTCAGAATAAGGTGAAGTTACCCATGTTTGGTTTTTTTCAGCAAGGCTTTCCAGATACTCGTAAGCATCATTTGGTGATTTGTTATTAAAGGTTCAATTACACATCATGTCAATGAATCGTTTGTTCCCCAGACCCATCCCTTCATAGAAAATTATCACTTGTTCAGGAATAGAAAAACCACGATGTGGAACCATGTTTAGACTGTCTTTTAACCTCTCCCATGTTTCATAGAATGACTCTCCCTCTTTTTCAAAAATAAATTGGATACTCTTTTTAAGTGAAATTGTTTTGTGGTGGGGAAAGTATTTTTTGTAGAATTATCTTTTTTGTTGGTCCCAAGAGTTGATGGATGATGGTCTCAATTTTTTTAGTGAATTTTTAGCTCGATCTTTTAAACAAAAAGGAAGTTGCCTCAGCTTAGAAGATTTTAGTTGATGTGGGGGACACATGGTTTCTATAATGTCATTAAACTCCTTAACGTGAAGGTAGGGCATCTCGAACTCTATTCCATGGAATGTGGGAAGGTGGTTTAGGACATGGGGTTTAAAGATGTATTTGGAATCTCCTAGGGAGTTGTGTCTAATTCATGAGGGGCATTGATCTAGGAAGGTATGAGGTATTCCTTCATGGTTTGATCGACCGCATTCCCCAAGTTTGGGGCTGCCTCATTTGGATTCCCATTTTGGTTGCCATCCGGGTTTATGAGTTGGTTTCTTTGAAGACCTTCCATTTAAATGGGCTAAATTTTGGACTCTAGGATATTAGGAATATTAGGATCTAATGGAAACAATCCCATAGGTTCACATGAATCCCCAACCCTAGGGCTTTCCACCCTAACTAGACGGTTTGATTTATCGCGGGTATAAGCGGACATGCGCCAAAAGAAAAAAGAGAAAGGGACAAGATAAGAGATCTTAGGTGAGAATAGAATAAATGGGGGAGAATAGAATGGGTATTGAGATGACTTACGTAGGTCCCCAGAAATGGGACCAAAATTTGATTCACTCTCAAATTTACCCAAGAGATGAAGGTAGGACGATCCTTATAGTTTATCTTGGGTTATCGAATCCTCAGAGAACTAAGAAGTAACCTACAGACACGTACATTATATGGATTGTTTTTTTGCTATAAAGTGGCCAAATTGGGTAGATTTTAGATGGTTTTAAGGTATCAATGACATATTTAAGTTAATTCAAATTAAGATAATGAGTTGATCCTAGGTTATCGCTTGGGGTGGATTGGATGAATTCCCTTTTTAATGATTTCAATTTCTTATATTTGAGATGGGTTCATTTAAGAAGATCAAACAAAATCATCTCTTATGAGTTTAATACCTACACTCTTTAATACTAATCACCTATACACTTGAAGGATCAATGTTTTCAGCACTTCAAGGTAAAGGTTTGTATTAGCACTTGAAGTGTGTGGCCTTAAATTCAACAAGGATGAATGAGTTCAAAGATCTTCAAACAAAATTATCTATTAAAAGAAGTGATTAGAACTTAATGGAGTGAGAAATAACATCCTAACCATCTCCTTGATACTCCCTTAGATTAACCCATAAAATAGTTATACCTCCATTGATTCTATGGTTTCAATGGAAGCGGAAAGTAGAATCATGAGGGAGGAATTAGAGAAGTAAAAAACAATAAAAAGAAAGCAATCACTCCACCGTTGTGTGAAGAATATCACAAGGTATGATGTGAATAAATTCAAACCGTAAGGAAAATATATAAAAGTGATCAGAAGAAAACATAAAAAGAGGAAAAGAAGAAATTTTATTAAGAACTAATGTGATTCTAACAACTTACATGAGAAAGAAGAACGTTACAAATCCAAATCGACATAATAACATTACAATGAAAACAAAGCTCGAAGGATCCTCAACTCCTCTACCACCACTTCCTTAAATAAAAAATTTTGAGGCCTTGGGTAGAGCCTACAACATTTTAAGTCACATAAATTAATGGTGGTGGGCCTAGGTGGGTGGAAAGTTAAGAGAGATTAGACTTTTCCTCCCGTGACCTGAGGTGGCATCCAGCTTTCTTCCACCGAACAGATGCACCTATAATACCTTCTAGATGTCCGAATTGGTGTGGGCCATAGAATAAAACAATGTAGATCCGGATATCCCCTATCTCTCTGTAAAATTTCATTCCAAAATATTATGTTTTTTTGAGATATTATTAAATTGGTGGGATGATTTTATGGGCCTCAGAATATGGCCCAGAATTTTATCTCCAAATTGGGCTGCCTTAATAACCACCATGAAATCCGAATTAGCACTGGATCATGCAAAATGATTTGTTCCTATATATATATTCTATAATCCCACTAAATTTGGGATTCATTGGTCATGTATGTTGGGACCCACATTTTCATCAGTGTGTTGGTGTCCAATATGCTTTCTCCAGAATTGTTTTCATGAAATCCCATTTTGGTGGTCCTCCAATGTGAATCTTCCAACACTCCACAAGAATGAATTGTTCCCAATATAATTAAAAACCATAAAATTAAATATTAAAATAAAATCAACATCATTGGGTACTTTAAATGATATTAAAAAATGTACCACATAATAGTGAATTTTAAGAAGGAATTACAATCATAATGTGAAATGATGTTCAAAGTGTAAAATGCACTAAAATGGTGTTTATGAATAATAAAGCACATGAATATTATAGATATTAACATTTAATATTAGCCTCATTTAGTGTCTAATAAAGCGCATTCCAGAGATTGTGGGTCCTAAACCACCAGTGGTTCCTCTCATAGAGCCTCATGTGGCACCACCTTCCTATCGATCTTCTGAGGGACCCTGATGCTTAGTTCAGGGATAGTCACCTCATATTTATGATGTCAGTTCAAAATATTCCCAGACCTACCCCCTCTATGGAAGACCTCACGTGGTACTTTCTGCAACAGCACCCTTCCACCTTCTCAGGAAGTGGCGGCCCTCATGCTGCAGAATCATGGAAAGAAGTCGTACGGTCTGTCTTCGACCACCTTGAGACACCTCTAGAGTGAAGGGTCAAGATTGAATTCTACATGCTTTTTGAAACCACTAAACGCTGGTGGGACATTTTTTCTCAGACTGAGAAGGCCAGTGACATGGCTTGGGCTAATTTCCAAGCATCCTTCTACAATCACTTTTTTCTACAGACTCTAAGAGATGATCATGCATGGGAGTTCCAACATCTTCAGCAGGGCTCTATGACTGTGTTAGAGTATTCTACTCATTTTATGGAACTTTATAATTTTTCCCCACTCTGACCGGTGATGTGCAGACTACTATGAGGCATTTTGAGGATGGACTTGAGAATACTATCTTCTCACAGGTGAACATATTTTGTTTGACCACTGTTATGGATATCATGAACCAGGCTATAATCTCAGAGCGAAATGTCAGGGAAGCTAAACCAATGAGTCAGGGTTATTCAGTTTTAAGACAGGGGAATGGCTCTTCTGGTATTAGGAAATGCCATTTTGAATGTGCATGTTGGGGAAATCCTAGCCAAACAGCATGTCTTGATAGATCTGTCACTTCTTATCAGTGTTGTAGGGACGGTCACTAGAAGCCGCAGTACACGAGAGATCTCAAGGAGTGATGAGCTTGTGGAGGTATGGGTCACCTTTAGCGTTAATGTTGTTCCTTATCTTCAGCTTCTAATGGTAGAGGATCTGCACCTACACCTTCGTCGAGTATGGGATCTATGACTCGACAACAGGCTGGAAGTTCTTTTTTCACTAGTCGATCAGGCCGAGGAAATAGAGGAGGTCGTGGTTGAGGAAATCATGTTATAGACTATTAGCGTCAACAGAGTGGACCTGCTCAGACCAACCAGGCAGCGTATCAGGGTCGTGGCTCAAGTCCCATGTACGCAGTGCAATCAGCGCCAGAGGAGCAGAGTGCAGGACCATCTATAGTGAGAGGTACTATTCTAGTAGCCTCTACCTTAGTTTCTGGTATTTTTGATTCTAGTGCATCACACTCCTTTATATCTTCTGCTATTGTTGAAAGTCTTGGTTTTCCAATTGTGTACCACTGAGGCATCATGTCTCTTGATACTCCTCTTGGGGTCAGGATATAGGGAATATGCCAGTGCCAAGAGTTCCCCCTCGAGATAGGCGGGTAATGTTTTGTTTGGAATTTCTATATCCTCAATATGTCTGGCATTGAAGTCATTATTGGTATGAACTGGCTTTCTCCTTACCATGCCCAAGTGTATTGCTATCATCTTCGGGTGTCCTTCACACCCCCTAAGGGTGACACATATCTTTACAAAGGAGAATAGGAGCTACAGGAAGACCGAGCTAAGCCTAAATATGCAAGGTTGGGCAGAGTGACCACTCAGTTGGAAAGTCTCTTCATGATCAATTAGGGAATGAAACTAGTTGAATTCCCTCCAGTGGTGGATCTTTTTAGGGATGTCTTCCCTAGTTATTTCTTTGGCTTACCTCCTATGAGATACGTGGAGTTCACTATCGAGCTTGTTCCAGGTGCAACACCAGTGTTTATTCCTCCCTATAGGATTCCACCAATAGAGCTACAGGAACTCAAAAACTAGCTTGAAGACCTTGAGGCTATGGGTTTCATCAGACCTAGCACATCATCATGGGGTTCACCTGTCCTTTTTTCCAAGAAGTCAGACGGTACCCTAAGGTTATGCGTGGATTATCATTGACTCAACCAGATCATAGTAAATAATCAATATCCATTGCCTCGTATAGATGATCTCTTGACCAGATCCATGGAGAAACAGTTTTCTCCCAGATTGATCTGAGGTTAGGATATCACTAGGTGCATGTGAGACCATCTGACATACCACGTACAACATTCTGAAGCAGGTATGGCTTTTACGAGTATCTGGTTATGCCTTTCGGCCTCACAAATGCACCGGTAGTCTTCATGGCCCGGATGAAGTGGTTTTTTCATCCATATCTTAATTCATTTGTGGTAGTCTTCATGAAAAACATCTTAGTGTATTCACGTTCCAGACACGACCATGAAACCCATCTTGAGATCATTCTGAGTACACTGAGAGAGAACCAGCTATACGCTAAGCTTAGTAAATGCCACTTCTGGATTGATAAACTACACTTATTGGTCATATTATATCTGTATCAGGGGTATCAATTGAACTAGAAAAGGTGAGCACCATGGTTTCATGGGAGCAGCCCAATAGGGTCTTCTACATCCATAGTTTCTTGGGGATTGCTATCTATTATAGGCGATTCATCCAGGATTTCTTCCACTTAGCAGTGCCTCTCACTGCCTTGACTAAGAAATGTGTACAGTTAATCTGGTCAGAATCTTGTGAAAATTCTTTTCAGGAGTTGAAAGGAAGACTGAGCTCAGCCCCGATCCTGATTCTTCCTTAACCTAGTAAGAGCTATACAGTTTATTTTGATGATTTAGGAGTTGTACTGGGTGCAGTTTTGATACAGGGTGATTGATTCGTGGCTTATGGACCCCACCAACTGAGACCTCATGAGTGGAACTATCCTACAATCGACCTTGAGTTGGTAGTTGTTGCTCATGCTCTATGTTGTTGGAGACACTATTTTTGGGTGAGAGATTTGTTGTTTACACGAATCATAAAAGCTTGAAATATATCTCCACTCAACAAGACTTGAACTTAAGGTAATTCATGTGGGTCGAATATTTGTTGTAGTTTGATTTTGAGCTTTCATATACCCCTGGTAATGGTCATGTTGTGGAGGACACTTTAAGCCGCAAGACACAGACTCAGGTCATGCAAGTAGCTAGCAGTAAGTGGAAGATGATGGCATTGTTTTCAGAGATGCATCTGGAGGTTCAGGAGCAGAGTGGACAATCGATTCTGGCAGCTCTTACAGTGGAATCCTCTCTTCTAGAGAAAGTCTGTAGGAAATAGTTTCTTGACCCTGAGGGTCTCATTTTGAGGGAAAGTGTCATAGGAGAGAACCCACCTCTTGGTTTGGTTATTGATGGAAGTGAAACTCTCCTTTACCGTGGTCGTGTAGGGGTACCTTCTGGTATATGGGAAGAGATGATGAAGGAATCTCACACCTCTATTTGGGAAGTTCATCTGAGGATGACCAAGATTTATAGAGACATGTGTCGATAGTATTGGTGGCCTGGTATAAAAAAGCAGGTAGCAGGTTTCATCACTCAGTGCTCCACCTTCCAACAAGTGAAGGCAGAGCACCAATGACCTGCTGGACTCCTACATCCTCTATCCATTCTTGAATGAAAATGGAATGACATCACCATGGATTTTGTTACAGGCTTTCCAAGATCTCCTCGAGGAAGCGATGCAGTATGGGTGGTTGTCGATAGCTTGACCAAGGTTGCGCACTTCTTTCCTATCTGAGTGACCTTTACTGTTGATGAGTTGTGAAGGATTTATATCTGGGAAATTGTGTTACTTCATGGTGTACCACATTCTAATATCTTGGATAGGGATTCCCATTTTACTTCATGGTTCTGGAAAGGTTTGTAGAAGGCACTGGGCTCACAGGTACTTCTAAGAGCTGCATATCACCCCCCGACTGATGGGAAATCCTAGAGAGCTATATGAGTGTTAGAGGATATGTTACGGGCTTGTATCCTTGATTTTGGAGGTTCCTGGGGGAAGAATTTACCTCTTTTCGAGTTTACCTATAATAATAGAATCCATGATAAAATCTATATGGCTCCATATGAGGATCTCTATGGTAGAACGTGTTGTTCACCTTTATGCTAGCTTGAAGCATGTGAGGTAGCTATGTTGGGTCCTCATCTCGTTCAAGAGACTTAGGTTAAAGTTCAGCTGATTCAAAAGTGTATGACTACATCTTAGTCCATGAAAAAGTATTATACTTATCATCATCATAGACCTCTAGAGTTTTAGGTGGGACATTGAGTCTTTCTGTGTGTTTCTCTGAGGTTGGGTCGTAGGCGGATCATGAGACAGGGGAAGTTATCACTGAGATACGTCAGTTTGTTCGAGATAGTGGAGAGATTTGGGCCGGTATCTTATTGGTTACTACTACCTCAGAGGTACCATGCCATGAAAAACGTTTTCCATGTATCTCAACTTCGATAATATCATATAGACCTGTCTCATTCTTTTGACCCTGACAACATCAAGCTTGAAACCGATGCATCCTTTGCGGAGAATATGATCTGTATCATCAATCGTAGCATGAAATCCCTTTGAGGAAAGTCAGTCCCACCGGTCTAGGTTTTGTGGCAACATGGACACGTTCAGGACGAGACCTGGGAGGAGGAGATGGATGTAAGTGGGCAGTGGCCAGAACTCTTCTTCGGCGACCTTCCACTACCCTCGAAAGGGAAACTCGGGGATGATTTGTCTTAAAGAGGGTAGGTTGTAACTTCCTGACCTTAATCAGGTATGGACCATTTTTACTTTATTGCAGTCTAATTAATTAAGCGACCCAGGGTGCATGCTTGTGCACCTCACTGCGTGTCCCAGGCAGCTTTTTATTTAATTTAAATAATTGTAGATGTTTCATGAAAAATGTCACGTCGCGCTTTGGCGTGGTGTTTGAGTTTTAAATAATTAATTAAGGATTGTAAAAGAGTAATAAGATATTTAAATAATATTTAAAAGAAAGCAAGAAAGGATAAAAAGAAATTATGAAATAAAATAAAGAGGGGGTTATGGGAAAAAATGAAAATAATTAAAATGGGGGATTCATATTTTTAATTATTTTTATTATTTTCCTTTCCATTATTTTGTTTTATTTTATCTTTTTATTTTATTTCCTTTTTTCCTTATCTTTTATTTTTCTCTTATTTTTCTTTTCTTTTCTTTTTCTTTATTTTCTCTCTTTTCTTTTCCTCTCCTCTCTCCCTATCCGACTCATCACGTCGTACCCCTCAATCCCGTCACACCAACCAGCAGCCCCTTCAGAAGGCCACTTTTCCTCCATCTGATGTCTGATTCCTTCATCGTTAGGTTTTCAGTAAACCCTAGGGAAAGGCTAATGTATCACAAGTGGAATCGTTCGATTCTGTTGATTATTATGTGCACAGTTCGTCGCGGAAGATTTTTACCCTATTTTGAGGGTTCTCTAAAATCCTTCATTTTCATCCATTTTAGGTCAAATAAAAGTCTTTCATGGATCTTAGATTCCTCTAATACTACAAGGTCGAGTGACTACTCACTTTACTTCTATTTCATTGTGATTTATAAAAAATGAACCACTGTGCCGTTAGTCGGTTCCTACCATATTTGTGAAATTTTACCCATTTTAATTACTTTAATGGTTCTGTTTAATTGTTGCAGCCTTAATCATCTTAACATAATTTTTTTGAATGGTTGAAACAATATCGTACATCCCTTTGGGTGTGCCGACATAGTCGGCGTATTTTTTCCATTAGCTGGGTTATTAATTTAATTAGATGCGGGTATTTCATAATCCCTTTTATTGTTTTTAAATTAAATGAATAGTTATTTGAATTATTACAACAAGGTTGGACACCCCTTTGGGCGAGCCAACATGATCATTTTATTCTTCCATTAGCCGAGTTTATTGTTTGATTAATTTCATGTGTTGCGAAGAAACTTTTTATAGTAATTAAATTAAATAAATTGTTGCTTTATCAGGAACTTTAATTGTTTGATCATTGGAACTTATTTTGAGGAACTATTTATTATTTAAATATGCATTATCCACTAAGGTTGATATGATATGTATATTTCCTTGTTAGTTGTTGTGTTTTACTATTAAATTTATGCCTTGTAAAACACGGGTGTATCTGGTTAGTTTTCAAGCTGCGACTTTACTTGCTGATTATGTCATATCTGATGTTGTGAAAATGTTAATTAAATTTTGGGCAGAGAAACGAGGTGCGTCTCGTATTAAGGGTCATGATTATATCCTCCAATCTTGATGGGTTACCTCTATGTGTCGGGGGTGTCGTTGGCTTTTCCATACTGAGGATTCCCCGAACTTTCTAATACTTTTGAGTGATACCGGTTCCAAAAGGGCTCATCGGGACAGATCTGTTGGCAATGTGGCTACACGAGCCTCATATGACACTCAGCCCCTTTTTGTGAGATCAGGATGAACTCAGGGTAAATCCATGCCTCGGGTGATACTTGTTCTTTCGAAAGATTTCCTTGGACGGGCTCAGTGGCATTGGATAAATTGACGGATGTTCCATAGTGATACCTTCAAGAAGGGCTTGGACTCCAACTCTCAACTTAAACCATAAATAATGATGCACATAAGGTTTATGTTATTGCTAATTGAGTCTATTGAGAATTGAGATATTTCCCTGGATATGTGGAAGTGTGCCTCATTGACACTGGAATTGAACCCCAAGTTAAAGCACAAGCTTGGGGTATACTTTTTCTTGGTTTTACCTTGCTTTCTGGGTTATATATATGTCTCTGTGTGTGTGTCTGTTTGTGTGTGTGTTCATGCATTTCTGCTGACAGGTACCCTTTCAGACTACTAGCTTAGGCTGAAGTAGGTGACAAGGCACGAGTGTCGTTTGGGACCCTAGCCGACTTATTTATTTCATTGCACTATAATTAATTTATTTTAAATGGTTATGTAATGGAACACTATATTTGTATTTTTTGCACGAAATGGAATGGTTTAGACACCGTGGGTGCTGGTCTACAGGGATTTTATCTCACACCCTGCTCGAGCATCGTCGACACCTAAGTAGATTACATGCTCGCAGGTATTGACAAGGGGAAGTGTGCTGCTTCCGATGCTTGACTATTCATTGCTGCTTAGGATGGAGACTGGGGCAGAGGACTAGGCCTTGCATGCAATGCAGCTGCTGCCTGTGTTTTTTCTTTTAGTTGTATTTGTGTTTGAGTTCTATTATCTATACTTTCAGTTTAGACATATATCATGGATTGACACTTTTTTTGAGTTTCTGCACTTGTTTTTTATTATTCAGTTGGATTATTTACATTACTTTTGCGGCAGTTTATTTATTTACATGCTTCCACAACTTATTATCTGTTGTTTTTTACTTATATTATGATATTATCTGTTACCTTTGAGGGCATAGTCTCCCCCACAGATTCAAAATGGGCCCTCGCTGCTAGTCGGTAGCCTTTGGCATTCGGGGAGATGTGCTTGAGGTTATGTGATGCACCAGTCCGGCCACTGACTTAGTGGTGAGCCGGGTCGGGACGTTACATTCTCTAATAAGAGTTTTTCTAAATCTATTTTCCAAGGTTTGTACTAAGCTTCCTCTGATACCAACTATAATTCACTGACCCCAGTTACCTAGAGTTGGTGCATTATTACATAATATTGGAATGATACAAGGAATCATGTCCCGAAATAAAGAACAGTTTATTATACTTAGAGGTACTGGATACATACATAAGTTTTACATTACGTTATGACTTGAAAAAAAAACAACATTATGTCTCCATAGAACACACTCATGTACCATAGCCTATCCCTGCAGGTTAGTAATAATATACTTCTGCACATCCTGGGAAAAATAAAACATAAGAAAGGGTTGAGTGAAATGCATGGCCACTTTTCACCTATCGACCGGTCAAGGTTCCGGTGCTCTGCTAATGTGTATACCAGCACTCGGGTCGAATCCTCGGTGATGATACTTTGTAATAGTCGTTTGTTTTTAGTTAATTGTATTCTGATTGGGGGTTTGTTTGAAGAGCTTAATTGAAATGACTAATTGATTAAGATTGATTTAACAAATTGATAATGACTGGGGTGAGTACATAATTAGGTTAGTTAATCTTGTGATATCCTTGAGCTTTGCTTTATATTGCATTCAAATTAACACCCATGTCACAAGTTGACGTTGATTTGAATTCCCAAGTGTTAAGGCTTTAATCCAATCCTTAACTTAACTTAGGGTTTTAATCTTGATCATATCTAGTTTATGGTAGTGTATTTAGGGTTCCAATAATCCATTGAAACCACATGTTAAACAAAACAAGTCATTAATCCATGACATGCTAAGTCCAACATACACAATGTTAATTCAACGAATACTCATCGAGCAAATACTCTCAATCACTTAACATCCCAAAATTTTGACTCACCCTAATGAGAGATTTTCTCATCCATTAAAGAGGTTATTAATCTGGTAATATATTTTTATGGTGATGAATTATAAAGAGAAGAAAAAGAAAGCGACAAGATAAGAGTAGTGTGCCGAACACACACACAAAATATTTTGAGAAAAAATGGAATTTCGATTGAATGGGGAGGAAAAATAAAGGATTGTAATTTAAAATTATTCAAACTATTTTAAGACCATGAATATTATACAACATAAGGTGGAGAATAATAAGAGGTATTGAAGAATAAACAAGCACTAAAATTTGATTGAAATGAAAACAAAGTTACACAATTACAATTGAAAGCAAACATAAACAAACGTGAAAGAGAAGTGGAGGAGAGGTCTCTCTTGTTGAAACAAGATCAAAGCATATCCTCCAAGAACCTTTTCAAGGCTCTAGTAATTCCAAACCTCCTCCTTAAGTTTTGAAGTTCCAACCCCTCTCAAGGAGAGAAGGGGGTTGTATTTATAGCCCAAGGAGTGGACTGTTTGCATTCCCAATTTGTCCCTCCACTTGCATCGCCAAGTTGGCTAACTAGACAACCGAATATCGAGACCTATCCTTGTTCAAAGTTTTATATCATAAATTTTGTCGACTAATCTCAAAATTTGGAGTCATTGGGACTTAAGGATAAAAATTTATGGTCGGGTGATTAAACAAAGTTAAACTGTCCATTTCAATCCAGTCTTTTTGAAGTCCAAAATGGGAAAGGGTTTTTGAATAGAAAGATGCCTTCAAATAAAATCTATTTCTTCAAAGGACTTTTCTGGGCATATCTACTCCTTCACACTACAAAACTCATCTCGAATGGATGTCCACATCAGGATAAATGTCATGAATACTATACTGATTTTATTTCTCGTCCAGAATGGTGGGCTGGACTTCAAAACTTCATTTGGGCCCCTTGTTCATAGATTTCAGCTCTGAATGTTTTTTCCTGGACTCCTTCAATTGTCCCCCAAAATATGGTGGAGAATAATGGAATTTGGACTTCTTTATTTATCCCAGTAAATCAATCTTCATGAATAGTCCAGTTTCTTCACATATTCATTGGTCTTTCTTGTGAGGACCATATGACCCTTCAAATGGAAGAATTGGCTCATGGTACCTTCTAATGAAATGTTGTATATTTTAAGAAGTATCCTACAACATAAGGACCACACAATTTTGATCAGTGTAGTGATATTTTTATTAAAATAGTAAACTGACTCAATTGGACTACTTCTAAAAATGCTCAAATATTATACTTAATATTAAAACATTAATATTCCACACAAATTATGCACATTTCATAGAAAATAAGTAAAGGTAGTATATAATAAGTCATAAAAATATTAATAACATAAACTCCCCCACACTTATTCTTGTGTATGTTATCATGTGCAACAAATATAAAAACATGACAAAATCATTTTTACTCACCAACAAATATTAAATGTTTGTTTTCTCCAATCAGGGGAGGTTTAGACTATTTCACTCATCCATTTTGAATTCCACCAAAAGTTGTTATAGAAAAAATTTTCCAAAACTAATTCATTTTTTCATGCTCAAATTTAGAAATGGAAAATGTGGACACCCTAAACTCACACCTCTCAAGATGATAAAATTCATTTGTGGAGGTTCACTCTTTCACCAACCAAAAGTGAAAATCTTAGAGTTTGAAAAGAGCTCTCAGCTTCCTGTCCATATCCAAAGTGAACTAGAATCAAGAGTTCTTTTTAAGGGGTTTTTCTATGGCTATGGGATGGTAGGAATATAATGTCCAAGAGAGAGAAGAAGAGGGTTAAAATACCAACCTAGAAAAAGCAATGCAGATTTTTTTAAATAAAACATGGAAGGAAATGAAAACACATATTTACAAGGGAATGATTGTGTGAATAAATACACAATAGAGGAATAAAATATTAAGGTAATGAGAAGATGAAATATTTATAAAACATATAACTTCTCCCAATAAAAATATAATGCAAGTGTTCTTTTTTTCTTCTCCTTTTTTTTCTTTTTTTTTCAAAATTTGAACTTGGAAAAGATCTCACACTCATATCCCAACCCATGTTTGATCTCCTCATGAAAATAATTGTAATAGTTATAACAAGATCAAAGGTTGAGGAAGAGTTATTTTTGACCTACCCAAGACACAACCCATTTTTTCATTTTTTTTTTGATTTTTTTTTCATCATTTTTGAATTTTTTTTGAACACTTGTCAATAAGATTTACAAAATTACATAAATGGAAGTACATCACATTACCTAAAATGATTCTTTCCCTCAAGCATAAGATAATATAGTGACATCAACAAAGGGTACCCAAAATGAAATCCATTCCCCCCCCCCCACACTTAAATTTCAAAAAATTATGCAATGAAAATCTATGTTGATATTGGGTGGGAAAAGTTATTGGGATTATAATGTGGCTATCAAGGAAAACGTTTTCACAGGCTCTAAGGGGCTTTCAAAAGTAGGATTAATGTAAGGGAAATGGGAGGCAATTTGGATATTGTGATTCTCATGTGGTTCAGAAAATGCCTCTATCATATTAATGAACACTAAAGTAGGAAATTCAGCTCGAAGGTCCACAAACTCTATACTCACAAATGGTGGTGAAAACAGACATTTTGAAAAGATGGACATAGGTGGCCTTGGCATGAAAGAAAATTTTTTTCCTCATAGTTTGGGAAAATCATTTTCCAAATCAAAAATTGAGCATTTAAAATGTGTTGGTTTTGACACAAAATTCTTTATCCAAAGTCATAATGAAAATACAAATTTTTTGAGATGAAAACAATCCTGTTGACTCCCCAAAAAGGATGGACAAAATTTCAAAACTCGATGGTGAGTAAGAATGACTCTTTTGGTTTTTGTTTTTACATTTTTTTTAGTTTTTTTGTGTTCTTTAAAATACACATCCACACAAAATAGAAAGAAAAAAAGGGTTTGAAAAAAAGTGGTAAAAAATGAAGGAGAGAAGAAGAAGAAGAAAGAGGTAGATAGGTGAAGACATAGAGAGAGAGTTAAAGGTAAAGAGGTGCCCCCTGGTTTGGATTTGGCGGTTTTCCATCTCTATCTAGTGGTTGGTCGACTAGAGAATTTGGGGATCCAGTGGAAGTCGATGATGATCCAGGATTGTGTGTCCTCTCATGGTGATGCTTTAACCGATGTCCATTAACCGTGAATGTCCTTTTTGAAGAGGCATCCTGGACTTGCACTGCACCAAATGGGTAAACATTAGTAATAACAAAAGGACCCTCCCAATGAGAATTAAGCTTACCTAGGTGAAGCCGAAATCGAGAATTGAAGAGCATTACCTTTTCACCTTCATGGAATACCTTTCTCATGATGTGTTTTTCATGGAGTACCTTGTATTTTTCTTTGTAGATAATATTATTCTCATAAGAATCAAGTTGAAGCTCCTCTAGTTTATCCAATTGCAACAATCTTTCTTCACCAGATTTTTCAAGATCAAAATTACAAGTTTTCACTACCCAAAATGACTTATGTTGGATTTCAACTGGAAAATGACATGCTTTACCAAAAACTAGCCTACAAGGGGACATCCCAATGGGTGTTTTATAGGAAGTTTGATAAGCCCAAAGTGATTCACCAAGCCTTTCAGGCTAGTATTTTCTAGTTTATTTTACAATTCTCTCAAGCACTCTTTTCACTTCTCTATTAGAAAGTTTAGCCATGCCACTTTTTTGGGGGTGATATGCAGTTGATGTTTTATGTACAACCCCATTCTGTTTCAAAATAGGTTCCATGGTTTTATTACAAAAATGTGTTCCTAAGTCACTGATCAAGGCACGAGGAGTGCCAAATCTGTGGAATATGTGTGTCTTTAGGAACTCACAAACAGTATGTGAATCATCCTTTCTAGTGGGTTTGGCCTCGACCCACCTAGAAACATAATCAACTGCAAGAATGATGTATGAGAATCCATTGGAAGGTGGAAATGGTCCCAAGAAATAGATTCCCAAACATCGAAGATCTCACAAAAAATTAAAGGCTTTTGGGGCATTTCATTTATCTTAGAAATTGTGCCAAACTTTTGGAAAGTGGGATATGATTTATAGAACTCATGTGAGTCCTTGAAGAGTGAAGGCCAAAAGAATCCTGAGTCTAGAACCTTTCGGGAGTTCCTTTGTGGTCCAAAGTGTCCACCTCCGGGAAGTGAGTGACAAAATTCTAATATGGAAGAATGTTCATTTTCATCGACACATCTATTTATTACCATGTCAGTCCCAATTTTCCAAAGTTTATTTTCTTCCCAAAAATAGTATTTTGAATCACTTTTCAACTTCAATTTTTGTTCTTTTGAAAAAATTTCAGGAAAAACACCAAAAACCAAGTAATTTACAATTGGGGAATACCAAGGTATTTTTGGAGTGAGAAATGAAAGGTGCTCAGTGGGGAATTTAGGATCAATGATTTCATAATGAGAAGAATTAGAAATTCTACTCAAGTGATCAACCACAGGGTTTTATTTTCCTGGTCTATCTTTTATTTCAATGTCAAACTCTTTGAGCATTAGGATCCATCTTATTAGCCTCAGTTTCGAATAACATTTCTTGAGTAAGAACATTAAAGTAGAATGGTCTCTGAAGATGATGATTTTGGAACCTAAGAGATAGGGCCAGAATTTATCTAAGGCAAAAAAAACTACTAAAAGTTATTTTTCAGTGACAGTGTAGTGAGATTGAGTTTCATCCAATATTTTTGAGGCATAATAGATGACATGAGGAATCTTTTATCTTCTTTGACCAAGAACATCCCCAACAGCTCTATCAGAAGAAACACACATTAACTCAATGGGTAAGGACCAATCTGGGGGTTGGATTATCGGTGCAGATGTAGGAGCAGTTTTGAGTTCAATGAAGTCTCTCTTGCAAACCTCATCAAAATGGAATGTGACATCATTTTGGAGCAAACGAGTGAGTGGGAGGACAATCCTACTAAAGTTATGGATGAATCTCCGATAGAAACCGGCATGACTGAGAAATGAAAGGATGTATCGAACAGAAGTGGGTGGAGGAAGTGATTGGATCACTTCAATTTTGGAAGGATCGACTTCAATGCCATCTTTTGAAACTATGTGCCCTAGAACAATCCCATTTGCGACCATGAAGTGGCATTTTTTAAAATTTAACACAAGGTTTCACTTGACACACTTTTAGAGGACAAGAGAGTGTGAATTCAAATAGGATTCAAATGACTCACCATAAATGGTGAAGTCATCCATGAAGACTTCCATGCAGTGTTCAATGAATTCAAAAAAGATACTCATATTACTCCTCTGGAATGTTGCAGGAGCATTGAAAAGTCCAAAATGCATTCTTCTATATGCATATGTTCCAAAGGGGCATGTGAATGTAGTCTTTTCTTGGTCCTGAGGTGAGATTGGGATTTGAAAATAGGTGGTTTATCCATCAAGAAAGCAATAGTGTGACTTTCAGGCTAATCTTTCTAGCATTTGATCTAGGAATGGAAGAGGGTAGTGATCTTTTCGTGTTTCAGCATTCAATTTTCGATAATCGATGCATACAAGCCATTTTTTCTTCACACGAGTTGTGACTAACCCCCCATGTTCATTTGTGACAACAGTTATCCCACCCATCTTTGGTACAACTTAAATTGGACTAACCCATTCACTATCAGAAATTGGGTAGATAATACCAGCTTGAAGAAGCTTAGTGATCTCTTCCATAACTACCTCAAGGATGAGTGGATTGAGTCTTTTTTGTGGTTGTCTAATTGGTATGGATGATTCCTCAAGATGGATGTGATGCATGAAAAGAGCAGGGTTGATTCCTGGTATGTCATCTAGGGTCCAACTTAAGGACTTTTTGTTTTCCTCTAACAATTGAACAAGTTTGGACTCCTCGGTTTCAGTAAGTATGGTAGAGATAATAACAGGATATGAGTGATCTTGGAAGAGGAATTCATATTTCAGGTGTGAAGGAAGAGGTTTCAGATTAGTCACATCATTTATTTTTTGGGTTAGGAAACTCAGAAATGGGGGATGGGACTTCAGTTTCTTCAGATTAATTTTCCCCAATACTGTCCAAGGTGGAGCAGTTTTGATCAGAGTTGAGATGGGATTCAAGAGAGAATTCAAGATCCTCTAAATTGATGGAGTCTATTAATGAAAGGTCCACATCAACTTCACCATTTATGACTTGGTAAATCCTTGTGCAGATTTCACAAGATCCTATCTCTTCAGAACATGATGAACATGATGGAATGAGGTTAAATTGACACTTAGAAGTGTCCACAAGAGCAAGGATTGAGAATGCAGAGTGATCCTCATATGGGTATCGCATGGCTTGGAAAATGTTGAACTTGACCAGTTGGTCACTGAATTCCATGGATAAGATTCCTGAATAGACATCAATTTTGGTTATCGCAGTCATGAGTAATGGTATTCCTAGAATTAGGGGAGATCGAGAAGAGTTCGTCTCCCATTCCATGTCAAGGACCTAGAAATCAGCTAGGAAGATAATATCATTTACTCGAACAAGGACATCCTCAATTATTTCCTCAGGACTATATGTTCTTCGATAGACCAATTGAATTACAACACCCATTGGATATAAGGAACCTAGACCAAGGTTGGAGAAGATGGATTTGGGCATGATATTAATTGAGTATCCTAGGTCTATGAGTGTGTCATCAAAATTGGAACTTCTTATTTGGCATGGAATCGTAAGGGTCCCTAGATCCTTGCACTTTATGGGAATAGACTGTTGGGTGGAAACATTTTCGAAGGTCATAAGTTGCCTCTTGTGGGTACACAACACCTTGAGAAACTTGGCATACTTTGGAATTTGTTTTATAGAATCTAAGAGGGGAATGTTGACTTCAACACGTCTAAACATGTCGAGCATTTCAGGATCGGGTTCAAAGGACTTATTTGGCTTCGAAACAGCTTGAGGAAAAGGAATTGGATTCCTAAGTGGAATGGGAGGAGGTGAGGGAATGGATTCAGGTTCCTTTTCAAGTTTCTTTTTATTTTCGTTTTCTAGGACAAAATTCAAAGGAGGGTTTGAGGATTTATCATGAGGCATAGCAAGTTGCTTTCCCGATCTAAGTGCAATTGCACTTACATTAGCCTTGGGGTTGGGTAATGGTTGAGCTAGATGTTGGGAAGAATTAGATGTTTATTGCTGACTAAGGTGGGATGCAAGTTGACCGATTTGGGTTTCAATGTTCTTGAGACTAGAACGGGTGAAGGAGGTAGGATCTTCTACAGTACTTTCCCATGGTTTCTTGAAGAAAAGGCTTGTCCCAGATTGGGATTACCTTGATTTTGGTTCTTGGGAAAGTGATTGAATTGGTTTGAGAATTTGGAAGTCTCACTAGGATAGTGGAATCCAGGATGAGGAAGAGGAGGATTGATCCTTTGAGGTTGAGGGACAAAAGGATAAGGTTGTTGGAAGTTACCCACACCATGACCATATTGGAATTGGTTTGGGTTTTGAGGAGGGAATTGAGGGGGATGAGAAATTTGATTACCATACCTCAAGCCTTGGTTGAATATAGAAGAGAAGGGCTCAGAGTGAGGTTGGTTGATATTTCTAACAAACTGACCAGATAGTTGAGGGTTGGTGTTCCTCTGAGCATATGCTGCATTGAGCTCCATTGGTCCAGATGAATCTAAGTTATCCTCTTGAAGTTGTGGGCATGTGTTAGTTGTATGAGATGGAGAGTTATAGATTCCACCGTTTTTGACAGGTCCAGGAAATATTGATTGTGGAGAAGACAAGTTTGGGGATTTGGTAGCCACAACTAGTTGTCGCACAAGACCTGTAAGTTCACTCATCCACACAGCCATCTTGTTCGGCTCAATTTATTGATTATCTTGGGGTTGTTTGACTTGAGTATGTGCTCGAGTATGGAATTGTTGTGTGTTTGTAGCCATGTTACTTATGATATCTCTTGCAATTGCATGAGTTTTATCAACAAGAGCACCGCCACTTGCGGCATCTATAAGAGTTCTCTCCATAGCCAATAACCCCTCATAGAAGTATTGGATCACGATTTGGTCAGGTATTTAGTGGTGTGGGTAGGTTTCAACAAGATTTTTGAACCTCTCACAGTATTCATGGAGTGATTCACTTGGGAACTGACAAAAACCACTTATTTCCTTTCAGATAGAAGAAATGCGAGAAGCAAGAAAGAATTTCTCAAAGAAGAGTAGCTTCATGTCATTCCATGTGGTTATGGAACCAGGAGGTAGGTAGTAAATCCATGACTTAGCAGTGTCATTTAGCGAGAAAGGAAATGCTCGGATTTTGATTTGTTCTTCAGAAACCCCTTGAGGCTTCATGGTAGAGCACACTACTTGGAACTCTTTAAGGTAGAGATGTGGATCCTCACCGGCTAGCCCGTGGAAATAAGGGAGAAGATGAATCAAACTCGATTTGAGTTCAAAGTCAGCCTCTATGTTTGGATATTGAATACTAAGAGGTTGTTAATTCATATCAGGGGCAGAAAGTTCTTTTAGTGTTTGTTCCCTAGGATTGGCCATGTCTAATTCAATTGGTTGGACAAGTATTGGTTATTGAATTATTTGATTATCTCTTATGTTCCTCCTAATTTGGCAAAGTTTTCACTCAATTTCAGGGTCAAACAAATCCTAGGGATTGTTTAGAAGGCTACGGGGCATTCAAATAGATTTTGGAAGAAAGGGGAAGATGGGTTTTTCTTTTTATTTTTTCCAGTTTATGATTTTTATGAGAAGCCGGGTTTTTCTGTGTGTTTTTTCAATTTTTTTTAAATTTTGTTTTTTTTTGGTTTTTTTACAATAACCAGAAACTAATGACTACATAAAGAACCATCCCCATAAATGGCACCATTTTAAACATACATCCAATTTTCGTTTATCGACCATTCAAGGTTTTGGTGTTCTTCTAATGTGTATAGCAGAACTCGGGTCGAATCCTTGGCGATGATACTTTGTAATAGTCGTTTGTTTTTAGTTAATTGTATTCTGATTGGGGGTTTTTTTGTAGAGCTTAATTGAAATGACTAATTGATTCTGATTGATTTAACAAATTGATAATGACTAGGGTGAGTACATAATTAGATTATTTAATCTTGTGATATCCTTGATCTTTTCTTTATATTGCATTTAAATTAACACTCATGTCACAAGTTGACGTTGATTTGAATTCCCAAGTGTTAAGGCTTTAATCCAAGCCTTAACATTACTTAGGGTTCTAATCTTGATCATATCTTGTTTATGGTAGTGTATTTAGTGTTCCAATAATCCATGGAAACCACACATTAAACAAAACAAGTCATTAATCCATGACATGCTAAGTCCAACATACACAATGTTAATTCAACGAATACTCATCGCGAAAATACTCTCAATCACTTAACATCCCTAAATTTTGACTCACCCCAACGAGATATTTACTCATCCATTAAGGAGGTTATTAATCTGGTAATATATTTTTATGGTGATGAATTATAAAGATAAGAAAAATAAAGGGACAAGATAAGAGTAGTGTGCCGAACACAGACGAAATATTTTTAGAAAAAATGGAATTTCGATTTAATGAGGAAGAAAAATAAGGGACTGTAATTTAAAATTATTCAAACTATTTTAAGACCATGAATATTATACTATAGAAGGTGGAGAAGAATAATAGGTATTGAAGAAGAAATAAGAACTAAAATTTGATTGAAATGAAAACAAAGTTACACAATTACAATTTAAAGCAAACATAAACAAACGTGAAAGAGAAGTGGAGGAGAGATCTCTCTTGTTGAAACAAGATCAAAACAAATCATCCCAGAGCCTTTCCAAGTCTCTAGTAATTCCAAACCTCCTTATTAAGTGCTAAAGTGCCAACCCCTCTCAAGGAGAGAAAGGGATTTTATTTATAGCCCAAGGAGTGGACTGTTTTCATTCCCAATTTGTCCCTCCACTTGCATCGACCAGTTGGGTAAATAGACATCTGCATATCGAGAACTATCCATCTAAAAAGTTGTAGATCATAAAGTTTGTCGACTACTCTAAAAATTTGGAGTCATTTGGACTTAAGTATCTCTGGTTATGGCTGGTTGATTAAACAAAGTTAAAATGTCCATTTCAATCCAGTCTTTTTGAAGTCCAAAATGTGAAAGGGTTTTTGAATAGGAATATGCCTTAAAATAAATATTATTTATTCAAAATACTTGTCCTTCCATATCTACTCTTTCACACTGAAAAATATCAGCTCGAATGGATGTCCACATCAGAAGAAATGTCATGAATACTATACTGATTTTATTTCTCGGCCAGAATGGTGGGTTGGACTTCAAAGCTTCATTTGGCCCCTTGTTCTTAGAGTTGGGCTCTGAAATTTTTATCCTGGACTCCTTCAATTCTCCCCAGAACTATGGTGGAGAATAATGGAATTTAGACATCTGTATGTAGCCCAGTAAATCAATCTTTATGAATAGTCCATTTTCGTCACAGATTCTTTGGTCTTGTTTGTGAGGACCATATGACCCTCCAAATGGCATAATTGGATCATGGTAACTTCTAATGAAATGTTTTATATTTAATGTAGAATCCTACAAAACAAGTACCACACAATTTGGATCAGTATAGTGATATTTATTATTAAAACATTAAACTGACTCAATTGGACTACGTCTAAAAATGCTCAAAAATTATCCTTAATATTAAAACATTAACATTTCACACAAATTATGCACATTTCATATAAAATAAGTAAAGGTAGTATATATTAAGTCATTGAAATATTAATAACATCAGTGAGCTCAGATGCTCAGTAAGGATAACAATAGAGCAGAAACTATCATAAATAAGAATAAACATCTAAGGAAATGTATTCAAATAAAAAAAAACTTTTAATCATAAACTTAAATATAATATGGAAAATATAAATCAAATAATTCCGTTTACTTATTCAAAAGGATATTCTACTAGTCAAATAATCACATGTAATATCAATAGCTAATTTCATAATGATGGAATGCATAATGTCGGACATCATAACCACATAGACAAAGCCTTGTGCCAAGACTACAAATAAGATTTTTTTTCAAGGCCTTTTTCCAAGACACTAGTTTGTCTCATGAGACCGACCGATCCATTGAGGAGCTATAGAGGGCTCCACCCATCACTTACTATGTCCAATTCATTCCTCATATGAAAAGGTTAAAATATAACATAAACATTCGTATTAAAACTAGCATTCGAATTGTTAATACTTTAACAATAAACCATGAATGGTATAAAAATAACAAATCCATGGTAAAACATGTCCCAAAACGTTCAATACAATATTTAATATTATATCATAATAAATCAACTTCAAACAAGCATAAAATCCAACAAAGGATGTTGACATAGATGAAATCAAAACTATTAGAGAGAAATTTCTATTTATATTTTCAAATAAATTAAAAGTCACATAATTATAACAAAAAACATTTATTTTTAAAATATTATTATAAGTTTTTAAAGGAATATTTAATGTTTTATAATGGTGGAAAATAGTTTCACCCTCCATATAAGTTAAAAAAACATTATTTCCTTAATTTTTCGAAAAGGTCACAAAGTACATTGTTTAGAAAACGTCAGAAAGATTCCATTCATACCATTTTATAAAAAGTAAAACAACGGTTTAAATTACTTTAACAAATAGTATAGTAAATACTAAAACTGTTTTTAAATAAATTTTTATGAAACATGGATGTGGATGATAAAGAGGTACCAGTAGATACCTACATGTAAACAACCTCGGATAATAAAGAGATAGTAAAATTAACCCTTACCTTGTATTTTTCCTTGGTCTAGGGTACGTTAACCTACTGTATAATATTTAAATAATTTTTATTAAATTATACAAGAACCACATACATAATTATGATATCATATATGATCTTCTAATATTTCATTGTTAATAATATTTTAGTAGTATCGTTGTTTCAGGTGTTAACTGATTCATTTTCCTTTGTATGTTTTGTTACGTAAGTCATGTTTGTTATAGATAGGATTTATTTGATTAATATCCAAAATGATATTAAGTTCTTAATAATTATATTTAATCATAAAATAAAAATTATTCTTGAATAGTTACGATGTGGATTGAATCTCATCGCGTTCATGGAGACGGTAATCCGTACGTATGCACAAGCGACAATATGATTCTATTGATGGTGAAATCATATGTAATTGGATGTTATATAATATATAAATAATAATTAACATGTTATATTCATTATTTACATCAATTATACTCATTATTATACTCATTCAAATAATGAAGTGTTGAATAACGAACTACACCCCGACGTGGAGATGGTAAGCTGTACATACGCACGTCTGGTGACTTTGTCATTCATAGGATGGATAGAATAATAAATATGGTTGTACCATATTTATAATAATATCACAGTATGTATAAGGTATTGGAGTCATTATTTTTGTATGGAAACAACAAAGAAATAGGAAGTAGAAGAAGAAAAGAACTTTGAAAGAGGTGGTGAAATAATTACCTCTTCTTTCAGTGCTTCCTTTTGATTTGATAAAAAGGGATCCATAGATTGGATTTATAATAAAATTAAGGCCTTTAGGTTTAATTAAGGGTATTTGGGAGGATATTTGAGCAGGTTTTGGCTGATCCAAATGGATTTGGACGTGTGATTTTGAGAGAAGGGGAAGTACCTTTTTATAAGAGATGTGTGGGTCACTTTAGGAAAAGCCTGAAATATTAAATTATTATAAAATAATATTCACTTTATAATGGCTCAAAAAGGATTTATTTAGAGTTTAATGTGGTTATGGGTAGAAAAACTCTCAACCAGTATGTTTTAGACAAGTTTAGGTCCCCATATTAACCTTATCATTTAGATTTAACTCTTAGTTAAATAGTTTAACTTTCACCATATCTTCTTGTATTATTATAATGAATGGTTAATAAACATACTATAAAAATATAATAGAACTCCAAGGGGTTAATTATTGAAATATATAACCTTATATAAGTCCTTTGGATGAACCATATATTTGTATAATATTATATCATTTAATAAAATAGTATTTTTTTTGAAAACTCATTTATGTCAATTTTGAAACTATTTAGTATTTAGTTTGTTTGAAAGTCATAAAAACTTTATAACTTAGAAAAAAATTATTTAATCAACCCTAAAATGTCATATTAACCTATAAAATTCTTATAACTCATCAAAAGTATCAATTTACAATTATTTTAATATTTATAATCTCAATTATTTTTGTCATTCTTTAATAAGGAAATTACTACATCATCATTGTGTCATACAATAGATTTAATTATTTAATGTACAAAAATTATAAATAAAATACCATGATGTAGGAAATATCTTTATCTTTCCAATTGATATTTATTGTCGAATTTATCTTATGTATAACCCTATATTAAAAATGGTTCAATTATTAAACTTTGAATTTTACACTTTTAACTCTTATTTAAATAAACTAGTAATAAATGTTCTAATCTAATCCAAGTGGATAAAAGAGGATCATATTTTATTCCTAAGGTTTATTTTGGTCGAAAGAACTTATCCATTAGAATAAGGACATGTGTTTGAGTAATTATAATATCATTTTTAAATTTAATTACTATATTTACTTTTAACCATGGTAAATAAAATTAAAAAGTTACTATGCACAAAAATTATTTTCATCCCATTGAACAACATTTTATTTACTGATTTCAACCATGTCTCTCAGATTTTTGAAATTCAATTCACATAATCGGTAAAATTAAAGTCTATGAAAATTTTCAAATGTGCATATAAGGTGGGTAAAAGACGTTAAAATGTTCAATAAAATTTTATACATCTTATCTAATTATAAAATGACTCCAATGAATCACATTGAACTTATATAGGTATTATGTATCTATTTTTACCTAAAAAAATTTAAATTAAATAAATAATTATTTAAATAATAGTCTTTTTTAAACAATAACACAATGTTTTTCACTATTCATCAAAAATTGAATGTTTTTAGGAAAATACCAAAAGTGCACCCTAAGAAAATTTTGATATTCCGAATCCAAAAATGAAGTCCATTTTGAAAAATAAATTTTATGAAATATCAAAACGGAGTTTTACTATTCATAACAGCTAGTTTGATTTGTCGTGGTGTGCTAGAACTCAAAGTTGCGTACAACGCGAACTGTTGCATTATTAAAAGAGAAACGTACCGTGGAAGCTTGGGGTGTTACAAAAAAGAATCACAAACTCACGGGGAAGGAATCCAAAACTAGAAAAAATTATTCTTTGATTAAACCCTAGAAATTTTGATGCCAAGTAATGTGTTACTATATTTCCTTCATGCCAAGTGTGCATTAGGGAGGCCTGGTTGATTAAATCCTTACTCCTAAGAATGAAATAGACAATAATATAAGGAAGTGTAATCTAGTTTTGGAGGGAGTTTATAAGAACTAAGGAGTCCTCTTCCATGAAATACAGAGGGATATTAAAAGAGATACAATCCTCAAGTCCGTCTAGAAGATCCCTAGCTTCGGAAAGGAGCGAATCACACTGACCATAAAAATTGTAGAAGGAAACAATCCCTGATCCATTTGAATCACGAATGACACCTTCCCCACATATGAGACCAAACTGGATAGAACCATTCATGTTAAACTTGAAACCTATACAGGGAGGGTTTCATTTAACCCATCTATCCTAGAGGTGAGGATGGGCTAGTGGGTGATAGTTCCAAAACATGATCACCCTCTCTAGAATAGAAGAATTATCCCAATGTTTTAAGAGTATACCCTGGTAATCCATGAGAAACCAAGAGATAACCTACATATCAAGGCAACAGTTGGTAATATTATCATGACATTTGTGATTTCTGATGTTTTAGAGGCACTAAAACCCCACATATAGTAGAATTCTCCTTGCCTTGTCTCGAGGGAAATGCTTCCCACACTATAGAACCTATACTGAAAAAAAGGTAGAGCCATTTCTCCAATATGGATCATTATCGATGGGAATTCTCCCGGCCTCTATAAACCTCTACTGCCTAGTCCCCACCAAGGAAAAGGTTCTCTAATGTCTCCTCCTTATGGGTGCTGCAACAGGATCATTTTGAAGGAAGTCAAACTCATTTCTTTTTTATAGCATTATCATTTGAAAGTGAATTGTTCTGGACTCACCAAACAAGAAAGTTGAACTTCCCCAGAATGTCATTGCACTAGAGATTTATTCCCCACACATCATTACCATGAGATGAATTATGATATTTTTGATATGGTTTTGTTGAGAATATGGCATATGAGCCTTTTCTGAAGACAATATTGTCATGATCCTCCGATAGTTGGACACTATTTATGATGTCATGGTGTTCACTGTCCAAGACTACCTCTATGAAAGTGAGATGCTACAATGATTGAGAAAATGATATATCAGGTGTTGGGAACCCCAGGAACCTAATTATGACACCCACCCAGTTGTGTCACCAGAAGTTGATCTCTTCATTCCCAATGATCCACTGGGCATACTATTTCAGATCCAGTAAATAAGTTCTTATAATCTTCTATAAGGAGGAAAAATTCTCTATTGGATAATCCATGTCATCACCATACTTCCCAACAATCATCTTTCCCTATAGGGATCCTCCTAATAATAATTCCCATGCTACCATGGCTTTGAGTCATTTCATAGAGCACATGACACTATGGAGTTTAATGGCCGGAGATTTGATTGGTCTAGCCATTATTCTCAAGAAGGCCCAGTGGAAACTACCATCCATGTGTGCATCCCAGAAGAAAGAGGTAAGAGTTTTATCAATGTTCTTAATCACCACCTTTGTAACTGTGAGTACCGAAAAGACGTACATGGGAATGAAAGTTAAAAAACAATTAATAAGATTGATTCTTCCCCAAAAATATAAAAAGTGGTTTTCAAGTTATTGATTCATGCAGAAATGAAATAAACCACCCCCTTGAAATGGGAAATACAAATTTTTCCAGCCACAATTGGCGAACCCAAGAACACCTTAAGGCCTTCTGTCAAAAACACTTATGTAATTTTGGAGAAATTGTGAAATACACATTAAGAAGGTTGATATAAAGAATAACAATTCAATGAATGGATTCCAAAGGATTATAAATGTAAATATAAATATGGAATATAGGTGAAAAGTTTCTTAATAATTTATTAAATTAATTAAAACTAATTTTAAAGTGGATAAAATGCCTCTGACTATGTATAGACCCATGTTGTGGATTTCTTCTATAATATCATTATGTTTTAGAGTTTTTTCAGATTTATCTTGAGAATGTTTTATGATAATATTATCTTAAACCTCATGCATTTTTATCTTATATGATTTTTTTACATGTTTATATAAAATATCATATATATTATCGGATCTTGAATCAAAAATTTTGTCACATATAAGATAAATTATTTTAAAAAATATTATTTATATGTTTTTCATTGAAATCCTTTACATAAATGTTGATGTTCACTTAAAATTTTTCAGAAAATTTATTTTAATATATCCAATGATTTTTTTATTTTATTTTTAATCATATATGAATTTCATAAAAAAAAATTAATGGAATATTCTTATTATTTATTCTAGATGGATAATTCTTGTTTTCCAAAATATGAAAGGAACCTATGTTTTAATGTTTACTATATGAATGAAATTTCCTACAGTCATGACAATTGGTTACATTAAAATTTACATAAAATATATTTATTGTTATTAGTCATTAAAAATAAATGTTTTATATTTAATGAATTTATATTTATAATTAAATCCTAAAAAGGTTATTCTTTTCATAATGTATTGAAATGAATTTATATAACTAATTTATGATAATGTTCTTACAAAAAGAATAAAGTAAGATATTGATAATGTTTTTCTTATAAATTCTTTTCTAAGGTATTGGTCGAACTAAAAAACCTTCATTTCTAATAAATATATTTCTCGGTATCATCACAAACTGATAATATATTACAATTTATTTTTTGATCATTGACTTTCTTGTGATCATGTACACTATCATTATTCATTATTTAGTTGAAATAATATTTCTCTTTAATGTAAATAATTTCACTGTCATGGTTCAATTCAGTATCATAACTAATAAATACATGATGTCATAACTGTATTTAATTTCAATATATGGTAACAATTTAATGATGCTTACTAAAAATGATATTTTAATTTTTGGGGAATTATTATGTATTAAGTATAACATTAGGATAATTGGTGATTATGAAGAATTTTTAGATTGAATTTTGTTAAACATTCAATATATATGTGGAATTAATTTGACATGAATGTGATTAATGGGTCACTACAATAGTGTTCTCATCGATGAATTGATAGTTATTATGAAATAAAAAATTATAAATTTTATATTTAAAATGTATTATGTTTACAGCTACCCATTTATTAAGAATAAAGTATTTTTTGTGACCTTAAGGGTAATATTGATGAAACTTTACTGAGGCATTGATGGAAAAATTAGAAATGTAGATCGTTATACATTTCATTTATTATGAATTTAGTTTCTATTAACAATTTTTTTATTGTTAAAAATATTAATGGATGTACATTGATCCCAAGTATTTGATTGAATGAAATATGGTTGATTATACACTCTTCCATAATGATTATTCCTTTTTTATTCATAAACATTTAAACTTTATATTACCCTTAATATTCGAATAAGAAAACCCTAAATTTTTATTTTTTAATTCTTGATATTTAGAATTATATTTTAAATGATTTCAATTATGCAATAATATTTCATATTCTTTATTTATATATTTCAAATATAATATGGGAACTGTGTAAATGTTTTGTTTTCCAATATTTTTAAATAGATTGACCCTATGTATTTTGATCCCTTAGATATTATACTAATGTATTAGAGTGAACACATGTTATGTGTTACTAGATTTAGGGTGATAAATTTTTTAATATATGATGTCTAGTATGACCATTTGGAATATGATTTTTTTAACACATAAAGCATTAGAGATTTGATAGTCTATTAGGGTATTTGAGAAAAGATATTATCATAGGAATTTATATTTTATTATCAAATATTCATGATGATTTTGATCTAACACAATGTGTGATACTGTATAGATATATATCCTATTAAAAGAAATATAATAAAAACATGTAATCAATGTAGTCTTTGACCTACTAATCAATCCAATACGTATCATTTTATTTTTGAGAAAATAATGAACTTATTAAGAAAGATGGATTCAATTATGATGAAAACCTTTTTCATATATAGAAAAATTTTCTTCAAAAAAGTATTCACATATAATGGATCACTTTAGGTGATAGAAAATTTTATAATTTAATGTAACTAATATTCTACTATCTAACAGTTCATGCCTTCTAGTTTGTTACATTGCCGGTTTTGAGTGTTGGAGGTGTTCAAGGGAGGTTCCAAGAGTTTTCAATGGAATATAGAGGTCCATCAGAACTACTACTGTAATTAAACATCATTTAAGTGTATTAGAGAACATGAATGTTGGTTTCACATCTTTTCCCAAGATCCTCTATGAAGTGTAGTTTTTTGGGGTTAAATAATAAAAAGGTGACATGTTTTTTGGGAGAACCTGGAATCCCATGATTTGGCAATGTGAAAGGGGATTACACATCATGTAATTATCTAATGCTATAGAGTTTTAAATTATTCAGTCACTTGGGTTATTTATCAAACCCTAGGTATGTTCTTCCCTCCCTTGTTCTGGACGATCATGTGATTCTTTCCTCGAGTGTTTGATATTTCACTCAATGGGGATAAATCATTGGGCTACCTTCTTTAATATATTGGGATTTCTCTTCTTATTCTTACCCATTTTCATCCATTATTTTCATGGGGATTCATTTTGGTGGTGTTTCTTTGATTTGAGGTGTGATTGGGTTACATTTTTCCCACCCTCTTGTCTTGTGTCAGTTAATCAAAGGTTTCTGATGGTGTGTTTGTGGGTTTTTGGAATTCTTCTTCGCCCTGTTGTTCACAAAGAGTTGAAAAATATTCTTTGAGGTAGGGAATCCATCATTTCTCTTTATTTTGTATCATATGGTAGGGGTTTAATTTTGGTATCTATTGATTATGGTTGCAATGGCTTAGTTAAAGATAAATAATTGGAATATTGAAATTGAAAGGGGTAAAGGGGTTTGATCCACATGTTTTACCAGCTTTGATATTATTGTGATATTATGGATTATTTAGGCATCATGGATTTCTTAAAATTGTGTCTATTAGGGGATTTTTTGTGCTGGATATATCTGTTGTGTTTTCTTCTATGTCTATGATTATTGTGATACCTCCCTAAATGGAAATTGTTTAATTACTTATACTTGGATAATGAAATAGTTTCCCTATGATATTGTTTTTATTGTAACACCACTAAAATTAATTGGAATGTGATAAAATCCTCTTTTTGAATCTTGAAAAATGATCTTGATATATTGTGATGTGTGGGGATCCTTTTGGGGTTTGGGGAGATATGTGGTGTTGTGGTTCTTCTTGTGGGATAAAAATGTGTGGTTGGGGAATGTGGGGATGAAATTTTATTGGCCTCTCTTTTAGGGCAGTGAGGTGATGGTCTATTGAGATGTTTGTTATATGTGGTTTCTTTCTGCTACATGCCTAACTAGTGATGGATAAATAATTATTTAATAATATTTGAAATGACATGGGCTGGTTCAGCTATTGGGATGAGAATGGTTAATGGAATATTTAATTACGGGTTGTGTAATTAAATTTTTTTGGTGCAAAATAATAAAATGAATTGGTGTTAAAGGTGGAGTAAATTTGAATCCACATTATATTATCAGGTATTTTTGCCTTCTGAAATGACTATTAGAGATACTTATAAATGAATTTAGAGGTGTCATCAATGGTGATGATGTTGTGTGTTGGTTGTTTATTTGAGAACATATACGTTGGTCTTGAGTGTTTGGTACTCAATATATATATATATATATACTTGTTTTTCCCTTTTTATTTCCCTAAGCATCCCACCCATGTTGAGTACTATGAACTGGACACCCAAATAGTAATGTGGGGGTGTCCTTCCAAGCATCCCAGTGGGGGGATGGATGGTTGGACACCCGCTCTTCCATGCTCCCTCTTCCAGATGAGGTAGGTATTTCATAGGCTATGATGGTCATAGTTCTATTAGTTCATTAGATGGTGGATGTTATTTCACTGGTTTCTTCATGAAGAATTATGATATGGTGTCTCGTGTGTCTTAGGGATGAGTTATGATGTGACTTCCCATGTGTCTTCAAGATGAGATATGATGTGTGGTGAGGTATCAATTTGTGAGGGTGGTATGTGTTGTGAGGCCTAGATGTGTCCAGGGAGGATGTGTTGTCAGGACTAGGTGTGTGTGGGAGGGATGTGTTGTGTGGCCCAAGTGTGTGTGGCTGGGATGTGTTGTGAGGCCCAAGTGTGTGTGGGAGGTACATAATGTCATATATTCTTAATAGGTTGGTTCTCCAAGACATTTTTTGTTGGGGTGTGAGAGTGGGTAATCAATGGGAATGTGGTGTGTGGCATCCTATCATCATGTTCTTTATATTATATTATATTTTCTTGTTTTCCATTTTTTTAGTGTGCCTTGGTGAGGTAGGGATGTTTTGTATACCTTGATAGGTTATATTTTGTTCTGTTGTTTTCTCATTGGGGAATTAGTATGATTCATTCACATGTCCATAAGAGATTTTGGTTTTTCCTCCTGGTTATAATTGTATTCTCACCCTACGTATATAAAAATTTTCTTAGATTTATAAGAGGATTTTATATAACATGATGGGAATTACTTTCTCAGATCTTGTATAGTTATTGTTTCACTACTTTAGCTTTACTTTTGTGTATTTACTTTTGAAACTTTATTGTATCTATATTAGTTCTATTTATACATGAAAGGTGGTGGTTTTTGGATTTATTTTTATATTGTGTCTTTCATTTTCGTATTGACGATCCATCTAATCACCCAATCTTGTTTCTCAAAAAGGTTAATTCCTCCCAAATTGTGATATTTTTTAACCATGGTTCTAGTCTCCAACATTGGGCCTATCGGAGGTGGCACTCATGGGGTCATTATCTCCCTTTCTTCATTCCCTATCAAGGATGGGTACCTTTAGATGGAGGGGCCATGAAATAGTTGTATCAGAGCTTATGGTTGAGATATATATTGGATTTTGGAGTAACACACTTTGAGAAATTCATTGGGTGGTATATAAACAATTTTAGTTGACCTTGGTGTGTGACATGGTCTCGGGAGACCGGCTAGGACATGGTATTTTAGTTCCCCCCAGGATCAAGTACACATACGCTATGCTTATTGAATGTCCAAGTGATATGGGACTACTTAAAATGTGGATACCTAGGATAGGTACATGCATCATATTTACTTGTGTTTTTATTTGAAATAGGCTATTTTGGGAATGTTAAAATGAATAAAAAACAATTTAACGAGTTAAATTGAATCTTAATAAAATTCTATACTACTAGATATTATGAAATACATGTTTTCCTTACACCTATGCCTCTTGGTCATCATCCTCTTGCGGATTAGAGTGTTGAGGTTCAGCATAGGAATCTAGTTGATCATCACAGGGTTGATACAGTTTTTTTGTATGATCAGTGGAATAGGAAATTTCATGTGTTCTAGTGGAAGGCTTTGGGGAAGTACGAGGGTAGTGATTCAGACATGGAGACAAAGAGATGGTTGGATGAGCTCGACATCGATTTTAGTTTGATATGAGCACTAAAAAAGTACTAGGTTTATTTATAAGTTAGTAAAGGTGAGAATTTTTTCATCAGTGGTATACATTGTATTTGGGAGATAAAAAAATACATAAGTTTTTTGGCTTTGAGAAGGAGTTCTAGGAAGAGTTCCTATTTAAAACTTGGAATGCAGTAAATAGGTTTCATCTTATTTCTCTTAATTAGGGGATCATGTCAGTGTGGGAGCTTAGAATCATGTTCAAGGACCATTTTTATATTTTTTTCTACATATTTTTCTAGCTTAGGAGTCTCATGCGGGAAATCTTGAGGTGGCACTCCATCCTTCTATCCAGTATACATTTACTCCTTTTACATTGTTGACATATGTAGAGTTTCGAAATAAAGTAGTGGTAATCAAGTAGATATAATCATGTGAAGTATTACTATGAGAGAGGATCCATCATATTTATTTTATGGGAAGAGTATTTAGTGTTAACTCTCAGGCCCCTGGACCAGCAAGGTTTCGACCGGCTAGGAGTCGACCTCAGCAGATTCCATTAAACCCTCTGGGTGTTAGTGGTTTTCATTATTTTCCCAGTATCTTTTTCCAAGTGTGATTGGGTTGTGGGTTTCATGGCCATTACCAGAGCGATTTATCAATGGTTACCTGAGATTAGTTTGGTAGAGTTGTATAGGTTCAGAGTCAGCCTCACCAGAAGTTACCAGAAAGGCCATTCTAATAGCAAAGTTGGAAAACTTTTGGTCTAGCTAGGGAAGATTGAGTTGGTAGAGGCTAACCTATGGATGTTATTTGTGTTTAGAGACAGTGACCCGAGTGTGTTCATTGAGGTGTTCTTTAGTAGAGTGTAAGAGGATTTGTGTGTGATTGGTTGCACGCATTGGAGGTAGCAGTTCTATAGGATCCATAGATCGTCAATGGTATGAATATTTTTATTAGTACTCTTGATTATGAATTGTTTTATTTTGGAGTTTTTCACCCCATTGTTCCGCTCAATCTATCCCATGCTCATGGACTAGACGTATAGAGTATTCTCATGCCCCTGGTGTTGACTACACCAGTCTGAGGATAGACCAACTTGTTTGACATGTGTTGGGGCTGTAGACTGATGATGGGGCACGTCAGTCCCATGGGGATATTTTCTTACTACAAATTCAGCCATAACATGACATCCTAACCGTTGACTGGTTATATTCCATGTGTTCTATTATCAATTGATTATATATGATAGTTGTGATTTCAGATGTAGATGGACAACGTGTGGTTATAATTAGCGAGCGGGGATTTCAGGTGGTCAGTCGGCATGTGAAACCCCTTCTTTACTTGATGGATGAGTTTTTAGTGGAATAAGTGCCCTGTGAGATGGTAGAGGTGATTACGATTGTTTGTGAGTTCCTATAATTTTTACCAAAGGAGGTTGCAACACTACCCCTTAATGTTGATGTTGAGTTTGTCATAGACTATCATCCTGGTACTTCTCTAATTTTGACAGTTCCTTTTCAAATGGAACCTTCTGAGTTGTAGGAGTTGAGGATCCAGATAGAGGATCAGATGCATAAGGTTTTTATCCAGCTCAGTGTTTCATCATGGGGTGCTCCAATGTAGTTTTAAAAGCAGGTGTACAGTGGTCTAAGGTTGTTCATAGACTACCAAAGGTTGAATCAGGTGACAATCAATAACTGTTACCCACTTCTAAGGATAGAATATCTTTTCCACTAGTTGTGGGGGTGAGTTTCTTTATAAGATTGATTTGTGGTTGGGACATCACCAGTTGAGGACTAATTAGGGAAATATCACAAATAATTCCTTCATATTCAGGTATGGGAACTTTGATTTTTTAATCATGCCAATTGGTGTTATGAACACACCAGTCATGTTCATGGGGATTATGAACTCCATGTTTTTCAGAGTTTGTAGATCATCTAATTATCGTATTCATAGATGATATATTAATCTACATGAAGTATGAGATGGAGCATTCCAAGCATCTCAGAACTGTCATTCATGTTATTTGACACCACCATCTCTATGGAAAGTTGTCCAAGTATATGTTCTGGAAACTAGAGGTGCATTTCCTTGGGCATGTGGTGCCTCCATAGTGTGTGGAAGTAGACCCATCAAACATTTACACAATTGTTTATTAGGAATAACCCAAGAATGTGGCATAGTTTCATATTTTCCTTGGTATTTCATGCTATTATCAGAGTTTTGTACCCAATTCCTCTCAATTTAAATCCCATTTTACATTTTTTACATAAAATACCATGTGTTTGTGTGGAGTGATTAGTTCTAGGTAGTGTTTGGTTACCTGAAAGGGGTGTTGGTTAGTGATCCACTATATCAGTTTCCTAAGTAATGGGTGATTTATGATGTGTTTTTTAATGCTTACCAATTGGGATTGGGATTCATGATGATGTAGCAGCAGGCAAGGATCTCTTATGTGTCTATGAAATTACATCCCCACAAGCCTAACTATGCCACCCATGATCTGGAGCTTGCATTGGGTATGTTTTCACTGATGTTTTTGCTACATAACCTTGTTGGAGAGTGCATTCTGGTCTTCATAGATAAAAATAGTTTAAGATATATCTTTTTCTAGAGTGATTTGAACTTATGAAAGTGGATTTGGATGAAGTTTCTTGAGGACTATGAGTTTAAGATCTCCTACACCTATGGAAAGGGGAATTGCATGGCCAATGGATTGAGTAGAAAGTCACTTAATGATGTTTTTTGGGAATCTACAGATGCTTGGAGAGATATGAAGTATTTTTCAACTGTTTTTTATGCATTCACTGGGGTGTGCATCCATCTATGGGGGATTCATTGATCTGTTACCCTACATTTTCACTCTCCAAAGGCGAGAAACATCTGTCGCTTATTCAGGGACGTTTTCTTCTTGATCAAAACGGTATGATGGGATTTCAGTCTCTCTTTCCATGTATAATAGTGACCCAAACCTTTTGCATATAACATTACATGATTTTAAGCATAATTATACATCAGAGTACAAGCCAAGCATCGTTAATTTTAGGGTCTTAGAAGACTAGGTACATGAAACATGGGGTTAAAAAACACTTCTTTATTTAATCTCCATAAATAGATCCTAACATCCTTTGAGCCCTTACATCTTCATAGGGTACCCTCAGGAACACATGGACAAAGGGATGAGATAAAAACCCCAATAAGGGAAAGAATGTAAGGGTATATCTTAATCAAATGAGTTAGGAGGCATGACATAATGATATCCAAAGAATTGAACATATAAAATCATATCATATAAACATGGTATCATATAAATCTAGAAGAATAATAAAACAAATTTTTAGTACAGGTCAAGGCTAACCTCCAATCTTGTTTCCCATTTTATTACGGTTCAAGGCTAACCGTCAATCCTGTTTTCCATTTTAGTATGGGTCAAGGCTAACCGCCAATCCCATTTCACATCGCATCTCATGAGACTTAACTTTACCCAATGCGTTGGAGCGCTATCTGGGCACACCCATCTCAACATTTTCATGAATATTCTTGACACATAAATAAACATACATAATCAACTACACATAAATATAAGGGTACCCATGATAATAATTGGGTACCACAATCATGACATAAAGAATAACCAATGGGCGTATCATGAAAGTGTCCATGAAAGAAAGGTATTAGAACATACATGGAATTTTATAAGGTAAAATAGGCATATAACATGATATGTGGTGTCAAAAATAAGTGACAACATATAAGAAATGTTTTTGAGAAACATTAGCATTAAACTATTTTTGTACGGTTTCAAGGAAAATACTATATAGCCTTTAAAATAGAAAAGAGGAAAATATTTTATATTAAACCATAATTAAAAAAGATGGTTTTCATAATAAAAAGGTTGATTTTATAAATAAAATGGTGGATTAAAATAGAGGATAGAGTGCTCTTAAAATTGTTTAAAAAATCGGGAAGTTCCCTTAAAATAGGTTTTCTTATCAGAAAGTTTTACGGTGGGAATATTTTTAAACATTTATATCCCCAAAAGAGAGTGATGAAATGGAATTCATAAATGAATTTTTTATAAATAAAAATCATTTAGAAGATGTACATAAACATATAAGACAACTCCTTTTTGATATAAATAAAGATAAGGCTACCCGAAAGAACAAAGATGGTTCAGGTAGAATTCATTACAGTTTATCAGCATGGTACCAGGTGTACCTATGAGGGATTGATGAGAGAGAAAATGGGTTTCTAATCACTTATAAATCATGAGGGAAGTATGGGGGAGGTAAGAAAACACACCCCATCATTTGGGTTTACACATAAAAAGGTATAGCGTTGAGGACAATCTTAATTAAGAGAGAAACATAGAGGATCCCTTACCTTAAGTTCGTTGGTGTTCTCCACTTGTTATTAATGACCTGAATAAAAACAATAGGTTTATTAATTCATAATTAAACCACCTATTATATATTTAAAGTATTTATTATAACCTTTTAAAGTTCATTCAAGACCATTTTTATTGGTTATAAGGTTCAATTTCATTGTTCGAGTCTGGTTCCTTGCTTGGTTTTTTAAAGATCATTTCACTTATATTCATGTTTGGATAAACATGTAAGATGAAAGTGGTTGTCCATAATTTAAGTTGTATTTTATTATTTAACACACAAGTGTTTAAATTTTTATAAAAATTAATTCGTTTATTGGGAGTGAAGATGAGTTATTATATAAAACCTTAGTGATAACCGGTTTGGTTAATCAGTGGGTTTGATTTCAATGAACATGGTTTGCTTTATAACTTAATAACATTTGTGAAAAAAAGGATTACAGAACCAAAAATAGGATATATTAAATATATAATAATCTGGTTCAGCCAAAACACAAATGGATTCCTGACCATAATTAAATATGATAATATAAACTGATTAACTGTTGTCCTTGATTGTGCTAAATTAGCACATCTCAAATGGTGCTGTCATATCTTTCAAATAAAAGATGGGGAAAGGAGAGAAGATAACGAAGTACCCCATTATCATAATATAATTACAGTAAATGTATGTTACTTGAGTTATCATACCATTTTGGTTAAGGGAGGTGAGGAAAGAAACAAAAATAAAAGAACTTAAAAGAAATGAAGGAATTGGAAAGAGGAATTTACCTCTAGAGTCTTCCTCCTTTGAGAACCTCTTAAGGGGAGAGGTTTTGGTATATTGAAGATAATATGGGATTTGGACATGGGGGAGGATATTGGGGATATATTTGGGAAGAATATTGTAAAGGCCCAAGGCTTGAGAGGAGTAAAGATAAGAGGAAGTGAGGGGGGTTATAGTGGTGGAGAGGAGGGTTTTCATAATTTTATAATCATTAGTTTATTAATTTCCATCAAGACCATAAATTGTGATGATTCCATGACCAAAAATATTAATAAATTCATTTTACTTTGAAACAATTAGTCTTACATCATCATATCATCATTAATGACTTAATAAATCCATTATTTAGGATTTATCGTAAATTGTCATATTTTACTATTCATCATAAATTCAAGTATTTTAGAAAATTTTCAAAAATTCACCTAAACAATTTTTCGACATGTAGAATCCAAAAATGAATTCCATTTTTTAAAAATAATTTTATAAATATGATTAATTTAATATTTAATTTAAATCATAATTTATTATCAAAACCCCAGATTTAAAACATTCATTTACTTATTCTTAAATATAAGTAAATCATAATTTCACTTGAATATTATTTTAATACTATCATAGGTAAGGTTACTATTCATTAGGGTATATCACTATTCATAATGGTATATTACTATTAATAAGGGTAGGTTACTATTCACCCAAAAAATATGTTTTCTTATCATACTATAAATAACTTACTGATCGCAACCGTGTATGTCCGATTTTCGAAATTCCAAACACAGAAGTGAAAAAATTAAGTTTAAAGGTCACATTTCACTTTTTAGTTCATTATGTAGTGATTTCATAACATATTTATAGGAAAGTAATTTTCATTTATAAAACATTGGGTGATTACATTCTTACCTCCTTATGAAATTTCTCCCTTGAAATCGCATATTACATTCTAAGACAAAAACAAGTGTGGTTACTTTTCCTTCATTGTTTCCTCTAGTTCCCATGTTTCTTATTCATACTTATGGTTTCACCAAAGTACCTTGACCAGATGAGTAGTCTTGTTGCATAGAAATTTTTCTCTATGATCCAAGATCCTCACTGGCTACTCGTCATAGGAAAGGTCATCCTCCAACTGAACCACCTCTGAAGAGAGTAAATGAGAAAGTTCTAGTATGTACTTCTTTAAGAGAGATACATGAAAGAAATCATGTACTTTTGACATGGAAGGTGGAAGTGCCAGTCGATAGGCCACAACTTCAACTCGATCAAGGATCTTCAAGGGGCCAATATACATGGGACATAGATTTTCTTTCTTCATAAATCTCATGAACTTATTCCGTGGAGATATGCATAGAAATACCATGTCTCCAACTTTGAACTCAAGGTCACGTCAACGGTTATCTGCATAACTCTTCTGTCGACTTTGGGCTACCTTGATATGTTGTTGAACGGTTTTCACCTTCTCCACCATTTCTTTGACCATTTCAGGTCCTAGTAGTTTACGTTCACTAACTTCATCCCAACACGCTGGTGTTCTTCACATTTTCCCATAAAGGGATTCATATGGTGTCATTCATATGCTTGACTGGAAACTGTTGTTTTAAGAGAATTCAACTAGTGGAAGATGTTGGTCATATCCTCCTTTTAATTCCATAGAACATGTTCTCAACACATCTTCCAGTGTTTAAATAGTCCACTTAGATTGGTCATCCGTTTTAGGATGATATGCCGTACTGAAGTTTAGTTCAGTGCCTATAGCATGTTGGATACTTTTCCAGAACATCGAGGAGAATCTTGGATCCTGATCAGATACAATAGATAGTGGTACTCCATGTAGCCTTAAAACTTCTTTGATGTAAATATGAGAAAGTTTATCCAATGAGAAGTCCTCTTGAATAATGATAAAGTGAGTTGTATTTGTAAGATTGTCCACAATGAACCATATAGAATTGTTCCCTATGGATATCCTTGGAAGTCCAATGACAATGTCCATGGTAATGTTCTCCCACTTCCACATTGGTATGGGTAGTGGTTGCATCATCCCCGTAGACTTTTTCCTCTCAGCCTTCACTTTCTGACATATCGGGCACTTTGATGTATATTCAACATTATTCCTTTTCATTTTGTCCCACCAAAATTTTTCCTGGAGATCTCGATACATCTTTGTGCTCCCTGGGTGGATAGAGAAGGTTGAGCTATGTGTTTCATTCAGAAGCTCCTTATTAATCTCTGGATTAGATGGTACACATAATCATGTCCCAAAACATACAACTCCTTCCTCATCAATTTTCGAATCAAAGAATTCCCCATTTCTGATATCTTCCACCCTTTTCAGAATTTCCATATTCTTTCTTTGAGCATCCTTCATTTTCTCCAAGAGGGATGGTTGAGAAATCATTTGAGAAAGGATTGATGATGTTCCGCCCTTAATGATTCCCATGTCCATACTCTAAAGATATAATAATATTGGATCCTTTTCAATTATCATCATTGATAAAGATGTAGGATCCTTTCTACTTACAGCATCTTCCACCTTATTTGCCTTACTGAGATGGTAGTGAATTCAATAGTCACAATTCTTGATGAGATATATCCATATTCATCGTCTCATATTAATCTCTTTCTATGTGAATATATATTTGATACCCTTTTGGTTATTATATATCTCACATTTCTCCCTGTAGATATAATGCCGCCATATTTTCAACGCAAAGATCACAGCCACCAACTCCTGATCAAGCATAGGATAGTTTTTCTCGTAGACTTTTAGTTGCCTTGAGGTGTAGGAAATCACTTCATCATTTTTCATCAGAAAATTGCCTAAGCCCTTCTTAGAAGTATTAGTATACACCACAAAAAGTTCTCTACTTTTTGGGAGTGTGAGTACTAGCGCAGTGGTAAGCCTCTTTTAACTCCTTGAAATAGCCTTCACATTCTTGAGTCCAAAAAAACTTTACTCTCTTCCATGTCATCTTGGTCCTTGGGTTTTACAATCATGAGAAGTTCTTCACAAATCATCGATAATACCCAGCTAGACCTAAAAATATACGGATCTCTGTTACAGATGATGGCATGGGCCACTATTCAATTGCCTTTATCTTGTAAGGGTTTACAGATATCCCTTTGTTGGTGATAAAATGCCCCAATAATGATACTTCCTCCATCCAAAACTCACATTTACTGTACTTTTCATACAACTTCTCCACTCGCAAAGTCTTCAACACAACATTCAAATGTTCCTCATGTTCCTCCTTGCTCTTGGAGTATATCAGAATATCATCAATAAAGACTACCACAAATTTGTTGAGGTAATCTCTAAAGACATTATTCATTAAATCAATGAAAATTTCTCGAGCATTAGTGAGTTTGAAGGGCATCACTATGAACTCATAGTTTCCATACCTCATTCGAAATGTATTCTTGGGAATATCTTCCTTACTCACCTTTAATTGGTGATATCCTGACTGAAGGTCCACCTTAGAGAAATAACTAGCCCCACTAACCTAATTGAACAAGTAATCTTTTTGTGGTAGGGGATACTTGTTCTTTATCGTGATTTTATTGAGCTAACAATAATTAATGCATAGGTGCATTGATCCATACTTCTTCTTGATGAAGAGGACAGGAACACCCCACGGTGAAGCACTCGGGCATATAAAACCCTTCTCCATATTCTCTTGTAACTGATTATTTATCTCTTCTAGCTCTATGGTGGCCATTCATTATGGTGTCTTTGAGATAGGTAGATATCCAGGGATAATTTCAATTAATAACTCAACCTATCGATTATAAGGAAGACCCAGAATCTCTCCAGGGAATACATCAGTGTAATACTTCACGATGGGAATGTCTTCAAGAATTATTATCTACTTTGTCTCAATCATTTGAGCTAGATATGCTTGTTCACAATGTAGTAATATCCACCCTTGAGATGATGATTCTAAATGAGATTCATCTTCCTCCTTATGTATGTAAAGAATCAGAGGATGCTTCAGGATGTGAAGAGTGATCTCCCTTTCCCAACAATTGATTATGGATTTTTATAAAGATATTCAATCCATGCCCAAGATAGCATCGAACTCCACTAAAAAATGAATGAAGAGGTTTTCTGGGAGGTTCAATCCAAAGAAATTAACTGGTGAGGAGTTATAAACCATGGACACAATAATTTCCCAATTCATAGTTCTCACAAATAAGTTTTCCTCCAAATTTTAAGGTGGTGTTTGAATAGTTCTATTAAACCTGCAAGATATGAAAGAATGTATAGAACCAGAATCAAATAGTATGTTCTATATTCTTGAATGAATAACAACCATACCTATCACTACATCATTTTCTAGCTCCACCTTGGAAGTAGTGATATCATAAGCTCTTCTTGTTTCCTTGGAGGTTGTTGTTGATTGACTCTAACAACCTGTAGCTTAGGGAAATTTCTTGTGTAATACCCATGCTTCTTGTAGTTGTAACACTACACTGCAAGCTGAGTGTTGATCTAAGACTTCCTTTCTTCTTCCGTATTATCAGGATTCTTCATATCCTGTCTGCAGTTTTTATCCAGGTGACCAAAACTTCCACATTTTAATCAATTCTTGGTTACCTTCAGATAGTTACTAGGATGCTTCTTCACACATCTTTTACACCATGAAAAGTCAGGCTTCTTTCTATCATGGGTTTTGTTTATTGAACCACCCATGTTGTTTTCCATTTTTCTCTTCTTTTCCCTAGGCCCATGATACTACTGAGAGTCTCCAATATCCATTTCAACATTGAGGGCACAACGGAAAATCTCCTAGTAACTTTCAAAGTCTCGAATCACCAACGCTTTTCATAGACTCAGATTTAGTTAGCTAAAGAAGTGATCCACCTCGATTTAAGTTTTCATGAAAATGCCAGAGGCGTACCTTGCAAGCCTTGTGAATTTTTCTTCATACACCCCGATGGACTCATCTTCATTATTCCTGAGTATGAGGAACTACATTTCCATCATGATATGGAGGGTTCAAGGAAAATATTTGTTTAAAAACATCCTCTTGAATTCCTCCCAATTCATGGAATCAATTGCCTCTTGGGACTTTGTATTCTAGATTAGTGTCCACCATTTATCAGCTTCCCCATAAAAATGATAGACCACCAATACAAATTTATCTTCTTCCAAGCACTGAAGGATGGAGAATATCATTTCAATGGAGTTAATCCACTATTCCAAGAAGAGGGGATCAGGAGATCCGCTAAACCTGGGAGGCCTTTTTTGCTGAAGGATTCTATAGCAACTTTCTCTTTCCTTGGAGGAGGAGGGACTTCCACATGATTCAAGTTATTATTCATAACTTAAGGCAGCTAATCAAGTACTGTCATGATGTTTTGGGCACCCTATCCCATCATATTAGGCATATCATTAGGGAAATCTTCAAATTTCCTATCACATTGATTATTGGAACATGTTCTTCTATTTCCCTCCATTAACTAAGAAAAAGAATGTATAATTAGAGGGTTTGAATACTTAGCTATTAAGCATAAGAAAACTTTGAACAAAAAAGGATAAACATATCAAGAATAATTATATTCTAACTTATGATTCCTTGGATTTAAAGCTATGTTATCCATGATCTATTTCTTAACATATATTCTTATAGGATTTTTTGTCCCCTAATAATGTTTTGTACTAGACTCATGAATATACCAGAGCATATCCCCCAGGAGTGTCGTAACCAAGAGTGCAGCAAGGCCCATTGTCATGCACCAGTTCCCGTTTGAGTCCATCTCAAATTGGTTTTTTTAGGTTTTACCCCTAGATACATCTGTGCCAAATCCACCGCTACCTTCTCATATCTAGAGAGGGATGTATTTTCTTGATAAACCACTTACTCAATACTCACCAAAATTTAGGAATGTTTTATTATACTTAGTCTCATCCTTAAGGTTCTCACTAAGGTTATCTATTCCAAATCCCAAAAAATAACTAGACCATGCCTCTGATACGAACTATAGTGACCCAACCCTTTTACATATAACATTAGATTATTTTAAACATAAGTATACATCAGAGTTCAATCCAAGTATCGTTAAGTCTAGTGTCTTGGAAGACTAGGTACATAAAACATGGGGCTAAAAACACTTCTTTATTTAATCTCTATAAAGAGATCCTAACTTCCTTTGAGCCATTAAATCTGCATAGGGTACCCAGGGGAACACATGAACAACGGGATGATCTAAAAAGACAAGTAAGGGAAAGAATATATTGGTAAATATTAAGCACATGAGTTAGGAGTCATGACATAATTATATCCAAATCATGGAACATATGAAATCATATCATATAAGTGCAGGATCATATAAACATGGTATCATATAAATGTGGCAGAATCATAAAACAGGACTTTCGTATGGGTTAAGAATAATCTTCAATCTAGTTTCCCATTTTATTATGGGTCAAGGCTAACTTCCAATCATGTTTCCCATTTTATTATAAGTCAAGGCTAACTGCCAGTCCTGTTTCACATCGCATCTCATGAGACTTAACTTTACCTAATGAATTGGAGTGCTATCTGGGCGCACCCATCTCAAAATTTTCATGATTATTCTTTCCACATAAATAATCATACATAGTCAACCATACATAAACATAAGGGTTCCCATGGAAATAATTGGGTACCATAATCCTAACATAAAGCATAACCAATGGGTGTATCATGAAAGTGTACATGAAAGAAAGGGATTAGAATATACATGGAAGTTTATAAGGTAAAATAGTCATATAACATGGTAAGTGGTGTCAAACATATGTGGCAACATATGGGAAATTTATTTGAGAAACCTTATCGTTAAAAAAAATTTGTACAGTCTTAAGGAAAATACTATATAGCTGTTAAAATTGAAAAGAGGAAAATATTTTATATAACAACAGAATTTAACAAATATTTTTTTCATAATAAAAACACGTATTTTATAAGTACAATGGTATATTAAAATATAGGACAAGGTGAACTCAAAAATGGTAAAAAATTTGGGAAGTTCCCTTAAAATGGGTTTTCTTATCGGAATGTTCTAAGGAGGGAATCTATTAAAAACATGTATATCCCCAAAAGAGATTGATGAAAGGGTCTTCATAAATGAATTTTTTATAGATAAAAATAATTTATAATATTTACATTAACATATAATATAACTTTTTTATATAAATAAAGATAAGTCTACCCAAAAGAACAAAGAAGGTTCAGGTAGAATTCGTTACGGTTTATCGGCATGGTCTCGGGTGTACCTAATAGGTCTTGATGAGAGAGTAAAAGGGTTTATCATCACTTATAAATCATTATGGAAGTATATGTGAGGTGATAAAACATACCCCATCATTGTTTTTACACATAAAAAGGCATAGCGTAGAGGACAATCTTGATTAAGAGAGAAATGGAGAGGATCCCGTACCTTAAGTTCGTTGGTGTTCTCCACTTGTTATTAATGACCCCAATAAAAAAATTAGGATTATTAATTCATAAGTAAATAACCTCTTATTTATGTAAAATATTTATTAAAACTTTTTTAAGTTATTTTCGTACCATTTTGATTGTTCATAAGGTTAAATTTCATTGTTCGGGTCTTGTTGCTTGCTTGGTTTTTTTTTAAAATCGGTTCACTTATATTCATGCTCGGATAAACATGTAAGATGAAATTGGTTGTACATAATTTAAGTTTTAGGTTATTAGTGAACACCCATGAGATTACATAGTTATAATAATTCATTCATTTATTGGGAGTGAAGATGAGTTATTATATAAAACCTTAGTGATAACCGTTTTTGTTAATCGGTGGGTTTGATTACAATGAACATGTTTTACATTATAAATTAATACCATTTTTATAAAAGGATTAAAGAACCAAATGTAGGATATATTACATATATAATAATCTAGTTCAACCATAACACAAATGGTTTCATGGCCAGAATTAAATATGATAATATAAATTGATAAATCGTTTTCCTTGAATGTGCTAAATTAGTACATCTCAAATGGTGCTTTCATTTATTACAGATAAAAGATGGGGAAAATAGAGAATATAATGAAGTATCCCATTTGAATAATATAATTCCATTACATGTATGTTACTGGAGTTATCATACCGTTTGGGTTGAGGGAGGCGAGGAAAGAAACAAAAAGAAAATAACTTAAAAGAAATGAATGAATTGGAAAGAGGAATTTACCTCTTGAGTCTTCCTCCTTTGAGAACCACTTAAGGGGAGAGGTTTTGGTATATTTAATAGAATAGGGGACTTTGGACGTGGGGTAAAAGATTGGGGAGATATTTGGGAAAAATATTGGCAAGGTACAAGGCCTGAGAGGACTGAAGAGGAGAGATTGAGGGGGGTTATAGTGGAGGATAGGAGGGTTTTCATAATTTTATAATCATTAGTTTATTAATTTCCATAAAGACCAGAAATAGTGATGATTCCATGACCAAAAATAGTAATAAATTCTCGTGACTTTTAACTAATTGGGCTTACATCATCATATCATCATCAATGACTCAATAAATCCATTATTTAGCATTTATCGTAATTTGTCGTATTTTACTATTCATCAAAAATTCAAGTATTTTAGAAAAACTTTAAAAATTCACCCTAACCATTTTTCTATGTGTAGAATCCAAAAATGAAGTTCATTTTTAAAAAATAATTTTCTAAATATTATTAATTTAATTGTTAATTAAAATCACAATATATTATTCAAACCCCGGTTTTAAAGCATTCATTTACTTATTCTAAAATATAGGTACATCATAATTTTACTTGAATATTATTTTAATAATATAATAGGTTAGTTTACTATTCATTATTGGTATATCACTATTCATAAGGGTATATTACTATTCATAAGGGTAGGTTACTATTCACCAAAAAATTATGTTTTCTTGTCAGACTACAAATAACTTACTGATCACAAACGTGTATGTCAAATTTTTGAAATTCCAAACACAGAAGTGACAAAATTATGTTTAAAGGTCACATATAAATTATTAGTTCATTATGTTGTGATTTCATGACATATTTATAATAAAGGAATTTCCATTTATAAAACAGTGGGTCGTTACATGGATTCCTCCTCAAAACTCGATACCCAGTCCAAGTCTCCCTTAAAGATTAATACATTATTCATTAAACTCTTCCCAGTTCCTTGTCTTCATGGATGCCAGTTTATTACATTGCTTATGTGAGGACATTGGAAGGGGTCAAGTTAGGGCAGCAACCTTCAGTCGGGGGTGTAGTCAGGTTGGACATCGATGGCGTGTCTGTATGCTAGAACATTAATGCATCTGGGTTTATTCTCCTTATGATAGGGATTCTTGAGGTCATGGAAGCCCAAGGAATCCCACATCGAATACGGGGAATTATATATGGTGGTAATGTCTCTGAGGTTTTCCTCAACTTCTCATGCTTAACACAGGGTGTGTCGTGAGTTTCATGTCTTGTGGAGACATATCGGACTAATCGGAACACTGATAAGAGTGGATCAGATAGGTGTAGCCCCAGGAGGGTTCATCTGAGAGTCCTATTAGATAGGCAGATCACAACATCTAATGAAGACAGATCTGAGGGTGCTTGGTTACCTGTAAAAAAGACACCAGGGTTTACCGTTGGTTGGGATTGAACCTCAAGGAGGTTTCCTACATACCATATCTCAAGAGGCAGGGATCAAAACCCACGTAGTTCGAAGGGGTGATAAATCGGGGTGTACTCAGAGGGAATTGACCCAAAGATGATGTTGGGGCTTAGGCATGGATAGAAGCCGAGGTACCATGAGAAGCGGAAATGGGATGGATGATATTATCTCACTGGGATGTGGCAGCCCAGGTAAGAATTATGATGGATGATGGATGGTTGAACGAAGTGGATGAGAGGAATGGGATGGAACCGACATGAGGATGATGGTGATGTTGGGATTGAACCTAGAAGAGACTTACTACATATATTTGTGGTAGGAAATCAAAGTCTATGTAGTTCAGTGGGGTGATGGGACACCTGAGTAGGCATCCCATGAGAATGTATGTATGGATGAGACCTAGAGGAAATATAAACATCGGGTTGCGGCATGATCTACCAAGAACACAATGGGGCTTGAGGGAGAGACCATGATGGGACATGACTGATGGTATTGAACCTCATGGAGGCTTCTTATGTATCCTTGTGATAGGGAATCAAAGTTCACGTAGTTTGGGATGGGGGCATAGATCGGGGTGTACGCAAAGGACAGCGACCCAAAGACATGTTGGGGGTTATGTTTGGTTAGTGACCCGGGTTTTTCTGACGCCCGAGGGGAGGAGTAGAGATGTGGGTCCCAAAAAAGGGACTACAATAGCTTACTGTCGGTTGGGGGCTATAATGGCTTACCACTGGTTGGGGGATATAACATCTTACCACTGTTTGGGGTTACAACAACTTACCGCTAGTTGGGGTTGAGCCTCAAAAAGGCTTCCTACATACCCTGTCCAGGAAATAGGGATCCAAACCCACTTAGTTTGAAGGTATAGGGTTTAGAATTATGAAAGACAAAAAGGGGGTGTATAGTTTAACGTCATGCCGGACGGGGGTGAACCAACATGAAGTCATTAGGACTGATGGGTATTGGGCTTGAACCTTGGGGAGATTTCCTATGTACCTTTCTCAGATAGGTGAAAGGATCAAATTATACATAGTTTGGTATGATGGATATAGTTTAATATCATGTAGGATGAGGGTGGACCAACATGAAGTGGTCGGAACTGATGGGTGTTGGGCTTGAACCTCAAGGAGTCTTCCTACGTACCTTTCTCGGATAGGGGCAAGGATCAAAGTCCCAGTAGTTCGGTATGGAGTCTTTGGACTTACACTCTTGGGTGGGCCAGGAAGGATTCCATGGTCAATGCTTACTCTAACCCCACGTGAGTCATGATCGGTGTGAGAAACATGAGGTAGTAAATACTTGACAATCACATCGCGAAAGGTGCATACACGGGGAATGAAGTGGGTCTTACACATGGTTAGCAGCCCAAAGAGGAAATAAAGGATTATACATGGTTATCGGCCCTGGGATATGGGGATTGGGACTTAATCTTGGATGGATTCTTGATTTCAACAAATAAAAAAGGGAGAGGGATGGGTTACCAAAGGTTTAATGCCCATCTATCCTCTAGTATTTGGCACAGAAGACGAGAGGAGGAGAAGGGATGTTACCTCCCATAAGAAAGGCTAGGGGATTACACCAAAATGGTTTCCCTTACCCGTAGATAGATGCCACTCCAGGAAAGAGGATCTCATTCCATCTGAGGAAGATCTCACTTGGAAAGAGATGAGCGGAGTGATCCGTTGATGGTATCATGTTATCATGGCTTTGCGAAGAAGCAATAGCCATTAGCATGCCTATGTGAAGAAGCATGAGGATAATCAATGCAATGTGTATCACCACCCAAGAGAACTTGAAGTCACTTCATACAAACCTGGAGGGATGTACAGGAGAAGGTTTTCTAATGAAAATGGGGTCACAAGAAAGGACCTTGTCCATCTCTAGTGCACCATGTACTAGAGGAACTTCATAAAGGGCTATGCTTTGCGAAGTGGTGTGGCCTAGCCTGGGAAAAGGGTATAGATGCATATGAAGGTTTCTTCATGAATTATAATGTCTTTAGCTAAGTTGGACTTCACAAAGCATGGGTACCTTGCAAATCATTTCACTGTAAAGCCATGTGCCTCGCGAAGCACAGCGACCCTGCCTTAGCATGGGCTTCACATGTGCATGGAAGGTACTTCATAAAGCATGAGTGATTTTCAAACACCCGAGTCCCCTTAAGGATATCCTAACATTGAGATGGACCATGGGCTCCACGAGGGACATCCCTATATGAATAGGGGTTGTATTTGAGCTAAGAAAAAGGTACTTAGCAATGATCAAGTTCCTTGAAGAGATCATTTTTCAATGTTTTTTAGAGAAAAGTTTTCTTCAAGATTTCAGAGATGAGAAGGAGAAATTTCATTGTATCCGTTATTTGAGTCTATGGGAAGATAGGTATTTATAGGAAAGAGGCGGCGTGAAGCTCAGACAGCTCTTTGCGAATCCACATGGTGTTCTGCATTCTACTGCAGATTGCATCATGTTTTTTATAACCATAGAGTTGATCATCATCCTCTCCTCAAAATAGATCCCTCCTTAATTCCCTATGAGATGCTCACGGAGGCTTCCGTAAAGTTCTAAGGGATCGCAGAGGTGATATGGTTCCCTCCGCAGTGAGGATCTCTCGGTCAATTGCATTGTAACCACAGATCCTCCCACCTCTTTTACATTTCATTGATTAAAAAGGGGTCTTCGACTTCGCCCTGGCTGGGGTGCCGAGGGGCTCCATGAAGGAGCTTCGCGAGGCAACCCATTCTACACTAGTTTCCTCTTTTCCTCCTTTTCCTCTGTATGCATATTTTGGAACCAACAAATTCCCCCCACATACTTGGATCCATGGAGGAAATGGTGCTCTAAGTTTAAGGGTAAATTGAAAAAATATTAGGCCAATCAGAAATCCATATATTGAAGCAGGGTCGCGATGCGAAGTGGTGACACGCAGGTTCATAGTTCCATGAATCTAGCTACGGCTAGGTGCACTGCGAAGCTAAGGGAATCGTCGCCTATAAATAGGGGAGGCTGACCCCTATTTTTTCTTTATCATCTTTGTGTTCTTGTGCTTGGGATCTCGATTCCCAAAGCTCTATGTGCTCTGTGACCGCTCTTTATGAATCGAGCCTTTCTGCTTTGTGGCGCATAGTGAGTCTTCAGACTCTGTGATCGTGCACTCCACGAATTGTGCATGCGAGGTCAGTGGCAGGGTTCTGTGACCTATCTCTGTGAACGAGATCTAAAACTAAGCTCCATGATCCAAAACAAAAAAATAAAAAACTTTGAGACATAATGGCTCACCAGAAAGCTGCTAGGGGGGATCCTTGAGGATGCTGCCTGGAGGGAAGAGATGGCTGATAATCTGGGGATTGGGGAGTGTGTGTAGAGCCACTCAGACCACGAATCTCTTGTGGATCTATTTTAGGAGAGTCATAATAACTAACCATTGGGAAATAGGATACCTATATAAGTATTTGGAATAAGGGATGATGTTCTCATGATTGAAGCATGTAAGGATGATCAAGCCTATTGGTTCAGAAGTTTTTTGTGCTAACACTAGTTGTTCCGGGCAGCTGACGGTCATACTTAAAAGAAATTCACACCCGTCGATGTTGAATTCCTGTATAACCATGTGAAAAATGTTGATGGGAAGGCATTTCAGCAAGAGGTATCCCCCCCCCCACTATACCAAAACATTCTAAAGGCATCCTTGGGGAACCTTAAGAAGGGATGGACCGATGAGTGGGATCTGAGCCAGGATAGCAACTTCATAGATGACTGGACATGGGCTTAATGGGTATGTTCCTCGTTCCAGGATTATGGGGCAGAGATGAGGCGAGTGGGAATATATGGGGTAGCCTGAACTTCCCAATTCCACATATACCAATCAAAGCAACTAATGCCAGAGTTGCTGAGTAGGTGGTCGTCAAGGACCAACACTTTTCATTTTCACCATGGGGAGGTTGGTATTAGCTTCTGGGACCTGCACCAAATCTCAGGGGTCCTGATACTATTGTTTATGTATGATGAGTTCCTCCCCGCTGTGAATACCTGGGAGGAACCGATGAAAATATTTTTTCTTGAAAAGGCATTGACGGACCTGGTGTCGGGGAAGGATAAGTAGTCACTGAGGGATGTCCACTTTAAGCGGTGGTTCAGTTGGTTCCTGAATTCCCTAGTAGATGGTAAGTTTCCTATAAGGTCTCCAACCTAACTGAATGGGGTTCATTGTAGCAAGGATCACTCCTACTGGGGACTCTTGGAGGATAACCAGTGGAAGACTTGGGGGTTCAGTATCAGCACCGAGTAGCAAACGGTGGTTAGGTTGGCGGTGTTCATTTCGGTGCTCATCTGCGGATGGATTCTTCCAGTAAGAGACATGAACATGGGTGTGTGGCGGAGCACATTTAACATGGAATCCATGTTGATGATGGGTGATAAGGTCAATCTGGGGATCCTGATATTGGATAAGTTGTATAAGGTATTGTGGCATATTAGTGAGGGGAAAAATCCACACAGGGTGTGTAAGACATTACATCTTCAGTATGGGTGGATATCGGCACATATTAGGGGTGTCTATGAATACTCAAACCCCATTTATCCCCCACGATCAGATTTATGATTGGAAATTTTGAATGTGGTGGGGAGTTTTCTGACCAAGATGACCCTTCGGCTGGTGCTGAACCGGTTTTGGAAGGTGGATGAGTAAAACTACCAATTTTTCCCATTGCTAATAGGATTCTTCACTGATGATGGCTATGGAACATAGGAGCATCGGTCTTACGTCTTAGCCTTTCATGGTGGGGTCCTGGTGGTGCAGTTTTATCGTGAGCCTCTCTATGAGTTGTACACCCTGCACCATTTTTTAAGGTAGTTTTGGTTCATGCAGAGGATCACCCTGCAGGTCTACTTGAGAGTTCACAACGAGGATCACCCATGTGTGATGAGGTAGATGTGTCTCATGTTCCCACTGAAGGATGGGAAGATTCAGAATGAGTTTCCTCCATCCATATCAATCTATGGGCTGGTGAAAGGTACTCCAAGAGTTAAGAGGAAGCCTACCCAGGAGAGATGCTGATGCAACAGACCATTTGTGCTAGTGATGGGGTCCCCCCTCAACCTTGAGGTTGGGTCTGGAAGGCGGCGAGGACATCCCGCGGTGGCAGGGATGTAGTAGCAGAGAGACCTGCACCAATCGAGAGGCAGGTGATAGTAGCGGACCCTACAGTCCCGAAGGAGAAAATTCATCTGGTGGGGAGGCAACCCAGTGGTTTTTGTAGGATACCCATCTAGGCTCTGGGGAAGCGGTTGTTCCATATAGATATTCCCAAGGATGTTGTCTTCTCGGAGGCTTGCGACACACGGGACATCAATAGAAAATTCCTCAATCGTTCCCATATGTGGCATCATCTAAACCATATTGGGATGGATTTAGCATGGATTGGTCATGCTAGTGCCAGTTTTTAAGTATATCAGGTGGCGGGGGAGTAGTATATTGCTAAGCTGGAGGATTTCGTGCACTCTTATGGTTCTCTGCATCCAATGACGGATCGAGTGAAGGTGATTCTTGATTGAACTACACCTCCACAGTTTTCCACCGCCTATTTGAGTGAGCACTTCCCTTTACGAGAATAATTATTACGGTCTTCCTGGGGGAAGAGGCCAGTGGAGGGAGCCCTTTGGAGGAGGGTGAGGTTGGAAATTCAGACCCAGATCTGGAAGAGATTTAATAGGCTCTTGAGGTAAAACCCTAAACCACTTTCCCGTAGTCCTTATCTAGGTCATTTAGGAGTTCTCAACTAACATTTGACCTGTGCAGGAGGTCCTCATACGCAAAACCCACTCCCACGTAATAATATATGCAGCAGTTGGAACTTCAAGATCTATACTCATGACAATGGAGATATCCACGCTAAGTAGGGCCACGACACCCAGGGTGGTTCTCCTGGAGTCTGAGAACTTCCCCACTATATTTGAAGTGCCACGCCTCGGGGTTCCGATGGAAACAACTCCGGAGTGAGACCGACTATTCATCCTCTGTAAGTATCCTTCACATAATTGGTAACTGTCATCCATTGAATCAATTCAGCTGACATCTATGTGTTTTTCACAGGAAAAGTTCTTCAGATAGTGTGTACTACGTTGGCGAGGATGGATGGAGCTCATGGTGTTCTTTTTCCTAAGGGAATGTCAATGGTCATGGAAGCAGATGTCCAAATTGACCAAACTACTACACTACCGATCACAGGTTGGATTGTCTGTAGGAATGATACTAAAATCATTGAGGTAGAATCTGACGATGGGGATCAATCGGATGACATGGGTCTCGATATACCTGGCTAGACACTAGATGAAGACCCTACTGATGAGTTCCTAGAGGATTTCCCTACCTATGAACCTACCGACCCCACAGACCAGGATGAGATGACTTCTGATGAAGAGGATAGAAAAATATTTTGTCGCCATTCATGGAATTTTATCAATCGCTTCATCGAGGAGACCCATTAATCACAATGGATAGACCAGATGGGGAGGCTTTGTTCCCAATTGTGTGAACTATGTGTTGGAGGAGTGGATTCCCAGTGTCCTCATATGCTCATATGAGACTTCAAGAAAGAGAATATTTGGGATCATGATTGTGGCCTTGGTGTGGGCTAGGATTATAGGAAATCGGTGAAAATCAAAATGCTTTTGGAGGATGATAATGAGATTTAGCTATTGATGGAATGAGCGAATGAGTTCTATGCTTTCCTTGATTCACAATTAGGGATAATATCACACTTGAAGGCCCAGCTGGAAATATTTGAAGAATGGATGAGTGGAGCCTCTGAAGAGATGGATATCATTTGAGCTGACGAAAAGCGGGCCCAAATAGCGGCTGATGAACTACATCCCATCACCACTTAGGAAGATCGGAAGCCTAATAGGCCATAGTGGATCCTGGATGCCACCATTAAAAGAGTGGCAGAGCTGGAATGCTCTATTAAAGAGGTCAACCCATCTTTGGGAGATCGAAATCCATGGGTGCTTTAATTCATGTAAACTTGTAAATGTACTTTCATGATTGGATTTTTTTTTTTAACAGCATGCATGGGTTTTGTCGATTTCCTTTGGTTTACTACATTTCCATCACATTTGGGAAATATTCAGTGACTGATCCCTAAGATCATGTGGGTCGTGCCTGATGTGAGAAATAAGGGATGATCGCATCGTTATTCCATCTGAATATGAGAGTGCCAATCAAGATTTGGGTATTTGGGGTTTGAGAAACCGACCCAGATTTCTGGAAAGAAAGAGGGAGTCCTGACTAGAGCATGAAGTTCTCAGAACATCCAAATTACCGTTTTCCCCAACATGCTCTAGTACGTGAGCGGGGTAATGTCAGGGGTGTTAGAATCAATACGAACAAAGGGGAGTGGAAAGTGTGAATCGTGATACCCAAAATTCATAACAATGTAGTGGTGCAATGACAATAAATTATAACTATTGACTGTGTTCTAAACACAAATTCCCTATTGCGTTAGCCTGAAATGGGGATAACAAATGAGGGCTGACCACTGACCATGTACGAAACATTGGGTCTGACTCCAAATTTCATCCATTAGTCTTCCGGAACATTAGCTTGGGATAGTAAGAAAGGCATAGGCCAAGAATCTGTACTCTTAAGGGGTTCCTTCAGGCATGAAAGAGGACGATGGTACAAATAAATGGAACGAAAAACATAGAGGGTGGAGTGATGGGTTGTTCAAATGGATTCAAATAAGCTTGAAATTACACCACCATGATGAGAACACATTAGGTGAGTGCATCAGTCTGATCAGGGATCATACCTACTTCTAGACAGGTCCTCTCTGGTGAGTAACTAGAATGATGTTTAGTTTTACGCCATACCAATGAGGATGACTAGCACACAGTTTAACATTATAAGGTGAGAACAATGCACATAGTTTTAAGTCCATACTTCCTAGACCAAGGATAATTATTTAAAGTCATGTTTCATAGGCTGTAGGATCATAGTTTAAGGTCATAGAGACTGGAACATAATCGACACTAAGGGGCTATAAGGGTTAATGACCCTAGGGCTCAGCCCGAGGTGAAATGATCGGACATCACTACATATCCCATAAGGATTATAATCAATCCAAACATAGTTCTTAAGAACAATGTAGTCATATACCAATGATGGTAGGGGAAATCCTCTCTAGAGAGGAAGCAGACACATCCAATAGTTATCATGGGGAATCCTGAACTTGTTCACGGTGGAACCACAGTTTAAAGTCATACATTGAGTACATGGTTACCCTGAAAAGAAATGTGTGGTGTTGTACATATCCTAAAGTGAATGAGGACATAATCAGTCCACACCACACCAAGTGTTCTCTATGGGATTATTTAGTCCATATCCCAGAGGTGGCCTGACTTGGGGCTAGACCCGAAGAAAGGTATTTGGTAATTCATACATTCCCCATTAGGGCAGGAATCAAGCCATACATAGTTCTCTGATTACATTTTAACGTCATGCAAGATGAAAAGGTCATGTGTGGCACGGTTTCTCTAGTACACATTCCACCAAAACCACTAAGCCCACGTGAGTTGTTCTCGGTGTGGGAAACAAGGGGCGGTGATGGGATTTTCCTGTTGCAAGGACGCACACATCAGGAGAAATAGAATTCTAGGTGAATGATATCCTAATATTTCTGATCTACCTACTTAACGCACATAAATTCATGAAAGGGTAAAACTGAGTGTGTTGGAATTCCACTTAAACATAAGAGAATGGAAAGATGTGAATCATGATGCCCGAGATCTGGATTTCAATGATAGCGGGGTGAAGGTAGCAGATAAATGATGACCGTGTTCAAAACATAGTATCTATTTTGAATTATCTTGGAATTGAGATAACCAAATGAGGGTCATCCACTGACCATGTTTGAAACACGATACTTGTTGCAATTTTCGTTTGGGGTCTTCAGGGGTATTGGCCCAAGATGGTAGGTGAGCCAATGTGGCCTTAGACCAGGCTGTAAAGGGGTCCCTTTAGATATGGAAGAGGATGGGGATCCAAATAATAGTCTCATGAAGCATGGACATGAAATGAGGGTATGTTTATGTGAAAATTCTACACGTTGGGCTCTTTTCCATAATGAATTTGAGTACGCCAATGAGAGGTGTCAGATAGAAGAATTTGAATCCCTTTATAAGGACAAGGATCTTGGGGTCTCACTCTCCTAGCTTAAGGTTTTAGAGTGGACCATTAATAGGGGACCTGGTTTAATGGAATGTGCACAGGGTGGCGAAGTAGCAAAACCTAATGCATAGTTCCCATAGGGAGATCTTAGTTTAGGGTCATGGAACTCAGACCAGGTTGGGAAGGTACAAGGGAGACACACTGTGTGTTTGTTGCAAAACCTTAAATAAATGAGAATCTAATAGGTACACTATAAATCACATTCTCCCAAAATATTTTAGGATAAGGAGATGAAAAAGTGGTAGGATTTAAGATTCCTAGGGCTGGACCTACGGACGGAATATCTGGGTGATCCTCCGTAAACCCATGAGGATGTGAATCAAGTCGCATGTAGTTTTGAAAAGTGTTGTTTAGTTTAGTGTCATGCAACAAGGATGGTCAGATATTAGTTTTAAGGTCTTATAGGTTGGACCATATATAGAAATGCGGGTGGGAGACATGTGGTGTAGAAATTAAAAAAAACTGACATGAATGAGGACAGTAGGAGTCCATATCATACCATGTGCTCCCTAGGGAGGTTTTAGGTCAAGGTACTGAAAATGAAAGTGGGGATGGGCCTGAGGCAAAGTGCATTGGCATTCCTACGTACCCCATGATGATTTAAATTAAGCCATACGTTGTTCTAGAAGTGGCATGGCAGGGTACCAATTCCAGGAAAAATACTATCATGTGGGTCTGGTCCACACACCAAAAGAAGCGGCATTTGATAGATCTTGTTTGTTCTTTAGGATGTGATTTCTTTTGTGAAGAAACAAACCTAGGATGGAGAATCCATGAATCACTACCATAATCAATCCATATGCAGGACTTGACAAATGTCATGGTGGATGACTGATACCAAACATGATGTTCCCTCGACTGAGGACATCACAATGCGGTTTCGTTTTTCATTGTGCATCCAGGACGATAATGCCATAGTTTAGGGTCATATGATAGGGCCAACCTATGAATTATAATGTCATGCAGTAAAGATGTAACAATTTAAAGTCATGTGGGACCAGGAAATAGAGTTTAAAGTCATGTGTCTTGCACACATAAATAAGAAACAAGGTTTTATAGGGGAATGCGTATGGCATGATAAAGCATACCTGGTGTGAATGAGGATGAGGTCCACACCACAACACGTACAATTTTGAGGAATAAACCTTGGGCCAAGGGGAAAAAAGCTCAGAGAATATGGGTCTAACCCTGAGGATGAAATTTTTAGGTGTTCCTACGTATCCCATGAGGATGGAAATCAATCCATACGTAGTTCTAAAAGTTTAGTTTAACGTCATGCAGGACAAGAGGCAGGAGAGACTGGCTCGTAAAAGGGGATTATGTGGTGAAGATATTGCACACCCAAATTCAGTGAGGACGTAATCCCATACACGCCACACCATGAACTCTTATGAATGTTAGGGCCCAAAATTCCATACAGAAAATATAATTAGTGGAACCTAAGCTAGACCTAAAGATGAGATGTTAGGGTGTTCTTATGTATCCCATAATGATGGGAATCAAGACATACATAGTTATTAAAGATGTCATGCAGTTGAACATCTTGTAGAATGGATGCAGATAGATCTTAGTTTAAGGTCTTAGAGATCAGACCATGAGAAGTGAGACTCTTCCAAATGGGTGAAAACCTTGACAAAATCATTAAGCCCTCATGAGTTGCGCTCGATGTGGGAAATATGGGCGAAGAAGGTCTCTGCAACATGTGGAATAAAGGAAAAGGGTAAAACAGTGTGGAGCCTTGAATGATGTCTCATTGTGGCCTTGTCCTCTCAACGTGCAAACGCGCACTAAGGGACAGCGCCAAGAGTGTCAAAATTCGACTTTGACATGATGGAGTGGAAAAGGATGTGAATCATGCAACCAATATTTAGAGCTTAGTGGGGGTGGTGTGACGATGGAGGATCGTTATTGACCATATTCAAAACATAGAATCCATATAGTTTTACCTGAAATCGGAACAATAAATGAGAATCGACCACTGACCATATTCTCAACGCGGGACTTGTATCAATTTTTCATTTTAAATTCTAGGGTATGTTGGCCCATGGCGGTAGGAGATCATTGGGGCCTGGAATCTATGTCGTTCAGGGGTCCTTTCAAATGTGAAATATAAAGAAATCCCAAACGAAGGGGAACATGAGTCATGTAAATGGGTGATAACAAGTCTATGTAGAATCCAACACTCTAGGTCCTAAACCAGAGTGCTCTTAGGAAAATTGGTGAACTCCCAAAGAGGGTCGAGGGGCCCAATTCAAGAGTTGCTGACTCAAAAAGATAAGTGGAGAACAATGGGAGGAAGAGCTCCCAATAAGGAGAAGTACATGGCGTGGATGTTGAAAACTCGATGTTAATTAGGCCACACGCCCATACCGCACCACATACTCACCCTCTTGGAGGACTCAATCTATGGGGCCAAAGAGGTGAGGAGGTTTCTATGAGACATGGTTGGACCCAAAGACAAAACGTCTAGGTGTTCCTACGTATCCAATGAGGATGGGAATCAATCCATAAATAGTTATTGAGATGTCGTATAGTTTTACATCATTTGAAAAGGACGATAATTGGATTGGTGTCTCAAGAGGATGTATGTGGCGTGGAAAAAATATCCTGATGTGAACAAGGACATAGACTCCACACCACACCACACAATCCGAGTTGAAAACTTGGTCCAGGGGGATGGAAAGGTCGAGCGACTTGAGGCTGGGCCATGGACTAAAAGTCCCAGCTAGTTTGTAGTTTTTTATCATGTAGGACCAGTGCTAAGTGGTTTTACATTCTTCAGTTTTTATGGATTACGCATCTTAACGTCATGTGATGAGGATGGTGGTGATCTTAGTTTTAGGTCATAGAGCTCAGTCCATGATTACGTAACCCTTTATGTGGGTACTGACTTACCAAAGATCCTAATCCCACATGATCCATGCTCGGTGTGGGAAATAAGGAATTGGATCCGGTTCTCCCCAACACATAAGGTCATTACAATAATTAATAGAGATCGAGCGGGGTCGATCCTACCCAGACCAACATGCCTACTCAAGGTACACTGACGTTCAAAGGGATAGTAGAAGAAAATGAATCACTTCATCAAATATTTGGGACATTTATGGGTGGTGATAATGATGGAGGATGGTTGTTCACTCTATTAGAAACACAGAATCCATATCTCGTGACCTAAAATGGGAACCAACAAATGAGCATCGACTATTGACCATATTCGCAATGCAGGAATTGTATCAAATTGTCATCCCAAAATCATCAGGTGCGTTGGCCCGAGATGATAGGAGAGACCTGAGACCTAGCATTAATTCTGTTTAGGGGTCCTTTAGAATGTGAAATATGATGAAAGTATAAATAAAGGGGAACATGAAGCATGAATATGCCCACACAATTTAACATAATGGTGGAAAGGATATAAGAGGTGGAGATCTATGAGGGGGATATATAGTGCGGTCATGATAAATCCTATGTGAATGAAGGAAAACAATGTCGGCACCACACCATGTTTTTTGAGAAGCATTTGGACCCAAGGGGAGATCTAACAGTTTGGGGATGGGCCTATAGAAAAAATTTCTGGGCTTTCCTATGTATCCCATGTAGATGGGAATCAATCCATATGTAGTTCTGAAGATGTTGTGCAGTTTTACGTCATGTGAAAAGGACACGGAGAGATCTTAGTTTAACATCATATATCTTGAACAGTTTCTTAGTTTATCATCATGCAGGATGGGAACTGGGTATTTTTACATCCTTCATCCTAGACGGATCATGCATTTTAACGTCATGTGGAAAAGACGGGACAGTTTATGGTCTTATGGGACCATATATAGTTTAGCGTCATATGGGATGACATACAGTTTAATGTCATGTGGGACAAGTGCCAAGTAGTTTTACATCCCTCAGCTCAAATGGATTATGCAGTTTAACATCATGCTATAAATATGTGAATTTTATGTTCATGTAGGACCATATATAGTTTAACTTCATGCGGGATGACAGACTGTTTAATGTCATGTGGGTCAAGTGCTGATTATATTTATGTCCTTCTGCTCAGACAGATCACACATTTTAACATCGTGTGGTAAATACAGCACATTTTAAGGTCATGTGGGGCCATATATAGTTTAATGTCTTGTGGGATAAGTGTTGAGTGGTTTTACATCCCTCAGTGATGTACAGATTATGCATTTTAATGTCAGGCGGTAAAGACATCATAGTTTATGATCATGTAGGACCGTATATAGTTTAATGTCATGCGGGATGAGTGATGAGTAGTTTTATGACCCTCAGTGATAGAGGGATTACACATTTTAATGTCAGGCTATAAAGATGTGATATTTTAAGGCCATGTAAGACCGTTTATAGTTTATCATCATGCTGGAAAAGTTTTGAGTGGTTTTACGTCCATCTATGATGGATGAATTATTAATTTTAACATCATGTGATAAATATGTCATAGGTTATGGTCATGTAGGACCGTATATAGTTTAAAGTCATGTAGGACAAGTGATGAGTGGGTTTACATCCCTTAGTGATTGATGAATTATGAACTTTAACATCATGCAGTAAAGACCTCACAGTTTGTGGTAATGCAGGACTTTATACTTAGGTAAAGTATTGCTTTAAAAATTTGGCATTGCTGGGAGGAGTGATATGCTCACCATCCTTGGTAACTAGGTAGTATGCGTCATTGGGGTAAACCTTGTGTATGATGTAAGGTCTTTCCCATTTGGTCTCCAGTTTGGGTGGTTTCCTTCTAGGTATCATCAACATTCTTAAGGAAAACACCATGTCATGTTGTAATAAAGAGCAGAGACAAACTTTCTTATTGAAAGCTCTATCTATCTTATTCTGATGCCTCTTCAAATTGTGTCGGGCACATAGCATGTTCTCGTCGAGCACTTCCAGTTCATCAAGATGGATTTAGGTTACATTTTCTGGGGTTTTTTATCATAAACAGTTGTGTTCAATGAAGGAAACTAAATCTCAATGGGTAGGATTGCCTCTATTACATACACCGGGGAATATGTGGTCACCTGAGTGGAATTGTGAGTCGTCATCTGATATTCCCATAGAGCATTGGGGAGTTTTTCTAGAAAACTCTTCTTGTTCAGACCATCCATCTTCTGTAAAATGTTAGAGAGGGTTTTTTTAACACCTTGATCTTACTATTTTCTTTTACATGATAGTGGGAGGTATGGTTATAACGGATGTTGTACTTAGCATAAAATTTATTTATCTTGGCTTCTCGGAGGTTGGTTCCATTATCGATGAGGATGATGTGATGGAATCTGAATTGGTAGATGATATTGGATCTCACAAATTCAATCATAGAACGGGCCTTGAACTCCTTGAGCAGAACTGCCTCCATCCACTTGGAGGAGAAATACATAGTGATCAGGATGAACCAGCATTGGTCGGATGTCACCGGTGGATATGTTCTTGTGACATCGAGACCCCATACCACAATGTTCCAAGAGTACTTGGTAGTGTGGAGAGGATTTGGAAGCCGATTCACAAAATTAGCATGGATTTGGCATGAATGGAACCTCTTGTAAAAATCTATAAAGTCACAGTTCAAAGAGGTCAAAAAAAATACCCCAATCTCTAGATCTGATGAGATAGTTTCGGCCTAGTCTGATGAGTCCCATAGGATCTAGAATGAACCTCCTACATGATGTGAGAAATCTCACCTCCTTGAATTCAGTGGAGGAGAACCCCATCAAACCTACGTCTGTAGAAGATCTTCTCAAGACCGGACCACTTTGTAGGGTAAACTTTAATGTGCGGCATCGGATTCACTCACACTCGGATCGATCTAATGGGGGATTGTCATGCTAGAGATACTCGACAATGGGGGTCCTCCAGTTGAGAGTCACCTCGAACACTGCGGTTGGGGAACCTGGGGATCCTGAAGTGGAGGCATCGACGATAAGGTGCGTTACATATGTTCTATCATCATCATATAGAGTGAGGGGATCAATGACTATATAGTGCACCACATGAATAATCAAATCATCCCAGTCAGGATCTACAAGAGATGCAGCCAAGCTGGCCAAGGTGTCAACTCAACCATTTTGCGAATGAGGGACATGAGTCACTTCTGGTTGAGATGGGAACCGGGCCGTCAACTGGCGTGTACATTCCAACAGCAGTACGATCTCCGACTCCGTGAAAATGTAGTCACCATTGATCTATTTTATGACTATTTTTGAGTCTACATTCACATGAAAGTGGGGAACATCAATCTCAAGGGCCATCTCAAGACAAATAATGAGATCCTGGAACTCTACCTCTTTGTTGGTACAACCTTCTAACAATAGAAATGGATATGGAAGAATATCTAGTGATGGCATGATGAAGACGATACCTAGGCCCATCTTGTTGAGTCTGAGATCATTTATTCTTCTGTTGTTAGGACTTAGGGAAGAACCATAAAAGTGAATTTTCCAAAGTACAATGGCTTGTTCTACCAAGAAGATTGCTTCATCGGAAAAATCAAGATCGAGAGACTGGTCCATGGGAGCTGGATGGGCGGCCAGGAAGTCTTCCAACACATGTCCCTTAATGGACTTCTGGGGGAAAAACTGATGTCAAACTACTGAAGGATCACTACCCACTGAGCTATACGTCCTTTCAACATGGGTGGTTCATAATATACTTCAACGTATCCACTCAAGATAGTAGTTGTATCTTGTGGTTCAACAAGTAGTGTCTTAGTTTCTGTACTGTGAATACCATTGAAAGGTAGCTTTTCTCGATAGGGGAATATCGGGTCTCGGTATTGAGGATCATGTGGCTGAGATAGTATAGATTTTTCTTTGTTACCTCATTATTCTTCTGGGTGAGAAGGGAACCGACATATCATTCTAGGGCGGTCACATAAAGGACCAACGACTTTCTAGAAACAAGTGGCATTAGGACCGGAGGTTATAATAGGTACCGCATGATTTCTTTCAAAGTATTCTATCACCCCTCATCCCATTGACAATCGACACCTTTCATCATGTGCCAGGAAAAAGGCCTACACTTTCAAGCTAGATTCTTAATGAATCGGCATATATAGAATAAGTGGTCTTGATAGCCTTGAAGCTCCAGAATGTTTCTCGGAGGAGACATCTAGAGGATAGCCTTGATCTTCTCTAGATTGATCTTGATGCCTCTGTATCTAACAACAAAGCCAAGAAACTTTCTGGAGTTAACCCCGAAGGTGCACTTCAAGGGTTTCATCTTCAAATGGCAGGACCAGAGGAAGTTGAACAATTTCTCAAGATCTTTGAGATGGTCCTGGTGCTAGAGATATTTTACCTCCAGATAATCCATGTATCATTCCACCAATTTCTCAAGGATCGGCTTAAATATGTGATGCATGGAACACTGATATGTGGCACCTACATTCTTTAGACCGAAGGGCATCACCTGGTAGCATAAAGTACCTTATGGTTTTCTGAAGGTTGTAGACTCTTCATCCTCCAGGGCCATTTGGATTTGGTTATACCCTAAATACCCATCCATGAAGGAGAGATCATGGAACTCAGTGGTGGCATCAGTCAACAGTTCCATCATAGGAAGGGGAAATCATCTTTCGTACATTGACAATTGAGATCTTGGAATTCAATGTAGACTCTTATCTATCTGTTCTTTTTCCTAAAGGGTAAAATTCTGGCTAACCATCTAGGTTATTGTACCTCTTTGATGAAGTTGGATCTGATGAGCTTATCAACCTCGGCCTCGACCATGGCACCGTGGGAAGGGTGAAACTTTCTTGGGAGGATATTTGAACCCGTGATGATTTTCTAGAAGTTCAAGATGGTGGATGGAGACCTGAGGATCTAGTTATGGAATATCGTCATAACTATAGGAAAATAAATCACGATGCTTCTTCGGGAAGTTCGTGTATTGTTTTTTCTCTTTGACAGGAATGGTGGCACTAATCAATGTAGGTTTCTGATCTGTCTCCCTATTGAGGTTCACCTGTACCAATTCATCTACTGTGGTGGAGACACCTTCTTCGAAAGTAGAAGGATAATCCTCTAAATCCTATTCTTCACTTATGAAGGTGGGATCCTTAGTGGGAGGCGATTCCTCTAAGTCAATAGATCCCAATGGGCCACTGGTTCCAGCCTAAGCGGTGGTGGATTTCGCATCAGGGGACTCTAGTACTACTGAAACCATAGAGATGAAATATGTCGATCTAATCTTGTCTGTCCTTCCTCCCAAGGGGCCATACATGATGAGGTCAAAGAAATGGTGGAATGTTGGCTTGATCTAGTTTATCCCATCCCAAAAAAACAAGCAAGTATGACATATCTCTGTTTCCATGGGGCAGACATCCAGATACCTTATGAGAGTAGGGGGCTCTGGGATTACCCGAGCATGATTTGTATATGAATAAGAGTTGATCTCCCAATGTCCCTTAGACTTTGTAATGTGCATCCCTCTAATTATATATAAAACAAATCATTTCCCCAAATATGGATTTGTGGCCTCCAATCGGGGGATCGGGATGACGTAGGCATCGTCTAGGCCTTTCCACGGGTCAGTCGCAGCCATAGTAAGCTCAAACTCACTGGATTAAATCTTCTTGTCCTTGCTCTTATAATAGTCTGCATCTAGATAATAGGATTCACAAGAGGAAAAGGGAGACTCATCACCTTAGATTATTCCAACTCGAGCATTAAGGGAGTTCTTAAGTCATTGGTGATATGAAGAGGGGACCGCAATGTGCATCTGGAGCCATGGCCTACCCATCAACGTGTTGTAGGCGGTGTCTTACAAGACAACCATGAACTCGGTGATGGCTATCAGACCACTGAACTGAGTCTTTAGGCAGATCTTGCTGACTAGTGTCTATTATGTCCTATCATAACCTTGAATTTTCATGTTAGATGGGATCATATCATCCTTAAACCACTCCATTTTTTAGAACATCCATGTCAGGATAAGGTTGATCCCAAAACATGTGCCGATAAGACAACAATGAACCTTCATGTCATTAAAGTGTCCAGTGATGTACAATGGGTGGATGTGCCCCTATATGGGGGACCCTTCATCTTCTCCAGAGAAATAGATGATGGTTTGGCATTCTGCGTTCTCGGCTACCACAACATGGAAGGCTTTTGCAGCTGCTACCTCCATCATGAACTAAAGGGGGCTTCTTAAATCCTCGACAAGGGATTTGTGCATATCTTTTGATATAAGAAGACCCTAGAGGATAGATATCCTCATAGGGATGCTGGAAAGATTATTAATAACATCATACTTCTTTGGCAAGAATGAACTTCTGCTGACAGGAGGTCACTCTGTGACAGGAGGTATGGTGGGCCCTACTTGCTGAACCGACAGCTGACTGGTGATGGGAATGTATTGTTTCTCACTAGTCGAAACTCGTGGGGGAACTACTAGAAGAGAGATAGATGACTGAGTCTAGTCCATAATAGAACATGTTTATTCCTAGAAATACCATGGTGTCTTCTCCTGATCAAGCAGCACAAACAGCGGTGAAGGAAAACCTGGTGAAACAAGATGAGAAGGCTACGCATGCTGAGCTCTACATTGGGCCTACTATTTGGTCTTGGTGGCATGCACAACCTATATGGAATAACTCATTGAGGCATTATAATAACCATTATAACCACGGCTCTGTTGGCACTAGAGATGGTTGGGGATGTTAGGAGGGTTGATTTGGAACTCTTCATCATTGGGAACCAAATAGGGGTTTACCAGCTCCATGGTGTTAACTGAAGCGTACCCTTGGTCGTCACATAATTAATTCTCCACCACTGGACAGATTTGGGGGGTAATCTTCATCTCCAGGGGCATGAATTTTCTGAGATTATGGGATGATGATGCCATTGGTGAGAGAACTTTATTTTCCTTGAGCCGCCTATGCTTTCCCTTCTGGGAAGCGGAAGGCTGAGACATCGACGCAAAATTATTGGCTATGGGTGACATGATGACTTTTTAAGGCTTGGGTCGATTCAAACATGCATGGATAATACCATGGGCATGGGTTACTACCTTGCGGGTCATCCAGTGGTCATATTTTCAAGATCTTCTATTTGGAACCTTCTACCACTCACCTTCGATGTCACTATCATCGTCAGGCTATATGAATACACATGCCACATGTGCCAGTGTTGGGCCTAACCTAACAATGTTCTTGTTAGCCTAGTCTTGAAGATAGTATTTAAATGCATAGAACTACTTGAGGGTGTTCCCCATGATCCCGTGATAGAGGCAGTAATTTGGGTGATCAGTGAGATCCGCTTCTTTGGGACTCCTGCATTCTAGAAAGCATAGAATTCTCTGTTCCAAGGCACTTCGAAAATAACTGAGGACGTGGGCCTCATTGAATGAATAGGTCTGATTCCTTCTATCTGGGAAGGGGGTTCTGGGATCCTAACCCTAACGAGGGGTTGGAGGAGCCTTCCAATGAGGTGGAACCTAGTTATCTTACCTGGGTGGTGGCGTCGCGTTACGCGGGGGCGCCTGCCGGTTCTGGGGTGGGCGTTGCAGGGTCAGAGGTTGTACAAGAGGTGGAAATACTATGAGAGGGTATGAAGGTGGATCCACTGGTAAAAAATTCAGCTGACTAGGGGCCTCTATCTATGCTACCATGGCATGATCGGCCTTATAGGGTCTTCTCAAGAGAACTACATGAGGTAACAGACGCGCTTACTTGGCCAGTTGCAAGGATTCCTCTAGATGTTGGGCCTTATCATAGAAATACTGGAATCATTCGTGGTAGTTATGAGTGATGAGAGTGGGGACCAGTTCAGTTTTTGACATTCCCTACCCACATTTTTAGAAGTTGTTTCTGAGTCAGAGGCATATCCAGGGAGTATGTGAGTCCTTTCCACCAGGCAACAAAGTCTGTGAGGGACTCATCAGGCCTCTACTTTCACTTAAAGAGGTCTGCAATACTCATATTCTAGGTGGTAGAGCTGAACTGGTAAGGAAACTGCCTACAAAGATCTTCCCTTCCGGTGACTGACCCAATGGGTAGTTAGATGTACCATACAAATGCATTCCCTTCCAATGTATGTGTGAAACACCAAATTTTGGCAACCTATTACTGCACTAGAGTTCCCATCATGGGTCCACACCTTGAGATGAAGTGGTTAAGATGGTACAGCGGATCACCCATCCCATTAAAGGGGGAAAATGTAGGGTTTTCGAAACTAGGAGGTGCTGGCATATCATACACCCATGCCGGATATGGATTTCCATCTGGTGGAATTGCCACCTTTCGAGTTTCCAAAGGATCGAGGCAAGTTATGACTACGGTCATTGGATCATCAAGATGAGGATTCCTATCTTGAAGAGAATCCCTGACCACCAGTGTGTTGGCGGGTTCTTCAACATGATAATCAGTCCCAGTGTCTCATAGAGTGACTGGTGGGATTACCTGTGGGACTATTGGGGGACTAACCTGTGGAGCGGTTGGGGGAACCCGACCTGTGTCCTGAATATTATCGCACCAATCTGGTGGATTTGAGGACACACACCATGCCCTATTTCTATAAGTTTCAACTTCTACCCTCTCTATGTTGGTAGGATGGTCAGGGTCACATGGGGGGGACTTGCCGAGGGGAGTTGGATCTGCCCCGGCTGCCCTAGTCGAGGATCATCGTAGTCTAGTCATCACTCAATAGCATGTTCAGTAAGGAGTTCGTTGACCATATTCTTATTCTATACAAGTTGTTGATGCAACGTGGCCTTTTCAAGATCGTCTTTTGTCTTCTACACTGAGCCAGATAGGTCAAAGGGTTTGATGGCCCCAAGATTCTCTTTTCCCTTATTGGGATTCTGGCTGAGGGATAACAACTCAGTAGGTGCAGAAAGTCCCAGTAAATTTTTTTGTTGGCAATTAACCTTTCCAATGGATCCAATAGTTTTGGATCTCCCCCAAGGGGTAAGTTCTCTTCAATGATATCAAGCTTGTTCTCTCCCTCTAATAGGCTGTCCATGTTAACTGTGACTCTACCTGGAGGATTATCCTCAATATCTCCAGGAAAGTTGGGCTGGCACCAGATAGAACTAAAATGAATGGAAGCATACTACCCCCAACCACGGACCTAAATGTGGGGGAGTCCTCCTTGATAATTTTTTGGAGATCTTTAAAGATCTAAAAGCATCGTTGTTGGAGGGTTCGATGGCGACCGGGCAACTCAGGGCGCTAGGCCACAAGGAGCGCAACCAAGTCGACCATACAGCATTGCTGGTCAATACCTTCAAATTTTGCCTAACTCTTGGGGTAAGCCACTTTCTTATAACTGAGACATAATTGCATCACCCAAAGGGTTTGGAAAAACATGTGGCTTCTACTTGGGTAAGTTATTTCGGCGCACTGAAGTTCTTGGTTTCAATTGGACATAAAATCTCTGGGAAATGATCCTCTATAAAGATGTCCCACTAACTCCTTAGCTCAGACTTGGGATCCGGCCCTTCGTTTCCCCACTCATCAACTGTGGGTGGTTGTGGGACTAGTAACAACACTGATGGAGACCACTGAGATGATAGACTAGCCAATGGAGAATACGGAGAATAGGCTGACAAGCCACCGCATCTTGGGTTGTCCTACGATGAATGCAATGACTGAGCCACCATATCTCGGTAAGATAGACTGGTGAATAAATTTTACGGTGTAGGGGATCCAGTTATTGGTGTCAGGCCATATTATTGTTCGTCCTCTACTGGTCCCTAGAATAACACTCCTTGATCTCTAGTTGAGGAAGATAATGACCCTATTGATGATAGGGATGATTTCATGGATAGGCCCTGGAAGGAGGCCAAATCTTCCTCCTCTAGGATGTATCTGTAGAGGGAGGCAGGAATCCGATGGACCTGAAAATATAGAAGGATGAGGCTGATATGCATCATTCCTACCCCGGACCTTGACACAAAATATCAAGGTGAGTATTCCATTGTCGAATCACATTCCGCCTCAGAATATGAGAAGCATACAGCCTTAATTGCGGTATGAAACATCTCGGTATTCTTCTTATGGAACCGGTGACCCTCCCTCATGCCCCTAGATGGTTTTTAGGACATGGTAGATTTTTTACTCAAGGAGGACCTTCAGACAAACTAATTCTGGGGTGGAGAGGACTTCTGACTGGGTGAGACTGGGTGCGAGGGGCTCCCGGACAGATGTCGAAAGGAACATGGGGAGTGCCTCTACATCCACTAGCTGACATAGGGAGGGAGTCTCTACAGAAAGTGCTGGAGCGGGTAGGACCTCCACTGGAACTGGTAGGAGCATGGTCAGTGCCTCCATTTGTGTTTCCTTTAGCAGTAAAGGTACAAGGGGTTCCCTTGTACTGGTCGAGATGAGCACGAGGAACGCCTCCGCGTAGGGTGTCAATTAAGTGGGGCACACCTCCACTTGTCTAATTGTCGGGAAAAATAGTACCTTCTATAGTTATAGTGAGAACATGGGGAAGAACCCCACACAGATGGATGACCATACTAGTAGCAACTTCATATAGGTGACCTATGACAGGGGGAACGGCTCCATACATGAGGTCATGGGTGGAGAAGAGGATTCCATACCAGGTGTCAATGGGGAGGGGAGGACCTTCGCTCGGACTGATGGTGGCATGGGGAAGAACTCCACGTTGAGCTTGGGAGCATGGAGGACCTTCCCTCTCATTTGTGGTTTCATGAGGAGGACCTTCATATTGTATTTCAATATCACAGGTTGGCCTGCGACAGACGCCACCTATTTCATCAACCAAGAGAGTCATCCCAACCTATTTGTGGGGTGGTTGGGGCCTCGATCCAGGTCAAGCATATAAGTTCTCCTGCTCAGTATGAGTGGGGAATTAACTATGTGTGTTGGTGGTGGCACGGGCCATGGTATCCGTTGATGATGATTCCCCCTAGTGGGCATCCTCCTCACCTTGCACCTGATGCTGGCATCGGGTTAACCCAACCGGGGCCAATGGTGTAGCTTCATAACTCACCTGCTCCTTACCCGATGGGGCCGGGTGGTGGTGCTAATGTGGCCTAGTGGGATACCTCCTTGGTATCCCCAAGGATTGGATTATAGTTGGGTTGTCTTGGACTTCCCTCACCTCATTGGCATAGGTTCGGTAGTCTTCAAAGCACTCCGAGGAGAGGATCCTGAAATGATTATAGGTCGGAGTGGGGAGCAGTGGCTCCCTGTGCGGACCTTGGGGGTGGCGGAGATGATGAGGCATATAATCCTCTCAGTCTTGTCGATCCATTTCCCTTGTTGGAATAATCCCATATTCCTCATTTCATCGGATGAGGTTGTTAATCACCCTTCTATGAATATGTTCAGATTGGGAGATGGGGTGTGGGAACCCAACATCCATAGATGTGTAGGTCATCATGGAATAGATAATTCTACACGGGATTGTCATGTTGATGTTTCCCCAACCCTTATGTCGGTGGCTGGGTGGTGATTGGTTTCCTATCATAGCTTGGGTCCTGGAAAGTTGGTAGATTCAACCATTAGTGGTGAATGAAGGAAAGAGACAACCAGTTCCCCAACATCATCCCATATTCTATTTTTGGAAATATGGATCCATGCTAACAATGTCACAGCCCGGGATGTCCACCATTCAACTGCCTCAATTTCTAGTGAGTTTCACGTTAGGCCCACTATTTTCTTGGTAGGACTTGGCCCCAGATACATGGATCTAGTGACCTGCTAATCCACTGATGTCTCGAATGCTACTAACATATACATTGAGGACAAGAACTTCACATTGGGTTCACGATTTATATTTCTGACACTTTTTCCAGGGAATGCATCTGTCAGTGTAGTACGTACTGATATGTTTCCCCTCATTCCTTCTTTCCAAAGGCAGGCAGAATCTGTTACTTATTCAAGGATGTTTTTTCCTTGATCAAAATAGGATGATGGGATTTCGGCCTCTCCTTCCATGGATTCCTCCTTAGAACTCGCTACCTAGTCTGGGTCTCCCTTAAAGATTATGACATTGTTTGTGAAACTCATCCTAGTGCCATGTATTCATGGACACTGGTTAATTATGCTTCTTCTGTCAGTATATTCCAAGTGGTCAAGTTAGGGTATCAACCTTCGGTTAGGGAGTAGTCATGTTGGACATTGTCGGCATGTCTGGACGCTGGAACACTAATGTGTCTGGGTTTCTTCACCTTATGATATGGCTTCTCAAGGGCGCAGAAGCCTAAGTCATACCATGTCGAATGTGGTCCATTATATGATGTGGGAATGTCTCTGAGGTTTTCCTCAGCTTCCCATGCTTAACACAGGGTACGTCGCGAGTTTGACATCTTGTAAAGACGGATTGGACTGATTAGAACACTGATAAGAGTGGATCAGATGGGTGTATCCCCAGGAGGGAGCACCTATGAGTCCTATTATATAGGAGGATTTCAATGTCTAATGAAGACGGATCTGAGGGTACTTGGGGCCCTATAAAAGAGACAGCATGGTTTACCATTGGCTGGTATTTAACCTCATGGAGGTTTCCTATGTACCCTATGTCAAGAGACAGGGATCAAAATCCACGTTGTTTGAAGGGGTGATAAATCGGGGTGTTCTAAAAGGTTAGAAACCCAGAGATAATGTTAGGGCTTTCACACAGATAGCACCATAGGTACCATGAAGTGCAGCGATGGGATGGATGACATGATCTCACCGGGATGTGGCGGCCTGGGTAAGAATCAAGATGGATGATGGATGGTTGACCAAATTGGATGAGACTAATGGGATGGAATTAATGTGAGGACGATGGTGATGTTGAGTTTGAGTCTCAAATAGATTTCCTATGTATCCTTGTGGTAGGGAATCAAAGTCCATGTAGTTCGGTGAGGATATGGGACACCTGAGGAGGCGGGCCATGAGAATGGATTCATGTATGGGACCCGGAGGAAATAGAACCTTCGGGTAGGGGCATGATCTTCTCGAAACACAAGGGGGTCGATGGAGAGACCACACTGGGACATGAGTGATTGGATTTAACCTCAGGGAGTCTTCATACGTATCCCCATGATAGGGAATCCAATTCCACATAGTTCAGGATGGGGGAATAGAAATGGGGTGTGCGTAGAAGACAGCGACCTGAATACATGTTGGGGTTTACGCGTGGTTAGAAACCATGGTTGTTCTAATGCCCAAGGGGTGGACCAGAGATGTGGGTCCCAACAAAGGGGACTACAATAGCTTATCAACAGTTGGGGGTTACAACATCTTACCGCTGGTTGGGGGCTATAATAGCTTACAGCTGGTTGGGGTTACAACAGCTTACTGCTGGTTGGGGTTGAGCCTCGAAGAGGCTTCCAACGTACCCTGTCCAGAAAACAGGGATCAAAACCCATGTAGTTCGAAGGTATACAGTTTATCATAATGCTGGAAAAAAGGGGGCATACAGTTTAATGTTGTGAAAGACGGGGGTGAACATTACACGGGATGAGGGTGGACCGACATGAAGTGGTCGGGGTTGATGGGTGTTGGGATTGAACCTCATAGAGGCTTCCTACATACCTTTCATGGATAGGGGAAAGGATCAAAGTCCATTTAGTTCACTATGGAGGCTTGTGACTTACACTCTTGGGCATCCCAAGAAGGATTCCATGGTCAATTCTTACTTTAATCCCACATGATTCATTAATGGTGTGGATAATAAGAGGCATCAAATCCCTAATGATTACATCGCAAAAGGTGCGTACATGGAGAATGAAGCGAGGCTTACACGTGGTTAGCATCCTAAATAGGAAACAAGGGAATATTCATGGTTAGCAGCCCTTGGAGATGGAGATTGGGACTTACTCTAGGATGGAGGCCTGATGGGGATAAAGTACAGAGGGAGAGGGATGGGGTAACAAAGGCCCTGGTTCCCATATCTCCTCTCGTCTTTGGCATAGAAGAAGAGAGGAGGAGAAGGGATTTTATGTCCCACGAGAAAGGCTAGGGGATTACAAAAAAATGGTTTCACTTCCCCACAGATATATTCCACTCTAGAAAATATGATCTCATTCCATTTGAGGAAGATCTCACTTCCATGGAGATGAGTGGGTGTAGAGAATGTCTGAGACGGGGAACCCCGTATATATTGCATGGGGTGAGGCCACAATTTAACATCATGTGCTATGTATGATGGTGCTTGGAATTTTAACTTCCTGTATCCTTGACGAGGCGATTTCACTCCACGCCCCTAGGACTTACATAACTGATACCCACCCACACATGGGGATGGTGAGGCATCAACAATGTTGTGGTTAGACGGGGTTGTGGAGTGATCTTTTGAGGGGCTCAAAATAGCATGGCTATACAAATAAGAAATAGTCGTTAGTTTGACTGTGTAAAGAAGAATGAGGCTAAGAAACACAATGTAAAGCACTGCCCAAGGGACCTTGAAGTCACTTCTTACAAACCTGGAGGGTCATACAGGGTTTGTGAATAAAATTGGTTCATAATAAAGGACCTTGTGAAGCTTTGGTGCTCCACGTAGTGGAGGGACCTCATGAAGGGGTGTGCTTCATGAAGTGGAGTGGCATATCCTGGGAATAGGGCATAGAGCATATGAAGGGTTATTCACGAATTATAAAGGCTTTTACGGAGTAGGTATTCACTAATCATGGGTACCTTGAAAATCATAGCACAGCGAAGCAATGTGTTTCACGAAGCACAGTGACCCTACCTTAGCATGGGGTTCACATGTTCATGGAAGGTACTTCGTGAAGCATGAGTTCTTTGTGAATACCCGAGTCCCCTTAGGGATCTCATTCTTTTGGGATGGCTTGTGGGCTCTGAGAATGGAATCCCTACTTGAAGAGGGGTTTTATTTGAGCTAAGGGAAAGGTTCTTTGCAATGCTCAAGTACCTTAAAGATCTTATTTTTTTCAATGTTTCATAGAGAAGAGGTTGCTTTGAGATTTTAGAGCTGAGAAGGAGAAAGGCTAGGGTATCCATCCTTTTGGTCTAGGGGAAGCTAGGTATTTATAGGCAAGAGGCGGTGTGAAGCTCAGATAGCTCATTGTGAAGCCACATGGCACTCTAAGATTGGTCATAGATTGCATAATGTTTATTGTAACTATGTAGTGGACTATTATCTCCTCCTAAATGTATATCGCTCATTAATTCCCTTCTATGGAACTCGCAGAGGCTTTCGTTAAGTTCTAAGGGATCGTAGAGGTTATACGGTTCCTTTCACGATGCAGAGCTCCTCGTCAATTATGTCATAACAGCATAGCCTCCCACCTCTTTTACTCTGCAGAGACTGCAAAGTGGGATTCGGATTCTTGCTAACCATAATGTTGAGGGGCTCCATGAAGGATATTTAAATGGCATCCCATTCTGCACTGGTTTCCTCTTTGCCTTGTTTTCCTCCGCACGAATATTTTAGCGCCAACATCATCCATACACTTAGATGCAATGGTGGATGGTGGTAAAGGTTGTTTGTTTCAAATGGTGGTTTAGTATTCTATTATAAAATATGTGGGTTATTTTGAATGGGGAGACTCTTTGGTAGAGGTGATGTACAATCATTTTGGTCATGGTCATGCTCTGGAGGGATGGTCAGAGGATGGTCATAACCAGATTTTTTTTCATTGGTGGTTGTATTTTCAGGTATAAATGTGAAAGTAACTTCTTTGTGAGTTCCATATATCACATTTAGTATTACACACAAGAATTTATAGGATGTATTTCGACTTGAGGCTTATTTTTGGGTAGTCTAGGATGAAGTAGGTTGTGGAAGAGTTTGTGGCACAGTGCTTGTTTTGTCAGTAAGAAAAATCCATCCATCATGTTACCTTGTGTTTTTTTCATCCCTTGGATGTTCCCAAGTTAAAATGGGATGAAATATTTATGGATTTTATCATAGGGTTACCCAGATCTCATGGAGGATGTAATGTTATCTAGGTGGTCAAGGATTAGTTGTTGAAATCAGCTCACTTATTAGAGATCAAGGAGTCGAGAACAGTGGCTACCTTGTCTAATAGATATGTAGATGAGGTGGTGTGGTTTCAAGGAGTTATAAGGTCCTTTTTATCAGATTGGGACACATGTTTTATCTCATGATTTTGGAGGGTATTACAGCAAATGTTTTAACTCAATTATGCCTCAACACTTCTTTCCACACTCAAATAGATGGGAATATGGAATGGAGTATCCAGTCATTGGAGGATATGTTCAGGCCTACGTCTCAGATATTGGAGGATCTTGGGTATGACAGCTATATTTGGTAGAGTTTTCTTATAGTAATAGTTGTCACTATTCCATTGGCATGGCCCCATTTGAATATTTTTATAGGATATTTTTTGTTCAATATTGTACTAGTCAAAGGTTAGGGAGATAGATGTTCTTAGTCCCAACATAGTGCAAATCATAATAAATAAATTTTAGCTCATTTGTGATAGGTTGAAAGAAGCAAAGGACTTTCATAAGTATTCTACCAATTGTAGGATAATACCCTTGGATTTCGAGGTTGGGGACCTCATATTCTTGAATATTTCCCCTTGAAGTGTGAAGAAGAGGATTGGAAAAGGGATTATTATTTCTCCTAGGTTGTTGGACCCTTTAGGTGTTGGGGTGATTTAGAGAGGTGGAATATCATTTGGAATTTCTACCACAGTTGGTGAGGATCCACGATGACTTCCACTTATCTCAGCTTCAATAGTATCTCCATGATGACTCTCATGTCATTGACTGGGGAGAGTTGGGCATCAAGGATGACGCAATGTCTTTTCTATGTCCAGGAGAGATCTAGGATCTCCTAGAGAAGGTGTTGAATAGATAGAACATTCCTTTGATTCATGAATTTTGGATTCATGGTGTCCATGAGGAGATTACATGAGAGTGAGAGACATAGATTCAGGCTTGGTAACCAGATTTTTTTAAGGTTTTTCTTTCTCTGTTTTTCTTTTTTATGTGATGTATGGATGTTTTTGTTTATGCCATGTGTTTTTTTCTTTGGATTATGATGTTTGTGGGGTGATGTGTGATAAATTCTAGACCTATAAAAAGGGTACGACCAGATTCCTAATCGACATGTATTAATTGTGATATGATTAAACTAGTAAAAGTGAGTCAGCGATACCTATATAAGATAGTATCTTGACATGGAAGACAATATTCTCTGATTCATGAGTCCAGGACAGTGTTGTTTTTTTTTCATAGTGGTTGTTGGTTTTTGATTCATATAGGTTGAGATATATGGGTAGTGGTTGTGTGGCAGGGTGGTTGTGTTGAAATGTTTGGATGGTAGTAGTATTTGAGGAATGATAAGATTCTTGAGTGATATCTCATGGAGTGGTTTTTTGGACATCTTTCCTTCTAGTATTTATTTTTGATTCTTGAGGGAGATAATAATTTTAGTGGTATCTTATGTAATAGAATATACCTTCTCGGTCCATTATGTTGCATATTTTGAGTGTTAGAGGTGTTCAGGGGAGGTTTCGGGATTTTTCTATGGAAATTGGGGGTGTAACAGAACTTCTGCAAGAATTACATGTCGCGTACGTATATTACACAGTGTGAAGGTTGGTTTTAGGTACTATGTATGGATGGTTCATAAAATGTATTTTTTCAGGGTAAAATAATGAAAATGTGGCTTTCTTTTTAGTGGAACCTGGAATCCTAGGATTACACAACATGTAGGGGGATTACATGTCATGTAATTCCCTAATGGTATATAGTTTTAAAGGTTTCAACCACTTTAGTTATTTCTAAAAACCTACATCATACTAACCTCCCTCATTCTAGATGATCTGGAAACTCCTTCCTCGAGTGTTTGAGATTTCATTCTTTGGGGATCAATCTTTGTACTTCCATATTATATCCATGGTGGTTTATCCTATATTTATCATCAGTTTTCTCCAATTATTCTCTCAGGGATTCATTGTGGTGTTGTTTATTTAGTTTAGAGTGTGTTTGGGTGGTATTTTGACCACCCTATGGTTTGGTATAGATTGATCTGTGGTTTCTTGTGGTGTGGTTGTTGGTTACAACAGTTCTTCTTCACCTTGTTGTGTGCAGCGAGTTGAAAAAACTTCTTTGAGGTTCTAATTCCCTCATTTATCTTTATTATGTATCTTGAAGGAGGGGTTTACTTTTTTTATCTATGGATTATGGTAATTCTAGACTAATCGAAGATTAATTATTGTCTAATTCAAATTGAAAGGGGTAAAGGAGTTTTATTGGCATGTTTTTATAGATTTGATCTTACTGTGATAATGTGGGTTTTTTGGGATTGATGCATTGTTAAAAATTATGGTCATTGGGGGATTTGTTTGCACTGTATATTTCATATTTGTTTACTACTTTTTTGTGATTGTTTTTATATCAACATAATAGAAATTTTTTAATTACTTATACTTGGATAATGAAAATTTTTCCCCATGATTTTGGTTTGTGTGATAACACACATAAAATATAGTGGAATGTGATAAAATCCCCTCTATCAAACTATAAAAACCATCTTGATGTGATGTGATGTTTGGTCGTGCTTTTGGGGTGTGGGGCAATATATATATGTGTGTTCATGCTTGTGGGATAGTGATATGTGGTTGGGTCATGTGGGGATGATAGTTTGTTTTCTGTGCTTTTGGGGGCGAGGTGACGGTATGTTGAGATACTGATGATATGTGGTTTCTCTGTGCTAGATGCATGAGTATAGATTTAATAAATAATTTTTTAGTAATGTTTGAAATGACTTGGGTTGGGGTGATTACTGGGGTGAGAATGGTTAATGGAAAATTTAATGATGGGTTGTGTAATTAAATGTGTTCAATGAAAAATGATAAAATGAATGTGTGTTATAAGTGGATTAAATGTGAAGCCACATTAGATTATTAGGGCTCTTCACCTTCTAAAATAACTATTACAGATACTAATAAATTCATTTATAGGTGTAAAAAATGTGAATGTGTAGTGAGTTGGTGGTTTATTAGAGAACCCATAAGTTGGGCATGATTGTTTGGTACTATATATATATACTTGTATTTTCATTATGATTTCTATATGGACCCCACCCATGTTGAGAACTATGTTTCATGAACCCTCATAGTCATATGTGGGTGTCTTTCCCAACATCCCTAAGTGAGGATGGATTGATTTCCAACATCTCTTCCCTCCTCCCTATTCCAGGCGAGGTATGTATTGCATAAGTTGTGATGACCAGAGGCCTATTAGTGCATTAAATGGTGTATGTGATGTCCCAGAATTATTTAGTATGACTTGTGATATGGTGTTCTATTTGTATTTAGGATGAGTTGATATGTGCTTTGCCAAGTGTCTTCAGTAGGAGATATGATGTGTTGTGAGGCCCACGTCTTTGTGGGTGGGATGTGTTGTGTGGACAGGTGTGTGGGGTGGGATGTGTTGTGGGCCCATGTTTGTGTGGGCGGGATGGGTAGTGAGGCACAGGTGTGTACAGTTTTAATGTTTTGTGAGGCCAAGGTGTGTAAGGGTAGGATGTGATGTGGTATATTTGGAAGAGGCGGGAGCCCCAAGACGTTTTTCATTTTTGTGATATCAACTAATCAGTGTAAAAGTGGGGTACCATATCATAGATGTGATTTATATTATATTATATTACTTGGTTTGCTTTATTTAGTGATAATTCCTTGGTTAGGTTGGGATGATTAGTATACCTTGATAGGTGTTATTTGGTTCTGTTGTTTTTTTATAGGGTAATTATTATTCTTCTTTCACATGTGCATGAGAGACTTTGGTTTTTCCTAATGAGTATACTTGTATGCTCACCTTATGTGTATAAAACTATTTTTAGGTTTCTAGGATTATTACTTGGATCATGTTGGGAATTACTAGCTCAGATCTTGGATAGTTTTTTTTGTTTCTTTAGCTTTAATTTTGTGTATTTTCTTTGGATACTTTATTATATCTGTACCAGTTCAATTTATAAATGCATGTGAGATAGTTTCTAGATTTCATTTTATATTGTGCCTTGAAGTTATTTGAGGATGATCTGTCTTATCTCTTGATATTGTTTCTTATAATGGGTAATGCCTCCAATATTGTGATATTTGTAAACCCTTGGTTCTAGTTGCCAACATGAGGCCTACTGGAGGTAGGACCCGGGGTTCATTATCTCTCTTTCTTCATTTCCGGCCCAGTAGGGGTCTCTTTTGAGGTATGGTGTCATGACATACTAATAGTTGGATGATATATTATTTCCCTTTAAAATTGATTTAATGCAATGGGATGTAATGAAATATGAAAGTTTATTCTAGAAGTTTATTTTATAAAGGTTGATTCTATTAAATGGATGTAATTGATCCAAAATACTAAAATGGTTTTTGAAATAAAATATATTAATGGAGATCATTAAAATTAATATTCATTGATAAATTATTTCTTTGAGGGAAGTGAGCTATAATGAATAGGACGTTCCTCACATTATAGTTGGAGGATGATAAATATGTTGCAATGTATGACACTAACTTTACAATATTTTCTAGGATATGTGTGGACTACATAATTTTTACAGAATGCATGATTCACTATTTTTAGAAGGATAATATAATGCCTCCATAGGGAACTAGTTTCTTCATCTTTAATTTCTTAGGGTGAAATAATATCAAGTTTTATAAAGATTGCGAAATAATTTTCTATTTATTATATCATCAATGTAAATCAATAAAATAAGAAGTTAGTTGAGAACCAAGAATAAATAACTATCTCAAATAAGAATAAATGACGATTTACTTACTAACATTTGATAGTTGTGGATATAAACAATAAGTTAATTTCTTAATGTGTTCATGATCTAATTTCAAATATAGATAAAAAGGGTAATAAGACTCATGAATATAATGTAATGAAAGAAGCATAAACTATTTTTTACTTCAACTATAAATATATTGGGTATTATTCAACCAAATTTCTAATTTGGAATGTTAAACTCCCATAAAGGAGTCCAATGGATGAATTCCAACCTTATTTGATTATTAAATAAGATGATGAAATTATAAAATATGTGGTGTTTAGTACATTGATTATAACATCAAATTTATCTACTGTGCTATTTTATTCTAGAACATATCACACTTTTATAAATCCCATACATTCCATGAAAATAATTATGTTTTTAGTACCTTACAAAGATAGTTGTTAATCCAAACATCTAGTGAAAATCATATTTCAAAAAAAAGATGTTTGAGTCTATTCCTATTAGTAAAAATATAGATACCATACTTATAAACACGATAATTATACCTATGCACAACATTGATATAATATTTTCTATGTATTATATTTCAATTTATAATTAAATAATCTCATGTAATGGAGACCATGAATTGTGATTGAAATATGTAGTCCTATATCTTCAAAGGGGATACAATATCATTTGAATCATTTCTAAAGCCACCTTAAGTAGATATTTTTAATGAAATTAGTATTGAATAAAATCAAAATAAACCAAATAATTGGAAATTTATCCATATAATAGTGGAATAAAACATTATACCCGAATAAATTTTTGTGTTGGCTAATGAACTACCAAGACATCCACCTCAACATAAAGTTGCATTTTCTATTGATCTCATCCCTAATGTAAGACATATATGTTTTACACTCAAAAGGATAACAATATTTAAATTAGAGTAAATTAGAAAAAATAAAGGATATATATGATAAAGGACTTATATACCTTTGTGCTTCACCATAGGGTTCCACATTTCTTTTTTTTAAGAGGAATGATTGGCCTGTGAGGTTGTGAAATGAATTTAAGAAAAAAATTCCATTAACATAGATAAAATAAATCATCTGTCCAACATTGATAATTTTTTTAGTCGATAATAATTAGATCAATATTTTAAATTATTTTTTCTATTTCGAGTATCAAATGTATGTAATGAATAATTATATTATAAAAAAACATTTTAATGATGTATGGAGTTTATAAATTTAATGTATTTCCCTTTGAATTACCTAATAAACCATCTATATTTCTAAATCTGATGATGAATATATTTAAGGTTTATATTTGTAATTTTTGTTCAAATTTACTGATGATATCAAGGTATACCATATATATTCTAAGAGGAATAAGAGTCACCTAGGAATCATTTATAAGATTCTAAGAGAAAAGGTGTTATATTGAATATTCAGTAAATGTGACTTTATTATTTGAGAAATTTCATTTCATATTAATATGTTCTGAAAATAAAGAATATATATTAATCATTCAATTATAATTATAATGATATAATTTCCAATGTTAAAAAATATGAATGTGGTATATGGATTCCTTGTATCTGTCAGTTACTATCAGTGACTTCATTAGCATTTTTCATGATTTACAAACCCATTAAGAATTTTCACATGTTCAATTTTTAATATCATATGGTTAGATGAATTAAATTTAGGAATAATTAATGTAAAAATTTATGATATTGATTTCACCGTCATGAAGGGATGTATTTTTACTATATTTTGATGCATCATAAAAGGGACATGTATGTTTCCTTATGCATAAAAATATTGTTCTTAAAAATGAATCAATGTAGTAAAAATTTCATCAACATAATTATAAAACCCATTATTCTGATTTGGTAGATGTAATATTCACATTTATGATAAGTGGAATTACATTTTTTGTGAAAAAATGCGTTAATTATAAAGATCATAAAATTTTGAAGTATATTTTTATAAGAAATTTATCAACATGAGGAAAAGTATATGGACAAAATAAATAAGGATTATGATTTCTCAATAGGCTACCACCCTGGGATGGTATATTAGTTGGATGGTGTGTTGCGGAGGAAGGAACATGGGATTTTAACTAAAATGGGAATAATTTAGGATCCTTTATTTAGTTAATTATTAATGTTGGAGATGGGAATCATTATAGAAGAGTAAAAATCATAAATATATCAAGTGATTACTAAACTATGCTTATTGGTGAAATAAAAATGTTTCATATTGATGACATGAATATTCAAAATAATACTAGTGACTTGTTTGATGTGATGTTGGTAGATTTATTATATAAAGATGTTATATTAAAATTTGTAATGGGGTTATATGATCCATTAATTCCTGATCTAAAACAAAATTATTAGACAAATACCACAGATCAAATATCTATTTTCACCCTTGTATCACCCAAATGATTCATGATTATAAGGTAACTTTTTATAGGGATGACATCTAATGAGACATTATAGACTTTATTTCAAGATTATTTGTTTTTTAACATAAAAATTGTGAGAGAAAACTTCTTAAATGGGTCATGAAACTTCAACTAAGATGAACAATGATAAAAATATATAAATAATTCATTGATAACTTGGTAAAATTAATACATCAAAAAATAGTAGCATGACCCATAGACCTAAAGTTTGTGTGTCTTGGTGACTAGAAACATAAAAGAACATAATTCACATGTTGTGACCTTCTCTCTATAATCTATGATCATTCATAGACATTACCTGATACATTATCCTCCTCAAATCCTATAGAAGGGAAAACATAAAAAAATTAGATCTCAAACACTTAGAAAAATATTTTATATGAATGAATATAATTTTTATAACATTAAAATATGGAAAATAATGAATATGAATAAATATATAACTTAAAAGAACATAAAACAATAAAATTTAACTAAAAGGTTAAAATATAGACATGAAATATCCAACAATAATACTCTTAACATGAAATGAGAAAACAAAAGAATGAATCATATAACTCTAGACCTAGAAAATTTAAATTTAAGTGGAAAAATCCTGAAAACAAGATTTCTTATATATATGAACCTATCTACCCATTTACAAATTCACTCCTATTATTCTTTTTGAAGATAAAATCTATCAAACTCTCTATTTCTAAACAATTTTACGCACTAACCAGTTCATATAAAATTTTTATCTCATTAGGGATAATAATTTACTCAATATGTTGAAGGAAGGTATATGTTCCACTTGACTCATAATACATACATTTTTGTTCCACAAGAATAAAAATCATCACATCATACAATTACCCATATAAATACAAACAAATTTAATTATATTTCAAAATCATCATATAAAGAACTAATGGAAATAAAATGGGTTATAAGGAACATCCAAAATACTATAATTCATTTTTCAAATGAAACCCATGAATAATATGTGATTCATAAAATTAGAATATAATTTTATAAAATAAACTACTAGATACGGATGAAATGGTAAAAAATAATAAAATAATAAAAATATAGTATTTGGTGAAACATGAAACAAAAATCCATTAAAGTATATTTATTTTTTAATATAATAAAAAAATCATGAAATATTCTTTTTCAAAACATTAAATATAAATCATTATAAAATTCATAGTTATATGCCACTATTGAAAATGTCACACTTTTTTAAAGATAATAAATCCTCTCATGGAAATGTAATTGGATAAAAATATTTACTATATGATATGAAAAAACATTAAATAGTGAATGATCTTGAAAATAATGGTAAGATAAGAAATTATATTACTCAAAGAGATGAGTTTTAGTTCCCAAGAATCTTACATTTACCCTTGATTTACAAGGATGTTCATTAACATTATGTATCCAAAAGATAATAATATTAATTACCCATTCCAATAACATATTCACATACATCTCCATTCATACTCTTCATTAATAAAAAATACCTTCTTTTATTATATTTTTGAAATAATTTTTCAACATTGGGGGTTAATGAACATGACCGTTTTGAACTAGGTTTTTAAAAGAGGTGTTGATATAAATATTTCCCCCAATTACCATCATTTTCAAACCATTTAATTTTCTATAATTTTGGTTTTATATTGATATATAATATTATAACACCATTACAATGAAGTTTTAGTTGTTTTTCATGAAAAAATAATGGCAGTGAACTATTTTTTTATTTACTAATATTAATTGATTAATTTAGAAAGATTATTAAATTTAATGTTATAAATATCTATATTATTGATAAATATTAAATAAAAATATCATATTATGTTATCCAAAAATAAACAAAAAACATCAAGGATAGGACGTGAAGGGAAAAACATTTATTCAAGGAGGTGATAGATCACCCTACACATGATTAGAAATTTTTTTAACTAATGAATGAGATTGGTTATTTTGTATAATAATATATTATTTAAGAATAATAATGACATTATATGAATAATATTTATTAATCAACACCATAATTAAAATAATATTTTAGGGTTGTTAATGAATAACTGTTATCATTTGTTCATCAAGGAGGTAATTCATTCATACGTAGTAACAAAGACTCTTCTTTTGTTATTTGATCTAAGGGATCAAAAAATGAGTGTCTGGTTTATATAACAATACATCAACATAAAATTGAAGCTAATTTCATTAGTTTACTATGGTTATGGTTGGTTTAGTATTTACAAAATAATAACTAATGTTTTTGAATGATGTGATGCCTACATTGATATCATGGACTTGTTTTTTATGAAGACCTTATATTTAAGAGAAATTGGATAATATTTGGTGAATAGAGAAAATAGTTAGATTAAAAAAATCAGGGGGTATAATTTTGGGTAGAGTTTCAAATAATTTTGGAAGTTGTAGTGGAATATTGTAATAGTGGAATAAGTATCCTTTTATATGAAATGAAAAGGGATATTTTGGAAGCATCCATCATTTATCAATAATTCCCTAACACAATTCAAGGGTTTATGGAAACAAAATTAGAAAAAATATATTGTTTTTGATAGTGTAATGTTGAGAATAATTTCATACAAATATTATAGAAAAAGGTTTTTAATGTGTTTTGGCCAATTTTCAATAGTAGAATAATTTTTACCATTTCTACATTATACTAGGGTGACTAATTTTTAACCATACCAATTAATTTTGATAACTATAATATAAATTAACATCATTTACTAATTTCATTGTTATGATTTTAAAATTAATAATCATTATAAGATATTAAATTTCTAAATGTGGGTGGTTTTTATTTTAAATTAAACATACTTAATACTGTAGAAAGTGTTTTTATTAAAAATATATTTTGCTAGAATAAATTTATATATATCATAAATTAGTAACATTATTACCAATTTAAATGAAATAAATTGATTTTTTATTAATCAAATTAAAGGTATGATTCATTTGTGGATGGAAAAAATTGAATCTCCCCTTGAAAATATATCATTCAAAGAGAAAACATGCTAGTGTTTTTATTAAACAATAATTTTCATTTAGTTTTATAAAAATTGTACATAGTATATATAATCTCAATTAATATATTAAAATAAATAATTTTAGTCCTTATATAGACATTTTATTACTTATTTATTTATTTTCAAACTTCAATGATACAACTATATAGTGATAAAATCAGGAAAAATTATTTTTCTAAAAATTAGTATTTCTTAAATAAAAAAATTAAATATTTTAAAGAAAATTATATGAAATAACCAAATTTAATATTCATTAATGGATAGCAAAATTGAATTTTTTTTATCAAATTGTCATTTTTATAATTATAAATTATGTTTCTAAAAGAAATTAAAATTAAATGAAAATTGATTTTATTGAAAATAACCATTATCAATATTAATTATTAAAAATTATTCATCTTCTAAAGATAATAGATTTTACTCGTATAATATCATATTATTTATTATATAATTATTAACTATTTCCTTCTAATATATTGTGGTTAGTTCATGTTAGGTTGAGAATGTATCATAATTTATTGAACACAATATTTTTTTAAGAAGGAAAAAATATAGTATTCACATTCAATACAAGTTAATATAATTTAATGTTCAAAATTATAATACATGGAATTAAAAAAATTGAATATAACTTTCTCACATTATATCATTAAGTTCCCATTTAACATTCTCAAATTTATGGTTTCTCCTTAAAACATTGAACTAATTAGTTGTCGTGTTCCCTAGCATTTTTCCTATTTGATCCAAGATCTCCACTGGTTTTTATTCATATGAGAGGTAATATTTTGGTTATATATCGTTTTATCATAGTACATGTGATGGATTTTCTATGTATATGATCAAAAATGATACATGGAATACATCATGTACTTGAGAGAGGATGTGGATTAGCACTTGGTGACCGGTTAAGACTCTGTCATGATCAATTATATCGAAAGAACTACTTTATCTAAGGATTATCATATCTTTAATCCTATGTACCATGAAATGTTTCTATACATTTACAAATAGAATCAACATATAACAATATTCAGACTCAATATATAATCAATTTTTTCTACATAATTATTCTATCATATTTCTTCCATATCCATATGTCATTGAATTGATTGAAACTTATCCATAATTTTTAGGACATGGTCGGGACCTATCAGCCTCAAATATCCAAAATTATTCTAGAATGTATGTGTCCTACATATCATCCCATATAGATCCTCAAATAGTTACATCTGAATGACACTATCGAAACTATTATATTATGAGAAATCTTCCATGGGGATGAGTCAATCCCATTATTCTTGGAAATCCATAAAAAATTTGAAATATATTCTATAGAGTTTTAATGAATCAATTCGACTTACCATCAATATGATGGTGATGTAATGTGATAAAGATAAAGTGTATCATTAATGATTTACAAATACTTGTCTATAATGTTATTTTAAACCTCAATGAATGATTAGATATAATGGATAGTGGTAGTCCAAGAATCCTTACTAATTACTTTATAAATATCATTGTGAGTTTGTCAAGTTAAAAATATTATTTGATGGAAATAAAATATGCATAATTTGTAAGATAATAAACTAAAATCCATTTAGAATTATCACCATTAGATGTTTTAGAGAGGTATATGATAATGTCAAAGTTCATATTTTTACATTTCTATATAGTCATGGGTATTGGTTCATCATATCTTTTAGAATTTTTCCTAATACCTTAACTTGTTGACATATCAATGACTGAGATATATATTTCATCCTATACCGGCTCCTGTTATCCTATAAAACGTTTTTTCTTCAGATATATATAGAGCATTCTCCCTCTAGAATGGACTGATAATGATGTGTTATCTGTATCATCAAAATTATCCATCATTAATTATGGTATACAATGGATGTATTTTATGGTTATAAACCATAGAAATGTATCATTATCAATATTCAAATATTGAATATTATGAACCATTTTCTATATATTCTTACAAACTTTTCAGGTTGTTGTAATGTTCAAATGAATGGATGTCTTTTCAATCTCTTGATATGATAGGATTTATCAACTCCCATTATTACTTGAGTACTTAACATCTATAAATCCATAATTATAACTTAAACTTAATCCCTCATCATGGATATATTATAATTCTATTTTTGATACATATTATAAACTACTTTTTTTTGAAATTTCATAGTGATAATATATTGAGTAGTCATATTCTTTGATTAATCATAACTATCCACTTTGGTACATGTATAACTAATTAGGTGTGAGTATAAATTTCATTATATTGTAATCAGTGAACAAATAAAACTTCTCACTATAATTGTAAAACCCATAAATTTTCAATGGAATGATCTCCGCTTCTAATTCCAAATCTGGTATTGGGTAATTTTTGTCATTATTTTGTAATTGGTGGCTGGCATAATAAATTTTCAATTCATTTTCCATGATGATGAATCCAAATCCTTTTAATGACGCATAAATTTAAATTAGAAACCCTCAAACATGACAGGGTAATGAATTAACATGTATATTCAAGAGACTCTCATAGACCACCATGAATCGTTGTTCACATTCTTTCATCCTAAGGAATATGACTCTTTTTCCATTAACATGCTTATAGGGATTTCATATACATTATAAATTCAACACAATTCCCAAATAATGTACATATATCCCATGAAAACTATGAATTTTAGTCATAGTGTTTGATATAACCCATTTATAAATAACATTAACATTTTATGGATCCCCAAGTATATCGTCACTTATAATAACACACTACTAAAAAACTGGCCTTTAACAACACTATTATTTATCAGTGCTAGAAAAAAATCTGATAAATGGAATATTTATCAGCTCTAAGGAAAGCACTGATAGATTTAACCCTTTATCAGTGCTTTTTTAGTGCTGATAAAGGGAATGTTTATCAGTGATTTATTTTTAGAGCTGATAAAGGGTAACATTTATTAGTGATTTATTTTTAGTGTGGATAAAGGGTACCCTTTTTCAACGCCTTATTTTTATTACTGATAAATATTTATTTCATTAGTGCTTTATTAGCGTTGATAAAGGTCCAAATAAATAAAATAAAATAATTAAATAAATTAAAAAATGAGTTTATGAAAAAAATATTACAAAATTTTATTGATTAAATAATTATTAATAAAAATTAATAAATTGATTATACATTATTAAATATTAAACATTTTATTAATTAGATAATTATGACAATTAATGTAATTAAATTGTATATATTAAATATATAGATATATATTAATGTGTATAAATCTGATTTATATATTAGAAAATATTTATGTTCTTTACATTAAATACTCATATATTTATTGAATAATGTTTTATAATTATAAATTAATATGATTTAGAAATATTGAAAAATTTCATCGTACTCGACATATAATTGAATGTCATTTGAATTTTCAATTTAACATAGATCAAATTTGTGATATATATATTTTAAATATACCGAATTAGTGTATTTTTATATAAAGTTAACACACATAAAATTTATCCATTTTTTCAATATTGTTATTGTACTTATTCTTAATTTATTCAATTTTACTCATTTCTAACATATATGCATGCACTTAAAATTAGATATTCATGAATAATGTTAAAGATATAATTATAAGAAAATATTTATAGATAAATATATTTATAAATGTACATTTACTATATTTATAGAAATATATATTTATAATTATAAAAAAAATATTTATAAAATTATAAATAAATATTTATATATATTTAAATAATTGTTAAATTTATAATAAATTTACTTAAATAATAAATATATTTACTATATTGATGTATATTTATTAAATATATATATAATTATATAAATATATATAATGATATAAATATAATTTTTTAAAAATATTTCTATAATTATAAATAAATAATTATAAAATTACAATAAAGACATATGAAAATTAATATATTTACTATATTTTTATTTATATATTTTTATTCAGTATATATAAATATTTAGAAATTTTTTATTTATAATTATAATTATAAATCATTTATCAGTGCTTATATAATAAGCGCTCAAAAAAGCATCTTTATCAGTGCATTTTTTACGCTGATAAATATGAGGCTTTGTCAGTGCTATAACTTTAGTGCTGATAAAATTGTCCCAATCTATTTAAAAACCCTAAACATTTTCAAAACCATCATGATATCAGAATCCTTCCACTGAATCCACCCATTTTCGGTGCTCCTCCTTGGTGAATCGAAGATCGAATCACACCATTCGACTTCCTCTAGTTTCTCAAACATCTTGTCTAACATCTGGTGTTCGATTATAGTTAGGTTTTCTGAAGAGGTTAATGTATTTTCTTAAACCTAGCTAGGTAGGCCTTCCAATTTTCTTTGTGTATTTTTTGTTTTTTTTATTTCTTCTTCGACGATGTCATTATTTGTGGTTCAATGATTGTATACTATTTTGATTTTAGATTATGAATTGAATGATTTGTTTATGATATGTTGTTTAATTGACTACCAATGTATAGAACCTCTCAATATATGTATTTATTGTTTATATTTGGCATTGAACCTTGGATTTAATCATTGTTGTTTTACTGCTATGATTTATATCTTCTTACAAAATAATTTTTTCACATATTTATATAAATGTGTAGAACTTTTCATGTTTATTCTTGTTTATTTACTACTTATTTGAGGCACATTGGTGGTTCCCTAATGATTATATATATTCTAACACCTTTCATGGATACCTCAGTGGACATATGGCTTCATATACTATTTTTCATAAACCGAGTTAGTGGAGTGATGTATCTTCCTCTATAGGTTATATGTATCATAGGATCTAGTTCCTCTTATAATTCATTGTGTTATTTAGTTTTCTTATAGAGTAGGATCATCCCTAGTTTATCACATGACATTTTATCACATTAATACATCACTTTTTGAATCATTATATAGCCATTAGTTGACATTATGTTTGAATATCAGGTTTTTATCTATTTGATACTTTGTATAGACTATAAGTGGGTATTTATAATGGTGTGACATGTATGTGTGTCAATATAGTTATTTCATCATTTATTTCTACATTTTTTTTCTAACTGGTGTTATTATATTGGGTAATGATGATTTTGGGTCTTCATGTCCATTGACCCCAAGGGTCATGCTAATCTTTTGTTCAACCTCTAATAGTAATTGTTTCTATTTGGTGGGGGGATCCCATTTATGGTTTTTATGCCCAAATTTTAAAACATACTTTAGTGTCATTGAGGTGTGTTAGAAGTAATATGATGATGTGACCTGGTGTTTCTTAGTTAATTTAGGCTAGGTTCATTAAAAAAATCCATCTTCTGGTTTATACCAATAAATTTTAGTGATAATATAATTTATTATCTTCCTTTATCTACCTTAAATTATCATATTCTTAGAGATGATTCAACATTTTGTATCCATCTATTTCCTTATCATGTGTCCTCAGATTAGAGACATAAATTATAACGTGATTCATTAGAAATATGATGCATCCCCTTTGTGTCGTCTATGGGCATCCTTCTCACCATCACTCTCTCTATGTGGTTGATAATATGGTATAAGGGATTCCAACAAATTTAACATCTATTATTGGTATAATATAATGTGTTATTGTTTGTACCTATTCTATAAGTTTTCACTAGATATGAGATTCTCTTTCTCTATTTTATATCATAAGAAAAGTGATGTAGTCACGTAACATTCCATTATCTAAAAAATTGAAATAATATTTATTACATTTTAATGATTACTGATTGTGATGTTATTAATGATTATATTATATCTCCCACTATTTTTTCAAATCACAATAGCCCTTATTATTGGATTTTTAATATCTAGGCACTCATATATTCTATTTAAAATGATCCACATTTCCCTTCATCGAATTATTAATCCCCTCAAAACGAGATTTATTCCTTTCTTTCCAAATGCTCCAAAATGATACCAAAATAATGATAGTTATCTCCCTTTTATGATTAACATTATTCCTTGATTCATGAAACCACTGATCTAGTTGATTGAATGAGATTTTATTATTATTTTTTATCATATTTGAGTTTATTATTAATCATTAATTTCCTATATTACATTTTCATTTGTTTTGGGGATTTAAGAAAGATTTTATGTAGATTAATTATTTTCTTATATTCAATTACCCATTTTCTTCATCATAATAAAATTATTTGAAACAACCAAATGTTGAGTTTCCCTTATAATATTTTTTATAACTTTCACTTTTGATAATGAATATATTATGTGTATTTATTTATATGTAGGATAAAATTAATCTTTTATGAACCCAATAGGATTTATTTGAACTAAAAATGGATGCACACTAATCATTTGAAAAACTAATATGAAGATAGTGTTAAAGAGTTCGCCAAGTTTTCAAGAGAGCATGCAAACGAACCTTCTAAAATCGTATTTTCATGTTTATGTTGTTGTTATTCAAGAAAAAAAATTAGGAAGAGTTGGAAGAATATTGATGTTTATTTGGATCCATTTATCAATGTATCCAAAATAAGGATTGTTTGTGCATCACTCACAAAGATAATAACTAAACTAAGGATTCTTTGTGAACTTCACTAATATTGGTAAACTATTTCTTAACATAGCATATGAACTCAGTATCATTCCTGAAATCCCTCTGATGCTCTTATCACAGACATAGAGAGAAACAAAATAATTTTACTATTTAACATAGAGAGAAAATTTTATAGAATAAGCTAATTCATTGGGTAAATGTTTTGTGGAAAACACTTATGATTGAAGAAGAAACATGAGAATTGGAAAATGCATTGAAGGAAAAATACTCCCACTTATTTAAATAATGAATAAAATTCTGAGGAAGATAAGGAAATTTGAATGATGAATATTTATAAAATAGAGATAGTGGCGAGCATGAGTGAGATGAGATCATCATGGGGATTCTGGGTAGGAAGTTCAGGTTAGATGATATGCATAGCCATAGTTAACTGATACTAGTGTTGTGCACAGATAATCCTTAGTTTTTTTATTAAATTTTTGAGTGATGCACAACCAATCCTAGTTTAGGATCCATTTATCAATGGATCCAAGTAGACATCAATATCATTAATTGTTTCATGGTTTTTGTACATCCATATAGTCTTCTAAAATGTAATGGAGTGCATAGAGAATCCTTATTTTTGTTATTAGCTTATATCTAAACCAAATAAACCCATTGAAAAGATGTAAAGGTAATGTTATGATATAATTTATTTATTTTCATAAAAAATATATATAATGAAACTTTGATTTAATTATCATTATTCCTTGTAGAGTTAATTTATTTTATAATATTTCTACCCAAATTTCAGGACTTTGCAGGAAGAGAAATGATGTTGTATCTACATAATCATAGAGGTAATCTTGATGTTTGCATAGTAACATCATTTCCATAAGATTAATGTATTGTTTCATATTTATGTTTAATTTATTTATTTTTAGTATTACTCACATTATAATTTTTTTCTTATACATGTGGATTCTTTTTTTTAGTTAGGGTGCTCTGTATATCTTTAATGCCTTTCTACACCAAATATTTCACAGACTTCTTCTCCCTCACTACCTTTTCATCCTTACAGTGTTTCATTTATCACTTTAATTCAAGTTCTCTCTACTACCTTTTTAGGAAGAGCAATGACACTTCCTCTGCTCAATTATAGAGTTAATCTTGATGTTTTCATAGTAAATTCATTATTCATAGAATTAATATATTTTTTCATATTTATGTTTAATTTATTTTTCTTTAGTATTAATAATATAATAATTTTTTTCTTATATAGGTGGATTCTTTTGTTCGAGTTGTCTTGATTTTTCTAGCTTTCATGCTTATTCTCCTTCAGAACCTTTTTAACCCTATAGTGTTTTATTTATTTCTTTCATTCATGTTATCTCAACTACCTTTATAGGAAGAGAAAAGCCACTTCCTCTACTCAATTACAGAGGTAATCATGATGTTTGTACAATAAAATCACTATCCATAGAATTAATGTTGTTTTTATATTTATGATTAATTTAATTATTTTTAGTATCACTCACATAATAATTATTTTCTTATATAGGTGCATTATTTTGTTCGAGTTGGGGTGTTATGTCCATATTTCATCCCTTTCTATAGGAAAACTTCCACATACCTCTTCTCCCTCAAAACCTTTCACTCCTATAGTGTTGACATTTATCACATTCCTTCAAGTTCCTTCCATTGCTCAATCAAAAATGTAATCTTGATATTTTCATAAAAAATTATTGTCTATAAAATTAATGTATTATTTTGTATTTATTTTTAATTTATTTATTTTTAAGTATTACTTGTAATAATTGTTTTTATGTATATAAGGATTCTTTTTTTTTTGAGTTCATGTGGTTTGTTCGACTTTTCTCATATAGTGTTGGATGTTTGTCAAATAAATTCAATAGAAATCCAATAAACATTAACAGTTAGGGTTTTTCGAAGACGTTGGGACATATACGAATCAGCCACACCTCAATCCAACATACGATGTGACCAGTATGAATCCAAGAAAATAATTTCAATTTTAAATTGACATTAATTTTAGTAAAAACCTAACTCAATGTGTCTGTTATCAGTTTAAAATCAACATTTGACTTTAAAAATTTGTACTCACTAAAAACTGAGCAAATGCACTCAGATGTTTTTGATAATATAGAAAATAAATTCGTAAATCATTTCCTCTGTGTAATAATAATTCTCACATCAAACTGATGCACAATGTGATCCATGTGAGTCAAAGTATGTGTTTTAAGTTTGAAATGAAATTTTAGTAAAAAATAAAACTGACATACTCAAAACCAAGAATACATATTCATTTTGTTTTTTTACTTTATGAAACCAATCCATAAGTGATTTTGAGTGTGTAGGAATCAGCCGCACCTCAATATAATGCATGGTGTGATCGGTATGACTCTAAGTGAATCTTTATTTAAAAGTGAAATCAATTTTAGTAAAAAATGACCAACTCAAAACCAAAAAAAATCATTCATATTTTTTTGATACTTCGGGAAAATTATCCATATGTTATTTAAGATGTACATGAATCAGCTACACCTTAATTTGATGCATGGTGTGACTGATATGACTCCAAGTGCAAGTTTTTATTTAAAATTTTCATCAATTTTGGTAAAAAAGAGAAATGACCTACTCAAAACAAATAAAACCCAATAAAATTGTTTAAATAAATTAGAAAAATGATCCATAAGTCGTTTCTGATGTGTATGAATCAATGACACCTCAATTTGGTACACAATGTGATCGGTATGAGTCAAAGTGAATGTTTCAATTTTAAAATGACATTTTAGTAAAAAAGGAAAACTTACATATTCAAAAGCAATAAAACACATTAACACAATTTTTATACTTTAGTAAAATGATCCATATATAATTTGGGTCATGTGGGAATCAGTTTCACCTCAATCTGATACACAGTGTGACCGGTATGACTCAAAGTGCATCATTTTATTTAAAATTATCTTTAATTTTAGTAAAATGAACAATTGTACTACTAAAAACTAAGAAAAAAAATTCTGATTGTTTTTATACTTTATTAAACGATCCATAAGTCATTTTTGACATATAGGAATTAACTGCACCTCAATCCAACACATGATGTTCCTGATATGACTCAATGTGTTCGTTATCAGTTTAAAATCGACATTTTAGTTCAGAAAGTATCACTCACTGAAAACCAATCAAACAAGCTAATATCTTATTGATAATTTATAATAACATTTAATAAGTCATTTGTGACATGTAATAATCCATTACATTTTAAACTGATATAAGATGTGATCAGAATTAGTCAAAAGTGCATGTGTCAAGTTTAAAATGACATTTTACTAAAAAAGACAACTAATATACTAGAAACTGAGCAAACACATTCAGAGTAATTTGATACTTTTGTACAACAATCCATAAGTTATTTGGAATGTGTATGAATTACGCACATCTCAATCTGATGCATGGTGTGACTGGTATGACTCTAAGTGTGTCTTTATTTAAAATTGACATTAATTTTAGTAAATAATAGACTAACCTTCTCAAAACTAAACAAACACATTCAGATTGTTTTGATACTTTATGAAAAGGATCCATAAGTGATTTGAGATGTGCATGAATCATCTTCACCTCAATCTGGTGCAGAAAGTCTCCGTTATTATTTTAAAATTAACATTTTAGTTCAAAAACTATCACTCATTGAAACTCAATCCAACACATTTGGGTTTTCTTGAGAATTTTATAGAACAATTCATAAGTGATATATTATGTGTAGGAATACATTTCAGATCAAACTAATACACAATGTGAACGGGATGAGTGAAAAGTGCATATTTCCAGTTTAAAATGAAATTTTAGTAAATAAGACAACTGCCGTACTCAAAACCAAGAAAATACATCCAAAATGTTTTTATACTTTAGGACAATGATCAACAAGTCATTTGAGATGTGTTGGGGTCATATGAACCTCAATTAGATTCATGGTGTGACTGGTATGACTCCAAGTTCCACTTTTTATATAAAATGACATCAATTTTAGTAAAATTAACACTTTCTATTAATTTATTTCTTTATATTATTACTAACATAAGAATTTTTTTCTTATACAGGTGTGTTCTTCTGCTCGATCAGGGGTGGTTTGTTCCGCAATAGCATGATTCGGGTCATGATTAAAAGATAAAGGAACATTAATGTTTTGGAATGTATGTAATAATTTTTATTTATGTAATTTTATGAACAAATGTTTGAAATTTCTATAATATAGTGTTTTTACTTGTGTTTGTGTTGTAAATTTCATCTCATTTAAATCCTATATTGGGACTTGTTTTTATTGATATCTATTGTGATTTAGGTGTTGTGGTGTGTTGTAACAGCGCACTGTAGTGGTGTTGTAGTGTGCTGTTGTAGCACACTACAGTGTCGCCCTTAATCAGCACTTTCTAAAGTGCTGATAAAGGTTACATTTAACATCACTTTTTCAAGAACCAATAAAGGACCCCTTTATCTGTGCTTTTTCAGTGATGATAAAAGACTAGGTATTTTATCCTAGATCATGTATTCAACACTTTTCTATCACGGATAAAGGCCATTTCTATTGCTATTAAAGGTCTTTTTTTAGTAGTGACATGACCCAATATGTAACACCCAAAAATTCTAATAGAATAACATTGTTTTCGATAGTGTGTAAAACATACAATAGTGAGATTATCTTTCATTACAGAAATTATTGAGTTTTTTTTGAATTAAATTCATCAAAAAGTTCTCTAATAACTTATCCAACATGCAAGACTAAGTTTTACCAAAAAATAATATATTATTATTATTATTATTTCATAAAAAAATTAAAAATATAGTTTAATCACACTTTTTGTACATAATTTAAAATTATTTTTTACAAAATTTAAAACATTTAATTGAAAAAATAAACCTCATTTTTTAAAATCATAATATCAATATTATCATAGGGTGTATTTTAGGTATTTTTCACAAAATTTTATTTTTTTAACGAACAGTGAAAAATACGGAATTTTAATTAAAAACTTCCTATTCATTTAAATATTTTATAATTTTAAACTGTATTTTTGACTAGTTTTCATGTAAAATTAGTTAAAATATATATAAATTAATACAGTTTAGGTTATTATAATCAATTTCATATTGAATTTATATATAAAAACATTAAAAAAATTGAACATTAAAACATTAAACCCTTTCTTTCTCAACATGCATACAAGATTAATTGTAAATTTTACTTTTTCACTTATATGAATATAATATGTAAAAAATGGATTCCATATATTTAGTTATTATAATTTATAGTTTCTAATAAGTTCAACATAGTTCTTTACCTTAATTAATAGTGAAAACAGTGAAAATTATTTACCACGATTAAGGTAAACATTGATTTATCAGGGGTTAAACAAATATGATTTATATTAAAAATGAACTAAAAACTTGTTAAAATACCATTTTATGGATATATGTAGACCATATCCCTTATATTATCAATAATCACCCATTTTTTAGTCTTTTGGAATGATAAAAATGTGGAAATTATTGAATCTTTTCAAAATAATTACAACTGTGCCACTCACCCCATATATAAAAGTCTAGCATATATATTAAAATTTTCACAAATTAAAAAAAATTGGTTCACCCAATAAATACAAAAATAACTTCCCAAAATAACTCACCAAACCCTAGAGGCCTTATTTTTTGTGTAAATTCAACCTATGATGGATTTAGTGCAATCCTAAGGAGGATACCGAAATAAGATGTGAAGTCCTCCAACAAGAATCTTTATTTCATTTCTTTTTCCGCATCATAAAATTATTATTAAAAAATTTATATATATAAAAATAATTATATTTCATATAATGGTAGTTTTTATAAAAATTATATGGCCTAAAACAATATCCAATTCCATCAAGTGGGTTACTAACTCAATGTTCGTGTATACGGTGGAGTACGACCTCATGAATTGATGTTATTTTCTCATCCATTAGCACCCTTCATGATTGATTATAATGATGGATATAAATTATAAATATTATATTTATAACATATTTTTACCTATTGATTAATCATATCATGTATATATATTTTTATGTTCAATTTCATAGTAGATACGATAACGTTGCTCATTTGTACAGCGGACTACCACCTCACAAAACAATGTGATTCGTCCTTCACTAACTCTTAACATTGAAGTTAATAAAGTTATATTGAATAAATATACATGATATATATGAAATAATTATTATATTCATGAAATATGTATCATTATATATAGGTAATACATATCATTTTATTTCTTACCTATCCACTCACTTAATGATGATATCATCGTTCATTATGTGTAGACTACCACCTTCACAGAATGATATGAATATCTTTTCAACACCACACCACAAGGATGATATATATAATTATATAATATGGTATATATGATATTATGATAATTATTGAAATATTATATATTACATACATTTTTTCTATAATAACCAATGTAAAATTGAAACATTACTCATCCATACATACGACCTATCATCTCCATGGTGGTAACGTATTACATTTTTCATAACCATATTCCAATATTTGTTTTCAAATTATAATCTCTATAAAAATATGATAATTACTTCATTTTTATTATGGATATAATAAATTTATAAAATATGTGTGTGAACATGATATTTAATGATAAAATATGCATGAGAAACCAAGGGTGTTAAAAACTAAAACAATAGAGATAATGAATGTTTATTACTAAAAGGTGATAATATCTTAAAAAAATCATATATTATTTCATAAATATTAATATTTTTCTTTAATAAGTTATTAACATGTTAAAAACCTCAATATAGGAGGTTAAATCACGTTTAACCGAAACATATCATCTTATAATGGATTTATTCTCAATTTCATTTCGTTGAGTCATATTATAATATTATACACAGAGTTTATTATTCATGGTGTATATAATACCCATATGACATGTAATATCATTAATAATTCTATATTCATAATATAATATTATTAAACATTAGATATTTAATGTGATGGGATTTGTCTTAATAGTTACCTAGTGGTTGAGAATTTTGTAACTCAATTTCTTTTCTTTGGGTTATGTTTATTCTTTAATATTGATGATATTCAATGATTATATGTATAATAAATTTTTATTATGTTATGTTTCATTTCCAATTCTTTAATATATATTTAAATTTCATACACATTATGGATTTTTTGATTAATTTTCACTTCAATGATAAGATCATTATAAGGGTTTATTACACAATATCATTAAATCAAGATGGTTTGTTGATAAATTTAAATTTAAAAATATTATTTGATAATTTTATAAATAAAAACATTTAATTTCAATATAATGTGGTTATTTATTATATTTCCATATAATATTATCATTTTCCTACCATTTGTTACTTGAAATTGTAGATAAAATGTTTTTAAAAAAATCTGCCTTTAATTCTCACTTTGGATGAAAATATGTCTTCCTTCAAAATAAGGTTTTAAAAAATGTTTTCAAAAAAGGTTTAATAATTTATAAATGATTTATTAAAGACTTTTATACTTATATTAACTTTTTAAAAAAATTGAAAAGAGTATTTCTTGTTTTTTTCTCTACAAGGCACATTTCAAACATTTTGAGAGTGAAAAATGAATTTTATTTTTACTTGAATAACATAAACATAATCACCGATCATAAATTCATTGATGTATCATTGCAAATATTATGAATTTCTTTTAAAAAAATTATTAGTTTTTTATAAATTGATAATTTTTTTAAAAAAAATATTTAAAAAATGAATTTTTAAAATAATATATGTTATAAAAGGTTATTTTAAAAATAAAAAACATATTTTCCTCAATAATTTATATATATATTTTTATATTATTTCTATTTGTTAATGAAAACCCCATTTATTATTATTTTGATCGCTATATTTCGAATTAAAACTACCCTTATTATTTATCCAAATGGTTTATGGTTATTTTAAACAAGGATATTATTAATGTTAACTTTATTGATTTTTTTTGTATTAATTAACTTCCTCTTGAAAAATTCACTTCCTATGATAATTGGAAATTAATATTCCCTTAAATACCCATATTATTTATAATGGATATGTTTATTTCCAAAACCATATAACATTTCAATATATATTGTTCAACATTTTAAGTTACCTATTAATATATGTAAATGTATATAAATCATTATTCTTTTCTCCATATGTATATTTGATGTTAAGAAATATTGAATCATTAGTTAATTTGATAATTCGATAAATAAGGAATGATTTGAACATGAAGTTATAGGTGGGACCTAGAATTATATAGAAACTCAATGAATCAGTAGGTCTCATGAGATAATAAACTGAGATATCATAAACAAGGTTTCTACCGATATTTTGAAATATCTTTTGAAAGGTACTGAACATAGAGGTATCATGATGCATGAGATCATGGTGTCCAATAATTAATCATTTCCTTCATTTATAATTCAGTTATTATTTTTTATTATATTTTCATTATGATATTATCTCTCAATTCAATTAAATATTATATTGTTGAATAAAATTCATGTGTTTTTATTTATTTTCTTTGAAAAAGTGATTGTGACTTATTATATTTTCACTACAATTTATATTATGATATTATATCTGGATGTTTTCTATTATCATTTATTTAATTAAATGGAATTTGTATTTATTTATTTACCTTACCATATTGTTAACATATCATATCATTATTATAAATTTATTTAAATGGATGATGTGTTCAATTATTTACCATTCAATGTTGTTCATTCGTATTAATTTATGATATCTTCCACTCTAAATAGCCCATGGTGAGCATTTTAGAGCACCCTTGTTTTGTTTTTTCTACCAATGAATTCATGAAGTGTACATTAAAATATATGAAATAATAATATAGTGTGAATAAATTCATTCTCTCAAAATTTTAATTTTTAATTTTTGTATTCCAATATAATGTAATACTTGAGTATATATCTAGTTTTCCAAGACAACTAGACTATTCAGTCCTTCCGAATGTGATTCATTGTATCTTATGAAAATGAAATAGGGAAGGCACCCACTTTGAGATACTAGGGTAGGTGTCACTAAATTTGGTATCAAATAAGGTTTAGTATAACTCTTTGGAAGTAGTTTTAGGATGGGTATAGAATAATATCCTAATGTTTTGGTAAGGTGTAGATTATGGGATGTTTCCTTTCAATACATCTCTATGTGGATACTACTAGTATACATAGTTCTTGAATAGATGTACCAAGGGGAAATAACTTTGAAAATGAATCAATGATATTGAATCAATGTGCACCTAGTGTATGAAAATGACCTTATTTTGCACCTGGTTTGACACTTCTGGGGCATATTCTTTGGATAATTCACATTTTTCATAGAAAAAAATATGAAGGATTTTAATATATGATGAAAATTAATGACATAGATTATACTTATAGTGTCATAGATTGAGGATAATGTGTCATGATTTATACATCCTATAATGATATTATGGTTAACATGTAGAACAGGGAAAGGCATATGTTGATTTAAAACGAAGGAATTATTTATGTGTTGAGTTTCATGAATTAAATCATGGAAGTATTTTTACTATATGATTTTTTTTTTAAAAATCATGAATCATCTAAGTATTGTGTTAAATTTTAAGAAAATATAAGTATTAATTATAATAAGTTCTATATATACCATCATGGGTTAATGAAATTAAGGATGGTCATTTGTTTTGTGTCTTAAAGACATATGTTTAAAGTTATTGATATAATTTAGGATTACTATTATCATTAATTACATATTAATAATATTAAAATAATATTATTATATGTTTTAAAAATAATAAATAATTTTATTGAAAAGCATAGTAAAAAGGGTTATCTAATTATTATTTTACTTCAATGGTGTCTATCAAATTTTTTTTGGGACCATTATAGGAATTATATTATTGTGGTTTTACATAATGGAAAACCCCCTATTTGGGTGAAAACCTGATGAGTCTGGAAAGGTTGTATGGATTAAACCCAAGACCTATGGATGATAAGAGTTTTAGTACCTACAACCGGCCAATGTGATGTTATGGTTAATATGTCACTGCTTTGAGTTAAATGATTTGAAAAATGAAAATTAATTATGAAACAGTTTTGTTAATTTAGAGATTTAGAAATCAATTTATTATATTGGATAACTTGTAATAAAAATATTCGTATTGGATAATATTTATCGGTAGACTGAAGTACCTTTCACTCCTTTATTGATCATGTGATCTTCTAAAAGTAAATTTTAGTACTTTAGGTAAAAAACAAATTTTGGATATCAAGTTCTTGGAGTAAGGGGTGAATTGGAAATTTATTGAATAAAAACCAAAGAATTAAGTTATTCTTATGAAATTAAAATATATCAACTATGAAAATTTTCATATATTCCTAGATAGTGATATAATTCCATAACTTTATGAAAATAAAAGGATCGTGAAATAAAATATTATCTTATTACCCTCATTTCTGATGATATGAATTAATTTTTTCAAACCTATTATTTATTATGGTTTTGAGGTCCTTAATGTTCCACTAATCATTTAATTTTTTTATAAATTAACTCAATCAATATCTATAAATATTTACATTTTTATTCCATGTATATACCTTCACTTACCACCAACGTTTTCCTATATAGAATCCTAGTTGTATATTGTTCAACAGGAACATTGTAATTCCTTTTATTTCATATGAAAAGGATATTTAATTAACCCTTTTCATGATTTGGTTTTTTCAACAATGCAATTTTTAGATGTCAAACCCCTGAGTACTGGGGCCAAGTTCAAATTCTTAGGGTGTGATTTATATAAGGCGAGGATAATATAACACCATGAACATATAATAGAATAAAATTTTATTTTATATCATGTATTATAAAAACACCAAGATTATACTATGTTATATGAAACACTGATTTTATGTTTCATTACATGTAACCAAGTGTTTCTTTGACAACTTATGTTACACACATGGATGATTTTTACCGAACAAAAAAATAATATTGTTATTATTATTTAATATATAACTTATAACCTAACAAGTAAATTGGTTGGAGTTAATATTATTAACTAACTTATGAAAAAATATATTTATAGATATATTTATTAGTTACCTATTTATTAGAAATAAATAAGAATCATTGAAAAGAAAATTTATTTTGTTTTTAAAAACTGTATTTTTTCTAAATTATAGTTTAATGGAGATTTGTGTGCATAATTTAAAATTATTTTTTCAATTTTTTTAAAATATATTTTGAATAGTAAAATTACTTTTTGAAATCATATTTTTAAAATTAATTTATGTTTATTTTTTAATTTCCTTAAAAATTTTCCTTTCGTGATGAATAGTGAAAATGATGAATGTTAACTGATAACATCCTTTTCGTTTAAATAATTTATAATGTTATAATATATTTTTAATTTTATTAAAGTAAAATTATTTACATAATATATCAATTAATATAATTTATTTCATAAGATACATTTTCATATTGAATTTTATAAAAAGACTTTGTAAACATTTGAATGATTCCATATAAAAAACCTGTTTTCTCATCACGTCCGCTTGATTAATTTTAAATAAATGTTTCCCACATATGTGATTTCAAATTGGAAAATTTTATTATATATTTAGAATTATAATAATTTATAATTTATAATATGAGAAAGATGATTTTTTTTAAATTAATATTGAAGATAGTAAAAATTATTTACTCTGGTAAAAGAAAAAACAGATTTACATGGGTGTTATAAAAAGTGGATTAGGTTTAAAATGATCTACCAACTTCTACAAAACCCATTTTATGAGATTAGTTAGACCTTATCCTTTTATTGGTTCAATAATGGACTATATTTTAGGTGTTTTTTATGATAAATAAGGGTATGATTGAATCTTATCAAAAAATTACATGTGTGCAACTCACCATGCTTATAAAAGTCCACCCACTCTAATATCATCTATAAATCATTAGGAAAATTTGGTTCAAAAAATACATTCCCAAATCACAATCAATAATCCTTCCCCTATTCCTATGTAATAATTTTTTTTATACTTTTAATTTCATGGAATATATGTAGAAACAATCTCGAACACAACCGCTGAGACTACTTGTGATTCCAAGACCTGATGTAACCAGAATTAATTTTCAAAATGTATTAAATATATTAAATGTAAACTGGAACATATTTACTAAAAAAGTGTAATAACTTCTAAAAAAGGATCATATTGGAAATCTGAGCTCTCTACTGTGTTTAGAGAGTCAATCTTAGTCTAGGAGCAGAATAACATCATAACACATCAGGCGTTCGGTTTGAGTCATGTTCATGGGTGTATGTTTAAAAATAAATAAAAATAAAAAAATTATTTATTTAATTACATGAGATAATAATAATTCTCTAAATATATGTATATGAGGAAAATATCAGTTTTATCCGCATAACCCTAGATATTTAGATGATCTGTTGGTGGAATTTCTGTTGGCAAATGACAACCGGATTGATGATCAAAAACCTGTGTGAAACATAATCGAAGGATATGATCAAAAGAAAATTACTCAACTTTATTGATCATTAAATATAGATCCATATCAAGTTAGGATGTTTTTTCTTATTTATACCTATTTTATTATTCCTACAATGAACGTGAATCAATATACCAATGGATTTATTCGTGAATTGTGTGTATTGTGAAATGGGTTAGATTGATCCGGGAATTGAGGAATCTCATTGTAATTGATATTTATCACTTTATTTTCAATTCTAATGGAAATGAAACAAGGATAACATGAAAATTGTAAAATGTTCATTTCTCATGTTTTTTTGTGTATTCCTTCAAGCATATTTTTTTGATCATGGGAAAATAACTTTCCCCATGGTTTTTTATTTCTACTAATATATTCTAGTGTTAGGCGACGGTAGGTCTCATCCAATGGTGTACCTTAGAATCTGGCATAGGTAATCACTAGATCGATAGCTGGAAGAGTGGATAAATATGGTAATTCTATATCTTGGATTCTGGAAAATCTTGTTGCACACAACGTGTATTGATAATATACATAATTTTTGGGAACCTCTACTTAAATATAGGGTTCTGAGGATGTGTTATGTATCATACAACATGTGACCCTTTTGAATGGAATGTGACCTTTCCTAGTAGAATCGGTGTGTACCTAGGACAATACACTGACATGGGAATAACTATTCATACACAGACATAGCCATCCATACATGGGCACGATCAAGAGTGCACGATCTCAAACACATCATGTACTGTGAAACAGGCACAGACACAGACATGGTCTATTTCACATTGGTAGAATTGTGTGTTGATGGGATTTAATTTTTACAACACACACATGCGATGTACTCTATAAATGTTGGATAATATCCCTTGTCCTCTTTATCATGGAATATTTCTCTTCATGTGTGTTCCCTTGATCCATTTCTCTAGAGGTTAGTATAGAGTCATGTCATACACATAAGATTGTGATCTATTCCATGGGACTTGTTATATAGAGTTGATGGAATCCTTCTATTAGACCAGAAGTGAGATCCTCTATCATTACCATTTCCTAGGTGGAGATCATGGTATCATCATAACCAAAAATAAGTGGGCACTGATCTTATACATATCAAGTTATTCTATCTTGAGTTGTTATTATACCCCATGGACTTGGGTGTGTTATTATCTATGTACCCTTCTCTTCAAAAATCCAACATATACTTCTAATGGTGAGACCCGATAACTAGTACAACTTGGATGGATTCCATCATTATTACTTTAATCATGTGGTGTGTTCACTTGGATGAGTTTTATTTGTAAATCTTTGGTCAACAATCCCTATATTGTAATTTGCTTCATTGGATTTACTTTGAGGCCATGTTTCTTTATTGATTATATTTGGTTATTCTTGTTATATGTGTCATAGACATATACCCATTTGAAGTAAACTATTATTATTGTGGTTGTGTTTTTAGTGATTTCGGGATGTACTATTGGGTATTGTTATACTCACAGTTCCATGGTATTTTCCCACATATTTCTTGTCTTTTGGGGATGACTAACCATTCAACAAAGTCCAAGAGGGACTAGGAATAGGCGGTTTTTAGTGAGCTGAAATAACCAAGGCATGTTGTTGTGGTGGAGTTGTTAGTATTCCCTATTTATACATTTGGGTTATAATTTTTCCAAACACATTGTGGTGAGATTGTATTTGGACCTTTTTCCTTTCTGGTGCATGTTGTCATACACTGGATATGGGATTTAGATGTTTGAATTCATGTTTGATCATCCATTTTACATTTCATCATTCTGTGGTCTTGGATATGTGTTCATGTGTAAATGTAATTTAGGCTAATTCCTACAATGTTTGTGATATTCCTACTTTACACTATTACACATACACTATCCTATAAGATGTGATATTATGGAGTCATGTCACAGGCCCAATCAGGATGGGTCTTGAAAAAGTGGTATCATTTCAATCGGTTATACCTTAGGAAAAGATTCTATGAGATTGGTTTGTGTAAATAGTGTTCAATGTTTTTTTTAGCTTTTATGATAGGGTCTCTAGTTTTGGTGTGATGGAAAATGTATCCAAACAGAAGGACTCTGAACACTTTCCTTTTCACTGAATACATGTTGACACTAGTTGAAGGGAAAAACATTGTTACATGAATCATATAGAAATGGGTTTTGGTTTATATGTCCATATTGACTAGGATATCTAGATATAATCATTAAATGTGGTGCATCATGTAAATTTCAAGATTAATATATTAAGTATTCTAGTTAGTTTTATCGTCAAGATTACAAGGATGATCAACTCAGTGATGAAGCATCAATATTGGGGCTTTTTCAAGAGGTTTTAGCCCAAGGTGGTGCACGAGTCATACCACAACCTGTTATGTAGTAGATTGTACTTGTGATATACGAATATGAGGTGTGCAGGTTGAGTGCACATCATGAGTTTTAGTGATAGGGACCCCTCAGGTTCTAAGGTGATCCTGACCCACATGTGGGAAAAGAATGTCTTGAGGTGATGACATGAGTTTTATGTCTTTTAAATTCACCAAAATATCAGAAGGTGGTCTTGATGATGAGCCTTTTCCATTGATTAGAATGAATATGGTGGGGTGTAGTGACCTAGTCGTATGAATATGTTACTATAGAATTGTCAAAGATAGAGTTCCATTTCAAATACAAGTTTCCTCTAACTACATTGAGGGTTGTATGCATCTCAGATGTGCTACATCATCAGCAGTGCATAATGACTTTATCTGAGTATTCATCAAGGTTCACAAACCATTCAAATTACTCAATAGATATGGTTCTTGAATATTTAATCCAGGATCAGACCTTTTAATGAGGACTATATATAGGCATCTGATATTTAGTTATACCTCCATACATTTCTATCTATTCTAGAGAGTTAGAGTGATCTTTGTTGGTCGACAGCTTCCCAGCTAAGCATATGCAGATAATTTTTCCAAAAGTGGGAACTAATGAGATGAGACTTTAGTATAAGGGAGGCTATATAATTCTTAAGGACATGGATGTGTCAGATGTTTTAGGAGGTGATACCATGACATAGGTTATGTGTTTCAGGGATCTCAGGACAGATCTACTCTTTCTAGAGAGAGGTTGTACTAATTATATGATGGTATTCAACATCTTTTAAGGTATTTTATGACCTTTTATATGGCTAATAGAGAGACAGTTTAGGGGACACTGAGTAATATAAATTCACAGGAGAAGAAAGGTCCATAGGGTAGTGGACATTTAAGCGGAGCGGAGAGAGATACTAGAGGTGGTAAATACTTTGACTTTTTACCACAACCACCCCTAGGTGGTCTATACTAGGCTCATGGAGATACAGGATAGGGGAAAGGATGGCAGCTAGAGTTTTAGAATTATAACCCAAATTCTCCATTAATGATACAAGTTACGATGTTAATATAAATAAGTGAGGTTAAATCCGTTATTTACACTTATCTAGTTTGAGACATATAGATTCCAGTTATTACATTATCTCAACCCTTTCACTTGGAGACTCCAAATTTATATGACTCAATAATCAAACACTTCCACTGATAGAGTTCCATGACTCTTGGAGGCAATAATTTTTTGGGGATCTCCTGGTAACAGAGATAAGGCCTTATGACATCATCATTTTATGGACTATTAATCTACAATTCATGCTCATATAGATTGCTTCTAGTAGAAGATGTGGTGTTTCCCCAACAACGGTGATATTTATTCCTTTTATTTGAAATGTAAACCCATTCATCATAGGATAGACTCAATCATAATAGGGTGAAGATTATTACTCATCATTTATCCTTCTTTACCCTTGGTGTAGTGGATGCTATGAATTTATAGTTCTCTATAGTGGTGGAAGATTTTGAATAAATAATTCCTAGGGATGTTCTAGGCTTTCCTCCACATCGAAAACTATAATTCATTATTTATATACACCTTAGGATGACCCTAATATCTATATTTTATTATCAATTTGCTCCAGTAATCCTTTGTGATAATAAGCTGCAGTTGGTGTAAATTCAGAGGAAGGGATTTGTTAGAACCAATGATTCACCCTTGGAAGCCCCAGTGTTGTTTTCCTAGAAGTATTATGAGAGAATGAGGTTTTGTTTTTGTTAATATCACCTAAATTAGATGAATGTAAAGAAAAATTATCCACTATCAAGGATCAATTGCCTCTTTGATAAATATACAGTGGCCTGATGGTTCTCAAAGATCGACATAAAATTAGGCAATCACCTGTTGCTAGTATAGTATGAGGATATTCTAGAGATTTAATTCAGATGGATCTATGGTCACTATGAGTACATGTAAAGGACCTTCGATGTGATGAACGACCAATATGTGTTCATGGGACTCATTAAATGGATCGTTAATCCTTTTATAGACTATTTGTAGTAGTATTCATCGACGACATCCTAGTGAACTTAGAGTCTGAGGAGGATCATGTGAGACACTTGAGGATGGTTCTTGACATACTCCAAGAGATTAGTAGATTAATAGGAAGATCTCAAAGTTTCACTTATTGATATATGGTATCCACATTATGGGACACATTATCTCAGCTGATAATGTGGAAGTGGACTTGGCGATGGTTGAGGCAATGCACCTTGGAATCCACCCAAGATCATGACGGAGTTGCGGAGATTCCATGGGTTGGAAGGATACTATCATATATTCATACCATACTTCTAAAAATATATATTTTCCCTTTAAAACATTTACTCAAAAAGTAATTACATTCTTGTGGATAAATTGGTTTCATAAGGATTTCCAAAATTTGAAATAGAGATTGAAATTTTATCCTATCTTGACATTTTTAGAGGAGTGTTTCGAGTATGTATTATTCTGTGATGCATAAAGAATTATTCTTGGTTGTGTTCTAATGTAGAGGAAGATTTTGATTTCATGTTTTTCACATTATTTGATACCATGTGGGAAGAACTGTGTGACCCATGATAATTTGTTAGAAACATTAGTTTTTACACTACTAATGTGGTGACTTTGCCTGATGGGTTAGCAATTTATCTAATATTCTAACCACAGGAGTATCAAGTATATTTTCTCATAGAAGGACCATACCTTGAGGTGTAGGTTATGGATAGACATTATCCAAGATTAAGACATTGATATTTTATATAATACTAGTAAGTGGATCATAGTAATATATGAACTTAGTAGGATATCTTGTTTGTAGTTATTGAGTGAGGTGTTAGAGTAGTTAGTATTGATATAAATATCCTTTGTGGATGAGGATGGGGTAGCTTACCTCTAGTATATGTTTGTTACCCCATCTCTTTTACAATGATTCAGGGAGGCACATCTTGGGGATACTGATAGTGAGACCCTATGTACTTAGATATCAACTAGATATTCATTAGATGGATTTTTGGAATTTGGGGAGCATGTCATTATTTTTAGAGTTACCGTAATGGTAAGAATGATGTTTTCGGAGGTGGTTTTGAGAGATTATCAAACATCTCATTTTTAGTTACATATATATAATGAAAATTTTTATCTAGACCTCTGACATTAGTTTTTGTGGCCAGGGATGAAGAAGGGAGTTGTAGAGTTTGTCACTTGATTCCTTTATTGTCACCAAGTGAAGGATAAGAACCAGTTTACAATAGATTTAGCTAAACCCCTTGAGGATCCATAGTGGGATTGGGAGGGATAGAAATGTATTTATTGATAGAATTACTACATAAATCCTAGGAAAATGATTCCATATGAGTGATGATATACTAACTAACCATGTTGGACCACTTTCTATCCATCTAAGATAATATTTTAGTAGATATATTGGGCTTCCTCTAGGTGTAAGAGATATTATGACTCCATAGATTTCCATGGATGATCATTCTTAACCATTATTCTCAATTCATATCCTATTTATATAAGGGATTAATGGAGGATTTTAGGAATCAATTTCATTTTAGCATGGATTTTCATCACTAGTCTTATAGACCATTTAAGTTTGTGAGGACTTTTTATGGGCATGTGTGTTGGACTTTTTCCCTAGTTATTAGGATCACTAATAATTAATGTATTGTTCATATAAAAACATCTATTATTCCACCATAATTATAGAACCATTTGAGGCCTTATATGTGTGACCCTACTAGTCACCACATTGCTAGACTGACCATGATGAGTCCGTACTTATGGTCCCAATGTCTGTATGAGCCACTATAGAGAATCTTCAGGTCATCCAATAGTGGATGAGGACTATGTGGATCTATCATATTTCTTATGATAACTGATGATTTAATCATATGTATTTCAATGAAGAATAATATGTGTTCCTATAGGTTTCCCCTAAACGTGGATTAAAAATATTTTTTTGGGGAAATAAGTTATCTCAAATATTTATTGATGAGTCCGTACTTATGGTCCCAATGTCTGTATGAGCCACTATAGAGAATCTTCAGGTCATCCAATAGTGGATGAGGACTATGTGGATCCATCATATTTCTTATGATAACTGATGATTTAATCATATGTATTTCAATGAAGAATAATATGTGTTCCTATAGGTTTCCCCTAAACGTGGATTAAAAATATTTTTTTGGGGAAATAAGTTATCTCAAATATTTATTGTCCCTTTCCATATACAATTTATTTTTGGTGAGGTGGAATACCACTTAGCCCTACTACAATTGTTAGACTATGTACATGAAGTCTTCCATGTGTAATATCCAAGGAGGTATGTGCACAAATTTTTGAACATTATCGACTAGGATGGGATACACATTGAATATGGAGCTACCTTTTTGAGTACCCAGTAGAGATCGATGATCAATTGGAGAGGATCCTTCATGGGTGCTCAATTTCCACGGTACATTTCTGGTGGTAACATGGTAATCTTCAAGAGATAACTGGGGACCAGGAGACTAAAATTCATGATCAGTACCCACATATCTTTTTGTAGAATTTTGTTTTTTATTTTCAGGATGTAACTCTATTAGGTGGGGAGAATTTTACATCTTTTTTCTATTTAATGTTAGGTAATATATCTAGAAATATTTTTGAGAGTAGTCCCTAAGAGAGTACATGATTAAAAGGCCCAGTTTGCCTATAATTAATTTTTGAAATATATTAAATATATTAAATGTAAAAATGTATGGTTTTCTTGAAAATGTGGAATAAAATCTAATTGGTGTCTCGTATCAGAAAGTAGAGGCTGATGTTTCGTTCAGAGTCTTGTTTTTTCCTAGGCATGATCTAACCTTGGATTGTGTATAGTTTTCATGTTAAAGCATGATCATGGGAGGATGTTTAAAAATAAATTAATGTAATAAATTTTTTTATTTAATTAACTGAATTAATAATTATTCTATAAGTATATAGAAATAGAATAAATCACATGTTTTTTCCTATTACCCTATATATCTAGAGGATCTTTTGAAGGAATTCCATTCGTGAATGATAATAAGACAAAAGATCAACTAACAGTGTGCAAGGGAATTCAAGGATCTTTATAATGAAAAATGAAACAATATAATTATTCATCAATGATTTATCCATATAAAATTAGGAAGTTACTTTTTTTATGTATACATATTTTCTATTCGTCGGAACAGTGTAAGTTAATCGACCAACGGATTGATTCACAGATCATGTGTATTTTGCAACAGGTTATAGTTATCTAGGAATTGTGGAATTTTTTTATAATTGTTATTTACCTATTTTTTGTATTTATAAGACAAAGTAATTGATGTAAACATAAAAATTGGATTAGGTTTGTTCCTCAGGTTTGTTTTTTTTTTCATTTCTTCCCACACTTATTCATTCATCTTTGGAAAATCCCTTCACCCCTAGTTTGACAAATACTAGGAAATCAATAGTTGTACACCCGATTCTTAGTGAAATGGTTTGATATTGTAGATCCAGGATTAGGATGGAATGAGGACCATGAAACAGTGGAAGAATCAAAGAATCATATGGATTTGGGGATGCAAAATTTGATGTACTTCAACATGCGATGATGTATGAAACACAAGGGAACTTTCCAAATGGTTTTGATGGCATGATCTCAATTTCTGATGATGATAGTGCTCAAACAATATTTTACCTTGGTTTTAAGAATTTGGTATGGATGGAACGATGGATAAAGGAGATGAATAATTTTAACATTCTATATATGGGATTCTAGAAAATTCTATAGTACACTACATGTATTATGGATCTACACACCTTGTGGGATCCCCTGGTACGGTGGTAGGGTTCTGCAGAGGAGATAAGTATCCCACAACATGTGACCATATTAGATTGAGTGTGACCATTCCTATTTGTCTCATAATTTAACTTGGATATTAAAAATACATCGTCTACACCTATCCATACACAGACACAATGAGTCATACACAGAGACATCCTAGGGTTCACGGGCTCAGGCACGCCATCTACTATGACACTGACATGGACACAGACACAGGATATTTATAACATGAATAAATATAATTATATGGGACACACTATTTACTACCAGTACAATCCATTTATTCCATCAATGTTTTCTTAGATCACATGTCCCATTCATCTTGGAAATGTTCTTTTAGGGTGTGTTCCCTTGATCTATTTCCCATGGATTAGTATGGAATCGTGTTCGACACATTGAATAGTGATCCCTTTGTTTGGAATTCTTATATAGAGTTTTTTTAATAATTTTTTGAGTCATAGAGTGAGATCCTCTATTATTATCTTTCCCTAGGTGGAATTTTTAGTATTTTCCTAACAGACACTACACGGGCATTGATCCACTACATAGAAGGTTATTCCAAACTAAGTTTTGGTATACCCTATGGCCTGGGTGTTATCCTAATTTATGTATCTTTATATTGAGACTTCAAAATTATACTAATATTGGTGAAGAATGATGAGAATTACATCTCGGATGGATGACAACAGTTCTATCAGACTAGTGGAGTGTATTCTTTTAGGCGAGTGCTATGTGGAATCTTTGAGCAGGAATATCTAGCTTAGAATTTTTTTGTGGATTTACATTGAGGTTGTGTGTATTTTTTTAGTATATCTAGATATTATTTCTATATTTTCTGTTAATATATTCTTTTGTAGATATGAATTTTATTTTTTTGTTTCATTTTTAAGGAATTTTGAGGTTTCCCACACTGTATTGTTAAACTCACCTCGTAATGGTATTTTCCTTCACATTTCATGTCTTATGATAATGATGGAAACTTTTATAGAGTCCTATGGGACTAATACCATGTGGTTATTACTATTATAGGAAGACCAATGTGTGTTATTTTTGTTATATTGACATTAGTTCACATCTACACATTCAGGTTGGAGTTTTTTTAAGACTCCCTTTGGTGGGATTTTATTTGGTCCTTTTTTATAGAACATTTTGTAATACTTTGGTTATGGTATTTTAATGCTTTCATGAATTTTTTATCAAAAGTTTTACATTTTAGTGTTTTATGGGATTTTAGATGTCTGTGTGTGTGTATAAGTACATTAGGTTGTGTCCTCTCATGTAAGTTTTATGCCTAGTCAGTGCATGTCGTTTGCCTCTGGACTATTTGAGGCAGCCTTTGGGAGTCATGTAATGGTCCCTATATGGAAAGGTCAATACATCCTAAAAGCCTACATTTGTGAAGATATAAAACATTTGTTTTCTTTAGTATAAACATAAGTGGGTCACCCAAAGAATAAGTAACTTTCACCAACAAGCGTCTTTATGTTATTTCATTCTCCATCTCATTCAATTCTTGTTAAGTCATGATTATATAATAACCTTAGTATAATTCATATAATGGGATTTTGTTATAATAATTTCATTATCTACAACTATCTCCACTTCCATCAAGTTGTTTATGAAATCATTATTCATGTGTACGATGAACTACCTCCTCACAAACTAATGTTATTCATTCATACATTACCATTATTCATGGTAAGGTATAATAATGGATATAAAGTATATATATGATAAATAAAAAATATTTATAACTATAGAGTCTTTTTATCATATATATTTTTTAAATTTCAATTCCATAGGTGATACCATAACATCACTCGTGTGTATGGCGGACTACCACCTCGTTAAGCGGTGTGATTCATCTTTCACTAATACTTCACTTTTTAGGTAATAAGTTTAATTTTAATAAATATATCTTATACACATGAAAAAATTATTATATTAATAAAATATTTATCAATTTAGAGAGTTGATATATATCATTTTATCTCTAACCATTCCACTCACGTAAAGATTATAACATCATTCGTGTACGTGTGGACTAACACCTTCATGAAGTGATGTGACCATCACTTCATCACCAAAACACGAGGATGATATATATAAGTATATAATATGGTATATATGATAATATTATCTTTATATAAAGACTATATATTAATTTCCTTCTTTCCATAATGATCATTATAAAATGGAAACATTGTTTATGAGTATGTATGGCCTACCATCACCATGAGTGTAACGTGCTTCATTTTTTGTAATCATAATCCAAGATTTGTTTTAAAAGTACAATTTATTTAAAAATATTATATTTATGTTATGATATTTATTCTGGAAATCATATATCTATATAATTTGTTCCATAACATGATCATTGAGGATAAAAATAAATGATAAACAAAGGAAATTAACACATGAAACAATAGAAATAATGAAGGATTACTCATGAACAGGTGAAAAGATGTTACAAAAGAATCATATATGATATCATAAATATTATCATGGTTTTTTAGTAAGTTAATAACTAATTTCAATCCACTATATAAGAGGATAAATTGTGTTCAAAAAAAAGTGTGAGGTAAGATATTTTGTCTCAATTTCATTTCATTCATTAATATTGTAATTTTATGAACTGATTTGATTTATAAAATGTATATACCTCCCCTTTTAATTATAATATCCTGAATAATTCATTATTCCTAGAATATTAAGTTTTATTTCGAATTATTTCATCTAAGGGTATTTTACAAAAAAATTACCTAGTGGTAAAGAATTTTTATAACTCAATTTCTTTTCATTGGGTTATATTAATTCCTCGTTCTCATTGATATTAATATATTATGTGTATAATGAATTTTTATTTTATTTAATTTTATTTCAAATAAATTTTTGTTCATTTAATTTTGATTCACATAATCTTTTCATTAATAAATTATCACTTCAAAATTATGATCATTATAACTGTTTATTTCACAATCTCATTCAAATTGAGATGTTTTATTATTGAATTATTATTAAAAAATATTATTTGATCATTGTATAATTAAACCAATTTAACTATCTTATCCTATGGTAGTTTAATATATTTTCATGTAATAGTACCATTTTTTCACTCATTGGTAGTTAAAATTATTGATAAGATATTTTTAGGACTATCCAACTTGATTTATTTCTTCAGTCAGAAATCTGTTTTCCTTTAAAACTAGGTTTAAAAAAATTAAAAATGTTTTAAAAAATGTTATAAAATTTTAAAAATGACTTATTAATTTAATTATTACCTATTTTTATTTTTTATAAAAAAATGAAAAAATATTATTGTCATTTTCTAAAAAAGGAACAGTTATATCCTTTGTACATTGAAAAATAAATGTTTTTTTAATGTGTTCTACATGTAATTAATTACCGACCATAAATTATTTGATGAATAATTTTTATTTTTACAAGGTTATTTTAAAAACTTTCTAAATATTTTTGAAATTAATATTTTTAAAAACAATGATTTTAAATGAAAATAATTTTCAAAATGTTTTATGTTTTAAAAGATCATTTTCAAAATGAAAATGAGATTTTCCATAAGAATGTTTTTAAATATATTTTTACCCTATTTCTATTAATAAAAGTCAACATACCTTTAGTATTACTCAAATGTGTTTATGTGGAATTGATACCACCCTCATTATTCATGTGGACGGTTTATAATTATTTTTACCAAGGATAATATTGACATTAACTTCCTTTATATATTATTGTAGTCATTAAATTCCCATTGATATATTCACATATGGTGATAATATGACATTAAATTTACTCTAAATATCTCTATTATATATCATGGATATGTTTTCTACCTAAACATTATTTCATTTCAATATACGATGTTCTACATTGAATGTTACATGTTTTTCTTGGGAAATTTTGATAAAAATTTTTTCTTTACTAAATATAGATATTTAATGTGAAGAAAAATTGATTCATCAATTAAAGTGATTATTCAATATATGAGGAATGATTTGGACCTACAATGATGGGTGGGGCCCGAAATTCTATATTCCCTAAATCCATCAGCAGTTCTCTTGAGACAATATATTATGCTAGTATTAAATATTTTTATACCTATACATTAAACTATACTTTCCAAGGACTTAACTTTATAGGAATCATGATTAATAAGATCATTGAATCCAACAAATAATCCTTTAATTAATGCAAAACATAGTTATTATTATCCATGATAATTTCACTATGATATTCTCTTTGGATTCATTTAAAAATCCTATTATTGATTAAATAGAATATTTTTTCAGTTATTTACATTTCCATGTTGATAAATCCTTACCTTATTTATCATGATATTCTAAATACGATACTATATATAGATATATTTCATTTTTAGTTTATTAATTAAATTGAATGTGTTTTTAGATATTTACCATTCCATATTGATTACTTATGGTATCATGATTATGGAGTTATTAAAATGGAATTTGTGTTAATTTATTTGTATTTTTGTCTTACTATGCTTATTTATTTATGACAGTTTCCTCTATACATGACCCTTACTTAAAATTTTATCTCACCATTATTTATCCTCTTCTGCTATAAATTCATGAAGTATATTATAAATGATATAAAAAATTATTCGTGAGAGAATGAAGTTATTCCTCAAAAAAATATGTTTTAATTTGTGTATTCAAATGTAATGTAAGACTCAAGTATATATCTAGTTCACTGAAACTGCTAAAGTATAAGGTACTTTGAGATTCCATTAGTTTTATCTTATGCTAATGAAATAAGTAAGGCACTAACTCTGGGATACTATGATTGGGGTCGCTACATAAGAATGGTATATTTTATATCTAGAATTCAAATTTTATATGTGATCATCATGATCTCTATTTATTTTTCAATATATAATGATATCTTCTATAATTAATATAAATATTGACCCAAGAAATATCTAATAGAACAATTTACAAGATCGATGAACATAGTTGTGGAATTAGTGAGACTGATTTATGTCACTATAAACTCATAATTTTGATACCTTGTTTATAATACATTATTTCGAATATCCTCCTATTTTACCCTTTGTTTATCATATTTAAACCTAAGGTCAATATAGATGAATAATTAAGATACACAAATTTGATTTAATAGGTCATATATATTGTTGATAATTGTTTTTCACCATGATTTTTATCACAGTATAATCGATAAAAAGTCTCACTAATACATCTATTTTAATTACAAAGAGGACTGGTGAACCCCATTATGATGCACCAGGGCATATAAAACACTTTTCATGATTCCATTTCATTTTAATTTTTTAAATATATAAATTAAATATAATATATTAAAAATGGATACTTTTAGATAAGAAAATATATATGGATGCGGTTTATATAGAACATAACCTCGCGTTTAGTGGGGACTCCAAGGAATTCATTGGGAAATACATTTTCATATTCCCACACAATAGGCATGATATCAATGTTGATGTTAGTCCTTATAATATGACTTGGACTCACTTTTTTTCAAGTATCATGAACCTTATTAATAAATTTCTTATGATGAAGTAATAGGATCATCATTGAATTGATAAATTTTCACTAAATTATTAAGGATATGAATATAGATTTTTATTGCATTGAAATTGAAATGATAATTGTTGACCTCACCTGTTTTGATAATCCCAATTATGTATTCATATATTATGCTACTCTCAATTACTGATGATCTACATTTTAATTCTTTCAAATCGCCGATCAAGTTAATAATAATGTTTAAATAATCTCTGATTTATGTTAATCTCTATTATCCCCGTTTAGATTTGAAACAATTCTAAGCCAATTAGATTTGGTTTGCATAAGAGCTACCGATAGCCAGAGCTACCGATAGCCAGAGCTACCGATAGCCAGAGCTACCGATAGCCAGAGCTACCGATGCACACAGAGCTACCGATGCACACAGAGCTACCGATGCACACAGAGCTACCGATGCACACAGAGCTACCTATGCACACAGAGCTACCGATGCACACAGAGCTACCGATGCACACACAGAGCTACCGATTTGAAGAGCTACCGATGGAAGATTCCTACACCGAGTCAACTGTACACGTCTACAAACAAACGGCTACCTATAATGAACTGAAACCGTACCAAGTACGATCAAAAAGCATAATCATTCCTTCTTGTCAGAAAAACAAAAAGGGTATAAAGAGGACATTATGTATGTATCAAGGCGAGTGTGAAAAAGGAAACAAAAAAAGAGATCAAGCACACAGAACACATTGGCGATCAAGCTCAAAACGTGCCAAGATCAACTGGAGAACTTGCACTCACGAGACTACTACTACCAGCCTCCAGAACATAGAGCATACATCGAGCAATATATGTTAAAGAAGAACCTCACAAAACTCATCATTCTTTGAGCCGATAAGAAAGCTGAACCTCAAAGTCAAGGAAGCAGATGGTACTCTGTTTTCCAGAAAAAAACCAAAAGAAGACTCAGAAGGAATTCTAATCAACAAAAGAAGTCAAGAGCTGCATGAAGATCACTAGATCCATTTCTAATCTCTAAATCTTTATCTCTATGATTTACTTTTTACATTACGAGCAGTGTGTGTTATCTTTTGTATTTTACACACACACTGTCTCCTGAACATTAACTGGAGGATTTGTAAATCCTCACTCATTATCTTTTCATTCCTTTTCCCACTGTGGATAGTGGTAGAGGTCGTGTGTGACCTGGACAGCTGGTTGCTATTGTTTTGTTTCCCACGACTAATAGTGGTAGAGGTCTTGGACCTGGACAGTTGTAGACTGTTGAACCCCGATCCAGGGTGTGGATCATCCTTATATAAAACTTTTGAGAGGACTATGTCTCGGCTTGAGACTGAACCTCTTGGTTAACTCCTCTGTGTTTTTAGTTAAAGTTTATATCCATACAATACTTATTTATTTCATATTCCGCTGCTATTACTTTGAAATATAATTTATCTTCAAAGCTACTTTGATAGTTAAACTCGCAAGTGTTTATATTTATTGTAAACCAGTAAGTTAGTTTCAAAAGTTAAATTAATCATTAGATTAAGTTAACTGAGAACTAATCAATCTTTGAGAAACTAATTGAACCTTTATAATCTGTATAAATTCACTACAGTTAAATCTGTTTTTGAAATTGGGGGATTTTAATAAAAATTGTTTTTAGCAGAAATTTTAATTGGAACTCAATTCACCCCCCTCTTGAGTGTCCACTCCGACCAACATTTGGTATCAGAGGGTTTATTAATACCTTCTAAATTACTCTGTTTTCAGCTGTGATTTTAGTTGTATTTTAAAGTTCTTAAAATTTCTGTTATTTCTAAATTTTTATCTCTTTAAATTTTGTTTACAATGGATAATAGACTTGAGGGTGCTGCTACTAACCAGCCACCTTTCTTTAATGGAAATAACTATGCTCAGTGGAAACTTAAAATGAAAATTCATCTAGAAAGCATGAGTTTGGATATTTGGACTGCTATTGAATCTGAATATAAAGTTCCCACTACTGATAGATCTACTTGGGATGAACCTACAAAGACTGCTTACAATAATAATTGTAAAGCTATGAATGATCTGTACTGTGATCTAGGAGATGAAGAATTTAATAGAATTTCTGCATGTAAAACTGCTTTTGAAATTTGGGATACCTTAGCTGTTTCTCACGAAGGAACAACCAATGTTAAAGAAATGAGATTAAACACTTATACTATTAAATATGATAATTTCAAAATGAAGGCTGGTGAACCTATTTCTGACATGTACCTCAGGTTCAATGAGATAGTGAACACAATGAGCTCACTCGGAAAGATTGTTCCTGCAAAAGAAAAAATTATGAGAATACTGAGATGTTTACCAGATAGATGGAGAGGTACATCCGTTTCAATTAGAGAATCTCGTGACATTGGAACACTGCCAGTCAAGGAGTTAATTGGTAAGCTGATGATGTATGGAGAAGAGCTTAAAGTAAATAAAGAAGAAGATGAGGAACCCAAAAGAAAATCTGTAGAGTTTAAAACTACTGCCTTTAAGAGTAAAGACAAGGATAAACTACAAATGGAGACTGAGAGTTCAATGAGTGAAAATTCAAAATCTAACAGTGATGCCGAGATGGCTCAAATAGCCAGGAGATTCAAAAAAATTTATAGGAAAAAGAAATTCTTTAGGAAACCAAATTACAAGGGAAAGTATGATCAACAAGGCAAATGGAAAAAGGATTGTAAGAAGGCTCACAGGACTGATGAAGTTGTCTGCTATCAATGTAAGCGAAAAGGACATATCAAAGCAGACTGTCCAAAGTTAAAATTCAAAAAGAAATATGATTACAAAGACAAGAAGTACAAGAAAGCCATGAAGGCTACCTGGAGTGCTTCAGAAGACAGCACTAGTGAAGCAGAATCTTCGGACTCTGAAAGAAATCGATCCAACATGTGTTTCATGACAAATACTTCTGAGGTAACATCTGACACTCCTGTTTTAAATTCATATTATTCTGGAGATGATTCTGATTCAGAAAACATGTCAAAATCTGAACTATTTGAGTACTGTGATATGTTGGAAGAAACCTGTAATGAGCTTAAAGACAAATTCAAAGGTTTAAAGAAACAGTATGCTTTAAGTGTTAAGCATAAATCTGATCTTGATATAGAAAAGGAAAAGAATGCTCAACTACTAAAGGAAAATACAGAACTGAAACTGTCAAATGACCAACTTAGAAAGGACTTAGAAAAATTCACAAATGGAAAGGATACGTTAACTCAAATGCTAGGGAAGCAAGTTGCACCTAGATATGCTACTGGTTTGGGATACCAACCTGGACAGAGACAGTTCACTAGAACCCGATTTATTCCTAAGTCTGGAAAACATTCTGCTAGTTTCAGTTTTGGAAATTCATATGCCTCAACAAGTTGTTCACATGGTTATAGACCAAATAAAGTTTATCTTTCAAAATCTGTTGTTTCTGTTAATTGTATGGGACCCATAAAACAAATTTGGGTACCTAAGGCCCTGGTTGCTAACCTATCTGGACCCAAGAAAATCTGGGTACCAAAGTCATTTCCTGTTTAAATCTGTTTTATAGGAGACCTGCTTGAAGAGCTGTCACAAGAAGATATGGTATTTAGACAGTGGGTGCTCAAGACATATGATTGGAGATTATTCTTGCTTCAAGAGCTTAATAAAGGTTGATGGAGGTCATGTCACCTTTGGTGACAACTCTAAAGGAAAAATCATCGGCCTAGGACAGATTGGTAACACTGACTCAGTATTGATTTCTAAATTTTTATTCGTTGATGGACTTAAATATAACTTGCTTAGTATATCTCAATTATGTGACGATGGTTTCAATGTCAAGTTTGAAAATGACTCATGTGATGTTTTTAACTCTAAAAATTCTTTAGTATTTCCTGCTCTAAGGAATGAAAATGTTTATGCTGTTGATTTAAACTCTTTAACTAAACAAAATATTTCTTGTTTAAATGCTTTTCATAAAGAGTCTTGGCTATGGCACAGAAGATTAGGACACTGCAACATTCACTCACTTAGAAAACATTCTAGGAAGAACTTAGTTAGAGACTTACCAAAGTTAGAATTCCCAAATGACAAAGTGTGTAATCCCTGTCAAAAGGGAAAACAACACAAAGTTTCTTTTAAATCAAAGAAAGAAGTATCAACTTCTCAACCACTTGAGTTGGTTCACATGGATTTGTTTGGACCATCAAGAGTTTCTAGTTTAAATGGGAAGCATTATGTCTATGTTCTTGTAGATGACTTTTCTAGATATACTTGGTTATACTTTCTATCTCACAAAAGTGAAGCTTGTTCTTACTTTATTAAATATTCCAAGTCTGTAGAGAACCTTAGTGGACTTAAGATTAAGACCCTGAGAAGTGATTATGGTCATGAGTTTGAAAATCATGAGTTTGAATCTTATTGCTCACACAATGGCTATAGTCACAATTTCTCTTCCCCTAGGACACCCCAACAAAATGGTGTAGTAGAAAGGAGAAACCGAACCCTATAAGAAATAGCTAGAACTATGCTCAATGAATATAAACTGCCTATTTACTTTTGGGCTGAAGCTGTTAATACAGCTTGCTATGTTATTAATAGAGTCTTGATCAGACCTGTTCTTAAGAAAACCCCATATGAATTATGGAACAATAGAAAGCCTAAGGTTAAGTACTTCAGAGTTTTTGGTTGCAAAGTCTTTGTACTTAATACTAAAGATAATCTGGATAAGTTTTCTCCCAAAAGCGATGAAGGAATTTTTCTGGGCTATTCTATTTCAAGTAAAGCTTATAGAGTTTTCAATAAGAGAACCAAATGTGTGGAAGAATCTGTTCACATCAAATTCGATGAAACTGATCCACGTGAGCCTAAAACCTCTCTTGAGAATCTTGAAGAATATTTGTCTATTCTGGACCTTAATGATAAATCTAAAGAACCTGTTATAAAAACATCCAATTCTGGACTTTCTCTAGAATCTGCTTCTGTTGAACCCGAACCTATAGATGAACCTGATGTATCTAGTCCAACCTTTACCAAATAGACTAAGATTCTAAATAATCATACTTTAGATGCTGTTGTTGGTAATTTTGATAGAGGAACACAAAGTAGAGCTTCTCTAAGGAACCAGGTTGAACATCAAGCTTTTCTGTCATAGCTAGAACCCAAAAATATCAATGATGCTATCAAAGATGAATTCTGGGTAATAGCCATGCAAGAAGAGTTGAATCAATTTGAAAGAAACAAAGTCTGGGAATTAGTTGACAGACCCAAGGACACCTTGAAAATAGGCACAAAATGGGTTTTTAGAAATAAAGTTGATGAATCAGGAAACATAGTTAGAAACAAAGCTAGACTAGTTGCACAGGGATATAGTCAAGAAGAGGGTATAGACTATGGAGAAACTTTTGCACCTGTAGCTCGACTAGAAGCTATTAGGATCTTACTTTCATATGCATCACATTTGAATTTCAAGTTATATCAAATGGATGTCAAAAGTGAATTTCTAAATGGTTTTATAATTGAAGATGTTTTTGTGGAACAACCACCTGGATTTACAAACCCTCATTTTCCAAATCAAGTTTTTAAACTTTCTAAAGCTTTATATGGTTTAAAACAAGCTCCAAGAGCTTGGTATGATAGACTCAGCAATTTTCTTATTTCAAAAGGTTTTACTAAAGGGATCGCTGATCCAACTCTTTTTATTAAAAGAATTTCTAAAGATGTTTTAGTTGTACAAATCTATGTTGATGATATTATATTTTGATCTTCTAAACACTCTCTATGTACTGATTTTTCAAAAAGTATGCAAAATGAATTTGAAATGAGCTTAATGGGAGAGCTTAAGTATTTTCTTGGTTTTCAAATTTTTCAAACTAGAGATGGAATTATTTTAAATCAAAGTAAATATACCAAATATCTTTTAAAACGTTTTGGTTTGGACAGTATTAAGGAAAGTGAAACTCCTATGAGTACAATCTGTAAATTGGATACAGATGAAACTGGGAAACCAGTGGATCAAACCAATTACAGAGGTATGATTGGTAGTTTACTTTATCTTACTGCTAGTCGACCAGACATTATGTTCAGTGTATGTATGTGTGCTAGATTTCAAGCTAATCCTAAAGAATCACACTTACTGGCTGTTAAAAGGATTTTTAAATATCTTAAGCATACTGTAAACTTAGGTTTATTTTATCCAAAAGGACAATCATTTGACCTAACTAGCTATTCAGATGCTGACTTTGCTGGATGTAAGTTAGAAAGGAAGAGCACATCTGGAACATGTCATTTACTTGGTAAATCCCTAGTGTCATGGTGTAGTAAGAAACAGAACGCAGTTGCATTGTCTACTGCCGAAGCAAAGTATATAGCTGCTGGTAGTTGCTGTGCACAAATTCTGTGGATGAAACACACTTTATTGGACTATGGATTTGAGTTTAAACATGTCTCAATCAACTGTGACAACACTAGTGCAATAAACATATCTAAGAACCCTGTATCTCACTCTAGAACCAAACACATAGATGTAAGACATCATTTTCTGAGAGATCATTATCAAAAAGGTGATATTACTCTTGAATTTATTGGCACTGAACATCAATTGGCCGATATTTTCACTAAACCTTTAAGTTCTGATAGGTTAAGTTACATTAGACACGAGCTGGGGATGATCAATTCTCACTGATGTGAGATTCTCACCGATGTTGAAATTCTCACCGATGTGAAATTCTCACCGATGTGAAATTCTCACCGATGTGAGATTCTCACCGATGTTGAAATTCTCACCGATGCGAAATTCTCACCGATGTGAAATTCTCACCGATGTGAAATTCTCACCGATGTGAAATTCTCACCGATGTTGAAATTCTCACCGATGTGAAATTCTCACCGATGTTGAAATTCTCACCGATGTGAAATTCTCACCGATGTTGAAATTCTCACCGATGTTGAAATTCTCACCGATGTTGAATTTCTCACCGATGCTATATTTTAAAACTTCTGTCTTCTGCCAAGAATATGAATCGTTTTTTTATTCTACTTTATTCGTTTATTTATGATTCATACATGATAAAACTAAGACTAAACCACTTCTCACTCCACCGGACCCAAAACTTTTCACCTTTGAATCCTAGCTCCCTAATCGACTGAGAACCCTAAATCCGCGATGGCAAAAACCAAGATTCCTGCCAGCAGAGATGACAGTGTAGAGCCTAAAACAAAGAAGCAGAAAGTGCAGCAAGAAGCTCGTGGAAGTAATGTCAGAACTAGGTCGGGAAAGCGACCAGTAAACCCTCATTTGCAGAATAGAGATATTGTGATTGAAATGGAACTATGCGTAGACTGGTTGCTACCAAGAAAGTCGTTGGTGCTTGCAATTCTGGAAGATCAGAGATGGGTAGATTTTTTTTTCAAATAACAATGGTCCCTACTACCCGAAGTTAGTGAAACAGTTCTACAAATTCGTAAGCTTCGAGAAGTCTGAAAATGAGAATCGGGTAAGTTCTTTTTTAAATGGAAAAGAAATGTCGTTTTCTTTAGTAGAGTGGGCAGAATGTCTCAAAGTCCCACATGAAGGTGTATCCGGGTATGTCGTAAGAGAAATTACACCTACCAGTAACATCTTTGACTATGAGACAACTTTAAAAGAGCTAACGGGTAATGGAAGTCAAAGGCAAGTGGTTGCTACTGAATTGGATGGAGAGAACAGACTGCTTTTCAAATTTGTTCAACATGTTTTGATACCGAGGAGAGGAGACTTTTCTAATCTGAGATATCAAGATATTTATCTTCTACATCTGTTAAGACATGGTGTGAAAGTTAATCTGTGTAGACTGCTGATGAATCAAATGGAAGACATGATTAGGCCAAAATCAAAGACTAATGCTTTATTGTTTGCCAAAATGATCTGTGTGATGATAAAAGTGAAAGGGATAGCTGAGTCTCAGGATGAGACAGTTGTGGTTAAGAATAACTTCTGTGTCACTACTACAGTTTGTAAGTACATGAAAATCAATTGGAACCCATGGAAAGGAGAATGGGTCAGTGATGAACAGAGGGTGTATGATAAGTTTAATCCTGTTGATTATCCTTCAAGGCCAAAGGATAAAAGAGATCCAGGTTTAGGATCTGATGAAGAGGAACCCGAGTACAGTGATGAGTCAGAAGAAGAAGAAGAAGAAGAAGAAGAAGAAGAAGAGGAAGAAACTCCTATGGATATTGGAGGAGATCCAGACTTTCCCCCGAGTCCTGTTACTGAGTTTGTATACTCAAGAAAAGGAAAGGTAGAGGAAGTGTTATCTACTCATGAGGAAGACCAGCCAGTTCCTCAGCAAGAAGGAGGAAAAGAGAATGTATCTGAATCATCTGATTCTGCTAGGTTGAGTCTGAGTCCATTGATTGAAAACTCAGCTGTGGCTACTGATGACGTACAAAAAGAAAGAGAAGAAGTTGTACCTGTTTCAGAAAATCCCCTTACTGCTGCTGAGATAGAAGCTATTGTGGAAGACTCTGATGAAGAAAGACCAGCAGAAAATGTAGTTGTTGTACATAGGAATTCACCCATTGAGGGGGAGCATCATTCCAATCTTGGAAATGTTACAGTGGCTGTTGAGATTGAAGACTGGGTAGAAGACCTAGGTTTTATAGTCTGTGGTTTGGATTATCCTGATTCGGATAATGAAGTATCCTTGAATAGACCAAAGATCAGCTATGACATCAATTCTGAGTTATTGCCTGATGATGTGGTCCGAGTACATGATTTAGATGTGCTGAAAGAAAATCTCAAAGTCAGTGTTGTAGAGGAAGTAAAGAAAATGGAATATTTTTTAGTTTCCTCGATTCAATCAGTCATGAATGATTTAGTAGTCAGCTTAGCTTCTGCACGAGTATCTACTACAGTTGCACCTACTGATTTTGTTACAAATTCTGATCTTGAATCCCTGAAGCTTGAGCTGAAAGAATCCTTCACTGCCTCAGTTACTGAGATGAAGCACTGTTTTCGTGAAGAAATGAAGTTGTTGGAACAATCTCTTGAGCTTTCTCTTGGTTTCAATCTGTCGACTTTTATGGGTGAGCTGATGGAAGCAATTAAAGAGTGCCAGACCCAATCTTCTAGAATAGAAGCAGATCTTGAAGCCTTACAGAAGTCTGTTACTGCTTTAGATTCTTACATGAGCTCAAAGCCTCAAGCTGATAAGGATTTAGCCTATGTGAAAAGTGTTGTAAGCCAAATGGTCTCAGTATTTGAAGATTTCAAATCTTCTATAAAGGATCATGTTAAAAATCAGGACTCTCAACTGCAAACTCTGATTAGTGGCTTGACCAAGAGTTTCAAAGAAACTGTATCCTTCTCGGTTGGTCCTCTAGCTTCAAAACCTGCACTTGGTTTGAATCAAATACGAGCTATGATGAAGGAGGAGCTTGGTTCTATTTCAACCAGTGGCTCTGGGGACTCATCAGATCTAAGCCGGGTAGTGCTTTCTACAAGAGATTCAGTAAGGGAAATAATGAAAATTGTCCATGATACTATGAAAGAGGACTCTGCCTCTCAGGAGGAAATCAAGAACAAGGTAGATTATTATTTCCAAAGGATTTTTACCAAGCAACAACTCACCCACCATTTCAAGCTGATGTTGGAAAACATGAAGTTACCCCCTGTAACTCAAGCCTTCCAAGAAAAAGTGAGCAAGCTAAGAGAGCTGACTCCTGCCTTAGAAAAATTTATGGAGAACAAAGATGATTTTATATATGCTATGGAAAGTGGAGGAGGAATCATTATGGATTTCAGAAATCTGTTGCTGCCCTTCTTGCATGTTGATGCCAGACCTGTTATTGTCCCTCCTGCCTTTCCTACCTCTGCCTCTAATGAGTCTCCACTCCAGATGACTCCTGCTCAGGCCATCCGAAGCCTCACACCTATGATCACTCACCAAACTTTCCCATACAGGCCAGGCACTGTATCAGTGGCTCATCCACCTGTGATCATTTCTGGGATTCCAAAGCCCTCACTCACATCCTCACCACCTACCTCTTCTTCTGAGCCAAAGTGCAAATCTCATGTTGAAGATCCGGATTGCTGAAGTGGCCAGGCTGTTTGATAGGAATTGTTTTTTTCTTTTCTTCTTTCTCTTCTATTTTGTTTATGTAAGTTTTGTCTGGTCTAATACAAATTCTTTTCTTTACACTATCTCTGTTTCTCAGTTTTCTCTGTCTGCTTTCCCACCTTTTGATTATCACAAAGGGGGAGAAAATTATAAAGGGGGAAAAAATATAGAGAGAAAGGGGGTAATATCCAAGGGGAGAAATTTTGAGCCTTTGCTACTATTCTTACTATATTCTCATTTTTTTTTTGGTCATATCATAAGTTTTGATTATCAAAAAGGGGGAGATTGTTGACCTCACCTGTTTTGATAATCACAATTATGTATTTATATATTATGCTACTCTCAATTACTGATGATCTAAATTTTAATTCTTTCAAATCGCTGATCAAGTTAATAATAATGTTTAAATAATCTCTGATTTATGTTAATCTCGATTATCCCTGTTTAGCTTTGAAACAATTCTAAGTCAATTAGATTTGGTTTGCATAAGAGCTACCTATAGCTAGAGCTACCGATAGCCAGAGCTACCGATAGCCAGAGCTACCGATAGCCAGAGCTACCGATGCACACAGAGCTACCGATGCACACAGAGCTACCGATGCACACAGAGCTACCGATGCACACAGATCTACCGATGCACACAGAGCTACCGATGCACACAGAGCTACCGATGCTCACAGAGCTACCGATGTACACACAGAGCTACCGATTTGAAGAGCTACCGATGGAAGATTCCTACACCGAGTCAACTGTACACGTCTACAAACAAACGGCTACCTATAATGAACTGAAACCGTACCAAGTACGATCAAAAAGCATAATCATTCATTCTTGTCAGAAAAACAAAAAGGGTATAAAGAGTACATTATGTATGTATCAAGGTGAGTGTGAAAAAGGAAACAAAAAAAGAGATCAAGCACACAGAACACATTGGCGATCAAGCTCAAAACGTGCCAAGATCAATTGGAGAACTTGCACTCACGAGACTACTACTACCAGCCTCCAGAACATAGAGCATACATCGAGCAATCTATGTTAAAGAAGAACCTCACAAAACTCATCATTCTTTGAGCCGATAATCAAGCTGAACCTCAAAGTCAAGGAAGCAGATGGTACTCTGTTTTCCAGACAAAAACTAGAAGAGGACTCAGAAGGAATTCTAATCAACAAAAGAAGTCAAGAGCTGCACGAAGATCACTAGAGCCATTTCTAATCACTAAATCTTTATCTCTGTGATTTACTTTTTACATTACGAGTAGTGTGTGTTATCTTTTGTATTTTACACACACACTGTCTCCTGAAACTTAACTGGAGGATTTCTAAATCCTCACTCATTATCTTTTAATTCCTTTTCCCACTGTGGATAGTGGTAGAGGTCATGTGTGACCTGGACAGCTGGTTGCTGTTTTTTTGTTTCCCACGACAAACAGTGGTAGAGGTCTTGGACCTGGACAGTTGTAAACTGTTGAACCCCGATCCAGGGTGTGGATCATCCTTATATAAAACTTTTGAGAGGACTAAGTCTCGGCTTGAGACTGAACCTCTAGGTTAACTCCTCTGTGTTTTTAGTTAAAGTTTATATCCATACAATACTTATTTATTTCATATTCCGATGCTATTACTTTGAAATATAATTTATCTTCAAATCTACTTTGATAGTTAAACTCGCAAGTGTTTATATTTATTGTAAACCAGTAAGTTATTTTCAAAAGTTAAATTAATCATTAGATTAAGTTAACTGAGAACTAATAAATCTTTGAGAAACTAATTGAACCTTTATAATCTGTATAAATTCACTACAGTTTAATCTGTTTTTGAAATTGGGGGATTTTAATAAAAATTGTTTTTAGCAGAAATTTTAATTGGATCTCAATTCACCCCCCTCTTGAGTGTCCACTCCGACCAACAATAATTATATAAAGAAAACTTGACAATAATAAATAATATTTCAAAATAAAAAAAAACTGGGATTAGAATCAAATTTTATTAAATTATTATGCCACAATTATAAACTGGAGATTATTTTTACACTTTATTCATGTTTATCATACTAGCATGTGTTTTCATGGATTTCTCGATATTTGTAGTTTTATGTGGTGATTATTGAAAATATATAAGATTTGGAAAAATAAAATTAACAAGAATTGAACAAGAAATTCATAGTTTGAGAATGTATAATTCTTTTACCATTCAAACATTCTTTATTATGGTTGACCTCTTAAATAGTGATTGAATATTTTCCCCTGGTCCAATTGGGTCTAAGGTTAAAGAACCATATTTCCTTCCACAAAAATACCATTAGAGTATTGATGTAAAAATTACCATATTCTTGGAATTAGGTGAATTATATAGAAGGAAGGGAATAAAATTCTCCTTTATTATCTTCAGTGAGATTATTTTTCCTTTTTATACTACTTTATTAGTCATGTCCTGGGTGGCCAGCTTTACCACACATCTAACACATCACAGAACTATTATTTCAATTACCCTGGTGTTCCCTCCAATATGTTTTAAGTGTGTATAATTGAACTTTATTACACCCAAAATACTATTCAATATGTCTACTATGATAATAAGTATTTCTTTCCCTTCTCCATAGTCATGTGGGTCTCCATCATTAATTTCAACCATAAGCATAGACCAAAAAAATCTAATAAATTCCTTTATCTCCTACAACTAATGAAATTATAAAGAATGGTGTTAATCTAGAAAAGAACCTATAAATCTTCTGTAAATGTCTATACATATACTATGTGGTTTTCCTTGTGAGTCTCATGATGTTTTCCTCATATTTTCTAACAAACACGTCTTCATTTTATTTCAATTATATGAATTCTCATTCTATCTTAGTGTTGGGATTTGAATGGAAATATTTAGTAATGAATATTTCATTGAAATACTAAAAAATTATAGAATCAGATTCCTCCATTATAATTATATTTTGAATAATTTCCCACCATTTTTAATCCTCACCTTATAGATGATAGAAAGTTGAGATGACCATTTCATGATTCGATCTTTGAAGGTCATAAAATATATTTTCCAATACATTAATCCATTACTAATAAATCATTAGGTTTGAAGGAATATTAATGGATGGTTGATATTGAAATATAAAATATTTAATATAATGATTCTACCTTTTGGTGAATTAGGTATATCTACATTAATCATGTTATTATTCATAACATAAAGGGGTTGGGTGATAATTTCAATTAGATTTTGAACTATATTTCCCTTGTCATTTGGACAATAACAAAATTTTCTATTGTATACATCATTAGCTTATTTCCATGTTATCCTAGATAGATAATTTATAAAATAATTATATTGTGATTGTACATGTGTTAAAAATGAACAAAGAATAAAAATTTGATCATGGTACTGGGAAAGTTTAGGATCGAGCATACTTGACACTAAAAGATTTTATTGAAAATAAAAATACATGAACAACAACAATAGTTTTATAAAAAAAATTACCACCAAACGCTACCCAAGAAGACCATGGTCCAAGACCCACAAAAGAGGCATAAAAATAAAATCATCCGCTCAAACACTCAGACCAGTAGCCAAAGGCATGCACTCCCACTCTAATCGAGAAATCCCCACATGCACTGAAAATAAATAAACACAAGAAATCAACAACCTATCATTGAACCCGCATTCCGAAGTCAACTCGCACCAAAGTCTTCCAAACCTGTCGCCATCTTTATCAACCCATGTGCAAACCACCATCACGGCCCTTAACCTGCACGCACCAAACCGACTCTCCATAAGTATCATTATTAGTTATCCGTGATTATTTACCTCATATAATTTCTTTATCCATTCTAGAAAACATGGTAATATAATTCGTCATAATAGTTCATGATGGAAAGATAAATTTACCTAATCATATCCCTCGGGATTTTTAGACCAGTTGTGTAGTATGTTCCCATTAATCATTTACCAGAATTATGGATGATATATACTCAACTAAATGTTTTCTAATTTATTAATCATTGATGCATATTTTACATATCCTCATCCACTTGTAGTATCCAAATAATATTTCATTTATATGAAAACCACTCTCCATTACTTACCAACAAATTGTAATTTTTATAATACTTAATCTAATCATTTTCTTTCTCACAAAAAATTTCTCATCATAGTCTCAAAAATTATTAACCTTTATCTAATACCTAAAAAGGATTACCAATATTATAATAAATAAATAAATTTATTAAATGGTTTAATTATTACAACCAAAAACAATTTCAAAGACTATGGACCTAAATCATTACTATCTTAGGGACTGGAAACATAATATCACTTTTTTAGTATTTTATCAACATATCACAAAAAATTATGGCCATTCATGGAAATTTCATATGAAATAATACAATTAAAATATGGGGGAAGAAAAAACATAAAAACATGGTATATAAAACACTTAGCGGGGGTTAATATATTGAAGAACATAATGGAACTATCATAAACATATAGAAAAAAAATATTGGAAAATATATCAAGTTAAAGAATAAAAAATATTAAGAGTTTACCATAAGATAGATAATTATAAATAAAGTATTAGATTATATCATCCATACCATGTCTTGAGAAAAATAAATCATGAATCAAATAACATGGTACCTGGAACATAGGAAACAATGTGGGTAAATCATAAACATAGTATTCCATATCATAATGAACATGGATACCCATAAATTCTTTCTCTAATAAAATTATTAGTAGAGATAAATTCGATCAAACTCACTTCTTATGATAGTAGCTGATTTCTAAACCAATCACAACAAATTTCTATCTCATAATATTACAAGAAATTTCCTAATAAAATAGAGGGAGATGTAGGCACCCCCATCTCATAATACAAACATTTTTGTACCACATTAGGTACAAATCATCACATCATAAAATAATCTATTGAATGAAAATTGGTTTCATGACATTTAGAAAACATCATATAATGAACCCATTGAAACAAAGTGTCTTTTAAAGAATACCCAAAATAAAATCCTTTATCATTCATAAGGAAATAATGAAATAATATGATATTAATAAAATATGCATGTAAAATCAAAAATTTATTCACTAAATTTTGGAATAATGATGAAAAAAATAGCTATATAATAAAATAATAATATTAGGTGAAACATGAAAAATAACTCCTTTGGAGATTTATCTATTTTTACCATAATGAAAACCAAATAACGATATTAATATTTTGATCCAATTTGGTATTTATCATTATAAATGTCGTAGACATGATTCTCTTTCAAAAATGTATCCTCTTTTTTAAAACAAATGAAAATAAAAATATTAATTATTGTGTAAATGTAATGAATATTTGTTACAAAAAATTATGAATATAAAATTAATAAATGATTAATTTTATGTAAAAGAAAATATAAATAAGAACTTTTTTAACTCAATGAAATGAGTATGAGTTACAAAGTTTGTTACCATTACCTTTAATTAATATTTTTGTTATTTAACCTCTTATAAAATAATTATAATTGTATTAGTTTAAAATTTCATAAAACTATTCATATGAAGGTCTATTAATATTATTCATTAATAAAAAATAAATTCATGCATTATATTTTCATAATCTCTTTTCAACATTAAATGTCAATAATCATGATCATTTTTAATAGGTTTGTAAAATCGATGGAAATATTCCTTTTTCTAAAAAATATAATCATTTAAAATAATTAAGGTTATCTGATTAATTTTTTATAAATAATAATAGTGTTATAGTTCCATTACATGGGATTTTTTTGTCGTGTTTCATGAAAACTATAACATTAAAGAACAAGTTTGGGGTGATTTAATGATAATATATGATTACATTATAACAATTATTACATTTTTTTATAAAAAATGAAACATATTAATGATATATATTACTTATATATATCACATATACTCATAAAAATATACTAAAATCATACTTATTTTAATGTGATGAAAAATTAAACATATATATATTGGGAGGCAGTAGTCTACACAACCCACGATTAATTTTTTTATCATCCAATGGATGATAGGGATGAAGGTGGATGCTATGTTATAATTTTTGAATAATAAATTTATTTTAAAAAACATATTAATTCAAAAATTCCATCATTATTATCATATATGAGGTGCGGTGATGAAAAATAGAAAGCATCCCTTAATTGGGGTGGTAAACTGTGCACACACACTAATGAAGATTCATGTTTTTCTTTGAAGATGAAAGAGAATAAATAATGTTTTATACAATATTATAATAACATCTTAAAATAGTAATTAAGAGGATTTTATTATTATACTATAGTTATGTTTAATTTAGGAAATAAATAATAAGAAATATGTGTTAATAAAAATGTGATATCGACATTGAGACCTTGAACTTCCTCTTGATTAAGGCCTTAATGTTTAGGGAATTGGGCTAATATTTAATGAAAAGGGGAATTAGGGATTGTATATAAGTTGATTGAGAATAATTTTTGGAAGGTTTTCAAAGATATTATTATGTAGGGGTGATGTATCTAATGGGGGAAGTGGTAACCATTTCTAGAATAAAAAAGGGATCTTTTGGAAGCAATCATTATTTTTAACTAATTCCAAGAAACTATTTATTGGTCAGTGGAACTATGTGGATAAAAGTGGATTAAAGGACTAAATATATTAAAATATAATTAAATAAACTTTTTAATGTAATATTTCACAATTTTTTCCATTTTCACATTGTAAAATATAATTATACCATTTTTACATTTTACCTTTGAAACTATCCATTACACTTCAAAATTATTTTTTTAAAATAAAATTAAAATTTAAATCATATTCTAATATTAAAACTATTATATTTAATTCTAAAATAATTTTATAATATATAAATTTTAAATGAAGTAAAATAACATTTTAAATTATACATTCTTAATCACATGAAAACATTATTTTAGAAAATTGAATCTTTTTAGCATTAAAATTATATATAACATAATTTATCCTTATTATTGATCTTAATGACATAAATTTACTTTTAATAAATAAAAATAATTTTATAATACATTCATGTAAATACACAACTAAATCTCACCTTTAACATGAATATTTCAATTTGATTGGTGAAAAAGTATCTATTAAACAGATATTTTTATTTAGGTTTATAAGTGTTGGATATAATATTTATATGATAGATTTTTATATTAAATTTAACAATATTAATACCTAAATAAATATTTTTTTAATTAAAATTATTTTTAATCATCAATTATACTTTCACATAGTGATAAAATCATAAAAATTATAATTTCATTAAAAACCGAATATTTCCACACAAAAATAATATTTCATAAAAAATTATAAAATGATAAATATGTAAATCTTCATGATTGGAGTTAACAATGAGGATTTTTATCTAATTTTAATTTTTTGACTTTAATTTTTATTAATATTTCAAATTATAAATAAACATGATTTTATTAAAAATGACTTTTTCAATACTAAGTATTATTAGTTATTTATTTTCAAAATTATATATATAATTTAATAGCCTTATATCATTATGTTTTTATAGATTTATAAAAATTTAAATCTTATAAGTTTTTTTTATGCTGGTTATTACATGCAATAAATGTTATCAAACATAATATTTGTTGATGAAAAATAATCTCGGGTCATTACATCAACCATTTCATATATGGATATGATATGACATTACTATGCACTACATCACTGAATTTTGAAATACTCCAAGAAAGTATGAATGATTTTTTTTATTTTTGTTCTCTTTATCATGTAATTACAATTTTTCATTATAAGGTAATATCAACCTCATTTGTTCCTCAATAGGTTCTATATTAATGATGTTTTGAGAGGTTATGGTGAAACTATTTGGATTGCCTCATATCATGGTGAATAGTTTACATAAAATTTATATAAAAAACATCATAAGGGTTTTGGAACAGTTCCATGATTGAGACAAAATTATCATCCTCAGATATATATATATATATATATATATATATATATATATATATATATATATCCCCAAATGACTATTCAAGTATTAGAAAATATGATGGGTTCGTGCTCACATGACATTCAAGTTATACAATATTTTTATTTAACATTGGTGGTGTTATCATTAAATAATAAAATCAATTAAATATTTAAAATTTCTATATATTAAGAATTATATTTGAAATTATATCATGCAACAACATATTGGGATGAAGTTGGTGAAAGGAATATTTTAGGACTAGACCATGTTTAAGAGAAAATTGTGAATGTAAAGACTATCTAAAACCAAATCATTGAATCCCAATTATATAAAAAATATAAACCAATAATATAAGGAAGGAATTATAATTTCATATGGGATATCATATTATCATAAAGGAATTATCAATGAAGAAAATTATAAAGTTCAAGAAGAATGGGGAACTAATTCATAGGTACATCTGAAATTTTAAAATTCAAAAAATAATTATAGTTTGTTATTACTATTTAAAAATGAATCCTAGCACATCTAAAGTTCTTGATTTGATTCATATATCATTTTTTAGGAAGTATATGAAATACCAATTTAATGTGATCACTTATGGTGATATATAAATAGAACCAAATTTATCTTACTAGAATATATTTTCTAAATAATTGACACTACAGAACTGGTGTTATGGAATCTGATGACTCTATTAGTGAAGTTACAATGTATAAATCATAAAATATAAGAGGTAATGTGTGACCATTAATACATTATCATGAATAAATACACGCATATGTTCATGAGGTGATGCTCTTGAAATTATGACGATGATATTTTTTAATGAGATAATAATGTAATACAAAAGTGTTCATAATAGTAAGAAATAATCTATTTCTATAGAAATAATATGATATTTCATATATATTTATTCAAGAATGTGATTAAAAAATAAACATATTTTATAAATTTCATTTTATTTAATTAAATTAATTTTTAAATTTGTCATATAAAAATTTATTTTGCATAAATTTTTGAGGTTTTTATGAAATATAGGTTTTTTAGTTGAACAGTGGAAAATAAATATTTTAAAAAAAATATTTTAAATTTATTAAATTATAATGAAATATGAATAACATCTATTTTTTTGAAAAAAATTATAAAATATATATATTTCATAAGTGATATAATGAAAATAAATATATAATATTGAACTTCTGACTATATTCAAAATAATTTGGAAATAAAGGTAATGTTTTTTCCAATGTGAAATTGATTTTGGTTATAATCTATCAATAAATTTTTTACAAGTATCCATTATGTTTTTCTTGATTGTAAATAAAAATAATTTTCCTTTTGTTAAAAAAATCCATTTAATCCCATTGGAATAGATATTATACATTATTCACTATAAATTCAATTTTATACTTAAAAATCATTTTTCAAAAAACAGTATCCTTTGTGTATTTGGAATATGTGATTTCTATTACTTATAAGGGTGTAAAAATTAAAAAACAAATCCATATTTTGAATTATAATAATTGATATTTGGTAATTAGGAAAACCAAATTGTTAGTCATAATGAATTGTAAACATGGTAAATATCCAACTTAACATTTAAATGTAAAACAAGTTTAAAGGGTTAAAAAGAAAGTGAAAATGATTATAGATAAAAAACACACCAGTGTAAACATAATTTGATTGTTTCATTTCAATATTATCCAAATAATCTTATATGGTATCATAATGTTTATCATCTTTCACAAGAAAATTAAGTCAGGCAACGTGGACATTGTTGACTCACCCCTTACCACATGGGATTACATAAACATAGCCCATTCACCCTTTTTAGAATGATGGATCTGTAAATTCCATGGAGTAACAGTGTGGAGGGTTGGTCGATCATGAGGTCCATATTAGCATGCATATGATGAGAAGAAAAAAATCATTAGCATACCTATGAAAAGAAGTAAAAGTTATTATAATGCATTTGCAGGGGGAATAAGGGACATATCACTAGGGGCCAAGAAATTGGTGTGTTCATGTTTTGAGTGTTTCATGAAAGAGGTTCATGAAATATTGAGGCTTGTGAACAACTTTTGAGCATTGCTCCCAAGTTTGAGGTTTCACTCAAGGAAAAGGTTGTGTGTCGGCTGATCCCTTGCACGCACCAGACATAGGCTGAAAAGGTCAAGTGAGGATTAAAAAATTATAGTCCCATTTAAGGGAGTACCCATATGTATCCTTTCACACAATATCTCTACCTTTATTTTTCCATTACTTTCATGATGGCACAGAAGATCAATCTTATGTGTTGTATAGTGATAGCTTGACTATCAGAGGATCTCCCTGATGAAGGGGGTGAACTTCTTCTTATATCTGAATTCTTCAGAGGTGTCTTAGAAGATTTTGGTCACATAATAGGTCTTATAGGTATCCCCAGCCTTATCCACAATTAAAAATCACAACATGGGATGGTTGACTTTGTAATTGGCATGCATGAAACTTGTGTGTAGATCAAGATACTTTTGTTCAACATAGTCATCATGCACCCAACATCATTAGCTACCCGATTCAAATTTATATAAGGTTATGGATTCATGTATAATTTATTGAGTATGAGACTTGTGCATAGATTTTAATATTTTGTGTACAACTTGAAACTAGTGGGTTCCTTTAATTTTTTGGAATTCTCTATTGAGTCTAATGATGGATTTAGTTTACCCAAAGTAGTATATTTATAGCTTCATGCATAATTTTGTGCCACCAAATGCCCCCTCAAAGTATGTGCTGAAATGGAACAGGCATGTCAATTTCCAAGGGAGACACTAAATAGAGAGGTTGATCCCCATGGGTGCAATAAAATTTTCATATTTATTGTATAAGAAAATTCCATGCATGCATAAGACTAGTTCTATGCCTCTAAATAAGAGGAGAGGGGCCCTGGGTATGGTACATTGACTTTATATATGATAATAACTTTTTTTCATGTGCATGTATGTCCATACATTTTCTGTGAAAAACTGATCTTCATCCACTTTTTCACACAACCTATGCTTCCTATTCAAATTGTACTTTTTTAGAATCTAATCATTTTTCTTGAACATTGCTTGATCTTGGGTGTAACACTACACCTTTCACATCGAAACTTAAATATTATGTGCTTCTTCCTTGGTTTACTAAATCTCATTTTAAACTGATGATCAATTATAAACTACTCATATTGAAGATATCATAGCCACTCAAAGAGATGAAATGGATGGAAACCCTAATAGCCTTCAGTACTAGAGGGTTCTATCAAACAAAAAAATCTTCTGACCATGTTGATTTCATCATAGAGGATTATCCTTTAAGTGTCTATCTCTGCTTTTGAATCTTAGGGCTTCCAAATTAAGTAATCGTAATAGATTTTGGAGATGATTCATTATGGTCATGGTTCAGACATGTAGAATATCTACCATGATAGAACGTCACTATTAATTGTCATACTACTAGATATCATAGGAATATTTCCATTTATTTGATGAATGGGAGGACCCAGATGGGGACTGGGGATCATCCAGTTGAAAAATTGTTCCCTTTCCATTACACCACTACTTTCTGAAGTAGTATGATGGACAACATCTTAGGCTGGTAGAATGAACAGGACTTGAGGTCTGGTAGTAACCTTACTAGTGAGTGTGTGAGGGTGTACCGAGTGCACTACACATGCTTGGAGTATAAAGCAGAGCTACACAACATCAAGTTGTACAAATAATTATAGAAATAACAATGCCATTTCTATTTCCAACAAGGGATAGTGTAAGATATCCTCAGTCGATGGACCCTGTACATGGGTACATTCCATCTCCACCATGGGGAAGTCATATTTACCTAATGGGAAATCCATTTCATCAGTGGTGTTAAACTGGATGAATTCTAGTATGATGAGTTCTTCTTTCCAGAGAATACCTAGAGGAATAGTGATTGGTCTCCACTTTTGGCGCATCATCTTCTACTGGAGATGAATGAGAAACTAAAAATAATGCCCATTTTTTCACAAGTATATCATTTTTGAGGCATGGTTAGAAAATTTCTCATGAAGGAACTATGGGTGAGGTTACTGGGTTGAGGGAAACAGTTTCCAATAATATCATAGAGGGAGAAGATAGGATCTTATTGGTTCTTCCTAGAAGAGGGAAACTACTAAACATGGGGCACAACATGGTTGGAGTCTAGGAACCACTGGTTCATTATGCCACTTTCCTTGCTAATTTTCTGAGTGGGTGGCTGCTTCTAGTGAGTAATAGTTCGATGGGGATATGTCCTGGGACATTGGTTATAGTGGAGATCCTAGCAGTTTCTAATAGGGTAAAATTGGGTGTGCCTATAATGGGCTGTATTTCAATTGGATACATGACTAGAAGAATATATATACCATTCTAATTTTTTATGGTTGGATCATAACACATATATATGTTTATGAATTCTCGGATGCTATTAGTCCTTTGAACATCGACCTATGACCATTTCAGCTGAACATTGTATGGGTTTGTCCAGTGGAACTCGATAAAGAAGGGGTTGTACTTTGGATTTCCAACCACTCTAATATCAACTTCTTTCCCTTCCACACTCCAGTTAGTACAATAGTGGAAAACATTCATGTTTTATGTGAGAAGTGGGAGTACCTGTAAAGATTTATAGGTAGGTTGATGGTGGATTGGATTGAAAAAAAGGACTTCATCAAGTTGTACACACTATGGTGATTTTCAAGTTAGTTTGGGTGCCTTCAACTAGCGTTGAAGAGAATCTACATGGGTGTTAATGAAGATAAAAACTTTTTTGTCCTTTGAATATTGTGGTGCATGCTAGTGACTGTAGTCTCTGAGGAGACCATTATGCTAGAGCATCCTAATTATGATGTTGACCTATCGATGAACAATGATATAAACTGGGAGGTAGAATATCTGAAGGAAGTTTTGTGGAAGCATATTTGAGTGATTGAACTGATGAGTGAGGAGATTGATAAGTGAGGAAGCAGATGAGCTACTCCATGAGAGGAAAGTCAGGTGCAATATGGAACTATAGTGGTAGGGACGTCACATGGTTCTTCCACACCCCCACCTCATGGAAGTTTCTAGTCTTGTAAGTGATCCCAAGGACTAGAAACAAAAGGATGTTGGGATGAAGATAATGTATATTATACAACTAGATACTATTTATTTCCATACATCCCTTTGGTCTTCCTAGAGGTTGTTGCAGTCATCAATGTCGATAGAGGACATGTTGAGGAAACTAAAGCAGGATAGGATTGAGTTATCATTAGTTGGTTATATCTCAGTTGAATACAGAGTGAACATACACCAAAGGCATTCTCAGTTGACTATTATGGATATCTACATGTGTTAGTGATGGGAGTATGAACACCCTTCCACCCTAGTGTGGGTGATACTTTGCAATGAATATGAGCCTGAGGAGTTTCCGACTATTAATGTCCCATCGATTGAGGATGGAGTGGATGAATAATAAGCAAATTATTCCAATGACAAAGGATAATGGGGAGAGGATTCTCACAAAAGGAGGCCCCATAGGAGTTGTGAGATGGTGAGGTCCGAAGAATAATAGATGGTTTTGTATCTTCAGGTCAATATTGACTCACTTTCATACTTCTTTAACCCATCCAACAATATAGATTCCATAATTTACACATTTCCTTTACATGATATTCTTGATAGAGCTCCAGGTGTCCCATATGAAGAGGGTGAAGGTGCACTGATGGGTGTAGATGATTATGCTATGTGGCCTACACTTGGGGCTACGGAAAGTGGTTGGGAAACTCATGAAGTCTAGGTTACAACCTCATAATCTCTATTTCTCCTTGTTATTTATGGGGGACCGTGTCCTATAATTCCTATATCAACATTGACTACTATAGAGGTGGGGAACCCAATATGTCTTATCACTGAACTTCCTCTTCTTCATGGTAAGAACAAATATTGAATCATTTTTCTATAACCATATTTCATAGAGCATTTGTTTCTATGTGTTTTCATGTAACTTTCATCTTCTATACAAACAACAAAAAATGAATTTGTTCCTGTCATTGAAATACATACTCACATTGAGGGGTCTCATGTAGTGGAAATCCTTGGTGAGGATCCAAGAATTGATCTATCAGCACTCATCCTACATAAGTTAACAACCATTTCATGGCCTTGACTACTAATTTGTTGACTCGGTTGAACGACATGCCATTTTTCCTTTTTTGAATAGCAGTTGAGAGGTTTTTCAGCCAGTGGGTGGATGAGGATATAAAATTTGGTGTCTCTTTTCTAATGGATATTCCAGTTGATATGGAGACATACATTCAATCTAATCCTTCCTTGGTATCTAGTTGAATGTATTTCATGGTTGCAAGTGATGTCACTGGTTGGGAGGAAATTGAGGCTACTGGAGAATACATTTTTGATGTAGGGTCAAGTTAAGATGGACGACCTCATAATTTGGAGCATGGCCCATCTGAGAGGATGATGTAGGAGGAGGATGCTACCAAACTATTTTCATTATTTCTTGAATATGATCCCTCACCACCTGAAGAGATGAAGGATTATAATCCTGACATAGATGATGAGAACCACATCATTTTGTGCAGGGTGTGGAATTGCATACAATGTTTCATCAACCAAACTCCTAAATCGTAGTTGGTGGGTTTGATTGGGTCTCTTCACCACTTGATTTGTAACCTTTTTTCTATATGTGAAAACTATCTTGGTATACATGGTGTGATCTGTGAATTTATTGTTGGTGATACATTGGAAGGAATCCAACATCTGGATGTTTCCTGACTGATTGAAAATTCATTTTTTTTTATTTTTGAAAAAACACTTTATGTTTAAGTGAGAACCCACCAGTTTAGATCCATTTCAAAGGATAATGGAGAACCCAAAACAAAAAAACAAACCAAAATGGATTAGTGTTACTCTTTCATCAATACTCAATTGTAACTCATCATTCAACAAAGGGCTCATGAGTAGAACTAGAAACAGATCAAGGAAGATTAGTTTATTCTGGAATCCAATGAGAAGGAAATAGATCTTATGAAGTAGTAGAAAACCCTAGAGGCCATACTCTATAGGCTAGAAAAACTTTTATGAATGATCACTAGGAAAGAGATATAGTGTGAATTTTTCCAAGACTCATGAGAGGCTCCAACATGCGGATGTCCACTGATACTGCAAAAAAAATCCTTTATTTTGAATTTTTCTTAGGTGAGTAGACACATTTTCTTTCTCTTGTTTAATTATTTCACTTCAATTACATTTTTGAGACAACCAATGATCGATCCCTAAGATCATGTGGGTTATTCCCGGTGTGATAAATAAGGTATGAATACATGATTTCTCATTTTTATGATAGTGTTAGATAATCATCAAACACTCAAGGTCATCTATTATTAATGGGGCAATGAGAGTGTTCATAATGAGAGTGACTATGGATTGAGATCAATGCTCTTAGAAAAGATAAATTTACTTTCCAACATGCAGTAATTCACGAATGGGGTACCCATATGGGTGTTGGAATCTATCCAAACATAGGGGAATGGGAAGTGTAAATTGGGATGCTCAGAATACAGGACACGGGTATAGTGGAATAGAGATATGGGATAACTTTTAACTATATTCAAAACACATTATCCATAATATTATCCTGTAATGGAGAAAAAAACAAGGGTCAACTGCTAACCATGTTTGAAACACATAATATGTCTCGAAATTTCATCCAATGTATTTACGAGTCATTGTCCCGGGATTGTATGTGAGAAAAAATAGAATGAGAACAACCCATTAGGGGTGGTGCTTCATATGTGAATGAGTATGAGGATCCAAATAAGGTGTGCATGAAGTGTCGTAATTGATTGATGGAATGTTTAATTGGATTTCAACAACCTTGGAATTATTCTACAATGTCTTAGAATGCATTAATGTGATTGTATTGGTCTTAAAAGAGATCAAACCCATCTTCCAAGGAAGTAATATCTCAGATGCCAAGTGACATCTGAAAATATAGAAAATGTTGTAGATGACCAACACCGTGGAAGAGGAACTCTATGGCGTAGAACTAGAATGTGTCAATGTTTTTCATTGTAAAAATTAGGTTGATAGAAACATAATTTTTAATTCATGTGGTAAGGATGTTAGATATTATGTTTATCATCATATGATAAGGATGAATAATTTTACAGTTTAACATCATGTGATCAATAACCAATAAAATTTTTAGCATCATACGTCCATAACATTGCACATAGTTCAAGGTCATAGTACCTCGACCTTGGATAACTGTTTAAAGTCATGTTTTATAGACCAAAGTAATGTATGTAAGATTTTTATTCATGAATATTAGGGGAAATAAACATTAAGTGAAATATCCAAAAGTGCCTTTCATACCAAACAAGCATTAGGAAATAGACAGATGCCAACTCTAATAAGGACTAAGAAAGCCTTCACAGCACCAAAAATACCATAGAAGAATCATATAGAGTTTAAAGTAATTTTAAACATAGACTTCTAGTTTAAGGTCATATTTTTTCAAACAAAGGTACGGAAGATCATGTGCAACTCAACCACATCGATACACAAACTACCATAACTCCTAAGACAATGTGATCCATGCTCGGTATGGGAATCAAGGAATGGTACCTCGGGTCTCCTGACATGTGAACATGCACATTAGGGGTGATAATAAGGAATTGGAATACCACTATGATAAAACGGAGTGAAAATATATCAGTAAAGAATTTCAATGTTTGTATATAGGGGTGACTGGTGAATTATGATCAACTATTGGCCAAATTCAAAAAACAGAGACCATGACCATACCAGTCGAGAATGGGGTGGGAAAACGTAGTAACAACTATTGAATTAGTTCTCAATAATGGATATATTGTTTTCTACCAGAGATCCATTAGGGAATTAGTCCAGTGTGGGAGTTGGTCCAAAAAAGTCATGAAACTATCACCATTAAGGGGTCCTTTAGGATTTGAGAGATGGTGGAAACCCAAACTGAGAAAGACTTGAAGGGTAGAATGGGTCATATCAGAATGTGGGATTCAACCTTTATATTTTCATATAGTTTAATGTCTTGTTTCATGGACCATAGGGTGACTATTAGTTTAGGGTCTTAAAACTCAGACCATATGGGGGTGTCTCAAGTAGATATGTATAGCGTGGTATCATGATAAACCTAGCATGAATTAAGACCAAGGGGCCCCACACCATAAGACACATCCCTCAATAAACATGCATATAGTTTAAATTTGTGATGCATGGATTATAACTGATGCCAATGAGACAATGGTTTAACAAATTTGTGGTGGGAACCAAGGATAATGAATTTGGGAATCACTACATATCACAAAATGATGAGAATCAAGCTAAATTAAGTTCTATAACACAGTGTGGTAAGATACCATCACTATTGGGATAAATCATCTCTGAAAAGGGTGGGTTCATTATTTTTTTATGATGGGTGCATAATTAAATTTCATGTGTCAAGGGTGTTAAATACATGTTTATGGTCATAGGGTTTGAACCATATAGAAGAATATTCCAAATTGGTATGTGTCACACGGCATCCAGAAATACTAAACAAGAATGAGGAACTAAGATCATACATACCAAAAAAATAGTCCCTATAAATTCCCTCATGTGGTCTAAATTCATGATGTTCATACATAGTGTGAACAGTTTAAGGTCATGTTTCATAAACCATCAGCTCTTAGATTAAGGTCATGGAGTTTGGACTATGAGATGGGATCCCCTATAAGGGATATGAGTAATGTGGTGGAATTAATTTACTTATTTGAATGAGGAATAAGTAGTACCACACACCATATAAGAATGCCTAAGGAGTCTTGGATATAGATTAATTTTTGAATACTTGGACTATAACTAAGGCCATAGATATGAAGGCTTAACAAATTTATGGCTGAACCTAAGGGTAAAATGTTTGGTTGTCTCTTTTTCCCCATAAGGATAGGAATCAATCCACATGTATTTATTGAATAATGACTCTCTACATAGGTTTGATCCATACACATATTGGGGAATTTTTTGGTGTGGAAGGACTAGGATATAGAATCCATGAACCTCTATGTATCCTATGTGGACATGAGTCAAGAGGTATGTAGTTCCTGATCATGGAATGGTAGATGACCAATGTCAAGGGAAATATCCTCTTGGTCATGGAATTATTCAATTTATCATCGTAAGTACGAGAATATGGTTTTTACATAGTTTATAATCATGCAACTAAGACGTTAGTTCAATATAGTTTATGTTAATGCTTCACGGATGTTTGCAGCTCAGTTTAATGTCATGTTGCATGGATGATGGATAAAAAGCGTACTAAAGGGGGTGTGCATGTATCAACAACCCTAACCATATGTGAATGATGGGATAGGAGGCCCAACTCCACACCAATCACTCACATGGAAAACATGCATACTATTTAAATTCATGATTCCTGGACTTGAATTATTTTTTTAAAGATGTATATCTTGGAAAATAGGGGTTGAAATAGATTGAGGTAATAATGTGAGGAGTTACTTAAAATAGTTTATGATAATTTTAACTAGACCATGGGCTCTTAGGTTTAGGTCATAGATTTTGGACCATGAGGAAGGTGGATTCTCAAAACATATAAGGTGGTAGGGAAGAGTGTCAAACACAACGTGAATGAGGTACAAATGGGGCCTAATGCCACACTACACATTCTAAGTAAGGCCTTTATACTGTTTTGAGTTGTGATGCTTGGAATGGGGATATTATTTTAAGTTCATAGATTCTAGACAAAATTGGAGACTTTCATCAGATAAATTAATGCAGGGTGTAAAACTATGAATGAATGATTTGAATTAGGGGATAGGAGTCCAACCTCCACTCAAAACTATCTGTATAAAACATGTATATAGTTTAAACCTGTGATTCATAGACTATGGATATATATTTTAAATTAGTACAATATGGAATCATTTCCTAGTTATACATTTTTTTCCTGGGATGTTGGTTGTTACATAGTTTATCATCATGAAACTAGGACACTTTTATTCCTCTTTTAAGGTCACTCAAGGAGGACCTCATCTTCTATGTAGTTTAACATCATGTGGAAAGAACACTATCACTATGAAGTTTAAAGTTTTACATATCATACTATAGAAACACAATGTATGTCCATGTTGTGGAGACGATGGAATATTTATGTAGGGTACTACATAATGAACTAGGCATTGGTTAAAGGAGTGATGCGCTCTCTATCCATATTTATCAAGTAGTACACACCATTGAATATACCTTATAAATGATATAAGGTCATTCCCACATGGGCTACAACATTAGTGGATTTCTGCTGGGTTTCATCGTCGTTCTGGGAGATATAACTCTATCACCTTTGAGAAAGGATCATAGGAGAAATCTCTAATTGAATTCCTTCACTATCTTGTTATAGTTCCTATCTAGATTGTGCAAGGCATGAAGACTATTTTATTCGAGAGATTACATCATAGCTAGATGGAATTCAAACATTTTTTTTATATGATAGTCATATATATCTATTTGGACTGATTTCAAATGGATTTCAATGGGAATTACTTCCTTTATTCCATACCCTAGGGAATATGGTGTCACATGGGTTGATATTCAAGTCATTGTGTGATAAGTCCAAAGAGTGTTGGGTAGATCATCAGACTAACTCTTATTATTCTATCCCACCATATTCTATGTAATTTTGGATAGTTTTTTGTTTAATGCCTCAATATTTAAATTTCCCTACACATGATAGCGGGAAGTATAGTTGAACTAGATGATGTACTTAGCATACAGACTCCTCATCTTAGATGCTTGGATGTTGGTGCTTATGTTGGTGATAATGGTGTGAGGGTCCCTATATCACTAAATTATATTGGAGATCATGAATTAAAAATCTTATCTAGCCTTGACTTCTATAATAATAATGGTTTCTTCCCAATTATAGAAGAAATCCATTGTGGTTAGAATGAACATGGACTTGAGAGTTGTCGCTGGTGGGTAGGGACCCACAACATCATGTCCCTAGATTGAAAATGGCCAAGAATACTTAGTATTATAGAGAGGCTTAGGAAGTCAATGCACATGTTTGGGATGGATCTAACATGTGTGACACCTCTTAGCGAACTCAATGAAGTCCTGGATCGTGGTGGGCCAGAAGAAGCCTAGCCTATAAATCTGGTGGGAAATATTCAACCCATCCAAATGGGAACATCAAGACCCAGAATGATATTCCTGCATAACTTGTGGAATATCACCTCTTTGATTGAAACTAAGGTTAATTACATCAACCCTACATATAAAGAGATTATGATCAAGTTTGGGTCCAATATAAAGGGTGAACTATATTGTGCACCAACAAATTCTCTCGCAATTCGATATTTATATAGAGAGAGTTTCATGTTGGATATACTCGATAAACATAGTTATCCAATCAGAGGTTTCTTCAGCTGCGGGGGATCTGGAGGTCCTGATGTGGAGTCACAAGAATTTAGGTGCTTCACTTGTTTTCTATCATCATCGTCCAATGACCCATCAGTGCACCACATGGATTAATATATGATCCTGATCAGGATCTTAAATATTTTCAACTTGGTTTGCCAAGGTGTTGGATTGACCATTTATTTCCCTCTAGAATTAGGGATGACCTCATCGATTTAAGGTTCAAACATTCCAAGAGGTTTCTAGCGGGTTTCTTCGTAGAACCGGAAACATCCATTGATTCCATATCCATTTGAACCTACTTTCCAAAGGTAGGTTCTCATTAGATGTGGACTGATGAGGCTTAGGAATTTTCATTGGTCAAGAGGATGGGAGGTTAGACTCATCACACCTTTTTGAGGGGAATTATTGTCTATTTCAGGACTCTCTTAATAGATTTAAGTTATGTTTGTGAATCCTTATTACATTACCAAGTATAAAATTAGCCTTCCTTTAGATCTGACAATCAATGATTGATATGTAGGAAATTTAGATAATCTTTTATATGTATTCGAGGTTCTTCATCGATAGAGAGTCATCTGTATTTGTTAGATATTCTTAGTCAATGGAATCCTTTAATACATAAAAGTCTCTTGGTCATTATGATGACCATACTGGTTTTGAAGCCACTCAGTGGGGCACTTGAAATTTATTGTCATTCAGAAGAACGTTGATTATTTTAGAGTTAGGATCGTACCTGCAGATGGGCTACCTATGTATCCTTTATTTTTAGAAAAGGAATCAGAACCCACGTAGTTCGAGTAAGTGAGTATGATGTTTATGCATGATTGATGGATCAAAGAAAGATTTCATGATTACTTTTACACTCTAAGCTCACGTGATTCATGCTCGGTGTGAGAAACAAGAGGTATTGGTGAAACCAGACAATTGTGCCACGAAAGATGCAATGATGTGGGGCTTATGTGTGTATGGCTACCCAAATAGATGAGGATTAATATTCACTTCAGGAAATAAATCCAGGAACAGGGTCCATAAAGGCATATGTGCTTCATGGATATTTGGATACTCTAATCTTGGGGATTAATCCTAAGGAATATGTCCAAGTTAGGAGGGGACTTATGATTGGGTTTTACTCTTGAAAAGGAAGCCCAGATCAAAAGGGAATTAAGACTGATTAAGAGAAATTAAGGTTGGGGCTTACTCCTAAGAAGAAGGCCCAGGTTAAGGGACTTGAAAGATTAAGGGACTTGGGGCTTACTCCTGAAGAGGATTACTATATTTGAAACTGGGGCTTACTCATGAAAAGGAATCCCAGGTTAAGAGAATTATGGTTTGGGCTTACACCTAAGGAGGATACCCATATTTGGGAATTTTAAGATTCGGGCTTACTCCGGAAAAGGATGCCTAGATTATGGGACTTGGGGCTTACTCCTAAGTAGGATGACCAAAATTAATGGGAATTGTGATTGGAACTTACTCTTGAAAAGTAGGCTCAGGTTAATGAGTACTTGGGGCTTACTCCTAAGGAGGATGCCCATACTTGTGAACTTTGAGACTGGGTATTACTCCTAAAAAGGAAGCCCAGGTTAAAGAGGACTTGGGGCTTACTCCTAAGGAGGATGCCCAGATTTGAGAATTATGATTGGGGCTTATTCCTGAAAAGGAGGCCCAGGTTAAGGGGTTCTCTCATCTTAAAGGATAAGGTTGAATGAATGAAATCTCAATCTTTAGTGACATAAACATGTGTAAATCACTAGGTTTTGAGAGATATTCCATAGAATTCCTTTCATATAAGGAAGTTAATCAAGAGAACATTCCATAAATGGCTTTGAAGAATGCCTTGAAGAATGAATCTTGAATAGGAGAGGTGGAATGGTATAAGAGGGGTTAAATGGGCAAGAAGGGCACCCAAAAAGGCAGGGGCGTGCAAGTCTTGGCAGGCACGTAGGTACTGCATGGGCACGCAAGTCCTGGTCGCGCAGGTATACCTGCACGACACATGGGTACTTGCGCAATTGTTAACTAGTAGGGTAACACTTGGGAGATCCTTGACCAAATCCTTTAGAATTATCTTGAGGTACTTCCAGAAGAGGGGTGCGCAAGTTTTAATGAGTAGGTAAGGAGGCGCGCAAGTATTTTCATTTACCTTAAGGGTAAAACACCTTAGGCGTGAAAGTGTTAGTGAATTATAACACTTAGACCTTACCCCTCTTGTTTATACCTTCCATTCTAAGTAATTAATTACCTTATAAGTGTTCGAAAGACCTTAAGAAGAGACTTGGGCGTTCAGAGCTCAGTATCTAAATTCTGGAAAAATTCCTCTTTAAATGGGGAGCCCATAGGGTCTATTTATAGGCTGGAGAAGACCCTGGGTGGTTATTACTTAGGGCGTGCAAGTCACTTGCACGACCATTAGGCGGTGTGCAAGTATACTTGTGCGACAGTAAGGGAATTTGCGCGGCGCATGTGCATTTGAAGCTGTGTTCATGTCTTTGTCAATTTTTTATGTTTTCTTCAAAGGCTGAATCAATTTGTGCTAAGTGATTTCTCTTTCCATTATTTTAGACAATGTGACCAAAAGGAGCGTCAACAAAATTCCTCCCTCAGAGTTGGATCCGGAAGAATAAGGATGTGACTCTGAGGAAAAGAAGAAAACCAAAGGGAAAGAGGCGCGTGGGTCTTCACCGTGCAACCATCATCGCGCAGGTGCAAGTCACGCAGGGTTGGAGCGTGCTGGCTGTAGGCGTGCAGGTGGGCCACCTGGCCTATAAATATGCGATCATTTATCGTGGATACACCTGATTTCTGGATTTTCGAGCTCTCGCCGCGCAGGTCACCTTCGCCGGGAAAGTTGCTCTTTTTTCCATTTTTATTTGTTGTCGCGCTGCTGTCAAGGTATCTGGACTTGCATAGTGATACTTGCACGCCAAATACTTGAGCGACACATTATACTTGCGCGCCTTAATTCCTTTGCCATTTTTTCTTAATTCCTTCACAAATTTTATGAAAAATCAACTTAATTAAGAGTTAATTATTCAACTTTTGTGCAGAATAAATGGCTACCAGGAGAATCAGAATAGCTGATGAACTGGAAAGAAAATGTCTTGATGATATGATGGATATAATTGGCCACAATTATTATACCATCTATTCTAGCACTCTTCTGGATTTGGCTAAGTATCTGAAGAAATATCATTGTGACTTCCCCCAAAGAATTTATATGCCTTTGTATGGATATGGTAATCTGTGAGAAGTCACTATTGCAGAAGCAAAGAACTATCTCCCATTTTCGTGGTTTTATAATTACACCAACTTTGCTTCAGAAAATATCTCATGTGGAGGAGTATTTATAAGTGATGGAATAGTGGAGAAGGCCCACATGATGCATCATATCCCTTGTACACCAGATCTGAAACCTCATAAGCCTGAGCTGTAACCACATTGTCATCCTTCAATCTTCCAAAATGCTCAGATGGATCAATCCAAAGGCTGGAAGATAAGTTGGAACTTCCATCCTGGGAGAGGTGTGAAGCCAACTTGGATGTGGGCATACTGGGTGCAACAAACCTGTGCAGAGTTTGTTAAGGATCTGAAAGTATTTGCGATATACGAAGCTGTTTGGGTTGGGAAAACATATGTTTACAGACATGATAACTTCGTGTCCGGGATACTCAGCCACTGGAGCCTAGAAACTAATTCTTTCCATCTGACTCATGGATAAGTAGGCATCAATCTGTGGGATGTCCATAAGATCTCAGGGGCTCCAATTTTGGGCGACATGTATGATGAATTCATTCCACCCAAGGTGACTTGGGATGATTCAGAGAAGACTGTTGCTTTAGCTCGGGAATTATTTAAAATCTTCCACAGGCTCAAGAGTTCAAAGACCTCGTTAACTCATTCTAGAAAGGATATTCATCTGGAGGAGTGGATGAATATATTTCTTATTGATAAGAAAGATAAAAATTCAAAGGAGAAGGATCTGAAGGATAAAGGATCCAAGAAAAAGAAATCCAAGGATAAGAGGCCCAAATATCCTACCACCTGCCCAAAACCTGAGAAGACGGGTTCTCCTGGCACATTTTGGCCAACTCTAGAAGCAGAAGTGTTTGAGAAATGGAGATATTAGGTGAATCAAAGGATCCCGAAGAAGACTCATCTGGCGGGCTTCTTGTCTTTGTGGCTCAGCGTTTATCTCTTTCCAGTTAGGGATTGAAAGGGAGGCGTCAGGCCATGGACCTTCGTCATTGCGGCAAAGTTGGCTGAGGGACAAATGGTTGGGTTGGCTACCCCCATTTTAGAAAATATTCACAGGAGTTTACTTCATGTATTCATGGGTAAATATTCTATAAGAATAGTGGGACCATTCCAAGTTTTATGGGGATGGATTTACACTCACTTAAGGACTTACAATGTACATAATGGATTACAAATTCCTGGAAGTTCTTTCAGGCCGTCAGTGCAAGAATTCTCTGGAGTTTCTCCATTAGATATTAATACCTATGACATGAAAATGAGTCTGATCATGTTTAAGGAATTCAACTTATTTTCCTATGGAAATCTGCCAACCGGGCGGTTCGTTGATGATGGAACAGCCCATTTGGATTTAAGGGCATACATGCTAGCTTGTAGAGATGGTGTGCTAGTTTCCAGGATTGACGGAGAAGTTATATGTGAGGCCTTTGCTCTATATATATTTTGACGTCAATTCAAGTGTCTGTAACAGATTTTTATATCTCCCCCAGTACATGTCAGGTTAGAGGAACATATGATGGTTGTTTGGCAACTGTGGATACTGACCTCAAGGGAGAAGACTGGGGCGGTATTTGATCTACCAGTTGAAAAAGAAGCACATAACCTGACTACATGGTATTCCGAGCACTGGATAGAATCATACCCAAAAGGGGTGTTGAATCAACCAGTTTATCAGGTGGGGAAAAGGAAGAGGACTGTAGAGAAAGAAACCCTTCCTCATGAAGGTGATGCCTCCCCACCTGAAGATGATTCGCTAGATTCTTCTTCTAGGATTGATTCATCGGATTCCCATGATGGGGATGATGAGGCATAACATGTGGCAAAGTGGCCTCATGCCCAATATAATTCTCTAGTTAGAATCAAGAGACCTACTCCATCAACTCCTAGTGAGTTACTTCATTGTAGCAATTTAATCACTACTACTTTATAAAGAAATAAGTCTTATTTTCTTATTCTCTATCTGTAGTTGTAGGAGCTGGGAAGAAATTGAAGTCAAATATTGTAGGACCTTCCTCGTAGCCTTCATATCTAAGACCAGAGGTTGTCCAGACATGGCAGAGTTTATATTGTGGTACTGAGACCAACTGGCTGGATTTTTGTGAGGGCCTACAACTTCCTGGAATAGGGAATCTTTTGGATTCTATATATATCCAATACAAGGATAACCCCAATGAAGTTCGGGCTTATATCAGAGAGATGGAAATGATCATATATTCCACTGATGAGTTCGTTCCTGTCACCAGGAGGGTGAAGGAATTGATTGATTGTGGCGCCGCTGAGGGGACTGATGAGGAGTGGCACGATTACGTAGCTCTTGAAGATGTAAGTTTTCATTCCTTATTTTCTTTGAAACTTGATTTCAGTCAAAGCTTTGTTACTTAAGGGAGTTATTTTCTTCATCTTGCAGCTTGAAAAGAAATGAACTACTGAGGTTCCTTCGCCACAGTATAGCCCTGGTGGTACTACCATTGGGGTTGCTGCTGATTCTCCTCGTGAACCGAGCGAGATATCTCCAGGCCAGCATGCCAAGAATGAGGCGTTGGACATGGACTTCCATTCTCCATTTCAAGTTCCAATACGAGAGACTGTCGACACTCCCAAAAAGCCAAAAGGACAAAGGCGACGAAGGAAGAATTCCACTGCTAAATGCTTTATCAATAGTGGTAAGTCCTTAGGATAATCATCAATTTTAAATCATCAAAAATATTTCTCACTTTCCTTGGGATTGCAGGGGTTTATTCAATTTATACTATGAGGCAAAGAACTTATCCTCCTTTAAGGACCACGGAGGGTGCTGCAGAAAAAATGAAAATTCAGGCTGACTTGGCTGCTCCTGAAAAAGATCCAACATCTATTCCCAGTACTTCTCCTGCTACTGCTATGAGTAGAGAAGAACTTGCACCAGAATCATTGGCGGACGTAGCAACTGAATCTGCCATTCTTCCTGAAGAAGCTGTTCAGGATCAGGGGCTACAGAATGAGGGTCTCCAAGAGGACTTATCAAATGTTCCCATTGGTGAGACTAACCAGGATTCTGAAATATCATTGGATGAAATTATGAATCATGGCATGTCTTTCGAAGAATTTTATGATCATGCTAAGTTATCATGTGATTTATAAGATCTTGGGTGTGAGTGTTATCCTTAGACCAGTAAAATTTTTTATAATTTATACTTCTAATCATGACTGAATATAATATGCAGTTCCATCCCAAGAAGCTACTAAACTGCCATTGCCTGAAGAGGGTGTGGACATTGATGTCAACCCTACCATTGTAGAAACATTATCTCATGTGAAGCTAAACCCAGTAAACCCTCTTGAGACCCATCTTGAAGATCCTGTTGAAAATGGGAAAGATGGGTAGGAGTCTTCTCAAGCTGCTAATCTACTGTTAGGTAATGATTGGACTTAGTTTTCAAGATAGACAACCAACTTCAATTATTCTATGAAACTAGCCATACTATTAATTGATCAAATGGGGCTATCAACTTCAATGTCTAGAACTGGAGGTGAAGTCCCAACCTCTGTCCAAACAGCAGTAGAAGATGAAGAAACCAGGGTTAGGGGCGAAGGAATAGAACATGGAACTTCCGTAAGTGCATTAATCCCAGATTACATGCCCCCCTGTGATGATGATGTTGAATTAGATCCAGAGGTGCTTAAGGTGCTCATCTTTTCATGACGCAAGGAATGGAACAACATATGGAAAATCATATCTGAGGTGCCTTTAGAAGATCTGTCATCAAGGATTTCCTGGTTGTTGTTCCAGTTCGTCATGCTAGGACTTGGCGGTTTTGGATATGAAAAGATCCATGCCGCAGTGAAGCAAGTCATTTTCAGGAGGGAGCAGGAGAAAAAGTGTCACAAAGATCTGACCAGGGTGAAACTGTCAGTCAACATCGGCGAATTTGAGGCTGCAGTATCCCGAGTTGAGGCTGATTATGCTGCCAAGATGAAGGAGCTGAAGCATAAGATCAAAGAAAAAGTCATCCAGCAGGTGCAGCTCCAGCAACAGTTAGATGTTGTTACTGGGGAACTTGACCAGCTCAATAATTCATTGGAGGGAGCTCAAAAGAATGGTATGAAAGCCATTGCAGATGCCAAAAAGGCACTCCATCAAGCTTAGAAGGGTGAAGCTGGTCGAGTGCATGAGCTTCAAGTAGCTTCCGATGAAGCTCGGGATGCGGTTCATCAAGTGAAGACTTATGTCAACAGCCTTTTGTAATTTCCTGAAAAAGAGAAGAGACTCCAATCTGTGGATGTCCTTCTAATTCTTGTGCATCAAATGGAAAAAATGCTTTCATCTTCAATCACTTGTGCACATATTTTCCTGGTACCTGCTTTAAATTTTACTTAAGCAAATGGGCCTATTAAGGATAGTTTGATTTTTACTAGGATTATTATAAATAACCCTACAAACTTTGAATCTTTTAATTTCTCAATATTACCTAAATCATACAAAATTTATGTTTAGTGAGCTAGAACTTGAATTTTATTCAGATTTCCCTTGTCTTTTGTGGGCAGTTTAAAGTCATGCACGTTGGACATAAAGAGGATAATGTTTAAAGTCGAAATATATTTGACCGAAATGGATTAAAATTGACTCAATTCTTTGACAATTTATCTATAAACATATTACCATACTCAAGTATGAGGGAAAAAATATAAAATATGACTTAAGAATATTTGAATCTGAGGAATGATATGAAAAAGAGCTAAAAGGCATTAGAAGAAGTAGTTCCCAAGAATGAAGTTTCCAACTATTTAACAAACCCGTTAGGGGGTTGAATTATGCAGGGCCACCTAAGGGCATTGGCTTTATAGTCAAATAAATAGCATCTTTTGGATGACAAGTCCGTTATATAGACTACTTATGCAAGGAATCCTAAGGGTACGTACTGCATAGTCAGGAAAAAGAACTCTCATAAATTTACTTTCCTAGTGCTAAAAAGATAGTGAAAGTTTATGGAGATTCAAATTTTCCAAAGTACAGAGTTTTTTGTATATAAAGAGGTACTTGAATATGGAGAAGATATTTCCAAACAAGATTATCGATGAACTGGATAAATATCACTCCTACGAAGCTCTGACCCAAATGTAGGGAAGGAGAATATAAACCATAGACTTGAATACTTTTAGATCATGAAAAAGGATATGGGACAAGTATGTTAAGGATGGCTATTTTTGAGGATCCCTACATATTTTCATTAAGACAAATAAGGAAAAAAGAGGATTTCTTCCCATGAATGAAGTTACCAGTATTTGAAAAACCCGTTAGGGGGTTGAATTATGTGTGGGCCACCTAAGGGAATTGAATGCATAGTCAAATAATATCATCTTTTGGCTGACAGGTCTGTTATGTAGACTGTTTATACAAGGCCACATAAGGGAACGTGCTTCATGGTCAGGAAAAAAAATCTCTCGGAATTTCAGGTCTTTTGTGATTAGAAGTTGAGAAAAGGGTTATGAAGATCTGAAAATATTTAAGGTTAAGATTATGACACATAAAGATGGGTATTGTCCAATGTATGCAGATATACACAGATCAATGATAACCATAATCATGTTGTGGCCGAGTCCTGAATTGAAATGTTGGACTTCACTACATTTCCCATAAGGATGGGAATCAAGCCATACGTAGTTCTTAAACTATGGTTTAACATCGTGTGTGTAACGACCCGAAATTTTGAATAAATATTGTTTCCTAATTTTGTGTGTTATTTTATTTTATTTTTTATACTCAACAAAAATGTTTCATTTGATAACATGAGTATAATTAAAATGAGACCATTGGGCTTTGACTGTTATATGACCATTGGTCAATATGACCACTGGAAACTAAACATTTTGATTATTGCCTCTAAATACAAGTAATCTTGGTTAATTATTATAGAAAGAAGATTTGATGGCCTCACATAGTAGTCTTGGACCGATCGAAGCCAATCTAATAGAACTTGGGAAGGAGGTAGCACCACTGGGCTTTGCTCTGGACCAAACCCAAGCCGAACTTCATCGTGTGAAGCTAGAACGGAATTGCCTTTGCGAGAAGTTCAAAGTAATAGAAATTACTACTCGTGCGATGTTAGCCGAGCCTCCCTCAGATTCTCTCACCTTAGCACACCTTACACTTAGGTCCTATGCTGGTGTGATAAGGGGATATGTAAGGAGACCGTAACTGCCTTGTGTAATCCTTTATTTTAAATAAAAATTGTGATTTCTTCTTATGATGAAGTTTATGAATTTTCAAATGACCGGATAAATATAGTATGCATATTTTTGATGAATTTTAGAAAAAGGATATTTTAAAAATGGTTTTGTAAACCTTAAATAATTAAAAATGTGTAATGATTTTCGAAAAATGGTCTTCTACAATTATGTTCAGTACGAAATTTAGAGTCTAATAAGATCAACTTAATTTTTGATGAATAGTAAATTATGAATAGTGATTTTATGATTAGGATTATTAATGTGTCCAAATGGATTAGTAATCTCACTTAAAGAAAGTATTAATATAATCTAGGCACCTTGATTAAGTAATGTGATTCAATAAAATGGTTAAATAACGGTTTCATAAATTATTATTCAAGTATTAGTTTTTTTCAGGTGAATAGTGTTTTTTAATTAAAAATTTAATTAAAATTATTTAGAAAATTATTTTTATAAAACGGATTTCATTTTTGAACTCAGAGCACCGATATTATGCTATGGTAATTTTTGGGGTTTTTTTCTGAAAAAATGAATTTTCAGTGAATAGTGTTTTTATTTAAAAATTAAATTAAAAAAAATTAGAAAATTATTTTTATAAAATGGAGTTTATATTTGTAATCAGAGCGTTGATATTTGGTTAAGGTGAAATTTTGGGATTATTCTGAGAAAGTTGAATTTTCGATGAATAGTGAAAATACAGTTTTTAAGTTACGGGTGTCTAATGACATCATTAAATGATTTATTAAGTATGTAATAAATATGGTCGACTTATGAATAGTAATATAAGGTAAGAGTTGTCCCAAGTGTCCAATACAATGGGCAAATACCATGGGCAAGCCCATGGTTTTGCCAAAACCACTAATGAGGTGTCCCTTGGCCATTAATGCCATGTCCCCTCACTTTCCCTATAAATACCAAGCCATCCTCTCATCCATTCGACTCCCCACTCCCCCCCAACGAAGTTCTGGTCTCATTACCTCCCAAGTAGTCCTCCCATGGTGTTCCCAAGCCCTCAAGGTCCCAACCTTTTAGTTTTAAGAGTTATGTTTTAAGGTAAGGGATCCGACCTCTCTCTTTCATTTCAAGTAATCTCTTTTATGTCATTCCTTTTATGCTACATGTTCTTATGTTGGAGGATGTTCTTTTATACTCCTCTTACTGCCCTTTTTATGTTCATATAATGATAGATCCCCTCTTACTCTCATTATTTCGTTTTATGAAGTTTTAAGTGGCGCCATTAGGCTGCCGAAATTTTTGTAACGGATCCTTTCTCCCTTCTCATTTTTCAAGATCTATTTTCATGTAAAGTATTTCAAGTTCCTTTCTATTATGTTGGGGTATGATCTCTAAATTTGTCATACTTATCTTTTATGATCATATGATGAGAGACCCCATTTTATCTCTTCAATTCAATATTTCGAAGTTTTAAGTGGCGCCGTTAGGCTGCCGAATTTTTAAGTGGTACTTCACCATTCTCGTTTTGAAGTTCTACTTTCATGTCAATTCTTTCAAGTTCCTTTTTGTTATGTTGGGGTATGATATCTATATCTATCATACTGGACTCTTATTTTCATATGATGAGAGACTCCATTTCATCTCTTCAATTCAGTATTTTGAAGTTTTAAGTGGCGCCGTTAGGCTGCCGAATTTTTTAGGGGATTCTTTCACCCTTCTCATTCTTTTCAAAGTTCTACTTTCATGTCAAGTATTTCAAGTTCCTTTTTAATTATGTTGGGGAATTATCTCTATATCTATCATACTGAACTCTTATGTTCATATGATGAGAGACCCCATTTGATCTATTCAATTCAGTATTTTTATGTTTTAAGTGGCGCTGTTAGGCTGCCAAATTTTTTATGGGATTCTTTCACCCTTCTCATTCTTTTCAAAGTTCTACTTTCATGTCAAGTCTTTCAAGTTACTTTTTAATTATTTTGGGGAATTATCTCTATATCTATCATACTGAACTCTTATGTTCACATGATTATAGACCCTATTTTATCTTTTCAAATCATTTTTGTTGAATTTTAAGTAACGCCGTTAGGCTGCCGAACTTTCATAAGAGAAATCTAATTTTTATCTTCCTTCCATGTTTTTCATTTCAAATGGTATGTCCTTGAAATTTCATTACCATGATCATGTATCCTTCTTATTCTATCCATTTACTGTTTTATGGGTCATTTATGAATGTTTGAACCATGTCCCCTCTCTTTTCAATGTTTTCTAAAACCTTGTAACATGGCCGTTATGCTGCAGAATTTTCGTCTCAAAATGCCTCTCTCTTTTCACAAAATTATTTTATGTTATAAAGTGAATACTCAAAGCTCTTATTTCTACAAGGGTATTCACATATATATCAAAATGTTCTATTTTGAATTCTGGGATTTACATACATGAGACCCTCTTTCCCTTTCTGTGGGTTTAAAGTGACGTAAAGATCATGTCTTTAAAGCAGTTCTTAAAACGTTATGATTATGAAATGAAACCCATTTATTTTATGCTATATGGGTTATTTATGAAATGTTTGATGATGATATATGTGTCTCAAAAGATAATAAAGGCAAATTTAAGGGTGCACCCTGATAGCGCTCCAATGCATTGGGTAATGATGTAACCACTAGAGATTACAATTTTCACGATACCTTGGTGAATAACCTTGGTAATTTTCAAATGACACATTGGGGATGGACCTTGGTGATATGTTCATGATTGTCTATGTTAAATGATGTAGCCACATCTTCAAGTTATGAAAAATGTTATTTTTATTATGAAATGCCTCATGATTTCTTTCTCATGCCTTAAAGTTCTTTTCATGTCCTTATTGAAGTATATCAAGTTCACATGTAAAATGTTTCTCTTGTTTCCCTTACTAGGCCTTCTCCTCACCCTTTATTTTGATGTATGTCCCCAGGTTATGAGATGCAGTAATGAACCTAAGATGAACTAAAGGATAAGCCTTTCAAGTGTTTAGGAATAATGCTTTATGTTGTTTTTATGTATTATGTTCCTGTTTTCCAAGAAACTAAACCTTAAAGATCCTCAGTTTTGTGTAATGTAATGAAAGTTTATGTGATAAAAAGGGTGGGATGCTATAGTTGGTATCAAAGGATGGTTTAGTTATTTTTGGAAATTAGAATATGAAAACTCTAGGAAGAACCCTATTGAAAAGTTAAAGAAATAGGAAATCTTCCTGGTATTTTGGTGAGTATTGAGTAAGGGGTTGCCAAGAAAATACATCCATGTCTGGATACGAGCAGGTAGAGGTGGCTCTGGCACAGAAGTACATAGGGGTAAAACCTGAAAACACCGCTTTGAGCTAGACTCGAACAGGAACTGGTACACGACAACGGGCCTTGCTGCACTCTTGGTTGCGACACTCCCGGGGGATATGCTTTGGTAAATTCATAAGCTTAGTATGAACCATTGTTAAAGGAACAAAGATAAAATAAAATAAAGATTCACATAAGAATATATGATCCTGGATAACCTAGATGGGAACCTAGGGGATCACAAGTTAGGGTATACTTTTCTTCTACAAGTTATCCTTATATGCTTTCAGTTCCTTTTCATGATTATTGGCTAAGTACTTAAGCCCCTAATTATGCTTTCTCTTCTTAGTTAATGGTGGGAAATGGAAGAACATGTCCAAACAACCAATGTGATAGGAAATGCGATGATTGTCGTATTAATATGACAAGGATGATTAGGGGATTAAAATATGATTATTATTTTGGAAGATGTTCACTATTTTTGGGACCCTATATGATCGAGGTAAATAGATTACTATGGTATTTTCATTGAAGATTAAGGTTGACTTATATTTTGAAGAATCGATGAATTTAAGGTGGAATTATAGTAATTTAGGTTACTTATGGGAATGATTAACCTATCTTGGGTAAAATATGTTTAGGTTAGATACTTTTGTTATAAGATGTTAGGAGTGGTTGATGTTGTTTAGAGATGAACAATGAAGTTTATTTTGGAATACTATGTTATCAAATCCTTCTTGTATTTGGGTTTCAATCTTAGTTTGGTTTATTTTGATGAATTTTAAGGACCGTTATTTATGGAATGGACTATGATGAACTTTGGGTAGTACCATGGAACTTTGAAGATTTAAAAGTAGTTTCCATTCCTATGGGATTATTTCTTTTTGAAGAGTTGTTCTACCTTACCCTTTCTGTTTTTGGGATAATGTTTAAAGATAGAAGAAATAGATAGTTATTCTTTTGTGGATTATGAAGATGATTCTTGTGTTTTGATGAGACCAAGTAGTTTTGAATGCTCATAGTTTGGAGAAAAGATTAGTTTTGGGTAGAAACTTATTAAAGGATGAAACTCTACATGAAGATAGGTATATTTTCTTATGTTTTTGTTTTATGTTGTAAATGAATTCCTAAAAATTATGAAAAGGAACGTAAAACAAAAACGTTGTTGGTTTACGTTTCCTACTTGGTAATCAAAGACCGTTTATACACATCATAAGTTTGGGATTTTCTTATGGTTAACGTTATCCTAATCATGTTCTCCATCACTCTCCCCCAGAAATTTACCCTTTTCTTTTCTTCCATGTCCATGTTTTCCTCCATGGAATCCTAGTATGGGTTAACTCGTGTGACCTTTGTACTTCCCTTTCTTTCTTTTAAAGTAATAGTTTTTCTGAATCCTTTTTCGATGTGGGACTTTCAATGCAATTTCAAAACCCGATTTTTTTTAAAAAAAATAAAAAAAATTCGAGGACGCAATTTCTTAAGGGGGGAAGATTGTAACGACCCGAAATTTTGAATAAATATTGTTTCCTAATTTTGTGTGTTATTTTATTTTATTTTTCATACTCAACAAAAATGTTTCATTTGATAACATGAGTATAATTAAAATGAGACTTTTGGGCTTTGACTGTTATATGACCATTGGTCAATATGACCACTGGAAACTAAACATTTTGATTATTGCCTCTAAATACAAGTAATATTGGTTAATTATTATAGAAAGAAGATTCGATGGCCTCACCCAGTAGTCTTGGACCGATCGAAGCCCATCTAACAGAACTTGGGAAGGAGGTAGCACCACTGGGCTTTGCTCTGGACCAAACCCAAGCTGAACTTCATCGTGTGAAGCTAGAACGAAATCGTCTTTCCAAGAAGTTCAAACTAATAGAAATTACTACTCGTGCGATGTTAGTCGAGCCTCCCTCAGATTCTCTCACCTTAGCACACCTTACACTTAGGTCCTATGCTAGTGTGATAAGGGGATATGTAAGGAGACCGTAACTGCCTTGTGTAATCCTTTGTTTTAAATAAAAATTGGGATTTCTTATTATGATGAAGTTTATGAATTTTCAAATGACTGGATAAATATAGTATGCATATTTTTGATGAATTTTAGAAAAAGTATATTTTAAAAATGGTTGTGTAATCCTTAAATAATTAAAAATGTGTAATGATTTTCGAAAAATGGTCTTCTACAATTATGTTCAGTACGAAATTTAGAGTCTAATAAGATCAACTTAATTTTTGATGAATAGTAAATTATGAATAGTGATTTTATGATTAGGATTAGTAATGTGTCCAAATGGATTAGTAATCTCACTTAAATAAAGTATTAATATAATCTAGGCACCTTGATTAAGTAATGTGATTCAATAAAATGGTTAAATAACGGTTTCATAAATTATTATTCAAGTATTAGTTTTTTTCAGGTGAATAGTGTTTTTTAATTAAAAATTTAATTAAAAATATTTAGAAAATTATTTTTATAAAACGGATTTCATTTTTGAACTCAGAGCACCGATATTATGCTATGGTAATTTTTGGGGTTTTTTCTGAAAAAATGAATTTTCGGTGAATAGTGTTTTTATTTAAAAATTAAATTAAAAATATTTAGAAAATTATTTTTATAAAATGGAGTTCATATTTGTAATCAGAGCGTTGATATTTGGTTAAGGTGAAATTTTGGGATTATTCTGTGAAAGTTGAATTTTCAATGAATAGTGAAAATACAGTTTTTAAGTTACGGGTGTCTAATGACATCATTAAATGATGTATTAAGTATGTGATCAATATGGTCGACTTATGAATAGTAAGATAAGGTATTAGGTGTCCCAAGTGGCCAATACCATGGGCAAATACCGTGGCCAAGCCCATGGTTTTTCCAAAACCACTAATGAGGTGTCCCTTGGCCATTAATGCCTTGTCCCCTCACTTTCCCTATAAATACCAAGTCATCCTCTCATCCATTCGACTCCCCACTCTCCCCCAACTAAGTTCTGGTCTCATTACCTCCCAAGGAGTCCTCCCATGGTGCCCCCAAGCCCTCAAGGTCCCAAACTTTGAGTTTTAAGAGTTATGTTTTAAGGTAAGGGATCTGACCTCTCTCTTTCATTTCAAGTAATCTCTTTTATGTCATTCCTTTTATGCTACATGTTCTTATGTTGTAGGATGTTCTTTTATACTCCTCTTACTGCCCTTTTTATGTTCATATAATGATATATCCCCTCTTACTCTCATTATTTCGTTTTATGAAGTTTTAAGTGGCGTCGTTAGGCTGCCGAAATTTTTGTAACGGATCCTTTCTCCCTTCTCATTTTTCAAGATCTATTTTCATGTAAAATATTTCAAGTTCTTTTTTATTATGTTGGGGTATGATATATGAATTTATCATAATGATATTTTATTATCATATTATGAGAGACCCCATTTTATCTCTTCAATTCAGTATTTTGAAGTTTTAAGTGGCGTCGTTAGGCTGCCGAATTTTTAAGTGGTTCTTCACCCTTCTCGTTTTGAAGTTCTACTTTCATGTCAATTCTTTCATGTTCCTTTTTGTTATGTTGGGGTATGACCTCTATATCTATAATACTGGACTCTTATTTTCATATTATGAGAGACCCCATTTTATCTCTTCAATTAAGTATTTTGAAGTTTTAAGTGGCGCCGTTAGGCTGCCGAATTTTTTAGGGGATTCTTTCACCCTTCTCATTCTTTTCAAAGTTCTACTTTCCTGTCAAGTATCTCAAGTTCCTTTTTAATTATGTTGGGGAATTGTCTCGTTATCTATCATAATTAACTCTTATGTTCATATTATGAGAGACCCCATTTGATCTCTTCAATTCAGTATTTTGAAGTTTTAAGTGGCGCTGTTAGGCTGCCGAAGTTTTTAGGGGATTCTTTCACCCTTCTCATTCTTTTCAAAGTTCTACTTTCATGTCAAGTCTTTCAAGTTCCTTTTTAATTATGTTGGGGAATTATCTCTATATCTATCATACTGAACTCTTATGTTCACATGATGAGAGACCCTATTTGATCTTTTCAAATCATTTTTGTTGAATTTTAAGTAACGCCGTTAGGCTGCCGAACTTTCATAAGAGAAATCTAATTTTTGTCTTCCTTCCTTGTTTTTCATTTCAAATGGTATGTCCTTGAAATTTCATTACCATGATCATTTATCCTTCTTATTCTGTACATATACTGTTTTATGGGTCATTTATGAATGTTTGACCCATGTCCCCTCTCTTTTCAATGTTTTCTAAAACCTTGTAACATAGCTGTTATGCTGCAGAATTTTCGTCTCAAAATGCCTCTCTCTTTTCTCAAAATTATTTTATGTTATAAAGTGAATACTCAATGCTCTTATTTCTAAAAGGGTATTCACATATATATCAAAATGTTCTATTTTGAATTCTGGAATTTTCATACATGGGACCCTCTTTCCCTTTCCGTGGGTTTAAAGTGACGTAAAGATCATGTCTTTAAAGCAGTTTTTAAAACGTTATGATTATGAAATGAAACCCATTTATTTTATGCTATATGGGTTATTTATGAAATTTTTTATGATGATATATGTGGGTCACATGATAATAAAGTCAAATTTAAGGGTGCGACATGATAGCGCTCCAATGCATTGGGTAATGATGTAACCACTAGAGATTAAAATTTTCACGATACCTTGGTGAATAACCTTGGTAATTTTCAAATGAAACCTTGGGGATGGAACTTGGTGATATGTTCATGATTTTCTATGTTAAATGATGTAGCCACATCTTCATGTTATGAAAAATGTTATTTTTATTATGAAATGCCTCATGATTTCTTTCTCATGCCTTAAAGTTCTTTTCATGTCCTTATTGAAGTATATCAAGTTCACATGTAAAATGTTTCTCTTGTTTCCCTTACTGGGACTTGTACTCACCCTTTCTTTTGATGTATGTCCCCATGTTATGAGATGCAGTAATGAACCTAGAATGAACTAAAGTAGAAGCCTTTCAAGTGTTTAAGAATAACGCTTTATGTTGTTTTTATGTATTATGTTCCTGGTTTCCAAGACACTAAACCTTAAATATCCTCAGTTTTGTGTAATGTAATGAAAGTTTGTGTTATAAAAAGACGGGATGTTGTAGTGTGGGACAAAAGGATTAGATATCTTAGTTTAGTTTCATAGAGCTCGAACCATTATAATAAATACACAGTGTGTGCTTTCATGGGGACTTTTTAGCCAAGGGACTAAAAGTGGAATTTGGGGTTAGGCCCAAAAGGCTTGGGGATGGATTCGAGGGACACTCGAACATTCCTATGTATCCCATATGGATGGGAATCAAGCCCACGTAGTTCTAGAAATACCCTCTGTAAAAATTTGGTTCATACATGTGAAGGGTGAAAGGGGACTTTAGTGCAATGATGGTTTAACCAAAGATAAAATGTTCAGGTATTACCATGTATTCACGTAGTCTTTGAAATGAAACATGATTGAAAATCAATGTAAATAATGATTCCCTCTTAGGAGAGGGTATCAAAGAATATTATAGTGTATTGTCATACTTTAAAAAAGTGTTGTATAGTTTAACATCGTATAGCAAGGACGAAAGTGAACCAATGTAAAGATATTGATTCTAGGGGCGGTTTCACGAATCAACATCGTATGAGATGGAGGTGAACCGATGTGAAGAGATTGGTTTTGGGCTTGAACCTTGGGAGGTTTCCTACGTACCCAGCCTGGAAGGCAATGATCAAAGTCTACGTAGTTCAATTAAAGAATGAATTAGTGATCATGTTTTCCTTGGGGACAACGGCCTAAAAATAGTGTTGGTACTTACACATGGTTAGTATCCCAAAGAGAGTGTTATCGTTGAAGTTTTCTCTAAGATCACGTGAGTCATACTCATTGTGAGAAACAAGAGGTAGCAACAACCCTAATGATGCACAGTTTAATGTCATGTAGGACATATAATGGGACTATGAAGTTTAAAGTCTTGCAGTTAAGACTATTGGTGTTTCACAATTTAATGTCATGTAGTAGGGACAAAGTATAGTTTAATGTCATGTAGGACGTATTAAAGGACTTTCTGTACAGTTTCGCGTCATGTAGTTAGGATGATGGGGACAATACAGTTTAATGTCATGTTGGACAAAAGGGGAACTGTGCAGTTTCATTTCATGTAGTAAGGACAAAAGAGTACACCATTTAATGTAATGTGGGATGTATTAGGGACTTTTTCACAGTTTAACGTCATATTGGATGAAAAAGGGACAATACAGTTTAGCGTCATGTTGGACGTAAGTGCGAATAGTTTAAGGTCATATGCATGGACCGTTGGTTATGCAGTTTAACATCTTTTTGGATGTAAGGGACTTCTATATAGTTTAATGTCATATAGCAAGGACGATGAAGGGGATACAGTTTAATTTCATGTTTTCTGGACATGATGAGCAGTTTTAATGTCATACATGATGGTGATGCAGTTTAAGGTCATATCGGACCAAGGTGCGGTTTAAGGTCATACTGGACCAAGGTGCAGTTTAAGTTCATACTAGACCATTTATGATATATTTTGTGTTTATAAAAAATACTTCTTCAGAAATCTGGCATTGGTTGGAGTAGTGATGAGTTCACTATCTATCGATATTAATGAATAAGCTCTATTGGAGTAGACCCTATGTATTGAGTGAGGTCCTTCCCATTTTGGCTCAAGGTTGGGAGGTTTCTTTCCTAGTATCATTGGATTTATGAGAACTAATACCAATTATCCCTGAGTGAATGAACGAAGACGAACATTCTTATTGAAAGCCCGTGATATTATATTCTGATAGACTTCCAAGTGGTGCAAAGTGCACAATCTTTTCTCATCTAACCGTTCCAATTCATTCAATCGCTTTTGAGATTGTTCATCTGTAGATTACTGATCACAAATTTCTACTCTAAGAAAGGGTAGTTGAACTTCAATGGGCAAGATGGCTTCCATTCTATATACCAGTGAATATGGAGTTGACCGCGTTGCAGTGCGGGTGGTGGTCCGATAAGCCCATAAAGCACGAAAGAGCTTATCAGACCATGATTTCTTAACTTCATCCACCATATTTTGTAGTATATTTTAAAGAGTATTATTGAAGGATTCTATTTGGCCATTGGACACTGCATGATATTGAGATGAATGATTGGATTTGATGTGGTATTCCTGATACAACTTCCTCACCTCGGATGAACAGAAGTTGGTGTCATTTTCCGTCAATATGGTATGAGGGACACCAAATCTGGTAATGATATTAGACTTGATGAAGCTGATAATGCATTTAGAACTGACTTCCTTAAGAGGTATTGCCTCTTCCCATTTGTAAAAGAAATCAGTAGCAGTAAGAATATACTTAAACTGCTTGGCCGTAGCTGAAGGGTAGGTCCCACCACATCCATTCCCCATGTGGAAAATGGCCACGAGTATTTAGATGTATGAAGCAACTCTGAAGGTTGATGAATGAAGTTGGCATATACTTGGAATGAATGAAAATTCTTTGTGAAATCAACACAATCTTGTATCATTGAAGGCCAAAAGTATCCAAGCCTTCAAATCTGATCAGACAGTCTATGTCCAGACTGGTGGGCACCACAGACTCCTGCATGCACTTCTTTCATGACATCCATTGTTTCTTTACCATAAATGCATCTGAAGAGAACTCAATCAAAACCATGTTTATAGAGAATTTTCCCTAGGTGATCTGGGCTATCGTAAAGAGTAAAATTGATCACCCGTCACTGGATTTGTTATTTCTCGGCTCTATCAGGTGTAAGTGTTCCATTTTGAAGGTATTCCCTGATAGGTGAAATCCATCCTATAGTATGACCATACGGTTTAGGAATGGTACTAATTTCATTAATTTTATCTATTCTGATTCGAACATAAGGCGAAATTTCACGACGGTGGGCAATAATGATTGTTGTCTCGTCCCGATTTTGATCTGCCAGAGTTGTGGCTATATTAGCCAGTGCATCAGCTTGAGCATTTTGTGATCTTGGGACATAAAAAAATGTTGGTTCCAAAGGTAATTCTGCCATTAACTCTCTGAAATAATCATAAAAAGGGATTAATTCTTCTTTTCTAATGGCATAATCCCCACTGACTTGTTTGATTACCAGGTCTGAATCACCTTTCACCTTTAAGTGATTCACTTGTGCTTGAATCGCCAACTCCAAGCCTGCGATGAGAGCTTGGTATTCTTCTTCATTATTGGAATCACCTTCCCACAATAAGAAGGAATAGGGTAACACTACCTTTTCTGGAGAAATGAGAACAATTCCAAAGACAACTTTGTTGAACTTAGGATTTTCCATTTTCCTCCCTGTTGGACTTATGGAAGCACCATCAAAGTACATTTCCCATGCCTGAGGACTTTCTTGAATAGAAAAGACTTCCTCATCAGGGAGTTCAATATCTGAAGATGTGTCTTCCACTAAAGGTTGTTCAGCCAAGAAATCATCCAGAGCTTGGCCCTTTATTGCCTTCTGAGACACATACTGAATGTCGAATTGCTGCAAAATAACTGCCCACCTTGACAGACGTCATGTAAGCATTGGATGACTAAGGATGAATTTGAGCAGGTTATTGCAAGATACCAATTGGACCTCGTGATGTTTCAGGTAGTGTCTCAACTTCTGAACTGCAGAGATTAATTCCAGGCAGCACTTCTCAATACTTGAATATCGGGTTTCTGCTTCAAGCATAGTCCGACTGAGGTAGTAGAGGCTGTTTTCATTCCCAACATCATTCTTCTGAGCAAGAAAGTCACCCAATGATCACTCTAGAGCTGTCACGTAGAGGATAAGTGGTCTTCCTTCAAAAAATGGCATGAGTAACAGTGGACTCAAGAGGTATTTCTTGAGAATATCGAATGCTTCTTGACATTCTTCAGTCCACTGGTAAGTGACTCCCTTCTTCATCAATTTGGTGAAGGGTATTCTTTTGCCTGCCAAATTGGCGATGAAACGCCGAATATAGGCTAAGTTTCCTTGAAGTCCTCTTAATTATTTCAAATTTCAAGGAGGTGACATACCAAGGATTGACTTTGTATTCTCAGGATCGACTTCAATACCACGATGGAGTATAACAAAGCCGAGAAATTTTCCTGAGGTTACCCTAAAAGCACATTTTAAGGGGTTCATCTTTAAATTATGTTGTCTAATATTGTAGAATATGACTTCCAAATCAGCCAAGTGATTAGAACGTTGTTTGGATTTGACCACAAAATCATCCACATAACATTCAATGAACTTCCCTAAAAAGGTCTTGAAGATGTGATGCATGGCACGATGATATGTTGCGCCTTCATTCTTTAATCCAAAGGGCATTACCCGGTACCAAAACACACCCTGAGGGGATTTGAAGGCTGTGGATTCCTCATCTTTTGGATCCATTCAGATTTTATTATATCCGGAATATCCATCCATGAAGGAAAGTGCTTCATAGGCATCTGTTGCATCAATCAGGAGTTCTGTAATCGGAACTAGAAAATCATCCTTAGGACAATGCCGATTAAGATCTCTGAAATCGATTCAAACTCTAATTTGTCCATTATTTTTCTTCACAGGGACAATATTAGCCAACCACTTGGGATATTGAACTTCTCTGACGAAGTTAGCTTCGATAAACTTATCCACTTCAGCTTCAATTTTGGAAGCATAAGTAGGGTGTGTTATTCTCGTGGCTTGCTTAAATCCTCGATGTTCTTCTAGTAAACCCAAATGATGAGTAGCAACATCAGGATCAAGACCGGAAATTTCTTTATAGTTCCAAGAAAATATGTCTCAATTTTTCTGTAGAAAGAAAATATACATCTCTTGTTCTTCAAGATTCATGGCTGCACTGATTAAAGTGGGGCGTGGATCTTCTTTTGTACCCAGATTTATTTCTCTGAGTTCATCCACGGTGGTAGAGATACCATCTTTAAATGCTGGAGGAGCATCTCTGAGATCTTCCTCTTCTTCTTCAACATGTGTTATTCCTTCCGTTTCTACTTGCATAGTAGATGATGAAGCAAAATTTTCATAATCAGGAGAGATGTTAAAATTTGAACATCTTGAAGAAGAGGCTTCCATTTCCGACCCAATTGATGATGAAGGGTCTTCCTTGGGTAATAAAGAGGAGATGATGGATTGAGGATCGACATCATTATTCACCTCTGACATAGCTATCACTCCTTCTGGCCTGGTTGGCGAAGTATATACTTGCTGGATTTAAGAAGATGAAACGAAGACATCTCCATTTTAGCTTTCATCATTGCCTGGAGGATCACCAATTTCTCCCATGTTGTTTGGCTCGATTGCCATAATTGAAATTATGGACTTTTCCATAAAAGTATTTTGATTTGGGTCTATCCTGTCAATTTGACTGATAGGAAACACATAATCTGTACTCACATGCGCAAATGGCTTTACTGGAATCTTTTCCAAACCATATGGAGAATTTACTTTGGTAATCTCCTTGGTTGTCGATTTATCCTTTCCCTTCATTTGATAGAATTACACCTCAATGTATTGAGACTCACATGTCTTTAATGGGGCCTTATCACCATACAATGTCCCAAATTGACCATCAAAACAATACTTGAGACATTGATGGTATGATGAAGGGATAACTGCATGTTGATGTAGCCAGGGTCTTCTAAGCAAGATGTTGAAGGATGAGTCTTGATCAACAACCATGAAATCTGAATTGGATACAAGATCTCCAAACTAAGTTCTGAGTGTATCTTCGCCCAGTGGTTCTTGTTAATTTTTATCATATCCTTGTAACATCATGGTAGAAGGAGGTAAATCAGATTCCGTGAGGCCTAATCGACGAAGTGTACGAATGGGCATGAGGTTGACTCCTGAACCATTATCAATGAAAGCTCTTCAGAAGTCTACACCATTAACTTTGACAGATAATTAAAAGGGTCTAATATGTCCATGCATGACATCATCTTCATCTTCATCAGTAAAATATATTACTACATGGAATTATGCAGGATTATTCTCTACGTGATAGACTTCAGCTGCAGCAATTTCAGTTTCAAACTCCTGAGGACTTGACAAAGCCTCGACGAGTGCCTCCCGAAGATCTTTTGACAGATTCAAAGCATCCAAAATTGATAACATGGCTGGTACATGGGCCAGGTGTTTCAATACATCATAATTTTGATCCAGAGGTCTGTGTTTCCCAACAGGAACATGTGGTTTAACAAGTGCCTTGGAAGTAGATGCTTTGGAAGTTGATGCATCTTATATCGGGATAGGAGTTGGTAATATTCCTGGTTTTGGAAGATTATACTGATTAGATCCATTTACTTGTTGAGATGATGAAGGTGGAACCCCCGACTGATCCTCCAAAATAACTGTGCCAGGACTGAAATTGCTATTGGTGGAATAACTTGCTTGTTCTTGCTGAGCTCGCTGAAGGGCTTTGCCACGACTTTCTGCTGCATACACAGTTCTAGCAGGGGTAGAATTGGAATAATGGATTCTGGGATATCCACTTCTTCCTTTGTATACTAGACCCATGGAACTTCCTCTGATTCCTCTATTTGATATAGGGAATTCAGGCTCATCAAAATCGAAACTGCAACTGGCATATGGATCTGTTAATTAAATCATATTAACAGAACCAAAAATCAATTCTTCATCCGATGAAGAATCTTCCTGATTAGCCTATTTAGGTTGTGTCATTTGGTGGGACAGTGCCCTTGGCTTTGAAGTAGATGGAATGAAATCTACCAGAGTCAAAGACAGCTTAGGCTTTGAAACATACTCATCTTCTTCTGATTGTTTCTATTTCTTGGAACTGTGTCGTTTCTTTGAGGATTTTCCCTCTGATGAAGAGGATTTTACTGCGGAATTCATGGAAAAATTTACAATTAGTTTCTTAAATTGTGTTCAAAAAATATCATGAGTTCGGTTGATCGTCTTTCTGACCATCCAATCATCATATTTATGCGCATTTTTTCTTTTGACTTCTTGCCACTCTCCTTCCTCCTCTGGAACTATAGCAGTAACACATGCTACCTGAGCTAAATAACCTTTCAGTTTGACTTGTCCCGAGTCGACCATCTTTTATAGGAGGTATTTGAAGACAAAACACTCCTGGATGGGATTCCCCAACATTTGATGAAACGAGAAATAGTTGGGACGGTCTTCATCTCCTTCCTTGTTTGGCCTCTTGGGCATTGGCAATTGAACCAAATTATTTTCCAGAGTCTAAATGAAATAACCAAGAACTTATTCATTTCAGAAAGAGTAAACTTTTCTTTTAAAATCCTCAAATTGTTTTCGTCTTTGATCTCTTTGATTGTCTTGACAAAATGGCCTCTGTTGTTGCCGCTCATGAGATGGAGCCCTTAGAGAAGATGAAGTTTTGAGGTAGAAGTAGGTACATTTGCTTGTTTAAGTATAACTATAGCAGTTTCTTCTTTACCCATTATCCTTCTTAGATCTGATGTAATTACACGAGATTTATCCTTAGTCTGTATAAGATAATCTTCAATCTGTTGAGCGATTGAAGTAAGGTCTCGAAACCCTCATGTGTATTTCACAGGGATCAGCGGTGTTCGTAATTCATTACACAGATTTTCCACATAGATTGGCAACAGTTCCTCTTGAGGGAGTGATAAGTTTATGGATTATGTTAATCCCTTCCAACGAGCAATGAAATCTGAGACCCTTTCATTCTCCATTTGCTTACAGTTTGTAAGATCAAAAACTGTTGTCTTTGGAAACATTGAGCTGAATTGGAGAAGGAATCTTTGGCGAAGATCCTCCTATCCGGTAATTGACCGGGATTGCAAGCTTGTGTACCAGACAAAGGCTAGTCCTTATAAGGTTCGCACGAAGCATCTAAGTTTCACTACTTCTTTCTGCTCTGGAGTTCCCATCATAGGATCGCAACAGGACACATAATGCGTCAAATGCTGTCCAAGATCACCTAATCCATTGAAAATAGGGAATACAGGGTTTCCAAAACTTGATGGGGGAGAGACTGAATCTACCTATTCAGGGTAAGCTCTCTTTTCTGGTTGAACCTTCTCACGCTTCCCTTCCATAGTCTCTAACCAAGCTGTTAATGACTCAATGGTAGTTATTAACTTTTGAGAAAAATCCGGTTGAACTTGGACTTGGGCAGGTGCAATGACTGGAGCTTGGACAGGTATGGCAGCTAGTACTGCAACTGATGGCAGCACTGCCAATTGTTGTTGCACTTGACCTATAGGATTAGACCTGTGAGGGTGTACTGATAGAGGAGGATATTCTTCATCCATCTCAATATCTGCAACAAACTCCCTTGGCTGACTGACTCCATCACGTTTAGGAGGAAGACTACCCTGAAGTAGTTATGCATTCATCCTTCTCAATTCCTTCATTTCTTCCTCCTGTTGCGCAAATATTTTCTCTAGTGAGAGTGATTGGCCTTCTCCAGAGGAAGGATATGTAACCTGATTCTTTCCCTTCCCATTGTTTGATCCCTTTAGGATAGGGGGAAGTGGGTTATTTGAAGGATTACCTAGTTTCTGAGTAATCCTTTGATTTCATGTATGCACACCTTCTTCATTTGTGTCTGTGCGTACATCTTCTTGAGCAGGAACCTCTTCATCTGAATCACCTGAGTGAGCCTCATCTGGTGGATCAGCAAAAACAGAATTGATGACATCGATTGATGCATAACGCATCGCATCCCTTCTATCATTATTTCGGTGATATTGTCTTCTTCCTTGTCTTTGATGAGACATTGTCTTTTGTTGATTCGATCCCTCATGAACTTCTTAACGAACCGTAATTTGGAGGGAATCTCGTGATAATTTGGCTCTTCGTTCCTCTTGAGGCTTCTTCCCCAATCGAGAAAAGACCAACTTTCTCTGAGGAGGGGATTGATGATTTGAAAAAGTCCCCAGTCCGGCGGACTGGGGCTGTTCCTATTGTTCCCGCTCAACTCCTTGAATCCTATTTATTGATTCCGAGGGTTGGTTTAAAAGAGTCCCCATTCTGGAAAGCTAGGTGGCTCTTGACATACTGTCTGAGACTTTCTTAAAATCTCTCCTGATCTTGCAGAACTTAGTCCAGAAATTAGCTGGATGCATCAATCGACATCCACTTTTATCACGCGACTCGAAAGACCATTGGATGATTTCTGACACTTATTTCACTTGATGATGTGATTCCTCCATACGAGAGGCATGTTCAATATTCTCATTTGCTTGATACAGGAGTAATTCAATAACTTGTTCTCTGTATTCTTGATTTTGAGAAGAACTAGTTGAGGCTTGTTCTTGGGAAATCTTTTGATTACAAACAAAACCCATTGACTGTGGCCGGCCATGGGAAATAACATTGCATGAGACCATTTTTGGAGGTCTTTGCTGACTGGAGAGCACAGTGAAGTGTAGTGATCCATGAACACCCCATTATCTGACATGAATACCAGATGGGGAATTGGAAATTAACTGGTGCAATCTTCTTAGTGCACCAGGGCATGAACGCTGAAGGGCTCTCTACTTCTTTTCAGCCTTCGGATATCAAGAGACTGATAGAGATGCCAAATCAATATGACGTTGTAACCCTTCTATTATCTTAACATGATTTTCATATTCATCATAATATAATACTTTCTTTTTCAATTGAAAAAGATTTTTCCATATTTTGAGACAAATATCATGAATTCCATCTTCCATTAACATCTCTGGAATGTCATACTAAGAGTCATATAGAGGCCAAAACATGACTGGAACTTCACCTTTCTCCAGTTGTTTTCTCATGTTCAGCATTTCCTCTACCATTCAGTGAAGATTCTTCTACTTGATTTTACCAGAGCTGGTAATTCCTTTTTGCTTCATCGGATTCAACAAGATTGGTATAGAAATCACTGATCAAACTAGAAGATGCATGACTTAGGGGTGGTTCGGAGAATTACCTACACCATGGGCTATCTTCCGATTGATAAATTATTTCACTTGCTAGCGATGAAGCATCACACATGACTGGTTTTGCATTTACAAGTGCATCAAGATAAGAGGTCTTTCGCGACACTACATTGTCCACTAGATCATTTTCCAGGCAATGTGCATCACTACTATGGAGAGGACTTTCGCAACGAAATTCATCATCATGGGGAAGACCACCATGGTGGGTTACAGCAAAAGATGAGATCTCTTGCTCCTTGGTCTTCTAACCACACAGAGGGTTCCTGTGGCTCTTATCTGAAGATGAAACTTCAATATTGACCGAATTTTCATGAATCAAGCCTTCATGAGGAAGTGTCTATTGAAGACCTTCAGAATTAATGTTCCCACTATTGGGAAATGAGGGAGTAGAATCTTGAATTCCAACAGATAACTGTCTGAGGGCTTCAAGAACTCCAGCATTGAGCAAGGCCTTGTTACAGATTAGCTCTTGATTTCTTAACTTTTTTGGGCGGTTTTTCTTCTTAGACGCCTTCTTACTCGCCTTGGAAACCACTTGTTGATGAAAGTGGCTTCTCTGAGCAGGTGTATGTGCCTAATTAGGAGAGATGGCCAGGTTAGGCTAACGATCTCCACTCAAATCAGGTGTATGAGCCTGCCTTGGTTGTCTGTATGATATGGGGGGGTATTCCCCACAACCCTCTTTGAATAAAATAGATGTGTGTGTCTGTTCCGGAGTGAACTGTTGATGTGTCAATCCACTAGTAAGGATAGATTTACTCGTCTTTCCCTGAGATGCTGCTGAAGTTTCTATAATATCCTGGAAAGCTTCTAGAATATGAGCAGGGATTTTCTTCTTCTCTTTCACCATTGATAGAAAATTCTTGGTGACTTCAGCTGCCGGAACGGGGATATACGTCCATTCCGTGCTTGGAGTAGGTGTATGTGCCTGCTCCTATCCTCCTTTTCCTGTCAGTGAATCCTGACAGTACTCAAGTGTGGGGGAAGAAAGTTGAGTCTTCCTCCTTTTTGTCACCGGAGCTTTCTGACTGACTTCTTCGTGTGCTACCAAGCGAGACTATTGGAAGTCTTGATCAATACTAGCAGGTGTATGTGCCTGCTGATTGCACTTCACTGAATGTGGTTGACGAGCTCCATCATATGTATTCAGACGATTCTGCTGACTAACTGGTGATGCATAAACAGGTGTATGTTCCTGCCTATAGTACTCCGCCGGAATTTCCTGGCGGGATTGGCATGATGCTTCCAGATGAGTCTTCTGGACAGCGGAATTAAAACGGACAGGTGTATGTGCTCGCTCGTTTCTTAACTCCAAGTTAGGTTGGTGGACTTCTCCGGAGATGGAAGATATGAGAACCTGCTCACTATTAACCAGATTTCGCCTCTGGTGATTCGTCTTGTCTTCTCGGGTTCGAGGAACCTGAGCTGAACGCCTGGATTCAGTATGCTCATCATGTTGAGGGCGCACTGCCGCACGAGTCTGGTGGCAATTGTTGATGGGAGCCCATGAGAAGGACTCATGTCTCCTTGAATTAAGGCCTTGAGGGACCTTCTCATTCACCTCCCCAGAATATGGGAGTTAATGGTGATTGTGTTCCGGGGATAACGACCCAAAATGGTTGGAGATGGTGGTTATCACCACCTGCTTCTTTATCACTGTTCGTCGTTGTCCGGATGACCGGTGTGAATTGTTCACTTGGAGGGCTTTTCGGGCAGCCTCTAGAGTTGTAATGGTATTGTGTTGATGGTACTCCTTAGCCAGTGTGTTTGATACCCAGCATTGAAGATGCTGAGTGGGTGATGTCATCCTCAGAGCGGACGACAATCCAGCAGGAGTAGCAGTAGTGGCATTCGCAGAAGCGGTATTCATAGGTGTGAACATGAGAGCAGACATTTCATATAATGCAGAAAATCTTTGAAAAGAGTGCATGTTTTATATAACAGACGTAATCAAGATAAATTCAGCAACTACATCTTTTGGATGAGCACATATGTCAATGATTGTTTTGTTGGTCCTCTCATTGAGTTTTAAATAGGGGCCTAACAAATAAGCAAAGCATCATTTTAACTTGGTTAAGGATTCACGTCAGGTTCACCATTTTTTGTTTCCCTCTAGAATTGGGGATGACCTCATCGATTTATGTTTCAAACATTCCAAGAGGTTTATAACGGGTTTGTTCGTAGAACCAGAAACATACAATGATTCCATATCCATTTGAACCTACTTTCCAAAGGTAGGCTCTCATTAGTTGTGGACTGATGAGGCTTAGGAATTTTCATTGGTTGAGAGGATGGGAGGTCGGAGTCATCACACCTTTTTTAGGGGAATTATTTTCTATTCTAGGACTCTCTTTATAGATTTAAGTTATGTTCGTGAATCCTTATTACATTACCAAGTATAAAATGATCCTTTCTTTAGATCTGACAATCAATGATTGATATGTAGGAAATTGGGAGAATCTTTGATATGTATTCGAGGTTCTTCATCTATAGAGAATCATCTATATTTGTTATATATTCTTAGTCAATGGTATCCTTTGATACATAAAAGTCTCTTGGTCATTATGATGACCATACTGGTTTTAAAGCCACTCAGTGGGGCACTTGAAGTTTATTGTCATTCAGAAGGACGTTGATTGTTTTAGAGTTGGGATCGTGCCTGCAGATGGGCTACCTACATATCCTTTATTTTTAGAAAAGGAATCAGAACCCACATAGTTCGAGTAAGGGGGTATGATGTTTATGCATGATTGATGGCTCAAAGAAAGATGTCATGATTACTTTTACACTCTAAGATCATGTGAGTCATGCTCGGTGTGAGAAACAAGAGGGATTGGTGAAACCAGACAATTGTGCCACGAAAGATGTGATGATGTGGGGCTTATGTGTGTATGACTTCCCAAATAGATAAGGATTAAGATTTACATCAGGAAAGGAATCCAGTAACATGGTCCATAAAGGTATATGTGCTTCATGGAGATTTGGATACTCTAATCTTGGGGCTTACTCCTAAGGAAGATTCCCAAGTTAGGAGGGGACTTATGATTGGGTTTTACTCCTAAGAAGGAAGCCCATATCAAAAGAAAATTAAGACTGGTTAAGAGAAATTAAGGCTTGAGATTACTCCTGAGAATAAGTCCCAGGTTAAGGGACTTGAAAAATTAAGGGACATGGGGATTACTCCTGAAGAGGATGCCCATATTTGAGACTGGCGCTTAGTCCTGAAAAGGAAGCCCAGGTTAAGAGAATTGTGGTTGAGGCTTACTTATAAGGAGGATTCCCATATTTGGGAATTTTAAGACTGGGTCTTACTCCTGAAAAGGATGCCCAGATTAGGGGACTTGGGGCTTACTCCTAAGGAGGATGCCAAAAATTAATGAGAATTATGACTGGGACTTACTCCTGAAAAGGAGGCCCAGGTTAATGAGGACTTGGGGATTACTCATAAGGAGGATTCCCATACTTGTGAACTTTGAGACTGGGGATTACTCCTTAAAAGGAATCCCAGGTTAAAGATGACTTGGGGATTACTCCTAAGGAGGATGCCCAGATTTGAGAATTATGACTGGGGCTTATTCCCGAAAAGGAGGCCCAGATTAAGGGGTTCTCTCATTTTAAAGGATGAGGTTGAATGAATGAAATCTCAATCTTTAGTGAGATAAAGATGTGTAAATCACTATGTTTTGAGAGATATTTCATAGAATTCCTTTCAGATAAGGAATTTAATAAAGAAAACATGCCATAAATGGTAATGAATAATGTCTTGAAGACTGAATCTTGAATATGAGAGGTGTAATAGTATAAGAGGGATTAAATGGGCATGAAGGGCACCCAAAAAGGCAGGGGCGTGCAAGTCCTGGTAGGCACGTAGGTACTGTGTGGCCGCGCAAGTCCTGGTCGTGCAGGTATACCTGCACGACACATGGGTACTTGCGCGATTGTTAACCAGTAGGGTAACACGTGGGCGATCCTTGACCAAAGCCTTTAGAATTATCCTGAGGTACTTCCATAAGAGGGGCGCGCAAGTTTTAATGAGTAGGTAAGGAGGCGCGCAAGTATGTTCATTTCCCTTAATGGTAAAACACCTTAGGCACGCAAGTTTTAGTGAATTATAACACTTAGACCTTTCCCCTATTTTTTAGAACATCCATTCTAGGTAAATAATTACCTTAGAAGTTTTTGTAAGAACTGAAGAAGAGACTTGGGAATTCATAGCTCTGTATCTGAATTCTGGAAAAATTACTATTTAAATGGGGGGCCCACAGGGTCTATTTATAGGCTGGAGAAGACCCCGGGCGGTTATTACTTAGGGTGCGCAAGTCACTTGTGCAACCATTAGGCGGTGTGCCGGTATACTTGCGCGCCAGTAAAGGAACTTTCACGGAGCATGTGCATTTGAAGCCATGTTCATGCCTTTGTCGATTTTTGATGTTTTCTTCAAAGGCTGAATCAATTTGTGCTAAGTCATTTACCTTTCCATTCTTTTGGAAAATGTGATGAAAAAGAGTGTCAACACCATTCTATGACTTATGGACACGAGTCACCTCTAGCTAAGAAGGTAACTGGGCCATCAACTAGAAAGTTCACTCTAGGAACGGCATGATCTTAGGATTCCGGAAAATGTAATCATTGTTTATTGTTTTGATGACTATTTTGGAGTCTCCCTTCACATGAAAGTGTGGGACATCAATCTCTTGAACCATCTCAAGACCAGTAATGAGTGTTTGATAATTTTCCTCATTGTCGGTGTAGACTTCAAATAGGAGGAACATGTATGGAAGGATAGCCTATGTCAGGATTATGAAGACAATCCCAAGCCTACTCTATTGAGTTCGGGATCACTAAACATTATACCAGATGGGATCTAGGAGGAACCATTAAAATGCATTTACCAGTAAGGAATGGACTAGTCTACTGAGAGGATAGACTTTTCGAGGAATTTGACATCTAGAGGAAATTCTTTAGGATCTAGATAGATGAATAGAAAGTATACCAATGCATGGACCTTTACAGACTTCATTATAATGAACCAGAAATCAATCTACTAAAAAATCACTACCACTACGGGAAAAATGGGTATTTGCGACGGGGGTATTTACCCGTCGCAAATAATTAGGCTTTTGCGACGGGATTGCTTTCCCCGTCGCAAATAGTTTTCCCGCGATGCGCGCCAAATCGCGGGAAAACTATTTGCGACGGGGGAATATACCCGTCGCAAATAACGGGCGGCAGTAAAAGGTATTTGCGACGGGAATATTCCCCCGTCGCAAATAGTATGTCGGCAGGTGGTTATTTGCGACGGGTCCCGTCGCAAATAACTATTTACTCGCTGACCGTAATAAATGTTGGCTAAGGTATTTGCGACGGGACCCGTCGCAAATAACACTATTTGCGACGGGAATCCCGTCGCAAATGGAACCGTCACAAATAATCTAACCTATAAATACCCCCATCCGTTTTTTTCAAATCATTCTCATTCTCTATCTTCTCCTGCTCTCAAACTTGTGTTTCTAAAGTTTAGTTTTTCTTCAGTTTAAATTTTTTCTTCGGAGCTGATATTAAAGTTTTGAAGAACGATCAGAGCAGATCAGTTTTCAAGGTATTTATGTTCATTTTAATTTAATATTTATTTTTAATTTTTTATTAGTTTCAATTATTCTTAATTAGTTGTAATTTAATTATGTTTATATTGTTTTCTTACTTAATAAATTTAAATTATTAGTATTGATCATAGTTAATGGTAATTAGGAATAATTAGTAATAATTTTTAATAATTAAGAATAAATATTAATAATTAGTAATAAACACCAATAATTAGGAATAAAAACATTATTACATTATTAGTATATTTTATTATTAATATTAAAATAATATAATTTTTTATATATATACAATTCTTTTTTCATCTGTGTGTTTACTGTCTTCACATGTATTATTTGTATGTGGAGATAGAAAACGCACAGATGAAAAAAGAATTGTATATAAATCAGAAAATTATATTATTTTAATATTAATAATAAAATATACTAATAATGTTATTCTTTGTAATTATTGGTAATTATTCCTAATTATTGGTAATTATTTATTTAATTACTAATAATTAGGAACAATTATCAATAATTATCAATAATTAAGAATATTTAGTAATAATTAGTAATAATTAACAATAATTAGTAATAATTAGTAATAATTATCAATAATTAGTAATAATTAGTAATAATTACCAATAAGTAGTAATAATTAGTAATAACTACCAATCAGTAGTAATAATTAGTAATAATTACCAATAAGTAGTAATAATTAGTAATAATTACCAATAAGTAGTAATAATTACCAATAACTAGTAATAATTATGTATAATTTGGAATAATTACCAATAATTAACAATAATTAGTAATAATTAGTAATAATTAGTAATAATTACCAATAATTACCAATAATTACCAATAATTAGTAATAATTACCAATAATTGCCAATAATTGCCAATAATTACCAATAATTAGGAATAATTAGGAATAATTAGGAATAATTAGGAATAATTAGGAATAATTAGGAATAATTAGGAATAATTATCAATAATTATCAAAAATTATCAATAATTATCAATAATTATCAATAATTAGGAATAATTAGGAACAATTATCAATAATTAGAAATAATTAGGAAGAATTATCAATAATTAACAATAATTATCAATAATTACCAATAATTTCCAATAATTAGCAATAATTAGCAATAATTAACAATAATTAACAATAATTACCAATAATTACCAATAATTAACAATAATTACCAATAATTACCAATAATTTGCAATAATTAGTAATAATTAGTAATAAATACCTAAAATTAGGAAAAATTAGAAAAAATTAGGAAAAATTAGAAAAAATTAAGAAAAATTAAGAAAAATTAGGAAAAATTCTCAATAATTAGTAATAATTACCAATAATTAGTAATAATTACCTATAATTAGTATTAATTACCAATAATTAGTATTAATTACCAATAATTAGTATTAATTACCAATAATTAGTAATAATTAGGATTAATTAACAATAATTAGTAATAATTATCAATAATTAACAATAATTAGTAATAATTAACAATAATTATTAATAATTACCAATATTTACCAATATTTAGTAATAATTAACAATAATTGCCAATAATTACCAATATTTAGTAATAATTAACAATAATTGCCAATAATTACCAATAATTGCCAATAATTACCAATAATTGCCAATAATTACAAATAATTAGTAATAATTATGAATAATTAGTAATAATTACGAATAATTAGTAATAATTACGAATAATTAGTAATAATTACGAATAATTAGTAATAATTACGAATAATTAGTAATAATTACCAATAATGAGTAATAATTACTAATAATTATCAATAATTACTAATAATTATCAATAATTACTAATAATTAGTAATAATTAATAATAATTAGCAATAATTACTAATAATTAGTAATAATTAGTAATAATTAGTAATAATTAGTAATAATTAGGAATAATTAGTATTAATTAGGAATAATTAGTATTAATTAGGAATAATTAGTAATAATTACGAATAATTAGTAATAATTATTATTAATTACCAATAATTAGTATTAATTACGAATAATTAGTATTAATTACCAATAATTAGTATTAATTAGCAATAATTAGTATTAATTACCAATAATTAGTATTAATTACCAATAATCACCAATAATTACCAATAATCACTAATAATTACCAATAATTACCAATATTTTCCAATATTTTCCAATAATTACCAATAATTACCAATATTTTGCAATAATTACCAATAATTACCAATATTTTCCAATAATTACCAATATTTACCAATAATTACCAATATTTAACAATAATTACCAATATTTACCAATAATTAGGAATAATTACCAAAAATTATGAATAACTACCAATAATTTGGAATAATTACCAATAATTTGGAATAATTACCAATAATTTGGAATAATTACCAATAATTTGAAATAATTACCAATAATTAGGAATAATTACCTTATTACATTATTTGTATATTTTATTATTAATATTAAAATAATATAATTTTCTATATTATATACAATTCTCTTTTATTCTGTGTTTTTTCTGTCTCCACATGTAATATTGGCATTCTTTTTCAAAATTATCAACCTACTCGCCAATGGAGAGGTGAAAGTGAATGTCAATATTACATGTGGAGACAGAATGTGAAACACACAGATGAAAGGAGAATTGTATATAATATAGAAAATTATATTATTTTAATATTAATAATAAAATATACTAATAATGTAATGATGTTATAATTATATAATTAATATTTATGAAAAAAATTATATTAGTATTATTAAAAAAATAAAAAATCAATATAATATTAAAATTATCAATATTTGTAACAGGTTTTGCTTTATTCTCAATATATTCAATCCTTGCTTGTGTTTTTTCTAACAAATTATTCAAAACCAGTAATGGTTTTATATTTTATAGAAAAATATGGAACAACGAGGTCGTCAACAGTCATTATTAGATGACCGCATATGGATAAATCAACGTAGAAATCCAAATGGTTCTGGTTTAAATCCAGTATATATAGAGGGTGTGGAGATTTTTTTATCATTTGCGGCATCAAATCCAGAATTTGTTTCAGAAGGAAAGATAAAATTCCCTTGTAGAAAATGTGCATTGAGAATGTTTGACACGTTTGACAAAGTGGGGGAACATCTCTTGCGTTTTGGTTTTCAAGCAGATTATGTTTTTTGGTATCAACATGGTGAACGCAGTTCCAGAGCAGGTGATACCAACTTGATTCCGGATTCATCCCAGTTTCAAGATTTATTACATGATGTTGCAGGTTCATCTGTTCAACATACAGAAACTCCGGCTGATATAGCTTCAAATCCTGAGTTGGGACCGTCTGAATTTTATGAGTTGTTGAAGTCTGCTGAGGATGCATTATATCTTGGCTGCAAGATGAGAAAATTTGAAGCAGTTGCAAAATATATGGCTATCAAATCAGATAACGGAATTTCAAACACCTGTTTTGACCAGATATTTTCTTTACTGAAAACACTGTTACCTGAAGGAAATGTTTTACCTGCAAATTACTATGAAAGTAAGAGGTTGGTTCGAAATTTGGGACTTACTTTTCAGAAGATTCATGCATGTTCAAATGACTGCATTTTATATTCTGGGGAAAATGAGTCGTTGGATAGTTGTCCCACATGTGGGCAACTGAGATATAAAGAAGGACAACACGGGAAGTCTGGTTTGATTCCTGTAAAACAGTTGAGATATTTTCCGCTTACATCCAGACTTCAGCGTTTATTCATGTCTAAGAATACAGCGACAATGATGTCATGGCACAAAGAGAATAGTTCAACCGATAAAAGCTTGAATCATCCAGCCGATGGTGATTCATGGAAACATTTTGATAGAGTGCATCCATCCTTTGCTTTAGAAGCTAGAAATGTTCGACTGGGCCTTTCCACTGATGGTTTCTGTCCGTTTGGATCTTATGGTAGTCAATATTCATGTTGGCCTGTTTTTTTAACTCTGTACAATTTACCTCCATGGATGTTGATGAAGGAGCCATATATCTTTTTGACTTTACTAATTCCAGGACATCCGAAGAAAAATATTGATGTTTATTTGAAGCCATTGATTGATGAATTAAATTTATTGTGGAGTACTGGTGTCAGTACATATGATGTTGCAACGAAACAGAATTTCATACTGAGAGAAGCATTGATGTGGACAATAAGTGACTTCCCGGCTTATGGGATGTTATCTGGCTGGAGTACACATGGTCAGAAATCATGTCCTTACTGTATGGGAGAGAACAAAGCATTTATGCTCATTCATGGAAAGAAACCTTGTTATTTTGACTGTCATCGCATATTTCTTCCAGCTGATCATCCTTTTCGCAGAAACAGATCTCATTTCAGAAAAGGAACAGCTGAAAGGGATGGACCTCCAAAAATGCTATCAGGTTCGGAGTTATAATCAGTTGTATTTTCATTACCTCCCATCACTTTTGGTCCCACAATAAACCAACAGAAAATTTCTGGTTTTGGGAAAGAACACAATTGGATTAAACGTAGCATATTTTGGGATTTTCCATATTGGTCTGATTTGTTGGTCCGACACATGTTAGATTTCATGCATATTGAGAATAACTATTTTGATAATTTGTTTCATACAGTTTTGGATACGCCAGGAAAGAGCAAAGACAATGTAAATGCACGTTTAGATCTTGCCCAAATTTGCAGGCGTCCAGAATTGGAACTATTTGAGAATGTCAGAACAGAAAGGTTACTGAAACCAAAAGCAGCTTATACACTGTCTAAAGAAAACCGTTTATTATTTTGTCAGTGGATTGCAGATTTGAGACTTCCAGATGGCTGTGCTTCCAATTTGGGTAGATGTGTAAAGAATGGTCATATTACTGGATTAAAAAGTCATGATTGTCATGTTATAATGGAGAGACTTCTACCCATTGGATTAAGAGGTCTGTTGAATTCTGTGATTTGGGATTCCATAACAGACATGTCTCATTTTTTTCGGGAAATTTGTGCGGCTACGGCAGATTATGATGCTCTAGGCAAACTTGAAAAAGATGTTGTTGTAATTATATGTAAACTGGAAAAAATATTTCCGCCGTCTTTCTTCGACTCAATGGAACATTTGATGTTACATTTGCCATATGAAGCCAAATGTGGAGGTCCGGTACAATTTCGATGGATGTACCCATTTGAAAGATGCATGCAAAAATTGAAAAGAAAAGTACGCAACAAAGCATCTGTTGAAGGATCTATTGCAGAAGCTTATTTGCAAGAGGAAATATCTTTTTTCTGCTCCCATTATTTTGAATCTGAGTATCCTTCAAAACACAACCGAATGGGACGGAATGAGAGGAATATTGATGAAATCGACAATCAATTATCTGTTTTCAACCAGTCAGAGCTTGGTTTTGGTGGAGTTTCTGAACGCTGGCTTTCAGATGATGAACATCATAGAGCTCATACGTATGTTCTGCTCAACTGTGAAGAGATGACATCAGTTGTACTGTAAGTGTTTATATCACTTATTCTATCATTTATGTTACAGTAAATAACTTTGGTTTTTATAGGTTGTATGATAATCATATCAAGAAACAAATTCCACAAATTACAGCAGCTGCTCTCGAAGAACGTCGACTGAAAAATTTCTCTCAGTGGTTTCAAAAACTGGTAACATAAATTCTTTATCTTTTAGCAACTCATTCAATGTATAGTTTACTATATTGATAATTATTTTACAAATTTTCAGGTGTCTCAACATGCTGATAAAATTGACAAACGGCTGTGTGTATTGAGTAACCCACCTTCCAAACTTGTTAAAACTTATAATGCATATGTGGTGAATGGATTTCGATTCCACACACATGCATATGGGGAATCAAAAAAACAATGAACAGTGGAGTTAGCTTGAGAGGATCTCATCATCGAGAAAATGAAGTTTACTTTTATGGCATACTTGATGAAATCATTGAACTCTGTTATCTTGGACAACATTACATAACCATGTTCAAATGTCGGTGGTTGGATACAGAGAGAGGCGTGCGTGCTCATCCGACTCATGGAATCATCGATATTAAATGTAAAAGTGTTCTCGCAGTAAATGAACCATTCTTATTGGCTCAACAGGCATATAAAGTTTATTATGCAAAGTACTGTGCAACATTAAGAGACTTGACTGATTGGTGGAGTGTAATAAAAATCAAAATTCGAGACAATCAGTTTAGTCAAAGTGAATGTGCTTTCACTGATGTGCAAAGAATTGAAGTTTTTCAAGAGAGTACTCAAAATCAATCTTTTTTACAAAGAGATATGAGTATCGATGACGACACCCCACATTTAAGAGTCGGTGATGACGATGATTTTAATGATGTCACACATGAATTTGAAATGGTAAGAGATGAAGAAACTGCAACTCGAATGGATATCGATGATGTTGAGGAGGAATATGAAGATGACATTGACATATATGAAGATGATGATGAAGATGAACACTTATAGGATTCCATGGTATTTATATACAATCATAATATGTATATATGTATATATAATAGTAATTATCAATTATTTGCTAACATTAACATTTTCTGTTTCAGATGGACGAGGCCACATTTCGTGCGTTGGCGGATGCTGACCTGCCTTTCGATGCGGATGAGTTGCTGGCAGATGACCCTCATCCTGCAGGCGCTCCAGGGAGTACGCGGAGGGGGCGCGGTCTTGCACGATTGATGATTCCTGACCCCGTCCCCGAGCGACGTCCACGTCTTGGGTTTGATCCGCGCACCCGGAGGTGTGATAACCTGTGTAATAACCTGTGAATTTGACTAAGATTTCATTAATCCATTCACATAATAAATGTTTATTATTTTTTCAGTTTTTCGCATATAGCAGTCGGACAGGGCAGCGCTATTTTGCGCAACTATTTCTCTCAGCCGTGGACCACATGGGAGCAGATTCTCATTGATGTGCAGCAGGCCATGTTCAGCCATTGGTTGGTATGTACGTAGATAGATAATTTTTATTTTGAAAATTATCTCATTTCTAAGTTGATATTTTGATTTATTTGTAGGGTTTATGGTATCCGATCGAGGAAACCATGCGTGACGCCATCCACGAGGCATGGGAGGTGGCCATGCGTGATCGCCTTCGTCAGTTTTTGCACAATTTAAGAAAAGCTGCGATGAAGAAAACAGGAGTGTCAGAGTTTGATGAGTCATGTAGAGCACACCGACCAGAGTATATTTCATCCCATGTATGGGATGGATTATGTGCGCACTGGTTGAGTGGTGCCTTTCAGAGGAGATCATCGGTGGGGAGGCAGAATCGGGGGAGGTAGGAGGTGACTCATCGAGCTGGGAGTCGTTCTTTCAGTACTCATAGACAGCATCTGGTACGTACATTATTTATAAATATTTTATATAACTATAAATATTAACAGTTTATTTTTTATTCTTATAGGCTGTCGAGCACCCCGATATTACAGAGTACGACGTATAATGGAGGATGTATAGTGATCCTGCTACTGGGGAGCTCAGAGGTGATCGTCAGCATCACATCGTGGTCAGTATTATTTGTTTTCAAGTTTAAAAATTAACTGCATATAATATATTCACAATTTTAATTTTAAATTGCAACTATAGGAGTCATATGAGGCCGTAGCGGCACAGGACCGGCCTGAGAGTCAGGCCTAGTCATCAGATCAGACCACTGCCCGTCAGTTTGATGAGGCGGTATGGATGCAGGCCACCCAGTATGCCTTCGAGAAGGGCCGGGTAGTTGGTATCGGCTCTCGACTGACTCCCGGGGATTATTATGGCAGTGCTGCGATGTCGGCATCCAGCTCGAGAGGAGCTCGTGCATCTTCTTCTACACAGTATGAGGATCAGTTGCGATCTCAGACTGCACAGATAGAGAGTCTCCGACAGGAGCAGGAGCAGATGCGTCAGCAGCATGAGGAGGAGCGTCGACGCCAGCAGCAGCTGTACGAGGAGCAGGCGAGTCGGTGGCAGCAGCAGCATCAGGAGCAGATGGAGTATATGCGCCGACTCACTCATGCTTTAGGGATGGAGTTTTCTCCACCACCATCTGCAGATCCCCCACCTCCCCCCCCCCCCCTCCCCCCCCCCTCCTTCAGATTAGAGTTTGTATTTCTGTTATAAAATTTGTGAAATCAAAATATTTTTTTTTTCTATTTGTAGTTTCTGTCTCATTATAAAATATTAATAATATTATATTTTTAAATAAAAATATTAATATGAATAGTAATATTATTTATATTTTATAATATTAAATTTTATATATATATTAAAATTTTATAATATTATAATTTAATTATTTTTTTTGTAATACTTGAATTATTTAAATATTTGAATGTAAAATAAATCTATTATTTTTATATTAATTAAAATAACTTATTAATATTTTTTTTATTTATGAATTATAATTGTAATATTATTATATTAATTAAATCATTTATTAATATTCTATTATTTTTTATTTTTGAATTATAATTCTACTATTATTATAGTAATTAAAATAATTTATTATTTTCATTTGTAAATTATAATTCTATTATTATATTAATTAAAATAATTTATTAATAATTTATTTTTTTTATTTTTTTTATAGTATTTGTGACGGGATACTATGACCGTCGCAAATACTAGTATTATTAATAGTTATTTATTTATTTTTTTAAATAGTATTTGCGACGGGATACTAATCCCGTCGCAAATACTAGTATTATTAATTTTTTTATTTTTTTAAAAAAATAGTTTTTGCGACGGAACCGTCGCAAAAACTATTTTAAAAGTTTTTTACAAAAATACAGAATACTATTTGCGACGGGGAGAATGTCCGTCGCAAAAAAAGGCTTTAGCGACGGGCCCATCGCAAATAAGTGTAGTTGCGACGGCGTTTTCAGCAACGGGCTATTTGCGACGGGACCCCGTCGCAAATGGCCATTTGCGACGGGGTCCCGTCGCAAATACTTGTTTTTCTAGTAGTGTACACAGCATGCTAGTCATCCTATCAACATAGGGAGATTCAGGTTATACATTAGCATGTCCACCTAGGACACCACTTGTATCTCATACTGCTGCAAGTAATGCCACTGATTATTCACTATGTAAATGATCATGAGGAAAATCTTCTTGATAGGATATTATCTTGAATTTGTGTCAAGGAGCATTCAACTGAGATGTATAAACTTTTTTCCCTTCTTTGTTATTCCTTGTGAGAATGGTGTTGAGGGATTATTCCAGGGTAGTCACATAGGGATCCAAAGGCTTTATCGAGAAGTGTGGAATCAGAATCATATGATTTAAAAGATATCACATGATTTACATGAAGGTACCATAGAACTATTCATCCCATTGGTTGACAACAGCTTTTTTCAGGAGCCTACAAGATTGGAGATGAATCCATGTATGTAGTCTAAGTGTCCTTGAAGGTCTTGAAGTTCCCAGAGGTTTCTCATATGATGCATTTGGCTGATGGAATTTATCTTCTCTTGGTTGATCCTAGTCCCTATGTATTTGATGAAGAATCTAGGAAACATTCAAGATTTAACTTCGAAGGAACACATAAAGGGATTCATCATTAGATTCCTCGGGTGGAGGAAGCTGAGAACTTTATAACGGTATCTAAGATGGTCCCCACACTTGTGGGATTGGACCACCAAATCATCCATGTAGGATTCCTATATCATCTTGATGATTTGGTTCATGGATCACTAATAAGTGGATCCTACATTCATCAGACTAAAGGGTAGTACCAGATAGTTTAAATTACCTGGTTGTTCTCTAAAGAAATTAGACTCCTTGTCTTTAGGGGGTATCTGAATCTGATTTTATTCAGAGTATCCATCCATAAAGGATAGATCGTGTAACCCATATGTGGAATTGATCAAAAACTTTATCACTGGAAGGGGAAAATCATCCTTCAGGAAATTTTGGTTGAGGTCATGAATGTCAATAAAAACTCAGATATTATTATTCTTCTTCTTATCTAATATGATGTTGTCTAGACACTTGTGGTATTGGATATATTTTATGTAGTTGTCTTTGATAATATTTTCATATTCAACCTCAACCATAGCACTATGTGAAGGTTAAATTTATATGGGAGGCTACATAAACCTATGATGATTCACTGGGAGACCAATACTTTGGATGGGGACCTGAGGGTCTATTCCTAGCATCCCATAATAACACCAAAATAATACATTATGGTGGTGTTTTGTGAAATCCATGTACTGCTTTTGTACCTATAGAGTCATGGCTGCACTAATCAGCATTGACCTCAGATCTGCATTAGTTATAATGTTTTATTGAAAAAAATAATTGACACTATTGAAAACACCCTATTTAAATGATGGAGGATCATCTTCCAAATCATCATCTTCGTTTTATGCGAGGTAATAAGTGGGCGGATACTATTCTTCCAAAGAAGAATAATTATGGGGGAAACCTAATACCTACTTTTCCAGTTATGGAATCCTCACTAAGAGAATACTTCTGAGATTATATCATGATAAATAAGGTTGTCAAATTGATTCCATTAGGCCTTCATAGCGGAGTCCGTGAATTATTTCAATGAAATAGTGGCGGGCTAGTTTCTATCAGTTACACTTAGATCAGCAGTATAAGTTGTTTTAATGTACATTTGTGTACATGGGGAGAACATATTGATTCCTGAAAGGTTTAGGGGTTTCTATTATTAACCAAGTATGTACTATGTTGGAGTATGAATTAATCTTCTGATGTACCTTGTACTTAGAAATAATACACCCCTTACTCCCATAAATGATGAAATAATTTCCCAAGTATGTTGTCATGGCCCCCATCCAGTGAATCAGGTTGATTAAATTATTATCCAAATCTATAAATCGGTTGGATTGAATGGTTATGTGCTCGATCTCATTGGTCTAAACCCACTTTCCCATCCTCTTGTAATATCTAGAATAAATATAGTAGGCTTCACATGAGTCTAAAGAAAACTCATCACCTTGGAGCATGCCTACTCGACTGTTGATGGAGTACATAAGGAATTGGTAATACAAGGAGGGGGATGATGTGTGTAATTAGAGCTAGATCCAACCCATCAATTCATTGCAGGTGGTGTCATTTGTAACAAATGTGAATTATTTTTTTGATAAAAATATTCCAAACAACATCTCCAAATAGATTCTTACACATTGTATCCCCTCATTACTATCATAATTGTAAATTTTTATGTTAGGGGGAATCAGATATGCTTTAGTCAGTCCTAGCTGGAGGATTGTCTGGGTCGATATGAGATTAATTATGTAATATACTATGTATAAAAAATATTGAACTTCAATTATATTAAATAGACATGTTATTTATAAAGGGTGGATGTTCCCCTTCATGAGGGAGACCTCATCTTCTCAAAAGAATGAGATTATATCTCGATATTCTTCTTACTTGAACTCATCATCATAAAAGGTATCTATAGCTACTTCACCTCTTTCAAACTGGATCAGGCATTTCAGGGATTATGCATGAGTCTCACACATATCTCCTAATGGGAGGATAGAATCATGGATCGAGAGCTTCATAGGTATGCTAGTGAGATTCTTAAGCACATCATACTTCCATTATGAAATCACATTTCTATCCACATGGGGTTTCACTTTGGTAGGAGGCATGATGGGTATAGCTGGATGAACGAATGGAATAATGTTGGTGCTAGATATATCATGTTCTCACCAAATAAGTTGCCTAAAACCATAACTGGCTAACTATTAGATAGTCGAGGCCTGTCTTGAGTTAGGCATGGATAATTATGGTGTTGTAATGGTCGTTCCTCCTAATCAATTAGCATGGTAAGCTACAGCGGTGATTCTAGAAAAGCAGGATTGAAAGAATGTGTTTGCTGATCTCTGTGTAGAACCTATTGTCTGGTCTTAGTAGTATGTACATCATAGCTCAAAGTACTCTATCAGTTTTCATGCCTCTAATAGTTTTTTTTATGGCATCAGCTAAAGGTTCTTATAGATCTTTCCTGACATTCCACATCATTTGGGACTATATTGGAGTCCACTAACTCAACAGTTGTCAAAGTTGAATACCTTGGATCATCATTAGAGAGGTATTCTAACATTTTGTGTACCCTATCTATGATTTTCATCTCTAGAGACCTAAAATCTCTAAGAGTATGGGAAGGATTTGGCATCGGCTGGAGAATTTTTTTCCATCGTTCCATTAGTTCCTACTTTTCTGAAACATAGATAGATGTGATGTGGATGTGAAGGCATAATTTATAAAAGGCATGACATATTTAAGAGGTTCGTGCTAGAATAATTAGGAAGGGATTATTCCATGGGAATTTTTGACTGCTTTGTGAGCTAATCAATCATCGTACATCTGAGTCCTACTGTTGGAAACCTATTTCCATTCACCAGAACCCTTTCAATTTCTATCAGGATTGGAAAACATATATACCACATGTTCTAGTAAGTGGACCAACATGGACAAACCTTTTTCCACTGGGACCTGAATTCAATCATTTAACACATAAAATTGCTTGGTGGTATGTCTAAGGATACTTTGGTAATGGAATTTTTAGGAAGATCAGTGAGATCAGCCTCATTTATCTTCCTACACTCTAGAATTTTCATAATCCCCTTTTCTATGTCACTCTAGAAATATCCAGAAACCTATTTATCCTTAAAGGATTCATTTTTTTCGCCTTTCTTATAAGTTATCTCAAGGATATTGGAACTAAAGAGGGGATGGATCATGTTGAGGTGCTAGAAATATATTCTCTCATCAAGGTGGTTGTTCTTAACAACATGGTGACTTTTGATTCTACACAGGGAAAGGCTGGGCTAGATGAGTCCGCATCACTCATCAATCCTATGTTGTGATAGGCTCTACTGAAAACATATCTTATTTCTATGGGGCCTATACCTACATTGTGGTGGTAGTATCTACATTGGCATCTCTTCTCATAGAATTTGGAAGAGTAAATGGAAGTTCCTACATGGACTACTGTAAGGATTCATCCAGACTAGGTCTTTATCATAGAAATTATAAAATACACCTTGGAAGTTCAATTTGATGAATATGTGGACTATATCAGTCTTAACATTCCCAAAGAACATCATTATAATCTACACTTGAGTCAAAAACATATTGAGTGAATATGTGAGGCCCTTACATCGGGTGATGAAGTCTTATACATGGTTATCGGGTAGTTTCTTTCACATGAAGAGGTCATAAATTATTGCCTTGTGTTTAGAGGAGTTTTATAGTTTTAGAATCTTCTAACATAGGTACTCCCATCTAGTTATGGAGCCTATGGGTAATTGAATATACCAGAAAAACCCAGGACCATCCAATATATGAATGAAACATCAGAGCTTGAATGATTCTTACTACTCTAGGGTACCCAACATTGATCTACACCTTGAGATGATGTGGTTCAGATACTGAAGAAGGTCACCCATCCTATTTAATGTGGATAATGAAGGATTATTAAAATCTTTGGGTGCTTGCATGTCATTCACCCATATAGGATATGGATTTCGATTAAGTGTGGTGGCCATCTTTCACATCTCAATGGCTTAGAGAGGTGAGTAGTGAGATCAGCTATCGGATCATCTTGGTGGGGGTTCCAATCTTTATGATGATCTTGGATCACCAGTTCATTGATAGGCTCATCGATATGGTAGGGAGGCCCATCAGCTCCTGCAATGACTTATGGAGCGGCATGTATAGGGGCTTGGTCTATGTCTTGAGGAAGGTTATTTCCCTTCATGGGTAGATTTAGTTATGTGTACCATTTTCATTTTCCATAAACAAAAATCATTTTCCTATTAGGATGAAGATGATAAGTAATATTAATTCAGAGAAAGTGGCTAAGAAGGACATGTGGTTGGCCCTACTTACCCAAAAGAGGAGAAACATGATCCTGTTGAGGAGTTCTATAATATAAGTGTCACTCTACAATGATCTTATTAATGATCCGCCTCTGATATGTTACCTATTTAAGAAAGGTGGAGGTCATGGGATCATCCTATGACTTCTATGATACATTAGATGAGTCAGAGGGCTTAAAGGTCATGATATTCTCTTTACCCATGTTGGTATCCCGACCGGTGGGTAGTGATCAGAGGCATCTCTAAGGATGAGTTCTTAAAATTAAAGGATAGTGATAACACATCTGTGATGGTCCACCTGATATTATTCTACCTAGTGGGGTGAGTTATCTCTTTCATAACATGCTCTTGTGTTTCCATATTTAGTATATATATCAGGGATGACCATATTCATCATAATAGTACACAGAGGCATATCTTCAATATCACTTGTTAAGTCATACTACCATAGGATTGGACTAAAGTGGGGGGTATAAAACTATCCCCAATCCAAGATTTTTACATGTAGATATGTCTCTTTAAGTATTATACAGAGAAAAATTAAGCTCTAGACGCATCTCTGCTAGAGGGTCCAGTGGTCGTCAGGAAATGTAGGGTGTGCACTACTTAGAGTGCTACTATCTCAACAATGTGGCACTACTGATTGATATCATCAAAATGATCATGGATTTATGGGTAAAAAAATAATGGACAAGAGGTGAAAATGCATCATCCAGATGGTCCAACGAAAACACATATCCCAGTCCAGGGTGCGGGACTCCAGGATCACAATGATTGGATTCTAATTCGACTATAATACCATGTAAAACTAATTAGTGTCCAAATTATGCCTCTTGAATTCTTGTTCATATGTGAACCTTGGATATTTGATGGACCAAGATTCCATTAGTGATAGTTGAGATATCAGTTATGGAACTAACATTGATTGATTTGTTTGTGTACTTCTTGGTGTAAGATCTATTGAATTATCCAATTGCTCATTGTATATTGGGTCATCGCTCAAGGGTAGTATCGGCCACATCATTACGTCCATGTAGGACTAGGTTGTTACCACAACCTCATGTTCATGGGAAGTGGTACTCATTAGTGGGTATATCAGATGAACATCTTCTATTAAATTCCATAATAGATCTCTGTGATATTAGGTATATTTATAGAATGAAAGCAACAATGATAGAGATGACTGATCCATGATACCCTTAAAGGTATCCAAATCATACACCACCTACATGTACCAGTAATGGAATTTAATTATTTTGTGTGTCTCACTTCCTGAGATGATAAATCTTACCTTTGAGAATCCTACCCTTGATTATGATGAAGAGGACTGGGGTGAGGGATCTATCATTGAATAAAATTCTACTTTGAAGTTTTAGAAGTGAGTGACAATGAAAATGACAGGGCGCTTCCTAGAATTTTTCCTTCAGTAATGTAAATTCACCCTTCTTCCCTGTGGAGGTTCTGCAGGGCAGAAAAGTTTGGATCCTGGATGACCTCCATGATAATGGGTGATGGAATGGGAAATACCTTCACTTTGGTTTATGGGAACATGGGGATGTCCTCCATGTTGATTTCGAGAGTAGGTAGGACTTTCAAATTGGTGGGATGAAGTGCGTGGAGGGCCTTTGTATAGATCAAAAGGGAAATAGTGACGACCTTCATGTTGAGGATAAGAAATATGGGGAGTACATCTATAGTGGTAGTAGAATTCATGGGGAGGACCTCTGTTAATGATGGTGGAAACATAGGAAGGGCCTCCATGGTAATCGCTAAAGGAGTGGGTAGGACCTCCACTTTGGTTGATTATGGCATGGTTAGGTCCTTCTTATTTTTAAATGGTGATATCATGAGGAGGAATTCTATATTTGTCATTAATAGAGCGAGGAGTACCCCATGGTTGATCATAGATAGAGCATATAGGACCCTTCTTGATCTATGGATAGTGCGGGGAGGACCTTTGCACTGATGTTCTATGGAACGGGGTGGAACTCTATACCGAGAACGATATGAATATGGAGGACCTCTACCCTGAATGTAAATGAAGTGAGGAGGTCCTCTGTTTTAAATTATTCTATGAATATGGTGAGGACCTCTATATATAATGTGATAGTAAGTATGACCTCAATATTATATTGTAATAGTATGTGGAGGACCTCAGTAATGTATCTCGTCATTATGTACTAGCCTGTAATGGCTAATGATAATTCCAACAGCTGATAGAGTAATCACAACCTACTTATAGGGAAGCTAAGGTCTCCATCCCAAATGGGCATTGATGGGTCCATGATCTATAGTGGAAGGGATCTAGAGAAATTCACTGGGGGTGGTAGGATCCATTGGAGTTATGAAAAAAGATAGTCCTTGTCGAGAATCATCCTTAGGTTGGGCACAGTGTTGGCATTCGGTCATTCGGAACGAGGTCACAGGGCAGGGTAATTGTCTACATATTCCTTAGATTGGATGACCAATCATTATTGGGATTGGTGGGGCCTTGCGGTAGCCCTCTTTGGTGGATCCTAGGTAGTAGTCATAGTCAGGGTGACTCGGTTATCCTATACCTCCTCAGCGTAGGGGAGAGAGTTGTATGATCACTCTGAGGAGAGTCTCCAAGGGTGGTTTACTATTGTATTTGGGATAATTGGCTCCCTATAAGGCCTTTAGGGTTAGTGGTTTTAGTGAGGTGTAGAATCCTCCTGGTCCTAACAGTCCATATACCTCTTGGGAATGATCCCCTCCTACTTTTACACATGTATTAGTGTGTCCATCACCCTATTTTGAATTATATCTGAGGGTTATATGGGGAATTGGCACCTGGTATCCATAGATATGCTTGTATTCATGGCGGAGGTGGAGTTGCTTTTTATTTACATGTTGACATTTTTCATGCCCCTATGCCTGCAGCCATTTTTTTTGGTTTCCTACAGCTTGGCTCCAACAATGCAGGAAGATTCAGCTATTATTATGGATACAAGGAGAACAATTTTCAAATCCCCAACATCAACCAATCTTCCATATTCAGAGAGAGGTGTCAACGCTGAAGATTTCGCTGAATAGAATTCCCAATGTTTAACTACCCCTTTTTCTATTGGGTTCCATGTCGTGCCCACTATTTGATTGGTTGGTCCTAGAACTAGATATCTAGATCCAGTGACATGCTAATTAGCTGATGAATCAACTGCTACTAGTCCAATATTGAGGATAAGATCTTCACATTGGGTTCACCATTTCTGTCAGTGGCCCAATGCCTGTAGAATCCGAGTAAAATCCTTAATATGATAACCAAAATGGAAAATCCATATGTTTTAAAGATAAAATATTCACATTGGGTTCACCATTTTTTGTTTCTGACACTTTTTCAAATGTATGGTAGGCTCACGTGTCTGATGCATGCACTAGTGTCGCAACAATTGAACCTTGTTACCTCTTTCCAAAGGTAAGTGGATTTTATCACTCCCAATGTTGTTGTCTTCTCATTGATCAGAATGGGATGATGGGATATATGATTTTTTTTCATTTTATTCGTCCTTAGAACTTTTCTCCAAGTCTAGGTCTCCCTCATAAAGTTAATTTGTGTTCATGGAACACATTCTTGGTTCCATCTCTTCAGAGATGCCGGTTAATTACACAATTTTTTTATGGAAATGGAAAACGTTATTAATAGTGTGGAAAAATTAATTCAAGATAGTATTCATGTTTCTCATCATTGGAATGTTTGGACTCCAGGAACATTATTCACCAGTATTCTTCCTTATAGGAGGGAATCTCATGGAGGAATATTTAGGCATGGAACCCAAGGCATCCTTTGTCGATCATGAGGTATATGATTCCAAAAGAAATATATTCCAAGGATTTCACCTCAGGTATCCCATGTTTAGGATGATTTATATAACACAATAGGCACGTGTCATCCATGTCATTAACCTTAGGTATCCCATTTTTTTTATGAGAAAGCAGTATGTAGAAGGTATTCAGTTTGTCTTCTTGTGGAGACGGGGTTGATACTAATTAAAACATCCCATAGTGGAAAATCAAGGAGGTGCATCCCAAGGAGGGGACACATAAAAACAATATTGGTGGAATTTTCAATTAGAGTTTCCCATAAAGTGAACATAACACACCAAGCGTGTTGATCAGGACACCAATGGATATTAATTAGGGAGGTCCACCCCTTGGATAGGGCACTATGTTTTTCCATTGGTTGGGATTGAACCTCAAATAAGAATCCTATGTACTCGAAAAATAAGACATCGATCAAAACCCACATTGATTGATTCTACATTTTTTGGTCGTGTAACAGGACCTATCCATGTAGTTTGATGTTATTTGGTAAGGATTCTCGCATAGTGAAAGAAGTGTTAGTGAAGGATGGTGTGGTAATTATTCATGTAAGCTTCCCTTTGAAAGACAATTTATCTTGGTTGAATGGTGTGGGGATTATTAATGGGGATATTTCCTAGTTATAATATAAGAATCAATGATTAATATAGGGAATACACAATAAGTTGGACCAAAGTCACCCAAAAGATATGAGGTCTCTGGGGTGAGTGGCTTGATCTTATCGGGATTCGGCGGCCTGAGGAAAATTAGGATGGATGTGTATGTTGGGTTTGGACCTCTAGGAGGATTCCTAAATATCTCAATTTTCTAAGAATCAAATCCCTCTTAGTTTAGAATTTTTAGGGATTACACCTGAGGAGAAGGCCTATTTGGTGGAGCATATGGTTGTGGATTATGCATGGTAGCGGCCAATTTGGTTGGGGCTTACGCATAGAAGCTTCCCTTTGAAGGGACATGATGTGGTTAGGGATTAATCCAGGAGTTATTCATGTATGGAGGTTTGATTATATAGTTTTTGTTAACCTATGAACCCACATGAGTCATTCTTAGTATGAGAAAAAATGGGAAGAAGTGGACTTGGTGGTCGTGTTACGAAAGATGCGCCAACGAGAGATGGTATGTGTCTTACACATAAGAGCTGGTTGAGGAGGATGTAATTCCAAGTGGGGAGTATCTCATTCTATGTGATTAATATTTCATTCCATGTGATTCATAAATAGAGAATCATATTCATGTGGGCTATCATGAGGGGTGGTTACACATGGAACAATCATGAAGGAAAGTTGTGGGACATAGGCATGGAAGAGGCCCTGAGTGGAGGGGTGTGGGACTGCCCTATGGAAATTGACTATAGGACATCCTGCATTGGTCACGCATGGTGAGAATATAGTTTTATATCATTTTCCATGGAAAAATATGATATAATATTTCAAATCATGTAGTTCGGACATTTGGGGCTCACCCCTTGTCCCATGGGTTTACATAAACATATCCCGTCACCAATGGGAAGGGGAAGGATTTGGAAATTCTAGGGTGTACTGATGTGGAGGGGTGGTCGATCATGAGTTCCATGTTAGATTTCTTGTACTGAGAATAAAAATCCAATAGTTTAACTATTCTGAGAAGAATAATGTATGAAAACACATGCACTAAGGGAATTGGGGACGTGTCACGTGGGACCAAGAAATTTTTTATCTCAATTTTGGAGTGTTGCATGCAATAGTTTCATGCAAGATTAGGGTTTTTATTGAAAGGAGTGCTCAAAAATGGTTATTTAGTATATAGTAATTCCATGGAGGTTCAATAAGTTTTTTCACATAGTATCAGAGGTATATACGCAAGTTCAATACATGCACACAACATTGGAGCATTGTTTGAAAGGTCTAGCTTGTGTGAAGGATAATCCCTTTCACACACCTGAATTAGATTGAAAGTGGTCGGTTGAGGATTACACAACTATGGTCCCAATAGATGGAGGACCCACATGGAGCTTTTAATGAAAATATATACCTTTAGGGTTCCATTTCTTTTAGGATGGTGTGTAAGATCAATCATGCACATAGAACAATGATGGTTCGACTTCTGAAGGATAATTCTAAAGAATCGGGGTTTCCTTCTTCTTATAATTAAAATCATTGAAAATTGAAGATAATATTTTAGTCATAGAAGTTTTATTCCATGAAGTCTCATACCTAACAGTAGATAATGATCGTGCAAGGGGATGGTTGATAGAATATTTGTCATATAAGAGTCTTTCACGCAGATCAAGTTTTTTGTGTACAGCATATCCATTTTACATGCACATACCATATCCGATTAAGTTTCATTAATGGAATCAGATATATTGAAGTAATATTTAGCACACAATAGTCTTGACTATGGATTTTAACCTTCCCCACACACCTTAAAACTTTCATGTTCCTTCCTTCACTTTCACATAATGCTATATTGAGTTGGATGATGGCTTTGTTTTACCCAAAGTTTCTCATTTGGGGATACATGAATAATTTGGTTCCAACACCTCTATTAAAGGTATAAAATATCTATATATGATGAATTTTATGGGAAAATTTATTTTACAATAATCAATTATATTAGTGAATGAATCATTTAGGTAGAAAACATGTGGAAGAAACAATATTCAATGTAAAGTATATTAAGAATCATATAAAAGTTTATCATAATAGACAAAATACATATTCCAATAACAAATGGAAGGATCTAAAATTTTAGGTGGGAGATCGCTATTTAGTGAAAGTATTTTTTTGAATTAATTTATATGGTTAAATAAGAAATAGAACCTAAATCATAGGTACATTAGGCATTTTTCAATTAATAATAGAATTGTAGTTGTGACATAAAATTTGGAAATGAAATAATTTCTCTCGAATGATTATGATGTTTTCTATATCTCATTATTGAGGGTGTACATGCGTAAAAAAATTAATATTTTCACATATATAGAAATATAAATATAACATGATTTATCTTACTTTGATGAGACTATCCAAATCCTTGACTACACAAAACTACTATTACAGAATCATAACACTCTATTTGGGAAGGTATATTGGAGAAATAAAAAAACAGTAGAGGAATGGAAACATAAGGATTTTATGAAGATAAAATATAAAAATATGTTTATAAATTTTAATTATGTAAATATTGGTAATAAAATTTTTGATGGATATATGAATGTAATACCACTGCATTATTTATAGCAATTAATCTTTTAATTCTGATGAGAATTAGAATACTACAAGTAGATTTTTTCAAGAATGTGAATAAACCATAATTTACAAAATTTAAAAATATTCTTAGATGATATTAATTTTTTTTTGAATTTATAACATCCAAATTAAGATAGGGTGATTTATTTATACTTTTATGAACTAGGTAGTTTTTGGGTGAAGAGTGAAAATTGTATGTTTTAGAAAAAATCTATGAATTTTACAAAATTATATTGATATATGAATAACGTGAGTGGTTATGAAATATTCTTTCTAAAAAAATAAATATTTAATATTTAATATAATTTAAATAATAATATAATTTTCATCATGGAAATATATGCATATCATTATGAAAATCTGATAAATGTTTTTGTTCAAATAAAAATTACATTAATTCATCAATACTAAAACAAGTATTTAAACAGTTCATTTATATTTTGGTTTAATTACAAATAAAAAAAATTATCCTATTTTGTAGAATAATAATCTTAATTAAATTGTAATCAAAATTATAAATTTTTATTTTTAAAATAATATTTATTCATAAAACATGCATTTTTCTTAAAATGTTTTAATTTCATTTTGAAAACATATATTAAAAATAATTAATATCAATTCAAAGAGGATTATAATTAAAATGGTTTCTATATTTGTAAATATAATAATTAATATTATTTAATGTGTTAATCATATTTTTTTCATAATGACTATTTTATAGGGTAAATATATTCATGTGTGGTTAATAGTAAAATGAGTTAAAGGGTTAAAAATAAAGTGTTAGGGATTCAAGGTAACACAAAACACTAGAATAAACAATATTTGATGGGTTTTTTTTAAATTATAAAAATAATCATTAATGATATATTATTTTTTGTTCTAAATTAAAAATATAATTACTTTGTATTATTGAATATTTTATGTAACTCCATGTGTGTCTCTCACCTATCTTATAAAAGGAGACCTATCCTTCTCCATTATTCACCAAAATTGTTCACATAAGCAAAGTAAAAAAAATTAATATCATTATTCATATAGGTAATGATCTCATTATTATAACCTATAACCATCATGTTTCCTCTTATGTTGTAATCATAAGGAGTTGTCATAAATAATATTTCAGCATCATACTTGATTATTTCAATGTTTTCATCTTCTTCTAAATCATCTGAATTTTTTATAACTGTCCAAAGATAATGAATCCAATTTAAAAAATATACTAATATTTTATTATGAATATTGGATAACCATTTATGATCATATTTCTATCCTATATGAAATTAAAGTATTATTTTTCCTTCTTATAACCAATTTTTTCCACTGACCGATGAAGCTCGTTTGTCATCACCATATTACATGGATGGTTATAATGGTTAAATAAAAAAATATATATGATATTTATCATTTAATAATGATTATATAAATATAATATATCATCTATCTTCTTACCCTTTAATCTTCCTAAAAATGATAATATTGATGGTGCATCTATATAACATCCATGAACTCGCACACCCAGATTCAATGCTGAAATAATAATGTCTACATTTTTTCATTGATATAGATAATTATGGAACAATATTTCATCAATATAAATGTTAAAACACAAAAATGATAAATATTTCACATAAATAATCAAGGGCCTTGTAGATTTCTGGTTTAATATAATTAAGAAAAATGCCTATATAAAGAGTACCCATGTTGTTAAATAAGCATTTAACCCACATACCCATATTCTCTCAATTACCATTAAGTAATCATCATCACACATATTATATACATTATAGGCATAATTAAATTAACCTAATTCATTATAGCATGGTGAAAATAAATCATAAGAATGGTGAGCGCAAATGATCAGTAACGATAAACATAAGTATTAATAACTGAATGTCAATAATTTGATTAAGAAGTGAATAAGTTTGTGATGATATAATGAGATTTCATGAGTGAATAATAAAATAACCCATACACATGAAGATGAGAATAATTAATAATGAAACATTTAATAAGGATTTAACAATATACATATTTATAAGAATCAATAATCATGAACCATATGATATCAATCTTTATCAAAGGAAACACTATAAACTGAAGGAAATCAAAGATAAAAATGATGGTATCGATGAACATACTCATCACATAACACTTAAAAACCCATAATGAACTTTTAAATTTGAAATAAGAATAATTATAATATATAAAATAACTCTACAGAGAATATAATCATTTCCCAATGCATTATACTGCTATATAGGTGCACCCAGTATATAAGATATAATGAGATCAACTCGATATATTTTCATGCACCCATTATATATAATTTACAAGAACCAAAACATGAATATATTATATAGATATTTTATGTAAATCCCCACCCCTTATCATTTCCTTGAGAGGGATGTGAGGCCTTACTGGGTTTAAGAGACATCACCAAGATGCTAAAGGCTGGAAATAAATGTTGAGGGATTCATTTAAAATTTGGGGGATGATTTTACCTTTAAAGGTAAAACACCATCCATAAAAACATACTAAAATAAAACAAAACATTATGCATAGGAAAAATTAAAGAAAATAAAAACAATCCATTTATATCAAAACTGACCAAAGGGTACCACAATAGAAGACAAACTAACATCAAGTAAACAATGGAAGACAAAAATATCAAAACACAAAGAAATTTATATGAATCTAGGGATCTAGATGATCCAAGATCCACGTCAACTAAATAGGCCATGTATTTTGATTTAGTACTTAATATATGGGATACTTTTCTATTTCTCATATCTCGATAGATGACATATGAAAAGGCAAAAAAGTTCCAAAGCAAGGGTGAGTAATAAAACTCATTAGGTTTTCTGAGATGAATTCTCAACTCACGCCACTAGTATAGAACATCTAAGAAAGAATTATATAAATATTTTATATAAAACAACTTTTATATTTTTTATATAAAACAATTTTTATATTTTTTATATAAAACAATTTTTATATAGTTTATATAAAAATATAAACACAACCCAAAATAAAAAAGTTTTCCACATAGATCATATAAATAATTATTTAAATCATTTAAAATTCTATTTTGGTATAAACTATCCTTTTACATACAACCATACATCCATACATACATGAAATACTTGAAACTCTCTATAATTGTGAGTGGTGATTTATCCATCCACTAAGCCATAAAATAGTGGACCACTTTGACGGGGGTACTTCAAGACCATATTTGTCCCAACATTTGTATAGGGGTACTTCATGCCGTTATCAATCCCAAATCATATAAACACACACCACACAGCCATTCCAACTCATTCCAAATCCAATCATGTCAAAACCATTCAATAAAACATCGTTATTTTTATCTAAAACCATTTTTATTCCATGTATGAAAACCAATAATTATTTTAAAATAAACATTTTAAAATCATGTTATCAAAAACACTTTCTAATAACACACCAATTTCCCAATTTCCACAAACATTCACTCAAGAGGGTTTCAATGATTATTTCATAGAAAATAAAAAATAGATTTCAATCAAAGAAATCAATTTGAAACTGAGGGTTTATGTTCTAAAATAAATGAGTCAAAAGTGAAACTACCTACCTCGAGATCTTTGGTGAAAACTATAAATAGCATGATAAATTACACAAAATTGGGTTTAATCACCGTAAACATTCCATAGATATCTACCCCTAAAAATAAAAAGTCCAAAAATAAACATATTTTCCATCCACAACTTTATATTTACCCACAATGTGTCTAGGTCTAAGAATCTGAGAGATAGTGAAGTAGATCTAAGAAAAACATCAAGAAAGGCCAAAAACGATCACTTAACAAAAATAATCATCTTCTAATAACCTAAGGAAGCCATCAGATATATTTTGAATCATTGTAAAAACATTCCTTGAACTTTTAGAAGAAAGAATATTGATTTAGGCTTGTATAGGAAGAAAAACTATGGGTCAATTTCTTAAAATAACCTGGATCCACATTTTACAGAAGTGGTTTCTTGTCGCCCACTGTTTAGTCAAACATTTAGGAAAACCATATTCTAATCATGAATTAGCCACTGTATCAAGGATGACCCTCACACGGTTGTATTTCATGGTTACCAAATCGTTCACCAACTATGCCAAAGATCACTATCCAACAAATTCACAACAAGGAATGGTTTCTATTAGGTGTATGTGTGGTTTGGAAAAACAATATACAGCCCGGGCACCTTCCCTTTTTCCCTTGTATAATTGTGTACGGTTTCCAGCAAGTGGTGCATGGTTTCAAAAAACTATGCACCACCCGTGAACTTATATAAAATCCCCAAAAATTATCAAAAAGTTATCTAAACTATCCAAAAATTTATTCATATACTTTATGTACTTATGAAGAATAATGAAAGGGTTGCATACCCAAAACTGGGGGTGCTACATTATCCCCCACCCCTTTGGTCTTTATATCCCTAAGAAGTAGAAAACCAACACTAACTTTAAAGACTTCCAGCCATTTATCTTTCATTTCCTTCTCTCATTCCCATGTATCCTACTGAATCTATCCATGTTACCACAAGACCCTCACTAGACTGATACTTTTTTCATGCAAGAATTTTGATTTCCTATACACAATATACACTATAAAATGTACCAAAGAATCATTGAGATGTAGGTCAATGTGATCCCATCTGATCACAAGGTTAGGATCAGGAATATAGTTTTTCAACTGAGATATGTGGAACACATTATACACTGCACTGAACCATGGTGGCAATATCAGCTGACACATGTTTATCATGGGGTGTGGAAAAAAATATTATTTCCCAATTTAAAATGAATTTAAGTGGTCAACCAAATTTTTCTCCAAAAAGAAGCGCACAACTATCACGTTTTCCACTTTAAATTTGAGAAAGAAAATGGGGTGATTTTTTTAATTAATTGATTTTGAAAATAAAAGGAACTAAATAAAGGAAAGAAATTTAAGAATAATATTTGGAACAATTTGATTAATCAAGTGATTTGAAACAGTTATATGAGAATGGTGATCAGGTCAGGTTCATTTTTCTAATTCTAATTCTATCATAGTTCTTATTTATCCAATTATTTTTTTCTAAGTAGATAAAAATGAGATTCCACAATCGCTTCATCTCAATCCTTTGGTCAAAGTGAAATGATAAGAATAAACATTAAAAAAATATTACATTGGTATAAACTCCTTACAATGTGTGATAGAGTTGTAGTGAATAACCCCAATTGACTTAGACAATTCCCAATCAGGTATTGTTTATCCAAAACAATCAAGAATGGTCACTACCCCTCCCATGTGTACTAGAAATATCTGATCACTTCACCACCAAGAACTGATCTATTCCATTTTATATAAACCATTACCTAGTAGAGGGAGATATTGATCATTTATCAAATAAATAATAATAAAAATAATATAAAATCAAATTCGATCGCACAAGATAATAAAATCCACTATTAGAATTTGAAATGAAATTATCATAGTTGAGAAAATGATCTTAAATCATTAATGAAAAAACTCAATAATTAAAAATGGTAAAACCTATACTTCCCCAATAACACATAATTTTACCCCTCCATGTGAAGGGTTTCCATAAATAAGATGGAAGATCAACTCATTACAATATTATAAATAAAAAAAGAGATAAAAGAAAGAAGAGAATAATTTATCTTCTTGAATCTGTCTTCCAAAAGTTCGCTTCGATTCCACTAACAAGATGGGTGAAACATGCCATGGTACCTTATTATAAGATGTTTGGAATTATTTTGGATAACTAACATTAAAATTTACAATATGTTTAATTATTTTACAAGAATTTTTGTCCAAATTAATATAACTAACTTTTTATGGCCTCCAAATACTATTCCACCTACCCCACTTTGACTGGTTCAAGGACGGCCTTAATGAAGGAATTTCTCTTTGAAATTTAATTTTGAACTGGCCACTTATGTTGGATTTATAACCCATCTATAATCATCCCATTTGAAGTTTAGTATACTGAGATATACCTCATTTAATTAGCTAGGGTCCATTCTGCTGACCAGAATAAGTTTTAACATTCATCGATTTTTTTGGTCTTATGTGAATTCGAATGGGCTCTATGTTCAGAAGGAGAATTTGTATCCAATAAAAACTGGAAGACTATAATAAAATAATTACTTTAATTGAATCAAATTTTATAATTTATTCTCTAAAAATAGAATCCACATTAAAGTGTTAAATTTCCAGAATTATCCAATTTTAACATTTAATCCCAAAATCCACCAAAAATCATAAAATGGTGCAAATGAGCTCAAACTTATTAATTTATTGGGATAAAATAAATAAAAAACATATTTAGAAATATAAAAATATTATCTTTATAAATTCCCCCACACTTAACATTTGGACTCCTAGATAAGTAAACATCAATATCAGATTAAAAACAATTTAAAACACATATCCTTCTAATCCAACAATTTAACACGAAAAAATAAAAAATATTATGCCACCTCAAAAACCATTATTTTAAGTTCTTAATTTATATCATTAAATATATTTCCACTTCATCTCTCCTCACATGAAAACAAAAAACTTACCTCACTTTCATTTTTTCTTATCAAAAAAATGTCAATTTTCAACATTATATTTCTCAACCAATATGTATGCAAGGGTCATCATAGGCTTGATAAATTCCTACATCTCCACATGATGAGAGTCAAGAAAATGTACTTATAATGAATACATTTAATGATTTTTCTGTAGTTTTTTTTAGATAAGATTTAAATGGAAAAATTTTGAGGCTGAATAAGGAGGGCTTGGATCTTTTTTGAATAAAAATGCAAGATTCTAACTTTCAGTCAACTATGGTCTCCTCCACACTCCCATTAGTAGAAAATAATCTCCAATATATATTTTAAAATTCATGGAATGTTCACACCATTCAAAATTTCAGAACTAACTGTAACTACCCGAACTTTTAATAATTCAGGTTTCCTTTTTTTGTGTGTTATTTTATTTTATAATCAACGAAACTATTTCATTTAATGAAATGAGTATAAATAAAAATGAGACTGTTGGGTTTCGACTGTTATATGACTGTTGGTCAATATGACTATTGGAAACTAAACTCTTAATGTTGCATTTTTTTATAAAAAACAAGTGACCATGGTTAATTAATACAGAAATAAGATTCAATGGCCTCATCCAGTAGTCTCAGTCCGATCGAAGCCCATCTGATGGAACTTGGGAAGGAGGTAACACCATTGGGCTTTTCTCTAGACCAAACATAAGTCGAACTTCACCATGTGAAGTTGGAACAGAATCGCCATCGGGAGAAGTTCAAGCTTATAGAAATCACTACTCGGGTAATATTGGTCGAGCCGCCCTCAGATTCTCTCACCTTAGAACACCTTACACTTAGGTCATATGCTTGTGTTATAAGGGTCTATGTAACGAGACCATAGTTACTTTGTGTAATCCTTTGAGATAAATAAAATTTTTATTTCTTTCTATGGTGAAGTTTGTGAATTTTCAGATGTCCGGATAAAAATAGGATGTATCTTATGGATGAATTTTGAAAAAAAAAATATTTTAAAATATTTTTGTAAACATTAAATAATTAGTGATGTGTAAGTATTTTCAAAAAATTGCCTTTTGCAAATATGTTCAGTAAGAAATTTAGAGTCTAATAAGATCAACTTAATTTTTAGTGAATAGTAAATTATGAATAGTGATTTTACACTTAGGATTAGTAATGTGACCAAATAGATTATTAATCTCACTTAAAGAAAGTATTAATATAATTTAGGCACCTTGATTAATTAATGTGATTCAATAAAATAGGTAAATAACACTTTTTGAAATTATTAGTTAAGTATTAGTTTTTTCAGGTGAATAGTGTTTTTCATTTAAAAATTAAATTATAAATATTTAGAAAATTAGTTTTATATAATGGAGTTCATTTTTGAATTCAGAGCATCGATATTATGTTAAGGTGAATTTTTGGGATTTTTCTGAAAAAGTTGAATTTTCGGTGAATAGTGAATTTTCAGTTTAGAGTTTCGGGTGTTTAATGACATCATTAAGGATGTAATAATTATGTAATCATTTTTTTCAACTTATTAATCGTAATATAAGGTATTATGTGTCCCAAGTGGAAAATACCATAGGAAAATACTAAGGGAAAGCCCATGGTTTTTCCAATACCACCGATGAGGTGTCCCTTGGCCATTAATGACTTGTCTCCTCACTTCTCCTATAAATACCAAGAATTTACCTCATTAATTTCATTTAAAAATCCTCCTCAACAAATATATGGTCTCATTACCTCCCAAGTAGTCCTCCCAAGGTTCCCTCAAGCCTCCAAGGTCCTGACCTTTGAGTTTTAGGACTTACGTTTTAAGGTAAGGGATTCTTTCACTCTTCCCATTTTCAAAGTTCTACTTTCATGTCAAGTCTTTCAAGTTCATTTTTTCCATGTTGGGGTATTATATCTATATTCATAATAATTTCCTTTTATGTTCATATGATTAGATACCCAATTTAATCTCAAGAATTCATTTTTAATTTTTAAGTGACGCTGTTAGGTTGCCGAATTTTTCAAAAGAGAAATCTTATTTTTGTCTTCCTTTCAAGTTTTTCATTTCATATGGTATTTCCTTAAAATTTCTTTACCATGTTATTATATTCTTTATATTATATCCCTCTACTATTTTATGTATAATTTATGAGTGGGTGACCCATGTACCCTCTCTTTTCAATGTTTTCTAAAACCATGCAACATAGTCGTTATGCTGCCGAATTTTCATCTCAAAATGTCTCTCTCTTTTTCTAAAATTCCTTTATTTTATTAAGTGAATACTCAAAACTATTTATTCTATATGGGTATTCACATATATATCAAAATATTCTATTTTAAATTCTGTGATTTACATACATGATACCCTCTTTCCTTTTTCCTTGGGTTTAAAGTGACATAAAGATCACGTCTTTAAAGTAGCTTTTAAAACATTATGAATATGAAATTAAACCGATTTATTTTATGATATAAGGGTTATTTATGAAATTATTGATGATGATATATTTGTCTCACGTGATAATAAATAAAAATTAAGGGTGCGCCCTGATTGCGCTTCAATGCATTGGGTAAAGACTTAATCTCTAGAGATGACCATTTTTAACGATACCTTGGTGAATAACCTTGGTAATTTTTTTAATGTCACCTTGGGGATGGACCTTTGTGATACGGAAATAATTTTCTAAGTTAAATGTTGTAGCCACATCTTAAAGTTATGAAACACGTTATTTTTATTAGGATATGCCTCATGATCTCTTTCTTATGCCTTAAAGTTATTTATCATGAGTTTATTGATGTATCTCAAGTTCACATGTTGAATGTTTCTCTTATTTCTCTTACTGGGCCTTTTGCTCACCCTTTCCTTTGATGTATGCTCCTAGGTTATTAGATGTTGTAATGAACTTAGGATTAAAAATGAAGAAGCCTTTCAAGTGTTTAAGAATAAATTTTTATATCATCATGTATTAAGTTCCTAGTTTCCAAGACACTAAACCCTAAAGATCCTCAGTTTTGTATAATTTAGAAAAAAGTTTATGTAATGAAAAAGGTGGGATGTCATAGTTGGTATCAAAGGATAGTTTAGTTATTTTGTAAATTGGGCTATGAAAACTTTAGGAAGAACCCTATAGAAAATTTTAAATATAGGGAAAACTTCCTGGTATTTTGGTGAGTATTGAATAAGTGGTTTATTGAAAAAATACATCCTTGTCTGGATACATGCAAGTAGAGGTGGTTCTAGCACAGAAGTACATAGGGTTAAAACCCGAAAACACAGCTTTGAGCTAGACTCGAACGGGAACTGGTGCACGATAATGGTCCTTACTGCACTCTTGGTTACGACACTCCCGGGGGATATGTTTGGTTTATCGTAAGCTTTTTATGAATCATTATGAAGGAATTATAGAGAAATATAATTGTTTAAGCATGAAGTTTTAAGATGTAGAATCCTTTATAGTTAAAAGATTCATAAATGAAACAAGTTTCCCACTAAGATTTTATTATTTTAGAAAATGGTGGCCAATAGGAGAAACCATACAAATGGTGACCACAATGGACCATGCGCTGATGGCCCTCTGATGGAAGCTGGAATGGAAGTATTCATGCGAATGATGAACCAACTGACTCAAGTTATGAGTAATAACTTGAATCAAGCTGAGAGGCCGATCTCACCATGAAGGGAACAACATTCTGTTGAGTCCTTCATACGTTAACGACCACCAACATTCAGTGGATCTACTGACCCATTGGTTGTAGAACAATTGATAAGCTCCATTGAAAAGATCTTTTTTGTACTTCATTATTCGGAACAAGAAAAAGTCACCCTTTCTATTTACTGCCTACATGGAGAAGCTGATCAGTGGTGTTCAATGATCAAAAACACGAATCCAAGAGGAGATATGGAAGCTATGGAGTGGGAAGGGTTCAGGGGAATATTCTTCAATAAGTATTTCCCTCATTCGATGAGAACGAGAATGGAGAAAGAATTTTTCGAGCTGAAGTAGAATGAGAATGAATCTATTGGAATCTACGAGATGAACTTCACAAGGATTTCCCATTATTCCTGAAGCTTTTTCATGGACCCTAATGGGAAGGTTGATAGATTCTTTGGTGGACTACGACCTCATTTGCGGAAGAATCTAGCCAACAGGGACTATGATAGCTATGAATAAATAGTTCGAAGTGCTATGAAAGTCGAACTGGAGTTTGGTGAGACATAGTGGTCTCACAAATCTAATGAGAATAAGAGAGCTCTAGAACCAAGCCTAGGAAGAAGCTTTGATCATGAAATAAGTGGAAAGAAAATTTAACTTTCCACATGCAATAACTGTGGGAAGAAGCATTTGGGGCACTGTTTGATCGGAAGTGGAAAGTGCTACAAGTGTGGAAGAGAAGGCCATATTGCTCGTAATTGTCGCAGTGAGGTGAAGCCTCAACTCCCCAACACTAACGACTGAGGAAAGATGGTTTGGGCTCTACCCGAGGTCCAATGCTTCAAGTGTGGATAGCTTGGGCACTTTTATAATCACTTTCCTAATCTGAGGGCAGTGGAGGGGAATCACCATCAACCTTAGCAAAGGCCAAGGGAGCAGGGTCATGATTTTTCTATCACAACAACTAAAGTTGAAGCTCCGAATAACATGGTAGCAGGTACTCTTGTTTTCCTCTCAAAAATATCAAATACTTTGTTTGATTCTGGTTCTACGCATTCCTTTATTTCCTCCAAGTTTTCAAAGAATATAGAATCAATCCCAAACTGCTAGAGGTAGAGTTGTCAGACAAGACTCCAAGTGGAATTATCCATGCATCAACAGTGTTTAGAGACTCTAGTATTTACTTTAGTGAGCAAAATATTATCTCAAATCTAGTAGTCATTCGCATGATGGAATTCGACGTTATACTAGGGCTGGACTGGCTCTCAAAGTATAATGCTAAGATCAAATGCAGAAGTAAGGAAATATCAGTAGTCTTGAATGAACGACCTACAATTATCTTCCAAGGAGAGATATCCCGACCTGATCATTGTCTAGAGGCACCTCCTATAGCCTTATTTATGGAGTTAATCGGTGAGGATGAATAAGGAAAAGGGAGTATAAAAATAGAAGATGTTCTGATTGTACAGGAATACATGGACGTATTTCTTGAGGAGTTACTTTGACCTTCCCTAGAAAGATAGGTAGAGTTCTCCATTGAACTTGTACCTAGATCTCAACCGATATCAAAGACCCCGTATAGAATGGAAAATGTGGATCTAGATGAGTTAAATAAACAACTCCAAGACTTTTTGGAGAAGGGGTTTATCCGACCAATTATGTATCCTTGGGGAGCACTAGTTCTATTTGTGAATAAGAAGGATAGATCGATGCGTCTATGCATTGATTATAGAGAAATGAATGGGATCAAAGTGAAGAATAAATACCCTCTTCCAAGAATTTATGACTTATTTGACCAACTTTGTGGGGATCAATTCTTCTCTAAGATTGATCTTCGAACCAGTTTTCATCAATTGAGGGTTAAAAAAGAAGATATTCCAAAAACATCCTTCTGATCAAGATATGGGCATTATGAGTTTACTGTTATGCCCTTCGGATTGACTAATTATCCTGATATTTTCATGGATTTGATGAATAGAGTGTTTAAGGACTACCTTGATAAATTTGTGGTAGTTTTTATTGATGATATTTTGATATATTCAAAATGTCTTGAGGATCATGAATATCATCTAAGGATTATTTTTCAAACTCTGCAGAAGGAGTGGCTCTTTGGAAAGTTCAGCAAGTGTGACTTTTGGTTACAAAAAGTGGCTTTCTTGAGGCACATCGTAACCAATGAAGGAATCTCGATTGACCCTGCAAAGACAATGGTTGTGGAGGAGTGGCCTCAACCCACAATAGTAACTGAGATTCGTAGTTTCCTTGGTTTAGCAGAATATTATAGGAGGTTTGTGAAAAAAAATCACGGCTTTCTAATCCACTAAGCAAGTTGACTCGAAAAGGGGTTAAGTTCAACTGGACAAAGGAATGCGAGGAAAGCTTCCAAGAGATGAAGAAGAGATTTATTACTGCACTTGTGTTAACACTAACCTCTATTAGAGAAGGATTCGTTATTTTTAATGATGCATCTCTATAATGGATTTGGTGCGTCCTCATGCAAAATGATAAGGTCATTGCTTATGCATCTCGACAGTTGAAGATTCATGAGCAAAATTATCCTACGCATGATATGGAGCTAGCTGCAGTCGTTTTTGCTCTAAATATTTGGAGGAACTATCTTTATGAGAAGAAATGTGATATATACACCAACCACCAAAGTTTAAAGTATATTTTCAATCAGAAAGAATTCAACATGAGACAAAGGAGATGGTTGGAGCTTATTAAAGACTATGATTGTTCAATTCATTATCACCCTGGAAGAGCAAACAAAGTCGTGGATGCGTTAAGCAGGAAAGACCCTGTTGTTCTAGAAACAATGAGGATCCTAAGAGATCACTTGATTAAGGATCTAGTAAAACTGGACATGGGAATTGTAAGGGAAGGGACATCATCAACCATATCCCAAATTATTTCTCAACCTTCATTACTAGAGAAGATCAAGAAGTCTCAAAAAGAAGATCTTTTGTTGTAGGAAAATTTTGAGGCTTTGAAGGATGGGAAGTTTCCTAATTTTAATATTGATCAAGAAGGTGTATTGAAATTTTGTACAAGACTATATGTTCCATCTATTCCCGAGATAAAGAAAGAACTGATCGATGAAGCTCATAGCTCTAATTTCTCTATACATCCGGGAATCACCAAAACGTATAGAGACCATCGTGATCATTATTGGTGGGATAACATAAAGAGGGAGATTTCTTATTACACTACAAGGTGCCTGGTGTGTCAACAAGTAAAGGCAGAACGACAACTTCTTAAGGGGGTATTACAACCTCTACCCATATCAGCATGGAAGTGGTATAATATCACTATGGACTTTGTCACTAGTCTCCTGAAAACATCCAAAGGGAATAGTGCGATATGGGTTATAATGGACCATCTCACCAATACTGCCCATTTTATCTCTATTCAGAAAGATTTCTCTCTTGATCAACTTGACAAGATTTACGTGAAGGAAGTGGTAAGACTGAATGGAGTTCTACTTTCTATCATATCTGATCATGATCCAAGGTTCACATCAAAATTCTGGAGAAGTCTTCAACATGTTCTGAGCACTGAATTGAATTTCAGTATGTCCTATCACCCCGAAACTTATGGACAATCTGAAAGGACTATTCAAACACTCGAGGACATGCTGAGAACATGCTCAATGGAATTTAAATGTGGATGGGATCAGCGTCTTCCTTTATTTAAGTTCTCTTACAACAACAGCTTCCACTCGAGCATTCAAATGGCACCCTATGAAGCTCTACATGGGAAGCGATATATAATTTCTACTTTTTGGGATGAAGCTGGTGAGAGAAAGCTTCTTGGGCCTGATCTTATGCAAGAGAAGACAGAAAAAGTCCATGCCATCCAACAACACATTAAGGCTGCTCAGAGTCAGCAAAAGAGCTATGTAGACAACCGTCGAAGGAACTTGAAGATTGATGTCAGTGAAAAGGTATTTATTTTAATTTCACCTTGGAAGAGAGTCATGAGGTTTGGGAAGAAATGGAAGCTCAACCTTAGGTAAATTGGCCCCTATAAAATCCTTGATCGTGTGGGTGCAGTGGCCTATCGGCTTGCACTTCCTCCAAATCTAGTACAAGTTCATGATGTCTTCCATGTATCCCTCTTGAGAAGTATATACCTGACCCTTCACATGTACTAAACCCCAAGGTGGTACAACTAGAACATGACCTCCCTTATGAGGAGTAGTCAGTGGAGATCTTGGATCATAGAGACAAGGTTCTACATAACAAGACTAACCTCCTTGTTAAGGTGTTGTGGAGGAACCAAAAATAAGAAGAAGCCATGTGGGAACCAGAGGAGTTTATGAGGCATAATTACCCACACCTTTTCTTTTCTGAGGGTATTAGTTAGAATTTTGGGGATGAAATTTATCAAGGGGGGAAGAATGTAACGACCCAAACATTTAATAATTTATGCTTCCTTTGTTTGTGTGTTATTTTATTTTATACTCAACAAAATTATTTCATTTAATAAAATGAGTATAAATGAAAATGAGACCGTTGGGTTTCGACTGTTATATGATCGTTGGTCAATATGACCATTGGAAACTAAACTCTTAATGTTGCATTTTTATTCTATAAAAAACAAGTGACCTTGGTTAATTAATACAGAAAGAAGATTTGATGGCCTCATCCAGTAGTCTCGGGCTGATCGAAGCCCATATGACGGAACTTGGGAAGGATTTAGCACCACTGGGCTTTGCTCTGGACCAAACCCAAGCTAAACATCACCATGTGAAGCTGGAACGGAATCGCCTTCAGGAGAAGTTCAAGCTTATAGAAATCACTACTCGGGAAATGTTGGTCGATCCGCCCTTAGATACTCTCACCTTAGCACACATTACACATAGGTCATATGATGGTTTTATAAGGGGCTATGTAACGAGACCGTAGCTACTTTGTATAATACTTTGAGATAAATAAAATTGTGATTTCTTCCTATGGTGAAGTTTGTGAATTTTCAGATGTCCGGATAAAAATAGGATGTATCTTATGGATGAATTTTGAATAAAAAAATATTTTAAAATATTTATGTAAACCTTAAATAATTAATGATGTGTAAAGATTTTCAAAAAATGGTCTTCTGTAATTGTGTTCAATAAGAAATTTGGAGTCTAATAAGATCAACTTAATTTTTAGTGAATAGTAAATTATGAATAGTGATTTTACGCTTAGGATTGGTAATGTGACCAAATTGAGAAGTAATATAACTTAAAGAAAGTATTAATATAATTTAGGCACCTTGATTAAGTAATGTGATTCAATAAAATAGGTAAATAACTATTTCAAAAATTATTAGTTAAGTATTAGTTTTTTCGAGTGAATAGTGTTTTTATTCAAAAATTAAATTAAAAATATTTATAAAATTATTATTATAAAATGGAGTTCATTTTTGAATTCATAGCATCTATATTATGTTAGGGTGAATTTTTGGGATATTTATAAAAAAGTTGAATTTTCGGTGAATAGTGAATTTTCAGTTTAGAGTTTCGGGTGTTTAATGACATCATTAAGGATGTAATAATTATGTAATAATTCTGGTCGACTTATGAATAGTAATATAAGGTATTAGGTGTCCCAAGTGGTCAATACCATGTGAAAATACCATGGGTAATCCCATGGTTTTTCCAATACCACCGATGAGGTGTCCCTTGGCCATTAATGACTTGTCCCCTCATTTCTCCCATAAATACCAAGCCTTTCCATAATTAATTTCATTTCAAAATCCTCCTCAATAAAGATCTGGTCTCATTACCTCCCAAGGAGCCCTCCCAAGGTTCCCTCAAGCCTCCAAGGTCTCGACCTTTGAGTTTTAGGACTTACGTTTTAAGGTAAGGGATTCTTTCACTCTTCCCATTTTCAAAGTTCTACTTTCATGTCAAGTCTTTAAAGTTCCTTTTTTCCATGTTTGGGTATGATCTCTATATTCATCATACTTTCATTTTATGTTCACATGATTAGAGACCCTATTTAATCTCAACAATTCATTTTTTTAAGTTTTAAGTGACGTCGTTAGGCTATAGAATTTTTCATAAGAGAAATCTTATTTTTGTCTTCCTTTCAAGTTTTTCATTTCATATGGTATGTCCTTAAAATTTCATTAAAATGTTCTTATATCCTTTATATTCTATCCCTATACTATTTTATGGATCATTTATTAGTATTTGACTCATGTCCCATCTCTTTTCAATGTTTTCTAAAACCCTGCAACATAGTCATTATACTGCCGAATTTTCATCTCAAAATGTCTCTCTCTTTTTCTAAAATTATTTTATTTTATTAATTGAATACTCAATATTCTTTATTCTATAGGGGTATTCACATATATATCAAAATTTTATATTTTAAATTATGTTATTTACATACATGAGACCCGCTTTCCTTTTTTTGTGGGTTAAAAGGGACATAAAAATCACGTCTTTAAAGCAATTTTAAAAACGTTATGACTATAAAATGAAACCCATTTATTTTATGATATATGGGTTATTTATGAAATTTTTGATGATTATATATGTGTCTCACATGATAATAAATACAAATTAAGGTTTCTCCCCGATATCTCTCCAATGCATTGGGTAATGACTTAATCTCTAGAGATGACCATTTTTAACGATGCCTTGGTGAATAACCTTGGTAATTTTTTTAATGAAATCTTTGGGATGGACCTTGGTGATACGGAAATGATTTTATCAGTTAAATTTTGTAGCCACATCTTCAAGTTATGAAACATTTTATTTTTATTATGATATGCCTCATGATATCTTTCTCATGCCTTAAAGTTATTTATCATGACTTTATTGATGTATCTCAAGTTCACATGGAAAATGTTTCTCTTGTTTCCCTTGCTGGGAATTCTTCTCACCCTTTCCCTTGATGTACGATCTGAGGTTATAAGATACTGTAATTAACTTTGGATGACCAATTAATAAGACTTTCAAGTGTTTAAGAATAATGTTTTATTTCGTCGTGTATTAAGTTCCTAGTTTCCAAGACACTAAACCTTAAAGATCCACGGTTTTGTATAATGTAGCGAAAATTTTATTAAATGAAAAGGGAAGGATGTCATACTAACAATGAAAATCATCTCAAAAATTATTTTTCTTGAAATCTCTAGATAGGCATAACATTCTTTCTTCATTATAATCTCTAGAAATGTACAACTTCTTTTATCACAAAAACTTCAGAAAGGAACAGCTTTTGAAAGAATGGGTTTTTTTAGTAGAAAAAATTCCATTATACATTTTATTTTCCACCCAATGTATCACCAAATAAATTATCACAGTACAAGATAGCTTCCCCCACACTTAATTTCAACTAGATTATGCAGTTTCACTTCAAGAGTAGGTTGTATATGTAAAATTGTCATGTAATGTGGCTAACCTAATAGGAAGATCATGGATTATAAGGGATATAAGGATTAAATGTTCAAGGTATGCCCTTATAAAAGGATTATTTTGAAAAGGGGGCTTTAAAACCAAAGAAACGCCTTAATTATTTAAAACAAAAGTACCTCAGACCCTCATGTTTTGATAGAAATAAATCAAATTCTAGTTAAATCAAGGATATTTTGGTTCTATCAAGAAGTGAGTTGAATGAAAAGAATATTAAAATTAGGTTCATGAGCCTCATGGGAAAGTGATTTCAATGATAAATACAGTGAGATGTGGCATGGGATTAAAAAAATAAGACTATTGTTCATAAAATTTCCAATGATTTAAACTTGAAACAAAGTAATTTTTAGCATTCATTTAAACCTACTTTCATGGGATAAAGTGTTTCACTCATTGAAATCGGTTTAAAAAATAGAAAAGATAATCATTTCATCTAAAATGTAATAAAAACATGCAAAAATTTAAAAAAACACACATTTTTATTTTTTATTTTTTTGAAAACATTAAAAAGAATTGAAATTCCTAAAATATAAATGTTACCACCCCCACACTTAAATGATGCAGTTTTTGTAATTCATTCAAGTGGATTTAACATGTAATTATATTTTTAATTTAATCAAATCAAGAAATAAAGTGTTAAGAAGAGGTATATCCTAACTTATTGGCAGTGCAACATTGACCTCAGATCCTAAGTGTTGCACCAATGAAAATCTACAACAAAAAATAAATAAAATAACATAATAATTTTTTTAAATTAAAATAAAATAAAAATAAATTGATAAAAGAAGGATAGATTTTTATTTAATCCCCTAAGTGGGCCCTGGTTTTTTACTACCTTTAGATGGGTAGTTTCAGTTGGTTATCCCCAGTATGATGGTTGGTTTAGTTTCTTTGAGATGAACAACCAACATTTCTTATTTATATATTTAACTTCTTTATTTTATTTGAGGATACCATGGATATAGTAAACCAAATCCACCCCCATGTAATTGAGATTCATATTTTTGGTGGGGTTATAAAAAAGAATGATTCCTCCTCTTTCTTGGTTTCCAATTGCACAACTTCTTATTTAATATCTATTTATTTCGCAAGGTATGTTGTATCAATGGAATAATCAAAGAAAAAGTTAGAGTATAATTTTATTTGAAAAAAATTAAATATTGAAGAATCAATGTAAAAATTTTCAATTTCAAAGTATCCATCTTTATTCTCTATTTCTATAGGAAAAACCACTTTGGTCTCCTCTTGAGCTTCATCTAATAAGTGTTCAACAAGTTCAGGGTGCTCCATATGTTCCACATCAGTTGAATCTTTTTTTCATCTTCCTTATCCTCCAAGTTAAGACAAGTATTGGTAGAATTCGGAAAATTAAAAAAATTATAGGTGATAAACAATTCAGTTTCAACAAAATAAGAATATAATGAGTTCATGAAAATATCATCTCCCTATGTTTGTTCGGCTTCAATTGCTTCTTATTTGGAAAGAACCATTTGTATTTGAGTAGTAACAGATAGAGGTAGGTAGTCAGGAACCTCCAATTCTTGGATATCCATAGAAAAATTAGGGAATATTAAGGGTAAATCTTCATTTACCTTTTAAAAATTATAAAATTTGGGAAATTAATGGGATAATTTATCTTTCTCCTAGTCCATCACTTCAAAATAATTCTAGTTCATGTCCCCCCTCAGGCTAGCTATTAATTATTTGAATGTATGCTCCCAATTTAATTTTTAAAATAACCTCACATGTATAAAAAAAACAGAAACACCAACCTACATGGAAAAGGGTTAGATATTAATTGGCTCTTGAACTTGTGGGTAATTATTCCACGAATTAAAGAAATGATCATCTGAAAACATCTTGGAAAAATATTTTTTTAACTTTTTTTAGAAAATTTTCAAATATTTATAATTAGATTTTGACATTGACTCCCCGACTATGACACTATGTTTTGAAACATTCCTATCATAAAATGTGTAAAAAATAATTATTTCCTAAGTTAAAATGAATTTTAGTGTTAAAATAAGTTTGTATCCAGTGAAGAGCACACATCAATCATGTTTGTCACTTTAAATTTGGAAAATAAAATGGGTTGTTTTTTTAAAATTGATTGAGTTTAAAAATAAAAGGAACTAAACAAAGGAAATCAATTTAAGAATAATATTGGGAAAAAGTTGATTAACCAAGTGATTTAAAACTATTATATGAGAATAGTGATTGGTTTAGGTTCTATTCTCCAATTGTAATTCTATCATAGTTTTAATTTATCCAATTCTTTTTTGTTAAGTCAATAAAAATGAGATTCTAAAATCGATTCATCTCACTCTATTGGTTAAATGAAAATCATAAGAATAAACCTTAAAAAATATTATCTTGGTGTACACTCCTTATAATGTGTGTTTGAGTTATACTGAATACCCAAAATTGACTTAGGAAATTCTCAATCGGGTATTGTTTATCCCAAAAAATCAAGAATGGTCGTTATCCCTCCCACACATATTGGTGATCACCAAGTACTTCACCACAAAGTACTAGCCTATTACATTTTATATAAACCAATACATAGTGGAGGGAGATATTTATCATTTAACAATGCAATAATAATAGAAAAATATAAAATGAAATATGATCTCACATGATAATAAAATCTTCTATTAGAATTTGAAACAAACTTTGCAGAATAGATAAAAGGATATTAAATTATTAATGTAAGAAATCAAGAATTACAAATGGGAAAACGTATCCTTCACTAATAACACATAATTTTACCCCTCCATGTTAAGGGTATCCTTAAATATGGAAGAATACTAATGAATTACAATATTAAGAAAAATAGAAGAGATAAAATAAATAAAATAAAAATTTATCCTTCAAAATATATCTTCTAGAGTTTTGTTTCTGTTCCACCCAGTAGATGGATGAAAAATTCCATGGTCCCTTCTTATAATATGCTCAAAATTTAGTTTTATATCTATCCTTAAAATTTAGAATCATTTTAAGTCGTGTAAAAGGGGTTATGGTAAAATTAATATAACCTTCTTTTTATGGTTTCCGAATGTTATTCCACCTACCCCACTTTTATTGGTTTAAGGGTAGCCTTAATGAAAGACTTTATCTTTGAAATTTAATTTGAAAATTCTCCTTTGAGTCATATTTTAAACCCAAATGTAATTATACCAGTTGAAGGTTGGTATTCTGATATATTCCTCATTTAATGAGGTAGGTTCCATTCTTTTGATTAGAATAAGTTTTCACATTGATCGATTTTTTTTGTCTTGTGGGAATTCGAATGGGATCTGGGTCCAAAAGAATAATTTGTAGTCTGATAAAACTAAAAGCCTAATAAAAATGCATATCTTTAATGGGATCAAATTTTTATAGTTTGTGCTCAAAAAATAGAAGCTATAGAAAACTGCTAAATTTCCAAAATTAACTAATTTTTACATTTAAGCCCAAGCTCCATAAAAAAAATCATAAAATGATGCAAATAAACTCAAATTTATTAATAGGTTAGGATTAAATAAATTAAAAACTTATGTAGAAATATAAAAATATTATCTTTATCACCATCCAAAATTCCACCTCTCCAACCCGTTCCAATATCTTAAAGGGGCCTATATATCACAGAGATAACTTATCCTGCTTCCCAAAATGATGATGTCCAAGCCTTGGAGAGATCCTAAAGAACACATGATCACTCACCATGAATGAAAACACCAATAGAATATGATACTCATATGATTTATTACAACTCTGGGCCATCCCCATCCATTTTTAGATCAACTGAATCTTCTTTATTGTTTCTTAGACAAGGCTTAGCCCAGATAGTGATGTCTCACCTATTTCCACCCAAAAAAGTGGATTACAACAAGGAATCCCATAAAATACTTCAAAAGGAACCATATGTATCAAGGCCTGATAACTCTTGTTATATAAGAACTCCACTAATAGAATGTTCTCTTCTCATGAGACACTAAAATCCATTACACAAGACCGTAGAATGTCTTCCAATGTTTGTACCATCCATTCATATTTCCCATCCATCTGAGGATGATACATTGTACTAATAGTCAACTGAGTCCTAATATATTTTTGTAATTATTTACAAAAAAATCTGAACCTTGGATATCTGTCTCATATGATCAAAATCGGTATTCCATGTATCTTTACAATGTATAAGATATGTATCTTGGACATATCCTCTACTGTATGAGTTCCATAAATATAAATGAAATGGGAAGGATTTGCGAGTCGATCCACAATAACCCATATAGAATCAGGTTTCCAACCTGTTCTTGGGAGACCTATTACAAAATCCATATTTATCTTCTCCCATTTACACACTAGAATAGGTAAAGATTGTAACATACCTGTTGGTCGCTGATGTTCTGCATTAACTTGCTGAAACATTAAGCATATTTAAACTAACTAAGACACATTCCATTTCATGAAAACCCACCAAAACTGTGTTTTCAATATCTTATACATCTTCTATATTTTAGGGTGGATATCCCCTCTAGAATTGTGGAATTCATGAAGACGTTTCTATTGAGAATCCATATCTATAACCATTCGATTTCTGAACCACAAAACTAAACTATGATCCACCCTTCAACCCTCAATGGTCTCCCCACCAATGAGTTTCGACCTCATAGTCTCACATTATGCATCGAATGATTGTGCCTCTATAACCATCTTAACTAAATCAAGAACAATAGAAACTGGAATTAAAACTAAAACTTCACATCATTCTTTATAGTGCATGTTCATGTCGGCTAGGACCAACATCAACTTCCACTCTTCTAATTCCTCTTTCTCTAACTGATTATATGAATTCTTTCTTAATGCATTTGTCACTATATTTCCTTTCCCCTGTGTATACAATAATACATACTCAAAAATTTGGGGATACTCCATCCTTATCCTTTGTCTTGGATTCAAAAACCATTGAGAGAAAATATTCTTCAATCTCTTATGATCCATGAACAAAGTAAATTTCTCACCAAAGAGATAGTGATGTGAAGTTTTCAAACCATGGAAGGCTACAGATAACTCCAAACTATATGTTGGGTAGTTATTCTCATTAAATCCTAACTTCCTAGATTTATAAGCAACAACATGTTCTCTTTTCATGATAACAAAACCCATCCATGATCTTGAAGCATAATAATACACCATGTACCCTTGTCCTGCTTCTGGAAAAATATAGATAAGTACTAATGTAAGGTGAACCTTTAGCTCATGGAAAGATATCTTATATTATTCACCCCATTGGAATGGAATATTCTTCTTTATTAATGATATCATAGGAAAATCCAGTCATGAAAATTCACGCACAAAGCATCATTACTAACTAGCTAGACCAAGGAAACTTTATATAATAAAGACATTCTTAGGTGGTTCCCAAGAGATAACAACTTATAACTTCTTAGGATCCACTGAAACACCATTATCAAAAATTACATGGCCATGAAATCATACCACTTGTATCCAAAAATTTCACATTGATAGTTTGGAATACAAATGATGATAGCTCAAGATATCCAACATTGTTTCCAAGTGTTTCCCATTCTCATCCCTTTTCCATGAATACACCAATATGGCATCCACTAACACCACCATAAAAGAGTCCAGATATCACTGAAATATCTGATACATCAATTCCATAAAGACCACTTTTTCATTTGTTATACCAAAATGCATTATTATATATTCATAATTTCCATACCTACTTCGGAAAGTTGTTTTTCCTAATTTCCATACTTACTTCGGAAAGTTTCTTTCCTAATATCCTCCTTATGAACTCACAATTGGTGATATCCTGATCCCAAGTAAATTTTGGAGAACTATTGACCTCCCCTAAATTGAAAAAATAGGTTATAAATGTGTGGAAGGGGATACCTATCCTCTATCATAACTTGGTTATGCTTAAGATAATCCACACAAAGCCTTGTAGTTCCATCTTCTTTCTTCATGAACAAGACTGGTGCTTCCCATTGAGACATGTTTGGCTAAATGAAAACTTTTCTTTCCAGCCCTTCTAACTTCACATTCAACTCCATTAATTATATTTCCTCCATTAAAATAGAATGAATCAGGATAGGACTGGCCCCTGGGAGGATATCAATCGTAAAATTGACATCCCTTAATGGTAGTAATGTAGAAAAAATTGCAGGAAAAACATCTTGATATTGATCCATGGCTACTAAAAAACTGCTATTCTCAATCTCTTCTATTGATTTGAAAGTCAAATAAACCATCTGGTAAGAGATCATTACAACTAATTGTGCCAACAAACCCATTACACCTATATTTACATTATTTTTACCTTTAAATAGATTCTCAACACCATCCCCAGTCTCAAAACTAACTGTTCTTTTATAACGGTTGATGAGATCTTTGAATATTTTCAACCATTCCATACTCAGGATTGCATAATATACATTCATCTCTAGAATAGAGAAATCCCATTTCAGCTCAACTCTATCAACATTTATAAAAAATTTCAACATAGAAAGGTTTGATATTCTCTTTGGATAATAGGATTTTGATATTTTATCATAGAAGGAATCATCTCTTGTTTTAAACATAGAAAATCAACAGTACTAGAAGAAATAATGGAATACGATGCACTAATATCAAAAAACACTTTCATGAGGGTATAATTAAAAATAATTGTACCTCTCACCATAGCTTCTCTATCCATATCATCGACAATCACCTTCTTAGCTCCATATAATTTCTTTATCACTAAAATTTGTTCATTGGTACCCTGCTGAGATTTCCATTATTGAGAATTCATGGTATTTCTAGAATCACCATGGTTAGCTCTATTCTATTGATGATATTTTTTCTTCTACCCTCACCCATTCAAATAATATTACACCTGTGACACCTGAGAGGTGTCCCAATAACCTGACCTTGAAGAACTATGACAATAGCACTGAACATTCCCCATCTATTTGAAGTTGTGTAATTCTCTCAGTTGTGTCATACAATATAACTTTATGTGGTCAAGCGAACTGCATTGGAAACATCCTTCATTCCTCTTGGTTCATGGAGGAAGGTTCACCGATCTAGTTATCTGATTTTGAGTAATAATCCCACCCTTGAAATAGGTTTCCAATGTCTACTTTCTCCCAATGTTAGAGTTTCTATCATTTCTCAAGGGTGTCAATATAATCCATCCTCGAATAGATACTAATATATCTCATTTAACTACATTTTCTCTATTCACTATATATGTATAATCTGTAATATAGAGCATATCTATCTTTGAGTGAATCTTCTATCTCATCCTTGATTCAAAGATTCATGCCTTTAGTGATGCACCAGTAGCAACCTCTGGTGAAAAGTTCACTAAGTTCATGAATTTAGCCACCAAATCGGTGATAGATAGATTTTTTTTACTTTATAGTGAAGAAGCCAATAATTATATGCATCTTAAATTTGTGAGGATAGAATTGTTTGTTGAAATATTCCTAAAAATACTCTGAACTAAGTACTTTATCCAATTTATACTAGTATTATATATCCCACCACTTTATGCTCTTTTGGTGTGCTGGTGAAATTGAATATATGATTTATCTTGTCCATCCACACCTCTGTCTTTTCTAGTATTTAGCCACTCTAAAAGATCAGTGGATTTTTCTTCTAGAACTAGATGGAATAATCCACTTGCCTTATCTCATCCCTATTATTCCATTGTTCCACAGCCTAAAATTCTAGGATGATACTTTGAACCATTTGTTGGTTCACCTATGGCATAGGGGCAACCACGTTCTCAGTATCTTCTTCTGGTTAGTTCCTATAATGCATACTAGGTTCTATTTCTAAATAAGAAGGAAACTATGTAGGTCTCACTCTCTATTATTTGAAGGCTTAATAATTTCAAATTATAGCACATCAAGAATCACAACATTTCATTTTGAAATCATCCTTTTCTACATTCCACCATTTTTTTGAAAAAAAAATCTCTCTACTTGGTTTTAAAAACTAAACTATTTTCAAAGTACCACTAACATTCCCTATTTCAAAATAATTATTTTGAAAAAAAATTCACAGTTTTTCAAAAATATTCAACTAATTTTTTCACCAAATCATAAAACATAACTCAATATGAAATATGAAAACCTAGTGGGAATTCATTCCACTAATGCATGTCTTGCTCATCTCATTATCTAAACCCATAAAAATGAGATTACAAAATCCTATAAATGTCTCCAAAAAGCGTATGCACCCAACTATTAGGTACCTTAAATTTTATCATAAAAAGGTTATCTTTATCTTTTTTAGATCTACATTTCATGTCCCAAAAATCATACTTCCTTCTATGATCTCAACTCAAGGAACAGACAAGAATGAATTCAACTCCAAGACTAACATAACTGGTGACTAATTTTTCCCCAAAGAAAGGACCAAGATAATACCACTTATCTCAAATGATCTTTTGGACTGAGCATAACTGGTACCATTTGTAATGTCCTACCCCATCTCATTGTCTTGAGAGGTTCATGAGGCCTTTCTGGGACTTAAGAGACATCTGCAAGACACCAAAGGTTGGCAATAAATGTCGCGAGATTCATTGACAATTTAGGGGATGATTTTCCCTTTTAATATAAATCACCAACCATCATACCATAAAAATTAAAACACTACATGACACATGATAAAAATTAAATACAATCGAAACATTCCATTTATATCAAATCCTAGAAAAGATTACCACAATGAATGATAAACTAACATCAAATAAATAGAGGAAGAAAAAACTTTCAAAACTCAAAGACAGATGTATGACTCTAAGGCTTCACATTCTTTAATATCCAACTTTACCAAACATCCCAAGTATCATGAAGTAGTACTAAATATGTGTTATACTTTACTTTTTCACATATCCTTATAGATTATATCTACAATATCACCAAAGTTCCAAATAATGAATGAGTATAAAAATTCAGTAGGTTTTCTCCGATGACTTCCCAAATCATGCCACTAGGATAGAAAATGTTAGAAATATTTATATAAACAATTTATATAAAATAGATTCTAAACAGTTTATATCAAAATATAAACAAAACCCAAAGTAAACAGTTTTCCAAGGAAAGCACATAAACAATTCTTTAAATCATTTAACATTCCATTTTGGCATAACCCATCCCTTTCCACACAAACATACATACAAACATTCATTAAATTCATGGACCTAACTATAATCTTGAGGGGTGCATTATCCTTCCAATAAGTCATCACCTAGTGGAACACTTTTACGGGGTTACTTCACACCAATATTTTTCAAAACCTTTTGATGGGGGTACCTCACACCCTTATACATCCCAATGCATATGAACACACGCTACACAACCATGAAAACTCATGCCAAATCCAAGTGTGTTCAAACTATTCAATAAAAATCATTAATTTTATTGAAAAACATTTTTCATCCTCATAGAAAAACCAAAAAGTATTTCAAAATCAACATTTTAAAATCATGTTATCGAAAACACTTTCCAATAAGAGACCAATTTCCAAAAATTGTCACTCAAGTTGATTTCAAAGATTACTTCACTAAAAAAATAGTAAATTTCAACCCAATAAAACAATTTGAAACTAATACTTCATTTTATAAAATATAGGAGTCTTTAGTGAAGCCACCTATCAAGATAGTTTTTGTGAAAATGATTGGTGTAGGTGAAACCACCTAATCACCAAGGGAAGCCTTCTGTAATATTGAAACCATAAACCCCATGAAAGTGAGATCAAAAAATGGATACTTAAATCCAAATAAATTTATTTATTATGATTATAAAATACATTCATGTGTAGTTTATACACCAAAAAACAAAAAATAATTAGTGAATATGCCATACATCCCACAGAAATAAAACTGAGATGTGAAAACCCTTCCCCGCTATTAGTTTTGGATAATCATTTTTAACCACATATATAGTAGTTTTAAGAATTTTTTTAACTTATTAATTAAAAATATTTATATTTATAATATCATATATAATCCTTTTATAAAATCTATTCACCCATTCTTTAATAATATTTCCTTATTTTAAATATTTTGGGTGATAATTTCCTTGTTTTATCTTTCATGCTTGGTTTTGAAAGTTAAAATTCTTGTGGATTTTATGTAGTTCCATAATCTCAAGATTAATAATAATGAAATAATTATCATATCTATACATCAATCATAATTTTATGTATAATCATTAAATATGATAATGAAAAATGGAGTTTGTTAAAATCATAGAGATGCTAGGTCATACGTACACACGAGTAATGTTTCCATTTTTGAATGATCATTAATGAAAGGTGGTGGGTAATATTTTATCATTAAATAATTATAATTATATCATATATATAATATTATTTATTTAAATATACTTATATATATCATCTATGCAGTTTGTGGATGAAAAGAGAGTCATGTTGCTTCGTGAAGGCGGTTTCCCACACATACACAAATGATGTTAAAAACTTTTTATTGTAAAGAATAAATTGATATATTACCTTGTTATAATGATAAATATGTCATTAAAATCATAATTATGAAATTTATATCATATATTTTTACTAATTTTATCATTAATACATTCCTTCTAAATCGTAGTGAAGGGAGAATCACATCGCTTCGCGAGGCGGTTGTCCGATGAAGATTGGAACGATGTTATCGTAGTCTCTAAGAAGTATGAATTAATGTTTTATATGTGGTACAATTTCTAATGATTTATAATTAAGTTATGAATATAATATATATATATATATATATAGGATCGAAATAATGATGTAGATGCTCAATATACAAGAGGGGAGGTGAATTGTATACTTTAAAATTTTCCTTTGGAACCTTTAAAGTTAGTTACGAATAACTATGTTTTCCTTAGATAAGGAAAGTTCTAAGTTTAACAAAGTTAAACTATGAAAATTCACAACACCTCTAACACCAATTGAAAAATTGGAATATGGAATGAAGTTATAAACTTCAAGTTCTATGTACTTGCTTAAAACTAGAAAGAGATTCCGAAAGTAGGTTCCGGAAATATGGAACTAGAAATTGAAACTTAACTAAATATTACAATATGATATTATACCTTAAAGCGTATAGAATCTAAATGAAACAGAGTACAAGTAGGGAGGTATAAGAAATTTATACTTTCCTTACAATACAATATGCAGCGGAAACAAACAAGTAGTAAAACTACAAATAACAAAATGTAAGTCTTTTAACCCAAAGAGAAGGGTATCCAACAACCTTGGATAAAGGTCCGTTGATTTATACTTTCAAGAAAGTCTGTCTTACCCACACCAGGGTAAGCCCTCGATATGAAGATCGGAATCTCTGTCTTGCTATCCCCGCAAGGCCTCAACTTCAACGTAGTTGGAACCTCTATCTTCCTCAGCAAGGAATCCCTCGAACTTTAAGGTAGTCGGCACCTCTGTCTTCCTATCCTTGGAAGTCCTTGAATGTAATCACCAACATTCAGAGTCGCACGAAGAAAAAACTGAACGAGCGGTTCAGTACGCACAAAAGAATGAAAATATTTCTCTTTCTAGAAATCACCTTAGCAGTGTGTGGTCTCTAGATCAATCAACTTCATTGTATTGAGCTCATTCAAATGAGCTCTTATTTATAGGCTCGGTCGGCTTCCTTTCTAACGGTCATATCTTCCATAAAATTCGAAGGGACCTGTACACGTGTCACTTAACCAATGGTTAGTTTATAATGGAAGAGACGACATCGTTTTATAACAAAACAAGTGTAACAGAAAGTACTACATCGTTTCAAGATTAGTTAAAAAGTTTGGATTGAAGATTCAGAGTGTAAAAAAAATGTAAAAGAGTAGAAAAATTATAAAAGTGTAAGCAAAATGAAAGTTCAGAGTCTAACAAAAAATAATATTCGGAGTCTAAATAAATTCGGAGTGTATAAAGCAAAGATGATTAGATTCTGTTTAATAGGTGAATTCGGAATGAGAATTCGGAATGAGAATTCTTCATCATAATTCGTAATGAGACTTCGTAATCAGGATTTGTCATTAGATTTTGGTGTCGAACTTCATGATAGTTCGTATCCAGAATTTGGAGTAGAACTTTATTAGAGTTCGTATCCAGAATTCAGAGTGGAACTTCATTACAGTTCTCATCCAGAATTCGGAGCCTAAAACAAAATGCTTCATATAAAAGTTTTAAACGATTCCGAGAATATAGAAATGAATCCAATTATTATACTTAAGAAATATATGTATATAGATAATTAAAATATGATAAGGATAATTTTCCTTATAAAAGCGATTTTTTTATAAAAGCAATTTTCCTTATAAAAGAAATTTTCCTTTAAGATAAGGTGTTTGTGATTTTCAAAACAAGAAGGAATGGAAAAGTCATAAGGAAAACCTTATTGACTCAACAATATCCCCCTTTTTGGAAAGCACAAACATCCTTACGAAAAATAAAGACTAAGTAAAACAACATTTAAGGCTTATCTCCCTTTTCTTATGGATGTTGATGAATACGACTAACTCCCCCTTAGGCTTTGAAACTCTAAGGATCGTATTCTAGATTTCCGGAATGGTATTCCATTAAGAATAAGAATGTCTTCTGTAATGAAAAACTCTCCCTTAGATAAACTCTATTAGAGTTCTTTTTCTTTCTCCCCCTTTGTTAAGGTTCTTTTTCCTTTTCCCCCTTTGTTAGGGTTCTTTTTCCTTCTCCCCCTTTGTGATTTTAAAAAAGGATTCGAGGGAATGGGAAATATAACAAAGTACCTAAAAAATTAGTAACAACAACAAAAGAGACGAGCAAGCAAGATTTTCATTAGGTTTGAAAGATCAAAAACAAAGAATCTAGGATACAACAAAAAGATCGGATTTGTCTATTTTGGATCTTTTTCCTTCTACATAATACCCTTAAGAATAGTCTTTATTTTCTTCAAGTATTTATGGTATTCTTCGACTTGCTTCTCTAACACTACTATTATTTCACTTTGAGCTTCAAGCTTTTCTTCCTGGGCTTCAAGATTTTTATCCTGAGCTTTAAAAACTTGTTCTTACTTTAAAAACTTCTCTTCAATCTCAATCTGACGATCCCTTTCATTCCTCCAGCTTTGAGCAACAGAATTCAGCTTTCCATTCAAATCTCTGTCTTCTTGAATCTGGAAATTCTTTTCAGCTATCAAATTTTCTTCAATGGAAGAAGTAAGATCATTTAGCTTCCTATCTTCTGTCTCAAATGCATCTTTAACATTATCTTGGAATTCATCCAAGATCCTCATCTCTTCTACACTTTTCCTCGACCAACTAGTCATTTTCTTACAAGACCTTTTGTGGGCTTCATAGTCGATAAAAAAAAAATTTGAACTGAGCCTCCATCTCAACACATTTATCCATAACCATGGATACAGAGTCTGTTTTCTGATTCAAAGTATGTTGGAGCATCTGGCATTTTGAATCAATACTTGAGAAGGTCGTAATAGAACCTACCAACTTTTTTAAAGACTGAACAACAAAGTCATGTCCCAACGAAGATGACTCCGAATCCGAGACTTTTCTCGGAGAATTTTCTTCTTCAAATTGCTCATCCTTCTTCTTAGAAAAATAAAAAACTTCCCTTCTCTTTACAGCCACTGAGCTCGGGGTATCGACAACAAGTTTCTTTCCCTTGTCCTTTTTCGGAATGGATTCATGTTTCGAGGTTTTCTATTCACTATCAGACACTTTAACAACATTGTCTTCATCATCAATATCTTTTAGAGAACCATACTCTACATTCTCCATTTGATAAATATCATGTAGAATATGTTATTCCTATGCATGATAAGCTACTTCTTGTTCTCATTTTTCCTCATCCTTCCCTGGAGTGACTATCTTAGAGGACTCATCTTCTGAAGTTCGGAGCGACAAATGTTCTGAATGTGTTTCCTTATAATCATCTACTTGCTTCAATAGATCTTCGGTCTCACCACTACCTTCAGCAACTGCTTCATCTTATTCCTCTTGCACAAACTGCTCAACTTCCTTAACATTCTTAGCTTTTAACTTCTCCGGAGTAACATAGTTTCTTCCTGGAGTCTCAGGTAGAGATTACAAAGAGAAAGATCTCAGGACTTGAATGTTTTCAGAGGCCATCTCATTAAACTTCAATAAATATTGAACCACCTCAGCTTCAGAAATCTTCTTCTTAAGCTTCTTTTGTTTCACTTGTTTTTCTAGTTCAGCTGCTATCTTTCCTTCAAGGCCTTAGCCTCCACAGGGTCCAAGCCAAACTGAGGCTCCCCTTGCACTCTCTTCTCTTTGACTTCCCTCCACTTAGCAACTACCTCATCAGGGTAAGCTTTCTTATTTTTCGGTTTTGGAGGTGCGGAATGAACTTCCTTAGATTTAGGATTCTCTGATTTAACTTCAACATCTTTCAACTTTCTCTTCTTCACTGGCTTAGAAGATTCAGATTCAGCAACTTTCGGAACCGCTTCTTCTTGAACTGGAAAACCAAAGAACTCACCAGTCTTCTTTTCGAAAGAAAAATTCATCCTTTTAAGGCTATAATCACTCACCAACATAATTTTTCAAACTCTTGGCTTATACTTGCAAGCCTCCTTAAGAGACTCAAGGCACCGAACTATTAACTTCGAGATTATTGCTGGATACATTACGATCTGAGCTCTCAGATTCCCTTTCTTAACATTCTCAATGTTAATAATAATGTTTCTCATTGGATTAAAATTCCTTAGATTTATCAGAAAATCTAGAATAAAGATCTTGCTCTTCTTCAAACTGTCTTTGTCACCCTTTCTCGGTACAATAAATCCTTGTACCCATAATTCTAGAATCCGAAAATTCATAGACAGACTAGAAATCTTCGGATTCTTGTCATATGACAGTCCGAGAGTCTTCAAAGCCTTTTCCTTGTTGAAACTTCCCTTTGAATCTGGCAAAACATGAGTGATGAACTCAACTTCTCCTTCATAGGTCAGCCCTACCAAGCTGGTTGCCTTGGCATAAGAAAGCTTATAAGTCTTTCCATAAGACTTAAACGACAATTTATCCCTGCCATCTTCCTTAAAGAAGGAAACTGTATCATATAACTCTAAAAGAAACTCCTAATATACTTCATCTTGATTCTCGGGCTTAGACACAGCAACATCTTCCCATCCGTTAAGCTTTATGTTCTTGGATATAAGAGAATCATAATTGTTAAAGAAATCAGGATGAACCAACCTTTCTCTATATATTAACCACTGAGAAATCATCTTAGAGGTTGACATGTCTTGAGAAGATACTTCCACAGAAATTTGGATCTGAAGACTTCTGGGAAGTTCGGAATGGAGATTGCTGAAGATTGGAACGGGTTTAAAATGGAGAGGTAGAGCTTCGGGATGCTGGAGCTTGAAAAACCGATGTGGGACGACCATTTGGGGCCCCCTTTAAATAGGCAATGAAAAAACGGTTCATTTTCCTCAGTTGATCGAATGGTTGTAAAAAACTGAGATCAGATCTGCTGGTTGAAAACCAATTCTCAAGAAAACTTGAATCCGATCTTTTGAGGTTTTTATTAAAATAATGATTTAAGAAAACTATAATCCGAAAACAAAATATAAGAAAATACAAATTAGTAAAGTATGATTACGAAAACATGAGTAAGGAAATCATACCTTTCAGATTGTCTTAGGAGGATTATTTGTAATGGTTAACAACCTTCTTCACTACGAAAAAAACATAGATCACAAAACGCACTATCAAAAACTCAGTGAGAAAAACCCGGTATGAAAATAATAATAAAAACCCATTATAAGAATTTCAGTATGAGAATGTCATTACAAATGTCTCAATATAGAAGTCTTACTAAGAAATTCTCAGTACAAAAGTCTCGTTACGAAAACCCTAGTCTAAAAATCTCTATTCCGGAAGTTCTTACTTTGAGAATTTCAATCCTGAAAAATTTCAGTTCCAGAAATTACCATTCCAAAAATTTTTAGTTTCAGAAAATTTCCATTCAAAAAACATCTATTCTGAAAATTATAACTCCAGAAAAAACTTTTGAAAAACAAATTAAGAAAAGTAAAATTTAGTAACACTAACAAACAAATGTACCCCCCCCCCTATGAAAAGGAGTTTATTACTCTAAGGAGACTTTTTCAACAGATAGTTAATTAAGAAAGATTACCTTGCGGTTATCATTCCTAACTTCTGTTTAATGTATTCAAATCTATCATAAGACAAAGATTTTGTGAAAATATCAGCAAGTTGATCTTGCGTTCCGATAAACTGAAGAATAATATCTCCTTTTAGTGTGTGATCCCTAAGAAAGTGATGCCTAATATATATGTGTTTTGCATGTGAGTGATGTGTAGGGTTCTTACTTCGGGCAATGGAACTTGTGTTATCACACAAAATTTGAGTTTTAGTAAAACTCAAGCAATATTCTGTGAGTGTGTGTTTCATCCAAAACACTTGAGCACAACAAATTCCAGTTGCTACATATTCGGCTTCAGTAGTGGAAGGTGCTACAGAATGTTGCTTCTTGTAAGACCAAGAAACTAGTGAATCTCTTAATAGATGACAAGTTCTGGATGTACTTTTTCTATCCATTCTACATCCACCAAATTCAGCATCAGAAAATCTTTTTAGAACAAAATCATTTCCATAAGTATAAAATAATCCTAGATCCATGGTTCCCTTAAGGTAGCGAAAAATTATTTTTACTGCCTTTAAGTGAGATTCCTTAGGATTGGATTGATATCTTTCACATAAGCATACTAAGAACATTAAGTCTTGTCGACTAGCTATTAAGTAAATTAAAATTCCTATCATACCTCTAAAAGATGTTTGATCTACCGGTTTCCCAGCTTTATCAAGATCTAGAGAGTTTGATGTACTAATAGGAGTACTTATACTTTTAGTATTGTCATAACCATACTTTTTGAGAAGATCTTTAATATACTTATGTTGAGATACGTAGGTTCCTTCTGGTTTTTGGGAAATTTGAAAACCAAGGAAAAAAGTTAACTCACCCATCATACTCATTTCAAACTCATATTTCATTAGACTTGCAAAAGAGTCAGTTAAAAATTGCTGAGTTGAACCAAATATGATGTCATCAACGTAAATTTAAACAATCAAAACATTTTTCTTATATTTCTTTATAAAAAGGTATGGATCTGCATTTCCCTTAATATAGTTATTTTGAAGCAAAAATCCAGTGAGTCTATCATACTAGGCTCGTGGGGCTTTTTTAAGACCATACAGAGCTTTGGTAAGTCTAAAAACATGATCAGGATTTTTTGTATCTTCAAATCTAGGATATTGTTCAACAAAAACTTCCTCTTGAACATAACCGTTAAGAAAAGTACATTTCACATCCATTTGAAAAAGTTTAAAATTTAAGAATGCTGCAAAGTCAAGTAGAATATGGATAGATTCAAGTCTAGCTACTGGAGCATAGGTTTCTTTATAGTCTATTCCCTCTTGATGATTATAGCCTTTAGCAACAAGTCTAGATTTATTTCTTACTATGACTCTATTTTCATCACATTTGTTCCTGAAGACCCACTTTACTCCAATAAAAAAAGTTTCCTTAGGTCTTTCAACCAAGATCTAGACTTTGTTCCTTTCAAATTCATTTAGTTCATCTTGCATAGATTTGATCCAATTATCATCACCTAAAGCTTCATCAGAGCTTTTTGGTTCTAATTGGGAAAGAAATGCTAGATGTTCTATTTCATTTCTTAAGGAATTTCTAGTCCTTACAGGTTGATTTACATCACCAATGATACTATCACTGGGATGATTCTTAAGAAACACCTGATTTGGGTTTTGTAAAACTTGTTCATCAACATAGGATAGAAAATCTTCTAGGGTAAATGTTTCAGAAGTATCTTCTTGAAAATTTTCCTTATTAAAAGGATCTTCTATCAAGGGTTGACAATAAGTTTTTGAAAACACATCCGAGGATGTAGATTGGGATAGCTTAAAAACAAAAGGATCAGACTCATCAAATTTTACATGCACTGTTTCTTCAACAGTACAAGTATTTTTATTAAAAACTCTATAAGCCTTAGAAGTTGTGGAATAACCTAAGAAAATTCCTTCATCAGATTTGGGTGTGAATTTATGTAGGTTATCTTTAGTATTCAAAATAAATACTTTTCAACCAAAAACCTTGAAGTAGGAAAGTCTTGGTTTTCTACCATTCCATAACTCATAAGGATTTTTATTAATAAAAGGTCTAATCAAAGCTCTATTTATAGTATAGCAAGCAGTACTTACAGATTCAGCCCAGAAATGTCTAGCTATAGAATATTCACTCAACATGGTTCTAGTTATCTCTTGAAGAATTATATTTCTTCTCTCAACTACACCATTTTGTTGAGGAGTTCTAGGTGCTGAAAAATTGTGAGTAATACCTTTCCTACTACAAAAAGTTTCAAAATAAGAATTTTGAAATTCTCCTCCATGATCACTATGAATAGTTTTCAATGGAAGGTTTTTCTCATTTTTAACTTGTGGTCTAAAACTTTTGAAATAATAAAAATCTTTCTATAAAATAAACCCAAGTAAATCTAGTGTAATCATCAACTAAAACAAACACATAGTATTTGCCTCCAATACTTCCAGTTTGTGTTGGACCGAAAAGATCCATGTGCATTAACTGTAATGCATCAGTCGTTGAGACTTCACCAATTGACTTAAAACTAGATTTATGTTTCTTTCCATATTGACAAGGATCACAAAATTTGGAAGAATCAAATCTAAGCTTTGGTAGATCCTTAACTAGTTTCTTCTTAGAGAGTTTACATAAGTTTTTAAGGTTACAATTTCCTAGTCTTCTATTCCATAGCCAGTAATGATCTTCCATTGCACTTAAGCAAGGTAAATCTTGGCTCCTTGGGTCTTCTAAGTTCAAAGTGTAAACATTCTCTTGCCTATTGGCTGAGAGAATAAATTCTTCCTTGGAATTGTGTACTAAGTACTTAATATTCCTAAAATTCACAAGGTACCCTTCATCACATAACTAACTTATGATAATGAGGTTGTGCTTAAGACCCTTAACAAATAAAACATTTGAAATCAAAGTTTTTTCTAGAAGAACAATACTACCAATACCAATAATTTCTCCCTTAGCATTATCTCTGAAAGTTACCTTTCCTCCTTTTGTTTTTGATAATCTTTTCAAAATAGCTTTTGTTACCAGTCATGTGCCGAGAACATCCACTATCCATGTACCTTGTGTTTCTGTTGGTACTCTCTTTATTTTCCTGTAATCAAGAAAAGAATTAGACTTTCGGAATCCAAACTTGTTTGGATCCGAGATTTCCAGATAACAAAATTTTAGGTACCCATATCTTCTTAGATAAATAAGTTTTGTGAAATCCTAGAGATTGGATTTTGTTTAAGGAACAATTCTTTGCCCAGTGACCACCACATTGACACTTGATACAAAATGGGGCACTTTGAGGAACAAAATAATTATTACTAAAAATTGGTTTTTCATGGGTATAACTAAATCTGGATTTATTTATTAATGGTCGTATTTGGGAATAAATTTTATCAAAATTTTCCTTTCCATGGGTAAAGTTTGATAAACACTTCTTTAAGGAAAAAATTTCGGACTTGAGTTTTATAACCAAGTTTTTATCCTCAAAATCATTAGTTTTAAAACTAGATCTAGGATCAAAGATACTTTTCTTAGAAATTACTTTTTCTAATTATTTAGAAAGTTTGTTCTTCTCAGAACTTACTTCCTCGAGATTTTTTGAAATATTTATAAAATTAGCATTTTTCCTATCAAGATCTTTATAAAGATCTGATATCTCTTTCGTAAGAATTGAATTCCTAGAGTTTGACTTATCAAGTTTCTTATTGAGTTTAGAGTTCTCAATCTCAAGAAGTTCAGCAAACCTAGAAACTTATTCATAGGTAGGTGAAGTATTTTCTTCATCAGAAGAGGATTCTTCATCTGAGGAATTATAATACTTACTATCATTAGAATTTAAAGATACATTGGTCAATGATTCAGCATTTTGTACCTTATCCATAAAGAAATGATTGTCAATAGGTAGTCTGGCTACAAGACCAAGATTCTTCTATCCTGAAGATTCACAATCAGAAGATTCATCTGAAGAGTCACCACCACTGGCACTCCAGGTATCACTAGCTTTCAGAACTTTCGTATCTTTGGATTTATAATACTTCTTTATGTTCATGTCTGAATGTCTTTCTTTCCTTTCTTTCTTTTTGAGCAGAGGTAAATCTGGTCTAATATGTCTAGCTCTCTTGCATTCATAACACATTACTTCTCCATCTTTCCTATCTTTCCTTTCCTTTTTCTTGTACTTTGATTGAAAATTTCTCTGGCCGGCTATCTTGTTCATCCTTCGAGAAAGATTTGCTAACTCATTTTCAGATATTTCACTTTCACTAGAATCTGATTGAATAACTATCTTCTTAAACTTGGATCTGGTTACTCTCTTAGTAGTTTTAGCTTTCATATGATTTGATGTTTTTGTAAAATCAATAGTATCATTCCCATTCTTCTTTTTTATCTTGTCAACATCTCTCTTTATTCTGCTTTCATGTTGGAGACGAGTTCCGAATAACTCATCAAGAGAAATTTGAGTGAACTTCTTGTTCTCATCTATAGTAGTTCTCTTTGATTCCCACTCATTGGGCATAATATCAATTATCTTATCCACAAGTGCTTCATCATCTAACCCTTTTTCTCCCATAGACTGTAAGCTATTGACTATAGTCGTAAACCTCTATTGAACTTTGCAGATTGGTTCACCAAACGGAAAATTGAATCCATGGTATTCAGCTCTAAGCATAGCTCTCCTAGTTTCAATTACTTTAGAAGTGCCAAATTGTGTGACTTCTAACTTCTTCCAGATACAATTAGCTGCTTCACAAGAAGAAATTTGGCTATATATATTTCTAGTCATTGAAAAAAGTAAGGTATTTTGTACCTTATAATTGAGTTGATGCACTTGATTTTCCTAGTTAGTGAAAGTTCTAACTTCCTTATCAGGTATTTTATAATCACCAGTAAGTATAAAAAAATTTTACACTCCAGTATTGATAACAAAAGTCTTCATTCGATCTCTCCAGTACTCATAGTCATTACCATCAAAGATTGGTGGTCTTGTAGGATTTAGATTATCAATGGAACCAACATTGACTCCTGCCATACTTAAAATAACCTTCGGCACACAAACTTGTTAGTAGAAACAGTTCATAATCACAAAGTTCGGAATAACAAAGTTCCGAATGACAACGTTTGGAATGAAAAAGTTCGGAATGACAAAGAACTTTCTAAGAAAGTATTAAGAATAAAGGAAAATGAACAAGAAAAACTTATACGTGAGTATAAGTATTTCAGAGACCTTATCTGATACCAATTATAGGATCGAAATAATGATGTAGATGCTCAATATACAAGAGGGGGGTGAATTGTATACTTTAAAAATTTCCTTTGGAACCTTTAAAGTTAGTTACGAATAACTATGTTTTCCTTAGATAAATAAAGTTCTAAGTTTAAAAAGGTAAACTAAGCAAATTCAAAATACCTCTAACACCAATTGAAAAATTGGAATATGGAATGAAGTTATAAACTTCAAGTTCTATGTACTTGCTTAAAACTAGAAATAGATTCTGAAAGTAGGTTCCGGAAATATGGATCCTGAAATTTAAACTTAACTAAAGATTATAATATGAGATTCTACCTTAAAGCGTATAGAATCTAAATGAAACAGAGTACAAGTACAGAAGTATAAGAAAGTTATACTTTCCTTACAATACAATATGCAGCGGAAACAAACAGGTAGTAAAACTACAAATAACAAAATATAAGTCATTTAACCCAAAGAGAAGGGTATTCGACAACCTTGGATAAAGGTCCCTTGATTTATACTTTCAAGCAAGTATGGCTTACCCACACCAGGGTAAGCCCTCGATACGAAGATCAGAATCTCTGTCTTGCTATCCCCGCAATCCCTCAACATCAAGGTAGTTGGAACCTCTGTCTTCCTTAGTAAGGAAGCCCTCAAACTTTAAGGTAGTCGACACCTCTGTCTTCATATCCTTGGAAGTCCTCGAATGTAATCACAAACATTCAGAGTCGCACGAAGCAAAAACTGAACAAGCGGTTCAGTACGCACAAAGCATGAAAATATTTCTCTTTCTAGAAATCACCTTAGTAGTGTGTGGTCTCTAGATCGATCAACTTCATTCTATTGAGCTCTTTCAAATGAGCTCCTATTTATAGGCTCAGTCGGCCTCCTTTCCAATGGTCATATCTTCCTTAAAATTCGGAGGGACCTATAGACGTGTCACTTAACCAACGGTTAGTTTATAATATAACAGACGACATCATTTTATTACAAAAAAAGTGTAACAAAAAGTACGACATCGTTTCAAGATTAGTTAAAAATTTTGAAGTGAAGATTTGGAGTGTAAAAAAAATGTCAAAGAGTAGAAAAATTATAAAAGTGTAAGCAAAATGAAAGTTCAGAGTCTAACCAAAAATAATATTCGGAGTCTAAATAAATTCAGAGTGTATAAAGAAAAGATGATCAGATTATGTTTAATAGGTGAATTAGGAATGAGAATTCGGAATGATAATTCTTCATCAAAATTCATAATGAGACTTTGTAATCAGTATTCGTCATTATATTTTGGTGTCGAACTTCATGATAGTTCGTATCCAGAATTTGGAGTAGAACTTTATTAGAGTTCGTATCCAGAATTTGGAGTGGAACTTCATTACAGTTCTCATCCAGAATTCGGAGCCTAAAGCAGAATGCTTCATATCAAAGTTTTAAACAATTCCGATAATATAGAAATTAATCTGATTCTTATACTTAAGAAATATATGGATATAGATAATGAAAATATTTTAAGGATAATTTTCCTTATAAAAGCGATTTTCCTTATAAAAGCAATTTTCCTTATAAAAGATATTTTCCTTAAAGATAAGGTGTTTGTGATTTTCAAAACAAGAAGGAATGGAAAAGTCATAAGGAAAACCTTATTGACTCAACAATATATATATATATATATAATTTATAACCATCATCATACTTAACCATTAAAGGTGGTAATGGAATAACGAATGACATCGGTTAGCGAGGCAGTCTTTCACCGTACACATGAAGGATGATTTCGTAACCCATTTAATCAAAGTGGAGGTGAATTTAGGTCATGAAAATATTATAACATCATTAAAATATATGTTATATATTATAGATATTATATTTTCATGAATTAATAATAATATATTTAGGTGAAGACATAAATAAAATAAATATTCTCATTGAAGAACATTACCTCTTCTTTAGGTATCCTCCATAATTTTTCACTAAATCCTTCATATGATGAATTTTTGAACAAAATGAGAAATATATGATGATGGTATTTATTTTGGTAAGTTATTTTGCTAATAATTTTCCAATGAAAATGTCTTGAGAGGTGTTTATAAATGGGGGCAGTGAGTTTCATTTTTTAGTCGAGAAAGAGAGGCATTATTGTAAATACCCAAAACTGTTCACCCTTGGGAGGTATATCTTACCCCAAGTGGATTAAAAAAAATTAATTAAAGGTATATATAAATTTTATTGTCTATAAAAAACCTCAAATACATAATTAAATCCATTTTTTAAACATTTCATCCCTTAACATTTAGGTTACCCTAATTTTACCATTTTGGTTTGTTACCACATTAAAATGTTTTCTAACCATGGTAAATTTTACTTAATGAATAAAATATAATATCTTTATTATATTATTTAAAAAAAATATTATATATATTAAATCCAATTTATCAAATAAAAATATCATGTGTTTTTTAAATTAATTTTAATAGAAGCGCATGTAATGCGCAAAAACACTATTTTAACCATAATGCTAATAGAGTTTATGATATTTAGTGGTCAATATAATCACTATAGAAGAGAAATTTGTTTTTTAATGGACCATATAATATAATATTAAAAAATTTAAAGTCCCTTTTCAAAATATGGTATTATTTTTAATTTTAAATAATTTAATATAATATCATTTATTATAAAATAACATTAATGTCTATTTTGAAATTATTCATTTAATTAGAATATAAAAAATATCATGAAGATGATGAAATTGCAATATATTTTATTTAGAATAGTGTAATAAGATATATTAATGTAAAAAAATTAATGTAACATAATAATTCATTCAATTTATGGAAATTTTAATATTTTTATTATCATTTATTTTAATTAATTATTAACTAAATAATTACTACATTAGAATTTTATTATAATTTTAAGTAATTATTTCCAATATAAATATAAGAGGTAAATTATTATAATTAAAATTATCATTTATATTTAAAAATAATATAAATAACCAATGATATGTTTTTTCCCAGACCAAATAATTATAGATTTTAAATTCAAGGAAGGTTATTTTTTTCATTTTTGTTACTTAACTTATTATATGGTCATATTAAATATAAAGTCTCAATAAATTGACATATTTCATAAATTTTAATTGAAATTACTGAAATATTTGCATAAAAATAATTTATTCTAGTATTTGAGGTTGTTTTCCCTCTTATCATTTTAGTTTAACCCCCGGTAAATCTGTTTTCTTTCTATATGTGATAAAAAAAATTACTATTGTTACTATTAATTTTCATAACAAATTAAGTTCTGACTATTATAAATTATAAATAGTTATGATTTAAAATATTTAATCTATTTTTTCAAATTCATTTCACAAAATATGAAAAAAAAAATTAATTTTAAATTAATATCATAGACAAGATGAGAAAATGTTTTATAAAAAGAAAATGTTTTAAAGATTATAATATATATATATAAATAAAAAATAAAAAATAATCAAATTTAATAAAATTAATTAATTGATATGTAACATGACTAATTTTAATTTAAAACCAATTTAAAATATAATTTAACTTTAAAAGTTATTTATTCAAAATTGTAGTTTTTAATACAAATTCTGTAATTTTCATAATTTTTCAAAAAATGAATCCTATAAAAAACCCAAAAATTCACTCTATCAAAATTTATGTTTTCCTATTTAAAAAGTGAATAATTTTTTAAAATAATTTTTCTAAAATTTTTATTACTTAATTTTATATTAGATTCACAAGGCACAACGAAACTGCCTTTTAGAAAAACTATATTTTAAAAAACAATTCTTTTTTCATTTAAATGATTCTTATTTTATTAATAATCAATGTATAACTAATAAACATGACTAAAATATATATTTTTATAATTTATTAAATCTTATTCATACCCTCCTTTCTAATGGATTGGATATAAACATCAAATTAAATAATAATATTAATAGTGTATTATTGTTTGATAAAACTTGGTATTGAATGTAACACAAGCTATTGAAGAAAATCATTTTTGCATGTATCATAAGAAATTGAAGAAATTAAATTTATTCTAAATGAAATATATTTTAATGTTTTTGGGAGTTATATTATATTATAATCTTGGTTTTTCATTTCACATACTCTATTTAACATAAATATCTACTTTTAAAGTCTTTAGGTGTTGCATCCCCCCCCCCAAGAAAATTGTGTCCTTTCTATTTGAATTGTATCTAATTCATAAATTGATATATATTTGAAAATAATTTTTTTATTAACCCATATCCTAAAATGTGTAATAAAATATCATCTTACCAATATAGAATGATAATTGTGAAGGTATATATAACAACATATAACTAGGATTAAAATTATGAGAATATAGGTGGGATTGGATGAAAAGCATAAATAATTATAAATTTTGATTTTTTCACTGGTCACAATAAAGTGAATGATCAATTAGCAGTCAATGGCCCCAAAAAATCATTGATGAACAAAAAAACCAATGGTTCATCAAAATTGAAGTACAAGGAAAATATTTTTTCATCATCCTTTTCCTAGATTTTAGTAATTATATTACCATATAAATTAAGAGAATATAAAAATATGCATAAGATATTAGTATAAATTCATCGTTTAATGAATTTCCAGAACAATATCATCATTTTATCCAAATAATGTGAATTCAATATGAATTTTTAATTCCTAAATCACTAAAATAAATTTATAAAGGACTATATAATCCTCAAAATCATAACAAGATATATCTAATAAAATTAGAAATTAAATAAATCCATTATATTTTTCACGTAGTAAAATTATTTCCCAAAAAATAAATATACATTAATCTCTAAATTTAAGTAGTAATACCCAATGTTGAGAACAGACCATTCCATAAATAATTATCCTTATAATTAATCAAATATTTCTTGACTATGTTTGAAACCCACGTATTAGAAGGATTTGATCCTACATTCATCCAAGAAAAATTGACTATTAATATTCAAATAAAACCCAATATTTTTTCTAAATAAACAAAATATTTACCTATAAAAATTTTATAATAACCATGACATCATGTAGGTTAGTGGTAGGTCTTATAAAATTATTGTCATTCCTTTGTGGGATCAATCCCTATGTCCTTAACAGATGTGACAGTTTTTCACCCGACTATTATGCTTTCCTTTGTTTAAAAATTAGAAATGAGTTCCTCCATAAATAAAACTTCATGTTTATCTTATAGGTTATAAATACACCAACCAAATAAAAGGTCTCCCAAAATAAAATTAACAACCAATATGAATTTACTACATAATACCCTCAAATGTGGTGTCTAAAAATGTGAAATTATGACTACCCTTAATATTATAGACCTATGATGGTATCCATAAATCTTTCTATAAGCTAAAAACAATGAATCCTAATTTCCAATTTCCTCTAAAACTTTCCTCTAATACCATCTATTATAACACCGAACATGAATGCCCAGATTCAGTGTTGAAATCCTAAACATTAAATTTCCATATTGAATATTGATATTTGTTACCAAATTTTCTCCATCCAAATATTACAACATCACAACAAAAATTGGATAATTCATTGACCTTATAGCTTTTTAGTTTTATATAATTAGAACAAACTCCTGCATAAACATCACACATTTTATTAAATGATCATTTATCCCACTTAACCCAATTTTTATCATTTCACATTAATTCATCATCATCATCAATATAAAATCTATTATAAATATAATTCATTCTACCTCATTCATTATAACCCATGGAAAAGGAAACATAATAAGGGTGATATAAAATTCCTATCAAGCATAAACATAAGAATTAAAAATTTAATGTCATCAATGAGCATAAGAAGTGAATAATTTTTTGTTTACATAATAATTATGTAGGATAGAATCATAAGAGAACTAATACCCATAAATACCTAAATAATTAATCGTGAAAAATTTAATATGGATTTAAAAAATTAAATATTCATAATTATCAATAATCATGATCTATTTGATATACATCTTGATCATATGAGTCATTATAAACACATTGAAATTATAGATAAAACATATAGGTATCTTGGAACATCATCATCATTGAACCCTTACAGAACCCTTAAAATTTGAATAACCATATGACCTACTTCAAAATAAATCATTGGATAATATAATAATTACCTAATTCATTGTAGTGCAATCTAGGTGCACTCATTGTTTAAGGTTTATTGGGCCCACTCGAATCTATCTAGGAACATAGATCTTATATAATTTCTAAGAACCACAACATGAAAATAGTACATATATATTTCATTTTATCATAACAATCATATAAAAAATCATTATTATTTCATGAATTGATTAACCCCTGGAAACAAATGGGCTTCATGTCAATCTATTTGAAACATGATTAACTCAAGGAAATGAAATATGTCCTATAATAGTCTCTTTGAAAAAAATCTTAATCCATACATAGAAATAATTAAGATGGTATTGTTAAAAAATATTCTCACAAGATAATAATTAAAAAATGGTTTTTTGAAATTTATGAATGGAAATACCATTAAAATTTCATTGAATAAATTTTGTGGAAAGTAAGATTTTAATTTTGAAAATCAATTTTTTTAAACAAATCAATAAAAAAATTTAAAATCATTTTCGTTGAAGTACACCATGGAAAAATTCAATGGATGATTTAGAAAATCATTTAAAAAAAATTTGGAGTAAAATAACCATTCAATTTTTAGATATATTTTTTAAAACATAAAATATTTTGAAAATCTATCCCTTCTAAATCCACTTTGAAAATATTCGAATTTCAAGAATATTATGAAAACCATTTTCCATAAAAATATCCTTTTAAACATGCAATTAAAGATTCCAAGAAATTTCTATCATGATAGAGCATAACTCTATAAAATATATATAATTTAAAAAGAAAATTAATTTTTTGTGTAAAAATGATAGATTGGTTCCTTCTTCGAACATGAAAAGAAAATTTATTTAACATTTTTGATAAAATAAAAACTTGCATTGTATTGAAAATGATATGATGACTTCATTAAAAAAATATTTAAAAAATTAAAATATGTTAATTAATTTATTTAATAAATAATTTTTAAAATATTAAAAAAATTATTTTATAAAATAATGTTTTGGAAGAAAAAAAAGATTTCTGATCGAAGAGAAAAACAAAGTGGTATTTTACTAAAAACATTTTATCTATTATTTTATGTACCAAAGAGTGGAAATATGGAACTATTACTCAATAAAATAATTATTAAATATATAATATAAATCTTCATGGTGATTTTTATGTGGTTGGTCATACAATTTAAATATTTGACACTTAAACATAAACAATCCTGATAAACGATGAGATTCTAACATAAAACTCTAACCATATTAGTAACACTGGATGATTATCCATGTGAAAAAATCATTAAATGATACTTAAAATTTCATCTAAATAAGTATATTCATGGTATAATGAGTCAAATGGCTAGTATATAATCCTTATAAAATAAGACATGTGCATAAAAAACATACATCTCAAAGAAGGAATATTGAGACCAAAATCCCTTACCACTTTGTCAACATTGAAACTATATACCGCATGAAAGATAGATCCTAAAATGGATATTTAAATCACAATAAATTTAATTATAATAATCATAAAATACATTCATGGTAATTATTTATATCACACAACAAAAATAAGTGTTGAATATGGAATACATGTCCCAAAAATAAAAGTTAGGTGAGAAAACCCTTCCCTCAAGATTGATTTTTTATGATCATGATTTATACTTCTTTATAGTGTTTTGAAACATTTTATTAACTTATTAATGAACTATTATAAATTTATAATATCCTGTAAGATCAATTTATAACATCTTATCATCCATTCATTAATAATCATTCATTATTTTTATTTTTTGTGTCAATTACATTGTTTTCTATTTTGTTCATTATTATGAAATATCCTATTTTTTCACATTATATAGTTCCATATTCTATATAATAATAATTATTAATTAATTATAATATTTATACATAAATTATACTTTTAGTTTCATCCATTAAATATGGTTACAAATAATGTAGTATCTTACAATCATAAAGAAGGTAGGTCATATGTACTCATGAGAGACGAATCCATTTTTCAATGATCATTATGGAAAGGAGGTAATTAATATTTTATATTTAAATATTTATAATTATATCATATATATAATTTTATTTCTTTAAATATACATATATATATATATATATATATATTATTTTTGTGGTGTGCTCATGATAAAATTGTAACATAGCTTTGTGAAATTTGTAGTCCACTTATACACGAATGATGTCATCGTATTTATAGAAAATGATATATTATCAATTTATAATGACAAATATTTCATGATTATCATTAATATTTAATTTATATCACATATATTCATTAAAATTATCCTTATTACATTCCATGTAATGCATTAATTAAATAATAATCACATCGCTTCATGAGGCGGTAGTTTGATGTACACACAAGCAACATAATCATACCCACTAAAAATTGTAAAGTGTTGATGCCTACCAGATGAGTATTTGAAAATATAGAATGGAATAAATACAGAAATGATGGGTATTATTTTTTATTTAAATAAAATTAAGGGAAGGAGGATGAATCAAATGGATCATGTAACCTTCATACGTACACACGATTCCATTACCTTTGAAAGGACACATGAATAGATCATGTGTTGTTCATGACCATATTATGATCACTTAAATCTCCTTTTTGAAAAACCCTCCTATTTTGGTGAATATGTAATTACTAGCACTGATAATCATGCAAAGGCTTCAATATGAGAATCACTAATCATGTGACTTTTCAATTGACAGATGTCAAACAAACATCCAAAGCCCCATGTAAAATAAATATAGATAAAGGTGAAAGACACATGTCAAGGAGAGTTTTTTTGATCATCATGTGTAAGGATTTTGAGATTTGTAATGCCCTATGGAGCCAATAATTTCATGTACAAATTTCCACTTAAGGTCATGTTGGGGTGTGACCTTCATCATGTGAAGGAACTCAGACACATCCATTCAATCATGTGATGCCCCTTTGGATCTGTATAAAATTAAAGGGATCACTCATGAAAATGATTGAATAACATCACAAAACACATCATAGATCACATAGTTCTAAAGTAAAATGGATGAACTTCCCATGGTAATGAAATAAAGACATCATGAGATCTATCATCAATCACATGACTCCAAATAAAGGTTGATAGATTTTCCATGGAAATAACCACTCACATCATGAGACCAATCATTGATCACAAGGCACATCACGGAAAAGAAAAGTTATTTTCCATGACTGTTCTCAGAAAATATTTTGAGATCTAATATCCATGTAAAATGAGGATGAAATAAAATGGTAAAAAGTTAGATCATCACATGAAGGGATGATACATTGATTTTCATGTAATGGAATTATGCACCTCATGTAATATCTATCGATCCTGAAGAGTCCATTCAGCAAGACAGCATGATATCATGAGAGGCCACTGAAAAATCATCTTGTTCTCGTGTATAGACTCTAATGATCCATCTTGATCTCACAAAAGTACCCCAACAAGACATCCTAGTCACATGAAAGAATATATTAAAATTATCTATGTTCATGAGAATGCATTCCCACAGTAATCCAAACCTCATTAATACTCATAGACATGTTTTCATGACCTTTTCAAAACACTTTTACATGTAAACATGGTTAGGTGAAATACATTTGATTGGATAGGGTCCAATAAACATGGTTATAGTGTAAGTTCCTTATGGTCACTGATATCATGTGACACCTCAGACAACTAGCAATATAATCATGTGAAGTGTGTGATGAAAACATCCCTCCACTAACTATAGCTCATATTTGTGAGATATGAACTATGTAATTTGTCATATAATTGGTTAAGTGTGGCATATATATCCCTTCTCATCATTACAAAAAAAACAGGTGAGAAAATTGTGCATGATTTGAAATCCCAGAGTGTCAAGTCTTGTGGTCACAAAATTTTCCATTAGGTAAAATCTTTGGAAAAAACTAAGGAATAAAGAGGAAATTATATTATCTTGATGTGATAAATATATAGATCCCATTAAAGTCTTATCAAATTTCATATAGATTATAATCAGTTTTTCCCACATGTCTATTAGGTTACGTGAAACCTAAACAAGCTAATTATTTTCTAACTAATGTAGCACATATGCAATAAAATTATGGGAAAATACTAAAAAATGATAGATGTATTATGTTATGAAAGATCTAGTAATATTCATGTGCTTTGCATGAACTACCATATCATGCAAAAACACCAAAAAAATCACCCTAGTCATGTGACATCATCCAAAAATTTTATTTTGATCATGCGATATCCATTGTATAAGTAAATAAAGATATCTTGTGGAGCTAGGTTATGTCACCCATGTCTTGTGAAGTACTTTGGGCCTGCCAGATAGATCTTGCAACATTATCCAAACATGTTTCTCGGGTCAAGTGGAAACATCAATGCATGTAATCCAAGTCTTTAGGGGTCCTTTAAAAAAAGTAAACCATGTCTTTTGACACCCTCCAAACATGTCAGTCATGTCTTATGAAACACTCCATTCATGTCACCGTTTTCTTGACACACTCTCCATACATTTCCATTGGGTCTTGCGATGCACCCCATACATTTTTTCCAAGTCTTGTAATTCCCTATGTATATTTGATCCTTTTTTCTATAACAAAATTTAATAAAATCCACAAATATCATGTGATGTACTCTAGAAAATTCAACTAGATCATGTGATTGTCTTTTTGAATTTATGATAGGCAAAGAGGACATGTTTAGGAATCCTATGGCATGTAATAAAGACACCTAAAAAATATTTGGAAGGTGATTAGGACATGTTATGGAGTAATCCTGGGAAATGATAACCATTTCTAGTGGACTTATTTTGGAATTACCTTAACTAAACTATGAGGATTCTGATTCCATTCCAAGAAGGATACATTGAAGGCCTTTATAAGTCTCAAGATAAAATGGGCATCCAACTCAGTGTAAGCCCTTCCATGTATCTAACATTATAAACCTTGGGACCCAATATATCCCATGGTCTTATTACCCTTCCTCATCCATCAGTAGATGGATGAGAAAAATGAACTATGATGACTCTTATTCCTATCTAAACATGATACATATGACACATTTCTATGGACTAAGATAAAATGGGTATCCACCTTGATATGAGACCCTCTATGTCATCAAAATTATAATCCTTCAGACCCAATCTCTCTAATGGTCTAATTATCATTCCTCATCCATAAGAATATTGTGAATCAAATTAAACTACAGGAACTCAGATTCATATCCTAACAAGCTATGTAGGATTCCTTGTTATGGCCCAAGCTCAAATGGGCATCCACCTTGGTATAATCTCATCCATGTCCCCAACATTATAACCCTGGGGACCCTATCTCTCCCATGGTAATATTATCCGTAATAATATATTGTTGGAATGACTAAAAACATTACTATAATAACTCTGATTCATGTCCAAATAAATTATTTAGATTTCCTTACTATGTCTTGGGCTCAAATGGGAATCCACCTAGATGTAATCCCCTCCATGTCTCTAACATTATAACTCTCGACACCCAAGATATCCCATGCGGTTGTTATTTTTACTTATACATCAATAAAATGAGCATTCAAATGAAATATCAAGTCACTTTTTTTAAGGTTGGGGCCGAAGCCCCATTTTTATTATTAAATCAAAGAAATGACCTCTTTTAACTGGGTAGAGGGAAACCCATTACATATCCTAAAGGCCCAGTGGGCTTGTATCCCATTACATAGCCCGTAGGCCCAAATTCTAAGGCCAATTCACATTCTGTGAATAGTAACCTGCTGCTATAGTACCGCACAGTATCGTCGCCGCTACAGTGCCCTGCCACCACTACAGTACCCGCTGATGAATAGTGTCACCACTGCTACAGTACCGCTACAGTACTGCTATAGTGCCTGCGCCCCATGGATTTTGAACCCCCATTTTCCATGTAGTATTACGGGGTGCTTACCACTAAGTCAAACCCCAACTACATCAAGTCACTAATTCCTACAAGAAATGTAATATCTTGGATTTCATATTATGGTCCAAGATCCATATCAAACACACCATCAGAGATACCTCAGTGAAGAATTCCAAACTACATATGCGATGATACTTATCATTTTATATCCCATTTTTTGTACATCAAACATGACTCATGTGGGATTATGGATTCACAAAAATCATATCATTTGCATTATGAAATACCATAATCCATAGTAACCTCAGTGTGTAAGCCCCATTAAGTGGCATAATATAATTTTCCCCATTCAAGGGAATCCACCTCGAGTTATGTCCTGAGGGCGTGAACAAACTACAATGACTCTAATTCATTCCATAAGGAAGATATGTAAAACTCTGTCCAAATGATCATGCTCAATACTGGGGTCATGTGTTTCCTCATCCTTTTCCCTTCTGAATGATATTAAACTACACAGTTTCAATGACCTATATTGTTCTTCATTCCTTTAATAAATAGGAAATATAGAACACCTCCTAAAGGTTCAATACAATAATATGTATATTAATCACCTCCCTAGATGGATTTAAACTCTATGGTTCTTATTGATATGGATTCAAGATAAAATTATCTTTCCATTTATAAGAAATATTGGGAAATTGATTAATAACCTCATATATATATCAATGGAGTAATTAATAGATCCCTCATTACACATGGAAGGATTCATCACATGATAATTTTATTAAGGTAACCGGTCTTGTATAGGGATTAGGAATAGATTCCTAAACATATCTTAAATTTCTAAAAGAGCCCTTATGTATGTGATAATTCTGCTCAAAAGGGTGTGATGAGTCTAACCTCTCATCACCTCGGCCAATTTGATTTCCTAACCTTCATTGGTTCTGAAACCACAATAGAACGTATTCCTTCGGAAAGGAGATGGTACTCAGTTATGGATGTGGTAACCACTAGGAGTTTCCATTAGTAATAAAAATTGTTCTCTGAAAGTGAATTATTGTATAGAAATTATACCCATACAATCAACTTCCAGGAGAAACCACACAATTTGTTTCGTCATAAAAAATGGTGAACTCGATGTAAAACTAAATAATGAATAAATGATCATTTGACCAAATGTATCTGAGGTTCTAATAATATAAGTCCATCTATACTGTGATATTTCCATGCAAGTATAATGTTTGAACCAGGAATAAGAAAGGATAATTTTGTTACTTGTCCATATCTGATTGATCATGTATTATTTTTTCCACAATGAATTGATTGGTGACCTTGTCCACTTATATCTTCATGAATACATATAATTATCTCAAAAACATCACCTTGAACTAACAATATGTCCTTATCCATCGGCTGTTTTGGATAATCAACCATGATAGAAACCCTTATAGGACACAAGACAGCCTCACCAACCTAACACCTTTAATTTTAGGTGGAAAATGAAATTTTCTAGGAATGAAAATGAAAATTTATAATACAAACTCTTGATAATGCATTCAATGGTCTCCAAACGATGAAAATGATGATTCCACATCAACCCAGAAAAGATGTATTAATGCTAGTGGAACTCTTTTCCACCACCAATCACATCAGAAGATTATCCCTGGAGTGTGACAATTAGCACCTTCTGTATCTAAGGAAGAACTAATAAAAATTGAGCCTTTAACAGTGATAGTAAAAGTGATTTATTAGCTCTATAGAAGCATTGATAATGTGATATATGTTAATGGTTTTTCTTTTATAGTGCTCATAAAAATTACTAATAAAGGACTCACTAATAAAAGGGAAAAATATTTTTCATGCGCCACATTTTTATCAGCACTTCAAACCTCCCCCCACCCCTACTAGTGCTTTAGATAATCTCACCCTCTCATGTGTGCCCCTTCCTATAGTGAGTATCAAATAAGAGACCTTCTTCTTATACACCAGCACCTTCTCTACACCCATATATTGTTTTGTTTTCCATTTTATGATGTATATATATATATATATATTATTTTATCCATGTGTGTGTGTGTGTGTTCATATATATATATATACACTTATATATATATATATATATATTTATATACATATATAAAATATTTATTCTTGTGTGGGTCTGTGTGAGTGTGTGTGTTTATAAATACATAAAATCATATATATAAATATATATGTATGTATGTATGTATGTATGTATGTATGTATGTATGTATGTATGTATGTATGTATGTATGTATGTATGTATGTATGTATGTATGTATGTATGTATGTATGTATGTATGTATGTATGTATGTATG